>LR824622.2:7660000-12460000 GCA_902829305.4 Spodoptera exigua
CAAATCCCTAATCCCTAAAAGGTCGGCAACGCACTCGTAACTCCTCCGTTGCGGGGATCACACAGACTTATACCGCGACACCCGTGCAGTCAAAAATATTATCATTGTGATGAATATATTCAAGTGTTGGGGAGCCATGCTTCGGCACGAATGGATCGGCTCAACCGCAGTGATACCACGGCCTTACAGAAAACGGCGTGAAACAACAATAGCGATGTGTTTGGCTGTGTGACAGAGGTTACCGAAGGTCCAATTCCTCCCCTCCCCAATACCGAAATCTCAAAGTTCGTAACCCTCAAAAGGTCGGCACCGCACTCGTAACTCCTCCATGGGCGGCTTTGATTGCTTACCATTAGGTAATCCGTAACCTCGTTTGCTATGCTACAACATAAAAAATCTTAAATAAATTATTATACCGAAATTTCAATGATATAAAATATAACAAAAAAAAAATCAGTCCTTCCCTTTTTAAATTTCATCATCATCATCAGCATATAATAAGTGCCCACTAGAACTAGAAATGATAAGTCCAGGTTTCCTCACGAAACATCGTGAGAAAACCTGGACTTATAATTTTCACCTTCACCGTATGTCAGTGGTGTCTAAATAATCATAGAAAGTACATATTATAACTTGGAAAAGTCACATTGGTACTTGCCAGGTTTCGTACCCTCATTCATGAGGAGTGGGCGTCCACGTCACTTTTATTGATTTGACGATTTTAATATTAGTATTTGTCCAGCTAATATTCGGTGTGCAATTGACGTTAAAAATATCGAGATGTCATAACACACACACTGCAAGTACAAAATCTTTTATTATCTGTAGGAAGCTGTCAAGTTTGACAGCTCGAAAAATGTATTTAATACTAGCTTTTGGCCGCGACTCCGTTCGCGTGGAATAGTGACTTCCTGCAGATTTTTGGCCAAATCAAATCTTATGTCCTTCTTCGAGTTCCAAACTACGTCTGTACCAAATTTCACAGAAATCGTTTCAGTAGTTTAGGCGTGAAGAAGACAGACGGACAGACAGACTGAGTTACTTTCCAATTTATAAAAAGTAACTTTCTAGAACGAAAATAAATCATATTGATTTTTCTATACAGTATACCTAATAGTAAAAAAATAGTCATAATTACTTTCATTCATTGCATTGACGTAATAGTTATTTTAGATTATTTCTACCAAAATTATCACATAATAAACTATTTGACGTTAAAACGTTAAGGGCTGATTTTTCAATAGTCAGATAAATGTTATCTAAGGAATAAAATTGTTCCTGTCACTGTCTTATACAAACATTCTGATGCGACAGCATCATATTTAGTCCCCATGCAACTTTTATCTAACCATTGAAAAATGTGCCCTATGACGTTATATATTGCGATCTCACACAAAATTCATAGAAAAGTATCATCGCTTTTGCTTGAATTTCACTAGATAGAACTCAGATAGTTTTTTTTTATGTGAGAGGACGGCAAACGAGCAGACGGATTACCTGATGGTAAGCAATCGGCGTCGCCCATGGACACCCGCAACAAAGAAGGAGTTACGAGTGCGTTGCCGACCTAAACCTACTTTCGAACACTATACAATACTATGTAATATTACATTTTCTAGGTAATAAAAATAAAACACGGTGTAGGTACGTTTTTGATAATTTTTATTACACAAATAATATTGATATAAGATAGAATAGTTCAAGAAGAATACAATATACGATCAATTAGTTGCTAACATCGAGATAAGGTAAAGATATTCCAATAAATAAGTTTGTTTTTAATTATAATTACGTTGACACCTACAATAAATCCGCCGCTCGACAAAGCGAAATACACTCTACCCTGTTGACTCCTAGCTATTTGAAACACCATCATATCGTATTTCTGTAAAAGAAGAAAACAATTATCATCGACCCGGCCTTTTTTTGTCAAGGGAAAATCATCCAATGACTTCTCCCGCCCAGGCCTGGGCGGGAGGGAGTGTCAGACTCTTACTGACTAAACCCCCCCCCCCCGTTCCTTCTGCTGGTCTGAGCCGAGGTCGCGGTGCCTCATTGCGCTTACCCCGCAACCCCGGCCGAACTTCAGCCCTATTGGGCCCCGTCTTTGGTGGTCTATTGGCTCATTGAGGAGCGCGCGGAACGCTACGCGCCGTACGCACGGGTCTGGTTCTGGTCGGGCGGCGAGCTACCCTTACTCGCCGTCCGCAGACCCGCGCTTACGGTGGCCGGAGATCAGCTCTAGATCATCGACTCTTCTCACCCGAAAAGATATATGAAGATTTCGTCTCTCAAAAAAAAAACACAAAATACTAGCAGGTTTGTTTTTTTAGTTTTAAGTTCCATATAAAGTAAGGTTTTTTTTTAGTAAGGGTAGCTCGCCGCCCGACCAGACCCAGTTCCGCGCGCCTCAAAGAGCCAATAGACCACCACAGACGGGGCTGATGTTTAGCCGGGGTTGCGGGGTAAGCGCAATGAGTCATCGCGGCCTCGGCCCAGTGCAGGAGAAGGAACGGGCTCGAACTCCCTGGGCGGGAGAGGTCATTTTATGATTTTCTCCTGACAAGAAAAAGGTGGCTTACCCGCTCGCTAATCGCCATATGCCATAAAAGCCTTTTACCATACACTATTGACAATTTGAGAATTAAAATTGACTGGGTACACAATATTGAAAACCGTAATTTACACGAAATAATTAATATACTTTATGAACCAACAGGGTTTACCAACAGGAAAACAATTATCACTAAAAGATGTTTTTGTATTTTAAACTAAGTGTTAAAAATTCTCGCAACGCACCAGTAATGGACAAGGAACCAGTGATGGACGAAAAATAATTAAATATCTCAGATTAAGGACGTAAACCACTTTTTTATGTTGGCAACATTGTGACAACAGAATTAAGAGCTAAAGCTGTTAAAGTTTCAAATTTAATTTCATTCTACCAGTTAGATATAAAAGAGGCGGGTAGCACCATTTGCTAATTTGCCAAATACCAATTTTTCTTCTCTTAAACTGTCCATAATTGGGGTGTTTACACTTCATGAAATAAAAAAAAAAATAACGAAGAAATGGTTGTAAAATATTTACCTGTAATTTTTTCTAGCCCTTCTTATGTAGTCAGTAGACCACCGACGTCGTCTACTTAAATGATCTACTGACGCGGTCTTCTCATGCGGTCTTCTGATTGGTCTCCTGACGTCTTCTTACGTATTTTTTATATATTTTTAACTAAGTATTTAATACAAGAACAATCTTCGAGATTCGAATACTACACCTAAAAAAAAATCTTGCAGATATTTTCACAAAATTACATTCGTTAACAACATTACGATTTCTCGTTTTCTTCATTTTATGATTAGGTACAATTTTATTATGTATTTACAAAAATATTATTCTCAATCTTCTAATAGGACTTTCCATCTCGCTTTGCCATCATTCCATATTCGAATAAAATAATTGGACATCAATTTTGAATGGAGCTCTAGCCTAGTGCCGAGTCATCCATTAATACATCTATATATGTATAGTGCCTATACTTATTATCTTAATAGTAACATTCAAAGCATGTAGGAATAAATAATATATGTGGTATGGCCCATTTTCCTTCCACCATATTCCTTTTTATTCGCTGTTTCTTTTCGTTGATTGTATTGACTGCATTCTTGTCTCCCTTCTGGGCAATGATATTATAAGTAAAAAGGTGTAGATAGGTTACAAGCGCTCAGCAAGTGATACATTAAAATGTAACTAACTAGCCACACTTTTTCATATTTGTCTCTTTTTCGCACGCGATTATTGAATCATGCCATCCTACTTTAACGTGTATCCGTGTATCATACGATTTATTCAAGTGTGCCATTTTTGAAAATCGAATGTTGTTTATGTAACCTATCTATACCATTTTACTTATAATATAATTGCTTCTGGGCGTCTTTTTGCGGAATTAGGCCATCCAATATATATTATTGGCGGAAGAGTGACGTCTTGGCTGTCATCGGAGGGGATGTTGGTGGGAGAAGCTACGGTTGCCTATAAAAGGGCCTGCGCGCTCAGTGGAGTCCTCTTTCTGCGTTGAGTACACATGGTACAAGGGAACCTCTGCTCGTTTGAAGGGTTAAACTGTCTTGTCTGCTATTAATTTTGCGTGTCTTTAGTTTAGATTGATCTATGTTTGTAATTTCAAAATTCGTTATTTAATTAAAATTTAAATTGTTGTTTATTGTAATTGTGTTATTAATAAATAAGATTGTGATTTGTATTTTTTTTAATATTTTCTTCCTGAAGTTGCCAAAATCAGAAGTGGGATACGCCTCGCGTTCCATTTCGTTTTGTTCGCCTTGAATCAAGACAGTTTAAAACTTCGTAACGTATTTTTTTTTCTTTTTCTTAAGTGGGTACATTTCAACATTTAAATTAACTGTTAAGCATTTGTAACGTCCGCGTAATTAATAAGGTTCAAGTGTAAGTGTGTATTAGTGGTTTTGGTGAGTACGTTCCAGTTTTTCTTGATATTTAGAAAGCAAATTCTTTTGTTTACGTATAGTTGTAGAATTTTACAATCATATGTTTTGATTTGTTGCTATTCATACAATTGCTTTGATTTATTTAAATTTTCTACCGATTCCTTTTATTTGATTTGAAACAAGTTAGAAAGAAACAAGATGCCTAATAGCCATAGAAGAAGAGGCCGTTCAGTGAGTCGAGAATCGCGTCATCATCGTCGTGATGTGCGCTCTAGGAGCCGTGAATCTCGCTCTCGGGGTCGCATCTCACGTTCTAGGGGTCGTGAATCGCACAATAGTCGACTTGATTTGCAAGGGAATAGAATTCCTAGGCAACCTGATATTGCTTCTAACAGTCTATTAACTAAACAAATGCAACAAATTTTAGATCGATTGACATCGCTTGAGGAAGACCGGCGTGTGTCACGTGCAGCATCGCTGCGACAACCGTCCAACCAGCAGCAGCAGCTCGTGGAAGAGACTGCGACTACGGCACGAGATGGAGCAGGTTTTCGTGACTCGGCAGCTCCGTCTTCACCTGGACGTTCCGTGAGTGCAGCCGCCGATCGCGATGCTACCGTGACCGATCGTTTGATTGACGCCATACGATCCATCAACACTACGGCGCAATCGACTGGCAAGCTTGACTCCGGCATGCGCGGACCCTATCGCGTGGTCAAAGCGCTTCCCCATGGTCGATACGAGCTGCAACTACTGGCAGGTTCCTATGGCAAATCGACGCAAGCTGCGGCCCAGTTTATGAAGCCGTGGCGCGGGGAGTGGACTCCAGAGACATGCGCTGCATACTTTGATGGTAAGACGTATGATATGCTAACGTCGTGCCTATGTCATACGTTTGTATTCTTTTCATGATACGCTAACGTCGTGCCTATGTCATGTTATTTTAGTGTGAACCATGATAAGCTAACGTCGTGCCTATGTCATGTGTTCATTTTCAAATTTGAGAAACAAGCTAACGTCGTGCCTATGTTTCTCGTTAACAAAGATAGCTAACGTCGTGCTTCCTCTTTGTTGGTTTTGTGAACTAAGCTAACGTAGTGCCTATGGTTCACTGTAAATTGTGTATGTGAATTTTATGATGAAAATCAGTTTCATAACTAATGTTTTTTTTCCTTGTATGTTTAGGCGCAGATAGCAATGATGATAATGCGGAGTCTACGCCTGAGCAAGCTGCCAATGTCGATACGCAACCCACCATCGATACTTCGCCTGAACCGATGCCTAGCACATCCAGAGCTGCAGAAGCCCTGCAGCCCCAGCCGCAGGAGAACGGGGACGTCCTCCAGTCAGGAGAGGCCGTATTGGCGGAAGAGTGACGTCTTGGCTGTCATCGGAGGGGATGTTGGTGGGAGAAGCTACGGTTGCCTATAAAAGGGCCTGCGCGCTCAGTGGAGTCCTCTTTCTGCGTTGAGTACACATGGTACAAGGGAACCTCTGCTCGTTTGAAGGGTTAAACTGTCTTGTCTGCTATTAATTTTGCGTGTCTTTAGTTTAGATTGATCTATGTTTGTAATTTCAAAATTCGTTATTTAATTAAAATTTAAATTGTTGTTTATTGTAATTGTGTTATTAATAAATAAGATTGTGATTTGTATTTTTTTTAATATTTTCTTCCTGAAGTTGCCAAAAATATGTATATATATACAAACTTACTACAGGTGTTGATACCTGTTCTATATACAGTATATAGGGCTATACATTACTCATTATGTATAATTAAATTCTTTGGTATTTCCCTGCATCTCCGAACATCGTTTAATTTCAACTAAAGCTTTTTTTCTATTAGTCTTATAGAGGTAATGGTGTTTGTACTTTTTCTATTTCAGGTTAAATAGCCCGGTTCTCCGTTAGCACATAGTCACACAGGCATTGAAGTAAATTATAAAATTTAATGACTTTTGTTAAGGAAATTACCAATGAGTAAAGGTTTTTCGCCCGTCAACTGTTTTAGGGATCGCGGGGGACACATTACAACAAATACATATACACAATCACGGGTATATTCCCGGTTTAAATCGACAACATTAAGAGACATCTAATTCTTATGCTACAAGAAACGGATAGCTGGTCTCTGGGGACCGAAAAGATTATGTGGACATCAAATAGACACTCATATCGAGCACAGTGAAGTGATAACGGAGAAGTGAACGATATAATTCTAAATCATTATTATATTAACTTAAGACCTCATTCCTCGCTCGACGATCTTACTTCGCCTAAAACAGAAAAAAAAAATACATTAGTAACATAACCTAAAAATTACAAACTCTGTCAAGCTGTGAAAAAAAAATACAGCTTGCCAGTACCTAGCTATCACTCGAAAATGGTCGCTGTTCCAAAGAGGCTTAAGTCAAGTTTTAGAATTAATAAAAAATATATTTTTTTAAATATATTTTACAGGATACCTTGGCTGCACAACTAGCTGCTCTAAAAACAAAATGGGATCGAACCAAGGAGTTTTATTTTAATGACGATTCTCAAAAAACATTTAAGTAGTTTTTATTTTTCTCAAAAATGGTATTCCTCAGTATCGAGTGCGTTTGCAATTATATAAATTCAATCGGTGAGTGAAATATTCTTCACACATAGCTTTGAGAATTATTTTAGGTACTCTCTATAATTTTTATTATAACTTTCATGAGTGAGACATACTAAATTGATTATTATGTTTTCGGCTGTGTAAGCCGACGTAATAATTGTTTTGACGAGATACTCGACTAGTTTCAAGCCATACTAGAGGCCAATATTGTATAATAATGATATAATAATGATTATATCCCATTCTACTAGTCTAGGCTGCGCGACGTCGCCGCGTCCGCGCACGCTGCTCATGAGGAAGAACCCCTATGTGGTTCGAAACTAGTAGAGCTTTTCTCAATTTACACACGTGAGAAACCCGCGATTTTTAGTTAATTTGGTATGTCTCAAGATAGTTATTATTAAAACATATCTCATTCTATGACGTATAAAACTATAGACACGTTGTCCATATTCTAAAATGACAACATGAAATGTGGCTAATTAGCCACATCGCGTGTCTATATAATAATAATAATAATAAACATACATCAGTGATTCCATTTAAGTTAACAAGCTACTAGTGGCGCTACCCACCACGATGTCGCGGTAAAATATAGCCTTAAGCACTACACGGGTAATCGTTTTTCAAGACTATTTTCAGTTAACTTTTTCTTCTTTAAAAAAAACTTTGCCCCACACTAGGATTTTCTCCTGTGTCGTAAGTGCGGTTACAAACATACATTTCACATACACATCACACCCAGACCCGGAACAACAATTTGTGGATAACACAAAGTGTTGTTCCGTGCGGGAATCGAGCCTGCGACGCGTTGCACTGCAGCCAGTTGCCCAGCCACCGCACCAACCGTGCATTCGAGTTAATGATAAGGAGTGTATTCAAAATAATTGTAATCTAATGATCAACTTAGCTTTCAGAGGTCGAATCACGAAATTAACAAGAAATCGTTCAAATCTAGTTTAGTACTAAGAAAGTGTCATGAAAAACATCGGGACTTGAAATTATTCGACTTATATATAAGTTTAATACTCATATATATATTTTTCCATCTTTTATACATACATTTCCATCTAAAGGTTGTCTGGAAGAAATCACCTTGTGTGATAATACCGCCCATTGTAATCACAACATTCGGTCATAGTATCCAATGTATTGCTACTTGGTGTATGTGTGAAATAAAGTATATATAAATAAATAAATATATACTACTCATATACATATATAATAACTCTAGTGTGTATTAAGTATGTTTTACACTTAGGTAGGGACTTCAGTAACTGTTCGACGATATACTATACCTAACTCGACTAATATCAAGAACCGCTTCTTTTTTGAGGGCTTAAATCATCAAATATTATTAGCTTATATGAAGTTTCGTTGAAAAACGATACCACTGTCTAATAGATGCTGCATTGCCAAAAATATTGTTCAAGCCATTCATAAGCTCTGCTTACTGTATGAAATGACACTTTAGTCTGTCTAAAAACGTTCTGTAAAAGAACTCAAATGCAAACCAAATTTTGAAAACAAATCAATATTATAGGTACCTGCTTAGTCCAATCCAAACTAATATTATAAATGCGAAAGTAATCTCTGTCTGTCTTTTCTTCACGCCTAAACTACTGAAACGATTTCAGTGAAATTTGGTACAGACATATTTTGGAACTTGAGTAAGGACATAGGATAGTTTTCATACCAATAATCTGCAGGAAGTCACTATTCCACGCGGGCAAAAGCTAGTTAAAAAATAAAACGGAGTAAAAATGGTAACTTTTCTGAATATTTAAATTAAAATTAATTGATGATCAATTTAGTCAGTTATTATGGGTAACCCTTAATGCGGACCTTGAACTTCCTCATTCTTCGTTTTCATCTTCGTCATTTAGGTAGCTAGTGTTTAATGAACCCGGTTCTAAGCAATTGTTTTTGAAATAATAATCGTTAACGATTGCTTAAACTAAGGAATACTTAGTATAAGCAATCGTTACGTCTTTGTGTAAGGCAGTTTAACATGATCAAATATTTAGTTGCATTTGAGCTTTTCAAAAGCTCGTGCACACCACACCTTTTCGTTTTTAAACAATATAAAATAATCAAATACCACGGATTGCATTATATATAGACGACAGACACTTAATAATTGTCATACAAAAAAAAAATGTCCGCTACGAACACCTACTCCCCCAACGGGTGTGAGTTACAAGCAAAAAAAAGTACTAGATATTGAATTTTACCAAACAAATATTAATTAAATTGTACATACTTACAGCAATTTAAAAAACAATAAATATATTAAAGAAGCAAGATTTTATGCAGACAACAAAAAAAAAATTTGTTTTCGTATCACACATCAGCAATTTAAACTATTCAAAAACTTAATATCATAGTCTTACTTAAATAATATTCTGATTTTCTTGATCTGCATTCTTGTAAATATCAAAGAACCTAATAAAAAAATTATCGATTTTCTTTAAGCGATGATTATTATGATATAAAAAATATCGAAGACCATCCATTATTTTAGGTATCTTGATATACTGGCGATTCAATTATTCATTATGCAACACATTTTTATTTTTTATTCACCCTTGCAACACCGGTCACTCCCTGTCATCTCCCTTCGATAATCCGTCCTCTATAAAACCACCCTCCCTCTTTATAATCTTTAATCCTTTGTAACCCTCTCTGTCAACGGATTCACTCTTTCATGTATGATATTAATTAACTGTGGATCATGTATCTTATTCGCCATTAACAATAAGGTAGGTACTAAAATCTCATTAAAATAGCCAACAATAAAATATTGTATTTTTTAAACTGGCAACTTTCTACCTTAAATAATTCCGAAAGTTCTACTTTTTGAGTGACGTATTCATTTGCACTTATATCCAGAGACTGAAAGCGGTTACGGTTAAAGGTGGTTATACCTCAAAAATATACCTGTACCGGTTTAAAATAAAGGTTGAGCTATACCGATACCTTTAAAAATAAAGGTTGGGCTGAACCGTTATTTAACCTTAATATAATTTCGGTACCGAAAAACGTGCAAGAACACGTTAGAACTTGTGTATTTTGTACATTTTGTTTACTGTACTGTACCTACTCTTTTACTTACCGTACCTACATCTCTTTGTGCGTTGCCGACCTTGTGCCGCGTAATACGTGTTTATTTTGTCGATCGCTCATCAACGTGAAACATTAAAATATTAATAAAATGGGAAGAAAGCGTAGAAACGCAGTTTATGCGTTTTTTTCATATTCTGAGGAAACAAATGTCTCGACTTGCCTAGTGATTGGATGTTCAGCTGTTATAAAAGTAAGTACCTACCTACCTACTTTCTTCATTTACCTATTGTCAAATTATTATGGTTTCAACTTTTTAAGGTAGGCAGTGTAAAAACTGTGGTAGTAGTCAATGGTATGGTTACACTGTGAATAGGCATACCATACAGCTGACGTGCGTTTGATTGCACGTACCTATGTATTTACCTTCCTAATAACATATTCACTGTGCAGTGTATATTGTTATTGTATTTTACACATCAGTGTGTGAGGTAGATACCTACACAATGCCGAAAATTGTTTTTGTTTGGCCAGTACCTACCTAGGTCACAGAACATAGTACTCCAATGACTGGGTACTATAGGTACCTATCTCACACGTATGGAACCGAGTTTCTGTACCTACTACCTACATCTACCTACATATTTTGTGTTGTGAACTTCGGAAGATAAATGTACCTACATACTTGCAAAACCACACGTCATCGTTCGCAAATGGTCAGTACCTAGGTAGAGTACAAGTTTGCTTATAAGTTAGGTACCTAATCGAAAACTATCTATTTACGTGGTGATTATAAAACTTAATAAATTATTATGTTTGCCAATTGTAATACTGTTAAATGAACCTATTAGAGGGGGGGAGGAAGGAGAAGATAGATACCTACCTTATGCTCTTGGTCACGCTTAAAATTGTAAATTCAGATAGCATATCAACGATCATACGTGTAAGCTTAGACCATTACTTTGCCAAACAATTAAGTAACGATTGAAAGTGTTTTACAATCGTTATTAATAAACCATAATCTTCGTCACAATTTCACACGTTATCACGCGGCCCAAAAACGGCCGTAAGTGGTTGGTCAAGGTCACGATAAAGTGGGCTAGGGTTGTCGCACACATAAATGTAAATTACTGGGATATTTTATTCTTGTTATCTTTATTTAATTTAAAAGCCAAAAGTTTTTATATTCTATGTTGTATTAAATTTATTGGGGAAATGACAGTGCTCCACCTAAGTTCTCTACCTAGGTGGAGCACGAACTCTTCCCCAATTTATTAAGTAACAATCATAAATTTGAAGAGTAATTAATTTCTTTTCAGGGCGAACATGGGACAAACCTTTTGTACCATTTATCGTCGCAACACCCAGATGAATACAAAATAGTTATTGATCGAAATCGTTTAGCAAAAGACGAATCAAATAAAGAGAACTATTCAACTCTTGCAAATACTAGTACAGATAGTTACACCAACAACCAACCAACGACTTCAACTACATCTGCTACGAATAAATATACATTTTTGAAAAACCAATGTGTCAATTTGGTAACGGTACACGGAAGACCATTCTCCATAATTGAGGATTTAGCCTTTAAAAATATTATATCTATGACCGGCATAAGTCCAAGAGAAGCTCAATCTTTAAATTCTCATTCCATCAAAATGTTTATATCGCAGGCAGCAGAAATCAAAAGATCTGAAATAGCTGCAGCTATAAAAGGGAGAATGATTTCCTTAAAAGTTGACAGCGCTACACGTTTAGATAGATCATTTTTTGCAGTTAATGCACAATATATACTGGACGGCAAAATTATTGTAAAATATCTGGGGGTTACAGAATTGTATGCCAGGAGCACTGCTGAGTATCTAAAAGATAAACTACTTTATATAATGAGAAAATATTGCATTTTAGAACAGCAAATATACTCTATAACTACCGATAACGGTGCAAATATGATTAAAATGACCCAATTGTTAAATGACGGAGATAATGATTCTGACGAGGATGATACGGATACGGAGCCGCTTGAGATATTACTTAATAATAATGTGTATGACGTCGACAATACAGAGCCCGAGATTCCTCACAGTGTCATCTCGATACGGTGCGCTGCACATACATTGCAGCTTGCAGTCAGTGATGCGTTGCAGGAAGACGAATCAATACACACTATAAATGAAGCTCGCAGTGTTGTACGCAAACTTCGAACTCCTACGATGCGAAACATGTTTAAAGCATCAAACAAAAAAAAGCCGCTCCTGGACGTGGCTACACGATGGCATTCAACATTGGACATGCTAGAGCGGCTCGTAGATTTAAAGGAGTACTGTTCACAAACACCAGGCGAAGCCTTGTATGTGTCACCAACTACCTGGGATGCTTTAAATGACCTTATTACGTCACTAAAACCGGCAAAAATGCTGACAAAGGTACTGCAAAGAGAACAACTCACGATTGGTGACTTCTATTACCATTGGTCCAAATGTTATTTAGAGACATCACGCTTATATTTACCTCTGGCCCAATTTATATGTAAATATATAAAAATAAGAGAAAAACAGCTAATGCTTAACCCAACATTTGTAAGCGCTTTGTATCTGGATCCCAGATTTCATGTGGTCTTGTCAGCAGACGAAGAAGCATTAGCTAATAAACATCTTAACATGACTTGGAGACAAATTTTAAAAGTAGAGGCAATTTCTATGCCAGTACCCGAAGATGAATCTTCGAGCACATCCCAACTAGTTTCTGATGCTGTGGATGAAATGGAAGCAATTTTGGCCGAAACTGAAAAAATAAAAAACCGTAACCGCCGTGACCGTTATGTCCAGACTCATGCGACTATAACAGCCCTTTTAGAGAACTTTTCTTGCCATCCACGAATACCGCCTACAGAAGATATATTAACATTTTGGAAAAATAAAGCCGTGTGCGAACCTCAACTATTTCGTTTGGCAACTACAGTTCTAGCTACACCGGCTACTCAAGTTAGTGTGGAGCGTTTCTTTTCATCCCTAAAATTCATTTTAAGTGATTTGCGGTACAATTTAAATGACAACATAGTCGAGGACATTTTAGTCTTAAGAAATAACAGTTAAAAATTGTTTTTTTTAATGTTTGTTTTTATGGATGAATAAAAGACAAAATAAATATACGTTTGCTTTTATTTATATTTCCCAGTGATTATGAATATTTATGATTTATGGTTAAACAAAATGTTATTATAAGCTTGTTATTTATTTATTTCGTGTAGTTCAAAGCAATGTGATAATTGGTGAATAAAATCTTCTCTTCTTTCTCTTGACATCTTAGTCATTGCTCTTCCAATAATAAGCCCCAATGTGTAACATTTTTCAATAGTATCTGCATCTAAATTGTTCGTTCGTTCGTCATTAATGAAAGGATCCGTATTTACTCCGACAGATATTTTATGAGTAACTTGATTATTTTCTATCCCCTAAAACAAAAAAATATAAATATGTATTTATAAAGTAACAAGGTCTTCGTCTTGCTTGCAGTGGGGATCGAAATCCATGGATCTTGATCCCCTAATATGTTGGATTCCCTGACAATAATGGCACATACCTTACATATATATTTTAGTGATTTCTGGTATTTCTGTAAGTTTAAACAAAGTCAAAGTCAAAGTCAAAAATCATTTATTTCAATTAGACCACAGTAGGCACTTTTGAACGTCAAGCAAGCAAAAAAGGAAAAAAGTATATAACAAGAGCTTTAAAATTAAGCGTGTCAGTCTGTCCGTCTGTCCTCTAGTGAAGCTATTTGCTCGTTCCAAAGTGTAGATTCCTATGGAGAAGAACGAGCAAGAAACTCCATGGTTACTCTTTTTCAATCAGTTTTACAATACATTTCTTTGTTACATCATTTAGTCGGTTCTGATATGTGAGAACAATGTAACACTAATGTTCAGGCAAAAAGTACGAAAAAGAAGTGAACCTCAAGGACAACATATTTAGACAGCCTGGAGATGACCAATCCCAATAGGCGGCGCCCGTTCACGAACATGACACGTACACCAGCACCGCCCAACTCAACCATATTATAGGGGATTGGACGATCCAGTGCCCGTGCCACCGCCAATGAGACCTCTGAGTGAGCATGACAGCTCCCAGCCGACACAAGTACCTATATTCTACAAGTCTTACTTAATTATAATAGGTTACAGGGCACTCACATTTACAAAATCTTAGAAGTTCATCAACAATTAACAACATAGTGTACAATTTAATAATTAAAATCAAAAAAATACTCTAAACATCCTGTGGAGTAGGACCAGCTAGCCTCCAAGCATTTTTATCTTGTATATAATCATTAAGTTTGTAGTATGCTATGCCCTGCGGTACGCCCATAGATACGCTAGCACCCAGTGAGTTAACTTTGTTGACTTGTACTTTAATTTTTCTTTCTTGAAGGTATGATTTCAATAAATCTAGGGATACCCCCCGAATGCCGTAGTGTTCTAGCTTCAGTAACAAACTAAAGTAATAATTTTGAACTGTACTGTTACGCGTCCGTCGTGTCTGTCTACCATCCAAACCAAACGATAGCAGGCCAGGCGCGCTCTGCATTTTAGGTATGAAGGTACAAGTACGCGGCGGGCTAGACATCCTTAGTGCATCGAAATCGAAAGGATGGGATGAATGGATGATTTTATGTTGTAGTTGAAGGAAAAGGCTATGAAGTACCTCCCTCGACGAGACATTTTTTTTTGCTCTAGTGTTATTAGAGCCCTCGCTGATGCTCGTGGTCCAATCTAACACTCGGCGCAACAATAAGTCACTTACTGCTCGGTGCAATAAACTACTATTAAAGATTTTGTAGAGTAAATCTTCTGTACTTGTAAAATGAAGAACTGTATATAGGCTTAAATAATATTTAAGCCTATATAAAGTTTATTTACAAGACACAAGAACAAGGGATTTACTATAGGGCTGTCCGGATAGAAAAATAAAATACTTATGGGTAGCTTATTAAGCTAAGTACTCGTCAATATTTTATTTTTCTTTCCGGACAGCCCTATATTCCGTCAAGCAGCTAAGGTATGTTGCAGACGAGAAAAGACACAAAATTAAGTGCAATTTAGCTTGCGCGTTGGCGGAGAAGTGATTTTGTAGGCTATTATAAAAGCGGCTTTCATATTACGTTTGTAGTAGGTACCATAGTAAGTTATTCTATGACGATAGGTACTATTGTGACAAGACGCACCGAGTGAACGAATGCGATCCCGCACTCGCCCGGAGTCATTTGGCACCGCGGAGGATTGTGAGGAGTCTATAAGGTTTACGTTACATCAGTACCTACTTCCGGAGTTCCGTCGCTGGAGCCGGAAGTTTCGCTCCGGGTTGAGAACTCTGTGTACTTACCAATCTACTTATTGCGGGGCTACTTGCATGGTGAAAAATTCCATTTCCTTAATTCCCATTACTGTCCCACTGCTGGGATTATTTATTATTAAGTGTAATCAATTATAAAAGTCATTAAGTATCATATTTTATAATTTATTTCAAACAACCCAGTGGCGGATTACCTATCTATGATATAAGACGTAGTACCTAATAACAATGAGCAATTTAGTTACAAAAATTGACTTACTTCGTTGGTCTCACTCCCAAATAACTCCGGTGAACTTGGAGAATCCAGTTCTGGAGTTGTGCCTTCGGGGTCTATTTCATATTTTTTATATTTATCAGACTGACACACCAGGTCGAATTCTTTCTCATCAGCTGTAATAGAGTCATCTGAGCTTATAGATGACTCATCTATGATGACAGGTTCACCTGCAATTTTACAGTTTACTTGTATTTCATGTAAGTATATAATGTTGCCTAATTATACTTCACAGACTTGTAAGTACTTACGTTTACGTATATTATGCTCGACACGTTTATGAGGTAACATTTTTCCACAACACTAAAGAAAACGTTAGGTAAGAACTCAGCTCAGTCCGGCAGTCCTGCTAACACAGATGTGTCCTTCCGATTGGAAATAAAAACCAATAATGTGCAACAGCCAGCAAACGAAAGACAGACAGAGTGGCGAGGCGGTGCGTCAAAGAAAACCCCTATTTATTAAGGTTAAGGTACTGCTACAGAAATATTTATAACGGTTGTAGTACTTCTACCGAAATATACCGTTACGCATTTCCACCCTTTAAATTCCGCTACTGAAAAAAAAAACGGTATCGCAATATTTCGGTAACCCTTATTTAACGGTATGACGTCATATCGAAATTTAAAGATACCTTAATTTTTGGGTAATTCAGTCCCTGCTTATATCGAGTATTTAGTAACATTTTATATGTCAATTGTCATTTTTGTATTTGGATTCTTGACAACTAGTCAAAATGAATTCTTTTTTCGAATTGTTAGAATAGATCGTTTTGTTTGAATTTTGTACGGTATTCTGTGTTGTGACGTCATGTTTTTGTAACGTCAAATAGCGTATTTATTAGTTGAAAATAAGCAAAAATATACGAAAAGATTATAAATAAAATGGTTATATTTTTAAATTATAAGTATATCTATCGTAAAATTAATGATTTCAAAGTGTGATTCTTGTTAAGCTAGCTATTCTCGCTGTTCGGCTCCTATATTATATTGATTAGTCGAATTAAATATTTTTTACCAAGTTAAGTAAACAATTATTTTTCTGTCCCCTCCCACCGCCCCAACTCTCTCTCTCTCTCTCTCTCTCTTTCTCTGTCTCTCTACAGTTAAAGTGTATCTGTTTAGCATTTATTCAAGTAATATTTGTTGTTGTCTGCATAACTGACAAAGCTTTTTTCAATGAATACATAACTACACACAAAAACGAGCCATTTCATACAGAGCCTTAATTTAAAACTACGATGTCGCTCAGGCATAAAACTAAACTAAATATAAGTACTTTTACAACAAAATTTTTGTGTCACGGAGAAGTAAGCAAATGGATGTTTCAGAGATGACGATTTCAAAAATTATGGATCTTGTATCATGATAATGTTGCATTTTTAAACATATTATACCTACTATAGCAGAAGAATATCAATACAAATTATTTAAAAAATGGATTATACAAGCATATGATGATTCAATTTAAGTAATGTTTTTCCTCCCACGCAACTGACAGTTGTCTTCGATTTATTTAAAAAACAAACAAGATTGTCAACACAAGCAACTGCTTACAACTCCGCGTTACGCTAAGCCGCCAAATGCGTTATCCGCGCCAAGCAAAACTAAACCTTAGAAACACCGAATTTCATAATAAAAGAAATGATGTTCACGTGTTTCATCAAGGAATTAATTTTTTTAAAGATTTTCTTAGCCTGTCGGTATTTAATCTGCAATATCTTAATCTCTTTGTGCTGGAGTTCAATTATTGCGGACGCCTTATCCATTTCCGTCATTCGTCCAGCTGCAAGGCGCTTTTGAATTTTTTTAGCTTTTCTCACTTCTGATTGAGCAACAGAAATGGCCTACAACAAATTTTAGAGGTTATGCAATGCAATTGCTTCGGGAGAAGCAATGGCGCGAAATAAAAATAATGGAGTTAATTGTATTTGCTCATGTGGTCGGACGACGGATGCGTGGGACGAAAGAAACTTCAAAACATGAATGATATTTTGATGATGAACTTAGCTGAAGCAATGTTCCCTCCATTTACTTACTAATCCGTGGTCAATAGGGTGACTAACAATTCGCAAACAATATATTTATTTAAGCAAAAAATCTAGCGTTTGTGTTTACTGGAAGCATTTATTAAAATCTAAAAGGCAAGCTTGAGTTTCTCTTAGTTTGTCTAAGCATAAAGGAATTAGCCAAAAAAGTATATGCCTTTTTGTTCGGTCGTTGCGATCGGCTCTCGGGGCCGTCGCTGCGAGGTAGATGGGCGGCTCCTGCGCCGGGATCTTCTCGCCTTTTTCTGTAAAATCGCACAAGGCTCAGTCTTATGCAATTAGACGGAAAAATTGGTCATCTTCGACGCGAGGTCACGGTCAGCAGTTTTTAGGAACAAAATCTTCAAACACACTTAGTTCCGTGACCCAGCCAAGGCTACTCAAAGACAAATTTATACAAAGACGAAAAAGAAAGAAGAATCCCTTTACATTAACATCAACATAACAAGAATCTATAAAACGACGTCACACGTCGACTTGAAAAGAAATTCGAACGTTTAAAAAAATAACGACTAAAAAATACATACTTTTTTCAACGCTAAAAGTACCAATTTGCGATTCAGTCTCCCAGTTCGTTATTAAACCTTGTTAGCTGACCGTCACCATTTGTTTGTCCAGCACATACCACAGAGTATTGTAAACGGGTAGACTAGACACTAGGACATACTGACAGAATTAAACATTCTAAAAGTATTAAAAATAGGATAAAAATCGTTCCTACTATCGATTATGTACTTTGCGGTCTTATGTAGGTAAAGGGCATTCTTCAGTTTATATTTTACTCAAAATAATATAGTTATAGTAATTTAAACTAAGAACATTGCTTACGACAAACCCTCAATAACGAAAACGCAAAAAGTTCAATAAAAAAAGTCTTAAATGAACACAAATATTGTAGTTTTTTTTTTTACTCTGCTTCTTTTGTCCCACGCGCCATTGTATAAAATAGTCCGATTTTTTTAAGTACAAATATACCACTCCAGAAAAAAATATTGTATTATTTTTAGTCTGTCTGATTAATGCACGTGTCTTGTCATTGAATCTCTGTTCGAAGCATTTAATTAGTCTGGTTCACCCTCATGGCCAGACGGGGCGTTGCCTGGGGATCGGAAGGGGACGATGTACATGTTCTGATTTCGAGAGGGCAGGTAATGAATTTATGTTCGTATAAGTATCCCAGCTTCTGATATTTGTTTACCTAAACAGGATTCAATGCATTTGTCAAACACAGAAAAAGACAATATTATAAAAATAATTAAATAAATACTTTTTATAAAACTGCCCAATAGATTCAGACTTATTTATATTACAATATTAAAAAATATAAACGTCAAACTTATGTCAAATTCATTTCGCGCCATTGTTTCTTTGCTTGTCTATGGTATACGCATTTCAGACTTACCTTCTTGCAGATTTTGCGTCGACTAATCAGCTTCTTAATTTCCTTCTTAAGTTCCATGTTACTAGGTGGAGTGGAGGGTCGAGGTGAAGGCAAACCTTGCATATGACGTCTTAGGTCGAATACTGGACTTTCAGCCAGATTACCATGCAGTGGACTACCAGGTGAACTTGGCGGTGGACTTGGGTTCATTGAAGACTGGAAGCGATTTTTTATAATTGGGCAACGAAGTTATTGAGTTTTTGTCGTAGTTTTTCAAAGGAAATGTAGGTTAAGGTATTTTTAGGGGTTGTTTGTGAGAGATTCTTACCGCTCGTCCTCGGAACCTTTCCTCAAAGCTGCTAGAATCAGCTTCAGCAGATGAACGACGATCGTACACCGGGCTCGGTGTGGGGGGAGCAAAGAAGCTATCCGGCTAAACAGAAAACGTGCCTTAATTGATCATGAATATTACAAACATGACATCATGTGCTTAAACACCCTAAAAGTAGACTTTAATTATCTGCTAGGTATCACCAAAGGTTTTCTTAACGTAGTCAAATAACAAAAGTAACCCATTTCTCCCTCCAAAATTCTTTATACATACAAATAATGGCATTCTGTTCACTGCGAAATGAAAACAAACACGCTTTCGCAGTATTTAATAATATTATATCGTACATAGATGCCATAACAGAAATTTCTCATCCTTCGATTTTAATCTGTTGACTTTGGAGAGAAAATATAGTTGTCCTGTAGAAAGTCTTATCTACAGTTAATGTTACCAGAGAATGTAACTACCCTTAAAAAACCCTTAATAAATCTTCGAGTTTCGTCATGTTGCACGTGTCTCAAAGAGCCATGAAATCGCCACAGATTTGATGGCCTCAATAGGGCCAATATCCAGCTGGAAGCACGCATTCCAGCTGGATATTGGCCGTATAAGCATATCCCCGTGGGTCCAGCTCTGAGCAGGAAAAGGTACGGGCTAGTTTTTAGTCGGTAAAAGTCTAACACTTAGGGTAAGCCATTTAATATTTTTCCACGACAAAAACAAAACACTGTAAACTTATCTGTTCAAATCAAAAGTATCTGTCGAAATAACGGACAGATGTCGGACGTCATCAAATGTCGTCTCCCGCCCAGTGTGGGACGGGAGACAGTGTCAGGCTCTTACTGACTAAAAACTCCCCGTTCCTCCTCCTGCTCTAGACCGATGCTGCGATGCCTCATTTACCCCGCGACCCCGACTGTTTTAAAGTTGGTTTAAAAAGCAAATTTCGACCAAATACTTAGAAAAATACTTAAGGTTGTAGAAAGGTTATAATGTCGCATTAAATATTCCATTCATTCGATCGCCTTGACTAGCAAATTAATCGACTCAAGGGCTACTGCATTCATAACAACACTATAACACACTGTAAATGTCTTGCGCTGTTTCCGAGAAACTCTATTATATTAATTCATATTTATTTTTCACGACTGATTTTGTATTCTATTGATTGGTACATAAGCTCTTAAGTCTTTTCTTTGACTTGTGAATTAGTTTCTATTTTTTTTTTATAATCTAGCCTTTTTTGGTAGGTTGAATCATCAAATCAAATTCTCTCGCTCAGGGTATGGCGGGAGGGAATGTCTAACTAACTAAAACATCCTCCGTCTTTTCCTGCTTCACGCCGAGGCTACTGTACCCCATTGCGCTTGACCCGAGACCCCAGTAATAATACAACCTAAATGTAGTATTATTATGTTCAATAGGTAGGTCTCCTTTTAAATAACATTCATATAATACTTAGTAGTAGAGTAGAGTAGAGTAGAGTATTTTTAAACTATTTTAGCAAAATATTTATTTATGTACACTCGAGTTACGATGAAACGATTACATGACAAATAAGTAAATATACATAAATACATGTCATTTTTTATTCTCTGATATTAAGCAGAGGTACAGATATTTTTGACCTACGTTTCCCTGATTTTATCAACTCACATTTTTTTTTATTTAATAGGTCGGCAAACGAGCAGACGGATTACCTGATGGTAAGCAATCAGCGCCGCCCATGGACACTCGCAACGGAGGAGTTACGAGTGCGTTGCCGAACTTTTAGGGATTAGGGATTTGGAGATTTAGGGATTTAGGAGGGATTGGGGGAGGGGAAGGATTGGGCCTCCGGTTACCTCACTCACAGGGCGAAACACAACGCTGTGGTTATTTCACGCCGGTTTTCTGAGAGGCCGTGGTATCACTCCGGTCGAGCCGACCCATTCGTGCCGAAGCATGGCTCTCCCACACTTCACAACTCACAACGCTCTCATTGTGGAGGACTAATCGACTCCGTCCCACATCCGCAACTCCTCTGGTATTGCCGGGTTTGTGAGGGCAAGCGCGCGGAGGCACCGTGGAGGAACGGGGGGTTTTTAGTCAGTAAGAGTCGGACGCTCTCTCTCGCCTTACCCTGGGCGGGAGAAGTCATTTGATTATTTTCCCCTCACAAAAAATCTTCTCGAGTATTGCGTTCGCCCATGGACGGCGCCGAATGCATACCATCAGGTGTAGATCAGAAGGATCGTTTACCGCTCTCAAAAACAAAAATGAAATAATTTAAGTGTGGGAGAGCCATGCTTCAGCACGAATGGGTCGGCTCGACCGGAGTGATACCACGGCCTCACAGAAAACCGGCGTAAGACAACCACAGCGTTGTGTTTTGCCGTGTGAGTGAGGTTACCGGAGGCCCAATCCTTACCCTCCCCCAATCCCTTCTCAATCCCTAAATCTCCGAATCTCTAATCCTTAAAGTTCGCCAACTAACTCCTCCGTTGCGGGTGCGGGTGGCTATGGGCGAAGCTAATTGCTTACCATCAGGTAATCCGTCTGCTCGTTTGCCGACCTATTACATAAAAAAAAATTGCACTTTGATTGCCCATGCACTAACCTGGAACGCCGTCCAACCAACGAGATCATTCTCGTTGCAGTCAATGTCCAGGTCCTCGGAGAAGGTCGTGTCTGCTTCCTGGATCGGAAGGGAGAGATCAGGGGACGAGTCCCGGCTGAAATGCGGTAATGGCTCGTCGAGCGCCACCGCCTCTCTATTTATTCCTCGAGAGGTGCTTGGTATGTCTTCAATGGGCTGCAATGGATGAAGAAAGATGAGTTTGTGATTGTATGTCTTCTGGTGGGAGGGATTGATAGTGGATGGGGGAAATAGATCTATCTATGTCTAGTCTAGTAGCTCTCCGTCCCAATAAAATTGACGCTATTACCCTTCCATTACCATTTAACATTTCCCTGGGCAATGGAAAATTGCTCATGTAGTCATGATTCTGAAACCTGGTAAACCCCCACAGGAAGTTACTTCCTACAGACCTATCAGCCTGCTACCAGTTATCGGTAAATTGTTTGAGAGGATATTGCTTACCAGGATGAAAGAACATCTAAGTAGAGTATTACCGAACCAACAATTTGGATTCCGGGAAAAACACGGAACAATTGAACAAAAACACCGTATAACTGACACCATCAGCAGGTGCCTTGAAAACAAATTACACTGCTCTGCTGTGTTTCTAGATATTAGCCAAGCATTTGATAGGGTATGGCATGATGGCCTCCTGTTCAAAGTAAAGAAGCAACTGCCGCATTGTTTATTCAGGATACTAAGGTCCTACTTAGATAAAAGATGCTACCAAGTAAAGTACAGCGATGATCTCTCAGAAGTACACGAAATAAAGTCAGGTGTTCCTCAGGGCAGTATCTTGGGCCCTATACTATACCTCAACTTGCGACATATGCTGATGATACGGCACTACTGTCGGCTCATAGCAATCCAGAAACGGCATCATCACAGTTGCAAAATCATCTGACAGAAGTTGAGGTATGGCTGAAGCGTTGGAGAATAAAAGCCAATGAGAGCAAATCGGTACACGTGACTTTTACACTCAGGAGAGAAACATGTCCACCGGTAAAGCTCAACTGCAAAGTAATCCCTCAAGATAATAGCGCAAAATACTTAGGCATGCATATACATGGCTAGATAGGAGACTTACATGGCAGAAACATATTTGGTCAAAGCGCAAACAATTTGATGGAAAACTGCGGTCTCTGAACTGGCTGTTGGGACGCCAATCGCAACTAAATTGTAACAGCAAGATGTTAATATACAAAACCACCTTGAAACCAATATGGACTTACGGCATACAACTGTGGGGAACGGCCAGCAACAGCAACATAGACATCCTAGAGAGATTCCAAACCAAAGCCTTGAGAACAATGTTTGGCATCCCCCATTGTATAAGTAACAAATACATTTACCTCGACCTCGGCCTAAAAACAATTCGGCAGGAAATAGCTCAAAACAGTTTGAAATATCAGGACAAACTGACAGCCCATGTAAACACATTGGTACACGCTCTGAGTGAAGACACTCTTCGGCATACGAGGCTAAAAAGAAGTGACATACTGAGCCTACATAAAAGACAACCACTTGACAACAAGAGAGTCGTGTGAAAGGAATTTTCATACATGGCTCTTGAAGAAAACATGAACTGAGAAATCAGACAAAGAAGTGGCTCATTGTTGAAAAACAGATTGCCACGTAGCTGAACACAACAAAAAAAAATTATCCTTCCAAACGTGGTTATTCGAAACACGTAAGAACAGTAGGTGTGCAATCGCCGGCGTTCGCTTGGGAATTTATTGATGTATTAAATATTTTCTTTGATAATTCTGGCTACACAGAAAATATGTGTTCTACAAAATACAGATAAATACAATTTCCCATAACCCTATATACTATAAATGCAAAAGTTTGTAAGTAAATATGGATATTTGTAACTCTCTCATGTTAAAAACTGCTGAACGTATTTAAATAAAATTTGGCACAAAGACAGATTACAGTCTGGAATACATATATATGTTACGGCTAAAGGTAGGTGTGAACCTAAACTTAAGATTAGCCGGCTAAACCTAGGTTTATCTTCGACGAAATGTTAATGTTAGTTTGTTCTATCTTTAGCCGGCTAAACTTAAGTGTAGCTGCAGGTCCTTGGCTAAAAATGTAGAAGGAAATGGAAAAGGAAACAATGTAATAATGTTTACTATTTTGACACGAAAACTTTATTAAAAAATAATCACTTTCATTACACATACTTTTATGTACTATTATTAGGTACAATAGATAAAAATGAAGACGGACTTTATAAATTGGGCAACGAAAACGGTACAATCGAACAGCTTTTTTCACGAAATCAGTTTACAGTTTGTGAACAAAAATTCGTAGATTTGGAAAAAGTGTCATCAGTGAAAATGACTATTCGTCAGCTTGCTAATGAACAGTCAACATCAGGTGGACAAGGCTTTCAAAGATGTCATTGCAAGACAAAATGTGGTACACGCGCCTATCGAATACATTTTTAGCCGTTTTGTTTCGGTTAATGTGCACATTAACCGGCTAAAGATGGAGTATCACGACGTAAACTAACATGTTATCGAACTTTAGCTGCTTCTCGAAGATAAACCTAAGTTTAGCCGGCTAATCTTAACTTTACGTTCACACCGACCTTTAGCCGTAACATATACATAGGCTGGTTTTTACTCTGGTCAACATAATATCAGTAGTTAGACCACGAGGTAAATTTTAGATACGTCACATCAAATCCTACTATCGTACTAATATCATAAATGTTAAAAATACGTGAAAGAGTATGTTGGGATGGCCCGATTTGGTTGAAAGGTATGTGTATAGGCAAAACCCTGTATTAAACACATGGCTGCTTTTTTTCAACTTACGGTACGGCCGACGTATCTTGGCGAGTCTGAAGTTAGCCGTTTGGATCTTTTAGGAACAAAATTGTGTACTGCGCAGCTAATCAGCTAACTTTCGCCAAGATACGTCGGCGGTATTGTACCATTCGGGCGAAGCCGTAGACGGAAGCTATTCTTGACTGTATTGATTTGAAAAGGACTCATTTTTATGCGATAGAACTCCAGTCGAACATTCGCATTACCTGGTGGTAAAGAATCAGGGCCACGTACACCCAAGGAGGAGTTACGAGTACGTTGCCGCATTTGAGGAATAGGGTTTGACAGATTTAGGGATTGGGGGAGGGGGAGGATTGGGTCTCCGATAACCTCACTCACACGGTGAAACACTGACCCATTAGTGCCGTAATATGACACGCCCACACTTATATTAACTATTTCACTAGTTGCCAAATAACAGCTTAATTCAAAATGTAACTAACTACTATCTACAACGTATAATCTTGTAACGTAAACTTTTCAAGCAATTATTGTAAAATACCTAAATTTTTTGCGATAGGCCTTCTAAATTTTAAAAGAAATTATTTAAAGGCAAAACACCTAATAATTAACATTAAAATGTATCTTGACTTTTATAAAATAATTTATATTGTCCAAATCTTTTCAATAGTAAAATCTAATATAAAATTTTGTTTTTAAATAATTCTAGACTATTTAAAGCTGTCAAGGAGAATTCCGTAAATACCGATCTTGAAAAGAAATTGTGTCTTTATTTTTCATTTTTATTAAAAACAGGTATAAATTGTCATAAAAAATATTAATGGCTATGACTTATTGAAAAATAACGATTTACATAAAAAATCTCAACCACTATCAAGTTACATCGAAATTCTTATCAATAAATATTAATGTCTCACGATAGTTGCTATACTCTATTATTACATAATATATCTCTATTTATTATACCTATTATTTAACCCAAATAAATTAACCTCCATAAAAATCATAATATATTATAAAAAACATAATCTATACAACTAAAAATGGACCATCAAAGTGTACGCTCATAACTGTCGATGCACTGCATTGAATTGGACTATGCATATTTTGTAGTATTTTAGAAAATTTTCATTTAAAGAAAAAATCTTTTTTTTTTAATATCCAGAAACACCACCACGTGAAGCTGATTTAGTCCACTTCTTCTATAATATACTATTTTAATCATAATAAAATAAATATCCATAACATTTTTTGAACTTACGATTTTTTTAGTTGAAAATTATACTTATTAAATTTTAATTTTCCAATCAGATAAATGTATTATTAATCAACACTGATGACTAAAGATTTTATAAATTCTTAATGTCTAGTTACATGTCATCACACAATTTTATTATAAGTATATATTAATTATTAAATAATATATTACCCATTTAAAAGAATTTTCAACAATAAACTGTGTCAATTGAATAAAAAAAAATATGCATCGATTTTAGAACATTTCTCTGACAGTTTTTGACTATAATGCTTAATTTAAAAATTACTAATTAAGCTGCATCTTTTACAAATAAAACAAATTAAAAACTTAATTCTATAATCAATTTTTGTACATTTTTGAAAAAAAATATAACTTTTATATTAAATTACCCCTGCAATTATTACACTTACTTAATCTGAGAACTTTTTCTAAAATAACATAGCACCATAGCACAGCACTTTTCAACAACCGATTTAACTACAGACAGATTTCATACAGAAATATTCTATTATGCACGGTGTTTCTCGATTTGGTTCCGACAGAGAATGTCCAGACGAAACATGGTGGTATATACTAATACAGACACATCATTCACTTACGTTTGTGTGTGTGTGTTCTCTGACAAATAGAGAGGTCCATGTTTGATAGGGGAGAGACGAATTGCAATTCGCGAGGTCAATGTTGTTTAACATAAGTAGCCATTTGTTGTCGACTGTGCTTTCTAGAAAGTTTCTAAATTGGACTCATCTTAAAGGTGTTTTAATTTATTATAGTTCCTTTTAATATTAATACCAAATCGATATCCTAAAATTTATTGAAGCCTATTTATTTTAGTTAGTTTTCTCTATGCAATCAACACAACATAAGTTACATAAGTAATACAAAAATATACATTACATACGTTGCAGTCAACAGCTGTGCAATTTATGTGAAACTTTTTGCCCGCACAGCAAAGCTTTGGAATGATTTTTCGGGACAGTACTTCCAAACCGATACGAAATTCAAGATACGGGCGTACTTCTTCTTAAAATGCTGTCAAAGCGTCTGTGACTCAGCTGGTATCCCAGATGTCCATGGGCGGCGCCGATCACTTACCATCAGGTGATCCGTCTGCTAGTTTGCCTCCTATTCCATAAAATAATAAAAGAAAAAAGAACTGGACGAGAAGACCGTTCACTGAAAAGCCTGTTAGATAGCAAAAACATCTAGTGAAACAATAAATCATTGAAAACCCTTCACAGACAGTTCTACAAATAAAAGTCGCTGACCATCTCTCCTCCTTCGCATTTAGATGATAGAAAAGCAAAACATACTGACACACAAATAAAATCCAACCTTTGCCTCATGACAGCCTGAAGCCACTGATCACCATTTACAGTCCTTATCTTTTTTATCCTTGTGATGGGATATATTAGAAATCTGACTGATCAACTGAGAGTAAATGATCAGCGACGCTTAAGAGTACCAGTAATATTAAAGAAGCTTCAAGAAAATTGAGACTGCTTTTTTTTAAAAGGCAGTTTTTTGCACCATTGATCCTTCCCGAAGACCCAATCTGTTTGGCCATTTCCGCTCCCCACACCAGAACTCCAAATGAACAGTTTAAAAAATTAAATAAGATTAGGCGTTCCACCTTCTTGTTTGCCAACCTCTCAAAAATCATCAGCCTATTAGTGCCCACTGCTGAGCATAGGTCTCTTCTCACACGAAGAAGGTGGATTGTTCGAGATGTTGAAGATTTTAAACGTATAATTAGAAATTATAAGTCACGGTGTCCTCACGATGCAGCATGCAGCAATGTTTTCCATCACCGTACGTCATTGGTGTTTAAATAAACATAGTTTAACTAGAAAAAGTCAAAATGATACTGGCCAGATTGCGAACCCTCACCTCACCCTCATGCAGTTGGCTAAACCTTCAAGCCACCACGACGTTTGCCACCCTATCCCATGAAAAAGGTACTTTACCTTTGCATCCTTCTTTTTCTTCCATTATATTCAGACCTTTAGTCATAATTTGATCCTATAGACTTACCGGCAGGTCGCGATAGACCACATATTCGCAGGGAATCGCAGCAGTCTTCAAGTAGCGGTTGCCTGAACGCTTGATGAAATAATCAGTATCTCTGAAATGCTTCGAGCAGATATAATCGTTAGCTGTTGGGGTCCAGTCGTCACGACCGGTCATATCAATCCATTTCTCCCTTATTTCTTCATTGGCTGGGAACCTACAACAAATATTTAAAGTTACTTCAAATCAATTTGTACTCGGAATTATTCGTTGATAACAAGAAGATGATGAAAAGGGTCTTACAGTTAATGAGGTCATACAGTACACATACAGGTAATTTAACTTTACAAATTGTTAACATTATTAGTAATAAATAAATTAACACTAATTAATTTGACGTTATTCAAAACTGAATAACTAATTAATATCTTATACAAAATCGTACAAAGCACGCCTTTTAATATCTCGTAGCAGTTGCTACGCACGCCTACGCCGCCCTCTACGACGCTACGCCAGCCGACTACGCACTACGCGTCTTTTGTTCATGGCCGTTACGATTGAATTTTGGTTCCGTTATTGAGAATAATAATAAGGAATATATATATTGAGCCTTATTACAGCGCATGTCATGGTATTAAAATAGAACCATGGGATAGAAATCAATAAAGGTGATTTTTCTATCACCTTGATGTCGCCATTTTTGTCTATAAAAGGATCTGTCCACGAACATGCGCAGTACGGAATCTCTTTGTTCCCAAAGATGTTTCTAGAAACTATCTGTAGCAACATTGAAGTATGACCTCATGGTTACAGAACAAAGGAAATTCTAGAAAAATCTTAGCGATATACTTTTACGCGAGAAAGTTAATGTCTAATGTAATATTCGCACTTAACTAAAAATTTTCAAAAAAACGATCTACAGTGTGAATCATCAAAAGAAAATGTGGGAGAGCCATGCTTCGGCACGAATGGGTCGGCTCGACCGGAGTTATACCACGGCCTCACAGAAAACCGGCGTAAAATAACTACAGCGTTGTATTTCGCCGTGTAAGTGAGGTTACCGGAGGCCCAATCCTTCCCCTCCCCTAATCCCTCCTCAATCCCTAAATCTCCAAATCCCTAATCCCTAAAAGGTCGGCAACGCACTCGTAACTCCTCCGTTGCGAGTATCCATGGGCGGCGCGGATTGCTTACTATCAGGTAATCAGTCTGCTCGTTTGCCGACCTATTACATAAAAAAAATGTTGCGCAATGCAATTTCCCTTATTGTTGTAGCAGTTGTAGAAAAATTTAAGCTTTCCACGCAACAATTTTACTTAATAAACACGATTTTATTAAACTACAATAATTCAATAATATACACAAATAAATCATCGATATCTCCCTAAAATAAATCATTGGGGCTCCTCTAACTGACTTCGCTCATCGCGGTACGCTCGCCATGCCTCGAAATTATCGCACAACACGTAATACATTGCCACTTTTGACAGCACGGCGAACATGGACGCCTTACATAACGCGCAATGTAATACGATCATAATGCAACAGTTGACAATAAAAATTTTCGCAATAAATATTTAAAAAATCCACTGATATTAGGTATTAATTTTAGTAATTAGTGTTAAAAACTTACGGATGGAAGGTGAGCCGGGACGAGGAACCGCTCGGGCAGTCTGACCTTGATTTACATGTCAGTACAGCGCAGAGCGGCATGACTGACTCCTCGTTCGCCGACGGAACGTTGCACTCGAGCCCCGACCAACTAAATACCGCATGCGCTTATTGCGATCGATAAACGTATGACCAATAGCCGTTATGCGCACCACCTCTCTACCGGCAGGAGCTATTTTTAGCTCGGTCTAGGTCCTGGGAAAACAGGAAAGCAATTATTTATCAATACCATGAATCTTCGTGTCTCACTCTCGCGGGATTTGCGACGCCATGATGCGCTCATGTCCTACATCTACCTAGCACTTACATTGCATCACAGATCCTGATAATGAAATGAATTTAGATGACCCTGCTCTCAGGCGATTTTTTGGCTAAAAGTTTAAATTTTTTGCACTGTTTGTGGTAATTGTAACAGAGCTATCGCTTTAAACTTAATTTTTTTAATTGCATTGATGAACCGTATTGACTTTTTCGGTAAATAATGAATTATTTGAAATCAAAAAATTTGATTTATGTTGACTTGTAATACTAGAACTTCATAGTACTTAAACTAAGTACTAAACTTTGTCTTGAACTTTTTTGACAAAATTTATATTATATAGCGCTTGTTTTGTGACCTTAGATTACATTTTTATTGTATTTTATGAAAATCTTGATTACAATACAACTTATTTTAAACTTTGTCAAGCTGTTTACAATGACTGTTTATAAAGTTTGATGGTTTACTCGTCAAAATATATCACAATCACAAATAATAGCTTAAAAAATATCTACATATTTTAATATGGCTTATTATCAACCTATTTTCAAATGTGAAATTTTGTGAAAAGCCCTGAATCATAATCATAGTAATTTTTAGCGCCACTTTCGCACTTATTAATTTTAAATTAGGTTAGACTGGAAGATACTAAAAACCAAACTTTTAATAACTAGACTATTCAAGGAAATAATATATTTTGAAATGACTTTCCCAATTATAGTTTAGAGAAAAGTGAAGTTAATTGTTTTCTTTTATGTGAAATGACGGCAAACGAGCAGACAGATTAGCTGATGGTAAGCAATCGTCGTCGCCCGTGTACCAGAGGATTTGTGTGCAAGTGCGGTGCCAACCGTTTGGCCGTTTGGGTATAAGAGGTTTTGGGGATTCAAGGATTGAGGGAAGGGAAGTAAGAAGTTAATTCACTAGAATAATTCATTATTTTCATTCAATTTAGAGTGTTGCGTTATGTACAATCAGGGGTCAAAATGCAATTGCACTCTACCAATTTTAAAATGACCTAAATATCGTTGTAGAATTGAGTCAATGGTTGAGGACTGCTTTAATTTATAGCATAGAATCTAAATTATTGAATAAACTGGCTGTAAACTATTTAACTTTTAGTACTAAGAAATTTTAGTCATTTTAAAATCGGTAGAGTGTAATTTCATTTTTGACCCCTGACTGTCATGTTGTTAACCCCTGCCTACCTTTTCAGTGATCATACGGACTTGATATGTACTACATTAAGAAAAAGTAAAAAATATCCAATAAAGGGAAAAAAATAAGAAAATATAATTATGCTACTATTCAAAGAATTCAAATCCAAAAAGAAACGGGGCATTCAGGGGAAATTTAAATTAATTTATATCTTAAATATGAATGTGAAGCCTTATTAAGCAGTATCGAAATAATTAAGTTTGCCTTTGATTGACCATTGCAAATTCTATCAGATTATTATAAAAAAATCCGAGTTATTCTACGGCCTCGCTGAAAACCGGCGTGAAACAACCACAGCGTTGTATTTCTCGCCGTATAACTGAGATTAGCGGAGGGGTTAGGAGTTAGGAATAGATTGTGGGAGGGATGAAAGATCTCGCTTACACGGCGAAACACCACGCTGTCTTGTTTCACGCCGGTTATCTGTGAGGCTGTGGTATCATTCCGATCGAGCCGACTTTGATTATTAACATGTCATTATATTTAAATGACATGTAATCAAAGCCGGCAGATTCGTGGCTGTCCCATAATTATTAATTAAACATATATTGAATTCCTTAGCTAACCTATATCTTATACTTATATTTACAAATGAGGTATTTGTTTTTGAACGGTAAAGAGAGAAGAGAATATTATAAAGAGGTAAAATTTGTAAGTTTGTATTTAGGGGGTAATGTTCGGAACCGCTGGTCGGATTTCCAAAATTCTTTCAATGATCGATAGCTACAATGTTCCTGAGTTCTATAGGCTAAACGTCACGTTACTGCAAAAAGGGAGCCGAGCACCGGGTGAAAACACGCGAGAAATAATAAATATTTTACATAGGTACTTACCTACATCATCACATCAGTAGTAAGCCGGTAACTACTGAACTTACTATCCCCAAATGACTTCTATATCAGCTGATTTGTAGTAACCTGCAACTGCAAATTATTTGTCAGATACTGTTTTCTTAGAAGGGAATATTGGATACCTGGATATTTTAACAGGGATGTTAGGGAGCACCGTAACCATAACCAAAACTATCGGATTTCCGATATCCAAACTAGTATTATAAATGCGAAAGTAACTCTGTCTGTCTAGTCTTCACCCCTAAACTACTGGACCGATTTTTGTGAAATTTGGTACTGGTACAGGCATAGTTTGGAACTTGAAAAAGCACACCAGTTAATTTTTATACCAAAAATCTGCAGAAAGTCACTGTACCCTGCGAACGGAGTCGCGAGCAAAAGCTAGTTAAAACATCCGTAAACGTAACCGAACCCGAAATAAAAGTTTCGGATAATGTCGGATAGGGACGAAGCCTAATTGAGATACGTTATGTTTGTTTTTTTTTAATTTAATAAAATTTAAATAGCATGTAATCTGAAATAATTTTATATCCCTATCCAGTATAATAATCATTCCAATACCCGTATCTGAAATGGTTCCCTCACGATGTTTTCCTTCGCCCTAAATAATCGTAGGAAGTACATATAACTCGAAAAAAAGCCATATTGGTACTTGCCAGGTTTCGAACCCGCATCCACGTACTTAACACTTAGAACGCCATGTCGGACAATGCTGTCCGACGCTAGCGTAGGATTAGCCTTCAACAGTTTTTGTCGGCAGTCAAATGCTTAAGAAGCGGGTGCCTTAATCTCCGAGCCACAGCGGCGTTATAATATACGTCGTTTATAAACATTTATCACAACACAAAAAATAAATCAATAAGGGCTGATTTTTCAATAGTCAGATAAATGTTATCTGAGGGATAAAATTGTTGCTGTCACTGTCTTCATATTCAAACATTCTGACGCGACAGTGACATTATTCCCCAGATAACATTTATCTGACTATTGAAAAATCAGCCCTTAGAAAAATAATATCACGTGTTCTTTTTTTTCAAATTTAAATTTCGATCACAATTGACTTGATAAAGTTACCAAAACTATATAACTGAATAATGAAAATACATAATGAAACACGATATTTTGTTCAAATTAAGAACGAATTACTGACCTCCTTTCGCAGATAACTTCATTAATGTCCGGAGACGTTGTGTATCGAGCCCGTTTGCTTATTGACTGATAGATTTTTTAGCAAAGATCTGATAAGTAGGTACGTAATATTGATATTTATGTACATACTTCAGTCGTTACGGCGAATTTTTCAAGTACATTTTCCAGTAAAGCTTATTACAAAGGATTGTTGTTCCATTTTTATATTGTTTTTCGTGATTTGATATTTTGTTTTGTTCTTTTTGTTTTGATGTAGGTGTTGTTTGTTTATCGTGATGTTTAAATTGGGAATTGATTTATTATTTTGGTACAAACATATTATGTCGTTGTTGCCAGATATCAAGAATACCTAAGTACTTTTCATATATAAGGGTACGGGTTTGAAACCTGGCAACAGGCAACCTGTATTACTATTTCGGCGTTTTATGTAATTTCTAAGATTAGAGACTGCACGGTAGACGCAGTGACTGAGCAACTGGCGTGTAACGTACTCGTAACATGTTGCGGGTTCGATTCCCGCACGGGACAACAAAATTTTATTTTTAGGGTCTGGGTGTAGTGTGTATGTGAATTTGTATGCTTGTAAACGCACCCACGACATAGGACAATAACATTAAGCAGGGCAAAGTTTAAAAAAAATGTTAGGATTGCTTAGAGCCATCTTTGTGTGTGAAGAGGCCTTTCTCAGCAGTAGGCACTTAAAGGCTAGTGATGCTGATGACTATAACAATATTTTAATAATTTTCTCGATTTTTCTTTAACGTCTTATAATGACTACTTACACTTGCTCAAGACCCGTTTGGCGATTTCAACCTTACAACTATTATAATCGTAAGTTCAAGTTCCCTCGCGATGTTTTCTTTCGCCGTCGATAGACTGGCACTGTTTTCGCAATCACAATATTATCTATTGAATAAATACTTATTAAATTTTGTTTCCTTGCCTACATACCCGATATGGCGTTTGGTTGGCTGTAGACAAACTTAGATTTTTTTGTTAGCGCAAAATCATCAAATGACTTCTCCCGCCCAGGGTGAGGCGAGCGCAGGTGTCAGACTTCCGTAAGCGCGGGGTCTGCGGTCGGCGAGTAAGGGCAGCTCGGCGCCCGACCAGAACCAGGCCCGAGCGTACGGCGCGTAGCGTTCCGCGCGCGCCTCAAAGAGCCAATAGACCACCACAGACGGGGGGTTTTTAGTCAGTTAGAGTCTGACACTCCCTCCCGCCTGGCCCTGGGCGGGAGAAGTCATTCGATGATTTTGCCTTCCCCAAAAAAAAAGCTATCAGACTTACCGAATAAAAACACCCCTGTTCCTTCTCCTGCTCTATGCAGAGGATGAGGTGCTTCATTGCGCCGCAACCCCTGCTAAAACTAAGATACTCATTCATGTGATTCTAAAGAACAGAGAATAAACTACCCTAACATCTAAAAAGGAGGATCCTCAGACCAGGCGAGGTGATCGTACCTGGTGGGCTACAGCCTAACAGTTGAACGATTTCCTATCCGTGTTTATTAGCGCCAGAAGTAGAACTTGTTACGCCATCTGTTGGATATTGTTGTCAACTTATGTGAGTCGCCACGTGATAAAATGCACTACGAAATTGAATAGTTTCCTTGGTCAAAAATAAATTAATCGACGTTTTAATAAAATTAAATATGTATTCAAAAATAACTATTCTTTTATTCATCGATCGATCGATTGATAGTATTGATACACTGAATTTTAGATATTTCTTTGGGTAATTCTTAAGAAATAAGTAAACTATTTGACGCCAAAGACTACGACGTCATAACTCACTTTTTCATACAATTTTCATAGAAAAGTATCGCTTTTTGACATTTGGATAAAAGTATTGAATGTAACTAGTTGTAAACTACCGTATTGTATGCTTGGTATTTGTCAACTGCACTATAATATTGTGTGCATGTGTATCTACAGATGGCAGTTAGTCATCAATTACTGTATTAGCGACCTCGTAGCTCGGGTGATGCGTGTGAAGTTGAGAGGGGGACCCAGGCCAATTATTTGTTTATTTATTAATACGTTTTGCACAATGTACAATGGCGGACTTAACGTCTTAGGCGTTCTCTATTAGACTACCTTTGGGCGGTGGGAAATAGAAGTGGTATGTGTACACCGTTGGATTTATGTACTACTAGCGGCCCGCCCTTGCTTCGCACGGGTCTAACTTTCTCGCTATCAAAGGGTAACTTTTTCCTAATCTTCCCGTCTAATTTTCTAATATTTTCTTACATAAGAACCTTCACCGGACAGTAACAAACAAAACAAAAAAAAAATAGCAGCAAAAAAATAAATTGGTCCAGGCGTTGTTGAGTTATACGCTTACCAACACATTTTGCGATCCATTTTTATATATAAGAAGACTAGGAGAAAAGAAATGGATCGGATCGTCCGGGATGATACCACGGCCTTCCAGAAAACCAGCGTGAAACAACCACAGCGTTGTGTTTAGCCGTGTAAGTGAGGTTACCGGAGGCCCAATCCTTCCCCTCCACCCATCTCTTCTAAATCCTTTAATATCTGAAACCTTAGTCCCTAAAAGGCCGGTACCGCACTCGTAACTCCTTCGGTGTTGCGGATGTCCATGGACGGAGCTGATTGCTTAACATCAGGTAATCCGTCTGCACATTTGCCGACTTATCAAATAAAAAAAACAAATGAATAATAAACATAGGTACAAAAAAATGCAAACATACATACGATTATAACACAGTATCTTCAAGATGCACACACACACACATAACATAGGTAGACCAATTCAGTATTCACACATAAAAACAAGTTTCGTATTGGTCAAAAGTATTCAGTTGCCGTAATTTATGAGAAAGTAAGTTGCTGATAGCCGCAACTAATACCTCTTAAATATTTATTAATTAACCAGTTTTTAAATGTGCTAATTCCTTATCGTACGTACCTACTTAAATGCGTAGATTTTTTCTTCTCCTCCTCCTGTGGCCGCCGTGAGGAGGGTAGTGCCCATACACGCTCCACCTTCTTCTTTGGGGGTATGATTGGTTCGCCGAACGACGAGGAGACAGCTTCCTAGTTCCTTTCACTCTTCACGGCCTCGACTAAGGCTGGTCACGAGCAGTGATCTTTTCCCTTTTCTTTGTCAGGGGAAAATCATCCAATATCTTCTCCCGCCCAGGTTGAGGACGTGTCAGACTCTTACTGACTAAAAACCCTCCGTTCCTTCTCCTGCTCTGGGCCGCGGTCGTGGTACCTTATTGCGCTTACCTCGCAACCCTGGCTGAACATCAGCCCTGTAGCCCCGTCTGTTGTGACGGCTCTTTGAGGTGCATGTGGTACGCTACGCGGAATGATCCTCCTGTTTTTCCCTAAGGATATAATATGATATAATAGACAGTGCTCTACCCAAGTAGGGCACAACAGTGTCCTCCGGGTGGTCCTTGCAGTGACAACTGCAGCGTCAATGAAAGGCGAGGGTTAGCAGCTAACTGATTTATTAAATAAGTATTACAATCTACCCGCCACCATACAAATATCCAAACTATAACTAAGCCGACGATACAACAACAATCGGGCAGATCCGAAACAAGTGAGTACCTCCAGAAACTTCATGTAATGTTGGGTATCTACCTAATTTATTATCAAAACGTCTCACCTTTTTATAGGACAGGGTGTCTAAAACGCCGGCGGATCACCTGACGGTAAGCAATTGGCGCCGCTCTTGAACACCATTTACACTAGAGGAGCTGCAAGTACGTTGCCGGCCATTTAGGGGTTATGAATTTGAGGATTGGGGATGGGGGGAGGATTGGGGATTAAGGCCTCCGGTAACCTCACAGGAGTGGGACAAGTCAGACTAAATGAATAACAACCAAAAACGAGCACTTGGAGGGGCGCACAATAAGATATAAGTCAAGTAAGACCAATTGCTTCATTCTTCGGAGTTCCTTTCAAGGGTATAAGAAGTATTGTTATGTATTTGTAGGTGCCTTATAAAGATGCAGTGTTCCCAACACTGTCTCGCTCCCCCTATCTGCATCTATAGATAGAATAGTACAGGTTCCAACGTATACCTACATAATATAACAAAGATTATTTAATTTGAAACAAGTAACGCCATCTATGATCGATTTGAAGAACTAAACCTATTAATTCAAGTATGAAACATAATGTAGCACTTGTATGCTATGATATTTGTATAAAAATTGCTAATGACCGTACGAGCTAAATCGAAATTATACGAGCCGAACCGAAGTTATTCGAGACGAACTAAAATCATACGAGCCGAATCGAAATCATACGAGCTAAACCGAAATCATACGAGCTAAACCGAAATCATACGATCCGAACTGAAATCATACGAGACGAACTGAAATCATACGAGACGAACCGTCCAGTCCAGTTTCACGGTCATTTAGGTAGAGGGCAAGGCCAAGTGGACCACGAAGAAGCTACGTGTGCCAATAGTATTTTACTCGTATTTAGTTCGACCTCATAGCCAATTTAGTGTAAGTATTAACAAAACAATTCAAAACACAGTTTAACGGACTGTCCTTCCCCAATTCCCTGCATTGTAATGTCATGTGTTTTACATTTTAATCTATTAATATTTATTCCAAATTAATTATGTTTTCGGCTTACTCACGTAACAATTTGATGAGATACTCGTCATTTTTGTTCGTTGGTAAACTCGTTTGGATAAGCTAGAAAATTGAATTTATAATGAGGAATTTTCAAACAGCTAATTAAAAAAAGATTGTATAAAATCTTATGGAGATACCATATGCGTTTTTTTTTTATGTAATAGTTCGGCAAACGAGCCGTTTGAGTCAAAAATTAAGATTTATGGATTGTACGACATATATTAATAACAATCTGTTTACCAAAATTAAAATACCAAACTTTGGTTTATATATTTATATTATTCCTTTATATATTCCTCATCATTTTATAAACTATATAAGGTGTAATTTTGATCAGGCCTTCCGGCTCACCTTAAATGGTACTCTACATAAAAACCCTGCGCACTCACTCCCCTCTATCTCAAAAACGAATGAACGTAAAAAAACTGTAGAAACAAAAGTTGTAGAGAAATTTATCCATTGATTATAAACACAAATCGCGCAAACCCCATAGGGGACGGGAAAGAAAGCGAAAAATGTTATAAGAACTATTTTTTGTGACCTTAATGTGTGACACGTGCGGACACCTTGCAGTATGTACGTTTTGAGGCAAGTTTTAGGATACCCAAGTAAAACTTTGTTCAAATGTACAGCTTGGTGTCTCAAATTCCGAGATCCTCAAATTATTTTTACTAAGATGACTGGACTATATTTTGTTCTTTCCGAAGAGTAGATTCGTGACACTTACCTTCGACATGAATATAGACAACAAAAAAGGGATTTATTAAAAATTAAAACCACAAAATAGTATTCATAAATGTATTTTAATCATCATCCGTATCTCAATTTGTCTTATCGTACCTACCTAGACCTAGTCATATTCTTAAATACAACTAAAAAAAGTCATTCAATCACTACTCTCCAATTAAACTTAAAAATATACCTCTGCTTAAACTAACTTAAAACAAATTAATGCACAAAGAACGCGCATTTTTTACAAAGCATAACATAATATTTTTTCACAGTATACTTACAAACATTAGTTGAATTTGCACCCTAGATGTTTTTTTTTTTATACATACGTTTTCACACTAGGTCGCAGATTAACAATCAGGTTCAATAACCTATTTGTCGGTAAAATTATATAGCAATGCTTCATGCAAAATTATATCATTGCTCTATCTACGGATAGGTGTACTTTGGGTACTTTTTTTCTTTTTTAAATGGCAACCAAGTCTCCAATTTGCCCTTTTCTCATGCATGATTACTTTGATTACTAATTATAAGTTTGAAATCGCCAATTCGTCTTGAGCAAGCGTGGTGATTAATACTCAAACCTCCGCGTGAGAAGCTTTTGCCCAGCATTGGATATAATGGGCTGACGATGTAAGGCTCAAATTCAAAATTGTCGACTATACTGCCAAAAATAACAGCAATTTATCATTCCACAACAAGTGAATGTCAATACCTTTTTCGAACTGGCAAAATCAAATATGATTTTGTGTTATGACGTCACAATTTTCGCGTTAAATAGTATCTTGATGCTTAAAAATTAGATAAGAATACGAATAATAAATATGTTGTAGTTATTTAATAAAATAAACTATTATATCCTTTTATAGTTCTTTTTTATTGCACTGATGTCAGTCGAATAATTTGGACTAAATCAAGTAACTACCCAATGTAGAAATTCCATGAGCAAATCTACCGAAAGATAGGTTATTGAGACTAATCGTAAGACAAAGATCATTGCACCACTTACAAATCTCAAAATGATAAGGCCACCTACATTAACAAAACAATACGTTGTCAAAAAACCATTACTTCAACTGTTTTAAAACCTTCAAATAAAACTGTATTCTTATTAACATAAGAAATTCTTTTGCAGGATCACCAATTCACAATTTTCTCTGATTTTCGTAGGCAAGTCGCCTAATCTTCTACATAAAAGTATCCTCTTTATTTTTTCTCAAAAGCATATTCGTTTTATTTTAAATACAATAAAATGTTTTAAGTACATAAAAATCTGAACATAACATGTATACCTTACAATTTGTTAAATATTAATTATTTGATTATCAGCATCAATAAAAAAACACAATCTAATGTTAATTTTTGCTTCAAAAATTTATGTACAACAGTTGATATAAGTAAAATGAATAATGCCCGGATTCCGAAATCCCGATCAATGTTTAAATCAACTAACTAGGTCTCAAATCTCTTGTCAAGTCATCTGATTGGTTGTTGATAATTCAGTCAACCAATCAGATGACTTGACAAGATATTAAATTGATTTTAACATTGATCGCCCTTTCGGAAACAGGGTGTAAATGTGGCAAAATGATAGATACCTATTGTCGTGATATTGCGTACTCTGTCTATCATACTGCCACAGATAATATTGGTTCAAGTATACTAGGCCAAGTTCAATGCGAAATGTTTGTTTTATTTAAACTATTTTAATTTAAACTATTTAAAGTCTCGTACCATCGACGTATAGGTACTTATGAGCATGCCATACCCGTATAATCTGCCGTATATTTTGATTTGAAAGTGCGAGATATGGCCTATACTATCGGTCTAGCACTAGACTCACACTAGATACTCTTTCTTCATAGATGATTGGCGCTACGAGAGAGATAAGGACCGAAACCTCGTTTCCTCTTTCTTTCAGGGTGCCACAATTCTGCGGCATGTTCATTCGTATAATTATGTCGATGTACCATACCTCCCTCTTTACTGATAACTGACCTTTACAGTTCCATAACGAACATTTCACATTGATCATAGTTTTTTTTTTCTAATGTTTATTGTAACACAATCTATATAATGACAGCTTCTATGCAATAGGAATTACAGTATTTTTTCTTACCAATCGGTTCGTAATAACACGTTGAATCCCTTGGTAACCAAATGGTTAGATAGTGACACATGATTATTGATCTAACACCCGGTTTCCGAAACCCGATCAATGTTAAAATCAATTTAATCTATTGTCAAGTCATCCGATTGGTTGACTGAATTATCAACAACCAATCAGATGACTTGACAAGAGATTAATTTTAGCGTTGACAAACCTTTCAAAAACCGGGTGTTAAAGTCCTAATGGTACAATAATGTGATCTTGTAAGAACATAAACAGTATATCTCATTTATTTTTAACCACAAATAAGTTTTGGCTTTAATAAAATGTTAATTCAAATTTGACAATAATGTGTATTGAAAAAGGGGCCTTTTCTTTAAGCTTACAACTAATATACTATTTAAAATGTTAGCAGTTTGACTACCAACACTGAAAATAAGAGTATTTTCGTATAAGTAAATCTTATGAATTTATTTCATTTCAGCAAAAACTATGATGACTTTTTTTTATTTATTTTGTCACACTTTCGTGAGACATTCTAAATTAATTATTATGTTTTCGGCTGACCCATGTAATAATTTGACGAGATACTCGACTAGTTTCAAGCCATGCTTTCATGAGAAGCATTCCGCGATAGTCGCCGCGTCGCGTGTGAGTATCTCGTCAAATTATTACGGGAGTAAGCCGAAAACATCATAATTAAAAGTAGACTTTGTAATAACTAGTTTTGGGTTCCAACGTTTTGGGCATTTGGTACTCAACCAGGAATCGTTGTGGTGTCATTGGATAGGTCTTCTTCTCCCAAATCTTTATTCGAAAACCACTCTAAGCCATTTATTTATTTCACAAGTTCAAAAAGGTCGCGCCACATAGAGCCATAAAACCTCAACATATGGGGCCTACTAGGCCGATGCCCAGAGGTGGTTGGGGATGTAAGCGCAATAATATACCATGGCCCAATTCAGAGCAGACAGAACAGGATGTTTTTGTCAGTAAGAGCCCGGCAATCATATACCATACGATGGTATTCCACCCTCAAATAATCGAAAGATGATCTCCGACCACCGTAAGCGCGGGTCTGCGGACGGCGAGTAAGGGTAGCTCGCCGCCCGACCAGAACCAGGCCCGAGCGGACGGTGCGTAGCGTTCCGCGCGCGCCTCAAAGAGCCAATAGACTGGGCCCTATAGGGCTGATGTTCAGCCGATGTTGCGGGGCAAGCGGAATGAGGCACCGCGACCTCGGCCCAGAGCAGAATGGACAAATAAAATTTACCAGATAAAAGGAAGCTTATTAATATTGCCATTTTAGTAAAAAGTCGTTGAAACTATTTTACATCATCACAGTTTTTGATATGAAATAATTTATAACATTATATTAACGGCTCACAACAAAATGGTCTTTAATGTGTAGTTTTACGGATTATTTTCGTGTACGTGTTTGGATTAAGGCTATGTTCCCATAAATATTATGTTTATAAATATGGAGAGTTTCGTCATATATTCAGCTTCACACTATTGTTTATATGTATGTAAATATTTCTGTTATCTTTGTTAATAATATACTAAGCACGCTACATAATATCGTTACATAATGTACTTGTGTGAAAAAATATTGATATATTATGTAATATTTGTAAACATAAATAAATTCACTCTTATAAAACAAAATACCCATTCTTAGAGATTTCACTTAAAAATGTTTGTGACACTTTCTTCCACTATTTCACACTTCTAGTTTCGTTACTAAATGTTCAGGTTTACACAAAACTATCACGAATCACAGTCTCGATCGCACCACTCACACACAACAGTCTATGAATATAGTACACGTCTATGAATTTGGTAAAGGTTTTAGAGGCCCTAAACTTAGTAGTCCATCAGCTCCCAGAGCTTGCAAACTATGTGAAGTACCATTTTGTGCATTATGCACTGAGATTACTGGTATACCGAAGCAACCTCCCGCTTGCTCCCTATTCGCTAGCGGTATAAAACTATATATTCCTAAACTACTCAACCGTTTGAGGTTGTCTTCTTGTGAGAGGTCAACCACAGGCAGGCCCAGCTCCCTGTTAGGACCTGTGACATTATGGAACACTCGCTTATGATGCTGCAGCTGCAACGACTTCGGGTACGAAGCAGGACATTCGTCACATTTAAACACAGGCACCTTACTCTGCGGGTGCGCGTTCGCCATGTGCACTGCCAGCGAATTGTGGTTCATAAACATATTCTTACAAATCTTACAGGCCATCAAACCGCCACCGACCTTCGCCTCTGGTATCGAAAATTTACTTGATTTCGACGTATGTTTTATACTAACGCCGGCGCCTAAGTTCGGGATGTAAGGCGCAGGACGCTCTGGTGACGGGGAGCGACTCTTTGGCTTCTGCTTCACACTTATCCCGCGCGACGCTAACACATTGGCCATAGCGTTAGCTTCTTTATTGACTGTCTTCTTCGTAATAGATATTTGGCTGCCTAAGTTAAACTTATCTTTTGCTCCTTGTACACTATGTATCATTGGCAATCCCTCCCTCTGTTTCTGCAAAGCCATGACCTGACAATCCTCGTTGTCATGTTTACCGGGCAGTAACATGTCTGTCCGTCGCTTCTGAGTGGGCCCTCCTGCCATTTGCGCCGGTCTCTTCATTGGCATTCGCACTCCGGGCTTTTGTCCGCGAACCTGGCCGTGTACTTGAATACCAGGCCGTATTGCGGGACGAGGCCCTCTAGGATTGGCCATTCGTGGTCTCGTGATATTTGCACCTGGAGCCATTCTGATTTGAGTTTGTCCGGGCATTTGCCCTGCCACAATTGGGCCGGATGCTGCAGGGCCTCCTGGCCCTGGCATCTGCTCTGATCCGGGCACACCAACCTGCTGACCAGGATGGAAAGTTTGCACGTTCTGGATCTTAACGCCTCCTGTGGGTGGTTTCATAGCTCCACCCGGGCTCGATGACGGAACATATGGCGCCCCCGGGGGACCCATGTGTCCTAATGGTTGTTGCCCCATCGGAACATTCATCCCGCCACTCGGAGCTTGACCGTAGACAGCTTGTTGCATACCCTGCAGTGGAGATGGTGTAGAGGAGTACGGCGATGACGAAGGTGGGAATTGCCCTTGTTGCATGGTATTTGGATAAGGCGCTGGTTTATTCATTGGCTGTTGGAACTGGCCATAATTTTGCTGGCCCATATAATTCTGTCCAGGATATTGGCCCGGCATTTGTTGTGGTTGTCCATACATATTGTTTCCATAATCAGGTTGTACGTTCGGAGCAGATTGATATGAATTATAACCACCTTGAGGGTTCATCATCATGCCACCGGCTCCAGGGTACGCCTGAATATTGATCATAACATTTTGTTGGTGAGTAAATCCTGGACCACTTCCACTGATGGTCGAAAGCTTTCCTACCTGGTCAGCTATTTGCTTCACCGGTAGTATACTAGACAGGATATTAGAACTAGAATTGTATGGCATAAGTGTGGAGCTAGAAGCGGGAAGCACCAGCGCTTTCGTGTGCCCTGTCATCCTCCGGTGGTCATCCAACAGAGCCAAATCGGTGAACCTAGTATTACACACGTCACATGAATGTTGAGGTCCTAGAGTGTCTAATGATATGTATTCACTAGCATCGGATATAGACATGGTTTCCTTCTTAGCGGAATTTGACGATAGTAAGCTGCCAAAAATATCATCAGCACTTTTCTCAAGCATGTCTAGTGGTGGTTTTGAATCTGGTGCGTTCCAATTGAAATTATGTTGCTTTTCCGTTGAAGGTGCAGTCAGGCGAGTGTTAAGCATGTTAGAGGAACTGTAGCTTCCCTGCGTGGTAGGGTACGCGGGTGGGGGGTACGTAACGGGAGGATTTTCCGTCTTCGGTACCACAGGTTTAATGTCGGGCGCTGGAGTCGCAGAAACAACACAGCAGTCATCATCTTCATCGTTCGAGTCCCCATTTATTTCTATAACAGTTACCGAACTAGGTTCCTCTTTTTTAGTGATTGGAAGGAGGGATGGCGTGGAATTATTAGACGGGAGATGCATTGCCACAGAATTGTTTGGTGCATTTTGATGTGATGCCAAAGCATCTGGTTCTGATTTTACCTTAGCTAGTATTGGTGTGGACGCATCACCCGTAGGCGCTGGTGGAGACGCCCTTTCAGATTTGATTTGGTGTTGGGTTGAGAAAATTGGAACGTTCGAGGACTGCGTTTCAACAGCCTCGACTTCTTGCTTCACAACTACGTTGTCCATGCTTGAATGAGATTCACGTCGTTCTGGTGTAGACGCACTACTAGGAGTGCTGGTAGAAGACTTGGTAGAAGAGACTTCCCTCTCTTGTGTGGCAGGTAATGGTAAATTTGCACCCCTTTTTGGAGTTTGTTTAACTGCTGGCCTGCCAGGCGGCTTATTTTGCTGTACAGCTACTTTGATTGGCGTTGGAGGTTCCTTCTGTTTTATAGCCACTCCTTGTAAACTTTTCAATGAATTGGGTTTTGCCTTAGCAGACTTTTCTGAATCGTCGCTTTCTGATGTCTTACGTATGTTGGGTGGACTTTGTTCATTTTCACCATCAGACTCGTTATCGCCTGGTTCTTCGTCAAAATCTTGGTTCTCTCTGCTGTCGTCGTTTCCGCTTTCCTGTTCTTCATCATCTGAAGCATTAAAATCTTTAAGTCCATTGATCACTTTAAAGGAGTTGGTGTTGTTGCCGTCTGATTTTAATTTTAGTTTGATACCGCCTAGTTTGCCAAGTTTTTTCATAACATCGTTTGCATTCCCTTCTTGTTCTGGTTCACTTTTAATAGGGGTGTTGCTTTTCTTTATAGTGAAGCCGAGTCCGCTAAGTTTGTTTAGAGCTGAATCGTTTGTGTTGTCGCTGTCAACAGGTTTTTTGACAGAGATGCCCTTTTTCAATAACTGTGATATGTCGATTTTTGTTGGTGTAACTTTCTGTGGAGCTTTTGGTGGGGGAACCTCTTCTTCTTCATCGGACCAGTGTTCATCTCCTGAAGGAGATCCTTCGTCTTCGTCGTCGGACGGCAGCTTAACGAGTACAACGGAGGGTAGGGAGACGTGTTGAATAATATGGTTCTCTAATTCTTCCCAATCTCGAAAGTCTTCATCACAAGTATAGCAACGGAACTCTTGTTTAGGTTTCTTTATGAGAGCTCCAGAGGATTGAAGTCTTTTCAATATGTTAGCAACATTGTTCGCTTGTGGCTTTACTTCTTCTTCCTCTGCCTCAGAGCCCCCAGAGTCAGGCGCCTCGTCATCTGGAAAGTGATAATTTTATCTATTACACACTGTGACACTTCGACACTTTGAGAGATAGGAAATAGAAAAGTGAAAACGTTGCTAAACGCTAAACTCGAGGATGACATTAATCAGTTTTCTTTATTAACGCGGACAAAATGAAAAAAATTGGGGATGCAATTGTGCCTAACAGACTCATTGTTTACATCCAACACTTATAATCCTTTGTGTTACTAGTAAATGACAAAGCGGATGTTGAAAAGATTTTTATGGGTCTAAAAGAGGGCAGGGAAAACAAATTTAATAAGATTACTAAGCAATTCTAGGATCTTTAACGGCAATACTACCGTTACCGACATTTTTAATAAATAATAACTAAACACGAGGAGTTCCTAAGTCCCTAAGTGCATAGAAAAAGCTATTGTTGTTCCAGTTTATAAATCAGGGAGTAAAGACCAAACAAATTATACGCCTATTTCCTTACTGCCCTTTATGAAATTTGAATAAGTATAGAAGAAGTGTGGGAGAGCCATGCTCCGGCACGAATGGGTCGGCTCGACCGGAGTGATACCACGGCCTCACAGAAAACCGGCGTGAAATAACCACTGCGTTGTGTTTCGCCGTGTGAGTGAGGTTACCGGAGGCCCAATCCTTCCCCTTCCCCAATCCCTCCTCAATCCCTAAATCTCCAAATCCCTAATTCTTAAAGGTCGGCAACGCACTCGTAACTTTTCCGTTGCGAGTGTCTGCTCGTTTGCCGACCAATTACATAAAAAAAAAGTATCTAAAATCTGAGTCCGGAATCTAAAACCTGAGTAGCACAAAACCTAAAAAAAAAAAGTTTGGTATGCTATCCTAGGTTTTGGCATGCTCTGATCACGTTTCTGCAGTCCGTTTTAGCGTAGGATGCGTGGTTCTGGAGTTATGCAAATCACTTAAGGTTCTGAACCCTCATTAACGTTCCATTGTTTGCCTATCGTTACATTAATTAACGTCCCATTGTTCGCTTATCGTTACATTATCTATTCATTACGGTTGCTTTGGCGTTCTTATCTATTACTCATTGTAAACCCTTGTTACGGTTGATTTGGCGTTATTACCTATTACTCATTGTTAACTTCATTTTGTCTGATTTTCTATACCATCAATAAAACACAATCATTCATTTTTATTTCGAAATTTTATTACTTTTTTTTACAAAATATGAGTGGAACATCTCATCCACTAAATTATCATTGTACAGCGTGTTTCCTGTAAATATGTTCGTAAAACTATGCATTGAACATCCCTGAAACTTAAATAGCAAATACATTAAGCAATATTCGCCACAAACCGAAGTCCAATCATTCTGAATCCTATCAACATTCCAGTCGCCTCTTACAATTCCTTTTCAAAAACTGAAGATGATATCGCTCAGGTGTTCGTCCATATGAATCAAAATATTGGCCGATACCATTTGTATCGATATGTATGGCTACCCAGTGTGACCCTGGTTTATCATCCGCATCCAAATTGCATATTATATACGTTGGTACATGTGTATACATAGGTAGTCTATTAGCAGTATAAACATTATATTCTAGACTGGAATGAATCTTTTTCATATGTTTTTGTAAATCTAGTGTATCCATGATATTACTGTTATTAGCAGATTATTACAGTACCAATCTATTCAATGGTTGTCATAGGAATGTTCAATGATAGTGATTTGTAAATATTAAATCGCATTCCTTGTGTTAGTCACAAAACAGGTTCATGCCTGTTGTGATGTTTTTTTTTGTGAGGGGAAAATCATCAAATGACTTCTCCCACCCAGGGCCGGGCAGGAGGGAGTGTCAGACTCTTACTGACTAAAACCCCCCTGTTCCTTCTCCTGCTCTGTGCCGAGGTCGCGGTACCTCATTGCGCTTACCCCGCAACCCCGGCTGAACATCAGCCCTTTAGGGCCTCGTCTGTGGTGGTCGAATGGCTCTTTGAGGCGCGCGCGGAACGCTACGCACCGTACGCTCGGGCCTGGTTCTGGTCGAGCGGCGAGCTGCCCTTACTCGCCGACCGCAGGCCCGTGCTTACGGTGGCCGGAGATCGTCCCTCGGCCTGTTGTGATGTGGGATAAGTTTGTTGATTCATAGAGTTTCGTGGTACTTAGGAATGTGTATGTGTGTGTCATGTTTTAGATAAGAATGGACTATGATGGAACAAATGGCTTTCCTAATACTTTGCTAGACTATAACTATTGAACATTATTTGAAATTGGGTATCAGTTGCTCTACCAACACTTAACTGTTACTTATTGTGCTCTTTATGATAAAAAAAACCGCCTTCAAAAAAAGTCAAGCGATAAAAGTTCCTACACTAAAAAGTTAAAAATAAAAATTTGAAATGCTGTGAAGAAACTTAATTTATAGGTAAACTTATTTGACATAAATATTTTGCAAATATTCGAAATTTATTACTTATTTTTTGAGTCGGTGCCAGCATTTTTATTGCTGAAACTTAATGTTAGTTAGCTTTTTAATATCCGGTGCCATTTTTCGTACATAATGCTTAAACATTTTCAATGTACTTAAAATGGTGCAGAATGTTTTTGTAAGCATATATTTTTTATTGAAAAAAAAATGTGCAAATCGGATATTTTTTTAGAGAAGTCTTTTCTGTATTTATGTCTTTATTAATATAATATAAATAATTAATATATATATTTGAGTATGCAAATAGGTGTTAAGTAGTTTTATAATTAAGTAAGAGGTAGTTTTTAAGGGATAGTTGCCCATTCGTATTTCCTTGCCTGGGCTAGCACCGACTCCAAAAATGTTGTTATGGCAACGAAGTCAATATCGTTCCTACATTTCTTTTGAAAAAGTTACCAATGTATACCAAATATAAGTAGGAATACATATCATAGGTACATTGTTACAGTGTAATCGTTTTGATCTCAAGGAGAGATGATATGATGCATGAAATACTTATGATTCTTATAGTTAAAATTAAAAAGCAATCCTTTCATAAATTCAAATTTGTTCGCGCAAAATAACAAAAAACTAGATATTTTCATCAACAGACCGATAAAGTTCAAAGATACCAACGCTATGCAATCTATTTTAGTATGATTAAATACATTCGTGCATAGAAAAAAGACCGATGCAATTATTGTTTTGTATCAATTTTAACCCATTAAATGTAGAAACCTATTTTATTATTATTGAGAACATTCATATATAGACAAGTTGGTAAAATACAAAAAACCACCGCCATTGTAAATTTATGACTCATTCAATGTATGAACCTTTTAAAAGTATTATTAAATACAAACGTGCACACAAAAGAGACGCAATTATTGTTTTGTACCCATTTAAAATGACTGTTTTGTTAAAAATTCCAATGAATTCTCTTAGTATTACCAGGAACAACGATAAGAACACTATGACTCATTTCACCACTAATGTGTAAACGCAGTCCTCGTGGACTTATGCAAAATAGCCAATACTAGGCCAAACTCCGCCTCCAAACCCTAATTGATTGGTTATCTAAAAAACGCGTGGTCCCTGATATCACTTGGAAACTAATCAATCAGTATCTCTGAAGACGTGCCTGGTTCATCATTGTTTGCGATATTCGTCGCGTGGATTGCACTGTAGAACTGTGACGTGTGGTAGTGATATATACCATGCCAACCTTTCACCTTCCAGCTTCATCATCACATCAGTTCAATAGTACCTTACAGCCAAAGTGCATCTTATATCAATTCTAACAAGCCCAAACACGGCTAAGATATATTATTTAGTTACGCAGTTCCAGTGCCTACCTTCCAGCTCATCATCAGCATCATCATCAGATCAGTTCGATGATAACATTTTCAACATAATTAAGATCATTGGTTTATTAGTGCATTTTCATAGTTGCTTAACTACCTTGATTGTGATATCTATGCAAGTGTCAAGTTTCGTTACCCAATTCTGATCTTCTTTACCAGTTCCACCTCATCAAATATTACTTATTGTGCTCTTTATGATAAAAAAAACCGCCTTCAAAAAAAGTCAAGCGATAAAAGTTCCTACACTAAAAAGTTAAAAATAAAAATTTGAAATGCTGTGAAGAAACTTAATTTATAGGTAAACTTATTTGACATAAATATTTTGCAAATATTCGAAATTTATTACTTATTTTTTGAGTCGGTGCCAGCATTTTTATTGCTGAAACTTAATGTTAGTTAGCTTTTTAATATCCGGTGCCATTTTTCGTACATAATGCTTAAACATTTTCAATGTACTTAAAATGGTGCAGAATGTTTTTGTAAGCATATATTTTTTATTGAAAAAAAAATGTGCAAATCGGATATTTTTTTAGAGAAGTCTTTTCTGTATTTATGTCTTTATTAATATAATATAAATAATTAATATATATATTTCAGTATGCAAATAGGTGTTAAGTAGTTTTATAATTAAGTAAGAGGTAGTTTTTAAGGGATAGTTGCCCATTCGTATTTCCTTGCCTGGGCTAGCACCGACTCCAAAAATGTTGTTATGGCAACGAAGTCAATATCGTTCCTACATTTCTTTTGAAAAAGTTACCAATGTATACCAAATATAAGTAGGAATACATATCATAGGTACATTGTTACAGTGTAATCGTTTTGATCTCAAGGAGAGATGATATGATGCATGAAATACTTATGATTCTTATAGTTAAAATTAAAAAGCAATCCTTTCATAAATTCAAATTTGTTCGCGCAAAATAACAAAAAACTAGATATTTTCATCAACAGACCGATAAAGTTCAAAGATACCAACGCTATGCAATCTATTTTAGTATGATTAAATACATTCGTGCATAGAAAAAAGACCGATGCAATTATTGTTTTGTATCAATTTTAACCCATTAAATGTAGAAACCTATTTTATTATTATTGAGAACATTCATATATAGACAAGTTGGTAAAATACAAAAAACCACCGCCATTGTAAATTTATGACTCATTCAATGTATGAACCTTTTAAAAGTATTATTAAATACAAACGTGCACACAAAAGAGACGCAATTATTGTTTTGTACCCATTTAAAATGACTGTTTTGTTAAAAATTCCAATGAATTCTCTTAGTATTACCAGGAACAACGATAAGAACACTATGACTCATTTCACCACTAATGTGTAAACGCAGTCCTCGTGGACTTATGCAAAATAGCCAATACTAGGCCAAACTCCGCCCTCAAACCCTAATTGATTGGTTATCTAAAAAACGCGTGGTCCCTGATATCACTTGGAAACTAATCAATCAGTATCTCTGAAGACGTCCCTGGTTCATCATTGTTTGCGATATTCGTCGCGTGGATTGCACTGTAGAACTGTGACGTGTGGTAGTGATATATACCATGCCAACCTTTCACCTTCCAGCTTCATCATCACATCAGTTCAATAGTACCTTACAGCCAAAGTGCATCTTATATCAATTCTAACAAGCCCAAACACGGCTAAGATATATTATTTAGTTACGCAGTTCCAGTGCCTACCTTCCAGCTCATCATCAGCATCATCATCAGATCAGTTCGATGATAACATTTTCAACATAATTAAGATCATTGGTTTATTAGTGCATTTTCATAGTTGCTTAACTACCTTGATTGTGATATCTATGCAAGTGTCAAGTTTCGTTACCCAATTCTGATCTTCTTTACCAGTTCCACCTCATCAAATATTACTTTTTGACCATAAATGCTTGAGTGCTCGATGAAAATATTAAAATAACAATAAAGTTGCCTATAATATTTGAGAAGTTCCCTCGATTTCTCATGGATCCCATCATCAAACTCGATTTTAAAAAAAAAGGGGGACCAATCTGGAAGCATATCCTTTGAAGCATAAAAAAAATTTGCAAATCCATCCATAAACAACGGAGTTCTGAGGTAACAAACATAAAAAAAAATACGATCGAATTGAGAACTTCCTCCTTTTTTTGAAGTCGGTTAAAAGTAGCGGTTATCCGAAAGGAAAAGCATTATAACTTAATACATGTAATTAATTTATTTGGTAAAATATGCGAGAATATGTGAGTTTGCACCCACCTTAACATCTGAGCCACCGCAGCATTAATTCAATTAACTTAATTTTTAAAAACACGATGCATCCCTGCATACAAGAGTAGCAACGTATGTATTTCGTTGATGTATTACGCATCAGAATGACAACTCTGGTCATTATTATTATGTACGCGTACGATGCATTATTTTGACATACATATTCAGGGACGACCCACAACTAATATTTATAATTAACAGTACGTATTCAAGTGTATCATCTTCATATTTTTTCAATAGCTTTTTTTTATATACGGATATCTGAGCGGCAACCCCAATTGAGTTTCAAGCTGAATCGTAAGTACCTACGTGAGAAAATTACTAGGAAGATGGCAGTTTCCCCACTTCCTTCATCATAGTTTAATTAACAGTATGCTTGAAGCTAATATCCTATTTAATATTTAGGTGTCTTCAATGCTAGAGTGAATAGGCTCTTAATAAACTAGTGCGCCTTACCATCAACGATTGCATCACTGCTTACCATCAGGTGGGATCGCAGTCAAGCACTAGTTTATTGCAAGTAAAAAAATAATAATGCTTATAATATTATTTAGTTATGTAATCTCTTACAACTCGCCACATAAGAGAGTCTTTTGGAAACTTCTTACATACCACGTACATATGTACCTGTGCACTACCTAAAGAATGACTGGCAGAAAATTCTGTTGACATTAAGGCCTCCGATATATAATTGGATACAAAGAATAAAAAAAAAATAACAATTTCACCTTGCTGGTTTTTGCAGACATTTTCGTCATGCGCACAAAACCTCATTGTTGGACCCCGTAGGAATGTCAAGAAATCCTTTTTGTACTCTCCATAGTAATTTACGTAAAACCTAGTGTAGAGGAGCAAAGTGGACTTTAGGAAATTCCGGTATGTTCATCATAGCTTACTGCAACCAAATAACTTTTTAATTGCAATCTTAAAACATAGCTAGACATAAAGTTATATTTAACCAGAAACGACCTGAGACTCGAGAAACGGAAATAAAGATACAAAGCAACATATACATGTATATATAGCCTTTTCTGTGGTATGGGTGGGTGGAGTAGTCTCCTGATACAGGCGTTGTTTTTCCAAAAGGAGGCTCCAAACACAATTCTTGTGTCACTTACACCCGAAAGTGTAGTGTGTTTCTGAAAGGCTTGTCAACGCTAAAATTAACTAATCTCCTGTTAAATCTCTTGTCAAGTCATCTGATTGGTTGTTGATAATTCAGTCAACCAATCAGATGACTTGACAGGAGATTAAATTGATTTTAACATTGATCGGCCTTTCGGAAACCGGGTTTTAGTTATCTATACTAATATTAATAATATAAAGAGGTACTATTAAGTTTTTAAGTTTGTATGTAGGGGGTAATCTTTGGACCACTGGTCAGATTTCCAAAATTCACTAATTGATAGCTACAATTTTCCCGAGTGCTAAAGGCAATAAAACATCACGCTAGAATCAAATGGAGCCGAGCAGCAAGAGAAACCGCGCGGGAGTGGCTAGTATCAAACAATTTTCACTTATTTAATTAAAAATAAACCTTTCAATCAAGAGACAGTAGCCATAAGTTGGCTATTGAGCCCAACAATAGCTTCAGATATTAGGTAACTTCTGTCTCTGATTAAGTCAAATCTAAATCTATTTTTTTACTTATATGTACTACTCTGTCAAGAAAGTACCGGGAAAAAGTTAACAATACACAAAATGTTTGTTATTCATCTAAATTTATTTTATCACCTTCAAAGTATGCTCCTTCAGAAACGATACACTTAAGCGCAGGACACACCACCAGCTAGCGGGCGGGCGGGCTAGGCGGGCGAACATCGTTTCACCTCTTTACATACTTCGGTTCACACCGCGAGCTACCGACTAACCTAACGAGCTAAGCTAACGAAATATCCGACGATTCCAGCGAAGCTACTCGTTCACCTCGTTGGCGCTCCCGGTTCGTTCGCCCGTCCTCCCCGTTTCGAGTAGACTTTGACGCTTGTCTTTCGAAGAGCAGTGTAGTGTTTTGTTTTTGGTGTGAACCCCATAGTTTAGCTCGCCAATATTTCGCGTAGTTTGTATAGTTCCCTTCGTTCGCTTCGCCCATCCGCCTAGGCCGCCCGCCCGCTAGATGGCGGTGTGGCCTGCGCTTTACGCCAACGAATAATCCAATCATCGAAACTTTTTTTAAACGCTGTTTCCGGAATTGAGTTCAGTGCTCGCCGCGAATTCTCCTTTATGTCTTCTAACGATTGAAAACGGGTGCCACGAAGGGGTAATTTGAGTGTGGGAAAAAGAAAGAAGTCGGCTGGAGCCATATCTGGTGAATATGGTGGCTGCTCGATGGTGTTTGTTGAGTGTTTGGACAAAAAATCGATCGAATTTGTTCTCTTAAACGCCGCATAACGCTCAAATAATATTCTTTATTTACCGTTTGACCTTCGGGCAAGAATTCTGAGTGCACAACACCGCGATAGTCAAAGAAAACAGTCAACATGACTTTGACTTTTGATCGACTTTGACGTGGTTTTTTCGGTTTTGGTTCAGTTGGAAGGCGCCATTCCGAAGCTTATTGACTAGTTTGCATGTCAAACTCGTAAACCCACGTCTCGTCACCAGTAACAATGCGTTTCATGAATGTTGGGTCGGTATTGACTCGTTCTAGCATGTCCTCAGCGACTTTCATGCGATTTAGTTTTTGAAGAAAATTCAGGTCTTTTGGGACTAGCCGAGCGGCAACACGTTTCATACCCAAATTATTTGTTAAAATGGTACGGATCGACTCGTGAGATACAGAAAGTTCGGCGGCCATCTCTCTCAAACTTGAATGAGGATTTTCAGTCACTATTTCCTTCACTTTTGCGATGTTAACTTCAGTTGCAGACGTTGATGGCCTACCAGAACGAGGCAAATCTTCCATCACATCTCGACCGCTTTTGAACGCTTTGTACCACTCATAAGCACGTGTTTTTGATAAAGTCGATTCACCGTAAGCCTTCCGTAACATTTTGAGTGCCTCCGAACACGAAATTTCATTGGCGATGCAAAATTTAAGACAAACTCTTTGTTCGATGTTTTTGTCCATTATGAAATTCGCAATACACACTAGATATTATAAAACTAAAAACAGCACTGTTTTTAATATAAATAACAGATGCAACTCAAATTCCGCGCCAAAATGGAAAACAGTTATGCCAATCTAACAACAACAAAAAATTTAAAATTCGAATTTGGAACCATAAAAAAACATTCATTCCCGATACTTTGTTGACTGAATGTATATCAAATAACTGTGCAAACAAGACTTATTATTGACCAGAAATATTATGGTATTTTAAATCCTACCTACAGAAAACTGCCCAAGAAAAAATCTCGGATCACCGGTGACCGATGCAACGTCGTGTTGAAGTGAGATCTTGGAAAAATGCCAGGTCCGGAGAACTCGTAACAGGTTTACTTTAACATTTCAACCGGTGTATACACAAAAGGTGCGCGAACGTCGGCGTTCGCTTGAGGTTTGATAGCTTAACGGCCAAATGGATGAATGTGAACTAAGAAACTTCGCAAGTAGGTACCAAAAACGTCGGTGCCCAGTTTTTATCTTCATGAGACAAAGGCTTGAAGAACTACCCCCAAATGAGATAAACGTCGGCTCAGAACATTACAACACGCGGGAGTAAAAATGGGACAGTTACTTGGACTACAATTAAGCTTAAGATTATTTAACTCTACTTATGCGCCTCGGCTCGGACTGGCTCGGTTCTTAGGGGCGTGTATGAGCAGAATTTACGCAGCAGGTTAAACAATGGTGGTGCTACAAAGATTATTCGTATCTGCTGAACATAAAAGATTAATCAATCTCATGCGACATTGTGATTTCGTTTCAAGAATATGATGGCATACTTCAGAAAGGGAACGTATTGTACTGACGAGCCGTGACACCGGAAAATCCATGTCTTAATTATAAGTAGCGTCAAACGTGGCCCATTTCTTGAATAAACGAGCAGACGGATTACTTGATGGTAAGCAAGCATGGACGCTAGCAACCACAGAGGAGTAACGAGTGCGTTGCTGATTTCTTTGGTGATTAGGGATTTGGAGATTTTGGGATTGAGGAAGGAGATCGATTGGGCTTCCCGTAACCTCACTTACAAGGCGGAACACAACGCTGTAATTGTTTCACGTCGGTTTTCTGTGAGGCCGTGGTCGAGCCGACCCATGCCTACCCAAGTTAGGCTCTCTACACTTTCACACATCTGTATTAGCAAGTCAATAATTTACCTTTTTTAGCCTTAGCCTCACTATATAAGCGTAAAAAGAATCAAAACAGTTGTGCGTCTTATCGGCATGATGCAGTTATACTAGTTGTAACATGAATAAATCATTTTCTGTTTATATTTACGACCTAAAGAGTAATAAGGTCACTTTTCTGTGTTTTCCTGAGACCCACTTAGTAACCTAACATATCTAATATCGGTCAAGATATGTGTTATGTATGTAGTAAAATAATGGAGCAAGAAAAATGGACAATATCTTTCTATCTTCATCATTATCAGTTTTCATTCAACATCCGGGTGTAAAACGAACTTCAACCTTCAACCTTGAATTTAACATACATTTTCGTTCAAATCGTATTCAAACATGCATTTCTTGCTGTTCTCTCTAAAAGATGTCCAGCTAGCGTCCTCATGCCTAATATTTATCATAACATTCAACAGATACATAGACGTATATATCCCGAAAGCCATGTAAAGAATAGGGGGGTCTCCGATCCTTGCCAAACGGGATAGCCTGAGCCTTTAGCGATAAATATAACCTCGCTAAATAATCCCTCGCCCGCAATGACCCCGCTGAGCCACAGCCGCTCGCTCTGAGCCACAACCGAACTCCACAGGAAAACCCCCTTGCCCCCTGAGGGTTTTCCTCGGTGAAATACACATTACGTTTAAAAGCTTAGTGTGTATCCCTAGCTGGAAGCTTTTCTAGAGAGGGCAGTTAATCCATTTCTTTCTGAGAATTTCGGCGCCCGTGGTACATACATGTACATGTGTATAACGGTGTGACAGGGTTGAACCATCAAGGAATCTCCAGTTTAAAAAAGGAGAACGAAACATAACATTTTATTATTAAAAAAAAACGTTACCCATCCCTAGGATTTTCACCCGCGTCCTGCTAGCATTTTTTACAAACATATAAATTCACATACACAAGCCACCCAGACTCGAAACAGCAATTTTTAGATCACATAAAATGTTGTTTCGTGCGGGAATCGTACCCAAGCCAGCGGCAGCCAGTTGTCCAGCTACTGACACTAAGGAACTATGCGCAATGTATTTGATAAAGAGATCACGCAATCCATCTGTGAAGTCTTCGCTTCTGAGAGATATATAAGTAAGAGATTTCGTTCTTGTTTTAATTGGCTAGGTTGAGTGGAGATTCGTAAGAGCAACTGATATAGTTTTGACTGTACTTTCAGGGTTACCTAGATCATCGAGTCCATCCGTCTCCATCAGTACGCATACGCTAATACTAAACTTGAATACCATTTTTTGGTTTGCTAGTGAGGCCTTCGTCGTGATTACTGTGGTGGCCCGGAGTATGAAACCTAGCAAGTAGGTACTAATGTGATTTTTTCCAAATCTATACTTATATTATAAAGAGTTAAAATTAGTAAGTTTGTATGTAGGGGGTAATCTTTGGAACCGCTGGTCGGATTGCCAAAATTCTTTCACTGATAGATAGCTACAATGTTTCTGAGTGCTATAGGCTATAAAACATCACGCTACGATCAAATGGAGCAGCGAGTGAAACCGTGTGAGAGTGTAGCTAGTAAAGTATAATTATGAACTTACTATGATTATTTATTTACACTAAGGAAAACATCGTGTGGAATTATAATTTCTAAAGCTTAAAATCGCCGACTTGCCTTGAGCAAGCGTCTTATGGGCTGATGTGTGATATGTGATGTGAATAAGGCCTTATACCCGTGTCCATAAACGAGGTCTAAGACTTAAAAGTAAAAAAGTCAGTCTGCTTACGACCACGACCTGTGCAACCAGGTCGAAACGTCAAGCCTTTCAAGGTATTTAAATAATTACTTTTCGCATTAATACCAGCGTTTTTTTTAATGTATTAGATCGGCAAGCTAGCAGACGGATTACCTGATGGTAAGTAATCAGCGCCGCCCATGGACATCCGCAACGAAGGAGTTACGAGTCCGTTGCCGACATTTTAGGGATTAGGGATTCGGAGATTTAGGGATTGAGGAGGGATTGGGCCTCCGGTAACCTCACTCACACGGCAAAACACAACGCTGTGGTTGTTTCACGCCGGTTTTCTGTAAGGCCGTGGTATCAATCCGGTCGAGCCGACCCTTTCGTGCCGAAGCATGACTCTCCCACAAATAATATGTTGTTAAAAGTAACAATAATCCCAATCCGTATCACAAGTTGAAAAGACTTGTCTACAAATGTAAGATTTTAGATGAATTTAGAACGTCAGGTTCAACAAATGATAATTTTGTAATGAAATAGATAGTTTGTGAATTCGAAGCAATAGAAACAATATTGAGGAAAAGAACAACCCTGAATCCCTGATGTATACTTTTGAAGTTCAAGCACCTACATATGTAAGTAGGTCAATTATATTAGAAGTCGCCCTTCACCGGTCATTCATTGTCAAGGTTAAGTCGTGGGCTGAATTACTAATATTAGATATGTCGCTACTGGATCTGTAGGTATGACTGTGGCTCGATTTTTTATGAAATGGAGTTTCTAAAGAAAATACTTTCAACAAGTTATACGTCTGCGATTTCGGCAAATATGTTGCCATATCCCAACAAAAAAAATCTTTATAATAATAAGGGTGATCTTGCATTCTTGGTACCGCTTGATAATAGGTATAAAAAGCAGTCATAGTTTAAAAAAAAAATACAAAAAAACGGCTTCAAAAAAAGTCAAACAATAAAAGTTCCTACACGAAAAAGTTAAAAATAAAATTTTGAATTGCTGTAAAGAAACTTAATTTATAGGTAAACTTGTGGTATTCCACGAAGCACACCCAAGCGAAGCACACCCAGACGAAGCCCACTTAAAGTATTCCACTTAGCACCCATAGGTGGGCTTCAAATAAAAATTTAAAATAATTAATTTCCTATTCCACGAAGCACACCTGCGAATATCACTCGCATAGTGCGGGGACTAAGGAATAAAATTGTCGATAGAAGAAAATATTTATTATTTAAAAGACTTACTTAAATTCCTAACATCATTCAGTTTCATTAGACATTCATAATCTTGCAAATATTCAAAATTTATTACTTTTATTTTTGGAGTCGGTGCCAGCATTTTCTTTGATGAAACTTAAAGTTTTTAATATCTGGTGCCATTTTTCGTATATAATGCTTAAACATTTTCAATGTACTTAAAATGTGGCAGAAGGTTTTTGTAATATATAATAATTGCCTCAATAATATTTGAGGAGTTCCCTCAATTTCTCATGGAACCCCCATCAACAAATCTCGATTTTGAAAAAAATGGGACCAATCTAGAAGCATATCCTTTCAAGCATAAAAAAAATTTGCAAATCCATCCATAAACAACGGAGTTCTGAGGTAACAAACGTAAAAAAAATACAATCGAATTGAGAACCACCTCCTTTTTTGAAGTCAGTTAAAACTTTTGCCAAAAATATTAGGGATATGTCTACTGGGTAAGAAACTAAAGTCTGTCAGTTGCATAGTGAAAAATTACTGACTGCTCGGTTGGCGCGGTGGCTGGGCAACTGACTGCCGCGCAACGTGTCCCGGGTTCGATCCCACACGGAAAAACGATTTCAGCCGGGGTTGCGGGGTAAGCGCAATAAGGTACCGCGACCTCGGCACAGAGCAGGAGAAGGAACAGGGGGGTTTTTAGTCAGTAAGAGTCTGACACTCCCTCCTGCCCGGCCCTGGGCGGGAGAAGTCATTTGATGATTTTCCCCTCACAAAAAAAAAAAAAAAAAAAAAAACACGGAAAAACGATTTGTGTGTGTCCACAAATCCGGGTCTGGTCCGCACTCACGACACAGAAGGAGATCCTAGTGTGAAGCAACTTTTGTTTTATTTTCATCAGTACTTCCTATTAATCTAATAATATCATAGGTAGTGTGAAAGTTTGTGACAATGTATGGATGTACGTTTTTATTATTTTACGCAAAAACAGCTGAACCGATTTGGATGAAATTTGGTATGTAAGTAGATAGGTTACCCTAGATTGGCTGATTGTAGATACCATAGGCTATTTTTCATCAACATACGCCGCGGACGGTATCTAGTAATATTATAAAGCTGAGGAGTTTCTTTCTATTAATGTACACAAGAGAGAGATATAAGCTGTGATGTCATTGTACTTACAGAATGTTGGTTATCTAAACAAACAGATAATTTGCCAATGTTGGATGGTTATACTTTGTACAAAACAGTGACAAATATCAATCAGAATGATGGTCTGGTTGTATATATTAAAAATATCCTTAAAGTATCTGTGGAAGAACCCTTATTTCAAGGCTGTAATAGTCTCTTAATTAAAATTAACCTAGATACAATAGCTTTGGCTGTATATAGGCCACCATCGCAAAATGTAGATATATTTATAGAATCGCTTACTACTATTTTAGAACAACTTTCGTGTTATAATAATATTATACTTTTAGGTGACATTAACATAAACATTGCTTCTGGGAAAACTAACACTGATGCACATAACTACCTGAATATCTGTACATTCCATGGACTATTGCCAGCCCATGATCACCCTACACATCAGAGTGGTTCATGCTTAGATCACATAATTATAAAATCTAAATTACCTTCTAAAACTTACATTACTAATTCATCGCTTACAGATCACCAAGCAATATTGCTAACTTTACAAATGTCGTTACCTAGAAAAAACTGCATGCGTACCATAACAAAACTCAATATGACTACACTTGAAAACGACATGCGTGACTTAAATCTTGACCCCGTTTACAGTTCTAGTGATCCAAATATTAGTTTGCAGTATTTTATTGACTCATTACAAACAATGATTAGTAATAATACTACTAATAAAATTGTACCTAGAAAATACTGCAATATTAAGCCGTGGATTACGCCCGGCCTTGTCCGTTGTATTAGACATAGGGATAGACTACACCAAAAACTGAAACTCGCACCTGATAACGAGATACTTTCTGTTACTTATAAACGCTAAAGGAATTTCTGCAATAATCTATTGAAAAAATTAAAAACCCAATACGACAAAGTTGAAATACAAAAAGCCGGTAAGAACAGTAAGCTCATTTGGAAAGTTGTTAAAAACAATACTTTTAGATCAAAAAAATCAGACTCTGCTCTAGAACTTTTAGCAACGGATACAACCCCAATTCAAGCGGCAAATAAAGTAAACAAATACTTTGTTAACATGGGTAAAAATCTAGCTGAAAAAGCTTTATCCAGAAATTCCTTTCCGCAAAGTACAACTATGTCACTCAATACCTTAGGTTCGTTTGTGTTACTCGACACCGACGTCAAAGAAATAGTTAGTATTATAGATGGATTAAAGGACTCTTGTGCTGTTGGGTGGGATAACATCCCTAATAACGTACTTAAAAGATTCAAGCACATAATTGCACCTCCACTAACATATATATTTAACTTATGCTTAACGAACGGTATATTTCCCGATCTGCTTAAAAAGGCCTTAGTTACTCCCGTTTTTAAAGCCGGTGACAAAACTAATATTACCAATTATAGACCGATTGCAGTACTATCAGGCCTTTCTAAGATTTTGGAGAAAATTATTAACGTTAGACTAACTAAATATCTTGAGAACAAAAATTTGCTCTCCGATCGTCAATTTGGATTTAGATCTAAAAGATCAACTAACCAAGCGGTTCATCAACTCACTAATTATATATGTACAAGTCTGGATAAAAGTTTATACACAATTGGGATCTTCTTAGACCTTGCGAAGGCATTTGACACCATTTCTTGCTCCCTGTTATTCCATAAACTTGAAAAAATTGGTATAAGAGGAGTACAGTTAAAATTATTCACGGAGTATCTTAAAAATCGTCAGCAGTGTATAAAAATTGGTCAATATAGAAGTTCGGAACTAAAAAACAGTAGTTACGGAATTCTTCAGGGCTGTATATTGGGTCCTACTCTATTCCTAATATATATCAATGACCTATGCAGCTTGACCCTCCAAAATGGTGTTATTATGTCATATGCTGATGACACAGCTCTTGTGTTCACAGGTAAATCAAAAGATGAGGTCTATGAATTTGCCCAAAATGGTTTTAATGTAGTGTCTAATTGGCTCCGTAATAATCTCCTAACATTGAATTCAGATAAAACAAATTACATGTTATTTTCAATGAGAAATGCCCACATATCCACTACTAACCTAAACATTTTTGCACATAATTGTCATACGAGTACGACCGCTGACACAGCATGCGCTTGCCCTACATTAGTAAAGACTGACTATATAAAATATCTAGGTGTTACTATTGATGCTAACCTCAATTTCCGAAAACATATTGATTTATTATGCACTAGAGTACGAAAATTAATCTATGTCTTTAAATACTTGCGCAACATTGCAGACTTTACCTTGATACGCCAGGTGTATATGGCTTTGTGTCAATCCATTCTTACTTACTGTATTAACTCATGGGGTGGTGCTCCAAAAACTATTCTCTTGCCCCTAGAACGTGCTCAAAGAGCGATCCTGAAGGTCGCCACCTTTCGTCCTTTCAGATTTCCTACTCACCAGCTATACAGGGAATGCAAACTACTGACAGTACGCCAGTTATTCATCCTTAACATAGTACTACTGCAGCATACTGAAATTGGTTTTAGCCCGGTACTTTCCGGCAAAAGAAAGGATTTAGTTTGCACTAACCCTCAGACGAAACATGCTTTTACTAACAGATTTTATTTATTTCTAGGGCCTTATTTATATAACAAACTCAATAGGCTGCTAAAAATGTATAGTGTAAGTTTAAATAAGTGTAAACTAATGCTAACAGAATATTTACAGTCCCTCAATTACTCAGATACGGAAAAATTGCTAGAAGTATTAAAATAAAGTACTTATTTTTAGTAAATTACTTACATATTAACTAGTATGATGTAATTTTTGTTTAATAATTTAGGCCAGGTTGTCCTTGCTTAGTCTTACATTATGAAATACGATAATTATTTATTATTATATCCATTGAATTATTTTTTTTTTGCATTGATAGCCTGAAACACAGGTTTAAATAAACCTAGTTCGGGTAGTCCCTAATATTTAGACTAAGAACGTTATTTCCTCACATATGTATTGTATTAGACTAGATTAAGTTAACTATTACGATTGTTATTATTAAGACTTTTTATTACTATAAAATCTGAGCCATCTGTAATTGTAAACGTGTTTAATGTTTTTAATAAAAAAAAAAATTATTTATTTATTTACAAACAATTGAACAATTCTTTTCGTGTTGGATAGTCCATTTATCGAAGAAAACTTCAAAATCACTATACGACAAATATGAGTCAACCAATGTAATTAAAAGTTAATTAAACCTTGTTTTTTTTACTTTTTATGGTATTTTAGAAGCATTGCAACAACACATGCATTCTGTTATTTACTTTAAAATAAATAGCAAAGCTGTATTGCTGAGTAATCTAGTTACCAGCCCTAATCCCCCAGTCCCTAATACCTCCAATCCCTAATCAGAGAGAAGGGGCTCAACTTCTATTTGACCGATAAACCTTAACATTTAACATGTAGCTAAGGTATCAGGAATCGTATATCGAACATGTATACAGCCACTACATACATATTACTGGTGGTATTTCGAGACATTATAGAAGAATTTTAATCAATGAGAACCCCGGCGTCCGGTCGGTCTTTACGGAATAAAATCACATACAATCGTTGGAAAATAATGCATACTATGATCGTTGCAATAGATATAAATATAAAAGTACGTTTGACCAATATCTCGCCTGGTGGTAGGCAATAATGCGACCTAGGACGAAGCACACCTACCCATAAGCTACCTATTAACTCGGGCCTTGAGTTTACCAGATTTATATACCGGGGAAGACAAGACTCCGGGAAAGAATTCCACTCCTTAGTGATTCTATAGAAAACACTATGTCGTGATTAGTGATTCTATATTTATATAACACTAAAAATGCATCTTTGACCTTCAATATCTCGAGAACCCGTGGAGTCCCAGCTATGGTCTTAAAGAAAAAAATTATCCAAATAATGGGTAGAATACGTGGCTTTCGGCTTCTTTATGTGTCTTTTTACACCCGGTATATTTCCTACATATACATGAAACATCTTAAATCTAGACCAGTATGTAAACTCTATGTAAAATGTGATGTTTTTTTAAACCAATCCCAAAATATTTAGCAGTCATTTTGATTAGTTTCAGGAGCAAGGAGGATAGATTCTGAGGTGCAATAAGAAAGCCCTGTATTTTTTATGGGTTCACACAAACCAATTTATCTAAGTCCTGCTTTGTATATCAACAATCAAAGTTCAGTTTATAATGGTTCCACAAAGGTTCTCAGTATACATATAGACTGTACAAAAATTAAAGAAAAATTTTAATTAATAAGTAGTCTGTAAAATTATTTGTGTCAGCTACCACACAGAATGATAAGGAATATGTGTCTATAATTATAATTTCATCAACAATATCAGTATAAATGTGGTTACAGCTATGTAAAGGCTCCTATCTTCTCATAAGAAAAAGGTTTGAGCTTCCCTTGTTAGGTGAAAACTTAAAGAGAAATTTGAACTCTAAGTGTCTACACTACACTTTTCTTTACCATTGGTCATTGATGTCTACATAAACTTAGAAAATACAAATAATTATATAAATAATTATATTATATAAATATTATATAAATAAAAATACAAATAATAACAAGTTTTGCAACTGGGCCACCAGACCACAATATCAACAACTATTAAACTAGAAAATTCACACTTGATCAGCAGAATAGAGACAACAGTTAAAAAACTTCAAATTTACTAGAGTTCCATGAATTCGTCATTTGCATAGTGTAAAGTAGATCTAGTTACTTGGGTGTAACATTGTAATTATGTAATTACAATAAAATATAAAGTAGGTAACAAATTCACAATGTATTTAGTTAATTTTAAGGTTTTATGAAAGTAATTTTTACCAATATATTTTAAGTCGTAAAAAATAGATGAAATCTACTAATATTATAAAGAAGTAAAATTTTTAAGTTGTAGTATGTAGGGGTAATATGTGGAACTGCTGGTTGGATTGCCAAAATTCTTTCAATGATAGATAGCTTAAATGTTCCTGAGTGCTATAGGCTATGAAACATCACGCTACATTCTGTAGGAGTGAAGCAGTGGGTTAAACCGCGTAAGAATGGATAGTACTTACATAAAAACAAACTATTTACCATTCAAACATTGATTTAAACATACCATGCCCTATTTAAATATAAAGAAAGCTTGTTTAATTTTGTGCATGAACTAGTATAAAAGAAAAAAGAGGTATAAGAAATAAGAAAGGACTTGTTTTACTATAAACTTACATGCATGAAAACAAATGACATTGAAAACTAAAAAGTAACTTTGTAAAGTCCATAGATAAAATAGTACCATTTTTTACACCAAAAAGGTTAATCCGACTACAGTTAGTAGAAGAATATTCCCTACTTTCTAACTTCTTTATGGTCATCTATTGACACCGGTCTGATTTGTAATAGGCACACATGGTACATTTTAGATCATGATTTTCACCTTCATGTGTAAACAACAGGCCCAACTACTGGAAATTTTTATTGCATGCACCCTAGGACTTGCCCGTTGGATATGCATGTAAGGTTAAAATCATCATGCAAATGCATACCCTTATGGCCTCCATTATAAGTAGTATCATTACAAAACATTGATAATCTTTTAAGCATGATGACCATACACATCATTCTAGTAATAGGTAAGACTAAAATTTCAGACAGAGAATTTTGCTAAACTATAAAAAATCTACTAAAATCCACAAATCCTAAATGTGTAGGTTGGTGGGACGCAAGTGTTGCCATGCCTTTCTAAGGACAAAGCATAAATGAAAATAAAGCTTTATAAATAAACAAACTTCACCATAACAACTAACCTGATTCATTGTTTGTGGGCGGCGAAGATATTACAGGCTCATGCTTAGTAGCCATCATCTACAATACCTGTGAACAAGTTATATCATATCATCCTCTTTGGACATTTATGATTATTTAATCTATGGTAGCAGAACTTTTTTTAAATGTAAATATCCTCATAAGCCTACAAAAATTCCTTGAAAAAATGCTACAAAAATTTTGTTAATAACTAACATAATGTTATAATCTCATTCACAGATAGTTTATGTTAATAATAAAACAATAACAACACATTAACACAAACACTTCTAAGAAATAAAAGAATTTGAAAACAAATACACAAGTTCCGAGTTGAAAGTTAGTTTTGTTTATTTTCATTTGAGGTTGGATTACTTTGTTAGTTTATTAGTGCACTAAAATGAAAGAAAACAATTTTAACATGAAACCATAGTCTTTGCAGGATTCAGACATTAAGTATGATGCAAACAATATCAATCAACTCAATTTAAAAAGACATAGTTTGAACTTGTGTAAATAGGACATAAACAATCAACAACATTGTGAGTGACAGAATTATTACAAAGCCGCACACAAATTAATAAGTATTTTTTATTGCACTTACATTCATAATCCAGTTAATTCCAAAATGCCGAACTAATCTCACACGTACTTCATCAGATTTAGTTCATATTACAAACTAATTTCTAATTTCAAATCCGGCACAATCTTTCACATCAGTTTACAATACAATTGGACACTCAAAGTTAATCGCTTGAAAGAGCAACAATTCGACCACTATATCAATTTAGACACTGTTCGTATTGTAGCCTACAGAAAACAATCACAAAAACTATAAAAATGCAAATAAATAGTTTATTTTTCCGAGAACTTCGGTAGGTAGCACTGTGATACTGACACTTCGCTTTTCGCTTCTGCAGAAAAATCAAAATGGCCGGCCAAATAAACGAGCACTGTCAAAAGCGTTTTGTCTCGATAGTCAACCATACATTACACTGACTGGCACATTTGTCTCATTCACATATCTATCAAACTGGTTATCAATTACTATAAACCAATTATGCAAATTACAATATCATGTATAGTTAAATAAAATAAGCCGAGTTGCTTTCCTGCGACTCACGAACAAATCGAAACGCACGCCGCAGTCTCATTTTACCTCCGAGAGGCAGACCGAAACTCTGTTCCTTTCACTCACAGGCAGACGCGGCGCGGTTGCCAATGCCAGAATGGCGGACTGCCAGTATTGGTCGGTTGGCAATGTCCTAGCGGTTGTCAGCAGTGGTATGCCCTATCTCCGTCTTACTAAAGGATTAATAGCGGTAGTCGATATATGTGTCTCTGTCGCACGCTTCATGGGCTACGATATTTCAACATAAGCATAAATAACACTCTGTCTGACATAGTGGTATATTATCGGAATGGTTGCTGCCGCTCGCCCCGATTTTTTCCGTAATGACCTCGCTCACTCGGCTCTTGTCGTGGCTCAACCGGCTCGGCTCGAGTGGCAAATAACGTTGCCGCTGTTGAACACTAAAGTAATAATAATAATGTATAGACTGAGGCGGATTGAGTCAAACGTTGCGTTGAGTCACGGAATGTATAATTGAGCACAGAATTTAGTGCGCTAAGCGAGCGTACCGCTTTGCTCCATTCCGTAAGATATTGATTTGATTGTCGAGCATTTTATAGTAGACATTTGAAACAAAATTTTTGTTTAAGTACTTTTATTTTAATTCAGTTAGGTACTAAATTCTGAAGTAAATAAATCGGTGGTCTGAAGAGTTAATGGTTTAGATAACTAATAATAGGTACTTATTCGTTTTTGTTTAGGCGTATACTCGTTCGATGGTATGTTATGAGTGTGTAAGTACTTACTACCTATAGAATATACAAAAAAATAAATAACAATCATAAAAGGCATTTACTAGCGTAACCTTAAGGAGAACCTTGAGCGTTGAGGCTTGAACATTATGAAACGAATAAAGAAAAAAAGAAGATGGTATAGCGTAGTGAGACTGAACAAGTTCTCTGTGGCATTCGTCACACACACACACGCGCGCACTCACACTCACTTTGATTCCAGTACCAACCGGTTTGTTCGAGCGGGCAAGCATGCAATCTATCTCGCTCTAACAAGCACAGGCAATATAGCACAGCTAACGATTTTACTTTTAGTATTATTACTGAGATATGTATAACGATAACGCTAAGTAATATTCTGCGCCTGTGTAAAGTAAATATCGAATGGTTTTATCGAACGTGCTTTTACTTGTGTACAAAGATAAGAAGACTGATGATAAAAATAAATTGTAAGATAACAATATTATTATTATTTGAACGATTTGATAGGTGTACGAGTAGGTATGTGTAATTAATGATCTAACTTTATGTAAAAGAAGTTTTTGGAAATAATACGAAAACTGGTATCGACTAATGAGTTGGCGTATTATCGAGAACCGGGTATGTTTTATTGTTGCGCAACCGTTTATGTTAAGTAGGTGTGCTCCCTTTGGGGTTGGACGAGTTACTGCAAAATGTCGTTGCATGCGTTTACGATGCACGGGCATCCGCATTTAGATTGCTCGCGCAATGGTATTTTTATGCCTAAGTATTCCATTAACGTCAATTCAATCAACGCTTTGTTTTCAAAGAAATGTAATTAAGGTAACCTTCGAAATTTAGTATCCGAATAAAAAGAAAAGCAACGCCATTGTCTTATCATTCCCGGTTACACTTAGAAAAAGCAAAAAATCTTTCATGTTGCGTTTTTAATAACATCACATAAAGTGAAAAAAGATCAGATTAAGTATATTCATTTTTACTTTAGTAGCTCCCATCTGTCCTCTTGCATACGTTACCAGTGCTAGCAGGGGTGTGGGTAAAATACCCTAATCCCGCCGAGTCCCTGTACCACTTCCGTTTCAATCCCGTCGGTAAGCCCCAGGGGTAAAACCCCTTTGTTATGTTTGAAATACCAACCCTACATACATACCCGTGCTAGCGATAAGTAACGACACAATCCGGATATTACGCCATCCCGTGTTTGTTACATTAGTGTGTTAGCGTAGTACGAAAATACGAAATAATGAGTTGTCGTAGTCTTAGAGTACGACAACTTTAATACGAAAGTACACACTATTTGTACTTTTGTATTGCGTGTTTTTTATTGCTTTAATTACTGTACTGTTTAGTTTGAATTATCCTGTTACAGTCAACAGTGAAATAAACGTTTTTTTTGCAACTATTGTAACAATAATCGTGAATGGCTATTACTATGTTTGGTAATAAACCAAAATGTTAATATTACAAAGAACCACCAACTTATTGTTTTAATTTAAATATTTGAATCCTATTCTGTTTCATTATACCTACCTTTTCTTTTTTAAAAGGGTCTGAATGGAATGTATTTTATTTAGGTTGAAAGGATAACAGATGGCCTTTAGAAAAAATAAAGACGAAAAAAAGAGTTCATTTATTTATCTATCATAAAAACGTTCGACCCACGCAGCGCTCACCGCGTGCCTTATTATTATTACGCCAGCGCTAGAAAGAGAAGTAAAATGCCCTAAAATAAACTCAGAAATCGCGTATTGCTATCCTTGTCTCTCTTTACACGTTTTATCTTATCGTCGTATGACGGTGACGGATAAGAAATATGAACTCATACACAACGGGTATTGCTATACAAATATTATCAAGAAGTAGGTTATGTAGTAGCCAATACAACAGTTTGTATGGCTGACTAAATAGTTTAAAATGTCGGAAGCACGATCAACAGTCTGACGCTCAAGGTCGATGTCCTTTGCGTGTTATTGTAATAAGATACTGTCAGTCGTGCGCCCAAAGCTCATTTTACCATGCATGCTTGCCTTTCCACACTTGCGACGAGCGAGTATTCACGGCCTGTGGTCTCAAACGAACTCTCGTGCGCGACTTATGTATAAAATGTTTTTGAATCTCATATTATGGTTTAGTAGTTTAGTGCTCCAATATCCATTCGATAATTTTATACCTATCATTCTTTTATTAAATCCAAACAATTTATTAGGTGTATAGTCGACTTTTTGTTTACCTATTATTTTAGATAATAAAATAGTACTTACATACCTAAACACTCAATTATTACCATAACCGTTTACTCACGCTCTGTTCGCGAGTTACTAGTCATCTGGAATATCACACATCCGCCTGACTGCTGTGATATTAAAGCACATCCGCCTGATAATAGTCTTATAAAAGTTCATCCGCCTGGCTTTTGTCACATAATAGCTCATCCGGCTGGCTTTTGTAATATAATATCACATCCGCCTTATTGTTGTCTTATAACAGCTCATCCGGCCAACTGTTGTGATATAATAGCACATCCGCCTTATTGTTGTCTTATAACAGCTCATCCGCCTGACTGTTGTGATATAATAGCACATCCGCCTTATTGTTGTCTTATAACAGCTCATCCCGCTAACTGTTGTGATAAAATAGCACATCCGCCTTATTGTTGTCTTATAACAGCTCATCCGCCTGACTGTTGTGATATAATAGCACATCCGCCTTATTTTTGTCTTATAACAGCTCATCCGGCCAACTGTTGTGATATAATAGCACATCCGTCTTATAACAGCTCATCCGCCTGACTGTTGTGATATTATAGCACATCCGCCTGATTGTTGTCTTATAATAGCTCATCCGCCTGACTGTTGTGATACTGTAGCACATCCGCCTGACTGTTGTGATACTGTAGCACATCCGTCTGGCTGTTTTGCATATCTGTCTGGCTGATGTGATACAATAGCACATCCACCTGACTGTTGTGATATTAAAGCACACCGATCTGACTGTTGTGATATATTAGTACATACGTTCCTTTGTGATATTATATGAAGAGACAATGTGGGAGTTTTTTTTGTGAGGGGAAAATCACCAAATGACTTCTCCCGCCCAGACTCTTACTGACTAAATACCCGCCCTGTTCCTTCTCCTGCTCTGGTCCGAGGTCGCGGTGCCTCATTGCGCTTACCCCGCAACCCCGGCTGAACATCAGCCCTATAGGGCCCTGTCTGTGGTGGTCTATTGGCTCTTTGAGGCGCGCGCGGAACGCTACGCGCCGTACGCTCGGGACAATGTAGGTGTGACGTCATAACAAATAGCAAAAACGTTTATAATAGGATTGATCTTGTCAGCGATGAGGAGTGCCATAGCCTAGGATTGGACTTCGATTTATTCATAAATAAACGACCCGCTCTGACTCCGAACGGGTGCGATACTGATACTAAATTCCTTCACAGTTTAACACGGATGTAATTATTCACTATGAACCGTCCTCTTCAATCACTCTATTTATCAAAAAAACCGCATCAAAATCCGTTGCGTAGTTTCAAAGATTTAAGCGTAGATAGAGATAAAGGGACAGAAAGAGCGACTTTGTTTTATATTATATACCTATATTTTTTGTGTGATAGGTTTGCCAACGAGACGGATTACCTGATGGTAAGCCATCGGTCCCGCCCATGAACACCCGCAACAGAGAAGTTACGAGTGCGTTGCCGACAGTAGGTTGTAATTGGGGTTTCTGGATCATGTCAGATCCAGAAACACCCAATTACAACCATCATTCATTCATTATTTTTCAGTTACTCAGTTTCGTAATCTGATCTGTTATCTGGGTGTGTGTTCATATTTGTGACCTGATCTTATCTGTTTCCTAAGCTTAATATTTAGCAGGAGTTATAGTAGCGAGAAATATGATCACAAATATCAAATCTTAGTCGTGTGGGAGTCAAACCCACTACAAACCCCTCTTTATTTAGATGGTTAAAGAGCGTGTTAATTGCAATCAGTTGTGACCAGGACTTAACCATTAAATTAAACATGTCGTCGAGTATGTAACAAAATAGCGACCCCGCTTCATGCACTTTGTATTGTATGACATCATTCATTTAATGCTCTTCCATATATGGTTTTCATTGCAACATGAAAGATTTCTCACTAACACAATTCTTGACGATGTTTTGCCACTTATTGATATATTCCTCCCCTTTCACAGCGTTTAGGTAAAAACACTGTGGAAATTTTATAGCATGCTGCATCCAAGGATCATCATAAATCTCCCAATCTTCTATAATACCTCCACATGAAAAACATGCTGCTTTATCATATGGATTACTCCCACAGTAAAAGAATCCGGCATCAGCCATTTCCATCACGAGTCTTTTCTTCGAATTGTTCGTCCCCCAATAATAATTAAAGGATAATTCACGTATTTTGTATGTATTATACATATCATATCGAGGTTTATATTCAGTTTGATACATATTTTATTGAGGTATTTTGTTTGTTAGTTCTTGATTCTTACGATTATTAACATAGAATGACATTGCTTTAATGATGCAAGCAATTTATAAACATGATTGAACAGGATTGGGAAAGATAGTATGCTTAGGTATTATAAAAATGAAAAAAGTTCATTTTTTATTTCATAAAAATTTATTATCGTGGCACCATTTATTTAAACATAATACATTTTTTAAAGCACATACAGAGTTATGATAAGTACAGTTATATAAATCTTCAGATTGATTATATTGATCATATAAATGTACTAAACTAGAACAACCCTTATCTTCTAAATTAAATATATTACTATTACTATTTTCTAAAATATGCTTTAACCATAAAACTTTTTCTGAACCTTTAACATAAATACATTTTTCTCTTAATATATCGGACACCAAAGTCTGGTAATTGGAATAAGGTACAAATCCTTCACTCCAGTATATTTTTTTGTTACGTTGAATCCAACGAACTACCTTCTTTTCAGATTCCGTTAAATTTTTAAATGGAAATGGTGGCTTAACTAAAAACAATTGTAGTTTTTTGTTACACAATATAGCGATTTCTTTTAATATAAATTCACCTGCTTCTGTTCTAAATCCTTGAATATCAACAATAGCATTCATGATAATCTGCGCACAATGTTGCTGAGAGGTTTGTATTCCACAAGTCGATCGTTTATAATCAAACAATACGCAGTTGTCTTATCTGGTATTGGTGTGGAACATTCAACTTCTAACCGCACGTCCACTGGACCGGTTTTTAAACTATCGTTTTGTCTAGAGCAATCTAAGATGAAAAGAGGGGCCTTTTCTTTAAAATCTTTTAGATCCAGCAATGGGTCTTCAGGACTGTTGTAATACGACTGACGAAATTTCACATACATTTCATATAATATACTGTACTTGTTCTCAGAAAACTTTAAACTCAAAGGTTCGTAGGGATAATATTGCGAATTCAAAAAGAGTGTTACGTTGGTCACTTCACAATGATCGAATAGTGAACTGTCCTTAGTCCGATTATTTCTCCTATTAGTTTGCAAGCAAAATATGACATATCTAGGCTTTTCCAATTGTGAAGCTGTTTTAACTGACCAAGAATGTTTTGTAGTTTTAGGTAGCAAGGGATACTCATATAAATCCCAATTTCTAAAAGCCATCTGAATAGGTTTGTCTTTTTCTAAAAGTTTCAAAAGTGTTAGTCGTTCTCGATCTGACACTTTTATATGTGGCACCCTCCATTGAACTCTTTCTATATCTATTTGAAAATTAACCACATCATCAGTAAGAATAACACTATTTAAGTTAGAGTTACTTCTACTCAAAATAAGTTCGTGTTTACAATTTAAGATAATTTTGTTGTAATCTTCTGCAAACCCTAAAACCTTATTCAATGGTATCACAGCACTAAAATGTCCATCACTTTGTAATCCTGCTAAGTTCCAGCCCCATAAGCCCGCAACTTTGTTTTCTGCTCCATTTAATGAAATGTATGATTTTATTGTTGACGTAATTCCTGAATTTTTAATACGGTCTATTTCGATACCATTCATTTCGTATCTGATGTCTTGAAACAAAGACATAACAGGGTTATTAGTGAACGTAACATTTTTTTTGATCGGGTGCCCATCCTTACCGAACAGCTTTGCCTGACCTTCGATGTAGATTGAACTGGCTGATGGTAGCACGTATATATCTTGCTGATGTATGGGGATTCTGATTTCATCGTTTTCTCTAAAGCTGTTATTGTAGGGATTGTATGAATGGACTTCATAGCTTTCGATTGAACTATCAAAGTGCGGTAAATCAGTGATCTGTAGTATATTCATACTTGAAATCCTAAGGCTTTAAGGAAATCTCTATTTGATTTAGTCAATTTCTTCACGTTTTTCTTACGTCTGTGCACCTTAACGGTTGTTGACGGAATAGGACGTTTTATTTTCACTGGAGGGTTTTTATGATATACTATCATTTTCCTTTTCTTAAATGAAGACGTAATTGAATATTTTCTTCACCAAAGTCAATACAGGAACCAAACTGGTCTACAATCCTGACAGATATGGATGAAATTATATTTTTATTGACCGGGAAGTAAATAACGTTCTGTGGTATTTCTGTGTAGCCGTGACTTGAAGCAGTATCACATATAAATTCATGAATAAAATGAGTTGGTAATCCGTTGAAATATGAACCGTGCACAAGATCACATTCGATTCTGATAGCTGTTAAACTGATGTTATTAACGGGTACATTCGGTCTTGATTGTAATACTGAAAAGTATAGTAATCCGCACTCGTATTGATCAGACAAATGAAGAGGTGGTTGAAAATAAGAGACCAGTTCTGATTTATTTCCAGAGATGGTAACCGTAGTAGACATGCTTGTATACTGAACTCTTTTAAATGATTCTGTTTATTTTATTTCTTGATTATACCAGAAATTCTTTAAGAAATTTAAACATAGATGTCCACAGTTGAAGGGGTGATCGAGTTGAATATTTTCATAATTATATTGAATGTTAGAACCTACATATTTTATAAATTCTTTTGGAGGTTTAAGATTTCCATAACTGTCGAAATACTCAACATAATCATTATATTTTGCATAGGCTACCCAATGAGAACCAGGATTTTTAGAACTATCTAAATTAATAACTCCACATTTTTTTTTATTAGGATATTTAGGGAGCTCATCTCTCATAAAGACACCTCTAAAATAAGGAATTCTATTTCCATACTTTAAAATGTCAAAGTTAGTTAAGCCCCGTTTGGGTAGCCGATATCTTAGTTTTTTTCTTTTGATACGAAAATTCCAAGGCCGCCCTTATGTGGTTTAAGATGTAGTCCTTTCCCAATACATAGAGCTTCCATTTTTTCATTATGCCTCTTCGATTCCTCATACAGCTTCTTAGCCATTTTGAATTCATTTATGGTTTTAGCAATACCAGCTGCACCACCTGCTAAAGCTCCCGCCGCTGACAACCCAGCAAAAATAGGAATCAGAGGTAGTACTCCTCCAGTTTTTGGAATGGGAATGACACGAGGAAGCTTAATCGATGAATCGTCAGCTAATTCTCTGGTAGCGGCAATAGCTAATTCTATAGCCATTTTCTTGCTCTTAGGTTTTAATTTTTTTATATGTCTTTTTGCTTTTGTAATAACAGATTTCAATTTACTTTTTAAATCTTTTCCAGTTGTAATTTTTGAAGAATGCTTGTTCAAACCCGATCCAGTTTTAATTTTTGCTGACATAGCCTTACTTACTAATCGTGCCGCGAGTTTTTCACCTACACTGGCATCGGAAGCAACCGCACGCTTTTTTGCCATTTTTAACAAAATTAAATCAGCCTTATGTCGATCCTTTAAGTACGATGACTTGTGATATGCAATATCGTGATCTTTACAATATTCGTCCAACTTATTAACACCCTTTTCTCCTTGTGTAAGCCTGTTTATTAATTTAGTACCAGGCCCACAGTAATTATATCCGGGTAAATGTAATTCAAATGGTAAATTATTAATAAACCAATTGAGAAGACTATTCTCACCGAAACACATTACAAGACTGATGATTCCAGGTTGAATACTATAATAAATAGTTATATGATTCGAGTTTGTTATTAAGTTAACGAATAAAACGAATAAAAATAAAACAAATGTTATTTTATTCACATATTACATTCGTTTTATCAATCCAACTGCATTCAGCTGAAGGTAAACCTAACCATTTTACTAAAACCCTGTTACCTTCTCTTCTAAGAACTTTCTCGACTAGATATATGTCGGGATGTTTTGTTTTTTGAAGCTCTTGTACGTAAAATGCTCCTAAAATAGGTTGACCTCTGATTGTATCTTCAATTAGGTAGGTGATAGGAGTTGTATTTTGTATTTTTCGAATTTTAAATATTTCTGTCGACCAGTTGGGGGTATATCCTTTTTCAAATGTTCCTTTGTACTTACTGATACGAACATAATCGCCGACTTTATACTTACTTCTTATTCTTTCATTTTTTACCAAACTTAAATACCTTTCCAATATACGTTTTTTATTAATCTTATCTACATTAGCAGGGATTTCTTGAATTGTCCGATGGTAGGTGTGATTATATTTATAAATAACATCACTAAGGGTATTGTCAATCCAATTATAGTTACCTTTTAAACTAAATTCTTTATACAGGTTAGATTTCAATGTTCTGATAAATCGTTCAACTATTGAAGCCTTTTTTGTTGAGTAAGTGGAGTAGTGGTTGATATGATTAGATTTCATAAGCTTCTGAAACTTATTATTATAAAATTCTGTTCCATTATCTGTTTGAAGATTTTTCGGTACACGCCCCATAGCCAGCAATATTTTGAAAGATTTGCATACATCATCTTTGGTTTTACTTTTCAGAGGGAAGGCCCAAGCATATTTCGAAAATGTATCAATGACGGTAAGAATAAATCTGTAATTTTGATTTTCTTTTGAAATTGATTGCATATCAATTAGGTCAGCTTGCCACAGGTCATCTATATCTTTCATGATAACATGTCTTCGTGGATAGTTCACCCTCGCATTTTTATGTATTTCGTTTACCACATCAGCTTTGCTCATTTTTATAGTTCAGTATATTTGTCTTGAATTCATCTATAGTACTGAATGAAAAGTATATTTTACAACTATTTATTGTTTAATAATGTGAGCTTCTTTTAATTCTTCGATTATAGATAAAATTTCATTGTCATGGTTTGTATTGCCAGCATCTCTTGATGCAACTAATAGTTTCAATCTCTCAACTAATTCATTAGGGTCATCCCAATATATCAAGTCAGTGTTATTCTTGTATTTTTTTAGCGTTGGTAAGTTTCCTCCAAGCTTAGTGTGAACAAGTTTATTGTCATTGAAAAACATTGGTTTGATTATATCACGGTATTTTATTCCTTTATCACCTCTTATTTGTCCATTAGGATTAAAATCTCTCTTATGAGCATTGGTATAGTGCAGCATGTCCTTATATACAAGTTTATCTTTACTCGAAATTAATTTTAAATCTGGTTTTTTTCGAAGTAAAAGTTCTTTCAGGCCAGGAGTTAAATTATAGGATTTGTCACCGATTTTAATTAAAATGACATTGTCGTCATTCAAACTATCGATTTTAGAAAACGAGACTACAGAATTACCCATTAGCAATATTTTGTTTATACTCCTTATTCCAAACGGTATATTTAAATTTGCACCATCATAAATATCATGGATATCAAGGCAATCTAGCGAAATTTCTAGATCATCCAGTTTTTCTTTTTTAGAAGACACTTCCAAGTCTTTTGCAGAATTCAGTTCTGGATCGCAGCATTCTTCAAACTTTGTAGATGAGCTGGTATCAATGCCATCCAATTCCATTTCTTCAAAGTTTGAGTGCGTATTTTCAAAATTTTGTATTTTTTCAATTGTTTTATTCGAATCAACTAGGGTTTTAAGGGGATCTGTGACAGGTTTAAACATTTTATCAAGTGACAAATTCATTGAGTGTTCCTGGTTTTTCATTTGTTTTATTTTATTCTTTATGGAGTCTACAGACTTCATTAATTCAATTTTAATATTTTTCTCCATCTTATGTTCAACGACCGTATTCGCTTAAAGATTAACAAATACTATTTTTTTTGTATGTTATTCATAATTATATAAGTAATTAACTTTCATTAAATTCAAAAAATATATCAAAATTTTTTCTGTACCTCCCATTACTTAATGAACATTCTTTGTTAATGAGCACGAAATTGTAAGGATTACTCCAAACTGTTTTACAAATATCTTTAAATTGGTTCCAGCTTAAATCAGGGCTGACATGTTCCACATAAATATGTTTTAAGTTCACGTCATCTTGTTTAAATATTATAAGAAAATTAGCGTTATCACGTAACAATTGCTTCGGAATTTTTGAATAGGTTTGAGATAAATAAAAACAATCGATTTGTTTATGTCGACCCATGCAGAAATAATTACGGATATTTGTTTGATTCTCAGTTGCAACGTCATCAAAAATAAAAACAGAATTTTTAAAAGCTTCACTCGGAGCCATGACATCTTTATCATCGTTAAACTCGTAGAATTTTATCTGTGGCACCTTTCTAATCACTTCGCTCAAAAAGCGATATTTTGGTTGAAAAGAAGTTTTAGAGTAAAGATATAAATTTTTAAATTTCAGTCCATTTTCATGTAGCAATAAACTGATGACAACATTTGTTTTACCACAGTTGGATGGCCCGCATATTATACAACGAATTGTATTCGGTAATAAAGGGCTGTGCCTGATGTAATGAGGAGAGTCACTAAAATTTATATTATTAACATTCAAGGATATGGGCTGCTTGATCAACTTCATCTTACGTATTAATATTATTGCCATTGAGCATACCAATATATACCTCTGCAAAGTCTTACATTTTACTTTAAAACAAAAACAAAATTCAGGAAAGGCGATACAGATAAGACTATAAATAAAAGTCAAATTCTGAGTAAAATATTATGTATTTTATTACGCTTAGAAAAAATAAGTAATATAATTATAAATTGTACAACTAAACTAATACTAATAGTAGGTATATTTTAAAATATAACGGTTTAAATCTATGACATAGCTTAATACTAACAGTCTAACATATGTGGTCAAAATGACCCCATGGTAATGTGTCTATTTGATTGGTTTGAACAATTCTTTTGTCATCTACTCTATTTAAAATTACTTTATTTACTTCCTGTGAATATAAAACATGTTTGCTTGACTTTATCATATTCATCTTACATTGTAAAGTAATATTCTTAAATAAAACTCTCTTATAGTTAGATATTTTCAATTTTTTTGTAATGGGCCTTGATACTCCTTTAGCTTTGTTAATCTGTGTTTTTATTGATTTAATACAATAAAGTTTTGCTCTTAAACCTGTAAATTCGCTTATGACATCGCCACCTAATTCATCTTTAAACAAGCCAGGAATTTTATTATTTATCTTTGGAATACTGTAAGGATTATTAAAATCAAAATTGCTGGTATCAAACTTTATAATGTTTTCATTCAAATCCTTATAAAAGTTTTGTGTATGTATTAAGTATAATAAGCTGTCAGTGTCCGTGTAACACAGTTTAACATTGTCACCGTATTTCTTTTTAATGAAATCATAATGAAAATTATACATATGTTGTTTAGCATATTCTAGTACAGAGAATCCAACATAGATAGGTCTATCTAAAACAAGTTTGTCGGGAGTCAATTGAATTGCTAGAAAATCTTCGCTAAAAATACAAATACTTTTCAAGTTTGGTTTTGCAATTAGTTTCTCTGCGCCTATAGTTTTATTTGTTCTATTTTTATTATCATTCCATTTAGTTACCAATTTAACATGAATTTGCTTTCTTTTATTTTCTATAGTTTTTCCAAATATTGAATTGTTCAAAAGTTTAAAGAAATCCTTTTCAAAAGAGGTCTTTGCTGATTGACGCAATTGAGTATTTAAGTCTATATACTTTTTTAAAAAGTTTTCTTGTTTAAATTGAAGTATGCGATGGATTTTTTTCAACACAAGGCCATTTTTAATACATTCTTTCAAATGAATGTAATGTATAACATAGTTATACTTGTCATACAAATTCGCAATTAACTTTTCTGTCTTTCCTCCTATGGGTATGAATTTTTCTGGAGCGAAAGGCAGGTCGCTATGTAAATTATGTAAATATTCAGGATACATTAGATCTACTTCCAAAATATAACCGTACTCAGCATCGTCAGGAATATCCAACAGACGAAAACTTACTATTTCCTGGCTTGTCATAAATTTAAAATCTGATATAGGTAATTTTCTAGTCATAGCATGTCCATAAAGATTGTTGCAGTCAAGATATACTAAATATGTTGACGGTTTTGAATCATCAAAATGAGGGAGGTAAATATTATTTGCTTTAGCATATCGATGAGAGCATTGTGCTAATCCACCGCGAATTCCTTTTTCTATCATATTATACATTTCTAAATCATGAATCAATTCCAGTTGAATACCCGTGTAAAGAAGCATAGCATCCCAACTTAAACCAGGAGAACTTACATAATATGCAGGATCAAGATTATAGTGCTGTAGACATATATTTCTAAAATTTTCAAAAATATCACATAATAATAAAACATCACACTTTAAATATAAATCAGTATAGTCGCCAAGACTGGTAATATTAAAGCAACTCCAAATAGTTTGTGCATGTTTATACTCGCTTTCTGTTATATGTTTCTTTTGCATACTATTATAAAAACAATGTTTCGGGGGAAGTTGTGTCTCATTATATTTCTGCCATGAATCTATATATTCGTATGGATAAACACCTTTCCTTCGAATTAAACAAAATTTTTCGTCGTCAGGAAATACTGATCTCAAATTCAAGAAATCACTGCTTTCTAAGCTTTTACTTAAATTGTCAAGACTTGTGTTAAGAAACTGAAAGGAATCTATGAATTTAATCTGCAGTGGCTTATTATATTTGCTGGTTTCAATAATTTTTGTAATACTTAAATATTTTTCTTTTGTCTTAGGAATTATTTTTATTTCGCCATCATATTTCGCTAATTCTCTGATAAACAAATGGGAATCATAACCAGATAGATTATGAAATACGACTGGTATAAATGGACAAACTCTATAAATTAAATTACAGTGTGAATGTGCTGCGCCTCTATACTCTGATGTAATATGATCATGATCTCGAACTTTGTCATCAAACAATATTTTTTTACAAATATGACATGTACTTGCACTGCGATAATTATCAATTTGTTCTGGAGTCATTGGTTTCATGGTTTTTTCAGTAGTCAAGATCTCATGTATCGATTTAGTTTCTTCAATGATTTTTTTTACAAAAACTTGTACACAGTCTGGCCCTCGGTAAGAAACAAATTTATTTAAATTACTGTCATGTGAGCAACACACATAGTATGCAAAACATGAAGGCTGGTGTAACTTATTTTTTATAGTATTTCTATCAGTATTCACTTCATTAAAATTGCATAATAGGCTTTCAAAATCAGCATATATAACAAAGTAAATTTTTTGTTGTCTCTCAAAATGTTTAAACTGCAGCATACTGTTTTTATCTGGTAATAAAGTTATAATTTTAGAACACGCATGAGAATGGAATTTTGTTTCACTAGTAAAAAATTGCAAACATGTCTCACAGAAATACATTCGACCTTTATGTTTTGAAACTTGGCGTCTCACTAAGCGTAATAGGTTTTTTATTAAACAATAATGAGCTCTGTTTTCTTTTTCGTAATACAATAAATTAATATGTTTATCTCTCCTAAAATTTGTCACATATAGGGGGCCAGTTACATTGAAATGTTTATCCAATCCATAAATATTAATACTTAAATCACTGTTATTACTTTCAAATAATCTGATATCTTTAGGTGATGGCGGGAATGACATCCCTGTTATATTAAATATCGTACTAAAATGAGGATAAGAGCTTGTCCTACAGACATTATTTTTGACTGGAAATAATGCTGCTAATATGCTCCATAAAAAACAATATTCATCGTTATTTTGTATATTAATACAGCTCTTTGTTTTCTTAATAACTTCTGGTAATTCTATGTAAGACCCACCTCTCATAGGAGAATACTTATTTATATTTATTTCTAAATGACTCAACGATGTTAAAGACCACCCAGATTCACAGTGCTCAAATTCAGTTAATTTCATCTTGAAAGTCTCTCTTACATTCAAATAAATTTCATCAAAATCAGTACTTTTATAAATAACTTCATATTTTGTATTAAACGACTTTAGCTGTTGCTCACCTGATTTAGGTAAAATGAAATAAGCAAACAGCTCAAAGTTAACTTTAATACATGTATTCTTTATTAATGATAGCTCAACTAGTTTAAAAACATCATCTCGCTTACCATCCAAGAACGCCTCTGGTAGGAGGTACTCGTCTTCTATGGACGGGTTTAAGCGATAAGTCATTATTCTATTTTTAAATGCTGTAGCTATTATATCAATATGTTCAAACTCTGATTTTATCAAACAATTCGATTTATGGATATTGGTTCGTTTATGATATCTGTATTCATGTCTAGGTATCTCAATTTTACATTTATCACAATTTATATAAGATCTTGACGGTGAAACGGTAGAAGATGATTTCACTGAAAATAAAAAGTAAAAAAAGAATAGATATACTTAATATGCATAGGTACATTTAATTAATCAAAATAAGCCACATTGAACATACACAATTATCCTAAGAACTTAATCAATACAGTTAAAAGTAATACAGTATACAGTTAAAAGTAATACAGTATACAGTTAAAAGATAATATAGGCTTAATTCAATACAGTTTAATTTTTATAAAAAGAAAAATAAAGATTATACATTTACTGGGGAATACATCGAGATAGTCTTAGGCACATATTCTACTGATACGAGCTTATAAAAGTAGGAGTGCGATTTTTAAATTCTTTTCTCGTTTCCTTTATAAATGCATTTAGAAGCTTCCAGGACTCAGTATCCGTATTGGTTTTATTTTTAATAGTTATAACGGAATGCCGCCATCGATTGACTGGGGGCACCCGCTCAATTTCATCGGTATTATATATTTTCAGTTCAACATAATAACCCCCAGTTTTAGCTTCATCTATTTGTCGCGAGAAACCATTCGCTAATCTCCTTGTTATGTAGGAGTAAATAGGTGCAATTTTTTTACCATCAGCGGTGCCACGATCCAGTTCGTCATCGTCGCTATCGCTGCCGAAGAGATCTCGCGCCGTAGATTTCACCTTCGTCTTCTTTGAAGTAGAAGGCTGGTTGTCTGTCGTCTTCTCAGGAATCTTTCGCTTCTTTTTGCTCGATTTTATTGAAGCGTCAACCATCGATTCATCAGATGACGGGAACAATTGGTCAGCCATTTGCTTGGACCTGAAAAATAAAGGTTAATAAGTAAGTGATAGCAGTAACTTAATGATAAAGCTATCTAGTAGCTACATATTGGTTGAAAATATTTAAGTGGAATGTTTAACATGGAAGTGCAAGTAGTAATATCATAATAGATAAATAACAGATTGCTTATCAAAACTTAATAGTTGAAAAATAGAATGATTGAATAGTAGAGTTATTGAAAAGAGTAATTATTAAATAGAACAATTACTGAATAATTGAATAGAATGAATGAATACTAGAGTTATTGAAAAGTTTAATGATTAAATAGAACAGTTACTGAATAGTTGAATTAATAAATATTAAAATTAGATAAATATGTAAACCAAAATAACTTACATTTTAGAGAAGGTCTGGTAAGCTTCCAGGTAGGTACTGATGAGGGCAGCTCTTGCTTGTAGCTCTTGAAGAAATGCTTTGTGGTCTTAGTTCAGCAGCTATCCTCTTAAATAGTGATAAATCTACGTCATAGTATACCAAATATAGAAAAGGGCACGTGTAAAAAAATGCTGTGTCAGATAACTCACCCCAAATACGATAGTTTACATTGTCTTCAATATTGTAATCTAACACTAATTTAGCTTACTATGATTTTTTTACCAGACTGCATCAAACAAAGGATGCTGTTGTCTTTTGTAATGTTATTTTATGAAACCATTTTCACACAGTTTTTTTCTAATCGAGTCAATACGATATTGCTTGAAAACATAAAACATGTTGATGCTCACTTAAGTAGGCACATACATTAAATTAAAGTAAATCTTGTGTTTCATTCCAGCATAAACTATTTTAAAAAATAGTCTATAGCAAAAAAATATAACTTTATAATAATTGTAGGTAAAACCAGGCCATAATAGTTGTATGTCAATATTGATCATTGTCATGATCCGTCTCCTTAAAAGAATTTAACTTACGTTGCGAATTCATTAGCGTTGATATACTATTAACATACCATGATTTTGCCCGTCAAATCAACTGAATAAAATGTATGAAAACGATCACCATGAACACACGGACAGTAGTATTATCTTATCGATATATATTTATGATAAACAATAAAAATCATGGGCGTCGGAATGTCTGAGGTTTCAGTTTCACCATACCATATTTGTGTAGATATTAACATCTGACATAAAATATATGATTTTGAACTCTATGTATTAAAAAAAATATATGAAATTTAAAAATATATATTGGGGAGTATAACAAATTGAAACTCATTTCATTTTTGCATCGGCTGGTGAAGTGTTATAATTGTGGAATGTCGGTAAGTGTTACTTTAATATAATAATTATTCTCTAACAATTTAAATATTGTAGATATTAACAACGTTATTAGCATTACTGCATAAAGTATTTCCACACAATCTTTTATTCCAATCTTAACATTTGTCATAGTGTATCTACTTATATTAAATTATATGTATATTGCATTGTTATTTCAGGACTCTGAGGATCTGTTCAATTTCGTACCCATGAATCAACCAGTCCAACAAACCACCGGACAGAAGACGCTGGGTCTCGCTCGCAAGAGATCAAAAACAGATCAAACATTCTTTCAATATATTAAGAAGCCTGTAACTCGCGGGGTAAAAATAATCAAAATAGAAATCTACGACGTAGACAGTTTTCAAAAATCCGAACAGCCGATGTGTAATTGTGAGGCTGATGTATGCGTTCAACATGTTGTAAAAACTATATTATACGATGATATATACACCAGTACGAAAGAATTAATTACCAAAATTCAGGATGACATCGAACCAAGAGTATAAGATTTTGAAAGCAAGAGTAGAGATTTGTGTATTGATTGTGTAGACACAATAAAATCAACTATGTAATAACTACGTATGTATAAATGTTTAATTCTTTAAAATATAAGTATGTGTATCTGGTACTTTAATGAATAGGCATCGACTATGAAATATTAAAACTTGTATATTGTACTTTAAAATAAAATAATTGAAATTAACATACGTATTTTTATTTTCTTGCTATCTCATTCTTATAAATGTAATCTATAGTTATTGCACTACTTCGGTACCTATATAAGGCAGCGCAAATGATAATAGCAAGCGCATTCCATTTTCGTTAGGCTATCGTATCGAATCGAGTATATGCTCGAATTTGATACGAGTATCAAACGTTGTTGAATGAACGAACTAATTATATATATATATAGGAGTCACTACTTGATCATTCTTTTGAATAAAGAAGTTAGCACAAAATGCCTGAATACATGCCTAGGAAACTGAATAATTGAAAAAGTAATGAATGAATGATGGTTGTAATTGGGTGTTTCTGGATCTGTGCCTGAATACATGCTTAGGAAACTGAATAATTGAAAAATAATGAATGAATGATGGTTGTAATTGGGTGTTTCTGGATCTGACATGATCCAGAAACCCCAATTACAACCTACTGCCGACCTTTTTGGGGATTAGGGATTTGGATTGGGGAGGGGAAGGATTGGGCCTCCGGTAACCTCACTCACACGGCGAAACACAACGCTGATTATAGTGATTAGACCAACTTAATTAAATCTTAGTAAACAATGAACCGAGAATTCTAACATTTACAATTCGTTTGTTTTGCAAAACACTAATACCTAGACACTTGACGATATTTAGAAAATGATGAAATATTTGGTTTGTATACATCCCCTCCCTTTCAACAGACAGCATGTGTTTAGTTGGTATCAAAACGCGGTGAGCAGTGCACCGAATCATAGCTAAAGAAATACCTACGATAATATTCTACCTAAAATTATTTTATCGGAGAAAATTGCCGCGTGTTGTTTATAAACGGTGTTACGTTTCTAATCTTAACGAAATAGCTAGCATACTTAGAATTGAAATACTTATTACGTTACCGCAAAAAGCATAATCCAAATTCTTACGACTGGGCCCAAGAAGAATCGGTCTCTCCAACATACCTAAATCATTAGGTACCTAAGTATTAACTATTGTTAAAACATGATAAAATCGTTGAAAACAAAACGAAGCTTGATTCAAGCGGGTTGCTCCTTGTGTTTGTTTATTTTCCTTAAAGAACTCTACAGTTTGCAACAGCGGAATGTTCATACAATCGTGGAAGAAATGTTTCCTTCTATAGAAGACTTAAACTTTACTCCAAAAGAGGATTCAATTTACTTCCACGTGACTTCGCTTCAAGGATTTCTGAAACCTACGGAAGCGTGTGCAGTTGAAGCCGCTGCCAGAGCTCATCCAAACAGAAACGTCTACGTGCTATTTACTTCACCAATTTCACAGACAGACAGAGCTTTAAAGTACACCATGTCACAATCCTTAAAGAAACTTCGACGGTTCCGTAATATCAAATTATTGCGCATCCATTTACCCAAATATTCGAATGGCACTCTCGTACAGTCCTTATTGCTGAATGGTTTGAAGAACAGTAGTTACCCAGAGAAGCATACAGCCGATATCCTTAAGATGTTGACTCTTAACAAGTATGGTGGTGTGGCCTTAGAAACGAATATGATAGTTCTGAGGTCCTTAAATGATCTCCCACAAAACTGGATTCTTAAAAGAAACGAAAAATACGTCGCACCAGGTCTCATGGGGTTCTCCAAAAGCGAATTTGGATTAAATGTTACTAGTGAAATATTAAAGTAAGCGTTTCTTTCATTTTTAGTTCAAATGTTAATTATTTTTTGCCTATTTAGACCTGTCTGTAACGCTACACAGGGCCGTTCGTTGGACGACCCGACCGCACCGGGAACCGAGTATTTTATTTGGAAGGGCGAGCGAAATATTAAATGAACAGGATACGCACTGCTACTATAATCTTGTAACTATATTCTTTTTGCTTAGCTTCCTATTTCCTTAGCCTCCTTCCTAAGCTAACAGTGAGTGAGGAGCGAGCAGCAAAGGATTATTTTGAATGAACCAAAGATCCCATCTTTACAAAAATTTGAGGGTGATGCTTTGCCATTTACGCTTGCACTCAGTTAGGGTCACTTTCCGTTTTCTGCCTTAACTACATATTTATTAATATTTGTTTTTTTTTTGCAGGAAAATATCAGAAACTTACAATTCTAGTAACTATTACGTCACCGGTAGGGCAGCTATAGAGAAGGTGGTCCAAGGCATATGTCCCATCAAAATTCGTTGGAACAGCTGTAAAGGTAAGAAAGTCTAAAAAGGCGATCACATTCACTACATAGTACAAAACGTCGGGCTTTCTCTGTCCTTTAGCAACGGATTTTGATGCAGTTTTTAAAAGAGTGATTTAAGAAAAAGCTTTATAAAGCTATAATATCCATATGTATAATAATATCCATTAGATACCTAGTGGCGAAATTCAGTATTCATTTTTGCATATGTGCGAAGCGGGGGCGGGCCGCTAGTAGGTAGGTACTATCAGATATGCTATAGTGACATTTCTTTTGGCTTAATTCAGCTTTCCCAGCAGTCCTCAATCAAAGACGAAATTACAAATTTCAAAATTTCCCAGTAACACCTTCGGACCTTCGGACATCCGGCGTACGGCCAGTACCTATCCACCCTTACGTTGTTGAGACACCTGCGGCCCGGACTAAGCGAATTGCCTCGTCATTTATACCGCGTACATCGAGGGATTGGAACAGTTTGCCGGCTGCAGTCTTTCCGTCCGAATACAATTTAGGTGTCTACAAGGCTAGAGTGAATAGGCTGTTAATAAACTAGTGCGCCATACCATCAACGATTGCACGATTGCATCACTGTTTACCACCAGGTGGGATCGCAGTCAAGCACTAGTTTATTGCAAGTAAAAAAAAACAACTATTAAAAGGACGATGAAGAATTATGAAGCTTCTAAATATAAATGAAAGAAAGGATCGTAATTTTTTTATACTTCTTCTGAGATCTGTTCGTCTATCATGTCGTGTACTCGTGTTAAAGCGTGAATCTTTCGGGCGAGAAAGAGAGATGGAGCTATACACCTTTTCTAGCTTCATCCTTTCTGAGCTTAAATCCCACCGTCTTGAGGCTTGTCGCGAAAAAAAAGTGACAAGCGGCCTTTGGGCAAAGTCTCTACTTTTAGTTAAGTCTACACCATCACAAGAACTTTACACCATCACAAGCACGATATAACGTTTAAGAAAATAAATAGGTATATATGAGAATTTAAAAAAGTTTTAGTCTCTCGATCCGACCTATGTATAGTGAAGCTATACCTATTTGATCGTTTCAAAGTGAAGATTTATATGAAGAAGAATGATCAAAAAATTCCATAGTAATTTTTTATTCAGTTTCATAATTCAATGATTTGCTACATTATAAAGTTCCTTCCATTATGCAAAAATAGTAATATTTAGCCAAAGAAACCTAATAAGTAAGAGAACTAACGTCCAAACATTTAGGGCTGATTTTTCAATGGTTAGATAAAAGTTATCTGGGGAATAATTATGATGCTGTCGCGTCAGAATGCTTGTATAAGACAGTGATAGCAACAATTTTATTCCTCATATAACATTTATCTGACTATTGAAAAATCAGTTCTTAGAGAGCTTGGAGCTCACCAGTCCAATTTGACGGTGCCATTTCACAAACAAAAGAAGCATAACAAGTGCGTTACTAACTATAGCATATTATTATTGTTTATTTTTTATGTAATAGGTCGGCAACGAACACACGAATTACCTGATGGTAAGCAATCAGCGCCGCCCATGGACATTCTTGACCAAAGGAGTTACTACAAGTGCTTTGCCGGCTTCTTGTAAGTCATTTGTGGGTTATTAAGGATTTAAGGATAGGGGATTTAAGAAATGGGCCTCCGGTAATCTCACTCATACGGCGAAACACAACGTAAGTGTAGCTTCACGACAATTTTTTTTTAAAAGTTCGATCGAGCCCCCCCATTCGTGCCGCAGCTAGGGTTGCCAACCGTACTTTAAAATAGAGTATTGTCCTCTATATCATGTGGTCGTACTCTATAATCTATTACACTAATAAAGTACGCAAAAATACTCTTTTTTACAAAAGAGTGAAAGAGAATAGAGAAACAGAGCTTAATTGAATTTAATAAAAAATGAGGGTTAGAATGTTTAGACTCATTCAATACCTTTAAAAATAATGAAATATGTTATGTGCCGCAAGAAGTACTAAAAATTTTCTTTATAAAAGATAAAAATAAATGATACTCTTTTTTATAAATGCATACTCTTTATTTACTTCCTTTAAAATCAGATATACTTTATTTCTGCTAAAAAAAAGTTGGCAGCCCTAGCCGCAGCATGGCTCTCCCACACTAAAATTAATCAGATAATCCAAAACCGAACTAACAAACTGTTTCTTTACCTTTTCAGAAATGATGATCTTCCCTGCGTACGACTTCTATTCAGTAGAAAATATTTTAAGGACCCCATTTGATAAAATAGCATTATCACAAGTGTCTTTCTCATTTCATTTAAAAACTCTTACAAGGGCAGAAAGTCCTTTCGTATCCGAAAGCATAATACGTATATTTTGCCCTTCAATATTTTGGGAGTTCCAACAAAACCTAACTTATTAAGAATAGGATTACCACACTCCGAATCTGCAGAAAATGTACACTTTCTGGTCAAACCATAGCATTATTTATTTGATATGTAAGGATTTGACAATAAATTTAAGATATTAGGAATAAATAATTGAAATATTATAAATAAATTGTTCTAAAACGGCAGAGGTTTATTTTATTTTTTTGTTACGTCACGTTTTTTGTTTCTGGCTGGAGACTATGCCATTATGGAATGGCTCGTAGGTATCTACCTTTTTTGTGAGATTAACATCAAGTGACCTTACTCCGAAGGTAAGGCGAGAGGGAGTGTCAGACTGTTATTGACTAAAAACTACCCAGTTCCTTCAGCTTTGTGACGAGGCCGCGGTACCTTATTGGCTTCACCCAATAATGCCCAAACTCGACTAAACAAAGAGTAATGGCACATACCTAATACCATATTTACACAACGCTTCACCAGTATAAGTTCTTTGAAATTATTGAGAACTAGCTATTCTCGCGCGGTTTCACCGGCTGTTCAGCTCCATTTGATCGTAGCGTGATGTTTTATAACCTATAGCACTCAAGAATATTGTAGCTAAAACCTGATACTTAAATAACTAATAAGAATTTGCCCAAATTGAGACCGTTAGCTCTGCAGACGCGTCCGCTCTGCAGATGCGTCCGCTCGACCCTTTTTTTTTTTTTTTTTTTTTTTTTTTGTCAGGGTAAAATCATCCAATGACTTCTCCCGCCCAGGGTAAGGCGAGAGAGAGTGTCAGACTCTTACTGACTAAAAACCCCCCCGTTCCTTCTCCTGCTCTGCTCTGGGCCGAGGTCGCGGTGCCTCATTGCGCTTACCCCGCAGCCCGTCCGCTCGACCCTTAGGTTTTCATAAATGTTTATAAAGAGCACAGCGAACCAAAGCGATCCAGAGGGAAGAAACGCCAAGATTGTATAAGACTGTGAGAACCACTCGCAGTACCGCTGTGTCCTCAGAGAAGAGACCTTTCATGCCCGGCTTTATTCGACGCCGTGGTGCGAAGCAAGAGGAACTGGGAAGCCATCTCTTATTTTTGCGAAGTAGTCTTGCATGTAACAAAAATCGCGGAGTTTTAGAGGGAACTATCCTCTTCTATAGCTGTCGCAGAAGACACTCCGGGCATCAGGGATTGCTCGACGAATTCAGGCCACCGTAAACGTAGGTCCACGGACGGCAAGTAAGTGTAGCTCGCCAGAACCAGAACCAGATCCCGTACGGCGCGTAGCGTTCCGCGCGCACCTCAATAATGATGTTGAGTCTTTAAACCGCGACAAATGCCAATTAGGACTGATGTTAAGCCGGGGTTGCAATAGCAATAATATATCGCTGCGAGAGATGAGATGTGATGATATATAACGCCATTTAAAACAAGTGTTATTGAAATTGAATGAAAGTCGAATTAAATCGAATCGATATTTCATAAGCATTATTTATTTATTTAACTTCATGCACCGAGCGCTGTACATAAGGCTTGATAATGCGATGACCATTCTTCACCAGTCAAGCTTTCGGTGATGCAGAGACAATCTAAGTAGTGGCAGATGCTAGAAGCAAGCCAGTTCTACTAGCCGCAACTGGCGACACTACGGGCAAGGTAATAATATCTATTATATGATATTTTTACTGTGCTACGGGCGTCGGGGATCAAGGGACGATCTCCGGCCACCGTAAGCACGGGCCTGCGGTCGGCGAGTAAGGGCAGCTCGCCGCCCGACCAGAAGCAGGCCCGAGCGTACGGCGGGTAGCGTTCCGCGCGCGCCTCAAAGAGCCAACAGACCACCACAGACGGGGCCCTAAAAGGCTGATGTTTAACCGGGGTTGCGGGGTAAGCTCAATGAGGCACCGCGACCTCGGCCCAGAGGAGGAGAAGGAACAGGGGGGTTTTTAGTCAATAAGAGTCTGACACTCCCGCACATTTGATGATTTTCCTCTCACAAAAAAAGCCAGTTCTACTTAGTCTACCATAAACCTTTACAAAAATATAAAAAATGCACTGAACTATACTTATATGTATACACATAATAATATATGTATATTATTTACAAGCAGTAATAGTGAAAACATTTTTAGTGATGAGTTGGACAGTTGAGGAGACGGTTATTAGATGAGCAAAGATACTTATTGTGGTTTGCGCATGTGTATTAGAAGTAATAGGACAAATAGAAATATAATTGAAATACCTATAGAGTGGTTTGCGCCCTTTGCTCCTTATACTTGCGTATGGGCACTTTAATTGCAAGCGATGTGCAGAAAAATGAAAATATTAACGCAGGTTGAAAACGATACGAATGCGTTATTCAGAAGTCGGTCAAGTTTATTGAGGAGATCTGCATTCAGGTCGTAGTATCACACATCAGCAGCATTATGATGCAGTTCCAATCATATGGAAGTCTTCGCATTGATAAATATTGGGCGATCAATATCAAAGTGAAATAATTCTTTACGATTTACGATATCTGCGATTTGTTGGCAAGAATAACGATAAATACGTTTAGTATCGTTATCTGAGTAATGATAATTTATCACAACATGCATAATCTATTAAACGGCGCTATAAAATGAAAGAAAGAAAGAAAGAAATATGTACATTTATTCGGCAATAGACACGAAAGCTGGTAACAAAACAAAAAAAAAACAATAAAAAGGTTAAAAAGACAGAAAAACAAAAATACGCAAAATTATAATGTACATATATATAGTATGTATGATAAAACAGGCATGGTAAAAGAAAAAATGCTTAAGTGGTAGCCCGGAGATAAGGACGTCTCCGTCGGGATTCAAAACATGGCAAGTACTAATGTGACCTTTTCCGAGTTATATGTACTTACCTACATTCTATGATTATTTAGCCACCACTGACATACGGTGAAGGAAAACATCGTGAGGAAATCTAGACTTATAATTACCAATTAAAAGTTGAAATCTCCAATCCACCTTTACTTGCGGATTGGCGATTTCAAAGTTATGTGTGTGTCGTGGTGATTAATGCTCAAACCTCCTCCGAGTGAGAAGAGGCCTTCGGCAGTGAGAATTTAGGTATAGGCTGATGATGATGATAAAACGCTAAGACCTAGAAATACTAGCTCTTTTTCACCCAAAGTACCCAAAGTAAAATCGGAAAAAATTGTTACTAAAATTCCGTTGTCCGTCTGGCTGTCACCAAGCTGTATCTCGTAAACGTGATAGTTATTCGTTGGACACAAGACAGTTGAAATTTGGATTTATGATGTATCTCCGTTGATGAAATAACATATTCAAACAAAATACATATTTTTGGGGTTATTTTCTGAGTTTATGATTTTCCCTTGAGCTTCTGAGGGTATATTTTGTTGTTATTTGGAAATTGGTGACGGGGAGAAAGTATGGGGCCTTCGGTAACCTTACACGGTGAACCACAACGAAACTGTTACACGGCAGTTTTATTCGAGGCCAAAGTGCGGTACCGCTCCGGTCGAATCGTCGGCTTTTCCGTGTCGGGTATAATTATCAATACTAATATCATAAATAGGAAAGCGTATATATTTATTTATTATTCACTGGATGTCTTCAAAGAGCTTTTAAAAATAGATAATATCCTCGTGGGCACGAATGGGTCGGCTCGACCAGAGTGATACCACGGTCTCACGGAAAACCGGCGTGAAACAACAGCGTTGTGTTTCGCCTTGTGAATGAGGTTACCGGAGGCCTAATCCCTATCCCTCCCCTATCCCTTCTCAATCCTTAAATATCCGCAACCCTTATCCCCTAAAGGCCAGCAACGCACTCATAACTCTGGCTGTCAATGGGCGTAATTCGTCTGCTCGTTTGCCGATTTATCCCATAAAAAACCTGGATAAACAAGGATAAAGGAAGTTAAAAGGTAAAAAATATATTTAATATTTGAGGCGACACGAAGTTCGCCGGGTCGGCTAGTCAGTAACTTATAATTAAAAATAAAAAAAAATTAATAGAAAGTAAACATCTTCAAAATCACAAAAGCCCCTCCTCCTCATTTCTTGGATATTTTATTGAACCAAAACTTCTCCCGTAATGCATATATGTCACTGGACAAAAGGCACGCGCTATTTTCCCGTAAAATGACAGCGGTGTCAGAATATTGTTTTTAGTGAAACGATAGAATGTGTGGTAGGTATAGACATCCTTTTTGATCTCTCTATTTTGTTCTACTAGAGAGAAATACGCAGCTCTTTCGTAGAAAGACAACGGGTAGAATTTATCTGGATCATAAATTTGGAAACCTACATCTGAAATAAAGATAAAAAGTTAATATGACTTATTTTTATGGATAAAGGCGGGAAACAAATTAACAAAATGGTCGCGGTGGCCTGGAGTTTAAGGCTCCTGCTCTCTGTGTCCTGGCCCTCATGAATGGGTGTGCAGGTTCGTAACCTGGCAAGAACTGCTATGTAGGTAGTATACAATATATATTATACTATACTACTATACTATGTAGGAATGTAGCTAATCCGGCAGCTCGTTTGCAATCCTACATCATCAGCCTATAAGCACCCACTTCTGAGCAAAGGCCTCTTCTCATACACAGCAAGTTTATACATACCTACTAATATTATAAAGAGGTAAAATTTGTAAGTTTGTATGTAGGGGGTAATCTTTGGAACCGTTGGTCCAATTTCCAAAATTCTTTCACTGATAGATAGCTACAATATTTCTAAGTACTATAGGCTATAAAACATCACGCTCCGATTAAATGGAGCTGAGCAGCGGGTGAAACCGCGCGAGAGAAAAAAGATAAAATAACATATGTACCTTTGCACTTTGTAGAATTTGTCCCTAATAAACTTAGTAGCACTAAGTGGGATACGACCGATGTCGTGTCGTAACTCCAACTCTCTGTCACCGGTATATCTGGGTCATTCAATAACCTGCAGTTAAAAAGAATCTTGTAAAACATTTTTCTGTTTATTAGAAAGAAAGAAAAAAAAAGAAAAGAAAAAAACATTTATTTTCGCGCAAGCGCACACACATAAAACAAAAAAAAGAAGAAAATAAAATAATACTAAAAATCTAAACTAAACGACAAAGATAAAAATGAAATGGTTCAAAAAAAATTAATAACAAAAGAAAAAAAAACAAAAAGTTTTGTCTATGGTCCACAGAGTATTAGGACCTAAAAGGACATAGGACTCTTCGCTAGAATCATCATCATCATGAGCTCGATGTTCAGCTCTAGTCATCCAACCACTGCCAGCCATCCCACAAAAACTAACACACAATAAAGTATTTCGTCTTCATAAACGCAAGGGATCTATAAAGAAGTAGATACTTGTAATCCAGACGATGCAGTTGAGTAAGTATTCGTTGGATCCGTTTTTGAATCCTGAATTGATGTTTTTTCTGACTTCAGTGTAGAATAAACATTGGGAATGTTTCAAATGTTTTAATAGGTACATTTGTAAAAAAAAATATCAAAAAGCACCGCATACGTATTGCTAACGCTGTTTGATTGCAACTCAAGCCAGTCACAGGATTGTCGGGTTGCTAGAGGGTCGCACATATTGTAAGTAGTCGTAAGTTTAGATACTTGAATATCTGCGGTCGGCGAGTAAGGGCAGCTCGCCGCCCGACTAGAACCAGGCCCGAGCGTACGGCGCGTAGCGTTCCGCGCGCACCTCAAAGAGCCAATAGACCACCACAGACGGGGCCCTAAAGGGCTGATGTTCAGCCGGGGTTGCGGGGTAAGCGCAATGAGGCACCGCGACCTCGGCACAGAGCAGGAGAAGGAACAGGGGGGTTTTTAGTCAGTAAGAGTCTGACACTCCCTCCCGCCCGGCCCTGGGCGAGAGAAGTCATTTGATGATTTTCCCCTCACAAAAAAAAACAAAAAAGATAAGTACTTGAATATAATATACAGAGAGGAACTCTTACATCGCCCTTGATTAGCTCGAGCCCCGAAGTCTATAAGGTTACCGGGGATGCGGATGGAAGTGCAGTAATGAACTGCGGCCCCGCCCTATAGCAGAAGGGACGGGGTGATTTTTGTCAGCCATAGTCTGACACTCCCTCTCACCTCTCATCCAGGGTAAGAGAAGTCATTTAATGATATTTCCCACTCAAAAAGCCTATAAGAAAAGAAAAGGAAGTTTGCTCATAGCTTAATACCTACAGTATCTACATAAATCTATACTAATAACTAAAGAGGTAAAATTTATAAGTTTGTATGTTTGTTAGTTTGTATCTTTAGAACCGCTTGTCGGATTGCCAAAATTCTTTCACTGATAGATAGCTACAATGTTCTTGAGTGGTATAGGCCATATAACGTCACGCTACGATCAAACGGAGCTGGGCAGCAGGTGAAACGGCGCGAGAATAGCTAGTCTTTGATAAATAAGTACCTCAGAGCAGTATCAGCTAGCTTCTTGCCAACTTTATTTCTTGAAAATGCAAACATGTCCGATGAAAATGTCTTCGGGGTATCTTTCACAAACCAGCTATCGCAAAGGTCAAATTGTTTCGCCACAATAACGTCGAAACTTAAGTAAATGCCACCAAATTTGTACAACGTCAAGAACTTTAGAATGCGAGGAACACGTTCGTCCAAATCTTTCTTGTCCAATCTGTAGACATAGCTCTGCAAAGGCGTCTCTTTGACCAAATCTTTGATCAGAACCCGCGCAAACTTTATGTTGTTGTAGGATTCATCCAGAACATTTATTATGGCTTTCTCTTCCAATGCGGCTCTTGGGACAGGTGATGAAAATAACACATATATTTGTCTGTCCGGGTTGGCTTTTGCAGCGGATTCCACAGCACACGCGTAGCGGGATGATAAATCCCCCAAGCAAGAAGTTTCGATAAAAAATGTGGAATTTTCTGCCACCGTCCTTGGATCGAGGAGTCCCAGATTATCCCCTTTTCTAGACTCATGGCATGATACTATTTTAGGATATTTTAATAACCGTTGCTTCCATACTCTCATATGTCGGTTATCAATAGTGTAATTATAGGTTTCTGGATGGCTTTCTCTGTTTAACAATCTCAATAATACTGCGATCAAGGTTATATTCACTAAACATGTTATTAATAGCACATATTTTTTGGCAAATTTATAATTCATATTTGGTAAGAAATTTTGGAGGTAACACAATCCGCCTTTGGCAAGAATGGTGATTAATGCTCAAAGTTTCTCCATGTGGGAAGAGGTTTGCTCAGCAGTGGGCACTTATAATAGACTGATGATGACACAAAAATAATTATGAAACTCTGCAATCTTTTAAACCGACTTTTGCACGGTCCCGATTTTACAAGATCTTACGATACGATAGCTAAAAACTTTTCTTGTAAAGAAACAATACATTAGGTATATTCAATTTGCGATTATTATTTATTCAGACACCCATGTCTATGTAGGTAACGACCTGGTTTATTACTTGCTATTACCCACACCGCTTTACGTTTATTTTATGACGCTTAATATTAGGTCTTCGAACGGTTTCTCTCGCTTTTAAATTGGTTTTTAACACTCCCCTTTTCTAAATAGTCTTAATATTATAAGTTTCTTATTTCACTATCTCTCCTCTTTGCGTCGCGATTATCGCAATAAGACACTGCGGCCTCGGGTAATAAGCGTCTGACACATCATCATCATCAGCCTACTATTGCATCATATGCCCACTGCTGAGCTAAGCCTCTTCTCACAGGGAGAAGGTTAGAGCATTAATCACCATGCTTGCTCAATGCGGGTTGGCGATTTCAAACTTATAATTACAAATTATAAGTCCAGGTTTCCTCACGATGTTTACCTTCACCGTATGTCAGTGGTGTCTAAATAATCATAAAAAGTACACATAACTTGGAAAAAGTCACATTGATACTTGCCAGGTTTCGAACCCACACCCTCATGCACGAGAAGCGGACTGCTTAACCGCCGGGCCACCACGATAGAGTCTGACACTCTCTAACACAATCTATAACGTTCCCCCTCACAAAAAATATAGAAAACCTATACCCTGACATAATGACCCCCTACGTGTGCGTAGATAAAAGGGATTAAAACGGACACGTAGATAAAACGGACAATTAAGGGAAGCTGATAGCGTATTATAACCAGTACTGTCTTGTTTTGTGTTAGTCGGCCGGCTATCAGAACAGCTCCAAAGTGATTCATGATTACAACATCATCTACCGTCTGTCTTGCTCTTTCAATCTTTTGACAAAAGTTCATATTTGATTTTGATTGAGTTCCATATTTGATTGTGGATTTGTCAAATCCCCCGATTCATCTCTTAAGTCGTTTAATGTTTAATTGCTGTATTCAGTAGGTATACTAGATAAATACTTTTCCATTAAACAGCACATTTAGATTTTTTATAAAAGAAAGTTTGTACCATTTTTTTTATATTGAAGGGGAAAATCATAAATCTTAAATGGCCGGATCCGGGACTGTCTCCACCGCCGACAAATTCAGGGTGATACTCAGCCTAAGCAAAGCCGGTGTTGCCAGTCAAGCGCCATAATGAAACGGCCCTGGCCTGGAATAGGGGGAGGATCGGGGAGGACGCCGTGGTCTCTCTAGTCACTCCTCAAAGAGGGGTCTTACTACTGCGATAACATTTAGCCCGAACACGGCAACCCATACTGTATTCTTGCTTAAAAATAAATTGCTTTAGCGATTATGGTGGAAGAGAAACAAACGTACTAAGCTAGTTTTTATATCTTTAATTCAGTAATTAGATTTATAATTGAATTGAAATCCTTTTAATTAACTTTTTTCTTTATGATATTTATAGTTTACTATCTACTTTAATCAAAATTTTGTTGTCGGTAAAATTCGTTATAATATCAATTCAGTCTACTCTCTACAGTTTTCCTTCTCTGCTTCGAAAAATGTGCTGCAAAATATATTTCACGCTTAAAGTTGATTTTTACTTTTTGCGCTGAGAGCGGGTGTTCGGTCTCCTCTTGCGGCTATAAGGGATGGGGTGGGAAAATCTATGTTCAGTAAGTATTTTATAAAAATCCAGCTTGATGGGTATGATAAATTGATTCGTTGTGATAACCGAAATAATAATTTTGCACTAGGTATTATGACCGTTTTAAACGTTGTCCGACCTAGGCTATGTCCGAACAGGGAAATTAATTTCGTGATGAAAATAAATAATTTTTGCATTGTGGCGCGTGGTTTTAAATCAAAGATTTTTTTGTTGGTTGTGGGGATACTTAAGATTCAAAGAAGTTACAATTACAGAATTACGAGTGGCCCAAACTTTTGTTTAGTTAAATGAGGGACAAAACCTTACAACGACAGAAATACTTTACCTACCATTGCGTAGTCTGTTGTGTCGTTTGAACTCGCGTGACGTGACTGATCGTAGAAATTTCATACTAATCTAGTTAAGAGTGGTTTTAGTTGCTTCAGTTTGAAGCGCGATGACGCCTTCTGGTTTGTTCTGTATTCTGAGCGTGAAGTATAAGAATGGGGCGTTCTAGTAGTTCTGGCACGACACGATAAGGAACGCTGCGGTAATGTATTTCCAGCTTTAAACGTCGAACTAGCCAGTTACCTATTGACCATATAAACTTATGTGTGGCACATAAATATCTAGGCAGATAATAAAAAACATGTTCTATATTCAAACTTATCTGGTACTCAACTCGCTATACACAGGAAACAGGCTCAAAATGAGTCAAAACTCCTTTCTTTTTCATATCCTGTCTACTGCTATAAATAAATATTCCTATTATGTAAAGTTTTGAGGATATCAAGCAGTATCCTAAGTATTACGAAACGTCGATCACATTAACAAACATCCAAAATTTTGAGCTAACTTCGAAAAAGCAAAAAAGAGCTTCGAGCAACAATGTAGGTACGGTAGTAGGTACGTTGTATAGATTTTCTCTCCACTCGTTCTCCCGTCCACGATCCCTGTGGCTGACAATAAAGGGATACGACGGCTTTAGGATGGGGTAAGGTTGGGGTATTCCACCCCAAACCGCACGGGGTGCATTCCACCCCAACCCGCATCCCGCACCACCCTCTGTGAGCTGTTCTAGGGTAGAACGGGGTCCGAACGTAACTTTTGAAAGGTATTATTATTATTAACGTAAGCATTTTCGCCAGCTCTGAATAGAAGGTTCGTTGCTTCGTTTATCAGTTAAGTTCTTTCCTAGTTAAGGCGATATTTTGTTAATATAATAACATGGTGTGGTCTTATTTATTATTTGGAGGACTAACAGCATTAAAATTTACTTAGGTATCTTTATTTTTATACCTATGTATAAAAATTTCGTGTCACGTGTTTCTCCGCGATGGACTCCTAAAGTACTAAACCGATTTTAAATTTGATTTGCATTCCGTGTGCATTTTGATCCAACTTGAAAGATAGGATAGCTTAAATCTCAATATATAGTTACAATATTATACTGTTAAGTAGTCTTTATATATAAAAACATATCGCAAAATGTGTTGGTAAGCGCATAACTCAACAACGCCTGGACCAATTTTGCTAATTCTTTTTTTGTTGTGTTTGTTATTGTCAGGAGAAGGTTCTTATCAAAGAAATAAATTATTAGAAAAGTAGAGGGAAAGATTAGGAAAAAGTGACCCTGTGACAGCGAGATAGTTGGACCCGTGCGAAGCGGGGGCGGGCCGCTAGTTAATTATAAAAAAAAATATGTAACATGCAGACAATTATATGTCCCCACTTTTAAGCTATTATATACCTACCAACATTACAATTACAACGTGTGCAGACATAAAGTATTAAATTACACGCACGGTGATTAATACTCATTAAATGCGTTTAATCTTAGCTCATAACAAAATTCTCATACCGTAAGTATAGGCTCGACCGGAGTGATACCACGCCCTACGGAAAATCGATGTGAAACAATTATTACAGCGTTGTATTTCGCTGTGTAAGTAGGTAAGGCTTAAGTGTGGGAGAGCCATGCTTCGGCTCGACCGGAGTGATACCACGGCATCACAGAAAACCGGCGTGAAAGGCCACAGCGTTGTTTCGCTGTGTGAGTGTGGTTACCGGAGGTCCAATCCTTCCCCTCCCCCAATCCCTAAAAGGTCGGCAACGCACTCGTAACTCCGTTGCGGGTGTCCATGGGCGGCGCTGATTGCTTACCATCGGGTAATCCGTCTGCTCGTTTGCCAATCTACCTACTTATTACATAAAAAAAGAAAAAAAAGTTGCCGAAACCCAATCCTTCCGTAATCAACAAGTCTCCAAACGGCTGGCTATGCACTCGTAACTCTCTGGTGTTGTACTTAATTGTAATGGGCGGCGCCGGTGACTTACCGTTAGGTAATCCTTCAGCTCGTTTACAATACCGCCCACGTATCTTGGCGAGTCTAAAGTTAGCCGATTAGCTGCGCATTACACAATTTTGTTCCTAAAAGATCCATTGCGCAGACAAACGGCTAACTTCAGACTCGCCAAGATACGGCGGCCGTAGGTACTGTACTCGCTATAAAAAAACCGTCTCCATGTGAGTAGACGCCTTTACTCACTAGTGCGCACTTTTAGTCTGCTCATGTTTTATTGTATCGTCGTATATGTATCTCGACTTTTCCAGACTATTCTATTTGCATATAGAAAAAACAAAAAGCATTCGATTTTATCGAAAACTTTTTCAGCATTGGGCTCTGTTGTTCAGTTTTATCTTTTTCTGACCTTGGCCTTTTAAGGTCCCGTCGATAGGGGTTAAAAACGAGGCCTTATTTCAGTGGCAATGGTCCACGTCTGGCAAACACACTAGTCGCAAAATTTGGCGGTGAATTTTCTGATTTTTTAGTTTAACCTTGTGAGCGTCATTATCACGTATACGTGACAAGCGGAAGTTGTCCCTGGGAGCCAATGACACAAATACGTGACAGAAAAAAGAGGTATTGGCTATGTGCGCGACGGTGGCGACGCGTAGCGTTCAAATAATAACAATGTAGGAACATTATAATGTTCTTTGCAAATATAAATAAAACCAACAATTAAAATAGTATTGTTGACATTATTTAAGTGCAATTTATTCAATAGTTTTACTGTAAAATGAATATAATAATAAAAGCCGACAGCTGATCATCCGCATTTGATTCCAATTTCTGCCGTATTGTGCGCTGCGGTCGCTATCTGTCCGCCACTACTCGCTTTGCAAATAGCCAATACAAAATGGCAATTTAATATATAATATATAGATAATATTGTACGAAAACACATCAATAAGCGAGATATTACATTCCTACTCCTTATTTCGGAAGCAAAATAGTCATAAAAATGACGGGCCGTCCACGCCCTGGTCACAAATAGAAGACAACACATATAGAATAGTGATGTGCCTGTTGTTTCTGCCACTTAATTATATTGCCTGTGTGTATTTAAGTGTGGGAGAGCCATGCTTCGGCACGAATGAGTCGGCTCGACCGGATTGATACCACGGCCTCATAGAAAACCGGCGTGAATTAACCACAGCTTTGCGTTTCGCAGTGTGAGTGAGGTCACCGGAGGCCCGATCCTTCCCCTCCCCCAATCCCTAATCCCCAAAAGGTCTGCAATGCACTCGTAACTCCTCTGCTGTGGCGGGTGTCCATGGGCGGCGCTGATTGCTTACCATCAGATAATCCGTCTACTCGTATGCCTACCTACCTATCACATTTGCCGTCTCATAGCTTATATTACAGTGTTATATAGCTCTGTAAATAATGTGTAACTATTACTATAGTAGGAGGCTAGTCATCATCATCATCATCAGCCTATAAGTGCCCACTGTGGAGCAAAGACCTCTTCTCATACGGAGAAGGTTAGCTTAGGTTAATCACCACGCTTGCTCAATGCGGGTTGGCGATTTCAAACTTATAATTAGAAATTATAAATCCAGGTTTCCTTGCGATGTTTCCTTCACCGTATGTCAGTGGTGTCTAAATAATCATAGAAAGTACATATAACTCGAAAAAAGTCACACTGGTACTTGCCAGATTTCCCATGCATGCATTCCACCCATGCATTCTCTGTCCCTATGTATGCTTAAGTCTTTAAAATTTTGATGCAGTTTTTTTAATGATTAGAGTGATTTATATATATATATTTATATGTATATGTATATATGTATATCAATTAAATAATGGACAAATTTAGTATCAGCATCCGTGCAAAGCCAGGGAGATCGTTAGTATTAATATAAAAAAAAACAACTTGACGTCTATAGGTAGGTATTTATTTCAAACTGGTATACAAATACCTAAGATTATTAGAAACAAAATTTTATAGACCTTGCCTTTACAGTATAAAAAGCGTAAAAACGAGTAGGAATTCGTTCGATGCTTGAGTAACGCTTGCAATAAGTTTATTACAATGTATTACAACTATCAAGCGAAATAACATTCGCATAACAACAAGAATATGTATAATTGTGAATTTTCATTTTCCGTAAATAGAGTGATTGAAGACGAAAATACATAATATGTATAATAACATCTATTAAATAGCGGAGACATTTAGTTTAAAGTAGGTACTACTAGTTTGCTTTCCTGGGTCAAAAATAAATTATTTTGACTTGACGTTGAATTTTTTTACATCATATCTTTATTGATTTGACGACAGACTACATTAAAGATTTCTTTCTTACATATATTTTTCAGAAAAATGTTAATACCTATGCTATTGATGAAAAGCTTTAAAATAATATGTTGCAATTTCTTAGAAAATTCATAGAAGTCCATCCAATTCAAATTAGCAATATTTATAAGGTCTCGCATTGTTTGTGTTGAATTTAAGGAAGATGTGAGGCAACCCAAGTTTAAGTATAAGAATAACTTAATAAGTGTGGAAGAGCCATGCTTCGGCACGAATGGGTCGGCTCGACCAGATTGATACCACGGCCTCACAGAAAACCGGCGTGAAACAACCACATCGTTGTGTTTCGCCGTGTGAGTAAGGTTACCGGAGGCTCCATCCTTTTCTCCCATTCCCAATCCCTATGTCAACGAAACACTAATCCCCAAACTTCTGGTATTGCGGATGTCCACGAGCGACGCTGATTGCTTACCATCAGGTAATACGTCTGCCAGCTAGCCGAACTATTACATAAAAAATAATTCATAATAAACTACATATTAAGATTCAAGCTCTCCAAATAGTTCGCTTCATAATCTTTATAAGTTTTTCCATCGATCGTTCTATTAGTTGAGATGTATTTTTTCATGGAGTCGTCTGACCAAAGCTGAAGGTTCTCCCGTCCCAAGTCGAGGGTCTTCACAGTCTTCTGCAAGGCCACCAGGTTGTCGTTGAGACGTTTCTTTATTCTATCTATTGTATTGTTCTCCTCTTCCTTTTCTGATGAGATATCTGTAATGGAATAATGGAAATGGTTTTTAGTGAAAGTAATATTATTATATACTAGCTACTCTTTATTATATACTAGTTACTCGGCTCCATTTGATCGCGTAGCTAGTATAATATGTAACTTTAATAAAACTTTTGCGGCCTTATTACAAAACAAGGTTTTATTTTAATCTAGTACTAAACCATTGAGCCAGTTTTTGTATTTCGAATTTAAGGTAGATGACAATAAGATTCAAAATTCAAAACCCGACTGAATGGTTTAAACCTGGACTAAAGATAAACCCTGTTTTGTAATAAGGGGGTTGGAGATTAAAGGAAACGAGTTTTTATATTCTCATCATCATCAGTCTGATTCAGTTGTACACCAATGAGCTCGATGGTCAGCTCTTCTCATCCAACCACTGCATTCAACTTACGGATATAGTCAGCCCCCCAAACTGGAGGGCGCCCTACACTACTTTAATATGATAATGATTTGAAAAATTACTTACCTATAGACACATCCCTTCTCAGTGTACTTTCCAGAACTTTCAACGTTGCCTCCATTTCATTTCTCCTCTGTGCGGTAAGTATAATCTTCTGTAGATTGCGTGACAGACTGACAGACGGACAGATAAGGGAACATGTGACCTCATCACGTTGCCAGCTTGAGTGTATCCGGTCCACTGATGATTGGAGGGTTTCAAATATCCAGACCTTTTCGCCGCTGTAATGAGAACGTGTTATTATAACTGATGGGTTAGCTGATGGTAAGCAAGCCGCTCATGGACACTCGCAATACCAGAGGAGTTTTGAGTGCGTTGACCACCTTTTGGGGATTAGGGTTCCGAAGTTATAATTGCCAATTCTCCGTGTGAGAAACCTTTGTTTAGCTGTATATGTACGAGTAATATATGAAATCGTGATAGTGAAAATCGTACACTTACTTGTCCAGGACCAATTTTCTATTATTCTCCAGCTTGAACTTCTTCAAGTAGACTTTCAGTTCATCAATGAAGGTCGGATTAGTATTTTCTGGAACAGAAAGTAAATATTTCCTAGACACACTACATTCGTAATAAATCAAGTAAAATTCGAATACTTTTCTGAATATCACTAATGATAGATTTATATACTTAATCAAACTACACAATCGGGTACTTGGCTAAATCTATATATATATATAAAAGAAAGTCGTGTTAGTTACTCCACTTATAACTCAAGAACGGCTGAACCGATTTAGCAGAAAATCGGCAGGTAGGTAGTTTAGAGCCAGGAGAAGGACATAAGATAGGATAGAGTAGGGTACATAGAGTAGGGTAGGTAGAGTAGAGTAGGTAGAGTAGGCTAGGTAGAGTAGGCTAGGTAGAGTAGGTAGGTAGGGGTAGGTAGGGTAGGTAGAGTTGGGTAGGTAGGGTAGGTAGGGTAGGTAGAGTAGGGTAGCTAGGGTAGCTAGGGTAGGTAGGGTAGTTGGGTAGGAGAGTAGGGTAGGTAGGGTAAGTAGGCTAGGTAGAGTAGGGTAGGTAGGGTAGGTAGAGTAGGGGGTAGGTAGAGTAGGGTAGGTAGGGTAGGTAGAGTAGGGGGTAGGTAGAGTAGGGTAGATACTCAAATGACGGGAGCGACGCCGCGGGTAAGACCTAGTTAGAAATAAATAGTTGTATCAACTTCTAAATATAAAGAAATACATTAAAAGTATTTTCAAAGCAATAAAGACTCTAAAGACTATGAGAGAAGACTCAAGTTCTTCAACAGTGTTAATGTTGACATATTTTTCAAATTAATTTTCATGAAATAAGTATGCTCATTGACGGGAAGAAAACAAAACGAATTTCATCTTATATATAAAAATGGATCGCAAAATGTGTTGGTAAGCGCATAACTCAAGAACGCCTGGACCAATTTTGCTAATTCTTTTTTTGTTGCGTCTGTTATTGTCAGAAGAAGGTTCTTAACAAAGAAAATTTTAGAAAAGTGGAGGGGAAGATTTGGAAAAAGTGACCCTTTGATAGCGAGATAGTTGGACCCGTGCGAAGCGGGGGCGAGTCGCTAGTTTCATTTAATTTTAAGTACTCAATCGCATCTCCGAAACAGCTAAAAAATTCAGATGAAGTTATAAAAGTTGTATAGATTTACCTGCGGCATCATACGAGCAGTTCTCTGACGTGTCGAGGTCCATACTTAAGTTCACTTTGTTCCTATTTCTGTCTCTCCTCTCTTCGTAAAAACGTCGTAATGTTGATATTGACTCTTGTGGCAACGAAAGTTGACCTAAACAAAGTTTAAAGACACATAATTATCAAAAACTAGCTTCCGCCCGCGGTTTAGCCCGCGTGGTATGTTGATAAAAAGTAGCCTTTGTCTTATTCCGGAGTGTATCCTATGCCTGTCCCAAATGCATCTAGATTCGTCCAGCCGTTTTGGCGTGATTGAGTAACAAACATCCAAACATCGTAACTTTTGCATTAATAATATTAATGAGATGAAAAACAAGATGTATAAAAGTAGAGATTGGGGTTTTGAGGATGGGGAGTGTTGGGCCTCCGGTAACCTCAATCACACAATGCTGTGATTGTTTCACACCGGTTTTCTGTGCCAAACATGTACCATGGAGTTTCTTGCTCGTTCTTCTCCATCAGAATCTACATTTTGAAACAAGCAGCAAATAGCTTCACTAAGAGGACAGACCGACAGACTGAGTTTATATGTTTAAAATTCTGTTTGTTGTAAAAAAGTGCCGGTAAGGGTCTAATTGAAATGAATGATTTTTCCTCGTAAGCCTCGTTCTCCCATGGATGATGACGATTGATTGATTCATCATTTTCGTCATCATCATCAGCCTATAAGTGCCAACTACTGAGCAAAGGCCTCTCTCTTCTCATACGGAGAAGGTTAGAGCAATAATCACCACACTGATTATCACAATGCGGGTGAATATCATAATGCGGGTTGGCGATTTCAAACTTATAATTAGAAATTATAAGTCCAGGTTTCCTCACAATGTTTACCTTCACCGTATGTTAGTGGTGTCTAAATAATCATAGAAAGTACATATAACTCGGAAAAAGTCACATTGGTACTTGTCAGGTTTGGAACCCACAGCCTCATACATGAGAAGCGGGCTGCTTAACCTCCGGGCCATCTCGACATCTATCTATTGATTGATTGGTGATGATGTAAGGACCTACCTCCGAACCTGTCACCCTGGTACCCAGTGTCACTGTGGAAGCTATTGAACACATTCGTCAGACATTCCCGCACGTTCTGTGTCTTCCGTTCCGTTATTGCCAACGAAGTTATTAGACGCTTCAGCTCGTCGCGTTTTGTTTCCTGTGAAATTTAGGGAATGTAAGTAAATATTGAACCTTATCGAATTTGGTTAAAAGGTTCAGAATTGATTATAAGTAATGATAAGTTGTTAGTATTGATTATAAGTAGATAATAAAAAAAAATTAAGTTAAAATTATTTTTTCGAAGTAATAAGTATATAAAGTTTGTATTTTCCATCTCTCTCTTTGATCATCAAGTTTTAATAAACTACATTTTTGTTCATCACTTTTTTAGCAAGGCAAACTTATTTGTCTGAGGCCTTGAGGAATATTTTTTAATGAAAACTACAGAATATCACTAAGACCCACAGTTACAACGAAGAAGCCGGGCTAGCGCAATAAGGTACCGCGGCCTCGACCCAGAGCAGGAGCAAGTAACGGGGGCGTTTTTAGTCAATAAGAGTCTGACACTCTCTCTCGCCTGACCTTGGGCGAAAGAAATCATTGGATGATTTTCTCCTCACAACAAAGGCTTATAAATAGATACAATAGACTTACGATGGCCTTATCAATGGTAAGTAACTGCCTGGCGGCGTGAGCGGCGGGCGGGGCTTCGGCGGCGTGAAACAGGCCAGAGCGTGAGGTCACGTCGTCGTGAAGCGCACGTAGCGTAGCCACGCGAGCCTGCGCACGCGCACGCTCGCAGCGCACTACTAGCAACTCGCACGCCTCGCCCGACAGGTAGTCCTAGGATTTAAAAATAATAAAATAATCGATTTTATTTGCTACCTAATGTTTAGTAACTGAAGATTGAAGAGATCAGCAAAAGATTTTCTAGTCATCTTTAAGGTCAAGCACGGTATTGTACCTCGGTCTCGGCCTGTAGCAGAAGGTACGGGAAGTATTATGCCAATAAGAGTCCGAGACTCAAAAAAAAAAACAGCGCCGCAGGATGCGGACTTTACTTAGTTCTCAGTCTAGTAGCTGCGTTTACAAGCATACAATACATTTAATAGAATTTACATACATAAGTACACAAATCCAGAACACCATTTTGCGGTTCACAAAAAGAAATGTCCGATGATAACACATACGGTACTTTTCGATACTAATAACTCTTCATCATCAGCTTGTAAGTGCCCACTGCTGAGCAAATTCCTCTTCTTACACTGAGAAGGTTTGAGCAATAATCAGGCTTGCTCAAGTCGAATTGGCGATTTTAAACTTATAATTAGAAATTATAAGTCCAGTTTTCCTCACGATGTTTCCCTTCACCGTCATGCTGTAATGTCTAAATAATCAAAGAAAGTACATATTATAACTCGGAAAAAGTCACATTGGTTCTAGCCAGCTTTAACTTCCCGGCCATCACTACTGCAATAACTCTTAATTAATCAAACTCCAAGCGAACGCCGGCGTTCGTCCACCTATTGTTTCTCACATTGCCACGATTAAAAGGTTAATAACAAATGTACTCACATTAATCTGTGTGAGCGAGGCGGCTAGTTTCTTCTGCGCGCGCTTGGTGTGGACCTTGTGCTTCACGGCGTTGAGGGCCAACGAGCAGTGCAGGGACGCCGTGTGGGACAGTACCCATTGGGGAGTTATCCTGGAACATTACACACTTTTTACGTATACCTATGTTATGGTTATATTATTTTTTATATATTTTACAGTACATTAGCGACCTGACGAGTGGAATGCTGATACTGAACTTAAATATTGGGAGAGAATGCCTGTGGCATTAAGTCCACCTTGTACACAGATGAATGTGCAAAAGTGTGCAAAAAAAAATACGTGTTCTCAACCGGAGTGATACTAAGCCCTCACAGAAATCCGGCTTGAAAAAACCACAGCGTTGCGTTTCGCCGTGTGATTGAGGTTACTGAAGGCTCAAACCCTTCCCCATTCAATCCTTGAATGCTCAAAACCCCTTATCCTCATAATGCCGGCAATGCATTTCCTCAACTCCTCTGGTGGTGTCCATGGACGGCGCCAATTGTTTACCATCGGATAATCCGTCAGGTAGCTTGCAGTATCACAAAAACTAAATTTCGCCATTATTCAATGGAGGTTCTATACATAAATAATTAAACCTTCCTCTTCAATCCTTCTATCTATTTAGAAAACCGCGTCAAAATCTGTTGCGTATTTTTAAAGATTTAAGCATATAAAAAAAAAACTGTCGTGGTGGCCCGGAGGTTAAGAAGCCCGCTTCTCATTCATGAGGGTGTGAGTTCGACACCTGGCAAGTACCAATGTGACTTTTTCCGAGTTATATGTACTTTCTAAGATTATTTAGACACCACTGACATACGGTGAAGGTAAACATCGTGAGGAAACCTAGGCTTATAATTTCTAATTATAAGTTTGAAATCGCCAACCCGCATTGAGCAAGCGTGGTGATTAATGCTCTAACCTTCTCTGTATGAGAAGAGGCTTTTGCTCAGTAGTGGGCACTTATAGGCTGATGATGATGAAGCATATAAAAGCACAATATTATAGAGTCAGAGAAAGTGACTTTGTTTTATAGCATAGTGAAGTGATTGCTTCAGAAAATACCAAAAAAAATACACATAGTGGGTACTTAACATCATGGTTATAATGAAAAGAAAAGAAAGAAAGAAAAATATTTATTAGGGCCACAGACAAATATGTATAGTGCAGAAAACCACATATTAAACAAAAGATTAATACAATATTATAATATTAAAAGAAAAAAAAGCGAGACAAAGCATTGCCTTATGCTGGTTTTCAACTGAACCCTAAAAAACAAAGTATTATAAAAATACTATACCTATTATTATCAGCAGTATCGTGATTGGTAGGGGCAGCCAGTGCGTCAGTGAGCGCGGCGCGACGCTCACACAGCTGAGGCCATAGCGCGCCGCCATGCTTGATCAGAGACGATATCTGCTCCTCTGTACACAAATACACAGATTTTGTATTAATTAATTGACAATGTATATATATATATATTGCCACAGTGTAGGGCACAAGAAAATAAAGAAAAACACACAATTATGAAGCAAAAAATAGAAGAATAAATATAAAAAAAAAAATGATAATACAATTATTGTGTGCCTCACAGCTGCGCCAAAAAAGGTTCAGTTCAGCATGTATGCCAGAAAACTAGTGCCTGACGCTGGTTCTCAACTGAACCTGAGGTTGTGACGTGATAAATATAATACATACCCACTGAAATAGATTAAAAATTAACATCATAATAAAATGTTGATTAGTGAACTGTAAATGTGATAAATAGGCGTACTAAGATAATGTATGTATATATTTGAGGAATTGAATTTGAAGATTATCTTCAAATGTATATGCACCTGGCAAGTGGCCACAAGGCTGGAGATCGAATCCTTAACCAAGAGGAGCCACTGGTGATGTTATGTGCTTGCATTCTGGCTGCCCAGAGCAAAGTATTACTGAGTATTACAACAATATGCAGTTTTAGTTGTTTTACGAAACAAAGATCGGAAAAGGAGAACCACCCAATAAATATTTTGAAAAAAAATATCTCTTGCCGCGCCTTTATAAACTTATGATTTCTCATCCAGACGAGAAAAAACAAGTTGTGGATCTCTATGAATAAGACTATATTACCTGAGTCATTCATATCTCCGCCATTCGATGTGATAGAGGAACTGGCGAGTGGTGGCGCCATGCTGACAGACAGAGCCGCGGGGGGACGCATGTTCTGACGCCGGGCAGTCAACTTATCTAGCTTATTCTGAAAATATTAATAAAATTAATTACTTACGGCCGCAGTACTTAAGCTAAAAGTCACGTACACGTTAATATCTGTGTGTTATTCCACACTATAATCTGTTTCTATGCCAAATTTCATTCAAATTCATTCAGTAGTTTATAGGTGTTCGACGAAATGAAAAAGACAAAGTGTATTTTTTTGTACATTTAAAGGAAATAACGACTTACTCGCCTGATAAGCTGATAAAAGCTCTACTAGTTTCAAGTCACAACGGGACTCTTATTCATGAACACGTGGCGACGTCGCGCAGCCAACTGAGCTAGACGTTACGAATAAAACTCGACTAGTTTCGAACATGTGAGTACTGAGTAATGAAAAATGCATCTGGTGCAACTAGAAACACATTACACTGCACGGTTGGCGCAGTGGCTGGGCAACTGGCTGCTGTGCAACGTGTCGCGGGTTGAACTCCCACAAGAAACACCACTTTGTGTAATATACAAATCGTTGATTCGGATCTGAATAGTTTGTGTATGTGAATATGTAAATTTTTAAATACAATCACGTGATAGTACGACACAGGTGAAAATCCTAAGATTAAAGAAAGATATCCAAAAGTGTTTAACATACGACAAAACATCTTACCTCGACATCAGTGCATTCTTCAAAGCTACATAGTGAATCAGCGATCGTCCTGGCTTCGTTCAAGCTGTCTCTTTTAGCGCGTAACTCCTCAGCCAACTGTTGCAGTAGCCAGGCGCGGCGCTGCGCCCCTTGCACACGGGTACGAGCAAGATTGCGATGCGATACTGTGGGATTAAGGATTTGTTAATAAATAATATGCCTTGGGTCTTAGGAGGAGTGCTACCACCTCAGCATTCGCTGAGGCATAGTCCCGTATAGAAAGAATAATAAATAAAATAGAATAGAAATTATTTCACGTTATTTTCATTAAAAACTAGCGGCCCGCACCCGCTTCGCACGGGTAAAACTATCTCGCTATCAAAGGGTCACTTTTTCCTAATCTTCCCTTCTATTATTCTAATATTTTCTTTGCTAGGAACCTTCTCCTGACAATAACAAACACAACAAAAAAAGAATTAGCAAAATTAGTCCAGGCTTACCAACACATTTTGCGATCCATTTTTATATATGTATAAATTGTAATTTTCACGATGCGCAAAGACTTTGGCAAGGAATTATATATTATGACATTATTATCCCACCCACAAGCAGTTCGACTCCAGTTTTATAATCAGAACTGCTTAGGAATGGAATTCTTTGCCGGTGTCTGTGTTCCCCAAAGGTTGTCTTCAAGGCCCAAGTGAATGGGTTGCTTAGGGGTAGATATGCTCCATTGTAGGTCGCATCATAGCTTACCACCAGGCTTGATAGAGGCCAAATGCCTGCCCTTTACGAAATAAGGTAAAAAATACTCCTCAGTGGTTCTCACAAGAAAGTTACTGGGGTCGTCTTGTGGTCTATTGTTACTTAATTGGACTCATATACATATTATTCTATGTACTTACATCTACTGGATACTTTATCCACCAGCTGGTTGAGTTCCTGTCGAGCCTGCTGCACCCTGGTCTCTGCATCTTGCACCCTCTCTCGCAGTGTAGTCTGTTGCTTCCATAATGTCAATTCTTCAGGTACAATTGTACTTGAGTCAGGCTGAAAACATTCATAAGTTTAGTAAAATTATTATAAGGTTGTGTAAAGATAGTGTTTAGGAAGAAAGTATGCAGAATAAAAGATGAATAATAATAAGAAATATAATAAGTTTTGTAGAAGATGAAGTTAATGGCACTCTCTGTCCGTTAAACCTTGAAGTTATTTATTTATTTATTTAATAATTTATGTACACACAAACAGCACAGAGGAAAATACATAAAAAAAAATAAGAGTACAAAGGTGCTACTTATTCCTGTTGGAATTTCTTCCAGTAGACCTGAGACAGGAAATGTAATTAAAATATAAGACACAGTGTGTAACAAAAGTGAAAAAAAAAAGAACTAACGATAACAAATAGGTAATATATGTATATATATATCATATAAATATAAATACTTAATATATAATAATAACAATAAATAAGATACACATATAAATAAACGTAACTGTAAGTACTCATGAAGAAAGGTAATGGTCCTTAACTAGTTTTTTGAAGAGAGCGAGCGATTTAGCGTCACGAATGTTAGGCGGGAGAGAATTCCACAGTCTCACAGCATAAACGGTGAAAGAATAGGAGAAGAAGTCGGTATTATGAGGCACGATTTTAAGGTTGGACTTGAGATGAGAACGAGTTAGGACTTCAGGAGGACGCACCAAGGAGAAACGGTCACGGAGGTAAGCGGGATAAGTTGGATTGTAGAGGGAATTGTAGAGGAGACATAAAATACGAGTGTTCCTGCGAAGACGGATAGGGAGCCACTTGAGCCTATTGCGGAATTCGGAGACATGATCATACTTCTTAAGACCGAATACAAAGCGGATACATAGATTTTGCAATCGCTCAAGTTTATTTAATAGCTCCTCAGTGGCATCCAGATAGCAAGCATCTGCATAGTCCATCAGAGGCATGATCAGCGCTTGGACAAGGTAAATCTTTGTTTTCACAGGCAGCAGGGTCTGGAGGCGCCTCAGCGAATGAATAGAAAAATGAACCTTCCGACTGACTTCATTCACCTGGGCATCCCACGATAAATTCGAGTCAATGAGTACACCTAAGTTTTTAGCACTATTGGTAAATGGAATCGCTGTACCATACCATTAGTTACGTAGAAAGGAGTCAAGGGTAGGTGCAATGAGGCACCGCGACCTCGGCCCAGAGCAAGAGAAGGAACAGGGGGGGTTTTTAGTCAGTAAGAGCCTGACATTCCCTCCCGACCGGCCCTGGGCGGGAGAAGACATTTGATGATTTTCCCCTTACAAAAAAAAGGTAGGTGCAAATGGACGAAAACCTTACAAAACTTACATAGCAAAACTACTTAGCTTCAACTATTATATATTTTATAGAGTAATAAATATGGTTCAAAGATATACACAAAAACACAAACATATTATTAATATTTACATTATATGTAAGTTTATTTCTTATACATATACAGCTATATCCCCAAATCCCAAACCCCAGATTTTTTTTTATATCTCACCCTGGGAAGCTACTCTATCTCTATTAACTACTTGTGAAACCGCAGGACACAGCTACTTTAACATAATATTTGATGCTTGAAAGTAAACAATGGTTTTGAATTCAAAAGTAATTAAAAGCAACTACAAATAAGTACATACAATCACCATAAATCTGTAATACTAGCTATTTTCGCGCGGTTTCACTAGCTTCTCGGCTCCATTTTATCGTAGCGTGATGTTTTATAGCCTATAGCACTCAAGGACATTGTAGCTATCAATCAGTGAAAGAATTTTGGCAATCCAACCACAGGTGTTCCAATGATTACCCCCTACATGCAAACTTACAAATTTTATCTCTTTACAATATAAGTATAGATATAGATTAAAATGAATGTGAACTCAAAAACTCCTGAACCGATTTTATCAATACTTTTATGAAATGTTTGGAATTGTCATAAAATGTTCTTGAAAGAAATTTTTGAAATGTAGGTATGTATAATCTATTTAGTATTGTTTTTTAATATTTTATTTTATTTTAAACATAGTCACTTCGTATAAACATATTTTCCATACCTATTTTTCACAGATTTTCTACTTGACCCAAAGGTTGACTGGTAGAGAATGCCATAGGGCATTAAGTCCGCCTTTTCTACCAACTTCATTTCATTGTGTACAATAAAGAATAAATCAATAAATGACCCCTTTATCATTCCTCTTAAGAATAGTAATAGGTTACCAGTGTGAAGAAAGGGCAGGATGCTAGTTGCATATTTTTTATATACTTAACAATTTTAATAAAATATACCTTGCAAAAAGCATTAGTTTTCTGACATCTCTGGACATCATTGTTGAAGACTTGTAGCCTTTTTTGTCTGATGACCTCTTTAGGTTCCACATGCTCCATCAAACTGCGCCACACCATGTAATACTGGCCACGGCACATTCTGAAACATTTGAAATTTTTAATTGAAAAAAAGCAGTGTTAAGGGTCTATGATATTGAAAATTAATAGCAATGTTGTAGTTTGAACACATACCGAATAGTAAATATTATTTTGTTCACATACAAAAATAGTAAATAAAAGGTAAGATATAAAATACAACAATTAATTATATATTTTTGAAGTTATTACATGAAATATCAAAAAATTATAAACATGAACACTTAAAAAACTACAAAAAGATTTTCCCGTACCGGGAATCGAACCCGAGCCTCCTGGGTGAAAGCCAGGTATCCTAGCCACTAGACCATACGGGATATGAACGACTGGTTGAATTGATTGGTCTCATAATACATACATAACGAAATGCCACAATATTACAAAATGACTATTTCTTAAATAGTACTTATGTAGATTTCTTGTTATATCACATAAATATTGAAACACGGAAGTCCGTTGTATTTGTTTGTAATGTAACTCACTCTGAAAGTTTATCAACAGTAGGAACCCTATCCGGGGGACAACCCATGGACAGCAACCATTCTGCGAACTTTTGCGGTACCTTGTCACTACTCAGTTTTTCTTCATTCATTTTAGTTACGAAAAGTTTTCTACGGGTAAAAATAATATTTTATAAACATTAAATAAAACCAAATGCGACAGTCAAGCAACAGACGAAAATTCAAATTTGACAATGACAATACGTCACTTTGAAGTTTGACTCTACTTGAATTCTCGTCACATAAATAAATTTTGACTAAGATAATCTTTACGACATGTATGTAAAAGACCTATATAGTTAAAAATCAATCAATTCGAACAGAACTGTATTATTCTTGTTTTTATATTAAAGGTACCTTTATAAATAATTTTATTTTGTAATTATAATTCCTCAATTTTCTGGAAACAAGAGAATAAAAGCGCTCCATAAACAACTTGACCTTTTGATTGCTTGGCTTAAAGGGCTCGTATCCAGGCCATAAACTCCAAAAAAAAAAAAAAAACTTGACCTTTTGACTCTGACATTGACAATACTACTGTCACAGGTTACAGCAACGTCAATAAACGTATTAAACGTCAAATTATCAAGATTTATAAGCAAACAATGTTGATATTGAATTTTAAATGGTGAATGGACAAGGTTGGTAGTGGTGAAGGTTACGCACGTGCTTTTATCGGTGCTACGATTGTTGTCAATTTTAGTGATCTTATTCATAGTGAACTAAATTGAAACCCTTTTATTTTTGTGTTGTTTAATTGTGTGTGTGTAAGTTTTAATAAGGTATTGTGTAGTCTTAAGTTTTAACACTTGTTCTCTCTTCCCACCGTTCCTACTTTTTTTTAATAATGGACGAGGAGAAACCCCCTGATCCTCCCGACAAATCCGATTATAATTCTATTTTATGCACGACCCTCCCTCACGACAACCAGGAAAATGAACTAATGGATTCTGAATGTAATCTTAATAGAAAGCGACCGGCAGGCTCCCCCGTTATCTCCCGCGTCAACCCTCCGAAGTTGATGAAAAGCATCAATGGTAGGCAGTGCTATACAGCTAAAGACAACCCCCCTTATATTGTTCATGTTTCACTCAAGGACTCCCAGACGACTGGCACTACCCTTCATCCAATCAAATTCGGGATGTTCTTGACGAAGAATAATATAAACAATATTAAAATTGGAGGAGTGAAGCGACTCGGTAGGAATAGAGTGTCGGTCGAGTTTGTCTCTCACCAAGACGCTAACAGTTTCCTCGTTAACTGTGTTGTAGCACAAAGTTACATTACCTCAATCCCTCAATACAACATCACAAGAATGGGTATTGTAAGAGATGTTCCCATTGAGTGGACAGAGGAGGAAATAATCAGGAACATCAAGGTTCCCGCTGGATGTGGTATTGCTATCAAAGCAAGACGTATGAACCGTAAAGTGTCAACAGAAAATGGTACAGAGTGGAAGCCTACTCAGACTGTGGTTCTCACTTTCGATGGGCAAATTCTTCCAAAGAAAGTTTTTTGTTTTTACTCGGCACTCCCTGTGGAACAATACACATACCCTACAATACAGTGTTTCAACTGTTGCCGTTTCGGGCACACCCGCACTCTATGCCGCTCCAAGCCGCGTTGCTTTAGATGTGGCCAGGATCATCCTGGTGATGGATGTTTAGTAGCTGAGGAGGTTGCACATTGCATTAATTGCAGTGGCAACCATTTCGCTAATTATAATGCTTGCCCTGAATTAGGTCGCCAAAAGAGCATTAAAGCTCTAATGGCAGAAAAGGCAATCTCCTATGCGGAAGCAAGCCAGGTATTTCCCTCAGTCAAAAAGTCATATGCCGAGGTATCTAAACCCAAATCCACCAACTACATCCAATTGACCCCAACCAAAAAATCATCCCCGCAGAGAGTATCCTATAAAAAAACTGTCCATGTCAAACCCAAATCCCATGCTCCTCTTTCTCCCAGTTATGATAAGAAGGCCCACCAGGCCCTTATCCATAATTACTCCTTTTCCCCATCCCAAAATGGTTGCGCTTTCCCTGTGGAATCCGGAACCCATAGCTCTAAAAACATTTTAGACATAATTTCCAGCATGCTCATGGCAGTGTTATCCAACCCTGACCAGACCGTACCTGACCACGTTGCCCATAGATTAGCCACCATCCTAGATTATATTTATAAAATTCCATCTACTAACAATTCTCCAGTGGAACGTGAGGAGTACTCTTCCCAGGAAGAGTGACTTGCTACACCTAATTAACAAATTCAAACCATCAATTTGTGGACTTGCTGAGACATGGCTCCGACCGAATATCAATTTCGGGATCCCGTGTTTCAGTGTTGTCAGACATGACAGATCTGATGGTTATGGAGGATGTGCTTTGTTAGTTAATAACAAAGTACCCTTCACCCAGATCCCTCTACCCTTCGTTGGCGATGACATAAATGTTGTCGCTGTTAAGGCTGAGGATATAAATATTTTTATGTTTTATATTGCGCACCCTAATACTAATCATTTGGCCATAATTAAAAATTTACTTATGTCAGTGAGTGGCCCATTACTTGTAATGGGCGACTTTAACTGCCACCACTATAGATGGGGTTCCGATACCTGCGACAACATAGGTAGCGAGTTTGTAGAAATGATAGATGAGCTTAACCTATGTGCCATTAATGACGGCAGCCCAACCCGTAGGTCTGAATTTGGGCAAAGAAGCAGTTGTGTAGACTTAACCTTCTGCTCACCCAATATGGCAAGCGTGCTGAATTGGAGCTGTTTGAATATGACCTATGGTAGTGATCACTATCCCATAATAATCAAACACCTCTCTAAATCTGTCCCCGATAAATCCCTCCCCCCTCTTTTAAAATATCGTTTAGAAAAAGCAGATTGGGACCTGTATTCTAAATTGTTAGATCTCCGCATTTCTTCCCTCCCACTTATTAACATTGAGAATGCCATGGAATGTTTTTCAAAGTTTTCGGAACTGATATCCTCTACAGCTGAAGATTGTTTCCCTGTGAAAAACACACCAAAAGGCAAAATCCCCTCCCCTCCCTGGTGGGATAGTGAATGCACTGCCATGATAAGAGCCAGGAATGAGGCCGAAAAGGCATATAACCGAGACATGAACCTGGAAAATCTCCTTAATTTCAAGCAGGTGTTGGCTAAGTCAAGGAAACTTTTTAAAAAGAAGAAGAGGCAGGGCTGGCAGAGATTCTGTAGCTCCCTGAGCCCATCAACACCGATAGCAACAGTTTGGCGAAGGGTGAAGAGCTTCAGAAATTCAATTAAGCCTAATTCAACTCCTATCTTGCCTGACGATCTGAGTCACAGTTTCTTTACCAAAATTGCTCCTCTGTATGTTCCCGGTGAGGAAGAATGTTGTTTGGGACATTATGAAGAATCGCGTGACCCGCTTGATAGGAATTTCTCCATGAATGAGCTCCAAATGGTTCTAAACCATGTAAAAGACTCCGCTCCAGGAATCGATGGGTTCCCTTACTCCTTCTTGGTGAAAGCAGGACCCAAAACCAAACAGTACTACCTTGACTTAGTCAACTTCTGTTTTACTTTCGGCTATATTCCTCCTATCTGGAAGGTTCAGGTTATTATGCCGCTGTTGAAAGCTGGCAAGGATCCTGGTGACCATTCGTCTTATAGACCTATTGCCCTATCGTCCATACTTATAAAAATTTTAGAACATCTCATAAAGACCCGGTTGGAATGGTCGATGGAAGGCCGGGGGCTGTTCCCGGCGACTCAGTTCGGCTTCAGGAAAGGTTTGGGTACGGCTGACAGTGTGGGTACCCTCACGTCAGCCATCCGACTGGCCCTAAGCAAGGATGAGTCGTTGGTGGCGGTCTTTCTGGACGTCTCATCCGCCTATGACTCGGTCCTCCTACCCCTTCTCAGGCAAAAGCTGCAAGAGCTGAGAATCCCGAGTAGGATTTGCCAAATTATAGGCTGCATCCTTTCCAACCGCACCCTCCAATTGAGGACTCCTGGGGATGAGCCTTTACAGAGAACATCCTGGAGGGGCTTACCTCAGGGTCTGTCCTTAGTCCCATCCTGTATAATATCTATACCTATGACCTCCCTTCCTGTCTAAATTATGATTGCAGAGTCCTTCAGTATGCTGACGATATCGCATTAATGGTCACTAGCAGCTCTATAACAGATGCTACCACCTCCATGAATGTCTCTTTGTCCTCATTACACCAATGGCTTCTCAATCATGGGTTGTCTTTAAGCGCCCCAAAAAGCTCAACTGTCATTTTTTCCCGCAGACGTCGCCTTCCAGACATTCATATAGAGATAGACGGTCAGCCCATTCCAGTTATGAGGAAGGCTAGGTTCTTGGGCGTCATCCTCGATTCTAGGATGTCGGGGGTAGACCACGTAGAAGCCGTAGTTAGAAGATGCGAGCGTTCAGTGTGTGTACTCAGAGCACTAGCTGGGGTATGGTGGGGTGCTCACCCTTACACGCTGAAACTCGTATACAATGCATTGGTCAGAAGCGTGATGGACTATTGCTGTTTTCTTATGGCGCCCTGCAATAAGCAAGCACTTAAAAAGCTAGATTCCATCCAGGCCAAATGCCTAAGAATAATTATTGGAGCTATGAAGTCTTCCCCTATAAACGCTCTTCAGGTTGAATGTGCAGAGCCCCCCCTCGACCTTCGAAGACAATACCTGGCAGACCGTTTCGTTTCTAAAGTCCTGACCCGCTCTTCTCATCCCCTGCTTCCTATCCTTGAGCAAATCCATTGTTCCTATGGTTCTTCTCCATATTGGAACAATAAACCTGTCCCACCCGTGATTGTTAGGTATAGGGAGCTTAAAAACCTCTCTGCACCCATCAGTCAATACCCTATCCTTCCGGTTTTCTCTTCCGCATATGAGGTTATTCACTTTAGGCCAAAGCTGGTTCTGAGTTTGGGCATTTCAAAGTCATCAGTGGACGCCAAGGGTGATTTTGAGCGCGCGCTGAGCAATTACTGGCACGGCTGGAATATGTTTTACACGGATGCATCCAAATTGTCCCGAGATGGATGCACAGGAGTGGCAGCATATTACCAGAACTCAAGAATTGCTCTGCTCTCCAAATGTCCCCCTGAAGCCTCCGTGTTCACTGGGGAATGCGTTGGCATTCTGGAGTCTATCAAATTTATTAAATCGCACAACCTCAGCAACTCAGTTATCTTCTCAGATTCTCGAAGCAGTCTACAAGCGCTCGGTCAAGATCAGCTTTATTCCCGGACGCATTGTAGTCTGATAGTGGAAATAAAATCTTTACTTTTATCCTGCCAAAGAGACGGACTAAATATTGAGATCGCATGGATTCCTGGCCACTCTGGTATATGCGGTAACGAGTGTGTTGACAGATTGGCAAAGTTTGCGGCCGTGAATAACGTTGAACGTCACCACTATATTGTGTATGGGTATGACATACGTGCCGATACTAAACTCAAGCTCTTCGACTCGTGGGCTACAGTGTGGGCGGACTCCTCTAAGCGGAAAGGAGCTTACTATGCTAGTATCCAGACCGATATCCAGCGGAAACCTTGGTTCTCCAAGCACAAGAAACTCCCCAAACACACTGTTTCGTCTTTGTGCAGACTCAGACTCGGCCACTGTACTAGCCCGGTATTCCTCGCCAAGATACGCGTACGTGACAGCTCGCTGTGCGAATGCGGTCTTGATGAGGGTACCCTAGACCATATATTTTTTTCATGCCCTCTTAATTCCCAGTCCTTTGACCTATATGGAAAGCTTCCCAAAATCCAAATCCCACTCCCAATCAACTTCCACTCCCTTCTAACTAATTTTTCCCCCAAATTAATTAAGTGTCTGTCCAAATTTATGAATGAAAATAATATTAAAATGTAGCGGTGTGTAATAATGTAAATATTGTATGTGTTATAATTATTATATATATATATATATCTCTAATTATCTATTAAGCGTAAGGTAAGTATAGTAACTGTAGGTTTATAGATGATATATGTTTACTAACCCAAATGTTTTGTCCTTTTCAGCTACTAACAAGTAAATACTACCACAAAGTTAAAAGTCGACGGTACAGTACTCTGCCGTCACCACTCGACACTGGCAGTATAGTCGACAACATTATATTGGAGACTCAGTTGCCAACAACAACAAAAAAAAAAAAAAAAAAAAAATGTTGATATTCTTTTCTCAATAATATTTATATTTTAACTTTTAAATAATGCTAGGTAATCTCAAAGACTTTATCTCTGTCGTCCAAGATGGTTTAACATCCAACAACAATATACGGCAAACGCTACAGGAAGTTCAGAAAGTTACAAATATTTTCAAAGACAAGCAAAAAGTAGCACACGAAAGTAAAGTCAATTACGGAGCTGGCGGTGCGTTGTTGGAGAAATATCAGGAAGAATGGGCTAAAATACATGAGAACGCGGACACAAACGCTAAAGCAGCTGATGATGTAGATAAATTAATACTAGAATTACACGAAGAGGCGAAGAAACGTTTACAAAGTGCGAATGAATTGGCGCAGAATTTGTCTTTAATTCCTACCCTGACTGCTTCTGTAGCGGAGTGTATGGACAGTCTAAAGAATGTGCAGGGATTGCTAAAGTCTGTGGAGGATGAATTAGTGGAATTCGAAGATATTGTTGAGAGGAGTAAGATGGAAAACTGGAAACTAGACCACCACTATCATCTGACCATGTACAAAGAGAAGAAAATGGGTATGTAGATACTATAATTTAGTTTCACTATTTTACTGTCAGGTTTGCAACATTGTCTAAATCCTTATTTTTATCAGAGTATGTCTCATGACCTACATTATCATAACTATGAATTTCTGATAAGAATCTTGTTAAGTATGTAACAGTATATTTACACAGATGCATCAATGTCATTTTAGTTACCTATTTGTTTGAAATTTCATAGTTTTATTCACATGTGAACTGAAGCAGGTGTTTTATAGAATCCAAAATTAACCTAAATACTTAAGTTATTAATTATGGATATTGGAGTGTATGTTATTCTTTTACATAAAATCCACTTGGCAAAGGAAAGTAAGGAGTGTGTAATAGCACAAGACTACTTTTGATCAGGGCACTGTTCCCTACTGGGGTCATTTTAACACTAAACCCTTAAATGTAGCACCTACCTGTTAACATCAGGAATGCTAATAAAGAATTACAATTAATCAAGTATTGCTCTTTCTTTTCTTTTGTGTAACGTGAACTTTATATAATTTTGTCAATGTCATGTTTGTAAGTTTTCTGTATAGTTTGTACTTTTTTTATATATATATATATATATAACCTATATATGCCTATAACTTATATGTGTGGTGTAAGCCGTAAATGTAAGTTGGTGTAAAAATAAATAAATAAATGACAAAAATAAAAAAAATTGAATTGAGAATGGAATTGTAACAGAAACCTACTGAAACATACCAGATGAAGCTTGTTCATCATAGTTATATTCTCTTCTACACTGAAAGTGTCTTCAAATTAACACTATAATATTTATCTTTCAATCGATCAAGACACAATAGTTGAACAATAGGCTCACAAAAGCCAGTGTTGACTTATTAAACCCCAATTAATTAATTAATGAGAACTTTAAATACAATATCCTCGTTTCATCTGTAAATCACCTAACAATCGTACTTACAAATTTCAGCGGCATTAGAGGAAGTCCGTAATAAGCTGGCAAGGGAGAACAGTCAGAGGAACACAGAGAGGGAAAAACAGCAACTAGCAGAGCTGCAGGCCAGAAGAGAACAGAGCTCCAATGCGTTCCAACAAGATGTTGCCAAGTACTTAGCTAGCGGGACCATTGCTATCAGTAAGTTTATATTATTTTGTTTTTTTTACCCATTATATCATGATCTTTTATAAAATATTTGGAGCTGGAGAGACATATAGCCTTTTTCAATCACCTACTTGTCCTTTTTATGTGGGATTGCATGACAAACCTGAAGAGTTAGATCCTTGATCTTCAAATTGTAAGCAAACACAAAAAAATAAATCAGCACCACCTATCACTCACCCACAAACATCAACGGAGTGCATAGTTAGCTTTTAATAGAATGTAATTGATGTAGGAATTAGGGAATGGTGTGAAGGAAATACCTCCAGAAACCTCACTTTTACAGCAAACCACAATGTTTTATGCCAATGCCATCTGTGAGGTTGTGGTATCAGGCTTCATGTTCGAGCCAGCTTATTTATGCTGAAGAACAACTCCAACACTAGCCAGCCAGTAGCCATCTCAATTTTTATGAGAGGGATTTATCAAACTGTCATACTCTACTTTTTTCTACTAACAAGTACAGATTTTGTTCTGAAAACAAAATTAAATATTGTTTCCTATTATTCTCGAGGTTACAACAGCGGTAAATTAGCATAAAGATGTTTGAAAGGCAAGTTAAAGTTTAAATTTGGAATTACCACCAAAATCTAATAGGAATCCAACATGAGTGATCCCCGAGGGGTATAGCCTGGGCACAGTATAAATATCATACAGTATTGTAACTCGGCCGCTTGAAAGAAATAAATACCTACAGCCGCGCGGTACGTAAACTTGCGTTAGGGCTGCTCGTCTCCAGTATTTTAATTACCTTTGTCTACTTTCTGTTTCCATTTAGTTTTGTGATTGTAAATATCCTTTTTTTTATATAAACAAATTAAGTGCTTTAAAAATAAACAAACAAAATTTCATTGGCCACTAATGCCGAACTGAACAGCTGACTACGAATGTTCTAAAATCACAACCCTCAAACATCAAAATATTACATGAGTCTAGCTGTTTTATTGTTGTTATTAAATATTTTCTAGTATTATTCATAAACGCAGATAATAAACAAATATTATTAATAATAAAATACCACACTCTCTACTTTGAATTATACAAACTAACAAAACATACATGAACCGTTTTAACACAAGCGTAAGTAGGTAGGTACCTAACGTATATATAATGAATCATGAGATTCATTCAGAACCAGAACCGCCTATAACTACCTATTTCACTCGTCTCAATAACTTTATTCATATTATTTATAAATTCAAACATCTGTTTTCGTGAGATAACTGGAAATAATGATCCATAAAGACACACATTATGTACCTACCTAGGCTACTAGTAAGTAAAATTATTTTATAGTCTTACCTTTCAGAGTTTCCAGGTAATTTAAAAAAAACTTATGTCTGGATGCGTTATTGACGAATTCATGCAACCAAACATAATAACAGCACAATATTTCCTATTCGTCATATTAAATAATGTACTCGAGCTGATTTCTAAATAAAAGACAACACACCGTCCGTTCGTCACTGCGGTACAGCCGTGTCTGTCTGCGTCCCGAGCGCGTCCCGACATCGGGCGCGTAGGTATAGTTCGCGTTTCGGCCGTTTCTATGAAGTTGAAATACTTTTGGCCTGGGTGTCTTCAAGGCCCGAGTGAATAGGTTGCTTATGAGTAGGCGTGCTCCATCGTAGGTAGCTTACCACCGCAACGTATTAATAAAAAAAAAAACATTTTGAGTTGACATGCAATAAGCATTTTTCTTTTAATTCCAGGTCAGCCCTCGACACCAAAAATAACTTTAGAACAAATACAATTAGACGATGACAACAGTGACCTTGAGAAATTCCTCGATAGTTGATGTGAAACACAATGTGTTGATGTGTTGGTGCTGGGACTATGATGATATGGTAATATCAGAGCTTGTACAATTAAGACTTAATGCATTCTATTTTATATTCCAAAGTTAATATAATATTTGTTGAATATTTTACAAGTGTCTTTCATTTTTCTTTTTTCACAATGGTAACCCAACACATTTGACACTTAAGAAGTTTAAATTTTTAGGGAGGGTAAAATCATCAAATGACTCCTCCCGACCTGGGAAGCGCGAGAGTGTCTGACTTACTGATTTAAATTCACCTTGTTCAATCAATTATGGTGTTTTATGTTAACTTCATTCTAATCGCTATCAAATAACACCCCGAAGTTAGAACAATTCATATATAATTTATTTTTTTCGTTAATTACCTAAAGAATTTAATTTTTGTACTGTTAACCTTTTTCATGAACTGAAATTATTATTTTTCTTATTCAATAATAAAGTCAAAAATACAAAAATATATATACAAAGCATTTATGACTAGTAAAATAAGCACATTGCTAAAACAGCTTTATCGGTACACGGTTCCACCGGTCACGACATATAGTTCGATACACGTCTACGAGGGATCCCACAAAAACTATTCACAGTAATAATTATATCAAAAACTGACTCCGACCACTAAAAGTTGACGGCCGCATCAAATAAAACAGTCAAAAATATATCAGTACGCCACACACGAAATGAATTTACTGCTTCGACAACAAGCACGGGTACGCTCCGTTTGTGACCGGCCACGAATGCCACTGCTGGCCAACTGTCAGTGGCGGGAGTTGTGGAAACTGTCAAATCACGTCGCGTGGCGGGCTCCCCGGCTACGTTTTCCTCATGATGGGGTGCAGGTCGCCGCCTCCGTGCGCGGACATCTTCACCTTGCCCGCCACGTGGTTCTTGATGCAGGGCCCGGCGTCCTTCATCGACACGCTGCCGTCATCTATGTCCTCGTCTGACGAGAAGTCGGACACGCACAGCGTGAGGTGCCGCTTCTTGGGAGGCATGACGTGCAGCGTCCACCGCACGGGCCCTTTGTGGTTGCCCTTCAAGCTCTCCCGTGCATCGTAGTCTGTGTCGGAGGCTGCGCGCTGGGACTCGCTTTTTAAACTCCGTAAGTTCTTACTCGGTCTATGGGTTTGTTCCTTTTTTTCCCCCCTCGGGGGGGTGTGGAAGTTTTTTAAATTCATTACACTGGACGTCTGCCCCTTGGAATTCAAGTCTGGAAAATTCTGGGAGTATATAACGACGCTGTCTACCGGTTTCTCTTTATGAAATTTTGCCGGCTGTTTACTTTTCGTATCGGTCTCGGAGGGCGAGCTGGAGGCTCGCTTCTCTGCCGAGTTCCCGCTGCTGCAACTTGTGTTACTATTGCTGGTGCTGTACTGCTCCACAGCCTGCTTTTCCAACTCCCGAAACTTGGTGTCTATACTCTCATCTGACGCTTTGTACTGTTCTAAAGCTTCTTTCTCTAATTCCTCGAATTTATGATCGACTGTTGGTGGCCGGACTCTTGATCCAGGGAGTACCATTTTTGGGTTCAGTTTCAGGAGGCCAGGTGTCCCCAATTTCTGCGCTAGTCTTACGACTGGAGTGAGTCCGATAGGCGCGGGCGCGCTCATGCTGAGCACCGTACTGTACAGGCGCTTCTTCCTCAACCCGTTGTCCATGGCGGCTGCGCTGGTGGACGGAAGCTGACCATCAGCCACGATTTTGTCTTGTGTATTTGGACTCTCTGGCTTATCATCTTGCGAGCTCTGCGGTTCGGTGTCAGGAACCACAGCTTGTTCGTTGGTGCTGCTAGTGCTTTCCTTTTCATCGGGAAGTTCTTCCTTTTTGTCTTCTTCTGATTCTGTCCGGGCGGATGTCTTTGGCCCAGTTGGCGCGGGTGCTTGTTGCACGTGCGTGAGGTGGAACCTGTGGTCGAGGCGCGGGGAGGGATGGTCCCGCGGCCACCACACGCCGTAGCGTCGGTCCGGACAGCGCGCGGGTCGCTGGCCGGTGGGCGCGTACCGGCTCACGTTGGTGCCGCGGTACGGCGGACACCGCGCTGCGGACGCGCGCATCACGGCCTGCACGCTCGCTGACAGCCGCCCCATGGCGCGCTGGCATTCCGTCAGCTGCGGAGGCCGCGGCGGGTCGAACTGGAACTGATACTACACGGTTAGTTAAACAAAAAACAAGTATTCGTGTTTAAGAAATGACTTAATCAATGATGATGCAGGCAACAGTAGCAAAGTCTGTTTACTGCTTATCATAAAATCTTAGGCTCATTTTACAGCTTTTACTGGGTATGACTAATATTTTTTCGTAGGTTCATTAGCTGTTATTGGCTATAAACTATAAGCTTACTTTGCACGAAGGGTCGCAGAAGAGTTGTGCAGGTACGTCGAGGCAGTACGCCGGTGGTGGTGGCGCGAGGGCCGTCAGCCGCCTCGGCTGGCGACGTCTCGCCCGCATCTTCCGCGACACGGCAGGGGGGCTGGGGGCGCGGGGCGCGTGGCTGGAGTGCGCGGGGCCCCGGGGCGCCTGCGTGGGGGCCCACAGTGCCCGCACGCTGAGCACTCGCGCCGCCAACGCCGCTTCTTCGCCTGCGGCTCGCGCCCCACTCGGGCCCCAGCGCTCGCTAGCTGCCGATCGGTGCCAATTAATTCCTCTGCTCGTAAAATTTAGTCCACCTTAGTCACAGACTCGCAAAGGTTACTTTCTTCGGTTCAAAGATAAGTAGAGAAAGAATCTAATATGTCGTAAAGGGCCAAGTCCTTAGGACTGTCCCGGATCATAGTCTCCAATGTAACTTCGCTAAGGGGTTGGCAGGTGAGTTCTGTGTTAAGAGCCCTACTTCTCCTATTCATTCCACTATAGCTCTTTAGCCAAAATAGGTAAACGTAAAAGCGAACAGGGTATTGATAGACGCACAAATCCTCGTCGGGCAGCATCTTGTACTGTCGGCGCCGTCGCGGGAACATGCTGCGCTCAGCTGACTCGTCTACTAACTTGCGAAACCAGTACTCCACCTGCAATTCACAAATACTCCATTAAAGCTCACGAAATGGGTACTTTTAATTTTAGTATGTGCCTTTTTACACCGTCACATGTATTGTGTCCATTCTGGACCGTGGGTTCGGCGGTTCCCGCCATGGGTTGGGAAGATTGACTGTCAGACTCTGAATGACTAAAAAACTACAATGCTCCTTCTCCAGCCCCAGGTCGAAACCTTGGAACCTTGTCTGAACAACGGCCCGCGGTGTTCGGTGGTTCGTCGCACATTTTTAATGGAATCCGCGCTAATGTCGTATCAAAGTGACGGTTTATACCGTAAAAAGGTTCGGTATGATCACCCATTCGTGCTTTAAAAGGTAACGCTGTGGAACATTTAGCCGAGGTTGCGGCGTAAGCGCAGGAGAAGGAACGGGGGGTTTTTAATCGGTACGAGTCTGACACTTCCTCTTACCTACGATTTTCCCCTAACATAAACAAAAAAATGTGCATACATCACCTTTTAAAGCTAACAAAACTTTTAAAGCTAATGGAGTATGTTAAAAGGCCCTTGGTCCAAAAGCCTGCACCGGGTCTCATGCCGTGGAAAACAAAAGACGACAATGTTGTCAACTTCACATACCTCAGGCAGCATCCAGCATTCCGTCAGGTCTGAATTTTCGCAGCCCTGGCCGTTGTACCCTCGCAAGTTAGTCCGTTCATTCGTACTTGTGTAACATTTTTCTCTACAAACAGGAATTAAGCGTTAAAATTCAATTATCATATATTTGACTGTGCGGTTGGTGCGGTGCTTGGGCAACTGGCTGCCGTGCAACGTGTCGCGGGTGCGAATCCGGAATAACAATTTGTGTGACCCACAAATTGTTGTTCCGGTTCTGGGTCTGGGTGTCATGTGCATGTGAAATTGTAAGTTTGCAATCGCACCCACAGGAGAAAATCCTAGTGTGGGGCAAAGTTTTTATAAAAAAATAAAATAAATTAAAAAAATATATTCCACAGATTTACAGTTTCTATTTTTTATTTTTATGCACATAATTATGTATAGGTTGGCAAAAGCAGTCAGCGACGCTCATAGACACTCGTAATACCAAAGGAGTTCAAGGAGGACAAAAAGTGCCTTGCCGGCTTCTTTTGTGTTATTAGGGATATAAGGATCCGGGATTAGAAGATTGGGCCTCCAGTAACCTCACTCACACGGCGATACTGTAAGGCCGGGGTTTATTGTGCAAAAAACAATAACAATGTCATTGTAGTCCGTTCACATTTAGTGAATGGACATCCAAGTCGCTTAGTCCCGTGGGGTGTACAAAGTCGTGAACCTGAAGTGGCATACTCGCCTAATGATAATGCTACATTACACAGCCAATAGATTTATAAAAGTTCCATTCGCAGTCTATGTTGTTTCAACTATGAAACCCGATTGAAATCTTTTTCACGACTACACTGTAATCATACCATTAAATAGTGAAGGTAAAGTGGAAAACACTTGAACTTTTTTTAATGGCATAAGTCTGCCTAAGACGGATTACCTGATGGTAAACAATCAACGCCACCCATGGACTCCGCGCAACACCAAAGAAGTTACGAGTGCGTTGCCGGCCTTTTAGGGATAAAGGTTTCTGGTATTTAAGGATTGTGAAGGGATCGGCCTCCGGTATCCTCACTCACACGGCAAAACACATGCTGGTTTCTGTGACACCGTGATCTCACTCCATTCGTGCCCGAAGCATGGCCCTCCCACACGTAAAACATCTTAACTAAATATAAAAAAAACACAAAGTACCCACCGTGACGGTAGTCCGTACTACAAAATACCTAGGTATCAGTAGCTCTTGTTAGATCATTTGAAAATATCTTGAAATCGGATACCCACCTGACTTCGTCGTAATAGAAATTGCCATAGAATTGTGCCAATCTGGACTCTGGTATGACGTCTTTCACACTCCGTCTGCCACTACTGCTGCCATTTTCTTGGCTTTGGCTTGATATTGCACGTTTATTATCTACCAAACATTTTATTTATTATTGTATTTATATCTAAAATTAGATCTTTCATAACAGAGTCAATAAAGAAAGTGTCTGATGGTCAAAAAAATCTAATTTGTTTTGGCAGGTTAAGACGGGAGAGGTGGATTACATGGCCAAGAACGCGTATAAAAAACTTTTGAAAAAAAAGCTGAACGTATTATATCGCTAAAAGTGGTAGAGTTTTGAAGGGCGTTTGTTTCTTTACGCTCGCTTGGCCAACTATTAATGGCAAATGGCCCCACGATTGATAATAAATCATACAAACTTGTAAGATTCTATCATCAGAGAACATTAAGAGCAATGCAGCAATGAATAAAAAGTTACGCTTAACAATTCTGAAGAATTGCCCTTGGGTAATGTTTTATAGCACTCAGAAACATTGTAGCTATCTATCAGTGAAAGAATTTTGGAAATAGGACCAGCAGTGGTTCCAAAGATTACCCCCTACATAGAAATTTACAAATTTTCTCTTTCTATCACCAAATCTTTAATGTCGAGTCCCTGTGATGCTTAGGCCAAATTTAGCACCGTTGAGTTTTCTATCAGCCACACTACGGTAGGAACTTTTAGGGACGGTTTTATTAGCAGTTTTGTGAAACAAGAAACTGAATACAAATAGCCCACACCTGCATTCTTTACTGCTATTGATTAAAAAATATGTAATTAAATTTTGCAATGTTGTTGGTTAAAAGTCGCAGCAAGATAGTGTTCTTAGGGCGGGCGTCCACTATTCTCTATAGGCCTGGGAAAGGCCTATAAAGATACAGTTTTCAGATCGTTCGTTTGGGTGAGACCTGCATTTAGTGTTTCCCTTATAACTTTCTTTTTACGCACAGTTTATTTATGCAGCTATAAACTAAGACCCTGGGGCAATTCTCACACTTTTTCCTATCATGTTTAGTTTAGAATTTATAACCCATAAGGTCTACATGCTACACCTTCCATCAATTCCATGTACGGGTCATCAGTGCCAAGTGGTGGCTGATAATTATATTTTAGAACGTGGCGATATGTTTTTAAACTAAACCTTTTTTCAGCCATGCCACAACTTCGAAAATAACGCTGCACCTTATAAGCCAGGATCTACAGTAGATACAACTATGAAATACCGACACTTAAGTCCGAGGCGTCTTAGAAATATATATGGATAACTGTTTAGGGTCCAGTAACGTAAGTAGTACGAAATATAACGGAAGATATTTTTTGAGAAGAAAAATGATGTAGCCGCACATCGCATAGAATCGTCAGCATTTACGCCTCAAATTCATTTAACTTTATAATAATTGTTTTTCGCAGCGAGGCATCCAGTTGCGTTCTCATTACGGCCAGAATGGCCACGTGTCACTCAGTTCAGTCACATCATTCATTAGCTCATTTACCTTTGCACTTTTTGCGGTGAATTTAATGCCGGAGACAGGATGTCTTGAGATTTAATGGCACAAAAGAGACTGCACAACTGGGTGAAGCCCAGGCACAAAACATTACGGAACACCAAGATCTTTCAATATTAGTGCAACTATCTTTGGGGCTATGAAAAGTAACTCTGGCTAAGACCTAAGTCATTCTTATTTAGAAGCACATTGTTTCAAATTACATTTGAAAATTCTGACCTGTTAATTCGCATTGATTATTTGTTTGCAAACTTTGTGATTCCAATGATGTGTCTTGCAGAACATGAGAGACACGACAATGCTGTGCCCAGAGACGCTGAAATTAAAAAAGACATCGTGATGTAAGGAAAATTCAACTCAGAACCAAGTGTTATTTATTTAAGTATGAAAAATGACATTTTTCTTAGGAGCGGTACCTGATTAGCTATAATGAATTCATCGGGAGGTTCCGTAGCCCATGTGAGATCCGCACAAAGGGCGATATGTGCCCACGCAGACGAGTACCGATCCACTTCGAAGCTCATTCAATGTGACATTTCACACATACAATTAATTATCTTTAGAATAAGAAACGAACTAATATAATAGTCACTAAATTTTAAGAGAAAAATTAACGGTAAAACTGTTAATAAAAACGACGACAATTTGAAAGACATTGGTGTTTAAATCTACAATAACAAAATTTTCCTCTTTTTTGATAGATACATGATGTATTTTTTTCTTTTATTTTAAATTGCTTTTCGAATTTCGTACCAAATGAAGTGAAAGAAATTGTCATCACGTTGGCTTGGCCGGATGTCAGTAAGAAGTTTTTATTTATAACTTTATGGTTGATTCTGTCACTTTTCATTAATTACTGTCTACTCATAATTAATTTTACAAGTTTCACCAAAGTATAAAGAATTTATTCCTTAAGTTTTGCATCTATTCTAATTTTATTGTTTTAACTAATCGTATACTTGAATTCAGAGCATTTTCTCATTGACTTAGCGTAGCAACACTTTGGTTATTTTTGTTAGCTGGCAGCATTCGTGGTCCCGCCCGCCAGCGGCCGCCCGTCACATCTTATGTCAGTTTGGCTTGCGCAGCCAGGTGGCGTTGTCGTTACGGTCGTTACGCGCAAGCGTGCTCAGCTGAGGTGGCTGAATGGACATTGACAGATCAGTTAAATAATTATAATTTATTTTATTAAATAAAAAGTAAATAAAACTAATACAATTAAACAATCTTGTGCTTTTATTATAAAAAGTGTTACAAAGTATTGATATAATCGAGTTTGTATTGTGAATGAGATTGGAGAAAGAAGAGTTTAAAAAAATCGATTATAAAACGCCAGATTGTATTTTCTTTATAATAAATTCTGTGTGTTAAACGACTTTAGTTTTGCAACAAGTGTGAGCCCCGCTAGTCGTGCTGAGAACGGGTTTGGGAACCGTTGGGTTTTTTGTTTATGTATATTTGTTTGTGGTACCTATATATATTTCGCGAGTGTGGTGGAGTTGTGTCCGTTAGTGATGCTGCAATCGGTTGCAAGTGGTCACCGTTGAGTCGTCATCTCGCCACCTCTGCACGGTAAGTGATGTACCTTGATACCTACTCATTATGAACTAATTTGTGCTATTATACTTATAAGACAAGCATCCAGATTCAATACGAAATGCGCTCTGTTCGTATACAGTTTTAGATTCATTCTGCTTTATCAAAAGAAGTACGATAGGTAGGTACCTACCTGTATTTTGTGTACGTACTTGTTCACTTGAACCAATGAATCAAGTGAATGCCTTTTCAATATTAGAAAGAAAATATTTATCGTATCTCGCTGTAACTACTTGTATTAATAACATTTAGGTACTTATTAAGCTTTGGTAAGTATTCAAACGTGTAGGTAACAATTGAAGTGTTTTTATTGTTTTCAGTTTTATTATTACTGTACATTTCAACTAGCTTAGGTTTAGTTAAAGTTTTTTAAGACAAAGAATCCAATATCTTTTTAGGAAGACACCAACCTAAGTACGTATGTGTATTTTTTTTCGAAATAATGTTTACGGCTATCCTTGGTACGTGAAAAGAATGGTAAAATTTCTAAATATTCTATTCTTTCTCTCAGGGTCCTTTTCACAATGTACGATTAGAGGGTGGTTGTATCTTTTTTTTTAATGTAATAGGTCGGCCAACGAGCAGACGGATAACCTGATGGTAAGCAATCAGTGCCGCCCATGGACACCCGCAACGGAGGAGTTACGAGTGCGTTGCCGACCTTTTAGGGATTAGGGATTTGGAGATTTAGGAACTGGGGAGGGATTAGGGAAGGGGAAGGATTGGCCGGTAACACCACTCACACGGCGAAACACAACACTGGTTGTTTTACGCCGGTTTTCTGTGTGTATCTGACGGATAATCAGACGAAAAATATTTGTCAGAAGGTTCTCACTCACTGTGGAAGACCTATGTTCAGCAGTAATTATTTTAGTTGATATGGTGATGATGATAAAGATGATGAAGCTAACAAAAACATATTCTCATAAATAGATGCGCGAATATCAGCAAATAATGTAAGCGTACAGATAGATAGGTACCTACTATTTTTTGGAAAGCATTTGTCTTTAAGGGTTCTGTTAAGGTAAAAGACGTATTTTGGTTCCTTTAAATCGAAATCATCACCATAAGTCAGTATTCGTATACAAGCTTCTTCGATAGCACGCCATTAACAAAATCTGACGAAAAAAAAACCGTCGGTTTCTGTTACAGCTGTTATTTCCAGCTTGAAAATCATCCAATTTTTTATTTATTCTAATGGAACTAAGTAGGCATCTATAATTCGAACTAGCCGTTATTTCATTGTCCATTCTGAATTAATTTAAACTTTATCTTTATCGTATTAGGATAAAATATTATCTACATTAAAGTTTATTGTCTATATGTATAGAGCTATTATGCTTATTTACATAATAGTCTTGTTTAGTTCTTGTATGCAAATTGTTATTACATTACAATAGATCATCAGTAATACATTATTCATTACTATTATGTAGGTCATCATTGTCTATCACTTCGATATTTGATAAGGTAGTGCCTTGGAAAGTAGTTGAAATCTCGGGTCGATCAAATCATTAGGTATTAGGGATTACGCCCATTGAACGATTGTCCTAAAAACGATTTGAATGGAAAATTGCTCAGTTGTTGCCCAGTTGTAGTTTGCCATCATCAGCACGCTTAAAAGGCGGATGGATCAGAGACTGCAGCTTAAAATGACTCAAGTTTATCAGACAGCGCTGCTAGTCTATGTGTCAAATGTGTAGTGCCTAAGTCGGCTCTTACAATACCAACGATAAGAATAGGGATGGTGGAAAATTAACTAATGACTTCTTCCGCCTTGGGTGAGGTGAGAGGGAACATCAGACAATTACTAAAAATCACCCCACTCCTTTTCCCGCTCTTGGCTGGGGTCACGGTACATAATTATGCTTGCATCAGCAACCCCGGCTTAGTATCGGCACTAGTGGTTGGCTGGCTCTGTCTAAACGTGGATCGCTATTATTTCGTCTGGTTCTAGGACGAGCTACTCTCGCTGTCCGTAGACCAGCGACACATCATAACCATGATTTAAAGTTATTAATAGTTTTTTGTACTTTTGTTTTTTAATTCGCTTACTAATATTGTTTTATTTTGTTCAGGTTGGTGTTTTTTGTTGTGGTGGGCTGTTAATTGGTGGCTTCATTCTGCGTTAATTACATCATGCTAATTATTACTAACTGCTTCTTTATAGTTTGCTTTTTCACTTTTTAAAATTGGTCTGATTGAATTTGTTTGCAAAATTACTTTTCTCTATTAGAACTTACGGCGCAAATCTATCAACGCCATTTTTGACAAATTAAATCGTAAGTATAGATTCAATCAGACTTATTTAAAACTCCGTAATGATGGAGAACACTCTGGTCTAAAGCCTAAGATCTTTTTCTATTACTCATCATTCATATATTTTTTAACTTAAACGTATTTAGTATATATTGTTTAGGCCAGAATGTTCTAATTTATTGTTTAGTATAAAGTGCTTCTCTTTAGTTTTTTTTTTAATTACTAACTTATTAATTAGTCCTTTTTTAATATCTTTGTTAACTGACATTATGGGCTTTTTAATAAACTTTTTAAGATTAAGTTGTAATCATTGCTTATCCGTTCCGCACCATTCTTTATCCCAAGATAAATTTTGAAAAAAGAAATTAGTAATTAAGATTCAGTTATAACAAATTCATTACATTTCATTAAGGTGTAAATCCTCTGGCAAGGCGCATAAATTGTTTACCTCCTGTCTGTTATCCGTAAAAAGGTCCACACATATTGTTTGCCACGGGATTATGTACCTTGCCGTATAATATGATGTAAGCAGCCGTCCAAACATTACATTACTGTATATTATTCCGTGCTAGATCCTCTAAACATTACCAGGCCGCAACTTTGGCCTTGGCCCCATTCCCGAATCCGAGCCATCCCTAAGAGCACCGTCTTTGCTGTATTTCGACGAATGTAATAGAGTTGAATTCTCAATGGGATATCATATTCAACCGAACGAAATGTTCGATATATTTGAGTTTTTTAATCTTATGAGAATTCTTGGTGATATGGTGAAAAGTGATCAAGATTATGTTCATGTATTTTGAAACCTAAATAAGGGCAATCTATGTGTTACTATTTGTATCTATCTGAATTAAAACGGTACACAACGAAATTGATTATCATATTCTTATCTTTACCCCACATTTCGGCTACATGTTTACACACACTATCTCAATCTAGTCCCTGACATTTCACTGCACTATTTACCTACCCTCATTCGAACAAACTGGTCCATATGATCCTAAATAAATTTCACCGCGGCTCTCAAAATTTTTTGTTACACTTTTTCTGCATGCAGTATTAGACCCGGCTGTTCGACCTTGGCCCATTTTGGGGCGCTACCCCGCTAGGATCTTTTCATACGCCCTCTCTTATTCGGATAAATTATTCTTCAGATGTAGCTGCGGGCACGCGTGCATGTTTTTTTGAGAGGGTTAAACGCTCGTGCTGTTTCAAATTGATTTTTATCGAAAAGGGTGAAAGGAGATCAGTAAATAGTGTTATAGATCCACTTATTGTTTGTATGTCTTTAAGCTGCTCTCAGAGTCGCATGATTGCTTTCTTAGCGTGTATTTACAATTTCTGTTATGATTATACACATAGGACTTGAATTATGCATGCGATAATTAGCACTTACTACTTAAAGCAGCGTCTTGTTGTTTTTTTATACATTTCTTACTGCCATTACATAAACTATTTTGATTGCTCTTCATTACATAACTTATACACCGTGAAGATTTGTAACAATTGAAATCATCTACTTACATTGATAATATGCCGTTAATAATGTCCCTAATACAGAGCCTTGGTGCACTCCTTTCACTGTTTACCTGCTTTTACTTTTGGGACATAAAAATATTGTAATGTACTAAGATTACGACTTGTTTATATTCGTGCCCCAGTATAAATAACTTATCTAACCGTAGAATACCAGTTGGTGATTGAATAAATGAAAATTCTAATGGATATTACGTAACGAATGGCTTAGTGAAAACCAGTATAGAAGAAAATTATGGTTTTATGGTTCTCATAACACAGTTCGCTTAGAATCTGCCACTGTTTATCGTTGACCCAGTTTGGTTAATTTTTCATTTTAATGTAAACCGACGGATAAAAAGAATTATAGTGCTCACGGTGTTGTTATAAAGGTTATATTAAAAATGATGGATTTTGTTATTACGAAATTTATTACGCGTCGATCGTCATTACCGGCTTCTTTATTAACAAAGATTTGAGTATTACGAAAGATTTTAATACTTGGCTTAGAATGAGAATATTTTGATACTATACATATTATGAGTTCTACTTAAGAAATGTATGGAAATATTGAATTATTGCAAATGTTCATCGTTGTGTGCAATCAATAATTAACTAATCAGTGGCATACACAGCTGACCTCATAATGATTAACCGTTGCGTTACTAACGCTCTTGCTGCATGAATGAGATTCTAAAGGTTAGAGACGTAATTTGAACCCGTTTTTAATTCATTCATAGATGCATAGGCAACGCATCGTTCCAATCAACACGAATAAATGTTTCTTCGGCTATTTGGGATGAGAAGCTTTTATTTTATGATGTACCTTTTTTAGCACTGAACTATACTTGAATTTCCTACCTATTCGCTAAATCCATTTGCGTCGTTTTCCTATTAGATTTTTCGAAATTGTATACAACAGTTTAAGATTATTATAATTGGTTGAATAGATAGGCATTAGTTTGGGTGCAGTGCGATTTCTATACTGTTTACTGGCTTTGAGAAACTATCACTTCCAAACAATGTTTAAATAAAATGGCTTATTGATGGAACTCGACAAAAGACAACAGGAGACATTAAATTTAAATTTGTAAACTGCATGTGTCATTGTAATATTTGTTTTATGTGAAAGCAATGAAAAGTGAAGCAATTTAACTAAGCTCTTTGCAAGCTAAGAAGCTAGAAGTAGCAGATATTTTTGGCTCCTTGCCTGCAGTAGGAAGTAAGGCTATTAAAGATTTAAGTGGTAAGATAAAGCTGATGAAAGAATCTTATAAACAGGATAAAACTCTTGTATAATATTTGTATAGGATATCCGGACTTCTTCGAATGTTTTGCTATCAGTTTGTCTGTTTAAGTGGTTTCTATAATGCAAAAGTTGACTGTGAAAGATATTTTGGTGACTAATGTTATTAGATAAGTGGGTCCCGACAGTAGAGGATCAGTTAATGTAACCAACCGTCCTGGTGCTGTTTTTTTATTTATATAAACTTTATGCAACATAACATTACAAAGATGGACATTCATAGGCATTCTTACCAGTAAACCTTGATGCAAACTTTGAGACGGATAAGATTTTAAATGGTGTGTTCGAATCCACACAAGCAGTCCTATAGTTTTTTTCTATGTTATTCTTTATTTCTTCTAAGACGTTCGAGTGGAGTTCTTTTTAGACGTTGCTATTAAAATTACATCATGGATTTAAACGCCTCAATCTATAAACCAATTAAAAAAAGGAACAAAACCTTACTATACGTATGCCTTATATCTTTATATAATTTATATCCTTATTAATAGGATATAGGCAAAGAGGCATACACGTATTAGGCTGATATAGTATTTTTATTGCGCAACTTATGTTTTACATTATAATGTTCTTTGCTTATAAGAAACGGACCAATAACCAGAGGTAAAAATGAAGGAAACACATACACGCTTAAAATTGATATCTACATCCAGTTCTAACTTAAACACCATTATAATAAACAATAGTTTGACGGAACTAGGAAGTTAAATAAGTAAAGAATAACAGGTTATGCGAATGCTGATTATATGAATTCATATAACAATTACTGATACCTATACAATGAACATCTTCAGCCTTGGTAATATTGTATTGGTGTGCGTAGTATTCTTAACATTTGTTTATAAATTGACTTGATTCCAAGAATCTTTTGCGACATATCTCTGTACGCATGACACTGATATGAGCATTGCATTTTTGCAAATATTATTGTGTTCGGTGTTCGGTAGATGGTGATGCCATTCATTTTTCATTAACCGACAAAGTTAGCGTTTGTCAGAGACCAGGTAGCAGCGTTGTTTGATGAATCGAAACCTTTTAAACTTCGACAACAACCCGTCTTAAAAGACAGAAATCGTCCAGTAGGGCTGGTGCCCAGCTAGGGTTGCGACTACAAGTACATGCTGTGGCCTTGGTCAGTAACACTGATACTCTTGCCCCAACCAGGGTTTTGACCCTGAAAGTCATTGGAATATTTTCGCTCCTCAAAAAAAATCTTACGAGCATGGAGAATAGTCATATGTAGGGGAACACCATATTTGAGCTCTGAGATGGAAGCAGTGTAATGTCCATGTTATTATATTGTTTGGTTCCATTATAAAGGCAATCAAGTCACCCTAGTCCTTTAAGAATCACATATTTTTTCAACAAAAAGTATAATTAATTAAAAAAATATCACATCAAGATCATCTCTCCTTTTAGGACCAAATAAAAAACCCTTTGTTGTTACCCCTACCGTATCTTCATTTCAAAAACACTCGACCAGACATCTAAATGAGTATCTACCGCAAAGTTTTTTAATAAAACTACTAGGGTTTGTGTACTGTACACTCTCGTATCAAAATAAACAGACAGCTCGTTGTTTTTCAATGTTATGTTTGTTTAAAGTTACCCTCGTGTTATGAACTCTTCTATCTTTGTTACTTTATGAGCTCTTAACTTATTTTCGTCTTCGAAAGCCATTTTAGCTGTTAACGCAGCACTTATAATAAATTTATTAATAGTTGCACTTGGAATTTGTGTCTTATGTTCCACCCCTTAAGTGTTGTTTATTACTGTCTTCAGTTCGTCTGGTGTCTTCTTAAAGTACCTAACTGCTTTTGTGGTACTTGCTTTTGCTCGATTTCAGTTTTAATGAACTGGATAGGTTTAGTTATGTGCGCATTTGGAACAGACTTGAATCTAGCCTTTATTCCTTTGCAAAATTCGCCGTTGAAATTCGATCACGTCTAGAATATCGATTTGTTTAGTTCTTTTTTATTTAATAGTAACAGTCTAGCTAATGTTTTTTTTAGTTATTTATTCATGAGGAATTAGCGTTGAGTTTACCATGTTGTTGGTACAGGAAATTCGCTGGTATAGATACCATTTTTAAGGTGGAAAATAAAATGACTTCTTTAGCCGTGGGCGGGGCAAGAGGGAGAGTCATACACTTACTGATTAAAAACTATCCCGTCCTTTTTCCTCCTCTTAGCCGTGGCCACCCCGATTTGATACTCTGACATTTCTTAGCGTTATTTAAATAGAGTCTATACCTAATAGACTATATTTAAACCTTAAAATACCTAAAAAAATATAGTGTAAAATATTTAAGCCCTTAATATAATCCTCCACAAATTTGCTAAAGAAAATCACCAGTCAATGAAATTAATTAGCCTTGTAAAAAGTTCCATACGTAAAATTGTTACGTTACTATCTAGATCAAAACCTTTAGTTTTTAAGCTAATAATATTTGAACCTAATGTGTTGTGTGCATTAAATAAATAAAACAAGTTTGAAAGCAAAACATTGACCTATAAATTGTCATAAAACATCCAAGCTCACCCGGTCAAACGTCACTGTGGCACAATGGGAAACGGTACAAATGGCATAGACTATAGACTATACGGTAACATGATGCCTCACTCCCACGCATTCCCGCCATATTCCCATAACCTACAAATTCACTAATAACATACGATGAATGGCCCCATTCGAATTTGGATCTTGTTAGTCAATAGTTTAAGGTTAATATTTATGCCTTTGTTATTGTTTTGATAGATGATTTAAACTATTTTGTGGCTGACCACAGCTGATTATCATTAGGGGCGATGTGATATTTTTTAATGGTAGGTAACCTCCATGGTAGACAACAAGATACGCGGGAAAATAAGGAATACTTTGTTATATAGTTGAGTAAAATCTGGCTACTAACATTTCGTTAAAATATATAAAGACTAAAAACTAACAAGATATTTACATTAATCTAGACCTTTACAAAAGTCCATACAAGTAAACTCAGAAATGCAAAATTTTGTATTAAAATCAGCTATTACGTATAATCGATAGGTATCGATATATATTTATTATTTACAAGTTGTTTATCTTGCCATGTAAATGAGTTTGCAGAGTTGAATCTAGCAACATTTTTTTTTAATGTGATAGGTCGGCAAACGAGCTGACGGATTACCTGATGCTAAGCAATCAGCGCCGCAACAGAGGAGGAGTTCCGAGAGCGTTACCGACCTTTTGGTGATTAGGGGTTTGGGAGATTCAGGGATTGGGGAGGGGAGGATTGGGCCTCCGATAACCTCACTCACACGGCGAAACACAACGCTGTGATTATTTCGCGCCGGTTTTCTGTGAGGCCGTGGTATCACTCAGGTCGAACGCACCATTCGTGCCGAAGCATAGCTATCCCACACATTATTTAAAGCAGATATCTTTAACCGATTGAGCTGAAATTATGTATACACGTTTAGTTGGCATGACCATAAATGCTAAGCTATATTATGACGTTGTTCTAAATTCATAAAAATGTCTCTGATCTGTTTAGTCACTTTTTTTTGTCAGGGAAAATCATGCAATGACTTTTCCCGCCCAGGGTAAGGCGAGAGAGAGTGTCAGACTCTTACTGACTAAAAACCCCTTCGTTCCTTCTCCTGCTCTGGGCCGAGGTCGCGGTGCCTCATTGCGTTTACCCCACAACCCCGGCTGAACATCAGCCCCATAGGGCCTCGTCTGTGGAACTGTTTAGTCCCTGGACGTTCAGCAGACTTACTTAATAAAAAAATTAGTCCCTGGACGTTCAGACTTCTTAATAAAAACTTTTTTGAGTACCTACGTAGTATTTAAAAATTGTTTTTTATCGTATGAATATTTTGCTGAAAATAATTGCATTGAAACAGACATTTTAATAGCTCATCAGTCCATTGATATTGGATAGTTGCTTACCTAAATAATATTATTGTTTAACACATGTATAGTCTAGTTAAATTTCGTAATATTCGATGTTTAGTCTAGTGATCGTGATTGTGTCTGCTCAGTAAATTTTATCCTCAGTTCTGGTAAAATAATATATGGTTTGCATTTTAGAATTTAGTTTTTTTTATTATTTGTATTGTAATTGTTAGGTACCTACTGTTTTCATTTTTATGTATGACACTTGTCAATTTTCCATGCATAACTGATTTTTATTCTACTGAAAACTACTATACAGTCTTATCGCATGCACAGTTTTACACGAGAAAGAGGGAATCATCAAATGACTTCTCTCTCCGAGGGTGAGGCGAGATGGATTATCAGACTCTTACTAACTAAAAAATCCACTCCATACCTTCTCCTGCTCCAAATGACTTCTGTCGTCCTAAGTGGGGCGAGGGAGTGTCAAACTCTTAGTTACTAAAAACCATCTTGTTTCTTCTTCTGCTCCAGCCCGGGCCTGCTGTAAATTACTTATTACGCTTGATCCGCTACCGCAAAAATAAACCTTAAAGCAAGCGCGTAACAAGATGCACAGGCAATTAATAGCTTTACCTTTCAAGAGCCCATGACAGTTTGCTACTGACAGTCTACACAATGATCAAAACTCTTGGAAGATTTCAGTTTAAAAGGCCCTTCTGACATTAGTTTAAAGAGAAAGTGGTAATATTTATTTTACTCGACATATCGCTTTTAAATACTGTCTGTGAATTATCTGTGGTCGTCAGTCGGCCATTTTTACTCTGTTGCAAAAGGAGGGTTATTCTGTAACTGCAATAGCAGTGTGTTGGCCACATGTTCGCCAAAGACAAACATTATAGCAGATGTTTATTGCTTTCTTACATTCGTTCATTGTTTTAATCTCACAAGAAACTATTATTGCAAGTTGTGTAAAGTTGTTTGTAGAAAATTTTAAGTTTCTCCTAAGGAAAAGCGAATAATCTCACCTTGAGCAAGCATGTTGATTAATGCTCAAATCTTTTCCGTGTGAGAAGAGGCCTTTGCTCAGCAGTGGACACTTTAGGATAGACTGATGATGACCGACGATGATAAATTATTAATAATTCAGGCATACCAACCATGCTGTACTCGAGGGTGCGAAATTGGAAAAAAATCTACACGTGCCAACCGCCCGTAGCCTAACGCAAGCAGTGCGTCTACAAAAGGTTCCCGAACAATCGCTTCGTCAACGTCTTGTCAATACTCTGCATACTATCGGTTGCATTGAATAATGTTATTGTGTAACACTACAATAGCTGTGCTGGTCTTCAAAGGAAACGCTGAGGTAGCCTTGAAAACTACGCTCATGTCCGCTCGTATTCATTTAGTTTAGCTATAGATGTTTTATGAACTATTCTTGTGCTGTCATCTGCTAATTTATAATGAGATTCGAATATGCTCGCTTCGTCCTTCTGTTGACTGTCCCAGTTAATTTTGTTGTGTTTTAATTGACGTAAGTACATAATTGAATGAGGTAAATAACATTTTATGCAGCCATGCAAGAGTTACATTCCTCTTTACCTGACAACATTTTCGGCCTTTTTCACCAATTTTATTTATAAAGATTTTGAGGGTTACTCTTAAGTACACACTTTTACACATTATATGTGCTTTCTTATACATATTACATTGACGCCAGTTACATACGGTTAAAGAAAACATCGTGAGTAAATCTGAATTTGTATTTTCTATTTCTAAGTTTAAAATCGCCGATGTGAGTTGAGCAAACTTAGTGATTAATGCTGAAACCTTCTCCGTTGAATAAGCTTGGTGATTATAGCTCAAACCTTTCTCGTGTGTGAAGAGGCTTTAGCTCGGCAGTGGACTAAGTTGGCTATTGACCACTTATTCATGATCAGCATCATAAATGAATTACTCTATTGCCGCAGTCATATTAAAGTAAAAAAATAATAAGTATCCATTGCGAATGCTTTCCTGCGGACATTTTTAAACAAGACCGTAATTAATAATGCATAGACAACTTCATGCGATAAATTCAACGAGGAAACTCGCTTATTCAATTCCCTGGTAACCTATCTTTGATTCATAATAAAGTACTTTCTACATCAATTACCATATTTCCCTCATCAATAATATAATTTCCATTTTTATTCTCTCTTTTATTCCACAATGCGACTTTTTAATTAGCCGATCGTTCGTAGATTTTAATTTTCCTTCGGAATATTGCTTGGCGGCATTTTTCAAAAATGGAACTGTCAAATCGACTTTTCACTTTGTCTGTGATTAATGTGGAGGCGTTCGGGAAGTTTGATTGTCTATTTTTGGAGTTGATATTGGATACTTATTAAGAAGTAGGTAAGTAGTAATGTGAATACGTTTTGGCGATTGAGTCCTTTTTTATATGTTTGTAAAAAGTTTAGTCACGTATGTAGTTTGGCCCAGTTTAAAAACTATAACCACTTTTTACGTATTTAAAACCATATACATTTTCAGTACAAGTTCCTAACTAAGGATAATCTCATTTGAATATCATCAGTAAATATTTGTACGTTTTTTTTAATGTCATTTTTGACACCTGTCATCGACGCCATGTTGTTTTAAGAATTTGCAGGCGCCTGTTACGTTACGTTTGAATTTGAAATTAATTTAATCTCTTATGAATTCTGTACACAAAGGCTACATGTGTCAACATTTATTTCATTTCTGCGACCAAGAGACGTATTATAATAGTGTACCTATTTACTGTTTTATGAATTACTAAACTAACTATGCCCCGAGGTAGTGACGCCCACTATTCGTTTAGTTTAAATTTTTCTTTAAGTGTAAACTAGTTAGGTACCTGCTAACTAAACTGTAACATTGCTTTGTTTTATAATATGTACATTCATACGTAGTACCTATTCATATTAATGTCATTTTTTTAAAGCTATGGCTAGTTGGGCAGCCAACTACGTAAATATGGCTAGCTGAACAATTGAACGGCTATTTGTATTTGTCATTTTTTTAAAGCTATGGCTAGTTGGGCATCCAACTACGTAAATATGGCTAGCTGAATAATTGAACGACTATTTTAACCAGTTGGCTGATCCATACTCTCAGAATACAGAACAAACCAGAAGGCGTCAACGCGCTTCATATTAAAGCCACTAAAACCACTCTTAGCTAGAGTAGTATGAAATTTCTACGATCAGTCAATTTTGGCACGTGGCATGTCGTGACGTATTTACAAGTATCAATTTTAATTTCATTATGCAGTCTTGTGTTATTCCTACGAGTAAAAATGGAGCTGGAATTACGAAAAAAGTGGATAAGATTACATTTCATCTGTAAGCATCGACTGCAATAGTATATTTAATTAATTATTGATTTTCTTTTACCGATTTATTTTTCTATGACAATGATGCGGCCATTTTGTGAGTGTTGTCATTTTTGGTGTAAATTTTACCCACTTATTTATTTGTTGTGAGTTATATTCTTGTCCATTGTGGAACCTTTGTCATATTAGTTGTAAAATGGATAAAAAACACAGCCAGAAATCGTCAACTTTTATGATACCTGCATGAAATGTGTGAACAACTAGTCTGTTGCAATTATCGTTAGTTTTCCTATATTTTTTTTGGGTTTTCTCAAAAAATATATCTTACCCCCCTTTATTAAAATTACCCCAAACCAAGGGAATTGTTCCCTGTCGGCAACACTACGCGGGTGGGAAGTGCGGCTAGCGGGGGGACTGACGTATTGTTTTTGGACACATTAGACAACATGCATTAATAAGTGAACGCGGATTCTGGTTTGTTCTGTATTCTGAGTCCATACTTGATAATCCTTTTTCACCAGTTTTGGTTTTTGTCATAAAAAGAGCGTGCACCGATTGTCATATTCTAGTTAGAATTCTACATTCGAGGGTAATTAAATTTAAGTAGTTTATTAAAAAAAATTGGGATTTTGCTCTGGCTAAATCTTTCTATTTGAATTTAAAAACTCGATCGTGTCGTGTTTCTTTATTTGAATACTCTGAGTAACTTTATTTAACGCTGACTGCACTATGATTCACAGAAATGAACGCAAAATAGCTGTCTTCTGTCTGCTAAAACTGATGACCACGCCTCTTATCGGAAAGCTAACTAGACTGGCACTTCAGCATTATCGGAACTTGTTCAGTCGACAGCAGGCCAACCTATACCTATCTGTATTTTTTTCATTGGACTCTCGACTTTATATGAAAACAATAAGAATTGAAACAGCTTATGCGGGAAGTTGAGGTTGAGCTGCTGCCGCCTGCTTTGCATCAGCACTTTTTAGTACTGCCTTGCACTGGCTGACACAAATCTATTATAAGTCAGACATAATTGCGAAATAATTATCATACGCTGCACTTCAAAGTATCCTATACATTTTTATTGGTTTTCAACTTTATGTGTCTGTTGTAAGGTTAAGATTTGTATGATGATATTTGACACTTTAGTATAGGGTGATGTGCTGCCGTCTTTACTTACGTAGGTTAGATTTGCACATGTCCTGCACGTGTATCAAGTGTGGTGTGTAAATAAAGTCTATAGGTATTGCCTTATAAGTTTAATGTTGTAAGTACACATCTTGGTTAAATCCCCATAGTAGTATATATGTAGTTCTCAGCTTCCAAATCACGTCACGGCAAAACTAGCTTTATTAGCCTCTGCAGCAGGAGAAAGAACTGGTGGGATTTTAGTCAGTAAGAGTCTGTCAATTAATGATCCTTTAAGGCTTAAGTCATCCTGTCTCCTGCGTTCAATTTGCCGAAGGAAGTGCAAACTATTTCGTTTTTTCTTTTTCACAAATAATATCGTCTGATTTATTTCGTTGTGGGATCCAAGACAGTCATTCTGGACGCGACGGACTTCATGCGTGTTTCAATGTTTTGAGATTTTCTAATGTAAAAAAGAAGCGATTCGTCTAGTCTTTTGTCTTATATCGAATGAAAAAATTACTAAAACCACGTCTGATGCTATTTTTGCATCCGTATAAGGAAATCCGGATTCTTCAACAGTTTATATCTGGCACAACGATGCATTCGTGCTAATAACATCTATAGCAGACAGTTACTCATATTTACGGCACATTACGGACATTAAGAAAACTGCGCCAAAGCGTCATTAGATGAATACGTGCACAAGCGCATCGAACGGCGTGAAATTATAAATTTCTTATGTTGGTACCCGCTAATAATACATGTCCGCCATTGTGATGCTCTGATACGTTTTGTTATTCCTATGAAAGTATTCGAACTTAACGGTCTCAGTAATGCACGTTAATAATCTATGTATCTGTCAACTTGCATAGCTTAATTGATTTTTAACTTTACTGTTTTGTGATAGACGTAAAAATTTATTGCTTTTGGTAGCTTGTTGTGCTTGTATCTTTTTTATGTGATAGGAAGAAAAACGAGCTTACGGATTACCTGATGGTAAGCAATCATCGCCGCCCATCGCCGCCCATACACCCGCAACAACAGTTGAGTTACGAGTGCGTTGCCGACAATTTGCAGATTTTGGGATAGGGAAGGCTTGACGGAGGGGACGGATTGGACCTTCGGTCATCTTACTCACACGGCAAAATACAACATTGTTTTTGTTTCACGTTTTATGTGAGGACGTGGTATCACTCCGGTCGCGCCGACCCATTCGTGCCGAAGCATGGCTCTCACACAATTTGTATCCAATGATTTATGAAATAAAGTCGATTTTCCTAATCACGGTTGGTTTTCAATCTGTGAGCCTATTTAATGTCTATGAAGGTTGTCAATAATTTAGGTTGAACGTGTTATTTTACTGGTTTGTGTTAACGTGTCTAGAACAGATTTATAATTTATTTACCTCATAGATAAGTAAGTTTTGTAACATCAACGTATTTGTGTTATTTTGTTTAGTTGGCAAAGAACCCAATACGATCGAATGATAAATAGTTAAAATTTTAGCGCTACTAAGGACCCTATATTTTAATAGACTTTTATCCAAACTAATATTATAAATGCGAAAGTAACTCTGTCTGTCTGTCTGTCTGTCTTTTCTTCACGCCAAAACTACTGAACCTATTTATGTGAAATTTGGTACAGACATAGTTTGGAACTCGAGAAATGACATAGGATAGTTTTTGAACCAAAAATCTGCAGGAAGTCGCTATTCCACGCGAAAACATTCGCGGGCAAAAGCTAGGTTTCAATAAATATCCTGCTTGCTTCTTGCATATGCCATTGGTATTCTTCTCAGCATCATCCAAAGGTCAGACTGGTAAAGAATTATCAAAGCACTAAGTCCATCTTATGTACATGAAAACATAAATAAATAATCATGAATGATAAGTGTCTATCACAAATCTATTGATAAAATAATAATGTGTGTACGCTTAACTAATTATCCAACGGAATAAATGTTTAAAAATCTTCATAGCACACAGAAAAACGTACCTAACACTTCTTAATAAAATTTCCTTCTATAGTTATGTAGATTTTTCACTTTACCCGTATAGCGGGCTTTTACTTTGCCCCATAAAACCTAGGAAGTTTATTCATAACTTTAGAGTCAAGGATTTATGAAGTAAGGCTTTTTAAATAGTTCCCAGGATACGTTAATGAGCTTCTTCCTGGTATACTATGGTCCTTAATCCAGCCCATAGGCGTTGGCACTCCTTTATCTCATTCAGAATGTTCATTATAGAATCCTTTTAAAAAAATGCTCTCTGCTGGCAGCCTTTTTATTTTTTAATTTGGCAGCATTGTGATTTTTAATTTGTGGTATACTGGTCTAATGATTTTTGTTTTTTTTTAAATAAATTAGCATGGAGGATTTATTGAAATAAGACTGTTTTTAAGCTTAACGAGATTAAATGGCTTTGAAGTATATCTTAAAAGAGGTTGCCTCGGTTCTGTGACACATAGACAATAATACAGTTTTCTTCATTACCTTTTAAGTATTTTTATTCAGTTCTGAATTAGGAATTATGGTGTATTGTACTAGTTAGCCCATTTTGAATTTACTCCCACACAAGACTAGTTTAAATACTCCCTTTTATGTTATATGTTGCAACAATAGTTTAATTTTTTTTATGGAATGACCGAGTTGTTCAAATCAGTAGATGGATTGCCTGATGCTAAAAATCTGTTGACAACTAATAGGTTTTGACTTTTCAATAGTACAATGAATTATTAAAATAATACTTATTACTCTCATTCATTGATTTGACGATTTTTTAATTTAATTTTTTTCTACTTAACTTTCCTGTTCGGAAAGAACATTATGACGTCACATGTTGCGATTTCATACAAAATTCATAGAAAAGTATCGTTTTTGACATTTCAAGAAAACTATTGCATTTGAATAGATGGGAACTAGGTACTAAATTGTGTGTCTATGGGATTTAGAACACGTGATCGTCCAATGAATTGAATAAACTTATATAGCTATGTTAAAGATAAATGACAATATGTAATTTTTTTAAAAATATCCTTGTCCCACACTATTATTTTCTCCTGTGTCTTGGGTTTACAAACATACAATTTCACATACACATCAGACGTGAAAAAACAATTTGTGGATCACACAAAGAGTTGTTTCGTGCGGGAATCGTACCAGCGACACGTAGCGCGGCAGCCAGTTGCCCAGCCACCGTGTCAACAGTGCAGTCATTTCAATTTACATACCTAGGTTATTATAATAAAATCTAGTGAGTTCATCATTATAGTTGAGCGGCTGGCGTGTGGCGTGTGGCAGCCAGGTGTCGGCCACGCGTTCAACTGACGTTCAGCCAGCCGTGCACGCTACGGCAGCCATCTTTGATTGAGCTTTGAGGACTTTTCCAACGGTTTTTTTACGTGATATTAAGATTTTATTATTTAACTAGTGACCCGTCCCGTCTTCGCACGAGTGCAATTCTGAAAGTACATTACTCCACTATTTAATGGATGTCATTATACATCCATTTTATAGTGGAGTAATGTAGTAATGAAAAACTATCTATTACAAAAACTGCATCAAAGTCAAAGTCAAAATCATTTATTTCAATTATACCACAGTAGGCATTCTTGAACGTCAAGCAAAAAAAAGAAAGAAATATTTCAAGAGGTTTAACTTTATGCGTGTCAGTCTGTCCGTCAGTCCTCTAGTGAAGCTATTTGCTCGTTCCAAAGTGTATATTCCTATGGCGAAGAACGAGTAAGAAATTCCAGGTACTCTCAATATCTGTTGCTTGCCTAGTTTTAAAGATTCAAACATACATAGAGAGACAGAAAAAGGGACTTTGTTTTACACTATGCACAGATAGCGAAAATGTTTTTTAAAACTTAGCACCAATGGAACGACATTTTGGGAATCGCATGTAAGTAGTATTGTTTTTTTCAGTTTTGTATGGGAAGTTTTCGGAAAACCAATCCACCATCAAAGTTTTTTTTTACCATTATCTTTCTGAAGTTGCCATTGTTGACAGATGTCGCCGATTGCTAAACATCAGGGCAAATATTAGCAACAATTTTGCCCCTCTCTCATTTATATTGTTTTCAAGTTTATTTATTTCGTCAGCTGCGTAACGAAACTGGTCTTTATCACACTTATCTAGACGAGAACGGATCATCAAATGATTGTTTAAATACTGACCAAGCAGGCTCAACAAATAAATGCCGGAACTCGTTTCTGTTACATTACATTGTCTAATATGTTCTTTTTATTGATATTGACCGTTAAGATGGTTAAGAATAGTCTTATTTTTCAAGGAGAGACAGATTACTGTTTTTTTCTTACACCTGGACTCGTCTAGGTATTCGGTATTTTTTTAGACTCTTCGATTTCGTGCTGATTGTAGAGGCGATTTCGTAATTCTATATCTAACTATTGTTTTTACTAAGCTCGACGTGCTTTACATACAATGTTTTGGTGTCCATTTGTAGAATTTAGAAATTCTCGGCTGTTGCTTGAAAGTTGGAATACCATAGAATAGCAATCACAGTAATAACGAACATACGTAACCTTAATTATTGTTACTATTACATAACTAGCAAAAAGATTCTGTCATTTAATATATCATATTGTAATTTCTCTTTTTTGGGAAATATAAAGCGACCTATTACGTTTTGTTTCTTCAAAAATTCACAATTATTTGCCAATCGATAAAAAGATACAAGAAAAGGCGATTAAGTGTAAGAAACACACACTTAAATACTTAAAAATTGCGGAGTGTGCAAGTGCAACAATGTAAGACGGCCCCGGATTAGAACAGGAGAATAAATGGGCAGATTTTTTGCCAGCAAGAGTCTGACACTCTCTCTTGCACAATCTAGTGAATTAGAAGTCATTTTATGACTTTCCATCCTCAAAAACAAAAAAAAAATACTTAAAAGTTTCCTGAAACTCTACCTGTCCATGTAACTCATGGTCACCCTATTCCTTTTGAGAAGCAGTTGCACAAACCGTTCACGGTGGGTGAACGTGTATAGGCAGAGCTCTAAGATACTAGCAGACGATGACTTTTGTAATTATTGTTATTAAGAATTCCAATTACAACTGGTGTTTGGTAATAGGATCGCTCTAATTGCAATGAATACAATATCAAAACTGACGAACAGTAGCTCGGCAAATACTGCTCTGCTAACTGTACCAAAATAATTCTAGGTGTCTTAAAATTCGGGTGCTAGGTTCGGTAATGTAAGCATTTATCAAGCAATCTATACTCATATTATAAAGAGGTAAAATTTTTAAGTTTTTATGTAGGGGGTAATTCTGGAACCGCTGGTCGGATTGCCAAAATTCTTTCACTGGTAGATAGGTACAATGTTCCTGAGTGCTATATATAGGCTATAAAACATCACGTTACGATCAAATGGAGCCCAGCAGCGGATGAAACCGCGCGAGAGTAGCTAGTATCAGATAATTCTCTGTTGGAATAACAAAAATCAATCTACTGTATGTTTCTCACGCCACTGTTTTAAGTGCCTTAAGTGGCCTGCTAACCCTCACTGAGATGTTTGCATCTTGCCCTATTATTCTGTTCTTTGATTCTATGATTTCTGCTGATTTATAAGAAGTGAGACGTGCAAATGACGTGATGCAGACATTGTTTTCCTCAAGGAGTTGAGCAAACCCGTCACGGTTGGCGACCGCGTCCGAAGGCGAAAGGCGTACGACTGACAATGTTGCTATAGTACAATATTGTGATGATTAAGTGTTGCCACATGACAATATTGTTTCATAAATTAACTATTGTTCTGTTTGTGTCTGCCTCGTTAGTTGTGTGATTACAAGTCTTACATCCAAGCGTTTTGGGTCCAATTTGGTTGGAAGTTTAAAGTTACAGAAATCTCAGTTTATTAGGTATTTCATGAAACTAGTTTAGTTAATGGTCGTGGTGACACAAAAGTTAAGGCCCTCGTGCATGATATGTGGGCACATATCATGCACGAGGGTGTATGTTCAACAACAAGTACCAATGTGACATTTGCATTTTTTTATATGTACTTTCTAAGTTTATTTACACCCCACTGACATACGGTGAAGGAAAACATTGTGAGGAAACCTGGGCTTTTATTCTTTATTGTAAGTTTGAAATTGCCAATTTGCCTTGAGTAAACGTGATGTGTTCCAACCTTCTGGGTGTGAGAACAAGCCTTTGCTCAGCAGTGGGCACTTATAGTGATAGTCACTCATAGCAATAAATATGTGCAATGTGCATCTTTGCCTATCTCGGAGCATAAAAAAGGTTTTATGTTATGTATGTTTCTGTTTCATATTTAAATATTTGTGAATGCTTTTATAAGTGTTTTGTTGATGGGTGTTGACTCAAAGTAACTTAATTCATGAGACCCGAGAATATAATGCGGTGAAAGTGTGGAGAAATTCACATAAAACATTACATTTGTGATATCCACACGAGATCGGTTTGTTTACAGTGACAGTGCATCTTTTTTTCGTCGGCTAAGTAAAGGATATGCTTTTACAAAATTACTTCATTTAACAGGCTCTATGGCGGTAAAATGGTTACACAAAAATTCATATGAATTTTACAGTTTACCTACGATGATTATAGTCAGATTAACTGTTTTAAGCATTTTTAAGAGTGGGAGAGCCATGTTTCGGCACGAATAGGGCTGACTGGAGTGATACCACGACCTCGCAGGAAACCGGCGTGAAGTAATACTTAGTTTTTCTTTCGCCGTATGATTGAGGTTACTAGAGTCCGAATTCCCCCTAAAATCCCCCTATTCTTAAATCCCTATTAACCCAATAGAGGCCGACAACGCATTTATTTTCTCCTTTTGTACTACAAGTGTCCATGGGCGGCGCTGATTGCTTACCATCAGGTAATCAGTCTGCTCGTTTGCCGACCTTTCACATGAAAAAGGAATAATGATTTGAATAATGGAAATATTCGTCGAGAAATTCCTCTATAAAAGTGTTGTCTGAAAAAATCGGGCTAATAAACTTAGAGCGTGCGTTCATTCAATTACACAGTTGTTTTTTATTGTTCATCTCATCAATGCCTCGTTTCAAACGCTACCCGATTAGATACAGTCCGATTGGCGCGTGGTCCCCGAACGATCATAGAGATTAGTTCACATACGATGAATCACCATAGACTACACTTGTGACACAGACGCCATAGCACTTTGTAATGGATGTATTTCACGTCACTCTCATGTATGAGGTTTCGAAACATGGCAATGAATAGTTTCCTAGTTCAAAAATAAATTAATTCGACGTTCCAATACAATAAAACATTGAAAAATAACTAAACTTTTATTCATCGATTAATCGATACACCAAATTGTGGATATTTTCAGCAAATTTTTAAGAATTAAGTAGGTAAGCTATTTGACGCAAAAATACTGTGACTTCATAACTCAGTGTTTCATATCTATGTATCGTTTTTGATAGGTATTTGGATAAAAGTATTGAATTTGACTTGTTGGAAACTTTCGTAATATCAATGTGACTTTTTTCGAGTTATATGTACTTTCTATGATTATTTAGACACCACTTAAATTCGGTGAAGTAAATCGTGAGGCAACCTGGACTTGTAATTTCTAATTATAAGTTTGAGATCGCCAATCTGCCTTGGTGGCTAATGCTCAAACCTGCTCCATGTGAGAAGAGGCCTTTGCTCAGTAGTGGGCACTTATAGGCTGATCATGTGATGTAACAAATGTATTAAGACCTTTATCGATTGATGCAGCCAACGTTTGAAGTTTATAAGTGCAATAAAAGTTTGTTTATTTAAGATCTCTTCCGCCGATGCCGATGGTTAGAGTGAGTGCGTGTTTATGTGACATGCATGTGGTCTGTGTTGACATTAACTGTCTTTTGGTTTTTTTTCTTGAATGGCAACTTTGTTATCGGGTGAGATGGATTGCAGGGAATATTATAAGAATGAGGGAAATCTTGTTACCATGATTATGTAAGCTTGAATTTGCCCTAATATCGTAAGTATTTGATTTGGAGTTGAAAAATTAAATAAATTTAGGACAAATTTAGATCACCATTAGTCCTCAGTTTTTGTAAAGAGCTGGTCGTTGATGTGAATTTTTTTAATTTAATTTTGTCACAAATTGTTAAATACAATCGGAAATGACTCAAAATGATCTACCTTACTACTTGAAAATGCAACAACCTCCTTTATTTATTTTAGACACATCGACCACCGATAGTGGCACTGATATTTACTTCATAGACATAGCGTGCCACTGGCACTGCATAGAAATACAAAATGGCGTGATCATGTCACATTGCTATAAAATATAACTCCAATAATTGCCCGATAACAATCCAGCACGCTAGTTTTTACATCTGCTCTAGGTAACTGTACCTACTTCTATTAATTATTATTTTGATATTAATTCCTCTGTAAAATGTAATAAAAAGTTTTTAAGTCAGCCTCCATGTTTCCAAGGGTAGTTTGTTAGGTTGGCAATGAGAATTCCAATTCCAAATTTTAAATGAGGAAGTGAATTAGTTCCTTCCTCGTATTTCATATTTTATTTGCCGCCAATTTTTTTCCGTTTTAGACAATATTATTGAGTTTATTACGACAATAGGTAGGATATTCAAATAATATTTTTTATCTGTTCTATGTGTATTTCACAATGGTACAGTTTTGAATATGAATTTTAATTTGCTTAACCGCAATTTATACATCTAGTATTGCAAAATTAGCAATTGCTAACCATTTGAGGTGAGGTAAACGGTATGCTAATCGTTTAGTATTACTATGTTCCAGATTATAATACATATTGTTGACAGATATTTCAATACTACAAATGCAATTATGGATGGGCATAGTGCAGACTATTAGAAAACCAATCAAATCAAACCAAAAGAGGAAAACCATCATAATTTCCTGCGAAGCGTTTTTTCGCTGACATTTTTATATGTGGCAACAAAAGTTTTCCAATGGATCGCAATTCACGCGTAATCCGCAGCGCGCGTTTTTTGCAAATGTCGGCCATTTTCAATCATGTTCCAACGAGTTCATTGTACTAGCAGATTGAATTTAAACATATTCCGTGATTTTCGATTCTCGGAATATTTCGTGATTGAATTTACGTATTTTTTAAGCTTTTAGCCAATGAAACTGTATTTAAACCTTTATTGTATTTATAGTAGAATTGAGGAAAGCTCTTTTGGCAAATGTTTTTGAGACCTACTTATCGTTATATACATATATACTTTATCATTCACTGGTTATGTTTTTAATATAAAAACACGTGTGAAGTGTTTGTGTGTGTGTGTACCTACTGTAAGGATTTGAATAACACCAACCAAAGTAATGGCTACCTTCTCCATCTTTTGTACAACCGATTTCGATTGAAACCTCCAAAGCACTTGAGAGAAATTGTGGAAAAGAGGGAAACATGTAGTCGACTTCCGAGCCGTGCACTCGACGACGACACTCCCTCCTCCCTTTCTGTCTGGGGCACGCCGCTTTACTCTTTTTTGCTTTAAAAAAACGATTTTGATTTTAATGGCAGAAGAAAATAACATTCAAAGAATGTTGTTGTCTGCCGCGTTTAATTTTGCAATAGCGATTACAAACCTGTGTCTTTAGGATTTTTTGCTGGGTCTTAGTTAGGGTTTTCAAAATATGTAATTATTTGAGATTATTCATACAAAACATACTTCTGTGGACCTGAAAAGTCTAAATATACGTAAACTTATAAAACTGGACCTGTTCTTCACCTGTTTCAAATACTTACTGAGAGATTGTACGGTGTACTTTGTGCAAAGAGAATACACTAGAGAGGTTATAATTATCGTCATTGACTTTGTGTGATCCACAAATTGTTTTTTCGGGTCTGGGTGTGATGTGTATGTGAAATTGTGTGTTTGTCCTCGTGGTGGGATACACAGAGAAGTAAATCCTAAAGTGGGAAAAGGTTAAAAAAAACTTAGGCCTAGGCAATAACTAATCGCCAATTGTGAATTGTACTTAGTTGTGGGTACTGAGGAGAACTTTTACATCAATATTCATTTGTTTTCACAACAGCATTGATTATGTAGCTCCACTGAGCGACCAAATCTCCTTCAACAGTTACTTCCAGAGCCTCGTCTGGCAAACCTTAAGCAGTTCTATTGGCACGCATTGTAATACAATCATCGAGTTGACAGCTATGAGAAAACATCATGGAAATTGGTTCAGCGACCCAGAGAACGTTTTGTTCGACACGTATTCTACAAAATTGTTTTTTTTTATTGCAAGTGCTAGGTCAATTTTATTGTGTGCCCGTTACGCTAATGTGTGATTGTGGCTATAATTTTAAAAATTGATACTTGTAATTGGATTGTTGTGTGGGAGAAAGACGTGATATTTGTAAGTAATGCTTATTCGTATCTGTGGTTTTCAAATCATGCTTATTTTTTTCGCTTGTGTTGCCATGCACCAGGCCTAGTTAATCCGTGTTCTGACCAACATTTTTTATGTGATAAACACTTTTTTTATGTTACAAGTCGGCCATGGTACTCGTAACTCCTCTGGTGTTGTGGGTTTCCATGGACGACGTCTATTGCTTACCATCAGATAGAACGTGTCGTCTGCTCATTTACCGTCCTGTTTATAAAATAAAGGTTGCTCTTTTCAAGCATTGCAATTAAGCGCCTTATTAGCCTCTTAATAACCGAATCAGATAAGCGGTCAAGGCAACATGAGACAGAATCCATTTCGACCATAACACAAAGAATAATCTCTTCGTGACGCCCGTCTCCATTCTCAATTCACTTGATTACCAAACCATGAAAATTGACGTCGAACTGACTTAATTGCCTGTCACAATTACTTATTTGTTTTAAGGTCGGAGTCCCGAGGTCCAATTAAAGTCTATAATTAGAAAAGCGTACGATTCAAATGATTTCAATTTGATGTAACTTGATGAGGTTTTAAAAATAAATTGTAGTCGATCAGCTTTTAGGAGTTAGGTTAGGTTAGGTTATAAACAGCTCATTTTACATTTTGTCTTTACATCATCATCGGACCACCAGACGTACGGCATTGCGCCACCGGTACATGGTGGATGTCCCACATATACGTACAAAACGTTTTGGGAGCACATTCATCATGCGTACAGCCAACGAGTGGAATTCCTTGCCGGAGTCGGTGTTTCCTGATAGCTACAATCCGGGTATCTTTAAGTCAAGAGTGAATAGGTTACTTCTAGGTAAGCGCGCTCCATCGTCGACCGCATCGTCGCTTTCCATCAGGTGAGATAGCGGTCAAGCGCGAGCTTATAAACAATAAAAAAAAAAAAAAAAAAAAAAACAGCCTATAAGTAGTAGGAAGTAAGACTGCTGATCAAAGGTCTCTTCTTACAAGGAGAAGGTTAGAGCATCAAACACCACGCTAGCTCAAGGTGGATTGGCGATTTCAAACTTATAATCAGAAGTTATAAGTCTATCTTTCCCCACAATAGTATTCTTCACTGTATGTCAATAGTGTCTGAACAATCATAGAAAGTACTTATAACTCGGAATTAGTCATATTGCTACTTGCCACGTTTCGAAACCTGAGGGTGTCTCTCACCGTGTAAGGCGGCCGTTTCTCATACATGATTGAGAAACGGCCTTAACCTCTGTGCCACCAAGCCTATGTATATAATATTGTTTTTTACAAATGTTTAAAAGTTATGAACGCTTTCAAAGCAAAATCCACCGAGATAGGTCATAGCAATGGGGATATTTTATTCAAGTATCGGTTGATTTGTTTCGAAGCGCTAATGCCGATGTTAACCTACTTTCAGACGTCATTCAGCCACTATTGTCTATTCTCAATAGTTTCGTTTTAGTAGAACAAGACAATTTGAAAAACGTATTAGGGACTTGTAGACTTGTCCACCATTAATCATTGAGTTTCTAAAAGAAAATCTACTTTTTTGATGGCGAGAATATTTTTTGATAGCGCTCTTTAACAGATTTTGCCTTTGTTTTTTATTGGATTACGAGAAAAGAATAGTTGGATATTTTAATTTTTGAACCTACGCACACAATGACACGAAGCCCGTTTGCTTTACATTGCGCGCAATAAAATTATTATTTTTTTGATACCTAAAAATAAAAGTCGTTTCCCAGTGATAATTTTAGCGTGAAGCTACTTACTTAGTTAGAACTGCAGTATGCGTAGTTAACGGCTTCGTTAAATGTCTTTTTACACCCTGTATATATTTTATCTGTTGAAATTGTATAGTTATCTAAGCTTAACTGCTTGGGTATGGTTACTTATGTATTGTATTTTAACAAAACCGTCAGACGTACCTACTAACAAAAAATATAACCGAAAATTATGGCCTTGTAAGATGACGAACAAACCAGCAGCCGTCGGTTAGGAGTGTTCTTATTTCAAATTCAAAATAACGATTTTAATTTTTCTTATTCTTTTCAAATGTAAAGTTGCCAAACTAAAATATCTATTAGCATGTTACATAGAACCAATGGTGTTACGTTTTATGATATAATGTGTTGCCAGTTTTAAAATATTTTCGGAGGTTACCAGTAATTGCTCTGTTTTGTTATACGATGAACTAAATTATAGGTTAATGTGGCAATTTCTTGCACTCGTAAAGTCCGTTGTGGTTAGGCGGTTGCGCAAGAAACTGGCAACACAAACAGTTTTTACTCTCATTTTTTGTATTTCTTGTTGAACATAATATTGAACAAAAAAACCATTCACATTCACTGTTTTTCCGATTATTTTCAAAATGGAAGTGTAACTATAGTATCTATGTATTTCTAGATTATAAACTTACGTAGGTATTTTATTAACTGCATATTCATATCCTTTATTACATTCCATGCCATAAAGTACATAACTAAGGTGGAAAAGGAAATATAAAATGATTACAATTATGGACTCTGATGGGCACAGCAACTAATATCTGAAGAGAGGAAGGTGTTTTATGATGTAGATATAGTGTTTCGTTAATACAAGGTTAGATAGCGTATACCATATTTATTTTAAACTAGCGGCACTCCCCCGCTTCGCACGGGTCCAACTACCTCGCTGTTCACTTTCACTAGTCACTTTTTCCTAATCTTCCCCTCTACTTAAATGATATTTTCTTTGATAAGAACAATAACGAACACAACAAAAAAAGAATTAGCAAAATTGGTCTAGGCGTTGTTGAGTTATGCGCTTACCAACACATTTTGGAATCCATTTTTATATATAAAGATTATAGTGTGTATGCATGGTATTTAGACACCAGTGGTAAAGAAAAACATCTCGATATAATTTATTTTTCTAAATTCATTAATTCGACTTGAGCAATTGTCTTAATCATTGTTATTTCCTTCTCAGTGTGAGAAGAGGTCTGTGCCTAAGAATGGGCTCTAATAGGCTGGTGATGATGAAAGTCTTACCCAATTTAAAATCTCTACCAGTTTCAAGCCACAACGGGACTCTTATTCATGAGCGCCGTCTGGGAAGGCGCTGTGTGAACCGACAATGTTCAGGCGGGGTTCTTTTTATTATTTTTTTGTGATTGGAAAATAATCAAATGACTTCTCCCGCCGAGGGTGAGGCGGGAGGGAGTGTGAGACTCTTACTGAACAACCGCCCCCTTCCTTCCTTCTTTCTTTCCTTCCTTCTTTCTACTGCTCTAGACCAAGGCCGCGGTCCGTGTTATAGCGTTTACTTGGTGGTTTTAGGTGGGAGAAGTCATTTGATGATTTGCCCCTCACAAAAACAGACAACGCTATATCGATTTCAAATTAAAAAGCTATTAATTCTCGTCACTCAGTCTAGCGAAGACGCATCGAGTCGAGGTCCACTTCTAATTTATAACAATTGAGATAAATTCGCATCGTTAAATCAAAAGCGTTCATAACAATGAGTATTTATTGATTCTCTACCGAAGAGTGCAAGGTCCATGCTTGCTTGTCTTAAAATAGTATCTATTTTAACTATATAGGTACTTTCGTCGTCGGTCAAGCGCAATTAGGTACCGCGCCTCGGCCTGGAGCAGGAGAAGGAACGAGAGGTTTTTAGTCAGTAAGAGTCTATACTAACTTTTAAACTTTCGCGCTTCACACTTACAACATCAATTAAGCGGATATTAACGCGAAAATAATTATCTAAATACCTTGGTAGGCTTGACGTTTCGACCTAGTTGCACAGGTCGTGGTCACAAGCAGACTGAAGATGCGATGTCACAGCTCCCTGCATTCGGGCGATGAATCTTCATCTACCCCCTTATTTTCACTTTCTACCATATAAGGCCGTCTACACACTACGCTGACCGTATCCACAGATGTATTAACCGACTTTGAAGGAAAGCGAAGTTGTGTTTTCAGATTTAACGTAGACGACAATTTAAAGCCGTCCTCCCGATTGAAATTATTTGGGCATCTCTTTATTTCAACATTTTCACGCACAAGTCTTGTATGGTAGTGGCGATCACTGAAGAGAATTTGCGGTCGGTGGAATTCTACCCAGTGATTAGAACCAGCCTGGAGCAGGTGTTCTGCTATCACTGATTTGTTGCTCAGTCGGTTCTTGACTGCGGCGATATGTACCCGGCCTACCACTAATAAGCGTACCAAGGTATTTAGATAATTATTTTCGCGTTAATACCCGCATAATTTATGCAGTAAGAGTGACGCTTCCCTCTTGCCATACCCTGGCTGAGACAAGTCATTTGATGACTTTAACTCCACAAAAAACTATATATGTAGGTACTTACGACCGTTGATGATGATATGTTCGATGATGTTTGAAAATATAAGAGAAGGTTGCCGTTCCAGATGTCCAGAAGGTAAATGATCATCAGTTAGGCTTTAAGAAACCCAGTAATTTTATCTGACTGTACATTACTTTAAAAATATATTGTTTTTATGGCATACGAGCATGTGGATTACCTGATGGCAAGCATTCGGCGCCGCCTAAGAACAGTTTTAACGCTAAAAGAATTATGAGTACGTTGCCGACCTTTTGTAAGTTGTAAGGGATTAAAGGAAAGGGGATTAGGAGATTGGGTTATGTATGTGAGAGCCGTGCTTCGGTACGAATGGGTCGGCTCGACCGGAGTGATACCACAGTTTGACAGATAATCGGCGTGAAACAACCACAGCTTTGTGTTTCGCTGTGTGAGTGAGGTTACCGGAGGCCCAATCCTTCCCCTCCCCCAATTACAGGTGTCCATGGGCGGCGCTGATTGCTTACCATCAGGTAATCCGCTGCTCGTTTGCCGATCTATTACATAAAAAAAAGGTTTGGGCCTCCGGTAAACTCACTCATCTTTCACTACGAAACAATTTACATTAGTAAGTGATGTTTCAGGTTGTTTCACGCCGGTAGTCTGTGAGGCCATGGTATCACGCTGGTTCAGCCAGCCTGGCCGAATTATGGCTGTCCCACACTTTAATTACGGCAGTAGATAGATACCACCAAACACGAGTTGTTTTAGAATGAAGTCGGTTAAAGATAGTGTAGGTACTTCACGTTACCCAAGTACTTATGAATCATTTTTGGTACTCTATAAGCAATTGTTCCCATACTGTATTCTGAGAATGAAATTAGTCTTTGTCTTAATACAAATAAGGCTGATTTTCCTACTTCAGATGTAACTTTAGATTGTCTGTTTGTGGCTTCAATCACGAATAAGGTTGTCTCTGATCGATTTTGAACCGTGTAATCCGGTTTCATGACATTCGTTTAAGCGCAGTAAAGAGACACAAGCACAATATGATACTCTAATATGCCAAATAGATTTTCAACTTTGTGCTTTTGTCAATAAAGTGCAAATTCCTTTGGGAAAATATAGCAGTTTGGAGTATTTTAATATGCAGCTGGTTATTGAATTGTGATTAATTTGTGTTATACGAAAATCAGGTTGTTGTGCGATCGGTACGAGGTTTCAGTTCAGGTCGTTTGTAACGTCTAGTGGTTTGGCTTTGTGCCAGTTTACTGTTTTTCGGGCGCAAGTTATCGGGAATACATAATTACATTTACACTTCGTTGCCAAATTGCCAAATTATTAGTGAGAGCTTAAATCCTTATAATTAAAAAGCACAGCATTACTCAATTTGTTGCTAGCAATAAAAATAAAGACTTTTTAAACCAGCCAGCCATTTGGCAACCCTAATCATAGAGGGAACCAGAGCTCAAAGCTTAAACAAAAAGTTTAAAACTTGTCGGTGCAACAAACGTGACTGTAGTTAATCGCAAAAAATACACAGAGAATACATTTTCAACCTTACAGTTTTTGCTGTAGAGTTGAAATTCAATTTATGAAGGACCATTTGGGGTTGTCGATGTTCTAGTTTCTGTATGAAATAGTCTCCTGTCAGAAAATCAAAGATGGCGGCAAAAGAAGCGCGAAAAAATTCGTTGAGGTTATGTTTTTGCAGTCAAATGTCGACTTGCAATATGGTTACATTGTAAAAAGCTAATGTAGACCCTAAATCGACGTTTTGATAAGCTTATTTATGGTTATAGAAAGTTTAAAGTATTGTAATCGTTTATGGTCACGATTTTGTATTTTTGTTAGGTGTTAGTTTCGTTTTTATTGGCACAATGAAAGTTCAAAAAAAATTAACGTCACAACAAAGCATAGTTACCTAGTAAGTATTTTGGAAGGACTTATACAATATATATTTTATTGTAGGTATAACAGAAAGACATGGTCCTTCATTGTCAGATTATTTTCCAAGAAGCATAAACCACTTGAAACGTAACATTTTCCTCTAAATGCGTCTACATACGTCATTCTAAACTTAACAAAGCAATATAAAAAGACTAAGCGTACCTATGTATTTATTTACAAGCTGAAGTCTACTGATATTATAAATGTGAAAGTTTGTGAGAATTGGATCGTATATTTGTTATTCTTTCACGCGAAAACGGCAAGACCGATTTGGTTGAAATCTGGTATTTAGATAGGTAGATATATATAGATTATTACCCCTGCTTTTTATTAACATACCACGCGAGTAACATCGCAGGCGATAGCTAGTATACACAGGGTGGTTTTGAATGTGTTAGTTCGAAGGCGCCATTGCTTGAGGCAGGTCAGTGACCGACGCTTGAATTGATTGAATCGAGTCATGTATACGTTGTGGCCCAATTGTAGCTCAATTTATTTATAGGGTAATTAAATACGTGTTTGTTTTAAGGGATGCGTTGGATTTGTGTTTCGTAGTAATTGTGGATTTGTCTCGTTGCCAACCAAAATTGTATATGATATTATTGTCACTGTGTTACATGGTGTTTTTCTAGTAATCTGTGCGCCATTATGAGTTGTTTTAGGGTTTATAATGGTCTTCGAAATTAAGTTTGTTTATTGTTTTAGATATTTAAAGCCGAAAAGCTGAGGTCATATTTTGTCATACCCTGATCTTCCCTTTCGGATAATACAAATAGTTTGAAAGTTATTTATGCTGGTCCTGAGGAGAAATATTAAATGGACTTATTTGACTAAAATACCCATTTTAGTCCAGTTACCACAGGTTGTTCTTATTTCAAAAATAGTCCGTTTTCATCTTCTTACAACCTTGAACAAAAAAAAAAACAAAAAAAAGTTCTAACCTCATTGTAGAATACGTAATTTGAATCTGACATAGCATAGACAATTGATTACGAACCATATTTAGTTGGCGCGTCTTCCTTTATGCAAATAGCATTATGGCTTGATGTAATAACGGAAAAGCAATAAATTATAGATAAAGACAGTTTCTATATTCGTCCATAGATAATATCACTTTGATTTATTGAGGTGGATGCTTCGATCTATCGCTATTTGATGAGGTAAAGCAAGAAGGGTATCGATTTTCGAGTTGGGCAAAGCAATATTAAGGTTTTTTTTCGATTTCAGTAAAAGTACACTCACTAATGACTTTCTGTCATCAACGAATGATTCCTCCCGCCCTGGGTGAGTGATAAAATACCGGCAACACATTTTTTTAACAGTACCTCCTTTGGTGCTGTTGTCTATGGGTGGCGCCTATTACTAATCGTTTGCTGATCTTCCAATAAAAGTAGGAGAGCTTCAATATTTTATTATAGGGTGCTTCGGCACGAATGGGAAGACTTGATCTCATTGATGCTACGGCCTCACACAAAAGCACCGTGAAACAACGCTTCGACTTATGGGTGAAGTTACTGGAAGAATCTTTCACCCGCTTTTTCAAATTCACGATCCACAAATTCACCAATTTTGAAAAGTACTTAACCGTTATGCCCAAAAGTCCGGCAAACTCATTTTTAACTGCTCAGTATATGGTGATCCTTCTGCTCGTTTGCCGACTTATCTCATAATATAAAGAAAATTGTTATAAACAAATAGATTAGGACATTAATTCCAACTATTAGCTGGGATGAGATCGCCATTTTTGTTTAGTGATGGCTCGTATCTCGCGTGGGTGTTGCGTCCCGACAGTCTGTCGCCTCTTAATAGGCTTTTTGGGCAAATTTTAGGGTAAATTGATACTGAGAGCCTAGTTAATCTGGTATAGGTGGGTAGAAATATAAAGCATGTTTTTAAGTTAGAGGACAGCAAATGAGCTTATGGATTTACTGATGTCAACGTCGTCTAGGTACACCCGCAACAAGGGAAGAGTTACGAGTGCTCTTCCGACCTAGGGATTTGGAATTTTTTGCATTGGGGAGGGAAGGTAAATAAGAATGGCTTTGTTATCTACTAAGGATTAAATATTATTCAGGCTATGTGTATGAAAAGTGCTGATGAGAGCAGTAAGCTATTGAACAAGCATTCGCTCTGTAATGGACAGAATTAAGCTGTTGATGATGATAGATCCTACATCCTAAGTCACGCAAGTGAAGTTTGAGCGCGATTAAACACAGATAGAAAATAGCAACATGCTGTTGGGCAGTAGCCCGCGAGGCTGATCGGCTAGTCCGGTCAGAGAATGCTCCCATTCCGATCTTAGAGAACTTAGTTTCTGTTCCCTTAATGTCTAAAGGACCTTTCTCATCAAAACTCCTTGGCATCTACCACTTTAGAACAGGAACAAGAACCAAGCATTCAGCTATATGAGTTTATCTCTTACGAACCATTTGGATTAAGTATTTGGGCAACAAATAAAAAAAGATAAAACCGAACATGAATGGAATCAGATTATTCGTACGAATCAAATTCTGGTACATACATACATAGCTACATAGGTATCGAGCGCCCGGTTGCCATGGCAACCGCTCGCGACCGATCGATACGGCGTAAACAACTCTGCATCCCGACTTTCATTGACACTGGAATATATTAAACTATTTGTTGCCTAGTGACATTGTAACACACAAACTTTGGTCTTCTCTACATCAAAGACTGCCTGTGGCAAGCCTATACTAGGCCTCGTTAACTTCAAGTAATGGAGGCAAAGAGCCTTTTATAAATGCTAGCTAAATACCTTGCCCTCACAAAACCCTCATCATCTTGAGTATTATCATCATCAACATCCCTTGCATTGTATTTCCTCATGTAAGCGAGTTTACCAGAGGCCAAATCCTTCCTCACCAATCTTCAAATCCTTAACAACCCCCCAAAAGGCTGACGACGCACTCATCTCCTTCGGTATTACGGGTTTGATTACTTATTAACAGGTGATCTATCTGCCTTAACCTCCACGATGCAATGATTCATGATTCAAGAAGTTCAGGTCTATCACAGAGGACAGTAGCTCGGTCCCAATCAAAATTTAGTCTACTAGAAAAGTAGGTTCGGTGTGGTAATGAATATCTTCCACATGACTCTAAACAATCATCTTGGCACTCCTTTTCTTTTGTCTTTTAATACTTTTTTATTAATGCCTGTCCTTTGCGCTTCCGTCTTTATCTTCTTTCTCTTTCTTTCTTTCTTTAGGAACGTTAAAAGGAATCGTATGTTTTCTCTCGTGTCCAATTTGTCTTGTTTCAGACAAAGAATTTCCCATACATCCCGCTAAACAATTAATCGTTCTCATTGATTTATCGTCGTCACTAATGTGGCCATCAATTAAGGCTATAGTTTGTCTTAATCTTGGTTTATTGGTCATTGCTTGTAGATCATGAAGGATATTATTATATTTGATCATACATATAGAGATGGTGACGTTCCTTTTAATCCCTTAAGCTCTTAAGAAGTTCTATGACTGTAGCCATTAAATGATACGTATATGGCGGAACTCAGTCCTTAGCAAGTTTTCGGAACAAAATTGCTACTGAAGAATAGTTTAATTATGTATTAGGCTTTTGCCCGCGACTCCATTCGCAAGGAATAGTGAGTTTCCTATAGATTTTTGGTATAAAAACTATCCTTTATTCATTCTCGAGTTCCACACTATGTCTGTCTGTACCAAATTTCGCAAAAATCGGTTTAGTAGTTTAGGCGTGAAGAAAAGACAAACAGACAGACAGACAGAGTTACTTTCACATTTATATTATTAGTTTGGATTGATTTACATTAAATATTTTATATTGATTGATATAATAACCACGTAGGTAATAAAGGTCTTTAGACATACACAGAGTCCAGACTATTTGCTATTACTGAGAATTTTTCAAAAAATCCTATTCCTATACTTATGTTTCCATTTCAACCAGCGAGCCATCCAAATTATGTACCATACCTTCAAAAGCATCAACCTCATCAAAGTTTGCCAAAGTAACTTCAAAAACGAAATTCTCATGATCATGTCGACTTGGAAGTATGCGTCAAGTTTCGACATTTAATTTTGTGCGGTGTAGGCGTGTGTGGGCAGTCCAGTTAGAAGTTACCGATCTAACCGAATCGTTACCGTCTCTACAAGGACGCGGTTATTTATTGCTTAAGTTAAACTAAGAGGTTAGATTTTAATAGCGTTTAATGTTTACATGTCGGGTTGCGTTTTTGGTTTGATGCGTTGCCTCATAATTTATTTGGCATTTTTATGTTTATTAAACTTATTTTTTATTGTATATGTTTTCAAAGGAGCTGACGGATTACCTTATGGTGTGCAATCAGCGCCGCCTATGATCACTCGTGATACCAAAGGAGATGTTACTACAAGTATTTATACTTCACGCTGGTATTCTGTCGCTATGGTATTACTCCGGTCGAGCTGATCCATTAGTGCTCAAGCATTCTTCTCCCACAGTTTAGGACAATGATATCATTTTGCTTCATGAACTAGAAAAAAAAACCAAACTTAGAATATTTTTAGAATGTTGATTTCCGTTACACAAAATTGCGCACCGCTGACTCCAAAATGAATGTTCGTTTGGGTGAAAAAGTTTCGTTAAGCTTGTTAAAAAGTTTTTAATTAAATTTTAATCAATGGCTCGGCCACGTCCCCTCTCTGTGGGGTGTGTCAAAAATATTACAATGTTTTTGTAGCTTAATTATTACAAATATTGTGAGCTATTTTAAGACATTTAATTAGATACTCGACGTGTTTTTGAGTCGTTAACTTTTTTTGGTATTAGGGCCTGAAATATTGTTTCATTGAGCGAGTGCCAACAATGAGATTTTAGCCTCTTAAGTTATTATGAATTTCACGAAATACTAATTATCCTGCTAAAATTAGAGCGTTTTTAAGTTACTGCCAATTTGGCTTCGGAAATTCGCCACACACGACATTATTTTTTACACACACACAAACAGTTGCTATGTGAATTATAATCTGTATTATGTATGTTTCCCGCCATTTTTCCTCACCTAATCCACAGATAACACTTTCACTTTCGATCTGCAATAGGTTTCACATTGCATCCGAATCCGATTATGCAGTCGGTAGTTGACATTTTCTTAAGGGTAAGGTAACTAACGCTTTTATTTAACCTTTTTTTGTTAAACTTTTTTATTAGGTTAATGCGTATTTTTTTATTTTTGTTGATAATGTCTATGGTGTAGCAGAGTCCCAAAGAAAAGACAAATGAACTGTCAAAAAGTGGGGTTTCTTTAACTACCTACCTTTGCCAGTCTTTGAAAAGTGAGTTGGAAAATATTTTTTGTTCCTAAGCGAACATTTATTTTTTAAAACTTGATTTTAGCTGCTTTGTCTATGTATTATTTTAAACTTTAATCTATCTCTGTATCAAATTTCATTTAGATCGGTTCAGTAGTTCAGTTGAGGATAATCCATCTATCTATGCCATACTTACAATAATAAAAATGTCAATTAAAAAAGCTGCACCAAAACCCGGTGCCTAGTTTTGAACATTTACCTAAACATAGCGACTTTGTTTTATACTATGTAGTGATGTAGATTTTTTTTTCTATCTTCTTTTCGATCTTTCGGTAAATATTTTATCGATCTATTTTCTATATATCGAGCTACTCTGTAACCAATTCAACTTTCTAAATGTTTATCCATTTTACATAATAAGTGGCTAGTGCATGTACTTCACCTAATGGCGGTCGATTCATTACGTCTGTAGGAGCTGTCGATTGGTTGGTGACAGCGAGGCAGTCTAGTACCTATTTACGTAAAGCCTAGCTTATATTTATTACCTATATTCAATAAAAAAAAATATGTCCATAACATGTAGGCATATTATCTATACAATATGTAAGTGGATGTAACTGTCTTTGTATTGTTTAGGGCCTAAGCAATCGGCATTTAGAAAAAAATTAGAGCAAAGTTCTTATTTTAAACTATAGTTTATTTTTTCTTGTCCTGTTGTTGTCTGTTCCTATATCTTTAAGGGCTAATTTTTCAATAAGACAGTGACATCAACAATTTTATTCCTCACATAACGTTTATCTGACTGAAATCTGACTAAAAATCAGTCCTAAATTAATTAACAAATGTCTAATTATTTATAGCATTCTCTGTTCAAATTCAAAATTATTTATGTTTGATTAGGTAAAGTATTCAATTCGAGGAATGGTTCAAATAATTAACAGTCATTAAAAAAGGTTAAACACAGTCAATAAGTATAGTACCATAGACAAACATTTCTTAAATAAAAAGTCACTAGTTATTGGGCCTCTTCCTGTATAACTCAATCAGCTGCTACTTAAAACAGCATTGTTTTGTTATTGTTTTTGCATCGTAATAGACACGTAATCTTTAACTCCGGATCTGCGGCTTTTCACGCATTCGCCGCAGTTACCTATTACCAATAGCAACACAATTTAGATCGATCGGAAATACGAAAATCGATTTCGTAGATTTATTCGATTCGTTTCACTAAAGTTGCGAATACTTACTTTTAACTTTGTTTATAGACAAACAGTTACGAAATTTAAATTTCGTGTTTTAATTAGGTACTTGCTACTTTTGTTTTGTATTATTTAAGAGCCTATTTACCCACTTTATTTGACAAAGAGAATTAAAAAATAAACATACCCTTTATAAGGCTGGCTATTCACTTTTGACTCCTCTGGTGTCTATGGGCCGCGCTACTCGCTTACCATCAAGAAAGAGGATTATTTAATTGCAACTTTATTAATAAATCTAATTGAATCCACACCACATATACCTACGCATTTTGAAACAATATTAATCATCGTAAAAGAAAAAAAGTGATTTGCTCACAAATTATTCAACATTATAAAACAAAATTTTAGGTTAGGTTAGCTTAGAATAAAGAAAAAATAAATTGATTTTGGTACTTTTAGTAAACAGATAGTCCCACATCTAACAGTATAGTACGATAGATTTATGTAATAAGCAAATTTTGCAAATGTGGGAGAGCCATGCTTCGGCACGAATGGGTCTGCTCGATCGGAGTGATACCACGGCCCCACAGAAAACCGGCATGAAACAACCACAATGTTGTGTTTCGCCGTGTGAGTGAGGTTACCGGAGGCCCAATCCTTCCTCTACTCTTTCCAATCTCTAAATCCCCAAATTCCCAATCCCTAAAAGGTCGGCAACGCACTCGTAACTTCTTTGTTGCGGGTGTCCATGGGCGACGCTGATTGCTTACCATCAGGTAATCCGTCAGCTCGTATGCCGTACTATCACATAAAAAAAAATGCAATTTAGTGTTTTCAGTAGGTAGTAATTTCGAATGTTTTGATTGAAAAAAAAGGAGTTAAGTAATAGTTAAAGTATTAAATAACACCCATTTAAAAATTCTACATTTCGTGCATTCGCCATTGGTTGCACTGAGCAAGTGTCTGGGATAAGACAGGCTGGCAAAACAGCCTGTCTGGTCGAAGTACAACGTTGCAAATCGCGCCTGCGCACAGGAACCGGTCGCCTCGCAAAGTGCGAATCAAGAGAGCTACTATTGAAATATGAATGATTATAAATTCTGTTTTACTATATAATTTGAATAATAAGATTGCATAATAATATAAGTTGTAAGTATTGTGTTGTGTTTGGTTGCTATTGTGATTGCGGAGTAGATGGGACAAATTCAACACTTTTTATGTAGGCACTTATGAAATGTCAAAAACAATGTTTTTACGAGTTTTTTTTGAGGTTATTAAATTATAACTTCATCTAATATTATGTCAAATAGAAAAGTTGCTTCTCTTCAATAAAAATGTGAATAAATGATAGTAAAACTAAGCTTAAAATTATTTAAATCGATGTAAACGAGTTTCAGATACAAACTTTAATAGATTTATTATTATTTTTTTTACTAAGACATCTACCCCTTTGCATTGCACATGATCACATGTCTACTCAGCCTACCGGCCACGGGCAATAATAAGAGTAAACTTATAATAATTAATAAAACCTATTTAAAAGGCTTCGCTCAGAAGAACCAGTTTTAATATAATGAAAGAATACTCCTCCTAGTTATCAAGTTACATATAAGATCTGAATGAAGCCGTAAGAACTCAAGTGGTGTGGATGTAAGCCAGATTTCCCGCCCTTATTGGATATGCACAGATTATGTAACGGATTTTGTAAATGCGAGTAAGGAGGTGGGATTAGAAGGTTTTTTTTTACTTTATGAAACACTGCTTGCTAAGGAGATATGCGTCTTTACGTAAGTGTTAAGATGTTTTTTATGCGTTGCTGATTTGTGAGCGCTGAATTGAATATTTTGTGGTTGGATTCATTGCCGAACATATTTTTTATGATTTCATAACTTTATACTGTAGCTTTTATACCTTCGAAGTTGAGCTTATGTGTAAATAACACAATTTTCGCCTTCTCATGACATTATTTTATGTTAAAATTTCAAAGTCTGTACTTACTATTTATTAAATATATTTTTTCGTTAGCACGCAGCACGCTTTAATTCGTACCTATCATTGAAGAGACCACCTTACCTTTTATTTTAAGGATTTCGTATACATATATGAACTCAATAACTAATTTGATCTTAACTATCACATATTCAAACAATAACTTTGTAGATGGCAAATGTTAGTTAATATAATTATTTAATGTCTTTGAAAGCGCCATAGCGGTTCAATATTTTAATTTTATTCTACTTAATGTGTATGCGTTAGTGAGTATTATCGACACGTTAAAATATTTACATAAAACTATAGCCACACAGACGGATAAGGCAAACATATCCGTTGGAGCTTTTGCCTCCAACTTGCATATAGCGGTACCTATAATTTTATTTGGTAGTATTTTACATTCGGCCGTAGTTTTATATTCAACGGTTGTAAAACCAGTCTTAATAATAAGTGATACTAAGTGTTAAATTGCCATGCATCCGAAACGAAAATTAGCTACACTTAGGACGTTTTTAGGAATTTCTTTTTTTCGAGTTTAGGTAGTTCTGACTTCGAGAATTGTATCATCATTATCATCAGCCTGATGTCGTCCACTGCTTGGACGTAGGCCCCAATTGCACGCCACTGAGCTCGATGTTCAGTTCTTCTCATCCAACGAGAATTGTATGTCTTCTGGTATTCTGAATGTCCAGTTGTCCATGGACAGCACTGACCACCATCTATCAGATGACGAGCCGAACAAATGGCCACCTATCTCTTAAAAAATATGTGTAAGTACAATACTGTAAGTAAAAAGGTGTAGATAGGTTACAAGCGCTCACCAAGCGATTCATTAAAATGTGGCTAACTTACTAGCCACACTTTTCTCATATTTGTCTCTTTTTCACTCGCGATTATTGAATCATGCCATCTCACTTTGACATCTAAACATACGAATTGTTCACATGTATCAGTGTGTCGTTTGTGAAAATCGAATTTTGTTTTAATAACCTATCTACACCATTTTACTCATAATATTATTGTATAGGTATATTTTGCGTAACTTTTTCTCTTGAGGCGGGCAAATCATCGAAAGTGTCAGGCTCTTACTGACTGAAAACCAACCCGTTCCTTCTTCAGACCGAGCGACCAGCACTCAACCTGCAACCTCGGCTATTCTACTATGTAACTTATGACCCAATATTAAATCAAGACCAGTTGACATAATAGGAGTGCCCCTAAAACCGGCTTGTTATACAAAGGCTTTACGACTCAAACAAGGACCTCGTTTGCATCGCATTGACTTTACAAAAATCCGTTAAATTCAAAATATATTCATTCGAATTTCAAATCATAACACGGTTTTCATTCGACGGACGTTTCTGTTTTTTCTGCATTCATTTTCCTGTGTGCGAATGTTTTTTTTTCTCATTTTTTTCATTGCAGTCCTATCTTTTGAGTTTTGCTTTTACTGTTAACTCAAAAGCCAGATTTCCTTGAATTTTAGGTTAAGTATAATATCACATTCAAGTTATACCTTATAGGTTAAGTATAATATCACATTCAAGTTATACCTGACTCTTCTGAAATTGAACTTAGTGAAGTTTTTACGTCAAGTTTGCCGGGAAGTGCCATTCGCAATAACAATATTTAGAACTATTTTTCCTAAGAAAGTGAATGGAAAAACACATGTTTATAAGGCCCATAAAATCAATAATAGTACGTCACGCTACCCGCCATTTCTTCATGCATTATTTGTCTTGCTACCAGCCGGATGTCCGGTCATCTATTATCTATTCCCCCGATGCTGTATCGGTTGGTTTTTGACAGATATAGTATACAGATGTAACATTTCATTGATAATGAATTATGCAAATATTGATGGTCATATTTTTATCCGCAGGTTTTTTCGTCTATAAATCGATATACAAAAAACTAATTTGCTTTCAATAACAATTTTAAATTTGCCTTAGTGCGGTTAAGTGAATTCGACTTATGATTGCTTTTTACATAAGAAACCTTCGTATTTTTCTATTCCTCGCCATCAAACTACACTGACTTCAAAAGAGAGCAGTGAACATCGTCAAAATAATTCAATACGCCTAATAAAATTGCAGATACTTAGAAAAAAATTCTACGGTTACTGAATATTTCCTTCCCATCGAAGACGATTAAGTAATAAAATTAATTTCAAAACAGTGTTGTAACGCAGCTATTACACGCCACTATAAAAGCTTTTAACAAAACTTCCATTTATATCATCCTAGAAGGCTATAGCAAAAAGAGTACTTAATTTCCTTCCAATCATTATCTTTTGATGCGCATCGTCTAGCGGATGTCCGGTCATCCATCGACGGCAGTAAACGTCCTTCGATTACTCACCGGGATCCATTTGAAACGGTAATGACATTGTTTCGCGGTCTCCAAAGGATAGTGATTCTAATGGCGGCTTGGCGGCCATCTTTGACACTTGATTGTTAAGCTGTCATTTGTTACATAAATATGGTCTATGGATTGTGTTATCTGTGGATATATTTGGCGGGATTTTTTGATGATGTTAAAAGATTTTTGATCAGCTTCTGAATGGGAATTTAATATATCGAAATATTTATTCAACTTTTCTTATTCATGATTATTTTTTATCTAAAATCTAGTTCTTGAAGATTTTATAAGCCAATTGACAATTTGACTGCACGGTTGGCGCGGTGGTTGGGCAACTGGCTGCCGCGCAACGTGTCGCGGGTTCGATTCCCGCACGGAACAACTCTTTGTGTGATCCACAGATTGTTGTTCTGGGTCTGGGTGTGATGAGCATGTGAAATTGTATGTTTGTAAACGCACCCACGACACAGGAGAAAATCCTAGTGTGGGCCAACGTTTTTCTTTAAAAAAAAAATCTTTCAAAAAAGTCGAGGAATATACTTTGATTTAATAATATGTTTGATTAACAGTGTACCTACATAATTAAAATTATATTTTTTTTATATATTTTCTTCATAATGCTACAATCTTCTTACGACAAGACTACTTTGTGGGAACAAATAAACAGTAAATCAACTTAAAAGAAAATATTTAAAGTAGGCTAAAAAACGTATGTCATCTTGAAATACCAGAGAGTGGCAGTAACCTCGAAAATCGTTCGTTACTATGACATATTCAGTTCTGAATGCATTCCACTGGCCCAGAGACAATGGCTGCCGAATGACGGCGCCGGTGCAACCAAACAGGCATGCGGGGCTTCGAAATGTTTATCTAGATTGGAGACGATTGCGAAATGTAGGTGCATTTTAAAGCGTATAACACGCTTTACGCACGCTTTTAGTGGTATTTATTGTTTTGGAAACTATTTAAAGATTTGTGTACATAGTCTCTCAACAAGGCGTCAATAATTTTACCTTCGCTAGTGTTAATTCTAGAGTTAACTTTAAGAGATGACCTTTCTGCTATGACGGTTTAAAAACCTTCATTTAAAAGAAAATGAACTTTGCTCTGGAGTGTAATATTAATTTCTTTGTAATGTATTTGTCATAACACAAAAAAAAATTGCAACAAAGCGAATGTTCTTCCGAGACATGGCACACAGAATTCTGAAAAGAACCGACCCACGAAATATTACGCAGCAGCTTGTTTCCCAGCCACAGCCACTTCATCATTACCGTCATCAGCCGGAACACGATCACTGCTGCACAAAGGCCTTTCCCTTGGTCTTCCACGTCGAACAACAACTCTCCCACTTGCATTGGCTTTCAAGACTCTGACGATGCCGTCATTCTAACTACCGGGACGGGTGTTGTTACGTCTTCTGAGCTGTGGTTCCTACTCGAGTACTTTCCTGGCTCATCAGCCGTCATTATTTCTAGCTTTAAGTCCTACCCATTGCAGCTGTAGCTTGCAGATTTTAGGACCTACATCTGTTCCTAGTGAAAACCTTAAAAAAATTTTGGTTTCTCAGTCACGAATCTTATGACTCATAGTTTAAGCCATACATATTAAATTAGTATTCTAACAATACATGTAAAACAGATGTAACTAACGTAGCGTTTATCATGTAAACTCGTGCACACACTGTCGCGGTGTGAACGAACTACGGCGGTGCATTGAATAAATAATGACGCGTACACATTGACATTTGTGTTTATCTGATCCTAATGTTGATGTTTAAGTTTTTATTTTTTCTAATAGACCTCCTTTTTTTATTTGGATTATTATTTTTTTAGATGATGATGTAAGTAAAAATGAATAGAAGATCGTCTTTTATGTCAACGTAATTTGTAATTTGAATCTTGTTGTCAAAAAGAAATGGCCCCATTCTCGATTTGAATTTGAAATCGACGTCAGTTGTCAAATTTTTGAACACTGAACCAGGAAGCAAAGAGGATATATTTTTGTCTACCTATTCAGAAAATAATAAAGAAGCCTTCGTGCTCGTCTCATAACCGTCTTCTAAGTACCTACTTCACAAAAGAATAAATAAAAAAAAAGTTTTAATACAAATGTGTGAAATGAAACCATGCTCTCCTAAACGCTATTTCTAACTGCATAAGGTTGATTTTCCTCGTTGAAATTGTGACTTAAGCGTGTACAGGACAATATGGGTGTTTTGTAAAACACACTTGTAAGGACGAATGTTTGTTCGTTTGTGTTTTCTTGTCTCTTTACTCAGTAACTGCATTAATGAGTTCGTACCCTTTATTTTGTAAAGAGCGTTCTCCTGAGACATGCGTTTTGAATTCATTTAAATCTGAAGCGTTTTCTTATAGTTTCGTTACCGTGTTGACAAAGAATTTTACTGATGTTTTTTTTTTTAGTTGCTCTATGGAAATTTCGGAATTTATGGGTGGTCTGTTACGCTTTTGACTCGTCGTGTCAGGGCTACTGATTTTGTGTTTCGTCTTAATAATCTATGAGTAAAAGATCAGTAATATTACCTGAGGTAGCTAACTGAAGAAAATATTTTGATTATAACTAAAGTAAGCTTTCATGGATTACTGAATGACAGAAAATACGAAGTGTGTGTATATATAGAGATTTGATTTTGTAAAGACATTTTTTCTATACAAATTATAAAATGACTTCTTATTTAAACACAAGAAGGTATTCCGCGATCTCGTGAATCGAGAATTCTCGAGAATAATGAAACAATGAATTTATATTTGTAAAAAGGCCATAAAGCAGCACTTTTACACGTCAATACAATATATACAAAACTAAATGAAGCCAAATAAGTAGCTATATGTCTTTTAGAGGTTATTAAATATAGCTTGATCAGAAATGTCGTCCATATGCAAATTAAACTTAACAAAACATTACATAAAGTTGCATCGCATTAAATATCAGATCTCCGAACGGTACACAGTGTCGTAAGTCATTGGCTTGTCAGAAGCTTGTCGAGCGATTTCGGTCACGATCGCAACGGTCCTCGGTGCTGGGACTTGTGACAAAAAAGATCTTTTTAAATGTCTACCGGGGTCAAGCGAGAGCGATGGACCGAACGATTGTTGTGATGATTTAATTTTATAGTTAGGTATACATGTCGTATGTGTAGATTGTTATCAAAACAGGTTTTTTTTTGTTTTTCTAACCTAGCTTCACTGACGCAGTATTTTGAGTATTTTGATGTTTGTAAAGTGTAGTTTTTACTTTATTGTTTAGTTGATTTTGAATTTGACTTTTAGTTGATTTCTACTTTGAACTTAACTAAGTGGTAAAGTTTAGTTGTCATGGGTGCTGAGCAAAATGGTATTCAAGTTATATTGGGTTAAGGGTAAACTTTTAATCGAGATATCAAAATGTAAATATTAATAAAGTCAAACTGATAGTATTGGTACCATCGGGCCTGCTGCTTCTTTACTTCCCTATCGCACCAGAGATCGCCAACGCGGTATTATCCTTTGTTCTTTATCTACCATCATAATCATATTCAAACGTTCTTCAACATCATAGTTTAAGCAACCAACCATCGTACCAATGGTTTCCAAACCCCGAGAACTTCGTGTGATGTTATTTTGATACGGAATCTGAATAAAATAAAATGAAATAGATGCGACAGAATGTTTCCGACGTCCTCCTATTTACGACCACACCATATGTAAACGTGAATCTCTGTCATAGTTTATAGACACCATGATATTGTCAAATCATGAGACAGTCAAACAGGATCTGTTTGACTTTAAAAGTGCTTCGAGTTAGTATATTTGAAATAAATGATTTGACTTTAATATGCTCTTCTTAAATATCCCAAACCTTAATCTACAAAGATCGGCAACGCACTCGTAACCCGTTGCGTAAGCCGTTGTTGCGGTTGTCCATGGGCGGCGCTAATCACTTACCATCAGGTAAACCGACTGCTCAATTGCCATCTTATCGCATAAAAACTGGGTTTACCGAGATCAAGGTAAAATTTTTACAATACAAGTACTGTAAATTTCATTATCCTTACTAATACGAAAATGTGCATGTCTCTGTGCTCTTTCCGTTACATCGGAATCGGAACGTTTTTCTGGTACGTTTTTTGTGTCTGTAATTTGGAACTGGGTACCTACATGAAATTGATAGAATACAGTAGCTACTTTTGTTTTTTTGTTTCTTTGAAAAGGCTTTCCAAGTCACATACAAAAGTTATCGCAATAAACACGTATTTTTACTTCAAGGATGAACACTAAAAATATAATGTCATGTATACTATTCAAAATAACATTCATATAAAAAAGGAATTAAAGAAAACTCGATATTAATACTTTTTTCTTAACTTTATTAACCCAGGAATCGCAACTCAAGAACCTTTACCACTTACCTTACGAATGACGATTGCGAACATTAACTTGAAAACACGAAAAACAACTCTAAAATGAACTCCTCGTTTTAAAACATGACACATAATGTTCTGACATTTATCCGGGCTCCGCATCAAATAGTGGTGCTCCCTTCACCCTACGAATGACCGGGCGTGCACCGATAACTGGCTCAGACTCAGAAATAGTATCGATTACACCCAGCTTCCATGTTCTGTCACACAGACATGAGATAATGGTTTTTATGACGTCATACAGTACCCTATCACTGGTTAGTTTCTAAATATTTAGTATTAGCCTTTTCCCGCGACTTAGTTTGCGTGGAATAGTGACTTCCTGCAGATTTTTGCTATAAAAACTATCCTATGTCCTTTCTCGAGTTCCAAACTGTATGAATGTCTGTACTAAATTTCACAGAAAACGGTTCAGTAGTTTAGTCGTGCAGCAAAAGACAGACAGAATTACTTTCGCATTTATAATATTAAGTATAGAAGTATAGATATAGATTTAAATTGAGATCCTGTGAGAAACATATATATACTTACTTTATACATAAGTTAGACTTCATGGTTGGCGTATTAATTGAGCTGCTACACAAAGCGTCGCGATTTCGTTTCCCGCACGGAACAAATCTTTGTATAATCCATAAATTGTTGTTCCAGGTCTGAATGTGACGTGTATGTGTTAATTATATGTCTGTGTGATACAGGAGAAAATCTTAATGTGGGACAATGTTTTCTTTAAAAGAGTAAGCCATTTCGATAGAGGCGATACCACGACCTGAAAGATCGCGATCGTGTCCCTCTGATCTGTTTTATTTAGCTCCACAACCGCACTAATTAATTTGTTTTTTTGTTACAGGTAATACACCAATATTCAGCAATTCACAATCAACATTAGTTTATCCAATACGTCAGGTAAATTTACATTTATTTCAACACATATCTATTGAAATACGTCTAAGGAACATCATTATCTAAGATATCTAAGAAACCTTCTCTAATGTCAACAATGCCGATCGATTTCTTCGCTTCAATACATAATTTAATGTATTTCAATTATTTATTAAGTGCGTACATTTGTGGCGGGAGTTTGAAGACGCGGATCTTAATAATTAAATTATATTTTGCTATATGATTTAATCAACTTTAAATAAGGATTTAAAAAGGAATTCCCAAACGAAAAGGTTGTATTTTTTTTTCCCAGGGTGAGGCGGAAGGGAGTGTCAGACTCCTTTAGAAAAACCGCCGTTTCTTCTCCTGCTAGAGTCCTAGGCCGCGGTGCCTCAATTGGGTTTATAGCGCGACGCCGGCGAAAAAAAATGATGTATGCGGTATTCTTTTTAAACTTCCTCATTTGTCGCTTTTTCGCAGCGTGTCGTGTGAAACGGTGAAATAAAAAAAATCTTAGATTCACTCTTTCAAATCGAGAAAATAATGTTGTAGATTTTCTATTTTATTTATACAAATGGTTATTTCACTTCTAATTAATACATAACACGCTAAAATTAGATAAGAAACTACGGAAACTACGTGTTGTTCAAAACATTCAAACAAAAGGAAACTTCAATTAATTTGACGTTTGTTTGACATTTTAATCAGGCTGTCAACGTCAAACTTTGACAAGCTAGCGATAAGCTCACTATACGTTTACATGTAGTATATTGATATGAGTGCACTCATACCGGGACGGAACCGTTTTAATTATAAACCCTAGGTTAGAGATTGTCAATAGTAATTTATATTTATATGTACTTATATCTGAAGCATTGTAGTGTAAACATTATACACTACACTACGATACGACAATGTGTCGTGACTTAAATACATTTTTAAATATTCTGTTTGTTTTGGTCTATACCTAGTCTGTAAGTATGCCATGTCAATCTTGCTCCATACAAGAGTCAAAGAGTTAAAATCATTTATTTCAATAAGACAACAATGGGCACTTTTCAACGTCAAGCAAAAAAAGAAAAAATATATATTTCAAGAATTCAAGAGGTTTAACTTTATACACACTTCTATTACATAATTGACGTCATAAAGGTGTTCTATTTCATTCTGTACATATGCACCTCTTTGGTAAAGAAGGAATGTATTTATATTGTCCACATATATACGAGAATGTAGGTATATATATACAAACGGCCTGTCCCTCATTGACAGTTGTCTAACCACCTAAGTGACAGTCATTTGTTTTACTGAAGAGCCGTCGCGACATCGAAAGAGTTGCTATTTTGTGTAATGCAGTCTACTTTATTATTGTTTCTTTTTATATTTGGGCCATCTGAAAACCAGTGCTGTGCATCAGCACAGCATATACTGAGGTGGACCCCTTGCTACACTATATAATTTTATTTTTTGGGAAATTGGGATTCATTTTATTATAATATTTTTAATGTACCTACATTTACGTAGTACCTAACAATTCAGTAATCTGTGCCTACGTTTTCATGCCACTGTATTCAGAGCCTATACAGCATAAGAAGTATACAAATCAAGTAATCGATACAAACATCAAGTTTATATTTAACGGCGATGATAAACATAATATTTACTAATACTGTCTGTCCGTATTTATGTGTCTCACGTACTGTTTGCAGAGTTGTGTTTAGAATAGTAATCATATAAACATTGGTCTTATTGTTTGTATCGTTGTCTTACCTCAATTATGATTGTATGATTTTAAAATCAATCGAATGGGCCGGCTCGACCGGTATGATAACAATGCGTTACAGAAAATTGACGTGAAACGATCTCAGTGTCGTGTTTCGGCATGCAAGTAAGGTTACCTAAGGTGCCCAAACCTTCCCTTGCCCCCATCCCTCCCCAATCTCTTAATCTCCAAAACCCTCATCCCCAAAAAGCCGACAACGAACTATTAACACCTCTGCAGGTTGTTGCTCTTCTGTCTGCTACTTGGCCGACCTATCACATAACAAAAAAGAATTCTTCATGAATTTTCTGAGCAGCGAAGCTTACAAATCGCTTGAAAGTGAAACGGACATCGTGCAACACCATACTCATCACGAGTGAGTTGCTAATCTATTATGAAACTGTACAATAATGATATTATTATCTAGAAGGTCCTCCTTCTCGTTGGGCATCCGCCTACTAGACGTAACAAGCGATTCTGAAACGACGTCGACAATCTTCGACTTTTAAAATTAAATCAACCATCAATTTTTGTTTACTAAATACCAATTTCGTATCTTTAATTTTAAAAATCGAACTTTTTCTTTGAATGTTGTAAGTTCGGGATTGTGGGATGTGATCATCTTGTTTTTGAATCAAAAACCATAGATCATTATTTTTTTAGGTTTTCTGGTAGTGCTTCAAAAAATTAATAAATGTAAAAGTGTTTTTTATATTGCGTTCAAAAATCCAATTTAATATATCGTTGACTTTACCTACTGATCAAGTACCAAATTTAATAGCATTGATATCTCAATTAATAAATAATTTATGTCATAAATATTAATTAAGTACTTTGACTGAAGACTGTTTATTTAAAAGTATAAGTGCTTTATATATATAAATCTCAGTTTATTTATAACAAACACTGATTACGATTACCACTTGGCATATTTATTTATAATTAACTGATTGTATTATTACTGTGGGAATTACATTAGTTAATATAGATACTCCTCTGAGGTACCACTATATTCTGATGAATTTTGTTCCACCACACGCCAAGGGCATCCTGAGACCCCAAAGGTGCCTTCAAACCCTTTCTTGAGATTAGAAGTATTTACATTGGAAATTTTTCAAGAGACTTGCCTCTCCCTAGGTCGAGCGAGAGGCAATGCCAGACCCTAACTGACTAAAAGCCATCCCGTTCCTTCTTCTTCTCCGAGCCAAGGTCGCTTACACTCGCAACCCCGGCTGAACAACATCCTTTTTGAGGTGGAGTGGACAGAAATAGCTACTTATTTATCTGATAACTTTCATCAAGTTGTCTTCTTAAATTAATATCTCTGCAGATAGAAATAAGCCTGTTCAACCGAAGTGCTAGTGCTACAGACCGGTGTGAAACAACTTCTCAGTTGCCACCAAAATTTCGCCGTGTGAATGAGGTTAATTAAGGCACAGTCCCTCATCACCTCTGCTTCTGCCAAAGGTCGGCAACCAGCAACGGAATTGTAAGTCTTATTACTCCTCTGCTTCTGGTGTTGCGGAGCTTAATGGGCCTCGCGATCAGATGATTCATAGGTTAGTTTGTTTAACTGTTCCAAAAATAAAAATATTACAACATATGGATTCATTGCCTCCTAAACTTGAAGCGCAAAAATCTATAAAAATCACCAATCGTAGCAGCCTTTTAGCATCCCACCGAAGCCAAACGACGCCTCGCAAGCAATTTCAAGGCCATTAAGGAGTAAATAAATAAATAATAGTTAACTCTAACGGTCTTAACGACCATTATTTAACCAATTTGTTGATTTTAACAACATTATTTCATGGTTCGCTTTAACTTAGTGTTTAACGGGAATCTATGGTGTAATTGTTTATGGGATGGTTGTTATTTTATCTGCGTGGTGGTTTGGGTGCTTCGTTTGGCTATGCTTAAGTTTTTTTTATGGTTCAGACTAAGACAGTTTGTGTCTAAATATAAAAATATTCTCTAAGAATTTAAAACGTAACTTGTTGTCCATAGAAATACTAAGAGGTATTTTGAAAATCGATACCTAGTATTGGCAGTAGCACTTTGTAAACAGGATAAAGCCTTACGGGATATAATAGCCCTGTTGTCACAAATATCTAGAGCTGACATTACGTGCATCAAACAAAAAGTTAGTGTTAATTTTTTCCCAACTAAAAAGTACAATAAAGGGCACAAATTCTCGTCACTTTTCTCAATAACAATATCCTTTGTAGTCATTGCAAACAATTAAAGCGAATCCCTTTTAAATTGATTCCGAGTGACCGTCAGCTTAGATCATCGCCAATGTTTGACCTTGTAACTAATTCCAACCACCATGAACCTTTTCAATGGTTTACAAATTAACCATGAATTATACCATGGCCCATGACATTACGTTTTAATTTCACGAGTTGGTGCTGCCATCTAGATAAGCAAGTGAAAAACTATTAGAATGAATGATTTAATGAACTTTTGACATTTGACATTTGCAAATTACTAAAGAGTTTTATTTGCTAATGGGATTTAAATTGTTTTTTTTTAATATCGTTATAAATGAGTGTGATTGTCTGTTGTTTGAATATTTTTAGAAGTTTTCACAACGGCTATTCTCACTATACTAAGGTTTAACAAAAAATACATTGTATTTAATCCAAATAATGGTCATAAAAAAAATTAGTTAGCAAATAGGTTATAAATTGTATTTTTTAATATCGTTACGAGCATAAATATTTTTGAATCTTTTTAGAAGTTGCAAGGCTATTTCACAACGGCTATTCTCACCATACTAAGACCTAACAAAAATACAATGTATTCTAGCCAAAAACTTGTCATAAAAAAGGTTGTAAGCTCTGTTAGCAACTACTCAAGTAATGTACCTGTTATTAAAGCAACTAGGTATGAATCAGAATCAGAGCACAAACAAACACAGGTGACTATTGTTAGTAGTACTTCAATAATAGATGTAGGTGAAAGATAATACGTATTTCAACGATTGTACCACTTATAGACTATGAAGTAACACTTTGTTTTAGAGGTAGCTAATGAAAATATAATGAATCTGTCACTGATCATGATCAAATAACTAGAAAATAATATATAAAAATTTGAAACGTAAGAAAGTAAACCAAGTAAATATGGGTGCAATACTTATACTAAAGTTCTTCACTATTTAAGGACTGTGAAAAAGATTAAACCTTACATAGGAATAGGTACAGAAAGAGCGACTTTGTTTTATAATATGTGGTGATAACGACGCAAAGTGCACGCTGCTCATTTTTTTATGTATTAGCCATTATCGCCAAACGAGCAGACGGATTGCCTTACAGTAAGCAATCAGCGCCGCCCATGGACACCCGCAACGAAGGAGTTACGAGTGCGTTGCCGACCTTTTAGGGATTAGGGATTTGGAGATTTAGGGACTGGGGAGGGATTGGGGTAGGGGAAAGGATTGGGCCTCCGGTAACCTCACTCACACGGCGAAACACAATAGTGTGATTGTTTCACGCTGGTTTTCTGTGAGGCCGTGGTATCGCTCCGGTCGAACTGACCCATTCGTGCCGAAGCATCACTCTCCCATCACACTTAAATGCGCTCATGAATTAGAGTCCCGGTGTGATTTGAAACTAGTTGAGCCTTTCATGAGAATGGGTCGTTTTTTCAATAATTTAGAACGCCTCACGATATTTACCATTGTTCTTAACATAAAGCGACTCTACAGCGTTTTATTAGCACTATCTAACTTAAGTAAATAATGTAATCCGTAGTAATGATTCGAATGTAAATGTGAACACGTCTGTCGTTCAGGTCACATACAAATAGACTGCATCTAGATTCTAGGTAGGCCTCACGCTTGGAGGCGCACGCGCATGTTTCGCAATAATGTTACTGTACCGGTGTGTACCTATATGTTTGTGTGAGTGAGTGAACGATATGATTTTTAGAACTTAGGTTAAAAAAAGAACACTGTGTTTTTGTTTGAACATTTGTAAAATACCCATAGAAATTGTATAATTGTGGGAGGGCCACGCTTCGGCCACAGAGAAAATCGGCGTGAAACTACCAAATCTTGAAATCGCTAATCCCCAAAAAGTCGGCAACTTAATCATAACTCTTTCTGGGGCGGCGCTGATTGCTTTCCATCAGATAATCTGTTTGACTGTTTGCAAACCTATCTCATAAAAAAAGAAATATGATGTATAGGGTACAATACCGCCGACGTATCTTGGCGAGTCTGAAGTTAGCCGATTAGCTGCGCAGTACACAATTTTGTTCCTAAAAGATCCATTGCGCATACAAACGGCTAACTTCAGACTCGCCAAGATTCGGCGGCCGTGCTGTACTTCAAATTAATAGTAATTATTTCATTGAAATTTGTTCAGCTAATTAACGGTTCCTACGATCAAACACAGTACCAATTAGTATCTAAGAATACCGGTAATTAAATAATGTATGTACATACAAATCTTGAATGAACAATTTATTAGCTTGGGACTGGGATGAAGTTTTTGCGCCTTTCGTGTGTCAAAAGTTGATTATTTCAATTTTTTCAGGCACAGTAGGTACAAAAAAAAAAAATACACAATTTATTTGAATTGTCAATAGGTATAATGAATTTTCTTTTTCTACAAAACTTTTAAGAAGTGAATAGGTATGTACCTAATATAGATATTTGACGAAAATATTATGTCATCAAAAATCTCGTTTAAAATAAAATAAAGTCAGATAAATGTTACCTGATGAATAAAATTGTTGCTGTCACTGTCTTATACAAACATTCTGACGCGACAGCATCGTAATTATTCCCCAGGTAACTTTTATGTAACCATTGAAAAACTCAGTCCTAAGTGTTTTAATATGGCTACATCATTAATATCTTTTGTTTTCCGTCCCATATTCTTACTTATAATGATTATGCGAAAGTGTGTTTGTTTTTATTGTGTGATTTGTTAATTTATTTGCTGACAACTAATGAGTTTGCAAGCAGAATTCTCTAATGGAACGCACTCATCACACCACTGATATTCTCAATTGGCTTGTAATAACCTTGGCTTCCACTGTGGTGTATTGTACAGTTAAAATATCGTTGAAATTAAAATTGTGTTTTAGAACAAAAAATATATGTTTGTTCAGAAAAAAATACGAGTGAACTAATTTGTGAAATAATTTTGTGTTCTGAAAGACGATTAATACCATGTATGAGTAAGTTTTTAATTTTTGTAATAAGATAATGTTAATCTCAAGTGTCTTTCTACGTTTTTTTAGACTAGGATTTTTTTTATTTATTTCTTTCTTTAATTTACAGTTACAGTAAAGATTATATGTATGTTAGATATCGTTATTAGGTAATTGAAATAACTTTAAATTTTTAACTTCACAAAAGAACAGTACAGACAGAAAACTTAATCCTATTGTTCGTGATTCGAGTCTCTAAATTCCTGCGTTATGAATTCTAGACGCAAGTATCTAATGACAAAGATAGGCCTTCTAAATATTAATAATGCCTTGTAAAGTCCTCATGTATACAACACCCTCTAAAATTTTGGGGTTAACGACATTTATGTAGGCAAATTCAATAATTTTATTCATAAAACCTATCAAATCAATAACCACCTATTTGCTTACACACGCAGAAAAAAAAGTCTGCGTTCTACATTTGAAAATAATAAAATGGCGCGCACTGCTCTACTTGCTAACTGGGTAATATTAACAGCCAGTGCGATGCTCAGTACTTTTCATTATAATGGTATAATGTGAACGTAAACATATACTACTTGATGGCCATAAAAAACGCGGTAAAGAACGAACTGTAACGTGCGAATGAGTGAATGATAAAAATGTTGTTAATGGATTTTTTGTTTTTTTATCTTTCATTGAAGAGAATTGTTACAAATTTTGAACTTTACAGTGTGAATGAAAGGTCGAGTAGCATTTAAATAATTAATTTCATATCATAACATATTTTCAAGATCTTTGTGGTCCACAAAACGAACGAAACATGATTACTTATACATAAGTTCATAAATAAGAATATAACCTCTAAATATTCTTCGAAATCGGTAACGAATTTTATAAATTCAAATTCAAATACCTACTTATGAATTACTTACGTTAAATTAGGTACTTTAAAATTTTCATAAAGAAAAATTCATAGAAAAATTAATTTTCACTTAGATATCAGGAGTATAAATTCTGAATTCTAAAGTAAATGGCAATTTAGTAGCCCGCCTCCTTGAGTTTTTTTTGCGTCTGCTAATGATTCTTCAATCAATTAGAACTTTTCAACATCAAAGTTCAACCTTTTTGGTCATTAAGAAGATCTAACTTGGCATCTTTTTTTTTTTATTTTGTAATAGGCAAGTATTTGGCCGCCACCACGCCTGGTAGTAAGCGATAAAGCGACCTATTGGGCCTTTTGGTAGCACGCCTACCCATAAGCAACCTATTCACTCGGGCCTTGGATAAAATCCTGAAACCTACGTCTTTGGTTACTGTGCAAATGAGTCTAAAATAGATTAAACTATTTATTATTGATGATTATACAGTTACCCAAGGGCTGATTTTTCAAAGGTTACAAAAAAGTTATCTGGCGAATAATTATGATGCTGTCGCGTCAGAATGTTTGTATAAGACAGTGACAGCAACAATTTTATTCCTCAGATAACATTTATCTGACTATTGAAAAAAAACAGTTTTAATTAACTAAACTTGTATTAATTAACTAAATTGACTAGAAAATTGATAAAAGTTACACAGGTATGAATACTTTTTTTTATTCACCTATAAGCTTGTCTGCTGCAGCCTGCAACTGTTAGACAGAAGTCTTCGTGGCCCCAAGCCCACATAACGTTTAAAGCGATTTAGAATATTTTTTTATTTATGTTAATTTATTTTGTAACACCTTACTTTAATATCTGAAGCTCCGTTACTTTCTTATTTTAATTTAAATCAGTGGCTGGTTATGTTGAGAAAACAATATGGATTATGTGTATGATATTGTGTTGCTATTGTTATTTAAGAAAAGTATCGTACAGGTGTAATATATAATGTACTTTCTATGATTATTTAGACACCACTGACATACGGTAAAGGAAAATATCGTGAGGAAACCTTGACTTTTGATATATAATTTTTAGTCTGTAATCGCCAATCCGCTTAGTGATTAATTAATGCTCAAACCTTCTCCGTGTGAGAAGGGGCCTTTGCTCGGCACTTATAGGCTGATGATGTAATTTGATGGGATTTTCTGCTCCTCCTGTCAGTTTCCTCAGTGCTGAGGGTCATGTCCACCTCGTGGAAGCAGTGTACTTCGTATTACTCTCAGCCATCTATTTCTATCTGCCGCCGAGTGGAGAGCATCGTGAACTGTAGTGTTGACAGTGGTGCTAATCTGATCCGTCCAACGTATCGGACTTCTGCCTCTAGGTCTCTTTCCTTCCACTTTACCATGATACCACTGATCTGATGTATGTGATGCCCATACAAGTATATTTGGAGGTATTTATATTTTAGAACTTTTTGGTGTATACTGTATGTGCAAATTTTGATACTTGTAGGTAGGTATATCTAACCTAACTTCATATCCAGTTTCTAGTAATTTTACAAAAGTACCTATTTGACTGCACGGTTGGTGCGGTGGCTGGGCAACTGGCTGCCGTGCAACGTGTCGCGGGTTCGATTCTCGCGCGGAACAACACTTTGTGTGATCCACAAATTGTTGTTTCGGGTCTGGGTGTCATGTGTATGTGACATTGTATGTTTGTAAACGCACCCACAACACAGGAGAAAGTCCTAAAGTGGGGCAAAGTTTTATAGAAAGAAAAAAAATCTAAGTATGTGTTTACTTATAATATTTTAGACATCCTTGACCCATTGTCTTTACGTAAGTAGGTATCTAAATAAGTAAATGACAATCCTAAACAAACTGACGCGACAAGCGATTCAACAAGTGTAACCTATGTTATGTAGTTATTATTGATTAGCTTGTTGAGCTCCTATTGTTATTGTCACATAATTTACGAGTAGCACTTTTATAACATAACAAGGTTGCTATGTTATATTCAATAGTTTTGTTACAAACACGAGCAAATCTCTTATGAAGCTTAAATGTGTTGGCTGCGATCGGAGTGATCCACGGCCGCACAGAAAACCAGCGTGAAACAACCACAGCGTTGTGTTTGGCCGGGTGAGTGAGGTTACCGGAGGCCCAATACTTCCTCTCCCAGAATCCCTAATCCTCAAAAGGCCAGCTATGCACTCGTAACTCCTCCAATATAGCTGGTGTCCATGCGCTTACGTCAGTACCGGCTATAACTTTCTGTCCCTATTGATTCAGCCAAAAAAACTTATAACCAAATAGCCCCAATTAGTAACTCCTACGGGGCTCCATAAAATACGTGAGATGATTAAGAGGAATAGAGGATCTTGTCAAATCTCATCAGGTTGTATTTGTGGCTGAAATAAAAAAAAATCGGAAACAAACATATCTATGCATTTATGACTCTCAGCTATATTGATTACCAGCATTTTCCCGCGGTTTCACCCGGTGCTCAGCTCCTACAGATCGTGATGTTTTATAGCCTATAGCACTCAGGAATATTGTAGCTATCTATCCGGTTCCAAAGATTACCCCTACATACAAACTTACAAATTTTACCTCTTTATAATATTAGTATAGACTAGTCATAAATAACAGCACGAAGCATTTTTTTCTTTTGACAATAATACTCCAACGCCTTTACGTAAGAAACCCACATTCTGAAAAATCTCACATGAGATATGCGGGATTGGAGGGGTAAAATGCAATCTCACACAACTCACTATAGAGATCTCGATATAGACTCGATATATACTATACAACTCAATATACTTGGGAAAAAATACCTCAAGTTATTTATGGAACTGGCCCCCTTACATGACCCTGCGGACACAACTACTACCTGTTTAATATTATTAAGATGAAACAAAATTAAAAATAACAATTAGATCTATCCTCTTTTAAAAAAAAACACTCATCATAACGCTGCGCATACAAACAATCAAACAAATGATCGACTGACACCAACTAGCGATACTCTTATCGTTATAGATGACGCCGCGTTTGCATCACTTGGAGTTGCGCAAGCGCATCGTCACCGCAAACTACTAATCTAATAGACACACATCTGCTGGATAAGTTATTTGTTGTTTTACTTGTGGTATGTTGGCTATTTCTATTTTAATATTATTACTAGCTTTTTTGGTTGAAGGCAAAATAATCTAGAGCTATACTAATATTATAAATGCGAAAGTAACTCTGTCTGTCTGACTGTCTGTCTTTTTTTCACGCCTTTTTCTGAGAAATTTAGTACAGAACAGACATAGTATGGAACTCAAGAAAGGACATAGGATAGTTTTTGTAGCAAAAATCTGCAGGAAGTCACTATTCCACGCTTTTTTCCATCTAATTTTTTAATTGAAAACGTTGCTCCACGCTGCTCCACGCTATGATTTTAGAACCAATACATATGTATATCTACATCATTATTAGGTACCTACATTACAAAAATCATGCCATAAATTCGCTACATTGCGGAGTGCGTTTTTGTCTGGGATTGTTCGGCAAACAAATACGCGGATCGCCTGATGGTAAGCAAGTTGGAAATGCGTTATCAGCCTTTTAGGAATAATTGTTAATATTGACGATTTAGGGTTTGGAGATGCGAAAGGAGGGGAATCAATAATAATTCATCTTCGGTCAACCTCACTCATATAGCTACACACAACGAAGCGTAGGTTCACGCCTGTTTTCTGTAAGGCCATCGTATCACTCTGAGCCGGTCCAGTCCGGTGTGTTTGTAAGCGCCTTTCTCAACAACGCCTGAACCAATTTTAACCAATTATATTTCTGTTGTTGTTGTATTATATTTCTGGTGGACGCGGTTGAAGGATCGGGAGGTGTGGAAGCGAGATGGGGAGGCCTTTGCCCAGCAGTGAAACAATACAGGCTAGTAAAAAAGAATCTGTTGTGATGGTTATTCTCAAGAGAAAGTTCTTATGAAAGAAAATTCTAGAATAAGAAAAGGGGAAATGGGGAAATAGTTGGATATCAAGTTAGCATATCAATAGTTGGATTCAATAAATATACTTATTGTTAGTTTTTGTTTTTATAACTACATAATTATGTCTCTATAGACAATATGTAGGTACCTATATATACGTATCTTAATCATTATTTTACTCATACAATAAGTCAATGCGTTTATTCTTCTTGAACAATGATATTGACAGATAATACTTCCTCAATACGTAACGCGCTTCCTCCGCAATGAAAGGAATGTCTTCATCAAAAACAGTACAGCAATTTAAGAGATAACAAACGAACTCTTTAGAAAACAGACAGATTATGAGTACAAAGACTTGTTAAGAATATTGTTTTGTGATATATCGGTACATACGAACCATTGTTTTGTGTTATAATAAAAAATCGATTTAATATAAAAAAAATGTTTTTAATGTGTTTTTCTATAATTCGAAATTCAAACCGAGAAAAAGTGCCCATTGTCATAAATATATCGTAAAGGAGAAAAGTTTGAAGTTGATTGATTTGTTGAAACAAATGAAGAAAACAAATGTATTTTTACGTAACATAGGAAACTACAGATACATTATTTAAATAAAGTGTAAATTACTACTTACAATACTAAAACCAAATTAAAAGCAAAAAATATTGAAAAAAAAAACTTACGTAGGTACATATTTACCTAATTACATTCTTAAAAGCCTCTGATCTCGTTCCAACCATTAATCCCATTGAATCGAGATTGGTGTGCCGTCATCAGCATTGTTTACACAAAGTTTCTCATAAAAGCGGGTAATTTGTATAGAGAAAAAAACTAGATAAACACTATGTAAGTAAGTATATACTTTCATTTTCCCGTACAAGGCGACTTGTATCGACTTTCTACGGTGCAAAGAGTTTTATATAAACGTCTCTGAGTATACAAGCTTAATCAATGTAAATTATAGATACTTACATAAAGGAATGGTTTTTATTTTTGTAAGTGACTATCACATTAAACCCATTACCGGAGGCCCAATCCTTCCCCTTCCCCAATCCCTCCTCAATCCCTAAATCTCCACATCCCTAATCCCTAAAAGGTCGGCAAAGCACCCGTAACTTCTCCGTTGCGAGTGTCCATGGGCGGCGCTGATTGCTTACCATCAGGTAATCCGTCTGCTCGTTTTCCGACCTATTACATAAAAAAAAACTTAGTAAAAACTAGCGATCCGCTCCGGTTTCTCTCGCCAACAACGATAAGGTCACGTTTTCCCAATTTTCCCCTCCACTTTTTTAATATTTCTTTAATTACCCTTCTCCTGACAATTATAAATAAAACGGAATGAGATTTGCCAAAACTGGTCCAGTCGTTGTTGAGTTATGCGCTTACACATTTGCGATGCATTTACTTAAAAAGGTCTTCTAGTTCTAAGTCGCAGCAGAAAGCCAATAGACTACTACACAGATGGGGCCCAACCGGGTCGATGTTCAGCCGGGGTTGTAGAGCAACCACAATAAGGTATCGCGGCCTCGGCCTGGAGCTGGCGAAGGAACGGGGGAATTTTTTGTCAGTACGAGTCAGACACTCCCACTTGCACGGCTCTGGACGTGAGAAATCGATTGATGACAAACTCCCTGAAAAAAAAACGTAAAGCCGCATCAGAGTGAAGATGACGCCGCACGCTTTTAAAAAAAATAACTGCATTCAGATAAAGAAAATTAAAGTTACCGGGACTTATAAATTCTGATTGGAAGTTTGAATTCTTTACCATGCCTTAAGCAAGCGTGGTCATATCAGCTCGTTCCTTCTCCAAGTGAGAAGAAGCCGTTCTAAGAGGATATTTACACGCTGATGCTGATAATAATAAAAGTTTTGACAATCTTCTTCTGTATCCCCAAGCCCAGCCGAAGAGTGTAGGTACTCCATAAGGATATTAGATGTAAAGAAAAATTCAAATTTCGAAAATGCTGGGTAATTTATTCCTTTTTTAAAATTGATACCTTATGGTATTGATTGGCACTACAACCGTTTCTGGTGGTGATATTCCAATTTCAAATTTTTGGTACAAGATAAATAAAAACTCTTTGCTTCGCTCAATATTGAACGTAGTATGGTAGTAGTAACCTCATTATTTAGCGGTCAGCATTGTCGGCTAAATAAAGGTAATGAGTACGGACACAGTTCATCAATACGGCCGGCCGGAATTACGGGACGCGGCCCAAATACCGGACAATTAGGACTATGTGGCTATCTGTTAGTTTTTCAGCAAGGTCGTAGATTACAAATGGTTAATGGTGAACCTACAATTTTCTTTTTAATTAGGTTCTACTTTTACTTCAGCTTTGTTTTACATGTCATGTTGTTTGATATTCATTTTTCTAAAACCTGTTTATTTTTACTATAATTATCATTTAGTCCTAAGGGGTATGTTATGCATGCAACAGTATGTACTATTGTAGGAAATTATAAAATAGAAAATATAAATAGGTACACCAATCAATTTCATATCAAGATAAAAAAACATAACATCATTACGTATAAAAAAATTCACATTATTTTGCAAATCATTCGAACTTGACAGTCATTCACGAATCATTAATTATCAGCTGATCTTCAATTTTTAGGGGTCCGTGCGCAAAAGTTTGCTGTTCTATGTATGATAACCTTTATGTAGGTATCCAGAAACCATGAACATTGCAAAACTGTTTACGTACTTATATAGGGTTTTTTTTGAGGTTTGTAATTTCTAAAATGTCTTCTCCCGCCCTGGGTGGGCGAGAAGGAGTGTTAGAGTTTTACTGATTAAAACCAGCCCGTTCTTTCTCCTGCTCAGAGCGAGGCCGCGATACATTATGGGACCTTTTATCTTCGCCATATTATGAAAATGAAGTAAAAAATAACGTATTTACATAAATACTGCTTAGTATAATACTAAATGTGTACATTTTCTTCTGGTTCATAAATCAATGAACAATTATCTATTTTTTTTTCAAGTAGCTTCCGCACTGGGCTTCGCCCGCGTGGTAAGTTGATAAAGAGCTACGTCCTATTCCAGAGTGTATCCTATCCGTGTGCCAAATTTCATCCGAATCAGTCAAGCCGTTTTGGCGTGATTGAGTAACAAACATTCAAACATGTAACTTTCGCATTTATAATATTACTTAGTCAAAAGTAAGATTAGTAAGATAAAATTATTTTGTCTTTTGTACGGAACCTCTTGAACTTTAACACACTCTTGACTATTTAATCACGTCAACGAACGGTTTTCTAGTATTGTATTTGTCTTAACTCTTACCCAACAGTAAGTAACTGACAGTGGGTAAGAGTCGTGTCATTCAGTGAAAGTGTACGGTTCAAACTACAAATATTTTTTTTACATCCAATGACATCGAACAGCATGTTATGTAAGGAGTTCAATTGTAAATGTAACATCCGAATTTTGGATCTAATCAAGTCTTTTCAACTTGTCATTTAGGAATGAGGGTTTTCTGAAATCCCCTTTCCCCCCCCCCCCTCGTGAGATGGCAGCACTGTAACTACCTGTCAAAACACATAGACGATTTATATTTTTCGATCATTTTTTTGGTTAATTTATTCTTAAAAACGTTACAAACGGAATATTGTTTCCCAAAATGCCACAGTGCAGTTGTGCACAGAAGATAAAAGTCGACTAAAACAGTGGCTTGTAGCCATAATAAAATCCATCAAACTTCCAAATACTTACATAAAAATTTACTAAAATAATAACAATACGTTCGGTAAGAATCTGTGCTATCTGACAGCTGTTTGGACCTGACGCATACAAAGCGCCGCCTGGCGGCAGAAAAAATAAACCCTTACTGGTTTGTGTTTTTTTATCTAAGTATAGATCATAGCTGGGGTTGCGTGTCAAGCGCTATAAAAAGGTACCGCGACCTCGACCTAAAGCGAAGGAACAGGGTTTTTAGTCAGTAAGAGTCTGACACTCTCTCTTGTCCCATCAAGAAAGACTTCTCAACATGACTTCACAGTTGGCGCGGTGGCTGGGCAACTGGCTGCTGTGCAACGTGTCGCGCGTTCGATTCCCGTACGGAACAACACTGTGTGTGATCCACATATTGCTTTTCCGGGTCTGGGTGTGATGTGTATGTGAAATTGTATGTTTATAAACGCAACCACGACACAGACGAAAATCCAAGTGTGGGGCAACGTTTTTTTAAAAAAGAAAGAAAGAAAGAAACTCAAAAACTATTTAAAAATCTATGTATACCTACATTTGATTTAATGAAGTAAGAGCGGATTGATTGTTACTTAGGTGTCTAGAGATTCTTACTATGTAAAAAATGTTTTTCCTGGAATATAATTCAGTTTCAGTCGGTTCACTAATAAGTGTAAGTACCTCCAATAGCTGTTGTAATGGTTAATGAAGCTTCAATTGAAAACCGGAATGGAACAACGTTATAATTTGGCTGCGTGTCTAAGATTGCAAATGGCCACCTATACGAGGTCCTTTAGTAGGTAATACGAATGTCAATGAGTGCCGTCAACTGCGTACAATCAAACGATTCGTGTGCTCGTTTGATAACCTAACATAAATACCCCAAGCTAAACGCATCAAAGTCCAAGCGAACGCCGGCGTTCGAAAACCTAATGTTCTTCTATTGTTTCTCGAATAACGTCGGTTGAAATGTTAAAAGGCCGGCAACGCGCCTATGACTCCTCTTGTGTCTCAGGAGCCCATGGGCAGCATCGATCACTTACCATCAGGTGGTCCAGTCTGCTCGTTGGCCTCTTCCATAAAATAATAATAATTATTATTTCTTGTAAATTATTATGTTTTCGGCTTACTCACGAAATAATTTGACGAGATACTCGACTAGTTTCAAGCCATGCTAGAGGTCCATATTCTATCTACTGAATAGCAGCGCGACAGTCGCCGCGTCGCGTGTCGTGGAATGCAGCTCATGAATATGGGCCTCTAGTCTGGCTTGAAACTAGTCGAGTATCTCGTCAAATTATTACGTGATTAAACCGAAAACATAATAATTAATTTAGAATGGCTCACGAAAGTTATAATATTTTTTTTTTTGTTCCAGATCCAAGTGTTAGTGAAGTACCGGCGGCGAGTGCAGAGCGGGCGGTCGAATGATGAGCGGTGCCAGCTGCCGTAACACCCCGCGCCCCCGCCGGCAGCCCCGCCGAGATGGCAGCGCTCTCCTGCTACCAGCCCTGCAGGTCGCATCTCGCGCAGCCTGCTAGGTACACACACTTATTTGTTTTATGTTATGATATGAAAGGCAAAATACCACAAATGGTCAACATCAAAAGAGTTTTTCCTACTCTAGAAAATCAACAAAGGATCACTGAGAATTTCTTTCTCTGATAAAGGACAAATCACTAGTTCCCTAAGTTCTTTTTCTAAGCTACGACAACGAAAAAGTGTAGATTATGGCAATTATTTCACCAGCCAAGTAAAGTTAGGGATTGTAAATATTGAAATCGTATCATATTCCGTTAACAAAAAAAATATAGATAAGTAGCCGTCTTGTATATCTGTGACAAAATATTTCTATTTAAAGCACTCGAATGTTTTCTGCATGGTAAACTGCACTGCTTCATGTCATACTCCGACGAATGCCTCAGCAGCAATGTGTGGTTTTAAATAAAACTTTAGTACTACTAGGTACTTATGGTAAACGCTTTGTTGGATTGGTAGCATTCTTCAAGTCAGAAGACAATAACGATTTACCGTGCGAAAAGTCTTAGCTTACCTTTTTTGTGAGACCAAAATCATCAAATGACTTTTCTCGGCTAGGGTGAGACGAGAGAGAGTGTCAGACTCTTACTGACTAAAATCACCTGTGTTCCTTCTCCGGCTCTAGGCCGAGGCCGCGGTACCTTATAGCGCTTGCTCCGCAACCTCGGCTGTAGGGTCTTCACTTTCTAACTAAGACGTTGCGTCGCAGAAGCATTTGGGAGCAATTACTGAGAATGATCACTGATAAAGAAAGAGAATAAAGTTACATAACTAAGAATAACGATTAAATACCACTAAAAACCTAATCTAACGCCAAAAACCTTGAAATTCCAGGTGTTTAGACGACGAAGAAGATTGTCAACAAGTGAACTTCTCGCTTCGGAGGCAGCAGTTTATCGAGAGATGTCACGAGGCGCGAGGGCAGCGCCCACGTGACTCCATCCCGGAGGTTTCCGTCAAGAGGACCAGGGAGGAGTTAGCAAAGCATGCGTCGCAAGCCACACCGCTAAACCGCCGGCTTAACGTGGAAGCCGGCTGGTCCAAGGTCGAGGAAGTCAGGAAGAAGTTCGAAGGAGCTGCAAATTGCCCCTCGTTCTCGAGGTCTTTTGAGTCGCCGCCCAGGTAAGGGAATCAAATATTTTGAAGCTTTAGTAATGCGAGAAGGAATATGGATGTTCCCACTAGAATTTTCTCCTGTGTCGTCTGTGCTTTTATAAAGATACAATTTTACAAACCCATCACACCCAGAGCAGAAAAAACGCGTGGATGTCATGAAAAAAATCCTTAAGTTCAAACTTTCTCTGGACTTCCACGAATAATTCAAGTCCAAAATTAGCCAAATCTATTACAACGACAACTGGGGTAGGGAATCGACAAATGACTTTTCCCGCCGAGGCGAGAAAGTGTCAGACTCCTACTAACTAAAACCCCCCGTTCCTTCTCATCATGATAATGGATAGGCTGGGCTAGAATTAATGATATAATTTAACGTCTTCAGTTATTCCATGTTGCATTAAAATCACATTCTATCACATAATATTCATAATAATAGCTTAAATCTCCATCCATTGCATTGCATTTCTTTAAGACTTTTCTATTGAATCGAAACGGCACTCTAAAACATTTAAAATAAAGTCTTTTTTACTGTACCTTCCATCTAGCAGACCTCGTCTCATCCACAACTGCATTTCACTTAACTGAAAAACGACTCTAAAGCTACCTTAATAAAGTCTATGTTACTCTACCTTTCATCTAGCAGACGCTGTTTCTTCACAACTGCATCTCATTTAACAAACTACTTTAAAGCATTCCCAATAAAGTCTATTTTACTCTACCTTCCATCTAGCAAACGTCGTCTCTTTACAACTGCGTCCCATTTAACTCAAAAACTAATCAAAAGCATCGACAATAAAGTTTATTTTTCTCGAACCAGGCGTCGTCTCGCAGACTCGTTATTCGCGAGTTTCAAACTCCCGCGCAAATCGAGGGAAGGCATGGCGGCCCCCAGGTCCCTGGCGCCGCCGCAGCAGCAGAAGAGGAAGTCTGCTGTCGAGCTGCTGGCTGAAACGAAGGCCTTCTATGTCAAGTCCGAGACTGTGCTGGATCGGAAACAGGAGTTACCGTTGAGGGTAAGTCCAATTATAAAGTCACAGTTTAAATTAAAGTTAAATATGATTTATTGCAATCAGACCTATTTAAAAAAAAGTAAAAAAAAAATCAAATGTCAAATCGTTTATTTCACATAGACAACAACAGACACTTTTGAACGTCAAGCAAAAAATTAATTATTATCAAAAGGATTAACTTTTGAACTAGTGAAGCTATCTGCTCATTCCAAAGTGTAGATTCCTATAGAGAAGAAAGAGCAAGAAACTCCATGGTTACTCTTTTTCAATCAGTTTTATATTACATTTCTTTGTTACATCATTTAGTCGGTTCTATTATGTGACATCAGAGTAATGTTTAGTCTAACACAAAATCCGAAAAAGGAATTAACCTCAAGGACAGCAACTTTAGACAGTCTCGATTGACCAGCTCCAATAGGCGGCGCCCAAATTACTTGTGAAAATCTGACAACGCAGTTGTAGGTAAATCTTTTTTTAAACGACTTCAAAAAAAGGAGGAGGTTCTCAATTCGTCGGGATATTTTTTTTATATTTTTTTTATGTACGTTCACCGATTACTCGAAGACGCCTAGACCGATTTGGAAAATGATCGAGATAATCGAGATTATAAAAATAGTTATTAATATTATTTTCTATTTACCTAAATGAAAACAACGTGTTTTACTTTGTACACAGAAAATTTTTTTTTTGCTTTTTAGTTTACTTTTTGAAGTCGGTTTTTTTTTTGTTAATTTTTTATTATGGCATACTTTGGTCATCAAACGAGCAAACGGATTACCTGATGGTAAGCTATCGTATAGTATTAATGCTTTATTGCCATTGTTTTCAGATGAGCAGCGGTCTGGGTCAGGCGATCGCAGCCGGTGGCTGTCACCTGGTCAGCTCCGGGACGCTCAACCAGGATGCTTGCTGCAACCCCTGTAAGTACCATATCCTTAATAGCTATTTGGCTTCGTACGCCGAGTAAACATTAGATTTACATATAACATTTATAGGTACCGAAATAAATTCTGCCAAAAAAAAACACGTAGTTCTAGAACAAATGAGAGGAGAAAGAAAATGGAAGAAACACGGTTCTTAACACACAAATAAATAGATTCGCATAAATACATATTAGGCATGGATATATTAAAATATACATATTATAATATATAGATAGATAGATATATCTCTCTCTGAATCAATTAGAGGCGGACTTTTAAATAAAATACGTGTTCAATATTGAATCCTTGTAATCAACTTGTCCTTACGTGTCTCTCCGTCCGAAAAGTGGCGCCAAAATTGTTGTGTCAAAATCAAAACCATAGATAGTCAATGGCGACCATAAACAATATCTGGTATTTTATTAACAATACTAATAGTGGGTCCCAGGGAGGGACGCCACAGCTATATAACCTGAACTAGAATATTAAACTTTTCTATCTAAGCCAATGCCTATCCAACCGCTGAGCTAAACAGGTGCCAGATAGATTTTCAAAATTTACCCTTGAATATGGATGCCAGCCGTACTTCACTGTATTGTTTTATCAATGTGAGTAAATCATCTAATAAATTCTTATTGGCTCATCATGATGCTGGCCGGGGCAACGATACATTATTGTGAGTGCAAGCGCAACCCCGGCTGGAACTTGAAAAGTCTTCATTTAACAGCGTTGTGTTTCGGCGTGCGAGTGAGGTTACCGGAAGCCCAATTTCGTCCCCCTCCCCTATCCCTTCCCAATCCTTAAATATCCGCAACCCTTTTCCCCTAAAGGTCGGCAAAGCACTCGTATCTCTTCCGTTGGTGCAAGTGTCCATGGGCGGTGCTGATTGCTTACCATCAGGTAATCTGTCAGCTCGTTTACTGACCTATCACACAGCAGTTAAAAAGACTAATATTATCAGAAAACAGCTTTCACTCATCCTAATATCACGTTGCAGACGCAACGACCCGCAGTACGGGTGCGCGACGAGCAGTGAGCGCGGGCGAGGGCCTGCAGAGCACGCTGCGTCGTCTGCTGGACCACGCCGAGGAGAATGTATACTCGCCACCCTTCGCTGTTTGTAAGTGCAACTCTACTACTAAATCTTGGAAATGTCATCAATTTTGTTATATAACCAATGATATGAAGCACATTGATAATGTCTCTTGTAAAAATGGAAGAATGAAATTAATAGAGTGAAAATAGTTTTAAAACACTGCAGAGATTCTATTATAATGTACCTAATAGCTAATAGAATAACAGATTTCATTATAAACACAATAATAGAAATACGTATTCGATAGATAGGGATGCGAAAGTAAACTATACTTACATATAACATTTATAGGTACCGAAATAAATTCTGCCAAAAAAAAAAACACATAATACAAAAACGGCAAAAGCCTAAGCAAAGTCTAAGAAAAAATAATTATTAAAACATAAAAAAGTAAGTTATGATATTCCAAAAACCTTCCTGCCTTTATTCCACTACTACAAATCACCAATTTCCTCTTCACAGGTACATTATCAGCGCACAAAGTTTATGCGGACACAAGAAGGCTAAAAGACTCCTACCCAGAAAGGGAAACCATGCCTCGATCTCAACACAACTCCGGAACCTTCTCTGGGACATTCTCGGGCACTTCTTCATCAGGCACCTCAGGCTCTAAGGCCCAGAAGTCAGACCCTGACCATAGAGAGAAGATGAACAGGCCTTTGAGTTTTGGGGACGCGAGGGTCTTCTTCCCAGAGTCCTTTGTGATACCAAGGCAGAGGGCCAGCGAAGTCGTGATCAAGGGTGGATACTCTATGCGTAAGTGTTAAGGGATATTTTTGTTTGATCGAGATCGCTGGGTGTTAAGGCACACAGGCAGAAGGACATCTTTAAGTCGTCCCACGAACTTTCTTCCATACCTTGTGAAATAACCTGTTCCTCATTTCTATTACCCCAGCGAGTTCCCACTCGAGTCCAGAGAACATGGAGCTTCCTGAACCAGTGGTGAGTGGGTCTGGCTCCCCAGCCGACCCCATCCCCACTATCAGTCCGCCGGCGCAGTATGCACACTCCGCACCGCGATATATAAGGTACCAAGAGCAAGTATCAAAACTTCTAGCCCCTTATTACAAAAGTTTAGTCTTGGTTTAAATTATTGAGACAGGTTATGGTTAGGTATTGAGGTATGTATGTACTTTATGTAATGTATTTTATTTCAATTTGTAATACAAAAACTGGATCAATGGTTTAGACATACACAAAAGAAAAAGCTAAGGCAGATTGTATTTAAACTTTTCATAGTTATTTTTTGAATTAAGAACTCAACATAAGCCATCGTATTCCGTGACTATTTGGGAATTGCACTAAACATCAAAAAAATAGGAGGCTTAAAGTCTCTAGAGTTCAACCCTATAACAAACTGACAAGGACGATAATAATGTATTAAAGAAAAAGACGATTCAATTAAAGATGTTAAAAGCAGTTCAAAATATGCTTTAACTTTATGTAGGTACTCTACAACAGATACCTTTCGTCCTCCATTACCTCAAACTATGAAGTAAATGGAAACTATTCTTGGCCCTCCTCAGGTCTAACTCCCACTCGCAGCCGAGCGTGCGTGAGGACGACAGTGGATGCCCCAACATCAACAGTCACAAGTCGCTGCCAGACCTTCATTCGCAGACAAGGTGCTATCCTGAACAGTAAGTACTATAATATAAACCTTTTCGGTAGCAGGGGTAACTTCTCCACACCTTTGGAGCCTCTTAAAGGACATTTGGGGATCTGCAAAGGTTTCTTTTAGAGACCTTTTGTTAATAATCAATCGACTCGGAATATTTGTTCTAAAAATCTAAGACCATAAAATAATTTCATGGTCTCTTCTCCTTCTAGTGCCAACGTGGGCCACACAGACACCATAGGCCGCTCCCCCCGACGGCGACGCCACTCCACACACCAGCGCACCGCGTCCTGCTCCTCCAAGGGCACGAGGTCCAACCACTCCTCGCTCATGTCTTCCTGCGAGGCCTTCTCTGAACACCCCTCGCCTGGAGAGGAGAACTACCAGTCTTATAACAGGTGAGTTTTTTTATTTTGTACCTTAAGTCTAATGGCTTGAAGCCATGAGTGAATTTGTTGGATCATGACTTGCCACCATATGTGTGTGGCAGTGGCTTAACACTAGCCTATGAATAATGAAAAAGGTAAATGGTAGAAAAGATCTACTTTTTATTAAAAAAAAATCTTAGATTTGTTACAAGAAATTCAAACAGTTTTGTGAGTTGCTCTTTTTCTTGGATTTGTGTAAAGCCTTCTATTGGCATAAGTATTAACGGGTGCCTCTCCTAACTCGAAAAAAGATTTAGTCGTTTTCTTACTCAACGAGCAGTTGCATAACGATTATGACAGGTGGGCAACTGCTCAACAAAGGTCAACTTCTGAAGAATAACTATCATACAATAAACAAGCTACAGCAAAAAACATCTTTAATTTTGGGCCTTTTAGACCACAGATTCTAATATTTCTTTTAAAATAAAATATTTCTTTCAATTTGAGACTTGTACTATAACATTTTAAAAAAGCTTTACTATGCAATTGCCCTACGTATATGTTCGTTGCCCCCTGCAGTAGATGCGGGTCGTCGTTCGCGCGCGACTCTGGCGGGTCGAGCGGTCACTACACGCAGCGCAGCGCGCCGCACGCGGCACACGCGGCGCCCGCGCGACACTCGCACCGACGGACCGACTCCGGATCTTCCACGCAACATGAACATGAACACGCCAGGTACACAGTTATAGAAAATCACGACTCTATTATTTCCCATAGAATTAGGTATATATAAATACACTTAATAAATGACATTTATAGAGGGTGGTATATTTTTTTATGTGATAATTTGTAAAACACCTTTTGGCGATTAGAGATTTGGAGATAAGATAAGATAGTGACGAGTAATTGTGGGAGAGCCATGCTTCGGCACGAATAGGTCGGCTCGACCGGAGTTATACCACGGCCTCACAGAACCGGCGTTAAATCAACCACAGCATTTTGTTTCCCGGAGGCCCAATCCTTTCCCTCCCCCAATCCCTTATTCTCCTAATCCCTAATCCCTAAAAGGTCAGAAACGCACTCGTAACTCCTCCGTTGCGGGAGTCCACGGGCGGCGTTGATTGCTTACCATCAGGTAATCCGTCTGCTCGTTTGCCGAACTAATACATAAAAAAGTGACATACGGTCCGTGCTTCTATTTTTTTAAAATCGATTAAATTTCATTTTAGAGATGTATACTTTGCCTATTCCAAGAATAAATTTAAGATCTGCTTGGAATTCGCTTAGGGTCACTTGACCAATGAGGTAATCAAGTTGGGTGGAATACTTATGGAAGATTGGAGTGACAAATGTATCTATAGTCAGAATTTTAATTCGATTCCTGATTTGACATGACCTACTGTCATTTTGTGAAATAATGATACCACATATAACAGTGTAGTGATGAACACAAAATTCGATAAACTATCAGTGAATCAGTTTCAGGAAGGCATTCAAAAAATTACAGCTACCGAATGGTCTAAATGCGTATCCCATGTTGAAAAAATGAGTAAGCAAGATATGTTAATTGAGAATAAAAATCACAGACGCAATTCATAATAAATGTTACAGAAAGTAACAGCAATAGCGATAGCGATGACGGCGACTATTTATAAAATTTCTGTTTTATTTGTCATGTTCCTTCATGATCACACTTTTTATTAATTTCACACACAATTACAAAAGAAAAGTCTCAGATTGTTAAATAATTGTCAAAACTAAATTATCGGTTCAGAAATATTTTATTTCCTGATAAACTTAGTTTATGAGAGTAAATTTGTAAACGAGATGAATCGATTCAGAAATATTCGATTTCTACATCGAATAATTTCGCAACGTCACTATTTATTACGTGTCATAACGTTGCAACACTGAAATTGTCAAATCTGGAATGGAATTAAAATTCCGAGTATAGTACTCTTCTATTACCAATGGGTTTGTTTAATTAAATACTATTAACTTTTATAGGGGCTACAACTCGTACGTGTCGGAGTACGGCGCCCCGCTGGAGTGCTACGTGTCGGCGCCCCCACAGTTCCAGGACGGCGCCCCCGACCCCCCCGCGCCGCCAGCGCCCCCGCCCCACCATGCGCACCACCATCACTACGCACACGCGCCCAGAGTCGGGATCCACTTCCAGGTAAACAATGCCAAACAATATTTTCTAAGAGCCAAGTATAAGTATGACCTCTTCCATAGCCTCCATAACTTAATACCTCAACATCTGGCTTCCAGAAGATTATTTTTTTGCGAGAATGTATCATCCGTCATAATATTCAGCCGGGGTTGCGGTTAAAGCCCTATAAGGTACCGCGGCCTCGACCAGAGCAGGAGAAGGAACAAGGTAGCTTTGATTGAGTAAGAGTCTGACACTTCCTCCACCCATGGCGGGAAAAGATATTTTATGAATTATCTCACCTTTACAAAAGCCATATAAAGTTGATGGCACCTGGCTTCTAGAAGATGATATTTTTGCTAGAACATAAAAATAGTTCTTCTCCTCAAATAATATGTTCTGATTTATTCCGTTACGGGATCTAAGACAGTCATTCATGTCCCCGGAACGCGCCGGACTTCAGTGTTCCGGTGTTTTCTTGGTTGTATCAACTGCAGATCCTGCATTACAGGAGTTACAGCGGTTTTTGAGAGGTTGTGGAGGGCTTATCCTAGTAAAAAAAGAATATCAAAATGCATACTTCACCATACACTTTAATTTTCCTAAAAACATTTTCACACTATTACATTCTTCATAATATTGTTCCAGGCGAGCGCTCCCCCGCCCCAGTTCCAGGACGAGCCTCCGATGTACGACTATGGGGACTACGAGTGCACCTACAAGACCCCTCTGAAATGTCTCAACGTGGGCCGCAAGGAGTACGCGAGAGAGTATACGAGGTAAGGGGCCAAGAGTCTCGGGCGAAATGATACCACAGTCGTGTGTTTTGTGTTTTTCGCAGTGTGAGTAAGATTACTGGAGACCATTAATCCTTTCCTGACAAGTACCAATATGACATTTTCCGAGTTATATGTACCTTCTATGATTATTTAGATACCACTGACATAGGGTGACAACATCGTGAGGAAACCTGGACTTATAATTTTTAATTATAAGTTTGAAACTGCCAATCCTTGCCTTGAGCTAGCGTGATTAATGCTCAAACCTTCTCCATGTGAGAAGAGGCCTTTGCTCAGCAGTGGGCACTTATAGACTGATGATGATTGTGATACTGAAATTATACTAGTGGTTAATTGTGATGGTCTAATTTGTTATAAATTTCCTTTATCTAGATACCACGAGCCGAGCACGGAGCTAGTAAACAAACAGCCGCAGTACCAGGAGCTGCGCATGCGTCCCCGACAGGACGACAACCAGGATTACGTCAACGCTACTCAGGTAAGACCTTACACATTCACAGTGGCGTAGCTAGCATAGGTAGCACCCGGGGCGGATTTTATAGGTGTCACCCTAAAACTCAATCGAAACTGTTAAAATAAAAAAAAGTTATAATCATTTACGTTTTATTAAAATATGAGTACCTTTTACAAATATTTGTTTATTATCTAAAACAAATTTAGTTTGTTAAAAATTAAAATTTCTTCCTTCTAGCTTTGACACTAGCGAACTCCGAAATCACGCCTTCAAAATTTATATGTTGTGTTGCTTCATGTTCTATCGTTAAAATACCAAGATTGTTTAATCTGGTTTCGGTCATTGTAGACCGCAAATAATTTTTAATTAATTTTAATTTGCTGATACTTCTCTCACATGAAGCTACTGATGCACATATTGTTATAAATAACTTTAGTGCTACCGTTAGATTCGGAAGAGATTCTGTAAAATCCCATTCCACAATAAATTTCAAAAAGTCCAGTATCACCCAATTAGAGACAGTAATATTAGCCGCTTTTAAATGTCTTCTCAATCTTGGTCTAATGTGACATGCATCATGATAAGATACTTTATTTCGCAAATATGGGTACAGTACAAGGTGTAAAAATGTTAATTAAGTTTTTTCGATAATTTATCACAAGTCATGCGAAAGGTACAAAACCAACAACCAGCAGAAAGATTACAGAGACACACTAAACTAGACATTTTTCTTCATTCCAACACAAATAGGCACAGATAGGCGCACAAAACAATTACCTACATGACACAAACTGTTAACATATTTGTTCAATTAACGACTTTGTTATTGATATTTTTTTTAAATTGACGAAAATGAGAACACAGTAATGCGTTCGGTCTTAGAATAAACAAATAATATTTAGACTGCAAAATGTCCAATTATTTAGTCAGATTGTATTTTTTTCACTATCCCATTTCATGTAACTTACAATAGACACTATATTTATATGTAAGTATACTAAAACAAATTATTATCTTTTTTCTTCCAGATATGTCCACCAGAAGAAGTTACCTCACCGCTGGGTACATTCAAGCGACAACGGTGTCTGCGGTACAAGCAAAGGCGGCCCAGACCAATACTGCGCTCCAAATCTGATATCTCGGATAGGTACGGACAACGCATTATGTCTCTGAAAATTTTTCGAGCTCGTCCGTCCTATTTGGGATGAACACGGAACTCTTGTTTTGCGATAAAGTCGTACAATCATCAGAAATAATCAGAATACAGCTTAAAGAAAATATTGATTGCACGTTGACGCGGTGGCTGGGGAACTGGCTACCGTCCAACGTGTTGCGAGTTCGATTCTTGCACGTTAAAATCCATAATTATGTTATCCACAAATTGTTTTTTCGGGTCTAGGAGTGAAGTGTGTGAAATATTATGTTTGTAAACGCACTTACGGAATTGGAGAACAAACTAAAGCTGAGGCAAAGGTTTTAAACAAAACAAATTATCCCCATTAACAACAGGTACAGACGTTCGGACGGGCGTAGCCCTGCGTCAGCTCCGTGCGAAGGCGAGGACTCCCCAGATAGCCCGTCAGAAGAGGCCTCACGTCTTCAAGACTTCTTCGAGAGATTGGGCCTGGAACCACGTCAATATGATGCACTGGTACGGGACGCGCCACCAGACAGTCCTGTGTTCTTCTCTTCTGCTTCCACCGTCGATTCCAACCAGCTCGCTGCTACTGCTGATTATACGGTAAGAAATATTTTTGGTGACGGCAACACTCTTTAGGTTGATTTTAAAAAGTAAAACGTTGCGCGGGATATTTGAAAGCGGAATCATTAGGATATTCTCTGCAGTTTAACAAAACGGAAAGTCTTTGTAGTAAAGTATCAAAATTTAAATCTATACTAAGTAGTTCCAGTTTCAAATGTTAGATTATCCTTGTAGAATCGCAAAATACCGTATTAATAACAAATAAAAAGGAAAGGATTCTAGATATCCCTGTAAGTACTTATTTATTTGGGTTAAAAAAACTACAAATTTCCGATAGTTAGGTTTTTAATAGATAATGAACATTGACATTACCAGAAAACTAATTTCGAAAACGAAATGTTCTCAAATTAAATATTTGTTTGTTTACAAAAACTTTTTTATTTACAAACTCTTTTCACTTTACAGGTCCAAGGTCCAGGCGTTCAGAAACAAATCTACAGAAATACAGAGCCTCCTAGCGTAGTAGAGCGGAACGCTCGCATCATTAAATGGCTCTGTCAGTGCCGGAAGACCCAAATGCCGCCACCGCAGTAAACCAATCTAGAAATCCTGACAACTACCCTTAGATAGGCACAGAAATAAAGTTCACGCCATGAAAGAAGGTAAACTCAAAAGGCTAAAAAGATAATCTAGTTAATTATGACAATGCCGAAAAATTTTAATAAAGCCGCCATTTTATTAGTTAAATGTTGCTACAGCACAAAAACAAACTTGAAACACGGACCAAAATAACCTAATGTTTGAAATAGTCCTGTCCTTATGAGACAAATAGAATACATAATTATTCTGTTGTGTGGAAATGATCTCGCAAATGACCTCTTTCATGGCATGCACTTTAAGAAATGAAAATTCGATTAAAGTGATTTCTTCTCTAGAAGAATCTATAACACTGCTAAAGACGCTATATTCTAATAATACATGTAGTAATATCGATATAGAAAATCGATTAAAATAAAAAATCGCTCAAATGACTGATTCGAAGCAATCGATTTAAGAATGACTATGAACTAAGTCAGCAGTAAGCTTCTACCGATGCGAATGCGATTACAATCGATAAGAATACTCGACTAAACTAAATAATCGATTAACGAAATGTTACTAAATCTAATGAGAGAACCAAATGTTGCTCATACGTCGATATAAAATGACGCTTAGGTAATTTCTAATTCCTAAAACTAAGACTAGATTATAGGCGTTTCATAAAAGTTAGATTTCGATATTTAAATAATTCTTCGTTAATTAATGTCTTCACAATGATAATAAATAAATAATGTTTAATCAAGAGATCTGGTCCAGATAACACAAGCTTTACTTTGCTCATAACTGATCTTAAAATATTTCCGACAACATTAATAATTTAGAAAAAAAAATGGTCGTAACGTGAATGACACGGATATACTATAACGACCTCTTTATTAAATTGCCCTAATAACATTATTTGTATTTGTTTTTACTCCTTTGGATATTCCGCATTTTGAACATATGCCAAAATAAAAAATCAAAAATCCTATCTCAAACTATTTTATAAAAGAAATATTATCTATAAATCTTACGTGATCTATAAAACAAAGGCTGTGTGTATCTGGACGAGTGACACGGCGAGCGATCGCCGTCGACTGCTGGTATTATCTAAGCGATACTAGTTCATTAGTCTGTATGGTTCTTAATATAAGCATCGATATTATTCTAAACGTTTCAGTAACGATATTCAGTTTAGGCGTGGTTCGAATATTTAATACCAATGCTATCGGCCTAAGAAACAATCAGGCTGTAAGTAATAATAACCCCAAGATATTTTAAATTAAATTATAAACTATTATAGTATTTTCAAAGTTGTCACAGTAATGGATGTCACCAGTGTTTTTAGTCGATTGGAAATACGATCTTAATAATCGACTAAAATTAAAATATCTCACCACGCCTAACACGATTTCAACGTATAATAATGTAGGTACGTAAAAATATTATCTCATATATTTTTGGTCGTAAAATTGACTATAAAGAGTTGAAAAGTTTTTGATTGTAAATAGTAAAAAATATTTTTGTCTCGACAACTATGTACAAGTCGCGAGCTTAACCACGAGACGTGGAAAATGTTATTTTCGAAAAAGGAAAACATAACTCAAATGATAGTTTGACTATCCTACGGTTCTATATTTATTTGTATTTATTTATACGTAAATTGTTTTGGAACAGTGTTTGTTGGACCCTGACTGCCTAAATGTACAATAAGCCATCTCAAGGCCTCATTATTTGAGTCTGTTAATTTACCTAAGTAGATATTCTAATTATATTACCTTTTTATACTTGGCCTTTCATATTTTAATTACAAATGTTGATCTATTCTTATTTTAAATTGAATAGATAATTTAAACACTAAATGACTTCTAACTTACTTAACATAATGGCTATGTTTATAACAGGTTAATAAACGACTTTTTCATTTCCAAAATAATTGTTGAAACCAATGTATTTATGTAAAAAAATATGTTCCTTACTATAGATTTGTCTGTATTAATATTATTATTTATTACTGTTGTTATAGTTGTGTAAGATGTAAGTACCTTCATCCGAGATTTGGGAGCACAAAACGATCGAAACAATATATTTTTGTGCCAAAAAATTAGGTAATATTTCCATGTAACTCTATATTTAATTTAAATACTGCCTTTGACGACTTACCTATGTTATAGGTAAGAGTTAAAAAAAACTTTTATGCAAACATAAAAATGTTATGATGATGAAGAAAGTCTACTTTGTTCACCTCCGTTACATTATTTTTATTGTTAGCGTATCCAAAACAATGACTTTTCTTGTTCTGATTAATAACTCAATATATGAATTTAACTAAGAAAATCTTGTGGACTAAAGACAATATAAGATTATCGAAATTATTTATGTTTTAGGTCTTAAAGCATAATATTTAACTATAGTTCCAATAACGCAACAATTAAAGTATTTAATCGTTCATAATAATATGTAAATAACCATTAGACTGGTCTAATCTCAATAGTTTAGTTAGTATAAATTAAGTAAATTAATTTCGCTTTTGCGCAGTCAATACTGACCTCTCTGAAGTTAGCCACTTTTTACATGAGTGGGATGCAAGTATACGTAAACAATAATGAGTGAATGAGACAACAATGCATTTATAACTTCTAACTTCACTGTATTTCTGGTTGCACGACTCTCATTTTATTTTACAAAATTACGTTTTCTGTGATATTGGTATGCTTAGCTTGCGAAAACTGTTGATTTATAACTAGACAACAATTGTGTCCGGATTGTGCTTAATAATTTCAAAGTAACAATAATGAAGGCTCTCAATCATATTTGTGCTCACTAGGTGGCGCTTCCGTGGGCTTAAGTCATGTCAGTTTAAAACTCTGCAAAAACTTGACCAACATGACGACCGAAGTGGTGGTTCCAATACATCAGCTTTTGATTCCTTACTCTTTGCATCAACAATTTCTCAGTAGTTGAATGGGCAGCACATTGTGATACCGTAATTAATAATACCATTAGCAGTTTCCACTTGGCATTTATTTTTGTAATTAATTTTCTATTTCCTCAATCGATATCTAATTGATAGGCGATTCCTGATCGATACTTCGTTTTAATGATCATTATAAGTATGTTTGCGTGTTCTTCTGCGATGTAATTAGGATCAGTACCTAAATCAAAATAAAAACCTAAGTTACTTTATATAAATATTAAATTGAATAAATAGAAATTAATATTTTAACAATCGACTAAGGAATTTTACCTTCAATTTAATTATTCTGTCTGTATAGTTAAAAATGTATTGACAATGGTTAGCATTACAGTATTAGAAAGTTTAGCATTCGATGCTTCCATTAATTGTGTAAATAAGATTTACGTAAATTGTTAGAAGTTTATCGTGAAGAAAGAATTATATTGTGGTCTGATATGTTGTTGTTTTATTTTTCTTATCACTGCGGCATCTCATTTTCCCTCCCTTTCCACATATATATCTACATAAATACCTAATTTCCTCTGTATCATGTATAAATTAACTCTTTTATATTTATAACAGGTGATTTACGCTGTTTATGTTGTAATTCCTGAACGGAAAATCGTAACGTGACAGACGGTCTATCCTTCTATAAGCTATACTATAACTTATGTTTATGTTACCACTATGTTTTTAAAAACATGAACTCTTAAAATTACAAATAAACACTAGAGTAAAAATAATATTTTTTGTATCAAATTGATTCAAATTATGAAAAAAATACTTCCGTTTAGTTTTTATATTCTTAGTAAATATTATCTATGGTTACTTACGTCAATGCCTTCATAAATGACGTCAATAGACTGACATATTTCATTGAACTTCAGCGAAAGCTATTTTTATTTTGTGTTCGAGTATTACGCATCAGGAGCTAAGGCTGAGTAATTCTATGAGCAGCTTGCAAACGTATTATTGTTGTTTTTGTTTTGAAATCTAGTGACTTATGGAAGATAATATAAAGACTTATTAAGAAAAACACGGAGTAATATCTCAAGTAAATAGTTTGAAAAGTAAAAGTACCACATCGATCAGTGCGTCACAATTTTCTGGAAAATACAGTTACATATTGAAACAGGGCTTCAGTTAACTCCACTTTAGTTTTAAATTAAAGGTTTTGGAAGATATTAAACGTGAATTTTAAGAGCGCAGAGCGGCTACTGTCGTAGAAACAGTTTGATGATATTAGACGATCTCGAGGAGTTCTTCGATATGGCTCCTACCAAGCGCGGGAGACGTGGTGTCAGTGATGCTGACGATGAGGATGATGAGTACAGACGGAAACGCGATAGAAATAATGAGGTAAAGGTTCATTTATGTTACTAAATAACTAGGTACATAGATGCACGTTACTGTAGGGCTCTTAAATAAAAGTATACTGATTATTGATTATTGACCTCAAAGTTAAATATAAAATTATAGGCAGACTAAAATCTTTTAGATATAGCGAAGATTGGTCAATGGGTAGCATTAGGGGTAGTAACCGTTATAGAAAAGAAAAATATGAATATCTATCCCATTTCTATTAAAAACACCAGGTGTTTTGGTTCCGAATACTTGTGTACAGTATTACTCTCACTTACTAAAATAGAAAGCAGGTAATAAATGTAGAGATGCTGAATTCATTGAATCTCTATACCACTTACAAACTTTTATTTAAATAAATATAGAATTTTCAAAAGACAAAAATTGTAAACATTTACTGTGCCACTTACACTAGCACCACATTTTTTATTTATTTTTTTTTGTTCATCATTTATTTTATAATTTGTAATAAAAATAAAACTGTATTTTATCAACAGGTTTTACCCAACTACCTTTTCAAAGAGGAAAAAATTAAAATATTACTGGTAGAAAAAAATATTGTGTAATAGTTCCACCTAGTTTTGTGTTTAAATTACTGGTACATTGAACCTTATCTATAATTCAGCAGAATAGGTTCTCAGGTCTTTGTAAAAAAGATTGTGCAATTTGCTCTGTATTCTCCGTAATTATTATGCAACATTTCTACTATATCTGTTTGAGTTTCTATCATAGTATTGTTTATTTCAAAATGGCACCGCTGGGCTTACATCCCTCTTCTATTAGTATTTTTATATATTTTATACTTTATTCTTTATAGTATTCTTGTAGATTTTATAAGAAAAATGTTGTGCTTGTGATACTAGTAAATTGTGAGTGTAAAGCAAGAGACTGTTTTTGAGTGAGAATGGTACAGTTAAAAAACTTGTGTCATTATTATTGTTTACTGCAAAACACTAGTGATAAGAAATGCAATGATAAAGCAAGGAGTTTTTAAACTAAATATGTTTTTAAGATAACAATATCTTCTTTATTTACAGGCAGTTAAAAAAAGCAGATTCAAGTCAAAACAGAGGACACAAGAAACATTCACTCGAGTAAATAAACTTAAAGCTGAAAACCAAATGCTTGAAGAAAAAGTCAAGACGCTAACAAAGGAACTACAGTTTTTGAAGGAACTCTTCTTAGCGCATGCGTCAAACACACCCAATGCAAAATTCGATGGTATTGACCTCGACAAACTATTGGAAGATATACCTGATGATAAAAAATAGTTTCCATTAAACAAACTTGCCGTAACTAGTGATTTTAATAGTGAAAGTGATCACAGGATTCAAGGGACTGTTATTTAGTGTTCTGTGGCTCAATTAGAAAGAAATTACGAAATATTATGTACCATCGACCGTTACAAATATTTTTTTAAATAAATCTCTTTTGAGCTGTGAGATAATATATGACTCGGGTCATAAGGTCGGTGGTATGTAATCTTATCTGGGACATTGTATACTATGTATACTGTTAAGGAGGTATGATATACCCGATGGATATATCCTACTTTATAATATATTGTATAATTAATTATTTGTCTTTTTAATGAAGTACATTTCTGTTTAACATGTTATTGTTGATGAAATTATGTTTTATGTGAATTTGTGAATGTTATTTTAGCTATTAAATTTAGCATATTTATATAAAGTTGTGATTTACTAGAAAAGTACCAATATTTTTTTGAATTTATAAATACTATTTCTTTATATATGTTTAATCATAGCTATCATGCACTTTTTATTATAAAATAGCTGTTAAGCTATGCTAATCATATAACTACAGCTATTTGAAAAGTACATATTGCTGTTAAAAGTTTATTTATGGCTGTCTACTATTTTTTATCTGTGTGACTTGCAAACTACAAGCTTATCTGTATTGTTATCTTGAAATGTCATGAAAATAAATATAATGTGTATTGTTATATAGATAGTTAATATTTACTTTTGTACTTACATCACGAATTTCAAAAATTTAATAATTTCGAAAATTTCGAATTGCCAACATACTTAATAAAACAACAAATCGTACAAATTTTTGGGAGCACTAAGGAAATTATCAATGGAACTGTCATCAACCAATGAGGAAATGCCATTAGTAAAAACTTTTAAATTGGACATTGGGTTTTAAAAATATGTACCTATATGGGTATTATATTTGACGATAATGTTTGTTGCCTGTGTTATCATTTCAAATTTGCCCCAGTCACGCAACGGTAGAATGTAAATTCATTTTGTGAAACAATCAGCCTCATTTTGAAGTTGAAAACCATAGTGATTCTGCTGGTGTGTGACCAGGGCCTAAAATAAAGCATTTACTTAGTGTTCAAATATAAATCTTCTAAATGTAATTGTACTACAAAATATGTCCTATATTTTTGTTATTTATTATAAACAGCGAAACACCAACACACACAGTAGAAAAATATGCCATAGAGAAAATGCACAAAATTTATTAAAATGCAAGAAAAAATTTGTTAATTAGGAAAATAAAAAATATGAACATTAATGTCTTATGATTTTACTTTTAGAAACTGCAGTTATCAGTTATGCTCGTCTGTGGTTTTGTAAAAATCAATATTATAAAATATCATTATTGATTTCGACTTTGTATTTGTGGATTATTTAAAATTTTCTCAATTTATAAATATTGGCCATATGGTATTTATTCAAAAACCGTTATGTACTTTATTTTCTCATTATTCTAAACACTAAAGTAGGTACAATAAGGTCTTACGAATGAATATATGAAATAAATGTCACGAAATTGTAAAAGAAGCTGAAATGTATTGTATACCAATTACTCAAAATAAACAGAATCTTAATGAAAAAATACAATAAATATTAGTTTACAACCGAGTCTTGTGGTTTTATTTTACCAAATAAGCAGTTTTCTATCCCTTCTGAAGTTCTGTAGGTAAGTGTATGAGAATAATTACAGAATAACAAAGTATAACTTTTCTCATAATAGTTTCAAATAGTGATAATACTTATAATATTTAAATATTCTTCTGTTTCACTGAAATGGCAAGATACATAGGTATTTAGATTGTGAGAATAGATCCTTTTTTATTTTTAAATCAACACCATCTATGATATGTTGAGTAAACTATTGTGAGGCCCTAATATGTCACTTCAATTCTCATTTTTGACTTGACAGACGACTCGAACGACAACGACACGGGGGAATTCCCGGAATTCCCTTATTTTGAGGTTAATTTTATATATAAACAGATTAACAAAAGTATCTGTATAGAAAAATGTATATTGATGAATTTAAATCAAATTTAGTGAAAGAAGGTTATTGGAAAGATTTAACAGAATACTAACAAACTTTAAAAAAAACGTAAGACTTAATTTACTTTTTGGGTACAAAAGCTTTAAATTGGCAACATTTGTCTGACGAACTCGACTGATGAAATTTCAATTCATTCGACATAAAATTGTACAGCAAGATCGCAGCGAAGTAATTTTCACAAGGCAAGACTCGACTCGTGCGTAGTTTACAAGTGAATTTAATTGAAAAGTTTTCTCTTAGGATTTTATCAGACAAGATTAATAACGAATCAGTGTAAAAGCGCTTAAATTGGTAAGTATAGCAATGATAAAATTATACCTAAATAATATTTTATTAATGTTGCGTCATAATTTCATGTAAACTCAAACAAGTTTCTATATAGTTAATTTTTAAATAAAACCTTGTATGTTTTTATTACAGAAGTGTGACAAAAGTGTTAAACAGTTTTGCGAAACGATTTCGCATCGGACTTTGTAAGCAATTTGATGACTTTATTCGATTTGGACGAATTCTTAGACATGCCACCCGTTAAGCGAGGAAGGCGAGGAGTCAGTGGTGACGAGGATGATGAGGAGTACAGGAGAAAGAGGGAGAGAAATAATGAGGTCAGTATTTGATATAGAACCTCTTGAATGTAGTATCAATTGATAAAATAATAGCATAACTTCATCCTTTGCCTACACAAAATAATTTAAGACTTACAACAGTGTTACTTACGTTTTCAACTCCGCCCCTAAGACGACCCACTGACCTAAGCCTATGTTAGTGTATTAAAAACTAAAATAACTTCCCTTTTTTTAGTCAAGGTATACTTATGAACAAACAGTTGCATTGGCAACCACTCTTTATGAGACAATTTTTTTTAGGTACATAGTTTCTTGTTGTAGCATTTCATGTTTGAAAAGAGACATAAATTTCTTCAAAAAAAAATAAAAAACAATATTATTCATGAAATAAGTAAGTCACATTCCCATTTATATAAATAAATTGGCTTAATTCCAAATTAAAATTAATTCTTTTCCATTTTTCCATTAAAAAGTAAGTAATTAAGGGCTGTCAATATTAAGTTGAGCAACTTGTTTTTGTGTATATTTATATATACTTTGCATTGATGATGCAATAATTGTAACACTTGACAACTTTGTACAATAACTTGTAGGATATGAACAGTTTGCACTGAACGCAGTAGCACTAAACCTAGTTTCTCACTTAAGTAGATTAAATATGTCTTACACTTTGGACTTGTGTATAGGACATAAAACCATAAAGGTTTAATTACACACATATATGTGTATTTTATCACATACTAAACTACTTTCAGCTTGTAATCTCATAACTGGTTTGTTACTTTAACATCCCTGTAACTGTAACTGTTTTATACATTGATCTGGACTGGGTCTTACATTGTAATGGGAGTTGTTCAGTTTTATCATCTTTTTGAAGTTTTAAATTAATTGTATGTAAATAGTAATATAATTTATGCCTATTTTTATGCAGTATTTAACACAGATATTCGGAAAAATCTCTTAAAAATTGTTTTAAAATTTACAGGCTGTCAAGAAAAGCAGGGTGAAGTCAAAGCAGCAGACACAGGACACATTCTCAAGAGTGAAACGTCTTAAGGAAGAGAACCAACAACTCGAAGACACAACCAAACGGCTGACTAAGGAATTAGAGTTATTGAAGGAGCTCTTTATTGCCACCGCTGCTAACAAATCTAACCCCAAGTTTGAAGGAATGGATCTTGAGAAATTGTTGGAAGATACACCTGAAGTTAAGTATTAGTTTTGGTATGATGTGTATTGTAATATACTTTATGAAAAAGTGTTAGTTTTCTTTAATTTAAAAAAAAAACAAATTGTCACCGGCAATTAAATTGTATGTATTTTATAATTTTGAAGACTATTTTCTGTATATTTCTTCAATTCACTTGAAGATATTCGACTTATAATCATAAGTACAATTTCTTAGGAATAAATCGCGAATTTATCTCTGAAATAAACACTGGTATTGCATGTTATTTGAGATTGATCTGTGATTTTACTGTGATTTATTTATTTATAAGTCGAAGTGTTACAAGTTGTTGTTTCATAGTAATATTATAATCGTGGTTGTGTATGCTGTATTCGTGTGATAGATAAAATTTGTAGCTAAGAAATACAGTACCTTTTTTGATAATGTTTTAAGATAAAGATAATAAATAAAGTACATATAGTAGAGTAGATAAATCAATGTATGATAAACTTTAATATGGATGCGTAGTCTAAGTTTGCAAAAAAATGGAAAATACAATGTTGCCTACTATTTTCGATTGGATTTTTATTATAATCTGTGATAGTTTAGTTCTTTATGACACAAATGTTTTCCGCCTAATTTCGCCAAGTTAGAACTGGATGGCAGATGGAGACTTTCGTTGGTAGTGGTGAAGGTTACGCACGTGCTTTTATCGGTGCTACGATTGTTGTCAATTTTAGTGATCTTATTCATAGTGAACTAAATTGAAACCCTTTTATTTTTTGTGTTGTTTAATTGTGTGTGTAAGTTTTAATAAGCTACTAACAAGTAAATACTACCACAAAGTTAAAAGTTGACGGTACACTACTCTGCCGTTACCACTCGACACTGGCAGTATAGTCGATAACATTGTATTGGAGACTCAGTTGCCAACAACAGACAGAAAAAGAAAAAACTGGATGGCATTAAGACTTGATTCCTGTACTAAACATTTGCTCTCCTTCTCGCACTTTTGACAAATATGGCTACTGATTTTGGCGGGTATTATGCACAAATTGTCTGTATTAGGGAATGGCTTGGTATGGTATTTTGTTGTAAAATAATATGTTCTGTTGTGTTGTATTGTCTCACTGTTAAGGACTAATTTGTGTAAGTGTAATTCAGTAGTTTAAGCACAATGCTTAATTTTAATTACTTTTGGAATGTATATTTTTTGAAAACATTTTTTTTAATCCAGAGGGATTAGGGAAAAAGGAGTACGAAAAAATATGATAAAAATAAAATGTTAATGATGTTAATTAATAAATTGACTATACATGTAGCAAAAAGTTTATCTGTAAAAATAAAACATCAACAATACTCATAACATTTTTATTATGCAAAAATAGATTCTTACCAACTACAGTAATAATAATTAGGTGCAAACTTTGTTTCGGGGCATCCCAAAAACTTTCGCGCTCGAATCGGGGCCCAAAACAAACATTTGTACTGAAATATTAAAGAGGATTTTTTATAATTAGGTATTATGTAAGGATTAATTAGTTATACTATTAAATATACATTTGATACAATTATATTCAGTCGTTTTCTTTCACAATTATCTATGTTGACTGTTAAAAATATAAACAAGGTTTTACTTTTCACATTGACAATATTTTTGTCAAGTTTATAATAATAATAGGAAATTATTTGTCTGGACAAAACATTTAAATATTCTAAATAGATTACACCATCATACTTTTAAGTTGTTTAAAAAGCCAAACTGCTATTATTTTTTTTATTCCTAGCTAGTATTTGGGCAATATATAAAAGATATCTCATAAAATATCGTCAATTTGAAAAATTTAACCCAACATTAATTAACTGGTGGACAATTCAATTAAGGCATCTAATCGACTTCAGAAAAAGCTGGAAGGATGTCTTAATGTTGTTTTCTTCATGGAAGGCTCTCCAATCAGTGACTTACACCCGGTTTCCGAAAGGCCGATCAATGTTAAAATCAATCTAATCTCTTGTCAAGTCATCTGATTGGTTGACTGAATTATCAACAGCCAATCAGATGACTTGACAAGAGATTTAACAGGAGATTAGTTAATTTTAGCGTTGACAAGCCTTCCAGAAACCGGGCGGTAGAATAGTAAACCCGTGTTAAGTGATGATCTCAGATCAAATCAAGAAGCAAGACGGTGTCAAAAGTGCTTTTGTAAGAGCTGGATTTAAAAATATAAAACGGGAGTTTTTTTTATGCAAACGAGCAGACGGATTACTTGATTGTAAGCAATCAGCGCTGCCCATGGGCACCCGCACCAACGGAGACCTTTTGGTGATTAGGGATTGGAGGAATGCCTTAATTTTTTTGTCCACCAATTTATAAACACAATTAAAACGCTTATTATGTATATAAAAAGCAGGATCACAGATAAATAATCTAAATTACTCTATGCATTAGCCGCTCAATGAGGGAAGTTACGATATCATTATTTTACTTATGACGTAAGGTTTTATCGACCAATACATGATTTGATAATGTCAACGCCCAGTTTCATAGTAGAGAGTATTTTATCATTTGTTACGTTGTTTGTATAAAGGTTTTGTCAAAATTATTAAATTATCTTTCGATGAACGGAATATGAGACTGGCCGTTACCCATTAGTCAAATATAAATAGCTTGTTACACTATTGATTCACAGATTATAAAAGTACCTTACGTCTCATTAGCGCCACCCGTTGAGCATTAATCCCAAACTCTTAACTTCATTAATGTCTAAATTTTGCCTTACGATTTCAGCCGCATTTTATCTTTACATAATTAAAGTTAAGTTCGATCAAAATGATTGATCGGTCATCGATTCAAAGTCATACGGGAAGTCGAACTCTGTCGGTAAGGATTAAAAAAAATCACAGATTTTGTATGAAGCTTGTGTCCAAATCCTCAGAAAAATATCCTTGTACGCCGATAGTCCCATTATAAATATCCAGTAATGTCCAATAGCGACTTGTACAAGTCTAAAATACTAAGGGTTGATTTTTCAATGGTTAGATAAAAGTTATCTGCAGAATAATTATGATGCAGTCGCGTCAGAATGTTTGTATAAGACAGTGACAGCAACAATTTTATTCCTCAGATAACATTTATCAGACCATTGAAAAATCAGCCCTAAAAGTTATATTTTTTAATGTAATCTTAGCATGCATTATAAAAAAATCAAGTTTCTCCTTCCTGCAAGTTAAATTTGATTGTCAAAAGCTCGATTTCGATTTTGGCAAAAGTTAACATGTCTTTTAGCGTCAATTAGTATTTTTATGGAATGAGAAATCGAAATAGCGAAATTTTGACAACCAATTTATTTTATATACCCCTGTTATAACCACTAAAACTTACTGCCAATAAACAAAACTATAGATCATCGTAAAGACATAAAAAAGAACCAGTCACTTTTGCAACAACTAGCCTCTAACTATCGACCTATTTATTGACTTTTCCATCAAAATCTAACCAGGAGTTTCAGTTCCAAATCGCAGAAACAAACACACAATCAGAATACAGTATTTCCTCACCAAAATTGGTCTTTCAAAATCTATTTCCATACATTAATGACGCCATCAGCCGAAGCACTGACTAGATACGGCTTGCTACCCTCAACAACGCTAAGGTCTGTGATCGGTGCCGTATGGTAGAAAGAACGGGATTCCACACTGCGATAAATATTGTCGTCTGCCATCGAAGCCGGCGTTGAAGGGTTGAGCTTACAACATTCTTGTATCACTGTTGTCCCATCTATTATACGACTCCTGGAAAATATAATAAAGAAAACATAAAAGCATTTGTGATTCACAGATTATAATTTAAAGTTCCTTAAGTCTCACTAGCGACATCTATTGATCGTAAATCCTAAACTCTAAGTTTATGAATATGCCTATAACTTTTGCTTTAACAAATCTTGACTTTGACATTTGCATTATTTCTATAAAAAAATAAATTATAAAGAGCCTCTTCAAAAACTCGAGCAAAAACGTGAGAAAACATTAAATTTTTGGCTAACTTTTCATAGTGTATCCTGTATCTCGGAGATGGTTTCGGCACCTCGCAGACTTCCAAAATACCGAGAAAAGCTCAACTACTTTCGAGTTACTACGGGACTCTTATTCAGAACAACTATGAACATACATATATAAATTATAAGTAATGTTATTAAATTATACCTGTATTTGAGCGCTCCAGGAGAGTTTTTAAGCGTATCATTATGCGCATGTAGCAGGATATAAGAGTCTTCAGGATGCTCCAAGTCCCAGTAGCGGAGTCTCTGGTCGGAGCCTCCTGTGACCACGAAGCGGTTGCCCTCGCGAGTGCCGCAGTATATAGAACTAATGTACTGCGATGCCTGAGAAGGGCCATATTTCATAATTAATATTTATTTATGTATTCCAAAATTCGACCGGAGTGATACCATGGCTTCACAGAAAACCGGCGTGAAATAGTCACAGCGTTGTGTTTCGCCATGTGAGTGAGAAAACCGGAGGTTCAATACCTCCTCTCCTCTCCACATCCCTTCCGATATCTTAAATATCCAAAACTCTCATTCCCTTTGGTGTTGCGGGTGACCATGTGAAGCGCCGATTGCTTACCATCAAGTTATCAATCAGGTCGTTTGCCTACCCATCACATAAAAAAACATCTTTATAGGAGTAGAATATTGGCACACCTATGCCAAAAGTTTAAAGAACTTCAATACACGATTTAGGCATACCTATTAGGTATTATCTAAATTACCTTCTTCAAATACTTCAAAGACTGTGATGTTCATATCAATTATAGAGAAAGTCTGTGGAACTTCCTGTATGATTAAACACATAATACATAATATGGTATACATACGACGGGCGTGTAGTGCAGCGGCTGCAGCGAGTTGGTGCAGGTCCAGAGTGCGTGCGTGCGCTGCGTGGACTCGAGGCTCCAGGCGGCCGCGTCGCGGTCCCCCGCCACCCACACCGCGCCCGCGCGGCCCCCGCCCACTATACGACGGACGCGCTCCGCTACACACGAACAAAAAAAAAAACAAAATAATATTTAAAAGTGTCTTCTGTGACCTTTCAAAAGCATTCGATTGCATTGAACCTGAAAAACTGGTTGAAATTATAACATCATGAGATTAAAAACACTGAGCTCCATCTGTTGAAATCATGTTAAAAAGATAAGTATCAGATTAAAGCTATGACAGCAATGTTAACTCACAAAAGTGTAAGATAAAAATGAGCGTTCTTCAAGGATCAATATTGGGCCCATTCCATTTTTTTTTTGTAGAAAACCGTTTTTTAGTAAAAAGACAGAAATTTAATGACTTACAGTTAGGATGTCTGACCGAAGTGATGGGCAAATGGAATCGCAGATCCCATACACAGATGGCGCCACTGGATGTGCCCACTGCGAGGTACCCGGTAGGATCCGCGTACAAGCAAGTTGTGACTCCCTGCTTTAGGTCGCCTTGCAACTTCCACGCGTTACCTGATGGAAACAAAAACGTACTTGTTATTCATATACCAATATATTGTGAAGAGAAAATGTTTATTTTATCTCTGAAACTTTTTAATGGAATGGGGGGACAATTAGACGGATAACCTGATATTAATATCAGCACCAGCTAAGCCTTTGCTGTGTAATAAATAAATTATACAAAAAATACATTAAAATTGAAATATTACTGAATAACAACCCTTTGTGTCATTTACAAAATGATGAGCACCTAAGACAGGAGAAAATCTTAAATTCAAGCATAAAAGACACAAAACGAACAAGATAATAAAATAAAGTTACAATAAAAATACATTGAGCATGGTAAAAACAATATCACAAAAGTAGAAAAGAGTTTGTAAGAAACAATATTACCAGGAGCACGTAGATCCCAGCCGACGATGTTGGCAAAGAGCGTGGCGTATGCGATGACGCTCCCGTGTCCGGGCGCCGCGACGCAGAGCGCGTCGTCCCCGTCGCCCTCCAGCTGCCGGCCCTGCGACAGGTTCATGCGGGACGACGTGCCGTCCACTCTGGGGGGTTGAAGAGAAGGAATTAACATTGTTTATTCTCTTGGACGTTCAAAAAGACAAAATTTTATTTATAACTAGCGACCCGCCTCAGCTTCGAAACCGTATCCGAAATAACATCTAATATATTTTTTCTGCTTTACTTATTTATTAATATATACATGTACATTAATAAATCAACATTTTTTCGTCAAAAACTCAAAAGAACGAATGTGAAAACGAAACACTATTAATCCAAAGACCGGTTATAGAATTCCACCTATACTAATATTTTAGAAAGGTAAAATGTGTAAGCTTGTATGTAGGGGCCAACCTTTGTAACCCCTGGTCAGATCTGATGGATACTTAACACATTCCTAAGTGCCATAGGTTATAAATTATACTAGATTTACGTATTTTACTCGTTTTAAACGCTGTTGATTTTAAAATCCCGGGATACTGTAAAACGGGGAGAATAGAATTTGAGAGGTGAATAGATGTTGACAAATTTTCCTTTTGTCTATTGGAATAGACATATTCGGGTGAATAGACACTGAAGATGCTGCTTTACCATTACTTTTATAAGCGTGCGAAAACGCGGAGCTAGTCTATATTAATATTATAAAAGAGGTAAAATTTGTAAGTTTGTATGTAGGTAGGGGATAATCTTTGGAACCACTAATCGGATTCCCAAATTTCTTTCACTTATTGCTACGATGTTCTCGAGTGCTATAGGCTATAAAACATCACGCCACAATCAAATGGAGCCGAGCAGCGACTGAAACCGCGCCGGAGAACTTTATAATTTTATTTAACTCACCGCAGTACGAAGACAGATTCTTGCGTGGCTGCAACTAAGGATTGTCCCGCTTCACACGCGGCCAGGGAGACCACGGGACCTGCGTTTCTATTGTACATAGACTTCGATCTGGAAATATACATTTACAATTACATTATTGTATGTAAGTACTTGATAAGTCAATCAACGACCTAAAGGACTAGCTTTCTAAATCCTCGTGCACCCGCAAACATTGCTTGAAAATGCCTCAAATGTCGAAGTATTTTGTAGCTATTTAATACCACCAACTAACACCAAAAAAGAGCCATGCAATGGCAACACACACGGGACGTTAGAACTTAAGCGACGATATGTAAAAAGGTAATTCGATAGCTAGTTTGGCACGGGTATCACATAAAAACAATATAGGGATAGAGAAAGCGAGTTTTTTTTAAACTATGTAGAGATTACCTGTTGATATGTGCGTGGGTATGTAGTCTGGCGGCGTCCCACAGTCGGACGGTGCCGTCGTCGGAGCACGACGCAAACACTGAGCGCTGCGCCGGGATACACACTAACTGGTTCACGCGGGCTCTGCGTATAAATGTATTAAGTAGTATTATTTCTAGGAATGTTATGGATTATGGATAATTTCGGTTACGGAAATTAAAATTTTAAGGAATTTCAAAAGTAAAATGTTACTAATATTATCAATGCGAAGTTACGATGTTTGAATGTTTGTTACTCAATCACACAAAAACGGCTGGAAGGATCTGGATGCAATTGGCATAGGCATAAGATACACTCCGGAATAGGACATAGGCTACTTTTTATTAAAATACGAAAGCTAGTACAAACGTAATGTGTCTCAATTAGGTTCCACCCCTATCCAATGCCGGGGTTGCCGGGTAAGCGCAATGAGGCACCGCGACCTCGGCCTAGAGCAGGAGTAGGAACAGGGGGGTTTTTAGTCAGTAAGAGCCTGACACTCCCTCCCGCCCGACCCTGGGCGGGAGAAGTAATTTGATGATTTTCCCCTCACAAAAAAACCCCTATCCGATATCATCCAAAACTTTTATTCGGATTCGGTTACGGTTACGAAGCTTCCTAACATTCCTGATTATTTATTTTTTGGACCACAGGCTTCAGGATTAGGAATAAATGATTTTGAGACCTTTGGAAGGCATACAAGGGCCAGGCATCTCGCAGAGGCCATTTGAAAAACTTAAATACTAGTGAAATGGGATATGAGCTGGGTATTATTATAACGTTTGTTCTTTTAAATTTTAAGTTTATGCCATAATAATGGGCTTAACATTACAGTTAGTTTATAATAATTTGTAATGTTACATACTTGTGCTCATGTAGGTACGCCAGTAATTGGTTCCCAGGCCGCCATCCCGCCGGCGGCACAGCCTCGTCATTGCACTCCACCGGGTCTTCGGGGCTTCTGGGGGAGGGAGAAAATATATAAAAAAAATATTGAATCTAAAATGTTGTAGCGTTTCTTATTGTAATTGTACGAGTAAGTAAAATATACACCGAATTAAAACAATAAAAGAACTCAACACATAGTCTTGGGACTTTAGTAACTCACACACAGAAATACAGGATGCATTTTTGTTGTTATGGTATAGATCAAAGTGCGTGAGGTTGCCATCTGGCGCTTTATGTAAAACTTGTAGTTGATTGACGTTTACATAACTCTTGTACCGGCTTCACCGATGTTTCTCAATTTTGTTATTTAAATATAGTTACGAAGATTGTTTCTCTTTTGTTTTTCATAGACGCTTTGCAGACGTCTTAAAGATCATCACAGTTAAAGAGTTCAGGTTTATTCGGTTTCTACCAAATATGGAGTTGGCACTTTCTAAACGTGTGGGAATAGTACTAGGGGTAACGAAATGTTTATTTTTCCGGTCCTTTTGGGGTTTTGAGGATTGGAGGACATATCGGTTCTATACGACACTACCACTACGGCACTAACAACTGACTCATAATGATATAGCAGTGAAAATATAAAACACAATGCTAGTGTTGGTCTCGTGAAGATTTTCTGTGGATATGGTAGGTATCCATATAATAATATTATGCCTAAACATTGGCCTTTTACACAAGCCATCATTTACATATTTCAATGTTGTCATTACCACATTACGCTATTAATTCGTTCTGGCCAACATTCAAATTCATAAAGACGAATCGCATGTTTAATAGAAAACAGATCTAACTCACAAAAGAGGATTTCAAAACTGAACCTTATCATTAACACACAATTTTTAAAATTCAAATATCTCCAATGTGACTCAGGGCTCTTTTTTATTAACAAAAAATGGGTAATTGCAAAAAGAAATATGAATTTACCTTAAAGACTTCTGATATTTTTGCTGCATACGAGCTGTTAGATCTCTCAACTCGACTCGGCACGGTGCCATGCTATCTGTAAACGCAAAATTACATAATTATAATTCAACATATCTACAAGACTCCCACTGCTTAACATAGGTCACCTCTCTTGAAAACTTCGTGGGAACCCGAAGGTTAAGGCTTTTCATGCATGAAGGTTCAAAACCTGGCAAGTACCAATGTGACTTTTTCCGAGTTAAATGTACTTTCTATGATTATTAAGACACTACTCAAAAACGGTGAAGGAAAACATCGTGAGGAAACCTGGACTTGTAATTTCCAATTATAAGTTTGAAATCGCCAAACCGCCTTGGGCAAGCATGGCGATTAATACTCAAACCTTCTTTGTGTGAAAGGAGGCCTTTGCTCAGCAGTGGGCACTTATAGGCTGATGATGATGTGAAAGACTTTTTGATCAGTAATCTGCATCCAACAACTTCTATTTTTGAGGAGGGGAAAATCATCAAATGACTTCTCGCGGCCAGGGTAAGGCGAGAGGGAGTGTCAGACTCTTACTGACTTAAAACGCATCCGTTCCTTCTCCTGCTATAGGCCGAGGACGCGGTACCATATTACTTGACCTTCGACCATCATTCAACAACTCCTAGAGACCTCTACCAGGTAAGTTGAGCTTATCCCAACTATTGAGTAAACGTTATCATCAAACATTAAGAAAATAATAAACAATACCTTTCCTACAAACGGACAAAAGGGACCATATAATCTTTCTGTTAAAAACGTCGCGTTATACGTAAACGTAGCGTCAAGTTGTTCATTAATATGAGTCCCAGCGTGGCTCGAAACTAATCGAGATAGCTCGTTAAAAAGTTATGTAGGTCGTAATTCACAGTTAAACTGTCTGTACAATCTAATAACGTGCAACATGCAAACGTGGTAGCATTTAAAAAATATCCAAACATAATATTCTAATGTACATACATAAATGAAAGGCAAACAAGATTTTGACTTGGTGGGGGTAAATTCGCATAATGAGTATCTATATATAAAAAAAATCAATGCTACTTTTCGTTGTAACGTTATATCTCAACAATGGCTTTACCGATATGGCAAATGTTGGTCTTGAATTATTCGTATAAGAATAGAAAAGGTTTGTACGTAGAGAAAATTAAAAAAAAAGACTTGAAAAAGTGTCGACATCCACGAGGGCGGAACCGCAAGCGACCGTAGCGACCGAGCGTATAGTATGCTTAAATCTTTAAGACTGCAGAACGATTTTGATGTGGCTTTTTTTATACAGGGTGTAAGGGACAGCCCTCCACAAATTAACAGGGTGCATTCAGCTCCTTATTCTGAATCATATTCCAGTGAAAATTCTTTCAGGAAAATTTTCAATTTTTTTTTTCGTTTTTTCAGTTCCTACACCTCTATTTCAATGTATAATAACATTCTATGTATGAAGAATAACATTAATGTAAATAACACAGCTAAAACAAAAAAATACGCAATGGTTGTGTGAATTCTCTAAAGAACTACGCATGAAATCAGCTGTTCAATTTCTACCTAGCGCGAGTCGTTTGAACTCACCGCACCGCGGTCACGGCGCAGCGGCTCGGCGCCCCACCGCGCCGATCGCCGCGCCGCGCGCCGTAGGTATAATACCTACGATCCCGTCCAACGTACAGAATAGCTGCGTCCCTTTCTATCGCCCCGCCTCCGCGTCTCCCCGTCTCCCCGATTCTTTGCACAATGTTTGCCCGATTGAACCAGTGTTGCCAATTTTTAACTTTTGTTACCTCAGGTAGTAAACGAAAATGTTAGAACTAGCGAAATTTATCTAAAACTTGAGAACTCCTTTGCATTCATAATTACGTTGATGAGATTTTCATTAATCAATTAATGAAAATCTTGTCGCGCACATAAATTGAATAAGAAATAAATAAAGATTAGTCTAGTTTTAATTTTAAAGCATTTACAAATACCACCTAATTTATTAATTGATTGTTCTTTTAAGCGATTACTGGCTAGTTTTTAAACTACTTACAGATTTTTACATGGCTTCACAATAGCCATGAATTGATAGTCGAGTCAGAAATTAAACACAATCTCCCTGGAATGGAAGCACAGCTTTCTATCACACTGCACTTTTATTATTCTAAATTAACTAAACAATGAAATTAGAATTAAATTGATTTAATCAATTCATTTCTCTACAAAAAATAACAGAATGATAAATTACGATCATGCATAATTTTTTATTTTTTACCCCGAAATTTTGTAATTTTCGTGTAATTGGCAACAACAGATTTATGTCTGTGTGTGTCTCATCACATGCAGTCGCCATTGTGCCTTGCTGCGATGTTATTGTTTGTGTATCGCGAGCGTGTGTCGGCACGGATCGCTCGCGCATTCGGCTTAAAAGTTTTGTTATAAGTAGTGTTGTTAAGTTTTATTAGTTATGTAGTGTGTGAAGTGTAGTGAAGTTTTGTTGTAGAAATTGTGCGAAATTACTATCTAGGTACGTTTAGCGCGCGTGATTATGGGGAGATGATAATGTGTTGTAGTAGTGTAGGTATCCTGACCGTCGCCATCCATCAGACTCCAGGATAATTACTGGTGACTATCAACGCTTGCTAGAAAACCAGCCCATTGTTCCCAGACAAAAAGGCGCCGGAAGACCAATACCTACGTGGATTTTGGAATTGGTTCGCTAACGTAACGAGACGCTACCACTTACCAGTGCTTTCCTATTTAAACGTAGTTTAGGTAGGTTTGGACCGCAACCGTGGCCAGCACGATCCCCAGACCTAACCCATTTGGACCCCTTTTTGTGGGGTTACGTAAAAGAAAAAGTGTTTGTGAGTGCGTGTGCAAGTGAGTACGAAATGCGAGACCGCATCACAAATGCTTTCCAGAGCCGGAAACCGGAGCGATTCTAAGGTACCTACGCATTTTTCTTTTTTTATCATTTATCTGTTACCATGTTATGATTATTAGATTTTTTTTTGTAAGTAATGCAGCTATCTTTTAAATAATAATTTATTGTTATTAAAACGTGGCGCGAGCGCGATTATTACATTGTCTTTTGTAAGTAATGCGGCTATCTTTTAAATAATAATTTATTGTTATTAAAACGTGGCGCGAGCGCGACCGTTTGTCTGAACGTAAGGTCGCGGCGCTGCCCATAGTGTAAGTAATAATACTAAAAGCGCTGCCGTTCGCTGCGTGCGTTTGCGGTGGTAGCGATACATTGCGTGTAAGGTAATGAAACAAATCGGTTTAATTGGATTCCCATAACGTTCCTGAAATAATTTCATGTACCGGTCAACTTAAGACGATATACTGAATCCACCCTATCAGTTTGCGGAAGGCTGTCCCTTACACCCTGTATATACGTGCGAAGCTGGGACGGGTCGCCAGTTAATTAAACTAATTCGTAGAAAGTCAATATAAGAAAAAGCAAAGTATTCGAGTCTTAAGTTGAAATAAAATATGTGCGAATATAACCCTACCAAGTTAAAATGTCGGTACGTTTAGTGTCGGATATAATACGTACATTGTACATAGCTGGCGCTGTGCGCGAGCTGGGAGTGGTGCGGGGGCGCGGCCTGCGAGGCCACGCCCACTGTAGACACGCCCACCGACTGGGACACGCTCTCTGACACTGCGCATAATAGGAATAGTGTCAAGAAAACAAATTCATTACTTTACATTTCTATATAAATTTTGTATTGTGAGTGCTATTGTGAGTGCCAAATAGTGAACTCTTAATTTTGACGTCAATAAATATAGTACACATTTCTAATAAAAATATATTCCTAAAAGTATAATTAGAAGAAAAAATATGACTTAGTTACCATTAAACATTAAGTAATTAAAAACGACGCGTTATTTCACGCCCATATTCTGTTAGGCCGTGGTACCACTTCAGTCACAATACCATTGTTGCAATTATTTAATTAACTGGTTTGACTCGACCGGAGTGATACCACGGCCTCGCGGAAAACCGGCGTGAAACAACCATAGCGTTGTGATTTGCCGTGTATGTGAGGTAACCTCTACCCCCACTCTTCTCCAATCCATAAATATCGTCCACTCCAAAGAGCTGGCAATGCACTCGAGTTGGTGTTGCGGGTGTCCAAGGGCGGCGCTGATTGCTTACCATCAGGTAATCCATCTGCTCGTTTACCGACTAATCGAATAATAAAAGTAATATTTATACAGTTACCTCTGGATTGTTCGTGTGAGTGTCCAAACATGTGTTGCCACTCAGTGTTCATGTGGGACTCTTGCGAGCCTGACGTCTTGTGGGTGCGCCTGCGCATGTATACAAAATATCACTTATTTACTAAAATTATATGGTCACAGCATTATTTCTATGACTAAGCGCCATTGTTACTAATCAACATTTTCTTTAACGCTATGGTTGCTTATTTGTTGATGATAGAAATAATTAAATTGTAAAAGAATTTAATCTGCAGTACGTTTAGTAATTCCCCAACTTAGTCATTTATTTTTTTCTAGCATTTTCTCACGTGTCGTGAAACAACAATTTGTGGATCACAAAAAGTGTTGTTCCAATGGGGAATCGAACCCGCGACAGATTGCCCAGTCAATGCGCCAATCGTCAAAGAAAAGTTAAAAGGTTTATGCTAGATATAATTGTCTTTGTAAGGGAAAAATCTAAAGTTAACACCATAATAATCTTTCATAGCTGTAGAGAAATAACACAAGAATTCTTGAAAATTAAGAAATATAATATTGTATGTATCTCACCGGTTCTGCGTGGATGCGAACATCTTGTCGACATGGGGGATAGCGTCCGCAGCGCCCGAGTCCAGTTGTACGGCGCGCGATATACTTGACGCCGGCAGTACTAGACGGCCGGGCGCTTCCGTTATATGCTGAGAATGATACATTTTAAATTATTATTAATTTAAATATACAAATACTACTGAATGCATAAGCATGGTCAGTGGAAGTCCGTAAATTGGGTAGTATCCTAGGTCAAAAATATTTTTTTTTTTCGTTTATTAAACATCAACATTGATACAATCATATTAATTTGTATATACATACCAGCAAAAACCATCGAGGGTTTAGCAGCGGTATGTCAGAAGCGACAACTCGGTGCCAAAACACAAAATAAAGTAGCAGGTATACAATACATACACAGTAAGAACAAAATATACTTTCTCGATCGCAATTCGACGTTTCAATACAATAAAATATTGAAAAATAACTATACCTACTTTTATTCATCAATCGATCGATACACAAAGTTTAAGATAATTTTTATCTAATTATCAAGAAATAAGTAAGCTATTTGACGCAAAAATGCTATGACTTCATAGCTCAGTTTTTAATACAAATTTCATAGAAAAGTATCGTTTTTGACGTTTGGATAAAAGTATTTAATTTGACTAGTTGGAATCTACGGTATTACGTAAAGTGCTTTTATAAATTAACTGAACTTCTCTCCCCCTTCTGGTGAGATGTCATATTTTATTAAACCCTAAAGTCAAGTGAGATTTTTCAATTCAATGAGTTTCTTACGTAACCGCGTTAGATTGTTATTAAGAAAATAATACAGTAACAGACGTACATTAGAGTAAATTCAGATTAAAAAAAAATAACACATGACGAACGAACGATAAGGCATTTTCATAGTTCCTATCATACCAGTCCATAGCAACCCACACCCATAGCCTTATCCCTTGTTTCCATTATCCGCAATAGTCCTACACTAACCGGGGACTGTCCTTGGGTGCACTTCCATAGTGCATACAGGGATAGTCGCCGGTTTGTGTCCCATTTCATTTAGATCAAAGATGTCTAAAGGGCCGTTGGCTCCGGCCCCTCGTACGCCTCCCAAAAGACTAGGACCCTGTGGTCCCATGATTGGTTAAGACACACATAAATAATAAAATTAATTTAAACCCGCGGGACATTATAGTGTGTAGTATTTTCTGCACATATTGTGTCGTTATTATTATGCACTAGCTACTCTCGCGCGGTTTCACCCGCTGCACGGCTCTATTTAATCGTAGCGTGATGTTTTATAGTCTATAGCACTCAGGAACATTGTAGCTATCTATCAGTGAAAGAATTTTGGCAATACGACCAGCGGTTCCAAAGATTACCTCCCTACATACAAACTTACAAATTTTACCTCTTTTTAATAGTAGTATAGATGTACTTAAAGGCTACAGACCTGTGTAGATGACCCCTGTATCTTGATCAAATGGGCGCTCATCGCCAACAGTTGGTTCTCTACGGGCTCCGTCATACCTGGAAACAAATTTTAAATTAATTCTAAGGTCCTATAATATTACCATCATCTAACAAATTAAAATATTCTAATAAAATTAAATATTTATTTCGAATATTCTTTCAGTCACGTTTATGTAAATTTTGTACGATATTGTGTGCAGTGGCGTCATGTATTTTTTTTTGCATTAATTACCATATAAACCAGTATTATTTTAGAAAGATATTTAAATCTTAAATTGAAATTAATATTTGTACTATTTAATTGTTAAAAAAAAAACATTTATTGTCCACTAGGATTTTCTCCTGAATTGTTCGTCACATACACATTACAACCAGATCCGATACAACAATTTGCGGATCAGACAAAATGTTGCTCCTTTCGAGAATTAAACCCACGACACGTCTCACAGTACCCACCCCAGCCCCTGCACTAATAGTACAGTCAAATATAAAGTTTTGGACTGAAAAATAACAATTTTTAAAAAATACCATTAATAAGAGGAGTTGTCGTAACTTACCATCAGACGCGAGTCTCCGGAACAAGTTTCTAAGTTGCTGTCCCATTTCTGAGTATTGAGGTACCGTGCCTTGTTTAACCTGTGACGTATATACCAAAAATAAATTAAAAAAGTGAAGACAACGACTAACTAGAAATTGTTTTGATGTTTCCCTCAGTTGTTTTAAGTATTTTTTTTCTACGAGCAGAAGTATTACCCGTTGGTATAGGCAATCAGCGGCGCCAACAACAATAAAGGAGTAATAAGCGCGTTGCCCATCTTTTGGGGATTAGGGTTTTTTTTATGTAATAAGTCGGCTAACGAGCAGACGGATTACCTCATGGTAAGCAATAAGCGCCGCCCATGGACATCTGCAACGGAGGAGTTACGAGTGCGTTGCCGACCTTTAAGAGGTTAGGGTTTTGGAGATTTAGGGATTAGGGAAGGGTCGGGTGAAGGGAAGGATTGGGCCTCCGGTAACCTCACTCACACGGCGAAACGCAACGCTGTGGTTGTTTCATGGCGGTTTTCTGTGAGGCCGTGGTATTACTCCGATCTAGCCGACCGATTCGTGCCGAAGCATGGCTCTCCCACACTTAAGGGATTGGAGAGGGGAAGGATTGGAAAATTGTATTTTTTGTATCTAAGTCGGAGATTGTAAAATGGGACGTCATGCCAAAATCGACTTGGGTGTATTCGGACTCTGCGTTGGAAGAGTAAGAAATGAGTTATTAATTGTTACCGAGGTAGAAGTCTATTCGAACAAGGAACGAAAGATTACGTCGTGGCCGGCAAGTTTCCACTTTCGCCGCGTTCCTGAACAAGTTATCCGATTACTAAAACTATAATTGAAGTCAAAGTCAAGTCAAAATCATTTATTTCAATAAGACCACAATAGGCACTTTTGAACGTCAAGCAAAAAAAGGAAAAAAGCATTTCAAGAGCTTTAACAGTAAACGTGTCAATCTGTCCGTCTGTCCTCTAGTGAAGCTATTTGCTCGTTCCAAAGTGTAGATTCGTATGGAGAAGAACGAGCAAGAAACTCCATGGTTACTCTTTTTCAATCAGTTTTACAATTCATTTCTTTGTTACATCATTTAGTCGGTTCAGATATGTGAGAACAGTGTAACACTAATGTTTAGGCAAAGAATCGGAAAAAGAAGTGAACCTCAAGGACAACATATTTAGACAGTCTGGAGATGACCAGTCCCAATTCGATTTCGATGCGAAAATGACTAACACCCGGTTTCCGAAAGGCCGATCAATGTTAACATCAATTTAATCTCTTGTCAAGTCATCTGATTGGTTGACTGAATTATCAACAACCAATCAGATGACTTAGTTAGTTGATTTTAACATTGATCGGGCTTTCGGAAACCGGGCATTAGTGCCTTTTTATTTGAATTAAAACACATGTTCATTAGGTACCTTAAGTCTAGTATTCCTCCTCTCGCGTAGAGTCTGCACGAGCCGGTCCACGTCCCCGTGCCGGAGTACAGCATCCAACACCTTGCGAGGGATCGGCTCCGAGAGACTCTCCAACAGGAGTTCTGGTCTTTCCACCTGCGAGGTACAAGTTAATTAATGTTATTTTTCTAACTAGCGGCCCGCCCCCCGCTTCGCAAGGGTCCAACTATCTCGCTATCAAAGGGTCACTTTTTCCTAATCTTCCCCTCTACTTTTCTAATATTTTCTTTGATAAGAACCTTCTCCTGACAATAACAAACACAACAAAAACAGGATTAGCAAAATTGGTCCAGGCGTTGTGGAGTTATGCGCTTACCGACACGTTTTGCGATCCATTTTTATACATAATGATTACCACGGTGTCAATCATTTGCTTTAATAGTGTAGGTACTTAGATAGCAATCAAGTCAAGTAGACAGTAAGTCTCAAGATAAAAAGGAAGCCCATAACGGTGAGATATATGCACATTGAATAGCTAAACATCCAGCTATTTTTTTTAATCTCAAACAATCTCGAAATCTTTACGATGATGATGCTAGGCAAAATATTTTTCATACGGAGAAGATTAGCTTACTCGAATCTTATTTATTTAACCACAACTAGACTATAATATTACAAAGCTGGAGTTTGTTTGTTTGAACGCGCTTATCTCCATAACTACTATTTCGAATTGAATATTTTTTGTATTTGTTAGTACATTTATGGAGAAAGGCTTTATGCTATAAAACATCACGCTATGATTTGTACCGGCGAGGCAGAAGATAGTTTTTACATAAATATGGTACATTACCTGTATAAGCTTATGTTTGAGATGCGGCCAGACCAGTGGCAGTATCTTGCAGTGCACGTCGATGGGGTTCATCAAGCTCGCTACACATGACACCAACCCACACACCTCCTGTCGGATCTAACCAGGGACAAACGTTAACACTACATAGTATAAAACAAAGTCCCTTTCACTGTCCCAACATCCCTATGTATGTTTAAATCTATAAAACTACGCAACGGATTTTGATGCGACTTTTTTGATAGATAGAGTGATTGAAGAGAAAGCTGTATATGTATAATAAACATCCAATGAATATTAGATGTGAACTACAGGTTTATACTATAAGAGTCATGAAAAACATCATGTTCAGTTCAATTATTGAAATATTTACAAGATGGATATGCCCTGGATGGTGTGAGAAAAAGACAGTCTAACAATCCCGTGTCAGACTGTCTTCTTTGAGTCTGCTTGAGGCCATGGCAGATGTAACACTGGCGGAACCTCCTATAGCCACAAGCAGACTCAAAAAACAAATAAAAAAGATACGTGCGCGTTAAATCGGTAGACTGGCAGAGAACGTTTAAGGCGTTAAGTCCGCCATTGTACGTTGTGTAAGAAGTGTAAAATAAATAAATCCCGGTAAACAGTAAAGTATTTCAATAAAGTATTGAATTTGATTATTTATTAGAACCACCAGTAGTTATCACACACACTTAAATGTATAGTTAACAATTATTAAGTTTCAAGCTAGTTGCACGACATATTAAGGTAGCTACAGCGTACAATTGGGTAGTTTCCTAGGTCAAAAATAAATAAATTCGACGTTTCAATGCTATAAAATATCGAAAATTAACTATAGTTTAATGCATACACAACATTTTAGAAATTTTTTAGCAAATTTTTAATAAACAAGTAATCTATTTGACCTAAAATAATATGACGTCATAACTCAATATTTCATAAAAATTTCATAGAAAAGTGTCGTTTTTGACATTTGGATAAAAGTATTGAATTTGACTAGTTCCAAACTACCGTATTAAAAGAAAGCGTTATGGACAGTGACTGATCAATAAAAAAAATTATATCTAACAAGACATAACTATACTAAAGATAAGATACTTTTTTTAACAAAATTCTCTATTTTAAATTAGTTTGAAACTTCAGGATAAGTATAGTTGTGTACTTACCCACAAGTTAGGGTGTGCGAGGAACACGGCACTCTCTGCAACGAGGTCGCAGAGTGTCTGTTTGTTGAGTAGCCCCATCTCCGCTAGGTTGGTGGTGGCGCGGAGGGCCTTCGCTATTATCCACTCCGACTGGTCGGTTAGACCCTGTTACATTTAATATAAGTAATTTTTAATATAGTACGAATATCTAAGATAAGCAAATCCTAAAATCTCCTAATCCCTAATCCCAAAAAGGTCGGCAACGCATTCGTAACTCCTTTCTTGTAGCGGGTCACCAATTGCGGCGCTGATTGCTTACCATCAGGTAATCCGTATGGTTGTTAGCCGTCGAATCACATAAATAAAAAATGAACTATATTTTTTTTTTAATCTCTTGGAAGTATTTCTTGTAGTAAAACCATAAAAGATTAAATACTCAACAGTTTTCTGTAATTTTTCTACGGGATATTATTGTACGTTGAAACGTCACATTTTTGTAGTAAAAACATACGAAATTTACATATCGTAAAATCAATCAATGACCGTGTTATTACAACCTATTTAAATATGTTTTACCGTTGAAAAATTTAAACAATTTATTTTACCAAATCAAGGGTCCAATGAGGGCATGAATCTCCTTACCTGTTGCAGTAGAGGTACAAGTATGGGCGCGGCATGATGGCCGACGTACGCGGCGACTCCCACAACCCTCTCGAAGAAACAGCCGCGGAGTGCCGCCTCCTCCTTGTCGTTCAGAAACGTCACCATATGGGAGAGGATCACGTCGTTTGCTATCAGAGAAAATAAATATTCGCCACATCACACATACACACATCTCGTACGAATTTATGAATTTGTAAGGTTACCGCCCCCCCCCCCCCTCCCAATCTCTCCAATCCCTAAGTCCCCAAAAGTCCGGAAACGCACTTGTAACTCCCCCGGTTTTACAGGTGTCCATGGGCGGCGCTAATTGCTTATCATCAGTTAAACCGCCAGTTCGTTTGCAGTTTTATTATATAAAAAAACACAATTACACCGTTTTCTTTCGGTTGCTATTTCTAGCAAGCCTTCTCGGGGTCATTCCCTGTTGGTGAGTTAGCGTGGCTCCATCTGTCATTTGACACTTGTAAATATTACATAGTTTTTTAGGCCATAGTCCTTCCATAGTTCCCATTATACTAGTCCATAGCAACCCACACCCATAGCCGGGGGCTAGCCTTGGGTGTCGATCCGTAGTGCCTACATGGATAGTCGCCAGCTTGTGCCATTTCAATCAGATTAAAATTATCTTGTATTTCAGTTCCAAATGACCGGGACTATGTGCCATGATTGTTAAAGACATACATAATAATGAGTAAAAAATAAGTAGAGTTGAAGCAGACTCGGGGGAAGAATGTATCTCAGTAAGGTGCTGGATTGCTCTGATAGGAGTGGGATGCCTCTCCTGCCCCAAGCAGCTCAACGTATGTCGCCCCCGTGTCGCTACATGCTAGCGGCCGTTTCCGGGGCCCATTAATTGAGTTTACCAGTCACCCCCTGCCTATTTATCCGTACTTACCTTTTTGCTTTCCGAAGAAGATGCACAGCTTCGTGATGCCGTTCTCAACCAGCGCTCGCTTTACGACGGCTTGCGAATCTGTCAGTAGGTAGGATACTGTCGACCGCACCTGGGACAAGCAGTGATGCAAACTAATAGTCGGTAGCTAGTACTGTGTAATTCCAGTGTTCTTTTTTGTAATGGAAAAAAAATGAAATGACATGTCCAAGTTTCATAGTATCATTTGATGATTTGAGTGTCAGACTCCTACTGACAAAAAACCTCTCAGTTCCTTCTCCTGCTCTGGGCCGAGGCCGCGGTGCCTCATTGCGCTTACCCCGCAACCCCGGCTGAGGATTTAAGCCCTGGATCTGGCAAAGTTTATTAGGATTTTCGATCTAAACATTCTTAATAATGGTATAGCCTATGTATGTTATAGTTCAGCACTGGACTACATACAACCTAGGCTACCTAATAATATTTAATGCAGTATACAGAAGGTAAATTATGTCAACTTTAAAAAAATAACATACTTTCACATTTAACCATGATCGCTGCTATAAAATTATATCAAATAAAATGTATGTAATTGTAAATAACATACCATTTCGTGCAGAGCAGAGAGTTCTGTTTCATAATTAATGTTAGCTGCCTCCTTGTCCACCATATTCTGTGTCTGATCTAAGAAACGAACCGCCGTCTCCGCCAATCTCGCTGGAATATAAAAAAAATATACATAGTTTTTATTTGTTGCGCCAAAATTGCGCAAATTTGCGCACTTGCGCAAATTAGTATTTGGTTTTTTGGTTTAGTCTAGCTAGGAAATTCGATAGTTAGCCAGAAAGTGTAATGGCAGAATATTTTAAAAGTTGTAGCTTCAATGAAAATGTTATTGTTTAATAAAGTCCTTTTATATGAACCTGGCCCTGATAAATGTTATAAGCAAATAGACTTAAGATATTATTTATTCAATAATAACAAGTTAAAACTCACCAATATTATTAGCATACGCAATTCTAACAGGCACGCTGGGGTCAGTAGCCCTAGGAGCTAACTCCGGCAAAATATACTCGGGGAACACGTTACAATCGGACTGCGGTAATCCCCTGACAGCAGCCAGTGCGCGTGCGCAGGTCCATACAGCGCGGGCGCGGACGCGGGGGATATTGTCGTGGGAGAGCTGGATCTATGGAGGAAAGGGGTCAACTATATGGTTCATTTTTAAGGTAAAACCTAAAGCGTAAATACGAGAACTCTATTATTAAGACTGTCTGTATGTCTGTCTGCCTGTTTGGAACCAGGTTGTTTTAGGTTATCGTCTCGATTTTGATTGTTTACCATCAGGCGTATTAGCTGATGGTAAGCAAGCGAAGTTACATGTGCACATTTAAGGGATTTGAGGATTGGGAGAAGCATTAACGTTATAAAGCCGGCCAAACGCAAGTCACGAATATATCATTTGTCCAAATTTTAACCCCAACAATAGCGGTTCATGACATGCAGACAGACAGACAGTTAGACGGACGGACAGTACATTCTTAGTAATAAAGTTTACGTGGTCACCTTTACATACGAAACTTTAACAAAATACTTTTCAAATCACTTATTTGAAGTTTTATACTTACGATATAGGGCAAAATCCTGTCCAATATAGTTTCGGAGCTAGAGTTCTCACACAACAACTGCAAAATCTCCAAACTGTACAATTTCGAGGTACAATGGTGCAACCCTCTTATACATGACGTCACAAGCGACGTAATCAAAATCAACCCTTCACTGTCAGGACTCAAATCTTTAATCTCAGGGGCCTTATCGTCCTCTTCGTCAAAATCTGTAGTATTCACGTTCAAAACTTTAAAATTGTCCTTTAATTTGTCGATATTGTCAACCGATTGGTGTTCTGTGGTCTCTTCGACCAGATCTTTGTAGTTTTTGGCGTCCGAGGGTTGGGTAAATATTTTTATTATGTTTTTAATGTCTTGGTTTATGCGTAGTATTTTCTCGTCCGGTGGCAGGATTGGCTGTCCGGAGAATATCAGCATGTACGATTGAAGGAACGAGTAAAAGTATTCAGGGAATAATCTGGAACAAAATTATGGAAAAATGAGCCTACATAAAGGACGTTTTTGTTGGAATTTGCATTTACTTGAATTGTGTTTAGAGTTTAATTTGGAATGGCATGATGACTAGTTTTTGAGACTATCCTATTACAAACACTTTTGTAGTAATCCTAAAACTGATTTGACAATACAAAGGCAAGAAAACTATACTAATATTGTAAAGAGGTAATTGTAAGTTTTTATGTAGGGGATAATATTCAGAATAACTGGTCGGATATCCAAAATTCTTTCATTGATAGATAGCTAGTTTTCCTGTGTGCTATTTTATCATCTCGAAACAGATAGCAGGATAATAAATACCAGTTTTACTGGATTTATTCCCATAGGAATAAAACAATAACTCTTTATTTAATAATAGTAAGTGAATTAATATCCATAAAAATGCCAAAATATCCGACTCACTTTCCCCTAGCTTCATCAAGATACAGTTCAGCAGATTTCCTATCCCTTGGGTTTCTTTCAGTCATGGAGTGCAGCAGGTTCTTCAGCTCTTCGTCATCAGTACTAAGAGTCATGGTGGAAGGTCTATCCTCACCATTACGGTATGCGAGGAGACCTGGTAGGTCCAACGCTGGGGTTCCATCGTTCCAAAGCTCGAGGAGGGCACACCTGTGGGGAGTTAGAAAGTGTGTCAAAATGAGGTGTGGATAGCTGTGATATGATTTCTGATGTTAAATTAATTTGCCCACTTCTATAACATATTTATAAGAAGAAACAAGGAAATTGGTCGTAACGTGATTTTGCCTATATTAATATGCCTGTAGCCGTCTCCAGTATACAACACAAAAATATTTTTTTGAGAAAAAACCCAGAGGTTTAATAATATTAAGAACAGATAAAGTGAGATGTTTTTTTTATATAAAACGTTGCCCCACATTAGGATTTTTTATATCGTGGGTGCAGTTACAAACATACAATGTCACATACACATGACACCCAGACCCGGAACAACAATTTGTGGATCACACAAAGAGTTGTTCCGTGCGGGAATCGAACCCGCGACACGTTGCACGGCAGCCAGTTGCCCAGCCACCGCACCAACCGTGCAGTCAATATCTATGAGATTGCGTCAATAAAATGTTCATATTATAATTTAACTCACCCGGCTGAGAAAATGTCCATACTTGGTACCAGTTCACCGACTTTACAGGGTGATTCACTCAGCAAAAGCCCACCCATTTTGTCGTCACCCTGTGTTAAGAAGTTTTGACATTGTTATTATTTTACAATTATTTGAAATTCATCACTAGAGATTGGTGTGTAAGCAAACGCACATGGGCACAAAATAATTAAATAATAATTATTAAGTAGTAATAAATACAATATTAAATATCAGAAGTATAAAATCTGAATACAGTTAAATCTTGTTCTCAGTCAGAGCTGACCAGCCAGCAACAGGAGAGAAAAAGTGTGTTCCCAACCATTAAAAAACAGATCTATATTTTAAACCTTTTAAAACTTACCCCAGGTCTATTATGTGGGTCGGGTGCCCTCACGAATCTCTCTGGCGCAACATAGCAGAGCCTCCTGCGTGAGGTATCGAAGAAATAGCTGAAGTCAGCAGGATTATCATCAGGTAGGAAGGTGGGTTTGAATGATGCTATGTCTGTGAGCAGCACCCAGAGCCAGGATGTCACCATTATATTCTCTAGCTGCAAAAAAATAAAGTTTAATTTCAAATACTACTGAGAATTCCTACAATTACTGAAACATTATTGTGTAAAAAGTCTAATAACCGGTTTCCGAAAGGCCGATCAATGTTAAAATCAATTTAATCTCTTGTCAAGTCATCTGATTGGTTGAATGAATTATCAACAACCAATCAGATGACTTGACAAGAGATTTAACAGGAGATTAGTTAATTTTTTAATATTGTCTTTCTATTGTTACTAAACTTACAAGAAGACCGTGGCGTTATCATATACGCTGACAAACAAAAATTATGCGAATAAACTGAGAAAAGCTACTAGTTTCATTTCACAACACAACTCTCGTCTCATCGGACAAATTCAATAAATTAAGAATGTAAAATAATGCACACTGGAGAGATCACAATAGACTTATATATTGCAATCCATTTTCACTTGTCTTCTAAAACAAACGCTGTCCAACTGATTCAATAAGCCAGGCTTGATGAAATTATAAAGCCGGCTGTACACATGGGGCCAAGGCGTTGGGCCAAAATGATAACCCCGCAGTACACATTGGCTCAAGGTATTGGGCCAAGCTATTGGCCCATCGTGTAGTGCTACTTGGCGGTATGTTGGTAGCGGCGCGCCAAGATCCTTTGATGTGTGGACAACAATTGGTTTGCTCGACAATATTGGCGCCAACCGGAACATCGCTACCAACATATCACCAAATAGCCCTCTATTCGTTGGGCCAATAGGTTGGCCCAATACCTTGGGCCAATGTGTAAAAGGTCGTCGACCAGACGGAGTATCTAATGTAATGGCAAATAATCGGCGCCACCCATGGACAGTCGCAATACTAAAGAAATTACTACAGAAGTACTAGTGCGTTGCTAGCGCCTGATTATTCAGGATTAAAGGATAGGGGATTTGAGGATTTGAGGATAGTGGAATACTCACTTTAATATCCCCATGACATATACCGAGTTTGTGCATGCGATGCAGAGCGTAAAGCACTTGAAAGGTGATCCATTTCTTCTCCAACGTGGTGAGGAATGGACGTGTGGACATGCGGTCGTATACGCTGAACTTGCAGTACTCACGCATCAACAACCCAGCTTTGTCTGTCAACTGTAAATAAAGAAATTATTCAAAGTATTTTAGTATTTTTCTTAATTTACGTAATAACTTTGCCCTACACTAGGATTTTCTCCTGTGCGGTGCGGTTACAAATATACAATTTCACATACACATGACACCCAGACCCGGAACAACAATTTGTGGATCACACAAAGAGTTGTTCGGTGCAGGAATCTAACCCGCGACACGTTGCACGGCAGCCAGATGCCCAGCCAGCGCACCAACAGTGCAGTAAAAATTTGTTTTTTAGATATCTAACAAAACAAACGAAATATAGTTAGAGAATTAAAAAACAACTAAATAGAAAAAATTGAATAAGCATTAAGCAAGTGAGAGTGTCTGTATTTTTAGATACTTGAGCAGGGTTATTAGGGGAAAAAAACTATTTTCCATAGATAAAACCACCTAATTATTGTGTGTTATATCGATGCATCTTTTTTTCAAGTAGTAATTAAGCAGTTATTTTTCTTATTCTTTTTTTTTTTATTTGCTCCTCTCTATGATTTTCTCCTGTTTCGTGGATACGTTTACAAACATACAATTACACGTACACATCACACCCAGACCCGGATCAACAATTTGAATCCCATAAAAGAGTTGTTTCGTGCAGGAACCGAATCCACGACACGTGGCGCGGCAGCCTGTTGCCCAGCCACCGCACCATACGTGCGGTCAAATTCATCTTGTAAGTGATAAGACATGGACAAAATACTCTATTTTACTTGGACTTGGATAAGAAACAAATGGATGTTATATAACAATTAGACACTATCGAGTTTCTCCTAATTGTAAAAGACCACAACAATTAAACAAACATTTTTAAACAACCATTACAAAGGAAGTGCTTAATGACAGCTAATTATTGGACAAAAGATAGATTAGATTAGATTTTAATTTCCTGATATGTATTATGTTATTTGAAACAAACAATAAAATATGATACCGAAAACTCACAATTTCGTACAAATTGTTTTTGACATTCAAAATTAGAATAAATTTAACTAGGTGGAGAGTATAAGGAGGAACCATGCTTTGAACTTTGAACCACAAATAGGTCGGCTTGAGAGTTACCACTCCAGCGGCTCATTTGTCATCCTATCACAAAAAAATGGTGGAACTTGCTGTCCAACATGGTTAGGTTACAATAAGAAGCATGAGAAAAAAAGGCTAACAGAGTCTTGCCTTCCCCCGTCCCCCCAGGGTAGGAAAAAATAATTGATGATTTGCATATTAATATATGTACCCTAACATTTTGGTAAAAAGCCCAATGTTAATCCAAAAATTTGGCATCACCATTTTTATGAATTAAGTATCAGAACTTTGTATTTTATAAGATTTTGTAATTCATCAACATTTTGAAAGAAATAAATTAGTCGAGGGTACTCTAAACATTATTTATGTTTTAATTGAATAAAATGTAAAAGTTTGTAAGGCAGGTAGGATGTTTGTTAGTGTTTTACACAAATACTTAGTTTTTTAAGTTCTGAAGGAAAAAAAAAGATATAGATTATAATCTGGAATAACACTATTATTTACCTTGGTATTACACAGTTGGCGCAGTGACTACTGTGCAATGCCTCACGGGTTCGATTTCCGCATGAAATAACAGTTTGAATGATCTAGTCTAGGTGGATTGTTAATGTGAATTTGTATGTTTGTGCACCCATAGAAAAAACTAAGATGTGGCAATTTTTTCTTTTAAAACAAGAAATCAAAGAGAAAGTATGTGAAGCAGCTGTAAGAATTTAGTTTATTATATATTACATATTAAAAACTTACAATAACTCTTTGGTAAGGCAGACAGTTGAATGCAGAAGCTAGCTGTTCTTTTATCTTCAGGATCCGCTCCTTATGCTCAGCTAGCGGGAGTGAAGGATCATGTACCGCAAATACCTTTACAACCACAAGTCCCTCACGGGATCTAGCACGAGCTACCTTCAAGAAACGGGTGGAACCGAGGCTGGAAAGAAAGAAAAATAAGTAAATTTATTATATATATTATGTGGGTTAAAATGATTTAAGGTAGTATAACAGTATTACTATGTTTGCCTACCAATAATTGGTAACATGTAAAAAAACTATTAATTTATGTTATAATTAATACATTTTCCACATATTAAACAATGAAACTAAGGCAACAAGAAATGCCGAAACCAATTCAGACATAGTATTTAAGATCAGTCTTATCAGGGAGACATTTTTTTTTTATTTAATTGGTTTGCAAATGAGCAGGCGGATTACCTGATGGTAAGCAATCAGCGCCGCCCATGGACACTCGCAACGGAGGAGTTACGAGTGCGTTGCCGACCTTTTAGGGATTAGGGGTTTGGAGATTTAGGGATTTAGGAGGGATTGGGGGAGGGGAAGGATTGGGCCTCCGGTAACCCGGTATACATATTTCTAATAACTCCTCGTGCTCTATATGCAGTAAGAGTCAGAGGATGTCAGACTCTCACTGACTAAATACCACCCTATTCCCACTCCAATAGGAGTGGAATAGCGTGTGGTATGTCATAGTTATGCTCGATAGGGCTTACAATGCTCCTAAACTAATATAAGTATGTAAATCCTTATGTACCCTACCACCTAAGTTAACATTGTGGAATGCAATAAATATTTATTTTGAGTATTGAGTCATTGCACTAGTCTGGCAACCCCCAGAACACTGAGATAAGCTATGCTGAGGAATGAAGGAGAAAAAATTTTAATTGGTTTTCCAAGTTTTTGTAATACATATTCCTGTGTGTGGGTATATGTAAAATTATGTAATATCATTTAATATTTTATTGAGTGAAACTAATCTGTTAATGGTACATGCCTTTCTCAAACATGTATTTCTTATCTCAAACAGTTTGTAACCACAAAGATAAAAATTGTCTCCTATGTTTATTTGATGGATAACGCTCCATTGTGTATTTACCACAATCAAGCAAACAACCCTTTCCTACCCTTTTTACCTTTATGGTATTTAAACAAAAGATTAGATTATATTTTCGTAACTTTTAAAAATCTGTTATTTGTCATCGTATGTTAACAAAGAAGTGGCAATGCCAAGACGTAAATTTAACTTTGTATCTTAATTTATAAATGCCATCAAGTGATTTTTCAGAATACCTACATATCACCTTTTTTTAAAAATTGTATCTTACCTCTGATCGAATGATAGGTCCACATGGTCACTCAGATAATGTTCTACAGGATAAATCTGCGACGGTGCAACCCCCACAAGCTGATTTCCCATCGTGTAATGTTATAGGTAATCTACAAGTAATTCAGTCTAACACATTTCCTAATTTATTTAACGACGAACCTTCCTTTTTAATATCTCGGAAATCTTGAAAAAAGCTTTTGTACTTTATTATTTAGTAACACAATAACTACGATTAAATACTAGAAAATAAATCCTGAATAAGTGCACGTATGTATTCAAAACAAAGCAAAAATTACAATTATTGACAATTGACTGCCAGCTGCCAGTTCGAAAGTTTGACAACAAATTGTTACTAGTATTACCAACTCTCAAAATCGCTAGTCCTTAAGACTTAAATTAAATTTACCCCTAATATTAAAATATTTTGATAAACTGACACACCATTTTCACCATAATTTAGCTGCTAATATGAAAGAAAATAAAGTTAAAGAAGAGGTGTGGTCTGATTGAGATAGAATGCGTAAATCACTCCAGGACAAACAAGAGTAACCAATGTTTAACTATCAATAATTTATATATTGAGAGCAATTACTTAAAATTAAATATTAACACACGAAAATCAAAATTAAAGAATACTGAAACTCCGAAACTCATGTTTTTTTTTCCCATACTTAGAAGGGAAAACAATAAAGTTGGGAACCCCAATATCGAAGAGAGAAATGCGTTCGGAAATTCTAAATTGATTTAAAACCATGCTACCATTTTAAAATTAACAATCAGACTGATTGATTCTCCAAAAATAACCAGTTATGGTAAAGGTTTTCGTTCAGAAAACAATTAATATAACAATATTGTCTTTTATTTACTTGGAAAGAAAAAAATGTGTGTAAGGCTTTTTCTACTGCCGTCAAAAATCATAGAGGAAAATGACAACACAACTCATCAAAATTACTGTCATATTAGCTCTATGGTTTCTCTTTCCTTCAACAAACAAGCATTCCACCCATTTTTCATTGAATTTGATATCGTTTGCTTATAATACCTTAAAGAAATGTCTTCTAAAAGTGAAAAAGATCGAGCCAAACAAATCCAGGACAGATGTCAGAACATATTGATGCAAATGTTGAAGGATGAAGACAATAAATATTGTGTTGATTGCGATGCTAAAGGTACGCGGATTTTTTCTTATTTTGTTTGCTCATTTTTCTGATTAAGCTTTATAAATGGCAATATAATTGTATAACGTAGATCTCAAATTGCAGTTCTTTATATCTTGTGTAAAAATCGCAATTGTAATTGAGGTCCTTGAACTCAATTTTAAAACATCGAAATTATTCAAATGACTCACGTTATCTTGTAATAACTGTTTTACTACAGCTTTGTAGCACACATTTCTACTATTTTCGTACTCACTTAGAAGGTGTATATACAAGAAATTAGAAATGGTTAGGCAAACAAATAAATCTAACAAAGAATTCCTTTTTGGTTGAATGATTCATTGGAATGTTTCAAAATGGAATGGAATTGCTCGATGACGGCTGCTAGTATTACCTCAATTCCTAATTCGCCATGGCAATGGCCTAATATCACTATCATTGTTGGCAAAGTTAGAGAAAACCATGTCTATGAATTCTGATAAAAAATCCTCTATGGGTATGGATAATATGTTTTTAAGACTAGTGTTAGCTAGCATTCTGCCTCTACTTAAAGAAATCAGCTGATTGTGTGGAACAACCAGTTCTTTTGCTAAAGCATACTCAATGTTATACTAGCACTTAAACTTCATGATTGCAAGATAATATTTATTGTGTAAGTTATACTTTTATTAAGGACTTTTATAAGATAACTGAACATCTAACAAATGAGTTAACAATAACAATGTCAATAATACTTTTTAAAGTATCTTTGTTGTTAATTTTTAATCTAATCACTTTCTAAAATTATTCCAAACCAGTCTTTTTGTATCAATATAAAAATGACTTCCTCTGTCTGTGGTATTCTGCATTTTTTAATTACCTACTTACTAATTCAGTGCAATGTGCAAAAAAAAAAAATAACATGTCATCATTCTTCCTTTTCATTTAAATGTTTTTTATCTAGCTATAATATTGACATTAACATATACAATTGACATGACATAATATTATTGAATGCATTATTATTTGTGATGCAATGGAAGCCATTGAAACATCTTATTTATGATAAATATTTCTGCCTTGGTTTGAAGACAATGCATATATAACTTATGTATAGGTACCATCCTCATGTGAACTATAAAGCCTTTTTAAAAATACATATTTAATTCATTAAACCCCAGGCAAATAATGGTGTTAGCATACCTATTGTTCTTATATTGTGTATCGAATTACCATGATTGAATGGCCAAACTTATAAATCATGTCTGGAATTGATATTGGGCATATGAATAAAAGGGAAAAACTTTATATTTTCATATTGTTCTTAAAGTAAAGAATTTAACCTTACCTGAACTCCTTAACACTAGTGAACACAGCAGAAAACATTTCACAGTCTTAAAGTAGATTGTGAACAGACGGAGGAAGGCACATTCAGGGTTTCAGGCTAAGGCCAATAATGTTGGCCCTGGCCTGGAGCTAAACAAGAAAAGGGATGGAAATAAAACATAGTGATATAAAACATTTTCTATTTATTTATTTATATCATTATTTCAATGAGTTGTGACTGGCATGAAAAAACGGGTGAAAGAGGTTACTGATGGCCCAACCATCCCATCCTTCATCACAAAAGATTGCACACTTACATCTCCCCTGGTCTTGCGAGTATCCATGGGCGGCGCAAATTGAACCATCAGATGATAAGTCTGCTAGTTTAAGTCCTAAACTAGAAAAAAGGAGCTGTAATGACCAACAGATCAGTATCATTGTTTCATTGTTTATTGACCCCCATACTTGTAAAGAAATGTTAATTAAAAAATTACCCACTAATTCTTCCTCATTATCTTCTTATCTCAATGACAGCACTGTTAATGGTAAATGTCCAACATTGATATTTTTATCAACGAAAACATTTGATTAGGTACAGTTATCTTTTATAAATATTCTAATATCACAGTCAATGATAATTTACCAAAATATTTTCTATCAATTTCTAGAAGCTTAGAATGATCCTGAATTTGTAGTTCATTTTTGTAACATGCTAAGCATTTTTTGTACATAAAAAACGATATTATTATTTTATGTGATAGGATGGCAAACTAGTAGTCAGCTTGATGGCAAGCAATCAGCGCGACCCATGGATAGCCGCAACAAAAGAGGATTTACGAGTTTTTAGGAGTTCGTTGCCGAACTTTCGAGGATAAGAATTTGGGAGATTTAGGGATTGGAGGAAGGGAAGAATTGGGTTTCTGTTATCCTCACTTACACCACTGCTCTATGTTTTACGTTGGTTATCTGGGAGGCTCTGGTATCAATCGAGCCGACCCATTGGTACCGAAGCATGGCTCCCAATTTTTATTATAATCTGCTTTCTTGACATAAAGGTTATTAGGCTATCTAAGATCTTTCTTATAAAAATATATTTTTGTAGGATTCAGAACTCTAGTTATTTTTTCTTTCATTTGTTTGGCTAAACGAACAATACGCTACTTACTTTTACAGTTAAATAGCCATTTTAAAAATTTATGATGAAATAACAATTAGGTAAATGGAGACCTTGCATTAATTGCAAATTATGGTCAACAGGAAACTGGTAATTGTATGAGCCTATCTGCTACGTTATAAACAATATGGAAATGGTGCATACTTGAAATGAATTTCATAATAACAAGATTTCTGCAAATACTAAGACAAATAGTAATAATAATAATTAGGGATTCTCTGTTCGTTTGACGAACTGTCTGTGTGTGTGTGAAGCGAATATCTTTTTTGACTACTTACTTTACGTATAATTCTACAGTTTCTGCAGCAAATAATAATTAGTAATATAAGCTTTAGTCCAAAAGCTAAATTTAATATTTTTTCTATTTTCTGGGGTTGCGGGTTGCGGTTGTAAGCGTTATAATATAAATATGCTTGTCCCAACGATGGCAGTAAAACCTTTTTAATAATTTTCTCATCTCAAAAGTAAAATGGCCTTAAGTAGTCTAACCAGTACTTAAGTAAACAAGCCCTACATTTATTGAATTATTGCTCTAGTAAGTTTAAGAAATACCCCCTTTTCTTGTTGTGTAAATTAACCCTTATTATATCCACTAAATGCTGTTTAACAATACAGAGTTCCGAGTAGGTATCGAATTAAAAAGCAATCCAGTAATGCCGGATATCACCCGAAAATTACAATCGTGAGAATCAGTTTATGACAATTTCCGTCCGCATTCCGCTTAGGTGAAACATTTACGAGTTATTGATGTTTCAAAACCTTTCATCAACGCAACGTTAAACAGTCCTGATTTAATAAAACAATCGTTAAACATACTGTAGTATACTCGTTATGATTACGTATTGTATTATCATAGCGTCTAGTGTGAATTTGCTTTACTTTTTTGAATGGGATAAGTCGCCAAACGAGCACACAGTTTACCTGATGGTAAGCAATCAGTCCTGCCCATGGACACCAGCAACTATTACGGAGCTTTGCTGGCCTTTCGGGTTGAGGGTTTCTGATATTTAAGGATTGGGAAGGGATGGGGGTAGGGGGCCCCGGTAACCTCAGTAGTAGATTAGGTTTTTTCATAAGAGATAAGTCTGCAATTCGCAAAACCTCTGCAATTCCTATAAACCAGGACCTACAGTGGATACAATACAACCATGAGAATACCGTAACCGAAACCTCAAGTGACGGTTATTGCTACAGTATTCATGTTGAGGGTCTCAGAAGACTATAGTGCGGCCGGCGTATCTTGGCGAGTCTAGAGATAGCCGATTAGCTGCGCAGTACACAATTTTGTTCCTAAAAGATTCAGAGATTTTAACCCGTATTGCCATCTAGTTTTTGACAGCGTTTTCGCCCGGTACTTAGTTCCCAAAGTAAATTATTTCTTTCACACAAGGTACTTCTTTATAACTGTACTAGCATCCGCCCGCGCAGTATGTTAATAAAAAAAGTAGCCTTTGTGTTAGCCAGGGCATCACCTTCTATATACCTACCAAATTTTTATCAAATCGGTCCAGCCGTTTTTGTGTGAAACAATAACAGGCATACATCCATATTATAAATAATATAAGTAGGATATTATTGTATAGACGCTTTATAATGTTCTATTTGTCTCAGGTCCCCGTTGGGCATCATGGAACTTGGGAATATTCCTCTGCATCAGATGCGCGGGCATCCACCGAAATCTTGGTGTGCACATCTCCAAGGTGAAGAGCGTCAACCTCGATTCTTGGACACCGGAACAAGTTGTAAGTACTGCATTATTTTAAGAAAGAAAAGTAAGATTAGAGAAAATTAACTCCCTGAAGTGCTAAGAAAAGGCCTCTTCTCATACGCAGAAGGGCACTATGCTTGCTTAAGTCAGGTTGGCGATTTTAATCTTATAATTGGAAAGTCCATGGTTCCTCTAAAGTTGTCTTCTTCGCCGCTTCTAGCTGTCTATCTTAGAAAATATCTACATATAACTCGGAACATGTCTTATGGGTATCAGCTCCCTCCTACTTAGTTGCTTCTAAGGCGATAAAGGGGCCTTTGAACACCCTATCATTAACATATTGTTTAGGAAAATGAAGTACAAAAGAAATATTTGCATAATTAAACCACCGTCGTCTCACCTTACAGCAGGAAATTGTAGGAAAATTTACCTGAACAGTATACTAACTGTGCTTCAGGTAAATTTGTAACTCTGTTTACATACAATATTACGGATAAATTAAATTATATAAACAATAATGTAATATTTAAATATTTACACCTTTTTGAAAAGTTGCGTTCCTGTACATGAAAAATATCTCAAAATAAATGTTGACAAGGAGGAACATACATGAATATTATGAAAATAAAACTGGTGACTTCACATAAATACTGATTTAACGAACTTATTTTAACTACATAGACCACAAATGGGCACGTTTCAAATGACAATATCCTCAATTTCATTGTTAGGTATTCCTTAAATCTATATAGATATTACTTGTCTAAGTGGTCGAAAACTGACTGCATCAGACCATCAAAGATCCCCAATAGGGCTGCTGATGCCTGGTCAGGGTAACGCATGAAGCGCTACAATATACCGTAGGCCGGTTCAGTAATACGGTAGTTTCCAATTAGTCAAATTCAATAATGTATAAATGCCAAAAACTTAGAAATTAGTATGAAACACTGAGTTATGACGTCATAGAATAGCGTCATAGCGTCAAATAGCCTACTTATTACTTAAAATGTTGGTAAAAAATATCAAAAATTTAGTGTATCGATCGATCGATGAATAACAGTATAGTTATATTTCAATATTTTATTGTATTGAAACGTCGAATTAATTTATTTTTGACCTAGGAAGCTACCCAATTAGGTAATGGTGGTCTTTAGCCAGTAAGATTTGACACTCCTACTCTCCTCCTCCATCCAGGGTGGAATGAGTCATTGGATTTAATTTTACCCTGAAACAACAAGGAAAAGAGAGCCTTTGATTCAGATCCTGGAGTTGGGGGAAATATGTGCTAATAAATGAACTCCTAATACCTATTTCCATAGGTTTATTTTGATGCGCTACTCTACCCTGTTTATGGTGGTCGGCGTCATCACGAGGTATCAAGGTGGCCATGCCAAAGGAGTTACAAGTGCGTTGCTAGCCTTTTGTGGGTCGTTAGGAAACCGAAGTACGACTCTCCTAAACTTAAAAGAATCACCTAAAAATATTTCTACTTTTGGCATTACCTTGAACAATACGTAGTAGGTACCTACCTACCTACTAAATTTTTTCTTATCGCCATACGCTTTTCTTGCGAAATTATTAAAAACGAACTAACGTAGGTAAGTACAACCTCATATCAAGCTATCCCTATTCTATCCAAAACATTTTCGACTTTATAACTTAAACTTTAAGGGTGGATTTCGAATAAAAAAGTTTTCAAATAAGGATACTATGACGTGCTGCTTACATTTATGTATAATATTAAAGATTCGTGCGTCGCGTGACTAGTACCGATGTCTAAGGATTTACTACGAAAGAACGAAACTACGTCAATGAACAAAAATCGGCCGGCTTTTGTTTAAATATTTATGTAGATACGTAGGGGCATTAATTTTTGTGAACACTTTCTTCCTATGATATTATTTTTGGCTCGGTAAATACTTTTTGTATGATAACTTCTGAATTAATTACGAGTACCTACCGATCTTCACCAACGCTGACGGGCAGATTTATATACGATTCTTGTTCTCTTCTTCTTCATTTTTCTTTACTTTCAAAAATGTCTGTTTAACGATTACCTTATTAAAGAAGTCAAAGTCAAAGCATCTTTGTTGTGGGCATATGTGAGTTACAGGTCTTAACATTAAATTAAAAAGTGCTTTCACTTTATAAACTTTTTTGACGGACTGTATCATCACAGACGTTTCCGACTCCTTTAATCAGGGTGATGATGATGACTAACAACCTGCCCCGTGTTTGCACGGGTGCATTGTTGATACTAATTTTTTCCACTATTTGATTGTTATCCTACATATAAACCTGCCTCTTAAATCACTCTACCTAAAAACAGCATCAAAATCCGTTGCGAAGTTTTTAGCATACATAGAAATACTGTTTAAGTGTGGGAGAGTCATGCTTCGGCACGAATGGGTCGGCTAGACCGGAGTGATACCACGGCCTCACAGATAACCGGCTTGAAACAACCACAGCGGGTTGTTTCGCCGTGCGAGTGAGGTTACCGGAGGCCCAATCCCCTAACACTTAAATCTCGAAATCCCTAATTACCAAAAGTACGGCAACGCACTCGTAAAAAAATACAGGGACAGAGAAAGCGATTGCTCTGCTTTTCTATACTTACATAATATCATTTTGTTAAACATAATTTTCTGTTCGTCTCAGGTATCCCTGCAACAAATGGGCAATTCCCGCGCCCGTGCAGTCTACGAAGCTAACTTACCAGACTCCTTCCGAAGGCCACAGAACGACTCCTCGCTCGAAGCCTTCATCAGAGCCAAGTACGAACAGAAGAAATACATCGCTAAGGAGTGGGTGCCTCCTGCGCTGCCTAAGGTTAACTGGTGAGTGATTTCATTATGGAAGGTTTTTTTACACAACACTGCCCATTGAAACTCGTTGCATTAAAGCAGATGTGTATATCAATATGCTTATTATATGTTACTTGATCCTTTGGACTGAGGCTTAAACTTTTTCCTTAGACTCCGTCGTATTGGTAAGCTGAAAGATTACGGTTAAGGGCAAATCTTCCAATGGCGTTAAATGTGTTAAATAAATAAAAAATGTTTTAGCTATATTTTTATAATTAATTTTCCAGGGATAAAGAGATTGATGAAGAAATAGAGAGGCAAAAACGAAAAAAGAAATCCACCACCTCGGGCTTAGGGCCACTGCCTGCGCCCTCCACTAGTGATAAGAAATATAATGTAAGTTATCTTGATGTTTTATTTGTATAGTATAAAACTAAATAACCAAAACAAGAACAATGAAAAAAAATTTATTAATAAATTTTCAGAAGTCTGACATCATTCCCAGTATTCCAAAACCGAAATCGTCAGTAAGTCCAAAATTGGGCAGGTCCACACCACCTACGGGCCAATCAGATGCGAGCAAAGCCTCCAATGGAGCTGCGGATCTTCTTGGACTGGACACAGGGTCCAAACCTGACGCAAAACCAGCCAACGACGACATATTCTCGAGCTTTTTCTCAGCACCTCAAGAGAAACCAGCGGAAACGAAACCAGAAGACCTCAAGCCGGACCTGAAGACTGAAGAGGAGAACTTCTTCAAGCAGGCTGCCCCCACAGAGAAGGAGAAATCAAAGTTAACAAAGGACAGTATATTAGCGTTATACAGTCAGACACCTTCAACTAATTTAGTGAATCAATTTAACCCCGTACCCCCAGTACAACCGGTGCAGCCCACCTACCCAGCATTCGGCAACGTGTATCAAGCTGGTTACAGCAACATGCCTGTACAAAACGGTATGCAATTCAATCAATTCCCCATGAACAGTCAGTTCCAGCAACCATTCCCGGGACAGGTACAGCAACCGTTGCAGAATCAGCCTTTCCAGAGTAATCCACCGTTCCAAAGTAATCAGTTTTTCAATCAGCCCCAGCAAGGTTTGTCTCAACAGTTCAACAGTTTGAACTTAGGGCAGAGTTTTCCGAACGCGTTCGCGTCGACCAACACGAACGTTGCTAGCAACACCACTTGGCAGTAGACTGTAATGTAGTATTTTCTTTTTCTATTATTTACCGCAGATGTATTTTTTGTATGTAATAAGCTGGTATGGTCATGTAGTGAGACATTTTTTTAATTTTTATAGTATCTCTTTTGATGAATTATATATAATAAACTGTGATGCCATAGATATTACCTCAGTTTTGATCTAGGTTTCTGGCACTGCCAATCTAATGCCTTTGGGATACAAATCCTGAATTATCTATTGTGACGCATTTAAGGTTTCCGATACCTCTGTATTCACTAGAATATACAAGACATATAACAGAAATATATCATCCTTAATTCTAATCCAAAATACTACTGTATGGAAACATACAATAATACTTTACGCGACTAAAAAGTCAATTGAAATCACTACATGACAAAGCTAAATACATCTGCGCAGGAGTTTAAAGCATGTAGATATGCAAATAGAGGGCGTTGGCTCGGTCGGCTTTTTAAGCAGTTTGTTCCTATATATAATGCTCATATATAAAGAGCTACATTTGGCGCTGTGCGGTCGTAAGACGTTGTAAAGAGGTCTATTGTTTTTGTCACCGCTAGATGGCGCTGAAGTAAAGTAAGTCCTTTACGTCCAATATTAACTATCTAATGTTTTGTTCAATGATTTGACATTAGTAAATAGTCTATTGGACCTATTATCTTGGTTTTTACCAGCGCTCGTGGCATATAAAGACTCGATAGACCTCTTTACAACCTTATCACTAAGACATAAAGACGAAATTCCACTGTACGCGATCGCTTATAGGTACTTATATTTTTTTCAATAAAAATGCTATTTTTTTTATTCTCTTTATTTTGAAAGTGGAATGTCCATTGTGAAATTATATTATTAAAGTATTTGAAATTAAAAAGTTAAATTATTTATTATTATTATTGGTTATTATAATTTTGTAAGGCTGCACCGCGCCTACAGTGCAGCTGATATAGCTTGGGGGCTTTGGAATCAGTGGAATACTATATAAAGGAACAAAATAAAACCCAATTGTAAAAGCAACCTTATATGCATATGCAAAGAGCTCACAATTAAAAAGGTTTTTACAAATAAAATGAAAATTTACTCCACTTATTCTAAAGTTACAACTAACGCATAGAACTCAAAATCTATTACACAGTGTGCAATGGTCCACATATTTCAAGCTGTGTCTTAACATTTGGGTTGAACGAAATTAGACCCTATTCGTATGGGTCGTAGAGCACAATGTAATCTAAATACTAATTGTATGTTTAATTTACAATATTTTCTAAGTATCATAGGAGGTAGTAGAACTAATAAATTAATACTTTATCTCCTAAATGTACACACAGCCTGAAATATTACTTGTTTCTATGATATTGCCGTTTGAAAACGGCACTTTCATACGGCCACAACGGCAAGTTTGTAGATAATAAAAACCCCAAGCTAAAAATTGGACCTTATCAATGTTGGACGATAAAAAAATGTATTTAGTCCATCAGTTAGACTAAAAAGGAATAATAGACACGTATTTTTGAGTTTGTTCAAATAACTTATTATGTAAAAACTGGTTTGAAATCTAAGAAGTGGGGGCTTGTGGCGATAGGAAATGGTCTTAAACCAGCTACAAAGGTGATACTACATCTAGCCGCACTTTTCATAGTTAGTATAGTATTCTTTGGCTGTCTTTGTTAACGGTCAGAAAACGGAATGAGAAAGGGGGCCGGCGTGTCAGCGTAAGCAAGAAGCAATCGAGATGGGTCCTCTTTTTGAGGGGTGGTTATCTCTAGAGAGATAACCAAGTCGATCTAAATGTCCATTTAAAGGCCGACAACGTGCCTGAGATCCCTCAGATGTAGTGGGCGGTGCAAATCACTTACCATCAGGTGATTTTTCTGGTCATCTACTTTGGACGGAGCAAGCCAGACTTACTGACTAAAACCATCGTTCTTTCTCCTGCTCTAGGCAAACTCTAGTCGATCTTGGCCTAAGTATTAAAGTTGTGACGTCACGTGATTTCGAATCAAAGTATTTTTATGAAAAATACGTGTCCAATTCTTTTTTAATTTTACTGTTGAGTGAATACTTATTCATTTTTTACATAGTAATCGTCCTATATAAATCTGATATTCCAATTATTATTTGCAACAATGTCATTAAATGTTTTTTTTTATATACATTATTATTATTACTATGTATCCAAAACGTTTACACTTTGATTAATAATTTAGCACTTTTTTAACACTTTTTAAAATCTGTGCACAGATAATTAATTTGTGTTTGTGTAACGATCTTAATTCGATCTAATTTTAAGTAGATTTTTTATTTTTATTTCTTTTAACTAAACAGACGTCCCGGATTCGCTTTTTATGAAAAATATATTTAAAATAAATTCATACTCTAACAGATGTTTTATTTTTTTATTGATTAATTGAATGTATAATAAAGAAATCTAACAAATGTGACATAATATTGAAATTAATTATTTAATCGTTAAAATATGTTTTCGGGATGTCTGTTCTACGAAAATTGGTGCGTGTTCAACGGTGTAATGTCGTTTTTATTATAATTTATAGATATTAAATAATATTTAATGAAATCTGAAAAACATTTTTCTCTAAATTGTAAAGTTTCTATATTAAAACTATTTACAAGTAGGAAGCCATTTCCATCTCATTCGTTTTTACACTATATGGTGTTCCAAGTTCACAAGTATTATTTTATTTTTTATTATAACAACTTTTTTTTTTAATAAGGAGTTTGTATATTAATTTCGGATGCGCGAGTATATATTTTGGTCGTAAAAGACTGAATTGCGTCTTGGTTTTCTAGACAGTGATTTCAATATTTACTTACAATTTAGTTGTAATTAACAACATATGACTAACAAAAATAGGCTGTCTTGATGCAATATTGAAATTCTATACAGTCTTGCAAATATATGAACTGAATACACTTGTAGGAATCAAATCAATTATTTCATTTTCGTCCTCTACATTTCTCTTTCTGTCTGTCTGTTCCTAGTGTAACAAATTGTCGATTTCATCCTATTTCCCCTTGAGATCCTTTTTTTTTAAATTAGGTACTGTGATCGCCCCTTAAAATATACGGAATTTGAATACGTATTCTTGCAAGCCATTGTAGACTAAAAATATACGACCAATTATCGCAATTATATTTAAAAAAAAAACGGGACAATGTAATCGCATTGACTCAGACAGTGCGACGCATTCAAAAGAATAAATATAATTTTATTGTTTCTGACCACGAGATGTCGCTACTACCGGGAATGATCCTCATTCACTAACCTCATTAGCGCTGCGGACAAGCGCTTTAACTTTCCATAACTAAGACTATTTGCCTTCTACATTATTAATAATTACGAAGCGCGAAATTGGATAGTTCTTCGTACATAGCAGCAGTATGCCGCGTCAGCGTCACAAATAAATGTGGCCCTGATGTGCAATCGAAAACAACCTTATGTTATTTAGCTTATTCCCGTGAATGTTCGAGCAATTCGACTAGTGTCAAACAGCCTGGAACTCAAACCAATGAGTAGCGTGCGCGAAAACCAAAACCCTGACGCAACGAAAACGAAGGTTCACGTGACTTCGGGGTATGACTTGAAATTAGTCGAGTTACGTGAATAGGCCACACAAAAGTTACAGTATACTTAATTAAAATTATTAGTTGTTTTTTATAATTCAATGTAGGTACGTACCTAATATAAATCAGTTCTCCTTTCTTACTCATGTATGACCATGTGTTCGTATGCCCGTTTTAATATTGTTGATAAATTATTTTCAATTGTCATTCATAAACCCACTTTTGATGTATTTAGTTGAAATATAAAATGTGATTCTTATTAAGTGAATATGTAATATAGTAAATGTAACGGGCCATTAGTCATATTGGCTGAATGTAGCCCTGATTGAGCCTGTATTTCGTTTACATGAATAAATATAATGCCAATATTTTTGTTTTTCTCTGATCCTCTACATCTACAATAATGATAAAGCATTATAGATTGAACTACACAGTAGATACAGGAAAGGTTTTTTGAGGGAGAAAATCATCAAATGACTTCTCTTACCCAGGGTATGTCAGATTCTCAGATTCGTACTGTCTAAAAACCACTCCGATCTTCATCCTGCGAGGCCATGCTTACCCGCAACTCCGGCTGAACATCGGTCCTGTTGGGCCCAATCTGTGGTAGTTTAGTAGATCTATCTGGCGCGCCCGGTTCTGGTTCTGGTCGGGCGGCGACCGACCCTGGCTCGCCGTCCACAGACCTAAACTTTTACCGGCCGTTGAGTTTGGAAATTTTACAAGTAGATAGGTAGTCTTCTGCGTAGCTTGAAGTCTTTCCTCCGTTTTCCGTACATGGACATGGGTATGTAGCGAACGTCGAAAAGCTCTAGGTATATTTTACGTTCATTACCTGTAATTATTATTATTTTTTATGTAATTGGTCGGCAAACGAGCAGACGGATTACCTGATGGTAAGCAATCAGCGCCGCCCATTGACATCCGCAACGGAGGATTCACGAGTGCGTTGCCGACCTTTTAGGGATTAGGGATTTGGAGATTTAGGGATTGGGGGCGGGGAAGAATTGGGCCTCCGGTAACCTCACTCACACGGCGAAACACAACGCTGTGGTTGTTTCACGCCGATCTTCTGTGAGGCCGTGGTAGGTATCACTCCGGTCGAGCCGACCCATTCGTGCCGAAGCATGGCTCTCCCACACTTCCTAAATTGTGTTGTATTTAGTAAGTTAATGAATGAGGATGTCTATATTAACAAACTCTTTAGTGACTAGTGAGAATAATAGTTAATCAACAGCTTAGAAAACGTCTATAATCCAATGTTTTATTATAGGTAGCTACTTATATTTTGGCAGGTAGGTAGGTAGTTTGTGAACTTGCTATACCTAGGTAGACGCCAAAAATGTTAGATAATAACCTATAACCTAACATTATGTGTGGAAGGTATAGGTTTGTCGTAACATTGCATTTTACAACGGATATATTATAGGTACTCTACTATATCCAAAAGTAGCAGTCTTACTAATATTATAAATGCGAAAGTAACGATGTTTGGATGTTTGTAACTCAATCACGCCAAAACGGCTGGAGCGATCTGGATAAAGGCACGGGCATACTCCGTAATGAGACAAAGGCTACTTTTTACCAATATACCACGTGGGCGGAAGCTAGAATAATATATTGTTATTATAGCTACTGTTTCAGAAAATTCCAGCCAAATCAAAGGCATAGTAGGTACCTACTTAACTTACAAATTAATATTGTATAATAATGATAAGTCTGACAACCCTGAATATTTCGAAATACCCTGAAACCTTTAGCCTTGATGTATTAATTTTAGAATTAATTATAAGATTTTACGAATATATAAAAATACTTAAAAAAATGTAATATGTTTTTTTTGCAAAACAGGAGTATTATGGGTAGGTACAAAGTTACAAATACAAGTGTGTTTCTTTGTGGTTTTTGAGTGTAACTAAACGTATGTAACAAGCAGCTTGGGCTTGAAACTCTATTTTAACCGATTTTTATAGAATTCTATGATTTAAAAGCAGTGAATTGGTGAAGTTTTAAAAACTATGGATTGTGGGTAAGTTTAGGAATATCGAACAGTAAAATCATTACACTAATTTTGTTTACTTTTATCGATAAACTCGGTTAACTTTTGTTTTGGCGCCCGCAGCCATATTGTGTCAAACAGCTGTTGCGAGGACGACTTCTGTGCGCTCCGTTGTTTTTGTCGCTTGTTTTAACAAAAAATGTTTAACAACTCGTTCCGTCTTTATAAACAATGATAACATAGTGCAAAAAACGTGATTACTTAATAGAAAATAATAAAGTGGTTCGTCGAAATGTGTTTTCGGTAATCAGTGAATAACATGGCTTGTGGATTGCAAAACTACGAGGACGGTGAAATGCCCGCGGCAGAACTTGAGTTCCTATCGAAATGGGGCAGGTTTTCCGACTGGTTGCATTGCATATGTGTGGTTACGTTCGACTTGGAGCTCGGACAAGCTATGGAAAGCGTGTATCCTCCTGGTGTAAAACTAACAGATCAGGAAAAGTGCAATATTTGTTATTTGGCGTTCCCTGACTCAAATTCAGGATGTATGGGAGATACCCAGTTTCATGTTCGTCTGCGTTCTCGAACGGGACTGACGCGGCAGCAGCTCTTATACAACGAGGATAGCGTGCCTACATTGCGCGCTGATTCTACGCACTACTGGGGCTTCGTGTACTTCAGACAAGTTAAAGACCCGTCGCTACCGCGCGGATATTTCCAGAAAAGTATAATTTTACTTACTCGATTACCTTTTATAAATCTCTTTTACAAAGTGATACAGTTGATTGCTCCCAAACATTTCGAGGAAGGGGAAAGAAGTCTAGAGGCTGCCTGCCATGACATTAACAGGTGGCCTTCTCTCGATGCTGGGCAGAATGTATTGTTACCAGTGCTCGGTACAGTTTTTCAGTCATACATTCCTAACCAACAGACCGGAAAGATTACTCGATCAGATATAGCTAAACAAGTGCACTCACCTAATGTACCACACATTCTTGCATCCATACAGGATGTCAATGTGTTTGATGTGCTGTCTAGTGTCATTTCACACTTACACTTGTTGTGGGAGTTAGTGCTAACAGCAGAACCTATTGTAGTAATGGCAAGCTCACCTACAGAATGTTCAGCACTAGTTCAAGCTCTCACGTACTTGATCCAGCCACTGCCATATGCAGCAGAATATAGACCATATTTCACAATACATGACAGTGAATTCAAAGAGTTCACAAGGAAACAATTCAACCCACCTTGTGTTATACTAGGTGTGACCAATCCATTCTTTACAAAAACATTACAACATTGGCCACACACCATTAAGCTGGGTGATGCAACATCAATAAAAACAAAACTACGGAAAGTTGGTAATCTTAAGCTTCTAGATTCTGCTCCTGGAGTGTATACTCAGTATAAGCCATTCTTAGAGAAAGATAAAGCAATAATTAAGAAACTGCACAATGGGATAAGAACTGACCGCCCATCTGAGGTACAGACTGCTATGGTCAAGCGTCACTTGCTGGAACTGACTCAAAGCTTCATGATTCCCCTAGAAAGATATATGGCATCTCTAATGCCACTACAGAAGAACATTTCGCCATTCAGAGCACCTCCAGTACCAAACCCATTCAACCCTGAGGATTTCTTTGCAACCCTTCAGCAGTCTGGACCTCAGCTGACAACTGGTATAAAAGGCGATTGGATTGGACTGTACAGGAACTATTTCAGAACACCAAACTTCAGTGCATGGTTCCATGAGAGACATAACAATTTGACGAATAAATTGCATGCCTTGCAGTTGGAGGCTTTAGCTGAAAGTGACTTAAAGAAATGGTCAGTTGGTAAAAAAGAGGTTGAAATTGTGGATATGGTCTTGAAACTTAGGGAGGTCTTGAAGAGTAACCCTCCAGTGGCTGATAATACCAGGACATTGTTGGCACGGCGATTGGAAGACTTGAACTGTGTTCTACCAGAGGATATGAAGTCTATATTGAATGCGGCTACGTGACAGAAGCACTGCTGCGCCTCAAACTTGAGAGGATGCAGCGATGACTGCAAGACGCAATTCAAGAAATTAAGATATGGCCAGCCTATTGTGTGTATGTGAAATGTTGGAGCAGTTTATTTTGAATGACAAAAAGTAATTGTATTGCATTTAAGGGATTGCGAAAATGAAGTTGCGAATGTAAACTGTTTCATTGCAATAATTTGTTACTTGTGTGTGGTAAGAAAGAACCATTTCAATGTCTCAACTACACATGTTTATGTTTACTATCTCATTAGAAATTATGCTTTTTAATCTAGATATTAATTAGTTAAATACATTATAATGATACCTCTTTAGTACTGATAACTTTTATAATAACATCATAGCTAATGGCATAAAATGCTATCTTGTTTGACAAATTAAGTCCATGCAACCAATTACCTACATTGTTTTGAGAAAAGGCTTCCAGCTAACTACTCTGATATTAAGTATAATTATTACGTTAATTAAGGAATTAATTATAGAACTAACAAGTATCCAGATAGGAATGACTGATTTTTGATTAATTTCAGAGTTTTCATTGTATGAATTCATATTGAAAATGGTAGTAGTTTTACAAACAATTATTTTAATTAAATCACCTTATTTGTTAATATTCCTAGTAAATAACTGCAGAGGGTTTTCCTGTAGGTAAAATTATGGTGTTTGCTTCAAAAATGAGTCATCAGCAAACTGAAATAAAATTAATTCAAGATGTTTTCAACTTTGTCAAATACTAAACTTGTTTACTTATGTAAACAATATTTGGCTAAATCGCGACTTAAAAATCGAATGTACAATTTATAACGGCCATAATTCTGCATAATAAAATAATGTTTCTGTGTGTTACAAAAATGAAAAAATCTTGCCCATAATATGTCTGGATAGAATTTGAGTTAAATCGGACATTAAGAAATTGCGTCGATTATAAATATATATACCTATGTAGATGTAAATAATTTAGTTATAAAATTATTACTATCTTATAACTTAAATGGAAGATGTTGAAGACCTTTAAGATAATGTTTGTACGTTAAAACATTGTAATCCAATACGTTAGGCAGTTGTAAGTCTGCTACTTTTAGTACCTGCCTGTTCAAGGTCACGTTGAAAAAAATGTGGTTTAATTTTGTATCGTACCAGTATTGGTACATATGCTAAATTGTCTGTGCCACATGTTTTCATTGTTCAAAATTGGAATCAGTTTCGCGCCATATGTAATATTTCATTTTACTTTTTGTTTCGATAACCTTTTAGGTCGTCAGTAAATACATGCTACCTACGTAAAATAATGTTCTGACTCAGTAAACAGCCGGTAGTTTATACTCGTTTAAAAATAAACCATTGCTTATGCTCGTGCTTGATGGTAGGAATGTCTTTACCAAGTGTTGGAATAGTTGTTACATGTGTATGTACGTTGATAGTAAATAAAAAGGACGAAAAAGATTTTAAGTAAAGAAAGAAAGTAGGTGTTTATTATGAAGGTGTATCTATGTTCGGAAAGTAAATATCTTGAGGCGATTATGCTTACCTATCGATTTTACCAATAATCTAATTAATTGATCTTGCGATAAAGTTATTCTTATCGACCCTTATATTTTTGTTTCCTTTTTCAAACTTTCATTTTATAACTTAGCAGTTTAAATAGTCTTGTGTCAATTACACCTGCAAATAACGAAGTTCATGAAACGTTTTAGGATGTAAAGGATGCAATAATATGTACATTCGCAGTGTACGATTAAATACAAAGCTTACGCTAAACAGTCCAATTGATATAGAAATAAGTGGGTAGGTTATCGTCCTCCTTCGTGGTAAGTCTAAATAAGTATGTGTTGGGCACATCGAAGTATATTTTCCTATAATATTTTACTGTAAAGTATGTTTAGAATCTCTCTATCTCTTGCTTATGTATCGTAAAATGTGTTTTACGATTGTCAGTGGCTTTCGTCAAACACGTAGATATAAAGTCTAATCGTTCAATACTTGCTTGCAGATAGTCGTTATCCGAATTATCGACGGTTTCCTATCTACCATAAACAGATTAGAGGTTTAATACGGTAACCGGGAATGTGAATCTTGACTTGATTGTTCAAACTTTGACGAGACCGCCAACGGAAACCGATCAAATGCCTTTTTGTAATACCGATCTAACTAATTTGCTACAACTACCTGAGTAGTTATCTCGCGCGGTTTCTTTCGCTTGTTCTGTGGGTAGATTTTAATCTTAGTGAACAAATTAGCTATGACCATCACCATGTTTTAAGAGGCTATCAAATGTAAACATATTTTCAAATGAAATCGATAATATCTGATTCAGATGTATAATTTTAGAACATTCTCTTTACGTTTCTCCGTAATAACATATGTATAAATGCGTAGTAAACTTTAGCGTCACAACTGTTGATGGATTGTTCTGTTTCATAGGATTGATTAATTTTGAATAGATGTCGTCCATATAACACCAATATGGCGACCTCTAATTCAATGATCATAATTATTTTATAGGTGCTCAGTTACATAAACACCGAGTCGTTATCACACTATCTGACTATCCTTATGTAAATTATTTGCAGAATCCATCCATTGGTACTTTATTTCTACTGAAACTGTGAAATAAATGAATGTGCTGTAAACGTATGTAGATAAGTAAAGAGTATATTATACTGTGTAACTTATGATAAAATTAAATTATGTAAATTGTTATCGCTATAACGTTTTTCTAAGATATTTTATCAAGTCTCGGGTTACTGTAATGAATTATGATGTTAAGATGGCGCCTGTCACCGAGCCGACGTGTGATGCTATGTCAAATTTCCGAACTGAATTGATTATCACACAGTAATGATTCGACTGAAGATAATCGAGATCAAGTTGTAACTGATTACGTTAATAATCTTAATTCGTACCAGCATCGCCTCGATAATAATCAGACATATCTTGATTGTCTCCAATTCGTCGTCTCAAATTGTTTTATCTTTTACTGTAAATAAGAAAGAATTACGCTAAGTTTTGCGTTAAATTTGTCCTATATAAATTGGCAGCTAGAGTGATCATTTTTAGTCCTTGCCCATGGATGACTGCAGTTTCTTTTGGGTCCTTCCTAGCTTATTTCGTTATTGGACCATTAATATCCCCCACCCAACTATACTCATAAGCGCTTTCCTAAAAAAATACTAACTTTCGTTAGTCTGAAAGTCAAGGTTTGTCCATACTTTGCGTAATTTTCAACGCTAGTTAGCTACGCTACTACAATTTAACAGCAATTTATTTTATGCGAATATTTGTAAATAATTCGGTGCCAAATTGTACCTATTCTTTCTATTGGATGATAATGGCATTGTAGTTTTATTTTTGTAAGTAGTTTTTATATATTAGATTGTACTCTAAGAAGGGCCTGTTTGCTCAATTGTTTTGAAAATGTATGTTTATATAGTAAGTTGTGGACACATTGGCGAAACCGCTAGATGAAAATCATATAATAGTTAATTGGACGTAGTTATGCATTCTCATTGATGAGTGTTGCAACCTAATGAAACGATTGACCATTCATCAGCGACAGCGTTTTTATAATGAGTCAAAAGTTGGTTTACCTCATTTAGGTAATTTATTTATGAATTGGAAGATTTGCACAACCGCATCCAATTAGCTTTATGCAACACGTGCAATATTTCCGCGTTCGCCAATATGGACACACCCCTAGGGATTATTATGTCAAGGTCGGGTCGAGCTAACGCGACGTCAGATACTCGTGGATGGCGTTCTTAACAAGATTTAACTGGAATATCTGACCCATTTGGTTTGATTAACGTTAACTTGTAAAATAATTTTATGCGGATGTGGCTTTACCTGCACTTGCGACTAGGCTACTTGAATTTATTGGCCAAATCAAAAAAACAAACGTTAAAAGCAAAATTGTATTGCACGGTCAATTTTATCTTACGCCGAAATCAATTTAATCGTTGTGGGTCAGATAATAAAGTTACATGTAGCAATTTGGCACAGGTAGATCGTGAGCAGTAATTGAAAACTATTTTGTTACAATGTCTGTGTACCTATGTATACTGTTCTTATTTTAAGCTAATTTACTTTTACGATTATATCTCTTCTTTATGACTTCCATTGGCTCGACTGGACTAAAAAGGCGGGGTAATGAATATTATCCGCCCAAGCACTTTTATCGTTATGTGTCGCCGACTCCACTAGTATATAACATATCCCATCGTACTCGCCACATGTAAATACAACATTGTACAAACTGCACTGTGTAAAACGATTGTAAAATGAAATAAACATGTTATTTTTCAATAAAACTCATTTATTAACGCTTATGCATATTTGTGCGGTCCTGATACGACAAGGCGGGAATATGTACGCAATTCAGGGTGAGCTATCCATAAACTGTACACAAATAGTGATAATTATGTTGAAGGCTAGCTTGAGTAAATATTTTAGATAAACCATTATCTATTTATAGATATATTATACATTATAGTATTGAAGACTTGAAAGATAGATAGGGAGACACCACCATCTTTGCATAGTCCTTTGACATCAGGACGTAGAACTATTATGTACCTACCAACTTCCTAAATAATTTATAAGGTATACCCACTTTAGATTTGGCGTAGGAAGCCCTATAATTAGCATAAAAGCTTCTATTTATAAAAGTAATTTGTTAACTAAATAATCCAATAAATATACCATTTAAAAACAGGAAGAATATATTTATTAAGTACAATAATTGTATCTATGGCAAGAGCTACACAACTTGACTGCACAGTTTATGGATACCAAAAAGCACTATACATAAATCTAAACAGGTACGTGGAACATGGTACAAATAAGTCCCTGCGTCCCGGCAGATCCTTTGGCGTTGACCATAACAAAACTAAAATTAACAGTCTATTAAATATTTACAAAACTAGGCGGGTTGAATCACAATCTGTTGTATCGGGCTTTACTCCATATGTTGTCATTGTCGGTGACGAGTGTGTAGACTCCTGCGAGGGTGAGGCCTACGGCGGCCCCGAGGCCCATGGAGCGTAGGCCGGAGGTGCTCTTGTATAGGACTCCGGTGGTGGCGGCGGCGATGAATGTGTTGGCTGTATCTTCCTTGTCGCGTAGCCATGTGACGCCGAGCGCGATACACGAGTAGAAGGACGCGATGATGCCAAGAGTGCAGCCTGTGTTTGTACCTGGAACGTAATATAAGTGTCTATTAGTTTATAGGTTTTTGTTGGCTAATTTATAAGAATTCATTTTTATAGAATTCTGTCTAAATATTGTCTTATCCATTATTGGTATCACAATCCCTAAGAGCCCACGCTTGTAATAACTCCTTTGGTATTTGGAGTGACCATGGACGGCGCCGATTGCTTACCATTTGGTAATCTGTATGCTCGCTCACCAGCTTATCACATAAACATGAATATCCATAAATACTGTTACAATTAAAAATAAACAAAATATTACATTTGAATTTGGAATCTGTCATTTTTATATATTTTATCATTGTGTTTTCTTATTTTGGCGCCAATAAATTGTTTAATATTTTGCGATATTAAAATGGACTGGGATGATAAAGAGAACCGAATCGGTGTGCATTACACAAAGTGGGTATGGAGCCAAATGCAATTTTCAAAACTCTCCACACGCTTGGCATTAGTCAAATGTTTGAAAAAGATCTGGCCGTCCACGTAGTGTTCGTACGAAAAAGGTGGTCAAAGCAAAAGATTTTATCTCGGGAGATGAAGATAGCACCTAGAACCATGTCGCGTATTTTAAAAGACTACTTAGGACTTGCAGCCTATAAGAGACACACTGGAAATTTTTTAAATGATAATTTAAAAAAGAATAGGGTGATAAAATCTAAACAACTACTGAAGCGGTACGCAAAGGGAGGTATTTTGTTTACGGATGAGAAATTTTTTACAATTGAGCCACATTTTAACAAACAAAATGACCGTATTTATGCTCAAAGCTCTAAGGAAGCTTCTCAATTAGTCGACAGAGTGCAACGTGGGCATTATCCGACTTCAGTGATGGTTTGGTGGGGTGTTAGCTATGAAGGAGTGATTGAGCCATACTTTTGCGAAAAAGGTATCAAAACATTGGCACAAGTGTATCAAAATACCATTCTTGAGAAGGTAGTTAAGCCCCTTAACAACACCATGTTCAATAACCAACAATGGTTCTTCCAGCAAGACTCGGCGCCGGGTCATAAAGCTCGGTCCACGCAGTCTTAGTTGGAAACAAACGTTTCCGACTTCATCAGAGCTGAAGACTGGCCGTCGTCGTCTAGTCCCGGTCATAATCCGCTGGATTATGATTTATGGTCAGTTTTAGAGAGTAGGGCTTGCTCTAAACGTCATGATAATTTGGACTCCCTAAAACAATCCATATGATTGGCAGTGAAGAATTTTCCCATGGAAAGAGTGCATGCTTCTATTGATAACTGGCCTCAATGTTTAAAGGACTATATTGCAGCCAATGGAGACCACTTCGAATAAGCTTTTTATGTTTTAAATTGTTTTATATTTATGTATTAAACTTACATACTGTAAAAGTAATAAATGTTATTTGCAATAGAAAAAATATTTTTTTTATTTGTTACAGTATTTATGGCTAGACTAGGTATTATGCTATGTTAAGTGAATCCTCTGATGTGAGGAGGGTTCCTGATTATGTAATCATATGTAATAGCATTTTCAACACTACAATATCAATCTTATTCTTCCAATAGAGTTTTGCTTAATATTTGGCCCTAGATATTAGGACTTTTAATTTCTTTAGTATTAATAATTACAAAAACAAACTGACCTTGTTTCATGATGTAGTTGATAACTTGCGTTCTTCGAACTTTTCCCGTTTGTCCTGCCAGTGTAGTTGCCCTCAGACCTTTGTATAAACCTGCCATTCCACCCAAACCTGAAATTGAGTCATAAAATATTATTTAGTTACTTTATAGAGAGAGATAAGAATGTCATTTATTATTTTGTTGACTGTAGTTAGATAGTTTAAATTAATTCTATGTTATTGATGATTGAGTCAGTGTTTGATACCTTGTACATAATATAAATCCTTCAGTTTCTGAATACACATACACACAAATCTAATAAAGTATTTGAAAATAAGGAATGTTGTGTGAGTGTTGAAAATAAAAAAAAAATACCATAACTGAATGTTTTTTAGTTCAAAATTTTTTTTTGTTGTGCATCAACTAAGAATTTTGGAAATAAAGATTCATTAAATAAATATATTTTTTTTAGCTAATTTAAAAAAAACAAATACTTAAGTAAATGTTGTAGATGAAAAATTATCATACAAATAAGTATTGTGTTTAATTGGCTGTAATTCCTATAATAATTGTAATGTGTATTTCTGACAATTACTGAGTTTAGAAGCCATGTTAAACTCAACAAGGAGATCCATGGTAGAATGGTAGACAGTCGAAGGCTGTTTATTGATGATCAATTTCATGGTCAGAATCATTATTCAGAAATTAATTCCAATAAGATTTTATAAAGCAATTATTTTTCTTCTTATTATTTATAATGTTCTGTTATACACAGCTGATATGGAGTATCTTTTTTTTTGGTGTTAGGAATGTTTGTTTGGGACAAGAATCTATACTAATATTATAAAGATTAAAGAGTTTACTGTTTGGATTGAATAGGCTCCGAAACTACTTGATTGATGGGACAAATTCTTTCACTGTTGGACAGCTACACTGTTACTGGCAAACATAGGCTATTAATACAACTAGTACATGAAATGTTGGTATCAGCATTAATATATTATGTCTTAAAATGTTTTTTTTTCATTGCTTAAGTTGTCTTGGTTGAATCTTATTTGATTATTTGTGTTCTAATATCATTTTGAATGTATAGTAATGACACATCTTTATCTATACTTGATTCTTGTGTTATGTGCTAGTAGATTTATGCATCATTTGTTGCCATTTGGCTTGATGCCCACTGTGTAAATAAACATCTAATCAAATACAACTTTCTGGAACACATTTTTTCAGTACGAAGAAGCTTATGGTTATTAGAAGTAATAATTTTTAATTCATACCAATACTCAGTACACAGAAATCGGTCTGACGCAGTGTTATGTAAAAATTGCTAATAATTTTGAGGTTATGTTCAAATTTCATCATTTCATTACCTGACCCCGTCATGAAAGACATTCCAATGATAGGTAGTGCTACGTTGGACCTTCGAGCTGTAGATGCCATGTGACTGTCATCAGGATACAAGAATTCTGGTTGCATTTTCGGTATGATATGGGGATCGAAGTTCAAATAGGGGGATAGACTCGACCCCGCCTGTTGTGTTTTCTCCTCATTCTTATTTATGGATAATATATCGCCGAACAAAGACATTTCGATATTTTGTCACTATTTTAACTAAACTAAAACTAAAACGTGATCGTATATCACGGAGTGAATTTTTGAAGAAATCGAACTAGGTTTATTGAAATGTCAATGTCAAAAGAACTTGCAAAAGTATAGGTTAAAAAATTATATCAGTGTTGTCAGTATTGAAAAATTTTTGGTCGTAGACAACTTCTGATTCTAAGCGATCAATCGATTGTTAATTTTCAATTCGTCTGCGTAATGCTGTAGTTGAGTATTTATTTCATATATTTTTTATTATTTTAATGTTTGGCGCGATATTTAAAAAATATGCTATGATTAAATTTTTGTTCCAATATAACACGATTAATTGCATATGCACTAAGTAACTAAGTTCATTATTTGAAACAGAATCACTGAGATAACACTAAAGATGCATCAATTTCAAGAAAATGCAATGCATAGTTTCTACAAGACCGTATTATCCTTAAGCTAAACCAGGACAGTGCCTAGGGCGCAAAGTTTCAGAGGAGCGCCACTGATAACATAAAAATGTTTAGGGATCTTGATCCGTCTCTGTTAAGTCCTTCATGGGTGTCTCCACATTTGTAATTAAAGGCATGAGTTCATCAATTGACAAACATTATTTGTATATTCCAGGGAATTAAGGACTCCAGAGGAGGCGAGGAAGATAATAAAAACCGCTAAACTCCACGAGTCCGAGCTGACAGAAATCACACAAGTACTTAGGTTCCCGAATCCGAGCGAACAGAATGACAGGCTGAAACTCATGTTATTAGACGATAATCTCCTGAAAGAAATTGAAGCTGGGAACGACCTGATGTTTAAAGGTAGTTTGTAATGTAATAGAATTTCGTAGAATATGCAAAAACGCAAACGCGAAACCTACCAAGTGCGTGTCAGACTTTTCCAGATTTATGTTTTTTTTTAACACTAGCGGCCCGCCCCCGCTTTGCGCGGGTCCAACTATCTCGCTTTTTACTTTCAAGGGTCACTTATTCCCAAACTTCCACTCAACTTTTCTAATATTTTTTTTGATAAGAACCTAAAACACAACAAAATAATTAGCAAAATTGGTCCAGGCGTTCTTGAGTTCGTGTTGGCCCGGAGGTTAAGGCGCCCGCTTCTCATGCATGAGGGTGCGGGTTCGAAACCTGGCAAGTACCAATGTGACTTTTTCCGGGTTATATGTACTTTCTATGACTATTTAGACACCACTGACATACGGTGAAGGTAAACATCGTGAGGAAACCTGGACTTATAATTACTAATTATAAGTTTGAAATCGCCAACCCGCATTGAGCAAGCGTGGTGATTAATGCTCAAAACCTTCTCCGTGTGAGAAGAGGCCTTTGCTCAGCAGTAGGCACTTATAGGCTGATGATGTGATGTGATGTTCTTGAGTTATGCGCTTACCAACACATTTTGCGATCCATTTTTAAGATTATTGAGTTATTTAAAACACCACTGACATACGGTTAAGGAAAACATCGTGAAGACACCTGGACTTATAATTTAGAACCATAAGTTTGAGACAGTCAATCCGCCTTAAGCAAGCGTGATTTTTAATGCTCATGCTCTTCGTTTGAGAAGAGGTCTTTGTTTAGCAGTGGGCACTTATCTTCTGTTGGTGTGTTGTGGTGCCTATATAGTATTTATGTTACAATTTGGGTTCGATTAGGAAAGACATTAATGGGTTACTTGTAAGTATTAGTAGAGGAAACCACAGTTTGGCATGGCAGTGACATCTTGCTAAGGGATCTCTGGGTCGATTCCCCGATTCGTATTATGAATATTTTCTAAACTATCTGGATCAGCGAGGAGCTTGGTGCACAATGTGTACCAGGAGTGTAGCAACTGTAAGAAAGTAACTAACGAAACTGTAAGAAAGTATCACTTGCAATATCGTCATCTTGAGTTACAATTTAGGTAGGGCCATAAAAGGCGTCTCATTGCGAGTAAATTTATTTATCCAACATGACCATCAAAATAAAATTTACGTTACAGGAGACCCAGACGAAAACGTAGTACTATGCACAAACACTAAAACGTACGACGTAAAAGAAGCAGAAACATCCAACAGTCTCCTTTTAGTCCCAGAGTTACTGTTTGCAGCATCGACAGGGCTAGACGAAACCATTCAAAACGACTCCATAGAATCAGACTCCTCATTCGACAAATCAAATGCAAGTTTGAACAAATCCACAGAATCCGACGAAGGATCCAAACCGCCAAGACAGATAGTCCACAAAGATATACTCAACACTTTCTTCACGTACTACGAATTAAAACCTTGCAAGCCAAGATTAACGAAATTACGGAAGATTCTGGAACCAACGAAATATCAGGGACTGGAACTAGAATATGCAGTTGATAAGTCGAAATTGTTAAGCTATGAGGCTCTCTGTTACAAAATCCAGGCTTCAAAAGCAGAACTGAATGAGGAGTTAGAAAAGATCCAAGCTGTATTATTGGATGGTCATTATAGGTTATTAGAATTTGAATACGAATTTCGTGTCCTATCCTACATGTTGGATCTTATTGATGAGAATTCCTGGCCTTTAGACAAAATATCTAGGGAAGTTACTATAGAGAGTCTGAAAGAATTAGTTCCTTTGCCAATCTTGGAGGCTATGTTCAGATTTTATACTAATCCGTCGGTTGAGGAAGATGGCGTTCAGTTCTACCAGTATAAGCAAAATAAAGTTTGCAAGTTTTTGGCCAGAGTGTTATTGAAGAGTGCTGGGAAATTTAATTTGGAAGAGTTTTTACAAGCTTGGAAGGACTCCGTTCCTGATGGTATGGTGACTGATGTAAGTATCGTAGCTTCATTATATATTACATATCGCAGATTACAGTAACGGTTCTCAATAAAAAAATCCAAGTTGTAAACGTATAATTAACACGTTACGCTGTATTCAGTCGCCCTGCTATTACGACGAATAATAATGAACTAATGAAATAACGAAAGTTTTTAAGTGTGAGTGTTACTCTTTTACATAAAAACCACATAAAGGATCTCAACGAAATTTAGTACAAGGATAGATTATAGTCTGCAAGAACACTAGGATACTAGATGAAATAAATCTACCAGAAGATAAAACGCTTTTTCCCCTTTCCAGGAATCTCTCCTATCTGGTATCGCATTAGTGGACAAATCCAGCACACCTCAAGTAGTTTGGGGATTTGCTGAGACCGATCTGCCGGAAGAAATTAATGAGCGATTCAAAATATTATTCCAAACTAAACCCAAATGGACTGTCGATCAGATATCGCCGTATATTGAGTAAGTATTTCTGCCATTTGTATTTTTACTTAGCTGATGAACGATGCCAGATTATGTTTTGTTGTCTTTTCGGTGCATGTACCAACTTATTCACATACAAAGCTCACACAGACGCGGTTTTTTTTTTGTTCTGATCAGGACAAGTTGATTGCGCTCTAGACAGATAACTGTACCATTGCATCTTGCAATCAATTAAGACAAATTTTAGCAAGGTCATTTCACCTATTTAAAACTCATAAAACCTCCTGTTAGCCGTAAGCTCTTGGCCATTCCCAATGTCTGGTCGAAGGAATTTTGTCTTACGGATAGCTCATGCATGCAACGAAATGTTTTTACTCGGGTTTCAAATTGGCGCACTTCTTCCAAGGTTCCATTCCATCTCTCTTGAAGGCCTTGAAGCCAGTAAAATAAATGTTTACTTTAAATATTATGCATATTTTTTGCTAGGATCTCTATCTTCTGAGATACACCAAGATTTTTATAAATTAGTCATCATCAACCTATAAGTGCCCACTGCTGAGCAAAGGCCTCTTCTTATACAGAGAAGGTTAGAGCATTAATCACCACGCTTGCTCAATGCGAAATTATAAGTCCAGGTTTCCTCACGATGTTTACCTTCACCGTATGTCAGTGGTGTCTAAATAATCATAGAAAGTACATATAACTCGGAAAAAGTCATATTGGTACTTGCCAGGTTTCGAACCCACACTCTAGAAGTGTTTATTCAAATGTTTTACTATGTTTTCCAGATGCTACGCAACAGAGAAACTGAATGTAAATGCATTGCTAACGAAGTATGCGCGGGCGTCCACACAAGATGGCGTGAGAGTGTTCTCAGCTAAACATATGAAATGAAATGTAAGTGTATAGTTATAAATAATCTGTGTAAACATGTAGTGGGTACAAAGGAATAAAATTCAAAGTTACTCACTGAATAATACGTTTTATTTAAAAATTAACTTACATACAAAATATTTTAAACATTATTTTGATGAGTAAATTCATTATCATATCATATTATACATAATTATCATCTTATTCATATAATTATTTACCTAAATAACACAGCCTTCTTGTTCGTCATTACTACGTTCTTAAGCCAGCATTTTTCTTTACATCCAATTCTATTATTTTATAAAAACAATTGTACGACCAGCGTTCGATAAAGAGAATACATATAAAAGGAATGTTTGCAAAGACTATGAGAGAAAAAACATATAAGTAGTATCTTTACATTCCGAAAAACTTAATTAAAAACTCTTAAAGCTATATTTCTTTGGTATAAATTAAGATTGCTGCACATTGTTCCTCAATTTGTTTAGTTCGTCCCACATTTCTTGGGGCAAGTCTTGGCCAACTTCTTCCTTGAAATACTTTTCGATAGCGTCTGCTTCTTGAAGCCAGAAGTCCTTGGGTATGCTGAACAGACTCTTCATGTCGATGGGGCCGAGGTTCTGTGTGTTGAGATCGCCCTCAGCGGGGATGTTTCCAAGTGGAGACTCCGTGTAGCAAGGTTCGTCGTCACAACGGCGCAGGATCCAGTCAAGCACACGAGAGTTCTCGCCGAAACCAGGCCAGAGGAACTTACCCTGGAGAGGCAAAAGAAAATTAGTCAAATGTTAGATTGGGATTGAAAACTGATACCTATATTCCTCACATCTACGAAGACATAATTATTTATCATTGTTATAACAAAAAATGTTAATGTTTCTATGATTTCATAATTACTGGACAGACTACCGAGTTTTTGTCATCAGTATTCATCTATTTGTATTTATCACGACCTCGGAAATATTTTCATCAACTTAAAGATACATACCTCATCACTCTTACGGAACCAGTTGACGTGGAAGATCTTGGGCATTTGGCGACCAGCCTGGGGCATGGACAGCCAGTGCTTCAGGTACTCGCCGAAGTTGTAGCCGAAGAATGGACGCATAGCGAACGGATCGTGCATTACTACTTTGCCCTGTAACAAGAAGTATTTTGGTTAAGCTCGATTGATTGAAGTTAATATGATTATTAAAATTTTAAGAACTAGCTGACCCGATCTCCGTACCGTCTCAAATATAACTATATGTTCTGACCCTTTAAACTTTCTCTGGATTTCAACGAATATTTTAAGACCAAAGTTGTTCAGAACGGACCATTCCGTTTCGAATTTTAGTGAGACTAACCAACAGCAATTTTTTTTTATTTATATCAGATTACTTACAACTCTTACTTGTAACTCTTTGGAATCTTATTCTGAATGCTTCCAATATACAAGAATTATATAGCAAAAAATGCTTACCGCATGTTCAGCTGCAGCGGTGGCTTCAGACCTCATGGTAGCTCCCATGAAGACACCGTGTTGCCAGTTCCGAGACTCGACAACTAAAGGCACTCCAGCAGGACGACGTCCTCCAAGCAAAATGGCGGATATCGGCACACCTTCAGCACTCTCCCATTGGTCATCAATAATTGGGCATTGTTCAGCTGGGGTGCAGAATCTGTACCAACAAAAAAAAAGAAACATTTAGAACATGATTTACTTTTTTTAGTCTGGCAACACCAAGTACCATAGACAATTTTTTTTTGTTGAATCAAAGTAATTATTCCATTCAGCCTACCTAGAGTTAGGGTGTGCAGCTGGTGTCTTCTTGCTAGGATCCCAGGGTTGTCCCTTCCAGTCGGTCAGCTTCTCAGGGGCGGCGCCCATGCCCTCCCACCAAACACCACCATCACTGGTCTCTCCAACGTTCGTGAATACAGTGTTTTGGAATACTGTTGACATGGCTATCGGGTTCGTAGCTTCGGAAGTTCCTGTGAATAGAAAAAAATGAAAATAAATAAAATGAAATGTGGATAAAGCCTTTGATAAGTTTTTTTCAACAAATGTTTCACACAGAAAAGCGATGTGTAAATCGAATGTTTCATAGAAAAAAGCACTAACCCTAACTAAATTGAACCTTATTGTTGTCACATATTTTTTTAAGCTTAAGCTTATTTTGAATTAAGCATTCGCAATCTGATATGTATACGCAATTAAACTGGTCTAATTTATGTGAAAAAAAAAAACAACAGGAAGGTATAGTAAAAATGACGAATTTGTCAATAACTTACCTGGAGCAACTCCAAAGAATCCGTTCTCAGGGTTGATAGCTCTTAGCACTCCGTTTTTATCGAACTTCATCCAGGCGATATCGTCACCAACACATTCCACTTTATATCCTGGCAGGGTCGGAGTCATCATGGCGAGGTTGGTTTTACCACAAGCTGAAGGGAAGGCAGCTGCGATGTAGCGCTTACGACCTTTGGGATCGGTAACGCCAACAATCTGTACGAAAAAGAACCCATTTGTTAGATTTTTTTTGCATATTTACTTTAATATGCCCAATGTAAGGTAGTTTTGATAAGATTAGGATTATATATTATGTCTCATTACCAAGCAATAATTAAATATTAAAGAATGTTAGTACCTACTAAAAATTGTCATAGAAATATATATTTGAATAAGTTACACAACTATGATTGCTATTTTTTTCCAGCAGGGGCGATTATGTTGTACTAATATTATAAACTGTTGTGTTTAAGAACAAATTTATGCATAAATGTGTACTTTAATCAGCTTTATGTACTATTTAAACCTATTTTCAACTCACCAGCATATGTTCGGCGAGCCAGCCTTCCCGGCGCGCGATAACTGAGCCCAAACGAAGAGCGAAGCACTTTTTACCCAACAAACTGTTGCCACCATATCCACTACCTGTAACACAAGTAAAATTTACTTTAAAAACTATTAAAACCACCATAAAAATGGTAAATAATTCCCTCGGGAGCTTTGAGCTGTATAAGGTGATGTTTACGTTAAACTCCCGATAGATGGCGCTAGGAGTTCTGTTTTATGAACAAAATATTTTTTTATTTTTTAATTATTGTGTATGAGTCTTTATTTTTTAAAGTTAATTCAACTGAAAATATTTTATAGAAGTAACTGGAAATTGGTAATTAACATCTGAAATGTTCAGATACTATTTTAAATTTAATGTTTTTTTTTTTGTGAAAAACTTACCGTAGCTAACGATTTCGTTGTCAGCGGGTTTGTGTAGGATGATAGTGCGTGGGGGGTCGCAGGGCCATCCTGCAACGCCACCACCAGTACCGACTGCATGGAGACAGCGGACGAACTGCTCATCTTGGCGCAGAGCTTCCAATACCTTGGCACCTGAGAACAAAGAGAAAGTCTATTACAATTCATGTCTTTGTCTTAGATTGAAATTATTAAATGTGTACCTTAATTAATGTATAGTAAGCTACTAAATGGTTAACAATAGTTATTATTATATCCTGGTGTTTTTCAATTACTAATTCCTGATCCTATTTGTAATGAAGAATCCAGAAAAAGTTTTACATAAATCAATTAGAATTATTAAAATACAGATTCTTATACTATCATAACTTGCTAATCTTATCACCGTTTTTGCTTGTTGAAGTTACTTGTACTAAGTAAAATTAGATTGTAAACTTATATTTACATAAAGGGAGAATTGGAAAAATATCCTTTGAAAAAGAAAATATATTTATTCCATTTTTATTCGAACGATCCGCGCGGTCATTTCCCTAACCTCTGATTGGCTTTCCCGAGTTCGGGCACAGCAGCGCACCTGCGTCACGTCGTCGGCCCACGCAACACGTATTCGATGAGAACCCCGATTTTATTACAGTTTCAAATTTTAATTGTATTTCTTTAATACCAAATAAATATAAAACCTATTATTATAACGTAAAAATCAAATTCCAATAACGAAATAAAGAAAAGTTAAGTTCTTTTACAAGAGGTTGTGTCTAGTGTTTGCATTACGTAAAGTTGTTTGTTTTTTACAAGTGCATCTCTAGATGTCGCTGCAGTCTCGGAAGGATGCGGCGATTTGCCGCGCGGCAGTGTTTCGTGAACATGACGGAAAACGGTAACATGTCCATTGTTGACGGGCGTCAGGTGACCAATCAGGTTATTGACGTCGATCAGTTGATACATGAGATTAAAAAGCGACCGCTTTTATACACCAGAGCTCAGACCGAGTATATACAGAAGGTCGCGAGGCAAAAGGAGTGGGCCGATGTCTGCCAAGCCCTTTGTAAGGATTTCCGCCAGTTGAGTGCCAGAAAGAAACGCGATAAGGGTAATATTTTATTACTTTCTTTTTTGTAAACTTTTATTTAGTAATATTTCGATTAATATTTTTGATTTTTGTTAAGTAGGTAATTGAATGTTGTGTTTTCTACGAAAGGTTTAAAAAAGTATTATGCAATTTGTAACTTAACAGAGCGGAGTTGGATAAATTTCCAATAGTTAGAAAGCTAAATACTTATAAGTGCGGATTGAACGACCGGGTTCGATATCCCGATGAAAACTAAAAGAAAAATTTAACTTTGCGGACAAAATTTGTGTAAAATTCAGCGCACCAAATTAGTTTGTATATATGTAAAGGTAGGTTTGCGAAGTCGTCCTTACCACGTACTTTCTGACTAGGCCCAAGTTTAGACAACCTGTCTATAGAGTCCTACATTTTAATCATTCTTCTTCACAGTACGCCAAGTTCAATCCAAGTGGTTCCGCCTGAAGCAGTCGTTTTTAAAGGGGTACGGTGTAACGCGTCCAGTTTCAAAGATAAAGAAACAGAGGCAGATACATAAGCTATCGTTTCTGATCCCTTCCACACCAGTCATGGAGGTAGACACAGGAGCAGGAACCACAGCTTCCGATAACAACAATGAAGACGAGTTGGACCTCGTGATGGATACGCTGGCCAACGAAAAAACTGAAGAAATCAACATCCCAACTGCTTCAACGTCCACAGAGAATATTGCGACCTTCGCTAAAGAGAATGAAGTGAAGAAAAAGCCAATCTTCATCCCCGTACCGAAGATCGAAGAGCCTAAATACGATCCTATAGATGAGAACTTGCATTTCGCGCTGATGCTGGTGCCTCTACTCCGGGGTTTGAATCAGGACCAGCGCTTCTATGCTTGGTCAAACATTCTTAATGTGGTGCAAAAGGCACGAGAGCTCGGTCCAAAAAAACTATCTATCTTGCAAGAAGAGCTAAGATATACGGATGGGGAAGCTCCAAATTTGCTCCAAGATCTTGCTTACGTGCAGCCTGAACCGGAGCCTCCTGTGGACGACGAGCCGATCTTCCCAGCTGCTCATGGAAGGCCAACCAATGAAGCTGGAGAGATTATGTACCCAGAAACGGATAACGAAGAAAATGACGAGGTTTAAATGGACCTTCGGATTTGGGGTACTCTGTATCCTGATTATATTCTTGTGTGTCTTTGTCGACTGAATGTAACCTTCTTTATATTTGAAGGATTATCCGTCAGGTCACTCTTGGAGTTGTTCAGTCCTATTCCTACTATCTCTATCTCATGTGGCCCAATGTTCTATGTCAGATTTTGAATGGTGGATATCACCAGTGCACCTATTGTTGTCGTGTCCTCCCCAATCCCCTACCCCGATCCCCCTAATCGTGTATTCTTGTAAACGTTTACAATATAAATTTAGCTTTAAGTAATCCGAATTTTAATGTTGAACTATTTATTACGATAATGATATGACATTAACAAAAAAAAAAACACGTTTTTTCGTTTTGTTTGTGTAAGTGATGTGTGTGTATGTTGGTTGGGTTTTTGTTTTTTTAATTAAATAAATGTTTGGATGATTATATATACATTTATTTAGTTTTTTTTAAATGTTATGTTTAAAAGTTCTATTTAATTGATTTTATTGTTTTTAAGATAATTGGCCTATGTAAAACTTTATTGTGTGTCTATGCCGTATTATGTAAGCTGTGCGTCTGTGTGTTCTATTTCAAAATAAATGTTTTAGTAGTGTCTGTGGTTGTTTTATTTTTTTAATTTTAACTATGGATCTTTAGAATTACCTTGGTACCTACTTAAATTGCTCTCCCTTAGATTTTTAGATTTTTACATACCTATTTAGGTACATTTTTTCTCAGATCTTACTATTAATGAATTGCTTGAATTTTATTCTCAAATCTAATTTATTTTATTCTAAAATTCTTCTAGCATTAAGTCCTCCGATTTATTCTTTATAAACAATTACATATTGTTTAATAAATAAATAATTAAAATCCCATGATTGACCCCCTTATTTCGAAAAGTCAGTCAGAATTAATAATAATAGCGAGTGGATAGCGTAATAGGCAAATCGCCATTTTTCTACAGATTTATTTATAGACAGCCCTCTAGGTTAGAGCGAGATGAACGATCAGTCCCGCTCCATCGATCCGACGGCGAACGAAGCCTAGATTTTGCAGAACGCATCCAGTGTTAATTGACACGTTATTTTAAAAACGAAATGTATTTTGTTGTAATATCTGCCACGCCCTTAAGGTCAACATAATTTGGTTGGTTTGTACACAGTAAAATTAGGTTATTTGTGTAGATGTGTTATTGAGGTAATTGATACTTTTGATGGACGGACTTACCCATTCTAGTCATGACACGCATGGAGTAGACGACGTATGGTGAGTCTGTGATCTCCACTCCGATCTTGGAAAGAGGAGATCCCACGGGACCCATCGAGAATGGGATCACGTACATCGTGCGGCCTGGTGACAAAACAACAATAAAATTTAATTAACAATCTCATCAATACAGCTTAGAATATAATTGACCTAATTACTTTATTAACGATCATTTAAAACTTAAATAGCTTTAACAAATGACGTTCGATACCAATATTACATTATAGGCAGAAAAACCACGTTCGAATTTCAAAAACAAAATTCAACTTCATTCTCAGAGACTAAGAGACCTTATTGCACTCAGCCAGTATTTTATTTTATAACCGATGCCAACAAAAAGTTTTTATTGTAGATATTAAAATAAATTTAATCATTGAATATTTTTGTTGATTAAATCTGCCCGCGTACCTGCATCTGTCTATCAATTAGGTACAGCGTAAGCGGATTGCCCGGGTCTCAGTTTCGCTGTATCGATTTTGAGGGGAGTCTGCCGACAGACTGACATGCATTCATACACAAACACAGATTTAATATAGACATTCATTACAGCACTAGGCAGTAATGGATCACATTGAATAGAAGTACCTACAATACCCTTAATACCAAGATCTGCGTAGATTGGACATTTTGGGAATCTGGATTCATTCTCATTGTTATATCGGAACGAAATAATGGTCTTTTGTTTCTTCTTTTCACCATAAAGTTTCCATTTTTGCTGGAAATTTGTTTTATAAACATTGGTAGGTAGTTTACGCGTGTCTTAGTGAGATATCGAGCTTTTGTTATGTCTCACGTGCTTCTCTGTAGGAAAAACTAGGTAGCCAATACAACTGGTTTCCGCATTCGTGTTTAACTCATGTTAACATTTACTTAGAAGTTAGAAGTGAGTTGATTGAAAACACGGTATTATTATAGCAAAGGTCATGTTTGTGCATATTTGGTTAACACGTCATTTATTTATCCTTGCAGTGGTAAAAGGTTCTGAATGCCCACGCCCAACTCAAAAATTAGCATTAGTATCTAGTCTTTGTTTGTGAGGGGAAAATCATCAAATGACTTCTCCCGCCAGGGTGAGGAGAAAAGGAAGTGTTAGATTCTCAATGACGAAGGCCCAAGCTGAGGTTGCCTTCTTGCGCTTGCCCCACAGAGTATAGCATCTAGAGTCCAGAATTACTTTTAACATAAAGACTCCCTTATCCCTTAGATCCTACAGGCTACCAATACCTGGTGTTGCGAAAATTCATCAAGTTTTTGCTATCTCTCTCTAAAAAGCTATTTTTTGTTGATTTAGCGAAATTTTCCTCTTACCTCGCATGCATCCAGGGAATCTCTCAGTGATGGCTTTTTCGTAATCATCGGGGGCGATGTAGTTGCCAAGGGCGGACTTCTGTCCAGCTCGGGCGATGGGCACCACATCTCTCTCCTTCTCGGAACATATGAAGGTGCGGGACTCCACGCGGGCCACATCCGCAGGGTCGGTGCGAGCTAACCAGCTGGAGGGCAAAAGGAGGATTTAAGCCTTCGAACTGCGAATTTCGTTTGGAGTTTTTGGAAGGAGATTTGATTGCAAATTTGGTCGAATTTATAATGGGTTTTGTTGGAAATTCGGTTAAGAAGTTAAATTTTTTGGCGTTATTGATAAGTTTGCAAGTTCCTTTTCATGAAAATCTATGACAAATTTATATTGTTAAGGGAGTTTCACCAAGTTACGTTGTGAAAAAAAACCATCTCCACTTACCAGTTGTCGTACTTGGGCAGCCGTTTCAGGGTTCCTTGTTGCTGCATGATGTGCAACAAGGCAGAAGCCTCGGCCTCCGAGCCATCGCAGACGTGGACGTGTTCAGGCTGGCAGAGAGCTGCTGAACGTTCCACAAAGGCACGAACCTGAGGAGTTATGGGAATTATAAAATTCGCTAATACTGCCAAGTGGCAAAGGCCTGTTACTTGGGGTTTTAATGTATTATTATGTTTTTTTTTATATTTGGCTACGAGTCTTGATTTGCGTGACCTGAGGAGTTATGGAAACTATAAAATCAGGATAATATTGCCAAGTGACAAAAGGTTATGGTAAATGGAGCTTTAATGTACTTAAGTATTTTATGGATATTTTTGGGTCTTTATTTGTGCATCTAATCATGAAAACCACACGGTCTAACATCGTATCTTCACAGTGCAATTCCATTTAGACATCTACAGAACTATTTTTGTGCACACAAAATGCATTTTTCCCCAGTCACCTACTAGTTACAATACAAACATCCCCATCAAGTAAAGAATTTAAAGTTATCGATTCGATAATAGCATACACCACCATGCGTTTCACTAAGCCCTTTAATAATTTACGATAGCATTCACTTTGTCAATGATCCTGCAGTTTAATAATGACTAAAAATTTAGTAATGCGTCATTAGGAAATTGTCATTTCCTTCCTAAAGGACTTCCTTTGATTTATTACTGATTATGTAATGTTTATTTAATATTGTAATGTAAAACAATGGACAGTAAACATATGATGTACCTACTGCTGTCACGTGTAGTATTTAGTAACAATGGATTAATTAAGAAATATGATCTAATTAGTGATGAAGACGCTATTACCGTTGATTGTAATTTATCACAACTATAATTTCTTCCTTATTAGGAAACTAACTATTGTTAAGAACCTCATCTGTTAACAAGACAGTCTATGGTATTTCTCAAAAGGACCAAAATATTGAGATTTCCTGTCGTAAAATCGATTCGTCTCGACGTTTTAGTTATTTTTACCTTGGGAGTCAAAGCAGCGAGCTGAGGGTTGGGGGAGGTGGCGCCACGGATGGCTGTCTGGTGGGCCGCACGCCCGCATGCCAGTGCCACTTGAGCATACCTGGTAACAAAAAAAAAAATACATGTTGAATTTTTGACATTTCGTTTCGCGCCAATTTTTGGAAGTACCTAAGTATTTGTAATGTTGAATTTGGTCGAAATATTTTTAAGTTTGTTGACGTACCTATAGTAGATGTAAGTTTGATGAAATTTTATATAGGTATGTACAACAGTTTTAGGCCTACAGATTTACACATAGATTTTTATTGTCTTCGGGGACGGTGTTGTAATGAAACATTTTTAATAGAGAACTAAAGGGGAAAAAGAAAAAATGTTCAACAAATTAATACTTTAAAAATATTTAGGTTTTTAGTTTAATCACTTGTAGTAATCACATAAGGCTTTTGTCATTATACCTAACTAGTACGACGGAAATACAATGCTGACGTCATTTAGTTAATTTCCTATGATCGTTATTATATATAATATGGCATTATTAACGTCATATATCTACATCACTGGGAAAATTTATGTAGGTATTTGAGTTTTTACCACATTTAGATTAGATTTATTTATTTATTTATTTAGATATAAGTATTCTAAACGTGGTAAAAACTCAAATACATAAATTTTCACTGTACTTTTTAAAGAAAAACCATGTTTAACGACACTGAGATAATTTACCATTGTTCTGCAGATTAAAAAACTCTTTTATCATAACCTCCTTGGCATCGAAGAGAATTACATATTGATGTTGAAATATTTCGATAACAAATTAATTGTCAATTAATATTTCTTATCTGTTAAAATATTGCGCGCGGACCTGCCGTCTAGTTCCTTTTAGTTTAGAACTTTGAACCGGGCACAAAATGTCGGTCAATTCTAAATAAAGGTTATTTCAATTTATCTATCGCAATACATTGTACTGTTTCGTAATGTTTTGGTGAGATAACGTGGATTATTTTGATTAATTTATTCATAGATAGACATTATTTATACGTAACTGTTTTTTTTATATGTATATAGGAAAATGGGCAGGTCCATATGTAGTTGTAGTTGAGTAGGTAAGTACTAGTACCTACCTAATTGAGTTAAGATCGATTTATTAGAGTATTTTTTTGTATTTTCCCAAAAACCTATAAGTATTAGTTGTTTAACTTAGACGCTATTGTTGTAATTATCGCTTTTTAGTATTTGGATTTTCCGATCCGTGAACAACTCGTATTATGCATACAACATTGGCTTTTTTTACAGAATTTTCATTTCAATTTAGAAAAATCTTGAATAAGTGCATATTTTGCGTACAACTTTTTCTAAGTAGGTACATATTGGCGATTAACATGTGGAATCTTTGAAATGCAAAATAATTGCAGCCAGAGCTAGGCACAAAAGTCTACAACGTTTAGAATATTTAGATCGATCGATACCTGTTGCATTAGACATTGTAAATGTACCGCGAGACTGTAATAGCAATCCATTCAACTTACTATTAGTTTTCTAGTAAAATAGAGAACATTTTTAGGCGCAATTTAGTTTTGTGAATTTTACAAATTATTTACATTAAATTTAATACTTATTAAATTGTCACTTAGGTACATTACCTACTGTTTCTCAAAGAAAAAAAAATGCCCTATAGTAGGTATAATTTTATGAAAATAAAAACCATGACTTAATAGCGAATATGACCTTAAAAATTTTGCTCATCTGACAACGACGGCCAAAATCTTCCATAGCTTTATTTATATATACTTATACGCCTAGTACATGCTAATAGATATCTACATAGAGTTTTACATAGGCCGTCTGCAAAGAGGTGACGCCGGGTGCAAAATTGTTTTTGATTACTTTACTTTTTAATTAACGGTCGAAGACATTGACCGTCTTTCAGCTTAGTAGGTCGATTTGTAATTTGAATTTAGAACAATCGATGTTGTGACGACATATGAAAGGCAGATTGCAACGTTTAATTTTATTGTAGAAATAAAAAAATCAGGTTATTGGTAAAAAAAAAACTTGATTCAAAACATGGCCCATGTATGGTCTATTTATATTAACCAGTTGGGATGGGCAATAAGTCTAAGTACTAGATTAGACTGTCTTTTTTTACATTAATTAAAGACCTTTAAATTTTCCCTCCAAAAGACGTAAGATAAAGAAAATTGGTCGTAAATTTATGTTTTTGATTTCCAAGTAAAGTTAATTTGAATCGGAATAATTATGTATGATATTGAATAAGTAATTAAAAAACTCATTAGGGCACGTGCGCATTTATATATATGGACATTGTATTTAAATAAAAGCTATTTAGGTAACGGATAAATGAATTTAGTAGACAGATTAAATTTTATATTTACTGGAATTTAAATCTAGGTACATAAAATAGGTAGAAAAACTATTTTATGAATATTTTAGAAATTAATATTTTTAGTGTTTTTTTTTGAAGTGACTAGAATACTTACTACAAATGGTTGTAAGTAATACCTAAATACAAAAATAAATTGAATTGTTTTGGTGGGCTAGTTTTCAGGAGTTTTTTTTAATAAATAAAAATATCACAATAATTAATAAACTAAAGTCAAAGTGACTTGATGATGATGTTTTCTGAAGAGATGAATAAAATAATGGACGCCGTTTAAAAAATAAAAATACTCACTGGTTGGTCTTCCTCACGTAGTCTTCGGGGACGGTGTTGAAGTGCAACATTTTTAATAGAGAATTTAAGGCGAAAAAGAAACAATTAAAACTATTCAACAAATTAATACTTTAAACTGGATATTAAATAAAAGAAAAACAGCTAAAGTCGATCAAAATTACTGAAGCTGAAGAGAAATATTAGCCACCTATAATATCCTATAACGTTTAAGTTGTAACCCATTTAATAACTATGCGTATCCAAAGGCTAGAAGCTTAATGATTTAAAATGAGCGCGCGCGCATTATATACTGGAGGAGTGTTTGCACGGCGCGCGCTGATTGGTTGAGAGAGCGGGTGTGTCGTGACGCGTGCAGTCAACGTAACGTCGGCATAAAACAACTTGTTTTTCTACGAATATTGATTTGTTTGTAATGCTGATAATGTTATGATTTTTTGTCCTTTTCAAAATATTATCTACTTATTAGATAGGTACTTAATTGAAACTCGTAAGAGTGATTCGTCATTTTCTGGGTGTCACGTTTACCTTCCTATAATAAATGGCATTGAAGTATAAAAATATAAAACTAAGATTTTATGATCGTGAACTTGATTTTTCTATTACAAAATCAGTGGTAAATTCCACAGAACCTTAAGAAACTTAAAGCAGCTAGTGGAAGGGTCGGTTTTACTCAAGGCAAGATCGAAATGTCTTTGTGTGACAAGCAGGCAAGATGGAAGCCTTATTGCATCATCCATCAGCTAATCATGTGGGACATTTTATCGGAAAGTTTTAATCAACTCGTTCGTCGTCGGTTGTATAGCGAATTCATGGACAATACTAAAAATCAATCTAAAAATATTTTCCCGCCAATTTTTGACATTTAGTTTTTATGACATTTGCGTGTTCAAAAAAAAGCGACTATTTATGGATGCGGTATTTATTTAAAAAAAAACATAAAATTAATACTTAAATTCTACGTAAAACTGAGTGAGATTTTAATATGATTTTATTAAGTAATAACCTGCGAAACATACCTAGCATATCATGGCTCACCTTTTATTTTTTTATATTAAATGCTATTCAACCATTTCTCCTTCGTCTTATAATAAATAATAATAATAATAATAAAATTTATTTATTCAGATAACTCAAGATCCATACATTACAAAAAATAGGAACACTGAAATAAACTAATATTGAATGGTTAGCAGGGACTTTGTCCTCTGCACAAGTTTCCACAAAAGAGGACAATCGTGTCGGTTAGCTATAGCACTCAAGATGCTGTGACGACTTCCACGCAGCCGACTGATGAAAGATGCGGTCTTTTTGCGCCAGATTGCTATGAAGCCATCCGTGTGTGCATCAGCAAACATTGCTGATGCGCTACAGAATCGTGGGAGCCGCAACAGCGCCCTGAAGGCGTTGTTAAATTGGACCCGCAGAGCATTGTAAGCTCTTTGGGTGTAATTAACCCACAGAGCCCCCGTGTACAGTGACGTACAATATGCTGTAAATAAAGTAATTTTGACTGCGTCTGTACAACGGGAGAATCTGCGCGCCAACATATTGGCCCGAACTGACAATGCTCTGCGTTCCCTCTCCATGTCAACATCGTCTTTTAAATCATCCGTGACCCAATGCCCAAGATATTTAAATTGGTACACTCTGTTTAAAAATTCACCATTAAGGATTAGCGGTTGTACCGGCGGACTTTTGGGACCCGATTTAAAGACCATGTATACAGTCTTTTTTACATTATATATGAGACCGTGTGAAGCCACATAAGACTCACAAACTGCAAGCAACTTCCGGAGAGCACTGATCGAGGGGGCTAGCAGCACCATATCGTCTGCATAGCTGAAGTTGTTACAACAAACACCATCAACATAGCAGCCGACACGCATGGCGCTGAGCTCCTCGATCAGCGCATTTACGTACAGGTTGAAGAGCAAGGGTGAACTCAAACCTCCCTGCCGCACCCCACACTCCAACCCGCTCGCATCCGAAAGTTCACCCGCCCACTTCACACGGTTCTCCTGGTTTAGATACCAGTACCTCAGGAGTGATGCCAACTCCCAGTTTCTGCTAATTTCTGCCACAGAACGTCATATGCCACCAGATCAAATGCCTTACTCAAATCCAGGAAACAGGTATACACGGGAGTACGTCTATCTGTATAATACTTGACAGTGTGCTTCAAACTAAATATTGCTGTCTCAGTTGACAACCCAGCTCGGAACCCGAACTGGGCGTCATGTAAATTTACATGTTTGGTGAAATGTGAGTTCAGCACACTGTCAAGTACCTTGGCTATGATTGTCGCCAAGGAGATTGGTCTATAATTAGTTTTGTCTGCCATGTCTCCCGTCCTGTTCTTGGCTATGGGTACCACCAAAGTCTGCATCAGTCCATGAGGAAGATATGCGTGGCTTATGCATAAATTGAATAACATGGCCAGCACTCGAGGCAAATGGATACCAGCATGTCTCAGATGTTCAACACTGAGGCCGTCATGCCCGGGAGATTTACCTCCTGTCATCTTTTTGATAGCAAATTTGACATCTTTTGCAAGAATGACCGTTGAAATGTCAGTAAGACAGGCATCAAACTCCCGACATGGCGAACCCAGCGGAGACTTAATTGAGTAATAGTCTTTAAACATATTGGCTATATCTTTCGGACTCGAGATACCGTCGACACTTACAGGAATACTAGGTTTAGTGTTGGCATTATTGGTACACTTCCAGAAATTTTTAAAGTCAGACTTAGCATGGTGCTTGGCCATTATATCCATTCTAATTTGATCCTGGTTGTTTTGACACCACTTAAGTTTACTCTTAAACTCTTTACGAGCTTGTGTCATTTCATTAAATATTTCAGCATGAGTTGGTTTACCACTGGATACCCATATTCTGAACTTTAACCTAGCATTCCTGTAGGCCCCACTCACATGTTTATTCCACCCTGCCAGCAGCTTCTTACGTCTACCTTTATTGGTGGCATATGAGGAATGCGCAGCCTCACATAAAATATCAACTATATTTATATACATCCTATCTATTATTTGTCTATGATTATATATATTACAATGTCTATCACTACAATACTGAAACTCTACTGGAAAATCTACATATTTTAGCTTAGAATTACATAAATTATTATACATATTAATTTGAGATCCATTTCTAATACCCCAGTTTATTTTATTACGAGGCGATGTTTTAAGATGAGTTTTATGCAATACTATATTTAAATTACACTTAATGACTAGTGGATAGTGGTCAGACCAGTATATATCATGCCTTACATATATATCTGTAATACAAGTAGCGGCTGCCTGAGTAACAATACAATGGTCTAACCATCTTTTACTATTATGTGCCTCACTAATAAAAGTAAAAGTACCTTGTAAACTTTGGCGATTGAGATCTGCGCATATCCAGCTTTGCTCGTGTGAAAAGTTCAGGAGCTCCTCACAAAAGCGTTCGCCAGGATGCGCATTAAAATCGCCTAACACAAATACTGACTCGATATTACTGTCCTGTATGATTGCACTAATTGCCCCCAAGCAGTCCGTGAACTCGGTTAAGTTCTCACTACAGTCTACGGGCATGTATACACTTAACACTAACACAGAGCGTTCATTTAACGTAACACGTATAGCCGCGATTCGCGGGTTTACACAAGGTATCACTGACACACTAGGAAACACTGATTTGCGCCAAAGCAGCGCAACCCCGCCGTACGGCCTGCCTCTCACTATGCCAGCTGTTGTATCTATCGCCGATGTGCCGGTACTTCCAAAGTCTGCATGGATCGTATCAAGGAAAGGTAAATCATGTGGCATGAGCCACGTCTCCTGTAAGGCAATAATATCAGCGAGACTGCACAGTTCCTTGACCCCTTCAACTGATCGTTTTACACTTTTACAATTGAACGATATGAGATGTGTTTCGTATGTATCCATAACTAAAGGATTAATTATTCGCCGTTTGGCACGGTAGTTCTATAAGGCCTGAAGCGGGGATTAATTTCCTTAGATATTCATTAAACTAAAAATAAATAAACTATCTAAGAACTTCGAAGGTTTCTTTACTTAGTAAGTAACAAGTTGTTTGTTGTTAAATGTAATTAAAGACGCATATTTCGTCAGCAAGTTGTAAAGCTCAAGGTGAGTTTCGTCATCGGAGGCGTGTGTCTACGGAATGCACAATATCGGTTGCACTATAGATTATTACGCTTACTTCTACGCTTTGTTTATGGTACTTTGGACTTGTCTAGCTGTAAGGAGGTCGGTTTTCATTATTAGCTTATGTTAACAATTGACTGCTGGTTTTTATAATGTATCTATTACTTTTCTAATTAGCTTTTTCATTCTTTTGTTTTCGTTTTCGCTAAAAACGCGTCTTTATTCCGACATTAGTTTCTTTAGCGTCCTTTTAGTAGATGTGGGGCAAAAAAAGCTATTTGCCTATCTACACAGAAAGTAAAATCCTTGCTTACCTAATTAGAATCGAATTGATGCACGAAAAGTGTCTCTAGGAATTAGGTAAATATCATTTACTGTACTTGGAATCTATCATAACATATCTACATGTACCTACACAAACGCAATAAAATAAATGAGTAACGAACACCACCTAATTTTGCCGCCACAATTCGATCAATAGGTCTTCTTGCATGACGTAAATAAACATTGTTGGCAATGAACGAAATGCGACATAAACTAAATTGGAGATAGATCAGAATTATTGTGATTCTGTGACGCATTTATAGAGTATAATAAATAAGTCTTGTTACTTAGGTACTGTTTGTGAGTGAATGAGCGGATTTGACCTTGAGATTGTAATGTATCAAAATCGATTTCAATCATAGCGGGTATTATTGTCAGTGTGTACGGAAATTGTAGGTGTGTGAATGGTGGTAGTGCACTCTGTGTAAACCTTCCCTTGATCCTTGATCCAATAGAAATGTCGTCAGGTTGGCGATTGGAAGTTTTAAGGTTTTTTCAAAGGAATGTGTAAAACAACCTGACTCATTTCATTTCATGAAAATATTGGCGGTGTAGAGCTACAGTTAAGTTCCGATATTTGACGGGCATAATTTGAGCTCCTCAAAAAAATTATACCTACTCTTATAAAATTAAAAGCCAATGCCGCAACCCTCAAATCAATTTTGCAGAGCAATGAACAACAACTCTTTTCTGTGATTCACAAATTAGGTATTGTTTGAGGACTGGATGTGATGTGTGGTGTGAAATTTAAGGTATGTTTGAGAAAACACAAGGAAAAATCCTAGTGCCTAATTTGGTTTAAAAAAGTATTTAAGAACATTCTTGATTTCCTAGGAACACGTTTAAAATTATTCTGATATTTCTTTTTTCATAATTTTCCATACAAAAACAAGTATCGATTTCTTACAAGCCATGCTTATAAGAAGGTAATACGCACTCGACCTCTTTAGAGGCATTCTATCTTGATAGGTACTAGTTTCTTAATTTGTTTCAGTTTTTCTGATACTTTACAAGAAGTTTTTACAGTAACATCTTTTTTATTTACTTCAAAGTACTTATTATGGATTATTTATGTAATATAAATCTAATGTACTAATCCATACAGCTCAATAGTAATCTAACGATGCGAGCCTTACCCCACAGGCGGTCCTTTGAACAGTCGTAGTTTGTGAAGGTAGACTTGAATAAAAATGATTGCTTTTGCTTGGTATTCAACCTCTGTAAAGAGGTTTTATTGAAATTGTAGATTTAATATGTATTGATTGCAAGAAAGACTGTCAATTTTTTTCTATTTTTTCTAAAATCTTATTTAAGGAGTCTCTACACTTGGGTTGTACTTATTACTACTACAATATGGGAGAGTCAAGCTCCGGCTCGACCAGAGTGGTACCGCGGCCTCAAGTGTACCAGTCCTTTCCCTCCCACAATACAGCTAGCCATAAGCGGCGCCGATTGCTTACCATTAAGTAATCTGTCTGCAATTTTCCCAATCTATGACATAAAAAGTCTAGTGCTTGCCTAATTTAGACAAAGTAGGTATAATCAAATGACTAGACTTCTTGATCGAAACTGAGCACAGTGCTAGGTGTACTTTAGTTTCTAGTCGGAGTTGCGTCTGCAAGGACATCAATATGCTGTAGCTCCAGCTCGGAGCAGGAAAAAGAAAGGAGTGGCCTTTAGTACCTAAGCACTCTGACAATCTCTTTTACCCCACCGAGAGGACGAGAAAGAGTCATTTGAACATTTGTCCCCCACAAAAGATCTGAAAATGTTCAAAATAGTTTTCCCCTTCAGCTTTCAAAACACGGAAATAAGTATCAACCTAATTCAAAATAAAACATTTACACTATAACTATATGTATAATAATATTATAGACTTTGACGTCATATTATTATATTTAATTTAATAATGTTTTTAATATTATTTTCCCGATAAATGCGTAACTAATGTTATTAAACAGAATTGTTTATCAGACTGTCTCTGATATTGCAATGTTTATTATAATTTCCGTCATTACAGCAATTCTCGGCATTTATTACATAGAATTATTAATAACTCTTATGTTTAGATTAATATTAATAGATAGAAAATAAAGTGACACATTCCTGTGTACCTATTTTAGAAATAGATCGTTAAGTACGGACACTCGCAACGGAGGAATCACGAGTGCGTTGCCGACCTTTTAGGGATTAGGGATTTGGAGATTTAGGATTGAGGAGACATTGGGAGAGGGAAGGAGTGGGCATTCCGGTAACGTCACTCACACGGCGAAACACAACTCTGTGGTTATTTCACGCCGGTTTTCTGTGAGGCCGTGGTATCACTCCGGTCGAGCAGACCAATTTGTGCCGAAGCATGGGTCTCTCACACTTAAATCGTGGATCGTGGACTAATGAAATAATCATAACAAAATGCAGCGAAGTTTTCCATTTTACATCCCATTTTATTAATACTACGCTCCTTCCTCCCGCTTGTTATTGATTACATCCCTCAGAGTAAATAAACTAGTTAAAACATGAGTGCATCGCTCGTTTTTCCAAGAAGCCCTTTCATATTGAAATGTAGTACCTCCACTGGGGCCAACAGAGTTATTTCCTAGAAATTTTCATAGCTATGCAAAATGTTCGTAGAAACAAAAGCCAAACTGTTCACTAGACTATCAGTTCTATCTCATTGTTTTAAAGTTGAAAATTGTTTTGTAAGAAACGTATAGCTTCATGTGCTGCCCTCTGGACCTAAAGTCTGACGTCACAAGGAATGTTCCAGTTTTACAGGAATCCACGATGATCCATTTATTTAGTTTCGCGGTACTACGCGGGGAATTGTGTGTATTAGGAAGGATGCTGGATGTTTTCAAACTATTTGTTTTTATTTTCGTTGTTTGATTGCTCCGTAGTAAAATTATAACGAATAATTACTCTTAATCTAAAATAGTTGTTTGTGCTAAAGTCGAGGATGTAAAAGGATTGTCTTAGTACATAGTATAAATCTAGATCTAGTTCCGCTTCAAGAAATTAGAAACTTAAATAAAGGTCTACCTACCTAAATTTAGTAGGATACCTAATGAATAACTATTATTTAAAAGCCGCACATAAACAGAGTACTAAATATGACATATCCTTATTATTAGCCGTTATTGTACTTTATAAATCCTACTTAAAAAAGTGCCATTGTTTGAAAAAATATCGCTTAATGAAAGTATTTTTTATTTAATTCTAGATTTTGTTTTTTCTGAATTTTGTATTTAGAACAAGAAACATGTAGGTAGGTAAAGAGGCTCGCCCATATGTAGGTACCTATTCATAAACAATAAATGAGAATGAGACGGCCCACAGATAATAAACTGATGCAAGTGCTCGGCGACAGAATTAGCACATTTTACTACACTACGTGACTCCGAAAAGGTCGTAAGTTCGTAGTGATAACGTCAACATTACGATCTTTTAGTTTTACATCAGTTTTTTTGTATAACATTACGATATGTGCCAGTCATATGACAGGCCGCCGTGTGAATTTAGATAAAGAAGATGAGTGCAAAAATGTGTGCAAAGAAAATTCCCGCCATTAGCTAATATTGAATTAATTTTTATGTTTATTGAAAATCGCGGCCAAATCTACTTAATTTTAAATAAACTTAGTATTACAGTACTTATTTTTTGCATGCGTTTTATTTATTATGTAGGTACCTACTAACGTTTGCCCGCGAATCCGTTTGCGTGGAATAGTAAGTTCCTGAAGATTTTTGGCATAAAAACTATCCTATGTGCTTTCTCGAGTTCCAAACTATGTCTGTACCAAATTTTACGGAAATCGGTTCAGTAGTTTAGGTGTGAAGAAAAGACAGACAGGCAGACAGTTACTTTCGTATTTATAATATTAGTTTGGACTACTTATTAACTTCTTCCTGAGCGGCAACTTTTATTCAGATCCGTTCAGTAGTTTTTACGTGAAAGAATAACAAAAATCCATACTTCGATACTAAATATCTCGTTTATAATGTAAGTAGGAGAAACGGTGGCAAGATTCTATAAACATTCAAGTGTGGGAGAGCCATGCTTCGGCACGAATGGGTCGGCTCGACCGGAGTGATACCACGGCCTCACAGAAAACCGGCGTGAAACAACCACAGTGTTGTGTTTCGCCGTGTGAGTGAGGTTCCCGGAGGCCCAATCCTTCCCCTTCCCAATCCCTCCCCAGTTCCTAATCCCTAATCCCTAAAAGGTCGGCAACGCACTCGTAACTCCTCCGTTACGGGTGTCCATGGGCGGCGCCGATTGCTTACCATCAGGTAATCCGTCAGCTCGTTTGCCGACCTATTACATAAAAAAAATAGTTTTTTTTAGTTCCGAAATGTTCCGCCGTGTCATAGTGGCGCTGTATGTGCCCGGTTATAGCCATAGATAAGCTGGGTAATTTTTTACAATCTTATCTTTGTGAGGTAAAGGACACGCCCTCTATGACTCGTATTACTAAAACAGCTAACAAATCTAGACAGACTATTTGGGTAGTAATTAATGTATGTTAGTATACCAAATATTAAAATTTATTGGGTTCAGCTCACAGCTTTGGCGACGTCAGCTAAGATTTCAGAATTAATCAGTGTTATGAAAGGCTATTTTCAGATCAATGTAATTTGGGTATTTGCATTTGGGCACGACACTTTCCAGAGCTAGTGTCAGTGTCCTATTCTTTACAACATGGCTGTGTTATTTAGATTTTCAATGAATATTAGTGCATAAAAGAAAAATAAGGACTTGTTTTACGATGTCTGTTCTGATCGTCCGTTATTTCCATGACAATATATAAGTATTTTAAATACTCATAAGTAAGTATTTAATTAATGTAGGTATATTACGAAGATATACATAGAATATAACACATCATGTTCTTATAAATATGTAAGTAGTGACGTAAAAAGTATTAAATATTTTTACTGATAAGTCGGTTTATCCTTCACCTTTGAGGACATTTTAAGGCACGCGCACGTTTATATTACCCGTGACTTGCGAAAAAACGTATTTAGTTTTAAATTATAAAAAAAAATATTAAATACCAACCACTTGCTTACCAACTGAATTCGAATTTGACGTTTACCTAATGTCACTAAACCCGTTCTATTTACATTTTCAAATATTTTGTTCTAAATTTATCCAATAAAGAAAAAAAAACCTTAGAATTGTCTGTGATACTGGTAATCAGGTTGGTTTAGAATTCGTTAAATATCGTACCATTTCGTACCTGTTTTAATAGAATAAAATTAATTATATGTAGGTATAAGAATAACAATAAATTGTTAGGTATATAATGTTTTATTTAGATGTGGTAGATATGTAGACGTAATATTGAATGACACACCCACTTTTAGTTAGCTGTGTCACGATTTCCATGTATAGGTACGCTACGTGCCTAAATTACTGATGAGGCTGCTACCATACATCCCGTTATTAAATTAGTATTCAAAACCCCATAATCAAAAGCCTTTCAGCTCAGTATTTACGTTGAAAAGGACTTTATCAAAGCCTTTTTTAGAATGAAAAATCTTTAAATTAAATAATTAAATTGGGCGTCTCTCGCCCAGAGTGGAGCGAGAGAGAGTTTCAGACTCTTACTGACTAAAAACCACCTCGTTCCTTCTCCTGCGCCAGGCCGAGGTGTTACCTTATTTTGCCGAGGCGTTTGTGCTGGAACACCGACTGGATTGGCCATTATCACAATAAAAAATAGCGACCTTCACAAAAGAATCCTTTGACATTTTTTTTTCATTACAACAGTACCTACCAACACAGAATTTATGTGAAATTAATGTTATTAATAAAATGTTAGTAAGTGCATACATTAAGCATATACTTGTAGATTAAAAAATACAAAACAATGACATTAACTGTTACGTTTTATCAGCGGCAAGTGCATATGCCTGGCTGTATCTACGCTGTATCCATGTGACTTCAAAGACTTAGTTGAATGAATTTAAAAAAATACGAGCTTGTATGCAGTTGTGACGCTAAAGCATAATTTTGTCTGTGGAGTTATTTACTAATGCAAGTAAAACACTGAAAGTGACAGTTCAGTGCCGGTTTATGGGCATTGGATCCTGGCCCTGGGCATCAATGGGATGGACCTTCTTCTCATAAGATCTGCTTTTCTATGCTCGGCTTTGCTGATTCAAGCTTATCACTATCAGATCGCTGACAAATTGGTCCCCGGTCTTAAGTCTAAGTTTTGTGACAATCCCAAAAAGATTCAATCACAGAAATATTTCTTATATCTATGGTAAGGACCATAGATATAAGAAATATTTCTGTGGCCCTTACTCTGTGGCCCTTGCCTAGAAGCCTTGCAAGCACATTATAAATTGTACTAATAGTTTCGTAAATGTCATAAGGTCTCATAAAGGTCTGAAACCATAATATTAAAGATAAAAAAAATCCGTAAGAAAAATTACACAACAGAGAAAATGAATATTTTATGGTCACACTCAGGTAGGCCTTATTTTTATACAATAAAAGTTTCTACTTAACCTCCAAACTAAAGAGTCTGGTAGGTATTAAAACAAAAACAATATTATCTCTACAATATACCACGAACTTATAATTACACAGATAATATAAAGATATTGCATTCATGTCGTTATTCACGGTGCCAAGTCCAAACTGTCCAGTCTTTGCCTCACAAAACTGGATCAAACTGGATTTTGTATTTATACTTGGTACTGTACAAATCGAGGATCATAGTTCTAAGTCTAAGTTCTGAGTAAGTGTGTATCTCTTTGTTAGATTAATTAGCATTTACGATCTAATTGATAGTAATATCAAAATAAATATATACCAAAGGTGATTCGGAAGCTATTTTTTATTTATTTTGTAAATGTTATTTTATTTTACATAGTTCCTTTTTTAAAAACATGGTTGTCAAACGCTAAGACGGCCATTTTATTTTATTTTTCCGCGGAAGTTTTCTTTTTTTTAATTACAGGTATGTTTTTTTTTTAAATTAATATTGTGTTTTAGCCGAATCTCAATTCCAATATATAGGTTCGTTGGAAAAATACTAAGTAAGAAAAAATTTAACCCTATCACAAACATTTAAACTGCTGCTCGACCATTGTTTTTATTTTTGTAGCTGGCTCTAAAACGAATATCTACTACCTACCTAACTAATATACCTACTCCGTTAGTTATAAATAGATATGGATCGCCATATTTTCGCTTTGAGGAACTTTTTTCCGGAAAACCACACTGAAAAACACAAACATGCACTATCTAACTGAAAATTGAGGGTTTGTTTCATTTGTTGGGTAGAAGTTTCTTCTATTTTGTTTCGAATCGATGGACCGATGTGGATATTGAGTTTTGTACAACAGCCAGATTGGATCGATGAAAAAAAAAACAAGATACCCTGGGAATATGTCGATATTGTATGTTATTGAGATTTTTAAGAGTGGATTGAACGTTCCTTTGTTTGTGCCAACCTCTATTGGACTGTGGAAACCACTCACGATCATTATAAAGGAGCAGGTGTATATTATAGTGATACATGCTTCTTCTTTTCAGTCTTTCCACTTTTGGAGAGAAGTCGTGGTCCTCACTTAGTGGTGGAGGGCTAGCATATAGCAGACATTCTGTTGCGTCCTACATATTTCGCCCTTCTCTATGTTATGAAGAAAATGCCCCATGTTCTTTTTCATAGATGGCTATTCTCAATATTGACTTGTGACCAGCCATGCACGAAAATGTAGGTTGGTACTCAACGTAACTAGCATTTTTAAAATTGCGTTCTTTATAAAATTATTCCGTTGACTGCAGACTGGGAACTATGGTAGGTTAATCTTGGCGGAAGCGGTTAATGTGTTACGTAACGTACGACAAATAGGTGAGTTTAAAGCCTCATCTCTACATAAATCGGAACATAAGTAACTGACTGACAACGCACAACCAAAAACTACAACTCGCGGAAAACGTTCATGGCACTGGAAATTTCTACGGGAACAGAAAAAATAGTTTCCAACCACTGTAGGTATAAAAATTTTAATTTAGCAAAAATAAACAAAAAAGTATTTACAAATGAGGTGAACCGATGACATCACTAATTGATATCGATACTCAATCCGCTTAGAAACAGATTTAAAAACAAAATAAAAAAAAAACATGAACATGACCCGAATAGTAACATTCGATATTTAAATATCACGATGGTACGGAAAATTATTGGAACCGGTATGGACACACCCACGGCTCAAAATGTGATATTTACTGAGCAACGAGTTTGCAAATACCGGCTGGGTGTGTCTACTACGTCACTTTACACGTTTATATAAATATACTTATATCAATCTAGATTTTCATTTTTATTGAGTACGTTAATTAAAATGTCGAGATAATAAAATGTCACTTGATTATAAGACTTGTAATTGTAAAAAATATCATCTATCGAAAGAATGTGAATCGAATACAAAGGACAAAGGAATGTCTTCCCACCCTTTTTTATTTTCAGTTGAACGTTTAAGTAAAAACGCGGCAATTCGATATTCAAATAAATTAATGTTTCTTAGATATTATGATTAGGTATTATTAGTTTTTTGTTTGTGGTTGTGGAAAAATATTATTGTATGTTTCGTAGAGCTTCTTTTAATTAAGAAAGATTATTATTACCATTATTATAAAAATATCCAGTTAGAAACATACTCATACTTGTTTAATAATTATAATGAAAGACGATACTCTAAGGAAAAACACCAAATTATTTTATAGTACATATCTATCAATATTTTTCCGAAATAAAAATAGAAGGAAAGAAATAATCCGTTGTCGCTATAGCAACCATGTCAAGGACCAATTTATAGAACATTGTGTGTAATCCCATAATTATCTCACGAAGTGCTATCAAGGATACCGATGTTATTCGCCTAATTGCTTGTTAACGTGTCTTTGTTTAAAAAATAATCCGTATCAAAGGGTTCTTTCTTATTTTGCTAAACAATTGGGTAATAAGTTGCTGTAGAAAATATATTTTCTTTTCGACTTTCAAGTTTAACACAATGAACTACCTATTTAAAGAAATAATATTTGGTTCATTGGGTGGAACGATCAAATTTTTTATATCTTTATCATTTTCTAGATATTTTTTATTAAGAAACTAAAAGTTGACCAGTTGTTGTTAATCACCGTATTACGTGGATTTCGATTTCACTGCCTCGTTGGGAAAAGTATTATTGGTAGTTTTCAAACACGAAGAAACAAAAATAATTGGTCTTAAGCGGGATTGAGATAATTGTGGTTTAATTGCCGTTCAGAGCGGGTCCACCTCAAAATTGGAGCAGGGTGGTTTTAGTAGCAAATACGTGTGAGAGAGCCATGCTTCGCCACGAATGGGTCGGTTCGCCCGGAGTGATACCACGGCCTCACAGAAAACCGGCGTGAAACAACCACAGTGCGTTGTATTTCCAATTCTGCCCCTCCCCCAATCCCGCCCCAATCCCTAAATTGGCAAACCCCTAATCCCTAAGCAGCTAATTTTGGCAGAATTTATTTATTTGGCAATATCTATTATTATATTCTAAGTATATCCGTCAAGATAGATAGCAAATGTTACTATGTAGAGATAATTCGTAAACTTTGCTTTGGTCCGTTTTTATCGCGTTATCAACGCCAACATGCCCCTTGGAGACTGATTTATTACGTAATACAAAGACAAATACGTTTGTTTTTTGTTTTATTTCATTTGTTAAAATAGGCATTCATCAACTTTGTGGCTGAGCAGAATACTATTGAGCCTACCTACCCCGTATTTCCGTGTGTGTGGTGTGTAGAGCCTAATTTGACTGTTTTTTAAAGGGGGGATAAATCATTAAATGGCATCTCTGACACTCTTGCCTCACCCTGGGAGAGCGAGAGAATTACCCCGTTCCTTCTCCCGAGCGTACGGCGCATAGCGTTCCGCGCGCGCCTCAAAGAGCTAATAGACCACCACAGACTGGGGCCCTATAGGGCTGATGTTCAGCCGGGGTTGCGGGGTAAGCGCAATGAGGCACCGCGACCTCGGCTCAGAGCAGGAGAAGGAACAGGGGGGTTTTAGTCAGTAAGAGTCTGACACTCCTTCCCGCCGCCCGGCCTCGGGCGGGAGAAGTCATTTGATGATTTTCCCTCACAAAAAAAACCCGTTTCTTCTCCTACTCCTGCCCGAAGCCGCGGTAATTGAATGCGTTCGATCCATATCTCAAACCTTGCTAAGCGAGGTGATCATGCCAACCCTACATTGTAGAAAAGAGAGAGAGATATCACATATCTCTATCATAGTCTAACAGTAGATTGACAAGCTGTTATTTTAAGAATTCAATAGTACTTATCATGCTTCATACTCCTCTAAATCTATTCTACAGATCTGTGACGTCACACAAAGATGATCGACAATAAAAATCAACTGATGATGTTATAAATCCTATATCCTTAAGTGTGGAAGAGCCATACTTCGGCCCTTTTTTCTCCTCAACTTATCTTTCCCCAATCCCTATGTCTCCAAATCTCTAATCCCCAAAAGGTCGGCAACGCACTCGTAACGCCTATGTTGTTGCGGATGTCCATAAGCGGCGAAGCGCAGATTCACTGCTCGTTCGCCATCCTCATAAAAAAACTCTGAGAAAGCAGTTGGCGCGAATATTGTATAGTATACCCGGACATTTGGCTAGCTCAGTAGCCCGCTAGGCATTAACATTTTGCCTAGTCGATTCTTTTTTTTCAATCTGATAGAATTTTAGTTTCGATATAAAGGGCGTAAATAAAAAGATTGGAATGAGGATGCAAACACAAGACAGACCAATAAAAACTGTATCTTTATCCCTAACATGTATTGGTACAATTATTTCCTAGGAAATAATAGACAACGTGCTTTTTATTGCATACTCTTTATAAATATCTCTCACTTTGTTTACGAGAATAGCTTTACTGTTCGGAGTTAATATATTCCTTCGTTTCTTTGTCTGCTAGCCACTTGATAGACTGGTAGTGAAGGTCACAGGCGTCCAAAAGAGAATGTGGAATTACAGAATGAACTCCTTTGTCTAATACAATCAGGAAGCGTACAGGACTGACAGGTGTCATTTAAAAAACCGCAGTAAAATGTGTTTATTGTTTTCTTTTTCTAATGGAAATTTTCCAATTGTGTACTTGTAAATACATTACACAATTATTATTTTATCAATTAATTTAAATTCGCAGATGTATTTAATAATAAGTAATATTAAGTACCTAGTTATTTTTTATGATTAAATTTAAAAATAAGTATTTCAATTTTGAGTTCAGGTCAACTTTTCGGAAGGAGCGCCTGCGAACTGAGCGGTTTTATTTATTCGTGTGTTTTACAAACATCAAATCGACAGGCGCTTGATAAAAATTCAAGTATTTAGAGACAGGTCTACAGCATATTTATAAACTCAAACTCAAGTATGTTCCCATAAATATAATTTAGGTATCCTTTTAGCTATTTTTATGGAGTATATTGTAACAGGTATTAAATAAGGCGCTCTATTTTACTGCTTATTAAGAAACTAACTTTACTAATCTATGACAAAAACCTAAATAAAACAGTACAAAATCTTATGTACCTATTTCGAAATTAACGAATATTTTTGTAAAATATCATAAAAAGAGACCACATTACGACATTATAATATTTAAACAAATCATGATTGACAATCAAAGGTGAAAAGATACGAATTCAGAAAAAAGATTTCAAGCCTAAATGATGCAAGAGGTCGACCTTTTGCAGTACTTATACAACCAGATATGATTCTTAAAATATATGTACTTAATATAAATATGGCAATAAAAGCAAAGTCTAACGACTATTATAAATGTATAATTATAAATTATCTGTACCTACTTACTTACAATAATTAAAACTATTAATAGATTGTCTACTATTTAACAATGAAGTTTTATTTTATTTGTCTCAACAACAAATACTTTTCTTGTCTTAATGTATTTTTAAATATGGATCTGTATTGTTTTTTTTGCGTAATCTCTTTAATTGTCGTGTCTTTATTTCCTTATTTGAAGTAGGTAAAGGTTAATTGTGCCGTAAATCTAGACTTAGGGCGCGATAAAGTCGAGGGATGATCTCCGGCCACCGTACGCGCAGGTCTGTGGACTGCGAGTAAGGGTTGCTCGCCGCCCGACCAGAACTTGAGGGATTGGACCTCCGGTAACCTCACTCACATGGCGTAACACAGCGCTATGGTTGTTTCATGCCGGTTTTCTGTGAGGCCGTGGTATCACTCCGGTCGAGCCGACCCATTCGTGGCGAAGCTTGGCTCTCCCACACTTGAACACCACAGTTTGTGTTATATTATTAGGAGACTTATCCAAGTCACATGTTTAACAATGCTCCACAACAGTCTACTGAGCCTAGTTTTGTTCGCTAATTATTAATTAATTAATACATTATTTACTAGTTATCTTCCTTGAGGGATTTTCCGCGATAAATAAAGTACATAACAAAATAATAAATAAACAACGATACTGTGACAAAATATGACTGTCTGATGTTTGTGTACACGAGGAAAATTTCGCATCGAGAAGATAAGAGCTGGGTATTCGATGCTGGGGGTCATCCTGGTCAGCGAGGGAGAAAAAGGGGGGACTTCCATTGTTCTTCTAGTAGAGGTAGGTTACTGGAGTATTTTTATGGAAAAAGATTCAAGCTATTAACAATCACACCCCATTCAGGGTGGGGGAAGTTACTAGTTGATGTTGACCCCTTAAAAAAAAACATATAGCTACTCTCGCGCGGATTTACACGCTGCTCGGCTCCACTTGATCGTAGCGTGATGTTTTATAGCCTATAGCACTCAGGAACATTGCAGCTATCTATAAGTGAAAGAAATTTGGCAATCCGACCAGTGGTTCCAAAGATTACCCCCTACATACAAACTTACAAATAGATATACGCATGTTTTCGTAGTTTAATACTACAATCCCGCACGATTAGTAGGGGTCAGGCAGTCTAGATTATGAAGCTATGGTAAACATGACACGTAATTATTACTCATTACATTAATTATACATAGATTATCTATTACTAATCTAGAACTTTCTTAGTAGATTAGACCCCACGCCTGCATTCAATTGCGTCACTAATTTGTTTCTTCGAAAGTAAACGAATTTCTGCATGTTATTTAAGTGTGGGAGAGCCATGCTTCGGCACGAATGGGTCGGCTCGACCGGAGTGATACCACGGCCTCACAGAAAACCGGCGTGAAATAACCACAGCGTTGTGTTTCGCCGTGTGAATGAGGTTACCGGAGGCCCAATCCTTCCCTTCCCCCAATCCCTCCTCAATCTCTAAATCTCCAAATCCCTAATCCCTAAAAGGTCGGCAACGCACTCGTAACTCCTCCGTTGCGATGACCATGGGCGGCTTACCATCAGGTAATCCGTCTGCTCGTTTGCCGACCTATTACATAAAAAAAAATATTGTGTTGGAGTCTTGATCTGTAGTTTTGCAATTATATACATTATACTAGCAGACCCAGCCACGCGTTGCTGTGGCTAAGGTAAATAATATTGTGACTATACATTGAGACGTAAGCTATACTATCTTTCAAGTTGAATCAAAATGCACACGGAATGCAAATCAAATTTAAAATCGGTTTAGTAGTTTAGGAGTCCATCGCGGACAAACACGTGACACGTTGACAGCTAGGGCTGAAGTTGCAAGTGCAGTAATCTATAGAGATATCTCAGAGCAGGAGAAGGAACGAAGTGTTTTATGGCAGTAAGAGTCTAACTCTCCTTTACATGGAGGGGAGAGAAGATAGAATATCAAACGAAATGATTTTCTCCTCCTCAAAAAAACCTACCTACTGCTCAGCTAATCGGCTAACTTCAGACTCGCCAAGATACAACGGCCGTATAGTACTAACAAACACAAATTATTCAATTCAAACCAGTAGTTCTGGAGATAAGCGTGTTCAAACAAACAAACTCTCCTGCTCTATCATAGATATTATATTATATTAGCTACTCTCGCGCGGTTTCACCCGCTGCTCGGCTCCATTTAATCGTAGCGTGATGTTTTATAGCCTATAGCACTTAGGAATATTGTAGCTATCTATCAGTGAAAGAATTTTGGCAATCCGACCAGCGGTTCCAAAGATTACCCCCTCCATACAAACTTACACATTTTACCTCTTTATAATATTAATATAGATATAGATAGTATAAATTATCCTTACGTCATCATAACTAACTAAGTATAACTTTTAATGTGTATCCAATTTCTAATAAATTACATAAAGGCAACGCTAATAAGGTTATGTAGTCACAGTCCATTTACATAGTGAATTTGTTAAAGATAACATTGTTATAACTAATTTAAAATTAATCAAATTTTGTAGGCAGTATGTAGGTACTATGTATACTTAGTATAAATAAAAATGTCACGCATATTTCCTTTATTGAGGGTTGGATAGAGATGTTGTTTGATATGATTTTAAGATGCCCATTTTGCGTGATTAGGCTGTCTACCTAATTATATTATTAATTTCATATTCAATAGGAATTATAAACTTGCGGCCTGCCTCGGCTTCGCACTGATTGACGGATGTCCAAGTACTTAGTTCGATTATGATGAAAAGGTCGCGATTCCCCAATCACAATAATCAGTATACTAAAATAGAATTGGTATCTGGTCCAGGCGTTTTTGAGTTACGCACTGTTCTGTGGTTATGCACTTACCAACACATTTTTCCATTATTTTTATACATATAAATATGTTAAGGGGTAGTTTTTATTATGGGGAAAGCCGGAATGACTTCTGTCACCTATCAGACAGAGTGAGTGTCAGACACATTCCCTCTCTCCATACCCTAGGCAAGAGAAGTCATTTCATGATAATGGGTTGAAGATAATGACGTTAATTATTGTTAAATTGATGTGAAGAATCAACCAATAAAACATGAAAGAAAGAAAAGAAAAAAGTATTTATTCGCGTCTAGGACGCACATAAAACACAGAACAAACAAGTGTTTAAACACAAAAACAAAAAAAAAAACGTGGTAATACAATATAAACAAAAAAAAAGAGTATTATAAGTAAAAATGTGCGTCACGAGCACGCGAAATGGCCCTCGCTCAGCATATGCAGCGACACTATGCGAGACAGTGTCGCAGCGCTGATTTTCAGCGATGGCCGACAACAGCAACATAAAGAGATAAAACGACAACATAAAGAGGTTGTCGCTGAAAGGAGGTTGATCTGTCACATTAAGCTCACTTCGTATGAAAATAGGATCTATATATAATATAGTCCTATACTCACTAAAAATCTAGTCCAATATTAGAAATATTCCAATTAACATTACGATTAAGAAGTAGGTAAGTTCAAGATTGAAACACATGTCGTCACAATGTGCCTGCCAATAATTCGGGTCAAATATTAAACTTTAGATAATAATGCTAGTTAAACAACGATAGTCCGGTTTGCTCGGATACAGAATATAGTTTATACTCAGTTCGAACTCTCAATGGAGATCACGATCTTCAAACTTGAGTAAAAATATTTTATTTATTATCTATGGAATATACCGCCGCCATATTTAAATGGTTGCTAGGTTCAATTTAAGCTTTATACTTGAGTATTTAAGTTGGTTTTGCGTTGCTAGTAATCTGATTTATTTACCTGAGTTTTATGTTAATATGTACTTATCATTATATCGTATTTAAAACCAATATTAATCAGCTAAAACCGGTGAAATGATATTTATTAAACTGTAATGGTCGTAAAATAAAATGAATTACCGCTTTGTGCCAGATAAATTTTATATACCTACCACATAAATTTACCGAGTAGGTACCTACTGAAGTATATTTTTTTTTTTGATAAGTCATAGTCATTTAGGTATTTTAACTAAACCATAAATAATTATTTTTGAGACGTCAAAATAGAATAGTAGTCTCCCAGAATGTCCGACCGAGAATCTAGGTGGATTCCAAATTCTAGTTTCGAATGGAGAAGAACGAGCAAGAAACTCCATAATAGTCTACCTGTGTTTTTACCAATTTTGGGGTGTTAATAAGTATGAAAATATTATGCAATAAAAAATACATACCTACATACATCTTTGAAAGTCTATACATTTAAAAATAAACCGCAAAAAGTGTTTGTAAGCACATAGCTTAACAACTCCTGGACCTATTTTGCTAATAATTCTTTGTTGTTTTTCTTAATGTCAGAAGAAGGTTCCTATGAATTTTTAGAAAAATCTTTTTATATCAACATGGAAATTAAGTTGAAAACCCTTGCCGAGGGGGGGGGGAGGCTGCTAGTAGATCAATAAATACACGCTAGGCGGCACCTATAGTAGATAGTAACTACATAATAATATTCTTACGTTAATGGAATGCGCATAGCAAAAATGCAAAACGCTACCGAAAGCTTCAGTCTTAAAAATCCAATAATCCTTTGACTGAGACTGACGTTAGTCGCTAAATCGTGCCTAGCAATATATTGGCAGTTTAGCATAAACTGAACTCCTCTATGGATAGACCTTTTTTTAACGTAGGCTTATACAAGGACTTGTGCTTCAGCTTCCTACGGGTGCAATGCTGATACTAAATTTCTCTTGGTACTATTTAATGGACGTTATTATTATACATATTATTATTTTTTATTTACCTTTCTCTTCAATCACTCTAACTATAAAAAAACGCATCGAAAGCCGTTGCACCTAATTTTTATACTAATTCCTTACTATAATAATTCCTATAGGGATATAGGAATTAGTAAGGAATTAGTATAAAAAAGTATTATACTTAGAGCAGCCATTTCATATTTGGAAGCTTGCTTTGATTCAAATTACTTTCTATTTTCAAATTCACCCAGTAGGTACTACTTTTTTTTTTGAGTTTATGGCCTGGATACAAGTGGGTACTATCAAGACATTATGAAACAGCTCCTAAATGAACACATAAAGACGTGTGCAATGGCCATTCGATTAATGAAAAAAAAAACAAACGTCAGATCATACCTAATGTCAAATAAAAAAAAAGGCTGTCAACGACAACGGCTATTCTTAATCGTTGTTACTATTCAGATAGTTATTGTAAGTTGTAGTTTATAAATGTTGTTGTAAACGAGATTACGTTTGAGGGTGTGAGGCCGGGCCTCCGCTTGGGGTCGTGTGGCGACCTCTCTATATCTTATCACGAAGTTCTCCGTGTAACGTTCCACTACACAATAATATTTGTGATTCGAGTGCCGTGCTGAAAAGATAATTCTGTAGAAGGCTGACTCTGTACTGTTTTTTTAATGACGACCTTTTGCGTTTTTTTTTATAGCTTATTGATCAATGAAATTATTTCGAACTAGCTACTCTCACACGGTTTCACCCGCTGCTCGGCTCCATGTAAGCGTAGTGGTGTTTTATAGCCCTCATATAGTTTTTTTATAGCATTGTAGCTATCTATCAGTGAAAGATTTTTGGCAATCCGTCCAGGCAGCGGTTCCAAAGATTACCCCCTACATACAAACTTACAAATGTTACCTCTTTATAATATTAGTGTAGATGTGTTAACTAATAACTTAGTGTTTAACAAAACGTAAGTATTGATATCAAGAAGACCACTGAAATAAAACGGAAAAAAATATCACAATAAATTGTATGGCAGAGCCATGCTTCGGCACGAATGCGGCGGCCCGACCGGAGTGATACCCCGGCCTCACAGAAAAACGGCGTGAAGCAACACTTATGTTGGGTTTTGTCGTTTGAGTGGGGTAACCGGAGGTCCAATTCTGCCCCCTCCCCAACCTCAATCCTCAAATCCCCTACTATCCTTTAATTCTTAATAACCCACAAGAGGCCAGCAACATACTTGTAGCAAGGTAGTAATATCTACAAGTATTTCAACTTCATAGAAACGGCCGAAACGCGAACTATACCTACGCGCCCGATGTCGGGACGCGCTCGGGACGCAGACAGACGCGGCTGTACCGCAGTGACGAACGGACGGTGTGTTGTCTTTTATTTAGAAATCAGCTCGAGTACATTATTTAATATGACGAATAGGAAATATTGTGCTGTTATTATGTTTGGTTGCATGAATTCGTCAATAACGCATCCAGACATAAGTTTTTTTTAAATTACCTGGAAACTCTGAAAGGTAAGACTATAAAATAATTTTACTTACTAGTAGCCTAGGTAGGTACATAATGTGTGTGTCTTTATGGATCATTATTTCCAGTTATCTCACGAAAACAGATGTTTTAATTTATAAATAATATGAATAAAGTTATTGAGACGAGTGAAATAGGTAGTTATAGGCGGTTCTGGTTCTGAATGAATCATGATACGTTAGGTACCTACCTACTTACGCTTGTGTTAAAACGGTTCATGTATGTTTTGTTAGTTTGTATAATTCAAAGTAGAGAGTGTGGTATTTTATTATTAATAATATTTGTTTATTATCTGCGTTTATGAATAATACTAGAAAATATTTAATAACAACAATAAAACAGTTAAACTCATGTAATATTTTGATGTTTGAGGGTTGTGATTTTAGAACATTCGTAGTCAGCTGTTCAGTTCGGCATTAGTGGCCAAAGAAATTTTGTTTGTTTATTTTTAAAGCACTTTATTTGTTTATATAAAAAAAGGATATTTACAATCACAAAACTAAATGAAAACAGAAAGTAGACAAAGGTTATTAAAATACTGGAGACGAGCAGCCCTAACGCATGTTTACGTACCGCGCGGCTGTAGGTATTTATTTCTTTCAAGCGGCCGAGTTACAATACTGTATGATATTTATACTGTGCTTGTAGTGTCCTTTGGTACTACGAGTGTCCATGGCCGGTGCCGATTGCTTACAAACAGGTAATCCGTTTGCTTGTTAACCGACCTAGGTATGACATAAAAAATGGCTTAAATATGTTTTTGAAACCGGGTGGCTGTTTTTTTTTATCTTTTTGTGAGGTGAAAATCACCAAATGACTTCTCCCGCCCAGGGTTGGGCGGGAGGGAGCGTCGGACTCTTACTGACTAAAAACCCCCCTGTTCCTTCTCCTGATCTGGGCAGAGGTCGCGGTGCCTCATTGCCTGGCTGAACATCAGCCCTATAGGGCCCCGTCTGTGGTGGTCTATTCGGATGTAGTAAAAATCAAGAAATGAATTGGTTGTTTGGACACCCACCGGGCAGCAGCTCTTCATTACTAAAAACGTTTTAAACTACCAGGAGAATAAAGGGTTCCGGCTTTTATTAGGTACGAACGAACCAACAAATGAATGAACGAACGATCGACCGAATGAATAAACAAACAAATGAATGAACAAACGAATGCTACGATATTGGTCGGATTTTTTTTATCATTTTTATTTGTAGTGAAAGTTATGGTAAGTAACAATTAAGCGAATTTTTAATTATAATCATTACTTATGTCATCGTTCTTTAGTACTTATAATAGGTATGATTACCTAAACTACATGTAGATACCTACCTACAAATATACTTATCATTGAAGTGTCGTATCGTGTCGTGCACAACAACGTGTGCACAGCTGTCTGGAGTATTCCACGATCTTTTGTTAGATATATAGTATTATAATAATATGAGTGTTCTGTATTGTCTATTAATAGGGCATTTGTATGTCGTTGTAACCCAAAAGGTTAAAACTAAATCTAATCACGTGCAGTCATAAAATCTGGCAAGTACTTAATATCTACATTTTTTTTTCTGATCCTTTGGCCTAGATATGGTGAAGAAACGAACGTTACGAAATGTAGATTTATTGTTTCTAAATTATAATATCTATAATATCTATATAATCGGCCTGTGTGCCTCTACTTGTAGGCTGATGACGAGAGCATTTGTATCGATTAAGTGAAAATTGACAAATTACATTTTTAAATGCTAAAACCTATTCAAAATATTAACACGTATGTTCATTGATATTACGATATGATTAAAATTCATATTTTTAAGAAATAAACATGACTTCAGAACACGCGTTCTCCTTTAATTATTTTTTGGACAGCTTGTCAAAAGATTTTACTTAATTGTTGTTAATTAGGTAGGTACATAATTTAAGGGCTGATTTTTCAATGGTTAGATAAATGTTATCTGGGGAATAATTATTATGATGCTGTCGCATCAAAATGTTTGTATAAGACAATGACAGCAACAATTTTATTCCTCAGATAACAATTATTATCTGGCTATTGAAAAATCAGCCCCTTAATTAAATGGCAATTAGGTATCCGTTAACCATGATTAGGTATTCCGATTTGTCAAATTACAAAGTGTTGTGTGCTTCCTGTTTTAAATAGTAGGTTGATCATAATTTGTCTATTTTTTAAATAATAATCTTATATCAAACCTCTTTTCACCTATATCAGATAATTTTTAGTCTGCATCAGCCTATAAGTGCCCACTGCTGAGCAAATGCCTCTTCTCATACGGAGAACGTTTGAGCATTAATCACCACGCTTGCCCAAGGCGGTCAAACTTATTTATATTTTAAGTCTTCTTCATACTTTCCTCGTGTTTATTAAATAAACAAAGAAAGTTTTATTTATTTATTTACAAAACACTTTTTTAATTAGATTCTTTTTATAACGCAACACTGTTTCGAATCGTGGCATTTTTTAAATTCATTCTTAAATAAGTACCATAGACAAAAGTATTATTTATTTGGAGGTTAGTTTACCCGCCAATTTTAAGAAAAAGACTTCTGTTTTAACCTGCATAGTTCGGCTTTGCAATAGTGACAGTAGTATCGTCACGTTTCATTGGTTGCATTGCATTTACATCATAAATAGATGATCAGGTTGCTTGCAAGGCCCTAGCGGACCTGTTTCTATGTAGATCTATGCAATTTTATTATTACTAGGCCAACACGTGGGTAAACGAGGGCGAATGTTCAATGATTTGTACATTTGTACTAAGAAAATTCCTTTCTAGCGACAACACGATTGTTTTTAACATAAAAAAAAGTTTTAGCGTGGTCTTTTTTCGGTAGCGTTCGTGTTAACTTGTACTTATTACATTGATTTTTTTCGTATATTCTCTATTCCAGTAAGTAAGTAGGTATATTTTTTATTGTAACAAAAGCGAATTTTACTTTTATTTTTTGTCTTAAAAAGTTTAAATACTTGTATGGCTTTAAACTAATTACTTAAGTTACAAAAGAAAAGAGTCTACTTCTGCTGGAAAGCCTCGTTTAAAAAACATAGAATAAGATAATAAAAAAAAAACACTTACTTTTTAGTTATTCGGGAAAATAAGAACACCATTTTGAATGTCGCCGCTTCTCTATTTCTTCTTCGATTGCTTTTATAATCTGTAACAGAATAATAACGGACAATTTAAATTTAGTCAGAAGAATTTATGTAATGATTCTTGATAAGGATATCATACCTTTGAATCGTGGTAATATTATTATGGGATGCGAGGTAAGACGAATACTTAGGCGCGCGAATTGCTTTGGGTATGATGAATTAAATGACTAGTAACAAACTCGTGTCTGTACTCTCTTCTTTCTTAATATAATGCTTATTATGGAGGGGGTAGAAAGGTACAGGTAGTAGAGGAAAGGAAAAAACAATAGTTTTAAAGAACCACCAAATACAACTAGATACATACTAAAGACGCAGGCAGGTACTTGGGTACAATGCTTTGCTCCGCCCAAAAGTTAAAATTAACACGAGACATATTTACAACAAAAACAATGGCTTTTTTAAGTACAAACTTGACGTTGTACACCATTTAAGTGAAAGTCAAAATCATTTATTTCAACTTAATTAGGTATCTACTTCGAAGCGTCAAAATCAAAATAGAATAAGTCCGTAGAAGGAAGTCCGTCAGTGAAGTTAGGTGCTCATTCCAAATTGTAGGTTCTAATGGAAAACAACAAGATAAAACATTGTTATGTAGTTTCTAAAATCACATCAAATTCTGTCAGGTACCTAGTTTAAAATCTATAAGTACCTACTTAATATTATAAAGATGTAAAAGTAAGTTTGTATGTAGGGGGTAATCTTTGGAACAGCTGGACGTATTGCCAATGCCAGTTCTTTCACTGACAGATAGCTACAATGTTCCTGAATGCTATATATAGGCTATAAAACATCACGTTACGATCAAATGGAGCCGAGCAGCAAGTGAAACCGTGCGAGAGTAGCTAGCATGTAATAAGTACACATAGGGACAGACAGCGACAGAGCAGTGATACTATCTAAAGTTTTATAAATTGCAAATATTTTCACAAAATTTTCGCGGGCTGCTAGAGTAGGTATTTATTTATTTATTTATTTATTTATTAGGCTAGCCAACAGTTATGTACACTGTAACATTTATGAGATACAAGAATATAAGAAATACATTTGTAAGTGCAATAACTACTTACTGGCTAAGACAACATGCACAGAATAACGATTAACATTCAAAAGTAATTATTATATAATAGTAGTATTTTAAATTAATACAAAAAGACATTAACAATAAAAGATTCATGAAGTATACATGGACTTATGTAAAACAAATAAATGAATTAATTATTTAACTGCACGGTTGTGCGGTGGCCGGGCAGCTGGCTACCGCAGTGTAGGACAACGATTTTTCTTTTAAATAAATAAAATAAAATAAATTATAAATTATTGAAATTGTTATTGAATTTAAATTATCATGATTTAGTTGACATATTCAATTTAATTTAAATTTCAGGCAGCCATCAGAACACAGTTGAATCATTGTTTTACTAAATTTCCCGATGCTGTCATGGTGTATGTCGATTACGTTACTACAGCTGTTAATTATCTTACATAATCGGGGAATAGCCGAATTCGCACCAAGGACGGTTCTACGTGGAGGTGGACAAAAAGGTGTAATGTTACCACGTGGGAGTCTGGAAGGGGTACGCAATCTAAAAAGACCAAGCAATGTAGGGCAGCTAATTTTATTTCTCACTAGCTTATAGAGGAATAATGCATCTGTAACATTGGCTCTGGTTGATAATGGCAGCATCCCGAAATACCGCAACCGGGAGTTGTAGGAAGGCAAGCATTTACATTTACCTTGTGAAAATGCAAGATGCCATAAAAAGCGTTTCTGGACTCGTTCTAATCGTAACATGTGTGTAGCGTAGTGTGGCCTCCAAACAACACTACAGTATTCCAAAATACTCCGAACCAAACTATTGTACAACATAATTTTAGTGCTACTTTTTTTAAAACTTTGGGTATTCCTTATAACGAACCCTAACATTTTTGAAGCCTTTGTAATTATTTAGGTATGCTTCAATAAGTTCGTAAAACAAAAGAACACATCCGTAAGGACCAAATCCTTTTAACCAAATGTTTAGGCTACACCACCTACCCACAGAATAAGTGTAGGAGAGCCATGCTTCGGCACGAATGGGTCGGCTCGACCGGAGTGATACCACGGCCTCACAGAAAACCGGCGTGAAATAACCACAGCGTTGTGTTTCGCCGTGTGAGTGAGGTTACCGGAGGCCCAATCCTTTCCCTCCCCCAATCCCTCCTCAATCCCTAAATCTCAAAATCCCTAATCCCTAAAAGGGGCAACGCACTCGTAACTACTCCGTTGCGAGTGTCCATGGGCGGTGCTGATTGCTTACCATCAGGTAATCCGTCTGCTCGTTTGCCGATCGTTTACATCCTACGAGGCCTATGAAAGCAGGCTACTGCCTATTAAATTGTTAAGGAAAACGCAAACTAAGTTCACACGGCAAAGGTGAAATGAGAATTAGCCACCGAAATACACTAATAGAAAACCGATAATACGGATAGGCACTGAACGGATTTAAGCTGCAGCTGGCTGGTATGGGCACGCCGCAAATCAATTGAATTAATGGTGCCGGTGCGTGGTGGACGGAATTTTAGTGAAAAATTTTTGCTATTTTGGACATCGCGGATGCTATCATGGCGGTTGCTAGGTAGCTTTTAGGGTTACATCACGAATATTTATTTTCTACAAGTTAGCTTCCTGCTCACAAATTGCTATTTAAAAACTGGTATCAAAAACTGTCACATAGATTTAAAGATCTATGGGCCATTGTCGCAAATACTAGCTACTCTCGCACGGTTTCACCCGCTGCTCGGCTCCATTTGATCGTAGCGTGATGTTTTATAGCCTATAGCACTCAGGAACATTGTAGCTACCTATCAGTGAAAGAATTTTGACAATCCGACCAGAGATTCCAGAGATTACCCCCTACATACAAACTTACAAATTTTACCTCTTTATAATATTAGTATAGATTAAATTAAAAAGAAATCGCTGTATATGTAGGTACCGCTCATTGGTGATATAGTTAGGTAACCAAGATGATATAGTTTCTATCTGAAGAAAGCCAGAACTCGAATAGATTTGGCAGATCGTCAACTGTTTATTTATACACCCTCATTATATAAATAAAATACATTTCTACATGTAATTCAGTTCCTAGGAGGATGATGCAGAGACGATAGTCAATTACGACATAGTATGAAACAAGGTAGCTTTCTCTGTCCCTTTATCCCTATGTATGCTTATATCTTTAAAACTACGCAACGGATTTTGATGCGGTTTTTTTAAATAGATGGAGTGATTGAAAATTAAGGGTTGTATGTATAATGATATCCATTAAATAGTGGAGAAATTTAGTATCAGCATTACACCCGGTGCGAGGAGGGCCGCTAGTTGTTTATGAAGTAGTGACCGGTCGGTGACGGAGCTCCGGCCCGGAGCAGAAGAAGGCAGGTGGTTTTTAGCCAGCTTTCGCCGCACCCAGGGCGGAGGAAGTAATCGAATGATTTTTCTACCACCAAAAAAAAATTGTCGATTCATATGCAGGTATTTTTTTTATGGAATAGGTGGCAAACGAGCAGACGGATCACCTGATGGTAAGCGATCGGCGCCGCCCATGGACATCCGCAACACCAGAGGAGTCACAAGTGCGTTGCCGGCCTTTTAAGAAGGAATACGCTCGTTTCTTGAAGGTTTGAAGGTCGTATCGGTTTGGGAATACCGCCGCCGGAAGATCATTCGAAAGTTTGCTGTGCGAAGCAGAAAGTTACGGGTGAATCGCACAGTTGTTGACTGCCAACCATCTATGCGATAGGTATTTCGTAGATTCTCGATTTTAGTATTACCTACAATAACCACTTAAACAATTAGAGGAAAAACTAATACTTATCAAAACTGGATATCAATAATGAATAATTATTTATAAATTACCTATACAATAATAATTACTAGCCTAACCTCTTCGACCCGGAAGTATTAAATATCTGAATGTCAGCCGACGAATTCTAGTCTAAAAGGTTAAGTATGTATTATTTTTAACTCGTTTCTTACAAGAAGTATAGATATTAATTTGTAATGTATTGGATTCTAATATTCTTTTAGCAATAGCTCGGAGTTAGACGCTTTTGCAAGTGCACTAAGGTACCGCGGCCTTGGCCTAGAGCAGGAGAAGAAACGGGTTGGGTTTTAGTCAGTAAGAGTCTGAAACTCCGAGAGACGATCCTCGGCCACCGTAAGCGCAGGTCTGCGGTTGGCGAGTAAGGGCAGCTCGCCGCTTGAACAGTACCAGTACCGAGCGGACGGCGCGTAGCGTTCCGCGCGCGCCTCAAAGAGGCAATAGACCACCACAGACGGGACCCTATAGGGCTGATGTTCAGCCGGGGTTGCGGGGTAAGCGCAATGAGGCATCGCAACCTCGGCACAGAGCCGGAGAAGGCAGGGGTTTTTAGTCAGTAAGAGTCTGACACGCCCGGAAAAAATCTATAGACATAGGAAACAAAGGTACATGAGGTACGTTTTCTATTTTTGAAAATGGTTATGTACGTTCTCTTTGTACTAACGTAGTTATTGCATAGGTATAGGTAATCTATACACTTGTGCAGGTACATAAATATCTACATGTATACGGGCCTTTGACAGGCATATCCCTACATAATATAGTTATATAATATTCGATCCTTTGCCCTTGGATAGGTAGGTAGCAACTGCTGTCGCCATCCGCAACATTATTTAACTTCCTTACGTTCATATAACATGCTAATTGATATTTGAAGCTACCCATTTTATTTATTAAATTAATTATTATTTTTAAATTCGTTGCTAATTAAGTCCAACCATAATATTTTTTTATGGTATAGGTTGGCAAACGAGCATTAAGATTGCCTGATGGTAAGCAATCAGCGCCGCACTTTACACGGCTCGCCCCCCGGTTGATAGGCGCCGCTGCTGCGCTCTCGCGCTTGCTGCCCAACCAGGGGGGGCCCAACTCCTCCTGCCGGAGGCTACATGGGAGTCGTACGGTCGATGGTGTTATATGCCGCGCCAGTGTGGACGGATGCCCTGACGCTTCGAAGGCCACAGCGTGCGATGGCCGTCAGGATAATAAGGGGATACTGTACGATCTCCTCTGAGTTTATCTCTTTGTGAAAAAGTGATCGTTGCAAAATGATCAAAATTAATGTGTAAAGTGTAATTTAATTACTAAGCTAACAACGCAGTCACATGATTTTCAACAAACAAAACATGAATTTTTGCACACTTCACACTTCCTTATCCTTATTATAGGCATAATATATTATACTACGCATCGATCTATAAAAAACCAGCTGACGATGATCGCTCTGTGTTTCATCCTTTCCCATAGTCAACGGTCTGTTTATACTGGTTGTCTAGCTGAACATTTCAGGTAGATAGGTAGGTCACCAGGTATATATATCACATAGAAATAGTATCTATCTATCTATCTATCTGATAAGATAATACTCCACTTGTGGTAAATATTAGGTAGGTACGTATCTAACTCTAATCCGAGCTACGACTTTGAAATCTGTCATGTCAATGAGGATGACAGAATGATTTTAGGTAAGAGAGTATCCATCTTTTTTTTCTATAATATCAAAATGAATCGCAAAATATGAGGTTTGGTAAGCGCTTAACTCAGAAACGCCTGGACCAATTTTGGTAATTCTTTTTTTGTTGAGCTTATTATTGTCAGGAGAAAGTTCTTATGAGAGATAATTTTTGAAAAGTAGAGGGGGGAATTGGAAAATTTTACCGATTGGACGCGCGCGTAAAGTTGAAGCATATGGGTAGTTAAAAAAGGTATTTTATTTTTATGCTTGTAAGCAAGGAAATTTCCTAAGATATCGTGTTATATTTAATGCTACAGTTGATGAATATGATCGGTTTGTTCGACAGCTCGTGGGGGTAATGTTTCAAGTTACGTCAATCACAATTACTTACTAATCGTTATTTTTTTATCGTATGAGTAGGCAAACGAGCAGACGCCCATGGACACCCGCAACACCAAAGGAGTTACGAGTGCGTTGCCGGCCTTTTGGGGATAGGGGTTGCGGATATAAGGATCGGTAAGGGATAGGGGAAGGGGTGGGATTGGGCCTCCGGTAACCTCACTCACACGGCGAAACACAACGCTTTTGAATGGTACTTACCTAATATTTACGAATCAAATTATCAACTGAAAAGAGTATAAAGATATCGGAGTCTATTTTCTCCGAAGGCTATTAGTTGAATGTCTTCATGGAATAATGTAACTGGCTAGCACTTACACTCAAACCGAAGATACCTATCTACTATTAAATGGATGTTATTATACATATAAACCTTCCTCTTCGATCACTCTGTCTACAAAAAAACCGCAATAAAATCCGTTGCGTAGTTTTAAAGATTTAAGCATACATAGGGACGGAGAAAGCGACTTTGTTTAATTCAGTACAATCCCTTCCCCTCCACTATCCCTTCCCAATCCTTAAATAACCGCAACCCTTATCCCCAATAGGACGGCAAAGGACTTTTTTGGTGTTGCAAGTGTTCATGGGTGGCGCCCATTGCTTACCATCAGGTAATCCGTCAGCTCGTTTACCGACTTATCCCATTCAAAAAATACTATGGAGTGATATCTCTTATCAAAATACAACAAAATTTAAGTAAGTACATATATTTATGTCAGTCGGTTTGTAGAAGAATTGTTTGATGACGTCACAACATTGTTTAGTTTTTAAATAAAGAATACGCATTGGCGAATTGTTGTTATCAGTTTATTTTTGTAGGAAGTAAGCCTTGACGCTTGATTGTTGTGACATGTTCTGATAAAATTTAAGCTGTGTGGCCATGATTCTTTGGAGGCTGATTGTATTGCTATATTTAAAATTAGAGTTCTGTACTCGTGCGAATTAGACAAGAACTCAATGAATGGTTTTGGTTGTTATAATTTGAATTCGAAACTTAGTATTAGCAATAAAATATTGAAAAATGTCACTTCCAGTCATTGATTTGATACCTACTTATCTACTTAAAAATCGTATTCTTCTAACATTTTTTAAGAAATGCTGTTTTACGTAGGTCTTTGGTGTGACGCCACTACAGTCTCGTATGGGTAAAATAAAAAAAATAACTGTCAATTTTGACGGCTCGATATAAATAAATTGAATTTCGTTGGTTGATGATTAAAAAAGTTACAAGTGGATACTATAGGATATCTCGGTTTTTTTTTCTATGTAGGTACCTACCACGCCAAGTGAGTTTACGGAATTAGGTACCTACTGATGGTAAGCAATCGGCGCCGCCCATGCACACGTACCTACTTATAGCACTGGCCAATCGCTTTAAGTACCTAATGAACAAAATATAATATAATATAATCTTGGCGTGTCATTTACCTAAAAGTTGTCAAAAAATTGTATGTAATAATATATACAATCAGGTATTTACCTAAATCGATGTTAGCTAATAAACTAAATTTAAATAATCTTTGTACTTAATATAAGTATTATTATATGGCCTCTTCAACTTAAAAAGACACGACGAAAATTGTTCACCTTAAGTTAACCTACTAAACCGAAAGACCTAACTTATACGTAACGTTTTTAAATAACAATTTTACATATTTACTAATCATGTCTATTTCTAATTAGGTAGTTACTTAATCAATTTTAAATCAAAAGCAATTAAAATGGCTTCGTCAAATTAGATCAACCTATTCACCCGGATTTGTGCAATAATCAACTGATTACGTTTTAAAATTATCTGTTTTAATTATAAATTACTTATATACTTAAGTAGTTAGTTTTTCTCGTTACGTCTTATCAGTGACTCGTGGAATATTTGTAATTTATTTTTAGATTGGCACAATTCATAATAAACAATCTTGTCGTTGTTATTGTGTGAAAGACTAGGAGCGATATGTTTAGCTCATAATATGTTTCTAGACACAAGATTTTGTATTCGAATTACCTAATACATGACATTAATGATTTCAGGTAATGAAAATGGTCCCGGCCGGAGGTGTGGGTCAGTCATAGTGATGTACCGCAACTCGTTTTCGAGTAAGTGTAAGAACGGGGTGGTATGTAGCCAGAAGGTAAGTCTGCCACTTATCTTCCTAATTCCTTTTTGCACCTAAGGCGGGAGAAATACTTATTTGGATTTTCTCCACTCAAAAATATAAAGATCGTAAATTATGATAATAATGACTAATTTCGGCTCTGAATTCTAATGGTAGGTACCTAGTTTTGAACTACAGGTAGCTGCTTAGGTATGTTTAAGTTCGTAAGTAGGTGGTAAAACTCAATAGATTTTTTTGAGATTGTTTTTTACCTAGCGGTACTTTTCTAAAAACTAATTGTTGCGTCGAAAATACATAATTATGTTACTTTTCCTCATCTGGATAAATAATAAGCTTGAAATTAATTTTAATGATTAAGTGCAAATTTTTAGCCTTAGGCCATAGACCACCTTGACCGTTTTGTTTGTAAAAAGGTTTTTTGCTAAATCTTAAAAGCAATAAAATTTTCATTTCTAAAATTTATTCCTCACATAACTGTCCACAGATAAACAAGAAAAATGACTTAAAATCTGGAGAATTTTATGAGATTTTCCACTAAATCTTGTTTTATATTCGAAAATATATGAGCTACTAGATCCTGGGAGAACTATTTGCATGTAGAAGCACTCAGCTTTCTTTAGGCTGGTACTTCAAGAGTACCTTAGCTACAATATCACCCCTGAGAATACCAACACAGCTTTTGCATTGATGGATAATGTACTTAACAAGAAATATTTTTAAACTAGAATCAAGCCGCCATTTTGACGGAGTGCATTGTTTATGGTATGTATAATATAAAAAGTCTTCATTTAGTATTTTGTCGTATTGGTATTGGTTATTTTTTCAACAAAATTAAATGTTTTTGTGGTAGGTTATTAAAATTATTTTTTTACCTACCATATGTTTTATTTTTTTGTAAAATTAGGCATACCTTCCTACTTACATAAGAAGCGAAGCTTACTTCAATACTTAGGTATTTACAATGTACATAATTTTATTATTCTCCTCAATTTTCTATTTTCCTTAATTAATTGTTGTATTTTTTTATACCTACCATATACAGGTAAACAGTAAGAAAAGTTTTCATAGAATAAGTATTTTAATTTAAACACATCCTACTATGGTGAAATATTGAAAATTCATTAATAGCTTCTACGTAAACCAGTGAAGCTGCTTATTTTTATTACACAATTCATAATGACTATCAAGAACAACATCAGTCAATCACATCAAGGACAGAAAGTAAAGAACGAAAATAAAATCTTACGCAATAGGTATAATAAAAACAAACGACATGCGATTTATAAAGATATCAAACACGTTACTTATAATATTATCTATTAAAAAGGAAAATATTTTTGTTTGTTTGATTATATTTACGCCAAAACGGAGCTGTAAATAGACAATGATTATTTTGAGATAGTTACAAGGCTGAAAGCGACATAGCTTAAAAAAATCTACACGGGACCATGTTATCCCTACGGGAGACCATTTCACCGCCATCTATCGTCGAAGAGGAGAACTAAGTACTGCTCCGACTATGGAATGTTTTTTCAAATTTACTTTCTTGCTTACTAAAGCGCCCCCAAACATATTTTAACAAACCGTTTGAACAGTGATAGCTCATGACCATGGTTACCAATTAAAGCGGGAAAACCGCGTGCAAAAACAAAGATAATATGTATACTTATAAAAATATAAATAATATGAAGAAATGACAATGAAAACGCCCCGATAGATAAGTGGAAATGTTGTCAACAACTTCGACGCGTCATGACGTTATCGCGTCGCCTCGCGAGTCAATTACATCATGCAAGTGCCGGTATCAGGCCTAGTTCGCCTCTGGGGGCTCGGCCTATTGATAAATACGTACATATAAAGTTATAAACGATTGCCTACATCAAAATATATGATACAGATGTTTGTGCGCGAATTCAGTTTTTAGCCGTGAGCCTGAGCGTAGTGATTTCTTGGAACCGGGTGTTGTTTTTTCAAATTTAGAATGGAAGACTGGGCATGGGCAAAGATGTTTATTTTTTAAGACACATTTTTTTTTATTATTGTCTTTTGGACCTTGTGGATTACCTAATAGTCATTTTCAATATTTAGAAGGCATGTCCTTATTATTTCATAAATGAAATGGTATCGTATGGGCGTCGTAATTCTAGGGTTCAGGTTAATAAAGACAGCCTTTTCTGAAGAGGAAACCAGTTAAGGACCATATTGACTATAAAAACAAAGGTTCATTTTCCTAACACATGTGAACCCGAACAGTCATCGTAGCGTAGCGTAGTTGCCAGTGTGCCATAAGTAAAAACCAAAAAATAATAATAAATGTCTAACTAAATTATAAAGGGCAATGACTGTTTCCAGAAGTAGAAAAACATAATATGATTTTGATAGCTAATGTTATTATATTTTAATTAATCGATTTAGTGTGTTTAGCATTTAAGAATAGATTAGGCTTATCTTATACTTCTTAGAATTAAATGAAATTAGGTTTCACCGCTATGTTCGTACTTAGGTAATTGATAAGCAGTCGTTAAATTCTTTTTTGTACTCATTGTGATGTTGTCTACCTAATACTAGTTTAATTAAAAGAAAGTAAGTACCTACTTATCAGACGGTCAAAAGAATTCCTATGATTTATTTTGCGAAAATATTTTTAACCTATATACATATAAACTTTGTGCAACATAACATTACAAAGGCGTACTTTATGGCGTAGGCCTTCTTACCAGTCAACCTTAGCACAGCTTAGGGTGACGCAGAGAGAATTTGGTTATAGTTTTAATTAATTATACCTAGCTTCAAAAAGTTTTTAGCTTCGCTGACGAACAGACTACTATTCTATTTTGACGTTTCAAAAGTACCTATTTATGGTTTCGTTGGAATCAATGATTTTACTTTGACTTAATCAGATAGATTAATTTATAATTTTTTAACCTTTTTTTTTGTCAGTCGATGGCCGTGGCAGAACGTTTAGAGGATCTGTAACATAAGATCCGTTCCCAAAAAACATTGATAAGAGAGACGTTCTGCTATGAATTAATGTTGTTAAAGTTTATATTTTTTCTGAATAATATTTTAGTTTGATTGTTTATGTTCGAGTAGTGGTCTTAAAAGTACGAATGTCCAGTAATAAGTGTTCGAATTTCGAAATTCTTTAATTTGAAATTCTTTAATTCTTAAATTTGCTTACAGATACAATAACAAATTCCCAACATCTTTAGTGACTTACTATTTCACCCTATTTTTCAAAACGTTGTTCCACACTAGTTTTTTCCTGTGTCGTGGGTGCATTTACCTACGAACATACATGTAATTCACATACACATCACACCCAGACGAATTTGTGGATCGCACAAAGAGTTGTTCCGTGCAGTAATTGAACCCGCGACACGTTGCTCGGTAGCCAGTTGTACAGCCACCACGCTAATCGTGCAGTCACCTACGAGTCCTGTTTTACGGTACTTTAAAAACCATAAAATAATTGACTATATTGCTTGTATAAAAATACTATCGCTCCTCTTACAGCTGGCAAAAAGTGGGCGTTACCTTAACTATTGCACACAAACAACTTACTTAGCGTTAAAACCTAAGATATTATGTATTATGTTTAACCCCTTAGCCGCCGACAGAAAGATATTAAAGGCGAAACCTCTTCTACCATAGGGTCACCGGTGACTAACGTGGCGGCTAACGTGTTAAGCACCGATATTACACACTAGCTTCCACACGCAGCTTTGCCTGCGTGGTAGATGTGTTGTAAATAGCCTATAGGTATTTTAATCCAGGGTATCTCCTAACTACATGCCAAATTTCAACCAAATCGGTCCAGCTGTTTTTGCGTGAAAGAACAGAAAGAATAACAAACATACGTCCATTTATTCTCACAAACTGTCACATTTATTATATTTGTAGGATAGTAGGATGGGATATTCCATTATTGTTGGGTGCACATAAGTTTTTTTTCTCAAAATAAACCAGGACCACAGATCTATAAGGAACTGTCGAAACCGGTTTAAAAGTATCTCGCTTGACTTCTTTTACGCTCCTCGCCGTCGGCAGCACAAACAGTCCATCAAGTTTTGACCCATTGGGAAACTTGACTTATACAATATAAGAGATGTTTCATTTTAAATTGCGATTTATTAGTAGTTCTAAGTTTTGGACATATTATTGGGTCGATTCTTTGTCAAAACAGACAATTAATCCATCAAACCCCAAGCGAGCGCGTTCGAATTGCCACAATTAAAACGTTTAATATCTTTTTATAACGATAAACTCATTTTAATTCCAAGACATATTGGTAAACGCGAGTTTAATGATGGCTCCATGAAAATGTCACTAAATATTTCATCATTAACCTGTTTGTAAAGACTTGATTGATTGAAATCTTTAGCAATAACAACAAGACACTCTCTGCATAGCCGATGAGTAATTGTTTTTATTTGTTACAATCAGGAAATCGTTTGCTATATCAGTGTTTACATTTGCATGCGTAAACAAGATGTGCTCACAAAAGAAAAAGAACGGTAGGTAGCAAAAGCAGGGTAGCGACCGATCTGACATTTACAACTTGACAGTTGGTTGCCTTAGGACGCCATTACTGACATTAAGTAGGTAGCGAAAAAAAAATTGCGGTTCCCGCGAAAAGTTTGACAGTTAACCTAATTACATATTCAAAAGAATTCCGAATTTAAATTCACATGTTTACACGTGACGCGCCAAGAATAGGAAGAAGGTATTTAAAATGAAGTGGAATCACTTTTATTACTTTACTTTAACAACAGATAGAAACGCGAAATCAGTTGTATTTATCCTTGTAAAAGTAACTATCGGCACGATGTTTATAATTTGATAAAATATTGTTATTATTATTCCGTTTCTATCACTGGCTGACTGCAATGCCGATTACTTTGCGTCATTTTCTATGAGCGTTCTATATTTAATTACGAAACAATCGGAAGAAAGTCCTTCTATATTTAAACGCACTGAGACCACAACAAAAAAGTAAAAAAAAAGAATAACAACCATAAATATCTTACCTTTTCTTAGTTAACGGTGCGAGAACGAAAACCGGATTTCTCCCACACGATGTAGTTTCACGTTATTAACGATTTTTATTAAAAAAAAATGCGCAAGACGTGTAGTATGCGGTCGACGCACTAGTGTACTGCTGTAAACAACGGGCATCGAGATGTTACAATTACTTGCCAGGCATCGCTATCAGTGATACGACGTCGTCTTGTGATTGTCGTTGCCAAACGCTGAAGAAGATAGGTCAAGGATACAGGTGACATTAAATCGACGTTGGATGATTTGCATACTAGATAATACATTAGACACGCCTTTGTAAAACATAAATTATGCAGCTGCAAAGATAAATAATTCTACGACATTTAATATTATTTATTTTTAATAAACCTATTTTTCATTTAGAAACCTAGGCTGAATAAGAAAATACTTTTGCATTTTAAAATAGATAATATAATTCTGACAAAAAAATGACATTAAAAATGGCGGGAGGCGTAATAATAAAAATTAAATTAATTATTTAGTGGAATGGATCACGACAGATCCTCAGGCTAACCATACGAAGAATGAATTGTAGATTGATTTAAATACATCATTTACACAAGAATACGGCACTAAAAATACATATAAGTGTGTAGGTATGTATACTACGTGTTAATATACATCGATAATGTCATTGACATTTGCTAGAATAAAAATGTACTTTATGCTTAACTACTAAGGATTCATTTCCTTTATTAATTAAGGTTTTGATAACCACAAAAACTATTTTAAATTTGAGGATCTTGTTTATCTACTTTTGTTTGCTATAGAAATGTTTTATTTGTCAAAAATGCCTAAGCGTTATTGAAGAGTACGCTGTGACTTCTATAAAAACAAGAAAGTTCTGGATCTGTTTTTTTTTATGTTGGTTAGGTAGCGCGGCAAACGAGTAGGATCTCCTGACGGACACCCGCAACTTAAAAAGAGGTTACAAGTTCAAAATCATAAATAATTTATTTCAATTAGACCCTTACACATGCACTTTTGAATGTTAAACAACATTTTGAAGATATAGTGTCAGTCTGTCGATCAGTCCTCTTAGTGAAGCTATTTGCTCGTTCCAAAGTGTAGATTCCGATGGAGAAAAACGAGCAAAACTCCATCGTTACTCTTTTTAAATCAGTTTCAAGTGCGTTACTGCCCCTTGGGGACTAGGAATGAGGTTTGTGGCCTTTTTTGTTACGGGGGAAAATCGTCATACCGATTCTCCCGCCCTGGGTGAGGTGAGAGAGGGAGAAACTCTTACAAATGACTTAAAACTATCCCGTTCCTTCTCCCGTTCAGGACTGGAAGCCGTAGTGTCTATATTATTGTGTTTGCATCCACAGCCCCAGTTTATAAGGATTGGGGCTCCATTAACTTTACTATACCTACATATTATACAGAATGAGATGCAAATCAGTATGCAAAATTTCGGGGTAAGCGCAATGAGGCACCGCGACCTCGGCACAGAGCAGGAAGCAGCAGCAGCAGAAGGAACAGGGGAGTTTCTAGTCAGTAAGAGTCTGACACTCGCTCCTGGCCGGCCCTGGGCGGGATAAGTCATTTGATGATTTTCCCCTCACAAAAAAAAATATACAGAATTTAATCACCAAGACATAGCATTTTGTTGTTAACCCTGACTATGCTAACTTCAAGTCTGGATTAGGGATTTGAGGATTTGGCGAATTTGGGATTAGGGGTCTATCGTTATCAAAATTAATAGATTGGGTAGTTTCCTAGGTCAAAAATAAATTAATCCGACGTTTAAAATGTTGAAAAATAACTACTTATACTTTTATTAATCGACCGATCGATACACTAAATTTTAGATATATTTCAAGTAATTTTTAAGAAAGAAGTACGCTATTTGACGCAAAAATACTATGACGTCGTAGGTAACTATGAGTTTTTCATACAAATTTCATAGAAAAGTATCGTTTTTGACATTTGGATAAAGTATTAAATTTGACTAGTTGGAAACTACGCTATTGTCATTATTCTAAATTCTTTCATGGTGTTTAGGTACATATCTGATGAATATACAAGTACTTATTAGATGTTCAAACTACACATCAATTTTTCATAGAATATTCCATAATAGTATATTCCATCTATTCTTCAACAAAAAGGTGTTTAGTAAAAGTCACGATACACGTCGATAGACATATTAATAATAAACTAGCTACTCCCGCACGGTTTCACTCGCTGCTCGGCTGCATTTAATCGTAGCGTGATGTTTTATAGCCTATAGCACTCAGGGACACTGTAGCTATCAATAAGTGAAAGAATTTTGGAAATCTGACCAGTGGTTCCAAAGATTACCCACTACATACAAACTTACAATACATACCTCTTTATAATATTAGTATAGATGATAATTATTTCGAGTTCATTACCCTTAAGACAATTAACTTTTACAATAGCAAAAATATTTATACGGTACTTCGTGCGTATACCTAGTCTAGCCATAAATACTGTAACAAATAAAAAAACATTTTTTCTATTGCAAGTAACATTTATTACTTTTCAGTATGTAAGTTTGACACATAAATATAAAACAATTTAAAACATAATAAGCTTATTCGAAGTGGTCTCCATTGGCTGCAATACAGTCTAAACGTTGAGGCCAGTTATCAATAGAAGCACGCACTCTTTCCATGGGAAAATTCTTCACTGCCAATCGTATGAATTGTTTTAGGGAGTCCAAATTATCATGACGTTTAGAGCAAGCCCTACTCTCTAAAACTGACCATAAATCATAATCCAGCGGATTAAGGTCGGGACTAGACGACGGCCAGTCTTCAGCTCTGATGAAGTCGGAAACGTTCGTTTCCAACCAAGACTGCGTGGACCGAGCTTTATGACCCGGCGCCGAGTCTTGCTGGAAGGACCATTGTTGGTTATTGAACATGGTGTTGTTAAGGGGCTTAACTACCTTCTCAAGAATGGTATTTTGATACACTTGTGCCGATGTTTTGATACCTTTTTCACAAAAGTATGGCTCAGTCACTCCTTCATAGCTAACACCCCACCAAACCATCACTGAAGTCGGATAATGCCCACGTTGCACTCTGTCGACTAATTGAGAAGCTTCCTTAGAGCTTTGAGCATAAATACGGTCATTTTGTTTGTTAAAATGTTGCTCAATTGTAAAAATTTACTCATCGGTAAACAAAACTTTTCTGTGACCTCCCTTTGCGTACCGCTTCAGTAGTTGATTAGATTTTATCACCCTATTATTTTTTAAATTATCATTTAAAAAATGTCCAGTGCGTCTCTTATAGGCTGCAAGTCCTAAGTCGTCTTTTAAAATACGCGACATGGTTCTAGGTGCTATGTTTATCTCCCGAGATAAAATCTTTTGCTTTCGGACAGGATTTCTTCGAATTCTTTCCCTTACTGCTTTGACCACCATTTTCGTACGAACACTACGTGGACGGCCAGATCTTTTTCTGTCACAAACAGAGGAGGTCTCATTGTACCTATTAATAGCCCGGTACACAAACATTTGACTAATGCCAAGCGTGTGGAGAGTTTTAAAAATTGCATTTGGCTCCATACCCACTTTGTGTAATGCAATCACAGCGATTCGGTTCTCTTTATCACCCCACTCCATTTGAATATCGCCAAATATTGAACAATTTATTGGCGCCAAAATAAGAAAACACAATGAAAAATTATATAAAAATGACAGATTCCAAATTCAAATGTAATATTTTGTTTATTTTTAATTGTAACAGTATTTATGGCCAGACTATGTATTATGTATTCTACTTAAAATTAAAATTCACCATTGACTAATGACCAAATTGCATTCGGCTGTCATTCTTACGTCACATGGTTCATCATTTGCAGAACAAGACTCAATGACAATGATAATACAATCGTTATGACCGTTATTGTTTAATTTTCACAATGTATTTACTGGTTGAAGACAAATCAAGGTCTTCTTTATTTAAGAAATATTGTTTTTCAGTTAATTTTTCATAGTGTTTGTTATTCGTTGAACTCTTGTGAGAAAATAGACTAGATATCTTAATAATGATCAATTTTCCATAGACATTCTTTTTTTGCCAGCGGCTTTGTCCGCATTGCAAGGGCCTAAAGCCTATGTTATTTCAGACTGCAGTTCAGTATTTTCTACGCGAAAGAGTAACATCCATCCATTCATCCTTACTAACTTTCGCGTTGATAATTATCTACAAGTACCTACCTAACGAAACTACCATTGAGGTAGCCGTAAGGTTGGTAGCCTGGTACGTTTTTATTGTGTGTGGAAAATCATCAATTGACTTCTCCCGCTTCAGGCCGGAGACGCGGTTCATGATAATGCTTGCACCCACAACCCGGATGAGCTACGAACTCGTAATACTTGAAGAAGATGAAACGATTTTCGTTACCAAAACTTTACAGAGAACAAAAAGACAGCGTCGATTCACGATCCCACAGAATCCTGAAAAACATTTTTAGAATAAACCTAAAGTAAAAGGGCGATAATATTAGAATAATAAATAATTTCATAAATAAAAAAATACTAAGAAGATTGTTTCATAAGACGTTTGTGGTATTCGTGTACAATAGTTTCCAATACCAAAAGGATATCGTATTGAAATTCATAAATAACATGACAATAGGCGCCCGCCATTTTGTGAAGCGACATCTGTCGGATCGCACGGTACTTCACACTTGTGAACTAAGAACTAACAATACAGATCAAAGGGAAAATGTTTTTGAATGTATTTCATTTTCTTTGTAGATACTCTTCTTCTTAAAGATGTATTTTCTCTGTTGGTATGTCCGTAAGCGGTTTAAGTTTACTTATGGGGTATAAATATGTTTTTCTTCTAGACTTTTCCACGGGTTAAATGTGTCAACAAGGGTTATTTGTAGGTACTGCGAAGATTTTTACTCGTAAAATCATATTTACACCCACAACGGGGACAGATGAACTGATGAAGGTCCGAAATTTCCAAAAGAGTGAATTTCAAGTGTATCTTGTAACTTATGATGAGAAGATATTGTTTTTTTATTTTAAAGAAACCACAAACTTTTTTTTTTCGTAAAATCGAAAGTTGACCATTATAGGGCTTAACCGAAATTTTCTCGTCGTGGGTGCGTTTATTTTTTTATTACTGTAACATACTTTACGTAGACATTACACTCAGACCCGGAACAACTATTTGTATCCGCGAAAATATCAGTAACACAGAGAAGCTCAATGATCTAAGTGTGGGAGAGCCAAGCTTCGGCACGAATGGGTCGGCTCGACCGGAGTGATACCACGGCCTCACAGAATACCGGCGTGAAACAACCCACAGCGTTGTGTTTCGCCGTGTGAGTGAGGTTACCGGAGGCCTAATCCTTCCCCTTCCCCTATCCCTTCCCAATCCTTATATCCGCAACCCCTATCCCCAAAAGGCCGGCAACGCACTCGTAACTCCTTTGGTGTTGCGTGTGTCCATGGGCGGCGCCTATTGCTTACCATCAGGTAATCCGTCTGCTCGTTTGCCGACTTATCCCATAAGAAAATGATCGACATAAAATAGGATGATGAAACTCAACTCATGAAATTCAAGTGATAAAGCAAGCGGCAAGTCCTCGAGTATTTAGCCGGGGTTGCGAAGCAAGCGCATTAAGGTAATGCGGCCTCGGCGACTAAGGTAAGGGGGGGGGGGGGGGGTGTCTGACAGTCCTTCTCGCCTCATCCGGGACGAGAAAGTCATTAGATGACACAAAAAAAAGACACGCTGTGTTGCTCGGTTCAACTGTGATGCGTGGTTGGCTCAGGGTCTCGACGATCAGCTGCTGGGATCCACAAATTATAGTTCTGTGTGCGCTTTTGCGATTTAACTACGGAACCCTTAAAAATAAGAAAAAAAGACTAATGTGAAGCAGGTGGGTAGAAAGTTAAACAAATATAACTTAACAAATGTCTAAATATAACGGAAGCCTATAACAGCTCTAAGGTATAATAAAAAATCTTAAAAAAATATACATACCTAGATATTTAAGTGAGCAAATTACGCAATAAATGTATATCCCTCATTTGAGGGCAACATTTTCATTTAAATGATATGTTTTGAATGTCATATGCTACTGGTAATTGCTACCCAGGGTGTACGGTTAAGCAACCGCACATTGTACTTTGATTTGGCCTAGTTAGAATACTGCAAATTATGTTAATTTATAATAAAATATAAGATAGTCACGTACTCACGTAGGCCAGTCTTCGGTATAATATCGAGCTCGCGCAACATTTAACATTTTAACATTTTTTATAACATTTTTAATTAATTTCTTTTTATTTTAGTGCATTTTCGTATTAAAATACCTTTTTAAACATTAACATTTATTTTATTAACATCCAACATTAACTGTAAGGGTTCAAGCCCTTACATTTTGGTCCTTCGAGCCGTTAAGTGTAAAATCAGTGCCGTGGTACGGTTTCACTCGCGGGAACATTTGAACATTAAACTCAGACATTAATCAGAACATTCAACAGAACATTACAAACAGTGTGATCAGTGATAATCAGTGAGAGTACACAGAACGAGGTGAAGTATAAGCAGCAGGCAGTAAGCAGCGAATCCGGTGAGCACGTTCCATATTACCTAAATTTCTAAAATTTTGGATTTGTGAACCGCGAAACAACAATGTCTTCTTACGATGCTTTACTTGACTCTCAATCGGACAATCTTAACGCTATTAAACGTATAAATGAAAACTTTAAGAAGATAGTCCTACACGAAAAACCACTCTTGAGTATCACGATGAAAGACTTCAGAAGCTGGAGGAGTATTGGAGTGACTTTAAAAACAACGACATCCAATTAGCCTTATTTGAAGGCAAGAAGTCTGGACCTTATTATGAGAATCGCGTTTACGAGCGCTTGGAACAAATATACGAAGAGACGAAGAGTATGATAAATAAGTCGAAACAAAGATTATTGGCGAAAATCGAAGACGATAAATTTACTTCGTTTACTCAGTTGCAACAACAAGAAGAAAGGTCGAGTGCTCAAGAGGTGGTTAAAGAACAACGGGAACGAGAAGAGGTCACATATGATGTGAAGAACACGACGTCAAATGAAGAGTTAGTCGTTGATCAACGGACTAAAGATATGTTAAATGAGCAGCGGTCAAACATCAAGGCGTTTGAGCGAACAATACGTAACATGGACATTGAAAATTTGAAAGAAAAGTGGCAACTTGAAGATAAATTGAGGTCAGTTACGCAACGTTGGGAAAAAGTCGATACGACGTATTGGAAGCTGGATAACATATTAGTCAACATGCAAGCATTTGAAAGTGATTATAACAGACTAGAAAGGCTGTATGAATTCAGTAAGGAACAAATTAACAAGAAGATTTGGGAGAACAAACACCAGGAAAAATCCACGCCTCAAATTGAACTACCGATTTTCAGTGGCAGCTATGCCCAGTGGACAACATTTAAAGACTTGTTCGTGGAAATCGTGCATCGTAACACTTTTATTTCTAACGCTCAAAAAATGCAACATTTAAAGGCAAAGTTAAAGGGAGAGCCCGAGCGATTAATACAGCACATGAACATTAGTGCTGACAACTACGAAGCCAGTTGGCGGATTCTTCAGCAGAGGTACGACAATAAGAGACTGTTATTTACCTACCAAGCCAACATGTTACTGAGTCTACCCAGCATACAAACCCCAACGGCATCACTACTGAAAAGAATGCATGACACAACCATTGAGTGCCTTCAGGCTATTCAGAACCTGAAATATGATACTTCCAGTTGGGATCCTTTAGTGGTTCACATTTTAATGCAAAAGCTAGACGCAGACACATGCCAGTCCTTCAAAGAATCCATGGAAAAACCAAAGGAAATGCCATCATTAAACGAGTTACTGAAATTCATCGAAACAAAGTTTATGTCAATGGAATCGGGTGCAAATCCGAACCGCCCGCGGAACTCTAACAGTCAACAGCAAAACACTCAGCCGAAAACAGTACATAATGCAACATACAGCAAGCCTAAAGCGCAGCAACAGACCAGTCCAGGTGGAGCTAAGAACATGCCGAGAACATACCACAACAAACAAACATCTCATCATTCTTTTATAACTTGTCCTAAATGTAATAAGCAACACGGTCTCTATAATTGCAGAGAATTTTTAAGTATGTCACCAGACGAAAGGTTAAAAACCGCTAACAACCTACATGTATGTCTAAATTGCCTGTTTAGTCATAACGGCGAAAAATGCACGTCGGAAAAAAGGTGCAAGCACTGCGATGAGTCGCATAGCAGCATTTTACATGACGCGATTGGACTTGCGAAATCGAAAACTAACAGAGTTAATGTAGGTCAACAAGTAAACACGCATTTAGCTCATGACAACTCGAATGAGGTATTACTAGCCACTGCCCAGGTCAAGACAATAGCCAATGACGGAACTATTGTCATTTTACGCGCTTTATTGGACCAGGGCTCTCAGGTCAGCATCATTACAGAAAATGCTGCACAAAAATTGCAGTTAAAACGGGAAAGGATGAGCGCGGTGGTGTCAGGTGTTGGTGCTTCAGCCACCACCAACTGTAAAGGAGTGCTCCATCTCAAATGCCAAGCGATATACAACAATTTTAACATTAACATTAATGCGTTTATTATGAAGAAAATAACAAACAAACTGCCAAGTAAGACAATAAATAAAGATAGTTTTGAACATTTACAACATTTGCAACTCGCTGATCCAGATTTTAACATATCTCAGAATATAGATTTACTATTGGGAGCAGAGGTATATTCTGAAATATTGTTAGAGGGGCTACTAAAAACAAACACGTCATCCGTTATAGCACAACAAACACATTTAGGCTGGATAGTATGTGGTAATTACAAAACATTTAATTGCCATGTAATTGTCAACAACATTCAGGATCTTGCCCAATTCTGGGAACAGGAGTCTTTGCAAGAAGAGAAAGAAGATTTCGACCCAGACAACAAGTGCGAACAGCTGTACAAAGAGACAACAACGCGACTTCCTGATGGACGATACCAAGTTCGTCTCCCCCTCAAGGACAATTTTATTGAACAATTAGGAACATCGAAACCACAGGCCATCGCTCAATTTCAACAGCTAGAGCGAAGGATGGTTAAAAACTGTGCGTTTGCAAAGAATTATAAGGCCTTTATGGAAGAATATGAAGAAATGGGTCACATGGAGAAAGTCGTAAACAACACTGAGAACAACAACATGGAATATTATCTTCCACACCATGGGGTAGTGCGGCCAGGTGCTATCACAACGAAACTTAGAGTTGTGTTCAATGCATCGGCGAAAACAAGTTCAAAACGCAGTCTTAATGACTTAATGGAGGCAGGACCGAACCTACAAAAAGATATTTTTAGTATCTTGCTGAAATGGAGACAATACAAATATGTCTTAACATCAGACATTGAAAAAATGTATCGATTTATAATGGTGCATCCAGAACATCAACCTCTACAGAAAATAGTGTGGAGGGATTGTCCACAGCAACTGCTAAGAGAATATCAACTATGTACAGTTACCTATGGTACCAAGGCCGCTCCATTCTTAGCACTCCGAACACTTCAACAGCTAGCAAAGGACGAAGGTGACAGGTACCCGGAGGCTAAAAACATCCTACTCAACCAATTTTTTGTAGATGATGCGTTATTCGGAAAGGATACCATGGACGAGGTCCGAGATACAAGAGACCAACTTATACAGTTATTAAAGGAAGGAGGGTTCAATCTCAGAAAATGGTCGAGTAACGAACGTCAACTGCTAGAAGATCTGCCAGAACATATGATTAGTCCAGTCAGTTTAACCTTTACTGAGGCATCAGCGTCTAAAACATTAGGCTTGGCATGGAATCCGAAACAAGATGAATTTATATTTTCAACCACACTAAAAAACAAAACCGAGTCGGAAACCAACAACAAGTCGTCCAAACGGCAAATCTTAAGCGACATATCAACAATTTTTGATCCATTGGGGTTATTATCGCCAATTACAATCAAGGCAAAAATCTTATTCCAACAGATCTGGAAGTACAAAATCGAATGGGATGATACTGTTCCAGATGAAATAGAAAAGGAATGGAGAACATTAAAAACAGAATTAACAAACATGCAACCTTTCAAAATTAACCGATGGCTTGGATTAAGAGCGAACAAGAATTGTGAATTACACGCATTTTGTGACGCATCAGAAAAAGCGTTCTCGTGCGTAGTATACAGTAAGATTACTGAAGGAAAACAGCAACAGATTGCATTGGTTGCGGCAAAAACAAAGGTCGCTCCAATACAAAAACATCAAACACTCCCCAGACTTGAGTTATGCGGCGCTCACCTGTTAGCTCAACTGGTAAATAAAATAAAACTTTGCTTTGATAAGCCTAACATTAAAGTAACAGCTTGGACGGACTCGATGATCGTACTTGGCTGGCTAAAGGGAGATGTCTCGCGATGGAAAGCCTACGTCGGACACAGAGTTCAAGAGATCATATCTGTAGTGCCCGCAGGGAGTTGGAAGCACGTGAGATCGGAACAAAACCCGGCTGACTGTGCGTCACGTGGACTACTGCCGTCTCAGTTGCACAACTTTCCTCTGTGGTTTAATGGACCTGAATGGCTTAACAGTGAAACCATTCCTGAAACACATGACACGATAAAGATGCCTGAAATAGAACTAAAAAGGGTGCATGCAGTTACGTTACAAACTACCGAAAACAAAAACATTAACTTTGTAACTGAACTACTTAACAAAAACAGCTGTATTATGACTATAATACGCATCGTAGCTTGGGTGTCGCGTTTCATAACAATCACGTCGCAAGGCCGTCGGCACGGGGAAGACGCAGCTATGGATCATCCAAACATGAATGACCCGGCCGCGTCAAAACAATGTAATTTAACACTCTCTGATATTCGATGCGCTACTAACATAATAATAAAACATGTACAAAACGAATATTACGAACAAGAAATCCATGAATTAAAGACTAAAGGAAGGATAAGCAAAAATATAGGACTCCAGAAACTGTACCCTTACCTGGATAAAAATAACATATTACGGGTCGGAGGGAGACTACAGAATTCAAACTTACCAGAAGAAACAAAACACCCAGCTATCATCCCAAAAAACAGCAAACTGGCGTATCTTTTAGTTGCCCGTGCGCATGCTACAACACTACATGGTGGAGCGAGACTAACTACGGCTACATTGAGACAGAAATACTGGATCACAGGAGGAAATAACACTGTGAAAAAATACCTGCAAGACTGTGTTAAATGTTGTCGCTTCAAACCAACCAAACAATACCAATTAATGGCTGACCTACCCAGGGAGAGAATAACACAATCACCACCATTCTATCACACAGGTGTGGACTTCACAGGGTTTGTTAATGTTAAATTAAACAAGGGCCGGGGCGTCAGAACGAGTAAAGGTTACGTCGTTGTATTCGTGTGCATGACAACAAAGGCGGTGCATTTAGAACTTGCATCAGATTTATCATCGCAAACATTTATACTGGCTCTCAACCGCATGATTGGGCGACGAGGCTGTCCAAAACATATTTATTCGGACAACGGAACAAACTTTGTTGGAGCCGAAAGGGAGTTAGCCAAACAACTGCATATATCCCAAACATTTAACAACGACACCTTATCGAAAAAGTGTAACGAGATGGGGATAGAGTGGCATTTCAACGCCCCAAGCTGGCCGACTGCGGGAGGACTTTGGGAGGCTGCAGTTAAGTCTATGAAATATCACCTAAAGCGTGTCCTAGGAGAGCAAAAGTTGACATACGAAGAGTTTCTAACACTTCTTACGCAAATAGAAGCCTGTATGAACTCTAGACCACTTTGCCCCTTAACAGAGGATGTAGACGATATTGATTACCTTACACCTGCACATTTTTTAATTGGCCGACCTTTAACATTCTTACCTACGGAAAATATCGAAAATAAAAACATCAACATTCGACATAGGTGGCAGTTGTTAGACAAAATGAAACAAGGGTTTTGGAGCAAATGGTCATCAGAATACCTGCAACAACTTCAAGTTCGTAGTAAATGGCTTAACAAAACAAATAATTTATCAATAGGGGATATTGTCTTAATTAAAGAAGACTGCCTTCCTCCTGCGAAATGGGCACTTGGCAGAATACAGGAAGTTCACCCTGGGAAGGACAATCTGGTCAGAGTAGTGACGTTAAAAACTAAAACAGGACTACTAACAAGACCAATAACAAAATTAGTGAAACTCCCAGTACCAAATTCTCCTATAGAAGTACCTGACACCACCACCTCCAATGACAAAAGCTGCAGTGAACCACAAAAGGCTGTAACAAATAATACTAAACAACGTTTTAAATCAAGCAAGATAAGTTCCAGCCTGCTATGTATCCTCGTAACATTGCTAACATTATTTCAGCCCACAAGGCAGAGCAGTGACGGCATAAACGTCACGCCGTTTGAACCAAATAGAGGGGTGTATTTTGACAAAATCGGCAATTTGCAAACCGTACATGATGACTGGAAGATAGTAACTTATTATAACATGACAACTTACTGGCAAGGCATGGAAAATATACATAGAGTTGTGAAACACCTAGGAGAAAGATGTGAGCAATTTGCTTACCAAACGCTGTGCAAAACAATTATGACTGAATTCGAACAGGAACTCAATGAACTAGATCATAACAACTACATGTTAGAAACTCATCATGGGCAAACCAGGGGGCGCGTTACCCGAGGCCTCGTCGATGGAGTAGGTTACCTTGCAAACAGCCTATTCGGCGTGCTAGATGAAAGGTTCGCAACACAATATAAAAAGGACATAGAAACATTACATAACAACAGAGACCATTTATTAAATCTGATCAAAAGTCAAACCTCAATAATTGAGGCACACAATAACATTTTAAAGAGAAACGAAGAAGCAATGAACTCTCAGTTCAATCTATTAGAGCAACACCTTAATGCAACAGAGAACTATCTAAAGAAATTGAACGAAGCTGTTCAACAAGACGAAGCGCTGAACTACTTTAACATCATGGCTCTGACAAGTTCAACAATTCTGTCCAAACTCCGCCACATACAACAGATGCTGTTAGACACAGCTATTAACATTCACCATGGTCATGTAGACACCAGACTTTTACCGCAGAACCAACTCTTTCAGGAGCTTAACATTATATCTGGACAATTGCCACAACAATTATCGCTACCCGTTGACAACATTCAAAACCAATTAGCCGATATTTACAAACTACTTGAAGTAAAATCTAGATTATTTGATAAGTATTTCATCATCGAAATAACATTACCACTAACGGGCGACACCCCATTCACTATATATAAAACAATTCCCATTCCTATGATCAAAAATAACAACCAGTCAATTACAATGAAAACTAACTCAGAATATGTTGCAGTAAATGTGAGAAAAGAGACATACATGCAGCTAACAAACAGTGACCTGGAACATTGTATTAAAATAGAACCAAGGACATATGTATGCTCACTGAACAAACCAACACGCAACATGCGAAATCATCAAATTCCATGCGAAATCGGCGCAATAACAAATATTACATTATCAAAATGTATCTACACATCCGAGTCGTGCAACAACAAATGGATAACATTACAAAAACCAAATACCTGGCTCTATGTCTGCTGCACGGATTGTCAACTGCAGATCATCTGTGAAGGTCGTATGACCACTAAGGCAATACGGTCAACGGGAATTTTAGAAGCCAAAAAAGGATGCATAATTAGAAATAATGAAGAAACATATTACACACAAGTTTATTACACGAACAAAATTTATGTCAACCCGGAAATACCATTGATAGACCTGGATGACATCAACAATTTAACATCGATACAACCGCTTGACTTATCAACAAGCCAACATAACACGCATTTTGTGAAAAACGATTATGAAAAACTTCATAATTCGTTAAAAGAATTAGAAGATCAGACCAAACAGACTGAAATGTCGCAACACGATGTCCATCAATACATCGTTTCGTACTCTACGATGGGACTTCTGATCCTGTCCATATTCGTCGCGGGAGGAGCCTACGTGTACTACAAACGCTGCGGCAAGCTCGCCGTCAGCGCCGCCGACACGCCAATCAGATCACCGCCCCAAAAACCACCAAGAGCTACAGCATCTACCTACGCGACACCTCATTCTTTTAACATATAACTTTATTTACATTTTTATAATTTTATTTACATTTTGTTTTACATGAATTTATTTACATTGATAGGATATTTTATAAGTTTTCTTAATTTTTTGCCCCGCCAAGATGTACGGTTAAGCAACCGCACATTGTACTTTGATTTGGCCTAGTTAGAATACTGCAAATTATGTTAATTTATAATAAAATATAAGATAGTCACGTACTCACGTAGGCCAGTCTTCGGTATAATATCGAGCTCGCGCAACATTTAACATTTTAACATTTTTTATAACATTTTTAATTAATTTCTTTTTATTTTAGTGCATTTTCGTATTAAAATACCTTTTTAAACATTAACATTTATTTTATTAACATCCAACATTAACTGTAAGGGTTCAAGCCCTTACACAGGGATAGAGATGATGTCACTCTTCAGTGCCGCCCTCTATGGCAGTAACAGCTACTTGACTTTACGGGGCGCCATCTCGCGGGGGGAGACGTCAGGTCGAGTTCAAAATTCAAAGTCAAAAACATTTATTGCAATTCAGTTCGTCTGTGAAACTTGAGTTTCTGTAGTCAGTATAAAGTTTTTAATGAAAGAGAATTATAGAAAAGTCAACACAAAAAATTCGTCAATTGCGACTGTTCGAACAAAGTCGCTACCTCTGTCCCTAAAGCTTTACATTTATGTTTAAATTTTAAAAACAACCCTGCAACAGATTTTGGTGCGATATCTTTTAATAGATAGAGTGATTAAAAAGGAAGGTTTACCTATATGTATAATTGTAAAATAACATTCATTAAATAGTGGAATATCAGCATTGTATCCGACAGAAGCCGGGAAGGGTCGCTAGCTTAAAATAAAATCGTTTTCGCAACTTCCCACTGTCAATGACAGCCTACAAGGACTGACCATAAACAATATTAAAAAAAGTACACCATTAGGAACTCTTTAGACCTTGTTCCATTATCTTTACGTACAAATTACACCGTATAAGTCTAAATTAATGTCCATAATATAATTTTATTAAATTACTTTACGAGAAGGTAGAATAAAAGTCTCCAGTGGAAATGGCAAGCGTATTATTCTGTTTTTCTTTCTTTGAGGCCTTAAAGGCCATGGTGATTGATTGTAACTACTTGCGTAGGATTGCCAAAAGGTAGAAACTGCGGCTGCCAACCGCAAGGTCTGAAGAATTGCAAATGACTATTTAAATATTTATCAAATTTCAAATTTCACCCTAAGACCATTTTGCTCGTCAGTTGACCAAAGAAACGGAATATAATTTTATACATTGGCGTCATCATTTTAACATTTCTATTTATATCAAAATGGTAAAATTAGATTAAAGTACACAGTAGGCAAGTAACCCCAGTCGGGGTTATGGATGCCAGCACATTAATATACCCCAGCCTAGGCATGGAGGAGGAAAAGGAACGCTGCGGATCTTAGTTAGTAAGAGTCTGGCAATCCTTCTCGACACCCAAGGCGGGAGAAGGCATTGGATGATACTTCCAATTAAACAAAAAAAAAAGAAACGTTAATTAGGTGATAATATACTAGCGCGCAATGTGCGATTTTGATTTCCACAAGAAACAATTCATTGTGTGATCCACAAATTATTTTTATGTATCGTGACACATGATTTAAATTTATTAAAAGTAACGATTTACTCGTGTGAATTAATAAAAAGATGATCTACTAGTTTTAAATAACAACGGGACTCTTATTCAGGAGCTCCTTTTTTCGGGAGTTTTACTTTTATTGTTATTTCGGGTCTGAGTTCGATATGTTTGTCAACGTACTTACAGAGAGAAAGTAATACTGTACTGGCTGTGTAGTATAAAAAAAAGCCATTTTCAAACTTGCAACATGCATGTTTTCTCAAAAAAATAGAACTTAAAAAAGAACACAGCTCGCTGAGACACAGCCACCTATTAAAAGGAAGGAAATTGAAAAATATGAAAATGTTCTTTTTAAAATATCTCGTATTATTCCCAAAGGAGATTTTCACTTAATCCTTCCCGTAGGTGTGCGTAGAAATATGCGCGGGTTAGCTCTTCTATATAAGATGGTTCCCGCGATCTGCTGGCCACTGTTGTGCTTCAGAAACGAACCAAGACATGTCGGGGGTACGTTGCAGGTACGTACTTTTTAAATTCTTTATCTTTTATTTAAATTTAAATAAAGTGTTTTCAAAAAAGAAGGGAAGGTACCTAAACAATTTATTTAGGAAAGTTGTTTTTTTAAATTGCGGTGTTTTTGGCGGGTTTTTAAAAATGGTGGCGATTATTTTTTTCTTTTTTAGGAACGTTTTGTTATTGTTAGGATTTGCAATGTTAATAATTTTAGTAACAAAATAGGAAATAGGCGTGTTTTTAAAAAAGGTGAACGCGTTTAATTTGTATCTTGATCGAGAAACTTTATTGCATCAGGAAAACTTTTAGTAGTTTGAGTACTTAGGTAAGTGGATTTGTTTTTTTTTTAAATATTTAAATTCAAAGTCAAAGTCAAAATCATTTATTCCAACTAAACCATGAATAGGCACTTTTGAAACGTCAAAATAGAAAATTAGTCTGTCAGTCTGTTCGTCAGTGAAGCTAGGTGCTCGTTCCAAATTGTAGATTCGAAAGGAGAAGAACGACAAGAAACTCCATCGTTACTCTTTACAATATATATATATATATATATATATATATATATCTTTTACAATTTCACTAATATAACATTTTTAGTATACATTATTGTACCATTATGTGAGAACCGTGGTGAGAACAATGCAGAGACAGGTTGTAAAAAAAAGAACAAATGATGGGATCTATCATTTAAATTTTAATTCTTTGTCGTCTCGAAGATGGCGCTCACATATTCGTACTCAAAATCTTTGATTTAATTAATTTAATGTTGTATGCACAAAAGAACTTAGGCGGACATAATGCCTGGGGCATTCTCATATCCTGATCTTATCTGTATAAGAACTTGGGAAATAGTGCGAAAATAATTTTCTTTCTGAAAATTCTCTCCTCCTCATCTTGTGTAGTGTTGCATCTGGCAGAAATATAATTGAATTAAGCTAAACATTTTCCTGTTTCAACCATTTTTCTTTGTGTACCGTACAGACAAACTTTATGTTATAAACGTTTTCTTGCAGGTAAGTAGCATAAGCAAGGGTCGTGGAAAGTTTCATTATTTTTTAGATAATTGAAAACTTTTTATAATATTCCTAGGTGGTTTCTTAAAATTTTAATTAAAGTACTCGTATGTAAGTTTTTTTGTTATACATGACAATGTATGAGTTACAATTACTTTTTTATTTTTATTTTGTTTATGTATTACAATTTTGTTTAACAACTTTCAGCCTTCTTGTAAGTAGGTAGGGACATGATCCCATTTTTATAGAAATTTTGAGACTTATGCGGCGACATTACGAAAAACAAATGAATATCACATTTTATCCAATTTTAATTCGAAATTATGTTCTTTAAAATTTAGACTTTCAATGATACAAAAACCGGACGTTCTAAATATTTTTGACTAAGGAAACTTTCCAATTATCCGCTGCTCGGCTCCTACATAGAGTGCTCGTAGCGTGATGTGTAGCATATAGCCTTCCTCGATAAATGGAAAAAAAACTTGTTCAATTTGAACCATTAGTTCCGGAGATTAGTGTATTCAAACAAACAAACAAACTCTACAGCTTTATAATATTATTAGTATAAATTTTACGGAATTGTGCCCTTCGATGTATACTTATTTTTCCCGGCTTTGCTTCCGTTTACCGTATCACGCGCTCGATTACAATACACAACAACTCTTTTTTTGAATTTTAATGGACGATACGATACTACAAACTTACATACATAATATATATTTGTATGTTATTTTATAAAATACATTTATCGCTATTCGGTTTGCGGGGACCTCATCTTTCTGAAAGGGGTCATAATTCACTCAGGAAACGTATAGGTTTGAATGGACGGAATTTGATGCATGACAGTGTGGGTCGCTTATGTCAATGGAGTTACAATTCTTACAATAAACATTATTTACTAGGGTTTTGCGTATTTATATATATATTGTATTGGTCATGTAGTTGTAAGTGCGATCGTCGAGCGAGGGGTAGCGAGTTCCATAGAGGCTACTTTTTATGATTTTTCGAAAATATTAGCAATAGGTTTACCTTCCATTTACTTGGTAATGTAGATTAATGGATGGTAGGTACACATAAAAGTGCATAATATTATCGTGTGAGAGCTACACTTGACTCGTGTGAGAGCCACACTTCACTGTTGGCGCGGTGGCTGGACATAACTCTTTGTGTGGTTATATCCAAATTGTTATTTTGATCTGTGTGTGTTCGTCTGGGTGTGATGTGTATGTGAAATTGTATGTTTGCAAATAAACCCACGACACAGGAAGAAATCTTAGAGAGCGGTAAAAAAACAAAACAAAAAAGAACTTCGGCACAAATGCGTCGTGGTATCACGTCGATACAATCGAAGTGATACCACGGCGTAACACTTTACATTATGGTATATGGTGCGTCATGTAATTGAGACTCCTAAAGGCTCCATCCTCCCCAAATCCTCAAAAGCAACTCACACACACAGATTATTAAATACTTACTGCGTAACTCCCACGTTGTTGCGGATGTCGACGGGCAGCCTTGTTTGCTTAACATCAGACGATCCAAACGCTCGTTTGCAGCCCAATTCCATAAAATGATTACTTTGTCCTTTCAATTTCGGTTATTAGAGACACATAAGTAAGGCAAAAGGTGCGCGAACGCTGGCGCTTGGGTTTGGTGAATTAACTAATCAAAATTAATAGTGTAAATTCTTACTTTAATGTTATAAATGCGAAAGTTACGATGTTTGGATGTTTGGATGTTTGTTACTCAATCACGCCGAAACGGCTGGACGGATCTGGATGAAATTTGGCAGGCATAGGATACTCTCCGGAATAGGACAAAGGCTGCTTATTATCAACATACCACTCGGGTGAAGCCGCGGACAGAAGCTAGAATACACATATGAAATATTAAAATTCAATATATTACAAAAAGGTTCTTGGGAATTTTAAATGTTAAAATCTATTGTTACAATTTCCTAATGATTTCTTAAATCAACGAACACAAAACGAAGGTCCTCTATGACATTCAATGTCAAATAATATCTGAAAAAATGAATAATCATCAATATCAATAACATATATATGATGTTTTCTATTTGCAACGATGATTTCAAGTGATATTCTCAGATAGCACCTATCTATCTACGCGTGTATTTATCTCAAGTGGTTTCTAAGGATTTGAAGATTTAAAGAGACATCAATGCTATCATAATTTTTGTAAGATGGATCGGAGGACGAAACTAAAGAGTACCGATTCACCTAAATCCGTTACGAGACAATGCTTTTTTATTATTACTTTACTTTCATTAACGTTCAAGTTAAGGGAGCCATGCTTCGGCATGAATGGAACAGCTCGGCTGAAATGGTATCACGGCCTAAAAAAACTGGAGTGCAACAATCATACTGTTGTGTTTCACCGTGTGACTGAGGTTACCGCAGGCCCAATTAATAAGTATTTCCGAAAAGTTGAGCAACGCACTCGTAACTCCTTTGGTGTTTGCTTACTATAGTAGGTAATCCGTCGAGTCCGTTCGCTTTTCGTCCGATGACATAAAATAATGACTAGCACGGTTTCCATTTCCAACCACTGCTGCGCACTGGTGTCTTATACTTATCTCATGGTAAGCAATCTGCGCTGCTCATTACACTTGTCAGAAGCCACCTTTTTTTTTGAAAAAAAAACGTGGCCCCACTCTATGATTTTCTCCTATGTCGTGGGTGCGTTTACAAACATACAAATCATAAACTGATGACATCACACCCAGACCGGAACAATAATTTGTGGGTCACACAAAGATTTGTTCCGTGCGGAAATCGAACCCGCGACACGTTGCACGGCAGTCAGTTGCCCAGCCACCGCGCCAACCGTGCAGTCGTTTGGAAATTAAGTACTTGAAGATTGTGCACACATAGGCTCTAGGCTCCAATTAGTTTCACAGTCAAATCCTTTGTTACAATATAAGTTGGTTGCATTGTAAGAACAGTGTAAGGCCAATTAACACAAATAACTTGAAAAAGAAAATAACTTCAACAATAATATTATTATATTTAGACAGTTTAGTATAGAGCTGACCGGTCCCAATTGATGGCGCTCATTCACAAATGATATCTTCATCTTCACCTTTGGCGGGTTGTAGAGAGCGGATGGCAGTCAATTTATGTAAAATACTGGTGTTAGGAAATACCCAATGCCGAGCTAAAAAACATATTGTACAAACCTATTGAAAATAACGTGATTAACTCGCGGGAATGTATGTCTTTGCGCGACGTCGTCGCCCAACGAGAGTCCCGTTGTGACTCGAAACTAGTAGAGCTTTCCTCAATGAATTCACGTGAGAAAGTCGCTATTAGGTAATCTATATATATATAAATGGATCGCAAAATGTGTTGGTAAGCGCATAACTCAACAACAACTGGAACAATTTAGTGAATTTTTTTTTTGTATATGTTATGGTCAGGAGAATGTTCTTATTAAAGTAAATATTAGTTAAGTAGAGGGGAAAATTGGGAAGAAATGACCCTTTTGTTGTTAGGATAGTAAGACCCGTGCGAAGCAGGGGCCAGCAGCTAGTATAGGTATAAAAATAAATTGCGCACTGTTCGTTAGTTTCACTAAATCTGGCTGGTCCGCTTTCGCTAAATTTGGTCTTGAAATAACCGTGGAACTCAATGCAAGGAAGGTTTGAAAGGTCAGAAAACATTAAGTACTTACCTACTTAATTATAATGAGACACGAACTTTGTTGGGTCAGCTAGTTTTCAATAAAATTAATGTCTCATGATAGTAGTTATGTTATTGAAAAGTTTTGTAAAAATGCCCAGAAAAGTATAGAGCATGTGATTAATTGGATTTTGCAATGAGGGTGGTGACTGGTGAGCTGGTTTGGCATTACGCTCACGTAGCTTTGTAATAAGTCCAGTTGTTATAGCATGGAGGAAGAAACATAAAATTCCTAGCACAAACCCTCGCTTCTTACTTTTATTTATGACAATAAAACTCAAAAATGTTGCCCAACACGCGTTACATTTTTCGCGGTCTTGCTTGCTTAATAATTAAAAAAGAAGCAAAAGTAGCAACTGCAAATGGGGTAATACTAAATGAACAAGCAAATCTTGTGTTATATGGTGTAAAGAGAACTAGAGCGTTGAACTGAAATCCCAATCACCGTTGTCAAAAAATATTGGTCAATTGGTTTGGCGCCCTGGCGCATAAAAAGCGGTACAAGATCCTTTCTGCCAGGGTTGCGGCCAAGCGCAACAAGTCCTGTGCGAGAAAAGTCATTTAATGATTTTCCCCTCACAAAAGAAGTTGGAAAGAACAGAGGAATATCAACAAATATATTCTTCTTTCCTGAAATCCCGAGAATTGTAATGTTTTTTTTTAATTTATCAAATCCCAAGCGAATGTTCGCGTACCTATTGTTCTTCTTTTGGATCTCGATTTATCACGATTGAAAATGTAAAGAAAAAAACAACGCAAAAAAAGTGTGGGAGGGCCATGCTTCGGCAGTTCGGAGTGATACCACGGCCTCACAGAAAACCGGCGTGAAACAACCACAGCGTTGTATTTCGGCATAACAAAGTGAGTGATACACCACATTAGGCACTTTTGAACGTCAAGCAAAAAAAAGGCAGGATAAAGGAAAAATTAAGTGTAAGTGAGGTTACCGAAGGCCCAAGCCCTCCCGATCCGCCATCGCTTCCCAATCTATAAATATCCGAAACCCTTATCCCTAAAAAGCCGGCAACGCACTCGTAACTCCTTTTGCGTATCGCGGGTGTTCATGGGCGGCGCTGATTGCTTACCATCAGGTAATCCGTCTGCTCGTTTGCCGACCTATACCACAAAAAAACTAAAATAGAGAAAATAAAGCAGAAAGTATAATAAATAGCTTAATAAGTAAGGTCGTGATCGTCCGGTAACTTATCATAGTAAGCTGACATGACCGTTGTTTGTGAGCGTGTGTCACAAGTCTTGCTCATCCCGTGACTAAAAGGGCCCGCGTGGCGTCTCACTCACATAGTAATGTACACTTAGTATTGTGTATGACGTGCTAGTATACTAGACTTTATGGCGGGGTTAGGATGTCTCAAAGATTTGTGTGCGACTATTTTTGATAAAAAAATATTTTTTATTTAAGTAAGTACCTATCTAGGTATCCTTATTTTTGTATTTGTATCGTGTTAATGAAACAATAAATTTATTTTTGTAAATCTATAATTGTATAGGTACTAATATTATTAAGAGGTAAAATTTGTAAGTTTGTATGTAATATTTGGAATCGCTGGTCGGATTTCTAAAATTTATTCACTGATAGATAGCTACAATGTTCCTGGGTGCTATAGGCTATAAAACATTACGCTACGATTAAATGCAGCCGAGAAGCAGGTGAAACCGCGCGAGAGTAGCTAGTAAGCCATAAAACAGCACTTTTCACGTCAAAATTATATGTAAAAAAACTAGATGAAGCCTGTCTGTACCTACTATACAGATTTATACATATAGTAGGTATTGTGCAGAATCAGGCTTGACGGAGGATGGACTTAAGGAAAAATACTCGAACAGGATATTAATTAATTACTTTAATGGAGTTAACGTCAAGAGTTAAGTATAGCAAGTGGGGTAAATATCAAAATTCTTCATAATTTATACTTTTCATAACAAGCGCAAGTTGATGCTATAAATATATCATCAGGCGCACGAACAAGTATCTAAATGTTTTATTTTTATAAATCAGGATTAAAAAAGTAATTGATATTGGTAGTGTAAGAACGGTGTGAGACATTGTCTCGTTTTTCAACTAAATTTTTTATGTTCGGAAAATTCAGCAACACCCGTTAGTTGAGCTGGTTGTAAACTTACATTTGCGTGCCTGCCATCAAAACGGGTCTACTATAACAGATGTGGTTCTTTCCTCAAAAGACCATCACAAAATGAATTTGCATGATTGTCCTCTATTATTCTTTCATTTGTTTTGGCATTTCTCTCTAGAGTAGTCGGATATACTTACCTACTTATGATTTTTATGCAATAGGAGGCAAAGACCTTGTCTTTCTGACTGACTGATGATGGTAAGCTACCAGCGTCGCCAATGATCACTCATTAGTCTCGCAACACCACGTTACAATTGTGTTTAAGGAGGAGTCTTTTAAGGAGTTTTATTGAACATTCGAAGGTCGTATCGGTCCAAAATATCCGGCCGAAGACAGTACCTACATTAAACATACCTATTATTTGCTTTAATATTTGTATGGCTTAAGTTTTTACAACTCGAATATATTTAAATAAATGTCGATAGCAATTTCATCCGCTCAGTTTATAGTCCTGCAGTGAAAGAAGTTTTCAAATCGTTCAAGTAGTTCAGAACCTACTCAATTCAAACGAACAAACAATCAAATCTTTACTCTTTATAATATTAATAATCTATATCTGTAGTTAAATTAAAACATCACGCTACGATCAAATGGAGCCGAGCAGTGGGTTAAACCGCGCGTTATTTAAATAGATAAGGATAACTGTCAAACTCAAAAACAAATAGTAGGTAAACTGTATTCGTGTATTGACTCATATTGGCTATGCATACACTTTTAGTTGGAAATTGTATTTGGAATTGAACACAGTCCACCGGGAACTCGCTGTCGATGTAAATATTGACACGAAACAAAAGCTTGCCAGGCAGCGAGAGTTTGGTCAAACAATATTTTAATCGAAATTTCAACTTTTGTATGTAGTTAGCTACTAGTACTACCTTTTTAGGTAGGTACTTTTTTGATGACGAAAACTCATCTAACGACTTTTCCGCCCTGGCTGGAAAAGAGTGTCAGATTCTTACTGACTAAAAACTACCCCGTTCTCTTCTCATATCGAAAAGAAAACTCGATATCGAGTATCGAATTGAGGTACATGCAGGACATGAAGTTTAGATTGTTTTTTTTTATTGTTTAGTTATGTAGGTAAAAGTTAGTATGTACTCTATTCCAATTTCACTCTTTTAAGTCTCATTTACGGACACTGCGCGTCTTGCGTATCTATACGTACGATGACATTGCAGGGTCGCGTCATGGCGTCATCGTCCGCGCAAATACAAATGTTTGTCGGGCACGCTGCTATAGCAGCGGTAAGACCTCTCTTCAAGGAGTGGCTCGAGTCCGCTCTTAGTCGAGCGAGAGGTACTGGGAAACCTCTCCTTTTTGCGAAGCAATTTTGCTCACAAAGACTGGGGTGGACCGCGTGAGGGAGCTATCGTGTATCATCCTCCTCACGCACCTCCTTTCTTGTGAACGCCGGACGTGAGAGGTCGCGCCGCCGAACATTTCCTTGAGGGCACGGCGTGCTCAGCTCAGGCAGGGCACAACACCACCATAATTCACCTGATTAATCTCACCTGTGTCCTCCAAATTATTAACTCTACTCTAAGACTGCTGGCCTGGGCTTCGCTCGTTTAACGTGAGGACGTGGTATTGCTTTAGTCGGGACATCCCTATCCTGACCATTATAGGATTATGTAGCATTTGCAGATCAAGTTTTAATTTTATTGTTTGTTTTGTTAAACAGTAGGTGTTTGGCGGTGATAGCGGCGTGTGTGCTGGCGGCGGCACTGGTGTCTGCGCAGATCACGTTCAGCCGCGACTGGACGGGGGGCAAGCGGGCTGCGCCTCAACTGGCCCTCGACTGCGGACAGTTCACCAGGCTGTGTCGTCACTTCGTAGTTAGTATTATCACTATTCATGGATTTAGAAAATTCATTCATGTCCCTTCGATGTCGTTGAAATGTAAATTGTAAATTTAAATGTATAATTACCAAGTTCTAAATATAAATTTATTTAGATATGGAATTCAGGGATGAAATTCGAATTTCGAATTAATTATTTATACGGAATAGATGAAGAGATTCTAGAACAAAATTTTATTCTTCTGTTTTGTGCCGTGTTCATAGTTTCCGAACGGCCAACATAGGATTAAGTAGGTAGTTATTATGTAATTCGGGATTTTTTTATGATAGCTATTTTGGGTTTTTTTCTTCCCTATCCTTGAAGTCTAAAATGGTGTGTTTCAAGCGGAAATTTGAAATGCAATCCAACATTTTTATACAAATCTTTTGGTAACAAAACTTAGAAAAAATGAATATATAAGACTAGGACTTTGCTATAGCATTTCTATCTAAAAGATGTGACGTATTAATCTGAGAATGTTTCTCCCATGTTGGCAGCACGAGCTGAAGCAAGCGCTCACGTCGGAGATGGCCAGCAAACGCCAGGAACTGGACAAGCCACCGCTTTACGACGAAGAGTAGCACCTGCCTTCAAACTATTCAGGCAGACTGACTCCCGAACTGACGGCCAGATTATTAACACATGAATAGGATATGCTGACAGTTGGATCTATCGTGTTTTATTTAGTTATTTATGTGCCATTTCGTATTATTTTTTTGCCCACAGCTTGGCCCACTTAACAACTATAGCTTGCGTTTTTCTCAATATTCCAAGTGTTGTATGCAGATCCCTTTTTATTGGTTCCTAACCTCAAAAAAGACAGATTTTCTCAAAGATTTAATTATACTATATAACAATTTTGAGTTATTAATAAGTTTGGTTAAGACGGAGCGCGAATCTTCATTTGCAACTGGTAGCGGCTGGATACGAGTTATTGAAGATGGCGTTCTGTGCTTGCTTGAGTCAGAAGCCTTTTAAGTCTATCTTGATATTAGTTTTGAAATACCTACTATCTGTAGAGACAACGACAGTACAGACATCCGACCCTTTAGGATGACTATAAATATCCATACCACATACTTAATAACAAAAAAATAATCGTAAAATACGACGACTTAAAATTTATTATCAAACAAAAATCCATCATATTTTACCAGCACCTAATTTGTTTAAAATGTAATCTAAATTACCATACTCTATGGTCCCAAACTAATTATTCGACTAACAAAACAAACTGGGTAGTCGCCAAACGAAAACTTTTAAACAATCATCGATTTATGATATAATTAAACAACTGACTTGATATCGGTAATTGCGAGGGTTATAATAATTATGTGAAAACTTTCTGACCATAAAACTTCTATGACATATTAACTTTTTAATGTTTTGGGCACAGATGCTAAGCTAATTACTTTAGTCGATGTTTTATTACGTTATTATTGTCTATTATTTTTGTAATCCATAAAGTTTAAAAATGTCTACCTACTAAGGATAATGAATTACGATTGTTTAAAAATTATATATTTATTGGTCATATTATTATCTCCAAGCTTACCTTATTGTATCCTTGTATCTAGTCAATATGCTTTATTGTATAAGTAGTTAGGTAATTAGGTATCCAATTATGTGAATTAAATGCATGACATATAGATAACTAAGCGACGACGGTATTTTGATAGGTATATCATCAAATTGTAACTAAAACAATCTCTGTATAATAATTATAATTAAAAGAGATTCAAGTATTGTTTGGTCTTTTTTATTTTCTTAACTTAGTCTTTGTGATCTTCAAACCGAATATTTTTTTCTGAACCTAACTTTTTTTTTACTAACGGGTGGATACCTTCAAAAGGCGCCTAGCTTTTGGGGGAAAAAGACTAGGGAGTGTGGGATTCTTACCTCACTAAATCCTCTCCGATGGCCACCATCAACACCTGTAAGGGACACCGGGACCTCTTGATAGATCTACCTAATGAATCATCAATAAATTGATGCAAATCTTATTCTTAACTAGTTGATTTGTAGATAATCTAGAGAGACTTATGTTCAGCAGTAAACCGTGGCTCAACTCGGATCACAAGTAACGGAGGGGTTTTTAAGTCTTATTTTCGGAAACGTGGCCTAAAACACTCTCTCGCCTCACTCACAGCAGGAACAATAAATTGATGAAATTTTAGATGTCGACGACGAAAGTCGACGTCGTGTGCCTGATATGTGACGAAAAGCCTCGCCGCAGTTATTTATAACCGATAAAAACATCAATAGGCACCATCTTATTTTAAAAGAAGGCATGGTTCATTAACCCCTTATCATCATTTTTTGTCATCCTTTGAGGGACCAGAGGCAGTGCCAGAATAACTGGTTAAAAACTATCCAACCACTCTTGCTTTTTGCTTGTGTTTCTCCCGATGCAGGCCAGGGCCAAGGTACATTATTGTTAGTTGCACCCACTACCCTGGTTCATCCACCTTCATAATACATGAAATCTCAACATCTAACAACGCAATAATATTATAAATCTGCTAGAAAAGTAACATTAAATTACTATCAGCATACAAGGAAAAACAAATGAAACACGAGAAAATACTTAAAATAGTTATATTATTGTTATAAATTGATTTTATTTACACATAAAATATAATTACGAACTAGACACACACAATTATTATTGCAAAATACAATCAATTCCGATGTTTGGTGGTAGGTAATACATACATTAATTATTTTTTGAACAAGATACCGCTTAAGCGCCATTTTTCTTGTGTGGTTAATAGATAAAGAGCTTGTTTACACCTTCATATAAGTTCCCTATAAACTTATGTAGCTTATACTTCATACAAATTACGTTGCATATACGTATTAAGGGAATCAAGCTCTTAATTTCAATGGCTCCAGGATTTAATTTAGTATAGCCTTCTGCAAACGGCCACGTGAATGATGACCAAATTAGTTTTTATGGCCGGCAAACGAGCAGAAGGATTACGTGATGGTAAGCAATCAGCGCCGCCTTAGTTACCGGATACACAAGAGGAGAAACAAATGGTTTGCTGACGTTTAAATTTGAAATTTTCAAGTATATAGAATGGACAATATTGGTATACAGTAAAAATTCTCAATAACAATAACACCCTTATAACAAAACAAGACATATCTTTTGTCAAGGTTTAAACCATCGAGTCAACTTTTGAATTTTGAACCCTATTCTCACATACCTTCAATTTGAAATGCTAAAGCTGGCTCAATAGAAACTAGACTAAAAAAAACCTTTGTTATGTAATAAGGTCCTAAATAACAAACTAACTTGAATGTAGAAAATATACTTCAATATTATTAACCTAACATGACGAAATGAGAGCTTTAACTACAAGATAACATGAATATTATGATTATAAAAAACTAAGGGCTGAGTTTCCAATAGTCAGATAAAAGTTATCTGTGGAATAATTATGATGCTGTCGCGTTAAAATGTTTGTATAAGACAGTGACAGCAACAATTTTATTCCTCAGATAACATTTATGCGACTATTGAAAATTCAGCCCTAATTGTTATTTAATTACAAAGTAAAAGGTTATAATATGTTTGATTATAAGCATTAAAAGTACGTAAAATAGGTGTTGTTAGTTAGAAAACCTAGTTCCATTGGAAATTTATTGCAATTAACGACTTACGTGAATTAAATCGGCTAAGCGACTTCGCCGAGACGCGCACGCTGTTCATGAATAAGTCCCGTTGTGACTTTAAAACTATGGTCTACCGGTTTAAATGGTTAACTAAAGGTAAACAGGGCATATCTTTTTATATAAAAGAGGTCGTATAACACACATACAAAGATTATTTAATTTTAGTTTATTAGCTAACATCGATTAAGGTATATACCTGATACCTAGTAAATATTTTCAGACAACTGTTACATAAAAAAAAATCATGCAGATTGCTAACCTTTAGCTAATTGCCAATTACTTCACGCGAGTAAGTTGTTATTTACAATAAATTAACCCATCTCAATATTATTACTACTTTCATGAGAACAGCAAATTAAATTAAATACTGTTATTTGAAATCTATGTGCCCTTACCTTTTTTAATAAAGTAATAGATCTCAAATTGATATAACGGGTCTAGTCCAAGGCATAATAATAAGATTAAAATGAAATTGTGACTTTTGCAATGAAATAGAACTGGAGTAGGTAAAGCGTAACTGCACGGTTGGCGCAGGCTTGGCTGCCGCACAACGTTTCGAGGGTTCGATTCCCGCACATAACAATTCTATGTGTGATCTATAAATTGTTGTTTCGGTTCAGAGTGTGATGTCTATTTTGTAAAAGCACCTACGACACAGAAAAAATGGAGCAACTTCTAAAAAAAATATATAATATAATATTACTTTACTATCTAAGGTGTGTTATTTTAAGGCATTTAGGTATTATACGGTGATGAATTAGAATCAATATTATGAAAAAGCAACTAAGAATTTAATTGTTAGTACATTATTAAAGCTAAATTTTCAGTCAAACTAAAACTATACACACTTTTATAATTAAACAAATTAAGACATAAAAGGTACGCGTCATATACTAAAAACTTAAATAATATACATAATTTTATTAAGAATTCAAAAAATATCGACCTTAGTGTAATGTCATGGTTATTGAATTTCAATTAGCACAGCTAATCAAAATTAAAAAAGTATAAAAATCAAGCGCAAAATCTGTCTGTGTGCGCTAAACTATAAAACGGGTGGATTGATTATGATACACGACTAATGGCCTTTATTTAGTTCAGGGTAATAAGGTCGTCGACACGTTAACCATGCTAGTTTATTCGCCTAAAATTGGTCCCACAGATTTTAAAACATTTCGTTGCAAGTCTGACTGAACTGAATTGTTGATAAAGTGGATAGGCTTATATTGTCTTAAATGGAAAATAATTTGGTAGTTTCCTAGATTAAAATACTTATATTTTGTTATTGCTATTTTCAATACAATTAATTTCAAATACATTATCGTTATTACTTTATATATATATTTAAGATTTTTTAGAAATGCGTATGATTTGAAGTAATCATTATGACGTCATATGTTGAGCAAATGAGAAAATCTATAAAAAATATCATTTTTGACATTACAATAAAAATATTAAATTTGACTAGTTGGAAACTACCGGATCCAACAGCTGTATTAGATATTATAAACAAAATAGAAATGGGAAAATTCTACAGAATTTCATTATAAAAAACCTTAAACATCATTCCATCCAAATCACTAATGATTACATACATATTTCATAAAAAATCACAGTACAATGTCTTTTTCATGATTCTCATAATATCACATGTTTTTAATACATTGTATGGTAGACAGGCAAATAACTGACATACTATAATGTTAGGGATATAGTAATTAAATGTACAATATGAAGAGGTCGTCATATTTAAAAGGAGCCTTATTGCCTTAATGAAGCAGCAAAAATAATTCATACAGGAAAAAAATTGCAAAAAGGTGCGATTATCAAGCGATTTTCACATTTAAAACCTTTGCAAAAACGTTCAAATTTCTATAAAACTAACCTTTAAAATACAACCAAACATCTTCATACAATAATTTCGTAATAACACGTAATAAAAGCAATTATCTTACTCAATCATCTTCAGTGGCGCAGCATCGAACGTATTCTAGGGCTTTGTTCAAGCAATCGAGCCATATATCTCTGTCTTTAGGCGTATCGGCTGCTAGTAAGTGTCTCCTTACGATTGACCCGTCCGGGCGTCGGAAGTATACTAAGGATCCCGAGTCTGGTACGATCAAACCGGCTGGTATGGAAGATTCTAGAAGGATCGTGTTCGGACGAGCGCAGAGGTCGCGCGGCGCCTTTATTACGCGTTCCGATATGACGGTCGAGAGGTCTATGTCACCGATGGGCATCTGGAAAGAAACATGTATTGTCAGTAAGTGACGAAAGTAGGAGTAATATAGTTGCTTAGAAACCAGATATTTTAGAAATCATCAAATGACTTGCGTGTGTGGAGGAGCGTCAGACTCATGACTAAAAACTAAGTTTCTTCTCCTCCACACACCCCTAACTTGATAGGCTCACTACATACATACGACATGTAACTATTATACATTTTAAACTGATGGGTGTCTAAATATACAAAAATATTTTTAAATAGTTTTCAATCTTTAGGTTTGAGTATCAACTTGGTATATACGAAAACAGGTACCTTGTTAGCGCCTGGACAAACTCGCGACGAATTGTAGCTTCGTTAAAACAATCTAAGTTATGGTGAAATTGGTAAGAAAACCTAAGTACTCATCGTTTGTAGTGTAACGTGTTCGTACAGACGAACGTCCGGGAAAAGTCTTCTGTATATTATAAATGCGAAAGTTACGATGTTTGAATGTTTGTTACTCAATCACGCCAAAACGGCTGAACGGATCTGGATGAAATTTGTCACAGGCATAGAATACACTCCAGAATAGGAAATAGGTTACTTTTTATCAATATACCACGTGGGCGAAAGCTAGTAATATATAAAGGTTAAGAACATACCTTCTTCTGCACATCATCAGGGTACTTCCAGTAGGCGAGACGGGGCGGTTGCAGCCTGAACCAGCGTCGGTGCCAGGCGCCCAGCCCCGACACGTCGTCGAACGCCGTGAGGAACGCCGCGTGGGGGGCCGGCGGGGACACCTGCACGCGCGCCTTTATTTCTAGGTTCAATGAACCTTCTAGTGGACTGCCGCATGGGACCTGGAGTTTTTAGTGATAACGTTATTTAATAAATAATACTCGGCAACTGTAAAAGACTTAGGCCTCATGTTATTGGGAACAAAGCTGTTGGAAAAACTTTTATATATGAATGAAAAATCAAATCAATACATTTTTAGTCTTGAAAATAACCAAAATATGCGGAAACAATAAAAAAGTCTCTGACACTAAATGCTACTATCACGTGGCAGAGCCATACTTTGGCGAGATTTGGCCATTACAACAGTAGTAAAACAGAACCTCACAGAATGCCAGCAAAAACATCGTTTGCGTTGGGTATCACTGTACGGGTAAGTGAACTCCCATCTTCAAATCTCTAGCCATTAAGACACTGTTAACACACTAGTGTTGTAAGCCTCCATGAATAACTCCGATTGCTTATCCATTAGGACATTCGTCTGCTCTGTTCGTTTTTAGCTTTAGCTAATCCCATGAAAAAACCCTTTTATAAGATGTTAATTTACACACCCTATGCGTAATAGAAAAGAGACCTAACTGAGAAAGAAGGTATTTGAATTCTGAATATTATGTTTAAATAATAGGGTTCAATTTAGAATTACGCTTTTTAATGAGTGAGATCTGTTTTATATTAAACATGCGATACATACAGTCTAATTTTCTATGTACGAAATACTGACCTTATTAAGGGTAAAGTGCTTCCTGGTGGACTGTTGCAATGCGAAGATGCAGTACCCGTGCAGTGCGAACTGTGGCGAGCGTACTGCCATCGGGCCGGCGGGACTTTGGACGCGGGGCGCCTTCAGCTCCGATATCTTTGATTTCGGGGTTAGAAGCTTCGAACTTGACTGTGGAGATATAATTATATATTTTGAGAATTGTAGAATCAATAAGAAGAATTATTTATAAGTCATCATCAGTATATAAGTGCCCACTGCTGAGCCAAGGCCTCTTCTCACACGGAGAAGATTTATGCATTAATCACTACTCTAGCTCAAGGCGCATTGGCGATTTCTAACTTAAAGGTAATTAGATATTATAAGTCCAAGCTTATTCACGATGTTTTCCTTGACCGTATGTCAGTGGAGTCTAAATAATCAAAGAAAGTACATATAACTCGGAAAAAGTCACAAAGGTACTTTGATACTTCACGATCATGTATGAGAAGCGGGTGCGACGACCACCGGGTCACCACTAATAAGTAAGTAATAAATGTAATTCCGTAGTTAAGTTAGTCTAAAACTAATTATTTTCGATGCAACAGTCTCATTCATTTTTTTTTGCCAATTTCCTAGAAATGAATATGGTATGAATGCTAGCACTTACTTATCATAGTATAAAAAGTAATAATAATTAATATTTTACCTTTTTGTTGGAAATGTGGTATTTCATCTCGTGAGACAATACTTCTTTAGATGCTTGCAGCAAATACACTTCCACCGTCACCTGGAACATTGAAAACATTTTCTAACCGACTTCAAAAAAAGGAGGAGGTTCTCAATTCGATTGTATTTTTTTTTTATTTTTTTTATGTTTGTTACCTCAGAACTCCGTCGTTTATGGACGGACTGGCAAATTTTTTTTATGATTGAAAGGATATGCTTCCAGATTGGTCCCATTCTTTTCAAAATCGAGTTTTGATGATGGGATCCATGAGAAATCGAGGGAACTCCTCAAATATTATAGGCAACTATATAGTAATTTTAATATTTTCATAGAGCACTCAAGCATTTACAGTCAAAAAGTAATATTTGATGAGGTGGAACTGGTGTAGAAGATCAGAAATGGATGATGAAACTTGACACTCGCATAGATATCACAATCACATTTTCATAGTTGCTTAACTGCAACTATGAAAATGCACTATAAACCAATGATCTTAGATAATTATGTTGGAAATGACGAACTGATCTAATGATGATGATGGAGCTGGAAGGTAGGCACTGGAACTGCGTACCTAATTAATATATCCTAGCCGTGTTTGGGCTTGTTAGAATTTTTATAAGATGCACTTTGGCTGTAAGGTACTATTGAACTGATGTGATGATGAAGCTGGAAGGTGGAAGGTTGGCATGGGAACTTCAAAGTAGAATAATGTATCCTAGTATTGTTTAAGCTTACTAGAGCTGTCAAGAGCAATGGAAAGGGCTATGCTCGGAGTTTCCTTGCGTGTTCGAATCAGAAATGAAGAAATCCGCAGAAGAACCATAGTCACCGACATAGCTCGAAGAAATGCCAAACTTAAGTGACAGTGGGCAGGGCGCCGGGGTTGCGGGGTAAGCGCAATGAGGTACCGCGACCTCGGCACAGAGCAGGAGAAGGAACAGGGGGGTTTTTAGTCAGTAAGAGTCTGACACTCCCTCCTGCCCGGCCCTGGGCGGGAGAAGTCATTTGATGATTTTCCCCTCACAAAAAAAAAAAAAAAAAGTGGGCAGGGCACATTGCTCGTAGAACAGATGGCCGATGGGGCCGAAAGGTTCTAGAGCGGCGACCGCACACCTTTGGGGGCGGAGTTTGGCCTAGTATTGGCTATTTTGCATTAGTCCACGTGGACTGCGTTTACACATTAGTGGTGAAATGAGTCAGTGTTCTTATCGTTTTCCTGGTAATAGGCTAAGACGATTCATTGGCATTTTTAACAAAACAGTCGTTCTAAATGGGTTACAAAACAATAACTGCGTCGTACAAAACAATAATTGTGTCTCTTTTGTGTGCACATATGTAGATAATACTTAAAAAAGGTTCATACATTGAATGAGTCATAAATGTATATTTACAATAGCGGTGGTCTTTTGTATTTTTACCAACTTGTCTATATATGAATGTTCTTAGTAATAACAAAATAGTTTTCTTCATTTAATGGGTTACAATTGATACAAAACAATAATTGCATCGGTCTTTTTTCTATGTACGAATGTATTTAATCATACTAAAATAGATTGCATAGCGTTGGTATCTTTGAACTTTATCTGTCTGTTGATGAAAATATCTAGTTTTTTGTTATTTTGCGAGAACTAATATGAATTAATGATAAGATTATTTTTTATTTTAACTCTAAGAATCATAACTATTTCATGCATCATATCATCTCTCCTCGAGATCAAAACGATTACACTGTAACAATGTACCTATGATATGTATTCCTACTTAAATGACATTGGTAACTTTTTCAAAAGAAATGTAGTAACGATATTGACTTCGTTGCCATAACACATTATAATAAAAAAAAACACTAAACGGCTACAAATAAAAAAAAAATACAAAAAAAGAAACCGCCTTCAAAAAGTCAAGCAATAAAAGTTCCTACACTAAAAAGTAAAAAATAAAAATTTGAACTGCTGTAAATAAATTTAATTTATAGGTAAACTTATTTGTCATTAATATTTTACAAATATTCAAAATTTATTACTTATTTTTGGAGTCGGTGCCAGCCCAGGCAAGGAAATACAAATGGGCAACAATCCCATGAAAAACTACCTCTTACTTAATTATAACACTACTTAATACCTATTTGCATACTCAAATATATATTAATTAAGACATAAATGCAGATTAGACTTCTCTACAAAAAATATCCGATTTAAACATTTTTTTAAAATAAAAAATATATTACAAAAACCTTCTGCCACATTTTAAGTACATTGAAAATGTTTAAGCGATAGTACGAAAAATGGCACCGGATATTAAAAAGCTAACATTAAGTTTCAACATAAAAAAATGCTGGCCGACTCCAAAAATAAGTAATAAATTTTGAATATTTGCAAAATATTAATGACAAATAAGTTTACCTATAAATTAAATTTCTTTACAGCAGTTCAAATTTAATTTTTTTACTTTTTAGTGTAGGAACTTTTATTGCTTGACTTTTTTTTAAGGCGGTTTTTTTTTTGTAAACATTTTTTTTTTCGAGTAATTCTTTTAAGAAAATGAAACGCTGAAATGTTCGTCGTTCTGTAGTGTATGTCACTGTCGGGAATAATGTTGTATAACATATAATTATTATGCATTACTAATATTATAAAGACGTAAAATTTGCAAGTTTGTATGTAAAGGGCAATCTTTGGAACTGTTGGTCGGATTTTCGTAATTCCTTTACTGATAGATAGCTATAATGTTCCTGAGTGCTATAGGTAAAATTATACTTGATTTGCGTATTTTACTCTAGCTATTGCGGTCATTTCTTTTATATGTGTACGAAGCTGCGGGCGGATATTAAAATAATATCCTTTTACAGTTATTTTACAAATTTTTGATTAACATTTTGTACTAGATGTATATCCAACAATGGTGATAAACGTTTTAAGTAATAAATATACCAAAATTAAATGCGTTTATTCGGCACAAAAAACATGGACGCCAGTAACAAAAAAAAAAACATTACGAAAAGGTTAAAAAACAGAGGGAGAAAAAAAGATATATCTAAGCCATTGATTCCAACTAAACCATAAATAGGTACTTTTGAAGCGTCAAAATAGAATAGTACTCTGTAAGTCTGTTCGTCAGTGATGCTAGGTGGTGTAGGTATGGTATAGGTAAGTGGAAGCGTTACCTTGAAGTCGCTGGCGAGCCCGTGCATGCGTATGTCGTCGGGGAAGTGCAGCGCGGCGGCGGTGGGCGCCGACTGCTGCATACTGCTGGCCAGCACGCGGTCGCGGCACTTCACCAGGCACACTGCGTGGTGACCCACGGCGCCGTCTGCACATTATATACAACTTACAATCATTACACAACTATCATACTTCATGAATCATATGTTTAAGAATAATGAGAAATTATTCTGCGTGAGAACTAGATGTCAAATCCTTTCCAATTTCAAATTCCAAAACACAAAAAAACTGGCAACGCGATTGCAACTTTTCCAGTTTTGCTGGTGACTGCCCATTTGTCGCTAAATTTCATAATTTTATTCGCTATATTCAATAGATTGGCTATGGCGAATTATCTATTAACAAACCCCAATGTTACATTATTGACAATACGGTAGTTTCCAACTAGTCAAATTCAATACTTTTATCCAAACGTCAAAAACGATACTTTTCTATGAAATTTGTAAAAAAAAAAACGGAGTTATGACGTCATAACATTTTTGCGTCAAATAGCTTAGTTTATAAACAACTATTGTACTGTTAGACTACACAATTAGCGCGGTGTTGAGGGTTCGATTTCTACAAGTACAATTCGTTTTCAATTTGAAAAAGAGTTTGATTTGACAAATCCACCAATTGTTGTCCCGGGTCTGAATGTCATGTATATGTGTGAAATTGTATGTTTTGATGTTTTGGGCAAAGTTAGTAAATAAATGTGTGGTAGAATACCTGCGTTGAGCTGTCGTATGTAGTCCCGCTTGAGCGGCAGGGTGAGGTTGGCGAGGTGCAGCGAGGCCATCCCCCGCGCGGCGGCCGGGCCCGCGCCCTCCACCTGCAGGCGCTGCACCTCGTGCACACACGCCTGACGACGGTGCGCTACCGGACAGTAAGCACAATTATATTTCACTACCTACTCTGCTGTGGTTTCACCCGCTGCTCAATTCCTACAGGTCGTAGCGTGATGTCTTCCTCGATAAATGGACGAAGCAACATAAATAAACTTGTTCTATTCGAACCAGTAGTTCCAGAGATAAGCGCGTTAAAACAAACTCTACAGCTTTTTTTCTATACAAGAAACTTATTTTTTATACTCCTGGGCAAATTATAGGATACTTTTCATCACGCTAAAAATAAGAAGAGCAGAACAGTGAAGGAAAATGTTGGGAAAACGGGAGAAGTTACTCCCTTTTGTAAGTTTCCGTCGCGTGTGTAACCTTAATGGTTAAGAAATTATGTATGACGGAAATATTCTACATAAGATTATCTAAATATATGTTTTACACCATATGTCTATCTTTTACTATTAACTCACAATTGCGAGTGTAACTTCTGATAGCTTAGCAGTTCAGATAAAATAAATATTTACTCACTTGCTAACAGTAAAAGTCTTTCGCCCTCGGCCTGCTCAGTGGAGCCGCTGAATTCTATGGTAGCAGCGCATAGGTTCAAAGCTTGACTCGCCTGAAAACGCAAAAACAAATTATTAAATGTTGAGTAAAACGGCTCAACTCATTTATCATCCTTCCTTTTTTTGATCAAAGTTGAAATGATGTTATACCTAATTGTCTAATTTATGAAGGACATGGTTATAATTTTATAATTAAAAAATATAAAGTGGACTGCACGCGGTGGTTGGGCAACCGGTTGCCCTGTAACGCGCCGCGTCTTCGATTCCCACACGTAACAACTTTTTGTGTGATCAACAAATTGTTGTTCCTGGTCTAGGTGAAATATGTTTGTTAAATTAAGTTTGTAAACGCACTCACCACGTAAGACAAAACCCTACATGGGACAAAGTTTAAGGTTCGCTCAAAATAAGTAAGTAGTTCGTGATCATTCGACAAGTTTCAAGCCAGATCGGGACTCAAAAAATCATAATTGCTGTATACGCGACGTCGTCGGTTACTGTTCACCGAAGTATCTAATTCATCAAATCCCAAGTGAACGTTATAAAAATTTGTCTGATCTATAGCCTTAATATTTTGAAAAAAGATAATCTATTGTACAATACCACGATCAAAAGGTTAAATGCCTCAAAAGGATATCTACCTGTGAAATAACAGTCTGTTGTTTAGCGATCTCGTTCTGTAGCTCCTTGATGCGCTCCCGGACGGTGGTGACGCTGGCGGCGGGCTCGTCCGGCGTGGCGGGCGGCTCGCGTTCCGGCGATACGTGCCGGACCACGCGCATCGGAGTTGATGGGGTGGTGGACTGGGGATTATAGTGGAGTTGATTGAGTTTTATTTTTTATACATTTATTATAGTTTATTCTACTAGTGTTGTATATTATGTGCAATATGATGAGTGGAATTCATGCTACGAATCGTATAGTAATTTCATTCACTACGGGATTAAATGTTAACCTTTAAAGAAAGTCACAATAAAAGATTACTTCGATACTAATGGCATGTGTATTTGTAGCAGAAAACAATGACATCTATACATCAAAATAAAATAAGATATTATAAATTAATTGCTCACGTAAATTTAGGACAATTATTAAAATGACTTACAAAACAACGACTTAATTAATCAGTCTAAGAACCCAAAATAGTTTGGCAAAAAATAAATATCAATGTATAATAAAAGTGAACCTATTGTTAACACGTTGAACGCCATAGGGGACACCGCGTCACGCTAGCGGAGGATTTGCCCTCAACAGATAATAGTCGGCACTCGGCAGTCAATGACTTAAAATACAATAAAATAGTGAGAACTGATTCTTTAGGGTTTCTGCTAAGTCATACAGAAACTTTAAAAACTTTTAAGGCTAGAGTGAATAGGCTCTTAATAAACTAGTGCGTTTTACCATCAACGATTGCGTCACTGCTTACCATCAGGTGAGATCGCAGTCAAGCACTAATTTATTGCAAGTAAAAAAATTTTTCTTGTAGACCAAGTGACTCTTCTTGAAGAGCCATTACTTTTAGACAATAGTTTTCTGTAAAACCAACCTGGTTCTGCATACGCCTGTAGAAGCTGACGCTGTGCACCAGCTCGCTGCCCTTGTCGTGGCGGGCCGGGGTCGTCTGCTGCACCTTCAGCGGGGACTTGAACGCCGAGTGCTCCTGGTACACGAAACTTGATGAGGACTCCACAGATTGCTGCAACCAACCCACACATGTGGTTGGTTACTCGATTTCATATTCTTTTAAAGGTTAGGGGGATTTCAAAATTGGAAGGCTTTTATTGTAGGTGTTGTTTAAAGCCAATATTATTAATTTATTTTATTTTATTAGTATGGGACAGCCAAGCTTCGATGCGAATGGGTCGGCTCGACCGGAGTGATAGCACGGTCTCACAGAAAACCGGCGTGAAACAACCACAGCGTTGTGTTTCACTTTGGTGTGGTTACCGGAGGCCTGATCCTTTTCCACCCATCCATAAGTCCCCAATCGTAAATATCCGAAACTCTAATCTCCAAAAGACAAGCAACGCACTCGTTAGTTCTTTGGTAAAAATATACACACAAACCTTGTGGTAACGGAATAGAATATTTATAATATCTTCGTTTGTACGTGTGACGAAATATGCATATTTGATACAGAACAGGCATCAGTGGTTCCTGAGACTTCTAAACAGCTATCTCCATCCCGCTTGCCAAGCGGGTAGATTATGATCTTTGGTAGAGTAAGACTATTATCCAGCAGTATTTTATATTTGAAATGCTATATTGCCTGGTGGTAAGGGATGATGTGACCTACAATGGAGCACGTCTACCCATAATCATCCTATTCAGGCCTGAAAGACACTCTTCAGAAAACAGACTAACACCCGGTTTCTGAAAGGCTTGTCAACGCTAAATAACTCATCTCCTGTTAAATCTTTTATATTTTTTTTATTAAATTGATTTTAACACAGCTTTTTGGAAACCGGGTGCTTAATCAAACAATTCCACTCCTTAGGTGGCGCTAGCTCCAGAAGGTTTAAAATAATGAATATAAAAACCCATTTCAGCATCTAAAATAAAACTACTCTAAGGCTATGGTACTAAACTAGCTAAAATATAGTAGGAAAATTAAAGAGCAATACCTAATACCTTGATATGTCTGATAGGATTTCAGAACATATTCCCAATCCTATAGCTTATAAGAAGATACTTATTTTTATTAACCACTTAAACTCAACGAAAAACACAGACACCGTATATATTAGCTACATATTTCAAAGAGCACACGATCACAATAAAACAATGCGTTTATTTATTTGATTTTTGTATACGAGAGCCGACTGGTTCGGATGGGAGGTAAATGTTTACTGAAGAAACCGACTCTATGGGAGTATGGCGGAAACTTGTCAATAGAACAACAATGGGGTTTATATAAAAACGTGTCTAGTTTAGCGAGTCATTCAAGGCTTGCTAGGCCATTGTGTTAATTCCCTTATTTTTATATTTGCTGTTGCGTAATACGTAATGTTTGTCGGTAGAGTAGAATTTGTTTGTCGCAATTTCTTTGCCGCTAGTGTCATAAGACACCCTTATAGATCCATTTGACAGAGATCATACAGCTGATGCTGCGAGCCGATGGACCACCACAGACGTGGCCCTATAGGGCTGATGTTTAGCCGGGGTTGCGGGGTAAGCGCAATGAGTCGGAACGGGGGTTTTAGTCAGTAAGAGTCTGACACTCTCTCCTGCCTTCCCTGGGCGGGAGAGGTCATTTGATGATTTTCCCCTGACAAAAAAAAGATCCGTTCGACAGAGATCATTTAACTGATGATGTTTACTCTGAGCCTTCTCTTCGAAAGAGGGGATTGCCTTGATCTAATGTCTTGGCAGGACTGTAGGATATCATAGTAAAGGTTATCAGAGAGCTCTGCAGACTTTGAAGAATATATATGTTTTTTTGAATAGAGAAAATCGTCTAATTACTTCTCTAGCCCTTGGTATGGCGAAAGGGAGTGTCATAATTTTACTGACTAAAAACCTCCCGTTCCTGGTCCGCATGACCAACATGAAACATCGGCCCTTTTGGGCCCTATCTACTTTTTTGTCATCATCATTCTAGTCTGATTATATTACGTAATTAGTATACCTTATTAAGTTTGGGCGGTGTGGGTCCCTCAGTCTGTTCATTGATAGCCTCGTCCAAGATATCGTCCAGCTCACTGTCCGCGCCGCTGCTGTCGGAATCACTCTCACGGACAGCCTTCTTGTAACTCGTGTTGTTTTTCTTCACCACCTGATGGTTATGACACCAATTATTATATTATGTGATAACCCTGGATGTGGCTACTAATGACTGCTAAATAACTATATAACACTAATAAAGATGATAATTATAATAAATCCAAATTCGAGCCTGTTTCATAATATTTTGATAGCAGTATTCATTTACCTACCAGATATATTTGATTATCGACGTAATTTGTAAAAACTATGTGCCACATAAGTTTACCGGGTACCTATATGCAAGAAGTTAAACGGGCCCCTTTAGTTATATCCCTAAAACTATATTTTTTAAAGTACATATTTATTTCTCTAGTACCAGAAGAAAAATACTGAACTGTCTAGTAAGAGAACATCACGACAGAAGTCGTTGTATACAACACAACAATTCGTTATTAATATTAGCAATATTGACAGTATTGTAAATAGTCTGGATGCTGTGATTTTTCTGGCTTTTTTCCTATAATATTAACTACATCTAGCTATACATACAATAGGTATCACTATTAATATACTCAAAAGTAAACGTTTTTTATGTAAGTTGTGTTGTTCAAAAGTAAATTGCAGGCATTAGTTTAGAATAAGAACAGTTTATACCTCGTAAGGACTAACATAGCTATTAAGATTTAAGTTAAATCTAAATACAATATGCTTAATAGCAATAACTAAACACCTATATTTTTAAGAAATGTCAAAAACTATACTATTAATTTTGAATGAGATCTATAGATAACTAATTGTAACGTCACATTTTTTTTTTGTAAGTTAGTAAGCTCATACCTAACACTACCTAATATTAAACTTATATTACCTCCTTTTAATAATAAAAAAGTAACATTTTCCTACAGAATTATCTACTACTTACAAGTCAATTTGAACTGTACCACCTTAATAATAAGGTACGTTTGTCGTTAGCAAATACTTACATTCATAACTTCACGACCGAAGGATGTTTCGGCCCAGTTATCCGATTTGTTCAATCTGTCCCGTGTGTTCTCCTGAACGTTATCCTCTGAGCTGAAATGTGAAAAAAATATTGATATAGTTACTTATTGAATGCCTGTTTAAATATAAGACACAATAAAAGTCAAATTTTGATTATTTAATTCCCTTATTTTGCTGTGTGGTCTCAGTGTGTTTGGTTTGAAAATATATATAGGTACTTATATTAGATAGGACTAGAGAGTTTGAAAACGCTAGTCTCAGAAATTTGAAAATTCGATTTGAATTTTTTTTGTGTTGGATCCATGTATTACATCTAGCTGCGGTCAATGAAACTTGAAAGCGTAGAAACTGCTGACAAAAATTTGTTACTAATACAAATTTACTCAAGAATTTGGTCTATATAGGTGATTTGAAACACCTAGAGGATTCCTTGTATACTTCTTCATCTTCCATCACTTTCATATATCTTATTAAACAAACCTGCCGGTTATTATTATATTCAGTTCAATTTCTAACTCTAGTAATAATTCATTATCACTTATATGTATGCAAATATGCCTAATAAAAAGTCGGAATATGCCATAAATATGCTCCATAAACACTGATTTTTCTTACAGAACTTTAGCACTACTTCTGAAAAAAAAGGTACCAAAGATTGATTTTGTAAGAACATTCCAACTCAGGTTTTGGCAAAACATTCCCTAACTCTCTACACAAAGTACAGTTTAATGCCCGGTTTCCTAAAGCCCGATCAATATTGAAATCAACTAACTAGGTGTCAAATCTCTTGTCAAGTCATCTGATTGGTTGTTGATAATCCAGTCAACCAATCGGATGAGTTGACAAGAGATTAAATTGATTTTAACATTGATCGGCCTTTCGGAAACCGTGTATTAGTCTGATATTGAGAATAAATGACGTACGATATCTTATCCTTGAATTTTTTACCAATACTAATTTGGACTGATACATCCAAAATAGTCTACTTAAATAAGTTTTTTTTGAGTGATGCGCAACGTCTGCGTGACGCGCCTGCTGCACACGAATAAGGGTCTCGTATTGAAACTAATAGAGCTGCCCTCAGTTTATTCACATGTTTTAAGTCTAAGTTTATGCATTTTTATTTTCGCGTAAATACTAAACCCACATTCCTTGTTATATCAGGGCTTGGTAAAAGATTAGGTCTCCGTATTACCTGATTCCTTCTTTCATTGTTTTATCTATACTTCCAAACTAATATTATGAATCAGACTAATTGGTTTGTTTGGATGAGCTAATCTCAGACACTACTTGTTGGAATTGAATTATTACTTTTGTGTTGTATAGTCCATTTATCGAAGAAGGCTACAGGTTATATTGATGTTTTAATTATCATGGACCTGTAGTTTATTCGTTTGTTTGAAAGCGCTAATCTCAGGAATTACTGATTCGAATTGAGTAATTGCTTTTATGTTTGCTATTGAAGATGGCTATAGCCTAAAACATCACTCTACGATCTGTAGGATCCGAGCAGCGGATGAAAATGTTGGCCCAGGCTAAAACTGATGAAACAAGATACATACAAAGACCCTTATTAGATTTCTCTTCTGTTTTATCATTGTTGGAGTGACTAGTACAAGTTAGCTTTACGTTGATGACGTACTCGTTAATAACGTTCGGCTCTCTAATTGGCTTGCACCAAGTTAACCAACCAATCAACTATCGTTTAATTTTTATTACTCGCATTAACGCAGTAAAGAAAAGTCATACGTGACACTCAGGCTTTAAAGGATTCACGAGATGAATTTTAACATATGAGATTGGTTTCGTCTTTTTTTTTTATTTGGGGACATCCATAAAGTACGTCACACATAAAGAGGGGTGGTGGGAGACGATAAAGTGTGACGTTGTGTGACAAGGGATGGAAGGGGACCTATGTTTTGTGACGTCACATTTCAAAATCTAAAAAATATTTCGTCTCTCATCTTTTGGAAAACACGGTTTAAGGATTGTTTGTTTGTTTTATTGACGAGTTCATACCACTTGAGAACAGTTGTAATCTTGTTTTTGTATTATATTTTACTACTAGTCTGTTAGAATAAAACTGATCAAAAATAAGTAGGGACATCAGTTCAGCTCTGGCCATAATTTAGAGGAACTCGTATATTGGAAGAAGCTGGATAACTTCTACATAGGTGTTCGTTTTTAAAACAAAACTGAGCATTAAGGGCGCGTATGTTCTCTCAAAATTGCGAACCTGTAACCTGGTACAATATAAATTGATTAAATTAAAACCAGGTTTAAGTTTCAAGCTTTCTATACTAAAGCAAATATTAAAATACTTTATCTCAACATCCAGATCTTTGTTCTATGAAGAGTATCTACAAACGTAAATGTAGGTACACCTGGACCGAAGTTTTACAAAACAGTCGCGCCATCTGTAGACTACAGCTTATAATTTTGTATTTAATAAAACATCTGGTTACCTCCCTCGAATGCCGGCAGATGTTTTTGTAAAAACTAGTCATTTTGTTGGTTTTATTTCATATGGTTGGTGCGTTGAATGATTGCTTGTAAAGGAAGGTGTAACTGTGTCGTAATAAATATTTATATTCTGTAATATTAGCGCTTGTTAGGTATTTCTTCTTTAAAATCGTTTCCCTACACCGACTACACTGTTCTGTGGGGCCGTTTACAAATATACAATTCCTCAAACACATCACAACCAGACCCGAAAAAACTATTTATGGATCACACAAAGAGTTATTCTGTGCGAGAATCAAATCCGCGACACGTTGCATGACAGCCGGTTGTCCTTCGACGTCAACCGTGCAGTCAAAAGCATTAGATAGGATGCAATGCGCAAAGAATAACAAATTATTTTTAAATGTCAACTTATATTTTCAACTTCAATGCGATTAGTTCGTACATATCTAATTTGTCAGCCCATGCCTATCTATACTAATATTATAAAGAGGTAAAATTTGTAAGTTTGTATGTAGGGGGTAATCTTTGGAACCAAAATTCTTTCACTGATAGATAGCTACAATGTTCCTGAGTGCTATAGTTAATGCGATTTTATTGAGATATTTTTACGTAGTACGGACTAAGTGCATTTAATAGTTTCTCTTTTCAATATTAAAGTGTCGATACTTAAGATGCCTGTAGTAAAGCTCATAGCAATACACTGTTACAATGTTATGCTGCTTGCTTTAGGAAAGTTAAAAATATTAAAAGCCTCTAATTGCCAAATTCTTTGTATCATTCGGTGGCTAACGAGCAGACGTATTACTTGATGGTAAGCAATCAACGACCTCTATGGACGCCTGCAACACTAGAGGAGTATCGAGTTCGGTTCTGGCGTTTGGGGAATAAGAAGTTTGGAAGGAATAAGTATTAATGAGGGAAGAATCGGCCCTCCGGCAACCTCACAAACACGGCAAAACAACGCTATGGTTATTTTACACTGATTTACGGTGAGGCCGTTGTTTCGTCTGGTTGAACCGGCTCATTCGTGCTGAAGCTCTCCCACACTTTTCATCTTTCATTCCGATATTCGCTATTTATCTTTCATTCCATCCCATCTTTTTCTAAACATACACTCTATTTTTAAGTTAGCTTGAAAAAGCTTGTTTTAGTATTGTAGTCTATTATGTATGAACGCCAAGACAAAAGACTTATACATATTTTTTTAATGCCTTTTACCTGGTTTGCTTCCGATCCGATTCCGATGCGAAATCCCGTGAAAGTATCTACTTTCGATACGATTAGACGGGATAGAAATAGTATTGATTACTACAAACGGTATGATGGAGAACGTTAATTTATACTAATATTGTGGTAAAATATGTAAGTTACTATATAGGGCGTAAGGAATAATCTTTGGAACCGCTGGTCGGATTTCTATTGCACTGATAGATGGATAGCTACAATGTTCTACTCTATAGTTCTAGGCTATAAAACTTCACCCTACAACCTAAAGGAGCCCAGCAGTGGATGAAACCGCGCGGCAATAACTCTTTACCATACAATTTCTTACATAGCCACTACGGATCAATGTTTAGCGATTGTAATATCGTACTTTTTGAAGTTTATTGAGAGAAAGTTACTTCTCTATGCAAAATGATCAACCAGCTGTTGCGATTTTTATGGGGAAATAGGTTTATTTTGAGTTTTGGATATTAGATCCATGGAAAAAGTTGTTGTAATTGAGCACCAAAGTCAGCTGCTTTAATAATTATGTCTCACGTTTATTCCCAACATACTGTAGATTGAATTATTAAGACATCTTAGTTGAATACAGACCAGTGAGAGAAATAGTACTGGAATCACATCCATACCAAACTTGATGTAAAAACACCCCAATACACAAAAAACACAGATTATCTAAAAAAAACAGACCAAAAAACACATTGAGAACTTTTGTAAATAGAACGGGCAAATAAAAAGATAAACACAGCAAAACAAGAGGGAATTAAAAAACCAAAATCCATGTCGTATCAATAGCTTTATTTTACAAAAAATCGTTACTAAAATTAAGTATTATATTATCACAGACAACATAATTTACAAAATACCTGAAAAGGAGTCTTATAATTACGTAAAATATTAGTCGACATACAAATTATATTAATTTAAAATAATGCAAAAAAATGGCGTTTCGAAAATGCTAGGTGTTTATTATTTATGGCTTTGTGTTCATGAATGCATATCATACGATTAATCGCATTTGTTAAACTGAGATGATAAGTCTAGACGTATAAGACAAAAAATCGCATGATCGCATTCAAGGAATCCCTGCTTAATCAACTGTTAAACTATTGCAAACATTAAATATTTAAATATTGATATTTTAAACTTTATAGTCATAGATTCAGAGTCTAATTTCAATTGTATAAGTTTACTTTTATGTATGTATCTAGTTCAAGAATGCCTAGGCATTAGCCCAAATAATTTAACCTAGTAATTCTATACTATTCGCTTAGATAAGCTGTTGTCAAGTCGGAGTTTTGATTTCGCAATTTTGTACCTTATCCTATGTACCTATAATACTTAGAATTTATTCCTGATACACTAGTATAATTTAGTAATTAGTATTTTTAGACGATAAGATGCTTTAGGATTAGAACCTTAAGGTTGATATTCGCTTGTCACTATCAATCTGCAATTGAATTCAGAAATCTATATTATCTTATTGTCTTTGTATGTTATAGAAGGAGACAGACTATTAATAACTTTATGTATATGTTATTAAGTATTGTTTTAATGTAAGCAATATTCGTATGGAATTGTACTGTTCATTATGCTTGAATATTAAGTAGCATGTGTTATTATGGAGGCAGTTTAAGTAGATATGTTTCTATTCCACAAAATATATGTATATAGAAGAATGTAGCAAAATCACTACACACTAGCAGGCATCTTTGCAGTCTTAAAAATCAATTATCTATATGAGACACAATAGAAAATGCATTGTGTAAACATACACAGGACATCCAGATCCAGGACAACAATGCGTAGATCTTACAAGAAATTACTCTGCTCGAGAACTAAAGCCGTGATAAGTTGCGTAGCAGCTCGAGGCCTTACTATTTATTAGCTATGGAGCTAACTATGTACCGTTTTGATTTATTATGAATTGTTGTTTAACAAGGCAATGTACTAATGTAGAACTCACATATAGATGAAAAATTTAGTTTTTATATACTTTCTTATTCATGATTATTGTTTTTAATTTATGTACTTCCTAGTTCCCTAGTTCACAAAAATAATAATAAGTAAATAAAGAATAGGCCAAGTATTTACAAATCTCTCTGCAAGTGGAGGATATATATAAAACAAAACTGTGACGTCACAATTTACTATTATACGTATAACTCCTAAACAGAGTTGTAAAGAGTTTAGCTATCAAACGCTTTAATCAAATTAAAAATTGTATCTTGTATTTTTTTTCTATAATGCTGTCTAGACCAAACAGCGTCAAACAATAAATGCAATACGCAAAAAGTTTGAAGGGAAAAATTGACAGAACTTCCCCCGTATTTCATATAAGGACATCGGCTGACAAATTAGATATGTACGAACGATAATCAACGTATTTTTTTCGCAGTCAACCGGTCACCATGCAAATTGACTTGACCTAATAACGTGGAACATTTTGTGAATACAAAATGAGGCAGATTCGGTAGTTTTGTGTGTAGGAAAGTTACTGATTATTAGAAGTTCGATGTTGTATTCAGACTTGTGTCTTTATTCTGTTAAGATTTCTATGTAGTTTTGTTTTACGGTTAAAATAAACGAGAATTTATGTAACTGATAGTTTTCAACTCTACAAACTTTATATTCTTCTTTCAATATATCTGAATACCACGACTAAATACTGGTATTAGAAGTCCAATTATAATTCATATTCATGCACACTATTCATTTAAGTAGAATTCAGACTTATCTATGTTTTTAATAGATTATTTACTATAAATTTTAGTCATCAATCTTGATAATTAAGTCTTTCAACTGCCAATAGAAAACTATTGAAGGTAGCTACGTACACTACCGTAAGTCTCCGTTGACATGTAGCTGTTAACATATTAATAAAGATAAAAAATCAATCTAAACAACTAATTTATACACCATTACTTCTGTTTACTTCTTTAAAAATGTCCTTAATGTGTAAATGAATCAATAACACACAGTTCACAGTAGTACACAATAAGCTGTAATGTGAGAAGTTATCAGGAATGCAATTTACCAGAACCGCGTAGTATAAAGTAACGAAGCATTGTGCAATACATATGCAATTTTGTGCGACATAGTATTAAATTACTTTTATGTACATTTTGTAACTTCGTTTCTATTTATATGATGTTTTGTTAGCTAATATGTAAGCTTTAATCCAATAAATATTATAAATGCGAAAGTAACTCTGTCTGTCTGTCTTTAGATCCGTTCAATAGTTTTACGGACTTTAAGACAACTGTTATTCGATACAAAATTGCATGTCAAGAGCTATAAAAGATCGAATCTCAAGTACTGTTTTAGTTCCGTTAAACTTCAGTCAAATTCACGAACAATTTACTTACAAAATGTGCGCAGCCAATGACCGGTTAAGCGAATAACAGTAAGCCAGTCAATTTTAAACCTTACTGCTTATTAATAAAGTATCAAAAATGTTGTAAAACAGTCCTTTAGAATTTAGGCACGTTTTAATTAATTTAATAATGTAAATTATTGCATTTCATTATCAGACAAAAGTCCAAATAAAGGACATAAAAACACATAGGTACACACAACTACATTCTACTTGACCATAAAGTTTTATAATAATTTTAATGCGCTGTCTTTTTTGAAGATTTAGTCAAAGACGTTTATATACTATACTAGCGGCCCGCCCCCGCTTCGCACGGGTCCAACTATCTCGCTATCAAAGGGTTACTTTTTCCTAATCTTCCCCTCCATTTTTCAAATATTTTGATAAGAACCTTCTCCTGACAATAACAAACACAACAAAAAAAGAATTAGCAAAATTGGTCCAGGCGTTGTTGAGTTATGCGCTTACCAAGAGATTTTACGATCCATTTTTATATATATAGATTATAAAGCTGTAGAGTTTGTTTGTTTGAACGCGCTTATCTCCAATACTACTGGTTGGAATTGAATGTTTTTGTGTTCGTTAGCCCATTTATCAAGGAACAGGCTATAAAACATCACGCTTTGACCCGTAGGCGCCGAGCAGAAAGTGAAACGCGAGGGTAGCTATATAATATAAGTATATATTAGCTGGCCATATCTCAAGCAAAGACGTGTTACTACTGAAATAATTACGAGTCAGACTTGAGAAATATATTTGAAACTGCTAGGTCCTGTAGTCATTTACTACCAAAAACATTACGTCATAAGTCCACTTTAGGACATATAATTATCAACCTTATTTAAAGCAGCTTGATACTTTTAATAGATTAAAGGCTAGGTTCTTATTATGTACGTTATAATTTGAATAGAAAATTGCGATACTATTATATTCTATTTATATTGTCATTTGGAAACTGTTTTTGATATCAATCTTTATGTCGAATTGACGGTTAAATAAATGTTATTACTATATTGATATTATATTAACCGTCAGGCATGTCTAGTAGTATTTTATAACGTTTAAATACGAATGTACTTCGATATAATACCTACCTAATAGGCAGTGTAATTAGTGGCAAATCGGTTCAATGCCAACGTAATTTAGGTTAAAACCTAAACTAAAACCGGCTAGGCAACCAGTCTAGTACTAAAAACGCGTATAATAAATAGTAAATAGGAATATCAAATAAATATCTTATAAACGTTGTGAAAGTTTAGTTATTTGTTGCAGCAACATCTAGCAGAATATTTCCAACCATTGACTTTTGTTATGTTCACTTTTTAATTTAAATAATAAACCAAACAACAACATCCTAAATTAATAGGAACATCATACAAAATTGTACTTCAACCTAAGCTGAAACGATTCCCGCCACTGTTGCTGCAACACCGCCATTTTGAATTTCGTAATTAAGAACAACGCCATCTAGATTTTAACTCCGAGCAACTTTCGTTAAATTTAAATACATAGAAAGAAGAAGATGCACTCAAGAGTGTAGTGTCCACACCTTGATCCTCCACAGTCGGAGTATTCGTCTTGGTTATGAGATGTGTCAGTTTCTATGTCTGACAGATGTGGGTACAGACTGGCTGGTTGCTGTAACACTGCTCCGTTAGTCTGTGGTTCCTTTTTGTTGTTGTTTACTTTTATTCTTTTTACGTCATCCAATACTGAAAGGACTACCGGCGAGTCTTGGGAACCTGGAACAATAAATTGTAGCAATGTTAGTAATGTTTCACTATAAATATCTACCTTCGACACAGCAAGAATTTGACAAGCTGAGGTGAAAAATGAGATTGGTCAGTAGATACAGATGCATTTAAAGAAGTAAATATGTCTTGTTGTGATTGACATGCGAATTGCGAATCAATTAAGAGAACAAAACTAAAGACTTTTATACATATTTATATGGCAAAAATAAAATAAACCTGCTGGTATAGCTTCTAGTATAGCTTTATAACAAGACAATTCTTGAAATGCATCTTTATCTATTGACCAATCACATTTTTTTAGAAGCAAGTTGTTAGTTACTTTGAAATATGACCATACTTCGTCTTTTGACAGGTTGTGATCCAATAACTCTCTCATCCTTCTCAATTTCTTTTTCCTTATCATTCAAAGCTTCAGATTTCTTCTCGTCGAAAACAACTTTAGGTAGATTGGAAATGATTTCTGGTTTCTTGTTAGTTTGAGAGAGGCTTACAGTGCTGCCCATAAGTGGGGCCTTCTCTGAAGGATCGTGTTCACTTGTGTCATCATCAGAATCGTTGGGACTGCCTTGTTTTTCTTGCTTTGGCTGAAATTTTAAGAAATATCAGTTAATACAATTATGAGCTTTGCAATCTCTTACGCTAAGGCTTTAATTCCTCATCAGAGCAATATATCTAATGTAGAAAAGTTTGAAGTTAGAAATACTTTAATACTCATGATTACTTATTATAGCTAGTTTCCTAAATAGGTGGTAAGGACTTAAAATAATCAACAAAAAATCCTATTGACTATTGAGACAGTGAGGTTTATTTTTGTCATACTAAACTTGGGATTAATTTAGGATAGCTCAGTTTGGATAGGACACGACCGATTCCTGACTTAAACCTAGCAAGTACCAACGTAATTTTTCGAGTTGTATGTACTAAGTGAAGGAAAACTTCTCGAGGAAAACTAGGTTTACGATATCAAATTATAAGTTAAAACCACCAATCCGCCTTGAGCAAGCGTAAGCGTGGTGATTTATGTTCAAACCTTCTCCGTGTGAGAAGTGGCCTTTGTACAGCAGTCGGCACTTATAGGCCAATGAATCATTTGTAGTTTCTATTCTAGAATTGCCTACATATTATTATATCAGATTAGGGGCACCAAATCCAGGTTAACTAATACATAATTTAATGTTCAATTTGTGTTAATACCTAATCAATTAAGGTAGACCATATTTTCCACGACAGGAAAACCTAATGATTTGTGTTGATGACATAGACATTGTTGTTATTGCGTTAATGTCGTAAGGCGAACATCAAATTACGTAGAACTTGGTTTATGTAGAAATAACTAATTTACTAGGAAGTCTGTCAGCAAATAGGTACTCCTGGTTATAAGTAAATTTTATTTTCAGGAGTTTACATATAAAAACACATAACATTTTGTATAGTGAAAAATTTTGCTAGATTTATATTAAAATGTTCTTATAAAATCTATAGTAATATTATAAAGAGGTAAAATTTGTAAACTTGTAAGTTTGTATGTAGGGGTAATCTTTGGAACCGCTGGTCGGATTGCCATAATTCTTTCACTGATAGATAGCTACAATGTTCCTGAGTGCTATAGGCTATAAAACATCACGCTACAATTAAATAAAGCCGAGCAGCGAGTGAAACCGCGCGAGAGTAGTTAGTATTAAACTTAAGCGGCTCATAGAAATACTGGTATACCTTATAAGTACGTGTATTATTAATATTGGACTGTATGTATGTATAATTAAGTTTGCATTTACTTCAACATCCTGTTATTAAGATTTCCCGATTAACAATAGATGCTAACATAATACATATAACAATTCCATGACATAAATCGTCAATAACATAATTTTACTTATAAAATGTGTAACGCCCAACGAAGGTTTTGTTACAGAGGTGCGGAAATGTCGAAATGGCTCCCACAAACCGCCCAACTGTTACGAAAATTACCTAGCCAGATGATTCACCATTGTGGAACTATTTTTCATCATCTATTTTCAACTCTATTAGTCTGTAATAGAGTCGAGAAATATGACAATGAGGGTAGCTTGACATGCTGGTGTCTGCACTACAAACTTTCAAAATATATTTGCAAAAGAAAATGAAGTCACGACAAATGTATTGTTAAGAAGACAGCGACTAATGGAGGTGTAATTTCGTTTATCTTTCGTACAATTTTGTGTGGAAAACAAATATATTCTTTTGTGACAATGTAGGAAGAAAAATGTTTGTTGCATGGAAGTAGGTATTGGTTTGGATGTGTGTAGGTACATTGTACAGTACGGCCGCCGTATCCTGGCGAGTTTGAAGTTAGCCGTTTGTCTGAGCAATGGATCTTTTAGGAACAATATTGTGTACTGCGCAGCTAATCGGCTAACTTCAGACTCGCCAAGATACGTTGGCGGTATTGTAAGCTCCTATTTGTTATACAATTGTCTTAGTCAACTAAATCTCTCTTAAACATTTTTCCAGTTGAGTATGGATGTAAAAAAAATCTTAAGTCTACTTTCAGGAACGCAGTGGCATTACAAGCGAAATTAAAATAATTTTGTTTGCCACCTAAAATCGAATGTTCCATTAACACCCAAGATCGACAAGGGGTTAAAATTAACAGTTCATCAAAGTGACTAGAAAGGACACACAATCATCGGTACAACTCTGACCGAAGCCCATATCAAAGAAACTTCAAAAGGGAATTTCTAATGTGTGAACATTAGAATTCCCACGGGAACAAATTAATGGGCTTTAGCGGCACAAGCATACGTTGCTTCCCCGGATGAAGTCTTTTATGACATAAGACCCTTCTTGGGGGGTTTTCGGAGACCACACGAGGGCAAAGAAAAAAAGTTATCAGTTAATTTTATACTTTTGTACCTTCGTGATAGAGTTGAAAATTCAACATACAGAAACAATTTGCATAAATTTATGATAAACAAAAAGCATCAACATATCTAATTGACATTCAACACGAGATTTTAAGATCATTGTTTTTTTACATAATATGTCACGATACGTCGCCGATCTGTCTGCGAGAATGCATCTATGCATTTTAGTAGGGTAGTTCCGAATTTAATAAGACTCTTGCCAGCGATACTGGTAACACAGAAAAGTCGTAAAAAGCGTCTGACTGAAATATGGCCTGAATATGGACGTTGCCAATTTGGCGGCAGTCCAGAAAGAGCTTATAGAAGGTAGCAATTTTCCAAAATCGATAATGTGATTTTGCAGCAACTATGGTATGGGTGATATTCGTGCTTAACCTACTACTAACTATCCTTATTTCATAGTTAGTAGAAGACTAGAAATAAGTTAAGTATATACAAGATTTAGTATATACAGCGCGCATATGATGAACTGGTCCCATTTCACGGGAGACCTGGGACATGAACATGTAGGTATCCATTAATATTTCCAAATAGAATGTCTTAATTATCTGTATGCACATAGTACTTGTTTTTTAGCGTGAAATAAAATATTTTCCTCTCTTTCTTTCTTTTTCTTTCTTTATTTCGTAACTTCTTTTATCAACTTTGTTCCCTAACCGACAAAACAGACGAAGATTCCTCCCCGGTTAGCGCTTTTGACGTTAAATTGTCAACTTTGAAAGGTTACTTTATAGGCTACCTTATAAGAAAAGTTGATGCGATAGATCACGTTGTGTGTCTAATATGTTTTATTTTCTAGTACCCTTTTAAGGCATAGATAGAAACATCACGTTTTATTGGCTCGTAAGGTGAACAAGTTTTCTAAGTAGACCGTTAGTAGTAGCTGTGGAGACGGATAGAAGTACGAACTTTGTAAAAATGTTTAGAAGAAGTGTAGCTCAAAAATCGCGCATAGAGAGAACAAAGCCAAATTTTTCTACAAATGGACATTAATATCCCGTTACTAAGGAGTTGAATAACAACAAAAACCTATTCAAATGCATGACAAACTGCATAATACTCTCATATTGTTCATTGAATATGCAATAAGGCTTTACTTAACAAACAACTAAAACAATCTAACATGTTAATTGCTTGCCAATCAGTAACTCACTTAGTGGACCAACAAAAAGCCTTAAAACAAATAGCATAAAGGCTACAATTCCGTGAGCATTTCACGCGTAAATCGATTTCTTTTTTCTCAGCCTTCGGGGGCTAAAGCTCTGCTTAGTACATGCATAAGTCATTAGTATATGTTGCGTGGTATTTCGCAATATGCTACTTTTAAGGTTTAGGGCGTGTACTGAATGTATGGAGCGGTCAATTATCGCGTATTGTGCTTGTTGTAGACTTTCGTTACTTTGTTATGTTACGAAAGAAGTTTGTTGAGTCAGTTATTTGGTTAATATTCGGTTTCTGACAGTAAGCTATGGTTGTTACATAGTAGGATAGATTATTATTTACTAACTGGCGTTTAGTATCTTTTAAAATGTTAGGAGTTTCTTACAAGTCTTCTCCATAGTAATCTAGTTGCTCGTTTCAAAGTTTATATTCGAATCTATACTTTGAAACGAGCACCTAGCCTTCCTGACGAAAAGGCTGACAGACTATTATTCTATTTGGATGTTTCAAAAGTACCTGGTTTAGTTGGAATACCTGATTTAGACATATTTTGCCGAATATCATAATTTTTACTATATGAGCCATGTGACTGGCCATTTTTTGAAGTATATGTCACTGGCCATTTCTTATAAGTATTTATCAGTTTATTAAAAGTCTATAGTAGTCAAATCCTACACGATTCTCAGTAACTGCATTATATAAAACAGCAATTATTTATTCTTGTACTTAATTAAAAGTATACCCGTAAGTTGTAAGAGTACAATTCTTAATTTCCTTTCCAAGTATAAAGCAAGAGGAAATAAATAGCACTAGTTTGTTGGCCTCGAGACGGGAATAACTCGGAGAGTAATAAGTTAGAAGCTGGAACGCTGAGACGTATACCGACAAGGAATGTTTGTTAAGTGAGATTCTATTGGTTGATTTTAAATAAGAATGTTTTATTGAAGATTGGATTCTAACATAGAAAAAAGAGAATTTGAGAGAAGTTGACTATGCAAAATTAAATATCATCAGTAAAAGGTATACAATAAGTTTTTTTGTCGACCATTCTACTGATAAAATATTTATGCCTATACTACTTACGATACGGATAGGACCGTCCATAAGAACTTGAATCTATATTTCTATACTATAACTATACTTCTATACTAATATTAAAAATACGAAAGTAACTCTGTATTTTCTTCACGCCTAAACTACTGAACCGATTTCTGTGAAATTTCGCACAGACATAGTTTGGAACTCGAGAAAGGACATAGGATAGTTATTATACTAAAAATCTGCAGACACTATTCCACGCGAACAAAATCCTGGGCAAAAGCTAGTTCTAAATAAAAAAAAAATAGCCTTATCAGACTTCCAACAAAAGAAAACCATCTCACCTTATAATGAAATCTGTTCTGCAACATCTCCATTTCCTTCTCCCTCTCCTGTTTAAACTTGTTCGCAATGGTGGATTCACTGATCGTCTGTTCTTTATTGAAAAGTGCTGCTAGCTTGTCCTTGATCCCACCTCCCACAGAACTCTGGCTTATATTATCATCAGAATTATCGTCTTTTGAATTACTTCTGGAACTAGCTAAAGAGTTTGTCTTTGATGGTGTTGTCTTCTGTGCCAATGGCTTTTTGTCAGCTGAAAAAAAGGTTTATAGTAAAAATTCGAGGTCGTTCAATAGGTACAGAGTATGGTGTGCCAACAATGAAGGTTTTTTACTGAGTTTGTACAATGTGTATTGTGTTTAGCAAAAAAACTTGATAAATCACGTTCGGTTTTACGCTTAGTGATTGATAAGCTAAAGATTTTGTTAACGAGAATATTTAGTTGGAATTTATAAGTTTATTATTGCCTAGTTCTAATTTAGTATCTACTTATACATTTTTAAATATTAAATGTTTCTTAATAATACGATCAGATGTAATAAAATACAGTTAAAACAAAAAACAATAACGTAATCCAACCACATTACCACGCTCGATTGAATCGAAATTAACAAAATGGATTCACAAGTTTTATTGTGAAAATAAAACTGTTACTTTATAGTTAACTGTCCGAGTTAATTGTTCAGGTTAACGAGGTAAACCTTGGTTAAACATCAGAGTGCCTAGCACGAATGACTATCGTAATCGTAACGTTAACGTATCGAGACGTCGATACCTCATGTGACGGAAACGGAATGTCGCAGCACGAAGCCTATCGTATCGTCTAGCGAGAGCTCGAATCGAATTCGTTAGTGACGTCATGCTAATGTAAGCTAGAGAAGCACCCAAGTGAACGAATTGAATGAATTCTTGAACATAATTTAACATAAAGATTTCGTCTAAAAACTAAAATTAATTTTAAACATATTTCAACCTTCGTCTACACCTTTTATGGTATTATATTTAAATGAAAAAATATTAATTACGTGAAATAATTCTTAAAACGAGTCAAGAAGTATATAAAATGACTTTATCTATGAAAAAAATATTATTTGGTTATTTAAATTTTGTAACATAATTTACGATTTCCGAACGTTCTTTTGACAAAGGTGACGTTTGACGGCTATTGACGTATTTTTTTTAACAAACAAAACAAAGAATGTAGATAATTATGCGGCTATCTTATTATGCGGTTAGTTTAAATTTATTTTAAAATGAGGAGGACTCGGCTCCAATACGAATTAATGGTGGATTTCATGGAATATGCCAGTGACAAGCAGCGAGCCTTCAGTGTTCCGACCACTCCGCAGTACCCATGACGCCAGCCGTTCACCGACACCACCAGTCGCCAATCCTCCATTAGAAAAGGAATGCAGGAAGCCTCGACCGAAAAATAAAATCTAAAGGGAGTTTAATCAAATTGTGTTTAGAGAATGATAAGAAACCTAGGGAGTTTGCTAGGAAGCGTGAGGAAACATATGATATAATGGAACAACAGCGTTTGGAATTACGACGAGAAGAATGAAGAGTAAGACAGAGAGATGCAGAGCTCCTTTTACAGGCTCAGTGGCTAGAACTTATGAGAGAGGCAATAAATGTATTAAAATATAATCTAGTTAAAAAGATGATTAATGTATATTTACATATTTTATTTTAAATTACTACATTTTGGAATGAGGAAAGATTATGTTAGAATTGAATTTAAAATGTCTCACTATAGTTACCTATAATAAAAACATAGGTAAGAATAGTTTTTAAGTTAGACTAGTGTGTAAGATGTTTTGGAAATGTATAATAATAAAACACTTGGGTCATCTGTGTAGTATATTTATTTGCTGTACCAGAATATTACTTAAAGTCCTTTCACTTATCAAATCATCGCTTCTATCATTTTCATGTCTCATATCAGATGATGAGGTATGAGACAAGTCTTGATGTTCAGCTGTTGTTGTATCTACCTGTGGCTCAGGCACATTAAAATTTATGACCAAATTATGCAACAAGCCGTTGTCAAACACATTTTTCGGGAGCATAATGCAGAGTGCGGTCTTTGCACAAGTATCGCCTCTTCTTTCTTTTACTGCAGTATATTGTGGTCCGGAGTTCCCTCTACCGCATCCAAAATGAGTAGGCGTCATTAGCCATGGTCGCTGTGGCTAGCCAGAATCACCTGTAAAAAATATTTATTAGAAAACCTAATTTATACTAGCTACTTCCTCGCGGTTTCACCCGCTGCTCGACTCCTATTGATTTCATTTTAGCATTATAAGGTTAGTTTTTGTTGGAGTTGCTCACAGAAGTACTTGAAAGCTGTTTTATTTAGGCGGTACCTAGTATTTCTAAACTACGTTTCAGTGATATCCATTGGATTAGATATCTTTCTGAATTTAGCTCGGCACACGATTTATCTAGAATAATCAGTTAATTCGTATTATTTTCTTGAATACATATGTGTATATTAAGTGAAACATAACTTGAATAGGTAGGTACTTAGGTACTTACGAAGTTTCTCTTGACTCTTCATCTCCAAGTAAAATAGCCACAAATACTATTTCTCCAACTTGGTTCGTACAGCGGCGGTCTTTGCATGATGTTATACTCGTAAAGAATACTCACAAACTTTATAATATATTATTTAAAACACGATTGAAATATTTCGAAACCTTTCTCACCGTCAAATTCTTAGTGACAAATGTTTCGACAGTTTTCGATAGCCAGCCTTCGAAACTTACGTTACTATACGTCAAAAGATCGTTCGTGCTTCCAATTTGTGTCAAAATGTTCTAAGTTTCGATAGCAACACGATACGATTACTATACGATAGTTGTCAAAATCATTCGTGCTTGCGATTTTTAGTTCCTTTTACGCGCGGTAGGGGCGCTGTACAAATCCCATAGAAAATGCTTTCGATCTCGATACGAATACTTTCTCGATAATGTTCGTGCTAGGCACACTGTTCGGATACGGGTCAAGTAAACCGATCGAGTAGGACAAGTAAGCTGATTGTTAACTCAATTGGTTTTTATCTATTGTTTTACAAATATTGTGTACACGATCGATTGTGGATAAGGATTGGATTGGACTAATTTGGGGTTTGCATTAATAAGTTTGTTTTTTTTTTGATAACTTCAAACAGGATTTAAATACGTACAGAATCAATTTTCTATCGTGATTTCGACAAGGATGATAAGCTTATATTGTCGTCTATAAGGACAAGAACATTCGTGTCGATTATTATTTAGTTGTTTTTTTAATAAGTATTGTACATGTGATGTGCATTTTCTGTTGAAGATGCCAGTTAAATAAAGAATACTTGTAAGTAAAGAATAAAGAAAAAAATAATGCAGAGTAAAATGGAAGGCTTAGACCTGAAACCAGGGTCATTAGTTCTGTTAGATCAATCATAATATCCTACTAATGCATTTTTTGTAAAATAAACATAATTTATGCAATAGCTGACTGTTATATTTTTTATACTTCAGCCTTAAGTTCATTGACCCTATTATTATAAAATGAAAAAGCAAAAACGAGTGCAATGTATAAGTAATAGGATAACTAATTCAATTTTATGCATTGTTGATTGAAATAGTCGATATCATTGGGAGGTTTATATTCTTGAAACATGGTTCTATGTCATTAAAGAAATGTATAATAAAACTGTACGCCATTATTACTGTAGGAAAGAAGGTAGAGAAGAATTATTTTAATACCTCTTAATCCAATACTTATATCTAGAAAGAGGATTTTGAATAATGCGTTAAAAATATAAATAACAAAATTAGCTGTGGTTGCTTAGGTTCCTTCTGCTCTGGCCCCGGATATGAGCAGGAGAACGGGGAGGTTTTAGTCAGTAAGAGTCTGGCACCCTCTCCCCCCATCCAGGGAGAGCGAAGACATCGGATTACAAAGATGATCAAACTCAATGAGTGATAGCGATTACAGTACAATTTAATGCCAATTAAAACCTACACAATATTAATAAATCTTACCAATGAAATGAAAAACATGTTAGGTCCTATTTTTATTTAATTTTCACCGGATATTATGGTAAACTGGTCGTAAAACTAAGTTTTACTAGTGAACATGTTCGCGTTTTAATATTTCCTTTAGTTAAACAGCTTTCTAAGGGGAAATTATTAGGATTTACAGGAAGTATTTATTGAGATGAATGGATGTCTTGTGTAATAATTATAGCTCAATGTTTTCTTTGGTTTGTTTACATATTACTTAATGTTAATAAATTATCTATTTTAATTCCTATGAATGAGGTTTTGCGTATTTGGTGCTTAATTGCACTTATCTATGTTATCTAGGAAACCTTATATTTCTTATAAAGGAAATACGGTAAAAATAAATTTAAATATTGTACTACTTTACTACATAAATTAGGTTTACTGATAAATTCAGTAAGTAGCTAGGTATTTAGAAAATATGTGATATCTGATTTAAGGTTTCATTTCATATTTTTAATATGATTAAATAAAAAAGTCAGTTTACCAAGTTTTCATACCTAGCATTTATATAGAAAAACACGTAAAAATATTACCATTGGGGTCAAGAAAACTTTGTGGATATTACAGAATAATCACCACAAGACAAGGCATTTATCTTAAAATTATTATAATGGCGGAAACCACAATAATGATCACAGCATTGTTTAGTCAAAGATTTAACAAAAACACCATTATTCGACAACTTTTGATTGAAGTTTTTGATAATAAAATTTATTAATTATTAAGAAATAAATAAAGATTGATATTGTACCCTATAAATATTTTAAGAAAACAAAAAAAAAAACAAGAAATACCTTGAAAACATTTTTCAAACAAATCTGTCAACACACTATCAATTGGTAATTTTCATCACAAAAATCCAATGAAGTTATTGATCACACGACAATTCGCCAAAAAATCACAATCACGAGCCACAGTTATCGTGAAAAACAACTTTATTTCTAAGCTCGATGCGCGTGCGCACGGGTGGAGTGGTCGCGGATCACCAACCGTTGGTCCACTACTACTCTGAACTAGTGATGTGCGCTTCCGAATCCCACAATCCCACGCTCACCGCAGTGGCACCCAACCTTTTATCGTTTAGAACCTTTTGTCACATTTTTACGCGTCACTACCCCGCATCGACGTACGTATGTTCAATAGTCATTTGACGTGATAGTGAGCTATTAATTTCTTTGGGAACTCTGTTAGCGTGTCACTATCATTAACAACACAATTAAACTTTACAATGTAATTGTTTGAATAGGTTAAATGGGAAACAATAAAACAGTTTTTACGTTAAATTATAGTTTCTAACCTCAACTTGTTAAGGCGTACTTGAACGATACAAGTGCAGTGTGAAGTGCTCATAAAATTAAAGTACAAAGTTGTATGTGGTCATAAAGGGCCTCTTTTCTTGTAAATGATCTGCGGAGTCAAGGTTGACAACGTCTGCTTGCTAACCTTGTCAACCGGCCATTTGGTGACGTCGCATCACTTAATTTCGGCAATACAGTGTCACTTTCGACAACCCTATTCGGAATATTTTTGGAAGAAAGTTATTTTGAACGAATTTTATTAAATTATTTTTTATCGAAAATGTAAATATCTTTAAAACATGTATAAGATTTACATATATAAATATTTAATTAATGATTTAAGTTATGGAACTAGGACGAGCGTTCAACTGCCGACCCTGGCAGCAAAAACACACGAGGACACAAAATAAAACGTGCAAGCATGACTAACACATGGAAAGTATCGCTTCGAAACTTCTCAGAAACTTTACAAAAGAGTTTTTAGTACGTACGTATTTTAGCATACTTTTGTGCAAAACCCTGGGACGTTAGCACGTTAGGACTCTCATTGTGTATTAAGACTTCTAAAGTATACCATAAACCGGTCTCGAACCAGCTTTCAATGCCGAGCAAAAACTTTTTAAAGAGTTCTTTTACCCTGAACGGTTTAAGCTTATATACTTAACTATAGACATATTCAACAACCTCTTTTGATTTAATCAGTCACACTACTCAGAAATAAAATTGCAAGTCATATTAAGTTGAGCTATTTGAAGACTTAACTCATAAGTTTAAAATCGTGAATCACTGCATTGTACATTTGAACGATCATAACTCCTGAACTGCTTGACAAAAAAGGATATTAGATTGTTTAAATATTGGCACAAAATCTGTCAGTGACCTCATCTTTGAAGATTTACTGATAGTGGCCGAAATTCATGACTGTAAGAGTTTTTAAAACTTAGGTAGCATTTTATTTGGCAATGGTCACCAATTTTGGTTACGTAAAGAATTCTGTAATCAATAAGTTGTACTTTTCACATCTGTGATTGCAGACTTTATGGTAGATAAGGCTGAGTTTAATCTGTATTGTTTATGACGAATTAGGGTCAAATTTTCAGAATACCACTGTGGCGTGATTTCGTAATGGCACCAGTAATAACGGTAGCAGTTTTGGTAATAGCATATCATTTTGTGACCTCTAATGAGTTCGAATTGTATAGCACACGTATGTAAACATATCATTGACATATATTTCACGTAAGACTTCCAAAAATACCGTATGTGAAGTAGGGAAAGTTTTTGAAAATTGTTACCGTGCGAGAATTTTTTGATAGATATGTTTTGCTTTAAATTGGCAGTTGTTCTATATAATGATAACTTACGACTTAAATTCGATTGAAAATATGTTCATAGCTTAGACCATAGGAGTCATAATCCATAAGCTTGGCAGGCAGTTAAGAGATCATCAGAGAAGCAGTAATCTTTCTGGTGATGGTAGGGGACCATCACCAGAAAGATTACAGAACATTGCTGCCACCAAACTCGGTGGATGTTTAGTTTTTAGAATATAACAATATATTTAAATAACAAATGCCACACGGTGAGTAGCAAAATTAGATAGGCAAAGATCCTACAAAAAAGATGCAGAAGGAAGTTCAAAACTAGCAGCAATAAGGAATACAACGCAATTAAGAAAAGTAAGCCACTAAATAAAAATAAAGGGAATGTTATTGAACGTCTAATTAATTTTCAGTTAGGTAGGAATATACTGGCACCCAGTTTCCGAAAGGCCGATCAATGTTAAAATCTATTTAATCTCTTGTCAAGTCATCTGATTGGTTGACTGAATTATCAACAACCAATCAAATAACTTGACAAGAGATTTAACAGGAGATTAGTTAATTTTAGCGTTGACAAGCCTTTCAGAAAACGGGTGTGTATCTTTTAAGCTAAAAAATAGACTTAATGGGTGACTAGGCATTTTGGGTACACGGAAGTCAGTGAGCTATATAAACACTGAGGTAAGGCTGTCATAAGATTCTATGAATTAGCCGAATTGTAATCACTGACACTTGGTGTCATATGGCAATCCAGTTTAACTTTATATGTCTTTGTTGCTATGTTAGTGGCTACAATGTCGTTAATCCCATCGCAACGCACCATAGCAACCTCTCACGTGCGAATTGGGTGGTCATAGTTACCTTCTGGAAAAATACATTTTACTAGCTGATCTGATGATTTCACTTGAAAAGAGACTGACCTCTGATTTTGTTTCGGCATTTCTTCTCAAAGTAGTCAGATAGGAAATTCGCTTCATTAGTTATTTAGTTATTATTTTATTTAGTTATTTTACATATAATTTAACGTGAGAAAGTGTCGTTTTATGGCCTATTTGCAAAAATAAATTCATTGTTTCATTGATACTTCGTACAGCCTGAAATGTATTTTTTTAATTGTCACATATTCTGTTTTTCAACCGTCATTTTTAAACCTTCCCTGTATATCCAGGAATATTTCAAATTTTAGCGAGTCTAACGATCAGCAATTTTTATTTAAAAGATATAGAATGGGAGGGTCCGAATGAGTAGAGATCTTTTTACGGAAAGCTATCAGCACCACCCTTAGACATTAGTGAAAAATTTTGCTTATAACGTCTTTATTGCCGAATATTGCATGCACAAGAAGCCTGCATCTCTCAAGACATTGTTCGTCAAAGCCATTAAGACGTAGAATCCGTTAGCAGTCCAAAGTGGATCTTAACGACTTCTTGTAATACGTGCGTGTTAGTAGGCGCCGATTATATCCGTAATGATGACATAATAAGACACAAGGTTACTTTATACATATTAGCTTTGTATTTGACTACGGTACGTCATTTGTACTAACATTACAAAGAGGAAAAAATTGATTGTTTACATTGAGTAGGCTTCGATACTACTACACCCATTAAATACTTTTGTTTACCCTTATGAAATAAACTTGCTTCTTAAAATAGGGTTACTTTCCTGGGAATAAAATAGGTTTTAGAACATGTGAGAAAACTTCGACAAAACAAATGTGATAACTTAATTTTGAGGTTTCTAATCGGCTAAGCTCGACATTGGCGAAATAGTCCATTTTTCGATTGTTATCTATAGCTGACCATGTAGGTCGAAAGATTAATCTTAAACGGAACGGTAGTGTTTGGAATAGTACCTATTATAGAGTAAGTGACCTTATCAATATTTTTTAGATTGAGCAAATACTTAAATTGATTTGACGTATCACTTGTTTGCAATTTAATTATCACGATTACGTGCTATTTTGGGTAAACACGGAAGCTAATTGTTAATATTACAAGTGTTATAAATAATAGTTGTGTACTTATGATTGTATTGAGTACATTCATTTATATTCTAACAAACCTATGATATAGGTATTAATTTGGAATAATCTAAGTAAAAACTTTGTGAACTTAAGATGTTTAGTAAGACGCGATATTTTCCTGCAATATACCTACTGGCAGTATCGCAATTCGCAAATATGACTACACAGACAAAATAACAGTTACAAATCGTCATTTCTTTATTCAAACATTATTTGAAATATCATAGATGACCGTTATGTATATCATCGTCAGCCTGTTTCCGTCTACTGCTGGATATGGGTTTCTCCAACTACACGCCACTGAGCGCGATTTTCGGGTCTTCTTATCCAACCACTGCCAGCCACCTGAAGGATAACATCAGTCTTCTTAGCTGGCGAGTCCTACACTACGTTTCTTTCATCGTAATGTACCAACAGTGCAGCCATATTTGCAGAAAAACACTAATCGTTTTGAAACCTAGGGGACACCTTTGATAAATCAATACATTTTGTTACAATACAAGCTGAGTCTACGTCAAGAACATTGAAACATCAAAGAAATAAACAGAAAGAACAGCATTTCGCGTCATCACGACTTTCTCTCGGTTGTCGCCGGCAGAATCGACGGATCGTTACAGACTGAGGTCATTCAAGTGTTACGGTCAGGGCTGGCAGCAATAATAAGTCAGATAAATTTAAGAGCGTCTGAAAAAGTACTTGTTTATTAAAAATTTTGAAGAATAACTATTGCTTGAAATACTAAATTTATTGAGAATAACGATATGCTCACGTGAAAGGAATTAGTTTCAAATCACAACGGGACTCTTATCATGAGCAGCGTCCGAGTCGATGCGCAAAATCGATATTTTCAATAAATTTACTATTTTGGACTTGAAAAATCATGATTAAATCTTATTTGCCGACTTGCAGCCGAAAGTCCATGCAGAAACATGACTGCAGAAAAGTTGGAATAATCATGTCATCTGAGCAGATCTGTTAAATCACCTACCCACCTAAGTTCCAGAAGTTAAAGATAATAAAGATTTGAGGTGTCCATTTAATTAAGCAGACATTCGGAGTTCAATAACCATTATGATTGATGACACATGATAAACAGATGCGGTTAACGACTTTTTAATCTTTTATAAAAATGTAGGTTACAAAATTCAGTTTATCATGCGCAAACATTAATAACTAGTTCATATGACATCAAACCTAATTAAGAATATAGTCATTTTCTAAAATAAAAAGTGTACAGAGCATGTTATAATACAAACAAACGTTATAATAGCAAATCAGATTTTTATTATTATTTTTCATGTTAGATACTTTCTTACTCATAAACTGCTGCACTTATTCTGATAAATTTTAACATAGGAATAAATGACTATCGGGAGACAGTACTGACTTGGTAGGTACAGAAACCAAATTGACGCAGAGAAAAGCTTATTCCATTTTCTAAGTATTACAATAAAGATTGTTCCTATATCCCCTAGGTGGGGAAGAGGGCTTCCACAGTATTTTTCCAGGAATAACGTAAACTTCCTTATATTTCTAATTCAATACCCTTCCCCCTCCCCCTTATTACAAAACAAGGTTTATCTTTAGTCTAGGTTTAAACCTTTGAATAAGGTTTAGTATTTTGAATCTTCAATTTAAAATACAAAACTATCTCGATAAGACCTACACTACCACGACCTATACATACTATATAATAAGGCCGAATGGGTTCAACCCCTACTTCTAAGTAAGTAAACTTAAAACCTGCATCTTATTGGCTGTAGGAAAGCAATAACTGATTGAGGAAGTAGCTAAACTTTACTTAGAAACGCTAGCAACCCTAGATGGAACAATACGTTCCGTTACACCGCAAAGCCGACTTCCAACAGTTGCAACAGTGAATAGAGCATTGTCAATAACAGTGTAAATGGATATTGCTACCAGAATGTCATTTCAATGCTTGTAAGCAAGATAGCAGTTGTAATAGATGTTAATGTTTGTTTTTTACATTTTCTTGTATTACACAATAACGATAGTAGTCGAGGAAAAGTCCTTAACCACTTATGATCAGCAAGAAATATTGAATCACCATACTGTTTACGATCGTCTACAAATGTTGGCATAAAACTGCTTCTAGATGTCTCAAGAGGCTTCAGCATCAGCTCAGCAGTTAAGGCGTCATAGAATCACAAACAAAAAGCTTATATTCGTAATAAAAAATCGATTACACTTCGCATTATCTTTACTTATACTGTTATTCCCTAATTCCTCATAAAATCGATTTCATTGTAAAAACATAGTCTTCAGACTTGTTTCAGATGTTTCACCAGCCCTACCTCTCGGTACCGTTAGTTCAGCAACCCGAACTAAACAGACTATGACTTGTCGATTCAGTATTATGCAACTGTTGGAACCAGGATGTTATGGCACTAAAGTTTAACGACTAAGCTACAAAAGATTTTTATAGGCTCGTTGCAAGGAGGTATTCTGTGGAAAGAACGCGAATGAGTCACCGACATAGCTCTTAAAATCTGCAAGCTAAGTGCTAAAAGGCAGGTTACATCGCTTGAAGGACTGAAAAACGGCCAGAAAAGTGCTCGAGTGACGCTTTCGGACCAGAAGACGTAGCGTGGTTAGACCTCCTAGGTGGAGCTTGAATAAGAGTGGCAACTTGTTGTTCAGAGTGGAGAACTAAGAGGGGGGTCTAATATCCAATTATTAGTCTGAATATTTTTACGAAATGATTTCAAATCTACAAGACAGATTATAAGGAAACCTGTAAAGGAGGCCCAATCCTTCCCCTTCCCCAATCCCTCCTAAATCCCTAAATCTCCAAATCCCTAATCTCTTAAAGGTCGGCAACGCACTCGTAACTCCTCCGTTGCGAATGTCCATGGACGGCGCTGATTGCTTACCATCAGGTAATCCGTCTGCTCGTTTGCCGACCTATTTACATATAAAAAAAAAAAAGACATAAACATGTTTTTATAATAACTATCGTGTGACATACTAAATTAACTAAAAATCGCAGGTTACTCAAGTGTATAAATTGAGAAAAACTCTACCAATTTCGAATTACAGAGGGATTCTTCCTTTTGAGCAGCGTGCGCGGACGCGGCGGAGTAGGCTGCGCGACATCGTTGCGTCCGCGCTTTTTAGTTAATTTAGTTAAGACATAAACAGTTCTAAATGTTTTTGTTACTTACTAATTCATTAAACATCTGTTATTTAATCATCTTTCTTCTATTGTGTCTCAAATCACCACGATTGAATTGTAACAGAATGTAATTGGAAGGCATATAAAATGTTGTTGTGATAGTTGACAAAGTTCCTTCCACCTTGCCATGTACTCGTATGTAAATAGAAACAAATGCTATTAATAAGCATGAGGAAAATATGCTACTAATTGTATTTGCCTGTAAAATTTTCATGACTTAATCATATTTTGGCACTGTAAAATTATAGTCATAAGTGAACTTTCGTTTTTATACAAAATTTGTTTTTTTAGTAAGTACAAGAACTAGACTAACAATCTATAATATATATTCAATTCTATGTAACAAAAAATGAATATTCAAAATTGATGTATGCATAGGTATAGCTCACGAACGGCTGTATCAAATTAGATATTTCCTTTTGACGTTTTATTTTAGCCGGATCATCTTTGTTGTATAAGATAAAATGGCTAAATCCGGAAATAGCGCCATAAAAAAGACGGTACTGCTTTAAATAATCTAAATTACCTATATATTTCTTCAGTTTACACAGGTAACTTTTATGCGTAATCATAAGGAAAAATTCGGCTTAACTTGAGCTCAATGGATCCCACAATGTGATTAAGATGAAATTGTCTGTTTAACCTATGTACCTCTATTTAAATAAAGATCATAAATAACACGTAACAGGAGCCAATGACGTGTATATCTACAGATTTATTGTTTCCTATAAGGAAAATATAAATTTTTTGTAAGTATTAAATTACAGGAAACATTATAGGTGAGTAGTTACAAAGTGAACAGCTGAACAGTCAATATGTAGTACGTAGTTGTTTTTTTTACAATTTATCGGTTGTAACAAAGCTTATGGGCCGCCTGGGTTGGCAGACCCGACTTTGATAATGATGATAATCGGATCAATCAAGGATTGGGACTCCGGTAGCTTCACTCACGCAGCGAAACACTGTTCAAGTGTTGATTCACGACGGTAATCTATGAAGCCGTGGTATCATTCCGGTCGAACCTAGTCATTCGTGCCGAATCATGGATCTCCCACCTTTGAATGATGTGTAAGATAACTTTATTAGGTACAGTGCGGCCGACGTATCTTGGCGAGTCTGAAGTTAGCCGATTAGCTGCGCAGTACACAATTTTGTTCCTAATAGGTCCATTGCGCAGACAAACGGCTAACTTCAGACTCGCCAAGATACGTCGGCCGCATTGTAGGTAAGCTTATGAAGGTTACCTTAAGTTTTAATAGTTCATGCTTGTTTTTCTACAAGGCCTATTAATGTTCACTTTGTGGTTTAACGTATACTAAGAGGTCAGCTTACCAAGATTACTCGTATACTGATGTGTGGATGTGGGTCAGAGAATTTCAATGTTTTATTGCCTTTTAATAATGAACAACAACTATATACATGGATAACTATCTAGCTTATGTTAATAACTATACTTATTGATTTATTGAGCTTTTGCCCGCGACTCCGTTTGCGTATTATAGTGACTTCCTGCAGATTTTTGGTATAAAAACTATCCTATGTCCTTTCTCGAGTTCCAAACTATGTCTGTAACAAATTTCACAGATCGGTTCAGTAGTTTAGGCGTGAAGAAAAGACAACCAGACAGACAGACAGGCAGGGTTATTTTCGCATTTATAATATTAGTTTGGATTTGGATTGTGTAGATAAGTCCCCAATATAAATAGTCATTTTTCTTGCCTTTTTGTAGGGGTCAATATTTATTATCAGATAATTCATTTTCAATATTAAAACTAACACAAATCGACCTATCCTATAAAAATTAAATACACTGTAGAAATCACAGTTAGGTAAATTCATTTTGTCCAAGTCACTTCAGCGAAATGAGATGAGCCCTGCTTCAACCACGAGTGCGGTTCTTACGTCATATTTGCGGTCAAAACCAAGCCTTTTCGCAAACATTAACTGTACTTTGCTTATTTAGGTTTGACAACAAATTTTTAGACGAAAAATGTAAATTTACTATCTGCGTCTATCTGCCGAATTGTCTATCATCTGAATCTATAGCTCTGTACCAAACTATATCAAATTCTGAACAGCTGTTCTAGAGATGAGATGGATCAAATTGTTTTTCTCAATTCATATATTATTAGTAAAGATTTCGAGCCGTCTAAATGCTGTTATTTATCTTTTTACTATATGCAAGATACATTAACCGGATAAGTGTTGTAAGTGATTGTCTATGATTGCATGTAATTAAGTAGGTAGGTACTATGGACCCAACACGTGTTGTTCAAAGCGTAATCAAAGAAACATCTTATTGTTAAGAGTTAGAATTGAAAATTGAATGTGAATTTTGACGATATAGGATAATATTGATTCGTCTCACAAACCACCACGTGTATTACACATATTTTTATTAAGAAAACAACATGTTCTATTTTAGTAAAAGAACTCTTGTTTTTAAAGGCTAAGTTACTCACTTAACTTTGGAAAATTGGGAACTTCGATCAGTTGTTTTAGTACAGGATCGCAGGATACAGTTAATTCACCAAACCCAAAGCGAACGCCGGCGTTCGCGCATCTATTGTTCTTCTATTGCGTCTTTAATTGAAAGATTAGTCTTAAACTTTATCCTTGTAAAACAGTCAAGTCGAAGCGTTATAATCCATATTTCTTTTGGTATCAGCAGAAACGAGAAAATGGTTTCAGACCGGTATCATAGGCTAGTCAGGTAGAAAATATTTATTTATTATTATTTATTATTGGAACGAGCACCCAGCTTCACTGACGAACAGACTGACAGACTACTAATCTATTTTGACCTTTCAAAAGTACCTATTTATGGTTTAGTTGGAATAAATGATTTTGATTTGATTTGATTTTAGTAATTTTTTTTTAATTCTTATACAAATCTGTTTAAATTGACTGCACAGTTGGCACTGCGAATGTGCTATTCTTTGTGTGATCCACAATTTGTTGTTCCATCCACGACACAGGAGAAAATCCTATTGTAGGAAGGTTTTTTTTAAATAATCTCGTGCTTCAGTATTAACAGTTATGTAGTTAAAGGAAGTTAATATTGACTCAGTAAATTATATTTATCGTTTTTAACTAAGTCATAGCCTTTAGGAACCATGAATGGGATCAAAGGCCAAATAGATACCTGTCTTAGAACTGAATCAATATTACTTTCGTACTAGAATAGCAAAAAACTGTAAAGAATTTAGGTACATATTTATTTGTATATCGTCAACATACTCAATAATTATGGACTTGCTAATTAATTGACCAGGTCAGTACTACTCAAAAACACGATTATTTTAAATATTTATCAAAAAACCGTGTAACACAGTTTTAGTGTAAATAGTCAAGTTAGTTTAAAACAGTACTGTTTACCGTTTCGTTCAGAAACAGTTAAGAAGTGTGAAACATGAAATGAGATGAAATCATCCATATTTGGTTGGTCCTAATGATTTTCGTGTTACTTTCTAGAAAAATTGAAAGTGTTACAAGTCTTTCTTTCAGTTGAAATGTTCTGACAATTTGAAAGAATTATGCATACCTATAGATGGGCGAATAAGCAGAAAGGTCACCTGGTTGGAAGTTTACCCATGCCCAAGTTCCTTTTATAAGTTTACATCGAAAGGTCGTCTGGAAGAAATCGCTTTGTGTGATAAGACTGCACATCCTTCACAGAACATTACGTGTTCAATAAAGTACATATAAATCAATAACGAAATTGTTAGCGTCAACCATGGACTCCTGTGGCAATAAAGGAGTTCTTTACAACTGCTGCAAGCATTATTGATCCTCCTTTACCCTCATTCTTACAGTAAAACACCACACATTTTTGCACAGTTTCTATTCGATATTTTCTTAATTGAGTATTTTGTAGCTTTAATATCAAAAACATTGTGCAATCGTTGCTTTAGTCTTATAAACAGACTTGACACCATCCACGTTCGCATTTACATTTCGTACGTAATGGTGAGTCAGAATACAGGAGATCTCATTTTGAAGCAATGCTTTTCCTTGTATGCAAATCGCCGATTTAATTTACTTTAAAAGACGAAAATTTATCTTGTAGAACCCCTGAATCAGTTTAGCGTAAAGCGAGAAACTGGGAGTATACATTAATCGGTCACCATTGGCGAAGAAATATAACAGACCATTTGCTACACTAGCGCCATTCGCAACACGAAAATATTGAAACATCCTGATCAGTTTTATATTTGCCGGTAATACGAGTAAGGACAAAATTCTAAATACAATAGTAGTGTCACTTCTATGTAAACAAGTCATGTGATTAATTTTTGCATATTCCAATGATTTTGTTTGAGGAAAACTTTGATGATACATTATTTCTATGTTAAAATATTTCAAATATAAAGTAATCTTGTCAAAGTTAGTAATAAACACAATAAGAATATAAAATCTTTATTTTCAATAGTAATCCGAATTGTTTATTCGATAGAAAAAAAGGAAACTTCAATAACAAGACTCTTGCATAACCTTTAAACGCGTATTTTCCTAATCATGTAAAGTCCTCTGCATAATTACATTGCTTAAACTGCGACTTAACGAATCCACAAATGATATTATTTTAAACCAGGAATTTTACACCGCAAGTATTGGATAAACTATATTTTTAATTATATTTTAATGACATGTTGTGACAAATACCCCCCAATATTAAGAGCGCGTGTCAATTCTGTCATTATTTAAAAATTAAAATGTCATTTGCGAGGCTGCAATAAATATTTAGTGATTTGAGGTATTTTATATCCTATCTTTATCTGTATACGGATCAATTTATAATTAAAGAATAAGAATATAACTAGCAAATTACTTAAAAGACGTATGAATGTGAGAAAGTAATACTATTGTATGATTTCTACGCTCATATTCATAATAGTCATATTTTCAAATTATGCATACATAATCCCATAACAAAGAACATTTTGCTAGCAACAGAAACCAATACCTAAACTACAAAAGCAGCCCCGGGTGAATGCACTTTATAGTATTCGAAACAAAAAAATCGATACTCGACTCGTTCCTCACCTATCACTTAGTCGATTATGTAGTATAATAACAAGGTTATCGATTCAAATCGATTTAGAAATGTAAGTAAAAAACATCGAGACGTCTTAAATCGAGATCAATCACTGCTATTATGACGTAATGCATAAATTAAAAAGATAGAAGTCTTAAGAGGTCGGACTGGATGTAGAACTTGTCTAGATTTTTGACCTTTGGGAAGGCACACGACCTGTTTCAGACAAGATTTTATTATTAGATACAATTGAGTATACACGTGTATCGCCAGGACTTTGTTTTTTTTACCATTTATACATTGCGCTGTGCGCTCTATCGATTTTTGTCCACAACCAAAATATTACGATACACTTGTTTTTATTATCGTTGTGGGTTTAACATTACGAATATCATATAGTGTAGAGGAAATAATGATCGGTGATCCAATGAATGAATATTTTTCCGACATTTATTAGGATATCTGAATGGGATTATATGCATGTCAGATGTCGATATAGAAACCTGTCTGAGTGACATAAAGGTCTTGGACATGACCTTAGATCTATCCTTAGATGTACTGAAAGGACGAGGCTATGCGCTTCATACAAACTTACATGCATTATTTAGATTTGAAAAAAGTTCTAGAATTACTTAGCAATCTGTTTATGCAATGAGGTACATTTTAAAATTAAATTAGTTGCCTAGTGGTTGGAGAGGAATTCATAGTCAATTCATACAAACATTGGAGAAAAAATTCTGATAAGGAGTAAAACAAAAGTTAGTACCATGTCTTTAAGTACTCGGTTATTTCAAATACATGTTAACATGTCTTGTTTACACAACTTCTAAAATTCGCTATCCAAGCAAAAAAAATATTATAAATGCGAAAGTAACTCTGTCTGTCTTTTCTTGAGGCCTAATCTACTGAACCTTTTTGTGTCAAGTTTGGAACTCCAGAAAGGACATAGAATAGTTTTTAAATTTAAAGATTTAATTATGTTTACATAGTTATGATTGCAAAATGTTTGTAAAATTATAAGATTAGCCAAAATATATCGTACAATGACCTATATATGTACAAACTTAGTTAAAAAAAACTGATAGGAAAAAAATTAACGATTTTGAACCATAATGACAAGAAAACTACACATGCTGTACACATGTGGCGATTTTTTGCACTTCCTGATAAGGGTCAAGTAGAATTTAGCTGTAGAAATAAATAAGGGAAAAATGTTCACAGAAATATTTACGTTCCGATCTTATGACATTACAATTAGTACTTAGTACTAGTATTTATTTAAATGTCAAGCAATTTATTGATAGTTTCAAAAGTTAACAGCAATGGACAACCAATAAAACCCATTACGATCACTAACATAATAAGAAGGTGAAAAAACCTGTTCGGAGAGACACATAAAAAATGGAGAGGTAATTTCTGTGTGTACAAGGCACGACTTTGACATTTGCATTAATTAGTTACTTTAAAAATATTATTAGTATTAAATTGGCGAAACATTGCAACATGATTTTAGGATGTTAGATGACGAAATCATCGTTAAATGTTTTTTTCGTAAGTAAACAATCGTTCTAATTAAAGTGGGTTATCATAAAAATGGAACAATCAGCTGTTGTTTTAGTCCGTTCCGAATCGGATTTAGGCCAATCAAGTAAAATTCTTAAAGAATATTCGTATGTTAGTTAATTAGGTACAAACTGCACAATAGATATAAATCGTTTGCTTAACTTCTCGTGTTAGAATCAGACAATTATACCAATTAACAGCTACAGAAAAACCATCACGTAAATTGCGTAAAACCAGTGTATAAAATTCTTACCGTTTTATGTGGTTACGGACCATAAAAATCGAAATAAATTTAAGTGTAAAGAGTAAGTAGCATGTTCTTCATTGTTGGCAGTAAGTATAAATAAATATATTTAAGTTGGACTTACCTTTATTGTCTCCGTGCAGGGTTTTGACGGAGGGTGCGAGGCCGAAGGGGGCCTTCGGTACGATCGCTGCACCCTTATTTTTTTCAAAGAGAGCTTTGCGTTCCCTCAATGACATTTCGGCGGGGTCCTTCGCCTTCGGGCTGCCCGCCTCGAACATCGCCGCCTTAGACAACACAGAACTCCTGTCAACACTGCCGTTTATTTTCGGAGCCAACCTTTTGACCAGCGGCGACCCCATCTCCGGCGCCGGCTTGTCGTCCGCCGGTTCCGGTTTTGTTTGTTTACAATCATCACTTGCGTCATTTTCCTTGTCGAGTTGCACTGCATTCTCTTTGTCTTTTTCACTTTCACATTCATCTTCCGTGATAACATTCCGCGGCGGCGTGGGCGCTCTGTATTTCTTGATCGAGGGCTTTTTTGTAACGGCCGTGTTGGCGGGCGACGGGGCCACCATTGTAGCCATGTTGGGGGCTGAAGCGGCACTGGGGGTAGTCGATGCACACTTCGGCTCCTGTCGGTCGGGATCGGCGGTTTTCGTGGTGAATTCGTAGACGAGCCGCGATTGGCTGGCAGAAACTCGCCGGTAACCCTCGCCCTCCTACGATTGGACAACGGCCGCGTAACGCGAGGGGTGAGCACGTGCTTGCATATCGTTTATTGATACGGTTTATAACAGCCGCTAAGTTCGCGCGGTTAGTTTAACTGGGTTAGGTTAGCGTTAAAAGGGCGCACGGTGAAGTTGCATCACGTCTGTCGGAAGGTTGCGTAAGGCGCTGAGGGTAATATAATTGTTGGTATGACGCAGATAATGAAATAAATAGTTTTCCGAGTTGAATGAACGTGAATAGCGTGTGAGTGAGGTGGCGGGGTCGTGTGTGCGCGCGTGAGTCCCGTGTGCCGAGCTTCAACTGACTGGCTGCGGAGGGCCGCCACCGCCACACGTTGGCCCAGCTGATAATTATATTTTGACGCATCGCGTTGTTTGATGCGCTTTGTGTTATTATAATTATTGAGGAAATATGTATCATTATTTCGGGTACATGTCACGCTGTATGAAATTATTTATTTTTTACCTTTGTATGTACGCATTGATATGATCGCGTTTGGTCTGTGGCGGTGATCATTAGAGCATCAATTTGTCATTCGACAATGTGAGAATTCATAACTACACAAGTATTCGTGTTTACAGAACACAAGGCCAGCTTCGAAAAGGTTTTGGCAGTTGATAAAACTACTTAATCCTCAAGTTACCGTGAACAATTGGAATTGCTAACTGCGATACAAAGAACTTAAAATGCTCAATTTAATTGGAAACTCATTTAACATTATCGTTTTGAACAAAGATAACATTTATACGGTTGTGCTGCAGCCGTTTTGCGGAAGACCAGCTCGTGGCGGAAGAGCTAATGACACGACAATTATACAGAAATATCGTTGCAAGCGCCAACAGAGAAAAAAACTTGACATTTCTGCATAAAATTGTGTGTCTCATTTAAAATGTGCAATCAAAAAGGTTCAAATAAAAAAAATATATGAATTCGTCACAGAAACAGACAAACCAAACGGTAAATATTGGAGCCTAAACACAACAGATATTAACAAATCAATTTTTCATCTAAAACAAGGAAAATTATTTATTACGTAATAATTACAAGAAGCGCTAATGGAATATACGATTCATACTAAGAAGAACAAAAAATATATTGTGTAAAAACTAATAGCAAAACAAAAATAAACTAGTATATTATTTTGTTTAAATCAGTAGCAATTTGTAGACAAAACATAAGTGCAGTTTGTACATTAAATAGATATTCGTCTAATGGAAACTGGAAGGAAAAAGTAAATTTTTGATACCTATTAGTTACTTATGTCAAAGACGTAGAAAGATCGAGAGATTTTGAATCTAGACCGGTTACTTATTTTAGTCATAAGTGACATAAGTAGAATAACACATCGCTACTGTCAATATCTAAGAAGGTTTCTTTCTCGTTTGAAAGTAAGAATTTTAACTAATCAAAATAAAGCCACAAATTTACAGAATGAAACGCATGAACTGTAAGCTTGCCTACAAAAAGGCATGTCTGAAAATTAAAAGAACCAAAAGCAAAAACTATGAGCTTCCAAAAAAAAAAACAAAAAATTACGACATAGTCCCTTGAATTCTGAGAGACTACATCATCATCATCATCATCATCTTGCAACGTCCTACTGTTGGTTCAAAGACCAACAACACGAAGAAGGACTGATCATGAATCGCTCCCATTGCCCTAAACAGTTTTAATATTAACGGGATACGCTTAACAGTCTCCAAAAGAGCCGTCTGTCCAGAAAATATTAAATGTCATGCCACTAAACTGATCAGTGCCTATTAACCAATCCCTATTATTTAAGTTTGGGTGGCTGCCGAAATTGTGATAGACATTCCCCTTGCGGTCAATGACATTAGAACTAGCTACTGTTATGTAGTTCAATATAATTGGGGAGGGAGACGTGAAAACTAACTAAGAAACTTGTTGTCTTAAAACTATTTTTAGCTATTTTCATTGAAACAGACGGACATGTTTGGAGCGAGGAACTCTTGGCTAAGGTGGATGCGGTAAGACGGCATACATTATACATATGTAATCTGACTATACTAGTGGAAATCACTTGGACTGCACGGTTGGTGCACTAGTTGGGACACTGGTTGCTGTGCAACGGGTCGCGGGTTCCATTCCCGCACTGAGCAACACTGTGTAATCCATAAATTATTGATTCGGGTCTATGTGGCATGTGAATGTTTGTAAAGGCACACATGACATGACACGTGTGCAAGGTTTTGTTAAAAAAAACACGCTTTAATAATTTGGAGAAAAATATATACACATCTTGAAACTCCTACAAAGTTCGTAAAGTCAGAAGATGGCTTAGTAATAAATTCAATCTCCCAAAAACACATAATAAGATACGGTAATCTTTGTATAGCGCCTTTTAACACAAAAATTAGATCAAAATCAAGCTATTAAGGCTGCCGTGTTACAACTCATACATAAGAGTTACGAGAATTTGCAATTAAGATTTTTTGCCGTGCATAATTACAACACTTGGATTATTAAGTCCTCGTAATTACATCACTTGAGCGTAACAAAATGACGAATGACTTCATTGCATCCTTTTCAATACTAAATTAGATGTTGTAAATTAATAATTATTTTTAGGCAACATAGCTTTTCCAAAATTGCTTTTTCAGACCTTTTACTTATAGGTAAACAACAAACAATCACTGCAAAATGAAGTTCGATGCACCCAAGCAATCAATCTTATAAAGCTTTTACAGAAAAACGCGATCCGAGCGGACCGGTAAATAATACGCAAAAACTTAGTTCAACAAACTTCTATAAGCCATTTGAGAAGACCCCATTCTAAGTAACATTTTATTGCAAGCAGAGCTCTTGTTTTTTGGTCTTTGTGTAGAAAAGTGATGGTGTTGTAACAATGATGCAATTGTATTAAAACGAATCTATTGCGACACAATAGTCGCTGCGATTAATCGGTATCGGGGGTGTAAAAAGACAGTTAATCCACACTGTTTAATGCTTTTGAGATTTATGATGTGTGGGCTTTTTTTACTGTTTACGATAAACACATGGCGGTGATCTGGGAACTTCGATTATTTTTCCCCCGTTTTACTTTAGTTTTGATTGCTAGTTTAGTTTTCTATAGCCCTACGTTAACCTCAATCTTTTTCGACAGACTGGCCGTACACTCCTTCGAGAAATACAAATAAAAATCTCTTTCTTTTGTATGCAGAGAAATTTTACTAATATTTCAACCATTGCTTAGTGCTGTTTTTGTCTTCAGAATATAGGTAGGGTCTGATTAAAGTAAACATTAAATATTTTTAAGTACGTACTAAGTAAGTAAGTCTTGAATAGCGAAAAAGATTGCAGACATTTTGCAATTTAATCTAAAGTTCGTCGCAAAAAGTATATTCTGTATTCTTATTGTGAGTCCGATTCGGGTCAGCTTTACTTTTTTTTTAAGGGATAGGGCAGCATATCAACGTAAGGATCATGTTGTAGAAAGCAATCTGCGCCACCGAAACCCTCAACACCAGGGAAGTTACAAGGACTTTGCCGAAGTTTCAGAGAGTTAAAGCCCTTGAGGAGGAGGCCTTTTTTCGAATTCATAATAATATGATCTTATACTTATCACTGCCCATTCAAATAACTTGATCCTTTTTTCGTGAAGGGAAAATCATCAAATGACTTCTCTTGCCAAGGGTGAGGCGAGAGGGAGTGTCAGACTCTTACTGACTAAAAGCCCCCGTTCGTACGTCGCACCTAATTGCACTAGCCCCACAATCCCGGCTGTAGTAACTTGCCCTTAAAAATATATTCTGTTAAAAAAAAGAAACCCCTTAAATAAAGAATGGAATTAAAAATAAAACAATTAGCATGGCAACTACGAACCCTGTGCTTACAAAGCGTTACTGATCAAGTGGCAAGTTCCTGTATTTTCTGAGAATTTCTTAGTATTGAATTACCTCTGCTGATAACGAGCCTGCGTATTTAAGTTAGACCTTATAAATAACACGTGCAGAACTAATCAATACTTTTATTGGAACCAGGAAGAATGAGTAGTAGTGATTTTGTCGCTTTATATTTGTTTATTTGTGTGTGTGAATATTTTGATGGCTAATCTCTATACATAATTAGACTTCGGGGAACATTAGAGGTAGAATTCAAATCTATAAGTATGGTACTTTGAGACTGGCTGTAAAATATCTACAGATTGTAATAGTATTGTTCTAGTCACTGACAAACAAGGTATCAAATTAGAAATGCCATTGATTTCTAGTTGGCTAAAGTAACGTAAATACATCTGTAGTTTGCCAGGCCTTCTCAATTCTGCGCGAAAAGTCATATTTTGATAAAACTCAAAAGTTTTAAGTGTGGGTATAACCATACCAATCTTTTCTGATTGAATCTCCTGTCAAATCAAACAATATGCCACTACACTACTACTACTACTAGTACCCTATATTGTCCACAGTCCAAAAAATATTTATTACAAAAGCGCGATAAAACGAAACGGTGTGTTCGAAAATTAAATGAGTTTCAAACCCAGTCATGTGGCAACACAACCACAAAACAAACAAACAAACCTATCCCGTATAACTGTTACGCGGAAACGTAAACGAACGGACATGATGACATTTTAACCGTGGCAACATTGAGATGCGTATTTATATTGCATACGAAACTCCTGCGCATAAATACGAACAGGTAGGAGAGGTATAGAAATAGATTTCGTTTCCGTTAATTATGAAACATTATGTGTGATGGGGATATCTAAGTTACTATAGAGAGGTAAAATTTGTAATTGATATGTAGGGGGTAACCTTTGAAACCTCTGGTCGGATTAAGAAAATTCTTTCACTGATAAATAGCTACAATGTTCCTGAATGCTATAGGCTATAAAACATCACGCTACAATCTACAGGAGCCGAGCTGCGAGTGAAACCGCGTGTTAGTAACCAGTCTTAAATACATCAAGAGAGATAGAATTGACTGGCCGACATTTACTATTATATTTATATATTACGTTATTTATTTTATTCGTCATTGAGTAAGATAATAATACGAAGAGAACAATGATTTTAGGCATCAAATATTTATAAAGGATTTGTTCTTAATTTGAAACAAAATTTCGCCATACTTTTTATTTGTCGATCTTGCTATCTCTCTCATTCAGATCGGGCACAGTTTACTGAAGACACTATCCTAAATGGACCCGCATACTGAGATTATCTACCTGCACAATAGCAATTTATCACCATTTAAAATCCTGGGATATTCCAAAATAGACGACACAGTATTGAAATCGGTCGAACGTTGATTATACTGAACGACCTTATTTCCTTAGCGGTAAGGATGGTTTTGGCACTTCAAAACGTTATGGGGTTTGTTGACTATGAAAAAAACAGTATACAGTCACTGATGGTATATTTATTGTTATGAGTTGAAGTCGAATACGGGCGCGTCATTCATATTGAGTAAATAGACTGCAGACGATGTAATTTATGGCTTATAAGTTGACATGTTTGAAACAGTGTTTGGGGCAGAGTTGAAATCAGTTTCCGACACTTTAGTTTTTGAAATGGACGGTTTTCGCTATGAATAATAATGTTTTTATACGCCATAGTTTTTTAATGAGATAGGTCGGCAAACGAGCACACATATACCTGATGGCAAGCAATAGGCGCCGCCCATGGACACCCGTGACACCAAACGAGTTATGATTGCGTTGCCGGCCTTTTTGGGGATAAGCGTTTCAGATCATAAAGGATTGGGAAAGGATGGCGAGAGAGGGGATGTTTTCTATCACACTATGTCAGTAGATTCCAAATACACCGAGGTACATATAAATCGGATAAAAGTACATTGGGACTTGTCAAATTATGAAACCGCGCCCTTCATTCATTATAAGTAGGTACTTCAGCTAAAACTTTAGCTATTACCAATCCAAACTAATATAAACTTCTGACCGACTTCTGTGATATTTGGTACAGACATAGTTTGGAACTCGAGAAAGGTCATAGGATAGTTTTAATACTAAAAATCCGCAGGAAGTCACTATTCCACGCGAACGAAGTCGCGGGCAAAAACTAGTGTTACATATGTAACAGTAACTGCATGTCAACTGATACTGCAGTCCTAATTAACATGTTACAAAACAAACATTATAAGTAATTAACCCAATTTAGCTGAACACTTTTCATTTCGATAACATTTGGGGCGAAGCTGTCGTATCGTATTATCCAATTTGAATGTTATTCTCTTTGACATAAAAGCTATTTTCGTTGGAAATGGATTATGAAATTAATTTGCTATGACACATTAAGAGAAAATTAAAAGAGAAGCGAATTAATTAATGAATTAGGATATTCTGAAGAATGCTATATATTATACTAGCTACCGGCCCCCGCTTCGCATGGGTCCACCCATCTCGCTATTAAAGGGTCACTTTTTTCTAATCTTTACCTCTATTTTTCTAATATCTTCTTTGATAGGAACCTTGTGATGAACTTTGTGGCAAAATTGGTCCAAGCGTTGTTGAGTTATGCCAACACATTTTGCGATCCATTTTTATATATGATAAAGATTTTTGAGCGTTTACTTTAATCTTAATATTTTCATAATATTATGGAAACATTTGTAGGGGGTTTGTGCTACCTAATAGTAATAGTTATTTCAACTAAACAGCAACTAAAGTCATTCCGAGCGCACGGCGCGTATATTCCACAAACGCTTTAAAGAGCCAATAGCCAAACAAGGCCAATGTTCAGTCTGGGTTGCGGGTTAAGCACAATAAGGTACCGCGGTCTCAGCTTAGACCAGGAGAAGGAACAAGGAGTTTTTAGCCAGACACACTCTCGCCATACCCTGGGCAGGAGAATTCTTGTTATGAATTTCCATCCTCAATTCCCTAAAGTCGTTGCAAATTCATTTTGGTATATTGCCTCTTTGCGTCTATTTCGACACAAGCGACCTCTAGTTACAGAAATCTTGTTTACCAGAACAGTAATAGCCATGTTCCAAATTTGTAAACAGTCGATCCATTCATAAGCCCATCACAGACACATTCATAGGTCAACGGGGTATTACGTTGGACAACAAAATATCGCTCAAATGTAATGTTTAACCGGATGGATGGATGAGATAGTGGTATGTGACGTCACAGATTAAACGAAGACTTTGGTTACGCATTTAATAGATGTTGTTACTTCACTACATGGTATAAAACAAAGTCGCTTTCTCTGTCCCTATATCCCTATGTACGCTTAAATCTTTTAAGACAACGCAAAGGATTTTGATAATTGATAGTGATTAAAGAGGAAGGTTTATAATGTTACTAGCGACCCGTCCCAACTTCGCACGTGTGAAATGCTGATACTAAATTTCCCCACTATTTTATCGATGTTATTATACACATAAACCTTCCTCATCAATCACTCTATCTGTTAAAAAAACCACATCAAAATCCGTTGCTAGTTTTAAAGATTTAAGCGTACATAGAGTTTATAGGGACAGAGAAAGCGACTTTGTTTTATACCATGTAGTGAAGTAACAACATCTATTAAATAGTGAAGAAATTTTGTATGTACTTAAGTAATATTCGTTTGAAGACTATAGGTGAATGTGGTACTTACAGATGATGTATCTTGGAAATACAAGATAATAACTGATTCATTCCATTTTTTAAATATTTGTATTCAATATAGAATCAATCAAATTTCGATACTTTCAAGTCCTATTTAAATGTTGTGAACTAACTTTTTATTTTTAAGTTAATCCCAAACATACCATTGTTAAAAAAAAACAAAAAATCTAAAGAAAAAGACGTATGCAGAATACCCGGAATAAATAACACAATAACATTTTATAACCAAAACGAAAGGAAAACGCATTCAAAAGCTTTTGCGGTTTCACATTCAGGGCTGTCTAAAAAAAGAGGTAAAAATACTATGAGGAAACAAAAGCGCGCGAGAAATACGTTTCGTCGAACGCTCGCGCTGTTATGATGAAATAATAATACGATTTGTGTAAAGGGAAAACAATAGCGAACACTTGAACGCATATAACTGCGTCATTATGCGCAGTGAAATGCGAACGAGTGCCGAAAGAATGCTCCTGCGCCGATTTTATGGAACTGGCCTTGGAATTAGGGTTGTCAATTTTGGAATATAATTAGAGACGGCCTATGATGACCAATAGTCGACGGAAGCGGGCTATTGATGAAGTTGATCAAATTATAATTATGATGCGTGATATGATAAGTTAGTTAGAGGAAAATGGAATTAAATACTATAATGAGCTCTGAGGATAAGGTCTGGAAGAAGACAGTATTATGGCTGGCTCTAGAGTCTTCTTCTCCACCAACATTAAGGTCTAGAGTCTAGACCTTATTGTTGGTTGAGAAGAAGCACACCATAGCTTTATATGTTTACTAATACCTGCACGAATAGCGTTGTGGCCAGGAAACCAGCTACCGTGCTACATGACACGGTTTCTGTTCTAGGGCGCAACCACACTTTTATGTCATCTACAGACTGTTGTATGTTTCTAAGATTGATGATTGTGTGTGAAATCTATGTGATCGTCAAGCAACTAACGACTACAACATAGGAGAAAATCCTAGTGTAAAGAAACGTTATTTTTTTTATCGATGTTTAAGTTACAGTACAATAACATAAAATGACAAGCTCCCTGCCATAATACCACGAAAAACAATACACTAATAATACTTTTACAATTACTCGTACGGTCAGCTGCAAAGAAATGCGACCTCCCCTGAAGTACAAATATGTATGCAGCTATGTGCATAGGGGCATCCTTTTCTGTGCAGCTGAGTATACTATCATTTCTCCTCAGACCTAAAACACCAGCTAAAGCAACCACAGAATCAAAAACCTGAGAAACTCTTTTTGTCTTGAAAGGCCACCCACCCATCTGGACGTGTCGTGAAAATAACTAAAGCTTTAAATATAGCCATAAAAGATCAAAATAAGTCGTAAAACTGTGCAAGCCACGTTCGTGAGACGACAAAGGGTAGCGCGGGCGGCTGACTTAGATATAGAGGGATTTTATTTAAAGATAAACGTTCAAACTGAACAAATATTACAAAACAATTTTTTTTTGTAGATAGAAGAGCTTATCTTGATCCAGTGTCATCAGAAAGAGATAGATGAAAAAAGGCCCTAAAAAGAGATGCGTGAAACAGGCCTTATAAAGGGATTCGTCATTCCCGGCCGGGGTTTCGTGTAAAGCACAATAACGTAAGCGTAAACGGCCGAGCTTGGAGAAGGAGTTCGAATAGAATAGTTTAGTCAGTAAGAGTCTGACTCTCTCTAGCCCCAACCATGGCGGGAAGAATCATTCGATGATACCCCTCAAAATAGGGTGGATTAGCCATAACTCTAACGCTTGTAATTGAGTATAGCAGTAAGTTTGCTTAATTAGATTGAGGATGCTGGTCATCATAAACACCATTCAGCCCAGTCTTACCCACATCTTTTCTTCGTCACTCGAATCTATACTTGGGAATGAGCACCTAGCTTTACCGACGAACTGACTGTCAGACTTCTACTCTATTCTGGTGTTAAAAGTACCTGTTTATTGGTTTAGTTGGAATAAATGATTTCGAATTTACTTGACTATGTGCGTCTTTTTCTGTGTAGTCACATTCTCTCTCCATGAGACCTCGGATTAAAGTGGAAAATACTTTATAGTCAACAAAAAAGCTTTTACCTAAGTCGATATGACATTTTAAAGAGTATCGTGATGATAAATTGTAAACGATGTTATCAGATAAACTTATTAAGTTTATCTCTGTATATAGTCTGTAAACTACTTATCTGTCATAATAGACAGATAAGTAGTTTGTTAAAAAAAAATCACTAGATCTCTTGTTATTACAAATTTGGAACACAATAGTAATTATAGGTATGTATCATAAAAATGAACTTAATAGACAGGTGTTTAAGATTGAAAAGGGCTTGTTCTGACCAGACCTGGAGGCCTAATCCTTCCCCTCCCCCAATCCCTCCTCAATCCCTAAATCTCCAAATCCCTAATCCCTAAAAGGCAACTATCTAAAAGGTCGGCAACGCACTCGTAACTCCTCCGTTGCAGGTGTCCATGGGCGGCGCTGATTGCTTACCATCAGGTTATCCGTCTGCTCGTTTGCCGACCTAATACATAATAATAATAATTGTTCTGACGTTTAACTGACTGATACAAAATAAGAAAAGTTATAATAAGAAAATTTTTCCTTAGCAGTAGGTTAGAAATGCACATGCCCGACCTGTTTCTATGAATGCTTTTGGTATTTTTTATTTAAACCGACGTGTCTCTGATGGTGTGCAATTAGCACCGGCTAAAGCCATCCATATCCATAGATGTAACAAGTGCGACATTTTTGGAGGTTTGGGTTAGGGATTGTATTAGATTTGAGAGACTGGGGATAGGGGGTAGATTGGCTACCCGGGATAATCGTTCAACACGCGATTGCCAATCTTCTGTGAGGCTTTTTTTTTGTCAGGGGAAAAACATCCAATGACTTCTCCCGCCCAGGGTAAGGCGAGAGAGAGTGTCAGACTGACTAAAAACCCCCTGTTCCATCTCCTGCTTAGGGCCGAGGTCGCGGTGCCTAGTCTTCTGTGAGGCTATGGTATTATTCCGGTCAATTCGACCAATTTGTGCCAAAGACTAGCTCTCTCAAACTACTCAATTCTATACAAACTTCAGCTAGCAGTGACAACATCAAAAATGAAACTACTCAGCTGTAGCGATAATATCACTCTCAAATATAATAATGATTATAGTTAAGTCGGGCATGCAAATAAGAAAGATCGTCAATAGATAAATAATTCGTTTGAATTAGTATGCTGCGCAGGCGCCATGTCAAATTGAACATGGCGCGGCTGTAATCCTTGATTAGGAGAGGTATAAAGGAGGCTATAGTGTTGCCTTTTACATTAATAAATTTAATTTGTTTTAATCTCTTAATCATCATCACCGGCTTATGAGTACTGTTGAGCAAAGGCCTCTTCTCACGCGAAGAATAATGGGCATAAATCACCACGCTTGTTCAAAGCGTATTGGCGGTTTCTATTTAGTCTTTATTTTTCTTTTAGAAAAATGTTGCCCCACACTAAGATTTTCACCTGTGTCGTGGGTTCGTTAACAAACATAATTTCACATACAGCCCGGAACACCAATTTGGGGATCACACTAAGAGTTGTTTAGTGTGAGAATCGAACGCGCCAACGCCACCGCGACTACCGTGCAGTCGTTATTAGAAATAACATAAGTCTACATATTATCACGATGTTTTACTTTACAATATGTCTGTGGTATCTAAATAAACTTAGTAAGGACTTATAGGTCTAGAAAAAAGTCTCAATGGAACTCGCCTGGCTTCAAATTGAGACTAACAGAATTATTTCTTTGTCTTCATAAAATTATTAGCCACATACATAAAGGTCGCATTGTTACTATCAACTACGCAAATCTTTTACACATTGTCAATATGACAATACAATACTATTGCATCATAAAATATTTATTAATGAAATACATCGTAAAGAGTTCGTCATGATAATAAAGCGAGGCGGTTCTAGACAAGGCACGAAATAGAGGTCGTAGACGGGAGTGATGCTACGGTTTCACAGAAATGCGGCGTGAAACAACTCCGACGAGTTCTACCCTTTCACAGTACAAAAAATGGGCAACAAAGACTCCAATTTACTATATACTTCATAATAATATTATGTAGGTATAATTCATATTATTATTTATATTTCATCGTTTCCCCTATCGTGGCAATGCACTTGCAACTACTCTAGTGGTGCGGGTGTCAATGGGAGGCGCCAATAGCTCAATATCAGGTATTACGCCTGAGAGTTTACCGCCACATCACATAAAAAAATAACAAAATAACTTGACCCGAAATTCATAAGTAAAAAATCGATTGTTTTCACTACGGTGGCGTCCATAATACGCAGTTTCATAACGCCTAGAATAAATATCCGAGCAATATACACAAGTTTATTGATGTTTTTGCTTTAAATAATTTGAAGGCGCTTCAAATTTAATTTCTTTCCGGCTTCAAAAAAAGGATAAGGTAACTCATTTCGACCGTATATTATCGACATAAAAAAAGGATGTGGTTACTCATTTCGACCGATATTGGGCCTTGTAACAGTTCAATTATAGAGGATTTAAGAATAAGAATTTGAAGGTATTTATGTAGGTATAAACATACTAAATTATGCGCTTGTTCGTATGTTGTCCATTACAATGGTGGATACACTTAAAAAGAAAAATAAATAAAAGTTGAATTCGGAGTCGTTCGCTGCGATCACAACTCTAATAGTTGTGATCGCAGCGAATAACGATTGTGAATCCCGGTGTGGCCCGAAACTAATCGAGCCTCCCCGATTTATTAACGAAAGCGTAATTTTTGTGTATATTGTGTACCTATGTATTAAGACGTCAATGATGCAACTTCACCGTTTACTTACAAATTCAAAACGCACCGAACCGCCTTAGAAATAAATAATTTTGAAAATTATCCCAAAACCATTTTTGTTAAAAACACGCACCGTACACCCGAACACCATTGTACCAATCATAAGAAAGTGAGTAGGTAGATTAGTGGGAAAAGCTAAAATTGTTAGTTATATTAAGAATGCTTTTTTAATTAATTTTAATATGGTTAAATAGGGGATTCAATGGAGTAATAGGATTAAAAGTATAGGACTGCTTTGGCGAGCTTTAGAACGTGGAACAAATTATTAATTTTTTTAAAGTCAAGAGACAAAGTCTTCTTCTTATACGGAGAAGACTTGAGCATTGACACAACTTGAGCGTTGAGCACCACGCTTGCTCAAAGCGGATTCGCGATTCCGAACTTATAATATTAGAAATGATAAGTCCAAGGTTCCTTACGATGTATTGTCGTTTGTGAGCGGTGTCTAAATTAACTTAAAAAGTACACAATACTTGGAAAAAGTAACATTAGTATTTGCCAGGTTTCGAAACCTCTATACTACCAAAATAGTCAAAAACTAAAAGACTTAATTATTTTGGGTTTTATTATCTACACACAAGAATTAAAAATGCATCTGAATTAGTTTCACTCAAAACTAATATGCATTTAATAGCTACCAAAGCAGTCCATATAGCAAAAAGGATAGTTAAAAACAAAATTTACATTAATAAAATAACAAAACTTACCTTGCTATTCAAATATCATTTTAAAAATCATTACTATACATATTATATTCAATTATCTTCTTGATAAAATTTATCATAAAAAGAAAAACCTGTATTCGAAATTCAAACATCGAAAAAGGAACAAACAAAAAAAAAAACAAAAAATACAAGCACAATTTTTGAGTATATACTCAAATGTCACATAATTCTAATTCAATTTTAGAACAATAGCCAGCAGATCAACTTATCACTTGGTGAATTTTTTGTCAATAAATTATCAACTTTGACACAGAAGAAATAAAGTTGAAAATGTAATAATGAAAAGAGTAGCTTGACCTGCGTGTATACATTTTGTGAACTGTTATTATTCTTACTTGCTATGTACTTACCAATTCTGCTACTATCTGCTTGCCTAGTCTCTGGCACTCGTTCACTGAAGATTTTGTGAATGTGTTCGAATCCACCTGTTTGTTGGTCTGTGAATAGAAAAAGAATTTGATTTATACTATCACTACATACGTGTGGGCAAAGCATACTTCGGCACGACCGGAGTGATACCACGACCTCACAGAAAACCGGCGTGATGCTGTGAGGGTGAGGTTACCGGAGGCCCAACCCTCAATTCCTCAATGGAACTTAGTGGAACTCTAATAACTCGTTCTGTGCGGGAATCGAACCTGCGACATTGCCCTGCTAGCTAAGACACCAGAGAAAAGGGTGACACCCAAGACATACGAAAGCACTAATGCAAAGTCACCAAATATGAAAACAGCACAAAAAAGATATTGACTACAAGAAATAATTAATACATATTCGACCTTCAGCTTATTTAAATATATATTCTTATATTGATATGCATTTACATTGAAATGAAATCTATAATAATATTATAAAGAGGTAAAATTTAAAAGTTTGTAAGTTTGTATATAGGGGGGTAATTTTTGGAACCGCTGGTCGGATTGTCAAATTTCTTTCACTAATAGCTACAAAAAAATCACGCTATGGTGCTTAGCAGCGGGTGAAACCACGCGAGAGTAGCAGCTAATTTGCAGCTAACCTGTTTAGCCTTACTAGCAGTATCTAGCACTTTGTTGATATCCTGGAATGAGTGTATCGAGACATCCACCGTGGATGCATCCAAGGTCTCCTGCTTCTCTGTCTTCTTGTCCTTCTTGTTCTTAGCTTCTGGTTTGATTGTTGCCTTCTTCGCTGGTTCTGGCGGCTGGAATTTGAGAAAAATGGTTTTATTTCAAATATAATGTGGTTAATTAAGATTTGTTTCTGGCAGGAATGGAAAATGTCTCCAAGATTGCTTAATTTTTAAACACTGGTGTGTAAAAGTGTAGTGGTATTAGTATGTATCAGAATAAAATGTTTTCAATGTAACAATTCAAATATTTAAGTGTTGGAGAGCCATGCTTCGTCACTATGGCCCGGCGCGATTTTAGTAATATTTCGGTCGCCAAGAAAACCGGCGTCAAACAAAGTTTCTGTTATGTATTGCCCGTAACGAGCTTGAAACTCCTTGGTGTTAAAGGTGTCCATGGGCGGCACTGATAGCTCATTCAGGTGACCAATCTATTGTTAATTCAATGACTGTACGGTTAGCGCAGTGGCTGGGCTACTGGCTGCCGCGTAACGTGTTGCGGGTCGGATTCCCGTACGGAACAACTCTGTACGATCTACAAATTGTTGTTCCGGTTCCGGGTTGATGTGTATGTGAATTATATGATTGTTGAGATATGTGAAAATCCAGTGTTAGGCAAAAAAATATTATCAAGCTATGTCCACTGTTGATTAACCTATGCACCGCATGCGACCTATGCACTGGATGGGTCATAATACCTTTTTTTTAAACATACAATTTCACATACACATGACACCCAGACCCGGAACAACAATTTGTGGATCTCACAAAGAGTTGTTCCGTGCGGGAATCGAACCCGCGACACGTTGCACGGCAGCCAGTTGCCCAGCAACCGCACCAACCGTGCAGTCAGATACCGGATCTCAGTTGACCTTTAGAACAGCGTCTTAGAAGATGATGAAGTTATATTAATAATCACAGTCATACAGTCTGGTCTGTTAAAAGGTAAGTGTGACTCAGTTAAACCACAGTTACCAGTGGCCAGAATACAAAGTGACCTTTGGTAGTAAGTGTAAGAACAAAAATAAAACTGATTGACATTACCTACGTATTATTTTTAATTAAAGCAATGATCAGGATATCTTTGTTCATATTGTACTAGAGAGCTTAATTCGCGTGGTTTGGTAATAAAAAGCAGCCTATGTGTTAATCCAGGGTATCACCTATTCACCTAGCAAATTTAAACAAAACGGTCCAGCCGTTTTTGCGTGTATGAATAGCAAGCCCCATACATTCTCAAACACTTTCACATCTATTATATTAATAGGATTTTAAAATGAGATAGATAGAATCCCCCTTATTACAAAACAAGATTTATCTTTACTCCAGGTTTAAACCATTGAGTCGGCTTTTGAATTTTGAATCTTATTGTCATCTACCTTCAATTCGAAATACAAAAACTGGCTCAATGGTTTAGTCCTAGACTAAATTAAAATATGTTTCGTAATAAGGCTGAATGAGTTTAGTTTCTGTATTTAGTTTTCTTCATATTTAGGTAACTTCATACATCTTGAAACATTTTTCACACAATATAGGCACTAAGCTAAGTAAAAATAAAATATTTCGACATTTCAATACAATAAAATATTATAAAAAGATACACTTTTCGCGTTCGTAGATTTTACAATATACTTATCCGTCTGAAGAGTTTGTTTGTTTGAACGCGCTAATCTGCTGAACTATGGTAGGAATTGAATAATTATGTATGTGTTTGTTAATACATTTAACGAGGCTTTAGGCTATAAAACATCACGCTACGATTTGTAGGAGCCGAGCAGCGAGTGAAACCGCGCGACAGAAGCGTGCTATTCATAATTATGTAGTAAATTTTCAAAAGTGTTTTTGTCAGCGTGTAAAATCAAGTTGGCAAGGCCCAATGGGCCCCATCTGTGGTGTTTGGTTTTCAAGTTGTATGTTGGGGTTTTCTATGCTTTTTTTATTAATTATAAAATAAGGTTCAATACTCACAATATGATGTGTCAAGTCATCTTCCCAGTTATTGATCTGGTCTGCTAGGGCAGCCAGTCTACCAAACTTCTTCTTGCCATCCTGAGGACGAGGCTTCTGCTGCTTCTGCTGTTCAGGTTCCGGTGGAGTTGCTGATGAGAACTCCAACTCCGTGCGGTGGATGGGTGATGAGAGTGTTGGTTTATCTGGAAATGTAATAAACATTGATTGAGAGTTGCGTATTTTTGCGTCAGGTCAGCAAACAAGTGTGTGAGAGGCAAGCTTCGGCACGAAAGGGTCGGCTCGACCGGAGTGATACCACGGCCTCACAGAATACCGGCGTGAAACAACCACTGCGTTGTGTTTCGCCGTGTGAGTGAGGTTACCGGAGGCCCAATCCCGCCCCTTCACCTATCTCTTCCCGATCCTTATATCCGCAACCCCTATCTCCAAAAGGCCGGTAACGCACTCGTAACTCCTTTGGTGTTGCGGGTGTCCATGGGCGGCGCCGATTGCTTACCATCAGGGAAACGGTTTGCTCGTTTGCTGACTTATACCAAAGGACTCGTAATACCAAAGGAGGAAACTAAAAGTGCGTTGCCGACCACTTGCGGGTTATTAGGGATTTAAGGATTGGGGATTTAAGAATGGAGTCCCTCACTCACACAGCAAAACACAATGTCAATGTTGTTTCGTAGAACACATAGAACATAGTATCACAGCGGTAGAGCTCATTCCTGTTGAAGCTTGGCTGTCACGCTTTTTATGCTTAAAAGTTTGCTGGGGTACCAAACTGCAGTAATAAACTCTGTTGTGTGGTGCACAGCCACTGCACCAACAGTACGAGTTAAGTGTCTTATCAGAGAATAACAGCCTTTGTTATCAGTATCCTGTCATTTTAGAGGAATTTTAGGGAGTAATTTAGGAGCTTATCAATCCAGGTTATTGTAGAAATGAAAATATAAGTCAGATAAAATTTTAACTAAATTAGTGTGGTATTGACATAAAACTTCTGTTAAGATGTGTACTATTAAAACAAAATAAGATTCTAGATAGTCTTTTGCCCGTTGTAATGACAATTAACTCATCAAAGTCCAAGTGAACACTGCAGTTCGTGCAACTATTGTTCTTCTATTGGGTCTTGAATTACCATGATTAAAAGGTTGAACTAGCAATGCACCTACCTGAATATAAATTGCCAAGCCTGTCAAGCCTGGACTTAACATTTTGCCTGAGTCCACCCCTCTGAGTCTTGTTCTCCGAAGCATCTTCAATAGCCTTCTCTGAGTTATTAGATGAACCATCTGCAAATGCATATAATTATTTTGAGTAATTTAAATTAAAGACACTTTTTAAAACCTTAACTCGGAAGAATAATAAAAATATGTGTAAGTAATTATTTTCACAGAATTCATATATACTGTAGTATATGTTGATATAATTTTTATGAGTATATTCTTTTTACAAGACACTTAAAACAATATTGTCAATATAATTAAAAAAACATTACCCATCATAGAAACACAATTCCAAATTCAAAATGTTAAACACAACACTATCCATAGACCACACAGCAAATATTTATAATTTAAAATAATTTGAAACAACTTTAACTTAATACTGTTTACATTAAAACTAATGTTTTGTTATTATAATAACAAGAAACATTAACCAATTATTAGAACCATTATCATCCAGAGGTGACTAATGAGTAATAAGCAAGAAGGTTTAAACTTGTAAGGATAAAGATTTAAAGAAAATAAGTGTCATTGGCTTTGGTTAGTCATAGTGGTTCCTTATTTAGATAAATACCTTCACGCTTGGAGCCTATGTGGTGAAGAAAATGAAGGGACAATAGCATATTTTTTTTATTACTACAACATCCATTGTTTTTTATTTTTAAATACTGTATATTTCTTATATCTCTGATGGGAAAGGGAAACCCAGTTATGATTCAACTTGGTATGAACTTTAAAAGAGATTCTGCGATTATTTCAGTATTTTTTCTCAGGATATTCTCACATAGAAAATATTGGTCAAAAAGATTTGTTCTTTTATAATTTATGTAAAATTGCTTTGGATGAAGTAACATGTGGACTAACTAGAAACGAATTAAACTGTGTACTTTAAGATAGGATTAAGTCATACATAAGCACCAATTTTCAAGTACAAACCTTAACAGATTTATTAATTTAGTAATTAAGTAAATGTTAAATTAAGTTGATGTCCTTCAAGTCATACAGGATACAATACATGTGGACTGTGGTTTTGTAAATGTAAATAAATTAAATCCTCCTTACCTGTGATCTCCTTAATGATAACATTGCTTCCAGGGTTTGCCTGTGAGTCATACACGACGCTAATCGGAGCATCCCTCTCCTCAACTTGGACCTCAATTTGAATGTCATTTCTATGGGAAATGTTTATCTCCACTGATACATCAGAGTTCCGTCTGTTAATACTTCCCCTTTTTGGACTTTTAAACTCCTTCTTGGTGACCACAATGTCGTTGCGACCTCGCTGCGGCGACGCTACGTCAGACTTCAAACTCGATCTCTTAACAACTGCTTTTGTTGGAGTTTCAGCCTTAGAACCATCTTTAGACTGTCTCCGGGGCGACGTAATTGAGTCCCGAGCTATTTTATTAGGAGATTTCACGGGAGAGTTCTCAGATTTAAGAACAGTAATGTTTTCTGCTAAAGGTCTCCTTTTCGGAACTGCCTGTCCGTTACTCGCAAGTTTTTGGTCAATCTTCTCTTGTCTGGCCCGCGCCCTCTCTAACATACGCTGGAAATAAGTTTAATTAATTAAAACACGATGCTCTTGTTGACCTTTTGCAGATAGCGACCGTTAACACATAAATTATGACCCAGCCGTACCTGAGTAAAGGGATCCATTATTGTAACGATATAAAAATAACACAAATGTCACCAATTACACAGTTAGCATAGTTTATATGCACTTTATACAATAATTACAGTTTCACAATAGTATTTTCGCAAAATTAAACAAGAAAACAATCTGGATCCACAAACATTCGTGTGTTCGTTATTGGTTTGACGTTTGAAGTTTTGAACCGAAATATTTGAATATAGTTTGCTGTTGATCCGGTAGGCGTCAGGATACTTTTCGTTCTGAAATACGTGTCAGAAGTGAGACTTTGAAAATATTTATATATATTTGAATAATTAAATCAAATATATAACTTTTTATTGGTGTAAAGTGATGATTGACCATCATGCATTTTATTTCACGTAGTATTTTTAGAGAATATTTTCTCAAAACGTTTACTATTTGTATAGTCGTTCTCAAAAGTAGCGCCACCTATTAACAAAACAACAGACTAATGTTGTAAATGTTGTGATTATGCCATAGCAGATGGCGCAACACGTCGAGAAACTTTTATTAAACTATCTTTCAAAAGAATTATACTTTTATTTAGTAAAATTATCGTCCCATTTGATTTTCATATTTCAATATTTTTAATTATTAAATTTAACGTATTTAATTTTTACGGAACTTATCTTGGTTGCTCATAAACGCATTGTAATTACCATTGCTGTCCCATGCTTTAATTTAATACTAACATCAGGTATTGCATTGCAGTATTGTATTATCCGGTCTTCCCACAAGAAAGGATACATTGATAAGAAACAACTTCCACAAGCCATAATTTGTTTAAAACCAGATTTGTTCTGTGTTTTGTTAGACTAGGTACAATACAAAAAGACTGGGAATGAACCGGTTGATAGCGCACTCAACGTTTCAAACCAGTTGCTATCCAGCGTTTTATTGTTATGAGCAATTATTATTGGTTATGTTAGGGGGCATTTAAAGACTATCTAGCGGTTTTGATTGAGATAAGGACAGTATCAGAATCAGAATCTTCAGAATCTAGTTATGATATGGATCTCTATTTTGAGGAGCAGGTAGTCCCAAATGAAAGTCCATGTTACTCGGACATTTTCAATAATCTCCAAAAATACATACCTACCTAAGTGTGTGCGTGACTTCGTGCTCTCATGCACTTTTTTCCTTGTTTTTTCTTTACTGTACTATTACCTACTTATGTTTATTCTTTAGTCTTTGTATTACCTACCTATTTAGGTATATTTACAAATGAGCCTTATGCGAATTCTTATTAGTAAATTTGCACGAAATATTTTTTTATAAATTTGTCTGTTTGTGAAAACCGGCGTGGTCGTTTCACGCCTGTTTTCTGTTGTAGGTACTTTATTTTCACAGTAGGTCACATACGATAACATCATGATCCTACCGCATTATCTACTCAATGTTTATTTATGCTGAGTGCATAGAGGGCAGTCTTCTCAACTCTGAGTCAGACGCAAGTAGATTAAATAAATTGGTTTACGAAAATTTCCAGATAGATATAAATAACTATAAATATTTAGATATTAAATCCATTGTCTATCTATTAGGTACTTATATTTTTTTTTTTTTTTTGAGGAAAATCATCATTCTTTTTAGGTAATTCTCCCGCCCTGAGTCAATTCTTACTAAACTCAAACTCAAATCAACCATTTCCTTCTTCTGCTCCGGATTGAGGCCACTTCACATTATTGAGCTGAACATTGGCCTAAGTAAGCCCCACCTGGGGTGCTCCCGGTGGCTCTGATCGGCGGCTGAGGCATGAAAAGTCTGGTTCCTTTACGCGCTTTACCTCCATTTTTGCGTAGCCGGGGTTGCAGGGTAAGCGCAATGAGGCACCACGACCTCGGCCCAGAGCAGGAGAAGGAACAGGGGGTTTTTAGTCAGTAAGTGTCTGACGGAGAAGTCACTTGATGATTTTCCCCTCACAAAAAAACCTCCATCTTTGCGAGCATCACTCTGCATCACGGTTTCGCAGGGAGACGGTTTCCTATATCCTATCGCTCCGCTCCAAGGCCTTGACTAAGGCCGGTCGCAAGAGGTTGCCGTCGCCGAGTACAGTTGCACTCGAAACATATAGAGATGAAGTCATATCAGATTATAGAACAATTTATTAATGTAAACTCATGAAGTAAATATGTATATTTAGGTACTTCATGTGTAAACTGCAAAGTCACCGACTTTTTTAATTTAATTGTTTATGTGGTGCACTACTCATGAACACACTAGAAGAGTTCCTAATGTGTTGCGGCCTTTTGGGGATAACATTTTTTGGGGATTGGGGTTTGGGGCTTTAAAGAATTGGTCTTCCGTTAATCTCACTCACACGGCGAAACACAACGCTGTGTTTTTTTCGTGCCAGTTTTCTGTGAGGCCGTCGTACCACTCTAGTTGAGACGGTCCATTTCTGCCAAAGCACGGCTCTCCTATACTTCATTTCTTTACACTACATACGCCATATGCATTTATAAATCTTCTCATACCTAGGTACCTACCTATATAATCCGTTTAGGTATCCCACGCTTATACACTTGACCTACGACCTTGACATCCCCCACAAATTACATTTAGTTATCGTAAATCATATTTGCATCAAACATTTGATGAACAAAACCAACATTTTTGCCCATCCATTGCCGCTTATATACGCACGTATGCTATCAGAATTTTAACGAGGCAAGCCATGTATGTAATTTATTGGTGTTGGACGGCCAATACGCCAGAGACGTAATTGAATTATAAGGTTGAGAAATAGCATTAAGAAACCAGTTTGTTACAAACATTTGTTGAGAGTGCACGCTTTGAGTGTTGTTTTTTATCGAGAAAATAATGGGTAAGTTCCTTTGTAATGGAGAAATCTTATACTTAAACCTAAGTTGTTAGAATTCGGTCTTTATTTAGTTTCAGTTTAAATCGAATTTTGTAAAAATAGTGGAGAGTTTGTTATGAGTTGGTTGTATACGGTTTTATTTATTTGGAAGTTACGAAATATTCTCTAGCTAATGGATTTTCAATTTATTAAGTCTTGTTCTGGAGGTTTTTTTTGTTTATGTGCAGATACCTAAATTGTAAGTCCAGTTAGAGAGTTCATTTTAAAAAACACTGTTAAAAAAATATACGTACAAAATAAAGGGTAAGTATGTTTGTTTACTTGCTTGAAAGCGTTAATCTCCGGAACTACGGGTTAGAAATCGAACAATTATTTTTGCGTTGGATAGTCGACGAAGGCTATATTAAAGATGTAAGTAAAACATCACGCTACTATGGACTAATAGGAGCAACGGATGAAACGAAACGGGAGTATCTTATTTTAGATAATAATTAAAAATCAAAGATCAAACCCAGTTCGCCAGTACTTGATCAAATTCTCTTATTTAGGTATAGAATTCATCAAAAAACCAAGTCTCAAACCTGGCATATAATTTAACTATTTAGTTGTTCCTTTGTGTGTAACCTGTAAGACTACTTTTATTATTATACTAGCTACTCTCACGCGGTTTCACTCGCTGCTCGACTCCATTTAATCGTAGAGTGATGTTTTGTTAGAATTTTGGGAATCCGACCAGCGGTTTCAAAGATTACCCCCTACATACAAACTTACAAAATTTTACCTCTTTATAATATAAGTATAGATGTATTCGTTAACATTCTTAAACTTCCTAACCTTCGTCTTACTTACGCCCGGTTCCTATAATTGAAAAACGATCCGTTTTAATTACGAATAGTAGTTTTATATACAAATCGTAAGCTAAAACCGTTCCTATAATAAACGTCTCGTCGTGCAACTTACTGACGGTTTGCAACTAACGGATATCGGTAAGCGAATTGTATGGAGATCTATGATGTCTGTGGTTTTGCTATAAATATTTTAACCGTCAGTAGACGGTCAAGATAACTATTCGTAATGTTATTTGATCGTAATGCGTATACAATGACGATTCGTTAAATATAGGAACCGGGCATTAGACTACACGATTCAGGATTGCGGGTAAAGCGCAATAAGGTACAGGGGCCTCGGACTGGAGCAGAAGAAAGTATGGGATGGATTTTAGTCAGTAAGAGTCTGAAACTCTCTCTCGTCTCTCTCTGGGCGAGTGAAGTGATTTGATGATTTTCACCGACTGAAATCTGACTCTCCGTCCCCACCCACGGCGGCGTAATTTTCCTCACTACAAAAACAGTTTTTGTGCATGCAATGCAATGCTTGTTTAAGCAATCTAATGCAAGGTTTAACCCCAGAAATTCTACATATGTGTGATCAACAAATTGTTGTTCCGGATCTAGGTATTAAGTTCATATTAAATTGTATGTTTGTAAACGCATAAATGACCCAGGAGAAATATTGGTGTAAATCATTGTCCACGTTTAAAAAAAACGTCCGAAAAACGACTTAAACAATTCTGTAGCCTTCGCTTCATTGGTGATTGTTTGTCTACTTAAAAACATTCATATCATGAATATTAATGATTTAACAAACAAAACACTCTTAGAAAATCAGTAAATATATGTACTTACTCGTACTTAACTATGTAAATAAGATTATTTACGAGAATTAACAGAAATATGAGTTCACTGTTGATCTATGAGGCTCTTCTTCATGAGAAGGGGTTATTGCCATTGTATGGGAGAAATGAAAGATGTTATAGATGAATACAGATTGGCATTTATTAAAAGAGTGAATTTAAGTGTGGGAGAGCCAAGCTTCGGCACGAATGGGTCCGCTCGACCGGAGTGATACCACGGCCTCACAGAAAACCGGCGTGTAACAACCACAATGTTGTGTTTCACCGTGTGAGTGAGGTTAACGGAGGTCCAATCCTTCCCCTCCCACAATCTCTCTTCAATCCCTAAATCTCCAAATTCCTAATCCCTAAATGGTCGGAAACGCACTCGTAACTCCTCCGTTGCGGGTGTCCGTCCATGGGCGGCGCTGATTGCTTACCATCAGGTAATCCATCTGCTCGTTTACCGACCTAATAAATAAAAAAGGGCACTTGATTATATACGATTTCAAGTCTCATAAGTGTAGTACCTATAGTAATAGTATAGTAACACATGGGTGCTTCATACAGTATATACAGTTATAATAGTATTTTTACGCATGGCAAGAAATTTGGAGACCACTAATAAAAAGGTTCAGGTTTACCAGATAGCTCTGCACCTTTTTCTACCTTTAATGCCGTCATTTACAGTCGAAATTAAATTGTTCTTAATCTGAAAATCTGTCATAAATGGATCAATCTCGAGTTTTGACAGTACCTAATATTTTTTTTTTTCAAATCGAATGGTGGCCAGGAATTTCACGCTCCTGTCTCTCATGCATGAGGGCGCGGGTGAACCTAGCAAATACCAATGTGAGTTTTATGTGTTTTTTTGTGAGGGGAAAATCAATCATCACCCCCCCGTTCCTTTGCCTGGTCTAGGCCGAGGCCACGGTGCCCATTGCGCTTACCCCGCAACCCCGGCTTTTGCGCTAGACAAGCTATCGCTCTAAACGTTGCTGTTTTAAAAATGCCGAGATACATTAGGCTTTTATACGCGAGCGAATATAAAATACTTACTTACTGTCAGTGTAAAAGCGCCAAAGTCTCGTTGTTTGCCATTCTGTTTGTTATTCTTCTTGGGTTTCATTGAAGTCGTTAACTGTTCATATAGCGACATGCTCATTACAACCATTATACGACTGTACCTACACTTCACATAAAACAATTGTCAAAATAACCACAGATAAAAAGAAAAAAAAAACAAAAAAAAAATTTCAAACGTTTTTTTCACACAACTACCGACCAAAGAAATGCTCTTGATTTTAAAAAAGGAATGATTCTATCTTCAAAAATAAAAAAAAATTGCACCGTATCTATAATTATGACGTTCGTCATAGACCCCTGAGCGATCTGAACAAATATGAGAAAAGTAAAGAATTTCCTACAAAAGGCTATTGTTTCCTCACAATACCTGTAGCTGGGTACAGCCTAAATGATCTGTTTACTTAAACTATGCTCATAAACATAAAACAGTGCCGTAAGGTACAATGGGTTAGTTTACAAGTCCAGAAGTTATCTAGAAATAGCGGTAATGTGGGAGAGCCACACTTCGGCATGAATGGGTAATCTCGATCACAGAATACGGTAGTTTCCAACTAGACAAATAACTAGATACTTTTTTATGAAATTTGTATGAAAAACTGGGTTATGATGTCATAGTATTTCCGCGTCAAACAGTTTACTTATTTCTTAGACATCTTTATTCTATATCTTCTCTTATATATAAAAATGGATCGCAAAATGTGTTGTAAGCGCATAACTCAATAACGCCTGGACCAATTTGGCCAATTCTTTTTTTAAGATGTTCGTTGAAGTCCAAGGATGGTTCTTACGGCGAGAAAAAATCGAATAATTGCCGGGAAAACCCTAAAAACAGTCCTTTTCTTTTTCACATACAAACGTTTTCTAACTAAAACGTCGAATCAATTTGAGCTTTATTGCTGTTCATATTAAATAACAAGCACTCACTGTTATCTAAGAAATAAATGAAAGAAGAAAAGGTGTGTTCCTAACGTCAAAAAGTAAATTTGCACTTTCTTACCACTAAACAAAGTTCAAATTCAATCATATCTATCAAAACAGTGTGCGCGTGTGCTTTGGAGCTGGAGCACAGAATTCGTCGTTTGAGGATTAACAAGTCGGGTTCCGAAAACAAAAAAAAAATCCGATTTGAATGATTCTTTCAGTGTTATGTAGTCCATTTATCGAGGAAGGTATATTTTATTTAATTCAAAATTAGGGATCTGTAATAAAATTGCTATTTTGTAACACAAGGAGTAAAATCGAAAACCTATTTTTGCGTGCGCTGCAATAACTATTGACCATAGAACAAAATGATGTACTACGGGTTTGTAGATTCTATTAAAACCTACAAAAAGTCCGCGAGAGCATATATCTAGCTATCATGGTTTAATCACAATACCCGATTTTGTGTTCAAAATAATTATTAAATCGTCTGAAAGAAAAAAAGCGTTAAATATGTATCGTAATATTATTCTTTATCGGAATTAAGCATTATGTTATCAAGAGTATTTATTTATAACCTAACTGTCATGTTTGCTGGGGATTTTCGGCAAACTTTACCAGTAGTAGTAAGAGGAACTAAAGTAGACATTGTAAAAAATTGCCTTAAAAGTTCTCTAATGGAAGTTCATACCTTAAAACTATCTACAGACATGAGAGCATATTTGGGAGGAGGTAGTACAAATTTTCCTTTGAAGTTACTTTTAGTTGGAGACGGAAAAGTACCTTATTTTGAAAATAAAATACCTATTGATCAAGATTTAGGAGAAAAAAGACTGGCATTGAGAGTTTAATATCAAAAGATATCGTCGAAATAGAAAATAAAGATTATCAATGGAAGTATGCACAGTCGGTGCGGTGGCTGGGCAACTGGCTGCCGTGCAACGTGTCGCGGGTTCGATTCCCGCACGGAACAACACTTTGTGTGATCCACAAATTGTTGTTTCGGGTCTGGGTGTCATGTGTATGTGACATTGTATGTTTGTAAACGCACCCACAACACAGGAGAGAATCCTAAAGTGTGTACAGTAGAGTAAAGTCTAAACAGTAGTGTTGACAAAATTAACGATTTAATTTTAACTAAACTTCCAATGGATCAAGAATATGCAGTCCATTATCTACAGGGATGTTTTCATTCTTTAAACCCGAGGGGCATCCCATCACATTCTCCCAAGTTAAAAATTGGTGCCCCATTATTTTACTTAGAAATTTATATAACGGGAGACTTTAGGTTAAATTTGTTCGCAATAACGTGATAGTTGCAATAATAGTTATGACTGGTCCTGTGGTTAGTCAAACAGTATTTAAACCTCGGATCCTAATGATTCCAAATGATTTGACTTTACATTTTAATCCAATTCAGAAAATAAAACAAAAAATATAATTTACTCAGAAGTACTTTAAAATGATATTTGAACCCGGTTGAAAGTGGACGGACACTTTCGCCTGTAGTCGTAATTCTTACTCTGGCTGAATTTCGAACAGATGAACAGCTATTGCTTACTTGACTTATACAATTTAACTTAATCTATATTTTTCTTAATATTATACCTAAACATGAAAAGTTTGGTTGTTTGTTATGAAGGCGGTAATCTCGGGAAATGCAAAAATTATGAAAACTGTTTAAATATTCAATAGTCCATTTATTGAGGGAGGCTATAATATAGGCAATATTTTATCTCGGTATTTCCACGGAAACGACAAAAACGCGGGTGAAACCGCGGGGCACAGCTAGTAAGTATATAAAAGAAAGTCATGTTAGTTACACCACTTATAACTCGAGAACGGCTGAACCGATTTAGCTGAAAATTGGCAGGGAGGTAGTTTAGAGCCAGGAGAAGGACATAGGATTGGATAGAGTAGGTTAGGTAGAGTAGGGAAGGTAGAGTAGGGTAGGTAGAGTAGGGTAGGTAGAGTAGGGTAGGTAGAGTAGGGTAGGGTGAGTAGGGTAGTTATAGTAGGGTAGGTAGAGTAGGGTAGGTAGGGTAAGTAGAGTAGGGTAGGTAGAGTAGGGTAGGTAGAGTAGGGTAGGTAGAGTAGGGTAGGAAGAGTAGGGTAGGTAGAGTAGGGTAGGGTGAGTAGGGTAGTTATAGTAGGGTAGGTAGAGTAGGGTAGGTAGGGTAAGTAGAGTAGGGTAGGTAGAGTAGGGTAGGTAGAGTAGGGTAGGTAGAGTAGGGTAGGTAGAGTAGGGTAGGTAGAGTAGGGTAGGTAGAGTAGGGTAGGTAGAGTAGGGTAGGTAGAGTAGGGTAGGTAGAGTAGGGTAGGTAGAGTAGGGTAGGTAGTCAAATGACGGGAGCGACGCCGCGGGTAAGAGCTAGTAACTTATATTATAAAGAGGTAAAATTTGTAAGTTTTTTATGTAGGGGGTAATCTATGGAACCGCTGGCCGAAAAGCCAAAATTCTTTCACTGATAGTTAATTACAATGTTCCTGAGTTCTTTAGGCTATAAAACATCACGCTACGATCAAATGGAGTCAAGCAGCGGGAGAAACCGCGCGAGAGTAACTAGTCTTCAATAAAATGTATTTTTAAGGAAAATCCGGTATGCAACTGAATGACTGGATGTCATTGCTATTTGAATATAACCCGTTGATAACTATTTGCATTTACAACTAGCGGCCCGCCCCCCCTTCGCATGCATGGGTCCAACTATCTCGCTATCAAAGGGTAACTTTTTCCTAATCTTCCTCTCTACTTTTCTAATATTTTCTTTGATAAGCACCTTCTCCTGACTAGTCCTGACAATAACAAACACAACAAAAAAAGAATTAGCAAAATTGGTCCAGGCAATGTTGAGTTATGCGCTTATCAACACATTTTGCGATCCATTTTTATATATAAGAAGATAGTATATTTACTTTTTAATAGCCAAATCATTCACTAAACGAGTAGATATAAACATATTGTCTGTGTAGGTACCTTTAAACAAGAAACAAGATTTTTGTTGACATTGTCTTAAAAACTAGCCTGTCTTGTTCTCTGTCAATGAAGACCTAGTACCTATTAATATCTACTAAGTTGTTTTGTCTCTGATATACTAATTGAACAAGTTTTCTTGATTAATATAGCGATTCAATGAACGGCATGCATTTCATTATCATTCCTTCTGTATTCGTTTTTGTCCTTTTTGATAGTGAAAATTTAATTACTGCGGAATTTTTGTTAAAATATGTTTTGTAGGATAAAATACTCTACTAGTTTTTAAACTTTGCATAGGTAAAGTAAGGTAAAATGTATTGAGACCCTATTAAATTATCCATCTTTTTTTGTAAACATACATAAGCTGTTTATTTCTCACTGCGATTCTCTATGGGTTATCAATTCTAACCTAGCCTATTTGGCAGCAGCTTGGTTTTAAAGAAAATAAAAAAACACTTGCACTTGTGTGTCGTGTCGTGTGTCACGAAAAACTACACATTCAACAGACTCAGGACTCAGACAGACTCAGAGCCCTCTGTGGAGTTACCTCTGCTCACTTGATCACCTTTTTGGCAGGATCTCCCATCATCATGGGGCAGGATCTGGCATTGTCATTTAAAATATAGGTTGCACGCCATCTAGCGTTAAAAATTAAAGGTATCCTATCCTACCTACCTAGCTAGGTTTGGTTGTGAAATTGCACTTTCCTCAATTTTTAATACTTTTTTTTTCGTAAAATAATGTAAATTATTTAACCAGAACTAGGTACAGAACGACACTTTTTCAATGTAAAAATGTGTTAAAATGATTAGTTTTGGGAAAAATGGTCTGTGTATGAAGTATATCACTTTAGACTGTCGGAACATCCATCTTAACAAGATGCAATAAGAACTAAGTACTTCTTGGTAATACACCTTCAGGCATTGCATCAAATTGACGTTAGTCACTTACCGAGGCTAATAGATATTAGTCATACTTTCGTGTTGTAATGGTAGTTTTTATACGTGTTTGTGCGTTATATGTACAAACCTTAGTTGGTAATAACAATTTTATATTTAACATACTATACACAGTTAGGTATTTGGCATGTTGGTAGGTAGTGAAATAAAGATTGACGTAGAACAGGGACAGAAGCTAGTATTACAATTAAATATTTACTTTTTAAAAGTCTAAATCACTTATTTCAATTAGACCCTTACATTACAGGCACTTTTGAACGTCAAACAAAACTTAAAGTTGAAAAGTGTCAGTCAGTCCTCTTAGTGAAGCTATTTGCTCGTTTCAAAGTGTAGATTCCAATGGAGAAGAACGAGCAAGAAACTCTATGGTTACCTACTCTTTTTATTTAGTTTTACAGATTCTTTGTTACATTATCTAAGTTGGTTCGATTATGTATGTGGCTTCTGTGTGTGTTATGTGCAGCACATAACACTTTAGAAGCCACATATTATCTACTAGCTTTTGACCGCGACTTTGTTCGCGGGGAATATTGACTTTCTGTGGATTTTGGGTTTAAAATCTATCCTATGTCCTTTTTACTATGTCTGTACCAAATTTCACACAAATAGGTTCAGTAGTTTAGGCGTGAAGAAAAGACAGACAGACAGAGTTACTTTCGCATTTATATGTATATATATATATATACATACATACATACATACATACGTATAAGTTTGGATTAAAACAAAATATGATTTAAGTATTTACTTATTTAGGTATTGTAACCATTAGTCGGCTCAGTAGCTTATGTGTACCTACACTACGGAGTCAATATTTATTTTCGTACCTACACTTTAAAATAATTTGGGCTAAGTTTAAAAATGGTATCGTACAAAACTTTAGTTGTTTATTCGAGGTAGGTGCTTATGACAGCTACAAAATCGACAAAGTGCAAGTTGCAATCAACATGCAATAACAAAAGTGCAAACGTAAATAAAGCTAAGATTAAATGCTGCAATGTAATTGAATGTAGGTAATGCAACGAGTCTGTTATTCCCCAGTTCCTAGTAGGTCAACAAATGGCGTCAATACATCAGTAACGTGCTACTTTTATTACATTTATAACTTGTAGGTACATTGCTTATTCCTTCGGGGAATGAAGAAGAAAAATAAAATAGGATTATTTTTATTTACTTAGATAATCCTATATCCGATAATCGTCTGTAATAATCCTGTAGATCAGTCGGCTGTTAATAATAATAACAGCAAGTCTACACAATATGTATAGTTAGAGTCGATGGTATGATGATATCGACGATGTATGACGTATACCGTATACGTATACGTATACCAATACTTTACATTCATTTTTCTTTTCTGATTCTTTTATCCTTCATGAAAGAGGGTGAACCACAACTGTAGATACCAGGCTATTATTACCTCTCGCGTCAAACCTTAGTCGAGGACACGGTGCGGAGCGAGAGGAACTGGGAAGTCTCTTTCTCTTTCTTTGAAGCTCGCAAAGAAGATCGAGAGACAATTTCCGGCCATCGTAGGCTCGGGTCTGCCGCGGGCGAGCAGGGACGGCGAGCTACCCCTGCTCGCCCTCCCCTGCCCACCGACGGCGGAGAAAGAAGAGGTTCTAGTCAGTAAGAGTCGGACACTCCCTCTCGTCTCACCCTGGCCTGGGCGGGAGAAGTCATTAGATGATTTTCTTTTCCCCCCACAACAAAGGTACTATATTATAAAACTATAAATTAAAATATAAAAGGAAAGTCCACACCTGATACGCCACCTTGCATCAATAATAAATAAATATACCTTCATATGTATGTTCGTCAGCTGACATTGCCGACAGCAAGGTGAATAATTTGCATCGTGATCCTGCCGTTATGCAAATACCCTTGACACGGTGCCTTTTAATATAAATAATATAACTACCTATAATAAATAATAACGCGACATTGATAAACAATTTTATCATTAAGCTGTCTGCCTATAAACTGTGCAAATCGATCATAAAATTAGTGTCAAGTAAGTCAACTTATAAAACATAAAACTGACTTAAAACTTTATAAAAGTTGATTTAAAAATTTAAGATGAAATTTGGTCAAATGCTTTGAAAGTTAAAGCATTTAGTTATTTACGTAAACACCTAAAACATTTTGGTAAAATGATCCCAAGGCTTCTCCCACCTGGTGGGAATAGGGTAGTGTCAGATTCTTACTAAAACCCACCCAGTTCCTTATCCTTCTCCGAGCTAGACTGCGGTATATCATAGCGCTTACATCCGCAATTTCGGACTCAATACACATATGGTACTTACCAAAAATACAAAAAACAGACTGAATCAAAGATACTTTAAAGGCAGATTTTAGAGACCAAAATGTATCTTGCGAATCACAGAAATATAAAAAACTCTTTTCTTATATCTATGTTGCGAATAAATGATTTATTACAAAAATATTAGTACCTACTTAAATAAGAGTTACCTACGCAATTAAACAGGTTTCGCATGACGAAATCAATCTTAATGTAATCGCCTAGTTATACCTGCCTGATGGTAAGCAGTTGGCGCCACTCATGGACAGTCGTAATACCAAAGAAGTTGAGGAGAGCTCTTGTGGGTCATTAGGGATTTAAGGATATGAGATTTGTGGATTGAGGATAGAGGGAAGGGATTGGGCTTCCGCTAATCTCATTCTCACGGCGAAACACAACGTAAAGACTGGCTTCACGTTGATTTTCTGTGAGGCCGTGGTATCACTCCGTTTAGCCGACGTGGTAGCCGACCTGTTTTAGCCCATTCGTGCGGAAGCTTGGCTTTCCCACGCTATGTCTTTTTGTATGAACTATTCTTGAGCGATTTTTTTAAAGAGTCGGTCCTTAAGTTCAAACTTTGTCATTCTAACTTTATATTTACTTCTGTCACATAAATGAGCTCCTGGTGTTGCATTTCAGGTTCTGCAACAATCCTGCTGTCTGTCCTGGCCGTGGTGCTGATGGTGTCCTACACCGAAGCTGGTGAGTTTAATACATGAGATGGTTCATGCATAGAAATATTGTTTTTGTAAAAAAACAGCCAAGTCATTTTATACGCAGAAAAAAAAATATTGAGATGGTACCTACAGCGACATTAACAATAGATACAGAGGCTGTTTAGCCGAGCAATCCTTAAAAAAGGTTAGGTATATATGGAGTTAATCTTTATTTTATTACCTGTGTCCTATTTAAAGTATTGAAAGTAGGTCACTGAAGACGAAGGCGCCTTTTCTCGCTTCTCACACATGAGGATGCGGGTCAGAACCTGCCAAGTACCAATGTGACTTTTTCCGAGTTATACGCACTTTCTTTTCCACTGGTATACCGTAAAGTAAACCTGGACTTATAATTTCTAATTATATGTTTGAAATCTGCCTTGAGCAAGCGTGGTGATTAATGCTCAGAGTACGAAGAGGTCTTTGCTCAACAGTTGACACTTAAAAGCTGATGAAGTACTATGTAAATAAATAGGTTGACTGTATTAAAGGCCTGTTCATATAAATAACCGATTAACTTATGTAGCGCATAATTCTATATTTAAACTTATCTTGTATCTTGTGGCTGCTGAATATCTAAACAGAACAGACTGCTAACTTTTTGAATAACTCATAGCTAATAAATTATTTACTTATTATACAACTTTGACGTTTCAAAAATAATTACATTCCACTTGAATAAAAAAATGATTACTAAATTAAATATTTAAATAAATTCTAGAAATAAATGTTATGGAAAATATCTAGTTTTAATTCCGCGACAAAAATCCAGTCCGTGCAATCCGTGCAAAAAACAGAAAAACATGCCACATTTTCGATGTGCATGTTTTTGTATGCATGTGCATGATTGCATAGGGTGGTATTGCATCCTGCAACAAGCCTGGATTTGTTTGTGGAATTAAAACTACATATTTTTCATACAATTTAATTGATAATAAACTCAATTTTAGATTCTAAAGTTATTGTCAAAAATTACAGGAATATAATTGGAGACGTCAGATTACATAATACATATTATAGCCGTTCTTAGTATGGCCATTTAAGTCAATCATTCCAACATACTAGTTTGAAGTGTTTATGGAATGCAATTAGATACCATTTTAATCGAATGACTTTGTTTCTATTTCATTACGTTTTGTAGTAATCAGTCAATCGCTTTGTCCTGGAAATAAGTACATTATTTAATTGACCGCGTTCATATTAAAAAAGAAAAACTAAAGGTAATTCATTGTTTTACATATTTGCTATAAGCAAAAAGGATAGTGCCCAGCTAGATGGCGTGGCCTTGCCATGAAGACTTGAGTCTACCACAGGTTTTTAGCTTTAGCCACTGCGTATACTCATTAAAAAATATTCATTAACAATACAATATGTTTAACAAAGAACAAATCGTCTTCACAAAATCTCTGACACACTTACCAATTTTTCAATCTGACTTTTCCAGCCGGAAACTGCCCGCTACCATCGAAGGTGTACGGTTGCAGCCCCAAGTGCGTCCAGGACTACGAGTGCAGCCACGGCAAGGTGTGCTGCTCCAACTCCTGCAACGCCAAGTCTTGTACTGAACCCGCTGCTAATGGCGCTGGGTCTAGCAGCTCCAGCAAATACCAGAGTAAGTCCTTATGAACTGTCACCATCCAAATATCTTTACAAAAAGATAGAAATACTTACGACCTTGTTAAATCCGTTTTTTTATGGTATAAGTCGGCAAACGAGCAGACGGATTACCTGATGGTAAGCAATCGGCGCCGCCATGGACACCAGCAACACCAAAGGAGTTACGAGTGCGTTGCCGGCCTTTTGTGGATAGGGGTTGCGGATATAAGGGATAGGGGAAGGCTAGGTATTGGGCCTCCGGTAACCTCACCCACACGGCGAAACACAACGCTGTGGGCTGTTTCACGCCGGTATTCTGTGAGGCTCACTCCGGTCGAACCGACCCATTCGTGCCGAAGCTTGGCTCTCCCACACTTAAAAGTATCCGTATGAGCTAGAAGAAGTCAATGGGGACGTTCTCTGTGTTCAAGACGTAGCTTGGGCAAAATCGTGGAATGGCTCCATCCACCCAAAATGAGGCAAAAGGGAGTGTCATGCTCTTACTGATTTAAAGCAACTGCTGCTCCAAGCCAGGCCGCTGGTTGTTCTTGCTTGCCATGGGTGCTTATAACGATCATATATCCTCAAGACATACCCTTTGCCCGTACGTCTGTAGCTAATATAACTATGATGATAACTCATTAAACTACTTGCAAAAACGTGTGCTGACAGTTGAACAGAATATTTTCGTCACCAGCAACCACAACTAACGGGGTGAACCCCTATATATATGACGGCGCGTCTATTATTTTAATTGAATTTTGAAGGAGGTTTTATCACAATTCAGCGGACGAGGGTACAATGAATCGTACTCTGGTGGAACGTCAAACAGACAGTTCTGCGCATTATGGTTGAGAGCGAGCGCTGTGACTGTCATAGGAGACGGATCGCCGACGTCCGTTATTTTTTTAATTTATTCGGTCTGATTATAAAATCCTACGCCCTGCAATGGACTGTGAAGACGATGATCGGGATATTGGTGTTTGTACTTTAAGTACTGCGTGGGCTAATAAATGAAAGCACTCGCTAGTAATACATATTTATCGTCCAACTGATACACAGGGCGGTTAGCGAGCGACTGCTCTAACCGCTTTCGTAACCGAACATTATACACGTCTATATATTATATTGCAAATCAAATCAAATCAAATCAAAATCATTTATTCCAAATAAACCATAAATAGGTACTTTTGAAACGTCAAAATAGAATAGTAGTCTGTCAGTCTGTTCGTCAGTGAAGCTAGGTGCTCGTTCCAAATTGTAGTTTCGAATGGAGAAGAACGAGCAAGAAACTCCATCGTTACTCTTTTAAAAAAAATATTTGTTTTACAATTCATCAATAATACATTTTTTATACATTACTGTACCCCTATGTGAGAACAATGCAGAGACAAGTTGTTAATAAAAAGGAACAAATTATGGTCTATTTAATCTATCATTAAAATTTTAATCCTTTGTTGTCTCGTACATGGCGCTCACATATGCGTACTCACAATCCAAAAGAATGCTTCTATATAAACTCATTCAAGGTTTCATTAATTTTGAGAATTTTAATAACTACTGACTACATATTTGAGAATTGTCCAGTGGAGCCGAACCAACATGCTGCCAGGCATTCTTATCCTCAATATAATCTGAAAGTTTGTAGTATGCCTGTCTACATAATTCGCGTTTAATATAAGTTGCCTATACAGAACCCCACAGTACCAACCCCCCGGTGCCTTCATATACAAAGTCTCATCTTCTGTGACCGTTAGCTGGCTTACATCAGCAAACGGTTGTCTGGAATCAACCATTTTCTGAAATATACACCACGTTACTTATTTTTTTTTAAGAGAGGAAATCAATTGTGTGTCGGACCCTTACTGACTAAAAACCACCCGTTCCTTCCCCTGCTCCAGGCCGACGCCGCGGTGCCTTATTGTTTTTGTCCCATAACTCCTGCTTCAAATCGACCCTATCTTCAGGGTACAGGGTCCCATCTGTAGCTACTACTCTAATATAAATGCAATACCTCTGTCAACTACTACATTTCTTGGCTGAGAGTAATATTAACTAAAAATCATTCATTTGGCACCAGCACCAACAATATATTGATGTATTATTATATGTAATTTTTATATGATTCCAGCTGGTGGAGCTGGGCAGTACTGCGACAACGTGAAGTGTAACTCTTTCGAAGTTTGCAAGATGGACCCTTCCACTAAGCGTCTGAAGTGCAGCAGACCTTAAGACTGTGTATATGTTTATGTAAATCTACAAAAGTTACAAATATTACTCAATAAAGCTAAATATTTTTATAAGTTCTACTTAATGTTTAAATTTAGATAAGACACGGCAAAATCCTTTAAAACTGTGCGAAATAATGTCGCATATTGTCCATTATTGGCGTAAGAAAATGTAAAACACACAAATGTAAAAATATATTATGTACTTAGGTAGGTACACATAAGTTTTTTTTAAATCTCTGATTGGCCTAGAATGGAAGAGAACGGAAAAATACAATTATAGAAAAATAGTTTTTTTTTTAATTTAATCAAACATCAGTTACATAGATGTTCAAGAATGAATTTAAGTAAAAGCCGTTTCTGCATATATCTGTTAAAGATTTCGACTTTCTTGGGGCCGACGTCTCTTAGGCATTTAAAGATTCTTCATCATTATTACCTCAGACAAAGACGTCTTCAACTTCAATATGGGTAAAACATGTATTTAATATTAATAAAATAAGTTGAAAATTGCCTAAACTGTTTCGATAAAAATAAGAATTATTTATTATGTTTTCGGCTTACTCACGTAATAATTTGACGAGATACTCGACTAGTTTCAAGCCATGCTAGAGGCCCATATTCATGAGCAGCAATCCGCGACACGCGACTCGGCGACCGTCGCGCTGCTACTGGCTACTCGAGTCTGCGCGCCCAACGCGCCCTCTGCCGTGATTCACGCGCACTTTCTTCTAGCCGTGGTGTTGGCAGCGACGGCGCGCGCGACACTGTTGGCACGCTAGACTCGCCCGCCTGCAGCTGCGTTGGTGTTGGGTTCGAATCCCGGGTCGACGCAAAATCAGTGTTACATACCGCGCTAACTGTGTCACACTCCAGACCCGCAACAGTGCAGTCTGATGCAGATTTCAGACTCGGCTTCCAGGCAGGTGGTAATGCCCAGCCACCATCTCTGTTGAAGTTCGGACGCCGGCTTATTTCGATGGCCTCACGTACTTTCCGCGGTACGAAGTATTTTTCCCTCGCTAGTACTGAGACCTTGTCGAAACGGAGGAAGTGAGCCGTGCCCGTACTACAAGCATGCTCAGCTACCGCCGATGTATGGGTGTCTCGGTTTTTCACACTGCGTATGTGTTCTTTTAGTCTGGTTGTGATGTTGCGGCGAGTTTCCCCGATGTAACTCGAGCCACAGTCGCACGGTATCATGTATACTCCGGGAACCGCCAGCGGATCCTTGTCCTTAGGCGAGCGCAGAAGATGTCGTAACTGACCGGGTGGGCGGAAGATCGTCCTGATGCTGTATCTCCGGCGTAACAGGTGTCCGATGGTGTCGGTTACTCCTTTCACATAGGGTAAAAATGCTGGAGTCCGTTCCGCAACTGCCGGCCGTCTTCTTTTACTTGATGAGCTCGCCATTCGAGTACACTGACGCCAGTTGTACCCATTATTTTCCAGTACCTGTCTTAGGTGGTCGAATTCCGCGTCAATGTACTGGGGATCACACAGGTTCAGAGCCCGGTTGATAAGAGTCCTGGGAACGGAGGCAAGGTGTGAGTCGGCTCGTAAGTACCGGTCCGTGTGTGTCGGTTTACGGTAAACCGTGTGCGACAACCGGCCGTCTGTTTCACGACTTACGAGGACGTCTAAAAACGGCAACATCCCATCTTTTTCCTTCTCAGTGGTGAACTGTATGCTACTGTGCACTGAGTTTAGGTGTGCTATAAATTCCTCTACATGTTCCCGGTTGATGACTGCGAACACGTCATCAACATATCTCCACCAGTGTCGCGGTCGTACCGGGGCAGACGTTAAGGCTTGACCCTCAAACCACTCCATGTATATATTAGCAACCACTGGCGCTAACGGTGAACCCATGGCGACTCCGTTCACTTGCTGGTAAAAATCACCTCTCCACAAGAAATAACCTGATGTTAAGCAATGGCTTACACCGTCAATGTATCCAGTAGGTAAATCTGTACCGTTCAATAAGGTGGTGATGATATTTATAGCCTCATCTACTGGAACATTTGTGTACAGTGATGTGATGTCGAAGCTCATCATAATATCTGTTTCTTGGAGCCGGATATCCGTTAATAGGGTGATTAGGTGCCTGGAATCTTTCACGTAAGATTCCATTTTACCTGTGAAAGGTTGAAGTATAGTTGCCAGATGCCGCGACAGTTTATACGTGGGTGCATCAATCTGGCTAACTATGGGTCTCAGGGGCCAGTTCGGCTTGTGAATTTTGGGCAAACCGTATATCTTAGGTGGAGTAGGGTTATGAGGGCGTAATTTCATCCCTCCCACCTTGCCTCCGTTCCCAGGACTCTTATCAACCGGGCTCTGAACCTGTGTGATCCCCAGTACATTGACGCGGAATTCGACCACCTAAGACAGGTACTGGAAAATAATGGGTACAACTGGCGTCAGTGTACTCGAATGGCGAGCTCATCAAGTAAAAGAAGACGGCCGGCAGTTGCGGAACGGACTCCAGCATTTTTACCCTATGTGAAAGGAGTAACCGACACCATCGGACACCTGTTACGCCGGAGATACAGCATCAGGACGATCTTCCGCCCACCCGGTCAGTTACGACATCTTCTGCGCTCGCCTAAGGACAAGGATCCGCTGGCGGTTCCCGGAGTATACATGATACCGTGCGACTGTGGCTCGAGTTACATCGGGGAAACTCGCCGCAACATCACAACCAGACTAAAAGAACACATACGCAGTGTGAAAAACCGAGACACCCATACATCGGCGGTAGCTGAGCATGCTTGTAGTACGGGCACGGCTCACTTCCTCCGTTTCGACAAGGTCTCAGTACTAGCGAGGGAAAAATACTTCGTACCGCGGAAAGTACGTGAGGCCATCGAAATAAGCCGGCGTCCGAACTTCAACAGAGACGGTGGCTGGGCATTACCACCTGCCTGGAACCCGAGTCTGAAATCTGCATCAGACTGCACTGTTGCAGGTCTGGAGTGTGACACAGTTAGCGCGGTATGTAACACTGATTTTGCGTCGACCCGGGATTCGAACCCAACACCAACGCAGCTGCAGGCGGGCGAGTCTAGCGTGCCAACAGTGTCGCGCGCGCCGTCGCTGCCAACACCACGGCTAGAAGAAAGTGCGCGTGAATCACGGCAGAGGGCGCGTTGGGCGCGCAGACTCGAGTAGCCAGTAGCAGCGCGACGGTCGCCGAGTCGCGTGTCGCGGAATGCTGCTCATGAATATGGGCCTCTAGCATGGCTTGAAACTAGTCGAGTATCTCGTCAAATTATTACGTGAGTAAGCCGAAAACATAATAAATAATTTAGAATGTCTCACGAAAGTTATAATAAAAATAAGAATTTCCGTAATTACCTACTTATTGCTTTTTTGATCGACTTGGCGGTGCGCTGCCGTGCCCCCAGATACATATAGTATAATAATATTGTTATTTTAATTGTGGTTGCACAAATATTCCTCGATCATAGGAACTGACTCATTCCCAAGTAGGTACATACACAATTACACATAATATACTACAAAAACCCGTATAAACAGACACTTGGATTTGCGGAAAGATCATGCATAGTCAGACCATTTTAAGCTGGTTTTTAAAGCTTGATATGCGGCCACACATTGTTCCTACGTTAAGCTAAAGCGGTATTTATAATCCCAGAACGTGAGGATACATAGTTTCATTCTGAAGTGAATAATAATCAACAAGACACGTAAACAAAAGTAAATTTAGAATAAATAATTATTACTTAAATACAAGGTTGTGCCAGCACAAAATCGACGATAAAATGGGTAAGTACTAATTCAAATTTCAATTGTATTAAAATTAAAATAAATAGCAAAGTGAATTTATAAACACACAAACTAAAAAGCAGATGCCAAAATTGCGTTGCAAAAAAAGCAAAAAATAAATTTGCTGCTTAGTCACTGTAATTGATTTTCATAAAGAGTTCTATGACTGAAAGGTTAAATTTATATTAAAACTAGCAAAACGCCCCTGCTCCGCACGGCTATCTGACTGATCTGATGACTACCCCGATGTCAGTCATTTGTTTTGCAAGTGAACGGCCACGTCACCGAAAAGGTTGTTAATTCCCGCTATTCCCCTTTACTTTTTTAAAGTTTTCTTTCGTAAGAACCTTCTCCTAACAATAACTAACATAACAAAAAAAGAATTAGCAAAATTGGTTCAGGTGTTATTGAGTTATGCGCTTACCAACACATTTCGTGATTCATTTTTATATTTATTATTACATATGGACAAATAGTTTGCAATAAAATAATATTGTGACTATAAATTGAGATGTAAGCTACCCTTCTTTCAAGTTGGATCAAAATGCACACGGAATGCAAATCAAATTTAAAATCGGTTTAGTAGTTTAGGAAACCATTGCGGACAAACACGTGACACGAAATTTTTATATATAAAGATAATCTCTACAAGACACCTAACACACTAGACATTAAATATACAGGCGCAACTTGATACTTATATATTTTTTCAACAGAAATAATACTACATAATACATAAAGTGGCTCTAATGTCATTGCAATTAGGCACATAATGACACCAAAGTATAATAAAACTGTTTCTTTTTCATTGCTATTTATTATTTGCGAGTGAGTAATATAAGGATAATGGATAAGGAGTTATATAGTGCAGGTAGGTATAAAGGCTTTTTTTAATTATTTCAGGTCCTGTAAGGATTTTCATCTTTATCTTCATCGCAGCATCCTTCCTGGTATCAGGTACTTTTCCATTCGAAATTTCCAATGACATCGACAGCTTAATTATATGAGTCAGATGGCCATGATCTATTTAAATGTATTTATTAGGTTTTTATATAATGTATATGTATGAGTCTGAAGTCGGACCGGTAAGGCAGTGCAACCTGGCGTTGCTGATGTCCACGGGCAGTGTTGTTTGCTTACCATAAGACGATCCGTCTGCGCTGTTTGCAGCTCTATCCATGTCATTAAAAAGACAGTTGGTGTTTAAGACCTTTTTAAATCCCTAAAAAGGATTTATTCTTGAGACAGGTCGGTCAAAGGAGCAGACGAATAATCGGATGGTAAGCAATCTCGCAAGCACAGTGAAACACGATGTGGGTACAGATATTTTAAGTATTTTTACCTTCAATTTAATCAAAAAAATGCAATCTCTTATTTTCGCAGCGGTAATGTCCTACGGTAATTGTCCTCCAAAGAACAAAGTGATGAACTCCAAACCAGTGTGCCACTCGGACGCGGACTGCACGAAGTGGGGTCAGATATGTTGCCCCAACCAGTTTAACACCAAGTCCTGCACACCTAGGGCGCCCTGGAGCCACGACTCCTCTGCTAAACCCCGCCAGCTAATTCGTATGTACGTATAATATTATAAAATAAATAAATAAACGCAAAGGTTTGTAAGTATGTATGAATGAATGGATGTTTGTTACACTTTCACGTAAAAACTACTTCTTCTTCAATCAATCTATTAATGCCATGCTTCGGCACGAATGGGTCGGCTCGACCGGAGTGATACCACAGTCTCACAGAAAACCGGCGTGAAAAAACCACAGCGTTGTGTTTCGCCGTGTGAGTGAGGTTACCGGAGGCCCAATCCTTCCCCTCCCCCAATCCCTCCTCAATCCTTAAATCTCCAAATCCCTAATCCCTAAAAGGTCGGCGCTGATTGCTTACCATCAGGTCATCCGCCTGCTCGTTTGCCGACCTATTACATAAAAAAGTCCTCAAAATCCGTTGTGTTGTTTGAAACATTTAAACATACATAGGAGAGAGGCTTTTTACCCTGATTCTGCGAGAATATCTGTAGTAGAAGCTAGTCATATATTGCCAATACATAAGCCAGATATATTATTATGTTGCCGTGATTTATAATTCATCACCCTATCCTTAGTTATGGGTGCAATCGAAACAATATACCGCGGCCATGACACTTCAAAATTTGCTAAAAATATGGAATATTTATTAGGTAACTAATTTTTCACTAGAGACTAACAGCCCGTTTGTAGATTTTTTAAATAAATGATTATATTTTAGCTTTAAAATGCTGCTGCTTTTTCAAGAAGAAATGATCGACTCTTACTTTCTAATAAAGCTATTGATTTTCCATTTATTTAGGTAAGGCTCCTGCTTGCTGCCTTTTCGGTCAGTGGAGGATTCTAGTGCAACCTTAACGTGACCAGCCAGGTGGAATTGAAGACCAAAATCCTGAAGCACTCTCAAAAAGTTTGATTAAAAGCCAGAAACTTTAAACCACGATCGACCAATTTATTTAACATTCTGAATACAAAATGTGTGGGATTAAGATCGATTTGTTAATAATAATTTGACCGTAAATAAAGTTAGATATATCTATATCATAGTATCAGTAATTTTTACTTTAACCATATCTTGGTTTTATATTCGCTTACTGTAAGTACTACCCGCAAGGTGGACAGACGACCTGATTAAGGTCTCAGGAAGCGGCTGGATGCAGGTCGCTTCCAACCGGCCTATCTGGAAGTCAATGGGGGAGGCCTGTGTTCAGCAGTGGACGTCCTGTGGCTGATATGATGATGATGATGAAGTACTATAATCCTATTTAAAGTTATTTTAAGTGAAGCTTACAGGTTAAGCTGTTTTATGTACCTAAGTTGGAGGAGGCTTTTCTATACATACACGTTTTGTAGCTGATACCTATTATGATTATAAAAATATTATAATGAGCATAAAACTTTTTTTTCCCCAGCCTATCCCCACCCCCAATCCCCCAGTCAAAACTCGTAACCCCAAAAAGACTGGCAAGTGCAACGAACTTGTACTCTCTCTAGTAGCCATGGAGTACAAGAGAGAGAACTTGTACTCAGTGCCGCCTTATCCTATAAAAAACCTACTCTAAGTCATTCTAGGACACCAAACCTAAACTAGATAGATAGATAGATAACACATTTATTCAGCACAAACTATAACAGACACAAATTAATTGACGAATAAGTGGGTACACAATGCAAATTAAACAAAAAAATAATTTACGTATTTGACGGATAGTACGAAAGAACCGCGCCGTTTTTTTTTCTTTATGTTCTATAAAGAAAAAAAAACGGCGCGGTTCAGTGTGTCTTTAGTTTGCACCGAATGGGAGTCCAGCTCAGCATATGTCAGGTATATACCTGACGCTTTTATTCTGCTGGATCCCTACAATGACGCACGCAGATGGCACAATTATTAATGGGATAAAATTATATGACCACCAAAAATACTTTGATACCCTAGGGTAAAACGGCTTAGGGCCTAAGCTGTTGTACCAAAACCCTGTACTTGACACCAAACAAGTCACGACTGCATTTTAAATTATATTCAAAGAGACCAAAAACAGTAGGTAAATAACCACCAAATTTCATCGAGAATATTAATGCGCTATTTTTGCCCAATTAAATCACTATGACTGCTATAAAATGTTTTCACATTATATGATACAATATTAGGTTATACTGATTCTTCTTAAGATTTGTAAATGTTTATAGTTAGTTCAAAAAAAGAGAGTGACTTTTATGTTTCTTTTAATTTTAATAAAAGGCTAATTAAAATTGTATGAATTTTATTTGTTTAGAACTAAGATACATATTAAGATCAACAGTGTGATTCTGTAAGACTTCATTTTAAATTTTGAATCTGAATCGGCTGTGAGTAGTAGTACACTAACGCTACACTTGCGAGTTGAACTAAATTGACAGCAACATTTTGATAGATAAAGTATGAGATAACGTTAAAAGTGGCATTCTAAAATTTAATTTACCCGTCACTTCGATGCTCACACTTCGCACTCGAACAGGATTAAAAATCAAACAAATTTTATAGAATCGACGTGCAGAGCTTAGTTAGGTTCAAATAAAGACTTTATTTTCTTTATGAGTAAAAAAATAATTAAAAAGCTTCATTTACTTTTTTGCATGTCGTTCTAAATTCAAATATGGTTAATTGTTTGGTATTCATTAGCTATTTTCGGGTCAACAATCATTTGTTTGAAGTCATTTGCTTTTAATAGAATAGCAAGTTGTTCAAACTTTGGTTATAATTTCCTTTTAAACTGTGGTTTCAATTTTGGTGATAATTTACTATTTATGGGTTAAATATGATTTATTTGGAGTCATTTCCTTTAATTAACACATACATACAAACAACTTAACAATTTAATAACACAAAACATTTTGATAGGACTGCAATATGTACAAAATTAGGTTAGGTATAGTTTTTAATCAAAATGCGGTTTTATTCTGGTGATCATTTACAATTTTCCCTGTGATATTTGTGTTTGATTAAATATAAGTCATAATTAATGGCCAGGCTTTTGTGCAAAGTGAAGTAATTAAGGTTTTCTTAAGTGGAAAGTGCTATATATTTTTATTAAAATTACCAAACATTTTTTAAGTGTGGGAAAGCTATGCTTCGGCAAGAATGGGTCGGCTCGACTGGAATTATACCACAGCCTCACACACCACCACAGAGTTGTGTTTCGCCGTGTGAGTGTGGTTAACAGATGACCAATCCTTCCCCTTGCGCAATCCTTAAATATCCGAAACCCTAATCCCTAAAAGGTCGACAACACAGTAGTAGCTCCCCTGTTGCTGCGGTTGTACATGGGCGGCGCTTATTGCTTACCATCAGATACTTGCCATAAAAAAAGGATGTCCTGGCTTTTGAAGGATTTTCACATAAGAAAATGCCAGGAGAAATGTTGGAAAATAAATACTTTGTAACATATAAACCATTGACATTTATTTATGGTTCTAAACTATTTTATGAGATTACAAGAACAACTCTGTTATAATAAAAATAGATACAATAATAAATCACACGACGGGCTTATTAAAAAGTAATATTTCATTTCTTGTTCTGGGGGTTAATTCTCAAAGATTTTTGTTTGAATACCTTGCTATTTTCCTTGTATAAATTTTATTTAATGTTCCAAATAATAAATAATATGAGATCACTAAACAAACATATAAATAACTAAGTACATGAGGATATTTATTTATTTAATAATTTATGTACACACAAACAGCACAGAGGAAAATACATAAAAAAAAAATAAGAGTACAAAGGTGCTACTTATTCCTGTTGGAATTTCTTCCAGTAGACCTGAGACAGGAAATGTAATTAAAATATAAGACACAGTGTGTAACAAAAGTGAAAAAATTATTATTAATTGAAATTATATTATTTATTTAATTTGAAACTAAATTGTACGTAGGTGCTAATCTCTAATTAAGATGTAGACAAAATAATTGAGTCTGTAGTAGTAGTACTAATAGCACTCATTGCATTATTAAAGATCTTGCTGTTCCCTATCAAACCAAGCAACGCCAAACAAATAAATAAAGAAAACTCGATCAGTTTTGACAATAGGCCCCTCGGGACCGGTCTCCTAGATCGCGTATAGTCGATATCGCCTTGGTTCTTGGCTGAATGCTAGTAACTCCTTTGCCACTGAAGCAAGCTCACGGCTGACGTTTACACAGCTGCTTGCCGCGCAATCCGCGAACACGCGAAAATATCGTTTCGATATTTGAAAAATAATCGACTAATATTTTTTATCTGTGTTTAAATTTTAAATTGGTCACGCGATTGTAAAATTACCTACCTACGTTTTTAAATTGAAGTTTGTGAGTTTTAAAAGGTAAATAGATTTTAATTTAAAAGTTTTCTGAAAACTTGTAATTTAAAAACTATATTATTAGTACGATAAATATCTATTTAGTACAATGGAATAAAAAATGTTTTAGTAGTCAATTGTTAGTACAATACTGATTTGGGAAAAACTAAAATTTATTTACAAACTAATATTACAATTACTTACAGTGACCTCACTAAACGAGGTACCTACATATATCTATAGCAATTAATGTTAAAATTACTTAAATAATTGATGACACATTACATTACTTAGATAAAATTTACTTACAGCAGCAAAGTTAAAATTTTAAGTAAGTACTTAAAAAACCTTTGACCGTTAATTTTGTCATACATAATTAGAAACCCGTGTGCTTATTTAATTATTAACAGTTACAGTTAAACAAATATTAGTACGCTTAGATTTTTTTAAATCACTGGATTGAAAATTGTCACGTGAGTTGTGAGAACTTGATAGGACAGGTGAATCTATATTTACTCTTCTACCTACCAACTTTTTTGTATTTTTTGTGATAAGTCGGCAAACGCTGACGGATTACGAGCAACGCCAGAATAGTATGTAGGTACGTACCTAAGGATTGAGGAGCCACATCAGCTTTTGCAAATCTGATCTTACCATTATTTAGCAGCACGAATCTAGATTTTTAGGTACCCGTAGTTATTTAAGTGAAAAGGTGGCTCCTCAATCCAGCTAGATGTTGATTGAAATAGGCTACATTGCTGCTAAATAATGGTGAGATCAGATTTGAAAAAGCTGATGTGGCTCCTCAATCCTTAGGTGCATCAGAGGAGTTACGAGTGCGTTGCCGGCCTTTTGGGGATTACGGTTTCGGAAATTTAGGGATTAAGGGGAGATTTTGATTGATAGAGATTGGGCGTCCGGTAAACCTTACTCGTACGGCGAAACACAATGCTGTGTTTCACGCCGGTTTTCTGTGAGGCCGTGGTATCACTCCGGTCGAGCCGACCCATTCGTGCTGAAACTTGGCACATCTATACTGTTCTTATAACTTAAAATTGCCTTTTTTTATTTTCTCAGCGTATTAACCTTTTCTGGACTTCCATGAATAATTCAAAATTAGCCGAATTGGTAAAGGCATTGTTGAGTTATTACATTACAACGAAAAGTAGCATCAATTTATATTTATATAGATACTACCGGCCCGCCCCTGCTTCGCACGCGTCTCCCACTATCTCGCTTACGACCACGTCTGCCTATTTCCCACATCTCCCCTCTACTTTTCTAGAATTTTCTTTCATAAGAACTTTCTCCTAACAATAACAAACACAACAAAAAAATAATTAGCAAAATTGGTCCAGGCGGTGTTGAGTTATGCGCTTACCAACACATTTTGCGATCGATCCGTTTTTGTTTTTATATAAAACTAGCGGCCCGCCCCCGCTTCGCACGGGTCCAACTATCTCGCTATGAAAGGTTCACTTTTTCCCAATTTTTCCCTCTACTTTTCTAATATTTTCTTTGATAAGAACCTTCTCCTGACAATAACAAACACAACAAAAAAAGAATTAGCAAAATTGCTCCAGGCGTTGTTGAGTTATGAGCTTACCAACACATTTTGCGATCCATTTTTGTTTTTATATAAAACTAGCGGCCCGCCCCCGCTTCGCACGGGTCCAACTATCTCGCTATCAATGGGTCACTTTTTCCTAATCTTTCCCTCTACGTTTCTAGTATTTTTTCATAAGAACCTTCTCCTGCCTGACCATATCAAACACAACAAAAAAAAGAATTAGCAAAATTGGTCCAGGCGTTGTTGAGTTATGCGCTTACCAACACATTTTACGATCCATTTTTATATATAAGAAGATAAGATATATAGACATAGATATGTAGGTAGACATATATAGATACTTAAACACCTACTTAATATAATTTTATACTCTTTGAGCAGACGTCAGTGGAATCAATACTCGTTGACTTATTCACACAGATATCTACCGGCGGCCATAAATATCGATGCATCGAACGCAGTCTATCATTACCTACGGCTATAACTCTATTGGAACACAATTTCACCAGTTTCTGCCACTAATGATAGACTATCGTATCATGAGGAGGTTTTTGAAGTAGGTTATTTAAAATCTTGTTAGTAATATTTAGGTATTGAATAGACCCTGAATTTTTACTCAGAACAGTTACAAGGATTACCTAGGTCATATTATACATTAGGTGTGGGAGAGCCATGCTTCGGCACGAATGGGTCGGCTCGACCGGAGTGATACCACGGCCTCACAGAAAACCGGCGTGAAATAACCACAGCGTTGTGTTTCGCCGTGTGGGTGAGGTTACCGGAGGCCCAATCCTTCCCCTCCCCCAATCCCTCCTCAATCCCTAAATCTCCAAATCCCTAATCCCTAAAAGGTCGGCAACGCACTCGTAACTCCGTTGCGAGTGTCCATGGGCGGCGCTGATTGCTTACCATCAGGTAATCCGTCTGCTCGTTTGCCGACCTATTACATAAAAAGAGGTACTAGCTTTTGCCCGCGACTTCGTTCGCGTGGAATAGTGACTTCCTGCAGATTTTTGGTATAAAAACACTATCCTATGTCCTTTCTCTAGTTCCAAACTATGTCTGTAACAAATATCACAGAAATCGGTTCAGTAGTTAGGTTAGGCGTAAAGAAAAGACAGACATACAGAGTTACTTTCGCATTTATATCTTTCCAATGTTAGGTAAATTAGTTTTAATTTATTATTTCGAAGGTATGTGAAGGTACATAGGGTAGGTAAATCACGTTTGTTAGTTATTTTCTCGTGTCAAAATCTATTAATTTTACAAACCCAAGCGAACGCCGTTTACGCACATATTGTTCTTTGGTTCTTCTATTGTGTTTCGAATGAAGTACCACGATTATAGGTTAAAATAGTAAAATTAAGTCTGCTGTATTAAATCTAACCACGGAAACGCAAATCTGTAAAGCCAGAAAGACTCTAGTATTAAAATAAAATATTTTTTATTGCTATTATTCGCTACAGCCACCTGAAATTTATTTTCAAATACATAGGTACACATAACCAAGTTTGACCCTTGCATCGCGGTAATAGAAGAACTATAGTCGCTCGAACGCCGGCGTTTGCTTGTGGTTTGATGCATTAAATACATTAAATACATAACTATCTGACCTGGCAAACTTCGTTACGCCTCAAAATTAACTTCAATTTCTGACTTTTTTAAACCTTCCCTGGACTTCCACGAATAATTCAAGACCAAAATTTAGCCAGATCGGTAAAGGCATTGTTGACTTTTAATATTACAACGAAAAGTGGCATTGGTTTTTACATAATATGTAATACATCTTTTCCTAGGACTCTTGAAACGGTGATTTCCTCAGTGTAAACCGTGGCACGTGGGAATGAATTGGGATAGATTCTTATTCTTCACTATTTTCAGCTTTGTATTTAGATTCGTAAATTGAGTGCGGCAATTTTCAAAACAAGAAAAAAACTAATACATTGAGAAAAAAGTACCTACTTAAAAAATGTGATACCTAGTTCTAGTAAAAAAAAACAAAAGATTAAAACGATGAATGGTGACGCATTACCGGAGTCTCCCCGTTCCCCCCAACCCGCGCTATGGGAGCGACTGGGGTGCGCACGCGGCGTCTGCGCACGGCTCTGCAGGCGACGAGGACGAAGAGTTGCGCCGACGCACAATGGAAATAATACTAACAGGTAAGATTTATATAATAACTAGCTTTTGTCCGCGAATTTGTTCGCGAGGAATAGTGACTTCCTGCAGATTTTTGATTTAAAAACTATCCTATGTCCTTTCTCGAGTTCCAAATTATGTCTGTACAAATCTTCACACAAATAGGTTCAGTAGTTAAGGCGTGAAGAAAAGAAAGACAGACAGAGTTACTTTCACATTTATAATATTGGTATTTTTTTATAGAATAGGACAGAAAACACGGATGATCGGATGGTAAGCAATCGACGCCGCCCAAGGACATTTGATATTTGAAAACACCAAAAAAGTGATAAGTGCGTTGCCGAAACCGTTAAAAGGACCACGTTCCTTTTTTGAATTTTGACAAGAATTTAAACTATTATTGTGTTTTGTCTGTGTGTTTTGTTTATACCTATTATTTTACTCGTTTGATTATTTTACTGGACATTATGGATTAATTATATAAAAAAAAATATTATGCTTGGGCTACACTAACGAGAAATGTCATTAATTATTATCGCGATAATGGACGTTAATCGTAGGTGTAATTTGATGACTAAACAAATGAGTTGAGGTATATTTTTCATTGTTTAATAACATCAATTATCGCGATAATTAAAGGCATTTCCCGTTTGTGTGGCCCAAGCATTACAATGTCAAAGTCAAAGACGAAAGATAAAGAGAAAAAAGTTATCATATATTCCGACTAAACCATAAATAGGTACATTTGAATCTTAATTTTATTTCAGCGTAAGGAAATAGGTGTCTCTGATTAAAGTCTGATCTGAAATGTACCTAATAGGATGTGAGCATATTGCTATATATACTTCGGGCACTATTCTAGAAACTTTATATGCGCAATTTTCGAAAATACGAAAGAAACTAACTACGATGCTATAGGTATGTATAATATTCACAAAAAAATGGCATTTTTATACCTAGTATAAGCCAGCAAACGGGCAGACCCACTGATGGTAATCGGTGGCGGATACCCAGAACGGTTCCAAATACGTAGCCAGTCTTTTGGGCATAGGAAAAGTTGGTCACATTTGGGGATTTTTTTTTTAATGGTGTAAGTCGGCAAACGAGCAGACGTATTACCTGATGGTAAGCAATCAGCGCCGCCCATGGACACCCGCAACACCAAAGGAGTTACGAGTGCGTTGCCGGCCTTTTGGGGATAAGGGTTGCGGATGTAAGGATCGGGAAGGGATAGGGGAAGGTACGGGATTGGGCCTCCGGTAACCTCACTCACACGGCGAAACACAACACTTTGGGTTGTTTCACGCCGGTATTCTGTGAGGCCGTGGTATCACTCCGGTCGAGCCGACCCATTCGTGCCGAAGCTTGGCTCTCCCACACTTTAAATAGGGGATATAGGGGATTTGATCTCCATTAACCATTTTGACGCGACGGAACACAATGTAAGCTGTGTTTAAGGTTGATTCCGTGCTATTTATTTATTTATTTTAGGCTTCTCATGCTTCCCTTCCATTCGTGCCAAGTCACGGCTGTCCCACATTACGATAACATTATAACCAATTTACAACATAAATTTTTTTATACATTATTCTCGTACTTACCTAATACAACCTTTTTTATTTTCACCTCCTTATCGATATTGTTTTAAGTTCAACTAAAATAAAACATAAATGAATTCAAATAACTGGAAAATGACAAAGATTAATTTCATTCAACAAGTCTTGGTAACGTTGCTCTAGGAAAAAATATCTTATTACAATGAAATAGGCCTTTTTTTACAAAAATTCGACCCTAAAACCACTGTCAAAGGACTCACTTTACATAAAACTAGTACCTACTTCGTACGCATTTGAAATTCGAACATAGATTTAAGCTACCATTAATTTCATTTCGATAGTATGAAAAATATTGTTATTGCTTTAAAATAACCATTATTTTTTATTAATGTTAGAGTTACATTACATACGTGCTTATCAATTTTGAGTTTTATTGTTTTGAAATAAGAATCAGAATTGTAACTTGGCACTAAATGAATTAAACTGCAGTTAAACTTTAGTCTTATTCAACATGAAATAGAATTTGAAATTGATTAACGTACCCCAAAAATAAAAATTAATGAATATAAATAATAAATGAACAAAGACATTCACCCCAGGTTTTATAGAAAATTAATAAGTATTGTCATCGAACAAAAAGACATCGGCTGTTTTTTTAATACTAGGGAAAAAAAGTTTATTCTTTTTTTTTATTTGAAGCAATGGAGATCCGTTTTTCATGTCACATCAAAAAGTCAAAAGTCAAATGTCAAATCATTTATTTTTTTTATAGGTAGGTACATTATTTTTCGAAACTCTTAATTACTTTTTGCTTTGTGTACAGAGCGTCATATTTGCTAATGCTATTATGCTCTTTTGAAAAAAGATTAAAAAAAATACACTATTGGTTGAACTTAAAATAAAGATTTAAAAATAAAAAAATGTCAGTCTATCCATGGAGCTATTTGCACGTTCCAAAGTGTAGATTCCTATGTAGAAGAACCAAGAAACTCCATGGTTACAAATTATACTCTTTTTCAATGAGATTTTTTGTTACATTTATTTTTACATTAGTTTATTAGGTGAGAACTTTGACTAGGTATATACTTATTCTAGATTTTTCTAGTAATTTTTTTTAAGAAACTCCAATGCTATTTTTGAAGCAAAAATATCGTTTTCGACACTTTTTCTAAGTCCCTGTCGTAAATCCATACATAGTACAAAACTTCGTATCAGAAATGTCGTGACTACATTCCTTTAAATACGGATATAACAGGCTTTGACCCACGCTTCTTACATAAGGTTCAAATTGCGCTGAACTTTTACATAATTACGTTACGTTTCTGTGAAAAAGAGGCTAAAGTTCTTAGTAAAATTCGACTTTAATGGATGCGAGGAAATAGTTTGTTGGTAGAAATGTTGAGTATTGCTATTTGGTAATTTATTTTGTTTAAATTCAAAAAAGTATGTATGTTTATATTACGGAGATTCAAAATACCAATCTAAATAATTTAGACCCTTATTTTCATGTAGTAGTATTCTGTTTGACTGCCTAGTTGAAATGGTGGCTGGGCAACTGGCTTCCGGGTAACGTGTTCTGAGTTCACAATTCTTTTTCCGACCCACAAATTGCTACTCCAAGGCTTCGTGTGATGTGTAGGTATGTGGCAATGTATGCTTGTTGTATCCACAGTCACAGAAGAAAACAAAAGTTGTAAAAGTGGGTTTTCTAAGAAAATAAAAACAAACGTGTGGACTACAAATAGTACGATAAAAAACAAAGGTTATGTTGGTATACTTACACCGAAATTTCGCTACTAAACTTAAACTAAATTATCATCAAACATCAAACTTACAGCAAAAAAGAAAAACAAACAGATGATTAAAATCAGACTAGCTGAGCTGGGAACAATACCTAACTGATTTTCGACTCCAAAGCCATAGTTTTCAAACAGACTAAACAGGCAATTGAATTTATCTAATATCAATTGGATTCAATCGATATGAACTCAAAGTATGAACGCTGACATTAATATACATACGCATAGTGCAGTGGCTAGGTGAATGGTTGCTTAGCAACGCGTCGTGCGTTCAATTCAAACTACGTATGTACACAATTAAGTTTACATTTATGTGATCACAAATGTTCACACATTACACACACTAGGATTTTCTCCAGTGTCGTGGGTGTGTTTATAAACATATAATTTCACATGCACATCACACCCAGATCAGAAAGAACAATGTGTGGATAACTCTTTCAAAGAATTGAACTGTGTAGTCAAAGAACAGCACGGTTGGCACGCTTTAGATTGTAATCGAAATTATTAAGAACAAAAACAGTAGATAGCTAACTTCTTTGTTGAAAAACAATCAGTTTTGGATTGAACAAGTGTGGGAGAGCCATGCTTAGGCAGGAATGGGTCGGCTCGACCGGAGTGATACCACGGCCTCACAGAAAACCGGTGTGAAACAACCACAGCGTTGTTTCGCCGTGTGAGTGAGGTTACCGGAGGCCCAATCCTTCCCCTCCCCCAATCCCTCCTCAATCCCTAAGTCTCCAAATCCCTAATCCCTAAAAGGTCGGCAACGCACTCGTAACTCCGTTGCGAGTGTCCATGGGCGGCGCTGATTGCTTACCATCAGGCAATCCGTCTGGCGACCTATTACATAAAAAAAAAAGTTTTTTATATCATAGTGTAGCAAACAAGTTGACGGATTACCTAATGGCAACGAATATTTTCATATTTCGTTACCTACCAAATAGCTGACTGTAATACTGCAATTACATAAAACATTAAAGTCAATACTATAAACACACGAAATTACTTAAAAAAACAGCCTACATTCATTTATTTCAGCGTTCGCGTGTTACGAAGGAAAATAGGTAACACAACGTTTATGAACGTATCGTGACCAAATTTTTATAATAAGCATCGGCCATTAACGTAAAAGCTCCTATTAACGACCCCCTAAAATGTGTACTCTATTAACGATCTAATTTTTAAATCACTCATATTAGACATAATATAGGGTTCCAGAAAAGTCATACCTTAAAAATTAGTAACGTATTTTTGTTGGACAACAAAAAGAGTAAAGTTTGTGTGTTTAAATAGCCAGTGAAAAAAGTAATTTGACAGTAAGTGGGACGCGCCCGAAGCGGACGCACGTTTCATAGTGTCGCGTCTCCAGCCACGTAAGTACACCTAAATATTACTTAAGGAAAATAACACACTAAAAATGGATTTGCCTTCTTGCTATCACATTACAACTGTAACGTATATATTCGTTATCTAAACTAACTCTTAATAATAATACTTTTTATTGGTTTTTGTGTTATAAAATCATGTTTTAATTTAAGGTGGTAATAGAATCCAAATTTCAAAACTTGATTCTAATAACGACCCATGGCGTTGTTAAATTTTGAGAACATAGAAGTTTTTAAAAAAATTATCTATTATAAACTACCTCATTTGATTTGATTTTTTTCTTGTTCAATTCTTAAAATTATTTTACTTCTTTAGATCTATTAACGACAAAGCTATTTCTTAAAGTTTTTGTGTAAAACTTGATTCAACGTTAGACAATATCCCTATTATTATAATGATATTATACTAAAATAACTGATATTATCTGAATTAAAGACTAACTGACATTAAAAGAAATAATATAGCAATGAGATCGAATTTAACAGTATTCCATAAAGCGGATATTTTATCTGTTTATTATTAATTTTATTGGTCGCTAATAGAATATTGTAACCTTCATACTTGATTCTATTACCGACTCACAGTTGTGGCGATATTTTTGGTAATATTACAGTACACAAAAACAAAATGTATATTTTTGAACAAATTGGCTTATTTTTTGCATACGTGACGTTTTGAGAGATTTTGTCACAGGACATATTATTAATGTAAAATAATATTTGCTATCCAGTTTCATTCACGGCTTCATGGCATTGGCTGTATTTCATATGTTTTCAAATCAAATAAAAAAGGCGGGACGGAATGGGGGCTATGTAACTTTTTAAATCTTCTTTCGAAGAATTAAATTCTATATCTCTTTAAAAATATTGTGTTCTTTTATAGAATCATGGAGCCGCAGAAGCGCAAGCAGTACGCCTCTGCTCAACTAGAAGCTGCGCTTCTAGCTATAAATGAAGGTACCAGCATATACGAAGCTTCAAAAACCTATGGCATACCGAGGACAACTCTGCGTGACAAGAGAAATAATAAATATATAAATGAACATTGTGGAAAACAAACAGTTTTAACGAAGGAGGAAGAAAAAAGACTGGTAGACTGGATTTTTTATCTCGGGAAGTCAGGTTTTCCTGTAACTAAGGATCAATTGTTGGAAACAGTAGCAAAATTGGTGGAAAACTTAAATCGCTCTAATCCTTTTAAAGATGGTGTTCCCGGAAAAGGATGGTTTCTTAAGTTTATGGCGAGGCATCCTACCATTTCAAGGCGAATTACTCAGAATTTGCCTACAAGCCGTTCACATATTACAGAGGAAGCTGTAAGAGCATGGTTCAATCGAGTACATAGTTATTTTGAACAAAATAACCTTCTTGATGTTTTGGAAGATCCTAGTCGGATTTTTAATTGTGATGAGACCGGATTCTTTTTGTGTCCGAAAGGAAAACAAGTTCTTGTCCGAAGAGGCAGCAAGAAAGTATATAGTAGAGTGGCCAATGACGAAAAGGAGTGTTTAACAGTGCTAGTAAATGTGTCTGCAGATGCTGCAATAGCACCTCCCATGGTCTTATATCCATACAAGCGTTTACCAAAAAACATTGTTCCAACTGTACCATCTGGATGGGGTATCGGTCACACTGAGTCAGGATGGATGAATATGGCCGCATTTTATGAGTACGTTGCCAATTGCTTTTATCCCTGGCTGATTCAGCATAACATACAATTTCCTGTAGCTTTTTTTCTCGACGGTCACACTTCTCATATATCACTCCCTCTGACAGTTTTTTGCAAAGAAAAGGGAATAATCCTAATAGCATTATTACCTAATGCAACGCATGTTCTTCAACCCTTAGACGTTTCTGTATTCAGACCCGTGAAAGGAACTTGGAGAACCGTTGTTCATGATTTTAGAGTTCAAAACAACTTTGCAAAATTAAGACGAATAGATTTTGCACCTCAAGTGGATATTTGCTTAAAAAAGACTCTTGTATCACAAACAATTAAGAATGGATTCCAATGTTGTGGATTATATCCCTTTGGACCTGATAATGTAAATTATGATAAACTTTTGACAAAAAACGCTAATGCAACAAGTGAAGAAAGTGGAGACAATGCAGATGATATTAGTAGCCATGGATCGAGTACTGTTACAGGCAATGAGAAATCTGTCGACGATACAGAAAAGTTTAAACAGCAGTTTGAACGTCGCTTATCACCTGAAGTTCTCCTAATGTTCCAAAAATCGGGATCGGTATGGAATGGCGATGAGACTTACAAAAAATTATTTGAGTTTTGGAGGGATATTAATCCTATCGACAATACACCTTTACAACAAACTTTCGATAACAATTTAGAATTGGGTGATACCACGCTTGTCAACAATATTGGTGAAGAAGAGACGTTGACTTATGAAGTCAGTGCAAGTGGATGTCTTGTTCCAAACCGTTTTAATACCGTTTCTAATAATGTTTTAATGTTTCCCATGGACGAATTGCTATCTCCAATTATATCTAAAGAATCGGATACCATATCTTTATTGAGCACTCAGCCTGAATCGAATCTTTTGGAATATGTTAATGAGATACCCCCCAAAACAATTACTCCTTCAACTGATTGCGTCAAAGAGTTAAACAGTGAAGATCACAATGCAAGAACATCAACTCCTAAACAATCCAATAAAAACCATAGTGATGAACCTATGCTACTACTGAATAAAAGTCATAGTGACGACACATTGTTCACTACAGTTAATAATGAAACGCCATGTAAGTCAATCCAAAATTCTAGTCATTCAAGGTTTATACCAAAAGAGCTCAATCTTACAACTCCTTTTAAAAATGCTCTATTCTTTCCTAAAGTTGACACTAAATCAAATAAAAGAGTTTCCAAAAAAATTACACCAACTGTTGCAATATCAGATGAGTTCATGGAATACCAGAAAAAAGCAGAAGAGAAAAAAGCACAGGAAGAAGAAAAGAAAAAAATACGGAAAGAAAAATTACAAAGAAATAAAATAGAAAGAGAAAAGAAACAAGCAGATCTTAGGAAGGCAAAAGAAAGGAAAAATATGGGAGCTGTGTCTAAACCAACAAGTGTGAGAAAACATAATACATCAAAAGCGTTGGAAATACGTCGTAATACGACGTCAAGTTCAGAATCTGAATCTGACTCAGTATTAATCCCACGACAAAATAATTACAAAGTGAAAACTAAAAATGCAATACATTCAGGTTATGCTTCAACATCAGCTAGAGTTCTTCCAAATACATCATCATCTGATAATGATGAGTTACATGTACCAAAAACTGTTTCGTATAAACGACATATTATTTTTCCATCTGACTCTGAATCTGATAATATTTTTTAAAACTACTTTATTTGAATTTGCAAACGTTGATTACTGTCTCTCTCTCTTCTCTCTTCTCCTAGCCTTATTAATCCCAAGCATCTTGGGGTCGGCTTCTGTATTGAGCGAATTATAAATGTGTGTACCTATTATAAAGGTATTTTGTGATTGTATTACAGGTAAAAATATTTTTGTTACTGATTTATAATATTTAATTAGTATGTAGGTAATTAAAAAGTAAGCATTTAATTATATGAAGACTGTTTTCTGAGGCTGATTATATTTTTTATTAATTAAAATAACAAAAAATAAGTGCTCTAAGCGTTGCAATAAATAATTATGTTCATATTGTAATAATGTTGATCTCATAACTATTGTTATTATATAATAAATACCTTAAAAACGTTTTTTTTATTTTATTTAATAGTATAGAAGAAGTGACAACTTCGTAGCGGTCGGTAAAAGAAGTAGAAAAATCGGTAATAGAATCTTGCCGCATTCTATGGGTCGGTAATAGAATCAACTACTCTTTTGGATTAAATAATTATTTAGTAACTATTGTGTTATTGAATATTGAATTTAAGTACTGAATTGCAAAGAATACTTCGTTGAGATTAATTATAAATTATAACATCTTTCCTAACATAAAAGCTTATATCAATTTTTTAAAAGTGAATCATAAGACAGCTAAAACTGGCGGTAATAGGAGCATTTACGTTACTATTTGGTACTTACCAAGGTGCGTACACACGGAAACTTTGACCAAAGTCAGTCCTTGAATCTTTATTATGAGGTTTTATTGAAGTTTTTCTTAATACTTTACTTAATTAAAGTTAACATGAAAACATTTTTCCTACATTTATACATAATTTTCCGTTTAATTACAGTACATTCTACTAATATTATGAACGCGATAGTTTGAAAGTGGTTGGATGTTTGTTACTCTTTCATTTAAAAACAACTGAATGAATTTTGATGAAAATTGGTGCAGAGATAGATTGTAGTCTGAAATAGTAAACAGGCTCCTTTTCAGCCGGCGTTACCCGGCTGGCAAATACGAGACAAAACATTTCTTAAATTCGTCCTTATTTCTTTTAAAATAAGGACGTTTTGAACGACCGACTCTTGTGTGGAATGCAATAATATTTTTTAAGTAGGTGAAGTGGTGTCTATATTTACTTACACACTTTTGTAGAGCAATTGTGTTGTTATCAAAGTCTTATAAGTATTTTGTTTTCATAAACTGGGTGATACTTTCATCTTGTTCAATCTCTCTTAAATCGTATTTCAGCGAATTAGGCAAAGGGCTAATACTAATGTTTATCCAGACATCACGTTTTCTGAAAAAAAAGCTGCCCATAATCTGCAGACAGATGTAAAAAAAATTAAACAAATGTTTTCTTCTTTACGAGGAAATCATTCAAATACATTCTCTCGCCCGACTAAAAATCACCTCGTTCCTTCCGTTGCCCCAGACCGAAACTTGAACCGAAGCCCTGACTAAAAACCGAACAAAATCCGATGCCAACTTTTCTACTAATTTAGCAACAATCCCGTTACGCCACTGCACGTCAAGTGGCCACCATTAATTATTACAAATTAATTAATACCGGCCTTCTCTCGTCACCCGTAATGAGTGCACGAAGTCGCGTGACAAAACTACCATGGCGTGATATTTTCAAACTGCCCACAATATTTCTCGGGCACGCACCCCCGAATATGGGTTACTATTGTTTTTATGGAGACTTCCGACCAGCCTCGAGGCCGGGACACTTGTTTTATATACGTTATAATGTTTATAACCTTTAAAAGGTGACTGGAAATTTGTTTCATAATAAACATGGTCTAATTTTGTGTTGACTTGGGAGTAATTAATGTAGGGCAGGGCCGTATTGCCAATTTTTAAGGCCTTGAACTACGTTTTTTGGGGCTTACTTTGTAACCCATTCCTTCATTATTTTTATTTTTGTTTGATGAGATAAATTAGCAAACTAGCTGACGCTGAATCACCTAATGGTATATAATCGGCACTGGACACCAGTGAAAGGCAACACCAAAGGAGTGCGTTGCCGTCCTTCTGTGGGTTGTTTGTTAGGGATTGAAGGTCAAATGAGCTAAAGGTTAAAAAACTGATGGTAAACAATCGAAACCGACCGTAGACACCAAAGGAGTTACAAGTGTATTGCGGGCTTTCGGGAGCTATTATGGCTTTGAAGATTAGGAATTTGGGGATGGCCGGCAGGAGGAAGGATTGGGCCTAATCTTTCTCTAACCTAACCTCACTCTCGTGTTTGACGCGAAAAGCGTTGTTTGACGCCGATATTCTACGATGCCGTAATATCAGTCCGGTCATGACGAAGCGTTGCTCTACCGCCTACTATTTATTTAGTAGGTACATGAAACATCATAAAGTGCGATTACATTTCTATACAAGATTGCTTACATTTTATATGATGAGTTTTATACGTACTTCTTAAAGGTAACTTAATAATATAAAGAGGTAAAATTTGTATATGGGTATAAGAATAAGAATATGCAGTAAATATAACTCCATATGCTTTCAAACTGATATATGTCACACAAGTTTTAATGTCTTTAAGGATTTTCTGTGTCTGTGTTTACTGTCTGTTACTGTACCTATTGAATAAAAATAAATAAATAAAAAAATAAATAAATACTGATATGTTTCCAAAATTCTTTCACTGATAAATAGCAATATTTCTGAGTGCTTTAGGCATGGCGAGCTGGCGTTTTAAACGCTGCTGTTTTTAGACTCCCATGATTCAATACTTTTATGCGCGTGTGGAGCCGTGGGCAGAAGCTAGTTTCCTATATGTACTAAGGGTGACAAAAATGCATGGAGAGCTTAAGGTCGACTATTGACTGACAGGTTTTGCATAACGCTACCATTGATAACTAGATGGCGCTGCTTATAAATGAAAATAACCCTGCAAAGCTTGAATACTTTACACTGCAGAGGCACACAATAAGGTTTTTAATGGTTAAAATAATAATTAAGAAACAATAATATATTTATATTCAAATACACATAAATTATGTTAATTTTCACATTTCCAAGGACTTAATATAGCGCCATCTAAGTCAAGTCAAGCAAACCAATTAAAAGATGGCGTCAATAATTAATAATAGACAATAATAAAAGTTATAAACTAACCCACATTTTCAATATCATTAGAAATGCGATCGGTAGCTCGGATATATAAGAATGATAGTATAATGAAGTCGAAGGGCACCGGTTCAATTCCGGGTTATCATTTTTCATTCGTAAAACATTCATAAAACATTCAGGTTTTTTAACAATGGTTTTTTTTATATAAAATCAATAATAATAATATATAAATAAAATATTTGACGTTTAATATTTATAAAAGATAACAAAAATAAATAAATATATTATTTTAGAACAAAATTATATTAATAAATATATATAAATAACTTTTATAATATGTGCTAACTATTAATGTAAAAGTAACATATTTTTCTTACAGATTAAGACTAATACTAAGTTTAATTCTCAAAAAGGATAACAAATAAAACTATTTTAGTGACATTATAATTTCAGACATTTATTTCTTAAAACATAATATTTATTTCTTTCTTATATAGTGTATACCTTGACCTAATAACTTTTCAGCTAACTGACACATTATTTATTACACTTTTTATAAGATTAGTAAGTATTTTAAATCAAAATTGTGTTGTGCTAGTCATTTATTAGTTAGTTTTAAACACAATGTTATAATACGATTCTATATAATATGCAACATTACTTCTGCAACTATTTTACCTCCCCATAAAATTTAATTAAAGTATTGACTAAAGTGATTCATTTTGTGCATCATGTTATGACAAAGGCTCATAGCTTAAGTATTCGTTCCAGAACAAGGAAGAAATTGAAGCTAGACCTTAAATCAATAACATTTCTAAGACCGGGATATAGCATTCACTAGATATGGGACGAATAGTTCATAGTAATTGATAAATGAATAATTTATTATTTTGCAATCAATAGCATCTGTAGATATTAATATTGCTTTTATTTTTATTTCTCATATTTAGTAAAACATTAAAATCATTACTGTATAACAGTCGCTGGTTATAAAGTAGTCAATAAATTTATCCTACTAACACTAAGTTTGAACATTTATCCATTAAAAAAATTATAGCTACCCCGGTCTTGTAATTGCTTAATCCTATAGTCAACAATGTCTTTTCTTTTAAGAACTAGTGTAGCCGCCATTTTTATCGATCCTATTTCTCCTATCTCGCTGGCCAAGGAATAATCCGTATGTCTGATTGCTGACTAAACACTTGCACAATTATGGAACATTACACATAGGACAATTGTCCTGCACGAACGTTATCACTAGCACATCTTCATGACGTCTTTCAGCACATCTATGTAGTTTTCACTGTTTGTATCACTGAAGATGACAATGCTCCAGTAATTTTCCTAATAACCTTGCCCCAAAAGTTGAAACTGGTCTGAGTCAATATCACGTCTTCTGCCAGATCCACTGCGGTGCTCCAATGAACCCTCTTCTTGAAACAGCTTTAGATATCCATAAAGTGGCAGTCTTTACCTGTAAGGGACGTGTATTATTTATTATTTTCATGAATCGATAACCATGAATAATAAAATAAATAACAAACGGTCATTTATAAGAATACTTACGTTTAAGCCAGTTTCTCTAGAAATTCCAGTATAATTTAAGCTTTGATTATGCAATGCTATTATTTGGGCCCTCGTAGCCATATTAACATTTGAACGCAAATTCATAATAAAAATAAATATTAAAAACTTGTTAAACAAATCGTGACTGAACTCACTCAAAGATAGTAAAGAATGTTATGATTGAACAAAAAGGTTTAATTTTTATACAGTTAATTTTAAATTACCCTCAACTGTTTTGAGATTTATGATCGGGTTATAGTTGCTAAACAACTTCAATATAATAAAGAGTAGGATAATTTCAATACATTTCAAGATTACGTAATGGCCTAATGGCTAGTGGCATCGGTTAATTTTATGCTACCGAGTTCGAATCCTGGTTATTGCGTGCTTTGCTTTAAAAAGGTTTGGAATATCGTAGCATTAATTTGTATAAAAATTTATTAAGTTAATAACTTTGTATCTGATAAAAACTATAAATGTATATTTTTCAATACCACTAGTATACTAGCGCCATCTATGTCGTCCATGGTATATAATTAAGGCGATGAAACGCCGTACAAACGATTTTGATTTAGAATCATCCATGCACTTATGACACTGATAGTATATGTATATCTATAGCTTACATGTCCAGTAATGAAAATAACACTTAGTAACTACAACGATTGATTAAGTATATAGGAACAGAAGGTACATAGTTGTCATTAGTATGTCATAGTACCTGCTCGTCCATTATCATTAATGGGCGACCTTCAAAATACGGTCAGAACGTCAGGTTACAATATAATCGAAATATAATTCTATTTCGATCACATTTATAGGCAGAATATTTCATAAAGCACTACTATGCGTATTTGTGAGTGACGTTTCTAAATGTCAGTGCACGCACACATTTGATTTATTGAAATGTAATCGTTGATTGGCTGATTATGTGACTTGTGAGTACCTACCTAAGTGATGTCGAAATTATAAGCGTTCTTTTTTTAAATCTTTGTAAAGACAACTAAAAAGAACGATTTTTTTTCAGATCATTTATCGTTAAAAAAAAGTCTCAATATTATGATGCATTTATTATGTTTCATGGATATATTTTTAAAATGGTTTCTTTTTTATAGTCTTCTACTTTGTTTTTCTCCTGTGTTGTATACATTTACGAATATACGTGTGATTATCACGGATAAACAATTTAATGAGTCCACGTCATGGAAACAGGTCAATCGCACTCACATAAAAATAAAAAAATAAATTTTTAATACCTATTTTTCATGCTAACCCTCCCAATTGTCCAGAGGGTGGTTTGTTTATTTTTACAATGCTAAGGGTGACTATTGTAGCAATGCCTACCTCCAGTGCTTACCGAACCGCCCTACAACTAACAACGCCACAAATATGTACAAACCATACCAAAAAGAACGAAGAAAGTCGAGTATTAATTTTGTCAATTTCAGAAGATTCCATTTTCTAGACAGGTAATAAAAGGCATTTTTAATTTTAATTTAATAAACGACCTCATTTCTACATTACCAGCCAGTATTCGATGCAATGGTCGAATCGGCACACGTTTTCGTACGAATAAAAAATCTTCTTTTAAATTTCGAACAATGTTTTTTCTGTGGACGTACATTTAGGCGCGAAAAACAACAATAAAAAAATTGTTTTACAAAAAAGACAATCTAATCTTTTGTATTGTGGTTTTGTGGTTGAAAAAATGTCGCTATTCAAACATTGATAAAATTCAAAGTGCCATGATTCGCTGATTGTATGTAAGTTAAACATAAATCGTTATAATAATTAGTTCCTATTTGCATTTGTATTGTGAAATCAATTAGTTAAAATACAGTTAAACTATTTGAATTATTTTTGTTTTCCTTTACTAATCCGAACGGCTATACGAACTTCTAATTGTAATAAAATTTTTCCGACTCACATATTTACCATATTATGATTTTATTGGTATGAGAACATTCTCTTTATAAATTCATACCTACATGACATGACAACGTGATGCGGACTCTGCTACGCGCTACAAAGGCCACCCTCGTAGTCATTTCGTAGCATTCCGTAACCGCTTCGTAGAAGATACGTGGCAAACTAAGAATTTACTTTTCAGTTCCATTTTTTTCTGTAATGTGTTTTATTTTTTGTTGAGATTTCGTAGTATTGTTTGGTAATAACTTCGCTCTCTGGATAACTGGCGAACAACACTTAATGAAATGAAATTAGTCTTGTTGAGGACGAGTGGACTGCAGTTAAAACAAAGCGCTGTTTCTTCCCTTTATTTTAGTAATGGCAGCCCAAATGACCTAATAATATACCGTATAGCCTCTATCAGTAGGTACATGAGAAGGAACGATGTGCTTTTTAGTCAGTAAGAGTCTGACACTCCCTCTCGTCTCTCATCCAGGCAGGGAGAAGTCATTTGATAATTGTTTGTTCTCCAAAAAAGCCAGGAAAAAGTATTCGTTCCTAGTGGTCCGTCACCTCATTTGCCGCCGTATCCCATAAGAAAAAATAAGAGAATTCTCCATTTTTCAGGAGTCGTGAATCCCGCCGTCGTATCAACCACCCCCCATCTGCGTTGTACAGCGTAGTTGGGGAGAAGCTGCGCGTGGGCACGCCGCGGGCGCTCCAATGCGCTCTGTTCTGCGGCGGCCCGCGTTGTAGGTACGAGGTACCGCAACCTGGGACTGCTATTCAAGGACTGTATTCTGATTGGTAAGTATTATTTTATTATAAGTTCTTTTTATGGTATAGGTCGGAAAACAAGTAAACGTATTACTTGATGGTAAGCAATCAGCGCCGCGTATAGACAGCGGCAATACCAAAGGAGTTACGAGTGCGTTGGCTGCCTTTAAGGGATAAGTGTTTTGGATATTTAAGTATTGGGAAGGGATGAGGGGAGGGATTGGGCCTCCGGTAACCTCACTCACATGGTAAAACACAACGCTGTGATGGTTTTACAGTTTACTGTTGTTCCGATGTTTTCATAGTCCTGTAGATCCTAGTACGACTAGATATAGGAGTTGCCTTGGAAGATTGTCGCTATGAGCTGGGTTCCTCCTATGTAACCCATGTTGCTATGAGCCTACATACATAAAAAGCTCGACGTAGTTTCCATACTTGACAGGCTTGTCACAAATAACAGTTTAAAGAGTACAGGGTAATCTCTATGAAACGTGTAGTTTTGACCCGGTTTAGAAAAGATTCTTCGTTAACTATTTTACTAATGTATTCTGCCTTTACCATATGCAATTTTTTCTGTGTTTACAAACACACCTCGCACCCGAAACCACAATTGTACACACGGATCCCACAAAGTACCTAATTTCCCGTGCAGAAATCGAACCCAGGACACATTGCACAGCAGCTAACTCAGCCACTGCGCCAACCGTAAGTCCGTGTGAATGTCAGAAAAGTTTTTGCTTCGCGCATTAACATTAGAAATAAGAAACTTCTTAGTACATATTTACACCCTGTAGATAGCAACACCCTTATATATAAAAAAAAGCTAAGAACTGCGGACACTTTCCCCTACTATGAACGTATTATATTAACCTTAAAATACTACTTGCGTCGCTCATTTATTTAACACTATGACGCAGAAGCACTGCTTACACAAATACAAACCATATTCTTTTGGTATAAAGAATATATTACAAAAACCGAGCGTTATGTACTTAAGTTTTTATGTATATAATGCTGTAGTATTTACAGTGACATTAGTTTTATTTGTAAGCCCACGGAATGAGTTACATTTTAGAATATACTTAGTAGGTCAAGTACCTAATTTGGATTTCGTAAAAATAATCATATTAAAATTGCGAGTGTATTAATTTTTGTAGGTACGTAAAAACTCCACGAATAAGTGTTATTAGGAAATAAAGAATCTTTACCATAGAAAATTCTTTAAACTGGTTCTTAAAGTACTTCTCTTTTTAGAGTTCCGTAATGATATAGTAAAATGGAAGTATTCCTAACTCTCCGCTGTAGGGATGGCGTTGGAATGATACGAAACGGCTGCTGAGTATATACCTATATATGTACTGTTTATTAAAATAAGATTACACACTTTAATATTGGCATACATCTATTGAGTAAAATATAATGCTTGTAGATTAATTATTTATTTATTTATTTATTTATCACCAACATACAACTATTATCACAGGAGTTACCTAATACAATAGTGTAGTAACATTATAAAGAGAAAAAAAAACAAAAACAATACAAAGAAACCTTACATACTAATTATAAAATAAAATTATATAAACTTTCCTATATTTAAACAACTTAATCTACCATGGAAGTTATTCTATATGCGGTCCGAGTGAATACATTCATTCAAGTTACAATACACCACACCACAACGTTATCCGTCCGTCCGTCCGTCTGTGTCTGTATCTCATGAACATTGGCAACCAGACATTTGACATTCGGACAGAACTGATGATGTATTTATACTCAATACTCAATACTCAATCATTTATTGCATTCCACAATGTGTTTCTTAGGTGGTAAATTATAAATTATGAGATCATTATGGACCCTGTCGGGCACAGCAAAGTATAATTAAAAGTTAAAGTTAAAGTAAAAGTAGGAGTAAAAGTAAGTAAGTATTAGTAAGTAGTTTCTGTAGTTATTACAACAACAAATACTAAGAGAACGTAAAGAAAATAAACATTTAAGGGGGCTTCCTACACAGCAAACCTGATTTTGGTTTTGGAATCTAATCTATCATCTGCGCGTGCGCAAGTCACACTTGTGGGAGTGTTATTTATATCGTTTTTGTAGAAAACATTCAAAAGGATAGGCGGCTCTTGTATTTGTTTTTCTTTCAAGAAGAAAATCCAAGTTTTTACATCTCTAAACCCCCAGTGTTCACACTCAGTAGCCTGCTTAAGGGACACCTGTTTCTGGGCAGCTTCAGAACCCGCAATGTCTAATGGCTGTAATAGTAAAGACCACTTATTATTATTCGTAAGTATGTAATCAGAAAAGAGGCGGCCTGACCAACATCATTCTACTTGTACAAGCAGTGCTTTCGGCTATGCATTGTCCATTCATGGTTTATTATTTAACTATAGATAACTTGTAAAAGAAAAGTTGTTTACACACATTGCTTGATTAATGATGACCCTTCAACAAATTATGCTACTTTTACTTTGAACATTACGGAGAACACTTATCCTTGGCTTTTAAAAATAAAATAAAGAACACAATAAAATATGTCGGTCGCGTGACTTCCGTTTCCTATATGTTTTATGTTAATATTTGTAATAATTGCAGGAATACATTATGTATGTACTACTTACTGTTCTACTCAACTTATTACATTTTACGTAAATTTCAAAGAAAAATTAAATAAAATACTCAGTTTTCAGGTAATTTTTATGGTGTAGTATCAGCTCGCCCACTGGATCTTGCCCCTTCCGATTAAAATGTTCCACTCGCCCCGTTTTTATTAATTTGGAGTTGTGGTTCGCCCCTTATGAAAACCCTTACGGGGCGAGTGAAAAATTTAACAATTAAATAATTATTTTGATGCATCGACTCGCCCCTTACGGCATTCCCTTTGAAATTTAACTAAAAAAGGTATATTCAGAAAAATGTATAGTAAACCATACTGGTAAGTAATTTAACCACTTGTGATAGTTTTATTACCTGGCTTACCTACTGTAACAAAAGGTACCTTTTATGGGACCATTATTGAAGTTTTAAGAAAAAATATTCATTTAAATATTTTATAAACTTAGAGTTCTGACAGTACTTTTAACTAACCAACAATCGGGGGCGAGTTGGAGTATCTAATAATTTAAGGGGCGAGTTGATGCACTAAGGCAATCAGGGGCAAGATCCAAGGGGCGAGCTGAGCCTACACCATTTTTATGTAACCTGCATTAAGAGTATTCATGTATTTATAATTCATGTTCTTTCCTTTTACTAAACAATCATACTTATAAGAAATACAACACAATACCTATCTTAAAAAAAAACAATTAATGTTCTGGATTAGTTACACAACTATTTTTTTAATAGTAATTGTTTAGAAAATAACTAGTAACACGTGAATTATCTAACTGAGAAAAGCTCTCCTATTTTCAAGTCACTGCGGATCCTTATTGAGGTTCTATGAACCTATGTTTATGAATATTTTAATTTGTAACGTGTAAAGTACGATTAATGATGACATAAATACGTAACATATTTAGTACCCTATACATATGACAATGAACGCCTAAATTTACAATTAGGTACATTTCGTAAAATACTGCAGTCCTAATTATATAAACATATGACATTTCGTTAGCAAAACAAAGCTAAAAACCTACTTACCTCCTAAAGATATGCAAATAAAACAATCGCGTGTGATTTCTAAAATATTTTCATTTCATTTTTTTCAATGCCATAAGTGCATTTATTTGCGGCGGAAACCTTGCAGTTGTTGTACCTAATAATATAAATATAAATTATGATTATGCGGATATTTTTCCTTCTTCGGCACCTAATTAAGTAGAACAAAATGTATACCTATATGTAAGCAATGTGTTGTTGTATGTGTATGTGTTAATTAAAATTTTAGTGTTTTTAAAGAAGCATTCTTTCAGATTGTCAATATTCGCATGTTAGTAGCGACTCGCTCACAGAGCGACATATTCGAGACGATAAAGGATTTAAAATTTAATAATGAGAAATTGATCCCATCGTTTGTTTTTTAAGAGTATGACAGCTGCATTGTTTTCTTATCCATATATATTTAACAAATAGTGTACATACATATAAACACTACGTTCTTAGCTTAACTACTGCTACTCTAGGTTAGTTTAGTAGGTTTTAATAAATTGTTTTTGTGCTAATATTACATAAAACCATCAAATGTGTGAATATTTCTTTATTTCTCTCATCATCATGAACATAATAAACTTATAATAAATAATACATAGAAACAGTTATAACCTTTTTGCACAGCCGGGTAAATCATGAAATGATTTATCTCACCGTGGGAAAACATTGGAATTCTTTATAACATAAATATCTGTTTATAAGTATACTAGCTACTCTCGCGCGGTTTCAATCGTAGCATGATGTTTTATAGCCTATATAGCACTCAGAAATATTGTAGCTATCTATCAGTGAAAGAATTTTGGCAATCCGACCAGCTGTTCCAAAGAATACCCCCTACATACAAACTTACAAACTTACAAATTTTAACTCTTTATATACATATTATATTATAGAAAATAACATAACTAATATAATTATGAACGGAATCATGTTCAATAAAAAAAGTTGCACATATTTATCTTCATGTTCGATCAGTTAATTAATACGTACGTGTTAACCACGTAATCAGTAATGTTACCGTATGTTATTACATACTTCCTAATAAGTATTAGTATTACAACTATTATAAAGCGCCTGTTAGAAGTATTATAACGGTCACTTGTAATGACTTTTATTGCTTTTAATTATGGCGTAGGCGTCGAAACCAATGGTGTGAAAATAAAAGGTAAATTTTTAGGTAGGTACATAACATTCTTGAAATTAGGTAGCTTAGTTTAACAGTAAATACACAGAAATAGAACTCTTTTGAGCGATGAAAAATTTGTAGACATCAACCTAAACAGTAGATATAAGTTCAAATTGTCCATCCGACATTTTATTTTACTTTAAATACAATGTCGTACAATGTCTGTACAGTTAATACAATCAGTACAGTTAAGATAACTCACGGTACATAAATCTGAAGTTCAATTATTCCTGCACACAACATTCAATATGAATAATATGCTTCATTCGACAGCAGGTAAAGGCTAAGTAATATGGTTAAATGACACCCTACAACTCATGACACCACATAAACAATCCAAACTAATATTAGGTATAAATTCGAAAGTTACTCTGTCTGTCTGTCTTTTCTTCACGCCCAAACTGCTGAACCGTGTTCTGTGAAGAGACATAGTATGAAACTCGAGAAATGACATAGAATAGTTTTTATACCAAAAATCTGCAGGACTTCACTATTCCACTCGAACGAAGTCGCGAAGTTAAATCCTGGATAACAGAGCTAGTAGGTATTTGCAGAAACATTATTGTTACAAAGACGACCATTGTAAAGAATAGTTAAGTGTCTAATTGTAGGAGAGCCAAACTTTCTCGAAGGGGTCGGCTGGACCGGAGTGATGCCATGGCCTCAGAGAAAAGCGGCCCCTTCCCCCATTCCTTCCTAATCCTTAAATATCCGAAACTCTTATCCCTAAAAGGCCGGCAACGCACTCGTAACTCCTTTGAAGTTGCTGCTGTCCATGGGTGGCGCCGATTGCTCGTTTGCCGACCTATACCAAAAAAATGTAAGGAAACATTATTTTAATTATACACTTATCTAAATTATCCAAAAAGACCGTACAAGATACTATTTACCACTTAGTTCAGAGCAACGATTAGTTTCAAATGTAAAATAGATAAGATCAATTCAAAACCATATTTCAAACTGTATTTGTTTGAAAGCCTATAAATATCTAAAAGCAATCTTCGAAACATCAATAACAGTGTCTGGCGGATATATTGCCTAATATAGTGACATGTTGCGACAGGGTTACCGACGACATTCTGGCGATGGCGCGACCCAGCACCGCCAACATCGCAGCCAGGAATATTATACAACAGTTCCACAGGTAAGGGCTAGAGTTTTTATTATATTAGTATCTATTATTAGCACAGATTAGTACAGCTACCAGAATAAACTAGGTTTTAAACGGTTTTATTTAGCTCGACCCGTAATTAAGCGTTTTCCCCTCAAGATTGGGCGCATCGTGTTGTATATTATTAGCCTTGCCCGTCTACGGACCTCTGGGTGGGTCAAACGTTAAAATGTCCATTACTCGTGGTAATAACATGGTAACAATATATAAAAAACAAACAAAAATTAAAACGGAACTGCTACCCAACGAAAAAAAAAGACTCGAAAAGGCAAATGAAAGTATAATACGATGCGTGCAAAAGAAAGTAAAAATGAAACCCATAGTCGAATACAGAACGAAACCCATAGTCGAATACAGAACTAAACGAAGAGAAGAAACGAACAAACAAGGTGACAGACGGAGAGAGTTGTTAGCGACAAAAACGCCTGAGCGTCATGCATGACTCTAGGCTAGCAACACAACGTGACAACAATGTGTAAAACTAAAACTAAAACTGAAGCTGAAACTGAAACTAAAAACTGAAACTGAACTAAAACGAAAACTGAAACTGAAACTAAACTAAAACTTAAACCAAAACCGGTGAGAAATCATTGAGTCCCGTTTTGTAAATTTTGTAATGTGTTTCAAGGAAATTGTTATAAGTACCACATAAGTGCATTTTATGCAAGTATAGAGGATAACGTGCGTTACCAAACTTTAGGGGATTTGGATTGGGGGAGGGTAAGTATTGGGCCTCACGCCGGTTTTCTGTGAGGCCGTGGTATCACTCCGGTCGAGCCGACCCATTCGTGCCGTAGCATGGCTCTACCACACTTTCTTATTTAACAGTAGTAGAGTATAATTTCTAGGATTTTAAATAGAGTTTTACTAGATACAAGGTTATTTAAACTCAAATTAGTTGGTATCTAAAATGAAGCTAGGTTCTCGTGCGTGACTATGAAAATAAAAAAGTTTATGTTTTAGTTGCCCTATTTTTAAAACGGAGGTCGTATAATAATATTATGGGACTTTTATTACATTTCACATCAACTGGTATACTTTTTAAAGTCATTGTGAAAAACATAACATGTTATTAATACATCGCGCCTCTTAGTCCTAAAATGCTTAAGCAGAACACAGTACATAAACTAACACCTACTTTTCGATAATAAACCCCGGTGAGGTTTGCTCATTCAACTAATTAGTTGAATGTCATGATCACATCCCATCATTAGCTTAAAATTACCCACTGCTGAGTATACGTACGTATCTTTTCACGAATCTCTCTCTTCGGCGAATTGGTTATTTCAAACTTATTTATAATCATCTAATGACTTCTCTCGCCCAGGGTAAGGTGAGAAGGACTGTCATACTGACCACAAACTCTTGTTGGTTCTACTACATACTACATGCGCCTACATACTGGAGCAGATTAGACACCATCACGACTGAGAAAATTATACAATAGTTCTCTGGAATCAGCCAACCAGACATAATATTTGCGACCACTCGTCCAGCGAGACGGTCAATGTAATATAATAATATTATTTTCACATTATTTCAGTTGGGGCATTCGCACGGTGATCAACCTTCAGACCCCGGGGGAGCACGCTAGCTGTGGACCTCCTTTAACCAAATCTGGGTTCACATACGACCCTACTATCTTCATGGCTAATGATAGTAAGTATTGTATTTTTTTATTTATGCTTTATTGTACTTAAACTTTTCAGAATCTTCAGAACAAAAAAAATGTATAAAAAAAATCTTAGCCTAGGTTACATACCAACATTTAAAAGAGGATAATGAGATTTCATCCACAATTCTTCAGTTTTTCGTAATTGCCATTACATACTATCAAATCGAGCCATCAGAATCGTGACATCGTGACTATCGAGCAACTTTCGATAGTCACTAGTGGAACGGCCAATTTTTTTTTTCAAATCTCTTTTAAATCCCACAACTAAGTTTGAAAGACTGGATCTATAACTGTTATATAGCCATAGATACATAAATATATTTATTTACATTTTTGTATGACCCTGGACCTCATACCAGAATTCCCATTGTCATTAGACCCAGTTTCTTTTACCTATATTAGTGAACCTCGGTTAACCCACTTCTTCAGGGATGGACATGATGTGACCTTTTTTTAATAGCTACTACCCACTTATCGTGAGACTAAAAAATTTATTGAAAATAACGACTAACCCACTCTAACATTAAAATACCTTATTAATATGTTTGTTTCAGTCTACTATTACAACTTCGCTTGGCCTGATTACGCGGAGGCGAGTTTGAGCGGTCTACTGAACATGGCCAAAGTCCTCTCTTTCGCCCTCCAAGAAGGTCGAGTGGCCATCCACTGTCATGCAGGTAATGTGACTATTTAAGACTTTTTTTACTACTACACTACGACTAAGCTTACCGTACCGTACCGTATGCTTTCGCGTCATACTACGAGTACTACCTATTAGTGTGGACTGGATAATTGTTGACCATCAATTGAAAAACTGCCTCAAATCTGGCGCAAGGGTCCCCTTAGACGTCAATGGATCGAACGACAGTAGGTGTTTGTTCCCTCTCTCTCCCGCGTTGAGAACAAAACGTCAGAAATTTCGGCTGGTGTTTTCTGTAAGGCCGTCCAGCCGTCTAGCCGTCCCATTCGCGCCGAATCACAAACAAAGATTATGTAGGTATGTACAGTGGTATATGTGTATGTGTGTATATATGAGATATGGTTATCATCTACCAGTCAAACCTTTGGTTGTAATGCACAAAACGCGCAAAAAGAAAGCATATTTTCGTGCAATTATAAATAAAAGTAACTAAATACCACAGATTAAGGTATAAACATATATATGTAAACATATTTGCGTATTTATAATTTATAGCAGTAATAAACTTACATAATTTTATTACAAAAACAACTTAAATATGTGTATAACATACTGTATAGGTACATGAGTAATCTTGAACATGACAATACTATCATGAAGGTGTACATAATATTGCAGTAACTTGTGTACCTACATGTTATCATTTGTTATACATACGGTATAACCCTATGTATTTTATTGTATTTTAAGTTTTATTACCTTATAGGTTTTATTTACAATAGAATCCCCAGGTCTAGGTTTCTTTTTAATTTCCAATTACCTTTTGTTTTTTTTTAACTTTATTACGCTTGTCCTGCAACCCCAGCTGGTAATTATAGTCTGTACTGTGTAAATATGTATACTATACAATGTGAGGAATTAATTAAAAATAAATCTATTACTAATTTCAAAAGTAAGAGTTTGTTTATATAATCTCCACAATTACTGGTTGGATTTGTACAATAATTTTTGTTTTGGATACACCATTTATTGAGAATGGCTAGAAAACATCACACCACGAGCTATAGGAGCGAAAAAGCTGGTAGAACCGCGTGTAAGTGGCTAGTAAATGAATAAATTTTATATTATATGTATATTTAAATTTTAAATTTTATATTATATTTTTATTTTATATGTATACATTGAACTCACTTTAATTAGTAAACTTGTACAAAAACTAACAAAGAAGTTCAAGGAACCAAATAAATAATTAGGTACTTATGCACATGATTAAAAGTTCACTAGTATATGTAGGTACTCCTAAAATATTACCATTTTAAAACACTAACAAAACGCCCCGGTTTTTTCTTATGCACAATGAGGAGTCGGTATCATCATCACCTTCCATCAGACTTGAAATGAATGCTAAACAAATATATCGTACTTATCGTTTTCACCCACGGCTGCTTCTCAATAATATAAGCCTATAGTCTTCGTCACAAATAATCGATCCAACATAAAAATATTTGCCTTTCGAACCAGCCGTTCCCGAGATTAGCGCATTCAAATGAAAAAAGCTACAGCTTTAGATTTGGAGAGCGTTTACCTGCATCATAATAGGATGCACTACACTTAGCAAAATTTTCTTAGTTCATTCATTCTTAGTTGTCGTAGGTACTGTAAAGAAGAAAAACCGGACAAATCCAATAATTGGATATTTTCCTCGGTAAAAATGAGGTTAGTTTTCTGACGTCTCAGCAGAATAAAATAATAATAATAAAAAAAACATATTTCATTCATTCATTTATTTGAGAGATATTTCATTTTTAATTCTATATTTTTTTAAGAAATAAGTTTGCTATTTGACTCGTAAATACATATGATAACATCGTAGCACGTATATATCTATCTATCTCCAAACGCACAGTTATAGAATAATTATAGTTTTAATATTTGTATTGAATTTACCTTGTTGTCAAATACCGTATTATTTTTATTGTTATTTGATAACTAAGTTACTCTTGGTTATTTCCATTTGTAGGTATGTGTGATTGTGTGTAAATAGTAACTACTGTTAAGTAAAGGTACATATAAATATTCAATTTGACTCTTGAGAAAAATAAAAAAGAGAGAAGGGTCAGTCCTGCAATGTGACGATCGATGATCAACGATGGTTGTAAACAAAAACCAAAATTGATTCACTGCTCAAGACTTCTGATTAAAATTAATTTGAAATTAAATTAATTAAAAAGGTCTTGGCCTACATAACATAAATAGAAACTGGTTTTGGGCATACTATTTTATACAGTAGGTAGGTTTGAACGACCGCGACGATGACATCTGACACCGCGTAATGCTTGAGTTACATCCGCGGTAGTGTAGGTCGTCTACCTAAGATTTATTGTTTATTTGTACTACCTAATAAATAAAAAGTATACAAGTTAGCTACTTAAAATAAAAAACTACCAGCAACTTGTACATTTTGAGATTTAGCTTGCCAAAAAACATGCTGTAGGTATTTCTCCAATCGCTTAATTTTCATAATACCGAACAGTAATGATTTAGTACACTGTAAAAATGTATAAACCCTAATCGAACGTATGTGACAAGCCTAAATAATTAAAATAAAGTACATGAATATTAAAAAATCAAGCCCAGGCTGACACAGCCCCGCGTCAGTACAACAAGTGCGGCACTTGTTTTAACACGACAACATGATACTCGCGGGTATTTATTACTTGTTGCTGATTGGAGTTTACTTATACATAGCATTATTCCTGCTTTTGCTATTAGCACTCCTCATCTTCAAGGTTGTACTTGAACCCGTAAAAGGAGTGTGCAAGTCGAATGCACGACTCGACGGAAAGGTCGCTCTAGTGACCGGAGGGAACCAGGGCATCGGTCTAGAGACTGCGAGAGAGCTCGCGGCCAGGGGGGCCAGAGTCATCATCGCGTGCCGAGGCGCACAAATGTCAGCGGAAGCAATCCAGGACATCGTGGCCACGACTGGGAACGAGCAAGTCGAATATATGCACCTAGATCTATCGAGATTCAGTAGCGTCAGGAAGTTTGCTGCAGATTTCAACAACAAATATGATCGACTCAACATCTTAGTAAACAATGCAGGTTGTAGTGGCATGAAACCAAAGTACACCGAAGATGGAATCGACTTAGTAATGCAAGTGAATTATTTTGGACCATTCCTGCTCACGAGGCTGCTGACAGAAAAGCTCATCGCAAGTAAACCGAGCAGGATTGTAATAGTGTCGTCGATACTACATTATTTCGGAAAAATAAACGTCGACACCTTGGACAAAATAATCGGCCACAGCATAAAATCAATGTTTTTAAACTACAGCAACAGCAAACTGTGTGGTGTGCTGTGGGCCAAGGCCTTAGCTAAGAAACTGCCAGAAGAAATATCTGTGAACTCTTTACATCCCGGTTTAGTCAGGACGAATATATTCAATAAACTGCCTTCATGGTTTAGGAAAGTATTTACTTTCCTTTGTGACTTACTGAACTTTAAGACGCCTAAAGAAGGAGCGCAGACTGTGGTCCACCTGTGTGTTGCTGAAGAGGTCCAGAATGTGCGAGGGAAATATTTCGTGGAGTGCTGTGAAGCCAAGTACAGACAAGAAGCTGATAATGAAGATGTTGTGGAAAGAGTCTGGAACAAGAGCGTAGAAGTAACTAGCTCGATGTCTGATTGAGCCAAACGAGTTCCGGGTGTTTGCAAAACTTTAATGGAATTAGCGAGCGCTAGATTAATTATAATATAAATCAGACAAGACAAATGTTCCGGCCTTCATCAAGTCGTCCGCTTGTTATCAAAACTGGTTTAATACCTGCGTGTGAGTTACAAGCAAATCGTGAAAAAACGTTTTTGTAATCATAGTCGTAATAGATAAGTAAGTGCATTTATATATAATTGTGTGGTTTGCAAATTATTAAGAGTGTTTTCTGTTTACTTTTACTTTAGTAATAAGATAAACAGCTACAAGCCAAATATTAGTTATGCAATAAAGTAAGAAAAATTTTATAGACTACTAGCGACGCGGCCTATTTTGCACGGGCAGCGATTTCCAGATATACTCATCTTCTTTTATAAAATTTTCTTTCATAAAAACATTCTCCCGACCATAATGAATACGACAACATAAGAATTGGCAAAATTTGGTCCAGGCGTTTTTGAGTTATGCACTTACAAACACATTTTTGCTATTAATTTTTATATTATAAACAAGGTCACATGATGTTTGTTTGCCGATTTCCGAACGTTGGGTATCTATTTATTTATTTATTATTTAGGAAACAAACTGTTTATACTATTTATTTATTATGTCTAAATCCTACACGCGAACATGTACATAATTATAGAAATAAAGAAGTTTGAGACGATTTTGACTTTGTTTTAATCCAATTCTTATAAAGGGACCAATTGACGCGACACTGGAAAGGACCGCGAGTGTTAAAAAATTAATGGTATACCGGTTGAGAATTTATTATGCCACAGAAAAAATCATGAAATACAAAAAATTAAAAAAAAATTCAATTAAACCACAAAATATTGCCCCCTTAAAATTGTAATGATTCCTCCTCCGAAAAATCTACTAGAAAATATCCATAGAGTTTAAAAATAATCAACCCTATTTTTATCTTTTGGATCGGGTTCCCTTATAGTTGGCCGCCTGGCAAAAGAAAGAAAATTCACTGCAACGTTGATGCGTTGGCTAGGCAACCGGTAGCCGTCCAACCGACAACTCTGTGTGATCCACAATTTGTTGTTCCAGGTCTGTGTGTAGTGTGTGATGTGTATGTAAACTTAAACCCATAACTCTGGAGTCAATGTTAGTGTAGGCAACGTTTTTAAAAGTAAAAACTATCCTTCTAACAATGGGCCTCTTAAAAAACCGAGAACTGTAGTCCAGCTGAGGATTTCTACGGGCTGTTCATATAGTAATAGTCCTTGAGATGCACATGCGATGTCATTTTACTTTGAGGAAAAAACTAATGTTGCACGCACGGTAATGTACATAGCTTCTAAAATCTGAAATGAACAGGCAACAGATGGTGTTTGATAGAACGAACGAAGGGTTTTTTAAATAGGTATGAATATATGAATGGTATGTACAAGCGTTATCCCATGAGAGATTCTATAGAAAAGGAGCAGTTGACGCACGTATAATTTACGTGCTTTACAATCTAGAAGATAGAGAAAATAAATCGCGTGTTTATGATAAAGACATAAATATTGTCTGTGTACCTAATATCATCATCATCAGCCTATAAGTTCCCACTGCTGAGCTAAGGCCTCTTCTCACACGGAGAAGGTTTGAGCATTAATCACCACGCTTGATCAATGCGGGTTGGCGATTTTAAACTTATAATTAGAAATTAAAGTCCAGGTTTCCTCACGATGTTTTCCTTCACCGTATGTCAGTGGTGTCCAAACAATCATAGAAAATATTTACATATAACTCCGAAAAAGTCACATTGGTACTTTTGAACCCACATCCTCATGCATGAGAAGCGGGCTCCTTAACCTCCGGGCCACCACGACTTCCCGGCGTCACGACGTGTACCTACTGTATATAATCAAATTAATTTATGTAAACTATTCCTTAAAACTCAAATGTAAGCGCGTAACTTTTAAAAAACAGCGCTAAATTCCAAATGTATGTGAGAATTGTTTCAAAAAAAATAGCAGTCTAGCGATTGCGTCATACCTACATTTTGGGATTATAAAGATTTATTTATGCAAACGGAACGTCGCATTCAGATAACACATGCCGCATGCCAACAGTGCATGCTAAACCAGCGCAGGGTAAAGAAGTGTCATTGGCATCACTGCGTCACTTCTCTCCTACACCTCCTGAACCAGGACCACTCAACCTGCACTTGACTACTACACTACCTAGACTTATTACTCTTAATTAGCACATAACGCGACAACATGATACTCACGGTCATTTATTATTCATTACTCATTGCAATTAATTTATACATAATTTTCTGCTTGTCAATGTTGTTAAGCATTTTCTTATACAAGTTACTATTCGAATCCGCGAAAGGAGTGTGTTTGTCGAATGTAAGGCTCGATGGGAAGGTCGCTCTAGTGACCGGAGGGAACCAGGGCATCGGTCTGGAGACTGCGAGAGAGCTCGCGGCCAGGGGGGCCAGAGTCATCATCGCGTGCCGAGGCGCACAAATGTCAGCGGAAGCAATCCAGGACATCGTGGCCACGACTGGGAACGAGCAAGTCGAATATATGCACCTAGATCTATCGAGATTCAGTAGCGTCAGGAAGTTTGCTGCAGATTTCAACAACAAATATGATCGACTTGACATCTTGGTGAACAATGCAGGTTGTAGTGGAGTTAAACCGAAATATACTGAAGATGGAATTAATTTAGTGATGCAAGTGAATTATTTTGGACCTTTTTTGCTCACGAGGCTGCTGACAGAAAAGCTCATCGCAAGTAAACCAAGCAGGATTGTAATAGTGTCGTCGATGTTACATTATTTCGGGAAAATTAATGTCGATACATTGGACAAACTATTTGGTCAAGCCTATGCAGCTCTATTTTATGATTACAATAATAGTAAACTGTGTGGCGTGCTGTGGGCCAAGGCCTTGGCCAAGAAACTGCCCGAGGAAGTATCTGTGAACTCTTTACATCCCGGTCTTGTTAGGACTAGTTTATTTAGAAGATTGCCTGTTTTGTATCTAATACCATTTTATATTATTTGTAATTTACTGAACTGTAAAACACCTAAAGAAGGAGCGCAGACTGTGGTCCACCTGTGTGTTGCTGAAGAGGTCCAGAATATGCGAGGGAAGTATTTCATGGAATGCCGTGAGGCTAAACACACGCAATTAGCTGATGACGAAGAGTTTGTGGAAAGAGTTTGGCACAAGAGTGTAGACGTTACCAGCTAAATTATACCAGGCCAGTGTTCTTATATTTTTTGTCCGGGTTGTGTCCTCGAAATTTGTCTCTTGTTAAATTATTGATTTTACACATCACACACATATGTATAAGAACAGTTCTTTTTTGCATATCTATCAACTGTTTTCCATTTTTTTACGCGTCAATGACGGCAATTTATTAAGTCACCATACTTACTAATAATAATTAAGACTGCCAGTTTTTTTTTCAATTATTTTTGTTACCAATGCCAACCAATAAAAATAATCATTCACTTAATAGGGTGTTATTTAATAAAAAAATAAATCTCTTTAAATCGTTACAATTTTTGTTTTTAAAGATTCGTCTGTGATTCTTGGATTTGACGATATCTAAACTTAACGTTCAAATTTTTCTAGCAATAAATAGGTATGCTATTTGACGTCAAAATGGTTTTTTTTTTGTGAGGGGAAAATCATCAAATGACTTCTCCTGTCCAGGGCCGGGCGGGAGGGAGTGTCACACTCTTGCTGACTAAAAACCCCCCTGTTCCTTCTCCTGCTCTGGGTCGAGGTCGCGGTGCCTCATTGCGCTTACCCCGCAACCCCGGCTGAACATCAGCCTTTAATAGGGCCCCGTCTGTGGTGGTCTATTGGCTCTTTGAGGCGCGCACGGAACGCTACGCGCCGTACGCTCGGGCCTGGTTCTGGTCGGGCGAGCTGCCCTTACTCGCCGACCGCAGACCCGCGCTTACGGTAGCCGGAGATTATCTCTCGATCCCCGACGCCCGGAATGTCGCCTATTGTGGCGGCTGGGGCGTGAGGAGGAGGATTGCTCCCTCACGCGGGCCGCCTCCCTCTTTGCGACCATAACTGCTTCATAGAAGGAGGAGACGGCGTCCCAGTTCCTCCCACTCCGCACCATGGCCTCGACTAAGGCCAGGCGCGAAAGATCGCCGCCGCCGATCACTTCCCTGAGGACACGGCGGTGCTCAACCCAGGCAGGCCATACCGCTACCGTATGCTCCACCGTATCCTCTAGGTGGTCGTTGCAATGACGACACTCGGGCGTTTCCTGGAAACGCTGGATCCGAAACAAGAACCTACCGAAGCTGCCGTGCCCGGTAAGGACATGCGTCAGGCGGAAGGTGAGGAAGCCGTGGCGTCTCTCAAGCCACTCCTCAAAGAGGGGTCTTACCGCTGCTATAATAGCGTGCCCGGCCCTCGGCTGCGACAGTCGTTGTTTCCACTATGACTTTAAAACGAATTCGAAATCAAGGATTTGGGTTTAAAAAAAAAAACGTTGCCCCACACTAGGATTTGATCCTGTGTCTTTGGGTACGGTTAAAACATATCTACCATTTCACATACACGTGACACCCAGACCCGGAAAAACAATTTGTGAGGATGGAGGATGGATTGGGCTTCCGGTAACCGGTGTAAATGACACACGGGAAAACACATCGCTATAATTGTTTCACGCAGGTTTTCTGTGAGGCCGTGGTATTACTCTGATTAAGCCCATAGAAATCTCATACACAATTTATAGTATTGTTTTGACATTTCAATAAAATTATTTTTGATTATTTGTTAAATACAATACAAACATACAACATCGGTGGACGGCGATCGTCGTGTGATCTCTGACGCCCAGGGTGTCTCCTACTCTTCCTTCTTTTCTAACGTGACAGCTCCCCAGTTTTCCTTTTGCTCCGCACCATCGTCTCGACTAAGGTCTGTCGTGAGAGGTCGCCGCCGCCGATCACTTCCCTGAGGATACGGCAGTGCTCAATACACGCACACCGCCACATAGCTGTTTTCCTATGTATTTTATGTACATATTTTATTGTATGCAATATTAACCTAATGACGTTATCATGTTTTCGAGTCAAATTACAAACCTGTTTTTTTTTTAATTGTTACCATAATACTAAAATGTCAGTAGTCTGACTTATCGTGATATGTCTTATGACTACAAGTCTAAATAATTGTGGAGTGATAGCACGGCCACACAGAAAACCGGCGTAAAACAATCTCAGCGTTGGCCGTGTGAGTTAGATTACGAAGGTCCGATTCTAACTTTACCACCATCCTCAAATCAACCGACAAAAGTGACGGTCAGGGATTTGCATCGACTTTGTAAATTATTTTGTTGTTACCGGTGTCCATTGTCGTTTGCCACCCTATCCTATTAAGAAAACATTTTACGCAGATCCATACACTTAGGTACGAGGATAAAAAAACCTTCACATAGGTACGTAGATAGCCATGAATTCACCGGGTTAAAAATTTTATTAACTAGCCCGCGTCTTTAATTATATCATTACTTGCATTTTCGAAAAAAACTCAGTGCCAAAAATTTGCAAAAATTCAACAAAAAAAAATCATTCAAAGCAAATTCCTTTTAGATATTAGTGTAAACTATAGATATTATTAGACCATGTCCTAAACAAACAGAAAATACACAAGTAGGCACCTAACCAATTTTGTTTTCGTCAAAAAATATAAAATTTTACGAGCAACTTTTCAACCGTTTTATTGCTTTTATACATAATGAATTGGTAAATGGAATATAAATATGACTGAGAATTCTATTTTTCTCTGCATTAAATTTCAAACGCGCCAAATTCGTTTTCCTTCATAATTATGCATACCTATCGCTAGTAGTACCTAGCTACTTAGCAATGCACCGCTGTTATAAAATTATATACTTAAATCTTAATTGCACTTACGTAAACAATAAGACTAGTTGTCTTATTATGAATCAAAGCAAGGACGTGAATATTTAAATGAATAGAAAACAAGATTAAGAGTCCAGACTCTGAGTATCAACGCATGCATACTAATGTTACACAGCGCCGGATCAGTAGCTGCACTCATTCCAACGCGGCAACATGATACTCGCGGCGCTTTACTATTTATTAGTGATAGGAGTTAACTTGTACATAGCATTTTTTCTGCTAATATTATCGGCACTCCTCGCCTTCAAGTTTTTTATCGAACCCGTAAATAGTGTGTGCAAGTCGAATGCACGACTCGACGGAAAGGTCGCTCTAGTGACCGGAGGGAATCAGGGCATCGGTCTGGAGACTGCGAGAGAGCTCGCGGCCAGGGGGGCCAGAGTCATCATCGCGTGCCGAGGCGCAGAGAAGTCAGCGGAAGCAATCCAGGACATCGTGGCCACGACTGGGAACGAGCAAGTCGAATATATGCACCTAGATCTATCGAGATTCAGCAGCGTCAGGAAGTTTGCTGCAGATTTCAACAACAAATATGATCGACTTCACATCTTAGTAAATAATGCTGGCTCTGGTGGTGATAAACCAAGGTACACGGAAGACGGAATTGACTTTGTGATGCAAGTGAATTATTTTGGACCATTCCTGCTCACAAAACTGCTGACAGAAAAGCTCATCGCAAGTAAACCTAGCAGGGTTGTAATAGTGTCGTCGATATTGCATTATTTCGGACAAATAAATGTCGATACATTGGACAAAATAATAGGCCACAGCATAAAGTCAAAGTTCTACAACTATAGCAACAGCAAACTGTGTGGTGTGCTGTGGGCCAAGGCCTTAGCCAAGAAACTGCCCGAGGAAGTATCTGTGAACTCTCTACATCCCGGTGTAGTCAGGACGAATATATTCAGTAAACTGCCTTTTTGGTTTCTGAAAATATTTACCTTTCTTTGTGACTTACTGAACTTTAAGACGCCTAAAGAAGGAGCGCAGACTGTGGTCCACCTGTGTGTTGCTGAAGAGGTCCAGAATGTGCGAGGGAAGTATTTCGTGGAGTGCTGTGAAGCCAAGTACAGGCGAGTAGCTGATAATGAAGATGTTGTGGAAAAAGTGTGGAACAAGAGCTTAGAAGTCACTAGCTAGATTAATTATAATATAAGGCAGACTTAAGTGTTCCGGTCTTCGACCAGCGGAATATGTACGCTATTAAATTTGTTTGGGTTTAGTGGAAAATTTAATGTTTATATTAAAAACTTTCAGAATCAAGTAGATCTTTCTACAATCAACAATCATTATCGATGTGAAATGAATAAAAAATGTTATCAAACAGGTTGTCTTATCAGACTCGCCCTGTCCATTCTTTTAGTATTAGTCATTGATTATGCATTTAATAACAGAACAAAGTAAACATCATCCTTTTTTATTCTATTGATACCATTTTTCATCATATGACTTATGACCTTTGGTAGCGCCGCCGCTTTCTGCATTTGCCTCAGAGAGATCATTGTTAAAATTATGTACATATAAGTTTATAACTAGTTTTCAGTAAAATTACAAGTTATTGAGTTCTGTCAGTTTACCTAATTGTATTCATTGTTTTGGTAATTACTTATACTGTTCAACTTGCATGTTTATATGTGGTAATGAAACAGGGTCAAAGGTGACTGGCACCGGGAAATAAAGACGTATACACATTACTAAGGAACTGTCGAGTTTTATTGTCTTAAAGCAAATTGATAATGGTTCAAAGTTGAATGACCAGAGTACATAAGTTAGGTAAGTAGGTTACCGTCATGTAGTCGAGGCTTACTTGACGGATAGATCTGTCATCTACCCCGGTCACCGGGGCGTGTGGAACCGGCGACATATGTCGCGCGGTGTTCCACAGGGATCGGTCTTGGGACCGCTCCTGTGGAGCGTCAGGAATTTTCCCCTGGCAAAAAAAAGGTAAGTAGGTTAGGTAGGTTCAAGTATCATATTATATATTTTCGTTTATATTTACGCCTATATTTTCTAAACGACTAGTTTAACCTTTGGACTGTCAATGAGATGACCAAACAATATGTGACCAAGCTCCTTAACAGCAACGTGACTGAATTTTTAATGTTTTAAAATGAATATCATTGTTTGTTCGTTATGGGCTTCCTTTGTTACTTAAAGATTTAAATTTAGAACATAAAGTGAAGAAAAACTTTATTAAATTTAATCGTCCTTTTCTCCCCTTTCTTGAAAGAAACTAATCATTAGGTATTCATAAGAGATGCACAAGTAATAAATATATAAAAAAAAAAAACTTTAAGAAATAAATAATTGTTCCATTCTTGTGACTGAGAAACAACGAAAAGTCAAAAAAAGATGTATGAAGTATATAAGATGAAGTACCTACACAATTATACGCTTTATTAAAATGTTTGGTAAAGAAACACAGAAATATTTTTATTAAACATTTGTTTACTGCAGCGTTACTTGTCGTTGTTTAAGTGTGTAGTTTTCGGTGCATGTCTGTCTAAAAATAGAAAGAAAATAATCAGTATTAATAATTATATTATAGTATAGACAAGCACAGTAAAACACATGAAGAATAACAAATTATTAAAACAAGTTGTACAGAAACAATCTAAGATCTACTTTATAAATTGTCTATATGCGTTTTCCTATAAAATGATATATAATTATCAGAAAATATGTCAATGCTGACTTTGCTAGCGGATATGGTAGTTGCATGCGCAACAATTCTTTCTGGCATATCGGACATCTTATATTACCTTATTACTATATGGAATAGACAGAGTGCATTAGAATCATACGTATTTAAATAATCGCTAACTGCATAATATCTACGCAACAGAACCTTTGATGGGTTATCATCATCAAATGACTTATCCCGCCCTAGGTGAGACGAGAGGGAGTGTCAGACTGTTACTACTAAAACTTTAATAACCAGCCCGTTCCTTTCCTTGCTCCATTTTACATTATGGCTCCCCAGTGTGCTAGTTGTTGACTCTTCGAGGAGCGCGGAGACCGCTTCGAGGCGGACACTCGGGTATATTCTGCGTCGCTTAGATCTTTGTTCATTAAGGCTAGGTATATGAAAGGGTTAATTCTATAATCGTGACATAAGCAACATCAAACTGTATCAATTTACTACTGACAATCATGAGGATAATTCTCTAAATGACAGGGTTAGTCAGAATCTTCCGTTGGACAGGCAAGTTGGAGATTGCAGTGTTAAAATATGCCCCGTATGATTTGTATACGTAATTGTTACACTTTTAGTTTGAATGATGACCTTATAAGCAAAACAAATGTTAATCTTGAAAGTCAAAGTCATTCCAACTATGTTTTAGTTATTATTGGTACTTTAGAAACATCAAAATAAGTATAAGTAATGAGAGCGTACCTACCTAATACAATAGGTATTATTAGGATTCCAAGTTTTCCTTGATCGAGACCATTTTGAAACAATTTTTTTTCGTTGCAAATTAATAGGGAAAGTATATTAAGTATGATATCATAAGCAAGCCCGTGACATACTGGCACAAAACGAAACATGGTAACAACTAGAAATTTGGTTGCATGAAGCTTTAAAAAATATTATGTCACTTATACTATCCATTTCCTTGAACATCTACAAATGAGAAACTCCAAATAACGAAGTATGAGAGAGCCACGTTTCAGCACGAATGGGTCGGCTCGACCGGAGTGATACCAAGGCCTCACAGAAAACCGGCGTGAAACAACCACAGCGTTGTGTTTCTCAATCTGAGTGAGGTTACCGGAGGCCCAATCCTCCCTAATCCCCAAAAGGTCGGCAACGCACTCGTAACTCCTCTGCTGTTGCGCGTGTCCATGGGCGGCGCTGATTGTAATAATCCAAATTACGTCTATTCTCTTTCTTCCTTCAGGTCTTGGGAGAACTGGTGTCCTTATAGCCTGTTACCTCGTCTACTCCCTCCGCATCAGAGCCAACGACGCCATCCGCCTCGTGCGCAAGAAGAGACCCAAGTCAGTGCAGACCTCCGGCCAGATCCTCTGCGTACAGCAATTTGAACACTACATGCTGCCGCAGACTATTGTGTTTAGTTCCAAGTACGTAACAGCTTTCCTATTAATCTTAGACCAAAAAGGGTATTTATAAAGGGTAGTCACGAATCACGAATACAGCAGAGAAGGTCTGTTGGTCTTTCAGTGAAGTCAGCTACTTATTTTAAAATTCAGGGTTCCAAAAATGTCTCTGTCTAATTGATATGACCTCTGCCAGTGTGAATGGAAATACAAAATAAAAATCTTTTTCAGAGAAACCCTGAACTTGACGAAAGATAAGAAAACATCAGAATTCACGCTGAAACAGTATCTGTACCGACAAAGGGCCACTTTGCATGGCCTTGAAGAGAGAGCTTTTAGAGAACTGCCAAAGGTTTGTATTTTGTTAAGGCCTAATTATAAGTAAGGTAAGCTGTCTAATTGTACATTTTCACGAATTTTCCAAAGGGAAGTTTTCCCACACTTCTCAAATTATGTTTGGTATGAGTTTCTGATTATGTATTAATTATTTGTTATTTAACATACGTACATTCCAAACTCGGATTACCTACTTGAAATTTGATGCAGTCAATTTCGAAAAAGCCATCAATACCCTAACTCCTATAACCCTAACTCCAACGAAGCACTTAGATACCTTGTTCACTATCAAATATTTCATTGAAAACTTTGCAGATAGTGTACTGCCTCTGTGAGCGTCTCCTGAAGCTGTGTGGTTGTCAGCAGAGCGTAGGCATGGACTTCCGTATCAAGAACAAGCCTTTCTACAAATCCTTCATGGTGTACAAACTGAGGAAGACGAAGCCTCCAGACCCTACCACTCCGGAGGAAGCTGCTACTGAACTTGGTGTGGACACTATCTCTATTATTTTTACAAGAGGATAAGGCAGGGCTAGTTAAAATATCAAAGAACCCTGATTAACAACGAGCGATTTTTAGAAGTTGAAAAAAATCCAACGACATTCTTCTGCGAGATACTTTTATTTTGCTGCTTTTTATAACCCATCATTTTACCTACATCTAATACAATATGCAGAAAGCGGATAATATAATATAAGTATGCGCTTCCACTTTAACAAAATAACAAGTAAGTATTATAGTTTTTTTCTCAGACCAGGTAACAGCTCTGCCGATGGTGGAATGGCGTGATCCAGTTGAGGAAGATATCGAGAGGAATCTAGAGTCAGTCAGCAGGATAACTGGCACTGCTAACAATGGCAGCATACCAGCATTGCAGATACATGAGGTAGGTCGGTTCTGTGCTTAAACAATATGCCCAATGCAGCTAAAAGGTATAATTTTCTACACAAAATATTAAAGCCCACATATTACCGGCATTATTTTCTTCTTACTAATATTATAACTGCGAAAGTTACGATGTTTGGATATTTGTTAGGTACTCAATCACGCCAAAACGGCTTGACGGATCTCGATAAAATTTGGTACAGGCATAGGATACACTCTGGAAGAGGACATAGGCTACTGTTTGTCAACATACCATGCGGGCAAAGCTGCGGGCAAAAGCTAGTATTATATTTACCGGCTTCGTCTAGTTTTTTACATATAATTTGACGTGTTAAAGTACCATTTTATGGACTATTTGCAAAAATAAATTCATTGTTTCATAGTATTAAGATGACAAATAGCGGGTTTGTAAATTCAGAACTGTCATAAGGTATACCATGCGAAACACGCCATTATAATTTTATATTTTGGCATATTAAAACTTGACCCTGTTGTTGTGTCTTAACGCTTTACGTATAAAGATAATCTAACGTGTTTTATCTCCTTCGAATAAATTTAAATTTGACCTTGGATTTCCAAAACTAGATCGGGCCATATTACCTGTTCATTTTCATTCTCATCTCGTTTTCCGCAACTGAGCCAAGTAGTGACAGCCAAGTAGTTCTTGATAAACAAACAACAGTTTTAAGGAAAATCTTGGAAAAAATCAACTACAACGATCGCGCAAAGGTTTTAGCTTTGCGACCTCAAATTAATTGTTACCTGTTTTTTGAGTCAACAATGTCAGTCAATGCAATTTTCTAATGTTCTTTGAAACCCATTATTATGTCAGATAGCCAACCAGTAAATTAAACTAAATTAGTTCAACTTAAATAAGATGTTGAACAGCTCAAAAGTTCAATAAGAATAATGATAACAAGGAAATTGTTAATATTGCTTCGTTCTTTCTGTTCAATCTTTAAGTGTCTGGCTCATTTTAATGGTCAGGAAGATTAAATAATATGTAATATTTTTTTAGTTTTCCGTAATTCTGAGTGACAAAAAGGATGGTTTGTAACAAAACACGTCCGCTTAAAAAAATTGGCGAAATGTTAGTAATCCATTATTTAAATAATCGCATTCCCTAAATTCCATATTGTCAGTTTTCCTAATCCAAACTAATATTATAATAAGTGAAAGTAACTCTGTCTGTCTGTCTTTTCTTCACGCCTAAACTACTGAACCTATTTGTGTGAAATTTGGTACAGACATAGTTTGGAACTCGAGAAAGGACATAGGATAGTTTTTATACCAAAAATCTGTAGGAAGTTACTATTCCACGCGAAGAAAGTTGCGGACAAAAGCTGGTCCCCAAATAATTTATTGGTCAATAGTAAATCACCATAATATAATAATAACAAGAAGCTACTCTTCAATAATATTTATGACTATGTCGTCTTTCCAGGCATTCACAGTAGACCACCACAGTCTTCCAGAAGAGAGGCAGAAGTATTTGAAGCAGTTGAGAAATGATATCAACCAGCAGAGGGACGCATTTGATAAGATCAACGTTGAGGTGAGGCTGCGTTGATACTATTTAATAAATTACCTAGATTTTATTAAACCGCTAGTAAAGAGGTCACAAGGGCAAGTGCGGTGGCTGGGCTACTAGCTGCCATGCAACGTGTCGCGGGCTCGATTCCCGCACGGAACAACTCTTTGCGTGATCCACAAATTATTGTTCCGGGTCTAGGTATGTCTAGGTAGGTCTAGTGTATGTGAAATTGTATGTTTGTAATTGCGCCCACGACACAAGAGAAAATTAAAGAATGGCGCAGTTTGTAAAAAAATAACTGTCAGGTACTTCATGTCTTATCAACTACTGACACCCGGATTCTGAAAGACTTGTCAACGCTAAAATTAACTAATCTCCTGTTAAATATCTTGTCAAGTCATCTGATTGGTTGTTGATAATTCAGTCAACCAATCAGATGACATGACAAGAGATTAAATTGATTTTATCATTGATCGTGCTTTTGTAAACTGGGTGTGAGTTAGGCAATTGTTTTTGAATTCCCCATAATATTTTTTTGCAGGTGGAAAGCCATCAAATTACTTTTGTCTCCCTGGGTGCGTGAAAGGGAATTTTAGAATTTTAATTACTATAGACTATCCTTACTATGCCTGTCCCTTATCCTGCTCCAGCCCGTGACCACGCTTCATTATTCCGCTTGACCCACCACACCATTTGCTGATTCCACATAATAGTTAAGAATCTTTTAGAGTCCGCATTTGGAGAATAACAGACATTAATTATAACAAGTACTTGTGAATCATGAAATCTTTTTCCGTAACAGGAGGATCCCACAATTCTGACTGGTCTACTGTTCGAATGGCTGGAAGGTCTAAAGCAGCCGGTGCTGGATCGAGAGGACCTGTCCCTTATCGTTGGAAGAGCGTACAACGTGGAATCCTGTGCGCTTGCTTTGACGATGGTAGGTCTATTCACAGAGTTTTTAAAGTACAAAACACTTGATTCTCCCAAAAAGATCAGTCGGAACCAGTTTTAGTTATAGTTTATCTGCTTGGTGCAAACTTCAATCTAATAAGGGCATTTATTAGACAAACCCATTAAAATTTTTGAACATACAGACAACACGATATTCCGATAGAGATCCACACGCGAAGCCGAGCCATCGATGTCGCTAGCGGTAGGTTGGCCACTCTTAATATCTTGTGCAGTATTTTTTTTATTGAGGAGTTTATGATTTTGCCTATCCTGATAATTAGACCAAAAACAGGTGACGATTTATTGTCAATTAAAATGGTTTTTTTTTGTAAAAAGAATGGCATTTAGGAAGCAAGTAGGTTACCTATATGGTAATTTTTGTATATATCTAAATAATTACTGGATCTATGATTTTGCTTCAGCTTATTTTGTGATCTTATTTACAATCCGATTTTGTGATCTTTGAACGCGAGTAACTTAATACATCGGATTCGATCGATAGCCCACTTTTGAATTTCATTTAATTCACTTGAACAATTCTACTAATTTTCAGTTGTCTAAATTGACCTACCTATGATTTTCTATGGCTATTAATGTATAAAGAAAACTTTCTTTCAACCATTTAAATTTTCCATTCAGGAGGATATAATGCTAGTGGAGTATCTCCTTCGCTTCGTAACCCGTCTCCGTCCGCTTGCTGCCAACAAGAAGGTGGATATCCTCAAACGTCTGCTGGCCTCACTCACGCATCAGACTGTTAGCGTCAACGGACGATGTCTTCCTACGCGAAAGGTTGAATATCCATTTATTACATTAAGATTTTTTATGCCTCATAATCAGGTTTTTTAAGGGATAGGTTGGCAAACAAGTAGGCCGATTACCTGATGTTAAGCAATCGACACCGCCCGTTGGCCCATGGGCACGTACTACATGTACCTACAGTTGAACTAGTTGTAAACTGATACTTGCGTGCCTTTCTTCAGAACAGGTCCACTTAAACTGGCGTGGTTTTTTTTCCTCAAAAAATCATTACAGAATGAACTTGCACGGTTCTCACACATTATATTGTTATTTTTTACATAGTCTAGACTTAAGGAAGTGGAGTTTCTCAGACACTGAATTGTTTCGGCATTTCTTCTCAGATTAGTCAGGAAATGCGGGCTTCATTTAGTTTTTTTTATACGATTTTGACGTGAAAAGTGATGTTTTATGGTTTACTTGCAAAAATAAATTCATTGTTTGTTTTATTAAAAGGAGTTGGCGGCCTTCTGATTTACCTAGCTTATTTACGAAAACAAAAAGTGATGCATACAAGCTTACAACACACGATACCATACATATCTATTTCAAGAATTTTAATAGATAACTGTTATTTCATATTCGAAAAAGTGTTGAAATAGACGATATACCTATTTAATTTTTAGCCTAATCAAGTACTTAATTTTCTTTACGCTTGATCTCCTGTTTTCTCTCTCCCAGGACTTCCAGAGACTCCGAGATGGAACATGCAGTCAGGTGATCAACTTCATGCTGCGTATGATTGTGGAACTGCAGAAAGACATGGTGAAACCAGGCAGGGACGATGCCGACGTCGTCGTACCTCAACGGAGATTCAGAATAAAAGCTTGGAAATAAACTTGTGTTTCATTTTATTTCTCCTTTCTTTTTCTAATAATAATATATAAATAATACACGTCAAATACCTTAATTAAATAGGTAATAATTAAATACCGTAATTATTAGGTATATATTCTTTACAAATACCATTCTATAATTAAATCAATCAGTTATCTATAATCAATCTTTATATAAGTATAAAAATGGATCGCAAAATATGTTGGTAAGCGCATAACTCAACAACGCCTGGACCAATTTTGCTAATTCTTTTTTTGTTGTGTTTTTTACTGTTAGGAGAAGGTTCTTATCAAAAAAAATACTAGACAAGTAGAGGCGAAGATGAGTGATCCTTTGATAGCGAGATAGTTGGACCCATGCGAAGCGGGGGCGGGCCGCTAGTTATCAAATAAATCTAAAGTTAACATTTAAATAAATTCGAACTTGGAAACATACGAACATCCCACGCCATCTATGAGAATTTAGGTTCAACGTAATTTTACTAAGAAAATAATATTGACCTATTGTAATTCACTGAATAACTTTCGAACATGGGGGAATTTTTAACTTTTTAACCCTTTGACCGCCAAAGACGCTTTAAAGCGTCATTCAATAACTTGATCGAGACGCCAATGACGTCTTAAAGCGTCCATCGCATTTCAACTTTTAATGACGAATAAAACTTAGCTAATGTTAATTTTCTGAATCAGGAATATTTAAAACTCTTCATATTGACTTCGACTACTATAATTATGCATTAAAACATTGAGCTATAGTATAATTGGACACGTACCTAATACTAAAAATTAACTCATCAAAAAATTTACTTATATAGTTTACACTCACACCGCCAACGACGCCTTAAAGCGTCGACTAGTGTTGTGACTACCCTCGAATGAAAAAAAAAAAATAATAGGTCGGTAGTTTCAAAAATGGTGCCAGTCAAGATTTTTACGTCATATATTATTTTACACTAACTGTCGAAAGCGAGGCGTGTAAACGGCTCTGTGTATTTTTGGTTGACAAGCATATTATTATTACTGTTTCCGCATAAATTTGAAGCTGCGTTTTGAACCGTAATGGAGAAGAAGACTGGTAAGTTTACGTTATTTTTCTTTGATTTACATTTCTTTAAATTGATAGTAAAAATATAATTAGCATACAGTATGTACCGCATTTGCTTGAAAAAATATTATTCCTCGAGTCAAAATATTTAATAATTTTGAAATAGTGGCCCACCATTCGAATGTCGATACATCAAAAGTGATAATAGGTATTATAAATAAAATTCCTAACTCTAAGACTACTTAAGTATAGCCAACATGTGTAACGTATTAATTAAACATAATTTTACGAAAAAATATATATTATTATTTGTATCGCTTACTGATTTTACACAGATTTGAAGCGCCCAAGAGAGCAATCGCCGAGCATCCTACCCCAAGTTGCTCAAACACAAGCCAAACATAAGCCCACATCAGCTGCAACTTCTCAACATACTAATATAGAAAAAAATATCACAAGACCATGTTTAGAATGTAACAAATATGAACGTGATGATAAAAGGAACTACTATTATTGTCAATTACTAAATGAAGAATTCATGTACATTAAACCGTGTATTCGTTCACGTTGCTACATAAAAATGTTGAATTTTTTAGAGCATGCAAAGAACGCTCACTTTGACGAAATAAACATAGATTTATCAGACACAGAGAAACAGTAGGTTTCGATATGTTTGAAGATGAAAAAATAAAGAATATTATTAATACAGTTTTTTTTTTCAATATATTATATAATATTTATTATTTAACATAGTGCCTAGTTTCTAACTAATATGTATTAAGTAGGTATATTTGTTTGCAGTACCTTCATACATTGATTTATAAATATAATTTATTTACCTAGGTACTTAGTTTCCTTGTAACATTATAGTTTTCCCTTTACTTAAATAAACATCGACAACTTATTCGAACATTACTAATAATCACACATTTTTCTATGTCGTGAACGCCGTTGACGACTTAAAGCGTCCGCCTATGACGTCACAAGCGAGAACGTTGGTTGTTATAGTGTTGGGATTTGACGGTAGGAAAAAATAACATTTTATCGATGTACCCTCAAGACAAATTATTATTATAACTGCAATAAGTATTTCACTAGCAGATCGTTTTGTGTTACGCGTTTTTATTAAAGATAAATATGGATCACGAGGAGCTCCTTCGTATTTTAGAAGGTGTCGATGATGGAATCGAAATTGAATCTGCATCTGACAGTGAAATTGAAGATGAATTTGAGGTGAGTCATTTCTAAGTTCACAAACCTACTTCTAACATTACAAGTTATACTCCGCTGAGATTGGACGGCATGCCCGAAATTTAGTTTAGCGTTTTTTAGCTCCCTTACGCCCTGTGTCACGGAGTACTCTAAGAATTACGGGTACAAATTACACTCGGACAGAAACACAAATGTGTGTGTTATGTGGGAATAACGACCTAAACTATTCGACTACCGAGGCTGTCCATAATAAATCATAATAAAATCGTTTATTATCCATAGTAATGGATATTCATAATTATCATTTAAAGTTTACTGTCTAAGGACTACTGTCCTTAATAATTAATTTTAATTGATATTCATTTATCTTTTTTAGGCTGTACTAACTGAGAACCTCCCAGCATCAAATCCTCCAAATGTTCAGGATGAAAGTGATGTAGTTGAGAACATACCAGGACCACCTCCTATTCAATGGACAAGACAACCATTTGGAATAGAAACTCCTTTTTTTGATGACTTTGGTAGTGGTATTTCACCTTCATTAAACTTAACATCATCGTCAAACGAATTAGCAGTTTTTGAGAAGTTCGTGGACGAAGAGTTAATAAAAACAATAATACGCTACACTAATCGGTATCATTGCTACTTCATACTAAACACGGATTTGAGGAACCACTCGAGGCTGCAGACTTGGAAAGATGTAACCGTTCCAGAAATGTATATATTTTTGGCTATTACTATGTTAATGACTAGAAACAGTCGCTTAACGATTGAAGAGCATTGGTCAACAAATCCGCTATTGAATTCTCCAATTTACACAACTCTAATGAGTAGAAATCGTTATACGACAATATTAGGAATGTTGCATTTTTCTGAACCAAGACCAAGGCATGCCAATGACCTAATATTGTCAAAGATAATAACAGTGGTAGATGACGCAAGACAAAAATTTCAATCTAATTTTATTCCGTACAAGAAGCTATGTATTGATGAAAGTATTGTTCCATTTAAAGGAAGGTTAATTATCAAACAATATATACCTAATAAGCGTAATCGATTCGGCATTAAACTGTTTGTCTTATGTGATGTAGAAACGAGAATTATATTGGATTTTATCATATATACTGGTTTAGAAACTGAAATAATACGCGATGCAGACCTAGGTGTAAGTGGATCAATAGTTATTACCTTTTTACAAAAATATTACTTTTCGAATAGACAAATTTATATGGACAACTGGTACAGCAGCCCCAAATTATTTATTTCTTTATTAAATCGAAATATAGGTGCTTGTGGAACTGTAAAACGTAATCGCAAAGAAATGCCTGAATTCAAGAAACTGAAAAAAGGCGAGAGGGATGTGAAATATGCTCCCAATATAATGGCTCTAAAATGGCACGACAAAAAAGATGTGTACATGATCACTACTATGCATAAAGATCAAATGGGACCTACTGAAAAAATTGATCGGTCCACAGGTTTACCAAAAATGAAACCCGAATGTGTTATAGATTACAACGAACACATGGGAATCATTGACTTGAATGACATGATGTTAAGTTCTTTACACAGTATTCGAAAAGTGACGAAATGGTACAAAAAGTTATTTTTTCATATAATTGACCTCTATTTGCTAAACGGTTACAACTACTACAAAGTTTTGCAAGACAACAAAACACTACGTTTTGCCAAGTACCAACTGGCAGTCGTAACACAAATTATCCAAAAGTACGCAGGAGACAAGACCTTACCGATGACTTCACGAAATATGGACCAACCATTACGATTAATAGGAAATGCGGCACGCCACATGCCAGCATATTTACCGGATTCGAAAAAATTACGTTGTAAATTATGTAGTAATTTGAAACGCAAAAGGCGAGATACAAGATTTTGGTGTGAAATTTGTAAAGTGCCTCTTTGTGTTACATGTTTTCGTGAGTATCATGAAATAAAAATATTGCACTAACGCATAACTTATTGTCATACTTTGATTATAATAAATATCGACAACTATTAATAAATCTATCATCACATCACTGTCTATGTTACGTTTTATGACAAAATTACCCCTCTCCTTCGCCATTGACGCTTTAAAGCGTCGACTAGTTACGGGAAAATAGGGTAATGTGTTATTTTTATATGCAAAATCAATATTTACAGAGGCATTTATTATACATATACACTAATTTAAGGTATTTGATCATAAACTAAATCTTCAATGGTAAAAGTATTATTTTATTTGTACAAGCACAATGTATCGATGTTTTATCGATTCAAAGGTTTTTTTTTATCGGTCTAAGGGTTAATAATGATAAACTAAATATTTTTTAATTTCATTATTAGTAAAACTTCAGTTGTATAAGCATTATTTTATTTGTAAACTATGCACAAACAAAATGTATCGATGTTTTATCGGTTTGCGTTTCCCATCACTATTTTTTTATAGGTATAATACAACGAATTTATTGCTTGGCGTCGGGAGCACGGTTTCTCGTTATTAGCGTGGCGGTCAAAGGGTTAAGTATTCTCTAGTATTATAATAATTTTCTAAAGTATTTTGAAAATTTGTTGCCGGTTCAGTTAGACAGTAATTTAAGTCGATTTAGTTAGTTAATCGGTTATTGTAACGATAGATATTAGTTAATATTTCTATGTATAGATATTAGAAAAGTATACACATATATAACATTACATACAAGTTAAATATGGGTTTTGTTGTGTATTGTTACCGTTAAATAAAACCTTGAACCATCAAGAATAACAAATATCAAAGCTTAAATAATCGACTAAACCCCTGCGACAACGAACAACTCTAAAATTTTGACAGTTCGCCCATTGCTATCGAAAAGTACGTGCCGTGTCATCGAATCGTAATTACACGTCGTATTTTTGGTACAATTTACCTATAACTTAGTGGTGTAGCGTTGGCATTTTTTATTATTTACAATCTTAATAATATCGCTTGAATCATGTCGTCCACCGAAGAAAGTTCTCAACTTAAGGCTGGCCATCCCCCGGCAGGTATAAACTTAGTTCGAATGCCTTTGTTTATGTGTTAAAATGAGTCTAAAAACTTTTGCATTTGCCTTCGCAAACAAGAAACCGAAATATTGAAGTGATAAAAACGCTATAGATATGTAATTTTGATCTAAAACGCTTTTGAAATAGGAGGTCTTTTCAAAAAATAATAATTAAAGTAAAAACGGCATTGCTATCAAGTTGATGAGGCCTTGAATTTGTTTATGACGTCATTTTAAGTTATATTTTCCATGTTACATTAATTGCGTGTTGTCAAACAAAGAATTGAGGCGTCAAGGTCACAAGGCGGTCATTAAAGGCTTAGCATACCTAATTTTATGCTTAAACTAACAGTTTTTATCAGTTCAAACTAAACAAGTTTTTGTTTTTAAAGTTGTAATGTTTTTACTGTTGTCTAGTTACAACCTTATAAGAATCTTACAAGTTGAATTGCACAATAATACATAAAATATTACCATTATTGTGTAATGCAATATATTATTAAACTATTACAGAGGCATATTTTATACATTACCAATATTCTAAAACACAAATTAAATTGAACACTGAGTTGATAAATTTAAAACTGAAATGCCGTAACAAATTCAATTTTAACACTGATTACTTACACATAAAGTATTTTTTTCTAATCTTGCATAGTTATCACTGTTCTCTACTTTTGAATTACAGTGAAAGCTGGAGGTATGAGAATTACTCAGCACAAGAGCCCTCATAGCAAAGACAGCAGCAAGGAACCAGCCAACGAAGACCTGACTGGTCTCTCTGGGCCTTCACCCGTGCCTTCTAACCCAGTGTCCATCTCTGGGGCCCCGAACAGAGGTAATGCGGACTTCACTCCGGAAGCCGCACAAGTCGCTCATAGTCCTAAGCCGCCTGCACATGTCAATCTTAAGCCCCAAACAAATATCCAACAGCCCAGGAAATAGACATCATATCTTTCAAAACTATTAAGGTTAGATAGATCCACAGGAAAACGATGTATTCAAGAATTATTAAAGTATCGAAATAATTTTCAATCTGACTCACTTAATCAGACTACTTGATTACTACCTTAGATTTAAAAGGAAGTAGTACAGTAATAACATTGACAATATAAAACAAATGTTATTAAAAAAAAAATGTTCTGAGTTGAGCATAAATTGTTTATGATGAAAATATTTTTGTCTCTTTTAACTTGCAGTGTAGTTAACTAACTTACAAATGATTTCATATCTACAAATGAATGTTATGCAATAGGAATATTTCTGTTTGTTTATCTATCTACCTTGATAACTTTATCAATCTGAACTGTTTACATTAGGTATTGGGCAAGTATTTCGTTGTATACAGATGCACAAACTATTTTAAATGATAACATTCATTTTTATAGTATTGGTAGCCATTATTTGAATGAGTACAGTACAATATTTTTTTATTGTTTGTGTCAATATGCTTTTCCTTTTTGAGAATAAATATTTTAAAAACAGGTCTATTTCATCATATCTAAACAACTGTTCAAATAAAACTTTCCATTTTGGATTTTTTTCTATTCACTCTGTTCAAATACCTAATGTAAACAAACTAAAAACATGTCATGGTTCTAACTTCGCACCATTCTGACGTAGACGACATACCATTATAAGTATTGCCAGCATTAAAATATCATATCATTTAATGTTGCCAAGTTATAACCATGTAAACCTAGTGATTGGATTGATTAAAAATTTTACTAAAAAAAAACATGTTAATTAAAAGAAACACATTATGTATTCAATCCAGTTACTTAGGGAACAACTTACTGGACTTCTAAGATTAAAATCACCGAAGCTGATAAATGCGTATTATAAAATAGTTTTAATGCATTTATTGACTGACTGGTTTTCTGTCTAGAAAATATTTACACTGAAAACAAAAAATTTTTTATTGAATTTAAAAAAATGATACAACTTTATTGACAATTATTACGAATTGTTTCGTGATGAGACATTTTGATAAAACATACTACCTATGTTTGAAGAATGAAAGATTGATTTTTTGTGTGATATGATGTTTATTTTTCTGTAAACAACATACTATAAATTTCCTTCATTACTTCATACTTAAAAATAAACTATTTATTGCTCTTATCCGTGCAGTTGATTTTACTGCCAACAATATTTTTTCAAACATAGTTTGCGCATTCATATCAATAAATGTTAGTTATTGTTGTATTAAAAATAATATTCTTCATTATTTGACTGTTTTAATGTGTGTAATTGTACTTAGGAAGATGGATGGTGTTCATACTTAAGAAAATTGCATTGGATAAATTTATTTACTTTGTGACTAGCGAAAACATGGTTTCGGCAAGTCTTTTTTAAATTTAGAATTCCTGTAGTATTTTTATATATCGATAAAACAACGCTTCTTTTTATAAGTGCTATTTACAGTGACTTACATTTATAAAAGTATGAACACCAACTATTTGAATTGAATTAGAATATATAAAAGTGTATAATGTGCGGTATAATATAATAGTTATACATAAATGTAGTTAGTTCAGTAAAAAGATAACCAGTGTTGATACAATAAAATATTTAGTTACATATTAAAATAATAATGGATCATTACAGTTTGCACAAATATGTTCTAAAGCTTTTTTTCTAAGACTGCAAGTTTTATTTGCTTTTTTTATTATCTTTTCAAAATTTTATTATCGCTCGCTAAATGTTTTAAATTTATTTATTAATTACTTCGTTGATTTTAATGCCCTGAGATGTTACAGGGAATTAAATATTTTAAATAATTACGGAATTTATTTTTGGTTGTTATAATATTTGGAAATTTTTAGATTGGTTTGGTTTTTACGAGATTTTCTACGAAAGCAATATTGGAAATAGTTATTATTAGTGTTAAATTAGATTTTTTTATATGCCTACTTAAAGTGTCACATTTTTAAAGATGTGACAAATTACTCTTACAGGCAAAATTGTTCATCATCATCATCATCATCAGCCCTTTTCAGTCCACTGCTGGACATAGGCCTCTCCTATTGCACGCCACTGGGATCGATCTTCGGCCACTCGTATCCAGCTCCTGCCAGCCATCTTGCGCAAATCATCACTCCACCTTGCCTGAGGACGTCCTACATTACGTTTGCCGAGACGCGGTCTCCACTCAAGAACTCGTCTACTCCAACGGTCATCGGTTCTTCGGCTAATATGGCCAGCCCACTGCCATTTCAGCTTGCTAATCCGGTGGGCTATGTCGATTACCTTGGTTCTCTGCCGGATCACCTCGTTTCTGATTCGATCTCGCAGAGAAACGCCGAGCATAGCCCTCTCCATAGCTCGCTGAGTGACTTTTAGCTTGTGAACCAGCCGCACCGTCAGTGTCCACGTTTCGGCTCCGTATGTCATGACAGGTAGGACGCACTGATTGAAGACTTTCGTCTTTAGGCACTGTGGGATCGACGACGTGAAGACTTGACGCAGCTTTCCATATGCTGCCCAACCTAGCTGAATTCTTCTATTCACCTCGTTCTCGAAGTTGTTTCTACCCATCTGCAATGTCTGCCCGAGGTATACATATTTTTGAACGACTTCGAGAACAGCGCCGTGTACTGCAATCGGTTCCGGTAGTACATGTTCATTGAACATGACCTTGGTTTTATCCAAGTTCATCCGTAGGCCGATGCGTATAGAAGAGTCAGCCAGGTCATTCAGCATCCGTTGTAGGTCCTGCAGCGTTTCTGCTACGATGACGATGTCGTCTGCAAATCGCAAGTGAGAGATGTACTCGCCATTTATGTTGATGCCGCGTCCTTTCCAGTTCAGCGTCTTGAACATATCCTCCATTGCATTTGTGAACAATTTCGGGGAGATAACATCCCCTTGTCTCACACCTCGATGCAACGGTAAAATTGTTATATAATTTAAAATATTTTACCATCATTTCATTCTGAAAAGGGCTGTATTTTTGACTATGCTTTCTCTGCCTGTCAGTCAATTACTAGTATCATAGAAAAGTTTCCATACATCGATATTTTCATCGTCTTTGACACCCTACAGGCATATAAATAAGTCTACCTAGATATTTAATAATGCAGTTTTGATATTATTTGGTGCTAAGCCACTGAACTTGATTTAAATTAAAGCATTTTATTGACATTCCTATAACAATATCGCAATGCAGATAAAAATACAAAAAAAATCTAGTTATACTTTTTTTCCTATTTTGTTTAGTGATTGGTCTTACACTGTTTGGCCAAGCTTAAGTTCAAATAACGATTTCTTTTATATTTTTATTATTAGTTTTAAAATAAATTGGTTTCAAAGCCAGATTGTGTTTTTATTCACCCCACATAGGCAAGGTAATAATATCTACAAGTATTTCAACTTCATAGAAACGGCCGAAACGCGAACTATACCTACGCGCCCGATGTCGGGACGCGCTCGGGACGCAGACAGACGCGGCTGTACCGCAGTGACGAACGGACGGTGTGTTGTCTTTTATTTAGAAATCAGCTCGAGTACATTATTTAATATGGCGAATAGGAAATATTGTTCTGTTATTATGTTTGGTTGCATGAATTCGTCAATAACGCATCCAGACATAAGTTTTTTTTAAATTACCTGGAAACTCTGAAAGGTAAGGTGGGTAGGTAAGACTATAAAATAATTTTACTTACTAGTAGCCTAGGTAGGTAAGTACATAATGTGTGTCTTTATGGATCATTATTTCCAGTTATCTCACGAAAACAGATGTTTGAATTTATAAATAATATGAATAAAGTTATTGAGACGAGTGAAATAGGTAGTTATAGGCGGTTCTGGTTCTGAATGAATCATGATACGTTAGGTACCTACCTACTTACGCTTGTGTTAAAACGGTTCATGTATGTTTTGTTAGTTTGTATAATTCAAAGTAGAGAGTGTGGTATTTTATTATTAATAATATTTTTTTTATTATCTGCGTTTATGAATAATACTAGAAAATATTTAATAACAACAATAAAACAGCTAGACTCATGTAATATTTTGATGTTTGAGGGTTGTGATTTTAGAACATTCGTAGTCAGCTGTTCAGTTCGGCATTAGTGGCCAAAGAAATTTAGTTTGTTTATTTTTAAAGCACTTTATTTGTTTATATATAAAAAAAGGATATTTACAATCACAAAACTAAATGGAAACAGAAAGTAGACAAAGGTAATTAAAATACTGGAGACGAGCAGCCCTAACGCATGTTTACGTACCGCGCGGCTGTAGGTATTTATTTCTTTCAAGCGGCCGAGTTACAATACTGTATGATATTTATACTGTGACATAGGTAATTTAAAATACGAAATGAAACATAAGACTTGCTGAGTTGTATACTTTTTATTACAGAAAATACATTCAACAATAAATAGCTTAGTAGCATATAAAATAAATTCACTTTATAAATTAAACAACATCATTTATATATATTTTATTTGTAATATAAAAAGAATCTTCAAAGGTTTATATACAACAATGCTGAATATAAAAATATATAAATGCACTAGTGGCCAGTGAATTTACAGCATAAAACAATAAATTATATCGTTTATTCTAATTTAATACAGTACGGCCGCCGCGCCGTATCTAGGCGAGTCTGAAGTTAGCCGTTTGTCTGCGCAATGGATCTTTTAGGAACAATATTGTGTACTGCGCAGCTAATCGACTAACTTCAGTCTCGCCAAGATACGTCGGCGGTATTGTACAAACATTTTGTGTGATCCACAAATTGTTAGTGTAGTGCATTCTTTTTTTCTCAGTTTATATGGGTTTATTTCACTGCCCACCAGTACCTACAAATTGATGTAACAAATAAATAATTCCTAATATTTTTATGTATTGCTTTTTTACCTTCAGGATCAAGGATCAATAAAGTCAGTTTTCTTAAGTTTAGTCAGCATAGTATTGTAGATCTGTAAAATAAAAATGATATTATAAAATATCTTGTTTGGATAGTATGCATTGCAAACGGCCAAGCAGGAAAATCTATTTAGAGTGCAAAAGTATTTATTAAGGTATTCGGCCATCAGACGTTTACAGCTGGGACCGAATAAGGCTGATATCCAGTCATAGTCGAGGTCAAAGCGCAAGGAATACCTAACAACCATCCATATTCAAAAACTTTATAGATATCACTGGTATCTGATATGTACTATTTTTTACTGATTACAGTAAATTATATCTATGAAATATCAATTGGATTGTAGACTTCGCCCGGTCTATCTATGGGGAAAACCTTTTTTTTCAAGCAAATGGCTTCACTAAGAGGACTGTCCGATAGACTGGTACTTTTTTAACTTAAAGCTTTGTTTGACGTTCAAAAGTGCCTGTAAGGGTCTAATTGAAATAAATTATTTTGACTTTGACTTTCCATTAAGATGTTGGTAAGTAGGTATGTTTTAGGCTCATAAACAATAGGTAAACTCAAAAAAAATTAGTATTAAGAACATTTTCGAAAGAGTTGAGTAAAAAGAGAAGCTGTTTGAGGTTCCATACAAACTTAAAGTTGCTTGTAAATTATCAAAAATGTTATTTACTAAGTTTAAAAATTAGGTATACATACATACTGCTTACTTATGAGTAGGTACTTAATTTCATTAAAATCGATGCAGTCGTTTCTGTGACTTTTTACAAACTTTTTTTCTGATCTAGTTGGTACTTGATCCTCTCAGTTCGGAAAAAATTTAGAATTTTTGATTTTGAAATCTGTAGTAGTATCTACCTAGGCGGACTTAATCTCTTCATCATTTAATCCTACTAGGTAATATTATGGTGTAAAACTCTATTAAGATGTATGTATGTTTGATAACCTGTATCACAAAAACTGCTGAATGGATTTGAATAAAGTTTGACTTAGCAATAAAATTATACCTATCTACACATGGGTTACTTTTTATCCCACGAACGCGAGCGAAGCCGTTATTAAAAGGTTGTGTATACGAACCTCCTCTTCGGAATTCTGGGCGGTTGAGGGGCCCGTCCCATTCGATATTCCAGTTACTTCATCTATGACTTGTATGTTTGCCGATGGTCCTTTCGCGACTTCTGAATGATAATATTACAAGATAAGGAATTTTATATTACAAAAATTCTATATAAGGACTCCCTTGACATGACTTTGGTTTTATTATTTAGTTAATCAATTTTTATTTTGTTTTTTAATGTCTGCCTTTTAATTTTTACTGTAAATTTTCATATATGCCTCCAGTTGGCTGATCATAGCGCACATATTTTATAATTCATTCTATCTATTACTGTGTAAACCTATGTAGGTATCAAACATAGGTAGGTAGGTAAGTAAAAAAAATCAGATTCTGATTCTGATTCTGAAAATATATCGTATAAATATATGTATAGGTATAATAATAATCTGTATAGGTACTATACAGATTATAAGGAGGCAGTCAATGACAAATAATTTATTTCAATTAGACCCTTACAGGCACTTTTGAACGTCAAACAAAGCTTTCAGATAAAAATGTCAGTCTGTCGGTCAGTTCTCTAGTGAAGCTATTTGCTTGTTCAGTGTAAATTCTGATGGAGAAGAACTCCTGACCATCAAGTAATCCGTCAGCTCGTTTGCTGACCAATGACATAAAAAAATAGTCTTGTTTTTTAAGATAATGGTATCGTGTGAACGAGACCTTACAATGGCGCTAATGACATAACTAGCGGTACATAAATAGGTATTATATACAATACTAGCTACTCCCGCGCGGTTTCACTCGCTGCTCGGGTCCATTTGATCGTAGCGTGATATTTTATAGCCTATAGAACTCAGGAATATTGTAGCTATCTATCAGTGAAAGAATTTTGACAATCCGACCAAAGGTTCCAAAGATTACCCCCTACATACAAACTTACAAATTTTACCTCTTTATAATATTAGTATAGATATTATGTATTATATCGTAAAATATATTTGTATAATTATAAAATCAAATTACCTTTTGGTTTCGTCGGAGCTTCTAGTTTTTCAGGCTGAAAGAAAAAGAAAAAATTTATTTTAAATACATATATGTTTTCACAAGTTGGTATGACGTAAGACGTTGGTATATTGTTTTTTTTAACCCAAGAGACTTAGGAAAATCTAAGGGATCCACGAAGAAAAAGTTACCTTAGCTAAATATGTATTAAATCACGTTTAACCTAAAACCTGTGGATTATTGCAGAATATTTAGCTACAATTATTTTACAATTTGGAAAAACTGGATAAAGAAGCTTATTTTGTAATACCTTTTTTCTATCGTACTTTAAGTTCTAAGGCTAATACATATATCAATGCACTACTAACACTATGGATTGAAAAGTCTTAAATAAATGCTTTGAATTGAGCAATTAAGTGTGGGAGAGCCATGCTTCGGCACGAATGGGTCGGCTCGATCGGAGTAATACCACGGCCTCACAGAAAACCGGTGTGAAACAACCACAGCGTTGTGTTTCGCCGTGTGAGTGAGGTTACCGGAGGCCCAATCCTTCCCCTTACCGGACCTTTCCCGAATCCCTAAATCTCCAAATCCCTAATCCCTAAAAGGTCGGCAACGCACTCGTAACTCCTCCGTTACGGGTGTCCATGGGCGGCGCTGATTGCTTACCATCAGGTAATCCGTCTGCTCGTTTGCCGACTTATTACATAAAAAAAACGCCCTCTTCTCACGCTTGCTCAAAGCGGATTGGCTATTTCAAACTTATAATTAGTAATTATAAGTCCTTATTTATAGACTAGACTACTAGTTTATACACTTACCATTTCGCTAACACTAGGTTTGTAATACTTGGAAGTCAGTTCCTTCTCGCTAGTACCGCTCATTATCTGCGACGCTGTTAACACATATATTAGGTATTAATGTTTAGCTATCACACAAATGTCTCCCCAATAGTACCTACACTATTAAGCTAGATCTTATAGTAATTAGATCCAATCACTTTTTTGTGGAGGGAAAAACATCAAATGACCTCTCTTGCCCAGGGAATGAGGGAAAAGGGAGCGAGACCCTGACTAAGAACCCTCCCGGTCCTTCTTATTCAAGCCGAGGCCACGGTACCTTATGACCCTTCTCCTGCTACCCCAGCTAAGCATCGGCTCCGTTGGGTCCTATCTGTGTCAATATTTCTCCACTATTATATGGATGTTAGTATAAGTACCTACATATTAAACTCCCTCCTGAATCACCCTATCTATTTAAAACCGCATCAGAATCCGTCGCGTAGTTTAAAGATTTAAGCTTACATAGCAAAGGATATAGGGACAGAGAAAGCGACTTTGTTATATACTACGTATTTAATGACTACGCGTCAATCGCGCAAAGCTGCTCGATAATGACTATAAGCCTCGGTGTGGCTTGAAAACAATCGACCTACCTCGTAAAGCAATGACGAGAGTAAACCATTATTATAATGTCTCTAGAAAGGTATAATTGATAATATATAGGTACTTACAGAGCTGCTTGCCCCAAACGGACTCTCGATAGTTGACTCTCCTGCCGGCTCGGCGCCGCTTACTGCGCCCTCTGCGCGACACTACTGCCTTCGACTCCGCTGAGATGCGTCTCGCCACGCGGTGGTAGAGGCACCGAGATGATACATTTGATATCTGAATCATAATAAAGGCCTATAAGTGCCCATGTGTCCAAAAGGATTGCGGATCAATAACCACGCTCCCTCGAGGCGATATTTTTATATGACAGGTCTGCAAACGAGCTGACGGATTACCTGACGGTAAGCAATCTTCGCCGCCTTTAGGGGGAGGGAAAAGATTGATAAATATTTTATTTTCAAGGAATTCACCAGGTGGACGTGATATTTTGTTGATGTCTGGCCCATCCATCATCATCCCATCATCTGTGTGTTCTGCGCGAAAATAAATGGTTTTTCTTTCTTTCTTTCTATCTAGCCAGGCCACCAACATTGTATGAACGCGACATCCTAATGTTCACTGTGATCCTACTGTACGCCGACCAACCAAGCAATTACAGCAATATTCTCTGATTCCTGTGGCCACAAATATTATTTTCAATTGTTATACATACAAAATATTGCTTCCTGGTTACGTGGCTTGACTAAATTTTATTAGAGTTGTCACGCCAGCCAGTGCCTCTAATATTATATTCAGAGGAATCAATATGTTCGCTGGAAACTTAATTTCTGTACCCCGTGGAAACGTACATTCTCGCCATAATGTGAACGAGTTTATCCTATCTGGTGCGTTACAGTGCTAAAAGAATTAAATCTCTATATTAGAGGATTGGGAAGTATAAAACATTATTGCGATCAGCATTAATAATTTGAAATTGTGAGTTTCGCTTATTCATATTAAAATTTAAGACAGTCAAACTCTGACCTTAGAGTGATGCTTAGTTATCCATCTTTCCCCTATGCTAATCTGACGCGCTAGAGTAACTACAGAAATCCCTTCACGGGCTCCCCTACTATTAATAAGTTGCCCATAAAGTCCGATAAACTAATGAAGTAGTAGCACAAGAATTACTTTATGTATTCAAATTTATCTGATAAGTGATAATAGACGCTACGTGGACTCTATTATTCATTCATTATTAACACATTCAGTGCCACCGACGCGTATGTGCGTTTCCTCGCACGCACATACGCGTCGGGGGCACTGAATGTGTTAATAAGAAATATTTATTTTTATTTATATCAAAGTCAAACACACCCCATGTGATGTTAATTATCTCAAAATAACTTGTAATATAACAGGGTGATTCTCCAAAAAACCTTAACTTTTATTTAACAAGTCATTATCCTCCCAGGTTTTTAAGCATCTTAGTAATTTATTTTATACAATATTTTTAATGGGTTGCTTGTAAGCAGTGGTGAGATTTAATTTAATAAAATAATAAATCTGTGTTTTAATCAGCAGACTCGTTAATTTTCGGTTGAGGATAATGACATTATTATTTTTTTTTTAATTGATGTGAAGAATCACCCAACAACTAGCATCGACACAAGTTTATTTTTAAATTATCATTTTCAAGTATATCTGTGGGCCGATCCCGGCGGCACTGCAATGCCGAGCCGACCCGTGACGGGAGTGGAGCGAGCCCCGAACATCCCGTCAGTTTCCAAAAATCAGTTTAATATACTGGTCCCTCAGTGAGGGAACTTTCAGATATTAAGCTGAAAAGAACAGATACTACACTTTGATCTTAGCCAAAAGGCCGAGAAGCGATGCCGTATGAAAGAGTACCGGGGAGGGTCATTCAATCGCGGAGAATCTTAACACCGCGATTCAGGAATGTGACGTCATTGCACAGTGACATCTGTTGGTGTTTTGGGAGAACTAAACGTCTGTGTCCAACTTCACACTAGATAGCTTGGAATGTGACGCGCGACTATTCAAACAGTGATAATTAAGATTCGATTTGTATTTAATAATAAAAATAAATATTCAATATCAAAGACTTGGCCACGTGTTATCAACAATAATCAAGTTCTCACTGATTAAGGGCACACACATAATATAGTAAAAGTTGCCTATGTAACTGATATCCGAACGGATATTTAATAAGATACCGAAGCACATAAAAATATTTAATCTGCACGGGTTATTTAAAAATAAATTGTTCGCATGGTTAAATATGAATAATTAATATTGTCCTAAAGATTTTATATACAAACTATCGGCCCTCCCCCGCTTCGCACGGGTCTAACTATCTCGCTATCATAGAGTCTCTTTTTCTAATCTTCCCCTCTACTTTTCTAATATTTTCTTTTATAAGAACCTTCTCCTGACAATAACAATCAAAACAAAAAAAGAATTAGCAAAATTGGTCCAGGCGTTGTTGAGTTTTGCGCTTACCAACACATTTTGCGATCCATTTTTATATATAAGATAATTTTAATATAGGTAATAATTATAAGTACTATTCAGCTAGAACATGTTTGTAGTAATAATTAATGGTTTTATTATATACATATAATTAACACCATATATGTATATTATGTTTTATGGAATTAAATATTTATTATTATTAATTATATATTTTTATATATGTGTAATTTGTATTCATAAATATTTGTATTCAAGTAACATTTTCAAATTAGACAAACAAAATAAATATTACACACCCACATTTTATTAAAATAAATAATTTTACTGCCATAATGGTTGAATAATCTTAAGTATGACTTCTGAACTAAAATACTTTTGTACTATTAAAGTTTTCCCCGTATAGTTTAGTTTAGGTCGACTTGTAACAAAATGTCCTAAGTGTCGGGAGAGCCAAGCTTCGGCACGAATGGGTCGACTCGACCGGAGTGATACCACGGCCTCACAGAAAGTTGTTTCGCCGTGTGAGCAAGGTTACAGGGGGCCCAATCCATCCCCTCCTCCAATCCTCAATCCCCAAAAAGTTGGTAACGCGCTCGTAACTCCTCTGTTGCCCATGGGCGGCGCTGATTGCTTACCATCAGGTAACCCGGATGTTCGTTTACTGAATCTTTCTCTTAAAAAAACCCTTACCAGTTCGCACTGAAGGTCATCGACCTCATCCTCCAAAATGTCCAGTTCGTCCGTGTCTTTAGCGGGAACTATGAGTAACTTGGTCTCGGGACAGCTACCAGACACTATCAGCTGCGAGGACTTCGGAAATATTAACCGGTGGGCGGTCCTGGAAATTGCAATTTATAATTTTTTAAGGGAGGCTAACAATTACAATTCAACATTTTCCGTAGTGTTTGGTGTACAGTCTCTTCTGTGCCTTTGAGGCCTATGTCATTCTGTCTCATCATGTCATTTAGTTTTTCTTGTCCTCAAATAAATTATATCATCTGATTTATTTCGTTCGGATCCAAGACAGTCATTCATGTCCCTGGCACGCGCCGGACTTCAGTGTTCCGGTGTTTTCATGGTTGTGTCTACTGCAGATCCTGGCTTACAGGAGTTGCAGCGGTATTTGGGAGGTTGCGGAGGGATAGTGCCATAAAAAAGAGAGGATAATCATCAAATAACTTTTTTCACCCTTGGTGGGGAGTGAGGGTGGGTCAGACTCTTACTGACTAAAAATCGTCCCGTTCCTTCTCCTGCTCTAGACCGAGGCTGCGGTACCTTATTAATGTAAAGATTATGCCTTCAACATCGACAACCTTGGCAGTTCATGCTGGTCAAAAGGAGGTCTTCTTCGTAAGTTGGGATTGCCATAATAATTGGTTAATGTCCAAGGTGAAAAATTAATTATTTTTATTTTATTTTATTTTTTTTATTTATATATTTGGGACAAAAACAGTTATACATTGCAGAATTAACAATAAAGTAGTGACATTACAGTTGTAATAACGTATAACCCACACCATTGTCCACGTAATAACATATGAGTATAAGAGCGAACGCATGTTAAGAAAGATATAATTTAAATTGGAATATTAGTTAACACTTACGGACAGATCGAGGGGAGCAAGAGTCGGAGAGTAGGTACTTATGTACGACTTGAAATTGTGAGACAACTCTTTTAAATTTAGGTTGGGACAGCGAAAAAATATCGAAGTCAATAAATTGTGAGTTATAAGTTTCTAAGAGTCGGCGGATAGGGGCCCGTACCCCGGGGCCTTAGTTCTGCACCGAGGGGTGTAGAATAGCCGAGGCGCGCGCACCTCCCGCCGAATAGCAGTTCTAGGTACTACATAACATAGTCTATTAGACATCTCAGTACAGTTAAATTTATTATTGCATATGCCGTGTAGCATCATAACCATAATCAATAAACGCCTAGAATCCAAGCTCAACATCTTATAATGCCTTAAAAAATCTGCATAGGGAATCCTTACATGGAAGTACTTATAGTGCATGGCATGAAGGAATTTTTTCTGTACCTTTTATATAGCATGCTTATATTTTTCATAATACGGGGACCAGATGGGTACCGCGTATTCTAACTGTGAACGGACCAGTGTTTTATATAGAAAAAGAAGAGTAGAAGGGTTTTTGAAATCCTTACTAGACCGCCTGACAAAACCATACATCTGAAAAGCTTTGCTAACTATCTTGTCAATGTGAGTGTCGAGATGCAACTTGCAATCAAGAAGTACGTTTTAATACCATGATTATAATTTTTTATTTAGTATACCTTTAATTCTCCATTCCAATCCACCTTTAGATGACACGGTATGATAGCAAGGGGGACAAATAAATTTTACTTAGCTGCAACTTTTTTTATATTATTTCTAATTAATCATGAATTTTTACTCACACAATCATTTCTGTAGCTTCTATAAAAAAACTTTCTAGACTACCTAGGTACCTCATACCTGGGTATGTAGGCGGGTGGCTGGAACACCTCCCTGGTGGCCATATCCTGGCAGATACCGTCCAGCAGCACGATGTCTTCCATCAGCTCGTTCACCACGAAAACCTGTAAGTACAGATATTTTTCGGTTCGGATATTTAGTTATATCGGATATCCGATAGTTTCGGTTACGGTAACGGAGCTCCCTAACACCTCTGATTTAATTTTATCGATATACATTATCCACATAAATATCGATTTTATATCCACAAAATATATTTTTATCCATAAAATTAATACATCGTTAAAGCTAAAAGTCTTTGAATCTTAAATGTTATGTTTCACTCATAAAAAGGTTTGGTATTTCAAAAATAAACCTTTTAATTTTGCAATACCATTTTTATGGGTTCTGTTTTCTTTAAACAGTAGCTTCCGCCCGCGGCTTCGCCTGCGTGGTATGTTGATAAAAATAAGCCTATGTCCTATTCCAGAATGTAACTTATGCCTGTGCCAAATTTCATCCAGAGCCGTCCAGCCGTTTCGGCGTTATTGAGTTACAAACATCCAGACATCGTAACTTTCGCATTTATAATACCTATTTATAGTAAGATACGCCATCTTACTTTAAAAGCTCTAAGACAGGGTACGAAGGCATGTTCCAGCCTCATGCTGAGTCGCTCCACTGGCCAGCCGTGGTAGGCCGGCACCGTGGGAAGCACCATCATGCTTAACTTGATGCCTATCTCACGCCACATCGATGCTTCCAGACTGAAAAGGAAAATATCATCTTTTTTTTAACTGATAGGTCTACAGGCTAGCAGAAGGATTACCTGATGGTAAGCAATCCGCGGTGTCCATGGATGAGCTGCTGCAGGTCATTGCCGGTCTTTTAGGGATTAGAGTTTCTGGGATGGAGGAGAGGGATTGGGTTCACGGTAACTGCAATCATATGGCGAAATTCAAATTCGATTTCGAATTCTTTGAAGCCGGCGTGAATCTGCCACGCTTCATTCTTCATTTCTAAATCATTTCACAGAACACTAGTGTGAAACTACGCTTAAGTTGTCTTTTGCCGTGTGAGTGAGGTTACCAGAGGACAAAACCTCCCCATCCTCCAACCCTAAACCCCAAAACTCGATTAACCTAACAAATGTAAAAAAGTGTGGGAGTGCCAAGTTTCGGCATAAAAGGGTCGGCTCGACCGGAGTGACACCACGGCCTCATAGAAAACCAGCGAGAAACAACCACAGCGTTGTGTTTCGCCGTGTGAGTGAGGTTACTGGAGGCCCAATCCCTCCCCCTTCCAACATCCCTTCCTATATACCCTTATCCTTAAAAGTCCGGCAGCGCACTCGTAACTCCTTAGGTCTTGCGAGAGTCCATGGGCGGCGATTGCTTACCTTCAGGCATTCCATCTGCTCGTATGCCGTTCTATAACATAAAATAAAGGAATTTCACTCCAAACACCTTAGGAATAAGGGTGAAAATCACTTACCCCATGATGGGGTGAGGAGCAAGGTTGAAAGCTTCTTTAACGATAGGCATAGTAATGTAGTACGCTTGCACCGCGGAGTCACACCGCACCGTGTAGCTATACGGACGGTTTGTTAGCACCTGTAATGTAAGGCCGGATTTATACCGAAGCTTATCAAAATAATTGTTGATTTGTGGAAATGCGTAGTCTCCTAACGGGGGATTATTTTATTTACCTAAAAGAATTAATACGGTAGTTTTCGAACTAGTCAAATTCAATACTTTTATGCAAATGACAAAAACGATACTGTAGCGGCACTATCACGTCGCTACATTACTTAGATACGATAGAGATAAGACATACATGTTAATTGTTGCACGTTTGTTAGGATAGCTAAATCTGAAAATCTCACGCATCTTCTTAGTATATAAGCACCAGCAATTAAAGTAATAAACAGACCTTAACCATCTACAGTCTCATTATTTACCTTGCCACGAAGTCTGGCAAATTGGTGACCCGACGAAGAACAATCAACATGACTCATTCACCCTGCAAATCAAGCAGCAGCCAACAAGAAGCCTTGGAGATATCAGCCGGAATTTTGGAGGGACCAACCCAGATTATGGTTTAAGCAACTAGAAGCCATAGTAGCACCACAGAAGCAAGGAGACGATTACAAGTACTATACGGTCATTGCAAAACTGCCAAAAGAAGAAATAATACAGGTTAGTGACCTCATTACTTGCCCACCGCCAATAGAAAAGTACAAGGCTATCAAAGAACGCCTAATCAGTTGCTATGAGGAATCAGACCAACGTCAGCTCCAAAAATTATTGTCTGAAATGGATCTCGGCGACCAGAAACCATCACATCTTCTGCGCAAGATGCGGACCCTGAGTAACGGAAATATCAGCGACGAAACCATCAAACTTCTATGGTTGAGGCTTCTGCCACCATCAGTGACTTCGGTTCTAGCAGTCACAGAAGACATAGATGTGAACAAGATGAGCCAGATCGCGGACAAGATATTAATAAATTCAACACGTACAGAGGTGTCAGCTGTAAACGGAAACAAATCTGGCGACGATACAATGTCATGCATACTAGCACAGTTAGCAGAAATGCAATTGGAACTAAATGCAATTCAGCAAGGTCAAAAAAACTATCGACGCAGCACTCAAAGTTATTCCAATCGTCGGCATTTCCTACCACAGTCGAGTTCAAGAGAAAGAAGGCACTTTTGTTTTTACCATGGAAGATTTAAAAAATATGCACAAAAGTGTGTTCAACCTTGTGATTGGAAACAGGATCTCAACTCAAGGAAACAGGGAAACTAATTGAAGCACGGACAACGGCGGAACTCTGTGCTATTCACCCGTCCAACCGCCTCACTATTACCGACCGAAAAAGTGGTATGAGATTTTTGATTGACACGGGAGCAAATATTTCAGTTATTAGCAAGCCACAGAGACATTCACTAATACAAGATGAACAATGTATACTTTATGCCGCCAATGGTACAAAAATTAAGACATATGGTGAAAAAACACTCTCTTTAAACTTCGGGCTACGAAGAAACTTTGTATGGAACTTTGTCATCGCCGATGTAACACAACCGATTATTGGAGCAGATTTTTTAGAGCATTATAAGCTATTAGTCGATATAGCTGGTCGAAAACTCATAGATAGGGTAACTGAGCTGACAACGCCCGCAACCCTGATCAAATCGACGCAGCAAACAATCCGCACTATTAACATTGAGACGAATCCACGCATTACTCAACTATTAAATGAATACGAGGATATTACGAAACCAGCCTCCCTCCACACTACTCCAAAACACAAGATTAAGCATCATATTATCACTAAAGGACCACCGGTATCAGCACGTGCAAGACCGATTAAAACCTGCATTTGTCTTCAATAGTGGAACGAACGTGCCAAATTCAGAAAATAATCACAACGGGCGGAACACGTACATCACGAAGTCAGGACGGGCGGTTAAGCCGACAGTACGATTCGTCACTTGCTGACACAAGTAAAAGTGGATAGTTCATCGACTGCCGCCGCCGTCACAACAAAGGCAGCAGTTTTTATTTCCTTCGAATTAGCAACAATGACATTACATTACGCATAGGATGTAATTTATCAGCAAGGTTAAGTTATTATATAATTAGGTACATACTAATTTTTTTCAATTTATATGTTAATTATTTTTAAAAGGGGGGAGTATATGTAGCGGCACTATCACGTCGCTACATTACTTAGATACGATAGAGATAAGACATACATGTTAATTGTTGCACGTTTGTTAGGATAGCTAAATCTGAAAATCTCACGCATCTTCTTAGTATATAAGCACCAGCAATTAAAGTAATAAACAGACCTTAACCATCTACAGTCTCATTATTTACCTTGCCACGAAGTCTGGCAAAGATACTTTTCTTTGTACTACAAATTATGACGTCATAATATTATTGCGTCAAATAGCATACTTATTCCTTGAAAATAAGCTTAAAAAAATCTAAAACTTAGTGTATCGATCGATGAATAAAACTATAAAGTAGTTTATATTCAATTAATTTATTTTCGACTTAGGAAAATATCCAATTGTTTAAAAATATGGCTTGAAATAATAGTATTTTTTTGTGTACTTATGTAAAAATAAGTACAACCCTTATATGTAGACACCATCATTGTGCACATTTGTTCCTCATGTGTGCATTACAATGTAAAAAAATACATCTTCTTATAAATAAAACTCTCGTGTCACAGTTTTCATCGCCATTCCTCCGAAAGTCTTGACAGATTTTGATGATTTTTTTTGTGCTTATCCCGTATCTATGAGAATCGGCCAATATCTATTTTTGATTTTTAAATGTTAGGAGTAGACCGATCCAAAATTTTTTTTCAGTCATTTAATCATTTTTTTTATGATGCAACTTAAAGAATTCAATTTTCACCCTTCTACGTTCAACCCTTATTTTTTAATAGCCAAAAACGGGTCAGCCAGTATTGTTTATAAATATTGCGCTTCGCTTGTCAACGTGTAAAGTCTATTCTAGAACTTTCGCCAATTGAATAAAACTTACCCCAAGAACCCCAACAGCGTTCCCAGACACAATATAATCCTGGCTCGGCTCTCCAAACTTGAGGTCTGTGATAAACTCGTAGTTAGGTATGGCCTCGTCCAGGCCATCGTCGGGCGGCACGTACGTCGCTTCGAGCAGACCAGACACTAGGATATACAGACCTTTGGGCTCGTCTCCTGTGAAACATGTCATGTATACATAATTTATGTCAGTAAAACAACAGAATAGTATGTTTTTTTTATGGAACAAGTTGGCAAACGAGCAGACCGATTACCTGATGGTAAGCAATCGGCGCCGCCCATGGCAACAACGGAGTTCCGGATCCGATTTTTAAAGATTGGGAAGGAATGTGGAGAGGGAGAGGGATTGGACCTCCGGTAACCTCACTTACAAGCGAAACACAACGCTGTGGTTGTTTCACGCCGGTTTTCTGTGAGGCCGTGGTATCACTGCGGCCGAGCCGACTCATTCGTGCTGAAGGATGGCTTTTCCACACTTTGTTGAAATTGTTTTTAACTCTCAAAGGCGAATGAAAACGATAATAAGTATAATTTTATTAACCTCTGGATATCAATATATCGTTGATATTGAAGTTGAGTATATCAGAATGTTCTAGGAAGAAGTCCGCTATCCGCTCGTTGCCCTGCAGCCAAGATACAGCGCGGAGTTGAGTCTGTAAATAATATAATTTTATATTAATACTACAACTGACTTCTCCTGGCCAGGGCAAGGCGAAAAAGCCTGTCAGTCTCTTACTGACTAAAAAACCCCCTGTTCCTTCTCCTGCTCTAGGTCGAGGTCGCGGTGCCTCATTGCGCTTACCCCGCAACCCTGGCTGAACATCAGCCCTATAGGGCCCCGTCTGTGGTGGTCTATTGGCTCTTTGAGGCGCGCGCGGAACGCTGCGCGCCATGCGCTCGGGTCTGGTTCTGGTAGGGCGGCGAGCTAACCTTACTCGCTGTTCGCAGACCATATGTATTTTAAAAATGGCTGGATCGATTTGGTTGAAATATGTTATGTAATTAAGTAGGCTTTGGATTAACACATACATACACTGCTTTTTAACAATATACCAAGCGGGCGAAAACTAATATAATCATAGTTTTATTTCAATGAATATCGTCATATAAAAATTCTTGATGAAAACTCACCTCAGGCGACGAGGGCGCCACCAAGCTACCTTTGTGACGACAAAACTGTATTTTCTCTCGAATCGCAGTAAGCAGTAATCTGTATTCCATTTCATCCAAAAAACCTGTTGAAGTACATTATTTTTGAGACTTAAACTTTTTTTAAACACGGGAGAACCATGTTTCCTCCTTATGTTGGCTCCATGGGGATGGGAAATAGAAACTGACAAAAAATGCATGAGACTACCAAAATTTTGTCTGCTCCCCCATCCTCTGGGATCCTCTGTCCACCATCTCCAAAGACCCTGGGCAGCGCTGACTGCCTACCATCAGGGGACCCGTTTGGTCGTTTGCCAACCTATTCTATAAGAGACTCCTAATGTCTACAAGCGAAGACCTCATTACAGCGCTATGGCATAAACCAGTAATACTCCTAAGAAATGATCTTCAGATCTTCACCCACCTTCCTCCTTAAGCTGCATAGCATCCAGGATCATGATGTTTAGGGTGGAGGTCGTTGCCTGTTTCGTCTTCACCGTGATGGCTGTCCAGGGCCTGTCTCTCTGCAGTAAACCTAGCTGACGGGTCACTACCAACCTGGAAACAGAAACCTGTTGGATGACCTGGACGAAAAGTAAAGCTACAAAAAATTTATGGTACCTGTAGTTATTAAAAGATGGAAACTTTCCAGAAGTCATTAGTCGATTTTTCCGCCTCAAAAGAAAAAGCTAACAACAGATGTGAGGTAGGTTATCGGAGGCCCAATCCTTCCCATCCCCCGATCCCTCCCAATCCCTAAATCTCCAAAACCCTAATTCCTAAAAGGTCGGCAACGCACTCGTAACTCCTCCATTGCGGGTGTCCATGGGCGGCGCTGATTACTTACCATTAGGTAATCCGTCTGCTCGTTTGCCGACCTATTCTATAATAAAAAGATGGAGTCCACTAGGAGTAATTTCAGAGTCTCGAAGTAGAAGGAACGGGATGGTTTTTAGTCAGTAAGTCTGACACTCCCTCTCGTCCCAGTCAAGGCCAGAGAAGTCTCTAGATGATTTCCTTCCCTCAAAGAAAAAGGGCACAACAGATGGAATGTTGTAGGGGTCAGCTCATCAGACTCCTGGAGTAGAAAGAACGGGAGGTTTTAAGTCTATAAAAGTCTGAAACTCCCTTTGGCCTTATCTAAAATCCTTTACTTTTACATTCTCCAGTCAAAAATTTAGTTATAAGTTAAATTGCTGTGCCCTAACAGGGTAATGTACTGTTCTGGTTGTAATTCAAGAAAAAAAACTCTGCAGTAATGAAATTACCTATTTCAGCTCTATCTAGTATTGAGAATACCTGTCATTATCCAGCTGTGCAGTAAGCGTATCTCGTATATGTTTATTGTCAACCAGCTGAGGCAGTAGCGAGCATACTTCTTGGGCGCCCGTCACAAAACCCTTTTAAAATGACAAACATTTATTCCAAATAACTAATTTCAAATACTCATTTAAAGTACAGGTACTTTTGAAACTCACCAAAATCTTAGTAATCTTACTAATTACTAATATTATAAATGCGAAAGTTACGATGTTTGGATGTTTGTTACTCAATCACGCCAAAACGGGTGGATGGATCAAGATGAAATTTGGCATAGGACAAAGGCTACTTTTATCAACATACCACGCGGGCGAAACCGCTGGTGGAAGTTAGTAGGATAATATCCGTCAGTCTGTTCTTCAGTGAAGCTAAATGCTCGTTCCAGAGTTCCAAAGGTCATCTTTATAATTGAACACCTGTTCAATATTATTTACCGACTTAAAAGGAGTATTTAAGTACTATATTTTAAGCCGTGGTTGTGGGTGTAAGCGTCATAGTATACCGCGGCCTAGGCCTGAAGCAGGAGAAGGAATGGTATGGTTTTTAGTCAGTAAGAGTCTGACACTCCCTCTCGCTCGTAGGAGAACTCGTACTCCCAATCCAGGCCTAATATACCCCTAGATGCAAATAATTAAATAATAAGATCTTTAGTGATATTCAAGTTTTTACAATTACCTTTCCGACATCATATCCAAAAGCTAGTTGTATGTCGATCATACGGTCTATGTACGCCATTATTTTTGGCACTGACACCCTGAAATAACAACAATATTACACTGGAAATAGAATGTCCAAGACATGGTTCCCGGATAAGGAAAAGTCATTGGGCATTTCGGTCCTGTACAAATCATCGAAATATTTGTGAACGCATTACACTTAAATGGCTTCACCGAAATAGGCCAATTATCTGTTAATATGTTCCTTCTTTTAAGGATAAAGTTTGCACTAGAAAAAAAGTTTTACTAATTCACCAGGTGTGATGTATTTAAATGATTCGTGGAAGTTTTGATCGATAAGAAATTTTTGCCATTTTTCGGCACGAATGGGCCAGCTCCCCGGAGTGGTACCACGGCCTCACAGAATACCGGTGTGAAACAACAAAAGCTTTGTGTTTCATCCTCATCTCCGATCCCCAAAAGACCAGCAATGCAGTCACAATTCCTCTGATGTTAGGTCCATAGACGGAACTGATTGCTTACCATCAGGTGCGCACTCTACTCGTTTGCTGAAATATCTCATCAAAAACCCTTCTAACCAACAATGACTGCACGGTTGGTGCGTTAGTTGGCCAACTGGCTGCCGTGCAACGTGTCGCTGGACCGATTCCGGAACGGAACAACTCTTTGTGTGATCCACAAATTGTTGTTCGGTGTCTGGGTGTCATGTGTATGTGAAATTGTATGTCTGTTGGTTGGTTTGGTTGCAACCGCACCCACGACACAGGAGAAAATCCTAGTGAGGGGAAAAGTTTTTTTTTTCAATAAGAAACATAACTATGTTACTTAATAAACTTCAAAGTATTAGGCTGGTGGGGTAGTAACATACCTGGCCAGCTTACAGAGACGCAAAAATCTGAGCATCCTCAACAACTTGGTTGCTGTTATGAAGCTGGAGTTAAAGTTGCTCCATTTGTCCCATGTCGTTAGTGCATCTAGCACGTCCAGGACTAAGTCTGAAATAGAAAGACCTTGACTATAGGAGCGCCATGTTTTGGCACGAGTAGGTCGGCTCGGCCGGAGTATTATACATTATAGCTTATACACCCACAACCAAGGCCTCACAGAAAAGCCGGCATGAAACAACCACAGCGATGTGTTTCGTCCTGCGAGTAAAATAACCTGAGGCCTAGTTCTCCCTTCCCCCGATCCACAATCCCCATTTCATATCAATAACAGCCTTAAGTATGATTACCAACTTCGTTCAAGATATACCTTTGTTTGATTGTGGACGAGATCCAGCTATTAGTGATGTTGATACACAGCATTAGGGTATGATAACAAATAAAATTGAACTCACCGCTGGTGGCCATAACGATGATGAAGAAGTCCAGCTTATTCCAGTGCGACTTGAAGTAACCACAGAATCCGAAAGCGCACATTTTGATGATCATCTCCAACACGTAGACAATGTAAAAGAATCTAGAAGTTTGTAATGATATTCAAAACACAGAAGACCGGCGTGAAACAAGCTGACAACCCCGGCAACCCATGTTCAGCCGGGGTTGCGGGGTAAGCGCAATGAGGCACCGCGACCTCGGCACAGAGCAAGAGAAGGAACGGGGGGTTTTTAGTCAGTAAGAGTCTGACACTCCCTCCCGCCCGGCCCTGGGCGGGAGAAGTCATTTGATGATTTTCCCCTCACAAAAAAAAAAGAAACCCGGCAACCCAACTGATGTTACCGGAGGCCCAATTCTTACCCTCTCTCTGTCCCTCCACAATCCTTAAGTTTCCAAATCCCCAACACCCGGTTAAAAAAAAGGTCGGCAACGCCCTCGTAATTGCTCTGTGTTTGTCAATGAGCGGCGCTGATTACTGACCATCAGGTTATCCGTCTGCTTGTACGACGAACAATCACAATAAAAAAAACCAAGAAGTAGTTGAAAGAATATGATAGACAAATACCCACAAGAGGCAAAGCACTTCCCACATAGCAAGCATTACCAGGTTAAATTGGAAGAAGGTAGCCACAAATAACGCACTCGAACGAGTGGTTCTTTCTTTAACGGACCCAAGCAGATACTTCCATATTAAACATTTTAAAAAGAGATAGGTACCTTTATTATCCTTATAGGAATCAGGCAAAAAACGTCGTCTTTCGACCAATTCACTGTTCTATAATTTCCTAAGAGGTGATTTTTCAATGGTTAGATAAAAGTTACCTGGGGAATAATTATGATGCTGTCGCGTCAGAATGTTTGTATAAGACAGTGACAGCAACAATGTTATTCTTCAGATAACATTTACCTGACTATTGAAAAATCGGCCCTAATGAAAATAAACTTACAGATTAAGAGATTTGATAGTCATCATGGCGGTTGCCGTTACGGGTGTAGGCATGGCCACCTCGCACAGTATAACGGGGGTGTTGCACAGGATCATGAAGTATATGAACCCGTCGAACCACACGTTTGAGACCACCCTGTAGAATGCAATGAAATTAATTCTATTTACATATATCCAATCCCTACATAGTGTAAAACAAAGTCGCTTTCTCTGTCCCTATACCCTTACGAGTATGTATGCTTAAATCTTTAAAACTACGCAACGGAAGTTGATGCGGTTTTTTAATACATATAGTGATTCAAGAGGAATGTTTATAATAATATTGTTACGTGCCTGACGTCACGTTCTTGACTGTGCGGGCTTGGGTTACGGGATTGGATGAAATGAAACACTAATACCGGTTTTCAGACTTTCTATTGCACTTAAGTTACAGCGTCCACGGAGTTAAGTTATCGGCGTTCCTCTCCAACAGAGTCCGGCCGACTGACACAACTTTGCCGTTCACGCTGACTTAACCCACTTAACTGACTGCACTTCACTATTTCACTCACTTCACTATTTCACTCACTTTTCTTCTTTTTCACTTCTTCCTTTTCTTCCGAATCGCTTTAGACTTAGAACTCAACTGCCAGCGGTGAGCCGCAGTTCCGCTTATATACCCCCGGTTCAGGTTCTGGAACATTCAATTTCGTTATTCTTTTTGATCGTCATGACTCCAGAACCTTCCAATAATTTCGTTACTCATTTTTATTTATTCTCCTTCTTGCTCTTTAATTTTTCATTTCTTTCACACAAATAATTCCAGAAAGTTCCACAAAACTTCTATCAACTAAAAAACTACATGTTTACGGCGGGACTCGAACTCGGGGTCTCTGTGGTGTAATCCACACGCCTTACCGATTACACCAACTCGTGTTGACAATTCACGACGAAATTTACAATCTCTAGACAACATTTGACAACCATCCATTGACGTCATGATGTCAAAGAGTTTGAACCACTTTTCCGTCACACTGCCCCCCTCTTAGATTCGCTCGTCCCGAGCATCGTTGCTGCCGTAATACCTCGCCAACCTGTCTATATGGACAACTTTCAAAGGGCTTCTTGAAGTCTTCCGAATTCTGTAAGTAATGTCATTGATCTTCGTGACTATCTCATAAGGACCTTCCCAACTCAGTTGCAGCTTCGGAGATTTTCCCTTCCTTCTGACTGGATTATGAAGCCAGACCAATGACCCCTCTTCAAACCCAACAGAATTGGCTCGTCGATCATAGCGCGTCTTTGCGCGATCACTAGCTTGAAAACCGGCCTCCCTGATCTGCTCATAAATGTCCAACATTTTTGCCCTTAACTCGCTTATGTAATCACTAAACTCGGTGCGAGAGTCGCCAGGTGGACATCCCGATACAAGATCTGCCGGTAATCTCAATTCCCTTCCAAAATTTGCAAATGCAGGCGTCTTTGCGGTACTTTCATGTACAGCAGTCCGATAGGCAAGCAAGAAGAGAGGTATGTAAGTGTCCCAATCTCTCTGATGGCTGTCAACCACCTTTGCTAAGTGTCGCTCCAATGTTTGGTTGAAGCGTTCGACCATTCCATCTGACTGTGGATGATAAGGGGTCGTTCGAGTCTTATGGATTCCCAAAAGTTTACAAGTTTCCTGAAAAACTTGGGATTCAAAGTTCCGTCCTTGATCACTGTGCATCTCCAAGGGTACTCCAAATCGGGTGAATACTTCGTTTACCAACTTCGTCGCTACAGTTACTGCCTCTTGATTCGGTATGGCAAAGACCTCCGGCCATTTTGTAAAATAATCCATAACCACTAAAACGTAGCGATTGCCCGAATCAGTGATTGGAAATGGTCCAGCGATGTCTAAGGCTATTCTCTCCCAAGGCATACCAACATTGTAGATTTTCATCGCCCCCCTGCTCCTTGTTTGTGGACCCTTGACAGCTGCACAACTAGTGCATTTCCGGCACCAATCTTCGACGTCATATTTGCAATGCAACCAATAAAACCTCTCCTTGATCTTCACCAAAGTCCTCCTAATTCCCAAATGTCCTCCAGAAGATCCATCATGGAACGCTTTTAATACATCCCTTATTTTTGAACGAGGCACCACCAATTGCAAATGCTCGTCCTTGCCGTTTGTTGATTCCCATTTCCTGCACAGAAGTCCGTTATGCAGCGTAAGGCTTTTCCACTGTGCCCATAAACCTTTCGTTACCGCGCTATATTGGGCGACGTCACTCCAACTTGGCTTGTTACCACTTCGTAGCCACTCCAGTATTGGTTTAATATCTGCATCTCTTTCCTGTTCTAATTTCATCGCATCATTTCCCCATGCCTCGTCAACAGTATCAGTCCTTATCACCTTAAGAAAAGCAGTTTCCTTCTTAGCACAATGTTTGCAATCTTCCACGCATGGGCGTCTCGATAATGCATCTGCGTTGCCATGAATTCTTCCGCCGCGATGTTCGATTTCAAAGTCAAATTCCTGAAGTTGTTCCAGCCATCTGGCTACTTGGCCTTCGGGATCCTTAAACTGAAGCAGCCATTTCAAAGCAGCGTGATCAGTTCTGATCAAAAATATCCGTCCCAGTAAATACTTCTTGAAATGGTGCAGGGTTTTGACTACGGCCAGCAATTCCCTCCTGGTCACGCAATAATTCCTCTCTGGCTTGGATAGTGACTTGCTGAAGTAAGCAATAACCTTCTCCTGCTCACCATCGCGTTGTGAAAGGACACCTCCTATTCCAATATTGCTGGCATCCGTATCAACTACGAATATTCCTTTCGCGCTGGGATATCCGAGAATTGGTGTGTTACAAAGCCGTTCTTTTAGTTCTCGAAAGGCTTGCTCACAATCCTCGTCCCAAACAAAGGCACGTTTCTCCTCTGTCAATCGATGCAATGGCTTGGCAATGTCCGAGAATCCTTTCACAAACCGCCGATAATACGAGCACAATCCAAGAAATGCCCGAACTTGCGTTTTGTCTTTAGGTGTTGGCCATTCCTTGACAGCGACAGTCTTGGCTGGATCAGTCTCAATTCCTCTCTCAGAAATAACATGTCCTAGATAATTCACTTCGCGCTTGAAGAAAGAGCATTTCTTTGGACTCAACTTTAAATTTGCTCCACGCAGCTTGTCGAGTACCTTTTCCAATTTCCTTAGATGATCGTCAAAATCCCGTCCAACAATGATGATGTCATCGAGGTAAACTAGGCAGGTTTCGCCCAGCAGACCCGCCAGCACCTGTTCCATCAAACGCTCAAAGGTTGCCGGTGCATTGCATAATCCAAATGGCATCACCTTAAATTGCCAGAGTCCCTTCCCAGTTGAGAATGCGGTCTTTTCCTTGTCCTTGGGATCCAAATCCACCTGCCAATAGCCGCTTTTCAGATCGAGCGTTGAAAACCATTTCATGCCACTCAGTGTGTCAAGTGTGTCATCGATTCTTGGTAACGGGTAGCTATCCTTCTTGGTTACATCATTCAATCGCCGATAGTCTACGCAAAACCTCGTTGAACCATCTTTCTTCTTGACAAGCACGACAGGTAGGTAGGCACCAAGGGCTAGAAGAGGGCTCTATCACGTAATTTTTCCTCATATCGTCAATCATTTGTTCAACCTCTTTCTCACGAGCGAATGGTATACGTCTGGGCCTTTGACGAATTGGCATTGTATCACCTGTGTTTATTTTATGCTTCACCAAACCAGTTCGGCCAATATCACCATCGCTTTTTGAAAACACATCAGAGAATCGAAGAAGTAAATTTCTAGCTTTCATAGTCTCCACTTTTGTCAGACTTTTGTTTTCGTCTAAGATTTTCGTTACAAAGTCTATTCCCGTACTGTCCTTCTTCACAAGATTCTCCGAGCATTTTCTTATCCAGGCCACTTCTTCCAATACGCCCACAAGCTCTCCTTCTTCAATCGTAATTTTTAAATCACTGAAGTTGAATACCGGAATGAGGTTGACATCAGATGACCCCACGACAGTTCTTGCCGGTAGCCATGAGTTTACGTGTTCCGATTTATCAATCACAGCGCACCTTCGAGGTAAACTTCCTTCCCTCCTCCTAGGTAATGCAATTGGTACCAGAGTCTGTGATTTTGGTGCAAGAACAGTTCTTCTTAAACAGCAAACTTTTCCTAGGGTTCCACCCTTCATCGGAATTTCCTCAGTTCCACATAGTAATACTCCAGATTTTAAGTCGATGTTACACTGGTGCCCTTGCAGGAAGTCAAGTCCCAGGATGCAGTCATCCAAAATTTTGGCCACAATAACCTCATGTCGATAAACACGTTCCCCAATTTTGATTGTTACGTGCAGTTTTCCACTTATCGGTATGCACTGGCCGGTAGCTGATTTCATCCGTAGGCCAACAATTGGTTTAAGGTGTTTCCTGATGTTTTGCCCGAGCAGCCGAACATTCATCACCGTCCTTGAAGCTCCAGTATCGAACGTTAGCTGACTGTTTTTCCCATTTACTTGACCGTCTATCACCAGAGTATTTCCATCGTTAGTTTGCTTGATGTAGATTGTTGGGGTTATTCCACTACCGGCCAGCGCCCACCCCGCAGCCCTGGCTGGATTTAGTTTTCCTGCTGGTCAGAAGTTGAGACCGCCGCGTCCTGGCGGTTCACCTTCTTCGGGCAGTCGCTCCGCATGTGCCCACGCTCTCCGCATTCATAGCATATGAAGTTCCGACGGCGTGGAGGTACCTGCTCCGTTGTCGTCATTTCCCGCAGACGTAAGGTACGGGAGTTACCACGCACGGCTTCCACTTCCAATGCATGGGCCAGAGCTTCTTTCATGTTCTTGTGATGGCCCAGATGAACAGCAGCTCGTACTTCGGGGTCCCGAACACCGTCAATGAATGCTTGGAGAAGCGTGCCTTCAATCATTGACGGAGTCGACCGGAAAGCTCGACGCACAAGTTTCTCGATTTCCACGGACCATTGCTGTAGACTCTCATTAGCACGCTGAGTACGCTCTTTTATTTGCGCTCTGTACACGTGTTCGAGGTGGCTGTCTCCAAAACGTGCCTCAAGTGCGTCGAGGAGGGCACTGAAGCTGAGATCCCCACTTGCGCCGATAGCTTCCAGCACCGAGAGCGCTTGATCACGGAGGGCCAGGAAGCACAGTCAGCCCTCGCTGACTGTGCTTCCTTCTGAGTCCAACCATAAGCCTCCATAAGTGTCTCAAACTGTAGCTTGAACGCGGTCCAGGATGTTGTTCCGTCGTAATGGGGAATCTTGAGCCCTTTCGTTGCGCTTGAGGCCACATTTGGGGCGTCAAAAACGGCTGCAAGACGGCTTCGGCTCTTCAAAGGGCTTGGGCTTGTCACTTCCTGCTTGATTTTGGAGATCTCTTCTTCCACTCTCTCCTCTATCGCCATGACGCGATGTTCCAACTTGCCTAACCCTTCCTCCACTTCTTGTACCCGTTCGACAGCCTTTTGCAGTCCCTTCGTGAAATCCTTGTGCATCTCTTCCAAGCGACGCGCTTGCTCCTCTTGGCGGCGAGCTTGATCCTCTTGGCGACGAGCTTGATCTTCTTTCAGCTCCCGTAGCTGTTCCGCCTGATAGCGTGCTTGCTCCGGAAGCTGTTCTGCCTGACAGCGTGCTTGCTCTTCTTGGCGGCGCGCTTGCTCTTCTTGGCGACGCGCTTGCTCTATCATCATTTGTTGCAGCTGTAGTAGAAGATCCACCTGGACAGGCTTGGCTTCTGCATCACTGGTTTGAGCTGCAGCACCCTCTTCCCTCACACGCTGCGCTTCTGACATTGCACGGGTACTCACTCCTCTTACGTCCTGCGGCACTAGCGGCATTTTTCACCAATCCCACTTCTGACACCAAATGTTACGTGCCTGACGTCACGTTCTTGACTGTGCGGGCTTGGGTTACGGGATTGGATGAAATGAAACACTAATACCGGTTTTCAGACTTTCTATTGCACTTAAGTTACAGCGTCCACGGAGTTAAGTTATCGGCGTTCCTCTCCAACAGAGTCCGGCCGACTGACACAACTTTGCCGTTCACGCTGACTTAACCCACTTAACTGACTGCACTTCACTATTTCACTCACTTCACTATTTCACTCACTTTTCTTCTTTTTCACTTCTTCCTTTTCTTCCGAATCGCTTTAGACTTAGAACTCAACTGCCAGCGGTGAGCCGCAGTTCCGCTTATATACCCCCGGTTCAGGTTCTGGAACATTCAATTTCGTTATTCTTTTTGATCGTCATGACTCCAGAACCTTCCAATAATTTCGTTACTCATTTTTATTTATTCTCCTTCTTGCTCTTTAATTTTTCATTTCTTTCACACAAATAATTCCAGAAAGTTCCACAAAACTTCTATCAACTAAAAAACTACATGTTTACGGCGGGACTCGAACTCGGGGTCTCTGTGGTGTAATCCACACGCCTTACCGATTACACCAACTCGTGTTGACAATTCACGACGAAATTTACAATCTCTAGACAACATTTGACAACCATCCATTGACGTCATGATGTCAAAGAGTTTGAACCACTTTTCCGTCACAATATTTTATGTAAAACAACATCCATTAAAATAGTGGAGAATTGTAGTATCAGCATTGACCCCGTCCGTAGCCGGGGCGGGTCGTTAGTTAATCTATACTATCTATCTATCTATAATCTATACTGAATTTATGATCTATACTTTAATATTATAAAGAGGTAAAATTTGTAAGTTTGTATGTAGGGGGTAATCTTTGGAACTGCTGGTCGGATTGCCAAAATTCTTTCACTGGTTCCTGAGTGCTACAGGCTATAAAACATCACGCTACGATCCAATTGAGCTGACCAGCGGATGAAACCGAACAAAAGTTGCTAACAGTACGAGTATATTTTAGGTGTCAGAGAGCCATGGTCTGGCTCGACCGAAGTCAGTCTCAGAAAACGGGCGTTAAACAGCATTTCGGTTTTTCATTGGTTACATTTTGGAGAATTTTCGGGGGAGCTGCACGACTTGATTCCCCCAAGTCCTTTTACACCATCAGACAATTGGCAAAACGTCAGTGATTCATGGCGGATATCAAACCCGCACGCGGTAAGCTGTTCACCTCCTCTTTATTATGAGAACCGCTAAGGTGTGGGATTTTTTGCCCGATTCTGGTCCTCGAAGGGTATAACCCGGGTGTCTTCGAAGCCCGAATGAAGAGGTAGCTTATGCGTGCTCTATCTTCGTTCACATCATCGAATACCTCCAGGCGTGATAATAACCAAAAGGATGCTAATTACAAAATAAAAAAAAACTCGGTCGGCGCCGATTGCTTACCGTCAGGTGACCCATAGCCTCGTTTGGCGCTCATCATCACTTAAAAAAGACATTACAGAACGATACGTCTAGTGCGCGCCTCAAAGTGGAGTCCTGCGGTCGGGGTGACGGCCGCAGTGGGTGACGGGGCCCGCCTTACCATCTGGCGGGCCAATACCCGTCGGGGGGTTGCGACGAATGCTTCGGCGATACCCGCCCCTCCGACACATGGGTAAGTGGAGGAACACCGGGTTGGTTTTTAGTCAGTAAGAGTCTGACAGTACCCTTCGCCCTTCCCCGAGGGCGATGGGTCTCCATGAGGATTTTCCAACCCGACACAAAAAAAAGAACGATACGTCTAGCTATCAGTCTATGATACTACATTGTAACAAACAAACGGATGGATAGCTAAGTCTTTGTATTAGGGTTTCCGTTATTAGAAAACCTTAGTGAATAGGATCCTGAAAAAATGAAAAGATAGATGTGTAGGTACCTATAACACTGCTGCCGCCATTTCTGTCGAGGTACTTGTACGCTAGCAGTTTCAGGAGTTATCATGTTCACTAGCTTACGTCGAAGCCACACGGCGTAGGCCTGTGGAACAGGGAATGGAATTTAGGGATGAAAGGTTTGGAAGAATACTTGAGACAGCCAGGAATTTTTTGTGTTAGCCTCATACTGACTTAAATGTGAGCAAGGTTACCGGTGCGTTGGCCCAATACTAGATTTTTTTTTGCCCGTAATATTTCTCCTGTACCGTGGATGCGTTTACAAACATGCAGTTTTACATAGACGTCACACCCAGACCCAGAACAACTATTTGTTGATCACACAAAGAGTTATTCCGAATCGAAGCCGCGACACGTTGCGCGGCAGCCAGTTGCCCAACTACCGCGCGAACCTTACAGCTAAAGTTTACGCGGTGCCTGGGAAACCGACTGCCTTGCCATTCCCGAACGGAATAACTCTTTGAGTGATACACAAATTGTTGAGGTCTGAGTGTGATTTGTTTGTAAACGCAATCAACAAGAGAAACCCTAGAAGGGTGAAAGATAAATAACAAATTCAAATGTAAACATTCAAACTCCTCACCTTAGGTTTCCACAGACTCCCTAACGTGTCCAAATTGACCCTTCCGTCCTCCGAATCAGCAGCGACCTCTACAGCCTGCACTAGCACTCGCACCCCGTCTTTACTAACTTTCCCATGCTCATACTGACGCCAATACGAGATCTTTAGAGCTTTTAGCACGCGCTGGTGGGCCTCCCTGGAGAAAAATGGCCATTTTTTGTATTCTTTGTATGGGAAAGCCATGCTTCAGTATGAATAGGCTGGCGCTTCTGGCGAGATATCAAGGCCTCACAGAAAATCTTCGTAAAACTTTTAAGTGTGGCAGAGCCATGCTTCGGCATGAATGGATCCGCTCGACCGGAGTGATTTTTTTGTGTAATAGGTCGGCAAACGAGCTGACGGATTACCTAATGGTAAGCAATCAGCGCCGCCCATGGTCACCCGCAACGGAGGAGTTACGAGTGCGTTGCCGACCAGTGATACCACTGCCTCACTAAAAACCGGCCTGAAACAACCACAGCGCTGTGTTTCACCGTCTGAATGAGATCACCGGAGATCCAATCCTTCCCTTTCCCCAATCCCTAAATCCCCAAAACCCTCTATCCACAAATTTCTAACGACCAAATCGGGTAATTATGCACTTGTAATCTGTCTGATGTTCAGATGTCCATAGGCAGCAGAAATGGCTAAAGTATTACTTTTTACTTATTTTATCACTCCAATCACAAATTCGCCAGACGCGTCATCTGTTATGTATACCAATGTATTCCCTCCTAGCCCTGCTTATCGATGGGAACAGGTAATTGTGTTTTTTAAGTTCAAAACTCAAATCTAAATCCGCTTAATTAAAGCGCCATCTACTGACGTGTTCTATTTACTAATAATTGCAAAAACTCTTTTGGCTATTACTTAGTCATTTCAATGAACTCCTTTTTAGTTGGTTCGTTAGGTATTTCTCTCTCGCAGTCAGGACATGTGGTATAATGGTAGCCCATGTAGGTGTCGTCTTCGCTATCCTCATCTCTGCCTGACATTTGAAGCTGGTACGGATGCTTTATTGTAGTGCCTGGTTGACACAGGAAAGGGTCATAAGGGATTAAAAAAACGATTAAACATTCTTGAACAGTAAGGTAGACCGTGAGACATACCAAGATTAAAAATAACGACTCACCTACGCACGTGAATCGGCAGTCAACAGCGCGACGTCGCGGCGAGTGAGTGAGGTTTCTGGAAACCAAATCCTTCCCCTACCCCAATCCCTAAATCTCCAACTCCCTAATCCCCAAAAGGAGGCAGCGCACTCCTCTGTCGTTGCAGGTGTCAACGGCGGTGCTGATTGCTTACCATCAGGTAATGTACGCTCGTTTGCCATCCTATTACGTAAAAAAACAATCTTTTAACATTTTATATGTTAATGGAATACCGACCAAGGGTAACCAGATCCCAGTTAGCATCAGCTAGGAATTTGTCCATCTTCAGCATAGAAATACATCGGTCCCTGGTCATCATGATCCTTTTGACACAATTCGTCATGTTAGCTTTCTTTGCAAGGGAGATCTCTGCTAAGCCGAGGATCTTCAGTACTTTCCTCATACTTGTGGCGTTGATAACCAGGGATAGGATAACTAGGCCTGCTGTTTGGATTATGAAGATCTGGAAGACGATAGGAAGGTGTGGATTACGTAATGTAGAGTGGAGTTCTAATGGTAGATTTTAAACTGGATTCCCAAAAAGAAGAAGGTCCTCAATTCGAGTGGGTATGTAATCTTAGAAATGTCTTTAGATTCCCCAGGAATGGTGGATGGTAAGACCCTCTTTATGGACAAATAAAAGGTGAACATTAGGCATTACATTTCATGAACCACCACCAGCCTACAGTGAAAAGAAAATCGTGAGGAAAGTTTTTTTGAAGAGAGGAAAATTATCCAATAACTTCTCCCAACCTAGATGGGGCGAGACATAAGGTCAATCTCTTCCTGAAAAAGAACTATTCCGCTCCCCAAATACCCATGGAGTTTCTTGCCCGTTCTCTCCTTATGAATTTACTTACACTTTGGAACGAGCAAATAACTTCACTACAGACGGTCAGACTGTCCCGCATGAAGTTCTTGATATTTTTGCTTGACTTTCAAAAGTGCCTGTGGTCTACTTGAAATATATGATTTGATTTGATTTGTTCCTTGTTCTGCTCCGCCAGGGCGACAATCCATTCTTTAGTTTAGACCCGCCAACAGCCCCAACTTTTTTAAATCGTTTCTTCTCCATGTGAAAAGAGGCAGAATTGCCCAGCAGTAGGACAGTTATAAGCTGATGATGATGACTTTTTCAAGAAAAAAGGACTGTTGCTTCATTGATGTATAAGTTAAAGCTTACCTCTCCAGCTTCAGATAGGACAGGAGTCTGCAACACGAGGAGTGCCAGACATAGGGACAGTGGTCCCCTAAGACCCCCCCACACGCAGGCCAGGCAGTGCTGCCATGTCATGCCATAACCCACGTGGCGAAGTAGAGGGGTCATCGCTGAGTATACCATCAACCTTTAGGGGTATGTGGTGTAAGTATTAGATGGTATCTTTCTATGTAATATTACTAGCTATTCTCGCGCGGTTTCACCCGCTGCTCAGCTCCATTTGATCGTAGCGTGATGTTTTATAGCCTATAGCACTCAAGAACATTGTAGCTATCTTTCTGTGAAAGAACTTTGGCAATACGATCAGCAGTTCCCCCTAGCCTACATACAAACTTACAAATTTTACCTTCTTATAATATTAGTAATATCTATCCTTTGGTGTTGCAGGTGTCCAAGGGTGGCGCTGATTGCTTACTATCAGGTAGTCTGTGTACTCGTTTTGTCTTCTCCCGCCTTAAGTAGGGCGAGACTCAGACCCTTCCTGATTAAAAACTACCCTCTTGCTTCTGGAGCCAGAAACTGCATTACTTAACTGCTAGCAACCGCAACCAAGGTTGGTGTCGTAAAAAATATTTTGTAGGTAGGTAATTGTAAAGAAATCTGAACACCAAAAAACTCACCTCGAACAATATACAGTGGTATACGTGACAAAAATCAAAGCCATTTGTCGCACACTGAGCACATCACTGACTCTTTCAAAGATAACCACTCCAACTATAGTGAACACTAAAGTATTGGCCGCATGAGCTAGTATACTCCAAAACGTGGAGAGCACTTGTTCCACATCCCCAGCAATAGTCGACTTCTTATTACTGACAAGAACACCGGTAATCACCGTTGCCAGAAGCCCAGACACATACAAGAACTTTTCGCCAATATAAAACGTCAAATACGAACCGGCCACAGTCACCGTCACCGCGCACAGAAGATCGTTATAAGTTATCGATAAAAGAGTATCGGTAATCTTTCCCAACACTATGCCTAACAGAATCCCGCCGCCTGCGTAGCGGATGAGGAATATAGTTATTTGGGAAGCCTCCGTCATGGCGTACGATATGTAGCCAAAAACTGCTGTGAACTCTATCATGACCGTCACATCCCCCAACAACCCTTCACCAAGGAGTAACACCCCTATGTACTTCCCTTTAGACATAGTCTTTAATTGCTTCACGACCTCTAAAGGGTATATGGGCGAGCATGTTATCCCGAAAAGGAATGCCGTAGCGAAGTCCCAAGACGATTCGATCAAATAAAATGCCATAAATGCGACCATGAGTGCGGTTAACAACGCTCCGGGTACGCCAACGAGTAAAATTTGCGGGATACTCTTTACGAACGAGTGGGCATCAACGCTGTACGAGGTCCGAAATATCATTACTGGTAGAAACCCTATAAGCAAAATGTTGACGTCCATAAAACAGATTTGGACGATGGGTTTAACGGAGGGGTATCTATTGGCACAATAACCAGCCAAACCTCCGAGGGAAAACATGACGACTCTGTACGGTATGCACATTCCTATGCGTAGCATTATGGCCCTCACGATCACTCCTGTTAGGAGGGTCAGGAAGATAAACAGGTACCCCAGTGAAATAGGATAGGCCAGTGTGGGGCGTCTAGGGTCACTTAAATAAATGGTTTCATCCGAAGTGTTGAAAATCTCCTCTGATGACACATTTAATTCCATTTGTCCGTATATCGTTTTGATTAGTAAAATAAATATTAAAGGAATCTTTTCGAACGACTTTTTGCCGTGGCTTTATAGATTTGGATCTTTGAGCAATGTTCATGTTTCAGTGTATACTTTTAGTCGATTTGAAATAGTTGATTTGTGATGATGATGATATGTTTTATAAATATATTCAGGAATCAGATCAAATTATGTACAGTGATTTCGTATGCAAGTACGAAAATAAACATTGAAACAATAGAGAAACCTTAACGATGTGGCTTCATTCAAAAACTATAAAATTTTGTGTAACCATAGCTACTGTCTCTGTTCTTATAGTCTATCCATTTAGATAATTATCTAAATGTAAACAATCTTGGCATAGGTATCGATTAACCCGTAGTATGCCGGAGCGCAGATATCCGCGAGACACGTGTTTTCTATTGTGTCTCATATACCGGCAGACTAGCGATTAATCTAAAAAAATGCATGTAAAAAGTTTTGCAATCAGGTATCGATGTTAGCTAATAAACAAAATTTAAATAATCTTTGTATGTATTTTATACGACCTCTTTAACATTTAAAAAGACATACAAAGATTGTATTCCTTTAGTTACCCACCTAAACCGATAGACCATAGTCAATCCTTATTTTTTACCTAAGTACAACTAAAAAACTAGAATCTGTACACTATTTTTCTGAACACTAAAAGTTCCTTAAAGGTCATAGAAAAAGTAAAAAAAGGATCAATAAGCAAGCAATAAAAATAAATCAATTCCGAATCAAATTTATAATTACGAAAACGAAACTTAAAAATAAAAATACACAATACAAAAAACAAACTAAAATGTCATTCCATTATTAAAACTAAAAAAATCGGAGTCAATATAAATTACAAATAAAAAAAAAACACATAGACATAAAAAATACAATGGTCAGAATCAATCTAGTCTTGTCGATTTCTTTATAACATTTTCAACTTTATCGCTTGGGTGTAAAGTCGAAAATCCAATGTGAAATGACAGTATAGGTTGACTTGCTAGCAACTTTACCTATAATATTTTTAAATCATAGTTCTAATGGGAATAATAGTCTTACGCCGCCAGTTTTAACAGGACTTTTGTAGGGGGCGAACTTTTGTGGAGTCTTTCTAGGAGATTTTCTGGGGGTCACATTTTTCCTTTCAATTTTCTCTAGTTCTTTTAACTCTATATACGCTGTCTCCAACATACGTTTCTTCCAGTCTTCGTAAGACTCTATTTTCTCTTCCAAAACCTCATCTACTTTAGGTACATCGACCTCCATTAATTCTTCAGTTTCAACTGAAAATACGCAAAAAAATACATTTAAAAAACCATTTTTTGGGATATTTCAGACATTTTGATGATAAAGTGTCATATAATTAATGGTTTTGCAAAATAATAAGTGCATATAAATTGTAAAAAAGATATGTGACAGCGGTGGGATTCGAACCCACGCCCTTTCGGACTGGTGCCTAAAACCAGCGCCTTAGACCACTCGGCCACGCTGCCTACATGTAAATAGGTTGAAATTAGCGACTGCTTATTATGAAAAGAATAAATTATTACATTTTACCTCCCTTAAAAGGGTTGGCAGATGAAACATTAAAATATTAATTTTACCTAAAATATACTTAATTATTCTTATCTTTATAGTTTCAGTTTCATAACAATAAACTTATCCAGAATTGTATTATCCCTAAGGAAAACTAGAAAACTTCCAGGCGCCAGGTTGTGAAGGAGCACCACAGGGCACGTGTGCTCATAGATGGCGCAAGATTCGGAAACCAGTAGCAGAAGAAGATCTTTAGAAGAGAAAATATATTGAGGACCGCCTATTGAGGTGCTCCTCTAGAGCGATCACCAGGTATAGTCCATCTTCTGGACCCTCTGTCATCTCACGCATAAGGATACGAGTTCAAAACTTTTCAAGTATGTAGGTACCAATGTGACTTTTTCGGAGTTATAGTTGGAGTTGTACCAATGTGATATTATCGGGTTTATTTAAAAACCACTGACAAACAGTGAACACAGAAAACTTTTTTTGTTCGTTTTTTGTTTTTTGTGAGGGGAAAATTATCCAATGACTTCTGCGGCCCAGGGTGGAGCGGGAGCGAGTGTCAGACTCTTACTAACTATAAAACCCCCCGTTCCTTCTCCTGCTCCGGGCCGAGGCCGAGGCGACTCATTGCGCTTATCCAAGCAACCCCGGCTTGTGACAAAACCTTGACTTATAATTTCTAATTATAATTTTGAATACGCCTTGATTAAGCGTGGTGGTTAATGCAGCAGTGGGCACTTATAGGCTGATGACGATGACGATTTATAAATGCTAGGGATTTACTACATACCATTTTCCGCAGTTTTCTTAGTTTGTCGACCCTTCTTTTTGTCGGCGGCGAAGTGGAGGTCAGTGAACTTTGTCCAGTCGGCGTCCAACTTGGTCCACTGTGTAGGCTTCAGTCTTGATTTCTCTATTATTCTACTTTTAGCTACTTTCACTTTGTTTAGCCTGGAAATGTTTAGGGAGGAATTAATTAATGTTTCCAAAAGTAGAAATCTTCATAATGGATGAAGTAGGTGCTTTTTTGATGATACTACTAAGGCAACAAGCAGATTGGGCGGCGCTAAAATCTTACCATCAGGTGATCGGTAAGATTTTAGCGCCTCCCATGGACATGCAATTGCAAGGGCATTACTAGTTCCCGGTTTTTATTAACGTATGATGGCGGATATTGGGTATCTCGTAACGGGTCAAATACAAAAGAGACTGAAATTGTAATGACGCAAAATCACACGCAATTTTTTTTTTTGTATTTTTTTTTTTTTGGGGCAGAAATACGTTATCCTTCCAAATTGCAACTGCGTCTAGGCTATAGCGTCGAAAGCACACACACAGCACAGCCTAGTAACCCATACAGATGGACGACAGCGAAGTCTTAGTACAATTGCTCTGACCTATTTGAAACTTTTTGGGTATATTGTCCTGTACCACAAAACGATTAAACAAAAAATTTCCTCTCACCTGCAAGCCTGATAGACAGCCATACAGACGTATTGTGGTAAATTCAGGTCCACCTCCTGAAAACATTGTTATACAAAGTATTAGTAGTTGTACACGTATAAATAAATAAAGCAAGAAAAAACCTATTTGTATTTTTCAAATTTTAAAGTGAATTATTCTTTTAATTTTTGCATTTATGCAATTGAGTACTTAAACATATGAGCAATATACGTCGGATGCCAAGACCTCCGTTTCTGCATCTCGTCCTAAAGTGGTTAAATTACTAAAGAACCACATCGTTTCTTCAAAGTCTCCAAGCTGGGGTTGCCGTACATCACTACGCTTGACCCGCGACCCCATGGCAAGAAGTCCAAGGGTGAAATACTCAGCACTAATATATATATTTGATAATAATAATGATGATTTCGATAGTTATGATATCCACCAGTTCATAGCAACCCATATGTTGCCTATCAATTTTTACCACATTCTACAATAGTCCTGCATACAGGAATAATAGGGATGATGACTAAAAAATAATAATTAGTCAATTTTTTAGAACGCCAGAAAATAGTAGATACGTATTTTTTCTTTTGCTTCTAAAACTTAAAATAACAAAGTTACAGAGCGGCGAAAGTTCGCGCTACGTCATTATTTCGTAATTTTTTTACGACATGACGTCACGAGCCCCTACTCCTGAATTTGAATGTGCTGTATTTTTGTCAATATTATTCGTATGGACAAATAAAAAAATACGTATCGAGTATTTTTCTATAATTTAACTGACGGACTAATTAGAATCTTGTTGTTTTAACTTTCATTTCACTTATATTAAAGTTGTTCAAAGGGCCTCTGTGAGTTGGCTTCGGCCCCTCGTACGCCTTCCAAAAGTCCGGGACCCTGTGGTCCCGTGAATCGAATAGAACATACAAAATGATGATGTAAAGAGAAAATAAATAAAGACAAATGTATATTCACCACTTTAGCTTGCTGCTGGTATTCTGCAAGTATTCTGTCGGCGAGTTCCTGTACTCCAGTGCACTGCAGCGTCAGACACAGCATGTTGGTACTCAGTCTATCACTGTTCAGTTCTAGAAGATTCTGTACAACTTTCTTAGTGTTATTGTAAGTTGAGGTTTTTAGTCCCGAGTATTTCACTGCTGATTTCTGTAAGGATAGAGTTGGAATGTGATTAACTTGCTTTGTAGTTAAATAGTAGTTGTTAGTGGAGATGGAGATTAGTACGATGAACTACACTTCATTTTGAAATTTTTATCATTTTTTTTTATCTAATTAAATAGCAAGAGTTCAAGTTAAAACTCAATTTTTTTATATTTATAATTACATTATATTACAAATAATAAATGATTTCATATGTCTATCCAAAATATCTTAGTCCAGCCATTCATAAAAATATCAAATTGTAATTGACTATAAGTTATAAGTCGGCAAACGAGCGGACGGATTACCTGATAGTAAGCAATCGGCGCCGCCCATGGACACCCGCAACACTAAATGAAGTATGACTAGTCATAATACAACAATTTGTGGATCACACAAATAGTTGTTCCGTGCGGGAATCAAACCCGTGACACCTTGAGCGGCATCCAGTTGCCCAGCCACCATGCCAAACGTGCAGTGCAACAATAAATTAACAACTTACAATATCTAAGTCTGCTCCCAGAACACTTGCAGCCAGGTCCAAACAGATAACAATTTTACTGGTATCAGTTATATTGCTTCCCGCTATATTCTTTGTTTGTAGCAGCCTCTCAAACTCTGCAGCTTTTCTGTAATCATAAACAAATCAATGTTAGAAAATGAAAATTGCTGAATATTCATACTAAGATACTGTTTTAGCATCTCCATATATGTAACAAATAAACTTAAGTGCCACATCCTACTAGTTGTAATCTTGATAATATTATAAACGTAAATGTTTTAAGTATATTAAATACAAATAAGAATCTACATAAAGATAGATTAGTCTGAAAAAGTACATAACCTATATATTTAACTACTCAACAGCTGTGAGTGAAGCAGCCGGTAGTTAAAAAGAAATTTGTTCTATTCAGTATATGGTGCCAAAATTTTTCTATACATATAGAAAAAAATTATCCCTTTTTACCATATTCAAATTTATTAGTATATCACAACTATTCAGTCATTGTAAAAAAGGTGCTTAATATTATTAATGAAAAAGTTAATAAATAGATAGTCTGTTTATCTTTTATCTTTCTGTAATGTTGAGTGCTCCATATGGCATAACATTAGTGACTAGAGACATGAAGGTACAATGTTATGCCTTATAATTTTTGTTTTTGACCACTGATTGTTACATGTAAATTAAAGTACAAATTCTTACTTTACCAAATTGGTAAGATAACTGTTGAAAAGTAAACATTACTAGAATAGTGTAACTTTGCCTAGCTTTTGGAAATTTAGAATGGATGAGTTTATTGTGTTCTTTGATATAAAATCATACAAAACTTTTTGAAGTGTAAAGATGCACGAAAGTTATAATGACAGCATTGAACACAACAGCTCACGTAGTCGGCCACCCTTGCTTAGTCAAGAACTGTTTACACATCTTAGTGAGTCTGTTATTTATGTTTGTTTACTAAGAAAGTACAGCGAAAAATAACCTAAAATGTAACTTTACATATCTATACTTTATATTAGTGTTTTATACATTTAAGGAAGGCTTTCAATAACACCTAATCAAAGTAATTAAGGTACAAGTCTATTATTTTACTAAGAGTTTTATTTTCAATCGTTGTGTTTTTGTTAACTTACTTTAAAACTTTATCTTCTTCACCCAAACCCAGTTTGGTTGCAATCAGGTACAATGTTTTATTATTAGATGCCATTGTTTTTAATTATTTCATACACTTTAACTTAAATTTTACTGTAAACGTCTGAAAACAATTAAAATTTACAATAAAATTCAGGACTCATCAAAGCGCGCCATTTGAATGCCTTTTGACGTTTCACAAGATCCAATCCGGTAAATCCATTCAGTCAGCTGTCATTGTCAGATGATTAAATTCATTCAAGGTCATTCATTCCTCCGTAACATAGACAAGAGAGGAGGGAGAGGAAAAGTCATAGTGATGTAGTGTGAAAATTCATGAAATAAATAAATTGTGCCCCTCTAAGGCCTCTCTTCGTAATGTGACCACAAATGAACATAAAAAGACTTAATCTTCGTGTCGCATAAAATCAAATTATTAAATAATGAAATATATTCAGTAAACAAGGTTAATTTTTCTGGGAAAACTCAGATTTTTTAATGAAACCCAAAATAATAAAGCGGTATTTAGTCGACTAAAACTTAATTAACTCTTCAATCCCAACTAATTTGAGTGTGATTCTTTCTCCGAAGTATTTTTCTGTATGAAAATATGATTTTAAATACATTTCGTAGCTCAAAACATTGAAAATACATTTTTTTCAGAAATATGTACGATATGACATTGTTTATCTCTGTCGTTCATGGTCGGAAAATCTTCTCGATTCTCGATGACCACGCCCCTTTATCTCGATTTTGACTGAAGTTTCAATGATAAAACACCTTGCAATATCACAGGAGGCGACATGTTGATTTTTTTCTATAGGTTCTGTGAAGCCGATACGGATCGCTGTCATTGCTACAAAATGTCTTTGTAGTTATCAGGGTGTAGGTCATATAATTGTAGTAATATTAACTAATCCGTGCTAATTTTCATATGTTAAACGTATCGTAAAGAGAAAGAAGAGGATCCACTCCGCCCGAATCAGGGGTGTGTATTGAGTGATACATCGATATAGATTTGTATCAAAATAATCCGAAGCTATTTATAAATATTATTTTCTCAGCTTTTACTTATGTTCAAACGTTAATAGTAACGTCTGATCTATAATTAACTTGTGAAAGTTTATAAATATTACAGTATTCCATGGTGAAGTAGTGAGGCGACGCGGTTATTAGTGGCAAAGGTTGCCATTTTTTTAGTGGGATATAATCGTGTGTGGTGATATCAGGGCGTGATCTCAGTGCTCATAGTTGCTTTGAGTCGGAGTCGGGGGCAGTGTGAGTGCACGGCCGCAGTGTTCTTGTGCCCGCGCGACCTGCGAGCTTGATACGAGACTAAGGTAGTGTGCTGTGGTGGTTTTACAGGTTGAGATGCAACTAGTGTCAGTGAGCTCGAGGTAATAGCAGTGCGTGTTGTGGTCGTGGTGACGTGATGATGCGGTCGCAGTGAGGGGGCAGAGCGACACCACGGCTTCGTCAGTGGCGGGCGGCGCGCGGGGAGCAGAGTCTCCTTCGCAGCCCAACCAAGACACGGTGGACAACGCCACACCCACCTGCTGGTGAGTCTGAATACCCTGTACTAGCACCAAAAAGTTCTGCTTCCAAAGAGTCTTGATGCTCATTCACATACCTTGGCAGTCAAGTGAGCTGTGCTCTTGTACAGCTTCAAATGTCATATACCTAGTAGACAACAGCACAACAAAAAGATAGTTTGGGAAATTGTTACTATTATTTAATTACCTAATTTTATAATAACATTTTCCAAAAAAACAGTATTTTTTCTGTATGAATATGGCTTATCAAGTTAATATTAATTATCTATTTAAACTGTCTTGGAAACATTACAATACTCTTGACTCATTCCTACTCTTCCCTAATTGTTAGCATTGTGTTTTCCTCATGAATCTCATCTATTTAGGTTAGTGGTAAAACCAATTAGAGTACTTTAAGTGGCTGTATTATGATTTCATAACCTTTACATTGACAATGAATAGTAATTATAAAATTGTCCTTAGATTAAATTGATTACCATGAATGTCAAACAAAATTGTTAGTTCAGTCAGTTACGAATGGACAAAATCTCTGGCCGGTTTTATTTATCTTTATCATAAATTTTCTGATAAAAAAAAGTTTAAATCAGTGTTCCTTTTTCAAATCCTTAATTTTATTGCAATAATATTATTGTAGCTCATCAAAATTAAGTTACATTTAAAAGTACTTCATTAAAATTCCAAATTCAAATGTGATTTATGATTAACTATAATTTTTATGAAGCAGTTACCAAATTAAAACTTATTGAATATTCAAAGTAAGCATTAATCAATTTATATATGTGTATTGAAATAAATAAACAAAGCTGCTTCATTTTATTTTTCAAAATGATAATTCTTATTTCAATAATAGCATTAATTTACAATTTTAATTTTGTTTTATCTAATTTGCATAACTTTTGTGAATTTAACTAGGTTTAATATTATTATCAAAATTAGTTTATAATTCAGTTTCATATACATATATTATATAGATAATTGTCATAAGTGTAATAATTCATACATTGGCGTCTTGCTTAAATATATACATCAATATATTATATTGTCACCACTTTCAAATCTTGACCTAGGTTGTAAGGATGACAGCTAATCTTAGGCCTGACAGTTCACAAAAATTATATTCTAAATTCAAATAGATTTAGTTAGTAGTAGTGTAGTTCTCTATAGATTTAGTTACTGGTGACTAGTAGAACCATTTATTCCAAAAATATTTTTTATCTGTCTCCATTAAGGTCTCAAATAATAGAATTGTGCTATGCTCTCACCATTAGTCTACCCTCAGCGCTGACATAGGGCAGAAGCAATCTCTAATAAACCTCAACTTTTTTATTACTATAGACAATCTGCATGTCAAATTATTGTGAAAATCATTATAAGCTATAATGATACTGAAAAAAGTCAATACCAGACATAGAATTTTAGGATGAACTTCCATATGTCTAAATTTTATTTCCTAAAATGCCTAAAATTATTATGATACAAACTTTACTACTTATTTTACAAATCCTCTACTAGATATAATTAACTGTCTTAAATCATAGGAATTTGCGTATCAAAAAAAAAAACTAACAGGTTTTTCAAATTGATACAATAGATATTAATTGTATATGCAAAAATTTGTGTATAGCTACTAAACACCTACTACCTAATTATTTTAGGAATTTAATGTTTGAGGAAAAACATATTTTAATTGGGAATATCCTTATTAACCAAATCAAATTATTTAAGTAGTTTGACATCCTATTTACCAGTTAAAGACAGCCCAAATCCAAGGTTCCACATTATGGACAATAACAAGTTTATTTGATAAAAAAAAATTGAGATTGTATTGCATTATACAAAAAAAAGAAAAAAATACTATGGTGCCTATTACACCATTTTATTTAGTCTATTTTAGACATTTGAAAAAAGAATATGCTGTAATAATGTTTCATTTGTTTGAATATGGAACTTGGATTTTTTTTAAATCTTTTCTAAACTTTATGTTTTAAAAGTTATTTTTATAACTAAAAAAAGATCCCGACAAATTGAGAACCTCCTCCTTTTTTTGAAGTCGGTTAACAATATATTTTTTTGTAAGAAATTTATGTATAGGTTAGTAGGCACTGAATTTTCTTCCAAGAATTATGTCTATGATAAAGACAATTGTTTTTGTTTTTTAACATTGATTAGTAAACAATGGAGTACTAATGTTGACATATAAAGCATAATATAACCACAAAAGGCTATGATGGGTAACATAGTGTGGCTCTATGACGTACAGTGACGTATGCCGGCGATAGTCCTATGACTAACAACTTTTAACTTCTAAGTAGGTACCTACTGATAAGGCGTTAGTAGCTCCTATTCAAAACTTAGGGAAGTTGAAAGGGCATTAAATCTTTATGACACTCAGGAATTTTATATGTCTAGATACTTGTTGTTTGGATGGTTTTAAATTTAAACCTTGCTTTTGTTAGATTAAGGTTGCTTTTTATAACAAAAAAACAGTCGATTTTTGTTTTTCTCCTATACAATGTCAATATTTTTCAGAAACCCAATAAATAAATCTATGTAATGTTCGTTATACATTTTCAAATTATAAAATGGAGTGGGTTATTGTCCCGAAGACATTACCAATACATATGATTATAGACTTTGCTACACAAATATTTTCAATTTTGTTAAGATGAAACACAATAGAAAGACAACCTATGCGCGAACGCCGGCGATCGCTTGGGTTTGATGAATGAATCCCTAAAACTTGGTAGGCAGAAATTTTAGATCAACAGAATACCAGCTTTTCATTGCATTTTTCTTTAGTAGTTAGTAAAAAGAGCGACCCTCTTTTTTGTTTTATTTAGCACTCCATTTATTACATAACAGTGTTATAAATTACTTGTATACATATATATATATATATAACATGGTGGGTGTATATCAGCTGTGTGTCCTCCCACACATTCATGGACATTTATAAAAATAATTTTATATATTTTGGTGTCATTATCACTTGTTTTTGAGTAAATATCTTTGTGATCAATTGGATATTGGGAACATTTTTGATTCCATCCATTTGATTCCGTCCATTTTTTTTCATGGAAATTGTAATACTTAATGCTTATTGAACTTTTGGCTCAATTTTATGACCGTTTTTTTTTATTCAGATAAGTGTTAAAACTCTTATAATCTGTATGTTACTGTCTACTTTTAGACTTAGCCCTCTTAAATGTTAGCTTTTTTTTGTGAGGGAAAAATCATCAAATGTCATCTCCCGCCCAGGGAAAGGCGAGAGAGAGTTTCAGACTCTTACTGACTAAAAAGGTCCCCGTTCTACTCTTGCTTTAGGCCGATGTCGCGGTGTCACATTGTGCTTACCCCGCAACCCCGGCTGAACATCAGTCCTGTAGGGCCCCGTCTGTGGTGGTCTATTGGCTCCTTAAGACGCGCGCGGAACTGGTCGGTTCTGGTCGGGCGGCGAGCTACCCTTACTCGCCGTCCACAACCCGCGCTTACGGTGGCCGGAGATCATCTCTCGTCTTAAATGTTAGCTGGGGTTGCATGTGCATGTTTAATAGCTTGACACAATCCCGGCCCAAAGCTGGAAAATCCTCCTATCCTTAAATCCTTAATAATCCACAAAAGGCCGGCAACGCACTTTAGTTATTCCTTTGGTACTAAGGCCTCGTTTACGTTTAAGCGGCGCGTTGTGCGGTGCGATGTGCGGTTCGTCATACATTGCTTGTGATGTTCATATGTTTGTGTTTGCACGGCCGTTGACACGACTTGATGCTGTAATGTACGACAAACGAAATACGCGCGGCGCAACGCCCCGCGTGTACGTAAACAAGACCTAAGAGTGTCAATGGGCGGCGCTGATTGCTTCATCATCATCAGCCTATAAGTGCCCACTGCTGAGCAAAGGCCTCTTCTCACACGAGAGCATTAATAACCACGCTTGCTCAATACGGGTCGGCGATTTCAAACTTATAATTAGAAATTATAAGTCCAGGTTTCCTCACGATGTTTACATTCACCGTATGTCGGTGGTGTCTAAATAATCATAGAAAGTACATATAACTCGGAAAAAGTCACATTGGTACTTACCAGGTTTTGAACCCACACCCTCATGTTTGAGAAGCGGGCGCCTTAACCTCCGGGCACCACCACATCTGATAACTTACCATCAGGTAATCCGTCTGCTCTTTTGCCCACCTATGACACAAAAAAAGAACAACAATTGGTGTACAAAAAGTTTTAATATCTTAAAACTTTTTGCTCAATAATGGCATTGATACCTATCTACTTGACTAACAAACCATTTGGAAAATGAGGTACCTAATTACCTATCCAAATTTCCCCAAAATGGGCCTCCCCGTCGGAAAACAAGGGAACACACTCAGATATGAAATCTATTCCATCAGATAATAGCTTTTAGATTGATAATATCAATGCAACAACTTAAAAAGTCCATAGTTGCTAATGTTTGTTCTAGTTATAGGTAATCTCTGTTTTATTTAGGTATTCGTCCTTACATGTAATTTGAACCTTATGGTTAAAGCTATAAGAGTGATTGCATCAGTAATGCATGAGTCGTATAAAGTTACTAATAACTTACAGACGTTATGAAAATGCTTGAATCACTAACAGCTATACTTAGAGTAATTTAATGAATTTTTAAAGGTATCCTGACATCCTTCATCCCTCATCCCGAAAATGTTTTCTAAGGACTATTATATGTATGTATAGCTTTATTAGGTATATAACTATAGAAACGTTTATTTCAACACTGTTTTTGTAATACTTGCTTAATAACAGGTAATACGTTAGCTGGTTTGCCGACATATACCATAAAATAAACTAAATTTTGCAACTAATTTCATTTTATATCACGTACATATAGTCAACTAGCTTCCGCCCGCGGCTTTGTCCGCGTAGTATGTTGATAAAAAGTAGTCTTATGTCCTATTCCGGAGTGTATCCTATTCCTGTGCCAAATTTCGTCCAGTTCGATCCAGCCGTTTTGGAGTTATTGAGAAATAAAATAAACAACCGAACATCGTAACTTTCGCATTTATAATATTAGTAAGATTTTTGCCTGAAGAGGTCCAACCCTTATCTCAAAAGTGTTGCTATACTATATCCACCGAAGGCACTCATTGCATACCATCAGGTGATCCGTCCACTGGTTTGCAGAAAATATCTATGTTATAACCATTACCAAACTCCAAATGCGACACTAGCGCTCTCCCAAAACAAAACTTGAAGAAAATATTGTAGCTATTCCTTTTATTGCGTCCTTTTTTTTGTATTAAATTTTTTATGCTACTTATATCCTATTACATATTTTTTAATCGCCATAAATAATTTGAAGTTAGAACGTAATTTGTCTATACTAATATTATAAACAGGTAAAATTTGTAAGTTTATATGTAGGGGGTAATCTTTGGGACCGCTGGTCGGATTGCGAAAATTCTTTCACTGATAGGTAGCTACAATGTTTCTGAATGCTATAGGCTATAAAACATCACGTAACGATGAAATGGAGAAGAGCAGCGGGTGTAACCGCGTGAGAGTAGCTAGTATGAACTATTTGCAATAGAAGTTTATCGGGAACTTCTACGAAGATGGTAAAAAGTCGCTTAGTAACAGAAGAAGCCGTGTTCTTTAAATAACTGGCTAGAAATAACTAAATATGTAATGACAATGGCTAATTACAAACCAAAGTACTTAACGCCATGTCCAGGAATGTTGTTTACATTGTTGCTCTTAGTTAATTAAGAGTAAAAGTTGTTAAAAGTGCATCTAATTGTAACAATGTTTTTTTTGTACATGTACCTACATAATATAATTAAGAGTTAAATATACTTATCATATAAATAAAATTTCAAAGAATAATTCTTAAAGAAGACCTGAAAGAACTGTATGCAGTTTGACAAAGTTAATCAACTAATGGACTCACAAATGAGTGATATTATACGTTCTGATTTCAAAGTAGATTATATTTAAGAAACTCTCTTCAATGACGGACGAAATGATGTAATTTTTTTTGAGGGAAGTAATCTTCTACTGACTTCTAGATCTTCAACATATGTCTTCTCCCGCTCTGGGTGAGGCGAGAGGGAGTGTTAGACTCTTACTGACTAAAAACCTCCCAGTTCCTTCTCCTGGTCCAGGCTGTGGCTGCGGTAAATTGTCGCGCTTGCACCCGCATCTCTGTACACCTATTTGATACTAGCGATCCCACCCCGGTTTCGCACGGTTGCAAAGCTGATACTAAATTCCTTGACTACTTAATGCATGTTATCCTAATCCTAATATTATAAATGCGAAAGTTACTCTGTCTGTCTATCTGTCTTTTCTTCACGCCTTAACTAGCGAACTGATTTGTGTGAAATTTGGTACAGACATAGTTTGGAACTCGAGAAAGGACATAGTATAGTTTTTATACCAAAAATCCGCAGGAAGTCGCTATTCCACGCATACGGAGTCGCAGGCAAAAGCTAGTTATACATAAAAAAATTCCTCTTTAATCACACTATCTATTAAAAAAAAACTGCATGAAACTCAGTTGTGTAGTTTTAAAGATTTAAGCGTACATACAGGGATATGTACGCGGACAGAGAAATCGACTTTGTTTTATGTGATGATGCAGGTACGAAAATAAAAGATAGATTCTGTACGTTCACTCCTTAAAAAATATAGAATTTAGTGTCATTAGCTACTGTCTCTTAACAAATTTAATCTCTTCATTTACGTAAGTAACTGTCGAGGTAAACTGTATGAAGTTAATACTAAAAAAATCCAATTAAATTATTAATGCTCATACATATACCATATCATATTTATACCTTGTTATAAACATCACACATCATCAGCCTAGAAGGGCCCACTGTTGAGCAAAGGCCTCTTCTCACACGGAGAGGGTTTGAGCATTAACCACCACACTTGCTTTAGCCGGATTAGCGATTTCAAACTTGTAATTAGCAATTATAACCGCAAGTTTCTCACGATGTCTTCCTTCACCGTATGTCAGTGTGATTTCAATGATCATAGAAATTACATGTATCACGAAAATACTCACTCATTGGTCCTTGCCAGGTTTCGAAAGCGCACCCTCGTGCATGAGTAGCGGGAGTCGTATCCTCCGGGCCATCACGGTGTTGACGACTTATAAACATAAACACAAAACAAATCAACAACAAAATATACGCAACATTTTACAGTTTAGCGTAATTAGTCTTACGCAAACTTCGAATTATGACTCAACTGGATGACCACAGATGACTAGGTTCGCTTTTCTCTCATATACTTTTGCCCGCTAAACAATAATAGTAATGAAGTTTGCTGTATATCAGTAAGGATATGCAGCAAACTTCTAGGTCTATTCAACCAATAACAGACCATCTCCTGTCCTCATTTTTGCATGACGTGTTATTCTAAACTCAAATATATCATATTTATTTAGTCAACTTTGTTATTCTCAAAGTGTCGTGTCTTTAGAATTTGTTCCTTTTTTAAATGTTTATACAAATTTATTATGTTTCCTTTAATATTTTCTATATTAATGGCGATTTGTGAAGCGCCTTGTTCTGTCGTAAACCGAGAATTGTTGCTGTTTGCTACTACGAATTTAGTGTGAGTTGTACATAATTATTATTTGAAAAACTTTAATTATAATATAATGTGGGAGAACCCTTTAAGTTTAGGAGAGCCATGCATCGGCACGAATGAGTCAGATGGACCGGAGTGATACCACGGCCTCACAGAAAACCGGCGTGAAGCAACACTTACGTTGTTTTGCTTTGTGCTCGTTTCACATGTACACTACAAGTGCTAATGGGAATATCTTGCTTCGCTATCATCATCATGATCACCAGCCTGTAGATAAGACCACTACTTTGATCAGCCTCCCTCTTACACGGAGAAGACCTTGAAATTTTTCACATTGTTACTTGCCTTTTAGCAAACCCTCATGAGTGGCGTGGCTTCTTAATTCCTCATCCTCTGAGCAACTAGAAAAACTGTCAGCAGACAAACTGATTTAAAACAATCGTCAGTTTAGATTGAATTCAAAGATGGTTCCTATACCTCACCTGTGTTATTATGAGTTGAGGGCCTGATAGCCATGGTTGCGGGGTAAGCTCAATAAGGTACCGCGGCCCAATAAGTATTACACTCCTCCTTCGTCTCTCATGGTAGGCAAGAGAGTCAAGACTCAAAAAAGGGCTGATGAGGATGACTATTTGCACTTTCCAACCGATTAATAATTTCTTATTCTATGAAAATTCGTTCGCCTGCTGTTGCTAGGAAATTCCTCTTTTGGAGTTAAAGTCTTAGAAATTACTGAACCGATTTTAATGAAACCTAGTACTTGCTAGACAAAAATTATGGTTCACCGCACAAAATTAAACCATGTATCACTTAAATCAATTTTCGAAACTCCGTCCGGTTTGGCGCTCTTAACAGCCTCCATAAAGACGCATCTTGAACTTGAAATTATAGAAACAGATGATGTGTGTTCAGTACTGGACGACTTTCAACTGATAATGATGATGATAAAAAAAAATTTGACGTCTTCGCTTCGCGTTATGATCCAAGGAATCTGAAACCCCTACCTGGCATACCAACGTTAATACCAACGCCATGCTTAAGTACTTACTACGTGGGAAGGAGTTTTTGTGCGTAATTATTATACTTACATACCTTCCTACTAATCGTTGGTCGATAGGTTGGCAGCAATATAGAAGCGCATACAACATATTTATCAACGTTTTCTTCAGTGGATTTATGCCAAATTTAGTTGTATGCTTTACTAGCGACACGCCCCGGCTTTGCACGGGTGCGGACCTCATAAAAAGTTTCTACATTTAAATAGATGTTTATACATATGAACTTGTCTTAACATTATCTATTATTAACTGTATCTATGAAAAATTCTGCATCAAAATTCGTTGCGTAGTTTTAAAGAATTAGGCGTACCTACATAGGGATATAGGGACAGATAAAGCGATTTTGTTTTATACTATGGTAGTCATGACGTTTATTTAGGAATTCTGCCTACCCCACTACTACTTACATATGCAGTTTTATTTTTGTAAAATATATTTTTATTTTGAAAATTGTAACGTATTTTAACGTCCACGTGTGTTACATTACTTAAATGGAGATTGACAGTTGAGTGCATTATATCGACGTTGACGACAACGTCTCTATTCCCGGAGGGCCTGGTGCTAGTTTTTCGTTCAACACGGCAGCACTTACAGCCTTAAGCCCTCTGATTGGTTGCTTAACTTGGCCAGGCCAATCACAACGCCAAACTTCACACACGTAGGTATGTGTATATCGATCGCCTTAAATAAAGTAAAGCAATTTTACACTAGGCCTTTTTTGTGAGGGGAAAATCATCAAATGACTTCTCCTGCCCAAGTGTCAGACTCTTACTGACTAAATACCCCCCTAGTCCTTCTCCTGCTCTGGGCCGAGGTCGCGGTGCCTCATTGCGCTTATCCCGCAACCCCGGCTGAACCATCAGCCCTATAGGGCCCCGTCTGTGGTGGTCTATTGGCTCTTTGAGGCGCGCGCGGAACGCTACGCGCCGTACGCTCGGGCTTCACTAGGCCCTAGGATCTCTATTCGAAACAAATTCATCTAGAATCCTAGATCCGCAGATTTTGGCTAACATTACTTACCTATTAGTGTCGGCCTTTGCGACAGCACAGTATACAGCTAAACTATTCTTTAATAAAGATTTCGTTCCGAAAACTTTGCTTAGGACTAGGTTTATCAAGAGGAGAAAATCATCAATCACTATTGGCTGGTTTAGGTAGTGTGGGAGAGCCATGCTTCGGCATGAATGGGTCGGCTCGACCGGAGTGATACCAAGGCCTCACAGAAAACCGGCGTGAAGAACCATAGCGTTGTGTTTCGCCGTGTGAGTGAGGTTACCGGAGGCCCAATCCTTCCCCACCCCCAATCCCTCCTCAATCCCTAAATCTCCAAATCCCTAATCCCTAAAAGGTCGGCAACGCACTCGTAACTTCTCCGTTGCGGGTGTCCATGGGCGGCGTTGATTACTTACCATCAGGTAATCCGTCTGCTTGTTAGTCGATCTATTACATAAAAAAAAACCCTAAAATGACTCTGAGTTCGGTAAAGCTATTCTTTAGATGAATAACAGTCATTAAATTATAGGTACCTACTGCCGCTGCAAGAAAAGAGAAATGCAAAGCGTTCCTACAACGTCTGAATGACGTATTAGAATATAGCGTTATCAGATAAACACATAATACTAAAGGAAATAATATATCCAAAAATAACTCCGACGCCTCACAAATAGAAAATATCATACACGCAATTATGTATTAAATTGATAAACGAGACAAAATCCTTTGTAGATTGTTATCTTGTTGCTATAAATATTTAGGTAGGTAGGTATGTATTAACATGTACCTATATGTATATCGTGTAAATAATATATCTTCAGTAAACGATATCTATCTATCTATCATTTCTTGTTGCTATATTATGTTGGGATAAAATTTTGTCAAGTGCATATGAAATTTCTATTATTATTTGACATACGGTTAAGAAAAATATCGTGATTGGACGTGACCTGGACTGGAATAAAAATCGTACATTTTGCAGCCTAAACATCGATGAATTCGCATGGAAACAGTGCAAGCAGTTTTCTATATAAAATCTTGTAAAACTAGACAAACAAATAGCTTTTTATAGTGTAAATGTACTGGGATTTTATTCGTTAAAAGTTATGACTGTTTTTTTTTTGGAATTGGGGGCAAATTAACAGATGTATAACTTGGTAATAAGAGATTACGCCCATGGACATCCAGACAACACCACAATAGTCACTTTTTCATATTGCTTGCATATTTTTCACCAAATGGTCTAATTTATAAGAGTCAATGAACTATTGAATCGACCTGCTTTGATTAGGACTTCATTCGTGAATTGTGTATCACAAATCATAGCAGGCTGAATAGACATGACAGCGAAGAAAATTCAAATCTAGAACAGGATTTAAAAATACTTTCCATATATAAAAATGCCATTTGGAGGTCGCGACTAATTCAGTCATATTGTAGGCACTGTTTAGCCGTTTGATCATTTGTTCATTTAGATTAATTATTAGGAAATACATGGAGTTTTCACTAATGTTGAAAAAAATGGGAGGGGCAAGAATTGTGACGTCATCCTTGAATTTGGATCCTCGATCTATCTGCTAATCTAAATGTGTTCAGCAAATTTTAGTGATAAAGGGACAAATGTCCAAGTAACGCAAGCATTTTAACGAGCTACTCTCGCACGGTTTCACCCGCTGCTCGGCTCCTACGGGTTCTAGCGTTCTGTTTTGTAGCCTAATAGCCTTCATACATAAACGGACCAACGATCATAAAACCAAATTGTTCCATTCGAAACAGCAGTTTAGGAGATTAGTGCCTTCAAACTAACAAACTCTACAGCTTTATAATATTAGTATGTATATTATATTTGTCTTCTTCGATTAATCCTTCTGTATCCCATTATGATGGACTGTGAGACCCATCTCATCATCCAAATATACCCTTAGCATTAAGTTTACCAATTCACTGTCTTTGCGCAATAAAGTTATGCATCAAACTAGCCCGCGTTAGCCGGATGAAAAGTAACCTAGGTATGTGTTTTTCCCGATTCAATTGTTTTTTGTGCTAGAGTAATGTGAAAGAGTTACAAACATGCATCAATTTAGTTAGAATGGACTTACAAACTTTCGCGATTGTAATATTAGAAGTATATTATATTATTTTTATTTTTGCTGCATTGTTATCACCTGATGGTTGGCTGTTCTGTTAGCTGTCAAAGTGTTTTCATTATTTTTTATGTGATAGGTCGTCAAACGAGCTAACGTGTTAACAAAGGAGGAGTTGCCGACTTTTTGGGGATTAGGGATTAGGAGATTTTGGGATTGGGGAAGGATTGGGCCTCCGGTAACCTCACTCACACGGCGAAACACAAAGCTGTGGTTGTTTAACGCCGGTTTTCTGTGAGGCCACGGTATCACTTCGACACATTCGTGCCGAGGCATGGCGCTCCCACATTTAAACATGACATTAAATCCTCCAATTAACAGTATGTGCGCTATAAAATATATATGTATATGTACCAAATAGAATAATCATCTTCAACAGTACTTTTGTCAGTCGTGTCTCAGAGATGACCAAGTGGTCTCTTTTAACCAAAAGGTCACTGTTGACAGCATTCCTTTGTTAGAGTCATTAGCACATAACTCAGCTTATGTGCATCGTGTGACAACAACTTTAGAGAAAGTTTACCTTTTTAAGTGGCCCGAAAATTGTTGTCTGTTACTTCTTACTCTTTCGGAAAAACCGAACATTTCCGAACTCGTTCGGAGACGTTCGGGTTGATGTTCGTGTGAGTTTTTGTAATGTATATATTTTCTGCATAAGTACTTTATTTTAATTATTCTTTTTCCTATGTGAGAAGTTTGGGATGGATGCTCTTTTATTGGTAAAAAGCAACTATAAAAGATGCATCAAAGTCCGTTGCGTAGTTTTAAAGATCAAAGCGTATAGGGACAAATAAAGTGACTTTGTTTTATACTACATACGTAGTGATTGCAATTCAGATTTTTATTGTCAAATAGGATAAGTATTTACCTTAGAAATGACCTTATTCTTGTTATTACACGTCTTTATATTAACACTAGCTACTCTCGCGTGGTTTTACCCGCTGCTCAGCTCCGTTTAATCGTAGCGTGATGTTTTATAGCCTATAGCACTCAGGAACATTGTAGCTATCTATCAGTGAAAGAACTTTGGTAATCCGACCAGCGGTTCCAGGGATTACCCCCTACATACAAACTTACAAACATACAAACTTATAAACTTAGAAATTTTACCTCTTTATAATATTAGTATCTTAGATAACAAATATCCAAAAAAGTGCTTTTCAACAACATTCAACAACATTTACATACACACGACAGTTCCAGTACTTAAACCCTAAAGGGCTACAAAAAGGACTAGCATCGAATATGTCTAATAATACGGCCCTGCTATAAATAGATAGCGGGGTAGAATCGCAACTAGGGGGTATGGGGGTAACCTCACCACTAATGCATAGTTCCAAGTGCTGTTTGTATTGATTGCTTTTTACTCGAGTATTTTGCCTCATTACTTGAAAACCCTGTAACGATTGCTTGGAAAAAGCTATTTTACTGCCCTTAATAAGCAATAATGCTATTGTTGTTCGTTCTATGACTTTTCCTATATAAAGAAGAAGACAGAACAGTTTTACGTCATTATAGTTTATCATCATCATCATCCTATAAATGCCCACTGCTGAGCAAAGGCCTCTTCTCATACTGAGAAGGTTAGAGCATTCATCACCACGCTTGCTCAATGCGGGTTGGCGATTTCAAACTTATAATTAGAAGTTACCGAATATAATACCTATAAAATGAAAATCGCTGATATCTTAATGATCAATTTAGTATTTCTACCCAATCTAAGCAAATTAACAAATTAACGCACATGCGTATGCAAAAATAAATTACAATGTCACCGAAATTGTAACAAAACAGCCTCGAAATCTCCATAAACGGAATTTTCTCCAAACAAAATCAGCTTAAATCCACTCAAAGTCCCATGAAACGTTTCAAAATCCCTTTGAGACAAATATCCGCTGCCATGGGACGTCTATTAGTGTAATCAAAGCTCGCTTCGAAGTACATAATCACAAGCATTACACCGTTATCCCATTGTAACGATAACGATTACGGTAGAAAAAAAAACCAGTAATCATTGTCGTGGGATCGAATAACAATGCTGTATATATAGATCAATATAATTTTACTTGATAATCAGTTGTTAATACTTGAGTCTGCTAGTTAATTGAGTTGTTTTTATTCTGATGTCTTAGTCTTTTGTAGCATATATCTTCTTATATATAAAAATGGATCGCAAAATGTGTTGGTTTTTTTTTTGTGAGGGGAAAATCATCAAATGACTTCTCCCGCCCAGGGCCGGGCAGGAGGGAGTGTCAGACTCTTACTGACTAAAAACCCCCCTGTTCCTTCTCCTGCTCTGTGCCGAGGTCGCGGTGCCTCATTGCGCTTATCCCGCAACCCCGGAAAATGTGTTGGTAAGCGCATAACTCAACAACGCCTGGACCAATTTTGCTAATTCTTTTTTTGTTGTGTTTGTTATTGTCAGGAGAAGGTTCTTATCAAAGAAAATATTAGAAAAGTAAAGGGGCAGATTAGGAAAAAGTGACCCTTTGATAGCGAGATAATTGGACCCGTGCGAAGCGGGGGCGGGCCGCTAATTATCTATAATTCTATACTAATATTATAAAGAGGTAAAATTTGTAAATTTGTATGTAGGGGGTAATCTTTTTAACCACTGACTGGATTGCCAAAATCTTTCACTGATATTTGTAGCTACAATGTTCCTGAGTGCTATTAAACATCACGCTACGATCAAATGGAGCCGAGCAGCGGGTGAAACCGCGCGAGAGTAGCTAGTCAAATATAGTCATTGTAGCTTACAGCTTGCATAGTAATTTGGTACTAGCTTTTGCATACGGCTTCGCCCGCGTGGTATTTTGATTAAAGCAGCTTATGTGGTAATCCAGGGCATTTTCTATCTATAAGGCACCGCGGTGTCGGCCTTGAGCAGAAGAATGAACGGGGTTTGCCCCTGGGCGGGAAAAGCCATTTGATGATTTTTCACTGACAAAAAAGGGCATCACCTACATGCCAAATTTCAATCGAATTGGTCCAGCAGTTTTTGTGTTAAAGATTAGCAAACATACATCCCTACATTCTCATAAACTTTCACATTTACCTATAATACTAGCTTTTTCCCGCGACTTCGTTTGCGTCGATTAGTGACTTCCTGCAGATTTTTTGTATAAAAACTAGCCTATGTCCTTTCTCGAGTTTCAAGCTATGTCTGCACCAAATTTCTAGAAATCGGTTCAGTAATGTAGGCGTTAAGAAAAGACAGACAGACAGAATTACTTTTGAATTTATAATATTAGTTTGGATAAGTAAGTAGCCCCGTCTGCACAGAGATATTAGATATTTGTTTTTGGGCTTCTTTACCGACCAATAGTTCCGAAAGATGATTAATTTTCAACAATTTTGTTTCAGTACAGATTTAATATTTATTTTTCTTACCTATTTACGAAATGACTGTGCAGACTACACGTACACTTAAAGCCTTCTGAGGAAAGGTTAAATACTTTTGTCTACCATTGTCTTTAATTTAGTAACAACCGACTATTAATTTGTCAAATATTAAGCTTAAAAATGCCTCTTTAAACGAGCAATGATTACATTTTAATGTACCAGTAGTAAAGCTTCTTCTAAACTACATATCTTGGTTAGTCATATGTGTTTTTATTTCTTAACAATTTCACACCTAAACAGCTAAACAGATTTTGATGAATATCATCTCTCTATCGTGCTATTGAACTCGATTCTCAGCTTTTTACGCCCTTCCATTGCCAACCATTTTACGGATAGCGTCACAACAAGACATATTTTTTGCGAAAGAAAAATTAAAAACGAAAGACATTCGGTGGGTGGGCTAAAAAAATCCACAATACATCAACGCTCGCAACGCAATTTTGTGAAAATAATTATTCAAAGAGTATGTATTATGACCAAGTTTTTATTTTAACCTTCGAATTCTCCTACTCCTGGTTTCATTGGGTACACAAACGTACACGTGACTCATTTGTTTGTTATGTTCCATTTTCAAATGTTAGCCGGTAATACCAACAACTCATTCATGTAACGAAATCATATAAAATTGAGCGACTCCGAAAAACCCAGTGCTGCCATTGTCAATAAAGATTATAAATAAATAATGTGTACACGCTTCAATTTTTTTTGTTGTTGCAACTTTTTTTTTAATCAACTTATTAGGTAGAGATTTTTGTTTCTGGGCTACTTTTTGGATTTGCAGTTGCACATGTTGATTAAATATAATTCAAGTTTTGATATTGTTATATCGTAAAATATGTTTGTGATGAGAAAATCCCAATTGAATATTTTATTAATAACTGGGCAGAGACCCTCTTTAATCACTCTTATCTATTAAAAAAAACCTCTTCAAAATCCGTTACGCAGTTTTATAGATTTAAGCATACATATGGGGATATAGGGACCGAGAGCGCCTTTTTTTTTGTATTATGTAGTGATTGCAATTCATATTTTTATTATCAAATAGTATAATTTTCCCTAAGACCTTATTCATCGGATGTTCAGCTAAAATTTCAAAGATTCAACTTTTATTGCTAAAAGCAATATGGTAACTTTTATTAATTTCATTTGTTGTCCTTTAGTGGACCTTGATTTCAGTGAAAGCATAAGTTGTCGAGTGTATGTTTGGCAATGAAACTTGCATCACGCCATGAAGGGAAACCCCGCGCGTCTCCAACTGATCTTTACAAATTACATAATGACTTATCGCTTTTTGGAATCCCCTCGATGTATTTCTCCCTCATCCGTTTTAAGTGTTTTAAGTAGTTCGTGTGATGTTTTTTTTAATGGTATAAGTCGGCAAACGAGCGTACGGATTACCTGATGGTAAGCAATCGGCGCCGCCCATGGACACCCGCAACACCAAAGGAGTTACGAGTGCGATGCCGGCCTTTTGGGGTTAGGGGTTGCGGATATAAGGATTGGGATTGGGCCTCAGGTAACCTCAATTACACGGCGAAACACAACGCTGTGTCTGTTTCACGTCGGTATTGTGAGACCCATTCGTGCCGAAGCTTGGCTCTCCCTCACTTAGTACTCGAAGTAGATCGTGTGATGTTTATAGTTTTTATAAGAAATTCGCAAATTATGTAGGCGTTGTAAACAAGCTGAGGTTGATAGGAAGGTAATATTTTATTTTGCTTCGTCATTCTAAGCATGCGGCATGAAACTTGAATGGAAACTTTGTTATTATAGGTATTATATTGTCTGTACGGTTGGCGTTGTGACTGGGCAACTGGCTACTGTGCTACGTGTCGCGGGTTCGATTCCTGCACGGAACAACACTGTGTAATCTACAAATTGCTGTTCCGGGTCTGGGTGTGGTGTGTATGTGAAATTATATGTTTGGGCAACCACGACACATAGGCTATCTGAGTGTGGGGCAAAGTTAATAAAAAAGCATGATTCGAAAACAATTAAGAGAGTCACTATTAGTCCAGTGTATATTTTAATTATAACTCCATTTTTTCAATACAAAAATTTAAAGAGCATTTGTTTAAAAACAAACAAACAGAAACGTTGCATTTAATGCAGTAAATTGGTGTAAACAAATAAATTGCCCTGATCATAGAACAAAAAATGAATAACAACAACGGTCTATTAATAACCGCTCCATAGTTTTTCGTGGCATCGGTTCACTGGCTCTGTATTGTATTGATGAGCAAAAACCGAGGTTTTTTGGTCTGAGAGGTAATCAGGCATTTGACATGCCACTGCCCACTCTAATACCCTCTTGACCCCGTATTTGTGAAGTTAATTCGATTAGAAGATTGATTTCCTAGTTTTGTGAACATCCTAATTGATTTTTATTTTCGACTTTTGATTAAGATGATTGGTTATTTGATTTAAGCTGTTGTGTACATGCATTTTGAGTTTGTTTTTCTTTGCGTGGTTGGTAGGGCTTTTCTTTGTGTAAGAAATCATCAAATGACTTCTCTAACCCTGGGTAGGTTTAGTAGAGTCAGACTCTTACAGACTACAAAACGCTCCTATTTCTTCTCCTGCTCCAGTCCGTGAATGCGGTACCGTATTACGTGGTTGATCATAATAGGGCTCAAACGCCCAGGATCTGCGAGGAACATTCCTATTTTCGATAGAAAATCTCATTAATATACTTAAAAAATACCATAAAGTTTGCTAAATGCTTGTCATTGAACTGATTCTATAAATTGGCGAAAAGCAAATGTAATAAATACTTATTATGTTTTTGGCTTACTCACGTAATAATTTGACGAGATACTCGACTAGTTTCAAGCCGTGCTAGAGGCCCATATTCATGAATGAATGGTGAAATCATCTCATGAATATGGGACTTTAGCATGGCTCGTCGTATCACGTCAAACTATTACGTGAGTAAGCCGAAAACATAATAAATAATTTAGAATGTCTCTTCGTGAGACAAGTTATAATAAAAATATGGCAAATTTATTGTAATAATTTAGTTCTTTATTTATACTTTAACGTACACATAATAACAAAGGTACATAAGGCGCGGACTTAATGCCATACGGCATAATAACAACAGTAAAAATCCATTTTGGTTTTATAAATAAGCTAAATCTTGCTTTAAAAGGGGGAACCGTCGCCGTTTAAAAGGTTCAGGTTTATCAGAACCAGCTCAAAAAGTCATAACCAGCGACCAATTTACACAAAATAACAGCTCTCAAACTACCTATCCTTATATTTTTATTTTTATTCACGGCAATTCATTCATTAATCGCGTCACCACGCAGACCCTCAATCGGTTTGGACGACACCCTCGGGGATTGCATGCCAGCCCTACTCGTCCACACATTCAATATTAACTAGCTTACACGCGGTTTTATTACTTCACTTTAATATCAATGTTCAGCAGCTTAGATTTTCGCTGACAATTTTCGTATGTTTTTTTTTTGATTCGGACGCCAATCGAACATTCGGATTACCTACCTGATGGTAAGCAATCGTCGCCGGCCTTGGACACTCACAATACTGACGGGCTACGAGTGCGTTGCAAACCTTTAAAGGATTAGGGTTTCGGCGATTTAGAGATTGGTGAAGGATGGCGGGAGGCGAAACACAATGCTTGGCTGTTTTCTGTGAGGCCTTGGTATCGCTTGGCTTTCCTACACCTTTGCATTAGACAATGGTCTGCCGCTGTGAACTATCTTGTCTCGTGTGTTGATCGTAGATACTTCTAGTAGATAGCTCAAAAGTTTTCTTTATTAGTAAAAAGGTATATAGAGCCCTATGAGAATTGTTTCTTCATACAAATACGATACACAAGTTCACGCTCATTCTTGATAGGATTTGCTCTCAAAAAATTCATAAAAAACTATATTAAGAAGAATAGCTTTTATTTGCTAGCGTTTTCTCGTTTGTCTGAACTATAATCAGCTAAATAGCAACATACTACACATACCACCTACATACAGTACGATCAGAAAATAATATCAATAAAACAGCACCAAAATCACCAGCAGACCTATTACACAACTTATAAGAAACCCCATCTTATCCTCGGACACTTAAAAGCGTTGTAACGACTCAAAAACGACTTTCCCATATAAAGAATGCTGTATCGCTCGGTACATTTCGTCACAGACACCATTGTCAGACGGCTGTCCAACAAGGAATTTAAATCAGTTGGTAGGTTCGCGTTTGTTATGTCAAAACCGCTCTCATGTACGAGTAATTATTCCGTTTACGCCTCAACTAGGTAATGTGTTTTGGGATAATTTTTCAAAGGTATTTTTCTTTGTAGGAAGGTGTAGAATGGAGATGTATTTCTTTAGCTGTTCTTATTTGTATCTTCAATTATGTTTGTTAAGGCCTCTAACTTAATATATAGTACTTTACAAAAGCACGCAAATAATGTAGTGCTTATGCAGTAAGATTCCTTTATATTATTAACATGGCCCTAAAGACATAATTGGCCATAACTGTACCTCCGCCTCACAACAAGACTGAAAGACGGTCTCCGGCCAACATAAGCGCGAGTCTGCGGACTGTGAGTAAGGATTACTCGCCGCCCGACCACAACCAGACCCGACCCGCCCCACCAGAACGAAGCGTACGGCGCGTAGCGCTCTACGCGCGCCTCAAAGAACCAATAGGCCACCACAGACGGGCCCTATAGGTCTGATGTTTAGCCGGGGTTGCGGGTTTCCTTCTTTCTTTCATTCTTTCTTTCTTCTACTTCCCCTCGCCTTACTCTGGGAGAAGACATTTGATGATTTTTCCCTTGACAAGAAAAAACACAACAAGAGAATTCATAAACACTACCATCATGTAGATCACAGACACAGGACGTGTATTCCAAACGTTACTGGATATTTCCAAAAAATACCCATTTTTACGATCAACTATTTGCTAATATGGGAATCAAATAAATGCCGTATTGACAAGCTTTGTGGTCACGGAACTATATTTAAGTAATTTACACTTTAATGCGGATATTCCAAGTATTTTAACAATACCTATACCTGATTTATTAATACCGTTAGGCGTCCATCATTCAACATCGACAGGTAAAATTGATAAGCTGAAATTGTGGATCATTTTTGCAAGTGATTCCAGACACTTTTGAAACAGTGTATTTTAAAGGACAGTTACAGCAATAGAACCAGATTTCTTAATATAATTTTGCTTTGGTCTTCCAAGCAAATTCCGTAATATGCAAAAAGTTTTTGTGGAAATTGTAACGGACACAAAGTTCTGAACGTACAGGCCGTAGTCCGCAGTACATGACCACCTCGAAGAATCTTCTTTTGCCGATTTGAAACATGCGTCGTTACTTCTAAAGTCAACGTGTCTGGTCTAGGGAGTAAACATGTTTCCCAAGTTCCGAAAATTCGTTTTAGGAATACAAACAACGTTGTAGTTTTCACGGCCTCACAAAAACTGGCGTGAAACAACTAGAGCGTTGTGTTTCGCCGTGAGTGAGGTTATCGGAGGCCCTCCCCCATCTCTTCCCAATCCTTAAATACCCGAAACCCTACTCGTTGGCCGACCTTTTCCCAAAATAAAGAAAAAATATAAAAAATACGATATCGTGGATTCTATCTGGCAGTACAGTTGTCCATCTTATTATGCGCACAACTGAAAATATCGTCCCAATTCACAATCGTTCTTATGCAGTAAGGAATTGCAAATGCAATTTCGCACTTTTGTAGGCAGCAGTGGCTTGGAATGACGCGAATAATTGCATACGTTTGCTTACTGCGCATCAAAAGGAACCATCTAGTGAATTTTCTTATGCCGTTGCCTTGTTTTTCATGTTTTCAAGGAGTGTAACGTTTTTTTTCTATCTTAGAATGGGCTAATTTCTTTTCCTCGTCTTGGTGACTTTTTTACGAAAGACCAGGTTCTTAAAGTCTTCGCTATCAATCAACATAAAAAGCATTTCTCAAAGCATCAGACAAAATCTTCGTCAATACCCAGAAACGTAAACAAAACAAAGTTAACTCTATACAAACGTAATTAAGTTCATTGTTGCCATAATAAGTATCATCTAACATCTAAATTTAACCAGCAGACACAGGAAATTCGTCTGGGTAAAGCAATTCACAGATAGCGTTAGAACGATGTCAAGGTAATCTTTCATCTCCAAAAAGTTCTTTGTCATGTTCAAGTTGGTTCGTATTATCCTGTTCAGAAATAGACTCGGTATTGATACGGCTTCGGTGGGCGTTACCTCCCATTGTTTATTGTTTTATGACATCGGTATTGCAATGTTCTTGACCTTCCCCGTGATTTGATCTTCTCTTATGTAAGCCTGTAAATAATCTCATGGTTTTTAAGGTTTTTGTACGTAATTTATAGCACAGTTGGTCTTAAATGTTCTCGTATATTTTAATGTCTTGGAAAGGAACGTTTTTACTGAGTTGTATTTTGCATTCTAAGTGTGAGTTTGTTTTACGTTACGACGATCGACACGTGTATGACGTTTGGCGCGCTGATTGGCCCACTGTAAGTTAACCAACCAATTAGAGGGATGAACGCGATACAGGTTCGATCGCGTTAATGTGAAGAGAACTTGTACTAGGGTGGTCTATATGACAGTCAACATATTATTAAGTTTAGTACAGCAAACAAAAAAACAGCTTCATTCTTAAAGGAACTTCCCTTACGAACTTTCAGAATGTCCGTGACGGAAAAACCGAACCGCTGTCCACCACGTACGCGGTATCGCGCGGAACCTTACGATTGATTATCTTAATTCCAAGTTAAACATATTTGTCGTGTTTAATTAAGCCTCTACGATAATTAAATACTTTTGACATAGTATCAATTCAATATATTAGGCATAATATACATTTCAATATTGCTAAGATCATTTTTACCACCAAAGGATGTCCTTTTAAAGCACATAATGGCACGTTCCACATAAAATTGATCGGCCCATACCTTGTATTTGGTTTGCAAATGCCATCAAAGTATGGCCAGCCTTGCAGCAATTAGTCCAGTGATAGTCAGGATTGGAAACTTAATTAAGGTGCCGTGGTCGAAGCTAGATTTTAATTAGGACTCAAAAGCTAGACAGGATACGCGGTGCAAACAAACCAATTACGGTATTTGATTATATTGATCGGTGTGATGATTTTATGTCGTTGTTGATGAAATTCTAAAACATTAGAAAGAGGAGTCAACATAGCTTCCGTTTTTTTTAATTCCTAAATTTCTTAAGTAGGTGTATAGCCATCATCGTTCCTTCTAATTTTCCACTAATAAATATTAATAACAAGAACTTATACTCCTCACAGAATAATCTAACCAAGTACTAAATGGATTGCGTCACCCGCCACAGTCTAATAAACCATCCAGTACATAACTTGTTCCTAATATTAAGAGATCAAATCGGTTACCAAAATCGTTTAGCATAGTCGCACACGCGACGACAAAGGCGTCCGGACATAATGAGCCATTAGCATATTTGCAGCATTACTGCTGGACAATTGGACGTAAATGATCCAAACGATGGACATGTAAGGCCGAATGTTTTCAACGATTTTTCCACGACCGCTTATTGCTAGGCTGTGGCGAATTGTATTGCTTTTTGTTTTCTATGAAATTAATCTTTAAATAATATTTTGTTTAAAGTAGTTTTGTTAGATGAAGCAGACATTTAGGGCTGCATCAGACATTTAAACTCAACAGTCATCGTTTTTTGCCTAATCTAGAGACCAATCCACACCATAGCTAACACAATTTTGCCTTCTGAGGCACCAGAAGCCATAAAAGCCTGATTCGACAAAACTTATTATCAATGGCTTATAGCGATTTCCTACCAATGTTATGAAGAGCGATATTGTAGTCCATACCTATAATTCAAGTGATTTGATGTGCTGTTATTATTTCAGCAGAACTGATCAGGAACACGATCAGACTTCAAGGAAACAGGGGTAAGCCCTTTCATTTATTCTTAACGTATCGGCGTACAAGTAATGCCGTACTAAAATATTAACCAAAAAAGGTGGTAGTTGGTTTTTGCAGTTTGTGCTTAATCATTTAACTTCCGATACTGATGGTCCAATCATTCGCTCATTCGTCTTTTGGGGGTTTTTGTCGCATTATTCATCACGCTATGTGTTTCCAAAATAACAGGGTTGCTTGTCACTTGAAGGATTACCACACTGAAGTGGCAGTGGGTAGGTCACATCTGTCGAAGAACCGATGTTTTTTGGGGTAAACGTGTTCTAGAGTGGAGACCACGTCTAGGCAAACGTAGTGTAGGGAGCCCTCCAGCTAGGTGGACTGCCGACATCCGCAGGGTGGCTGGCAGGTTGGATGAGAAGAACTGAACATTGATCTCAGTGGCGTACAAATGGGGAGGCCTGTGTCCAGCAGTGAACGACATCAGGTTGATGATGATTATCATGATGAACTTGTCGCCCATAAGAGCAATAGCATTGAATCCGTGTTTCATTTGTGGTGTTTGATGGGATTCTTCTTATGTCTAGCAAAGATATTTAAAGACCTTCTTTCGCTATTTTTATGTCAAGATTGTAGGGGTGTTCTTCAATCCTCCTCTACCCTATTCTTAATCCTAAAATCCCTATCTTTAAATTCCTAATAACCCACCAATAGGCCGGCAAAGCACTTATAGTAACGTCTTTGGTATTACCTACAAGTGTCCATTGGCGGCACTGATAACTTGCTATCAGGTAAACGGTCTGCTCGTTTGCCACCTAAAATAAAATTGTTACATGTTTCCTTTAATTATTAGGCTTTAGGTATTCTACGACCAGTTTTAATTGACAAATCAATACTTCTAGCAAAGAATAGTTGACTCCATATTTTTTATTTCATGCTCAAACGAATTCTTTTCATTGCAACCCTTTGAAGGCTATACCAATAAAATATAAATTGCACATCAACCAAGCAACGAGGTACAATTTCTTTTACTTCAGCCATTGAAAACGGATCCATTTCTATTTATAAATGTAAAAACAGCGAAGAATTCAATGTTTGAAAGCCTTAAACGCATACGAAAATAGTTTTCCTCTTGTCGGCTATTTTTAGACTTAGGTTGGTTATTAGGAACCATTTTGTATTGCTAAGTTAAACTTAATAGCGTTATCAAAATATGGAGTGGAAAGTAGGTCTCTTGAGGGTTACTCGGGGATTATGGCAGGGTTATTTATACAGTACATTTATAGTACTGGTTTAATTGCAAAGGAGGGGCTTGAAACTAATATATCTTTTCGATTCGATTTTGTAATTTTTTCAAGGCATAGTAATGGGATTGGCATTGAAATTCCAGGGAATTTCAGGGGATCCTTTTAATCGTGAGCTTCTAGGTCATTGCATAACTTCCTAAATGCTCCTTTACTGAGCCTAAAATGGTCTTAGCCGACGAGGACACATTTTTGAATTTCGAATTGTTGTTTTCTGTAAAATTGCTATAGAGAATGATAAGATCAGTTATCAACTTACCGATACCGTTAAATTATTGTCGCTAATAGGTAGCAATAATTATTTTCTCACCTAGAAGTCCTAATTCATACCAGAAGTCTTAAACTTGCGTGAAAAAGAAAGAGTTCCATATATTAATAATACTGTAAACCTTGCCGCGGTCTTAGGCACTGGTACTGGCTTGAATAGAGACATTGATTGTGTTGGATAGTCCATTTAGAAGGAAGGTCCGATGAAGGCTATAGGTTATAAAACATCACGCTACGATTGATAAAAGCATAGCAGTGGAAGAAAACGGGATAAGGTAGTAAAAATATGTAATCATAATCTCAAGGGTTTTTTTTAACTTGGCACGCTGTTGTAGCAGCGGTAAGACCCCTCTTTGAGGAGTGGCATGAAAGACGCCACGGCGTACTCACCTTCCGCCTGTCGCAGGTGCTTACCGGGCACGACAGCTTCGGTAGGTTCCTGTTTCGGATCCAGCGGGAGGAAACGTCATTTGATGATTTTCCCCTCACAAAAAAAGGGTTTTTAACCAGTCAAATAAAAGAGCTCCTGGCCATTCGTACTTTTCATTACAATAAATCATAATTATTAGATACGTTTGCATTTGTCTGTAGAGGTGAAAATTCGGTCAGGAGGACAGTACCATTAATTTATTAGCAAGTAGAGCCTAAATGACAAGGCAAGCTTAATGAGGTAGTAAATAATTGCCGCGCGTATCGACGCCGCGTCTAAAATATTGGCCGTTCCTATTTTGGTAAGCGCGGAAATATTTGTTGCTTACTTGTCGATGTTGATGTGGACGGTTTTTATGGCCGGCTTTGTTACTTTTCGCAGCCAAAATTATTAATTGATGTTGATCCGAAATTCGTGGATCAAGATCGGTTGGTTACACATAGGAAGATCGATGACAAAGTTGAACGGATGATGTCATAAATTGTACATTGCGTCGAAGTTTTGTGCGGTTTTCATCATCATCATCATCATCAGCCGGAAGACGTCCACTGCTGGACAAAGGCCTCCCCCTTAGTGTGCGGTTTAACATGAATAGAAAAATCCTACTGTAGGGTAGTAGGTGATATCATCTCGCCTGGTCAAAGGTTATGTACTGCTTTTCCGATCTTGAGAACTTTGCTTTCTGTTCCCCAACTGTCAAAAAGAGACAAATTCAGAGATTTTGGAATAGAGTTCGGTTATTGATTTCGGCAGTGAGCTATTAAAGTGTGTACAGAATCATGTTATACGAGTTTTAGTGTTACAAAGTATTTTTTTCGTTAGAAGTTTGTGAACCTACTATTAAGTAGTCTTAATATTTTTAGTCATAAAATTCATAAGTTCTTTTAAGGCTGCTGACCTATTTATATTAGAAATGTCTAGTTGAAACTTTATTTTTCCCTTTTTCCTAGCGGCAGTTTTCTTAATAAAAGTGGTCAGGACCTTATATTAGCAGTTTTATAATTACATCTATATAATAATGGTGACTGTACTATTTATCATACCTTAAGCTTTCGATGTGCCAACAATTTCGACGATGTTAATGGCACATGACCGCTAGTCGAGAGCTATTATGTACCGCAGCCTCGGCCTAGGGCAGGAGAAGGAACGGGGAGGTTTTTAGTCAGTAAGAGTCTGACACTCCCTCTCGCCTCACCCTAGGCATGAGTAGACACTTGGATGATTTTTCCTCTCTCAAAAAAAATACTGTCGATCAAGTCAGGTTAAAAAACTAGAGGAGGCCCAAGCCTTATCCTCCCCTAATCCCTCTTCAATCCCTAATCTCCCAAAGGTCGGCAACGCACTCTACCGTAGTTGCGGGTGTCCATTGGCGGCGCTGATTGCTTCCGTCTGCACGTTTCTCTTGCATGTAATCCGTGTGTTATAAAAAAATAACGATTTTATTCATATTTTCTCTATATCTTTGAATTCCATCTGCCTTCAACAGGTCAGGTATCTGTTACCCTCTGTTCTATTAAGGTTCGATAACGCCCCCGCAACGCCGACCGTGGGCGACCCTCGACAAACGACATACCTATTTAATTTTCTTTTAGCAAATAAATATTTTTATAACATCGCTGTGTTTGAATGTGCAATAGTAATTTAATAGCTCATGATGAACTGGATTTGTTTGCTTTTTTCTTTTTTTCCGAAAGTATTTTGCATTTGGTAATCTATTTTAAAATTTTGATATGATTATCACGATGAGTTATTACCTGATTAGTCAGGGTTGCGGGGGTGTACCGCGGGTTCGGCCTGGAGCAGGAGATGAAACGGGGTGGTTTTTAGTCAGTAACAGTCTTCCTTCAGAGAAGTCATTTGATGAGCTTTCCCCCAAAAAAGGTCAAAAAAGTTTTCTTTTTTCTCTTTTTTATAACTTGTCTCTGCATTGTTCTCACTTAGGGGTACAATAATGTATACTAAATGTTATATCAATGAAATTGTTAAAGAAATATTATTTTTTAAAAAGAGTAACGATGGAGTTTCTATCTCGTTCTTCTCCATTCTAATCTACAATTTGGAATTAGCACCTAGCTTCACTGACGAACAGACTGACAGAGAACTATTCTATTTTGACGTTTCAAAAGTTTATGGTTAAGTTGGAATAAATGATTTTGACCTTGACGTTAAACAGGCAACATTTTTTGAAGTGAGAGACTCGCCAAGCTACTTCGGCCGCACTGTAGTCCTACGATAAATTTGACAAACCCCTAATTCCCATATACATCATGTCAAAGGATTATTGTAACATTTGCACTAAGCTAAAACTACTACGACTTAAAGTAATGTTTTACTTTCTATTATATTTATACTTAAAAACCTTTTTGTTGCACAAATGCTTATTGCATTTACTGCATTTAGTAAGTACTTGATACCCGATTCTGTCCTGGGTCCTATACATATTTGCTTGCATTCAAAGTTTAATCTGCATAGTGCCAATTCAAATTCAGTACGTGGACCTCGATACCGATTCAATCTATGCTTTTAACTACATCTTTTGATTCTGATAGCATTTATTTATGTATTTATGTGCTGTATATTTATATATTTTGTGTATTGATGTGCGTTTTGTTATATAAATGTTACGTTTCTATGTTTTTTATTTTTGTTTTTGAATGGTTGTGGTTATAAGTCATTGTTTTGTACTTCACAGAAAACCTCATTAAAATGTTAATTATATTATTTCAGTTTCTAAATTTTTCTTTTAAATATTTATTATATTTCGACTTTACTTTTTAAGAAGTACAATAAGGTATTCAAAAATACTTACACTTATTGAATCTTTTTTTTATATAAAATAGAGTATGCTATTTGTAACTATTATGTGACAAAAACCGTAGTAAAGTATAGTTTTGTCATTTCGATACAAGTATTGACTTTAATTATTTCGTATTGTATACAAGAACTTGAAAGAAAAAGAAAATTGATCAGCCTAATAAAGACTGGCTAAAATGAGTACGTCGGTTCTTGTAAATTACAGGATTAAATTTTTTGACGTTGCTATAAACCACTTTCCTGGATGATGACACATTGAGGACTTTTTTATATACTTTTTAAAATTATTATTATTAAGAAAGACACCAAAGTTTCAGACATAACAAATCTCTGCCAGCCGGCAGAAGGATGATCAATAAAAGGTTTGTTATAACAATATGTTTGTTGGTTTGTCGACAGGTGGGCGGCGTGGTCGGCAATGGGATGCTTCGGCTCGCCAGGCGGCAAGAGCAGCGAAGACGATGCGAAGAAACAGAAGCGTCGCAGCGATGCCATCACCAAGCAGCTGCAGAAGGATAAGCAGGTCTGTTCATCATCATCATTATCTTCGCCAGCTTATAATTGCCCCTCTGTTATGGAAAGACATCTCACACACAGAAGGCTTGATCATCAATCACCACGCTTGAATCTGAGAATAAGCTACATTGGTACTTGCCTCGCTTCTAACTTGTACCGGGTTACCACGACATACGCCAAGATTACTATTAATAAAGATGTCTAACTGTGAACATCGGGAAACAGTAGCCTAGCGGTATGCTAAAAAAACAAATGACTAACACCTAGGCAGTTACGAATTTGGGTAGTTTCAAGTCAAAAATAAATTAATTCTACGTTTCAATACAATAAAATATTGAAAAATAATTATTCTTTTATTCATCGATCTGTCGATACACAACATTTTTTTGTTTTATGTTGTTTTCCTAACGGTGTACTATAAAGAATATTATTATTATGTATGTCTTTACCAATCACGGGACCACAGGGTCCCGTATTATTATTATTTTTCGATGTTTTAAGCAAATTTTTAAGAAATAAGTAAGTTATTTGACGCAGAAATCCTATGACGTCACAATTTGAAGTTTCATACAAATTTCATAGAAGAGTATAGTGAATTTGACTAGTTGGAAACTACCGTATTGTGCGAAGAAGGCGGGAGGGGGGAGGTCTTATATTAAAATGATTTAATCAACAATTCCCTTAATGGTGTTTCAGCTATATCGCGCGACGCACCGGCTCCTCCTGCTGGGCGCGGGTGAGTCCGGCAAGTCGACCATCGTGAAACAAATGCGCATCCTACACGTAAACGGATTCTCCGACAAGGAGCGCCGGGAGAAGATCGAGGACATCAAGAAGAATATTCGAGATGCCATACTTGTGAGTACCAGGGAAATCTAAACTAATATTATAAATGCGAAAGTAACTCTGTCTGTCTTTTCTTCACGCCTAAACTACTGAACCGATTTCTGTGAAATTTGGTACAGACATAGTTTGAAACTTGAGAAAGGACATGGTGTAGTTTTTATACCAAAAATCTGCAGGAAGTCACTATTCCCACGCGAACAGAGTCGTGGGTAAAAGCTAGTAGTAATATAGTTATTATTCATTAATTCAACGTTCCTATGACTACAGTTCCTTTTCCTTAAAGTCGTAGATAAAAATCTAAAATCACACTAAGGGCTGATTTTTCAAAAGTCAGGTAAATGTTATTTGAGGAATAAAATTGTTACTGTCACTGTCTTATACAAACATTTTGACGCAAACTCTCATCTAACCATTGAAAAATCAGCCCTTAATCAAGTATATAAAAATTATTTTTAACAAAAAAAAACAGACTTCAAAAAGTAAACTAAAAAGCAAAAAATAATTTTACTTCGTTTATAGTAATACATATTTTTATTTAGTTAAATAGAAAATAAATATTTTATAATCTTGAAGTTAGTCGGTGAGAACCATCCTCCTTTTTGGAAGTCGGTTAAAAACACTTAACCAATTGCTCTTATAGAGTACAGCGAGTAAAGAATATTCTGAAAAGGAGGATCCTTCGACTAGGCGAGGTGTTCAGCCTGGCGGGCTACAGCCCAACAATTGTACATTGGAATATGGGATCCGTGTTTCCTTCAAAAATTCACTTGCGCGATGTAGAATTTGTGACGCCATCTGTTGCACATTGTCATTACTATGTTCGTCGCCTCCCCGTCAACACTAAGAGGTATTGACAAACCTAATGATTCTAAACTCAACATCCTTAGCAGCAGAAATACAAGGTTCCATAAGCCTTTAATACTAGCATCAGATCAGATATTGTCATCTAATCTACATATAATTGCCAAGTTTCATAATGATAATATAATAAAAAGCGTTGTAATGTCATTTTGATTCTTAGATTATAATTATTGCATAATTTGTGACAGGTCAACCTAATGAAGACTTGTTAAAAATGGTGGCTGAATTCAAACAACACAGGAAAGAAAAATCTAATAAAAACCCACGCCAAAAGAGTTAGATCATTTTAAATAGTTATAAACTTATAAATAATTGATCTTATTACAGGTTTTACAGGATGCTACCCTCTAAGCATTTAATTTCGAAGAATCATAGTCAAAGCATGTAAATTCATAATTACATGGCGCTTATGAAAATTCAAAAATGAATTGACCATTAGGCCATGCCTCAGTAAAGGTATGTCGGTTGGTTGGTCTCAAGAAAGTGGCGTATAGAGGAAAAATAACAAGAAACTCCATAATCGTTCTCAAAAATATATCTCTTTTTTCCAGTCTCCTGTCTTTTTACAGTGTTGTAGTAAAATAAAATAATTATAATATTTGATTATATATTGTTTCAGACAATCACGGGCGCTATGAGCACCCTCACGCCCCCTATACCGCTTGAAAAGCCCGAGAATAAGGCGCGCGTCGATTATATACAGGTGCGTTATTTTTTATAACTTTTGACCAATACACTAGTCGGAATACTCAATTATTCTTGTTACCTGATTGATGTCAATTTTAATTATTATATTTTCGGCTTACTCACGTAATAATTTGACGGGATACTCGACTAGTTTCAAGCCAGACGCAACTTATTATATTTTAAGAAATCTTCCACTTTATGGTTTCATCTGTGCTTAGGATGCATTTACAAACATAAAATTTTACGTATACATTACAACTAGACCCGGAACAATAATATTTGTGTCACCTAAGTGTGGGAGAGCAAGGCTTGACCGGAGTGATACCACGGCCTCACAGAAAACCGGCGTGAAACAACCACAGCGTTGTGTTTCGCCGTGTGATTGAGGTTACCGGAAGCCCAATCCTTTCCCTCCCCCAATCCCTAAATCTCCAAATCTCTACAAAACCCTACAAGGTCGGCAACGCACTCGTAACTTCTCTGTTCCATGGGCGGCGCCGATTGCTTACCATCAGGTAATCCGGCTGTTCGTTTGCCGACCTATTACATAAAAAAAACTAGAATTTGTAATTTTATAGTTCTTGATGATTTTTAGTACGAAAAAGGGGTTGGAATTTGGAATTTGTAATGTTTTAAAGCGTGTATGTATTGTGTTGTAGGACGTAGCGTCGCAGCCGGACTTTGACTACCCGATGGAGTTCTACGAGCACACGGAGGCGCTGTGGCAGGACGCCGGCGTACAGCGCACCTACGAGCGGAGCAACGAGTACCAGCTCATCGACTGCGCCAAGTAGTACGTACTATACGCTTTGCTATTTTATAAAAATATATTTCATACAAAAACTATACTTTTCTATGAAATTTGTATAAAACTTATTAACAATTAACTTACTTTTTTCTTAAAATGTATCTAAAAATATCTAAATTTTAATGTATCAATCGATCGATGAAAAAATGTATAGTTATTTTTCAATCTTTTTTTTGCATTGAAACGTCGAATTAATTTATTTTTGATCGAGCTAGCTACCCAATTATGTATTGTAAATGAAAATAAATGACACAATATTTATTTTTTATTTTTAATGTATATGTACGATATCGTTACAGTTTCCTGGACCAGGTGCATATAATAAAGCAGCCGAACTACACTCCGACGGAGCAGGACATCCTGCGCTGCCGAGTGCTTACCTCCGGCATCTTCGAGACGCAGTTTGTCGTTGACAAAGTCAATTTCCAGTGAGTTACCACCTCCTTAACGCTATCTCCTAGGTCTTACTCGACCGCCATAGCTAAACAAGAGATATAGATTTTTTTGTGAGGGGAAAATTGTCAAATGATATCTTCCGCCCAGGGTGGGAGGGAGTGTCAGACTCTTACTGACTAAAAACCCTTCAGTTACTTCTCCTGCTTTAGGCCGAGGCTGCGGTGACTTCTTAGTCGGTGTTGCGGCGCTTGCCCCGCTAAGGTTAGGAGATATTAAGTTGGGATCCCGAGTTAGGTTTCCTGGTTCTATATATTTATACGTTTAATGGTACATATAACAGTTCTACAACGTATATATAAACGTTCAGTGTTAACCAGGTTTTAAGACAAAATAAAAACATACATTGGATATTGCCATATCATAGTATTAAGCTCTGTTTTCTTGCATTAGACATGCTCCGATCTCCGATTTTTTACCCGCTCTCCCATCCTTGGCACAGCTTCTTATATTTCTGAAAACAGGCTATGTAATAAATAAGTGTCATACATACGTGTATATCGATTTTCGATAAAGTTTAAAGAAATAAAATATCTTTTGAATGTCGTCCACGATCCCGGGACGCGTCGGGCTTCAGTGTTCCGGTGTTTTCATGGTTGTATCTACATACTGTAGATCCTGGCTTATTTTATAATTAAGGCAAATTTTTCAATGGTTAGATAAAAGTTATCTGCGGAATAATTATGATGCTGTCGCGTCAGAATGTTTGTATAAGACAGTGACAGCAACAATTTTATTCCTCAGATAATATTTATCTGACTATTGAAAAATCAGCTTTAAATATAGTAATTATTGTAATTTTTACTTTTGAAAAAATTAACTTAAACTACCCTTGAACATTCCAGCATGTTTGATGTGGGTGGTCAACGAGACGAGCGTCGCAAATGGATCCAATGCTTCAATGACGTGACGGCCATCATATTCGTGACGGCCTGCTCGTCATACAACATGGTACTGCGCGAGGACCCCACGCAGAATCGACTACGGGAGTCACTCGACCTATTCAAGAGCATATGGAATAATAGGTAGGTAGTTTGTAGCGATTTTACTTGTAGTGATTTTTTCTAACTAATCAAATTCAATATTTTTATCGAAATTTCAAAAACGATACTTTTTACGAATCTTGTACTTTAAAATAGCATGTTGTGACGTCATAGTATTTTAGGTCAAATAGCTCAGTTACATCTTAAGATATTATCTAAAAAGTTTCGAAAATTTTGACAGATCGATGAAGTACTTTTCAATAGTTTATTTTATTGAAACGTCAATTTACTTTATTTTTACCCAATTTTAATGATAAAAAAACGTTGGAAATTGCTGTTTTTTATGGTATAGGTTTTATGGTAAGTATAGCAAATGAGCAGACGGATTCCCCGATGGTAAGCATTCGGCGCTGCCCATGGACGGGTGTCCCACAAAAGCAACGCCAAAACTAAGGGTAACGAGTGTGTTGCCGACCTTTTGAGAATTAGGGATTTGTAGATTTAGGGATTGGGGAGCGATTGGAGGAGGGTAACCTCACACAGTTTAAAAGATCAGAGACTACTTGAATGACAAAAATGCATACCAAGATTGTTTACCTTTACTTAACCATCAAAATGGATACTATAGAGAGGTTTGTGTTGGTTGCAGATGGCTGCGCACGATCTCGGTGATCCTGTTCCTGAACAAGCAGGACCTGTTGGCGGAGAAGGTGCTGGCGGGCAAGTCGCGGCTCGAGGAGTACTTCGCGGACTTCGCGCGCTACGCCACGCCGCCCGACGCCGTGCCCGACCCCAGGGACCATCCCGACGTCGCGCGCGCCAAGTACTTCATCCGGGACGAGTTCCTTGTTAGTACACTTTCTTTTCTAAATCACTGTTTTTGTGAGGGGAAAATCATCAAACGACTTCTCCTGCCCAGGGTCGGGCGGGAGGGAGTGTCAGACTCTTACTGACTAAAAACCCCCCTGTTCCTTCTCCTGCTCTGGGCTGAGGTCGCGGTGCCTCATGGCGCTGACCCCGCAACCCCGACTGAACATCAGCCCTTTATGGCCCCGTCTGTGGTGGTCTATTGGCTCTTTGAGACGCGCGCGGAACGCTACGCGCCGTACGCTCGGGCCTGGTTCTGGTCGGGCGGCGAGCTGCCCTTACTCGCCGTCCTCAGACCTGCGCTTACGGTGGCCGGAGCGATCACTACATTGTACAAAAGAAAGTCACTTTCTCAGTCCCTATATATCTATGTATGTTTATATCTTTTAAACTACGCAACGGATTTTGATGCGGTTTTTTTTAATACATAGATTTGCTCGTTCCGAAGTACCGATTTCTATGGAGAAAGACGAGCAAAAACTGCATGGTTTCTTTTTCAATAACTTTTACCATTCAAGACAGTGGTTTCCAATTATTCAAATTCAATAATTTTATTCAAACGTCAAAATAATAATCTGATATGAAGTTTGTATGAAATCGCAAGTTATGACGTCATATTTATTATACTTATTTAAAAAAAAATTGCTAGATAATATCGAAAATTAAGTGTATCGACTGATCGGGAATTATTTAGTTATTTTCCAATAATTTACTGTATTAAAACAGCGAAATAATTTATGAAACTACCAAATTCTTCGTTACAGTATTAAATCGTATCTATTATGTGTGAAAAGTATAACACTTATTTATAGCCAAAGTATGTCGTGGTGGCCCGGAGGTTAAGGAGCCCTCTTCTCATACATGAGGGTGTGGGTTCCAATGTGACTTTTTCCGAGTTATATGTACTTTCTATGATTATTCAGACACCACTGACACACGGTGAAGGTAAACATCGTGAGGAAACCTGGACTTATAATTTCTAGTTATAAGTTTGAAATCGCCAACACGCATTGAGCAAGCGTGGTGATTCATGCTCTAACCTTTCCGTATGAGAAGAGGCCTTTGCTCAGCAGTGGGCACTTACAGGCTGATGATGATGATGATGATAATGATATAGCCAAAGCAACCGTAAAAGAAAATAATCTGATATATAAAAATTAGGTTGCTTAGTACTAGTATCTAGAATAAAGGTGGGTCATCTATTTTCGTTTAATTAAATTATGAATGTTGATATACTGCAGCGTATAAGCACGGCGAGCGGCGACGGCAAGCACTACTGCTACCCCCACTTCACGTGCGCCGTGGACACGGAGAACATCAAGCGCGTCTTCAACGACTGCCGCGACATCATACAGCGGATGCATCTGCGCCAGTACGAACTGCTCTAACCTGCACACGCTGTACGTATGCAACCAACGTATTTTGTGACCTAATACTATATACAGGTCGTCAAACGAGCTGATGGTAAGCAATCAGCGCCGCCCATGGACACCCGCAACGACAGAGGCTACGATTACGTTGCCGACCTTTTGTGAATTTAGGTATTGGGGGTTAGAATTCGGTAAGCTCACTGACACGGCGAAACACAACGCTGTGGTTGTTTCACGCTCTGTGACGCCGCACCCACGCAGACGGATTAGCTGATGGTAAGCAATCACCCCCGCTCAAGAACACTTGCAACAAAGGAGTTACGAGTGCGTTGCCGAGGGAATTATTGGGGTTTATTGTTTTGGCCTCCTCCTTTTGACCTAGGAAACTACCCACTTGTATACAGGCCATATCAATCACTTAGGAAACTTCTCGGGGAGGAGGGGGGACGAATCACGAATTGTCTTCTCTCTTTTTCGAAAAATATAGTTTAGATAAGATCTTTTAAAATTGCCAAATTTTCTTCTGTCTGATAATTGATCGGTATAATAGTGAACCATTTTATCTCCCGTGGCCTCATTTAATATTAATTTTTGTTCACAGAAAACGCTTGTGCGGTTACTCGGTAGGCCCGCAACTCCAATGTCCCGATCAGCATTACTTACACCGTATGGCCGTGAGTCCCCTCGTTATTTACCGTCGATAACGACAACGATTCGTAACGATACAAGCGCCGCCCTATCGCCAAACGTATTTATTCCTGAGAACGTAATGTGATCTTTTTTCTACAAACATTTTTCTCTTATTATCTCAAAAACCTCCAATCTCGAATATTTTCGTATGCGATACGAATATTTTTTACTATTCTACGAAATCTAAGACTTCTAGGCGATTCTTTAGGCGATTTTTTATCGATTACGAAGCGGTTGTCTTTATGCCGCGGCTAGCGATGTTCCCATGGTGTTTCCGAACGTCAAAGTTCCCAAAACGCTGGCAACTTTAGTCGATTTTATGTGAGAATTTACTAAATATGTTTTTGAAACATTCAGTGTTAATTTTGTTGTTTTGGTTTTTATAGTGTCACTGTGTTTCTTCGTGCTGACAAGCCATATGCAATGAACTAGCAAATTCTATTCTAAAAAAACACTTTAGTGTTACTAAGTCCAATAAGTACTTTAGAAACATAGTGACTCTATGAAACCATAAACTTTTAGTAAGTTGTCACCTTAGTCGATTTTGTGAACGCACATCACTATGTGCCTTGTTCGCGTAGTGTTGTGACGTTGTCGGGTCTATTGGGTTGTGACGTGATTCGACTAAATTCGAAAGCTCGATTATGTAGCGTGGAATTTTCGATAATTCGCCAGTTACGTTTATATTGTATCGACATATTTAGTCGATTGGTCTATTTTACCGATATATTTATATCAGTTGACACAAACAAATGGTACTTATAAGTTGTTCTTAATTCTTATTATAATTATTTGCTTCAAGATTCTATTATACATTGATAGTTGTTGATTTTAATTAAATCTTTATTGTTTAATTATTAACTTATATACCTACAATTATAAATCATGCGATATTCACATTTAGTGCTGGGTTACGTCAGAATGTAGTCGATGGCATTTTATTAAATGTCTTTATCGACTAAAATCGTTTGGGAACGAGAATCGACTAATGAGATCGCGGTCGCCAAAAACTACTAGTGATGTAGTTCGAGTATATGTTTAGTCGATTGTATGAGTATGAGTCTAGAATCTAGATTGAGGTCTAAATTAGACTGGATTGTGGAAAGGTGTGAGCGACCCGGATAGGAAGCGGTGACGAGACGACGACGGTAAAATACAACCACAGAACTTACACACCCTTTAAAAAAGATTGAAAAAAAAAAGCATGGATTTCTAAAATATTCTCCAAATATTTTTTTTCGTGAAAATCTATATAAAATAAGTAATTATATTAGCATTATTAATATTTAAAAGATTTTTTAATGCCGTCGTCGCACGCCCCGTTGTACAGTTCTAAAAACAGTTTTATATTAAGGATCATCGAGGCTAGACCAATAGTATTCATTTTTCTGTCAAATACACAACCTTTTAGGTTTTAAGCTTAGATGGGACTGGATGAACTATGCATAGAACTTAATAGTAAAAAATAATTATAACAAAATATTAATTTTTAAATAAATTTGGCTGAATTTATAATACATAATCCAACCTATCCTCTCTCTCGCTCAGCTAAATTAAGCCTTTTCATTAATAATTTTCACAAGATTATACATTACTGGGATGTTAAGAAAAATTGGTTAAAATATTATCATGTTTTATTAAAGTGTTTTGTGTTTGTGAAAGTAATTGCTTTTTACGTGAATAAATTGAGAAAAGCTCTACCAGTTTCAATTAACAACGGGACTCTTATTCACAAGAAGAGTCCTAGTACATTTTTCTCGGTTAATTCATGTCAATAAGTCGTTATTTCAATTAAGAGCTGATTTTTCAATAGTCGTTTAAATGTTGTCTGAGGAATAAAATTGTTGCTGTCACTGTCATAAACAGGCATTCTGACGCGACAGCATTATAATTATTCCGCAGGTAACTTTTATCTTACCATTGAAAAATCAGCCGTTAATAAAAAAAAACAAATGTGCATAGTTCTCTGCTGTCCCATGTATTCGAGCGAAATTTTCATTATGCTCAAATTAGGCCAAATTTATTTTCTTTATTTATTGTTAAACAAATCAAATCTTGAATGTTAATAATTTTTTAGTGAAAATATACAAAGTATATAGCCATGTTTTTTTTAAGAACAAAACTATTGAGTTTTATTTTTTCCTATATTATCTGTATATTTTTGATTACAGACTTTTTTTTTGGAGGGAGCACTAATGTGTTTTTTTTTTTCGGAAATTTCTATTTAAACTTATAAACGTTAAGAAAGGTTAACAAAGGAATTAATATAGATGAGTGTCTTTTACAGAATTTCGAACAGTTAAATGTTTATAATACGAATTAAAAACGAAATTCGAATACATAAAAAGAAAATGGCGCCGAAACACAAGTGCACGTTTATATAAGTTGTTACTAAATAGTTTAATTTTATTGAGAAAAGCATTTTATTTTATTTTTTTCAATTGTACGTCTTCCATGTTTTAAGGTTTATCCCTTTTTATATATATAATATTTAATTTCGTTGATAGCACAAATTTTTTAACAAAAAAAATGTAACATAAAAGTGCTTTTTTTAGTTTTAGTAACTTAGTTTTTAATATTTTAGTGTTGAGCTTTTAGGTAAATAAGGTCCAAAGATGCGGCTGTATTTAATACGGTCGGCTGAATATCAATATTTTAGCAGTATTTGAGTTTAAAAAATATTTTCAAAGATTATAATATACTATTTTTTTTTTTCGTTTATAAGATGGACACAATTTTAGCCTTTAAGTACAAAGTTTACTAACCTAACCTAACATTAATTTACTAAATAGATTACCATTATTATTTATATTTAAAAGGAATATTAAAAAATTGGTTAATGTACTTACTTACACCTTGTGCTATTTTAAGAAATACTTTTTAAAATACAAAAATGATCTATTTTATCGTTATGAATCTATATGTTTTTGATTTAGTGACTTTATTTCCTGTTTAAGGTAATTTCTGTCAACTTTTGGGCTATAGAAGTGGTTCACAGTTGGGCTAGACTACCCTTCTACTTTCATTCCACTGAAACATTGTATAATATCTTAGCGATTTTCATAGTAGCAGCGATAGTTGCCCCACTGTTGTTCGACTGACGCCCAACCTGTTGCTTCGTAGTAAATAACCAATTTACGCTATTCTCATGTGGCTTTTAGATCAATCAAATTGTTATTTCATAGAGCAATTCTTTTGGTTATATGAAATCTTATGTTACCTTCGACGGGAAAATAATATAAAATTGTTAATATATAATTTGTTAAAATGGTCCTTAATATAAGAAAGTTAAGCTGGAGTTTGTGTTATGTGCCATAATGTAGTGTTGCCAGCGGAAACACCATATCCTATGTTACCATACTAAAAAAAAACTGAAATAATTCCTTCCTTCGTATCATATGTAAAGTAACAAAAAATCGCTATTTTTTGCTTTCTAATCGTAACACTGTCGTTATAATAATTATTTTTTAAATATAACTAAATATATTGAAATTGTATTTTTTCTTTTTTTGTGTTATTTAAGTTTCACTTTAAATGTAAGTAGAAGAGAATATAACGTACATTTATAATATTAAATGAAAAACTATATGTTAATTCATTTTTCGTATAGAGGTTACCACGTGTTGACCGCCTGTCAATTATGGGCGAAATATGATTATGTAAAACGACGTCGGTGGCATTAAAACTCTGAAAAACTAAAAATAAACCAGGTTTTAAGTGAATTTCTTTAAAAAAAAACAGGATATTTTAATAGAAAATAGGTTTTTTTTCGATACGATGTCACCGTTGTTCGTAACGTCGTGCAATAAGGCAAACCTCTATAAAATCACATCACCATAGGATCATTGTAATTATAAATTGACATGGCATTCTTTATTAAATATGTAAAATTTGAAAAAAAAAAAGTACTATTTGGTAGCTATTTAAGTAAGTAATAGTGTATCGCAAATAAAATGGAATGCAAAAGTAACAAAAAAAGTTATATATTGTATTGTAGACTGCTAAAGTTTGGGGTCATTTCTATCTTGCAGTGCCACGATAGTCGGATCTGTTCGGGCTGAAACGCGACTTTTACGACTATGCCCAATTTTTTTTTTTGTTTAACAAATTCCGTATTTTTTTGTATATTATCACTATACTTTTGTCATATTTTTCAGTACAAACATCAAAAAAATTGAAGAAATCTGTCAATTTTAATTTGTTTTCTATTTTAAATTTTATCTTAATCTTAACTTTTTCACAAGTTTAACATTTCCTTATGCTAGTCGTATAAGTCGTGGTTCAGTATAAGGAGCATACTGTCATTTTGATCTTATGCACAATATTATTTTGAAACTAATTCAACGGTGCGCTTAGCTCTTACTGGGAGTTTACATAACTAGACTATTTGTACTTGAAATAGGTTATAATATTATTTCTAAAAGGCTCTTGGAATTGAAATTGAATATATATGATGGTATTTAACTAGGACGTAAAGTCAAAGATTTTAACTGTATTTTTGTTTTTTTTTCTGTTTTCTAGTTATCGGTAATTACGTAGTATTTCGTCCATATTTAAATGAGTTTTTGAACTAAATGTTTTTAAACTAGATGGTAAATACTTGCGGATAGTGAACATTCACTGCTTGAAGTGTCAGCTAGGAAGGTCCCCTATAATGTGACGTCACAGACACGAAGTATATGAACATTGTATATTGCTATCCCCCCTTCCCCTTACGATTTAAGTAAACGCAATAACATGTGAGTCATTGTAACGTGTATAAAGGTAGCTTAGAAAATAATTTTCTATGTTTTTCAAATATTTAGACGACGTACCGGCCGTGTCGTGCTCGCTCGGTGCAACCCGCCCCGAGTCATCGACACTTCATATAATCGTGTCGCCGCAAACATCGTCGACGTAGGTTTAACTTTGTTTCGCGTCTTCAGATCCTCGACTTGTAGTATCGTAACGTCCGTTGCCAATAACCAAATAGTATTGAGAAATTCCTCCTTTTTTAATATATCTTCATAGTAGTGATAAGTGAATGTACTTGCGCACAATATGTATGTGAGGCGGTGTCGAGTACTGTTTTGTTTACAAAGTGCGGCGCACTGCGTGCGGCTGCAAATATTTTTGGTAAAGTTATACCTGTACCTCCATCTCTATCGCTAATCAATGAACGCATTTAATTAGTGCTCATAGATTTCTTTCCATTGTAGCACAAAAATAAATAATAAAAAACGTATTTTTCTCTCAATTTTGGGTAGTTAATTTTTTAATAGATATTTTATAGCATAGCTCAAATTCACTGTTTGTTTAGATCGGTATTCAACCAGCACTTGCATTGTGTACGTTACCGGCGGACTGCGGATTGTGGTGTATTTATTCTTAATACCTACGTTTAATGATATACTGAAAATCTATATTTTTAACAAATTTAATTTAAAAAATATACCTAATTAATGAAATTCCTAAAGATAAAAATGAAATTTTTAATATTTATGTGTATAGTAGTGTGTACTGCGAAATGATTATAAAATAACAAACGCTTATGAGTTTCATGTCTCCACAGATTCGTGCAAAGAGAATATAATTTACTGTCCATGAAATTAATAATATTCTATAACTGATGTGTACAAAAATCAGTATGTTTCAGGCATTTTGAATCCGACTTAATGTATGTAAAAATAAATGTTGTTTTAAAATTGTTGTATTTCATTTTGTCCTGTAATCCTTGTGTCCTTTAACTTGCAGCCATTGGTACTAGGCCAAAGAGAATACACTAGCACTTCTTGTCATTAAAGAAAATAATATCAAATATGAAAACAATTTTTAAAGTTTTGAAATAGTACTCACAGATTCCATTATGGATAGATAATGACATTGACTGCACGGTCGGCGCAGTGGCTTGGTAACTGGCTGTTGTGCAACGTGTCGCGAGTTCGATCCCCGCACGGTACAAATTTTTGTGATTCACTAATTGTTGTTTCGGGTTTTCATGGCTTGTGAATATTAATTTGTTTGTTTGTAAACGCACCCACAACGCAGGAGAAACTCTAAGAGTGGGTAATGCTTTAAAAAAAGAGTAATTTATGAAACGAATTTTGAGGAACATCTGGATATCTGGCCTAATTATATAGCCTACTTAGCATTAGATCACTGGAGTCTTTCAATATCTCGTTAAGGCCATTGCTGGCCCCACGGCATTCCAGGCCGTGCATGGGTCCTGGCTATGAGAGCTCTCTGGCCCCGACTAGCGGGGCTCTTAAGCGCATGTTTGGAGCGGGGCCAGTTTCCAAGCCGGTGGAAGACCGGAAAGCTGGTCCTGCTCAAGAAGGCGGGGCGCCCCGCAGACTCAGACTCCCCGTCTGCGTACAGGCCGATCGTGTTGCTGGACGAGGTGTGTAAGATCTTCGAGCGAATCATCGCCGGCCGCCTCGTCCAGCACATGACCAGGGTGGGGCCGGATTTGGCGGACAACCAATATGGTTTCCGCCAGGGGCGCTCCACGGTCGACGCGATCATGCGCGTAAAGGTCCTGGCGGAGGAGGCAGTCGCCCGGGGCGAGGTGGTCTTGGCGGTATCGCTCGACATCGCCAACGCTTTCAACACCTTGCCCTGGCCTACCATCCGAGAAGCGCTCCGGTATCACGGGGTGCCGCGCTACCTCCAACGCATTGTCGGGGCCTATTTATCGGACAGGTCGGTGGTGTACCCGGGTCGAGAAGGATGGGGTCGGCGAGAGACGTCGTGCGGCGTTCCGCAGGGGTCGGTGTTGGGTCCGCTCTTGTGGAACGTTGGCTACGACTGGGCTCTGCGCGGTGCGCTACTCCACGGCGTCGGCGTCATTTGTTACGCCGACGATACGCTAGTTACAGCGCGTGGAAAGTCGTACCGGCAGGCGGCCATACGCGCGACGGCTGGTGTCGCGCACGTCGTGGGTAGGATCCGGCGGCTGGGCTTAGAGGTGGCATTGCACAAATCGGAGGCCCTGTGTTTTCATGGGCCGAGGATGAGGCCGCCTCAAGGATCCAGCATTATAGTAGGAGGGGTTTCCATCGCTGTTGAGTCCACGATGAAGTACCTCGGACTCGTTCTCGACAGTCGGTGGAATTTCGGGCCGCACTTTACACGGCTCGCCCCCCGGTTGATGGGCGCCGCTGCTGCGCTGTCGCGCTTGCTTCCCAACCAGGGGGGGCCCATCTCCTCCTGCCGGAGGCTCTACATGGGGGTCGTACGGTCGATGGCGTTATACGCTGCGCCAGTATGGGCGGACGCCCTGACGGCCCGCAACATCGCCGCGCTGCGAAGGCCACAGCGCGCGATGGCCGTCAGGATAATAAGGGGATACCGTACGATATCCTTTGAGGCAGCGAGCCTCCTAGCCGGATCCCCGCCCTGGGACCTCGACGCAAAACTCCTCGCGTCGCTCTATTGGTGGCGCGCGGAGGCAGTCGAGCGGGGCGAGCGCCTGGTGCCTCGACAGGTTGAGGCACGCAAGGCAGAACTCCGCCAGGCCTTAATGGCGGAGTGGCAGACGCGTTTAGCGCAACCCACGGCAGGGCACGCCGCTATAGAGGCGGTAAGGCCCGTTCTAGAGGAGTGGCTCAATAGGAGCCACGGCGCCCTCAGCTTCCGGCTGACGCAGGTGCTTACCGGACACGGGTGTTTCGGGAAGTACCTGTGTCGCATAGGTCGGGAGCCGACGTCTCAGTGCCACCATTGTGGTGATTGCCGCGACGATACGGCGCTGCATACGTTGGCGGAATGCCCAGCTTGGGCCGAGCAGCGCCGTGACCTGGTCGCGGCCGTAGGTGCTGCGGGAAATCTCTCGCTTCCGGCTGTAGTGTCTATTATGGTCGGGAGCGAGTCAGGGTGGAGTACCGTCGTTACCTTCTGCGAGGCCGTGATGCTCGCAAAGGAGGCGGCGGAAAGGGAGAGAGAGGCTGCCTCCTCTCTCCCCTCCCGCAGCAGACGCACTAGACGTCGTAGGGTGGCCGACCTGCGGCCACCGTAGGGCGCGGCCTGCGGACGACAGACTCGGGGCATCTTGTCGTCCGACCAGCAGCAGGCCTCGAGGCGGCGGCGCCGTGTTCCGCGCGCGCCTCACAGTGGAGTCCTGCGGTCGGGGTGACGGCCGCAGTGGGTGACGGGGCCCGCCTTACCATCTGGCGGGCCAATACCCGTCGGGGGGTTGCGACGAATGCTTCGGCGATACCCGCCCCTCCGACACATGGGTAAGTGGAGGAACACCGGGTTGGTTTTTAGTCAGTAAGAGTCTGACAGTACCCTTCGCCCTTCCCCGAGGGCGATGGGTCTCCATGAGGATTTTCCAACCCGACACCAAAAAAAAAAAAAAAGGTAAGGCGAGAGGGAGTGTCACTCTTACTGACTCAACCTCTCCCGTTCCTTCTCCTACTCTAGACCGCGATCTTATTACGCTTGCCCTGTAATCCTGGCTGAACATCGACCCTGTTGGGCCCCGTCTGTTTTAAAAGTAATCCTGGAGGCACATGAAGTATAAGTATTTTCTGTGTAGTAGCAAATAAAAAAATGTAATTATAAAAAATCAATTTTATTTGACAGTAAAACCAAAATTCCACACTTCTGTGTAATTTAAAATGAGCACTTCGGAAAGTAAACGATAGTCTTGTCAAAAACATAAATTTTGTTGAGACAGCGGAACAGTTATTATTAATAAATTAATATTTACACATCCATTGCTGTGAATACAAATAATAAAATGTATTCAAGTCCGTGTTGCAAGTGAAACCGGATATTATTCCGAGAAAACAGTACTTATAATATCTCAAAATTATGTATTTGACAGGCAATTTGCATTAAAAAGCTGTTACATTCAGATCATAACATAAATAAAGACTAGGATTCGATGACACAATGAAGGATTTAAGAGCTTAGCACAGTTTTTGTGACCAATTTTTTATTGCACATTCTATGTAGATTGTTCCCATATTTTAAAGCGGCAAAACTAGACATTGCTTTTATATTAATTTTGCATGAGATTGAATACTTATTTCTTAAACATTTGCTAAAAAAGATAGTTAAGTGTATCAATAAAAATGTCAGAATAAGTCAAAAATCCTATAGAATTCCTATGGATTTTTTCAAGAACAGTTTCTTGTAAAGATCTCTGTGCTAAGCTTTAAACATGGACAAAATATAAAACAAAATTCAATTATAATAATTAGAGTATTAAGTCGTTTCGCAAGCTCGCCCATGGGCGCTACTAACAATTTTACATATCCTAACTTATATAAAACTTAAATATAAGCGTAAAAACATGCTTTGAAACTATTGAGGTATGTGTAGATAATTTTAAAAATAAGTAATTCAGAATTTTTGGTGTCTGGTTTTTTAAAACTAAAAAAACAGACCATCAAACGGTAGTATAGAAAACAAAACGAAAATTTTAAACAACTACTTTAAGAGAAAATTTCAAAAAAATACTTCAAAAATTACGTCTTATAAACCACAATTTTAACTTGGCAAATTTCAATAAAATTCTTCAAAAATCTTATTAATAAAAACGACATCGAAAACTTAGGTTACTACTTAGAAATAGACTTATATTACTTGAGGCACGTAAAACTTATTTAAAAATTGACATTGGCACTATCTTATACTACGCAAAAAATTAAATATTTCTAATTTCGTTGGAACATGTTTTCTTAATTATATTCTAGGTTATTTATACATATTATTTGTGTAACATATATATTGTGAGTGATGCTAAATAAATTGAAAAATATGACTGTTAATTTGACTGTACGGCGCGACGTCGCTGATCGTCAGTTTTCCTATCCCGATGTTACTGGAAACTTAGAAGTTGTTCTTGAATTAAAAATAACAGACAACTACGAATTGCGGGTCGTTTAAGAAGTGCACGCTTGTTTTTTGAAGATTTTAAGGTATTATCAGTTCGGAACTACCGCCGTCGAAAGAGTTAAAAGTTTACTTAAGAAAGCCGTATTTTTCAATTGACCTAACTATAACTATGGGTATTTCTCTCGCATTTCCTGCTTAGAGACTGAATTTTCAATACGTGTGTCTATTTTGTAGGATAGAGTACTTTTTGTATTGTCAATCGTAATTTTAACTTGGCGAATTCATCCTTATTGCCGTCAAATAAGTGCTTAAAAACATAAATTTTTTCGTAGTTTTGTTAACATTTATATTGACAATAATACACTGCAATATGAATAATCTCAGCTGAAGAAAAGTATACATATTATTTTTTAAACATCATAATAATATCAACTGGCAGTTACTTGATACATCAAGAAATTTTGATCCAAAAGTATCAAATTTTACAGACTAATTTAAAAATACACCTAATTGGACCCAAAGTAATCACTTGGCAAAAATTTTGTCATGCAACAACAAGAAAATAGTATCAAAAATAATATTCTTTTTAGAATATCCACCATGTCTTTTATAAATAAAACATTATTTCAACCATACTTTCCACAAAAAAGTTTCGAAAACATCTTTTACAAAAATAGTAAAAAGGCATGCAAAATGTTTCTAATTAATATTTCGCATTTTTTTTAAATAACAATAAAAACAATCCTATTAATGCCCTTGTGACAAACACGAATATATATTACCACAATATCGATTGAATTACACTCATATTGCCACATTATCAACACAAGAATACCAGAAAAAGTTCATAAAACATGAATTTTTACATTAAAACTGTATATTACTGCCACTGGATATGCATTCCATGCATTCATTACTTATATCTAACCACAAAGACCACAATTCTACTGATAATAGACACAATAGCACTGAAGTTTTCACTTAGACACTGAGGTAGAATTTTTTTTCGCACTATTCACACACAATGTTTTATTTTTGTAGTCTTTTTAAAGTACCAAAGGTTTCGTTTTTGGTAGTAGTATTAGTTTGCCTGGCTAATGGTATAGTATAGGCCTTTTATAATAAAAGAGGATATGGTAAGAAATTAGTGGCAAAATTGTTTAAACCATTATATTCTACTAGCTTTATAAAAAGCCTTAAACTACATTCAGGCACTGCCAAGCAAAACACTACAAAAACAAATCAAAACCACAAAACGCCATTCAAAACACTCAAAAAACCACTTCATATTAATATTTACACGTCATGGAGTTTGCAAACCGAAAGTAATGAACACAAATACACTTTTAAAAAGAGTTTTTAACACTTATGCTGGGTTTTTTTTATTCCAAATACACGTAGAAGTTTGGCGTTCCGCAGTATTTGGTGGCAAAAGCTTTGCCGGCAGCCGTGGGAGCGCTAAAGGCAATGTCTGTCACTCTTAGGGCTTCGCCGTAGAGGAAGGATGCTCTAGCGCCAGACAGCAGGCGAGCTGCGATGCCACGCCTCCTATGGTTGATATGCGTCCAAATTCGGGATACGCCGCATCTGCAAAAAAGTGTTTTAATTATTAATTATAATGGTGTATATGTATATGCATGCGTCCGACACAAACCGTTGGGTTGCCGCGTTACATATTGTATTTTTATGGATATTTGTAGATTGTCGATACTTATAGTCAAAAGAATGAAAAGTGTAAAATTAAAAGATAACATAACTTATGATGATTCCTTATCTAACTTAGCAGTTTTTTTATCTCAATCTCTAGTTTCATTTAGCTTTTAGCATACCTGGCTGAAGCCAGATAAGAAGGCAGAAAGTTTATTCCTAACTGATAAAGAAAGCGAGTGGTCAAAATAAAAATAAAATAAATTGTGTGGGATACACATTTAAAAAAAGGTTTGTTGTGTTATGGAAGAACAGAGTCTCCTAACACTGGTATCCAATCACAAACATTTGTACATATTTATATTTTTAATAAAATATTGTAACTATAACTTACTTGACGGAGTAACCCTCGACGCTGCAGCAGTCAGGGTCGCCGGGAATCAGCTTGTAGGCTCGCAACTTGGGCTCCACTATTAAACACCCCACTATTTGTTTCTTTTCCACGTATAAATACGCCTGAAAAACAAAATTTAAACTGGTTTAGTTATTACTTAAAGGAACAAGCACCTTATTCTCATTCTGTAAATTTCAAAATGTCGAAATCCTTATCAATGCCAAACTCACCAGGCCAGCTACATATCCTGGTAGCTAAAGCTATGTTCTCAATAACCTGGCTGTCAGTCTGGTTAGTTATTTTACTTTAAGCATTATGTTGAGATATTTATAAAAGAAGTAACTTTGTCATTGAATAAATGGTCATAAATTTATTGAAGAACTGCAACAACTTGCTACACTACTGTTTTTATTAATGAACAGACTGGAACCATTAAAAACTGGGCTTTTGAGCTTCCTCTACATAAATTAGTTTATAATCTTCAAGGTTTCTTATAAGAGAAAACCGATGTGGCAAAATGAAGTGTTGTTTCTTCATATTTGGTTATCTGAAACACAATCCTTCTTATGCCAACTCCTCGGCATTGACGGTGTTTATGGGCGACGCCGATTGCTTACCATCAGGTGATAGAAGATTGTTTGCTGCCCTATCCCTTAAAATAGAAGTACTGATGCCCGATGCCCGGTCTCTGTTAGTTATCAGATGCCTGCTGTAGGAACAGGAATAGTTAAAATATTATATATGAGCGTAAGCAGTCTAAACATCAGTACTAAGGATTATTAATTTCAACTTACAGTATAAGCATGTATCTGTTCCTTAGGCAGTTCGTTCCCGTAGCCAAGTTGGGGATGCACCACTCTGTTCAGCAGTTGTTCCACTTTCTTCCAGCCATTCTCTCCGCCTCGGATGCGAATGCAGCGCTCCGTGGGCCCTGGCCTGTCTACGACGCACTCGTCTTTGAAACCCTGGAATTTACGGCATTATTTGTTAGTGGCAGCAAGTAAAGGATATATTATAATCATGACTAGCTTGTCCGCGAATTTGTTCGCGTGGAATAGTGACATCCTGCAGTTTTTTGTGCTATCCTGTGTCTTTTCTCGACTTCCAAACTATGTCTGTACCAAATTTCACACAAACAGGTTCAGTAGTTTAGGCGTGAAGAAAAGACAGACAGACTGACAGAGTTACTTTCACATTTATAATATTAGTTTGGATTTGTATTTAAGGCGGAATGTTACATCAGTATATTCTACATTATGCCAAATTATTTTTTCTGCAATTTTAAATTTATTTTACAATATAGTTCATAAAGAACTAATTAGGGGGGTTTTACTAATAGATGTATTTGTTCTGTAGTAGTCAGTTGGTTATTCAGTGCTATGACAACCTAGTTATTGGAAGTAGTTTAGTTTCTAAAGCCAATGGATTTTATAAAGTTTAGCTAAACTATACAGAATATTTACTGTGTAAATCACCTTACTTTACGAATAAAGAATTAAATTTTACTTACATTGAACTTCAGCACATCTGTAGCGTTGTGATGCACCAAATGATCGTGCTCATCTTGAGGATCGCCAATCTGGAAGGAAACAGTTCATTGAATTCCTTCGGTCAGAATCAGTAATAGTAGTGTTCTGCTAGATTGATCGGAGTTTTATGGATCGGAGACAAACAAACAGATCGTAAACAGATAAACAGATCGAGTGTTTTTTTTTTCATTAACAGATTTTTCTAGCCCTGGGTGGGTAGAGGGAGTGTCAGATTCTTGCTTGCTTCTAGCCAGTGCGTTGCCGGACTTTTGGAACATTGGAATTGGAGAAAGCTCCGGTAAGTTCACTCACACGATGTCAACAACGCAAGAGTTATTTCACGCTAGCAACTATGTAATAGGTCGGCAAAGGAGCAGACGGATTACCTGATGGTAAGCAATCAGCGCCGCCCATGGACATCCGCAACGGAAGAGTTACGAGTGCGTTGCCGACCTTTTAGGGTTTTGGAGATTTAGGGATTGGGAGGGATCGGGGGGGGGGGGGTAGGATTGGGGCTCCGGTAAACTCCCTCACACGGCGAAACAACGCTGTGGTTCTTTCACGCCGGATTTCTGCGAGGCCGTGATATAACTCCGGTCTCCCACACTTAAACTTCATTATTTATTTACCTTGCCTAGTTGCGAAACTACCAAAGTGGCCTTAATTTACGTACATATTTATAGAATGAACAAAAAATGAAGCAGAAAATCATTTATTTCACATGCAAATCGTGAGACAAAGATGTCTGCTAAATAATACAAAAGCTTAGTATTATAATTTGCACATAATATTAGCAATATTGATATCTGTTCTAATACCATTTTATTGTTAATTTGTAGTTAGGCTCCAAAACTAACTAACTAAAACTGCTTAGAAAAATCTTCTCATTGCTATGAAAACTACACTAAACCCCGGTCAACATAGACTATAAATAATTATCGTATGAAACCGTATGACACAGCTAGTATACTATAACATAAATTACCTGATAAATAGTTCCACATTCAGCGCACTGCGTGGCTCCGAATTTCTTCTGTCCAGCATCTATTACGTACTGGTCATCTCCAGTCTTGATCAATCTTTTACTCTTGTCTGAGACACCTGGAACAAATATAACATGGAATTAATTATAATTTCAATCACAGTGGTCAGTCGCTTAACTTCCCTAGTATGTATTAAGTCCAGCAAAGCTATATGTTTATTATAACTTTCGTGAGACATTCTAAATTATTTTCGGCTTACTCACGTAGTTGAGTAGCAGCGCGACAGTCGCCGAGTCGCGTGTCGCGGAATGCTGCTCATGAATATGGGCCTCTAGCATGACTTGAAACTAGTCGAGTATCTCGTCAAATTATTACGTGAGTAAGCCGAAAACAATAAATAATCCAGCAAAGCTATTGGTATGCAGGTAATAAAACAAGGATTGATAGAGATTCAGTTAAGTATAATATAAGCAGTGCCAATTAAATAATTTTTCTTTCTACCTTCTTTATATACTAAATTATTGTTATATTAGCTACTTCTGTAACCATTTATCAGTTGTTTAGCAAAACTATTTGCTCATTCTTAAGTATAGTATACATTTTTATGGGAATAGATCTAGCATGATATTCTATTGTTACACTACTTCAATCAGTTTTAAAATTATGGATTACATTATTTAACAAGTTTAATCAACAAAATAAAATTTTATATTAGGATTTAAGGACATTATAAATAATACAAATCAGATGTAATCATGTTCACAGTGGCATAGTTTGGTTTTTTTTGTATCAACTTGTGTTTAGATTTTTACCTTTCGAGTTGGCAGTAGCAGCGATTCCAGGGTTGGGCTTGTCAAAGATGGGGAACAGTTTAGGCTTATCCAACTTGTCAGTATTTTCTGCCGAAGTTGAGGGAACATCTGAAACAAAATAAAATAATTTAGATTTTAATACTAGCATTTGTAACAATGTTTATATTTTTAGTAGTCACAGTTTATAATCAAATGTAAATCTAAACCTTCCTTAGGAATCACTGCATCTTTTGGTTAAAACCGTACAGAAAATTGTCGAGCAGTTTTTGAGTTTGGAGCGTTTTTACACAGACAAACGCGACAGCAGTAAATTTGTTTAAATTAAGTGTTTTTAAGTCACACAATACGCATATCAAGATCAGCTACATCAGTCTGAAATAATATAAGAGACGAGAACGCTTTTTTATGTGATAGGTCGGTAAACGATCAGTCGGATTACCTGGTGGTAAGCAATCACACCCGCAACCATGGAGGAGTTACGAGTGCGTTACCGGCGTTATATAATGAGGAATAAGCGATTTGGAGATTTTGGGACTGGGGAAGGGGAAGGTTTGAGCTTTAGGTAACCTTACTCACAGGGCGAAATACAACGCTGTGGTTGTTTCATATCAGTTTTCTGTGAGGCCGTGTTATCACTCCGGTCGAGCCGACCCATTCGTGCCGAAGCATGGGTTTCCACACTTAGTTATGGTCTAACAGGCGATATAGGCAAAGCCATTAGTAGAAGCTAGTGAGTAATATTTAAATGAAATAATAATATAAAATGCAACGTCCACGAGTGCGTCAAACGACCTTGGTTGAAACAAAAAGCTCATGAACAATGGTACATTAATCTGAACATTTTCACAAATGATTATAATTTTTAATTACCTACTATAATATTATAATTTAATGCTGTGCGGGACACTAATTATACACTTCAACGCGGTTTCACTCGTGTATTTTGTTGGTACTTATAGCATATAACAATTTGTGGATCAAACAAAGACTTGAACCTGAGACGTTGCACGGCCGCCAGTTGCCCAGCCACCGCACCAACCGGACAGTCAAATGGTTGCGGGAAAAGAGCAATAATTGAATGTAGTTTAAGTTATCTGAATAGCCTTTTGAAGATATCTGTTTTCTAGAGGCTTGATGTTACTATTCTTACCTTTAACGACTGCTGGTATGGTCTCAGTGGATGCTAACACGGCTTCCGGGTTGATATTGTTAGACTCCGCCATCTTGAGAATCTGTTCGTCTAGCATTTTTAATTCACGCTCGATCTCGTCCAAGTCCGGTAGTACTTCTTGCGCTGAAATGTTTTATATTATTATTAATTTATTTGTTTTCAAAATAAAGGAACGTATCGTTCTGTCTCAAAAGGCTGGCAATTACTTGTGAGGAATCTGGTGTGTGAGGATGTGCATGGGCAGCGTTGATCGCTTACGATCAAGTGATTCGTCTGCTCGATTGCTCATTTTGTATATTTCATAAAAAAAAAACGTTGCACCACCCTAAATACGATTTCCTCCTTCCTGTGTCGTACACACATACAAATTCACGTAAACACGACAGACGAAACCACAATTTGTGGATAACACCGAGTTGTTCCGTGCGGGAAACCCGAGACATGATACGCTGCAGCCGGTTACTAAATCAATACAAAGAATTCATGATTCCTTTTTTTGCAGATGAATCGCGAATCTTTGGCAGTTCTCTAGCATTATTTGTAAATATGTGTTATAAAGAATCTAAGTTTTATAGTTAAGTTAAGAAATTAAAGATATCTGTCCAATCGCTTTCCAAAACTAAACTTTATTGACTCCTTAGGTCAAAGAACGACGTTTATTGGATAATAATGAAAAAAATCGGAGAGAGGGAGTGTCAGACTCTTACTGACTAAAAACCCCCTCATTCCTTGTCCTGCTCCAGGCCAGGTCGCAGTACCTTATTCTGCTTGCCCCGCAACCCTGGCTGAAGGAGGGCTACGCTAGGATGTACGAAAACAACTAAGAAATGATCGACTGTATCTCAAACGCGATTTCAGGAGTTTCGCCGGTTTCGTGGCCGCCTACATGACACTAGTCAGCGAAACATGACGCCGACACTTCATGTGCCCTAGTTTTATAGTTTAATATTATGTAATATATTTAAGTATAGTATTTTTAAGTTTTACATTGTTTATAATTATAGTATTGTATATCTTTATATGGGCCTTCGATGCCCGAAATAAATGGATAAATAAAATAAATAAATAAGTTAACCACCAAATTGAACTGAATCTTTTGCAAGTAAAACACACACAAAGACATTTTTAAAATATCGACGAACCTTTAACCCCTAAGAAAAGTTAGAAAACCTGTTTCTTTAAACATGAATTAACTCCAACAGCTGTCGAGTTACTTAGTTAATAATTTAAGGGTCCGTTAAGTGAATGGTCTGACCACCTGTGTTTGTTACAAAGTGATATTAAAAGTGGACTTTATACCTACTCTTAGACGCAAATGTAAATGGGGTGAAAATTATTGAACTGGGTGCCGAGTTCGAGTTTGTTTCACGTTAGCACGAATCACACGTTATGACGTTCGGCGTTCTGATTGGTCAACTCGAAGTTTGGCAGCCAATCAGAGAGCTTAACGCGGTAACGTTAAGTGTACCTACTGCTTTTTATAAAAAAACTTATTTTTTGTCGTACCCTTTTTTATGGGTAGGGTGTAAAATAATCGTGGAGTTATGGACTTTAAGGTTGGAGTAGTAGCTGGATGACGAAATCTAGGAACTGAACCTTGTTGCGTTAATATTACTTTGGAGCAATGAGGAAATTAGTGGAATCTGATCAATCTCTTTCTTTTAAATGGTATAGTAAAAGTCAAAGACGAAATTGTTTATTTCAACTAAACCACAAACAGGAACTTTTGTGTAACATCTAATTGAATAATAGTCTGACAGTCTGTTCGTTAGTGAAGCTAGATGCTCAATGAAAACAAAAGTTACAATGAAGTATGAAATATCTTAAGACCCTTTTCAGCATACAATCGTGATATAACAGGTGTCGAAAAATGAAATATTCAATGAAAAAAAAAAATTGAAAACTAAATTACCTTGAACAGCGTTCTCTTCCACCAGAATATATCCGCCTTCCACGGGCAGGAATTGTCCACTTTTGGGCAAATCGCCATGGTTTTGCACATGACCGTCCACTTCAGTCATAACCACGTCATTCGTTGCCGATGATGGCAAAGTCAGATCAATAGACGGCACTGCCACTTGCGGCAACGTAGTCAAAGGTGGTACCGCCACTTCTGGCAACGTCTCTACCCTGGTTGGTAGACTACAATTCTGTGTTATTTCTTTCTGGCAACCCAATTCCACGATAACAGCTTCGGAATCTTGTGGTAGTGTTGCCAGGTTTACTGGCACAGCGGTCACTGGTTGAAATATTTGTTTAGTTTCTTCTATAACCGTGCTGTTGAAACATGGTAATTCTTGCATAGGTTTCGAATAGGACAATTCAGATTCGGGAATATCTTCCTCCGTCCATTGGCTTAAAAGCGCTTCTATTGTTTGTTTTTCTTTGTCAAAGGGATCAGCTTTATCTGAAGGAAAATAAAGGAAATGTGGTATAAAGTTACTTGAAAGACCGATAAAAGAATTTATGATTAAGTTGCTATTAGCCTAACGTTTTTTTTTAAAGACATTGTTCGGCAAACAAAACTATTGGACGTTCATGGACATCACACATACATATAATATACGTTTTCGTTTCGAAAATAATAAGTTAAATTACCCGTAAGTTAAAACTTAAGGTTTTTTAAAACAGTCCCTGCACTATACCGCGGTCAGGTGAAACATCTTTTCATTGCAAAAAAAATATAGTATTGATCGTTTATTTTAAGCGGATTCACGACTTCAGACTTTTAATTTTGTTATAACCATATCAAAGTTTGCTAATAATCATAATCTAATGATAAAAACTAGTCAAAGCTATGATTAAATTATATGAAGCAGGATATAATATTTACGAAAAAATACTAACAATACTCTAATGAGCTGTAGTAATGATCGATCAATCAGTTAATTGCATTAACGATCTCTGTGTAAAAAAATGCATCTTTTTGTAACGCAATATTATTATGAGTTGTGATAAAAAGTTACAGAAACTTTTGTATTAATTTTTTTTGATATTGAGGATTATTTTTTTAATAATTCGTGCATACGGATTCACTCGTGTTATTTCCGTGAATAGTTAAACTGTATGATCTGTGTTATAATCCAGGTAAGAATCATTTTTGCAGCAGTTTTATTTATTTAGCAGATACAATCTGGTAGTTTCCAACAACTAGTCAAATTCAATACTTTATTGTTATGTGAAAAACGATATTTTTCTATGAAATTTGTGTGAAATCGCAACATATAACGTAATGATGTTTAAGCATCACATAGCATTCTGAAAAAGTAGCTAGAAACAATCTAAAATTAAGTGCCTATATCGTCAAATCAATGAATGAAAGTATAATTTTATTTAATACCATAATCATTGTATTGAAATATCAACATAATTTATATTTGACCTAGGAAACTACGGAATTGGGACCACTCCACCAAGGCTCAAGCCATTGGGTATTGTTTTCCTCATAATCCATGTATCCAAAGTTTTGACAATTGTCTCATTAATTTTATGACTTAAGCCTTTAATACCCAGTTCTATTAAGACAATTATATTGAAAAATCTAACGAGCAATCTACTTACAATGGATCTCAAAAACAGTCTGAAGGTCGCGCGACAACGCGATGCAATCACAATAACATTTTCAATGAAAACAATTAATTATGCAAACTCAATAACACGTCTACTAATTAATTTTACTTGGACAACGAAAATATAAAACTCAGAGGGCATACAATGACGTTCACACACAAACAATAAGAACGCTTACCATTACAGAGTTCCTGCGATGAATTCTGACTGACCATTGACGCATCCGTCACGGCAGGGTTGGAGATGACGGTGTCATTCAACATAGAACTATTCAATGAAGAATTCTGGTATTTCACCACCTTCGTCTTGTGATATTTGGGCTTCCTGATCCGATGCCTCACTCCTAGATTAATCTGTCCTGGTTTCCTCTTACGTCTATGAGAGTGGGAATGTCTTAAACGCCTGTTGCTCGTAGTCGCTTCGATCGCGTGCGAAATCTTAGCTGTTAGGCTAGTATTTAAGTCGGGGTTGCTCTTCCCGTAGAAGGACTTAGCAGATAAGATTTCTTTTAGCCTATCACTGTTGAACAGTGATAAACGTGCTTTAGGAGCATTTTCCAGTCTAGGATACTTGGTATTTGGACCATGTTCCGATAGACTGTCGTTCCGTAGTCTCTTGTTGCTCTTCTCGCTATCACAAGCCGATTCAGGACTTTCACCAATCTCAATGACGGAACGACGGCTGTGTCCCAACTTAGGGGGCGAAGCACCCGCGTCTGTTGTTTGAGGAGTTTTCTGCATCTGCGTCGGGGAAATAATACTATTCATGTCCATTTTTGTCAAACAGACTACAGCAGTTTTCATTGGGGAGATATTTTTCTTCTGTTCTAGAAGCACGCCTTTGAAGCTATGGAATTTTGGAGTCAGCTTGTTCCTTCTATTGGATCTCCTTAAAGATTTCGTCGGCGTATTTTCTTTAGAATCTGTGCCCGAATCGGTGTCAAAGTTTAGGTCTTTTAGAGAGCTGCTGCAGCTTTCTGTGTCTGCGATAAGACTGGCCAGGCTTTTGCGAGCCCGGCTTGAGGTAGACGATGTTGTGTGGACACTGGCACATGAGTGTGTAGAAGATGGAGTACCTGGGTGGTTGTTCAGGTGAGGAGTGACCGGAGTAGACACTGAACCAGAACATTTCGACTCCGGACAGTATCTGGTCTGATATTTTTTCAATGTAAATGGTGACTTGATAAAATTTTTCAAATCATTACTCTCTTTTAAAAGCTTACGAGTCTGGCTTCTTGTTTCATCTGTAAATAAAAATGAGTGATATTTTGAATTATAGCTGAATGTGACAGCTTATAAAACTTAACGCTTATTATTATAATCGTAATTAAAATAACGAAATATATAGAATTTGCATACAATGCTTCTTTGTACTGTGCTGAAGGCAACTTCAAGTATGAGGCTTGTGTAAAATAAAATACTTACTATTTAAAGTATAATTTGTTAAAATTCTGATTAAATCAACTGTTATTATACTTATAACAGGAACCAAAGTATGTATTTTAACTTTTTAATGCAAATGCAATAAGTATCTGACTGACATGATTCAGGACTTGAGTTCGGCATAGATTTTACTCTCATCCAAGAACAAAAACTTCCATATCTGAACTAATATTGTAAATGCGAAAGTAACTATGTCTGTCTTTTCTTCATGCCTAAAATAGTGAACTGATTTCTATGAAATTTGGTACAGACATAGTTTAGAACTTGAGAAAGGACATAGGATAGTTTTTATACCAACAATCAGCAGGAAGTCACTATTCCACACGAACAGAGTCGTGGGAAAAAGCTAGTAGCAAAATAAAAAGACAAAATGTGAAGATATCAATGTCAGGCTAATAACAAAGACGCCATTTAAAACTAATCAGTGCTAGATAGTCTGAATTTGACCCAGTTATGATTAAAACATCTGTCTCAGTAATTGGTGATTAGGAAGTTTATATTTAGGTCAGCAGCCATTGTTTTTTTTTTTCATTGATAGGACAGTTAATAAGCAGACAGATCACCTCATGTCTAGCAATTGATGCTACCTATACACCAAGGAGTACCTATACACAAGTGCTTTTATGACACACTTGAAACATAATTGAAGATAAATAATTAGGGATCAGGCAGAAGGAGGATTGGGCCTCCGGTGCTGCATCCACCAACTTACATTAAGGCTGTGGTGTCACTACAGAAGAAGCTAGCCCATTTGTGTCAAAGCAAGGCAATCCCTCAATTGATGGTGATGGTAACTTGAGAACAAAATGATTAATTCTAATTTTCCCAATGATTTTTAACTATAAATATGACTTCATCATTCTACAAATGGCATTATCATCAGTCACTTTGGTAGAAATTGTAGTGAACATCAGCTGAATCTCCACTACTGTCTTATTAATACATCATCATCATCGTCTTATTAATACATGGTGTGGCCATGTGCTATCATAACTATGAGTGAGACATACTAGGTAAAATGATTAAAAATAAAGACTCACCTTTTCTCAGTTAGCTAGGGTAAGTTGTTATTTTCTATTTTCCTATGATTTAACTTCAAACTAACTATCAATACATACAAAGAATACTCATTATTATCGCATCAGGCAACATGGCTTTGGTTGTTCCCAAAAGACTTCCAGACCGGTCAAATAGAATGATCAGATTTGGAACTACTCAGGCAACATTCTATGTCAACCGATTTTGATGCCAATCTGATGCAAAGCATACAGTAGGGAATGCACTTAGAATAAAATATGTCAAAGTATTCCTAACTTGTTAAGAGTACTATGGGTCTTTATGAACTAAGGAGGATGAAAATGCAGTTATATAACATATTAGTTGTATACATCTGCTTATAATATGCTGGTCTTAAATAATAATGATCGGTGGCCACTCTTTTAATGACAAGATTGTTTACTCTTTTGTTTTAAAATAGAATTAAATTAACTTTGTAAGAATATAACTAGAAAGATACTTAATTCAAGTTCCAAATTTGAATATTATGTATGTTTAATCTTTTGTTCAGCAGCCACATTATAACATACAAAAATGACAAGTTAAAAGCAAGTTGCATGCAAAACAAGTGACACAGACAGGAAAAATAGAACACAAGGTTAACTTCCAAGTCAAAATCAAGGACTTTACACAACTTACTTGCATTGGAAAGTAATACCACATGGATAGATGAACAAGGCCTGCAGCTGTCCGTTCAACATATTGTTTACAATAATAACACGAGTATATTTAGCAACATTACTAATAGAAGTAAAATACACTTACGCCATAAGCTTCTCTCAGGAGTCTTGGGAACATTCTGATCGTTCTCATCAGAGCTGGAATCCAGTGTACTGATGATCCCCAAGTCACAGTCTTCGCTGTCACTCTCGCTATCTACCACCGGCAGCTTTCTGTGCGTCGTCAGCGACTCCCGCGAAGGCAACTCCTCACGTTGAAATAACCCCTTCTTACGCTCAGACATTTTTGGTGTATGAGTGTGAGGAATTCGCGTCGAACGTCTAGGAGTCGTCGCAGCCATTTCTACGACTGAATTACTGACCTTAATTAACAATAAAACACTAAATAGGGCACAGCACTCGCAACGTATCGGTGTTCCAGCCTCAATACACAATACAGTTTCTACTCGTTTCTTGATAGTATTGCTACATATTGTAGCTCAAATGAAGTTAGTAAACGATAAATGAACTGTTAAAGCGTTTTTTAGTTGAGAGACTTCGTAAATTGCAACAAAAAGCGTGCATCAAAAAACTTTTATCAAACGTTAGCAAGCAACCATTGTTGTTTGGCGCGTAAACACCTGTCACGTACGGTATTGCCAGTGTAAAACTAAAGACTATTTTGAGTTGGATCTAAGACTTTATTTTATATTCATATAATTATTATATTTCCATTATTAATATACATCATTAGATGATTACATGCTAATATATATCAATTAAATATTTTTAAAATTATTAAAATAGTTTTAATTATCGATTATACTAATCACTTCTAGCAATGACGTTTAAAAGAGACTAATTGAAAAAAAAATAAGTATTTGATATTCTTACTTTCTCTCAGTACATTTCTTATCAATTAATATTCACATAATTATTTAATTTAGTCAAATCACTTTGTTATCAGATCTACAGCGATACACATTCACATGTGTATCGATAGATAATGATAATTACCTATCTATACATAAGCCTGGGCGCAATTTTTTTTCTTGATTGAATACTGGTAACACACTCATGGCAAAACTTCGCGCCCATCCGTCTATCGTTATAGTTCGCGCCTTGACTCATTTTATTTTACCTACAGATTTCAATGTTTTGCTAAATATAGGGACTTACCAACCAATTTCTGTTTTCGTATTCTTAAACATTATCGAAATATTCAAATCCAAAAACCTTTGGTAAATTTTTATTGTGCGGTCTGAATAAGAGAAGCAGCGCTGAGTCACTTTGCGGTTTGTAAATCGACAGCCTCATTATACGTTATAAAAATAATTTTATTCATTTTTATTTAGTCGTCATGGTACCTAAAATGGCATAAATCAAATTCCACTTTACTGTTTTTAATTCAATTTTTCTTGATAATGTTGATGACAATAAATATTTTTTGTCAAAAATTAAATTTAACAATGATACAGCTATTTCTATTTATTGATTAGCTAAAAATAAAGTAAAATTATCAGGTAAGTGCGGATAATGTAGGTACCTACCATTTATTTGTAAAATCATCAAATTTTTTTCCGCCCTGGGCGGGTGAGATGCTATTCTCAGACTCTAGACTCTTCAGAGACTTCAGACTTGCAGAGGACTCTTCTTACTGACTCAAAACCAAACCATTTTTTTTACTACAAGCCGGAGCCGCGGTACCTACATTATTGCGCTTGACAGGCAATCCTGGCGGGAATTTAGGTAGACCATGCTGTATTATCACTAGATAGGTAGATGGTATCAAAGTCGCTTACTCTGTCCATATTCACCTACTAGCGGTCGCCCGCGGCTCCGCCCCAGGCCCGGCCCGCGTGGATGTCGAGATGTTTGTAAGTTTGTATGTAGGGGGTAATATTTGGAACCGCTGGTCGGATTTCCAAAATCTTTCACTGATAGATAGCTACAATGATCCTGAGTGCTATAGGTAGGCTATAAAACATCATGCTACGATGAAATGGAGCCGAGCAGTGGGTGAAACCGCGCGAGAGTAGCTAGTTAAATATACATATAGTGATGCAATAGTGCGCAACACCCCAGTGTCATATTAATCATGAGTTCGTCTCCGTTGCCGATAGCACGCCATTACATTCTTATTAATAGAAGACTCATAGTCATAGTGTGATAACGAACAATAATAATCAATTATTGATTATTAATAATTAAAAGGTACAGTTATCCTATCGCGTTTTAACAAGAAATAGGTGATAGATGGTATGTTTTTTATTGTACAATTGATAAACACCTTAAGAACCTTCTACGAGGGAGCATCAGACTTATTGATTAAAACTACACCGTTCCTTCTCCTGCTGAGAAGGTCTGTATGGGCACAGTATAAATATGGAACAGTATGGTAACTAAGCCTATTTGACCGTATAACTACCTACCGGTCATTAAAGCACTAGGGTTGTCACTTCTAATGTTTTTGATATTGTTTGTTTTTCTAAAATAAATAAATTGTGTTTTGTTGTAATCAATCAATCGAATTGAAATAACTAGTTTACAAATAAAATTTAAATAGGTAATTTCATGGTGTTGCGTATGTGAACCTCAAAAAATCTCAAAAAAAGTAAGTTTAAATAAATGTTAAGATATAAGCGCTATACTATACAGCTCTGTCTTTTACCCAAACTAGAATAAGAATAAAACAATTTTACTTTGAACATGGTAACCCACCTTAGCTCATAAGAGGTAGTTTTCAGGTATTTGCCAAACCCATGAAAAGGACACCCATGATAGAAAAGTTGGAATTATTGCAGCCGCCATCTTGGATTTAAATTTGGACAGTACCATCGAATTTGCCACCCTCGAAAACCATGAAAACGATACCCATGATAAAAAGTTGATAATTTTTGCAGCCGCCATCTTGGATTTAAATTTGGACAGCACTATCGAATTTACCATCCTCGAAAACCATGTAAACGATACCCATGATGAAAAAGTTGATAATTTTTGCAGCCGCCATCTTGGATTCAAATTTGACCAGCACTATCGAATTTGCCACCCTCGAAAACCATGAAAACGACACCCATGATGAAAATGTTGATATTTTTTGCAACCGCCATCTTGGATTTAAATTTGAACAGCACTATTAAATTTATCACCTTCGAAAACTATGAAACCCATGGCGGAAAAGTAGAAATAAATAAAAATAAAAAAAAGCTGGAAAGAAAGTGGCATTTTAAAAAAAATCGCGGGTATAAACTTAAAAGTGATCAATCGTCTTGACGCGACACCCGATACTGACTGCACTCTGAGGTTCACTTAGAGCTCTCGTAAATGCGCATGTTTGTGTGAGTGCGCCATTTCGAGCGTTTCTAGGCAGTTACCATACTGTTCTCTATTTATTTATACTGTGGTATGGGTCTACAGTCAATCATTGCGCTTGCAGCCTTCCCTTAGCCATTTCCAGGGTAAGAGTTGCTCGGAGTTGGAGAAGTAACGGGGACATTTTAGTCAGTAAGAGTCTGACACTCCCTCTAACCCCCAACCAGGACTGGACAGCTTATTCGATGACGTTTTCCCTTCAAAGGACAGCCAGGGTTTAATAGTTTTACCGGGGTTGCGAGGCGAGTGAAATGAGACACCGCGGTCTTGGCCTAGAGCAGGAGAAGGAACTGGGTTTAGTCAGTAAGAGTCTGACACTTCCTCTCGCCTCACCCTGGGCGGGAGAACTCATTTGATGATTTTCCTCTGACAAATAAAATTGTTCGGTCCTTCTCCTGCTCTGGGCCAAGGCCGCGGTGATTCATTGCGCTTAACCCGCAACCCCGGCTGAACATCAGCCCTATAGGACCTCGTCTGTGGTTGATGAATTTCCCCTGTCAAAATAAAAATGATTTTTATAGTTTACGTTTACAATTACTTAGGTCAGTTAAATCTTGCAACGTTACCTATCTACATACCTACTAACTGTATTTTACATTAGGTATGTGCCGTGCAGTTAAATACTTATTTTTGATAAAAATGACAGCAAACAAGATAATAGCGTAATTTTTCACCAAATTACCATAAGCATATTACTACCGACTTCTTATTACGCCAAAATTTTTTGTTCAATTTATAACTTTGACACTTATTTCGATAAAGATATTTAGGTAACAATGAAACAACCGTTTTTACTTTAACTAGGTACTTATATAGATATTTTAATATTTTTGAAATTTTGTCTATAATAGTAAGTAGTTTTTTTCAAAATGTCTGGAGCAAATAGGCAGGTACACAGAACAGAAAATTAATTTCTATTCCGTGGGCAGGTAGGTGTTCCTGTCAAAATGGATTTAAATATTATGGCAATGAGACTTATAGATTTGGCAGTTTCTGTGATAGTTGTTAAGTAGATATAATCAACTTGAAGACATCTGTTAAGTAGGCCAGCGGAGTTCCCTGTCATAAAGTCAACCCTTTCTGCGGTTCTACTTTTTAATATGCCTATGAATTTATTAGTAAAGGGCAGCTAGTTGAAAGATAAAATAGAAAATAACTTTATAGGAGTTAGTCTAAGTAAGTAGGTATCAATAAATAAAATACATTATGTAGGTACTTACCTAACTACTTAACTAGCTTATCAAGGCAAGCAAAAAGTACCCTGTAGGTATCTATTTTTACCTACAACAAAGGCCATAAAACTAACACCATAAAAAGGAAGACCACTCTACGTCCATTGCACTATCTGCACTAGCCATTAAAAATATTACGACACAGGATTGCACATTTGGCGGGAAATGTTTCTACAACATGGCGGCTGACAAACACAACAATGCGATATGGAATAATGGAACGATATGATTACATAATACAAGACTTTAGACGTTTATAATATTAATACAAGGAAACATAAAAATAAACGTAATATTAATTTAAAATTCTCTGTTAAATCCTTCCAACGTTATAAAGAAAATGCGAGGGAAAATAAAATGTTAGGTTATTTTTTCTTATGATGTTTCGTGGTAGATTTTCTCAGGCGTATCCAGGTAGGAAGGGCGGCCGACCGGTTAGGTCACGCATCACCGAAATGTGTAGTTTTTAATACTGCACCATGTATGGCTAATGCGATACGGAAGCAAAGGGCACGGGATAGTGGAAAAAGTTCATCATGATAACAGGTGCGTTGCATATTTTATGTTCAACTGGATGAATGTATCATGTTGAGTCCTTTTTTTGTTTGTTAAGAAAAATTTTAATTTAAGGTATCGTATGATGAATGCATAGGAGAGAATACTAACTTTCTGCCAGCGACTCCGCCCACAGAACCAGGATAGAAATTAGCCTTTGGATTACCTACTTTAAATCAGCTCCGTTCAGTAGCTTTTACCTGAAAGAGTAACAACTGAACATGCATCCATTTATCCATCCGTCCATCTATACCTACTTACAAACTGTTGCACAGGTATACTAATTAAATTAATATCTAATAGGTTTGTAATGCATTTTAGTAGGCTTTGTTATTCCTATGTTGCTCGCAGGTGTTTAAAAAGACCTTTATGGAACTACATCAAAGTATGAAGGACTTGAACCGTTTTTACTGTGTGTGACCATCAATATGCCTATGAAGTGTTTACGGGTGGTCTATGTCTAGAAGAGGCGGCCAACCTTCTCATAAAATATAAAAAAGGCAGAAAGGGAGGAATAGCAACGCTGCTGCCGAAGACTGAAGCAATTTGATGTTTTCTTCCCTCAAAAAAGACTAACAAGGATTCCAGCTGAGGACTATCACAGGTTGTTGAAGATGTCTTCGGAACTGACTAGCTATAGTTTCTTACGAGCGATGGTTGGACCCTAGAGAGACCTTTGTACACCAGTCTCACGTCTGGTGTTCTTGACGACAATAGATCGCGGTCGCAACTCAACGCACTACAACGCAGTTCGGAGCAGGAGAAGAAAAGAGCTGGTTTTAGTCAGTCTGACATTCCGTCTCACACCACCAAGGGAGGGAGGGAGGTCATTGGATAATTTTTCGCCCTAAAAATGATTTTAAATACATTCTAAGCCGATTAGTCATCTCATAGTAATGAGATTTTTGTTTTCTAATAAATATTATATAGGATTCTACTTAGATTTCACCAGTTTCTTATTGTGGTCGATTATTCTACCTACGATACTAAATATTACTGTTTACTAAATAACCGGTACTTTGCTTAGGAAACCGACATTCTAGGCTGCAGGTGGAGACACGTCATAAAAACTTGCATTGTCATCATTACAATAACAAAGTATCGCTGTCCTTTACAATTGAATTGTTCTGTCCTTGTCTCTCGATGATTAGTGGCTGGGTATCAGGTAAGGTTGTTCGATGTTCGGAACTGTTATCAGAAAGGCGTAAGCAGAAGATGTATCTACTGAGTATAAATACTTAGTTAAAATTGCTCTGTGGGCAAGTGCCGAGCAATGGTACCTAAATATTTAGGTTTTACAATGTAATTTATCTTATGTATGTGATAGGACGGAATTTTAAACGAACACATGGAAAACCCGATGGTAAGCAACCAGTGCTGCTCATGGACACCTGCAACAGCAGAGGAGTTGTAAGTACGTTGCCGACCTTTTGGAAATTAGGGTTTTGAAGATTAAGAGAGGGGAAGGATTAGTCTTTAGGTAACCTTATTTACACGGCGAAACAAAAGCTGTGGTTGTTTCACGCCGGTTTTCTGTGAGGCCGTGGCATCGCTGCGATCGAGCCGACCCATTCGTGCTGAAGCATGGTTCTCCCACACTTAATAATACCTACAGGGAACTAAGTAGGTATAATATACCTACAGAGCGACTTAGGAAAGAGTCTACCTACGTCATCTAAGCATAAATTTGAACTTGGTTTGATAGATTCTATTCCATTGTATTCTTTGCAAAGAACAAAACTGCCCGTTGTCTTAACTCCAATAAAAATCCTGCATCTTCCTTATCCACTCATTATCCAATGAAATCTGGGCGTTACCCGTTAAACTGTGTAGCGTACATAAACTAAAATAAATAGATCATTCGTCGCCGGGATTGTTTACAAAATGTCACACATGTGGCGGTAATCGGAGCGGGTGGGCGTCCATCTTGAAATTTTATAATGAACGCGCCAATCGGTTGCGCGGGGCGTTGCGCGCGCAGCTTCCTCGTCTAATTGAAAATGATTTATGGTCGCTACTGCATTCGTAGACTTTTGTTTTGGTTTTGAAATATTGTTTTAATAAATAGATTAGCATATGTATAATCTGCGTTGTTTTATTAATCCTCGTCTAGATATTGAGTTTGCATATAGGTACATAAGTACTTAGGTATCTACCTATAAAATATCTTGGTAAGTAGGTAAGGTAGGTAGGTACTATGTATAACTACTCAATACAACGTCAATGTAGGTAATATTTCTGATTCGTCAAGATTATAAGATTTATAAGTGATCTTTCGATCAATGAATAGAATGAAGTACCTAAGTATGTAGATTGATAGCACAACTACTTATTGAAAAGTTTGAAAAACAAAAAAAAAAACATTGTTTATTGCATATCTAATTAACTTGGAGAATAAGCAATTTTATAAGAATTTAGGGGAAGCTGAATAGCTCGATGTGTAAATACCTACTCATTGTACTTACCTACACTTAGCGTCTTTGGTCTGCCAACGTCCATACAATGTTGAAAACACCAGTTCTCGTCCGATCACTGAAGTTAAGCAACATCGGGCGTAGTCTGTACTTGGATGATTCACTGCCTGGAAACAGTCAACATGACATTAGCTTTTCCGAGCGTAAGGCGCGCGTCACAAAGAGTCTATAGACAGCCACAGACGGGCCATAACAGTGTTCAGTCGGGGTTGCGGGGCAAACGCACCGCAGCCAAGGCCTAGAGCAGGAGAAGGAACGGGGTTTTTAGCCTGTAAGAGTCTGACATTTCCCATCACCTCACCCTAGCTGAGAGAAGTCTCTACCTATTCATGATTTTCGCCTCACCAAAAAGTTTTTTTCATGTACCTATTTTTTTATGGTATAAGTCGGCAAACGAGCAGACGGATTACCTGATGGTAAACAATCGGCACCGCCCATGGACACCCGCAACACCAAAGGAGTTACGAGTGCGTTGCCGGCCTTTTGGGGATAGGGTTCGGGGATATAAGGATCGGGAAGGGGTAGGGGAGGGGGAGGGATTGGGCCTCCGGTAACCTCACTCACACGGCGAAACACAACGCTGTGGGTTTTTTACACTGGTATTCTTTGAGGCCGTGGTATCACTCCGGTCGAGCCGACCCATTCATGCCGAAGCATGGCTCTCCCACACTTAAATGTATGTCTGTAATGTCTTCCTTTTTCTTCTACTTGAATATTTTAAGAGAAACTTTGTAACTAACCAGTAACGTTCACGTGTAGACATTATGTCCTTGATTTTTATAATAAGTAGGTGTAATGTAATGGCAACATTTACTGTAAATAAGCATCTAAGTATGAGAAACTCAAGTAAATTGTTATTGCCGGCCTTACTTAGTACATAGGTGCTTATTAGGTAAACAAAAATGCTTTTCGATTTTGAACATTTTTCGTTTTATTTTAAGTACCTACTAGCTTCCGCCAGCGGCATCACCCGCGTGCTATGTTGATAAAAACAGCCTATAGCAATAGAACAAAATCGAAGTTTACATAAAATTTGTTATGATTAGTCTCATTTTTATGGTTACATCTCCATGGGTAAAACCCCTAGTATTTACTAAGTCTCCGCTATCCGTCCGTCCATAGATAGAATGGTACGGATTTAACTAATAAGTAAGTATTACAAATATTTCAGTCGCATCGAGCGCGACAACCGTTATCAAAAATAATCCTTATAACATGATTCAGTGTTCAAATGCGACGGCGAGATGGCTTATTATCCGAACTGTTAAGCTATCAGGAGTTACACGTGCTATTGTGAGTTAACCATAAAAGATAGAAATATGCTGTAATACAATATTTTTTAGACAAATTTATGTAAAATATTTTCGACTTATATAATTTCTATGTAACTTTAACCATAAAGGCTACACATGCGACGGAAAGTAAAAAAACGGGAGTAACTTCTCCCGTTTTCCTAACATGTTCCTTCACTGCTCTGCTCCTATTAATTCGAGCGTCATGAAAAGTATCCTATAACCTGTCCAGAAGTATAAAGAATAATTGTACCAAGTTTTGTTAAAATCCGTCGAGTAGTTTTTGTTTCTATAAGGATAACATACTGACAGATAACAATCATAATGATTGCATTTTTGGCATCAGTACCTATCGATCACTTATCACCCCCTGGTAGTTATTTTGAAATTTAATGTACACAATTGACCCCGCGACAGATTTAAGTAGGTGGTACTACTTATAAGTGTAGATTAGATACAAGAATAGTAATACTTGCCTACCTACTTATTTTTTGTTTCTTTTATCGTAAAAAATTAGTCCCTACATGCAAACTTACAAATTACAAATTTTAACTCTTTAGAATATTAGTAGGTATCTATAAGTATAGAATAGACTTTAGATATTGATTGGGTGGGGCCCAACAAGGGAGAAATAAAAAAAAATTGCAAATCCATCCATAAATAACGGAGTTCTGAGGTAACAAACATAAAAAGATACAATCGAATTAAGAACGTCCTCCTTTTTTGAAGTCGGTTATAAAATAAGAAAAAAATGCTATTCACCTACAAATAAATAGGATTCCCACAAAGATTGTGTTTTATACATAAAGGTATGGTATATTGTGTATTTTCAACTGTCTATTCACGGTGCATAAATAAGTTAGTTGCCTAGCAACATAAACAATATGTTTGCAACCTTCAATGTTTATTATTGACCTTCATAATGCGAGTTCAAAATGACTGTAAAGTTACCTACATTCATTCATTTAATATGTATGTATGTAGGTATACAGGTACTCATTAACCTAACTGCATAAGTACTCCATTATTTTTGGGAAGGATACTGTGATTTTTGATATTTCAAATTACTAGGTAGGTACTTACTAAGTTGTGATGAAACATCTCGGTAAGGATTTAATAATAATACACCTACACGACATTTTATCTCTATTTTATCATTATTAATTAAAATTCTAAATATAAAATTAGAAAACACAGTGGGTTTCCACTTTTAAACCTGTGAAGAAAATTTATACTTATTAAGTAAGTACAGCTTTCTCGAATCAGCGCCATCTATCGAGGTTACTGTATAAACAGTAATGTTTTAGACTCATTTTTATCATTTCGGTATCAACAATATGTATACATCTAAATATTTCAAACATTCAAGCTATACAAATAAGACATATTTTATTAAACCGATTTCAGTCGTCAAATCTACACTTAGGCTACGTTTTTATATCTTAGGTAGTCAGTAATTGAGTCTGACGTTCCTTCTCATCTCATTCAGGGCGGGAAAAAGCATTTGACAATTTTTCCACCTCAAAAGAAGCCTCCTAAATATCTTCAAATAGGTCAATAAAATTGAAAAGAAGACACCAAGGAAACGTATTTACAGTTTATAATACTTACATTGCAGAAAGTACTAAACTATGTAGCTAGTAATTCTATGATTAATTAAGTATCAAATTAATTAGATAATAATAACATTATTGCCCATACTTGGTACCTGGTACATCTAAGTGCGAATTATTAAAGTGTTTAACCCTTATGTGCTACTCTTACAACTTATACTCAGACTCAGATATTTTACTCAGTTATTAAAAAAAATAAAAGTTAAAATCCAAAATTAATCAATATTTATTATTAACTAACGGCCTTTACTTTCTTAGTTTTGTATTTATAGATAAATAATAATAATATAAAAGATTTTTAAATATATTGTTTTATGCAAAAAACATTATGGTGTCTAAGTAGATATTAAAAAAAAACATTAAAAAGTTGATACTTAACCATAGCACAGTATAAATATCATACAGTATTTTAACTCGGCCGCTTGAAAGAAATAAATACCTACAGCCGCGCGGTACGTAAACATGCGTTAGGGCTGCTCGTCTCCAGTATTTTAATTACCTTTGTCTACTTTCTGTTTCCATTTAGTTTTGTGATTGTAAATATCCTTTTTTTATATAAACAAATAAAGTGCTTTAAAAATAAACAAACAAAATTTCTTTGGCCACTAATGCCGAACTGAACAGCTGACTACGAATGTTCTAAAATCACAACCCTCAAACATCAAAATATTACATGAGTCTAGCTGTTTTATTGGTGTTATTAAATATTTTCTAGTATTATTCATAAACGCAGATAATAAACAAATATTATTAATAATAAAATACCACACTCTCTACTTTGAATTATACAAAATAACAAAACATACATAAACCGTTTTAACACAAGCGTAAGTAGGTAGGTACCTAACGTATCATGATTCATTCTGAACCAGAACCGCCTATAACTACCTATTTCACTCGTCTCAATAACTTTATTCATATTATTTATAAATTCAAACATCTGTTTTCGTGAGATAACTGGAAATAATGATCCATAAAGACACACATTATGTACCTACCTAGGCTACTAGTAAGTAAAATTATTTTATAGTCTTACCTTTCAGAGTTTCCAGGTAATTTAAAAAAAACTTATGTCTGGATGCGTTATTGTCGAATTCATGCAACCAAACATAATAACAGCACAATATTTCCTATTCGTCATATTAAATAATGTACTCGAGCTGATTTCTAAATAAAAGACAACACACCGTCCGTTCGTCACTGCGGTACAGCCGCGTCTGTCTGCGTCCCGAGCGCGTCCCGACATCGGGCGCGTAGGTATAGTTCGCGTTTCGGCCGTTTCTATGAAGTTGAAATACTTGTAGATATTATTACCTTGACCATAGTCTTTGATATTTCATTAAAAGTATTGAATTCGATTATTTGCAGTTGTTATTTAATAGAATCTATGATTTGTTGGTTTATTTAATAAATTAATTACCTATATGTAAACAATCTTTGCATGTCTTTTTATCTTAAAGTTGTCTAAAATTGTTTGTAAAAATTTTTACAATCTACATCGATATTAGCTAGTAAACTAAATTTAAATAATCTTTTCTATGTGTATGTGTAATACGACCTCTTTAATAAAAAAGTAAAACCAACATTGTTTAGCTTTAGTTAACCACCTAACCGATAGGACATAGGCATTTAATTCCTTACTTATGTATTTGTAACATTATAACAAAGGAAAATATTTTTATGTAATTAATTCGACGAATTCCAATGAATTAGAATAACACAGAACATGTGACCATGCGATGGAAGCACTACAAAAACAATTTATTTAAAACAAAGTTAAACGCATTTTAATTAGTTACTTTATTGACCTGCGGTGACTTCCAATCATTAAGCATACTAAACATCTATTCCATTTCCATTACCTACTCCAGCCATCTTGGATTCCAGAAACAATATTAGTATATGAATTTATTTAATTAAACAGGTTCGATAGATTTAAATTGTTAATCATTTACCGCCATGCATTTGTTTTTTCGAGACGACAACAAAAAATGCACGTTATCAAACAAATATTATAAGGAATGACGTGCCCGCATTAGTCTATTTAAATGAAAAAAGGTGCAATGCACACAAAATTATCGTTTGCTTATTAATTGCTTAATCCTCGACCTTGTCACGCGTACTTATATTTGTGTAAACGCTAATAACGCGATCGCATAACACCACATCTATTTACACTTTCTCTAACATTACGGTAACGAGGTCGCCCTGCCCCGCGCGCAATGTATCCTGCACAACTCACATCACAAACTGAACAATAAGATTTTCAAAAAAATAATAAAGTACACAGTTGTCATTTTACAACGACCGCACAATCTCGATACTTATTTCACGACACATTCCATTGATGCTCTAAAATGCAACTTTTGGAAATAGAATAGTGTATAAACAGCATTTTATTACGATGGCAACGATGCGTGAATTTCGAAATGACGTGGTACAAGCAGCAGCTATCTCATCATCATTGATAATAGTCGGTTTGGCAACGTCGCGTCGCTCACCTGGCGCTACCTGCGCAGTGTCAACAGGGGGGCAAGCGAGCGAGCGGCAGTCGATCCTACGATCCGACAGACACGCTCGTCCCGGGCTGTCTTACATTTTTTTATTTCAAATATTCCACGAATATTAAAGTTAAAGTAATATAGTGACGCGTAATAAGTACTGTTGTGTTGTTAAAGCGCGCGAAGTGAAATCTTTAAAATCTGTGGACAATTTCGGTATTCAAATTAGGAACGTTCATCGACACCGTTCAAAGCTTGTTCTTTCCATAGAGTTAGCGACTGGACTCTTAGATTTGGTGTGGCTATGTGATGTGAGTTAATTCTAGATTTTCACCTACAGCGGAAACAGCTTACGTAGACGGCTAGCGGTAAAACGTCGTCCGCGCCGCACGCTACTTCTTGTTTCATGTTGAGTAACCGTCAGGTTTCTAAAAAGTGCTTTCGAGCGAACATACAGCGACGAATACGTGAATTTTCGGTGGTTCGCCCACTGTAGTCCCGTTAGAAAGTGTGTGGTACTCTGTGGACTGTTTGTTGATGAGTTGTGGGCAGGACAAGTGTTGAGGGTCGTGGAGTTAGTGGCGGGCGTGTTGTTGTGAGGTGGTGTATCAGTGCATGGCGCGATGATCAGCGGCGGCTGGGTGTGCGCTCTGCACGTGCGCACGGCGGGCCTCGGCGGTGCCGCGCTGGGCTCCGACGAAGAGGAGATCGTTTACCTCGCCTATATTGTTATTGATGTGCTCACGAATCAGGTAAGCCAACAAAAACACGTGAAATACCGCTCAATCCACCCACCTCCGACTTCGAAAATGACCACATACCTTGTTACTACGGCCAAAAATTGATTGAAATGAGTCTGAGCGTGGACAAATACAACTTGTTCAGTGTAGGAGCGGCGTAAATTGTATAACAGATTAGGTAAACCCTATTGTTGATATAGATAGTTATCGATGCCGACCAATCCAACGCGTCTCAATTCCTACTGTTTGGAATTCGGAATATGATCACAACTTTATTATGTGAGGTATTTCTTAAAAACTTTTTTCGTAAACATGTGACGATGTGGGTTAGTGTTACTATTCACTTTTTGTTAGATCGAAAAGTGAAATAAATTACTCTAGATTTTTTGTAATGGCATGAAAACACGGAAAGCTTTTGTAGGTAGGTAAAATAGCATTTTATCTGCGGCGATGTGGCAATAAATCTATCTCTTTGAGATATTTATTAACTTTTTTCCTTGCTTTTCTAATTTATCAACTAGTGTTGCTTATAATTGATTGTTTAAAATCCTTACAACGATATAATTATTTTTCATTAGTAAAAAAGGACCTGCCGTAGGGTGTGCCGCAAGGTACTATTGTAGGGCCTTGGCGAATTTTATGATATGATACCTTAAGTATCATGGGAAACTCAGTCTGTCCGTCCATCCCAAGCAAATAAACCTATAAATATTTTCCCAAGCCACAAAGACCGGATTCCCAGGTTGTTGTGCAGATAATTATGAATCTTAATAACACGGAATTTTGCTGATGTCAAGAAAAAACGGGTTTGAACCCAGTCTCCTATATAGTAGAATAAAAATAAATAAAAACTTAGGATTTTCCCAAAGAACTGTAATTGCCAATCGAATCATTAACTAGTTTATCAGGATAGAAACAAGTAACATACTTAATTTGGTCATTTTATTGATTTATGTAATAGAAACGATGTTAAAATTGTATTTTTATTGCCGAAATAAGTATGAGAAAATTGATAAACTAACACTGTTTGTGTTGTACATTAAAACATCCAAACATCTAACCTTACCTCTGACTGACACAATACTGCAAAATCATCTAATCAAGAAGTTAATTTACCTTTATCTATCTAGAAATTAGATTTTTTTATGGTCAGATTTTGTATTAATGCCTTATATTTTCAATCTAAAGCCTTTGGTTTGAAGTCGATTTTTAGCATAAGTCATTCAAAAGTTTCTTTCAAAAATCCGACACCGATCCAAGGATTTTTCATTATAAGTCGTCAACAAATTTCAACCAGCTAGAGATTTTGGATTATTTAATTGAATTACTATGTCTACTAATATTCTAAGGCTGAATTATTTCAATGCGCTAATCTCCGGAACTACCGATTCGATTTGAACGGTTCTCTTTGTGTTGAATAGTCTATTTATCGAGGAAGATTGTAGGATATAAACTATCATGCTACGATTAATAGGAACCAAGCAGCAGGAGCAGCGAAACAGCGCGGAAGTAGAAGTTCTGAAGACGTGACCCATGTAAAATACTATAATTAGATTATCACTGCATTTACATGTCTTTTTCAGTGCTGTATAGATATTTATATCCTGTATCTAACCAAAACTATATTTTTCTCTTTTCTTTCTTTTTCTGTTACAATCCTCTACAACTGGTCAAATAATGGCGTTCCTGAATGACATTTGTCAAACTTACGTCAAAAGTAACGAACTTATTTTTGAATTTAGCTGTCAACTGTTTTAATTTTGATGACGCAAATGAGGCAGCTTTTTTGTAGTGGTATTTATCATTTAAAATATTTAAGAAAACTACATAATACTTACACGTCTCTTATGCCATGTTGTGTATTTTCTAAAGGTAAATAAATAATCTAAATAAAAATCCAAAGGTTTTACAATGATTTTCAGAATGGCCATTCCAAGCAAACGCCTTATGAACATCTGGATTTGGTGAAATATGCTATGGATTTGGATATTAAATAAGAAACCTATTATCTATTGTTTGTGTTTTGTTTAAAAACAGAATAAATGTAATAGAGTCTGCTCTTTTATCCAAGGCTTAGTTGGAGTCGACGAAATCTTATGATTTCTTCTGCCATTTTTCTATCCTCTTTTTATCCTTAGATATTTATTCATTTTATTTAAAAGATCACTCTCCTCTTGTAATTTAGCTATTTTGTAGTTTCAATTTTAGTAGATAACTAGTTTTAGTTTTCACAACAGTTTAAAAGAAATCTATTTTTTATTAACCTCCCTGATATTTGTAACTATGCCAACGCTGTTTCTCGTTCTGGTTATATTTTATGATTTCTGGTTAGTGGTTATATATTTATATGGATATAAATAAATGTTCAAATCAAGTTGTTTGTTATATGACAATATTTTTTGCAGTTTACTTCTAAATGTGTAATCATTTGCCGTTTGAGACACCAGCACAAAACAAGCGGTTCATTAATTACAAACCATGACTGAATTTACTTTAGGTAATACTTAACATTGCAGTACCTACCGGTAATTTCTGGAAGAACAGTGTCGTGTAGGTACCTACTTATTGTAATTTACTTTTCATATTGTCAGTTCTATTGTTTTACAGCCAGTGTCGACAGACACTAGGTTACTAGAAATGAAATGTTGACATAAGCTGATTAACTTTATAACTACAAAATGTGGCAAAATTATATTTTCAGTATCCAAATTAGATATTGATACCTATGGTTCTATTTCATCATCATCATTATTGACTTGTTGACTGAGGCTCAATGATTATTGACAATTCGAAAACAGTATTGAACTTGAACAGGATTGAACATATCTGATGGGTCTGTTTGTCTTCTAAGAAAGGATTCATTTTCATTTACTCTGTCGTTATAGTAAGCAATCAACGCCATCTATGGACCATATTATAAACACAGAGGATCCATGAGAAAAATTCACATCTTGTCAAAATGTACCCCATACCAAGGTCAAATTTTCGATCACCGAGCAAGTGAATAATTATGATAAAATCAATTATTTGGGTTAACGTTTCATTTTAGTATCTTACTCATTTGTAGTCTTATAAAGATAATAAACTTATCACACAGATAATTTTATAATATTATTAATTATTATAACAGATTCGTAACACGACAGATTAGATTCTTTTTTTAAACCTTTTGTGAATAGTTATGCAAAAATGGTTCTGAATTGAAGTGGTATCTTTATACCTAGGTAGATATTAACTTATGAATAGTTTTATTATGGTAAGTAAGTATACACTTTGAGGGTTGATCCTCTGATGGAGTTGGCTAAGTACTTACTATGTATTGATCGTGTTCAAGCAATTTTAATCAACAAAAGCTGCGGATTTCCAGAGATTGACACTTGGAGAAGTTTGTAAATCGAAAAATCTGCTAAAAATATTGAAGATATAAAGTATATCTTCAAATAACTGATCAGTATTTACAAAAACCTCTAAATCTCAACCCGGAAGTACCTTAAGATGGCGTACTCTTATAGGGTCAAATCTTACATGTGTGTTGGGCACACTCATGCGCCCACGCACACTTCCAAAAGTTGAATAAAGAACTGGTTGGCAACTCTTTCAAATGTGTTTGTAGGTATGTATGGGATGTACGAAGGTAACATTAGGCGTTTAAGGGACTGGCAACTTTTGAAACTTATTGCTTGGTCTTTTAAGTACGTAAGTAAGCTATAATTAAACGTTACTATATGAGGTATCTACTAAGACCTACCTACCTTTACATTATTAGGTATCTAGTTTGTGTATTGTGGCTAAACAATCGGGTACTTGACAGATTCAAATGTCAAATTTGACATTTCTATATTTTTTGCGTAGTAAAGTTAACATCTTCAATGTTGTTAATTGGCTAGAGTACCTACTTAAAAAGTAGGTAAGTATATCGCTTATCTTATTATTTTTCTATAAAACATTTAATAGGGTTAAAAAGTAAAAAATAATTTATTTTCGTCGCAGTCAAGTATTCAATTCAGCATTCGAAAACAGTTCATAGTATTTTTTGCAAAACAACTACTATTCGATGCCAAGTTCGAAATACTAGGTCACGGGTCAAGAACCATGTAGTAAATAGGCAAATAGACACAATAACAATTAAAATAAATATGCCTTTCACCAGATGTTTAATAACTACAGAGAAGCTGCTGTTTTTTTTTGATACAGCTAGGTAGATATGCGTTTGTTTTCCCACTTTACTGCCCAAAACCGGATTCATAAAACAATCAATGATCATGTACCAAACAGCCTATGACTAGCTTTCTGACAAATATCTTTATTATTCAAATATTTGATTACGTTAATACATCTTCGAAAAACTAATTTTCGTTACTCACTTAAACTAAGATTAATTAATATAAATTGATTAAAGGTTTAAAGCTTAAACTTTATCGGTTCAATTTTATTATAAAAAAAAATACTTTTGACATTGACAGAAACGTCCACTGACAGCCTACTGATAAAAAAGCAAGGACTAATCAATTTTGATACTTTTGTATTTAAATAAAAATAATACGAGCCATTAAGTTTTTAATAATATAATTATATTATTCGAATCCGGTAATTAAAGGGTCTTCTTATTTAAATTTTATAGGTGATTGTGAATAGGTTGGTCCCATTAGATTAATACATGTTTAGAATAAGTATTTTATCTTGTATATTTTTTTAATTTTTTGTTTTTTGTTTGTTTTTATCAAATAAGTACCTAAGAATTAATTGATCGACCTTTTGAACTTATTCGAAAATATACGTATATACGTCAATTTATCAAGAGTATAATTTGTATGGACGCCGTAACAGTTATAATTCACAAGGAACGTGTAAAGTTTTTTCTTTGATTTACATTACAATATATTACGTATGTATGTAAAAACATCTTGTTTCTAGCACTGTTTATAAACATTACCTTCACGAGGACGTAAAGAGTAGGTATTATTATCAGTGTACACAATTGTTGGTAGACCTAATAAATAAGATATATTTATACTAGCGACCCGCCCCGGCTTCGCACAGGTGTAATGCTGATACTAAATTTCTCTACAATCCGTTGCGTAGTTTAAAAGATTTAAGCATACATAGGGATAGGACAGAGAAAGCGACTTTGTTTTATACTACGTAGTGATAATACAAATATAATAAAACCATTGAACTAACTGTAACATATGTACTGTACTCGCAAAGATGATTCAGCAAGTTAGGTAAAATACAGACAATGAGTCAGCAATTAAAAGTTAATTACGATTTGTCGTACAAGTTCCAAAATTCAAACAAGACAGTATGTGCAGAGTCGGGACAGGTTGCTAGTATATTACATGAATAAATACTTAGCTTCTGTCCGCGTACATTTCGAATTTGTGACACGATTGCGTATTTCAAATAAAAGATTTGATTTGGCTGGTATGGGTCGGCCTTCCGGTAGTGAGACAGCGGCATCAAAAATCGACGTAAAACATCACTTGCAAACATTTATCGTAGTGTGAGCCAGGTTACCGAAGGTTCAAAGATCTCTATAACAAATTAAGATTATATAACAAATAAAAACTATTTTTGTTTAATGTATTGATGTGTTATTTCAAATGCCATCTTGGTCATAGTAAATTCTAAACCCTTCCCGAACAACCTTTGACCGTACCGCTCAACACTTTCTCATAAGCATAGGTAATAACCACTCAAATGCAAGACACGCAAATGAAAATCTTAAAAAAAACAGGTACAGAATTTAAAATCAAATGCGCATTTTCTTTCACTTACTTATATCACGTCAAAAACAATTGACGTAAGCCATTGAATTTTGATTTTCACAATTTCAATTCTAATTATTACTATTTAAAACACGATTTTTAATGTCATATTGTATTGTGATCACGCTTACCTATCATGAATATTCCCTATTTATTTAAACATCAAAAACAGCGTTGAATCTCTAATTAGTTCGGTACTTTTCTATTATATTTATTTCTGATGGCGTGTGAAAGAGATGGCGCTAATAAATTTGAATAATTTACGAATAAAAATGATTTATTTTCGATATTACCCTTGGAACTGACAGGTGATAAATAGATATTGTAGGTCTTTTTTCTTTAAGTTGGCAATGGACGATTAAAAAAAGAAAGTCATATTTTAAGTTTTTGCCATTTGATTTACATAAAAATATGCATGTGGTTACGACTAAGCCGCAACTTAACTACTTATGATGCGTATACGCTTTGTTTTTGTTGAGTAATTTTAAACCTGAGCTGAGCAAAGCTTTTACTTCTTAAAATATTTTTACATAACAACTCAAAACTCACTTACGCCCAGAATAGAATAAATACTCAAGATCTTTTACAGTAGAGGTATTTGTAGAAGCCATTTGAAAAATCTTGAAAATAGCTTAATTCGAATGGATAAAAAAAAAACAATTTAAATTTACATATAATTAAATCGATTCCACATTGATCGGTACGATTAATAACACAAAAAAGTTCCGTAATCTTGTTTCGTAACAAACATCGTTTGAAACAGAAACGTTATTAAAATTCAATGTAACTAACTATTATCAAGGGCTGAGGTTTCCAGTTCAGAATTAACCTTCAACCGTCATAAAATTAGCATTACGAAAGATTCTAGAAGAGTGATTAAACATCAAAGTCAATTGAAGTGAATTTATAGGCTCATAGGCTAGTTTTAGGGTTTTAAAATTAGTTACTTGATATAGAATTTTAAAGGGGAAGTCAAATTTATTTTTTCCAACCGAACCTTATCTACATACAGATAAATCATTAAATCATTAAACTGAACCCTACATATGCCTACGCATATGTAGGGTTCAGTTTAATGTATTAGATTTTACTTCTATAATGCTGTGGAAGAGTCCATGACGTTGTATCTCGGCATTAGGAAAGTCACACAATTAGGTGCGTTTACCCTACCTAAGTTTCTTATGTATAATATACACACTTATTTCGAAATGTTTTTTTTTTTTTTTTTTTTGTCAGGGGAAAATCATCAAATGACTTCTCCCGCCCAGGGCCGGGCAGGAGGGAGTGTCAGACTCTTACTGACTAAAAACCCCCCTGTTCCTTCTCCTGCTCTGTGCCGAGGTCGCGGTACCTCATTGCGCTTACCCCGCAACCCCGGCTGAACATCAGCCCTTTAGGGCCCCGTCTGTGGTGGTCTATTGGCTCTTTGAGGCGCGCGCGGAACGCTACGCGCCGTACGCTCGGGCCTGGTTCTGGTCGGGCGGCGAGCTGCCCTTACTCGCCGACCGCAGGCCCGTACTTACGGTGGCCGGAGATCGTCCCTCGATCCCCGACGCCCGTAGTGTCGCCAGTTGCGGCTGCTGGGGCGTGAGGAGGAGGATTGCTCCCTCACGCGGGCCGCCTCTCTCTTTGCGAGCATGACTGCTTCACAAAAGGAGGAGACGGCGTCCCAGTTCCTCTCACTCCGCACCATGGCCTCGACTAAGGCCGGGCGCGAGAGGTCGCCGCCGCCGATCACTACCCTGAGGACACGGCGGTGCTCAGCCCAGGCAGGGCATACCGCTACCGTATGCTCCACCGTATCCTCTAGGTGGTCCTCACAATGACGACACTCGGGCGTTTCCTCCCGCTGAATCCGAAACAGGAACCTACCGAAGCTGCCGTGCCCGGTAAGCACCTGCGTCAGACGGAAGGTGAGGACGCCGTGGCGTCTCTCAAGCCACTCCTCAAAGAGGGGTCTTACCGCTGCTATGGTAGCGTGCCCGGCCCTCGGTTGCGACAGTCGTTGTCTCCACTCTGCCATGAGATCTCGCCGGAGCTCATTCCGCCACGCACTTATTTGGCGCGGCAGAGGATCTTCACCCCGGCGACGCGCGTCTGCGCGCAAACTGTAGACGCGCGCGAGCGCCTTCGCTTCTAGATCCCACGGCGGTGATCCGGCAAGGAGGTTCGCCGCCTCCCCGGAGATCGTGCGATACCCGCGGATTACTCGTATAGCCATGACCCTCTGGGACGCGACCAGCGTACGAGCCGGCCGCCGCTTCAAGTCCGGCGCCCACACAGGGGCACCGTAGAGGGCCATGGATCGCACAATCCCCATATGCAACCTCCGGCAGGAGGCGTTTGGCCCCCCGAGGTTGGGAAGGAGCCGCTTGAGCGCGGCCCCAGACCGTTCCAACTTAGGGGCCAAACGACGAAAATGCTCCGTGAAGTTCCATCGGCTGTCGAGGACGAGACCCAGGTACTTCATCGCCGACTCGACGCCGATGGTAACTCCTCCTGCCGTTACTTGGGACCCACCTGGAGGTGGCGCGCTCCGACGGCCATAGAAGCACATGGCCTCGGACTTGTGGAGCGCCACCTCGAGTCCCAACTGCCGGATCCTTGCAACGACTGTCGCAACCGCTTGTGACATCAGGTCGGCCGCCGCCTGATGCGACCTCCCGTTCGCCAGCACCAGCGTGTCGTCAGCATAACAGACAATGCTGACGCCGCTCGGGAGGTCGGTGCGTAGCACCCAATCGTACCCGATGTTCCACAGGAGAGGTCCCAGGACTGATCCCTGTGGGACACCGCGCGACACCTCTCACCGATTCCACACGCCCCGGTGACCGGGGTAGATGACGCATCTGTCCGTCAAGTAAGCCTCGACTACACGACGGAGATAGGCAGGCACCCGGTGATACCGGAGTGCCTCCAAAATGCAGCTCCAGGGCAGCGAGTTAAAGGCGTTGGCGATGTCCAGAGACACCGCCACGACGACTCGCCTCCCGGCCAACGCTGTCCCCGTCGTGAGGTCCCTCACGCGCATGATGGCGTCCACCGTGGAGCGCCCTCTGCGGAAGCCGAACTGGCCGTCCGCTAAATCCGGCCCCCTTCCAGACAGGTGCCCGACGAGGCGGTCTGAGATTATCCTCTCGAACAGCTTTCCCACCTCGTCGAGTAGCACAATGGGCCGGTACGCGGACGGGGAGTCCGCAGGACGCCCCGGCTTCTTCACGAGGACCAGTTTACCCGTCTTCCACGACAGCGGAAACTGGCCTCTCTCCAAACATGCGCTGAACAGACCAAGTAGTCGAGGCCTGAGAGCCTCCGAGGCCAGGACCCAGACCTTGGCATGCAGCCCGTCAGGTCCTGGGGCGGTATTCTTGCTGCTCAGCCGGCGCACCGCCACTCTCAAATCTACCTCGGTCACTTCCGGAGCGGATTCGTCGTCGTCGTCGATGTAGCCCGCATTGGGCACCGCAGGGGGCGGGGGCATAGCCGGAGGCGTGTAACCCATCTGTGGTCGGGGGAATAGCGCCCCAACCACTTCGTCCACGACCTCCGGCCGGAGACTCTGAGTCAGTGGGGGCGCCCAGGTGCGGAGCTTATCACGCACCATCCGGTAGGGGCGTCCCCACGGGTCTCTGTTCAGAGTCTCCAACATCTCCTCGCGGGCCCGATCTTTGGCCCGCCGGATCTCCACCCTGAGGGTGGCCTTCGCCGCCCTGTACTCCTCGTATAGCTCCGCCTTATTTCGAAATGTACTCACATAATTATGTCATAAAGCCATTTTGTCCTTAGTATTATTGATTTTGTTTGAGACATTGAGTTAGTCTTATTCGTTTTTTTTAGTCAAAAAGCCAAAAAGAAGTTATGTTTTAATCAAAAATTACATTGCAATAATTGATTAACGAAAAACATGAACAGTCTAGATTTTTTTTGTTTTTGTCAGAGAAAACTACTTAAGAATACTTTAGCTTAGATTTATTATTTTTAACTTGCTATGTTACGTAAACATTGAACACTACCTGTTAGTGTTATTTAAAGCAAATATCTTTTATGTAATAGAGACCCGAAAGTGGCAAAAAATGTCCACAGGTAGATGTGACCCTTGAATATAAGCAATTGTTTACATTTACGACGCTTACTGACTAGAAATAACGTCATTTTTATTTTTTGTTCACATAGACACCATGTTGTTAATTCACGAAGAAGACTTGATTTATTATTGAATTTAAAATGGAGAATTTTTTGTTTTTACTTGCAATAAACTAGTGCTTGACTGCGATCCCACCTAATGGTAAGCAGTGATGCAATCGTTGATGGTAAGGCGCACTAGTTTATTAATAAATAATAAAAATAAAAACAATATTTTAAATAATAGTAAAATTAACACAGATGAGTTTTAAAATGATTTAGCTTGGTCTCTTTTGGTTTAAGAGAAACGTTGGGACACGCGGATATTCTCCTGTATCGTGGATACCTCTACAAATATACGTATCAAACCTAGATCTAGAAAAACTATGTAAATCACTCAATAAATTGTACCATGCTTGCAATAAAATTATTTAATGAATACTTTTTTACCCTTAGTTTTAAACTTGAAAAGCAAGTATCAAGAACTATTTAGCGAAGTATACCGTGATCTTAGGGTTCGTTTTTAAATTAATTTTTTTACAAAAAATATTTTAAATAAGGTAAAATTCAAGTATAGTTTTTAGCTTCACGGATGTTAAAATGCCTTTTCAGTGACTGGTAATTTCTACTTAGATCCATGTACTTAGTACCTAATTTTGGTTAATTAAGTAATTATTAGGTAATTTAATGTTATAAAACATACAACCAAGGTGACAAATTTAATCGCGAGGCTTGGTAGTCAGATATTAAAATTTCTTACCCGACTTTGGCAAGAAAAAGGAGTAGGGTAATGTGTTTTACGCTACGTGTGTGTATAATATGTCCCACATAACAATACTGTGACCTAATATAAATGGTTGAATTAAATGTTTAGTTTTTACTTAGATAACATTTTTACGGAGTTACATTGAAAATCGTAGTGTCTTTTTGACATTTTTATGTCAAATATAGGAAACGTCGTAGTCTCCGATGTTCCCATAAATGTTTAATTAGCACTTAATTATTCATCTTACGCCATACTTATCTGTCACTTCTATAAGTACAATAAAACTCAGTTTTCATCTATCTACAGTCTATAGACAAGTAATTATCATAGAACTGCTAATCATAGACAAAATGTAATCTTTTATACAGCCTGGTATAAACATTTCGATGGCTATTACCTACAGTATAATATTTTGTAAGTTATAAAACTCTAAATGTTAAATGTTAGCTTGCTTATAGCATTTTAATTATAAAATAATATATAAATTGTTAGCAACTAAGTAATGATTCCTCCTTGTAAAACATGTGAAAAGTCAAAGTCAAAAATCATTTATTCCAATTATAAATGTAAATATTGTCTTCACATTATGGTATCAATCAAAATAATATAGGTAACTTTATTTGAAAGTTACAGCTACTTTTTTAATAACTGTGCAATAAAAAAATAAAGCAAACCAGGGGTACGCAAAAACAAACATTTAAAATAAAAAATAAATCGAATTCGAATTCGGATTTCGAACGCCCGGATGCCCCGTTTACTGTTTATTATAACTGTATTGTCCCGTTCTCTCACTTTATCCGGCCTATCTTTTTTTTTTTTTTTTTTTTTTTTTTTTTTTTTGTCAGGGGAAAATCATCCAATGACTTCTCCCGCCCAGGGTAAGGCGAGAGAGAGTGTCAGACTCTTACTGACTAAAAACCCCCCCGTTCCTTCTCCTGCTCTGGGCCGAGGTCGCGGTGCCTCATTGCGCTTACCCCGCAGCCCCGGCTAAACATCAGCCCTTTAGGGCCCCGACTGTGGTGGTCTATTGGCTCTTTGAGGCGCGCGCGGAACGCTACGCGCCGTACGCTCGGGTCCAGTTCTGGTCGGGCGGCGAGCTACCCTTACTCGCCGTCCGCAGACCCGCGCTTACGGTGGCCGGAGATCATCCCTCGATCCTCGACGTCCGGAATGTCGCCTTCTGCGGCGGCTGGGGCGCGAGGAGGATAGTTCCCTCACGCGCTCCGCCTCCTCCTTTGCGAGCATAACTGCTTCGCAGAAGGAGGAGATAGCTTCCCAGTTCCTCTCACGCTGGACCATGGCCTCGATTAAGGCCGGGCGCGAGAGGTCGCCGCCGCCGATCACTTCCCTGAGAACACGGCGGTGCTCAACCCAAGCAGGGCACTCCGCCACCGTATGCTCCACCGTGTCCTCCAGGTGATCCTCACAATGACGACACTCGGGCGTTTCCTCCCGCTGGATCCGAAACAGGAACCTACCAAAGCTGCCGTGCCCGGTAAGCACCTGCGTCAGGCGGAAGGTGAGGACGCCGTGGCGTCTCTCAAGCCACTCCTCAAAGAGGGGTCTTACCGCTGCTATAGTAGCGTGCCCGGCCCTCGGTTGCGACAGTCGCTGCTTCCACTCAGCCATGAGATCTCGCCGGAGCTCATTCCGCCACGCACTAATTTGGCGCGGCAGAGGATCCTCGCCCCGGCGACGCGCGTCTGCGCGCAAACTGTAGACGCGCGCGAGCGCCTTCGCTTCCAGATCCCATGGCGGTGATCCGGCAAGGAGGTTCGCCGCCTCCCCGGAGATCGTGCGATATCCGCGGATTATTCGGATAGCCATGACCCTCTGGGACGCGACCAGCGTACAAGCCGGCCGCCGCTTCAAATCCGGCGCCCACACAGGGGCACCGTAGAGGGCCATGGATCGCACAATCCCCATGTACAACCTCCGGCAGGAGGCGTTTGGCCCCCCGAGGTTGGGAAGGAGCCGCTTGAGCGCGGCCCCAGACCGTTCCAACTTAGGAGCCAAACGACGAAAATGCTCCGTAAAATTCCATCGGCTTATCCGGCCTATCTGCACTCGCAATCGTGACGCCCGATAGTGACAGATAAAGATGGATTCCAGGGACTTAACGTTACTCTTAATCACTTAAGATGTACTTGTTTAAAAAGGAAAATTTACATAAGCAATTCTTTTCTTACTCTGGGAGAAGCTCTCAATCTATCAATAGAGTTTCTATTGCAAGATGGATAACACATACAACACATAAGAATTGATTATTGTAAATTAGTATTACAATAGAAAGCGAACCACAATAAGTCACGCCATAATTGCTATCAATTTTATTTAACAAAAACTCGTCGACACTTTTATGCAAACATTTTTTTACTTATAATCTGTTTCTGAAAATGCTGCCAGAAAACCTATTTATAAGTAGGTATACCTTTTATTTCTACTATATTAATGCAAGCTGTTACATACTGTTCTTCATGAAGTCTTAAAAGAAATAAACTGTCAAGAAAGTACAGTTAATCGCGAGTATGCAGTTTGTAAACACTGCACTCTGCTTATTGACTTGCGCGAGTCACTAGATAGCGATGAACGGGTCTTGGTTTCTATTCATTAGATAAAAATGACGTCCATTTTAAATTGCGAAAGTGAATCTGTTATGTAGTTAATTTTTTTTCTGTACACTTTTATTCATACCTACTTAATCGATTTAAATAATAGATATTATTTCGGTTTAGTAATAATTGACATCACTTTCTGTATAAATTTCTAAAACAGTTACCTAAAAATATTTATATTAGTTTTATTGATCTGAAAATTCGTGTGACAAAAAATATCCTTCATGCCAAAGTTAATAGTTACCGTATCAGAAACTAGCGTAGCTTCCAATTAATCAAATTTTAATAAATTTTCTATGAACTGTCAAAAATATTTTTTTATTAAAATGTAAATGTTGTGACGTCATATCTTTTTACTCCAAACACCATATTATTATCTACTAGTTTTTTTCAAATTAGTACCTAATTGTTTCTATTTAGTTACCATATAGTAAAATTAATGAATAAATGTGAGATTACTTTTTATTATTTTTGTAGCATATTATAAATTGAAATACTAATTTCTTTTTGAGTAAGGAAGCTACCCAATTATAAAATCGTATAAAGACCAAATGAAATCAACGTAAGTACTTAATGTAATTTTAAAATTTCGTTATGAAGTCAGTTTATAAATCTAGCAGCGGTATAATGAGATGAATTTAATTACAAGCAGTCTTAGAGTCACGGAGCGTGACGGCTTGTGGCTTGAATTGTAACCACGCCTACGAATACTTGGTTACTTTATTTAATGAATATAAGATCTAAGTAGGTTTATAAAAGCGATTTTTTTAAAGATAAGATAGGTCTTTTTTTAATTTTTAAATTTCGTTTTAGCAAAAATAGTTTTTGAAGGAGACTGCATACCAAAAAGGTTCGATGCTAGCTGCAGGTTGCTTTCAAGTGGTCAATCTGAAAGACTTATGATATAATTTGGTGCTTGTAATTTAAAAGTCTATTTGAAAGTAAAACCACAATGTTTTGGTGGTACAACAAACACTCGTATATAATTTATTCACATTTCCAACCTTTGCAAGTAATTAGGAATCTCTAACGATCTCACTAAAACAGCGAAAGACAGCGTTCGTTTCGCCGTGTGTGTAAGGTTACCGGTAAGAATTGGTCTTACTTCTCCTTCCTCCTTCCCCAATACTTCTCAACCCCATAATGCCGGCAATGCACTTGCAAATCCTCTGGTCTTGCGGATATCCATGGGCGGCGCCCATTATTTACCAGCAAGTAATCCTACTCGTTTGCAGGCGTTAAAAAATGTCAATTTTCTGGCTTAGTTGGAAGATGGCGCCCACCGCCTACGCGAAGTTGAGTTGCCAACAAGTTGGTATACTTTTTTTTCGTGAGGGGAAAATCATCAAATGACTTCTCTCGCCCAGGGTCGAGCGAGAGGGAGTGTCAGACTCTTACTGACTAAAAACCCCCCTGTTCCTTCTTCTGCTCTGGGCCGAGGTCGCGGTGCCACATTGCGCTTACCCCGCAACCCCGGCAAGTTGGTATACTTGTTGTCTATACTAGTATTATAAAGAGGTAACCTTTAAAAGTTTGTATGTAGGGGGTAAGGTTTGGAACCGCTGGTCAGATTGCCAAAATTCTTTCACTTATAGATAGCTACAATGTTCCTCTAGGTAGCACTCCTATAGGCTATAATCTATAATCTAACTTTCATTTTACTAACAAACGTGATGACGTAATTGTTTTTCTTAGATAGTGTTGTTATTATTATTATGTATTTGGTCTAACTAAACATATGTAATTATTATAAATATAAAATTTCAATTAAATAGATTGGTTTTTGTTTTATGTCGGCAAATGAGCAAGCGTATTTTCTGATGGTAAGCAATCAGCGTCGCCCGTGGACATCGACTATTCTAGAGGATTTATAAGTGTGTTACCGACCATTTGCCGATCTTCAGCCATGGTTATGGATGCAAGCTTATTATAAGTAATGTTCCGCGAATCCTGGGGGGTTACCATGACATTAAAAATAAGACTGTTTTAATCTTACTTCAGTGTAGGTAAGAGAAAGAGCTATACACGTTGTCTAGCTCTGTCTTTCAATCTTAATCTTACTTTAAACGTCATGGTTAGCACCCTGGTCAGAGTAGGAGAAGAAACGGATAGGTTTTTCTCTTTTCGTATTGGTTTTCGCTCTCTGGTTTGTCTCATCTAGGCTGAGAGACGACAATTTTATTGATGATTTTACAACAGTAAAGAAAGGTACATTCTATTCTATTATTGGCTATTGACGACTTAAAACATTTTGAAATGATATTAAATAAAACTCTTTATCCCAGATCTATGGGGTCTGATCTGATCTGATTGGACGCCAGTGGCTCCGTCCGCGTGGATGTCGATTTTACACTCATTCAACATTTTTTTTTAATTTTCTCTACGTGTTGTACCTACCTACATACTTTTCTGAACCTCCAAGAATAATTCAAGACCAAAATTAACATTAAACATTGTTGAGTTATAACATTACAATAAAAATTGGCATTGATTTTTATACATATAGAATATTTTATAATTACTGACATGGACAATCATTTTAGGGCTCATTTTTCAATGGTTAGATAAAAGTTACCTGGGGAATAATTATGATGCTGTCGCGTCAGAATGTTTGTATATGACAGTGACAGTAACAATTTTAATCCTCACATAACATTTATCTGACTATTGAAAAATCAGCCCTAAGTGCAAAAAAGAGTTAAAAATTTATCGTTTGCTGCAACGTAGTTTTATCCTTCTTATTTCCCAGCTAATTTAAAACTCTGCGAATTTTTTGATTTGTCATTGTTTGTACAAATGTTGCCAGTTTGGAAACATTTGTGTTAATTTCTTTAAACATCTGTGCCAAAATTTTACTTGGTATATTAAGTTGTATTAAGTATATATGTATTTATCTTGTGTTTAAAGCTGTAGAATTGCATATAAAATAGTGACATTGAAATATGTCACTTAAACACCAATCAAAATAACACTTTTCATATGCTATTTTCGAGGGGAGAAAATCATGCCAATTATGCTTTTCTTGGGCGGAAAGAGAGGAAGTGTCAGACACTTATTGACTAAAAAAATACTTCTACGCGCCTTCTCCTGCTTCTTTATTAATGTTTGCATCCACAACCCCGATTTTCAATTCATATATTTTTACAAAATCTATCCTTATTTAGGATGTTCCTTAAATCAATCCTTATTTTACTATTTTAAGTGTGGGAGAGTCATGCACGATTGGTTTGGCTCGACCGGAGTGATACCACGGCCTCACAGAAAACCAGAAGCGAAACAACAACAGCGTTGTGTTTCGCCGTATCAGTGAGGTTACCGGAGGCCCAATCCCTGCTCCTGCACCCAACACTTCTCAATTCTTAAATATCCATAACACTTTTCCCCAAAAGGTCGGCAAAGCACTCATAACTCCTTTGAAGCTTACCATCAGGTAACCTCGCTTGCCGACTCATATAAAAAAGTACTACTTTTCCCGCGGGTATCGTATTAAGAGCTGACTAATTGTCTACATAATGTAATATGACATGAGGAGACCCAAGTTTCGGCACGAATGTACCCTTTCGACTGGATTGATAACACGGCCTCAGGCCTCACAGAATACCGGCGTGAAAAGACCGTGTTAACTGGACATCCAATCCTATCGCCACCCTGAAAACCTAATACCAATACGCACTTGTAAAATGTAACTCCTCTGAAGTTGCAGAGCCCTTGGGTAATGTCGATTGGTTACCATCAGGAGATATCGTTCGTTTGCCAACCTCTTGTAGGGGGAAGGGTAAGGTAGGGGTAGTGACAAGTTCAGCCGGGGTTGCGGGTTAAGCGCAATGAGTCACCGCGGCCTCGGCCCAGAGCAGGAGAAGGAACGGGGGGTTTTTAGTCAGTCTTTCTCGCCTTACCCTGGGCGGTAGAAGTCATTTGATGATTTTCCCCTGACAAAAAAAAGGGGTAGTGACAAACGCATGTATGTTCAAAACAACTACCTATACATTATTAGTAGGTACTGTAATATAGTACTACTAAAAATAAGTTGGAACGTGTTGTCAATAGATATGAGTTGTGTGATAAAACGTTATCATTATTATCATCTGACCCGCTATACGTTATCATAGTTTTATTGCCCGTGAAATGTGAATGTAACAGGTTTTTTGGATAAGAAACTGTATTTCTTTTCATTAAAGGAGTTGAGACGAAATTACCTCTCCGAAGGATGAGAAAGAGGGAGTTGGGCTTCTAGTAACATTGCTCACATTGGGAATACAACGCTTTGGTAGTTTCACGCCGGTTTTCTGTGATGCTATAGTATCAATTCGGCCGATCCGACCCATTTGTGCTGAAGGATGCGTGCTCTCACACGCTTTTCCTAGGAATCTAACGTAAAATCGCGTTGGCAGTCGTACTTAATACAAGCAATAGCCACAAATAATTTAATTTCTGTGACTGATGATAATCTTGCTAATAACACAGGCGATTTTTTTATCCGCTGTTTACATACTTTGAAATTTGAAATAAGAACCCCAACAATTCTTATGTTGCCAGTTGTCTATACTAGTTTTGATACCGGTACATTTTTTGCCCTTTCCTACAACTTTTTGTTTCATCCATATTTTCAAGGCTTATATAATATTTTTATTTAGTTTTAAAGATTAGATAAATTATTTATCTGGTTTCGAACATCCTAATTAAGATTTTGATATGTGCTAGGTCATGCTGAAACGCTGAATGTTTGAGGCAAAGGTCGAATGGTGTGATTAACTTAGTGATTTGTTGACTGACAACACTAGTGAGTCGATTTAACTCGATATCCTCAATAATATTTATTCAAAAAGTTAAGCAATATGAAAGAAATTATGAAAATTATTTTATATCTAGGCTACGAAATTTTTTTTTTACTTTATACCGATAAAGACCGTGCAGTTTAAGAATTAAGGAATTGATACGTACCTTCCAACATTTATATCAATAGACTATTTACGGCCAAAAATATTAGATATAACTGATCTTTATTGAAAATGTCAGGTAGGATCTCGGTATGTGAAAAATTAGTTTTCGATTCAAATTATGTGATTTTTTTCTTTCTTTTTATCTTTCTTCTAGAAGTTCCTTGAAAATTGTAACAAAAATAATATAGCGTAGAGTAAACAAAAGGTGAAAAAAGCAACCAGCGCCGCCCATGGACACTCGTAGTACCTACCGAAGGAACTATTACAGTGGCGTTTCCGACCTCTTGTGCATTCTTAGGGATTTAAGGATAGGGGATTTGAGGTTTGAGGATGGGGGAGGGGGAGACAAATTGGGCCTACAGTAACCTCACATGGCGAAACAATAATTTTTATGTAATTCATATTAATATGTAATTCATATAAATGTATTCTTTACCTAGGTTATATTCACACGAATACATAACAAAATTTTATTTAATAATAATCAGATAAATATCTTTTCGCTTTGTGATTGCACCCACCGATCCAAGGTATTACGATGTGAACGCCAAACCATTCAAAGTTATTTTTTGTCATTATTTTATAGGAAGTCGTTCAGTAAAAATAATGACGCTTGTGTATTTTTAACATTTGATGTGATTAAAATAATTGCTTGATATATCAATTTCAATGTAATTTCCGGGGATATTCGGTTAGGTAATTTTTATTTTGTTTCGTTCGTGTAACTGTTGACAAATACGGATGATAAGTTTCTGTTATGTAATTCGAAATGTTGATAAGCGCCATCTATCGGTGCCATTGTGCGAAAATAAGCACACATTACTCAAAGTTGGTTAAATATATAGAATAAAGTCTGACTCGGTTATTTATAATAATCTGTAAGGAGTAGGTATTGGCGATTTTAAATGAAATTTTCCCGGCATTGTGCAAGAATATAAATTCTTGCTGATATTTTTGTGTAATATTTTGTCAAGTTTTAATTACTTCGTAGGTTTTTTTCGAGACTCTGAGACAATTTTATTAGGCGCTAATTTAGTCAGATACAGATATGGACGTAAGACGAAGTGATTAGATAGAAATTATCTTATCAAGTGTAGGTAATTACTCTAAACAGATAGTAGTTTAAGTAAATTAAGCATATTTATAATCACGATGATCGTTGTAAACGGAGATATTTTCATTAATTCTGATGATATTGCATCAGTCTCATGAAATTGTACACTAGGTTAATTTAGGTACTTGTAAAATGTTTAATTCGTAAGGTAATAATAATGTAAAGAACTCCTCTCAAATATTACTGGTGTGCATTTGATAGTATTCATCATATTTATCAGGTAATCCGGCAGTTTATTTATGACATCTTTTTAAACTTCGCGTTCGTTTTATAATCCCATTTTTTCAAACGGAAGTTTTATTCTGTATTTTTGCAAAATACCTACCTATAAGGACTTCGTGACATACTAAAACAAAAAAAATACATCAACATATCGTCAATACTTAATAGAAAACAATAATAAAATTCCATGGTCTAAATAATGTTATGAATATATGAAAATAATTACAAAATCGTGATTCCACGCGGTAACAACGAAACGTACATCGTAATTATTATCTAATCTGTGGCAAAAACATTGTGGTTGTTGTTTCGCGCCATTTGTAAAGACGCCATATTTGTTTGAATTTGTCATTGTGCACACGATGTAGATAGGTAATACAAAAAATAAACAAACGCTTAGAAAACCGGATCAAGCAAGACTTTTACATAAATAAGAATAATTTTATTGATATCATGTAAGAATGATAGGACTAGAAAAATAAATACTTAAGTACACTTTTTGTATTTTCTTTGTCAATTTTTTTTTTTTTTTAAATGACAAACATGTTTCATTTTTTTATACTTACGTTTTTTTATGAAATGGACAGCAGGTAGTGACGTCACGTCGACGACAAGACATGTTTTTAACATCAAAATAAATAAATGAAACAAGTGCGATAATTATACTTGTTTCATTTAAATTAGCTAGAAAAATACTAAGATTAATCTTCTAATTAAATATTTCAGGGCCAATAAATCAATTGTTGACCTATTCGTCATTCCCATTCTACCTTTCAGAACGGCTGATTAGATTTTATCATTTGACTTTATTATTTAAGTAATTCAATTCGTCCGAGTCTTGGATAGTAGAATTCAAACATCAGAATAATAGAATAACTCACATATATGAACACATTATCCTCTTTTTCGAAAGGCAGTCGCAGTCGAGTAAACCTAAGATCACATTATGAAATGCAATGAATATATTGAGTAGGCATTCAAAAATAAAACTACGACCAGCCCTAAAATCACAGCCACTTGCAGATGACAATTATTATAATATCAAGGTTCGACGTAAACTGAAAAAGGAAGTCACGAAAACAGCAAAAACAAACTGCTTTTTGACTACGAGGTCTTTCTGACCACTGGGTCAAGGTGTTGACTGGTTCAATCAAAACGCCTGCACATATGAAAAACAAATTAATTATACGTAGGTACTTATTAATGGTAGGTAAATTAAAATTCAACGGACGCATGTAGGTACGATAAAATTGGCAAATCTTTAAAAGTATTAAGTGTCTACGTAAAATCAATTCATTAGTAGGTAGATAATTTTAATTCATTTAGGAAATCGTAAATCATTTGGAAAAGTTTCTTTTACCGTTTGGCGGGATCCGTTTGACAGTTCGATTTTTTTTAATTTTGTTAATGAACACACAAGTAATGCACTGTCAGGCATGTTTTTGAGTTTATTATCATCTGTTTTAGATCTGTGCGAGAAACTATGGCGGAGTTGTTACTATTTTATTGTGTCGAGGATTCTGATTTGTTGTACGTACATTGCTTATATGGTTTTGTTTGAGGGGGCGGTGCTGCGGCCTGATGATGCAATGTACAACTAAAGAATCCTAGTATTTATAACATCTTCAAAGAGACAATAGATCTCCAGAGATGAGATCTCCCTTATAGGGCTTTTTTTGTCAGGGAAAATCATCAAACTTCTCCCGCCCAGGGTAAGGCGAGAGAGAGTCAAACTCTTACTGACTAAAAACCCCGCCCCCGCCCCTTTTTGGGCCGAGGCCGCCCCACATTGCGCTTACCCCGCAACCCCGGCTGACCATCAGCCCTGTGGGGCCCCGTTTGTATTGGTCTATTGGCTCTTTGAGGCACGCGCGGAACGCTACGCGCCGTCCGCTCGGGTCTGGTTCTGTTCGGGCGGTGAGCTACTCTTACTCCGCAGACCAGTACCTTATAGGGCTGATGTTCTCTCGCCAAGATACATTGGCGGTATTGTATGTACATATGTATGTAGGTAAGAACAAACTTACCGAGTACATGAAAATCTGTGTTTTTATCACGCATGTACCTTGTATTTGTTATTATCATGAGATACGATATCTACATTATCTTCTAAATACTAATGTTTTACCTAATTTGTGTATTTATGATTTTTTTCCTATGTTCCAGGTACTGGCGATTTAATTTCGGTTGCTTGTATAAATTTTGTTGTGAGTAAAATTTTATTTTTGTATTTGTTCTACTAACTCTAAGCGGTTACTTGAAATAAGAGGTTTTATTGATTAGATACCTATGTACTATCCGAGTTGTTGGCTTCTTAGTTAGATTTCGAATCACCATTGAGAACTAAAGAATTTACCTAATACTTCTATTTTAAATGCGAAAGTTACGATGTTTGTATGTTTGTTAATTAATCACGCCAAAGAGGCTGGATGTATTTGGATGAAATCTGGCACAGGCATAGGATACATTCCAGAATAGGATATAGGCTACTTTTTATCAACACATCACACGGGCGAAGCCGCGGGCGGAAGCTAGCATCATAAATGTGAAAGTTTGTGGAAATGTATGTTTGTTATTATTTTACGCAAAAACGGCTGGACCAGTTTGGTAGAAATTTGGTGAGTATGTAGATAGGTGATAGGTACCCTGTATTAACACAAAGGCTGATTTTTTTCAACACACCATTCGAGCGAGATCGAGATTCTCATTATGCATTACCAACTAATTGAAAACAACCTTAGTTTTAAAAGAAAACTATTAAATACCAGAATAATAATTAAAATACAAAGTTTTTAAGCAAAACGTAGTAAAAAAAAGTATCGTAAAAAATATGGTATTAATACCCAGGCTTTGTAGCTTTATATCGACACGGATCTAGATTTTTTCCTAGTCATGTAAATCTTTTTCTATTTATAAGAATGTTTAACAAAAACACTAGTTTGTGTTGTTGTTGACGTTCGAAGTTCATTGGAGTTTCATTATTTAATGAGGCATTCATTTTGTCTATGTTTGGCGCTAGTGAGCTGTGGCAATAAAGAAGCGATGTTTACTTCCCTAATAATGATTGATTATGCCAGTGCTTTACAATCGGGTCAAATAATTTGACACCTTTTCCAAGTAGGGAAGAAAAAAACGTTTTTGTTGAAATAACAAAACGCAAAAAAGGTGAAAACATATCGACCGAACTTCATTTACGATAAGTAAGCCATTCCGCAAAATTAATTTTAAAATCCATGTATATACTAATTATGTAAAGAGGTACAATTTGTAGGTTTCTATGTAGGGGGTAATCTTTTGAACCTCTAGTCGGATTACCAAAATTCTTTTTGTTCTTTTCACTGTTAGATAGCTACAATGTTCTTGACTGCTATAGGCTAAACAAAAGATCACCCTGCAACCAATAGGGGCCTATAGCAGCATGTGAAACTATGCGGCATTAGCTAGTCTTTTAATGTACTTAACTAGTTATAGCAGAATCCAATGAATTTAAAACTTAATTCTAAAATCAAATATTATGTTTGTATTCAGTAATATAATGTACCTACTTAAAGATTCTACATACGCACAAGCAAATAATTCTTAGTAATCCAAAATACGCAACTTACGCAGAAATCAAATATTCTCACTAAACATTGCGTAACAAATCAAAGTAAAATTTCGTGATTACCTAAGTAATTATCTCCGTACATATGTTTACTACGTATGTGACGTCACAACTACGTATTTTTCCTTTAGTAGGTACTCTAGATCCGAATGACAGCTAAGTATTGACTATGAGATCATTAAATGACACTAACACTAATATTTGCGCATAATAATTTGTTTGACAACCCTCATTGCGTTTTGTTATTCTTTAAGCAACTTCGCTGAAATATTATTACGTCAATAATTTATAAAATAAACCTATTCAATTCATTTTTATTAAGAAGTGTCCTATGTTTGAGGAGTACGAAAATTGTTTGATTTGGTTAAAGAAATACATATTATAAATAGACACTAATTGGCAAATAATAAACTGCTGCTGCTTTATTTTGATTAATTTTTCAGTGTTAAGTTCTTGTGCCAGTGCTTTTGTATATTTGATGTAAGAACCTATAAAGTAAATTAATTACAATATCATCATCGCCATGAATTGTCCAATGTTGGACTATGGCCATCGTAGACTAGTTAATTGTAATTTTCCGATTTTCCCAATTTCATTTGAAAAAATTCTTTTATTTTTCCGGATCTGGTTTAAGTATGGAAGAGCCATGCTTAGGTTCGGCCGAAGTAATCACGGCCTCACAAAAAACAGGCGTGAACCCCCACTTGCGTTGTGTTTCGCCGTGTGAGTGAGCTTACTGAAAAATCAAACTTTTTAAAAAGGCTGGTTATGCAATAGGTACTCCGGTCGCTAGTTAGTCACCATATCACATAGAAAACATTTGCTGTATTTGTTTAAAAAAACCAATACGTTTTCTTCTACCTACTGTGCCAACAAAAACGTTTATGTTTACGTTTATTCCAATACATTCGGGTTGGGTTGATATGGTTGGGTGTTTATTACTAAACATACGCATATTCGACTAATATTGTGAATAAAGTTGTAAAAATGATATGCCCATCCATATCATTTTTACAACTTTATTCACAATATTAGTCGAATATGCGTATTCCCTAGGAAGTGAAAATGTAACATATAAATATATTTCAGTCGCTTGCCGGTCTAGTTATGTAGGTACGATCTTGCAAAACAGGTTACTTTGACGTTTCTAATGCGGGGTTTTTTTAACAGTTTTTGATCAATCAATTTTAATAATAAACTCAATATTGACCGAAATAATGATGATTTATTGAATAAAGACAACAAATGTTATACTGATTTAGTTGGTCTAAAGCTAACAAAACAAATATTTTTATACGCACATAGACAAGGAAGTAGGTTCAGCTCATTTTCACTTTCAAAATGATACGCAAAAACTAAATTATCAACTCACAAGCTGACTAGAACGTGAAAGTAAATAAAATGATACTGTCTTATTATGACAGTTGTTTTTCAAAATGGCGTCGTACTAACAGCTGTTTTGGAATTGTCAAAATGTTTACTGATGCATTGAAATACAAAATAACTAGCACTTATTAATTAACACTTACATTTTCCATCGGACATCGTGGAGTCTTAAAGATTTTGCATTGAAAATCTTTTATCTAGATACCTACTATTATATTTATTTTTCTAACCCTAAGGTTATGTACTTTTTTTATAAATACCATTGAGGTGACAACCGTTCCTGTGACTAGCATGATGGAAAGCCATTCTAGATTTGTCTTACCAGAAAGTTAGATAACAAATAGTGTAAAGTTGTTTAGAACGTTTAATTGGTAGGTACTTAGATATTTACCTAATTACATTGCTACGTATGTATCTATTTATTAACTTATCATACCTTTCCTGCCCTGATTAGGCAATAACCGTAAAAGCAATTACAATATCGCTTACAACTTCAGGAAACATCATACTTTTAAATGAGTTTGCAATAAATTCAACTTGTTTTCCTAAAGCAGGTTGCATTTGTTGCGCTTGCTTGTCTATGATTCGAAGTTTTTGTTCCAAAGAGGTTTGATACAAAAGGTCCAATTTCTTATTATTATCCATGATAATACGGTAGTTTCCAACTTGGTAAATTCAATACTTTTATCCAAATGTCAAAAACGACACTGTTTTTCTATGAAATACTGAGTATGGAGTCATAGTATTTTTAAGCCAAATAGCTTACGTTTATATCTTAAAAATTAGCTAAAAAATATTTACAATTTAGTGTATCGATCAATGAATGAATGAGTTATCTTTCAATATTTTATTGTATCCAAACGTCGAATTAATTTATTTTTGTCCTAGGAAACTACCCAATTGGTGCTAATTTTAGCATGAAAGTTCCTCAGTACGGGAGAACTATGTTTTTTTTTTCCCAAATTCTTCAAAGGGGGTAATCAAGGGTAAAATGAATATTATAACCTCCTTACTGGTTTTCCAATCGCAGCTTCGCCCGCATTGATTAAATTCAACAATTTCTTTCTGTTGTTGAAAACTATACTTACAGAAACCGGCCAGTAGAGTTTAAATTTACTTTTCAGTTTTGCGTTCAAACACTGTATTGCAAAAATTAAACTTCTTTTTATGAAATAAAGGATATATGCAGTTGCAATTTGACCAAGAAACTATAATTATTGAATGGGAAGTTGAACTTCTGTAACTCGCTTGGCTGGTCCTACAATAACAGGCTTAATAGTTCAAGTATAATACATAGCTTAGATTCCACAGGTCGGCACGCGATCGAATTCAAAATTCAAATTCAAATGTTTATTGCATTCCATAATGTTACATTAGGTGTTATTATATGTGTATCAGTATTAAGATCATTATGGACCCTGTCGGGCACAGCAAATTACAAAATAATAAAGTTAACTTACATTACAAAATAATAAAATCAACTTATATGACAAAATAACAAAATTTAACTTATATTATGAAATTATAAAGTTCAAATATATTTTAAAATTAAATTAAATTAGGAAATAAAATAAATTTATGAACTTAATTTAAATTAGGAAATTAGGTAAATTAAATTAATAATAATAAAAATGTTTTTAATCTATAACTTCGTAACGTAAAACATCTTATTCATTAGAGAGGTATATGTATATGTAACTTTACAGTATTTTTGAAAATAATCTTCTTGTGATATACCTAAAATTATTATTGTATTTGTACTTTCATACTAATTAAATTATGACATCATTCATTCGTTTCATCAAAGAAATCTTTCAAGGTATAATAACATCTTTCAATTAAATATTTTTTTAGTCTTACTATAAATACACTGTTTTTTTCTATTTCTACAATTTCTTTTGGCAGTTTATTATATATTTTTATGGACATTACTAGGGGGCCGGAATGATACATTTTAAGTCGGGATGGGGGTAGGTTCAGTCTGTTTTTGTGGCGCAATGTGTATTTACTTTGTGTTTGTTCTCGGGTAGTGTAGAAGTCTGGATGTTGTCGAACAAATTTACATGTCTCTAAGATGTAAAGGCAGGTCAGGGTAAGTATTTTATATTTGTGAAAATATGGTCTGCAGCTATCCGTTTGTTCAATATTTGCTATTACCCGGATTAGTTTTTTCTGCAGCGTAAAAACTGTATGTGAATCCGTACTGTTGCCCCACAAAATAATACCATAGCTAAGCCATGCTTGTGCGTACGCATAGTAAGTTGTGAGAGCAGTTTCTATGTTGGTCGTCTTTTTGATTTCGCGTAAGGCGTAGGAGAATTTTGAGAGCTTTGCTTTTATTTTTTGGACATGAGCCTTCCAGTTTAAATGTGTGTCGATTTTTAATCCGAGAAGTGTAAAGTCGTTTACTTGTTCAAGATTTATACCTCTGAAATTTAGGTTTATGTTTAGGGCGGGTTTTTGACGAGGATGGAAAGTTATTATTTTAGTTTTTGTGTAATTTATTTCTAGGTTATGGTTATACATCCAGTCATTTACTTGAGATAGGAGGGGGCACAGGTTGTCATTTATGTTTACGTCGTTTTGGCATTGGGCGAGTAATGAGATGTCATCCGCGAATAATACACAAGGTCCATTTATAGACTTTGGCAGGTCATTTATGTAAATGAGGAAAAGCAGGCAGCCTATAACACTTCCTTGAGGGATAGACGCAGTTATTTGTTTATCGTCGGATCTTACTTTTTCTATTTCTCTAGTGTGGTTATTAAAATATTCAATTTCTACTAATTGTGTACGACCCTGCAAGTATGACGCAAACCAATCGTGAGCCTTGCCTCGTATTCCTAAACCGTACAATTTATTCAGTAATATGTTGAATTTCACTTTATCGTATGCCTTCGTCATATCGAGTAGTATACCTACGGCATACCTTTTCTTGTTAATTATGCTGAGAGCTTCTTGAACATATTTATAGACTGCAAGTGTTGTGGATCTATTTTTACGAAAACCGTTTTGGCTGTCGTCTAGGAGTTTAAATTTTTCGCAAAATGAATAGACTCTGTCGCACATTATCCTTTCGAAAATTTTAGAAGCAGTCGGTAACAAAGCTATGGGTCGATAGTTATTAGGGTCAAGTTTCGAGTTTTTTTTATGAATAGGTTTAATCAATGATTTTTTCAGTAGGTGTGGGAAGGTACCTTCTTCGAATGACTGGTTGACCAATATGTGAAATGGTAAGGTGAGTTCGTCTGCGCATTGTTTTAGAAGAGAAGGGGGCAGTTCATCAATGCCGAAACTCATTTTACTTTTTAGGTTTTTTATTGTTTTGTTTATTTCGTATGGATAAACGGGGCTTAGAAACATTGTTTTATCTGCTGGGCAAACCACGGGGTCACCTGTTGCTTCTTTTCCTGTAGGTCGGGTATTTTCACCGATGGATGCAAAAAGTTATTAAAGAGGGTAGCTATTTGTTTGAGGTCTGTAATGCCGGTTCCGTTTACTACTAATTTCAGATTAGATTTGTCTTTTTTAATTTTTTTATTGGTTCTTTCGTTTATGACACTCCACATTGTTTTAATTTTGTTTGTTGATTTATTTATTTTGTTTGTATATTGTATTTTCTTTGCGGTAACTACACATTTTTTCAAGGTTTTTTCATATTGTTTATAATGTTTTGTAAGGATAGGGTCGTTTATTTTTTGTGTTAAAACTTTTAGTAGTCTTTTATGTTTGCACGATAACTTAATGCCTTTTGTGAGCCAGTACTTATTGAATTTTGTTTTAATTTTTACGAGTTTTTGCGGTATACATGAATTTAAAATAGTTTCCAGTATATCGTTAAATATTTGATAATTTTCGTTTAAGTTATTCTTTGGTATAAGTATATTAGCCCAATTCAACTTTTTTAATTCAGTTTTAAAATGTTGTATGTTGTCAGAATTAAATAACCGTTTTTTAGTGTACCATACCATAGGTTGAGTGATGCAATTTTTATGTAGTTTCATATGTAGGACAGTGGCGCTGTGGTCTGAGAAACCTAATTCTTCGACAGTTACATAATTATTTGTTGTGTCAAAATTTGTGAATATTAAATCTAGGCATGTTGAGCTGGTTTGGGTAATGCGTGTTGGGGATTTTATTCGTTGTGTAAACTTATATTCTAACATGAGATCAAGTAGTGAGCTAGCTTTAACATTATTTAGTAAAACATTTACATTTAAATCTCCTCCAATTATTATGTAATATTTTAAGTACTTTTTATATATAAATAACAATATTTGTTTTAGCTTAAGTATAAATAATTCTTCCTCTTTCCTATTCCAATATATAGTAATAATTAATAGTTTATCCCTAGGTATTTCAATTGCACATGTTTCTATACAATATTCTATTGACATATTTGTAATATCACTAACTTCTATAAATTCTATTTGTTCCTGTACTATGATACACACGCCGCCGCCTCCTCGGGATTGTCGGCAATATGAGGCCGCTATTTTATAATGTTCGATATTTAGGTTTTCTAATTTTTCTTGTGACAGCCATGTCTCACATAGACATATTACATTGTACATTGGGTTTTCCTGGACAAAGGCCTCCAAAAGGTGTTGTTTGTTGTATAAACTTTGTATATTTTGGAATAAAATCTTAAAATGTTCTTCTGTAGTTTCGAAAAGTATTATTGTACGAAGCATCTCCGATATTGTTGCGACTCGTATTAAAGTTTAGCGAATAGTGTTGACTTGAGGTAGGGATACCGATATTTTTTTCCGTTTCTTTATATGTATTATTGTTTGTTATGGTGGTGCTAGACGTATTTGATTGTGTTTCTTGCAGTTCTCCGTTTATATATAACTGATTGTTTCTAATTTTTGCATGTTGGCCGTTCCTTCGTGCTTTTAGCATTTCTTCCTGGAGTAGCTGTCGGTCTTTCCGTTCATTTTCGTTTAAAAACTTAGACACATAGATACCAGTGCCCTGAAGGTACCTATTGTTCTGTATTATGTACTTAGTCATATTTTTGCTTATAAGCTCAATAACCAGAGGTCTGTTTTTTAATGTACTTCTTCCGATTCTATATGTTTCTTCGATATACCCGGTCAGATCGACTTGCAGAGTTTCATAAATACGTCAACCAATCTCCTATGCAATTCATGTTCTGGTTCTTCGTGGTTTTCAGGAAATCCATATATTACGAATTTTTTCAATATATTTTCGTTGCATTCGAACCTAGGAGTCTTTTGTAGCTTTATCAGGTTATTTATTTCTGTTTTTAAGTTTTGAGTTTCTTTACTTAGAGTTTCAATTTTATTGTTTATGGTTTGTATTTCCAGGGTTTTAGAATCGCTCTGGTTCTGTGACGAATTTATCTTCATTTCGATATCTTCCAGTAGTTTCATTACAGATTTATTTATTTCTATTTCTATTGTGTGTTTCATTTCTGATAGGACGTATTTGTTATTTTCCTGGACACTTAATTTTATCATCTCGCTTAAGTTTTTTAATGAAATCGTAACCAGTTTATCGCCCGCACCTGGCTCCTTTTCTTCCGGATAGAATGTGTCACCTAACATACTCAAGTCATCTATGGTGTCATCTTTTAGGGTAGTTGTTTTTTTTCTTAAAGTGATGTTCTGTATTGTTGAGTTTTCTGTTGGCGAAGTGATAATATTTATTTGTTGACGAATAGGTGTATTTATATTACCAGTTTTGGGTGTTTTGCAGCGACATAAATGGCATTTCCATGAGCTTTTTGTCTTCTCTGGCATGTTGTAGAATGTATCCTTTGAGATATTGGCGCATAGTAAATCGTAGCTCTCCTTGCATATATAACAACTAATATTTTTAATGTCAGTTATGTTCTGCTGACATCCAGAACAATTTTTTTGTGCCATTTCAAATGTTTTATTGTATAGGTAACGCCCTCTAACGAAGAAACTTTTCAATCAATTTTTAATTTATTGTTTTCTAGGTGGTTTCGCTACTTGTCGCTAGATGACGCTAGTAGTCGTTAATAGCGGTGATTTGTAATTTTGTATATTGGTGTTTGCTGTTGCTTAAGGAATATGCATATGGTTTCCTACCTTTTAGGATGTTTATAGTGCAGTAGAAATAGGTTTTGCGCACTCACGGTGTTGAATTTTCTTCTAGTTGAAAGCTTGATTTTTAAAAACAAAAACCGTTAGCACTGACACAATTTATAACTTTTTCATTCTGTTTCGTTTATTTAGTCGGAAAGATGATGTATTTTCACTTGTTGCGTAAAGTCTAATTAGAGTTAAGTTTTTATACACCTTTCACGTGGATTAATGAGTTTTATCTATTTTTTTGACAATAATAACGCGGAGCTACTTGTTTACGTGCGCACTGCAGCGCCCTCACAATCGGACACACACGAACACATAATTGTTATGTACTTAGTATTTATCTATGTAGCTAGTGGCCTATTTCGCATTGAAATGGTCAAGATTTAATTGAAAGAAAAAATAGATATTTCGTAGTAAGTAAGTACTATATACATAGTATATGTATAGGGCAAGATAAACTTTTTTTACTATCCCTATTTCGGTATTTATTAAGTTTGGGAGAGTCATGCTTCGGCACGAATTGGCCAGCTAAACCGGAGTGTTACCACGGCCTCACATTAAACCGGGATGAAACAAAACTTACGTTGCATTTCGCCGTGTGTGTGAGGTCACCAGAGGCAGATTTCTCCCCTCTCCTCATCCACAATCCTCAAATCTCTTATCCTTAAATCCTTTAACCCACTAGAGGCCGGCGAAAAACTTGTTGTAACCCTTGGTTCGTTTGCCGTTCTATATCATAAAAAAAAGTATGTGGGAATTAAGATGTCAAATAATAATTGTCTAGTTTGTGGTCTAAGTATACTTACTTAGTAGATAATTAATATATTCCGTAGCTCAAGTAGACACACTAAAGAAACATTGTAATTGATTGAAATACCTCGGAAATAATGCTCATGCGCATAAAACAACTTCATAGTAAGGATTGCATTAACTGGTTGTTGTGAGCACTTAACTACAAGTATTTAGACAACCTAGATTATGAGCTAACTCTTACATAATCTAACCTAGACAATCAAGATTATTATGAGCTTAAAGTACTTATACATGTTAGGTATTAAAACTGTAACAAACTATTTTACTTTTTTAGGTGATAGGTCATCAAACGAGCAGACGGATTACCTGATGGTAAACAACAGAAAGAAAGAGTAACGAGTGCGTTGCCTACCTTTTGGGGATTAGGGTTTTAGGGATTTTGGGATTGGGGAGAGATTGGGGGAGGGGCCTTCGGTATCTAAGCGTAGATAGGCTAGTTTCTCATTGTGTCGTGGTAAAGGTGATTTTGTTTTAGTGATAGGTACCTAATGTTGCACCACACTAGGATTTTCGCCTGTGTCGTGGATGCGGTAAAAAACATACACAAGCCATATAGACCCGAAACAACAATTTGTGGAGCTAACACCACAAATGTTTTATCGAAGAAAAAAGTTATATAAATTTGTCATCAGGTAACATGCTTAACATATGTATGTATGTATCACATTTAAATTAAAAGTAATTTATTTTCCTTTGTGTTTTATAAACTGAAAGGTTGAATAAAACGTTTCTCGTCTATGGATAACTACCTACTGACAGTATACGTCATAGACAACAGAGTTGTCAAGATGGCGTCGATAGGAAGTGACGGATGAGTGAGAAGGACGCGCCCCTTTGCTAAATGCTCACTCATTGATTATAATTATTTAACGACTCAACAACCTCGTTGGCTAGGCGATCGTGAATGCGACTGTCGATATCAATGTCACCGGTTCGACATTACTAATCATAGCTTCGGCCCACGGCTTCGCCGGCGCACGCCTTGGTATTAAAAAGCAAGCAATAAAGCAATAACCCTCCTTTTGTCGGATAAATAGGTAATAACAAAACCGATTAGACACACGATATTCCTTAGCCCTACTAACATTAAAAAAATAAAATATATATATTTCAGACCGATGTACAAGTACAGTCCATAGATATTTAGTAAGTTAGTAACAAAATAAGTTTACATCGACTATGTCAGTGATGTTAGTACTCGGCTTATAAAAAAAAATAACCTATTGACAATTTCATCCAGTGACTTTGGATGGGGCAATCCGACTCCTCTTTTTCGCAGGGTGACGCAACTGCAGCGTATTTAAATGTTTATATGTTTGTTTTGTCGTTAGTTTCATTTGTTTGTTTTGTTGCTTTTTCGTCTTTTGCGTAAATAAATGGCTTTTCTTTCTTTTTCATATTAGTCCTTTACCTGGTACTTACCACATTTTCTTTATACTTTTGCTTCTATTAAGATGGTATTTCAAAAATATACTTTATTCATTATGATAGGAAACTGCGTAACAGCCAGAGATTGCATGCACAAGAAATTATTATCATGATTCAGAGCTAGGATTGTCTCAAGAACAGATTAACATGTAAATTGTCCGGATACAGTGATTTGTCCACGCGATCCAGTGATTAGTATCTTTGATTCATAGTTTAAACGTTTATTCGCATAATTTACTAACAAGAACTACTAGAAACTATAGCGTTAAGGTATTTCTAGAGTTAGTCAGTGTTGGGCCACTTTTTCAGTGTATAATTTACCAGTCCTCCAAGAAATAGGATAGAAAAGAAATAGGTGCGCTTGCATTTGAGCGTTAGGTATGTCAAATACGTAGATACCGTGTGCATGAACAATGATGTAGCTACCACGGCCCGGCTTGAAGCAGGTGAAGGGATGGAGGTGGTTTTTAATCAGTAAGAACTTGACTGAGTTGCACATGGCGGGAAAAGACTGATACCTATTGTATTTGGTATCGATTGGTAACTTCATTTATCGTATAGAAAAATATGACAGTGAATGGTCGAGGTAAAGTTATTTAATATCTACACATTGGTTTGGTATGCAGGAATAAAAGATAAAAATAAAGATAAAGACCTTTTTTGCGTAAGACATGGTATACAAAGGTGTTAAAGTTAAAATAGATCATCATGTTATGCTTTATAAATAAAATTTTAAAACAAAACGGTCTTTATTTATAGGTTCGGTAGCATTTATGTTCACGAAATTCATTAATGCTATAGAAGTTGTTTTCGTTCATCCAAAAACAAGTGTATGGTAGTTAGGTATTATGGTTTTCAATGAAGCTTATTCATATCTCTTGACCATTGCTCCGTACAGTAGCTCAATAAGCAAAACTTTATACTAGTCTAGTAGGCTCCAGAAACCAGAATATGTGCTAACAACTCGCATGAATAATCCGACCCATTCTGATTTGACTTGCTGCCCCTCCACTATGGCCCCGTTGAGGCGAGGTTTAAACCCAACAAGGGGGTACCCTCAGCGGTGCGGTCATGCGGTTGCTTTAGTAGATTTTGTTGCTCATTTTTTTACGAGCAGACGGATAACCTGATTTTAAGCAATCAGCGCCACCCATGGAAGTGGAAGCAATCAACACCCCCAACGGAGGAGTTCGGGATAAGGGATTCGGTGAATTAGGGATTGGGCCTCCGGTAACGTCACTCAAACGGCGAAACACAACGCTGTGGTTCTTTCACGCTGGTTATCTGTGAGGTCGTGGTATCACTCCGGTCGAGCCGACCCATTCGTGCCGAAGCATGGCTCTCTCACATTTAAAACTGTTTGGGGGTCATAGCTTAGAGGTCACCGCAGGGATTAGTCCGGTTAGCTGCTCTACACTTCTAAGACTTGTCACTCCTACAAAACAAATAACTACTGTTCCTGCCTTGTACTACAAGCGTATTTATGATTTAAGCTATAATTTATAAAGTCCATAATTGACATTTGATCCTGATCTTTGATCGCCATAAAGTTATTACGTAAACTATTTTAATAATTTTATAGTACACTAGCAGACCCAGCCACGCGTTGCTGTGGCTAAGGTAAATAATATTGTGACTATAAATTGAGATGTACCTAAGCTATACTATCTTTCAAGTTGGATCAAAACGCACACGGAATGCAAATCAAATTTAAAATCGGTTTAGTAGTTTAGGAGTCCATCGCGGACGTTTTTGTAAAACGTGACACGAAATTATTTATATATAAAGATATTAGTATAACCACCTGATATAGTTATTTAAGCATATCGTTGTAGTCATGGATTCAGAACTGTTAAGTCAGCTTTATTTTTAAGTCCTTTCCTGTCCCTTTTCTTTTAAGTGCTCTTTATAGGGTGAGATAGAGTGTTATTATACTCTTACTAACTGAAAAACGATCCGTTCCTTCTCCTTCTGCGACGTGGCCGCGGTACATTATTGCTTTTAATCCTAAGTGTTGTGAAGTCCTTGTCTCTTCTCTACCATCATCACCATACCATCCTCTTGGTGCTGATCGCCTCGTCACGTAGGTAGCTGAAGAGTGCCTTAAACTACTCTTGTCTTAATAATTATGGCCCCTACATGTCTAATCCATGAGTTTACAGGAAAATGAGCTTTTCCATATTACGTGAAAAGGTCTTTTTTGTGAAGTGATAATTCTCGCCCAGGGTAGGGCGACAAGGAATCTCAGACTCTTACTGACTAAAAACCCTGTTCCTTCTCCTGCTCTGGGCCGAGGCTGCGGTGCCTTATTGAGCTTGGCCAGCAACCTCGGCTGAACATCAGTCCTATAGGGCCCTGATTGTGGTGGTCTATTGGCTCTTTGAACTAGCAGTTCTTGTTAGTCAGTAAGAGTCTTAGTCTTCTTCGTCCTTCAGGCAAGGAGGCTTCTAGGAATTTCCACATTGGGATGAGAAAAGTACAAATTATCTAAGACTTTTTTATAATCTGACTATTATTTAATCGTGTTCTAAGTTCCGTAGTCCACAAATAACAAACAGTCACTATCTATGTAACATGTCAATTACATCACACCAAGTATAAATCTTCCTCCATTACTATGGATAATATATATATCAAAATGGCCGACATTTTGACGTAACGACGTCCGTCATCCGCTTCCTGATTGGCAACACTAGCTTAGTAGCTCGCCGCATTACCTAGAAATCTAGATGACTCCTTACACAAAACAAAACAAAACAATAGACTCTGTTAAACAATAAATAATTATAATCTACGCTTACAACACTGACAGTGTGATAGCTGATGAAATTATAATTTCATTTTTTTCCTACTGGCAATTTATTAGGTAAAAATTGTCATAATTTAGAATTGATTGTGTTGTGAAGTTGTTGTTTTTTTTTATTTAAACGTTCGGTGTATAATTCTGTGTTATCAAATCTACCATTCTGATAGAAAACTCGGTTTTTAAAGATTTAACACTTCTCATTTCAATTTTGGACCTCCAGAAATGGAGCTATTTAATGAAACAATCCATGGTTAATCTTGAAAGCTAATGGATTATTGCGCTAGTCATGTAGGTTCACCTAAATCCCATAAAGTAAAAGTGAGTATACCTATTTCAATTCTTTAGAATGAAATGGTTCTTTCTATAACTGCCTTCTGTTCAGCAAAAGCATTTAATCACCATGCTTCCTCAAGGCGGATAGGCGATTTCAAATTTATAATTAGAAGTCCAGATTCCCTCATGTTGTCCTTCACCTTGGTTTTTAATTCAGTAGAATCCAAACACCTATCCCCCGATCCTGCAGGACACTTGTAATGGCTCTGGTGGTGCGAATACTGTAATGTCCATAGGCAGCGCCGATGGCTTACCATCAATGGATTTTGTCTGCTCGTATGCCGCCCATTTTAAAAGCCAAACGAGGAAGCCTATTCTGCCAGTGCACGTGTTATAGCTTATAATATGTTAATTAATAATAAAACTCATTTACTCATATATTCAAGGCAGTTTGAAAGGTAATGATGAAATGAGAACCTTAAAAAGGGTTTTTTTAATGTATTATGGTCATTGATCATGGTTTACCATTAATTATTACATAAAATATAACATGATTGTAATACAAATGAGGTTTAATTATGGCTCTGCCATTTACTACTGTAGCTAATAGCTACCTTCGAAATATTGCCCTGTTTTACAATTTAATTCCATGTTGGCAACACTGTTTGCTGTGTTGCCAGACTAAATAAATGTGTAATGTTTTAGTTAATAGTCATTAATTAATATTTGTATTTAATTTTGCTAGGAATGTCGTATGTTTCTTAAAAACTACCTACCTAATATTTTCCGTTCCCTTACTTAATTGGGAATTTTAATAAATTGTGTCATTCTCTATGTGATTCCAAAAGAGTCTTTCCATCGATCGGAAATGTAAACAGCAGGAGTTCGAATGAGGTGGTATTTAGTCAGTAAGAGACTGACAACCTCTCTTGCCTCAAAGACAGAGAAGTCATCTGATGATGTCCCTCTTTGTAAAAAGGAGTCAACTAATATGTTACAGTTTATGGTAGCGTTCGAAGCAGACGCACCCCTCCCCTAAGACCAATCCTGATGATAACGACGATGATGATGTAACTAAGAATATAATCATCTATAACGTGTAGCTTCAACCATAATGGGCTGTTAATAATTCCATTATTTTTATGGTACAATGTTACTTAGTACTTGTAGGTAGGTTGGCAATTGTTGATGACATAAAACAACTTTTTAAAGAATTTTATGAGTTTCATTATTGTCAGATGTCTGAAGCTTCCGTCAGCGGTTTTTTACCACATTAGGTACCTTTCGGGGTAAAAAGTATCTAGCTAATGTGTATTTCTGTCTATACTTAATTTATCTCTCTTTAGTGGTTTTTACGTGAATGAGTATCAAAAATGTATCCGTGTATTCATATTTAGAAACGTTGGCGTTTATAATATTTACCAAACTTTAAAACTCTGTTTAAACTTAGGTTAGGTACCTAATGATTTTTGTTGTCTACTTTTCGCCGCTAAATCAGTGCATTTTGTTTTTCCTATTACTGTCTGATAAAAATCGGTAGTTGTGTTAGATTTTTACAAAAGTTGGTTAAGAACATCTGTTTGATAAATTCAAAAGGCAGCTATCGAATTTGGTGGTTAGCACTGTCCAGACTTAGGTACACACAATATTTTTTGGAATTACTCAAACAGTTTTTTTTTAATTTTCGTACACGAGAATGCAGATAATACTATAATTACGGCTGATATAAACTAGAAAATCGATATTCTCACCTGTAACTAACCACATACTTACCCATCTACTCCTTACGTATGTGGTAGTATTTTATATTGGCAAATATTTTTTTATCTGAAAATAACTAGGTAAGGATTAAAAGATGAAATAAACTTTCTTTCAAAGTCTTACAAAATATTTTATTGCTATCGGTAGGTATTGCTTATAAATATTTTGCAAACGGTTGTATATCGTCTAAACAGAAAAATTACGAAACACATTTTGTTGACATCTTTTGGCGGGATTACTAATTCAAAATGGCGGCCATTTGACACTGTCATATTGCATTTACTCGTTGTCTTTGTTTAGCGACAGATAAAAAATTCAGGATCATTATGAGCTCAAACATTACGTGGTTTGTTTTGGCACAAAATAGCTAGGTAAATAAAAAAAGGGGAATAACTTAGGATTGGAGTGAAATGTTATGTGACCTTCTACTTATATTTTAGAGGTTTGTGAAATGTCACACTTAATATTTCCTTATTAGTCAGGATAAAGTTGACGATTAATGAAGCCGATGTCACTTTTAATATTTCTATGACTTACGTACCTATGTACAATCCTATAATCTGTGTACCAAACTGTGTGAATAACATTCTTGTAAGTTCATCAAATTCTTGCTAATTATTCTTTTAAGACCAAAAAGCTGCTGTTAATGTAGTAGTATACTGTATTCGCCTTTTAGGTTTTGGCTAGTTTACAAGTCATGACAACCAGTGAAACGTTTTGAACCACAATACCCGAGAATATAAGTGATCAATCGAAAAACGCCTTAAGTAATAACATTCATCGGTTTTTGAAGATAGTAGATGAATATCGTGAGACATAAGTAACCAAATTTACTGAAAATTTCGATTTACACACACACGTGAATTCACCGAGAAAAACTCTATTAGTTTCAACGCACAACGGGACTCTTATTCGTGAGCAGCGTCTGTTTCAGTTTAGTTCACGCGAGTACGTCGATATTTAAAAAAAAACATCCATCATATTTACTAAACAAAACAATTAACAATTCCCGATACGACCATAAAACCTCCAAGAAACGAGCGTACTCCTTCTTAAAAGGCCGGCAACGCGCCCGTGACTTCTCTGTGCTGCGGGAGTCCTTGAGCCGAGCTGATCACTTACCTTCAGGCGATCCGTCGTCCCCTTTTTTCTCCTATTCCAAAAAGAAAAAGCAAAAAATTATCTGATAATGAAATTTAGCACGCCCTCTACAAAAATGGGCTTCGGAACTACGTTATTCTTTAGATTTAATTACTCCAGTTCCTAGTAAAGTGATTAGATAAAAATTATAATAAGTATACTTCAACAATAGGTCAAGTCATGTCACCTATGGTGGCGCCATCTTGCGATGTCAGAAGCCATAGCGATTACCGTCCATATTATGATCGTACCTAATAATCGTTGATTGCTATTATCAACTCGGTATTTTATATACCTACATTCTAATATTATAAGCTAAGTTTTTATGTAGGGGTAATCATTGGAACCACTGGTCGGATTTCCAAAACTGATAGATAGCTACAATGTTCCTGAGTGTTATAGGCTATAAAACATCACGCTACGATTAAATGGAGCCAAGAGTAGCTAATATATTGATAAATAGATCGATCTAAGACGTTTTGTTCGTTTCAGATTAAGTTTCTATTTTCCTTACTTTTTATGGGAAAGAGCGAATACAAAAAAATACAGATTACCTCATAGTAAGTAATCAGAAAGCTTACCTTTCCTTTTAGATCAATTTCAGGCAGTTTTTATTAATTATGTACCTACTTACATATTTCTTATGGTAAATTCTAAAAAAAGTTTAGGTTTTTTATAAACTTTTTTGTTTGCAAAACCTATTTTGATTACATAATTTAGAATTATCTGCCTCATAAAACAGTAAATGAAATAAATAAAACTACTAACTTATTTTAAGTAATATAACTACTACTTCATAAATAATAACATACTAATGTATATTACGCAGGATGCCAGTTCAAAATATAACGTTATAAAAATATTTTTTTTTAACCAAACCTGAATGGTGTTGCCAATTAAAATACTTAAAAATTATGGTTCCTGAGTTATGTGCAATGAACATTGGTTTTCCACGTCGTTCGGATGGCGTAAGCTTAACTGCTGACTGAGAGACATCGGGTTTAATTCTTGATACAGAAAATTGACATTCGTATTTAGAATGTTTGAGCGTATTAACATACTTACAAGGATTTTATATTAAAGTGTTTATGGCAATAGGTTACATAGAAATTAAAACTATATTGTCTTTCAATTGAAGATTGATAACGGTGAACCAGCCAATTTTGGAAGGATAAAACATGGCCGTCCTGGATAAAAAGTATAAAAACTGACTAAGACCACCTTTTCAATTCCTATTCTACGTCGAGGACGTGATATATGCTTCCGGAGACGCTTATCTGTCTTTGGGTAACTTTTTATTAGTGCTCTACTTCGATCAATAACGAAACATTACTTTTTAAAACTAGGTCTTTAAAAAACCACTGATGCTAAAGCCTGAAAGTCATGACCAGTTTTTTTTATCTGTACCACATATTTTTTAAAACTAACTGCCAGCTATCGATATGAATTCTAACGTCACACATTCGATCGATTTTCAAATTTGAATACATCTACATTCCTAAAACTTTTTGCGTGTTAAATTAATTTCGTTTTCTTTTTTTTATAATCTATATTGCCATTTGATTAAGTGCAATCTGTGATTTAATCTAAGAATGTAAATTAAAAAAAATGGCCATAATATTCATCTAGGCTAGGTACAAATGTTGCACTTTTAAGGCAGTCTCGAAATAAATAGCGACAAAAAATTCATCAATATGTCGTAACGATATCAAAATTATAATTGCTTTTGAAACATAACCAAGCGACCAATTTTTGGTCTTTTTCTTTGCAATTGTTGTTGCACTGATTGACTGTCTGTCTTAATCACAGAACAGAAATTCTATTCCGTGGTCTTAATAGTTAACCTCCTCCTACCTATTCCATTCTTTACTGATCTATGATTTTTTTTATGTGATAGGTCGGCAAACGTGTAGCTATACGGATTACCTGATGGTAAGCAATCAGCGTCGCCCATTGACACTCGCAATACCAAAGGAGTTACTACAAGTACTTGGTTGGTTATTAGGGATTTAAGGATAGGGGATTTGAGGATTGAGTATGAGGGGGAAGGAATACGCCTCCGGTAACCTCACTCACATGGCGAAACACAACGTAAGTTTTGCTTCACGTCGGTTTCCTGTGAGGCCGTGGTATCACTCCGGTCGAGCCGACCCATTCGTTCCGAAGCATGGCTCTCTCACACTTCGTAAACACAAGTTAATATAGTTATTAAGTTAGTTAGCTAACATCTACCAGTAATAACAAAGGAACAACTTAATGAGTTGCAGAACTAAGATAATAATATGTCATAAAGTAAGCCTTTACTTTATTTACAACTTAATCTTTGGCCTCTAGCCTTTTAGCCCGCTATTGAAATTACGTCAATATACAGGTACAGCTATAAAATACAATGTTTTTTTTTATGATGGAAGTTATAAAGTAATAAACAATAGCATTGGTATGAATTATGAAGAACAAGCGCGGGAGAAACCTTCGGCACGAATGGGTTGGCCCCACCGGAGTGATACCACGGCCTCACAGGAACCGGCATGAAACAACCACAGCGATGTGTCTAAACCTCCAAATCTAGAATCCTGAAAAGGTCCGCCGTACTCGTATCTCGTCTGTTGTTTGCGGGTGTTTATGGGCGGCGCTGCTTGCTTACCATCAGGTAATCAGTCAGTCGTTTCCCGTCCTATCACATAAACAAACTTTTAGTAGGAAGATTTAAAAATAACATGATTTTTGGTTATCTTATTAAAAAGAGTAACCATGGAGTTTCTTGCTCGTTCTTCTCCATTGCAATCTACACTTTGGAACGAGCGAATAGCTTCACTAAGAGGACTGACCGACAGACTGACACTTTACATCATAAAATTTTGGTTTGACGTGCCGTTGACGTTGACGTTCAAACGTGCCTATAAGGGTCTTTTTGACTTTCGACTGTTAAATTTTTTAAGAAGCCCTGAAAATGTATGTCATGTTTAAATTAGGTTTTTTGTTTCTGGGGTGGGTAAGGATCATCACCTATTCATTCGGTGTCCATTTCAGATTCAGACAGTGATTCTTGATTATCGATATAAGGTTATAAGATTGCCTACAATTTGGAAGATTTCCTTCGTTTTTAAATAAGGTAGTTTTAACCTACCTACTAAATACACATAAAAATATATTTATATTCCGGTTAACAATAATTTATTAATTATTATAGTATATTTCCTTATAACTAACGACTAACATTAGCTGCAAGCATCTATTCAAATAGGACTAACTTCACATTAGTTCAACAAAACAATAAACAAACATTACATACATCACTATTTATCGACAGTCCACTTATCGACAACTGTCAACACGGACCTCGCACACCACTAGTATGTACAAATACTTGGGCTGAATCCAGGGCCGGATCGTAACTGTAAGGCCTCATGATTTCGGTCTCTGGTAAAAAAAAAAAACTATGTCGAAAATATGTAGATACCTACCTATATCAATTAAATTGCCAAAATCTCCTCAAATAATATCTTCTGATTTATTTCGTTGCGGGATCCAAGACAGTCATTAATATCCCTGGCACGCGCCGGACTTCAGTGTTCCGGTGTTTTCATGGTTGTATCTACTGTAGATTCTGGCTTACAGGAGTTACAGCGGTTTTAGGAGGTTGCGCGGGCTTGGATCAACAAAAAAGCTATAGGTTAAGCATATACAGCAGTTTTGCATATTAAATTTAACAGTTAGATTTACCTACTTTCATTAGAAACTAGTTAAAAATTTCAATTGTATTCAATGAAGCGACTGCCAAACTAGCAGGTACCAACGGGAAATTTGCAATTCACCTTAAATCGTTGTCGGTTTTCGAAAATTCTTGTAGTAGGTATAGAATTGTTTTGTGTTTATGAATATAGTTAAGAAACTAGGACCTATTTCAAAAAGCTAATAACAAATAGATCTATCGCGTTGTTTAATAGTCTTTATAGACCTTCATATACTTTATTTCTTATAAAGAAAATCACAGCGTTGTGTTTAGCCGTTTGCGTGAGGTTATCGCAGTCGCAATCCCTCCCCCATCCCAATATCTCTAAACCCCTTGTCCACAAAAGGTCGGCAAGGCACTCGTTACTCCTCAGTGGTTGCGGTTTTCCATGGGCGGCGCTGATTGCTTACCACCAGGTACCGGCATATTTATATGTGGTAGCCTATGCCTACCACATAAAAATAGATGTTGGCGACCTTTTTGCTATTGGGGCCCTGGGTCTCAGTTCCAAGAAATCTTACTCAAATCCATCCCTGACTAGATCCCTACAAGACCAAGTGGTTACTGAGATGATGGAGAACTAACTACTTACAGTATATTGTACAAATAATTATCTATTGTTTTTGTTTCTATATTACAAGTATAACTAAATAAAACCTTCGCAGATCCTTCTTGAAGTCACGTGAGAAGTGTTTGCAGATGCTTACCTATCTACTAAAAATAATAAAATATGTGCTTGGACATTGTAACTACAGTTAAGTTTTTCTAGTCCCACATTAAGCAGACACACGGTTCATCATGTCTTGGGAGTAAGACATGATGAACCGTAGAGTAAGTGTGGGAGAGCCATGCTTCGGCACGAATGGGTCGGCTCGACCGGAGTTATACCACGGCCTCACAGAAAACCGGCGTGAAACAACCACAACGTTGTGTTTCGCCGCGTGAGTGAGGTTACCGGAGGCCCAATCCTTCCCCTACCCCAATCCCTTACCAATCCCTGAATCCCCAAAATCCCAATCCCTAAAAGGTCGGCAACGCACTCGTAACTCCTTTGTTGCGGGTGTCCATGGGCGACGCTGATTGCTTACCATCAGGTAATCCGTCTGCTCGTTTGCCGTCCTATCACATAAAAAAAACATGTCTTTTAATACTTATATGGTTTTAAGTGGGGTCGGAGAGAAATTTTACTTTATAAATTGCTCTCTTGACTTGTTCGTCCCGATGTTCAAAAGGAACAATTCGGGCAGGAGCCGTAATATACTATTTTCTTTGCATCGAGGGTAGAAAAATCGACTAATTATCTACTTCTCCCGCCCTCCGCGAGGCGTAAGGCATTTTAAGACACACGCAACCTTGGAATTGACCTAGATTTGAGCTGAGGTAGCCATTTATGAATCACTGACAAAGTAAATTGTTTTTGAAAATGCATATATGTTTATTCTACAAAGAATACGTCTATAACTTCTATGTTAAACAAAAACAGATTGAATGCATTTTAAATTCTATTATACTACTGATGAAGGTGGAATTTGGTAATAAATAATTAAGCACTTACGTTACTTCAAAATTTTCGTTAATTATCACTTTCGTCATACATAACCTTTTCACCAGTTTTTTTATTACTGGCTGTGTGTTTTAAAAATAAACTTTTTGTCACTAAACTTGTTGTGACATTGAAGTCTATTTTTAGGTTAAACGTCAAAAATAATGACAACAGAACTCATAAGGCCAGAAATGTCAAAATAAGTAGGTAAGTAATTATCACTAGATCTTGTTACTTGTGTGGTGTTTACGTCAATCTGTGTTTACGGAACTACACATACGTCTTATTTAGAAACTACTATTGTCGGCAAATGAGCAGACGTATTACCTGACCAACAGAGGAGTTACGAGTGCGTTGCCGACCTTTTAGGGATTAGGGATTTGGAGATTTAGGGATTGTCAGTGTCACAACTCTTTGTGGAGTCCACAAAGAATTGTGACATGCGGGAATCACCCTGAGGGCGGACAAACTACCGCGTCAATTTAGAAATTTGTTAGATGATTTAGTTACTAAATTATCCTTTAAAAACAGACATCCCTCTCCAACAGTACCTAACTGTTCGAAAATTTCTTTGTAACTTTATTAAGTTTTATACTTAAAAGAGTCTCTAGAGCAGTTTTGCCTAATACTAACTACCGGGTTGTCCGTAATAAAAAAACCGCATCAATATTAACTTTTGATTGGCCATCAATCACTACATGGGCAACTAAATGCTTTTTCTTAACCATAAACAGCTAATTTAGTGTTTAAATTCTTCAATTCATATTTTTTGCTAGTTCAAACTAGAAAAATCCGGATAATTTGAGGTTATGAGCTTCGATCGTCACTTCCGACATGATTTATAACTAAATCTCATGTCTTGTATTAATATTTTTTGACATTTTATTTAAGAAGCAATAACGTTCAGTTTTTACATAAGGTTGGTATAAAAAAGTGACCTCTAACTCGACCTAGAGAAGTAGGGATTATTAAACTTGTACATAAGCAAGTTTTTTCGTGTATTATAGTTATGTTAACATGCTTCTATGGGTGAACAATTTTGCCGTAGCTATCCGAGCGCACGACGCGTAGCATTCCGCGCGAGCTTCAAAGAGCCAAAAGACCACTACAGACGGGGCCGAAAAGGGCCGATGTTGCGAGGCAACCGTAATAAGGCACTGCCAATGACGATATAACCACTATCATGTGGTTATATCCTGCGAACAGGTGGGCTTACAATGAGTATTAAGAGTGTCTGATACTTCCTCTTGCCTGGGCAAGATAAGGCATTTGATGATTTTCCCCTCACAAAAAACACTATCTTTTAGGTTACTTCCAAACTACTATTTTGATAATAAATAAAAATAATTTTCGGAGAACACTCATGGTTAAAAACATGAAAGGAATACCTAACCGATCTTAATTCAGCTTCTCAGGATCCCATTTTTTTTGTATTTAAACCTGTATGAAACTGTATTTAATGCCGCAAATTTGACCAACAATCAGTTAACCTCCTTATTTAAAAGTCGGTTTAAAATGATCGCCAATAATCCACAACTCTGAAATTAATTAAGATGTCAATATTGTCAAGTGTACTTATTGTACTTATAAATGTAGTTTAAAATACTTTCTCAAGTTGACCGATTCACCTTGATTCGACAATTTCGTGTTTACTTAAAAGTAGTTTATGAAGCTCTAGCCTTCTTTTACAGGTCCACACTTCAATCTCATTTTTAAAGGCTTCACTTCGATAAATTTCGACAAGAATTGTTATTTACATTATTGTTTTGACACATAAATTATCGTTATTTTATCGAATTGTCGTTATTACAAAAAACAGATATTGGAGGCATTTAAAAAAAACTGTCTTGACTAGGTTTTTTTTCTGCTGTTGGCATAACTGACACAGGGTTGCCCTGCAAAAAAAATATTTGCGTAATAAATATACAGCCATTAAAGCAAGCTAGTTGGTATTAAATCAAAATAGCTTCCATTTATAAATCACACAAAATCAAGACATATTTCATTTTGACACGTAATTAAAAACTATAAAATGTTTCGTAAATCGTGGCTACTGTGCTACAAACTTATTAATTCAGGTGGTCAAAAATGGAACTAATTTCAAGTCCATACAAAAATGGCATTAAGAAAGTTTTCTACGAAGATGCTAGTGGCGCTTTGAACTGCAAAGTTAAAGTTGTATGGTGATGATGTATTTAGCAATTAAAATATGTATTAGACACTAATATTTAAATGATTTTTATATGAACTTGTGCATGTAATGTAATGTATATGTAATTATTTAAACAGATATTAAGTAGGATTGCTTAAATATAAGCATACATACCTACATTACAACGATGATTCGGCAAAAACGATTTGATATGCAAGCGGATAAATAGTGTACCTATCTAAAATCTAGGTAGGTATATAGAATTCTAGACCGTGCTTGATTAACTATGTTCTTTTTTGTAAAAATTAGTTGCTTCATGCGTCAAAGAATTTAAGATTTGCTTTAAGTGATCTAAGTCCAAGCGAATTTTGAATTGTCCACCGCTATTCAATTGTTTATCTAAAAATTTATATTTAAAATTTTTGGATAAACAATTGAATAGTTTTTCCTTGTAGTATTCGAAAATAGAATTAGTATTAGTGGTATGAACTCGCCTCGTCGAGCACACTAGTCACGCATATGATTCCCGGTGTGACCTGAAACTAGTAGAGCTTGCCTCGAATAATAATTAACGTAAGTAAGCCATATGTTTTAAATAGGACAGAAGAGGCCTTAACCAAATAGCACAGCTTGCCACATTATCTGATCATCAGATAACGGATATAAGTTAATAAATATTATTCAAGTATATTGCGAAAATTGTCAAGGGCAGTAATTGTACATATGTTTTAAAATGTCACATTAGTATTTTTTCACGGATTTGCAGTCTTTCGGCCTTGCTCATAATATATTTTTGGTTTTGTCACTTGACAGATCGCAGGATGTCGTGAAGGTAAGGCTTCTAGTGAAGCAGGTTGCATTACAGTTGTTAGGTTTTTTAGAGAGACTTTTGAAAACTACCTGAATAGCATTTTTTTTTTTTGAAAATAGCTACATTCTCACTCGCATATTATTATGCAAAATTTTTGGGGGCCAAGGTCTAAAGTTGATGTCTCTTGCCTCTCCTGGTGCAAACCCTCAGAACTGTGCGCGCTCTGTGCATATGTGCATATTTTAGTTGAGATTTTTTTAGATGGATTTTTGGTTTTGTTGTCGAGGACTGACTAACGATATCAATACGATCAGCAAAACACTGACAATTGATATTGCTTCCCTCAAGTGGGCGATACAATATTTTCGCCCGGGGTGTCAGTGGCCCTTACTAAGAGGCTAACTAAGGCTACAACTAAGGCTAGAACTAAGGCACTGAATAAGAGTCCCATTGTGACTTGAAAGTTGAAAGTAGTAGAACTTTTCTCAAATAATTCATGTAAGCTAGTCGTAATTTTCAATAAATGTAGCGATCAGGTACCTACGGCAAAACACAGCGTGCTTCTTCACGCCGGTTTTCTCTGAGGCCGTAGTATCACTCCAGTCAAGCCACCCATTCGTCGCGAACCGTGGCTCTCCCTATACATGAAAATATTGATAAATGTAGCAATATGAAGAGGAAATTCTACAAATATAATTAAATAAGTAAATTAGCGTTCCATTCATCCCTTAATGAGAGGCAGCAATCAACTGAAAACACAGTACCTACCTAAGTATGTACTTATTTAAAAGAGTTTTTTCTTAGTAAAGACAATTTGTTAAGTTAATTATTATTCCACAACTTCTTCCCAACAATTTTGTAATTAATTTAAAAAAAACAATAGAAAAAATATACTTACTTAATGAAATAATAACCAGGTAGGTACTAAGGCAGCAGAAACTTGAAGTATCTACAATGAATAAAGTCACGGACGTAAAGCTAAGTTCATTATAATATAATACGACACTTACAATACTAATGTCGTATAATTATTGTACTAGGGTGACATGAGTAGAGGACGGGTGCGAGCCTTGACCCTCCGTAATGACAGAGAAACGATACAATCTAATTCTAGCGCTCTATGCTGCCCTGGTACCTAAGGCTTGCTTGTGCAGTTATTTCTGATAATTAATTTAGCTTATTTAGTTTGGTTTGTTTAAATGTCTATTTTTAGACAAAAATTGAGTTCGTTTTTTATTTTGTATTTAAATAAACTATGTACTACATAAACAACGTTACCAGTCTCAAGCCATATTTAGACTTGAAAACATTCATAAATTCTAAGCTTATGCTTTAATAAGTTTCACAAAACTATGATAAAAAACTGAAGATAGTTAGGTAGGTAGGTACGCTTCATACTTAAGTAATAAATAAATAATGAGTCAAATATACGCCGAAAGACTCGAAAACCCCTGGGTATAGATACTATAATGACAGAGAAACGATACAATCTAATTCTAACGCGCTATGCTGCCCTGGTACCTAAGGCTTGCTTGTGCAGTTATTTCTGATAATTAATTTAGCTTATTTGGTAGTAATGTATGCGGGTAGTATAAAAAAAACGATATAGTACCTAGGTACTCAGCACCTAGATCACACTCGTACCTACCGGCCCATAGAAGGAGTAGGAACGGGATCATTGTTAGCCAGTAAAAGACATTCCCTCTCGCCTCACCCTGGGCGAAGTCCTGTGATGATTTCCACCCCACAAAAAAAGGTAAGAATAACTTTAAAAAAAGTTATCCTGCGTAGGTAATTGGTTTAAGACTAGTTACTTAATGCATTATATAAATCTTCTTTTATTTTCGTACAATTTTAGCATTTGTTCGAGAACTTTATCTGCCGTTCACTTTTTGTACGTGTAACTTTTAATTAGGTCTTAAACATGATTTGCATAATTATTGACTGCGTCACGTGATTGACATTAAGCTACAATCGATAATTCGACACTGTTCTGTGAGGTGATTTCTTTTATGTTCGATTTTATTTTTAAATTCGCCTGAAGTCGTTTCTACATAATAATGTCCATAGTTAGCAGGTAGGTTGTTTTCGGTAAGTGTAGAAAAAAGTATGGACATTGATAAAGACAAAATAGATCTTCGTAAGTCGAGAATTTCAATTTCGTTATTATTTTGCACTAATAAATCAATTTATGTCGTTACATTTGTCGTTGTTGTGAAAACTTCCAGGATAATTAGCCGAGATGTTAGTTCTTGTCAGATATTATATATTATTAGTATTATATGATATTAGATATGATTCATAAGAACATTTACACACTTAAGAGTAGATAAATACAATAAAAAAGGGAAACTTCAAAACTTAATCTCACGTACTTCGAAATAGTTTTTGTAATTATCTACTAAGCTAGTTTAACCTAACCTAACAAAAACGCAAAACGTACTTTCATGATTAATTCTAGAAATTGTCCCCAATATCAGCCATTAAACAACAAACTCAATAATCAAAAAAATATTTCTTAAAATAAATAATTTATAACCAGAACCCAATACTGTCCTGCATAATATTACCAAAAAATCCCCTATAATTATTTAAATTTACGATTAAACCAATGTGAATAGACATCCGTTCGTAACATTTTATCGACTGGCAATCCCGTTCCCGCCATTGTAGCTGATGACATTTGACCCGCACATGCGCAATGCGTGTCGCGACCCACGTTTACATACAATGTAGAAAAAATTGCTCACAAACAAAGCTGCTAGGATTTTTACACATTGAAATTCAAGAATTACTTCGTCATACATACACGGAGTTGCTTAATTTTAGTGGTAATTAGCAAGGACGGTTGTTAAACAAAAATAAGTACGTTGGGTTTTCGTAATGACTTTATATAATCTGTTTTACGATACACAATAGCTCGTGTTAAAAGTATTTTATTATATAAGTAAACGATTAATAATGTAAACAACAAACAAAGATACATAGAACAATAACAAGAACATATAGTTAACTAAAACGCAAGAAACTTAATGAAAATATATGAATAACGTGCCATATTAACTGTTTAGCACCTCCAAGAGAACTGAATTCGGCCATATTGACTGTTACAATCACTAGTAGTTTGATTGGTTAATCGCATGCTTGCCTAATCGTAACGCGCTCTGATTGGCCGAGCGTCCCGACACAATTTGAAATTAGAACTTGTGGGTTGGATTTAGCGGGAATTGCGATCTTTAATAACATGGAGCTATGAAAAGATGGATATGTTTTTTTATATTGAACGTCTTACGTATGGCTATATATAATAATTAATTACTTAATAGATATAAAATTAAATATGTAAACAATATTCAAGCATCAACAAACAAACTATAATTTGTATTTTTAACCTTATAACCTTAGCTGACAATTGCTTAATAAGAATAAATGGTACCTACATAATATACTGGTAGGTATCTATACAGTATAAGTATTATATACAATCCACAGACTTATTAGTCTAAATGGGTGTTACCATAAAGTTAATTAGGGGCATAATTTTGACAGTTACATTTCAAATCTTGTCAAAAGCTCGTCAAGCGCCGTCAAATTTTTCATAACAAACCTTATATCTTAAATAGGTATTAAGCTTGTACATCTTTTAAAATGGCGCTAGTTATGCCGTCGCTCGTCTCCATCGTCTGTCTAAAGTCTAACCTAACTTATCTAACCTTCAAACTCAAAATGATATTAAAAATATGATTATTTTTGCACAATTTGGCTGAAAACAATTGACTTATTACATTGCTTGGGAACGAGATGTCATTTACGAAAAATTGTGCATGTCTCTCGACTCTTGGCTTAGTCGTTGCACGATGATTCAGGGTTATAAGTGGTAATGATTGTGGTCTCACTATTATTTTAGTAAGCAAGACGTTTTTTTTGCGAGGGGAAAATCATCAAATTATTTCTTTGAGGGCGGAGTTTTAAGCTCGTTACTGACTAAAAATCACCCCGTTCCTTCTCCTGCTCCAGGCCGAGGCCGCGATACCATATTGCGCGTGCACCACAACCCCGGCTAAGCATCGGCCCTATAGGGCCCCGTCTGTGGTGGACTATTGGGTGGAGTCGTGCTATTTGGTGACGGCAGATCAGATTAAGTGCTTTTTTCTTAAAACCTCTTCGTACGGGTATCGTTAGTTCGGATTTACCTATCTTCAATGAGACACAATAGAAATACATTGTGTCTCTATGTCTATGTTACTACAACGATAAAGGATACCTTTATTAGGCTCCAGAAGCTCCGCTGCCGTCTCAAATCCGCTTGCCAAGCGTGGTTATTGTGACAAATGCCTCTTATGCAGTTTAGGCTCATGGTTCAGCACTTATACAATGAAAGCTCACAATGGATCTCTTATTATTGCTAAAACATCTTCTACTACATCAACATATTATTATGTACCTATACGTAGAATTCTTATATCAATAGTAAATAAATATAGTAATGTCTCGTGAAAATATTAACAGAAATAACAAATCCGGTATTTAATTGCCAGTTTTAAGAGCTTAATTAGCAAAATTTGAAAATAATAATGTAAGCAAATGGCCTGATGACCTGACCAATTAAAGCAGGTATCTGTCTTCGTGTGCAGAAAATTAAACACGAACGCGGAAGATTTCCGATTCACGAAATCACGAAACACGACAACATTTGGATTAATTTGTTGCAAAAATTTAGTAATTTCATCTCTATATCTCTTTAAGTAACTAGGTATGTAGGCATATACTTACACTGGAAGACTTTAAAAGCATCAAACACTTTTAAACAAACCTAAAACTGAAGATCAACGGAATATTTTAAATAAAGAACAACGCACAAACACCCACTTACCTACTTGCAAACATCAAATCATAACCTAAAAATAAAAATAAGCTTCTCAATTTATCACAACTTTGCTGTACCTACATACATACGTGCGTTCTCATATTTTTTTGTGTTACAACCGGTTACTTACCGCTTTCATAACAAACCGCTGATCATCAAGCTATGGACGCGTAAATTGGACAATTTCGTGGCAACGTCAACGCTACGCAACACACAATATGGCTGCCGTGACAGGGCTACCAAACGTCAAAATTTTTCTTTAGCAATTTTGACATTTTTATAAAGTATTTTATGGACAGGAAATGGTGTAAGCGAGGCTTTTTGCAATAAAAAATTGTCTTTATTTTCATACTACATGTGTTTTGATTTAAAATTGGAATTCCAGTGAAATGTTTTTATAGTTTTAGGTAGAGATTTCTTGATGTTTGTAGGTACCTGATGATCCAAAAACCGCGTTTTTCTTACTTGCAAGCAGATCGTCTTACTTTAATGTTGATATAGTTCTCATTAAGGTATTATATGCCTTAACTGCATATTTGTAGAAATAATAGGAACTCCCTCTTACCACCACACTCATAGTCATTCAATAGTTACTTAATTTCCTAATATTAAGACAGAACCAAATTATAATGAGGCTAAATAAATAGTCCATTCTGGATAGTCCCGAGTCATTAATATCGTTGTTTGAAACTTGGGTTTTTAAAAACCGCATCCCACATAACGTGCAATTTGGTCGTCCCACGCAAACCGCGTTAATTATTAAAATAATGACATGTTGATGTAAACCGATATATTCTAACCACTTCTCAGAGTTATTTTAATTACGGTACTTAGTATTGTAACACGTGTAACCCGGGTTATGTGACATAATCATAATAATATACACTTACCTACACATTATCTAGTACTTAATTATAATCCCCGATAACAATTGTAACCGATATAAAAGTTTCTGTCATAGAAGACTTAATTTGACGTTTCGCAAACGTCAAACGTTAAATAAGTAATTTGAAATGAGAACGTTTGGTAGCCATAAAAATTGTTGGTTAAAAAAATATTGAATTTAAAACAAATTAATTTGTAGAAAAATATTATACTTAGTACTTTTAAATATTTTAAAACTTCTAGAATAAGTATTCTGTAGTATGATAACAGTTATTTTAAAATTTTCAACATTGTCAATCGATTCATCAGAACAGTCTGTGTTCAACCCTAATATTGCGTATACATATAAGCTTTACAGTCACAGCAATAATTATGATTGTCACTTTCGACTTTAAACGTAAACAAATTTGAAAAACAAAAGAAAAATGTATATTTTCTATAGCACAACTAACTTTCGCTAGATTTTTTCTAAATCTAAATCAAAATTTAAAGAAGTTCTCCTAAAGAGTAGGTTCTGAAAGGAAGGTTTTTGAACTTCTAAAGTTATTAACGGCTAATCCAACATACCTTTTTTAATCAACCAAGGTTTTCGACGAACCGAAATGTCAAAAACAATCTCAAACTAACCAAAATATATTAGGATTATTTGAGGTTATGTTTTTTGTGATACTACGACAAACGAGCAGACGGATTACCTGATGGAATGGAATGAGCGCCGCTTACGGATACCCGCAACAACCAAAGAGTTACGAGTGCGCTGCCAACCTATTAGGGATTAAGATTTTAAGGGTAGCGGAAGGATTGGGCCTCCGGTAGCCTCACTCACTCACACGCGACTCAACGCTGTTAGGTTATAATTTCCTAACCTTACTTTAAATCTAGGACAATACAATTTATGAATGTTTTAAACTTTACTGAGACAGGAAAGTACCTTTATTCGTACCTAAATGTTTGTGGTAACATTTTGTGACCACAAAGTAGAGCAATATTATAGATTATTATCCACTAAGCGACGTTGTAACCACAGGCCTTTTGAGCAGCAATGTTTTTGAGATCTCTATTAAATGTCACATGAGAAATGAATGCATTCTTAAAGTTTAATGAGGAATTCATTTAAAATTCTGTACCTACTGTTCTTTGTCTTTATGCATTCTGTTTTTTTTTCTGTTGTCGTAATGTTGGTAGTGCTGAATTTATGATTTCTTCTTAGGATTTATATGTTTTCGGACAACAGGTGCGAAGTGAAGTTAAAGTTAAGAAAGCGGGTCAAATAATTGTGTCAGCGTTGTAAAATTTCCTCATTTATTTTTATTATGACCGAAGTATTCAGATAAATAACCAATAACCTGAACATCAAAAAAGTGATTTAAAGACGCAATCGACTAAAAAACGACCACCTTCTAAATTTAAACGCTGAAGAACAACACTAATGACGTCACACAGACGTCAAATTTCCGCTTCAAACCGTTTATCGAATGACGAGTCGTTATTTCAAATGTAACTAACTGGTCGTTAAGTAAAATGGCGTAATTAAATGATGGCTGTGTTTGTTGCAGATAATTGGTGAGCGGGAATATGCAGTCAGACCAACGAGAAGGCCGTCAGAAGAGTTACAGACTGGACAACCATTAGAAGTCATAGTACAACAGGTAAATTGTATTTTAATTACTTCATTCTTACTTTTATACAGGGAGTAGGTAAGAGTAAGTAGAAGAATCCAATGAGTGCACCCACACGTATAGTAAGCGACAGATTCTGAAACTGACAAAAAAAATCATCCTGTTCCATCCCTGCTTTTTTATAAACGGGGGAAACATTCAAAAGTCGCTTAGCTTTTGAGGAAAAGGACTAGGGAATGTGGAATTTTTACTTCACTAAGGAGAGACCGAAGAGGTTTCCCCGGTAGCCTTCATCAACACCCGTTAGAGGCACCGCGACCTCTTAATAGACCTTCTTCAGAGTGCCTACCGTTACCGTACAACGCCTGTTACGGCACATCTCTATCGAGACGTACTCTTTAAGCCTCAATGTACACGGGCGCGTGACCACTGTGTCACCGTCTTCCCTGAAGTCGCTGGGTGGTCGCCTAGATTCCCCAAAGGCTTGCCTGCATATCGCTGAGGCAGAATAATTGCGTGTTAGGCGCTGAGGCGGTTGCTTCTTCCACGCCTTCAACGAACGGCGTCGGTCCTCTTTCGATCCCGCTCGGCAGCCTCCTTTTAGGACAGGGATGATGTTTAATCAAGGTTGCGGGTTAAGCGCAATGGGTCACCGCAGCCTCGGCCCAGAGCAGGTGAAGGAACGGGGGTTTTTAGTTAGTAAGAGTCTCTCGCTGTACCCTAGACGGGAGAAGTCATTTGATGATTTTACCCTGACAAAGAAAAAAGCTTCCTCTTAGGACATTAAAGTCTCACAAAAAGAAGCCACCTCCCTCAGTAGTGGTGAATCGCTGTTTCTGGCGCACGCGCCAGAACCAGCTAATCACCCGGAATCTAAAATCTGAGTGGCACCAAACCTAAAAAAAAAAAAAAAAAAAAAAAAAAAAAAGTTTGGTATGCTATCCTAGGTTTTGGCATGCTCTGATCACGTTTCTGCAGTCCATTTTTGCGTAGGATGCGTGGTTCTGGAGTTATGCAAATCAGAATCAGCTTCTGAACCCTCATTAACGTTCCTTTGTTTGCTTATCGTTACATTACTTAACGTCCCATTGTTCGCCTATCGTTATCATTATCTATTGTGCTTCGAACTCTCTCATTACGGTTGCTTTGGCGTTCTTATCTAAATACTCATTGTTAACTTCATTTTGTCTGATTTTCTATATCATCAATAAAACACAATCATTCATTTTTATTTCGAAATTTTATTACTTTTTTTACAAAATATGAGTGGAACATCTCATCCACTAAATTATCATTGTACAGTGTGTTTCCTGTAAATATGTTCGTAAAACTATGCATTGAACATCCCTGAAACTTAAATAGCAAATACATTAAGCAATATTCGCCACAAACCGAAGTCCAATCATTCTGAATCCTATCAACATTCCAGTCCCACCTCTTACAATTCCTTTTCAAAAACTGAAGATGATATCGCTCAGGTATTCGTCCATATGAATCAAAATATTGGCCGATACCATTTGTATCGATATGTATGGCTACCCAGTGTGACCCTGGTTTATCATCCGCATCCAAATTGCATATTATATACGTTGGTACATGTGTGTATATAGGTAGTCTATTAGCAGCATAAACATTATTTTCTAGACTGGAATGAATCTTTTTCATATGTTTTTGTAATTCTAGTGAATCCATGATATTACTGTTATTAGCAGATTATTACAGTACCAATCTATAAAATGGTTGTCATAGGAATGTTCAATGATAGTGATTTGTAAATAAAAAATCGCATTCTTTGTGTAAGTCACAAAACAGGTTCATGCCTGTTGTGATGTGAGATAAGTTTGTTGATTCATAGAGTTTCGTTGTACTTAGGGATGTGTATGTGTGTGTCATGTTTTAGATAAGAATGGACTATATATGATGGAACAATTGCAGTCATGCAATCAGTGTATGGTCGTTTGACCACAGTGAATTGTATACGTCTACCAATACTACGTTTGTGTTACCTACTTCAACGCATCATGGAGGTAAGTGTTTATTCTATTGACAAACTTACTTGTATTTCTGTTGTTGTTTCCTTACGTGTGTATGTGTGTGTGTGTGTGTGTCAGATTAATCAAATTGATATTAACGTGATAACTCTGTTGTTGCAGAGATCATTCAGCTTCGCAGACGATAATGTAAATACCTATAAACAGTATTACTACTCGCCTCTCTCTCCCCAACATGAAGAAGAGAGTGACGACATCGTCGTTAATAACACAGACGATGGTGGATAAAGGAAATCGCAACCGATTGATAAATTTTTTGAAGTGGCACCAAAAATAAAATGGAGGAAGCTGCTATCGTCGACTGTGGCACGAGCTGTTAAAGATGGCGTATCATACATCTCTACAAATTCTGACGACGGAGACCAAGCGACGCATCTCATATAAATTGAAATGTAAGATATGAAGAAACTATCCAAGATTCCAACTAGTGATCACTGGAACCACGCTACCACGAGGATTAAATATTACGTAAAGAATTATAAGGATAGCATCTACAACAACACAAACGGTCTCGTATACAATATTACAAAGACAATAGCAGAAAGTGAAAAAGTAAAAAAATACTTTTTTAACAATAACACTCACTCATTAGTGGATTAGTCATATTAATACAAATTAAGGATTCTAAAGATGTTTATAAACTAATCATAGATAAACTAATAGTATATGTTAACTAATGATATAAAAGTTTGTGATGAAATGGAGAAGCGTGAACTGTTCGATTTATCGTATGGTGATGCTCGGATACTCTCTTCTCTACTTTAATTATAAGTAGTATATTGTTTAAGATTAAATAGGGAAGGTTTATAAGTAAATAAAAAATAGTACATTGCATACATTTTGTTTTATTAAATTTTATAATGTTACCTTTAGTTACACACACAAAATGCATTAAGCGTAACACATATATCTAAAACACAATACACATTATAATCCTAACTACTATAGTCTACAGTAACATTTCTATTTTTATCTATTTCAATAATATTATCAAACTCAGCATAAACAATACAGTTAATTGTTTGTATTAGTGAGTATTCAAATCGTACTTCTAATCTTACACTACCATGCTTTATGAGATTCCAATGGGCTGATGAGTTAGCTGATAAATCAGGAGTTAAATCAAATGCTAAAAGACAGTAACCTTTGGCATACTGTTCACGTGAGATTGCATTTCCTTCATTAAGAAAGTGAATACCAGTCCCCGAGAATAGAGTATGATATGCTGATGTAAATATATTATTATTAAAAGATGGTTGCAAAGCTTTGGATGGTATTTGTTGACCATCAATATATAAGCTGAAAGAGTTAATACCATAATTTTCAAAGTTAAATGGATTTTTAGTTAGTGAACCATTAAATGCAGAATTATTCACAAAACCTATAATACATCTTTTGGGTACCTGTCCTAAGAATATATTATCAAGAGTTTTTCCTTGAACACCCGATGGAATTGTTAAAACTTTAACTTCAGCACGAGTAATAGGATATTTAGCAGTGGTAGAAGCTAAAGCTCTTCGAACAATAAGAGTTGCGTTCGTAATGCAAACTTTAAACTTTACATCATTTGACCCAGCAAATGGGCATTACTCTCTGGTTTATATCCTGTATGTAAAAGTGTAGATCGGGTAGCATCTTACGCAATTCATGGAAATAAACTAAAATTTACTGGTATTTCTTTTCCGGTTTAAATTGCAGATATATCAAAAGTTGAGAAATTAAACAATATTAGTATTAATGTTTTTGGCTTACCTAATAAAGAAAAAAAGTGTAATTCTGTTGTAGGTCCTTTATATTGAACAAAATGTCGTACACCTAATCATATTAACCTACTATATATATCGAATGGTATTAAAAATCATTACTGTTATATTAAAAACTTATCGCGATTAGTTAGTTCACAAATATCAAGACAACATTGAGAGTTTATATATGTGATTCATGTTTACTTCATTTCCCATCAGAGGAAAGACTTAATAGCCATGGACAATATGATTGCGCTCACATTTGTACGGAATTACCAAACGGCGAGTATTCCAAAAAGGATTGGTTTGGTAAACCGACCTCAAATAATAAAATAAAATTTGACAAATTCGGGAAAAAGTTGGAAATGCCCTTTGTGATTTATGCAGACTTTGAGGCATTTTTGAATCCAATAGAATCATGTAGTAACGATCCATCTCAGCCTAGTACGATTAATATTCAAAAACATGAAGTGTATAGTTTTGGATATTATATTAAATGTTCATATGATAACAGATTATCAAAATATGAGACGTATAGTGGGTCAAACTGTGCACAAGTGTTTATGAATCGCCTTTGTGAAGATGTGAAAACAATAGTTAAAAAAAATAGTTTCCAAAAATGCCCCGTTCCATTATCAGATGAAGATAAAATTAAAATTTCAAATTCAAACATATGTTATATTTGTGAAACTGAGGTAAATGAAGATCTTTTTTACAATTTTGATTGGCACACTGGCAGTTTTAGGGGTGTTGCACATCAAGTGTGTAGTTCTAAGTACAGAACCCCTCGTCATATCCCAATATTCTTACATAACCTCAGTCACTACGATGCTCATTTCATTGTCCATGCATTAAACTTCGATGATGACAAAGTTGAAGTTATTCCACAAAATAAAGAACGATACATATCATTTTCAAAACAGTTAACAATAAATAATCAACCGGTAAGTTTAAGATTCGTAGATTCATTGAAATTTTTATCGTGTAGTTTAGATCAACTAGCTAAAAATCTTAATGATGATCAGTTTACAGAACTAAAAAGGAACTATCCTAATAATGAAGACTTTTCACGTTTAAGACGGAAAGGTATTTATCCTTATGAATTTATGTGTAATAGTGATTGCTTGAAACATCCATCACTTCCTGATCAACACCAATTTTAAAGTTCACTCACAGATTCAAATATTTCAAATGATGATTATAATCATGCAAAAGATATTTGGTAAAATTTTAAGTGTAGTAGTATGTCTGATTATTCCAATTTATATTTAAAAACTGATGTTTTACTTTTGACTGATCTATTTGAAAACTTTAGAAAGCTTTGTATTAAAACTTATGGATTTAGATCCTGCTCATTACTATACTGCCCCAGGTTTAAGTTGGGATGCAATATTAAAATTTACCAAAATAGAATTAGAATTGTTAACGGACTATGACAAAATTGCTTTTTTTAAAGCTGGTATTAGAGGGGGTGTATCTCAGTGTAGCAATCGTTTTGCTAGAGCAAATAATAAATTCATGGAAGATTATGATAGTGAAAAACCTAATTCATACCTAACCTATTTTGATGCAAATAATTTATACGGTTGGGCAATGTCTCAATCTCTTCCTGTTGGTGGTTTCGAATGGATTGATTCTAATACAGATTACAATGTATTGGATAACTCTGATTTCGGTTATGTTTTAGAAGTTGATTTGGAATATCCTGATGAACTTCATAATTTGCATTCTGACTTTCCGTTGTGTCCTGAAAACATATGTGTGGGTAATACTAAAGAAACTAAATTAGTTTCTAATTTAAATAATAAAAATAAATACATCATTCACTACAGGAATTTAAAACAATGCATTGAAATGGGGATTAAATTAATTAAAGTACATAGAATTTTTAAATTTAAACAGAGTTCTTGGTTAAAGAAATATATAGACTTAAATACTAATTTAAGAACGTTAGCTACATCAAACTTTGAAAAAGACTTTTTTAAATTAATGAACAATTCTGTCTTCGGTAAGACTATGGAAAAAATTGAAAAAAGAGTAAACGTTAAACTACTAACTCACTGGGATAATCGTGGTAAAGTTTTAGGTGCTCAGGATTGGATTGCAAAACCAGAATTCCACAGTTTATCAATGTTTTCAGAAAATTTAGTCGCAATACAATTACGGAAAACAAAATAAATTTATGATAAGCCGATTTATTTAGGATTTTGTATTTTAGATTTATCTAAGACCCTAATGTATGAATTTCATTATAACTGCATGATTAAAAAGTTTCATAATAAAATTAAGTTATTGTACACCGATACCGATAGTTTGAATTATATCAAATTTTTACAGACAATTTTATGAGGATATAAAACCAGATCTACTTCACTATTTCCATACATCAGATAACCCGGAAAATAATATTTATGGATATCCAAAAATAAATAAAAAAAGTTGGGTTTTTTTAAAGATGAGAATAATGGTAAAGTATTGAAGGAATCTGCAGGGTTGCGATTAAAAATGTATGCATTAGAAATAGAAGATAAATTTATAGCCAAGGCAAAAGGAGTTAACAAAAGTGTTACCAAAAAAATGAATATGGAAAATTACAAATTGTGTTTGTTTAATAAAAATGTATTATATTGTAGTATGCTTCGATTCAAGTCAATCAACACACACTATTTTTACACAAAAAATAAATAAAACATCTTTATCATATAATGATACCAAACGACGTATTATGAACAACAACATTGATATTATAAATTACGTTTAGTGTACCTAATACTTTTTACTTTTATTTAAAAAATTTATTTTACAAAATTTGTACTAATTGTAAAAGTATGATATTACTATAATGCTATATAATAGTTTATTAAATATTTAAAATTTATTGTTTGATTGTAAATAATGTAAAATAATTGTAGTTTTTTGTATGCTTAAATTTGGCGTTGAGGTGATTGTGAAATTCTGATAAGTACTAATTGTAATTGTAGAAATAGTATACAGATCATTCTATTTTTCACAAATTACATGTTTTGTATAATTTTAGCTAACATTTGGTAAATTATATAAAGGCTGCATTTCATCAAAACACCATGTGATCTGATTAAAATTACAAGTACATATTTCTTTAACTGATTTTATGAAATTTGTTACAAAATTTGACTTCCCACATCCACTTGATCCTGCCACAATAGCAGTAAACGGATGGATAAAAATAATTATTAACAAAAAAAAAACCGACTGGCACCGACTTCAAAATTATAAAATAGTTACTAAATATTATTTTCTATTTAACTAAATGAAAGTGTGTATTACTTTAAACAAAGTAAATTTATTTTTTACTTTTTAATTTACTTTTGAAGTCGGTTTTTTTACAGAAGTAAACGGGATAAAAATAATTTATAACAAAAAAAAAAAAACATCCGTTTACTGCTATTGTTTTTTTTTTTTTTTGTTAAAAATTATTTTTATCCATCCGTTTAATTCCGTAAAAAACCGACTTCAAAAGTAAATTTAAAAGTAAAAAATTAATTTACTTTGTTTAAAGTAATACACACTTTCATTTAGTTAAATAGAAAATAATAATATTTAGTAACTATTTTATAATTTTGAAGTCGGTGCCAGTCGGTTTTTTTTTTTTTTTTGTTAAAAATTATTTTTATCCATCCGTTTAATTCCGTAAAAAACCGACTTCAAAAGTAAATTTAAAAGTAAAAAATTAATTTACTTTGTTTAAAGTAATACACACTTTCATTTAGTTAAATAGAAAATAATATTTAGTAACTATTTTATAATTTTGAAGTCGGTGCCAGTCGGTTTTTTTTTTGTTAATAATTATTTTTATCCATCCGTTTACTGCTATTGTGGCAGGATCAAGTGGATGTGGGAAGTCAAATTTTGTAACAAATTTCATAAAATCAGTTAAAGAAATATGTACTTGTAATTTTAATCAGATCACATGGTGTTTTGATGAAATGCAGCCTTTATATAATTTACCAAATGTTAGCTAAAATTATACAAAACATGTAATTTGTGAAAAATAGAATGATCTGTATACTATTTCTACAATTACAATTAGTACTTATCAGAATTTCACAATCACCTCAACGCCAAATTTAAGCATACAAAAAACTACAATTATTTTACATTATTTACAATCAAACAATAAATTTTAAATATTTAATAAACTATTATATAGCATTATAGTAATATCATACTTTTACAATTAGTACAAATTTTGTAAAATAAATTTTTTAAATAAAAGTAAAAAGTATTAGGTACACTAAACGTAATTTATAATATCAATGTTGTTGTTCATAATACGTCGTTTGGTATCATTATATGATAAAGATGTTTTATTTATTTTTTGTGTAAAAATAGTGTGTGTTGATTGACTTGAATCGAAGCATACTACAATATAATACATTTTTATTAAACAAACACAATTTGTAATTTTCCATATTCATTTTTTTGGTAACACTTTTGTTAACTCCTTTTGCCTTGGCTATAAATTTATCTTCTATTTCTAATGCATACATTTTTAATCGCAACCCTGCAGATTCCTTCAATACTTTACCATTATTCTCATCTTTAAAAAAACCCAACTTTTTTTATTTATTTTTGGATATCCATAAATATTATTTTCCGGGTTATCTGATGTATGGAAATAGTGAAGTAGATCTGGTTTTATATCCTCATAAAATTGTCTGTAAAAATTTGATATAATTCAAACTATCGGTATCGGTGTACAATAACTTAATTTTATTATGAAACTTTTTAATCATGCAGTTATAATGAAATTCATACATTAGGGTCTTAGATAAATCTAAAATACAAAATCCTAAATAAATCGGCTTATCATAAATTTATTTTGTTTTCCGTAATTGTATTGCGACTAAATTTTCTGAAAACATTGATAAACTGTGGAATTCTGGTTTTGCAATCCAATCCTGAGCACCTAAAACTTTACCACGATTATCCCAGTGAGTTAGTAGTTTAACGTTTACTCTTTTTTCAATTTTTTCCATAGTCTTACCGAAGACAGAATTGTTCATTAATTTAAAAAAGTCTTTTTCAAAGTTTGATGTAGCTAACGTTCTTAAATTAGTATTTAAGTCTATATATTTCTTTAACCAAGAACTCTGTTTAAATTTAAAAATTCTATGTACTTTAATTAATTTAATCCCCATTTCAATGCATTGTTTTAAATTCCTGTAGTGAATGATGTATTTATTTTTATTATTTAAATTAGAAACTAATTTAGTTTCTTTAGTATTACCCACACATATGTTTTCAGGACACAACGGAAAGTCAGAATGCAAATTATGAAGTTCATCAGGATATTCCAAATCAACTTCTAAAACATAACCGAAATCAGAGTTATCCAATACATTGTAATCTGTATTAGAATCAATCCATTCGAAACCACCAACAGGAAGAGATTGAGACATTGCCCAACCGTATAAATTATTTGCATCAAAATAGGTTAGGTATGAATTAGGTTTTTCACTATCATAATCTTCCATGAATTTATTATTTGCTCTAGCAAAACGATTGCTACACTGAGATACACCCCCTCTAATACCAGCTTTAAAAAAAGCAATTTTGTCATAGTCCGTTAACAATTCTAATTCTATTTTGGTAAATTTTAATATTGCATCCCAACTTAAACCTGGGGCAGTATAGTAATGAGCAGGATCTAAATCCATAAGTTTTAATACAAAGCTTTCTAAAGTTTTCAAATAGATCAGTCAAAAGTAAAACATCAGTTTTTAAATATAAATTGGAATAATCAGACATACTACTACACTTAAAATTTTACCAAATATCTTTTGCATGATTATAATCATCATTTGAAATATTTGAATCTGTGAGTGAACTTTAAAATTGGTGTTGATCAGGAAGTGATGGATGTTTCAAGCAATCACTATTACACATAAATTCATAAGGATAAATACCTTTCCGTCTTAAACGTGAAAAGTCTTCATTATTAGGATAGTTCCTTTTTAGTTCTGTAAACTGATCATCATTAAGATTTTTAGCTAGTTGATCTAAACTACACGATAAAAATTTCAATGAATCTACGAATCTTAAACTTACCGGTTGATTATTTATTGTTAACTGTTTTGAAAATGATATGTATCGTTCTTTATTTTGTGGAATAACTTCAACTTTGTCATCATCGAAGTTTAATGCATGGACAATGAAATGAGCATCGTAGTGACTGAGGTTATGTAAGAATATTGGGATATGACGAGGGGTTCTGTACTTAGAACTACACACTTGATGTGCAACACCCCTAAAACTGCCAGTGTGCCAATCAAAATTGTAAAAAAGATCTTCATTTACCTCAGTTTCACAAATATAACATATGTTTGAATTTGAAATTTTAATTTTATCTTCATCTGATAATGGAACGGGGCATTTTTGGAAACTATTTTTTTTAACTATTGTTTTCACATCTTCACAAAGGCGATTCATAAACACTTGTGCACAGTTTGACCCACTATACGTCTCATATTTTGATAATCTGTTATCATATGAACATTTAATATAATATCCAAAACTATACACTTCATGTTTTTGAATATTAATCGTACTAGGCTGAGATGGATCGTTACTACATGATTCTATTGGATTCAAAAATGCCTCAAAGTCTGCATAAATCACAAAGGGCATTTCCAACTTTTTCCCGAATTTGTCAAATTTTATTTTATTATTTGAGGTCGGTTTACCAAACCAATCCTTTTTGGAATACTCGCCGTTTGGTAATTCCGTACAAATGTGAGCGCAATCATATTGTCCATGGCTATTAAGTCTTTCCTCTGATGGGAAATGAAGTAAACATGAATCACATATATAAACTCTCAATGTTGTCTTGATATTTGTGAACTAACTAATCGCGATAAGTTTTTAATATAACAGTAATGATTTTTAATACCATTCGATATATATAGTAGGTTAATATGATTAGGTGTACGACATTTTGTTCAATATAAAGGACCTACAACAGAATTACACTTTTTTTCTTTATTAGGTAAGCCAAAAACATTAATACTAATATTGTTTAATTTCTCAACTTTTGATATATCTGCAATTTAAACCGGAAAAGAAATACCAGTAAATTTTAGTTTATTTCCATGAATTGCGTAAGATGCTACCCGATCTACACTTTTACATACAGGATATAAACCAGAGAGTAATGCCCATTTGCTGGGTCAAATGATGTAAAGTTTAAAGTTTGCATTACGAACGCAACTCTTATTGTTCGAAGAGCTTTAGCTTCTACCACTGCTAAATATCCTATTACTCGTGCTGAAGTTAAAGTTTTAACAATTCCATCGGGTGTTCAAGGAAAAACTCTTGATAATATATTCTTAGGACAGGTACCCAAAAGATGTATTATAGGTTTTGTGAATAATTCTGCATTTAATGGTTCACTAACTAAAAATCCATTTAACTTTGAAAATTATGGTATTAACTCTTTCAGCTTATATATTGATGGTCAACAAATACCATCCAAAGCTTTGCAACCATCTTTTAATAATAATATATTTACATCAGCATATCATACTCTATTCTCGGGGACTGGTATTCACTTTCTTAATGAAGGAAATGCAATCTCACGTGAACAGTATGCCAAAGGTTACTGTCTTTTAGCATTTGATTTAACTCCTGATTTATCAGCTAACTCATCAGCCCATTGGAATCTCATAAAGCATGGTAGTGTAAGATTAGAAGTACGATTTGAATACTCACTAATACAAACAATTAACTGTATTGTTTATGCTGAGTTTGATAATATTATTGAAATAGATAAAAATAGAAATGTTACTGTAGACTATAGTAGTTAGGATTATAATGTGTATTGTGTTTTAGATATATGTGTTACGCTTAATGCATTTTGTGTGTGTAACTAAAGGTAACATTATAAAATTTAATAAAACAAAATGTATGCAATGTACTATTTTTTATTTACTTATAAACCTTCCCTATTTAATCTTAAACAATATACTACTTATAATTAAAGTAGAGAAGAGAGTATCCGAGCATCACCATACGATAAATCGAACAGTTCACGCTTCTCCATTTCATCACAAACTTTTATATCATTAGTTAACATATACTATTAGTTTATCTATGATTAGTTTATAAACATCTTTAGAATCCTTAATTTGTATTAATATGACTAATCCACTAATGAGTGAGTGTTATTGTTAAAAAAGTATTTTTTTACTTTTTCACTTTCTGCTATTGTCTTTGTAATATTGTATACGAGACCGTTTGTGTTGTTGTAGATGCTATCCTTATAATTCTTTACGTAATATTTAATCCTCGTGGTAGCGTGGTTCCAGTGATCACTAGTTGGAATCTTGGATAGTTTCTTCATATCTTACATTTCAATTTATATGAGATGCGTCGCTTGGTCTCCGTCGTCAGAATTTGTAGAGATGTATGATACGCCATCTTTAACAGCTCGTGCCACAGTCGACGATAGCAGCTTCCTCCATTTTATTTTTGGTGCCACTTCAAAAAATTTATCAATCGGTTGCGATTTCCTTTATCCACCATCGTCTGTGTTATTAACGACGATGTCGTCACTCTCTTCTTCATGTTGGGGAGAGAGAGGCGAGTAGTAATACTGTTTATAGGTATTTACATTATCGTCTGCGAAGCTGAATGATCTCTGCAACAACAGAGTTATCACGTTAATATCAATTTGATTAATCTGACACACACACACACACACATACACACGTAAGGAAACAACAACAGAAATACAAGTAAGTTTGTCAATAGAATAAACACTTACCTCCATGATGCGTTGAAGTAGGTAACACAAACGTAGTATTGGTAGACGTATACAATTCACTGTGGTCAAACGACCATACACTGATTGCATGACTGCAATTGTTCCATCATATATAGTCCATTCTTATCTAAAACATGACACACACATACACATCCCTAAGTACAACGAAACTCTATGAATCAACAAACTTATCTCACATCACAACAGGCATGAACCTGTTTTGTGACTTACACAAAGAATGCGATTTTTTATTTACAAATCACTATCATTGAACATTCCTATGACAACCATTTTATAGATTGGTACTGTAATAATCTGCTAATAACAGTAATATCATGGATTCACTAGAATTACAAAAACATATGAAAAAGATTCATTCCAGTCTAGAAAATAATGTTTATGCTGCTAATAGACTACCTATATACACACATGTACCAACGTATATAATATGCAATTTGGATGCGGATGATAAACCAGGGTCACACTGGGTAGCCATACATATCGATACAAATGGTATCGGCCAATATTTTGATTCATATGGACGAATACCTGAGCGATATCATCTTCAGTTTTTGAAAAGGAATTGTAAGAGGTGGGACTGGAATGTTGATAGGATTCAGAATGATTGGACTTCGGTTTGTGGCGAATATTGCTTAATGTATTTGCTATTTAAGTTTCAGGGATGTTCAATGCATAGTTTTACGAACATATTTACAGGAAACACACTGTACAATGATAATTTAGTGGATGAGATGTTCCACTCATATTTTGTAAAAAAAGTAATAAAATTTCGAAATAAAAATGAATGATTGTGTTTTATTGATGATATAGAAAATCAGACAAAATGAAGTTAACAATGAGTATTTAGATAAGAACGCCAAAGCAACCGTAATGAGAGAGTTCGAAGCACAATAGATAATGATAACGATAGGCGAACAATGGGACGTTAAGTAATGTAACGATAAGCAAACAAAGGAACGTTAATGAGGGTTCAGAAGCTGATTCTGATTTGCATAACTCCAGAACCACGCATCCTACGCAAAAATGGACTGCAGAAACGTGATCAGAGCATGCCAAAACCTAGGATAGCATACCAAACTTTTTTTTTTTTTTTTTTTTTTTTTTTTTAGGTTTGGTGCCACTCAGATTTTAGATTCCGGGTGATTAGCTGGTTCTGGCGCGTGCGCCAGAAACAGCGATTCACCACTACTTCCCTCCAACCCTCCTCCTTTTCTGTGTTTTCCAGCTTAGCTTTAACTACAGTTAGAAAAGACAGGTCTCGCCCGATCCTGGCAACTATCCGAGCTGGGCCTGGCCTAAAAACTTCTTGGAATAAACTTTTCCGTCCTCGATTCGACTCGAACCTATCTACCCATTTTGATATCATTATCAGTTGGGGTACGTCCATTGCTGGACAAAGGCCTCCCCCTTAATACAAACATAAGTTCTATATTCAAATTTGCAGACAGTGGCTATATGGATATTGTGGAGTAAGTTTTAATTGTCACGAATATATAATATTTATTTAGTGTTAAATGACAGCTATAGGTATGTGCAATTGCTCTTGAAAAATATGCAAAATATTTAAATTTATGTCTACAATTGCAAAACGAAATATTAAAGTAAGTATATGCATATAATGCAGGAGCTTAATTCAAAATACTTATTAAGCTTATTTCTTTATTTATTTAAGAAATTATTATAATTTACATAAGAACACAAAAAATACTCAGTGACCGTTACTTTTAACAACTTGCCCATTAATTTTCGTTGGGTAACAAAGTATTTTGTGTTTCTTATTTATTAATTCCGTATTTTTTATTATATAAATATACTTACCTAGGTACTTAAAATTATAAGCTTCCTTAATTTATTTTTTGGGTTCCTTGAAGTTGAAATAGACGCGTTCACTTGTTTTGTTCATATGATAAATTAAATTAAGTCGGATACAAAATAATACGTAGTTTAGCAGCTGTTCATAGCTTAAAATATATTTATATTACATTATAGGTAAAACATATATCACCTCTTTTTTATAACAAGCTTTTGTGTGCCTCAAATGTATCAAGCTTTTGTGCAACTTTTATGCAGTTGCGTATAGCTTCAGCAGGTACCTGGTTCTCGCATGCCTCCTTAGTCTAAAAAGTCGTTATGTTTCGGCGTGTGAGTGAGGTTACCGGACGCCCAATCCTTCCCCTCCCCAATCCATAAATCTCCTAAATCCCTAATCTCAAAAAGGTCTACAACGCACTCGTAACTACTCTGTTGTTGTCCATGGGCGGCGTTGATTGCTTACCATTAGGTAATCCGTCGACTCGTTTGTCGACCTATCACATAAAAAAAGTCAAAAATCAATTAATTCAAGTAGATCCCTACAGGCTCTATTGAACGTCAAATAAAATTTTAAAGATAAGTGTCTATAGACTACCACAGATGGGGCCAACATAGCTGACATTCAGCCAGGATTGCGAGGCAAACGCAATAATACTCGTAAAATACCGCGGCCTCGGACTACAGCAGAAGAAGCTTTTTAGTCAGTAAGAGTCTGACACTCCTCTCGGCACCTAACCCTGGGCGCGAGAAGTCATTCGATGATTGTGCCTTGCTACTAAATTATGAAGCAGACATCTTCAACCGATTGAGCTAAAATCTGATTTACACGTTTAGTTTGCATGACCATAAATGGTAAGCCATATAATTTAACTTAAATCCATAAGATTCTGGTAACACTAGATTTTAAAAGATTCTTAAAAAAAATTAAGATCTAGTTACCCAGGCAAACTTCCTAACACCTCAAAATGAATTAATAGATAGATATATAAACCTTTTAAACCTTCCGTGGGCTTCGAAGAATGTTTCAAATCGGTCAAGCCGTTCTCGAGTTTTAGCAAGACTAACAAACAGGAATACATTTTGGTGAATTAGATTAAATAGGAACATTTGAATCAGATATCTTAAACATAGACAAGACTATGTGGCCTTAACTGCAAAGAAAACCTTAATAACAATACATATTTCCAACATCTCCCGTTCCGTAAATTCTAGATGAATAATAATAGGTTAAAATCATCTGAAAACCGTCATTTTTATCCAACTTGACATTAAGAATACATTGACGACACTAACCTTTGATTAAAGAAACCATAATCCTTCCGACACGCAATGGTTCACGAGGAAATGTCAAAAAAACACGGCAAACAACTAATTATAAAGTCATGGTAAGCATAGTCTTAACCTCGTGACGAAAATTGAAAAGATCAACATGAGAACTCGTTAATTACACTTACTTTGACGAAGTACCGTTTTGGATGGTAGGGTCACAACTGCTAAGGTCTTATGAGGCAAGTGTCGTACTCGTATTAAAGTTTACGTAACCTTGTACTTTTAAAACATTACAATGCTGGTAGCCCAGACAAGCCTCGCAATAGTCGCAATGAGGCACCGTGACCTCGGCCCAGAGCAGGAGAAGGAACGGGGGTTTTTAGTCAGTAAAAGTCTGATACTCTCTCCCGCCTTACCCTGGGCGGAAGAAGCCATTGGATGATTTTCCCCTGACAAAAAAGCCCAGACAAGCCTATTTTTAGTTATCACCAATGAGCCTGTATCAGTCCCTCATTAGTGCTGATTTCCGACCGTGGTGGCGGATGTAAGCGCAATCATGTGCCTGGAACAGGAGAAAGAACAGGGTTTATAGTCAGTAAGAGTCTGACACCTCATTTGACTCAGCCAGAGCGGGAAAAAACATTGGAGAATTTTCTTCCTTAAATAAAAAAACATGTAGCAGTCCACTGCTAATTGACGTCCTTCGTGTTAAAAGGTTTGCAATGCATGTCAGTTAGGTTAGATCTTAATTAAAAAAGGCTCAGGTTTATTACAGAAATCTTTAACATCCGCTAAAAGAATGCATTCGAATCTACACTTTGAAATTAGCACTTAGCTTCACTGACTGACTGTTTTGACTTTTCAAAAGTACCTTTTTATGGTTTAATTAGTATAAATGATTTTGACCTTTGATTTTGACGTAGGCAATTCGTATCTAGTGAGTTCAGTTCTTTTTTGTCAGGTTTCTGCGCTGGTGACATTTTTACTAAGAATTCTACTACTTGCACATAAGGTAGGTAGACTAGAAAATACAAAATATTTATTAATTTTATTTTTATCTGCAATTTAAAGACTAAAGAAAAAGATGAAACAGGTTCTATAAATCAGCCGAAATGCTCTTGATTTATTAGCTGTGAGCTAACTCAGCCATACATTCAAATGTTAATTGAATAAATAATAATATTTCCAAAAATACACTTAAAGCGACCGTAAATAGGTGATCTATAGCAAATCCTATTAATATATTATTGCTAAAGTCCTAATAGAGAAAGAAATATTTTCTTAAAACCATGTAGGTATGGACGTAAGAATAATTAATTGACGCTAATCTGTCTGCCCAACAGATTACAACATACCTATACATAGTAACACGAATTTTAATGGTGAATGCGGAGGCAATAGGCAGACATGTATCTACTAACAACCATATTTTTAACAGGTTTCGTCGTAAAATAATGTTTTAGTCAAAGTCAAAGCCAAAATCATTGATTCCAATTCAACCATAAACAAATACTTTTGAAACGTCAAAGTAGAATATTAATCTGTCAGTCTATTCGTCAGTGAAGCTAGGTGCTCGTTCCAAGTGAAGATTCGAAATCAGAAGAACGAACAAATCCTCCGTAGTCATCATCCAAACCAATTTCAAACTTCTTAAATAGTAATCCCAAAGTTTAATATTTGTAGTTACAAACTATGAAAATCATAAAAACTTCAAGTCAAGTTAGGAGATTCGATAAAAAAGCTGTCCCCAAAAAACTCAATACCGACATCTTTCTTAAGCAGATTTGAAATTTGGCAATATCAATCCGATCATTGTCAAAATTGTTTAATTTCTATACAATTTTGCTAAAAGATGATTTTGTGTTTAAGTAAGTACTTATTAATCTCTGTTCATATTGTTAATGCAAATATTATGTTGTTTTTTTGTTTGTTACTGCATTACACTTAAAAAGCTGAACAGGTTCGGGTGAAATTTGGCATAGCAACAGTTAGCTAGAAAAGGACTTTTATTCCCTATCTAGTAAAATACTGCAATCCGATCCACTTCCATAGTTTTGAGAATTATGACAACCGGTTTTTGTTCAGATCATTTATCATAAGTCGTACGTACGTACGTACGTTGAAAGCGAACGAAGCCGCAAGCTGCGTCTTGTACGACAAATAAGCCTTTTTCGCTTACTAAGCTCATGGTAAAAACTTATTTACATTAACTTGATAAATTACCTCACTAAGTTTACATAATGTTTGTAATTTGTTATTTGTCATCGTTACCGAAGATTCTTTAAAGAAAAACTTTGAGGTTTTTTTATGACCTTAGAGATCACTAGTGTTGGAGATGACACCGGCCGATGCTATGGGAATAAAGAAACTGCGGTCCTATTTGGCCGCGTCTGTGATTGAACTAGAAAATGAAATACCTATAGGTAAAGCTGTCCTTGTTAATGATTACACAATACATTAAGCAAGCGTGTTGATGAATGCTCACACCTTCTCTGTGTGAGAAGAGGCCTTTGCTCAGCAGTAAGCACATATAGGCTGATGATGTGATATGATATTATGCCAGTTTTCTGTAAGGTTGGCATTCTGTTGTATTTCGTAAAGGCACCGTTTATGGAAAAAATGGTAGGTACTTACTCTTTAATTGTAACTCCTTATTGAACTTTGGACCTTCCTCGTGCAATTCGTAAGACGATGATATTTGGTATATGAACGGTGGACAACTTAAAACAGGATGATGAAATTTAGCGCAATTAAACTTTGAAGAAGAAAACAATACGTTACGTAATAATATTGGTTTTAGCACTTGGTAGGACGGTGAATTGAGCTGATGGATTACCTGATGGTAACCTATTGGCCTATTGGCACTGCCCATGGACATCTGAAACATCTGGTACTAACCAGTGCGCTGTCGGCTGTTTGAGGATTAGGGATTGGTGTAGGGGAATAGGGATTGGGCCTTCTGTAACCTCACTCACACGGCGAAACACAACGCTGTGTATGTTTCACGCCAGTTTTCTGTAAGGCCGTGGCATCAATCCGGTTGAGCTGGCTGATCCACTCGAGCCGAAGCATGGCTCTCCCACACTTCTTTATTTATGTTAAACACATGACGTTTTTGACACACCAATAGTGCCCATTATAAATAACTAGCTACTCTCGCGCGGTTTCACCCGCTGCTCGGCGCCATTTAATCGTAGCGTGATTTTTTATAGCCTATAGCATTCAGGAACATTGCAAGTATCTATCAGTGAAAGAATTTCGGAAGTCCGACCAGCCAGCGGTTCCAAAGATTACATCCTACATACAAGCTTACAAAACTACAAATTTTACCTCTTTATAATATTAGTATAGATGTAACAAAGATTGATTGTGAAAATTATTTTAAAAGAGTTAGGTGCTATGGAGTTTCTTGCTCGTTCTTCTCCATAGGTAGGTAGGTAGGTATACACTTTAGAACGAGCTAAGCTTAGATCCATTAGAGAACTGACCAACAGAAGTTCAGAAGTGAATGTTGTTAATTTAGGAACCTAATCATTATACAGAAAAGAGTTCTTAAACAACATAATTTTGATTTGGTTACGGATCACCAAAAAGGAGGAATTCTATAAACAAAATATGTAAAGTTGTGCATAATATAAGCATTAAAAATAAAAGTACAGTTCTTAAAATACTGTGATAAGTATCTTTATATAAATAATAAATAATCGCATGCACTCGTATCGCGGACTTTGGAATCAGGACACAGATTTATTCAAGGAAAACACACATTCATGATGAAAGTTATTAAGATAAAATCTTTAATCTTTAGCCTTTATCTTTAAATATGTAGGTATTTTTATGTCTACATAATTATATTATTATGTAAGTTCAGTTCTGAGGTTATTGGCTATTTCTTTTTTTTACGGAGGAAATCATCAATGTACTTCTCCCGCCCTGGTGAGGCCCGCGCCGAGAGAAAGTGTCAAACTCTTACTGACTCAAGAGACGTTCTCCGGCCATCGTAAGCGCGGGTCTGCGGACGACGAGTAAGGGTAGCTCGCCGCCCGACCAGAACCAGACCCGAGCGTAAGGCGCGTAGCGTTCTGCGCGCGCCTCAAAGAGCCAATAGACCACCACAGACGGGGCCCTATAGGGCTGATGTTCAACCGGGGTTGCGGGGTAAGCGCAATGAAGCACCGTGACCTCAGCCCAGAACAGGAAAAGGAACGGTGGGGTTTTAGTCAGTAAGAGTCTGACACTCCTTCCTGTCCGACCCTGGGCGGGAGAAGCCAATTGATGGTATTCTCCTCACAAAAAAAACTTACCGACTAGAAGCCACCCCGTTCCTTCTCCTGCTCTAGGTCGAAACCGCGGAACATTAATGAGCTTGCACTTGTAATCCTGATGGCTGGGCTAAGTTCCATAAATATAAATTATTTTTTTACCATCAAACCACCTGTACTTGTGTGTCGTAAGAGCTGATTAAGAAACTCTTCATTCAGAAACCGGGTAGCAGCGCTCTCTGAAAGATCAGGCCACCTTTTGACGCGGTGGCTGGGCAACCGACTGACGTGCAACGGGTCGCGAATTCAAATTAAGGAACAAAATCTTTACAAAGTGTGCACAAATACGGTAGTTTCTAACAAGTCGAATTCAAAACTTTTCTATGAAATTTGTATGATAGGTACTCCAAACTATGACATCAAAGTATTTTTGCGCCAAATAGGTTACCTTTTCTTAAAAATTAGGGAAAAAATATCGAAAATTTAGTATATCGACACATCGATAAATAAAAGTATAGTTGTTTTTCAATACTTTACTGTATTGAAACGTCGAATTAATTCACTTTTGACCTAGGAAACTACCCAATTGTTGTTCCGGGTCTGGCTGTGGTGTGTTTATCAAGTTGTAGATATGTTTATAAATACAACCACTACACAGGGGAAGTTCTTGGAGTAAGGGAACGATTTCCTTAAAAAATATACATGTAGAGGAGGCCTGTTAATCCAAGTGCGAGCTGTCACAAGCAGTTTACATTTGATGTTTTTTCTCTATGAACAACCAAACCTTCGACAAGGTCGAACACTATTTGATTACGAAAACATTTTTTTGCTACCTACTAACCAACTTTTAAAACCAACTTCAAGAAGTGACATCAAAATAAACATTGATATTAAACGTAAGATAAACTAACAAAAAAAAAAAAAATATCGATAAAACGTCAACTCTATTTGTCGATACGTCACCTGTTTAGAGCGGCGAAACGAGTTCCGAAACTGGTATTTTAATGTTGCAACCTGGAAACACATGTGACAGTCTCCTGTTATATTCAAGGCTTTAGTTAGATGGTACAAATGTGGATGGATGGAGAGGGAGGGGGAGACCAAAGAAAATATGGATGGATTGTGTGAGAAGTGATATGGAAGACAGAGGAGTTAGCGATAGCGTGACGAGTGACAGGACAGAATGGAAGAAAAAAACATATTGCGCCGACCCCAAATAAAACGGGAAAGGGCAGGAAGATGATGATGAGTTAGATGGTATACCTATGAGATATATTCCTTCGTTATTGTTGTTCAAACTTATCGGCAGTTCATTTGCGCTTATGGTGAAGTCATGATGACATAACCAAAACATACACTACGGAGTTTTATTTAATAATTGTTTGCATTTTTAACGAAAAAAATATGACTTCTCCACCCCTGGGGAAAATGGGGGCGAGAGAGAGTATTAGACTCTTTTTCTTTATCTTTTTTTTTTTAAAGAAACTTGTCCCACTCTAGCCATTTTTCCTGTGTTATGGGTGCGTTTACAAACGTGTAATTTCACATACACGTCAGACCTAGACCTGGAACAACAATTATACTAAAATTTCTTTTTCTTTATACCTTTTTCTTTAAAAAAGAAACGTTGCTCCACACAAGAATTTTCTCCTGTGTCGTGGGTGCGTTTACAAACATACAATTCCACATACACATGCCACCCAGACCTGGAATAACAATTTGTGGATTACACAACGAGGTGTTCCGTGCAGGAATCGAACCCGCGACACGTTGCGCGGCAGCCAGTTGCCCAGCCACCGCGCCAACCGTGCAGACATATAACTCATAACATGTGAAATCTAAGACCACTAGACTGTTACTACTAAAATCAAATCCACTCCGATCTGCTGCTGCTGTTCCGGGCTTTGGCCGCATAACATTATTGAACGTACACAATGGTACAATGCAACCCCCACTGAATATCAGTCCCATTGGGCCCATTTGTGGTGGTCTATTGGCTCTTCGAGGCCGAACTTGAGGACGCCGTGACGTCTCTCGAACCTCAATTATGGGTTTCTGAGTTAATCATTAGACATCATGTTCTACATCATAGTATTGTATCTACAGTAGATCCTGGCTTACAGGAGTTTCAGCAGTTTTGAGAGGTGATGGCTAGCTTGCAAAAAAACAAAAAAATTAAAATAGGTTTTCTATCTATCAACTTTTGTGAAAACTTGTAGCTACTTTTCTATACAAACATACAGAAACCGTGCTTTCACACAAACATTTTTGAAATTATGTTATAAATATTGACATTGACATTGACTTTGACACGAAACGTCATATGTTATGTTATGACAAATTATTCAAAAATCCTTGAACTTCGTCCGAATGTTTTGAATATTGATAAAAAATAAATTTATCTTTTGCCTATCGTTATGAGTTATTGATATCCATTACATTATTTCTATTACTTGAGACATTTTTTCGCTTGACTGGCAACCCTGGCTACTATAATAGGTACCTTCTTTAGTATCCATTTTATTTCGGTTTTATAACATTGGTTACTGACGGACAGGGGTGGCTAATACTGAATATTGTCCATTTAAAAATAAAGTGATGTGTTTTCTATAGGTGAGTAGGCACTGATTCATAAATCGGTAAAAAAAACTGTAAAAAGTATAACAACTTCATCAAAAATTGACAAGACCTCTTTTGAAAACAAGCTTCCATACATGTCACGTTCAAAAATCGAACAATTTATAACGATCAAAATTGTTCAGCTATAAATTAAACTGACAGCGACCTTATACCATTGTGATAAGAGCTATAATTTTGAAAGTATTACCGTTTAATTATTGACAACCTTATGTATTTTGACATAAAGGTGGTTTTTCTTAGTCTTCTGATGTAAGGAAGTTAACCTGCCGGTCCAGATAATCAAGTTCGCCCTTCGTTTTAAATAACCTGTTTGTTATGCAGTTTTGTAACTGTATTTATTTAAAAAAAAAATGGTAACACTGAAAGTACAGAATCAAGCCGGTTCATATTGATGCTTTTTGAATTTATTAAACATACCGATTATATGCATTTATAATAAATGATGTTTTCATTGGTTCGGTGAAAGTTTGATTGCCAAGCAAGGGGTATGCAAGGGTTCAGATAAAGCTTAATTGTATACCGCGGTCCAGCTAAGAGCTGGAGAAAGAATAAAGCTGTATTCAGAGATATGTAAGAGAAAAACATTGTAAATTTATTTTTCATCAACATTCAGACACTTCCTCACACTACCAGGGCAGAAGAAGTCGTCAGTTGAATACTCTTTAAAAAAATAGAACTGCAAATATTTGCACTTATCAGATGGCGCCACTGACGAATATGGTCGTGTCAGAAAACATTCTAGATTTTTTATAAATAACTCTTAAATATCAACATTAAAATAAAGACTAAAGACCTACCTGTTCCATTCTTAACCGTAAACTGACAACGTAAAGGTTTTTGACTAATCTTGTTAATAGCCCAATTTTCTCTTTTAGAAAGAGAGAAGAGATTAAACACACATTGACACTCTCTTTTTCCTCCTGGCCTAGGGTCCTACCGACTCTATAGGAATTGTAGGCATAAAAATGATCCACGACCCACAGAAAACCGACGTGAAACAACCACAGCGTTGTGTTTCGCCGTGTGAGTGAGTTTACCGGACGCCTAATCCTTCCCCTTTCTTCCATCTTGAAATACATCCGAAACCCTTATCCCTAAAAGGCCGGCAACGCACTCGTAACTCCTTTGGTGTCCTTGAGCGGCGTTGATTGCTTACCATTAGGTAATCAGCCTGCTCGTTTCATATATTTAAAAAAAAATCACAACTTTAGTTCAAACTTCTGAATTTTACCTAGCAAGATATAAAATGCTAAGACTGGACTCATCTCCGACGATAGAGATATTCTTACCGCCATCCAACTGGTAACAAAACAAGATTGTCTAAAGAGATCAATGCACTCTTAATGGATGGACATTTCAATCTTAGTGTCAGTGATTCCTTTTTAATTATTCGCATAAATAAAATATATGTATATTTATTATATTTGAAGGTGATGTAACTCACATTGGTCATTGGTGGCATATTGATTCTTATTCCAATGTATTTTGTGATAGAAAGTAGAATGATGGAAAAATCTTCTTAATTTGTTTGTGAATTGCTTGTGTAATAGTAGTCTAATAAAGCTTTTAAATTATTTTTTATTATATTGCTATAACCTCTTTGCTTAGCAGTGTAAAAGATCTCAGTATAAAAGGTGTAATTTTATCAAAGAGCGCAGCTGCGGTTTTTTGGATGATTCTTTACATTAATATAACAAAAGTTAATCTTACTTCTTACTTATATTAGGTATAAATGCGAAAGTTATGATGTTTGGATGTTTGGATATCAAAATTTGCTGTACTCTTAACGCAAACCTGGAACCCTATAGGGTTTTTTAGAGGTGGCGTGAAACAACCACTGCATTGAGTTTAAATGAGGTTAAAGGAGGTCTAATTCTTCCCCTCCCCCAATCCCATAACCTCCAAATCCCTAATCCTAATAAGGTCGGCGACGCACTCGTATCTTCTCCGTTGTTGCATGCTGAGTGCTTACCATCAAGTAATCCGTCTGTTCGTTTGCCGACCTATCACATAAAAAAAGGTGGTAGAATCATAAAATTTCTGATTTCTCCCTTCCTTTAGCAGTTGGAGACTTGAGTAAAACCATCCCGCTTACTGCTCTGGGCTCCTATATGGTTCAAGCGTAATATTGTAAAAACCGCGGCTCTTAGAACCTACCCTAGAATGTCAAAAAACTCCCTCTTCCTACCTCCTGGCAAAAAATCTTTGAAAGATTTCCCAACCTACAAAAAAAAATTGCCTTCCTATCCCCTAAAAAAGGTTTTATTACAGTACATATGCAATACCATATTAACCTATCTTTTTGGTAAACGGATTCATTACTTAATTTAAGTATTTCCTAGTAGGTAAATAGGAAAGTATATTAATACATTTACTTATTACATAAACCCTACAGAACATCAAGAGTTCAAAGAGAAAATTGACGTTATAATGGAGAGATCCGGCTTTTTTCGTAATTCGTACGTGAACCGGGTCGAAGCAGAGCCAAGCCAGTATTTATTTAATTCGCGGTACTTATACTTTTTGGTGTTCAATGTCGTGGTGGCCCGGAGGTTAATAGGTTTCTCATGCATAGGGTAAGTTTTCGAAACCTGATATGTATCAGCCTATAAGAAGTGCCCACTGCTGAGCAAAGGCTTCTTATCACACGGATAACGTTTGAGCATTAACCACCACGCTTGCTTAAGACGGATTAACGAATTCAAACTTTTTATTAAGAATTGTAAGTCCAGGTTTTTCTGCGCTGTAAGTTATTTTCCTTCACCGTATGTCACTGGTGTCTAAATAATTACAGAACGTAGGTAGATATAACTCGAAAAAAGTCACATTGGTACTTGTCAGGTTTCGAACCCTCATGCAAGTGAAATAATCGTCTTTTTTTTATTTCACACACATTTTAATATCAAAACCTATCAAAAGTCGGTCCAGCCGTTCAAGAGATTTTGCGAGACTAAGGGCTGATTTTTCAATAGTCAGATAAATGTTATCTGAGGAATAAAATTGTTGCTGTCACTGTCTTATACAAACATTCTGACGCGACAGCATCATAATTATTCCGCAGGTAACTTTTAGATACCCATTGAAAAATCAACCCTAATGAGCAGATATTAATTGTATTTAATGTTTTTTTTTTGATACAAATAAATACATTCCTATATATGTATGTTCGTTGCAACATATACTCGCGGAAGTGCAACAGTATATACCACTCACGACAGGTACTCTGTAACCTGTTCCTAACAGTACATTCCCGGGTTCGATGCCCGGCCATACTTGTCACTTAGCACCGAAAACCACCAAACCAATTAGTGACTACTGGATTATAAAGATATCAATATGATATTTAATATTTATTGCTTTATTTTTATTGTGAAGTTTATTTATTTAAAGTTGTGGGGTTTATCTCTATAATAAAAACTAATAAAAACTTTTTATTTGGTCTGAGGGTTTTATTTAAACTTTTGTGGTTCCCTTTTTTATTTATTTTGTAAGGGGAAAATCATCAATCAAATTAGTTCTCCCGCCAAGGGTCGGGGTCGAGGGAGTGTCAGACTCTTACTGACTACAAACTCCCCCTGTTCCTTCTCCTGCTCTGGGCCGAGGCCGCGGTGCCTCATTGCGCTTACCCCACAACCCCGGCTAACATAAATAATATGTCTTTACCTATGAAATTGTGCATGAAAAAAATTAAACGAATATTTTGATTTGAAATCCGATGAAAATGTGTCACTAATCAATAAACAAATGACTACTTTTGGAAAAAGAATCCCATGTTTTTAAAACAAAATTAATAAGCCTTAACCTAACAAAAACTATTTTGATTTGAAATGGCCAGTACTGCAGAACGGCAATTTGGCTACTTCCCATTTCGTAAACCTCAAACTGTACCTACTAAAAAGTTGCGTTTGGTAAACATTTCGTTACTTCATACATTTAATCCCATTTGGTAAACTTTGTTAGTATTGTTATTTTTGTACGGTACAGTCAGTGTCAAATTAGTATTAAATTAGAGATGTATATATTTTTAAATGCTTCAGTCTTGAGATAGTATCTCGACCATCAAAAAGAATGGCTGATCAAGAAGAAGTAAAAAAAACGTATTAAAGTCTGTAAAAATACCACGATGCTACTAAAAATACCACGTGCTTTTCCCGCAAAAGAAGCAACGAGCGGGTTCTCAGGTAGGGGTATCTGTGATTACTCATTATTGTTTTTATATTTTATAGTTGATTTAGTATGTATTTTTTTACGTTAACGTACCAAATCAGTGACTGTTTATTTTTATATTTTATAAGTAGTTGATTTCGTATGTATTTTTTTATGTTAATGTACATTAACATAAAAAGATAGTACCAAATCTGTGATTATTGTTTTTTTATATAAGTTGATTTCGCATCTAGATTGACTTATATTATTAAAAAAATAAAACTTGTCATCGAAATAGTCAAATCGAACTGTGATTTTTCTTAAATTTTTTGAAAGTTATTTGTACACCCCACTTTTTATTTCTGTTTTTAAATATCAATATGTGTAAATGGCATACGTACACATAATCCGACTATTGTTCCTGTGATTAAAAATATTTAACAAAATAAATGACAATGTTATCATTAGTTTCGTTTTTCTTTTTTTACTTGACTGTACCCATTTCATCTGAAAGTTTACCAAATGGGATATAACACAAAAGAATATTGAAATGTTTTCGAAATGGGACTAAATGTATGAAATGTATAATGTTTACCAAACGCAACTTTTTAGTAGGTACAGTTTGAGGTTTACGAAATGGGAAGTTTACCAAATGGGAAGTAGCCGGCAATTTCATAGGTAAAGACCTCTATTATGTCATAGTTTTTTACCTTGTTTCAAATTGTCTGAATTAATAGTAGGTATACATAATTGTATAACCCGCGGTACTTCACTACGTCTAGCTGTCATCAAAAACATGGTCGTTTTGAAATGTGGCGGGTCGACTATTGGCTATGTGCAAAGCGAGTAATGGCGGACAAATAACGACCGCAGCGCACAACACGGCAGAAATTGGAAACAAAATGCGGATGATCAGCTATCGGTTTTTATTATTACATATATTCATTTTACAGTAAAACTATTGAATAAATTGCACTTAAATAATGTCAACAATAATATTTTAATCTTTGATTTTACTTATATTTGCAAAGAAAAATTATAATGTTTACATTGTTCCTATTTGACAGCTTCCGCAAATGTTGTAAACGCTACGCGTCGCCACCGTCGCGCACATAGCCAATATTAGTATGCACATGTACTAAATAAATTCGAATAAGTATAGAACGTTATTTATATGAACTCCGTTCCACATAAGTTTTATAAGAAAAATATCTTTTCGGGAAAAAGTAACTTTAATTCCATGAAGCTTAGGTTAATTTTTGTTTTTTCAACGTTTCAGTTCGATGAATTCGTGAGATCGCTGCAGGTGGACCCTCACTCACCTCTCTTCAGGCTAGTAACAGATGGACAACCACCCTTGAGGTAAGTTAAAACATATCCTTATTGTCATTACATTAGGATTTATTTTCCCTTGACAAAATTTACGAACATGTTAGTATTTGATTCAGGAAAAAAGCATTATGAACCAAATTGTCGTAGTCATAGGTTTCAAATTAATTAGTTAAACTTGACGGTGAGACATAGTTAGTCTTTTTCCAAAGTTTATACGTGGACCGTTACGCCACGAAGGTTGCAGATTGATCCTTGTCTTTAGCTAGATAATAAAAAAAAAACTTCGTAAGCGCCTTTGCCGGCTAGAGCCGACCTGTTCACTGTCATCACTACATAGGTAGTATAAAACAAAGTCACTTTCTCTGTCCCTATGTACGTTTAAATCTTTAAAACTGCGAAACGAATTTTGATTCGGTTGTTTATAGATAGTGATTAGAGAGGAAGGAAGAAAGATTATATCCAAACTAATATTAGAAATGCGAAAGTATCTCTGTCTGTCTGTCTGTCTTTTCTTAACACCTAAACTACGGAACCGATTTCTGTGAAATTCGGTACAGACATAGTTTGAAACTCGAGAAAGGACATAGGACAGTTTTTATAAAGTCACTATTCCACGCGAACGAAGTCGTGGGCAAAAGCTAGTGTATAATAACATCCATTGAATAGTGGAGAAAAATAGTATCAGTATTGCACCAGAGCAAAATTGGGACGGGTCGCCACTAGAAAATAAAAAAAATGCATATTATTGACGATTTTGTGGATATGTACCTATATGTCACCGGAAAATAACAAGATCCGTAAGTTTATAAATTTACTAGGCAGTTTATAAACTTTCGTAAGATTCTAAACGGGAGATAAATTGTAATATTTTACGTCCACATTTTCGTAAATTGATAAACTTACTGAACTCACTCGTAAAATAATAAGTAAGCAGTAACCAAACGCTACGCGCGATCTGATTGGTTGGCTGTCACGTGTCACTTCTCCTTCCTCGCGGCCGCCATTGCTGGCCACGGAACTGTATTTTAGCAAGTAACTGTTAAATAGCTTATTGAAACTGATTATAGAAAACTCAACTCACTACATCCGTGCAAGAGAGGAACCAGGCATTGTTGCTTCCAATTTATAGTTTGTCAAGTCTGACTATTCCAATGTCTATGGACACAAGCATTGCCACTATGAACATGGACCAATCAAAGAGCAGTGTGTTATTTTACGTATTTCAAAGATCGTATATTTAAAAGAGTTTCTGTGATTGGTCGAACCATATAAAATCTTACGAATAGATATTCGTTAGTTTATAAATTTACCGTATGACGTCGGAAATTGATAAATTTACGAAAATGTGGACGTAAAATATTACAATTTATCTCCCGTTTAGAATCTTACGAAAGTTTATCAACTGCCTAGTAAATTTATAAACTTTCGGATCTTGTTATTTTCCGGTGACATACATATCTATTTACATATACACAAGTACCTACATAAACAAACACAAAACATAAAAGTCAAACCAAAATAGAGTCACATAAAAAACGTCTCTATGCATATGTAAATACAATACAAAATCAAAATAAACTGCATAAAGTACAGACATAACAAAAAAATTACCTACATTAAGACCCAAAGAAGACTGGGTCAAGTCGGGTCTAAAGAAAAAACTACAAGAGCCCAAACCCCGATGCCAATCTGTGCACATCCGGTAAACATAACAACTGTTTTTTAAATACCGTTTCCATTGCATACTGTCATCCGTCAAGGGATTTTCGAAATATGATGGATTACTATTCATCCGTACTGGTCACAACGGGGAAGTGTTGAATTCTGGCAATAAATTAAGTTAGTTTTCATTATTATTTTCAATAAATATAGTAAACCATGCTGACGAGCGTTCTTAATAAAACTTTAAACAATCCATTCCTCACTAAATTTCCATAATTAAAATTAAAACTTAAGCATTCATGTGGCTATAGGAATAATGATTTCCTATATCGATCGCCGAATTACCTTGATGTTTTTCTTTTATAGATAGAGCGGTTAATTTTAATAGATAAAGTAATTGAAGACGAAGGTTTAAATGTGTTATAACATCCATAAAATATTAAAGAGGTATCAGCATTGCATCCGTATAAAGCCGGGACGGGTAGTTACGTAGTTTCTCATAAAAAAACATTTATAATCCTATTTTATTTAATAAAACATTACTGTGTTAACGTATCGTCCGAACAAACGGACAATGTACACAAGCCCAAAGCATTCATCCGTAATTTCGTTTCGAAAAACAACAGTAAAATGGATGACACAGTTCAAAGGTCAAAATCAAAACGCCATCAGCATTATTTTACCTAGATTATAATCTATAATGTCAATCGTCATCGCCATTGTAAAGGTTGCATAGAAATAAAGGTATTACACCGAGTTTTTGCTGATCTGCATTGATTTTTATCGTTTGGAGACCTTTTCTATAGATTCTAATGTTTCCTGACATTTTTCTTTGAATAGGAATTAATAGGATAAGGAATCTCTTTCGTGTAGGGAATATGGAGTGTTTCGTTCGTTGAAACTACTTGATGACCTGGTCTGATATCCTTTTGTAACTTCTTTTCTGTGATTGTGATGTTATTGTTGTTTTTATTATTATTATGTATTGTACTGACAGAAGAATTAATGAAATAAACTTAAGTAAATATATAAAGGACATGGCCAACTTTTGTATGGGCGTTTGCATAGTTATTGAATTCAATGTACATCAATGATTTTTGGTGTTTACATTCGTGAATATTATTAAATTAAATTGCAATAAATAAAACACATGAAGAACTCGTAATTATAACAAACAAGACGAAAATTGTTTCACTAAACCTTTAGTCAGATTACTGGCCATAAGTGCACGAAATAAGATTTTGCTTTTAAAACCATGGCGTTTTAATTATTTTTTTATTTATTTATAAAATAAAACAAAAGCATATGTATAAAGAATAATGATTTATTTATTAAGGAGAACAAATAAAATAAAACTACGTAATAATTCACTTTTATATTTTTATTATAAAGTGTATTTTATTATGTTTGTGTATGGAATGTACGTTTCTGTAATATATATTTTGTATAATTGGGTAATAATATGGTAGTACTTTCCATTTGAAGCGGCCTGCTTAAAACAGGTGGTAATGGTGGTGGCTCTGGTGGGCTAACCACTTGAATATAAGGGGCTGCTGCATTGTTGTCCGAACCCAATTCCTGCAAGTTTCGTGATAAGTCCTGCACTGTTTGTCTATTTGCCCGCATACAGCACACATGACAAACATAGTTGCTTCTTGAGGTCTGAAAATAAACCCCAGTTAGAATAAACACATGTTTTCAAGTTTTATGTTATTGTACAGTGAGAAGTATTATGTTACAACATGCCTACTTTAAAGACGTCTATGCAAACATGGAAAATACATAAAGATAGATATTATAATCACACATACCTACTATGAGTACTTTTTTTATAGATTTAACCGCTAGTCTGCCGTTATATGAGACACAATAGAAAACACATTGTGTCTCGCGTATATCTGCGCTCCGGCCTACCACGGGTTAATATAGATAAATACAAGTACATATATAAAACAATGAATAAAAAACAAAATGCTTACCACATTAATAGTATTTTGTGATATTAGGCCAGCTAGCAATGGAGAGTCCATACTGACATTATGGTGTCTTATTTTTCGAACCGATTTTCCACAACCAAGGCAAGCCATGTTATGCCCCAGTAGTCTCTCATGTTCACCAGCCTCAGTATTCAATAATAAGAAGCGTGGTTGACAAATGAATGTCCCCAGAGGCAACTAAAACAAAGATGCACTATTTAAAATCGCATACCATTATAAAACATAAAAAAACAGACTAAGTATTATACTATTCCGACTTCATACCTGGTTTTGTTTGATGGTGTGCAGAAAGCGAGGATATAAGACGCCTCTCCAGCCTTTGTACGCCTATTCCTCAATTGATGCACCTCATCGTAATCCACAAAACAAATCCAAAACGCAAAACAGTTACAAAGAGTATGTAACCACTACGTTTAAGAGACGGGACTCCCATACAAGCCAGTGGAATCAATTTACACGGCACTCTATTACCTACATTGCAATAAATAAAAGATGTCAGCCGTCAAAATCAATAGTACCAACCTAAAAGACCAAATAGTTCTGTGGTAGCTGTATACTAGGTTTAGTATCGATATCGATAATATTTATAGGGTAGAAATCGAGGTCATATTACTTTTTTAATTTTTAGTTTCGATCTTTAAGATAAAGTTCGGATTTGAAATAAAACATTGTGTTATATTAAAAACTAAAAAATATATTTTTGTAATAATATTCAAATTCATGTTATATACGGACGGTGTGTTAAGGACCTAACTAAAATTATTTAAATTAAGTGGACTCTAATACTTAGTACATATATTGTTTCAGTAAATTGGTTCTATGGGCACATACACTAAATCTTCTTTGCCAACAACTTTCACCCACTGCCGGCACCTGAAAAATGGAAAAAATCAAAATGGACAGTCCCTGACACTAATAACTCTAAATTGTGCAAACAGCTGGCGTTCCTTATATAATAAATGCATAAATTTTACGAATACAGTATAGGTACATAAATTTTTATCTACGTTTAATCATTAATTTCTTAAAATCTACTGGGTTTGTCGTGTCACAACTTTGTTCAACAACATCTAATAACATCATTACTTCTTTGGTGTGGTCTGGAAAGTAAATCACGAAAGAATAAATAAATCAAGGGATCTTTGGAGTTTAGCCCACACATAAGTCTGTGACTATCGATACTTGAGGTACATCACTAGTACACAATAAGTACATGAAAATCAATTTACATGTATTTGTAGCCTTTTATACTTAGAATTAAATAAAATTATATCATTTAATGCTTACCGGTCCTCATCCAAAGGAAATTTCGCCATAAACATCCTTTTCTCGCCATTTTTACGACCGGATCGTCCTCCGCAGATTTCACAAGTTAGAAACCGTTTTTTTGGTGGCATTTTACTTGAACACGTAACTAGTCACAGCCGTATCACTAACCACTAATTAACTAAACAAATTATACGTAAATTTATGAAATTATGAAAATAACAACATAAACTTACAAAAGCAACGACATTCAAAGTTCAAAACTTCAAACATAATGGCCGACGGATTAGTGAAAGAAAGAGAACTGTACTGAGGGAGTGGGATGGCAATATCCGGCTACTTCCGTGTGCCATTATTTGCCGTGCCAAGCCCATACATTTTTATTTTTCTTCTAAGTTGCGCTAGGCTGAACAGTTACTCCAGTATTATTAGCAAGGTTATCAAAAACACGCTGTCAAAAGTGTCAAACACGTTCCGTTTCGTTTAAGTTTTTTTTGGTGAATTGGATAAAAATTCAACATAATATTATTATAATATGAGTATATTTTAAAATGCAACTAAAACCAATGAATACAATTTCGTATGAATAAAATGTTCCTAGTGTAATGTATTTGTCGATCATATCACACGTTTTCTACGTGTGTAGTTTAAGACACGTGGTTTGGAATTGGAACGTCTTTTTATTTATCTTTCTCTATGGACTATTATGGCGAAACTTGACAAACGATAAGTTGATTTTGTTGCTTTACTTTTACATTTTTTTAATAATAATTGTCAGGTCTGGAGAGGCTAAAAACTACGTAATAATTCATATTTCTATTTGTATTTTACAGTGTATTAATTTTGTTCGTGTTCGTGGAATGTACTTTTTTGGCCATGTCCTTTAACTGAAATGATAATGGACAGAATTAATGGAATATAGGTATATACCTAATAATTTTATCGCTGTAGTATGATAGTACTAGCTTCCGCACGCGGTTTCGCCTGCTTGGTATGATGATAAAAAGTAGCCTATGTCCTGTTCCGGTGTGCATTCTATGCCTGCGCCAAACTTCATCCAGATCCGTCCCGCCGTTTTGGTGTGAAAGTAACAAACATCGTAACTTTCGCATTTATACTATGTATTAGTAAGATGCAAATGTAATAATCTAAACCGGACCCGGCCTGGAGCATGAGAAAGAACGGTGTGTTTTTTAGACAGTAAAAGTCTGACACTATTTGCGAGAAGTTTAAGAATTTGGAGACGTCATTTTCGTCCCCAAAAAGATAACAAATAATTTTTTCTTATCAATAAAGTATTTTTATATTTTCTCCTCATTCCAGACAATGTCTCCATCCCGAAGCGTGCAGCAAGGACCTCACATTACCGACGTATTACGCGCGTTTCCACGACATTCGCAAGGAGTATGTACGCGCGTATACGCTGCGTGCTGTCAACGGGGCGCGAGCGGTCCCACCGCCGCCGCCGCCGCCCGACCATCCTGGATCACTGTTAGATATGCTCAACTGTATCCTTTAAAAAATAACAACATAGTGAACAATTTTGGGGTTAGGAGGTCCTGCACACGGGAATTAAATTACACTAGTAGTACGAATAGAAATCGTATATATATTCACTGGCAAGCTTCACATATAAAAGTAACTACCCACGACTTAATTATTATATTTTTACAATAACCCACATTGAGTACAATATTTACTACGAATATATTACACTTTATTTACTGTTTTAAGTTTGATAAAGTGGCTAGGAGACCGGTTGTTGCGCGAAGTATCACTAGTTTATAACTAGTATTTTTTACATTGGAAATACGGTAGAAATAGGTAGTCAATTGCAAGCATTCTTTCTTCAAAATGTACTTAATTAAGTTCTTAGACGTTGTCTGTTCCTATACGGTAGCAAGTTTCATTGATACCGGTTCAGTAGTTTTTATTGATTTTTCATGATATTGATTTTTCCAGTTACCTAATGTTATTCGAAAACAAATTAATTTGGGTCACTTAGAATCTTTCAACTGAGGCTGACATGAGCATTGAAAGACTTCAATTAGCTAGTCAATCTGTTATTATTAATTATTTTTTTATTAATATCTCAACTTCCATCTCGTCAAAGAATTAATGGATTGTGGAAAATTGCCGACCTACAAATAACTGGTGTTTATCTCGTCAAGTTAATGCTGGACAACTATTTTCCTTGATGTTAACAGATTACAGTTGAAGTGCTACAACCTATAATTAAAGCTGTTCAGTATTTTTTCTCATCTCATAATTAAAACTGACAGAATAATCTAGGACAAAAATTTAAAAGATTTTTTTCATAGCAATTTGAAAACGTGTGAGTTGCTAAAAAGAAAATAGTAGGCGCTGATTGCAAAACTAATTGATTTATCACGTTCATTTTGTTATTTATTGTTTATTTATGTTTTTTAGGAATCATTTTGTTTTAATTTTATTCGATAAGCTGATAAATTTAAGAATTTTATTAAGTATTGATAGAAATTTTAAAATAATGGGGATCATTACTCACTTAATATCTATAATCTTAAAAAAAATATAAAATCATCCCCTGGTCCTTATATTATTAATATTTTATGAATAACTATATGTATAACAATAATACTTTAACAAAAACTGTACAGATTTAGGAATAAGCCCATACAGCGGTGACAATTTCTACGCGGCCGAAGTAAAAGATATGGCCAGCATTATACAGAGGATAATAACAGATGGTAAGGATATATCTACTGCTTCTAAATAATCATTTATCCATTAAAAGTAACGCCATAGTCACGTCAATTTACTGAGATAAGATTTTTCTAGTTTTAAGTCACTATTAAAAAGTAGCGTGTGTAGACAACACACAATTTGCAAATTAAAAAATTCATGAATGTTTTAATTTGCAAACTTTTGAAATTTTTTGGTTTTGTTGAGTAAATAAATAAAGTGCAAGTATAACAAAATGATGTGGTTTCCAACTAAACAAATTCAATAATTTTATTAAAAAGCCAATAACGATAATTTTGTATGAAATCGCCACATAACTTTATGACGTAATGTTTTACGTCGAATTGCATAGCTTTTGCATAAAAAATTGCTAATGAAAATACATATTATTTAATTTTATAGAAAAAAGGAAATGATTTATTTTTAAACCAAAGCAACTAACAGACAGCTTACTAGGTACCTACATGTATTTTAAAAATGTTTATGTTTCATTATTAGTAATTATTTTTTAATGTATGTTCCAGGTTTCCGGTTAGAGTTGCCCGAGACTGTGGATTTAGTTTTAGAAACTGGTATTTGGTAAGTCTTACTTTAATTATTTGATACTGAGATCTCAATTTATGACTTGCTATATGAATTAGTTTTAAACACCCTGTTGAAAAACATCCATTTTGGAGGTACCTTTGAAAAAACTGACGGCAATATGTTGCAATTAGACAATTTATGCTTATGCGGTTTTGCGTGACAGGCGTTCATAATTATATATTTAGGTATTAGGAGACGATTTGTAATCTAATTTGAATGATACCTTCTATTCAGAAAATTTTGACGAACACAAGAATACATTGTGGATTTTATAAAGAAAAGAAGAAAAATCGAAGCGTGTCACCGCTAGAATTTTCGTCAGAATGCTTGGTAGAATGGTCTCGTTAATTTTCTGCAATAAAAAACCACAAGAACGCTGTTTTATCAACACATAGGCTCAAAATTTCGGTACCTATCTAAAAATGCAAATAATAATAGATATCTAAAAAAAGGGCCAGCCCTAGGGGCAGGAAACACACCCGGTGCCATCACTTTTGAGGCGCGACGAAACAAGAAACAAAAGACAATTCACGGCTTTTTTTAATGTAAAATAGGCTCAAAGTTAACAATAAAATCGTCGTAAAATGATCTGTCAGTGTATCTCGATCGTGATACCAGAATGCAAGATATAAAGTTCATTCGTTATCGGTTCTCCTTTCGTCCTCCAAACTTGTTGATATGCGGCACAATTAATAATATTATTATACTAAATGATGCGCTGGGGAACGGCTGATCGCTTCTGTATTGATTATCTTCCGACCTATCCTATCTTGAAGGTCGAATCGAGTGTGCATTTGTTGAAAATAATGATTTCGCGCAGCCTACTCGGCGATGTCGCCGCGACGCGCACTCTGCTCATGTCACGAACCAGGGTCCCGTTCTGAATTAAAAATTAGTAGTTTTTCTCAGTTCACTTCCACGGAGCCCTCGTATCACACAGAGATGGTATGAGTATTAATCACCAAGTTGCTCAAGGCGTATTCGGACTTATAAAATTAATGTGTTCTCACTGTGTTTCTTCGACGAAGACGAAATTACATACTTTAAAAATATAAGAAGCCAGAAGAAGAAGATGGTTGCTTACCAGGATTCGAGCGTTTGGCATGAGAAGGGCCTTTTTATCTATTATCCCCTTTGACCCAGTTATGATAATATGATTGTCATTTTATAATAGATTGCAGACATTGTGCACAATTTCTGATTCTCTTTAAGGACCAAAGCGGCAGCCCTAATATAAAATAAGTTTGTGAGTTTATTAATTTACTCAAATATTTTTTTAAAGAGTAACAATTGTGTTTCTTTGTCTTTCTTCTGCATTCGAATCTACAATTTGGAACAAGCACCTAGCTTCATCAGACTGGGAGAATATATTCTATTTTGACGTTTCAATACTATCTGTTTATGATTTAGTTGGAATAAATAAGTTTGACTTGACTTTGAACTTTGAGTTAATAGCATAAAGTAGGTATAACTTTGTAAGAATTTGGTCATTTCACCTGCAGGCAATCACGAGCATACAAGATAGTGAATCACGCAGACTGCATGAGTCAAATTAAAACGTGACTCGAGATAATTTCCTTTTATCCAAAGCTACCGAAACTTCCTAATGATTGGGGTTACAGAAATAAGAAGATATTGGGAACTTCTGTGGAATAAATGTGTGGGAGAACCATGCTTCGGTACGAATGGGCTGTCTCGACCGGAGTGATACCACGGCCTCACAGTAAACCGGCGGGAAATAACGCTTACGTTGTGTTTTGCCGTGTGAGTGAGGTTACCGAAGTCCCAATTCCTCCCCCATACTCAATCCTAAATCTTTCCTTAAATCCCTAATAACCCACAAGGCGGCAACGCACATGTAGTAACTCCTTTGGTACTAGTCTCCATGGGCGGCGCTGATTGCTTACCATCAAGTAATCCATCTGATCGTTAGCCGATTTATGACATAAAAAAGAATAGGTGTAGGTACTATTATTTTAATTCTATCAAGCAGATATAGGATTTTAAGTCAAGTACCTAACGTCGACTGTTGTCGTTAATTCATAACTATATTTCTACACGGAAATAGTCACAGAGGTCTTAAGTTTAAGAAGTAATAAATCAATCTGATCCTATCCGGTTTGTAGTGAAACATTATAATTTTAATTATGTCAACCCTCCGTTTATGATGTGCAGAGAAGTGTTAACTTATGAGGTTATCTAGGGGCTTTGGTGTTAGATAAATGAAAGATCAAGCCGTTTTAATACTAACACTAGTTCTTGGTGTAACTAAGACTTTGCCTGGGTTTCGGATTAGAAGAAAATCTATCCTCTTTTTTAAGCAGCCTATACTTACGTGTCGCGAGGACCACCACGGAGGTTAGCTGCTTGCTTCTCATACATGAAGCTTTGAAATGGCATGACTGCACGGTTGGTGCGGTGGCTGGGCAACTGGCTGCTGTGCAACGTGTCGCGGGTTCGATTCCCGCACGGAACAACTCTTTGTGTGATCCACAAATTGTTGTTCCGGGTCTGGGTATCATGTGTACGTGAAATTGTATGTTTGTAACCGCACCCACGACACAGGAGAAAATCCTAATGTGGAGCAACGTTTTTTCAAAAAGAAAAAAAACCAATGTGATGCGCAATTACGGCATAAATACTTGCTAAATATACATATTTCTTTAAAAACGTCATAGACATAAACAATTACTAAGTACACATTTTAGATATCTCTAGAAATGCAGAGCACCTAGATTATAACACACTTTTAACTTATCAATTAGAAATGAGATATAAATCAGAATGTACCTAATATGTAATAATTTATTTACTTTATATTTATTTACTTTACATAGGTAGTTGGATTATCAGATAAGGGGCTAGTCAACAGAAATTATGTCGTCGATTGAGCAAGAATGAACAAGGAAAAGTTTGTGATTTCTTTAGGTACGATTAAAATGTAATAATCTATCTGTGGTTTGTTGATTACGTGTAGCTAATCTACCGAATACATTGACAAACATGTTGTACACCTACTATAAGTATTACATCATTAAAATACCTTCAAAAATGTTCAATCAGCCAAACTATTTGTCATATTTTTGGACTATCCCACCGCTACTCGCGCGCGCAACTTCTCAAAACCGCTATCGCAAACTCCTGTAAGCCAAGATCTAGAGTAGATACAACCGTGAAAACAATGAAGTTAAGCCACGTCCTTGAGGTATTGTAAATAATTTCTCGAATTCAGAAGATATTATTTGAGGAGAAGACATACGAAATAGTTTCTTAATGCAGGAGTTAATGCAGGAGACAGAATGGTATGCAGGGAACATTATAAAGAGACTAATACATATTTTAGTTGAGAATTTAATTGAAATAACAGGGGCATTTCAAAGTGTGTAAAGACAAACATAAAATATACAGTTGTTGGAATATAAAAACAATTTTATATCTATTAGGTTTAGAAAAAAATACGGTAAGTCACCATTTTTTAAATAATTGACGAAAAATTTTCGAAACCGATTAATTTTTTAGAGTACAATTCTGTGGTACTTTCTTAATACAACGAGTATTTTATATATTTGAAGAGAAAGAGGCCTCGGAACGTCAACTCAACGCTTGCACCCACAACCCCGGCTGAAAACAAAACCTATATTTCCCCAATCTAAAGTGATCTGATCACAAATCATCAAACGCGCGGATGGCCCAAGCCATTAACACACTTCAAGCAAAAACCACCATGATAATACTATATCCCTGTGCTATATCCATTATAATAACAAAACATACACAAGAAGTAATTCTTTATTCTTAAACCCATTCAGTAATTCCTACAGGATGATCTCATGTGGGTCACACTGGTAAGAATATCACCTATATTTTCTTAGTTTAAAGAATGGATTTGTATTTCAGCGTAAAGGTCTATTGTTTATTGTATTTTTTTTGCTTCCGGCCGCGGCTTCTCCCGCGTTGTAGATAAAAAGTAGCCTGTGTTAATCGAAGGTATCACCTATCTATACACCTAATTTTAACTAAACTGGTCCATCCGTTTTTGCGTTTAAGAATAACAAACATACCTACATCCATACATTCTTACAAACTTTCACATCTATACTTCTATACAAATATTATAAAGACGTAACATTTGTAAGTTTGTAGGTATATATGTAGGGAATAATCTTTGGAACTGCTGTTCGGATTTCCAAAATTCTTTCACTGATAGACAGTTACAATATTTCTGAGTGCTATAGGCTATAAAACATCACGTCACGCTATGATTAAATGGAGCCCAGCAGCGGGTGAAACCGCGCGAGAGTAGTTAGTTTATAATATTTGTAGGATTTAATGCAATACGAATTGCGATTTACAGTAGGTAATACATTTTTATTAAAAAAAAACCTTATGTTTATTTTTATCTGTTTCCTGTCGAGTTTCCGTGTTCTAAATTTGGTATAAATTCAAAATTTGACCACCTTCGATTCTATAATTGAAAATTTTTCTACAGACTGTTCTAAAGATCGTTTAAAATTGACTTTTTTTCTTATAGTAGGTTCCTAAATCAATGCCTGGGTTGCGAATGTACCCGGTAAGAGACGGAACGGGGGCTTAGTCAGTAAGAGTTTGACACTCTTAAAAGTCATTTGATGAACTTCCCCCCACAAAAAGAAGTTCCTACATAAATAGAAGCATATTAACTTGCATAACCAAGAAAGTCTTTTTTTATGTAATAGGTCGGCAAACGAGCAGACGTATTACCTGATGGTAAGCAATCAGCGCCGCCCATGGACACTCGCAACAGAGGAGTTGCGAGTGCGTTGCCGACCTTTTAGGGATTAGGGATTTGGAGATTTAGGGATTGGGGAAGGGGAAGGATTGGGCCTCCGGTAACCTCACTCACACGGCGAAACACAACGCAGTGGTTATTTCACGCCGATTTCCTGTGAGGCCGTGGTATCACTCCGGTCGAGCCGATCCATTCGTGCCGAAGCATGGCTCTCCCACACTTCTAGTCTAGATGACGAAGACTGCAAAAAATTGATTAGTTGTCCAAAAATCACAGTCACATTGTAAAGAAAATAAGTCCATCTATAAAAAAAACAACCCAATATTCGATATAAAAACAAAACTAGTTCGATAGGTACTTCATAAAACAGCATACCTATCAACAAAATTGTATGCACGTGCATCGCTTTCAGTGCAATGTTACCTGACTCTGAATTCGCAGTGTAAACTAAACACTGGGACTTTTACTACTAAATGTGTTTTGTGAGCATTCGAAACTTGTTATACGTTTCTCAGGTGGGCACTGTACATTGCCTGCTCTGTCTGCAGTCATCAGCTCGTCAAGAGACCCAATGTGATTGAATTTGCAATTCTATTACCATAGCGATAAGATTAAAAGTTTTTAGGATAAGCTTCCTCAAGGAGTCTGCGCTTTTTAGTGCAGCATTTGTTTTCTGTTTAAGACCATGTAAATCTGTTCCATAAGTAAAATATGGAAAAGAAGTCAGATTATAAATTGACCATGGAGTTTCTTGCTAGTTCGTCTCCTTAGGATTGTACCTTTTGGAAAGAGCAAATTGCTTCCCTAGAAGACTGACCGACAGATTGACACATTTATAGTTAACTACGAGTAGCTTTTGCCCGCGACTCCGTTCGCGTGGATTAGTGACTTCCTGCAGATTTTTGCTATTAAAACTGTCCTATGTCCTTTCCCGAATTCCAAACTATGTCTGTACCAAACACAGAAATAGGTTCAGTAGTTTAGACGTGAAGAAAAGACAGACAGATTAAGAGGGTTACTTTCGCATTTATAATATTACAAAAGAACTTAAGATGGATCTATTTGAAATCAGTATTTTGACCTTAACTTGCGCTTCTCGCGTTCATCTCCGCACCAAACGCTAGGCTCAGAGATGTAGCATAAGTAGCAGATATTCCTTTCATCAGATCTCATATTTCCACATCTATTTAATTACTCGCTTATCAGCCCTAGTCACGGCACTTCTGAATGAGACCCCTTATCTACTTGTTATTATAATTCAAGTACTTAGACACTATTTATAGATGTCCTATCGGTTATTGCATCGCTAATCTTGAGGGTGTTAAGGTTTAAGGTAATGGCTTAGATCAGAATCCTTTTTCTATTTCTTTTTGTCAGGGGAAAATCATCATTTCTTCCGCCCACGGCGAGAGAGAGTGTAAGACTCTTACTGACTAAAAACCCTCGTTCCTTCTCCTGCTCTGGGCCGAGGCCGCGGTGACTCATTGCACTTAACCCGCAACCCCGGCTTAAATCAGAATCCTTCAAGTCTTCTTCGATTTCCATTCAAGAGCAATAATAGAGGCAGTTTGCCAGTACATAGTGCCTAGCTTTTAAGACGTCTTAATCACCAAACAAATTTAGCACCACCAAAAGACTACGAGGTTCCCCAAGAGGCCTCCTCCGCCACTTGGAGAATAGAGACATACCCCCAAGATACCAATCAATTGCTTAACAAAATTTAGCGTGATGTACAATATTGGCCACAATATTCATGTATTAAATATACGCTTAAATTAGATCTCCTCTAGTGTTTTTAGATAGGCTTTCTTCTATCAGTCAGCCCAACGAGGTTTTTTATGTGCTAGGTCGGCAAATGAGCAACGGATTACCTGATGGTAAGCAATCAGCGCTGCCCATGGACACCTGCAACGACGAGGATTAAGGATTTGGAGATTTTAGGAATGAAAAGGGATTGGGGGAGGGGAAAGGTTTGGGCCTCCGGTAAACTCACTCACACGGCGAAACACAATGCTGTGGTTGTTCCACGCCGGTTTTCTGTGAGGCCACAGTATCACTCCGGTCGAACCGACCCATTTGTGCCGAAGCATGGCTCTCCCACACTTACCCCAACTTGCACAACGAGGCCAAATCAAATTTAAATATCTTTTGTATTAAACTTTATGTTTCTGTCAAGGTCTGTTTATTTCTGGGTCTCAGATATATGACAATATGTTGATAACATATTGTTATTCACTTTCCTACTAGGAACAACACATTTTTTATTTGTTTCGTCATCTTATTCAATAAACATCAAGAAAAAGAATTTTTCAATAACCATAAGCTAATTATGAAGTCATGTAACAGATATTCTAATCAAAACAAGCATTGGAATCGATCAAGAACAAAATAAGCTAGAGGAATAACACGTCAAGTTTCTTAGTACAGGGATCAACTCAGGCGCAAGTGAAGTGTCGCACGGCGTCACGTTAACGCATTCCGTCCCCGACCGTCGCGCGGGTTGGACGTCTTGAACGCACGCTAAATAAACAAAAACCGTCTTATCTTGAAATTTTATGTTTTGAAACGCGTCGACGTTACCCGTGGCAGTGTAATAAAAAATAGCGATAAGCTGCAGCACAGGATTGTCAAGTGTTTGTTATATGATAAAGTGGTACGCTTTCGGGACTCTTGCGCCTTTATCGGTCTTCAGCAGCAACTTAAGATAACAAGGTGAGCGTTGATAGCTTTACAATAATTAGTTTGCTATTAGTACTTAGTTCTGGACTTATATTTGTAAGCGTAGCAACTCTAACCAGCTCTATATGGTCCTAATTACTGATTCCCGTTTTCAAAACAATTTACATTAAAAAAAAGTATTATTAACCTATAAATTCTATCGTCAAATATGATTCTTATAATTTTATTTGTTTACGTTTGTAAAGAACATATTTCTATGTATTCAGAAATAATAAATAACAATAGATTTTGCGTATATTAAAACCATATCACTCTTATTATCACAGCCATAGAAAACATAATTGAATGTCAAGTTTTGCGGCTGACCTCGAGAAGGTTAAAGCAAGCACCTTTTCTTCTGTGAAAGTAAAGGCACGTCAAGGTACCCCACGCTTTCAATAGATTTCTAACTCTATAACAAAGCCGCTTAAGTTTAAATCTAAAAGGCAGATAGCAGCAGCTGCAGTTCTATCGTCAGTCCTAGTTTATGAATTAAAAATCTATAGTTTCCTCTTCAAAAGTTTCGTGACCTCTGCAAGGTTAGAGTCCAGTCGATCATCCCATTCTGATTTATTCTCAGCGTGATAGATAGCCTTATAACCTATAACCTTACAAAATAATTCGTCTGAAAATTATTTTTCTTCCTAAACCGCTCTTAACAAGACACTTCTTCAAATATGCATTTGACGATTCTGCCAAAAGTAGAGTATTTTCCCAATATTCATTTACTAAAACCTTTCCAAAAGGGACCAATTATCTTAAAGATAGAAGATCGCGTACAGCACAAACATCTTGGTTTAAAATCTCAAGGTCACCTTTTTAACATTTAGTATGGTCATCATTATCATCAGTGACAAAGTCAGAAGACGTATAGAAGACTGTATAAAAAAGTCATCTTCTAAATTTCTTTTCTTGACCCTTTCTCTATCTTTAACTGCTAGACATGGATATTCTTCAATAACAGGATTGTTGTGAGCTAACATCTACAGGTCTACCAGCTTTTCAGCTTTTTCATAAACTCCTGTGGTGCTGGAGAGCATTCTACACAACTCTCCATCGTCACCATCACCAGTCAGCGACAATCTTATAACTCCTGACTGTTGGTCTTTGGCCTTCTTCTCCATAAGGGCTATTTTTACATACATAGAGTTCACGAGAGACACAAAACACTGGCATGAAATAAAACGTTTGTGTGAATGAGATTACTGGAGGTCCAATCCTTTTACCCACTTCCTCAAATTCCTATCAAAGTTTTGTTGTGGCGCTGATTGCTTACCATCAGGTTGTCCGTAAGCTCGTCTCCCGACCTCCGATAAAAAACGGAGTTTGCTATGATCTACACCTACTCGTATTGGCTCGTATCTTGGCGTTGGTATGTGAAATACAGGTCAGATTAGAACAGGTTCAGGATTATTCTTTTTCAAAATATGAGTACCTAACTAGCTACTCTCGCGCGGTTTCACCCGCTGCTCGGCTCCATTTAGTTGCAGCGTGATGTTTTATAGCCTATGACACTCAGGAACATTGTAGCTATCTATCAAACAGTTTTGGAAATCAGAACAGCGGTTCCAAAGATTACCCCTTCATACAAACTTACTTACGTACCTCTTTATAATATTAGTATAGATTTAGGGTCTGCTTTATAATCTCCAAAGAGCCGCTATGTACCAGATACATTTAAATGCACTGTATGCTACATAACTGGATCGGAATCTTGGTATACGTTTTAGTCACTTCTTGAAATGCCTTCGCCTGTTAACACGAATCCACGTGTTGTATCTAAGTTAAAGAGGTTAGAATACCAAATAACTATTTTTTTCTTTTTTAGAACCAAATATAAACGAGGTTTTTCCTTCCTTATTTAAATTTAACATTTGTTCTTGAATGACTAAAAAGTCTTAAGTATTTTAAAACATATTTTTGCTAATGCAATATAATAAAATCATATTCATATCGGTTCATTCATTCATTAGCAACGGTGCCCTAGACAGACAGACACCTGTCAATATTAAAACACCCCTCTTTTTGCGTTGGGGGTTACAAAAGGTCGTAAAGAGGTTAAACTTTTACAAATAAAGAAAAGAGACCGACTAACCAGCGCTAGCTTTTACTCGCTCACTCATTCAGCCTTACCAAAACAAAAAAAAAAAACATTCGATATCGTTCAAATGTCAACCTCTGTGGAACACATTTGTTTTGGAACGTTCCGTTGCCTGAAATTCGAGCTGTGCTTCGTTCTAAACTCAAACGCGGTAACAACTTGGCGGGAAAAAATGCGTCAGTTTTTTTTTCTAAGTCTATTATTATGATGACAGATACTTCAATGGGGCTGTAAAAACTAAAAGTATATTGATTTAGGAAAAATAATACAGATATCGATGCATAATTTTATGAATTAAATCCACAATGCACTTAAATGCCAAACCGAAATGTTAGAAAGTTGCTGTTAAAATGTAAAATCAGATGTTTTTTTTCAAAACCTCTTGTGTAATCTATACTTTTAAAAACGTATGCTAGAAATATTTATGTTGTCTATAAAAAGACTTATATCTATGTAATATAAACAAAGCGACCTTGAGACAGAAACCAAATTATATTTGTGATTAACCCTATTAAATAAAATCACAAAATAATCCTACTTATAAGTAGACTTAAAAATTCCAAACATAACAATCATTTCAAAAAAGATACCTACCTAAATGCAAACTCTATGTTACGCAAACAATTCCACGAATCCTAAAACTTGAGTCAGCAACTCAGCAATAAAAAAAAATAGCTCGATCAACATTTCCGTTTTGTCGTCGACGTTGTGATAAATAAATCGCGAGTAAAGTCTAAAATGTGCGCCTTAACTTATTGTTACGAAATTTCGTAATTTTAATATTAAACAAACATGTAAACTGTCAATTGTCTATGGTCAGCAATAAAAACGCATGACATACCTACTTACACATCCTGTGAAATAGACACTTTTAATATTTTAAATTAATTTTTCAAGCTTGCAACGTTCACATTTATGTTTTGTTTTTAATAGATATCTTGTTACTGGTATAGATACCTATTTCTAATTTTGAAATGCCTAGACGAATGACAGACTGAATGAGTGTTAATTACAAAATAATAACGGTAAAAATTGCCTAATAGTGATATTTGACTCTAAATTTGACTGATGTTTCATCTCTATGTTTCTTTTTTCACATCATCAGCTTTTAAGTACCCACTGCTGAGCAAAGGCCTCTTCTCACGGAGAAGATTCGAGCATTGATTACCATGCTTGCTCAAGGCGGATTTCAAACTTAATATCAGAAAATATAAGTCTAAGTTTTATTGCGATGTTGTCCTGTACCGTGTGTCAGTGGTGTCTAAATATAATAGAAAGTACATATGTATAAATCGGAAAAAGTCACATTGGTACTTGTCAGTTTTCGGACTCACACTCTCATACATGAGAATCGAGAGCCATAACCTCGGGGCTACCACGACCTCTTTAAGGTTTCGCCTCACGAAAAATTAAGCTTTTTCTATGGTGTACCTATCTTTTTCGGCTCAGTACCTACCTAGTTTCGGAGTTTATTTTTGAAATGCAAACTACTTAATAAATTTACGAAATGTGTTCCATTAGTTTCCAACTAGTCAAATTCAATACCTACTTACTTTTATAAAAATTAATGTCAAAAACGATACTTTTCTATGAAATTAGTATGAAACACTGAGTTATGACGTCAAAGTATTCACATGCGTCAAATAGCGGACTTATTTCTTAAAAATTAGCTAAAAAAATATCTAAAATATAGTGTATCGATCGATCGATGAACAAAAATACCTACTTATAGTTACTTTTCAATGTTTTATTGTATTTAAACGTCGAATTAATTTATTTTTGACCTAGGAAACTATCCAATTTTGTAACAAGTTCGTTAATAATTAAATTGACAAACTAGATACTTATTTAATGTTGTGGTTTTACTTCGTAGTTTGGTAATTAGTTCGTTTTATCACATTTACAAGTACCTACCTACATTTACATTGTCAATGTGGTTTTGTGGACATTACCATTGAAAACACAAAATGGTACGAAACGTAAATATTTTCATAGTTTTTTGTTGTCATTTCATTTCGTTTTGACTGTTTAGGTTTGGATATGTAGGTACGAATTATTCGACAACCACGCTGTCCGTTGCGGATTATCCCCAAATAAAAAAGCCGGGGCGGCCGAGCCATACGGGCACACGGATTACCTGGTGGTAAGCAATCGGCGCCGCCTATGGAGCCCAACAATAGGATAGGAATTTAAGGATTTGGGACTGGAAATGGAGGACGATAAGGCGCCGAAGAGAGACAATAAGGCCTCCGATAACCACACTCACACTTGGCTGTCGCAAATATTTTTATATTTTTTCTCTCAATTTTTTTCACTAAATTCAATTCAATACAATCTCATGTTCCGGCCCGCGGTATGTTATGGCGCTTGCATCCGTTTCTCCGCTGAAAATCGTCCGAAATGAACCTTTCTATATAAGCGCTCCTTTTAATATTTCAAAAATTTTGACAACACTGACAAACGTTGAAGGAAAGAAACCTGGACTTATATTACCTCTAATTATAAGTTTGAAATCGCCAATCCGCCTTGAGCAAGCGCGGTGATTGATGCTCAAACCTTCTCCGTGTGAGAAGAGGTCTTTGCTCAGGTGTCAGCATTTATATGCTGGTGATGTGATGTATCACAATATCATGGTTTACGAAACAGTTCTTTATGTGTGAAAGGAACATTTTACAATTCTCACTATTCTTGAATTTCACGTCACTTATCAAGTACCTGCTCGCGTTCGTATCAACATTAAACTATACATATAGTTTAGAAACAATATAATGAACGAGGTATCGCATGTAGCGATAAATGTAGTAGCGCCTACGGAAGTTGACGCGTTTGATTCTCACGCATGAGGGTGCGGTTTAGAAACCATGTTTTCTATTCAGATTTTCCGGGATTCGAAAAAGTGTATTTAGGTACGTTTTGTATTTATATATTTATTTTTTGTGGGGTGAATCATCAAATGACTTCGCCCGTTTTTTTACGGGAGGTCACTCTTACTGACTAAAAACCCCGGTGCCTTTTACTGCTTTAGGCGTAAAAAAGAAAGTGACAACGATAACATACCTATATAAATTAAGCCTTTTGTGGGTAGGTATAATACATTTCTACCTATTTCCTTAAGAAAAAAAGTTTTAATACATATGATGTTATTTAATAATTACTTACTTAACTAACTAACTTAACATCGTCTACACTAAAAGACCATCAAAAATTACACTTCCAAACAACTTTTTTTTTCGAAAATCCTTATCTCAAATGATTAACCAAAGAACATCCTTACATACTTACATGAATGACAGATAAAACACAAGTGTAATTAAAACGCTTACGATATGCTAAAATTCAACTTCACATAAATACCAAGATACGGGCAAACACGAATCGCAGGTACAAAAAAGACGGATTACCTGATGGTAAGCAATAAACACCGCCTATGGACACTTGTAATACCAAAGGAATTACTACAAGTGCTTTACCGGCCTTTTGTGGATTATTAGGGATTTAAGGATATTCGGAAACCAAAGGATCGGGGGTTGAGGAATGAGCCTCTAGTAACCTCACTCACACGGCGAAATACATCGCTATGATTGTTTCATGTTTTTATATGAGGCCGTGGTATAACAGTGAGGAAACCTGGACTTGTAATATAATTTCTAATTATAAGTTTGAAATCGCCAACCCGCATTGAGCAAGCGTGGTGATTAATGCTCTAACCTTCTCTGTATGAGAAGAGGCCATTGCTCAGCAGTGGGCACTTATAGGCTGATGATGATGATGATGATGTGGTATAACTCCGGTCGAGCCGGCCCATTCGTGCCGAAGCATGTTTTGTCTCTTTCACACTTATCTTTCAGTTATGCTGAAAATACTGTAAAAAAATACACTAATCCATTTCCTTTACCTCAGTATAGTAATACTAAACGAGTAGCAACAAATGCGTCACGCCATTCTCAAGATAAGGAACCAACTGCCAATTTTAATTTCAAATACAAATCGGTGTGCGTTTCCATCGCTGTGTTGCAAAGCGCTATTTACAGTTTTATTGGACCGATACAATCGAGTTTTAAATACGAATTTGGAATTTATTTTCGAATTTTTGATACCTATTCGAAAAACAAATATTATGTAACTGTCAAATTCTAAGTCACACCGCTCGGTACCTAATAAAAATTAATAAATTGTGACATTTAATAAATACCTACCGTAAGAAAAAAAAATGTTTTTAAATACAACAACAATTACAAAAGACGGAAATAAAAAATGGTGCAATCTCTATTCCTTTTTCTTTCACGGTGTTTTTAAGGGGTGGGAGGCAAACAAGCGTAATGGAAATCACATAAGAATATATTCATTTAGAATAATAGAAGATTATAATATCCAATACATCCATATTTTCTTTACTTTTGTCATTTTCATTATATTAATACAATAGGTTCCAACAAGTCAAATTCATAACTTTTATACGGTTTGGTAGGACGCGATACTTAGCGGCTCTCATACATTTTTATTAAAGTTAAGATTTGGTAAGTATAGAAATGTAAATGTCGCGTCATTTCGTTTTCAAGTCAAATAGAATACTTAGTTCTTAAAAAAAAGAAAAAAATATCGTGAAATCAATAAATAAAAGTCGATATGTTTACATACCTACATTTTAATATCCAATTCTATACAAAAATATTTACTAATTTATTTTTTGACAGAAGAAACTCCTTCACAACAACATACTCGTACATTTCCAAGAACTTAACATTTCAACCGCCATCTTGGATTGAAATGACCGAAGTATATCGTGGCGTTTGTATTATTGTTCGCAATGTTATGATTTGGCCTGTCCTATAGATATAATGCACATTGTCTGCTGTGACCTGTCACACGTAGGTACCTCTCAGGTTATTATTATAATAAAACACATAATATATGTATGTAACATGATTGTTCGCCGTTTCCGAAGACATTCGCTTCTTGCGTTACACTTTTCCTTAGTAATAACCTATTTGCTGGTATTTTTACGTCTTTGCTAGCTATTAATGTGTGATAGATACAATTAGAGAGTTACCCGAATATGAAAATCGAAAAGTTAGGTAGGTACATCGGATCTCACGCATGTCAAATAATGACACTTTTTTAAGGGCGATAGTTATCCAATGTCAAGTCTCGTCCTGAGACGAAGTGTCATACTTTTACTGACTGAAAAAAACCCGTTCTTTCTCCTGTCCCGAGTCGAAACCGCGGTACACTATTAAGACTGCACGTTTGGCACAATAGCTAGGACACTGGCTGCTGTGCACAGTGCAACGTATTGCAGGTTCGATTCCCGCACGAAACAACACTTTATGAGACCAAGTTCTGGTACCAATTCCGTATGTTAATTTGTATGAGTGGAAACACACCCACTTGAGAAAATTCTAATGTTGTAATGTTGTTAAACGTTGAACACGTTTTAATAAAAACAAAGGTAGCTATAGCAGCTTTCAAACCCTGGCTGATATGTCAGTCATATTATTATAGTCACATATCAGTAAGATATTTTTTATTCTTGCTAATACTTCGCTTCGTATCGAAACATTCATGTTTGAGGTGGTCGTTACAAACTTCTGCCTCCTATGAGCATCCCAACGCTACTAAAAAAATAACACCCGATAATTATAGGAATATTATAAATACTTCAACTAAATCAATAGTATCTTCAATCTTTCTTTTGAATAATGACTGCAAAGTTTTTAAATCGACGCAGCTTTAAGAAAAAGTCTTACTTTTTCTTAATTTAAAAGGCCTCAAAGTATTTACTCTTTCTTAATTTTCTTCTTCTAGTATTACACTGAATATTCCGATGTCTCCAGTACCTAATCACTAGAAAAAGACCAATTCCAATCAGATGTTGGAAAAGACCGTTGTGAAACTAGCTTACATTTATCTAACATCATGTTATTATAATATGTTAAACATCTCGGGTTAGGGTCAAGTACGCTGCTATCAGCATTGATATAAATATTCCAATGGCTATAGGGTTTCATAGATACTAGCTTTGCTTATAAACTTGTCATTAAATAGGTTCTGATAAATGCTGGGATTATTCCATTATGTATATATATGTAGGTCATGCTAATGTGGTTTTGAAATGTATGATACCACTGTTGTTAGTTATTTAAAACTAGCTTTTACATGCGGCTTCTACAATACCGCCAACGTATCTTGGCGAGTCTGAAGTTAGCCGATTAGCTGCGCAGTACACAATTTTGTTCCTAAAAGATCTATTGCGCTACCTACTCTACCCTATGTTCTTCTTCCAGTTCTTAGCTACCTCCTTACCAATTTTGAGCTAAAGCTAACACGACTATAGTGCATCTATTTGTAGCCATTATTGTCTTTTTTATATAGTACCTAATTATCGTGAGGCATACTAAATTAATTCCGTATAAAGAACTAGCTTTTGCCCGCGACTCCGTTCGCGTGGAATAGTGACTTTCTCCAGATTTTTAGTATAAAAACTATCCTATGTCCTTTCTCGAGTTCCAAACTAAGTCTGTACCAAATTTAACAGAAATCGGTTCAGTAGTTTAGCGGTAAAGAAAAGACAGACACGCAGACAGACAGACAGAGGTACATTAATAATATTACTTTGGATTACTCACGTAACTGATCGAGGAATGCTCCACTAGTTTCAAGTACCTATAATTAATGTTATTTTGTCTTGAATGAAGTTAGCAGCACCCTTGATTGACGAGAAAATCAAGAAGAAGCTTAAGAGCTATGTCAGAATCGTGTTATTTAGCGTTCAACTGCCTCTATCTGCCGCTAATGGGAGACCCTATTTTTCAGGTAGTAGTAGCAAGCGTAAATAACCTACTGCAGTGTGATTCTGTAAGACTTCATTCTAAACTTCGAATCTGAATCCGCTGTGAGTATTAGTACACTAGCGCTACACTTGCGAGTTAAACTAAATTGACAGCAACATTTTGATAGATAAAATATGAGATGACGTTAAAAGTGGCATTCTAAAATTAATTTTCTCCGTCACTTCGACCCTCACTTCGCATTTGAACACGATTCAAAATCAAACAAATTTTATAGAATCGACGTGCTTTAGGAAACAGGAGAAGAGACAGGGTGGTTTTGAGTCAAAAAGAGTCTTGACACTCATTCTCGCCCCGCCCACAGATGACCGATGTACTCATTTGATGATATTCTCACCTCAAAACAAAAACAGTTTACTCCATTGATTTCAATGTCTTTCAAAGCGAGAACTCGGTGTCAGATTGGTTTCCCACACTCCTTAAAGACTTAAGCAGACGTTTGTTCAACGACCCACAAAAAAACTATTTAAAACGTAATCTGAACTAACTGTGAGTACTTCCTTATTATTATATCTATAATATAATGTAGTATTAACAAGAAAGTTTGTAAGTTCTGGTAGATGTTTGTTACTCAATCACTCAAAAACTACTCAACGGATCCGAATGAAATTTGGCAAAAGGGTAGGTCATTCATTAACACGTTAAACGCCATGGGCGTCACCGGTGACCTCCGTTAGCGGAGGATTTGCCGTCAATAGTTTTATGTCGGCAGTCAAAGGCTACTTAAGGATACTTAAGCTCCTTTTCATTCGGGTATCACAGGTAATTAAATATCTGAGTACAAAAATGCTACACAAAATACAAGAATAGAAGTTCTAAATGTGATAAAACATTTTTATTATAGGTATCACAATATTACTATGATCTCCGGGAGAATTTTACGACGTTTCAAACGAACGCCAGTCCGTCAGCCGTGAGAAATTACGCCAAGTTATGTGTTTAGGAAGCCATTGTTATAGCTACTTATTATTATGATCTAATTAAAATGTTGTTGCTAAGCTAAACTCATGAATTTATTCAAAACTAGCGGTCCGCCCCCGCTTCGCACGGGTCCAACTATCTCGCTGTCAAAGGGTCACTTTTTCTAATCTTCCCCTCCACTTTTCTAATATGTTCTTTTATAAGAACCTTCTCCTGACAATAAGAAATACAACAAAAAAGATTTAGCAAAATTGGTCCAGGCGTTTTTGAGTTATGCGCTAACCAACACATTTTGCGATCCATTCAAAGGAGTTGAGATACTCTATAGATATAATAGCTTTGTTCGTCAATTGTTTTGTTAGTTACTGAAGTCGATATCTGTCGAATGTGGCGCTTTTTTTTCACAGCTCGCTTTTGCCAAATATTGCCATTCAAAAAAACTAACTATAAGAGCTTCATCATCATCATTCGCCTGTTTCCGTCCACTGCTAGACATAGGCCTCCCCAATTGCACGTCACTGAGCTCGATGTCCAGCTCTTCTCATCCAACTGCCATTCGCCCTGCGGATATCGTCCACTCTAGAACACGTCTACCCTAAAGGTCATCGGTTCTTCAACAAATGTCACCTGCCCACCGCCACTTCAATTTTTGCTAATCCTTTGGGCTATGTCAACAACTTTAGTTCTCTGTCGGATCACTAATTTTAAAAGTCCTTATAAATAGTACAAATAATATTTCTCTAATCAGACTTTGATTCCGACTACAATACGCATTGTTTTAATTTGTATACATATACTGGTTATGTATAATGTTCTACTTTGTAAGACAGATAACAATATTGTTTATTGAAGCTAATAACTACGTAACGGTTAGTAAATAAACTCCCTACTCGGCCTGGGTTTCGTAAGAACCGAATAAAGCTTCTGTACATTTGAGATCCAAGTGCTAGAGCAAGTGTGGGAGAGCCAAGCTTCGGCATGAATGGATCGGCTCGACCGGAGTGATACCACGGCCTCACAGAATACCGGCGTGAAACAACGCTGTGTGTTTCGCCGTGTGAGTGAGGTTACCGGAGGCCCAATCCCTCCCCCTCCCCTATCACTGCCCGATCCTAATATCCCCAACCCCTATCCCCAAAAGGCCGGCAACGCACTCGTAACTCCTTTGGTGTTGCAGGTGTCCATGGGCGGCGCCGAATGCTTACCATCAGGTAATCCGTCTGCTCGTTTGCCGACTAATACAACATTAAAAAAAAATGATTAGCCGGGGTTGCGGATGAGCCACCGCGGCCTCGGCCCAGAGCAGGAGAAGGAACGGAGGGTTTTTCGTCAGTAAGACTCTGTCACTTCCTCTCGCCTCATCTTGGGCGGGAGAAGTCATTTGATGATTTTAATTGATGATGGGCCTCTGGTAACCTCACTCGTAAGGTTTAACACAAAGCTGTGGTTGTTCCACGCCGGTTTTATGAGGTCATGGAATCAATATGGTCTAGCCGACCCATTCGTGCCAATACTTGGCTCTTCCACACTTAAACTATGAAAAACTCCTTTATGACGAGAATTCCCGCTGTCCAACAGTGGGCTACCACAGGATATTGATCAAAATAAACTGTTAATAAATATCCAGAACTATTTTCGACCTTATTAACCTGTTTTCTCCTTTTGTTTCAGCTCAAAAGACGATGAAATAGATGGTAACTGCATAGTCCGCGCTCGTGGTCTTCCGTGGCAGTCTTCAGATCAAGATATTGCCAAATTCTTTAGAGGTCTCAATGTTGCAAAGTAAGTAACACTTGTGAGAGAATAATTAAGTAATTGTGTAATCTTTATAATTATGTTTAATTTTTATGTACGCCTGTATGTCATTGAAAACGCCTAAACGGCTTCACCGATATAAATGATTTTTTCGGTATGCGTTCGAGAGGCACCCTAGATAGTTAAGATTCACAAATCAGCCCGGCAGATGGCACTGATTGCTTGAAAAAGCATGTGATCTCGGAAACGGCACTAACGATTTTGCTGATTGATATCGGGGATGATCCGCTAGTATCTTTATGTAATTGTATATGTGTATATGTTTTTTCAAAATTTGTGTGACACTTGCAGTTGACTGGAAGGAAAAGCCTTAAGGCATTTTATTTATGACATAAAGTTTAAAAATAAAATAATTCGAAAAAGAGAAGATCTCCAGCTAGGGCTAGAAAAGTCAAGAGAAAGAAGGATAGTAACATCCCCACCATCTTTTCGTTAAAATTATGATCAACTAGCTTTCGCCCGTGACTCCATTCGCGTGGAATAGTGACTTCCTGCAGAGTTTTGGTATAAAATCTGTCCTATGTCATTTCTCGAGTTTCAAACTATGTCTGTACCAAATTTCACAGAAATCGGTTCAGTCGTTTAAGCGGGAAGAAAAGATAGATAGACAGAATTACTTTCGCATTCATAATATTCGTTTGGACTAACAATTGATTAGGCAAGTGCATCGCTACTCAAAAGGTGGATAGTCAACTTAACTTACAGACAGTTTTAGCACTGCTGGATACAGGTCGTTTCCAATCGACCGACTTGGGATACAAACGAGGGAATCTTATGTTAAGCAGTAGGTGGGAGTTATAGCTGATAATGATAGTGTTGTATGGTACATATTGTAATGTTTTTTCTCATTCTTCAGAGGTGGAGTAGCTCTGTGCCTCTCGCCCCAAGGGAGACGTAACGGCGAAGCGCTGGTGCGGTTCGTGTCTCAAGAGCACAGGGACATGGCGCTCAAACGACATAAGCACCATATCGGCTCACGGTACATTGAGGTGAGGAGATCTTTGCATAATTTTTATAGAATCATGTTGAGCTTTTGTAACGTAACACACTTTGGTAAATTATTTGAATTAATACGATCGTGGTGTCCAAGGAGGTCAAGGCTTCCGCTTTCAGTACCAATGTGACTTTTTCTTAGTTGGATACAACTAAAGTCGATTCAGACACCACACTGTAAAGGAAAACACTGAGAGGAAACCTGGACCTATAATTGCTATTAGGTTGGAAATCATAAATCCTCCTCGAGCGTGGCGATTAATTCTTATCTTAAAAATATGTTTGAACACGAATGATTAGCTTGTACTTAATCCCATTATTATATGAAAGAGTAGGGACCAGCCAAGGTTGCGGGGCAAGCGCAATAATATACCACGACCCTGGCTTGGAGCGGGAGAAGGAACGAGGTGGTTTTCAGTCAGTGACAGTTTGACACACCCTCTCTCCTTACCATGGGCGATAGAACTCATTTGATTTTCTTCCTTCAAAAAGAGAAAGGAGGTTTAAATATTTTAGTTGGGATCGAACTTTTTCCCAAAGACATGATTGTCTGATAATTCTCGTAAGACTGATTGATCCAGAGAACAAAATTTGTAACCACGCGGTAACGACCCATTACGATTATAGTTATCAATTTTAACCTTGATCATTTTGACACAATTTTTTGACAGCGATAAACAAAATATGACCTATCAAAGAAGAATATTCGCTGATCAGACCAATTAACCTTAAAACTAAATATGGCAAATTCTTGTGTGTAGGTGATGTGCCTTAAATACAGCACAGGAATGCCAGTGGATGCATTTGATTTTTTTCTGTTCTTAAAGATTTTTTAGTTCTTTATTTAATTTCAAGAAACATAAGTAACGAAGAAACGTAAGATCTGAGCCAGTAAATAATTATATTCTATTTCGCCCAGGGCCCATCAGCCCATTCAGCTATAAAAATAAATAGTTTTCATTAAAGACTATGAACCCCTGATTCTGGCTGCGTAGGGCCTTTTGTTTTCATTCAAACTGTTAAAGTCCCTGGACCCCTGACACTGATCCAGAATTCGAGCCTTAGCCGAGAGAATTCAAGCTATTCTTCGGATATACCTAGATATAAATGTTATTATATCTACCTATCCGTCTAAACAATAAAAATAAGAGATTCCTATCCTTATTCATCGATTTATTTCTTCATATAATCATACAAACACCGGATACTTCTTTATGGACAAGCGCAGTCTGGTCGTTATAACTCATAACACTTTTTGTTTTATCCACATATAGGTGTACCGTGCGAGCGGTGAGGATTTCCTGTCGGTGGCAGGGGGCGCCACTTGTGAGGCTGCTGCCTTTTTGTCCCGTGGAGCGCAGGTCATCGTGCGGATGAGAGGGTTGCCTTACGATGCGACACCTCAACAAGTTGTGAGTATTCCGTGTCTTTTTGGACGCTTTCTTTTTAAAGAACCTTGTTTCTTCTGGTCTTTGCCAATTATTTATAGCTTATCTTGACCAGTTTCTTGTAGAGAAGTTGCAAAGATTTTTAAGGTGACTTAGGTATTTTTTTTTTGTTATGTGTTAGTTCGGCAACCTAGCAGATGTATTATCTAACTGATGGTAGGCAATCACCGCCGCCCAAGTACATCCGCAACACCAGAACAAGAGTTACAAGTGGGTTGCTGGCCTTTTGGAGATTAAGATTTTCTAGATTTAGGTATTTGGAAGGGGAAGTTTTGTGTCTCCGATAAACTCACTCACACGGCGAAACACAACACTGTGATTGTTTCACGCTGGTTTTCTGTGAGGCCGTGGTATTCTCTCATGGATCTGACCCATTCGTATCGAAGCATCAAGCAGCATCGTGTTTCGCCGTGTGAGCGAGGTTACCGGAGGCCCAATCCGGAGAGGGGGAGCTCTCCTATCCTTTCCCAATCCTTAAGTATCCGCAACCCTTAGCCCCAAAAGGCTAGCAACGTACTTGTAACTACCTTGGTGTTAGGTACGGGTGTCCATGGGCGGCGCCGATTGCTTACCATCAAGTTACACGTCTGCTCGTTTGCCGACTCATCTCATAAAAAGCACAAAAGTCACTGCGAAATTTATGCAGTGCGAACGGACAAAACAATGTTTCTCAAAGTGCTTTAAAAAGGAAATTATTTCGCAAACATAAGTTTTAAATAACTGACGGTGCAGAGCTGTGGACCAATCAGAAGGCGTCTGAATAATAAATATAATAATGGCGTATAATGTTGACAGCTGTTAGGTACGTCGCGTCCTAACCTCTAGGTTATTTTGTAATGATTAGAAATATGTAGGAGCACAAACTACTATCGTACTTTTGCTATAAATATGTTTTGTTACAAGTTACGCCCTGTGACTTTACTTGAGGTCATATCGAAGCATTTTTGTTTTCAAAATTTGTTTCATACTTTTTAAGCAGTTGCCTTTAATTGATGAAGTAGTTAATTATAAAAAAATATAGTAAAAATCAGTCTCTTTAAAAATAAGACTACCACAAGACTCATTTTATGACCAGCGAAAAATGGGTGTCACTCGCTTGAAATAAGGTTGAAATTCGCCTAACTTGATCGTGAACATAATTTTTTTTCTGAATTATTACATATCTTAAAGAATTTCGTTGTTCTTCTTTTGTTTTTATTTATATGTTATCTCTTTTTAAGAAAGCTCTAGATATTATCACTCCAACCACATTGAGATTAAAGTTCAAATTCACTTAACACGTCAATTCTTATGTATTTTGCAGCTGGATTTCTTCTCAGCGGGAGAGAACCCAGTGATGGTGCTGGATGGAGCTGAAGGAGTGTTGTTTGTACGACGAGCTGATGGCAGGGCCACTGGAGATGCCTTCGTACTCTTCGCCAAGGAAGATGACGCGCCCAAGGCGTTGTCTCGACATCGCAAATCTATAGGAGCTCGGTACATCGAACTGTTCCGGTCGACTACGGCTGAAGTTCAGCAGGTAAGGGACTTTACCGACAAAGTACGGTCAGCTGCAGAGAAATGGACCCTCCCTGAAGTACAAATATGTATGCAGCTATCTGCACATTCTGCATAGGGGGGTCCTTTTCTCTCCAGCTGAGTGTACATAGGTAGGCTTAATGCCTGCAAGCATTCTCGCTAGCCAACCTTTGGGTGATGCAGTGCGAATATAATAGGTGCTATTAAGTTAAATCGAGTAAAGTGGAAAAGCATAATGAAATATAATAAATGAATACTTACAAAGGAACAAGCCCATAAATTTGCGGATAATGCTGACTACCTAAACATTAATTAATTATTATTTAGTATTAATTTATTTTATGCTCATATCATATGATTGACAAAGGTACATAAGACGGACTGATTAGCGGAGAAATTCTCTGCCAGTCAACCTTAGGGTTCAGTGGCCAATCATCGAAACTAGGAACTATTTAGTTCTTTTTTCAGACTTCCAATTAATTAATGAATTTTAAGAAGGAAAGAAATTTGATTGAGTTTATAAAGTTTACACTTTACAGAGCTATATAGCTATTAATTTGGATGCTACTAATAGTTTCCAAAAAGTTTTTATTAATAACACAATAGATAGAAAGTAATAATATACAGAAATCTTATGGTAGCATTTCAACTCTAACTATTCTGATAAGTAACCTATATTACACAAATAGAAGTAAAAAGTATGTAAGTATTATAAATTAAAATAACATAAAAAAAATATGACTAAGTAGTTAAAAATACCTAGTATATACCTAATACAAAAACTAACGTTGTCATGACATATGTCAATTTTCAATAACCATCGTGACGAGTGGAAAAAAAATGTTTTTATTGCATCGTCAAAATATTAATTATATAATCGCTAACTAATAGCTTTATCGATTAGGAATTGGTATAAGAATTAGAAATATTATTAACTGTAAAATTAAATTAAAATGTTGATTCATTTGATGGAAAATTCTAGCTAAAAATAGAAACAAAGCAAGACTTGCTTTCCGTTTAATATTGGCCTCCATTTTTTTTCTATCGGTAGACAAAGACTTTATAAGTAAATAAATCATCATCTACAGCCTATAAGTGCCTGCTGCTGCAAAGGCCTCTTCTCACACGAAGAAGGTTTGAGCATTAATCTCCACGCTTGCTCAAGGCAGATTGGTGATTTCAAACTTATAATAAAATTATGAATTCAGATTTCCTTTCGATGCTTTTCTTTACTGTTTGTCAGTGGTGTCTTAGTAAACTTATAAAGTACATATAACTAGAAAAAAGTTATATTGGGTACTTACAAGAACACACCTTAAAATAATTAAGTAGTTTCTCTGTCAAAAAATATTTTAACGACTTTTTAATACAATCACTCACACATTAAATAAAAATAGTACTTTATACAACACAAAAAGTCTCCACTATGTAAAGAACAAATGAAAGTCACAAATTAAAAGGTAATGGTGCTGTGCCATTGTTTAACAATGGGGGCGAATTATCAACAGTAAAAATCGGTCTATTACTTACATTTTCTTAATAATACCGATTTAAAAAATAAGTGTTCTATTTGACGTTTAAGTATAGGAAGTGACATCATAATTAAGCTCCGATGTCAGTTTTGAATTTGAGAAGTAAAAAAGTAAAAAATTACTTATCGTATTCTAAAACCAAAATTAATTCATAAAAAATCTTAGAATACCAATTGGGTAGTTTCCTAGGTCAAAAATAAATTAATTCGTCTTTTCAATACAATAAAATATTGAAAAATAACTTTACTTTTATTCATCAGTCGATCGATACACAAAATTTTAGATATAATTTAGCTAATTTTTAAGAAATAAGTAAGCTATTTGACTCCAAAAATACCAAGACGTCATAACTCAGTTTTTCATAGAAACATAGAAAAGTATCGACACATTTGGATAAGAAAGGATGCAATGTAAACATACAAGGAAGGTTCCTTCAAAACTCCTATCTATTTGTTGCTGGTGATAACCTTTTTGACTCAAACACATTGATATATATAATAGAGACCAATAGAATGTCACTCAGAATCAGTAAAGAGTTTATAAAACAACCTTAAACAAACAATGTTTGGTTTTTTAGATATGTATTAGTATCACTACATAGTATAAAACAAACTTGCTTTCTCTGTTCCTATATCCCTATGTAGGTATACTTAAACCTTTAAAACTACGCAACGGATTTTGTGACAGTTTTCTTATAAATAGATATAATTTAAGACATTCAATAAAAGATCCTTATTTTTATTGGGCTGTGGTTGTTAAAAAAGTAACTGAATGGTTGGCGATGCGAAATAACTAAGCGAAATCCTAATATTTAAGAATAAAAGTGATGGATATTAAACTTAACTGCCACTTTTTAACACTAAGCTTTAAGAGTCTCAAGTAAGAAAGGGCAAGCGTATCATCATATACCAATCCAAGTTCCACTATCTATGCTTCCTACTGAAACAGTTAAAAGCCTAATAACATTTTGCCCAACCCCACAAACGAGATTTTTCTAGCGTGTAAGCTAGCGTCGCGACCAACGACGCAAGCCAACGTCACCTTACTTTATCTAGAATTTACGCTACGTGCCCTTTACGATAACATTGACGTTGAACAAAGTACTTAGTACCATTGTACTTAGATTACCTGTGACCTAAGTAAGAAAGTTAGGTGCACTTATCAACCGAGTTGAACACCAGCACATCAAACTATCCGTAATCGGTCTTTCTTTAATCGATTTTTGACATTATCTTCGAAAAGAATAAAGTTTAAAATCGATTATAGCAATTGATAGTAAATTAAGATGACCATATAAACCAGTCAAAGAGGAAATTGTGAGCAGCACCTCATATGGCAGAGTACCACGAAGGGTCTGACACAACAAAAAAATATAAGATACTAATCTCGATTTTGCCTCTGGCCCTTCTAATACTGCCTACAAACACGATCACAAAGTACATATAATAGCTCAGCCCTTATTTTATCTGTGACCATAATACGGCAATCATAGACTACAGAGTTAACCACAAACAATCAAATGCAAATGGCGGTTTATGTTAAACGATGTCATTTGAAAATTACCGTTGATACTAGTACCGTACCTACCTACCGTAGTACTGAATAGTCAAGGCTGACGTGACAATTTTGTTTCAAAACAGTTCAAGGTTCAACTTCTACGATGTAATATACCTTTCGGTAGAATACTTATACCTACATATTTTGTACATTCATATAACGCCTTGGTGGCCTAGAGGTTAAGTACCAATGTGACTTTTTCCGAGTTTTATACACTTTGACATCGCTAACACACGGTGAAGGAAAACATAGTGCTTGAGTAAACCTGGACTTATAATTTCTAATTATAAGCTTGAAATCGTCGATCCGCCTTGAGCAAGCGTGGCGGTTAATGCTCAATGCTTTCTCCATGTAAGAAGGCTAATGCTCAGCAGTGTGCACTTATAGGCTTATAGAAAATGATTTGTTTTATATGTATGTATGTATACTTACGCGTTATTTTCACACGGTATTTCATAAAAGATTTTTGTCTTAGCCTGCTCATGGAAACAGCGGTAAGTACCTACATGTGCCCATAAGGCCGATGCGCATACAGTGATTTGTTCCGCATTGCACAAGGACTTTTTACGACACGTGTATTAACGCAGAAGATATTGCATGATATTGATATAGATTTTGAGGTTAAACTTTTGCGTGATTTATTATTTGTAAACCTTTTTATGATTAGTTAAACTTTTTTTTTAGTAATTCTGTTTTATCTCTACTTTCTCGATTTGGTTTAATCGGAAAGGAAAATAAAAGTAACTCTAAGTAACGTAGGTACGTAAACAAAACGATATTACCTTTATACGCCATTAAACTACCCCAGCGCCATCTATGATCGGCGAAAATGTCTAACCAAAGTCTCTTAGCAATACAGATTTGTATTTTTTATCTTATTGTTATTACCTAAATCGTAGCGTATAGGAATTAATATCCTAACTATCTAATCTAATACTTTTATATTATCAATTAAAATGATAATATAAATTAAAAACTGCTTAGTCATGCTGATAAATAACGTAATTGTTATTAGTATTTAATTCAAAAGATATACGATACGTTGATGTGTTATTTTACACTGAATGATAATTCAGCGAATTATATATTGGCTTTGGTCGTTTGATTATTATTATTATGTATTAAATATGGTACTCAGCAATTTACTTAGTTTAACTTAGGTAATATTTTAAATTGAACATTGGACTAACATTTTTTAACACGTGACGAAGACTTAGATGCATGTTTATTGGATATAACTAATGGACAAAAGATTAAAACACAGTAATTAATAACAATAAACTAATTCATAAAAACCCTAAAGAAAGTTAAATCACCTTTCTCTTGGTTAATCAAAAGACAAAATTGTTTCTACAACTGATACCAAAAAAGGTCAAAAGCGTCATAGACTGTTAATTTTGTCCTTAAAGTCGAATTCAAAACTTCTTTTCAGGATCATCAAATTATCGTCTCGATCTAGCAATAATTTATTACAAGCACATATTTCAAGAGACTTAAATACTACGTCAAATCTAACCATAATCCTCTTTCTCAGGTCCTAAATAGGTCTCTGGAGACCCGTACGAGCCAGTCCAGCACGCCTTCCACTGCCCCCACTCCAGCGGAAGGTCTCCTGCCTGTAGCCTTAGTACCACAGCATGTCATCACATCTGGAACTGCTAAGGACTGCGTCCGACTAAGGGGACTACCTTATGAGGCCCAAGTAAGTAACGTAACCAATATAAGGAATTTGGTTCAAAAAGATTTTTAGCACTTTCGGTCAGATTGCTTTCAGGAGAGAATAATTCGAAGTTCCTGATAGAAATAAATCCCAAACGACGATTAAGGATTATGAGCATATCAAACGACTTTCAAGCCAAAAGTCGTGGAAAAAATACTCATAAAATAACATTATTCCTCCTCCGGTTTCTTTACTGCTGAGGGTCATGACCACCTCGTGGAAGCAGTTTATTGCGTATTACTCTCCGCCATCTATTTCTATCTGCCGCCTTGTGGAGAGCATCGAGGACTGTAGTGTTGAGAGTTGTGCTAATCTGATCCGTCCAACGTATCGAATTTCTGCCTCTAGGTCTCTTTCCTTCCACTTTACTTTTGACTTTTTAGAACTTGATATCGCGAAAATGCTCTTAAGATCTATTATTCTACTGTTATCTACGACCGTTAAGGAGCTCCCTTTAAATAATACAGTACCAGCGATTTTTTCCCCAGAAGAGATAATTACGCTCTGATTGGTGACAGACTCTGATGTCGAACTGCAGGGAATTTCGCTGACGAAAACTGCCATCCAGAGGAAATTAGATTTGCTAATCTACCCCGTGGTGCTTCCGATCTCATTATTATATTTTTCTTCAGGTGGAACACATACTGACGTTCTTGGACGAGTTCGCCAAGAACATAGTGGTGCAAGGCGTACATATGGTATACAATGCTCAGGTTAGTCATTCTGTTTGTTTGTTCGTTTCACTTTTACACCTAAACTGCTAAAGTAGTTATGATGGATGTTGAAATTGCAATAGTTACGACCTTGTTTATTGTGTCAATGTTTTTGTTTAATGCGAAATTGAAAGGACAACTTATAATTTTTTTAATACAAGAATTTAATTTTACAAGAATACACTACCTATGCGAACAGGAATAAGAACCTACAATATAATTACATTTCTTTGTTAGACAAAATTAAATACTACTTTACTAGAACCTCATGTATTCCATGACAGGACCAAATAACCTTACTAAAACCCAGTGTATTCCATGACAGGGCCAAATAACCTTACTAAAACCCTGTGTATTCCATGACAGGGCTAAATAACCTTACTAAAACCCTGTGTATTCCATGACAGGGCTAAATAACCTTACTAAAACCCTGTGTATTCCATGACAGGGCCATCCCAGCGGCGAAGCGTTTATCCAGATGGACAGTGAAGCGAGCGCGTTCCTTTGCGCGCAGCAGAAACACCATCGATACATGACCTTTGGCAAGAAGCAGCGGTACATTGAGGTATGTATTCATATTCATTTATGACAAAAACGGAGCTAGTTGACGCCACCTAAGATTTAGGCAGAACTTTTTATGTTGTCTATTTTGTTTTTTTATGTTTTAAACACACAGAGTATGCAATTAACTTCTCTTATAATAGAATTCATACGATATCACTTTTTATCAAATTCCGGTATATAACTGTAATGTGAATGACACCAATCTGTGTGGCAGGTGTTCCAGTGCTCAGGCGACGACATGAACCTGGTGCTGACAGGCGGCGTGACGCCGGCGACGTCCCCGAAGGTGTTGTCCCCCGGTACGTTGGTGTCCCCCCCGCCGCCCGCGCCCGCGCCGCGCCTCTTGGCGCAGCACATCGCGCACCAGAGCCTCCTCGCGCGCCAGCACGAGAACCTCCTCCTCGCCTCCCTCCGCCCTCCCATAGTCCCCATCCTCCCCACGTACGCGGCCGTCCGCTCTCAGGCACCCTCCGCGCAGGCCTACCAACTTCCACAAATGTCTCAAATGCTGCAACAACAAACAATGCTGCCAACCAAACGGTCTTACGAGCGCGCCTTCCAGCCCACGGAGGCGGCGCCTGCAAAGAGGCCGTATGCCATGCCTCCTCAAATGACCCCCGCCCTATCTCTGCCAGTTTTCTCTTACGGCACGTCGGCTCCTATATTCTCTTACGCAAACACGAGTCCTATGTTGTCGACGTACAACACGTTGCCGACAGCTCTGCCGACTGCCTTGCCGGCTGGGTACGGGTCCGCCCTCTCCGCGGCGCTGCCAGGGACGATGACGTCGCCTTTCCCAACGCTGTCTATGTTCCCAACATACCCGTACTACCCGGGCGTTTAAATTGATCTAAACAAGTAGATTGTTGTGCCTTACAAATGCCGAATTACTTATGCGTTTTAAACGCAGCGTTTTCTTACAAGAGTATGCAAAAGTTCTCTTGCAATAATTTAATAAAAAATAAACACAACGCAATTTTTAGATTGTAACTGTTCCTGATACCTAATTAGGTATACGCATACAGTGGCATGTTATTTCCATAGATAGGCTACGCAGAAAATAGTTTTTAACACATAAACTAACACCAATAAACTCGCGCTGTTATTACAAAACGTGGCTTAAAAATCTTTTAAAACTATATTTTGTAAGAAGAGTGTCAAAACTGAGTACAATAGTCAACTAACTTCGTAAAACAAGTACCTGAGGGGAAATAACGGTTAAAATAAACAACTATTCGTAATAATTGTTAAAAGTCCTAATACTTATAAGTCTAAATTCGCAATCGCAGCTAAATGTGCGTTAAAACAGCTAGACCACGTCACAAAAATGTCAGTAAAAATAAATGCGGAAACAAAATCTACCATACTTTTTAACGGATTCATAATATTTAAATTAAGAATTTGGCATTAACTCGGCAAGAAACAGGGTAGATGAAATGACATTCGACAGTAAGCTCAAGAGTATGAAGTGCCTTCGCTACTTTTACGATATTTTTAGGTTATAAACATGAATTTACTACAAAAATAAATTTAAATTCTATAAAGGCAGTTATTAAGCAGCTCGATATTGATAGTTTTAGTACTTACTTTACTTAATATACTTGTTGAATTTATTACTTGACTTTAAATATTGTTGAACTCTCATTTTCATATTTTTAATTATGATTAAGTGAACCAGAGGTTGTTAATCAATGACAAGTAGTTAGTTTTACGATTTATTTTATACTTCGTTAAGTCGGAGGCTGTCAAAATAAAAAAAGCTACTTAATTTTTAGTGTACAGAAGAAAATCATGAATTAAAAATAAAGATTAAAGGTTTATTGGTCTGAGACTTCCAAAAAGGTTACAGTCAAAAATCATTCGAAATTCGAAAAGTGACATTGCAAATTTAAATATGGCAGCCCCCAAACAGTGTGATTAGATGTCGTTGTGATTTTTTTAAATATAACACATTCCATTATGAAAAGACAATGTTTTGCCAATTTTTCAAGGCTGATATTTAAAGTCTGAGAAAGTGTTAGGTACTTATCGTCGTACGAAGCTCATGTATTGCACAAAACACCACAAAATTCAATCAAGTGTTGGTGAATTTTACAGAAAACTAATTGATATTTATTCAGAAATATTTAATGTGGCAACTAAACGAAATGTTATTTGACAGTACATAGAATTCAATTACAAATTCTATTGGTTTAGGGAAAACTCAAGCTGCCCCAAACTGTCATCTATTTTCAAATTGTTGTTTTACAAAACCTATGAAGAAAATATCAGTTTCGGGGTACTTGATAATCAGCTAATAAAATAAATACATTCCAAATATGAGTACCTAATATTAAATATTGGTGATTGCAGTATGTTTGCTTCACGACCTTTTATATTTAAGCTCTTTAAATGTTAAGTTACTTAAAGTTTTGTTTTTGTTTGTTTGAGTACAATGCGTGTGTACACATTCGTGCTTAGTTTACACATATTTTTTTTAGTTAATAATAGTGTTTTTTCTACCATAGTCATAATCCAAAATCATATGCAAAATGAATTGATAGTTTTTTCGTGAATTCAAACGGCTTCATTTACTTTTTGCAGTAATAATAATTATATACTATTTGTTTTAGGTTTATTTAAAAATCAATCGATTACATCGCGTTTTACTTTTTATGAAATCGTAACTAAAACAGCTTTTCGTTTTTCTTGTATAGATGTACTTATTTAGAAAACAAACGTCGCGACCGTTCGCTAAAAAGAATCGTTAAAAATCAATATAACACAACAAATCTAATTTATTGTAATTTAATATTTGATAAAAAGTCTTCTTATCGCTTTAGACAAATGTTAAAAAATACTTTATATACATAAATTTAAGTGTGTTTTAAGACGGAAATAGTCTAAGACGGCCGCAGTCCTTTGAGTATCCCACTCCTCTATCCTTATTCCAGAATTTACCATATTAAATCACTCAATAACCCATGGTTATATCACTTAGCTTAACCTCATCGTCTGTACCTCACACCACATAGTATAGTCTACATTAAAATTATAATTTACTGCTACTTATTTGGTGTATATTTCCGAAATAGTGCACTACAATAACAAGAACAACGAAAGTCTGAAAAGTCAAAATCCTTTTTAAAAATATTCGTCGTTGTAGCTGGTCCGTCTCGGGAATGTAAACCAAATCGGGTGACTTGTATAATGGAACAATTTATACTTGAAAAGTTAACTTTTCATTTTATCTGGTGTCGCCATTGTCTCAATAATCACAAATATAGGTACGGGGCTTTAGTCACAAGTACACGGTGTAAAGGCTAATATTTGTTCTGTCATTTCTAAATATTATTTACTGATTGTAATTCCTACGACATGGATCAGAAAATCAATTATTTCACTCCATTTTTAACATCCATGTTGCTGGAATTACGATCCAGTCTATTTTACAATGCAATACTGTGTTTATTAATGGTTATATATAAAAAAAACTGTTGTATAATGGTGTATCCGTCGGGTTGTGTTATGGAAAATGTGCATGAAACCCATCAGAAACGGTAAGTGTTGCACACGTTATATAATAATATAATATTTGTAATAAAAGCAAAAAGATGTCGTATATCGAATTAAAAATTAAGGGTGTAGCATGAACCGCTTATATTTAAGGAAAAGGGTTGCATGGCTCGTGTTGACAAAATATAATCCGATGTTTTAGCTTCCGTAGTTTTCCAAAGCACATCGCGGTCGGATACAAACCAGTTTCGTTAACGAAACTATATGTTACTGTTTCATAAAATTATGTACTCGGTTGTAACTTTATCTTGGTACTATGGTTCGAGATGGGTCACTGAAATAGCATTAAATGCATTTGTAAGTTACTAATACGGCGCTAAAGTGACGATATGAAGTTTCTCCTAGAGCTACATCTATGCATTGTGCTTCCATAACTTGTAGTAAACAAATCCTACATAGTATCATGAGTTAAAGTTCATATTCAGTCTTGGTAAGGGTTCTGTTTCCTCCAGTCATTAACACGCAATTTTTATATCACAGCTTCTTCTTCTCCTGCTATCTTAAAGACTACGCTTTACTTTATTTTGTTATGGAGTAAATTATGAAATCGTTGTACTTAAGAAGTATTTTTATAACTTTTAGTGCATGACGTATGTACTTAATCAAGTTATCACCAATTATCGAATTGTTTTACTCACAAAGACATGTTTTTTCTCATTGTTGCACTAAATTTTATTGAAATATTCTTGTGTGTAGTGACTGGGGGACGTGGTGTGAGGATGTTGGATATTTTCTTTCGTTATAATGTAGACATACGTCACGGGTCACAATTTGAACTGCCAAAGCGTTTCGATCACAGTGTTATCATTCCATAAAAATATTAAAAGCAAACTTTTTCGATGCGCCTTAATTGATTGATGATGAAGCCGAAAATCATATTCAAATGTAGTTTTATTGAATAGAACTAAGTTTTTTTCGTTTTACAGAGTTTTTTTGTCTCATCTTGTTAGAATCATGATGGTTTTTTTTATTATAATTTTAGTTGGATAAATATAGTGTATTGAGATTAGTAATAAAAGGTAACTTTACATGTTAGATGATAATTGCGAGTTTCTCTGGTTTGTGGTTGTGCTATTGTCTCTTATATGTACTATTTCTAAGGTCGGGAATGGAATGGATCTGATTTTTTCATCATAAGTTCACCTAATCTCTTCTCAAAACTTGAAAAGTTTTATTTTGGGTATAATGTACTTACGATTTATTTTATCATAATCTTATGTCTACACTATAGTTACCCATTATAAAACATTTTCTTTAATAATAAGTATTGTTGTGTGAAAAATCAGTTTCATAATCCTAGTCTATCCAAGCTTCGTCGCGTAGATAGCAAAGGTACTTGTGAAGGAATGGTTGAACTAACACTCGATCGCTTGATCTGTCTCCGCTACAGTACAGTATCGTCTTTATATGTTGTACTAACACACTTCCGGGTGAGTGGGCAAAAAGAGTTATTGGTAAGTTTTTTATTTATTACGTAGAAAAAGAAAACAACGGAAAAATATTACACAATTTCATACACTTTTCGTAGGGGGTCCCGGCGTTGCGATGCACATTGTTGTGCATGCAATTTAGACCGAAAAATAAGCATACCATGTACAGATTCTATTTCAAAGGAGCAAAAATACATAAATATTACATACATGAAGATGTGTACAATAGAAATCAAAAGATATATATGGCAAAATAATCATAAATATTTTATAAAAAGCATTTGTCAGGGCATCGCTTCAATTGATCAGTGAAATGGATAGTTTTATTGCCTTTATAGATTTGGAAACGAAGTATAGGTTGCACAATTTAACTTAGAAGTAATCTTGTTAGGTATACATCCCTTCTGGTTTAACTTTTCCTTCACAAGATAACAGATACATAGCACAATCATGCCTCATCCTAATGCTTTTAACGTTCCTTGTACGTCTTAAGACTTTGTACAAACCTTTGGGACATAATAAACCCGATATAACGAACACAATAAGCACAGGCTTCATGATAATATACATAGAATAAAAATTACTGGGGCATAGTCGGGTATTACAAAAATAATAATAATTACCTACTTATTTTTTTACATTTTAAATGTCAATCTTTAGTAACATTTTTTAAAATAAAGTTTACATTTTTGTTTTTAATATTGCTATTTTATTAAAGTTCGTTAGCTCTTCTTGATAATAATTCTTTTTTTAAATAAATTCAATTTTTTTTATACTTGGAAAAATTGAAATCTATTGATATCTGCTTAGAACTCAAAGTAGCTGCTCGCTATGCCCCAAAGGTTGAAACGACACAACATTGTTATGCTTTAAAAATGCATGGACCAATGACAGAATTAAAATGACGTATGTCCAAGGGACTTCGACGCTTAGTGTGTTGTAGAAGAAATTTTTGTGCTTAACTAGAGGTAGGTCAATGGGTGTATGGTGTTCCCCACTAGAGGCTGGGTCAAATAGTGGGCACACAGTGTTGCCAGTGTATTTAACATGAGAGCGTAAGTATCTATCTATCATTTGTTGTGGGATCACATGAAATAAACTCTATCTTATTCTTGATTTATCGCATTTATTGCGGCCTCAATTGCGTTTCCATTTAATAATTTATAATACGGGTATATATAATTTTTTATTCTATAAATATTGATTTATAAATTATAATTGGTTGTATAACTGTCTGTTTCCCTTTGAACGAGTTGAGGCCGTAAATGATTGGTGCTAAAAGTACTAGGGTTAGGTACTAGGCGTGCATAAGTTAAGTAAAGTCCGCAGACTAGCTTGGTGGTTGGCGGCAACAACGACGTGTGTAACATTACAGAGTATTGGTGTAAGTGCGCACTGCTTTGGTGAAGTGTTAATGCGTTCAGAGACCCGGTGAGTTGTTCATCTTGTTCTTAATAATTACATACTTAAGACAGTTGTGGGTATTCGGCGAAAGTACCTGCGAGTTGGCGGATACTCGGCTTTTGGGCTTCTCGGCTTCGGAATCGGGTTACTGGTTGACTTTTCGTTATTTTTATTATAATATAATGTATTTACATATTATCTTTCTTTCTGAATATTGTGGTAATTCTTATATTTTCGCCAAATATCCACATCTAAAATCCTAACCTACATAATTTGTGTACGTCCCTGTCCGTATCGAATGACGTTATATGGCACAAAATGCTCAGCTTTTCCTTCGAATTTACAATTCGTATTATACTCGTAATCGCTAAGCATTTTAGTATTAACTTAGTATCACAATAATATACATGTATGGGACTATCATATAGGCATATATTGGGTTAAATTTAATGGGATAAGAATATATTATTGGTGTTTTACAAACGCAACGCGACGTGAAGAAATAATTTTATATTTCTGTTCACAAAACAATTGTAACATTAATGTTTTAATATTAAAAATTTTCTGCACGTCGTCGTATGAATTGCACAGCAGAATTTACAAATAAAATAATTGTACCTATAATCATTGAGAATCTTAATTTAATTAGGGATTATAATCATACAGTGTGACTAACAATTTGCATGATTTATATATTATTATTATTATATAAAAAAATAGTAAAATATTACTGATTCATTAGACTGTCTTGTCTGACGAGAATCTCCGCAATTTGTTTACGAATATTTTGATGTCATTCGCAGATGTTTAGAGTAGTTTGATTACGTATAATATTAAGCTTTTTGTCAACTGCTATAGAAGATAAAACGAGTGGATTGACCTTATAAATCAGGGAGATTATATTATATTTTTAATAGTAGATCAATGAACTATATAGGGCGCGTATTTTTTTTAAACTACAGACTATATAACGACTTCGTAAATATAAACTGAAAGACTACCTACTCTACTAGTTTCAAGTCACATTTGGACTCTTGTTAAAACCACTTATTGATTTGAAATATCGTACGAATAATAGAATATAAACCTACGTAAAAAAAAAGTACGTAAGACTTTATTATCTGCATTGTAGACTTTTAAACTAATTAATTAAGTACTTAGTAAAAATCGTTTTTTTTTTTTTGACTTTAAACTAATTAATTGGGTAGTAAAAATCCTTTTTTTTTCTGATACGAGTATGGCAAATATGCGTCTAATAAGTATTTTTTTTTATATCTGTTACTTAGACCTGTTTTATTTTCATTTAGTTTTTGGTCTTCTATGGCAGTTCGAAGAGCGTTAATGAATAAAAACTTAATTTAGGCAGTAGACTTGTAGTAACACATTCAAAGTAGAAATAGATAGATAGTCGACGAATAGATTAGAAAAAAAAACCTATATGTAACTACTTATTGAATTAACTTGACAAAGAATAAGATTCTAGTTTACATTTAGACACTAATCTTCATAAAGATTTTATGCTTCGTTCTAAACATCACAATCATTTTGCCAGTTTCCAGCGAAATTGTAATTTTATTTTAATACATTTTCTTGATTTTTTTCTTTGATTATGTGTGACAGCTCCGCTGACGTACTACTATCCGACGATGGGCCCGACGCTGCCACCACCGCCGCTGGTCTACTGGGGCTACCCAACGCCCCCGGTGTCGCCAGCTCATTATTACCATCCTCCGCATCACCCTCAGACTATGGTAAGCCTTCCACCATTTTAAGAAGACCTACTTATAAATATATTTTTCTTTCTTCTTTTCTTTCTTTCTATCACCATTTTAAGAGAACCTATAACTTTTGAGTTTTTACCTTTCGTTATAACATTTACATCCGGTTTCCGAAAGGCCGATCAATGTTAAAATCAATTTAATCTCTTGTCAAGTCATCTGATTGGTTGACTGAATTATCAACAACCAATCAGATGACTTGACAAGAGATTTAACAGGATATTAGTTAATTTTAGCGTTGACAATCCTTTCAGAAACTGCGTGTTAGGATATAAATAAAACATCCTGTATTTGTCTGTATGTTATAAGTTTAGTTTTGTAAAACTGGGTGAATAAGACTCATAGGGTGAAAGATACAGACGGGACATTTATAGGACTGACGTTCAGCCGTATCGCAATAAGGCACTGCGGCCTCAGCTTAGAGCAGGAAGAGGAGGAGGGGTGGGGGTAAAAACATAATTAGTGTGATATCCAACTGCTTCTCCCACCCTCAGTGGAGCGAGTAGGATGACTAAAAATGTTCTTTCTCATTCTCCGAGCCATTCTACGGCAATCCGGAGGCCCAATCCTTCCCCTCCCCCAATCCCTCCTAAATCCTTAAATCTCCAAATCCCTAATCCGTAAAAGGTCGGCAACGCACTCGTAACTCCTCCGTTGCGATTGTCCACGGGCGGCGCTTATTGCTTACCATCAGGTAATCCGTCTGCTCGTTTGCCGACCTATTAAATAAAAAAAAATCCATACCGAAATAATATCTACTTACGCTAGAAAAGAATGAAAAAAGAACTACATTCGCGCAAGTTTAATTCATGCGCATATCCTTCATAAAATAACTTATACTTATCTTAAATAATTTGATATTAATTTCAGATACCCGAAGTAGTGTCGGTGGGGGGTGGATCCCCAATCCCTATTCCACCACCAGCCGCCTGCCCGGAGTGGCCTATATTTATGGTCAACTAAAACAACGAATAACGCTCAAGGCAATTATAAAATGTAATACAATATTTATAATAGTTATAACAGATTTTAATTACTATCTATAACTAGAGAAGACTAGATATATTCGGACTTTAATATATGTTTTATATATTTTAATATTATTTATATGAATGAGTTTTATTTGTCAATCTAAAATTCGGTTGTTATTTTTTTATTTTGATCTAGTTTTGAGGTTATGTTTTATCTATTATTAAAAAAATATAGAAATAAGTACTTTAAAAATTTTCGACCAGAGACAAAACTTAATAAAATATTTTTTCTGATAAATATATTAATTTATTAAAAAAAAAACAAGTGAAACTCCTTCATAGCGTTGTACAAACAAGTATTTCGAATATATTTATTTATATATTTATAGTAAAACATTCCTTTGATCATTTTAGCATAATTTGTAAAATCATTGGAATAGCTTAAAAATTAAGAGAGTTTTTAAGATATAAAGTTAAAAAGTTATAATATATATAAAATAGGCACACTTATATAATATACTTTTAATATTTTGTTGCAAATAATATGTTATCTGTATTTTGTTAAAAGTGTAATAAAAAAAATAATGATCTACTTATCGTTGATCTTACAGATATTATAGCGAATCTTAGTATAATATAGAAAATTAAAATTTTATTTTTTGTTTTTAGATTTAATTAAAGAGTTATTAAGTTATAATAATAGTTTATATGAAAAGAGGTATTGAAAATTATGCCTTATTTTATGACATTCGTTTAGAGACGAAAATAAAAACGCTGTTAAAAAGGCCAAAATCACTCTAGGAAAGTTCCTCTTCATAGCTTCGATACCTACCTATCTGATATTTATTACTGAAACTCATATTATGTAAGCACAGCATAAAAATACTAGTCTATCGAACTAGGTAATTAACTAAACGTAAAAAACCTTTCTACCTTTTTAAACTGCCTAAAAATATTAATGTAAAAATGTTTACAAATATAGGCATTTACCTGTATCGATGTTAGCTAATAAACTAAATTTAAATAATCTTTGTATGTATTTTATACGACGTCTTTAATATAAAAAAGACATGCCAAGATTATTTACGCTTTGTTAACCACCTAAATCGATAGACCATATGGAAAACTAAACATTGTTTGCTAATTTTTCACAAAAAAAAATCTGGCTTTCGTATCCTATTCTATATTTTCGCTTTATTTACAATCTTTTGTACTTCTCTAAACTTTATTTTTTCATGTTATTAATACTTCTAAAAAAAAAATATTTTTTCTTAACTTCTCGCTTATCTATATTTCTTGACGTTTTCAAAAATATTTTTTTTCTTGTATTTTTAAGCTGTGTCCATCCATCATAAACAACGAATGTACCACAGTGATATAAAGGTGCTGTTTAGTTATGTTTTTTTTATATAAATTAAACCAAATATATAATTTTATTGAGTTTATGTTAACTAAGATTAAGTCGACGCTCAATTAGTGAATAGCAATAATAACTAGTTTTAATACGAACCAGAAATATGCCATAATTTATAAGAATAACCCCTTTATTTTAAAGAAAAAAAAAGAACTAGAGCTGATTTTTTAAATAAATTATATTTTATTCGAATGTTATTTAAAAAAATACCTTCGGTTTATATATTAGAAAGTTACTTTTTGCTCATTCACAATATTATTAAAGTTAAAGTTATTTTTATGATTTAACTAAGATTATTGTCAAGCCAAAATTGACTGTAGAATAATAAATATTAAGATTAATATATAAAAAAAGGGATCGATTTAATTAAATATTACTTGCAATGCTCTTCGTGTTCCTGTATTTTTCGAGGAGTTTATTAAAGAAATATTTGGTTAATAAATCTCAAACTATTTACTTACTAAGTTAATTTTATTTACATATGAATGTCACAGGCCAGTAGAATTTAAAATTCAATTCTATTTGACGGAACATCACTGAATATTTTCGATATTTTTGCTCGATTTTTAAGAAGCTCGACTTTGCTCAAATTTGAATAAGATTTGTAGTTCAATAATAGTCTTAAAGTTAATTAAGTAGCTAATAAGAATTAACGAAAAGAGTATCTAAGTACTTAATAAATATTTATGGGCAAACGATATCGTTTTGTTCTTAATCTGCCAATACTGTATAAAGTATCTATGATATTCCAAAGCAAATATCTATAATCGCAAAAAAAAACTTTAAAAATTCAGAGTTCTTATACGATGTTATTAAATATTTTATTAGCCCCAGAACTTCAACAGGAAGTTAGTGAATATAAATAAATACGGCGTTATATGAGCTATAAGAAAATTATATTTCAATGATATTTAGCTCAAAAATTAATACCTATATTTATTTTCGTACCTATACAAATTTTATACTTAAATAAAATTTTGAAAAAAAGTTGTTGAAAAAAAATATCGATTTGAAGTATAATTTCTTATTGATCAATTTTATAGTATAGTTATTTTAAGTTAATATTATATTCGCATAATAAAATGTAAGTTAATAAATCGTACCTATTTGTAGAGTACGTAATTAAACAACAGAATCAAACATGTCTTCCACGTTGACGTTATTGTAAAATATTTATTTTTTAAGTCACAAATTATTGTGATAAGTTGTAGAGTAATATATTTATATATAAGTTTAAAATATTATAATTATGTTGCAAATGTATAGTTTGTTGATAGATTTAATATAAAAATTAAACTTATTTTTATGTTTTTAAATGCAGGTGTTTCTATGTGCGTAGGTACCTACCTATATTTTCGAAATCGGCCACACTGAACATTATTTATACAAAGTATATAACGTGTACCTATAGTTTTTTTAATGCGTTTGGGTTATAAATAACACCATTTTTTTTCTATTACAAGGACCTATGTGAATGTTTCAGAAGGATACTTTGCCTTTTTAATAATTTCGAATGCGGTGAAATGGGATGAATAGAATTCGAGAGGTGAATAGACGCAGAAGAGGGGTGAATAGGTACTAGGAACATTCGCCAATATCTATTTACCCCTTTCGTGTATTTATTGACTCCGCAAATTCTATTAAATCTCAAATTATCTAAATATAAACATGATGTAGGTATATTAATAGAACACCTGTATTATACGATATTTTAACACAATCTCCCTTAGCATAAGTTAATTATCATGTCCATGACACCACAATAAATTATAGATTTACGCGTATTTTTCAATAAATGTCTTACTTTACGTATTTTAAATTTCGACTCGACATAAAATTCTGTCATTTTTTAAATTGATTTTATGTTTTTCTTTCAAATTTTGGTAAATAAAAGCTGTTTTTATAGTTAATATTTAAATACCCACTTATAATACTTACATATTATATAATAGACCAAATTGCCTTAGATGTTAGGTAAAAGAATAAGCACTAAACCAATTTCTAGTACAATTTAGTATTCTTGCCGAAAAAACTAATACAGGAGTAATATTGCTTGTCTATGCATATATTTTCTAGTTAATTTTATCTATGGTACAACTCTTTAAAACTCCTTTCTTGCGACGAATAAAAACATCTATTTATTTTCTATGGAAAATGTAAAAAGAAATACATTTTATGTATTTAAACGTTGGTTTGCCTACAATAATTTATATAATATTCTTTATAACAATATCAATATTATGTATAAGTTTAAAAGACAAGTATGAAAACAAAAACATAAACCTACAATATTTACTTACGCGATTATTTATTTTGTTATTTTTGTATTTTTCACATTTTATACACACTTTTGTCTGTCAGCTCAGTGATATTCAAGATAGAGTGATCTATATTATTATTATTATTAAAAAAAATTGTTACCTTCTGCGTTTTTCTTTATAGGTCTGTTATGATTAATTATCTGTTAAAATAGAATTAGTGTTACATTTAGTAGTAGTCTTTATTAGATGTGCAATTTTAGTAAATAGACATTTTTTTTTCGATATTTAATGCCAAAATAACTGTTTGGTTTCATATCATACAAAGTAGTGAATTGTTCCGATAAATAAATATAGACAAATCAATTTTGTTCTTTTATTTACCCTACTTATGTCTTAATTATTCCTATACCTTGCTAGTCCTTGTTTCAATGCTCGTTACTGACACGCAAGACTAAAAGTATCGGACCCCATTCGCAATAGTTCTGTTGTGATTTCATCATCGCCCAATGCCTTGTTGTTTGTAAGTTGTTCGAGAACCACTCTAATGTCTTACAGGCTGATGACTGGGATATCCTCAATGTAGCTCTTGGGTTCCAAACCGTACCGACAATGGGTTCTTGTGTTGCGAAGTACCTACAACTGTCCGTAGAACCTCTCGAGCTCTCTCAGAATCTCCGGTTTTCACGATTGATAACCAATCACATCTTCGGTTTTCAGCCTCGTTATTTGGCCAACAGACGATTTTTTGGTGAAAGCTATTAAGCCCTGGTTTCTCGATTTTTTTTTTAATGTAATAAGTCGGCAAACGAGCAGACGGATTACCTGATGGTAAGCAATCAACGCCGCCCATGGACACCCGCAACGGAGGAGTTACGAGTGCGTTGCCGACCTTTTAGGGATTAGGGATTTGGAGATTTAGGGATTGGGGAAGGGTCCGGGAAGGGGAAGGATTGGGCCTCCAGTAACCTCACTCACACGGCGAAACACAACGCTGTGGTTGTTTCACGCCGGTTTTCTGTGAGGCCGTGGTATCACTCCGGTCGAGCCGACCCATTCGTGCTGAAGCATGGCTCTCCCACACTCTCGATAACATCTTTCGAGCAGTATGAGATGGAAGCACGCCGCGCCGGTCGCACCGATTTCGAAATTCGCTTATTGAGGTAGCCGTAGGTACTCATCTATACTAATATTATGAAGAGGTAAAATTTGTAAGTTTGTATGTAGGGGGTAATCTTTGGAACCGCTGATCGGATTGTCAAAATTCTTTCACTGATAGATAGCTACAACATTCCTGAGTGCTTTAGGATATAAAACATCACGCTACGATCAAATGGAGCCGAGCAGCGGGTGAAACCGCGCGAAAGTAGCTAGAATCATATACATCTCTATCGTAGTCTTAGGAGATTCACTGTTCCGTCCAAATGAGCTTTTGAGGTTTTTTCGGTGTGTCTTTAAGAATTCCGACCCCACTGCTCCGGGCAGTTTATATCCAAATGGCCGCCTTTTCAACTCATCGCCATTGCGTCCACCTTTGCGTTGAAGTCCCCAATCACAACGATGAAGAGAGTATCAGTGTTACATATACAGAGCCACTACCTCATCATCCCAATGTGTCGAGGTAGGCTCATATACCTATACGATCTACAGCGAGTATCTGTTTGATATTCTGAGAATAAGGTATATTGCCCTGCTCGACCCGAACTTTGCACACGCTGTTAACGAGGGACTTAATCGAAGGACAAAATCTACAGAATGGTAAATCCTTTTTGTTAATGAAATTTGGCATAGAGATTGATTAATAGTCTAGATAACGCATAGGCTGCTTCCTAATCTGGTGCTGCGGATGACTCCACTGGTAGAAACCAGTTGGTTCTAAATAATTGATATATTTAACATTATGTGAAATACAGTGCTGGTGTACCTACCTACGTAACTATGTGTCATGTTCGGGAAAGTGCGCCGCCTATTGGGACTGGTCGACTCGAGGCTGTCTAAATATGTTCTCTTTGAGGTTAACTTCTTTTTCGGATTCTTTGCCTAGGTAAATATTAGTGTTAGGTACTGTTCTCACATATCTTAACCGACTAAATGATGTAACAAAGAAATGAATTGTAAAACTGATTGAAAAAGAGTAACAATGAAGTTTCTTGCTCGTTCTTCTCCAAAGGAAACTAAACTTTGAAACAGGCTAATAGCTTCACTAGAGGACAGACTGACACGCATGAAGCACGCTCTCTTGAAATATTTCTTTTTCCTTTTTTTTTGCTTGACGTTCAAAAGTGCCTACTGTGGTCTATTTGAAATAAATGATTTTGACTTTTAACATATTTTTAAACATGCGAATGTCTGCTCTGCTATCATTACAACTGTACTGAGGGCCTGACGTGTTAAACACGTCAATCTTCCAGGCGGGAAAGAGATTATTAAACGGTCTTTTCAACGATGACACACCGGGGTAGGCGCAATAAGGGATCGCGGGCGCTTTTAGTCAGTAAAAGTATGATACTCCGTCCTGCCCCACCCTTTTTTTTGTGACGGTAAAACCATCAAATGTCTTCGCCTGCCCAGGGTCGGGCCGGAGGGAGTGTCAGACTCTTACTGACTAAAAACTCCCCTATTCCTTCTCCTGCTCTGGGCCGAGGTCGCGGTGCCTCATTGCGCTTACCCCGCAACCCCGGATAGGACATCCGGGGTTGCCCCACCCTGGGGACCAATTGATGATTTTCCTTTAACATAAAAAAGAATTTTCCTTGTATCTACTCATACCTTTTTTTGGGTGTATTTAGTCCTCGAATTCCACTTACCCCTTGTTATCATTACTCATTATTATATTATTTGTACCTATGCATATCTTTTTTCATTCAAAATATTATGTAGTTTATCCAATATGTCAAAATAGCCAATTACCTATTTGCATTCATTGGATCCAGTTTCTTTATGGTGATAGGAGGCAACCGAGAGCTCTGATTACCTAAAACTAAGCAATCGGCGCCTCTTACGGACACAACTGTGGAGGAGTTAGGCACAGACTAAATAGAGATATGGAATTAGGTATATTATAGCCGTGATTATAGCGATGCCGACCTTTTGATAGTGAGACATTTGAGAATTGATGATCAGGGGGTAGGGGAGAGGAGTAGCCCAATTGGACCATTTTATTAGGATTCAAAATAAAACAACTTAATTTTTCGTTTGAATTTATATCAGTAACGTCACCACAAATAGTTATGACACAACATTACAGGATGGAAATCTTATATTACAATATATTCTAACAAATTCAATAGTACTGTTAATTGGAACTTGCGGCCATATCGAAATTGAATATAGAAATAAAAAATATGTAGAAAAAAAACAATACAAAAACTATCGCCTTCTCTTTCTATCCTAACCAGTAAGACAGAGACAGAGCACAAATAGAGGCTAATCATAATTGAGAAATGCTTTTATAATCTTAAATTATTACATTTCGAGCCCCAAAAAGTATATAAAAATTAAAGACAAAAATATATACAATTTCGATAGACCACAGACCCTAAATGTTATTGGAAAGAACAGGCGTCGAGGCAACCGTCGCGACCGAGCGCTCGTCACACAATGCGTTTAACTACGGAGTGAGCTTTCTTTGACTACCCACATTAATGTCAGTGTGACTACGATCGCATATCCAAGCTGGCAGGAATACTCGTTCATAAACATTAAAGCAAAAAATTCGGTACTTGCGCTAAGTTACTATAACCTTAAAAAATAAAAAAAGCATTTTATTTAATTCATTTTTTTTTATCAAAAAATCCTTGTAAACCCACACTTATCCCATCACAACCTCCTAATCTGATCACAGCTTTACTTACGACAATTTTTTACTTTACTACTTACTTTGAATTTCACCAGTTATACATGATCATAAGATATTAAAAGTATATATTTAATTACTACAAAAACAAAACATTTTGTCCTTCTTAGACGTCGCGCGTCGTAAAAAGAAGATGTAGGTAGACTGTCATAAAAGAAATAAAGTTAAACTCATAGCTACGTTTTTTGTTTTATCCAGGTACATACATAAAAAAACAATGGTAGCCCGACCAAAACCTTTTCGAAATTGTTTTCGAAATTATACGTACTTTTCAAATTTTTTAGATGCAACTACCTACGGTGAGGAAAACATCGCGATCACCAATCTACCTTAGCAGGCGTGGTAAAGGTCACTCATCCGTGTGCTAAGAGGCCTTTGCTTTTAGTGATGAATAGACTGGGGATGTTGTGATAACAGGTCATTTTAATTTAATGCAACTTTTGTGTTAGGTTTTGGTAAATCTAGGCGAAGCATAACCTTGAGTTCTTATTTCTGTAAAAAGTTGAATAGAAAAATAATAAATGTGCGATTCTATATATACAAAAATAAAGAAGTATTAATAGATTTGTGCGTTACTTTAAAATTGTACGCGATTTAAAATGCTTAAGTATATCTGGTGAAATTCCTCACACATTTAAACATAAATCTGTTAAAGTTAGTACATAAAAATAATGGGCACTCATTCTGTGTGTCAATTGTCGCTTTATATTTATATATATAAATAGTATAAAAGAAAGTCGCTTTTTCTGTCCGGACAATACTTACATCTTTAAAACTACGTAACGGATTTTGATGCAGTTTTTAATAGATAGGGTGATTGAGGAATAAGATTGATATGTTTACATCCATTAAATAGTGGAAATTTAATATCAGACTTCCACTAGTGCGAAGCCGGGTCGAGTCACTAGTTATTTTTATATAGGGAAATCTTGATATATCATTGAAAATTATACGTCATTTATAGACAAAATAAAGCACAATTTTGTTAACAACCCACATCTTCCCCTAGCTCTCATAATAGCCAATAAAATAATACACATTTGACAAAGATCGGGGAGCAGCGGTCTCTGATAAACTTGCACATTTAAACTACCACCCTAAACCCTTCTGCCAATCCTGGAGATAAAGAAATACTCGTTATATTTAGGACTCTCACTCCCTTTTTACAAAACAAGACTTATCTTTACTCCAGGTTTAAACCATTGAGTCGGGTTTTGTATTTTGAATCTTATTGTCATCTACCTTCAATACAAAATACAAAAACTGGCTCAATGGTTTAGTCTTAGACTAAAGTAAAACCTTGTTTTGTAATAAGGCCGTCAACGTTCAAAAGTTGGACTGTTAGGTCAGGAACAGAGTGGTTTTCAGTTTTCAGCGACACATAAAAAAGAGGTCATTGAATCGATGGTGGCCATGTAAATTCCTTAATAACACACACAAAATGAATGCCCAAACATACAGATATGACAATAGACCACCACATACGTACATATGCATATCAAATTGGAATGCTTGTGTATCGCCAATTAATTTAAAATTTTCCTTCTTTATTGGTACAAAATACAATTTGTCACGATCCGTTTTTAAGGAATGATATCGTCATGATTGCTTTACTTATGATATTAACTTAACTCTTAATAATAGTACATAATGGTAAAAGTGTGTAATGTTGGTAATTACATACATATTTTTTGGGCTTTTCGCTAATTGAATTTTGGCGCAAATGGCTAGGAATAACAGTAATGAAAAAGTCACAGTTTGAAAGTGTTATTATGTGCCTAATTCCCATGGGATAAGAGTCACTTTATGAGGAAGTTTTTACCGTTATGAGATGCCAGGTAATTTAAAAAAAACTTATGTCTATATTGACGAATTAAAACGACCGATACCAAAACAGCAAACCTACACGTCATGTTAAATATGTAGTTGAATTGGGTAGTTTCCTAGGTCAAAAATAAAGTACTACGACGTTTCAATAATAAAAAATACCTATATTTTTATTCATTGACGTCATAACTCAGTTTTTCATACAAATTTCATAGAAAAGTATCAATTAGTTTGATAATTCAGTATAATTTGACTAGTTGGAAACTACCATAAGTACCATATGATAACTTCGCGCGATTATTGTTGACATAGCACCGTCCGTCCCTGACTGCGGTACTGTCGCGACTGTTTGCATATAACGTCGAGCATAGCTCGCTATTTGTCAGTTTGTACGAAGTTGGAATACTGTATAGATAATATTACCGTTTTTTCCGCTGTGACTTGAATAAATAACTCAACTCATAACTCTGTCTGTCTTTTCTTCACTCCTAAACTACTGAACCGATTTCTTTGTAATTTGGTACAGACATAGTTTGTACCTCGAGGAAAGACGTAGAATAGTTTTTATATCAAAAATCTGCAGGAAGTCACTATTCCACGCGAACGGAGTCGCGGGCACAAGCTAGTTTTAAATAAATTTTGTATATCACTCGATTGTTACCTAGTGAAGGGAAGTTATATTATAATAAGTAAAGCAATCATGATAACGTGAAAGTCCAATCTTAAATAGAAAATAAGCAGAAGTTCTAAGGATACGAGTGACTTATTGAAATATTTAATTATTTTAATTAAAGACTGCGTTTATAACTGGGATAGTTTCCTTAGACAAAAAGAAATTATTTCGCTTATAAATTATAAAAATAATAATCAAACCTTCATTTATTAAATTAACATTAAACGTAATTGTTATTTTTATTTTATTAGACAATTTAAGAAACATAAGTGATACATGATATTTCATACAAAATATTTATTTTTTTACCATTTCTTTTGGTTGTTGGAAACTACCCTATTATACACGTCATATTAAATCACTGAAAAGTCGACCAAAAAACAGCAGTATTAAGATTGCATATTGCTTGATTATAATAAAACTATTAGGTTTATTTTCGCTTACTTCAACTTACCTATTGTTAACATTTGCAAAAATGAATTAATGATAATGACTTTAAATGAAATATTACGTTTGTGCTAAATTGAACCTTATTACATACATACAATATATATAATTAATATACACAAGTAAAAGACTGAAACTAAACTTAAAAAATGAGTAATTAAGTATCAAAATCACATACACTGTAATATTAACCGACTGTGGAGAAGGAGGTACTAGTTTTACAATCAATTTGTCGTGTCCATAGAACTCCCAGCCTTGAAAATTTTGTTGCAATGTTAAACATTGCACAAAAAGCTTAACTTACGTACATGATACTAATTTACATTAATGAGATAATATTACTTACTCCCATAACTGTTCGAGCGTGCTCGAAGTTTCGAATGACAACCGGGGCTCATAATCACGACAACTATAAGCGCTGACATTGTATAAGTAAGCTATATTACCTAATCAATTTAGTACTTATGTCTCACGATAGATTTATTATACAAAAATGATACTATAATGTACTTATTATTTTAATTAATTTCTGCCGTGTATACGGCCCCTAAATGCAGACAGCGATCAAAGCACAGTGAAACTTACTATTGTTATGCGAGAGTTATGAATGATTGCCTTCAGAAAAGAATAACTAGAAAAAATTAAGTTAATTTTATACATGTACAATAAAGTTTTATTGAGAATACACTGAAAACAGTTTACTGTGATTGTCTCCCACTCATGACTAGGAAACCAACATGGCCAGATTGGGAATTATATTTAAAAATCATATTAAAAGCATTGGCAACGAAATACAAAGACAATAATTCATAACTACCTTCCTTAGACTGACGAAATATTTGACATTCTGGATCATTCAATAATGATCCTAATAGTTCTAAAACGCCAACCATTAAAACATCAGTTTACAAGAAAACCTACTACAAATGGACACTCTCAAAGGTGAAACATCCTATATAAGAACAATATAGATATTTACGTATTAATTAAATGACTGAATCCGCCCGCGACTCCCATTTACATACGATTTTAGTCTTTAATCTTATTTTTATAAGAACCATAGTAGCTTAGTATTATTGATATACGAGACTGGAAAGTTTGATCGACTTGAAATACGGGGTAGAAGTACGGTTGATCAATTACATAGAGTGTGTAAAAAGATGGAAAAAAATCTTAAAAAATAGGCAAAATAAATTATTGCAAAAGAGTAACCATGAAGTTTCTTGGTTATTCTTCTTCATTGGAATCAACACTTTGGAACGAGCAAGTATCTTCACTAAGACGACTGACCGACAGACTGAAACTTTTTACCTTAAAGCTTTGACAAAGTGCTTATAAGGGTCTAATTTATTACATAAATGATTTTGACATTATCTTTTCATGAAAGAAAACCAAACAACATGAAAATACCACTGGATCTTAAACTTTGAATTAATATTATTACAAGATACACAAGAAAAACATCTGTCAAAAGTAAAAACCAAAATTCCATAGCAACTGTTTCACTTACATCGACGACAGATGTCGTTACTCACGTAATTCATCAACCGAACTTAGTAGTAAGAAGGTAAATAAATAAAAAAATACTAAACCAAGCACCGATAGAGGTAGAAAAAGCGTTAACGGTGACTCGTCATTACGTTACAATGTAGAAATGACACGGGAAACGACGGTACTATGTATATGTATGTACAATCTACGGACAATTAGGTACCCTTGCGACAAATCTTGCACATCGACATTTAGAAAGAGACAATCGGCCAAGTCAACTTGTATACTACACACCACATATCGGGTGACTGGTAATTAGTGACCAATATTTAAACACATTATTGTACTCATGATAATTAATTAACAACTTTCCCAAAGAAACTATTTTTCTATACTCATTATTATAGAAAAATCGCCGCTAACAGCTGATTCGGCGATGCACGAAGGGGACCAAAAGATAGTAGTAATAAAACTAATAATAATATCCGTATTGATACAATATTGATAAGGGACAGGGGCCATAGTATTTCCATAGTTATCATATCCACCAGTCCACAGCAACCCATACCCATAACCCTTTCAATTATTACCCCATTTTGCAATAGTCCTGCACCAACTGAGGATTGTCCTTGGGTGCACTTTCATAGTGCATACAGGGATAATTGCCGGCTGATGTCCCATTTCACTTAAATTAAAGTTGTTCAACGGGCCTCTGCGAGTTGACTTCGGCCCCTCGTACGCCTTCCAATGGTCCGGGATCCTGTGATCCCGTTGAAAGGAAACGAATACATAAAACTAATGAGAATAAAAAAAGTTTCTTTGGGAAAGCTGTTTGTTATCACTTGTTTAATTAATTTCGGTCATTAATGACCATTCACCCTAAGACACATTGGTACTTGCCAGGTTTCGAAACTATCTCCTCATGCATAAGGATCTTTGGGCCACCACCACGTCAGCCGAGCCTCTATCGATGCGCAATATTTATCGCCAGGTGTATATGAAAAGACGTAAATAAAATTAATAAAAAATATATCATCTATGTTTAATATAAATGAAAAAAAAAATACTATTTTTCTAATTACCATCGCCATCAATGTATGCGTTTTGTTCCTTTAGTTACTTGGAAACTTTATTTGGAAAGTCATAAAGATAATAAAATTATTCAAGTTGAGACGGACTATAATGTTGTACCGAGTAGTATATTTGTTCAGATTTTGATCTGATTTAATCTATTCGGCCATCTTGACTTAGGTGACCAAATTTTCTAACTTATATCGTCCTTATGTTAAAATAGATAAACAGAGACAAAAATGTATTGCCCTTTATATAACGTACTCCCTGAAATAAGACTTTCGCTAGTTATGTTAAAAATGGCATTAATCTCAAATAAATATTTACAAAAAATCGTCACAATAAAAAAATTTGAAAATTAATAAATAAGGATTTCTTTACTACTGTAATACGTACAAAGCTAGGCCGTAAATCTTCAATCAAAAACGAATAAATAAATAAAAAAAAAACTCTTATACATGATATTCATAAAATTAGTGGTACCGTCGTTTCGCGCGCAGAATCTCACTAGACTATGGCAACACTGTTTAAGTCCCACTTATAGCAACACTATCTGATCACTCGCTTGTACCCTATAAACTTACTGCCGCTATAATTCGTTATCTCGCCTACCTAGCTATTTCTCTCACGGCCCTTTTCTGTTTTAAACCTGAAAATAAAAAAAAATACATGTCAATTTAATTAAGCTACATACAAATGTAAAAAAAATTTGGTATATGTTTTGGAGCTTATCTTTATACGTGGTAAACGCTTGTTAGTATAGAATTAGATTAACATACTTTTACTCTTTCACGTAAAAACTACTCAACAAAACCGAATGAAATTTTGCAAAAGATAGAATATAGTTTAGAATAATGTAACTTAAAATCGAGTGTTGCCATTAAACTCTAGCAAATTATTGTTATCTTAAACTTCTTAATTTTCTTTCTCTGTATTTTATCGAAATCTATAAAACTGTTTAAACGATACAGTGGAACAAACCAGTTCATTAGAATAATTAGTGGTTAGAATTGAGGAATGGTGATTATTTTATCATTTTTGCGACCACACAATAATGGCCCTAATGAGACATAGCTTATTAATATTTATGATAAATACTATTTATATAGCGGCGTTAATAAATTCTATCACATTAAAAAGAAAGACGTTCACGACATCTCTAATAAAAATGGACTGAAGATCGCACTATGTAATTGACCGAATTGATATTAAAAAAAAACGTACGAAAGATAGCCCTACATTAATGGAAGTTTCTAGAAGGTACTTAAGTTACCTGACTGTTACTACTTGGTGTGGAACTCCTTGATGCAGAGCGCGCAGGACCAGGATCCCTCGGGCGGCGTCTCCAGCGGCGGCGCCAGGCAGTACATGTGGTAGCCGCGGTCGCAGTCGTCACAGAACAACAACTGGTCCTGGTTGTATATAAAAACATAGTAGGTATTGCTATCAGGTTAAGGGCGACATTGTATAAATCACTCTCCTTTTTGTACCATTATCACAAGACAAGAGAATCCAAAATTTCCATTTTTTTTTTGGGACAAGCCCTCTGCTACCTCCAAAACCGCTGCAACTCCTGTAAGCCAGGATCTACAGTAGTTACAATCGAGAAAACACCGGAACCCTGAAGTCCGGCGAGTCCTAGAAACATGAATGTCTTTAATCCCGAAACAAAATAAATCGGAAGATATTATTTGAGGAGAAAAAAAAACTGAATAGTTTCCATTTCCCTCGGTAAATTTAATGGAGGAGACAGAATGACTTAAGCCTTAAAGGCACAGAAGAGACTGTACAACAGTCATCAAACACGACGCAAAATTTTGTATTGTAATTGTAACGGGATCTATGTGTGAGCTTCTCAAATATTTAACAAATGAATGACTTACATCATTATCACTGGTACCGCATACGGAGCAGCACTTGCATTCGATGCACTGCCAGCTGTACTTGCGGACCGAGACGATCATGTTCGCCGTGAACTGCAGGCACGTTGGGTGAGCTGCGCACGAGTTGATATAGGTTACATTTTGGAAATCATAAGTTTATTTATTCATATTTAAATGTTGTTTTTTGTGAGCTCTTTATTTTTACTTTCAATCCGGATTAATTAATTGTATTTAGAGAAATAACTTTAATTATTTTCTGTTTTTATATTTATATTAACTGAACATGATTTATTGAACTTGGCAACTTTATTTAAATAATCTTGAAGTTGAATGATGATGAGTACGAACTGAAGAAACTGTGACATATAACGAATAACTTACAAAAATAAAGAGCACCAAAAATAATATTCACTTATTGTAAGGCACATAGTATTTTTCTTACCTTATAATTTCTTCAATCTCGATCGTAATTTCATGATCCAAAAAATTTACTAATTTTCATTTAATTTGAGGTAAGGGGAAAACATAATGTGCCGAACAATAGTGAAAAATAAAGTAAAAAAACCACACTTAGTAACGATTAGTTTAAAAAAATTACAATTATATTTCGAAAAAAGGAAAAAAAAATAGAAAAAAAAAACAAACAATGTCTAAAGGGAAGTGCACATTCACTATTCTTCAGCACAAGCAAATTCTAAATAAAAAATCGACTTAGAATCGTCATACAATTTAATTCTGATAAAATAGATCAATGTATTACAAAAAAATAAAATAATCAGAAAAAAAAACAATGTTTTTTTAAAAAAACTCTCGGTCTTACGCTAAAAATAATAGAAAAAAAATATATATACGAAACAACATAACGGAAACATTGATTCTTTTTTTTTAGTTTAAAATCTTTGGGTATCCGCATTTATGCACTTCCCTACAGGCATCAAAAATAATATATATGTATTGCCGAGACAGAAAATAATAAAATTAATATGAAAATTAACATTTTGGTATCATAAACATTTGTAATAATAAACATTGACAAATTGGTACTTTTAAGTACCAAAATAACTAAGGACTCATAAACCGAGTCATTAAAACACTCACATAAATTTCCCACATAAACTTGACATAATAAATAATAATAATAGCTTTTCTATAATGATTATTGTAATAACTATTAATTAATAAAACTTGCTAAACGTGTACATATTTCAACTATGTATATCGATTATATTATTGGTTTAAAAAGTTGAATATAAATTGTAGACATGGTTTTAACACAGCATTTTTACTATTATACAGGGTGTGTTGAATGTGAGCCAGTTCTCTAGCTTGTCAATTATGGATTTAAGTAATTTTTGTCAAAGGAATATTGTATTGGGTAAACAATTTATTTTCTTTGTGTGAATAAAAAATACAGCTCAAGAAAATATACACAAGAGTGAACAATTCCATGGAATAAATTATACACCTCTATTCACAAGAAAACAAACTAACATGACATTAAAAAGATACGCGAAACAATCTAAAGCTCGTTAATAGGGCCTCGTAACAAAAAGGAGTTCTCAAAACACCACCCCGTATAAACTCGACACAGACACAATAATAAATACAAATTCTAGAAGGTTACAATTGCACAGACTAAGGCACCTAACAGACGTGACACGATAATATATAAATATAAATTTATTTATAAAAAACGGTAACTTACACTACGTTCCTACTTCGAACCCGTTTCGTATGAAAGGGTTTTTTATGAAGCGGCACCAATATTTAAGTACATAGGTACCATATCAAGCCAATCATGTACACAATGGTGTGTAGTGACCACGTATTTAAATATCAACCTTGAAAACAATAAAATAAAGTTGGTTTTAAGGCCACATGGATTTGTTAGAAGTATATTTTTAGGATACATTCATTCAATTAGAAAAAAACTGAAGTCTCTTGCGAAAAAGTCAACATATGCCATACTGGGGGAAGTAACAGAATTTCAGGATGCATCATTATCTATCAACAGTTTTTTTTTTATTAATATAATCACTACATAGTATAAAACAAATTTGCTTTCCCTATCCCTATATCCTTATGTATGCTTAAATCTTTAAAACTTTGCAAAGGTTTTTATGCAGTTTTTTCTAAAGTGATTGAAGGGGAAGGTTTATATGTATAATCCATCCATTAAATAGTATATGAATTTAGTATCAGCACACCCGTGCGGAGCCGGCGCAGCTCAGTTAGTACTCAATAAAAAAGTAATTCCAATCCCGGGATCAAATCTTATCACATACAGAATAGAATCAAGCGTAAAGGGAATACTAAACTTATAATACAGTAAAACATTAAGCTTTAGTTCCCCTAAGAAGTAGACACAACACCGCCAAGTACAAATAAAACAGACTCCACACGCCACATACAAACCAATCAGTGTTCATGTATTTCACTACTACACTGAGCATCCAAAGGAGATTATCTAAGCACGCCTGTGCCTACGCTTCGAAACGTAGGGAAGATTTCAAGGCGTTAATCGCCAACTTTATAAAAGAATCAAAGTAAGATATTTCTTTTATAATATAAGGATATCTCTTACCAAACTAAACCCATTTATAAGAACTCGACCAAAGCGTGTATGTTATATATTGCCAAATATTGAAATAGCCCCATAATAGTAAAAATAATCTATACCCATGAGTTAATTTTAGAATTCTATCATTCGAAAGACATATTACTTAAAAATGGAAATTCTTTTAACAGATATAATATTCTATATATACGATTCTCTTGGGTAGGTAAATAATTCATTAACGTGGTCAATAAACACCATTGTACATTAAAAATTTAAGGGTAAAAGATCCAAAACAGTGAACAAAGTCACAACAACTAACTAAAAAACTATAAAGTAATAATTTGATAACCACTATAGAAATATACTATGAAGAATAAATTGTCAATATATCATTATAATATATAATAATAAATCTACGCATAAAATAAAATTTAAAACCTAATTTCGATTAAAACTTTACTTAAAAACTAAAACAAAACATGTCTATAGCTATAGGAATGATATTTTATGATCAATGCCATACTTTAACTGTATTAAAAAATAAATAAAAGCAGATACTTCAATCAATTAACTCTATGGTTTTGAGAAAACATTCAAACATTGAGGAACGCCATATGAAACTGGCCGCTTTAATATTCCATATTCAAAAAATGTATTCACGATGACGCAAGATTAAAAACACATTAACAACATGAAGTTAGTCTTCTTTGTAACTAAAATTATTATCAAAATCTTTGGGTTACGATTTAAAAAAATGGGTGTTCAAAAAGGCACGTAAAAGCTCCTACGTAATATTATAATAAGCTACTGTTTATAACCCGCCTACGCTTCAGAATAGTTTAGTACTAAAACCCACTTGACTAATGTATTTTTTTTATTGCAGTACTCAGATTCATTTAATGATTATTCTAACTCTTAGCTCAGGAATAGTTTCCGAAACAAAATCGTTACTAAGAAATGGTTTAAGTAATCATTAAATATCTCGGAGACGGCAATTAATGTAATTATGAGCTTATAATAGTATATTGGCAAACTTTACACATACATATTTAGTTTATAAAAAGTTAACGGAACACACGTCTCTTAATAGAAACAAAACGACTCAGGATTTATTTAAAATGAGGTTTAAAACGCTTTCCCTAGTATGGAGAGAAAATATAAAAATCATTATTGCTAGGCATACTTGCGTAGTCGGGTAACTATGGCTCTGTGACCAATAATATCCTGCACTGTCATGACTGTTTGACTAAGACTCAAAAGTCTAGAGGTTAACTCGGCTAATATAAACTGTATACTGTTTTGACATTGACACTTGAGGTATAATGTCAAATTGACGTAGATGTCATGTTTCAAGATATATTGGTCACAGAGGGACGCGTGCGGTGACTTTGTTGCAGCGTGACTAGAAAGCTAGGACATCTGAACGAATCGTACCACTACAGATGGACCTCTGAGTGGCAACATTATTTGGCATCAAGCGAAGCTATGACTAAATTATACTGTCCTTAGTGTTGCCAGGTAACGACTGAGTTGAATTATTGCTTTTTATTGCATTTAGCATATCATTGTGTATGCATGTAACTTTAAACGATAAATGAAAAAAATAACAGATATAGATAAAATATAAAACGGAACTGGCAACACTACGGTCTAGTGTGATCACATACGAAATCATGTAATTTTGATAAGGCACTTGTACTCACTAAAAATAATAAAAACGATTAAGGTATAAACATTACAACAGACAACAATTTAAAATATCTCATCATTTGGCATCCATCGTCACAAGTGTTGTTTATTTAAAATGGCAACACCAAGATCACATAGTGCAACACTGACACACAGGTTAAAAATTCACAATGATATGTGACATAAAATTATCATATGGATATCATCATTCATTATTATTTTATGTTCGGATATGATTTAAAAAGTTTACCTTAAGACAAAGATTTTGACATTTATATTGTGATGTCACTATACTAACACGATTATAATATAACTACTAAAATATGCATCAAAGGTCTTTTCATTCGAAAAAGAGTATGAAACGTGGAATGTAATATTTAAAACTAACCATCAAACATTCTCTTTGGTAGGACCGACAATAAGAGTACGGATAGTGAACTTTTGTTACAGACAAACACACAAATAATACTCGAGTTTTAGATATTATTCGAACCGGTGACGTAGAGATCACATTCGTATGTTGGGCTCTGACGGGAGGGGGGAGAGACGGGGTATTGACCGTAGTCGTCATGGAGGAGTTTAGTTTGGGTGGCGAAGTTATCAAAATCATCCGCTGAGTAGGACATGGAGCTGTGTATTTCTACTACTCCGTTGAGCTTGATACTGTCTCGAAGGTACCGATGACGTTCACAGACACGGTTCTCGAGATGATAGCACGAAGGCTTTGGGAGGCCGTTGCGTGGAGGTCGGCCGCGCCTCTTACCTGATCTACCGCAGTCGGCACAGCTGACTAACTTTTCAGGAGTACCCGTCTTCTTGTTTTCATGATCGTCGCCGAGACAGAAGTCGCAGTATGGTGATGGTGTCACCTATAGACAAAAAGATCAACCTTAACTTATACCTTCGGAGTATTGAGCCTTCAGCTACCAGGTCTTCAGTTCCTAACACCATTCACTTATTACGTTGGGAGTATATTTTTGGACTCGTTTTAACGATTATCTTTATATATAGAAATGGATCGCAAAATGTGTTGGTAAGCGCATAACTCAACAACGCCTGTACCTATTTTGCTAATTCTTTTTTTGTTGTGTTTGTTATAGTCAGGTGAAGGTTCTTATCAAAAATATTGGAAAAGTAGAGGGGAAGATTAGGAAAAAGTGACCGGGGGCGGGCCGCTAGTTGTATAATAAGAACTTCCTCACTTACATAATTATATAATAATATATTTGTCAGAATTTCTAAAGTCAACGTCTACTTACCCCTTTTTTAGAGTCTCCTGGCTCCTTAGCCTCTGATGCAGACGCCGAGGGTGCAGGGGCTGGTGGAGCGCTATGCAAGGCCGCAGACAGTGGAACATGCGCTGAATCCGAACTAGAAGTGTCCGCTGACGCTGGTCGAGGCGGAGGAGACGCACGGCGCACTGGCGGAGCTGGGACACCCGCTAAACAAAAATATTTAGTTAAAACCTTTACGCGGCCAATATAAGTTGACATTCGACTATAAGCGCAAAACGTAACAAAAATACAGACGCTAATAACGCAAAAGCAAGGTTTCTGTTCAGTAAAATTAAAAATATCACACATCCACGTAACGCTAAAAAAAATAATAATAAAAATATAAGGCCGCAACGGAAAAGTAGGTGAAAAATATTATTATTGGTTCTAACCCTCTGGTGGCGGGGTCGGGCGCCGAGGAGGCGTCTCCTGTTGGCTGGCTGCTAAAGATAATTATTATTATGTACGGTGGGCACATCTATAAACCCTTAAGCTTAGGAACTTTAGCGAACCTTGGCTTACTGTTGCCTAATGTTGACTCTATAAATAGTGCTAAATTAAGAACGTTCAATTTCCAACAAAAGAGGTTTCGTTTGCATTAATTAATATTTTTTAAATCCATGCATTTCAGTAATCAAACCTAAAATTTGTTTTGTTTTGTCGTACACACGACACGAGAACGTTGTTTTTGGAACCAATAGAATTCTTTGCTGGTTTATCCTCGAATTTCATTCCGTTTAATTTAGTCAATTTACAAAAAAATCACTTTTTTCAGTTTCACTGAAATTTTATTTCAAGAAAAACTATGACTTGCACCTATATAACAAAAAGTGCGTATTTTTAACGAGTTTTATTTCATAAAACTGCGAAAAACACGCGACCACATTTTATTTTTGTAAACATGTATCATTTGAGAAATACTATCAATTAATTGCAATGTCGAAAAAATCGTTTAATCAAACAATATTTATTTTATTTATTTACAAAGTAGTCAAATAATGATGGATGAACACCACTTACGCTGCCCTCAGGACACTTGTGTTGCATGAAATTATAAATATTTGTAAACTCACACGAATTAGTAGTAATGTGCATGCATCACTCATTGCTACGCTTTATTTTCTTTTATATTATTAATTTAATTTTAATTTGTTACATTAAAACTAGGAATTTAATCGTGTATTATTCTTTGCGCATTTTTTTTGTATTTGCGCAAACTTTGCGCATTTTTGGACCGTTGCGCATCTTTGCGCAAACTACCTAACCTTTAGGTAAAGGCTGACAGAGATAGATATGATGAGGAACCAGTTAATTCGACACAATCGTCTTGTCTTATGACGATTTTCCATCTCAATCATCCACCTAAAATATGAGTCTTGAACTGTTCATTTGTTCTTTGGATCACTTCGAGTTCGAAACGTACAGTTCCAATATTAAATAAGAAGACTTACCAGTGCCAACAGCAGGATTATTCAGGAAGGTGACGTAGCTGTCTTGGTACTCCGTCGCAGGTTGGAGTGGGGGTGGTTGGTGGGCGGGGGGAGTGTGGGCCCCAGGCCTGGAGTCTCTAGAGTCCCCGTCACTTGCACCAGCCCCTCCCGAGCCTCCTGCTGGTTCCTTGTGCGTGTGCGTGAAGTGATACGTCAGGCCAGGCCGTGTCTTGTATTTTGCCCCGCAAACTGTAGAAAGGGATGTTTTTAGAGTTTTGATCTAGAGAAGGTAAAGTGGATGGATTGAGTTCTGTATATCAAAAACCCTATTTGCCTTCTGACAGTCTGATGTAAAAAGGCGACCTTAAAGACGTTTGCAACACCAGAACTGTCGTTGTGGACATTTCGAGTTAGTAAACATTATGAAAAATGCCTATTTCTACTCTTAAAAGATGGAAAACCTCAATCCATCCATTAAAAACAAAAGACAACACACAATATAAACACAATTACACAGAACATGATACTTACCGCCGTGATGCCTCCGTCTGCTTATACCACACTATACCGCGATAAAATTAAGGTACCGACAGAAATACAGGTTATAGCGTCAACAGAACAGAGCATAGAGGAGGCACCACGACGGCATCGGCGTTACAGTGTGAACGAAGCCTTATAGTTATCCGTCATCAATCAATACCTTTAGTTTAGCCGTAGCTTGTATGAGAACATTGGTGCACTTTGATTTTCTTAGAAGAAAGAAGAGAATGTCAATTGAATTGAAACTTTATGACAGTAAGAAAAAGAGCGCGAATAGATTATTTATAAACTTACACTACTGACCAAATAAACAAATAAATAGGTACATTTTTTCCTTCCAACTAAAAAAATCTAGAATGTTCTCATACAATTTACGTGGTGAAAAGCCGGCCCGTCGTGATAGGTTCTATGTTCAGTTCTAGAGGACGCACGCTTCGGGGCTATTTGATTGATGACTTCAAATCTATGGATCCGCCCAGCGCTAACACTGACGTCACAAGTATAGGATACGATGATGCTGTAAATCCACTCTGAAAGAAACACATTTAATCTGACCAATTTCTGGGCCATTTTAAAAACATTTACGCAATAAGGTGTTTCCCTTATTTCCCTCTGTATAACTTAGTCGCGTAATTTCAGTATACATTATAGCTTAGTAAAACGTCGATTAATGAACAAAAAAATAACAACAGCAAAATCTACAGCACCTTGCAATATCCTAACTCGGAGTCAATAAAACGTTATCTTAAAAACAAGAATAAAAAGTTATACACTGGATAATTTTATTTGTTATTCAACATAAATATTTCTTGTATAAATTCATAACAATCTTTGGGTGATAATAGTTACACTGGCGTGCAAAAAACCGACCTACGTATTCGATTTGCCAAAATCAGCAACAAAAAAAATGCATAAACATTTGGGTCCAAATTTTTCTGCACGACAGTGTAGTTTGGATCTAAGAATAACATCAATCGTCTTAATTCACTGCTTCACACATACAAGAAATAATAGAAAATATGAACAATATTACCAGCAAAGTGTGTATGAAATATTCATACATTCAACCGGGCAATGCCAACGTTTTGTAATAAAATGAAGAGTAACTTAAACTTAACCTATAACATTCGCATTGCCCGGCTGAAGAAATTTCATTTGGAGATTATTATCGTCTGTAAAAAAACGTCTGAAATCCTTTTATAAAATATCATATCATTTATTATCACTGTAAAAATTTGTATAATAGTTAAAAACATTTCTGTAACATCAAACTTTAGTATTTTTCTGCAGATAATTCATGTCATATTCCCTCACATTCAATAATTAAGGTATCAATGTAAAACCAAACACAATAAGATGTACAATGACTAAAATTTTACAATAATACTGAAATTTTGACACAATCAATAAATATTATTATGCAATTTATTGCTTTAGATCGTTTTAATATCAATATAACTAACATCAGATCCTTTTGTTGTAAAAATTATGAGAAATTCACAATCAGAACTCGTAAATTTTTTGAAATTACACTTTTTCTTTACCCATCTAGGTCTTTGTTTTTGTCCTACTAGAAGTTGTACCTATAAATCCACATTTTGACAGTGAACTATCAAATTCATAAGTTTAGAGTCAACCACCAATTTGTATTCTATTCTAAAACCAATCGACCAGAAACAAACGCAAAACTTTAGTCATTGTGGAAGAGAAAACAGAAAATTTTCCTAATACCTATTACGAGAAAATTGAAAAAATAAATAAACTATCACAGTCACATGAGTTACACGTTCAACCAATCGGTGCGATAAAATCCAAAACATTGTGATTTTTTTCAAAATTGTGATTGTTTCATAAGATTCGGTTAAGGAGAAGGTAGCATGAAGCTATGAGTGACTCTGGTGTTGAATGCTAGTCATATAGAACACTAGCAAGCATTCTAATTACTGAGCGCAAGTAGATTGTGATGTATAAGGGTGTTTATATACCTGGTTAAAGTTAGTTAACATTTTATTGAATTAGATATTTTGCGTTAAGCTTTCAACAGTGGTCACATTAAAATTGTGATGTCAATGATATTGCAAAATTGAGTCTATTTACCGGGTTTGTGTCAGCGCGATCTCAAAAACTGCTGAACCCTTTTTCCTACGATTTACACTAACGTATAGACGTTGAATTATTTTATGGGCTGTCAAGCGACACCGAGTCGGTAGTCGTAGTATAAATTTAGTGCCATACACAAGTTACCGCTTGCCAAGTCACCAAATCAAACGGCTCCCTAAATTTACTTGAACACATGTTGTAATTAAGGCACATTTTGCCTTCACAAGTCAAAGCCACACATTCTAACCAATATGGTGGATCAATCATAGCTTCATGGCAAAGAAAACATAACAATTCTCTTTACATAAACCACGTTTTTATGAATTTCAACTATGAAAACACTATTTCAAATAGATTGCATTGCATTGGCAAAAAGCTGATTTTTGCAAGTGTTTATTTAGTATTGTACTATAATAAAATTCAGAATATTAAATAATTTTTACAAGGACCTAGGTTGAAAACATAAATGCTGTAATAATTATTAAGAATTAATTTTGAAATAAAATCGATACACATTGTAATTAGTAAAATAAAATGATATGCCGTTGTGGGCCCCATCTGTGGTAGACTAATAGACCCTTAAGGCAGGGGCCGAACGCGAAATTCATAGATATAAAATGGTTTACATAAAGAGAATCGAATACCAAACAACTATACAAAAGACGATAGAAACTAGTCTAGCCTACATTTAAATAACACAACTACTCTACAATAATTCAATCATTTATAAGGATTATAATGTTGGCAGTGTAAAATTTGGATTTCAATTCAATTCATTGGTGTTTTATTACATTTTTTGTTTTGAACTTTCAGCTTATAATTGACTCTACTTGGTGGGCACTTTGATATAATCGATTTTCAAGTTTATGAGAACCTACGAAGGGAGAATTTTAAAATAAATCCGTTCTGAACTAAGTTTAAAAATGATCACAAATCTAATCGAAATAAACTTGATTCTCTGAATAGATATTATCAACGAATCCCAAGTCAAGATTTCCAACCAATCCTTCAAATCGAGACACGTGATTGGTCGATTAAAAACTATCAGCCCAATCACAATGCTGGTAACTAAACTGTCAAATCGTTTATATCAAAAATGTGCTCACACATTAAAACCTCCTTTTAGATAATCTGCGTTTTATAGCTAGCATACTATATTGATTTATGTATTCGAGTAAGTAAATTGCATTGGTATAAATAAATTAATTCTATGACAAGAGATCAAACATTTTATTGTAGTTCTTAATGTATCAGTAGATTTCTTAATAACCGATCTTGCAGGATTATCATTGTTAGCTATAAAACCCAGACTTCCGCCATAACAAGTGAGCAAAAAAACTTTAAAACTCCGATGAACAACTAACATAGCAGTTTTATAGAGTACTTAACTTGAATTTTCGTGTATCTTAAAGGTGATTGTATACATAACTGAGAATATAAGTCCGGTTGAATAGCCATAGGTATGCACTTTAAGAATTTGGCCAACTTTAATTACCTATCTATCTGTATTTGCTTACTTGAGTGTAGAAGTCAGAATACTTATCAAAAAAGCTAACTTACAGACAAATAGGCTATGCAATAGCCATATAAACGTTACCTAAAAGTGTCTAACTAAAATCATTCTCATGAATAATGATTCAGTTACATGTATAACCGCCTTTAAAAATACCTATTACTATAAAAAGCGTTAAGACCGAGAAATGACGTCAGAAACCAGCATAAACAAAAAGAGACAGCGATAGTGCAGTCAAGTGCCATCTCTTTCTAACATAGAACTAAACGTAAATATGGGTTGACCAAGAAAGAGATAACAGCTGACTGTGTTATCCCGCTCTCTTTCACTCAGTAAAACAATGCTCAGTCTAAAGCATAGATTACCAAGTCTCTATAATCATACAGTTAATGCCAACCTAATATAGTAAACAGATAGTTAATGCCAAGTTCTAAACATCCAAAACAATGGATTATTTAACAAAATATACAATAAAAGTTAGAAGTCTCCTATTCATAGTTCTCGTACTCACTGAGAAGCCGTCGGTTGATTCGACTTACTTAATATTTATTTAGAGCGTAATGGATGAATATGGCGAAAGTTATTGCACCCACCATAGTCCCAGAAGATTTTATTACTATTTTGGAAGTAAATGAACTTATGGGTTTTGTTTTTAGAGTGGAAAGTGGTCAAAATAAATATTTGTCCTGGGTGGGGTGAAGGAAAGAGAGTATCAGACTTTTACTGACTTAAAACCACCCGCTCCTTCCCCTGCACCATGCAACGGTACATGACTGCGCTTCACTCCCGACGCTAATTGATGAGCGGATGGATCCCATGGCGCCGCACGCAATTAGAGGAAAGAACATTTCCATATTTCATTGTTATTTAACTTTTTCAAATATTCCTTTATTTTTATTACTTTTTTCCATCAACTAATGACAGAATAATGACGCCAAGACTATGAAACTCAAATTAAAAATCAAATCATGTTAATGACTCTATATTTAAGTCTACACTTAGTCATAAATTAATTTAATTTAAGTGAAGCCCATGTATCAGTGTAAGAACTTGTTGGTTGTCCTAATAAATAAATAAATAAATAAATAAATAAATATTATTATGTCATAAATTTGACCATATTAATTCTATAACAGCTCATTCTGGGACCATGTTTTAAAAAATCTAATATTGAAGAAGAAATCCTAAAGAAAACGGAAAACCGATTACTTTATTTCTCGCGATATTAAACCAGCACAATATTTTTATTATAAGGCCTCAAGCATACCGACTTGTCTCTAGTATTTTAGGAAGAGATAGAAGACTAAAAGATACACGAGCGCCATCTACATCTAAGGGATAATGGGCGTAGTAACAATCTTAAGTTTAAATAAGTTATTTTTCTTGTAAAGTATTTTGTCCTTTTTTCTACTAATTTTCGGATCCAAAACTTAGTACAACTTTGTGTGTGAGTACTATAGTTACGAATAGGAGTCCTTTTGTAACTTGAAAGTAATATAAAAAGAGTAGAGCTTTTCTTAGTTAATTCACCTGAGTTAGTCGTTATTTTCAATAAATGTCGTATATCTAATGATAGTTAGTTTAGCTCAGGGAGTTTTGGAGTTCCCCATGTGCAATGCTTCAAGATTTTACAAAACTTATTTATACCTTACTACGCCCACATAAAGCCTATTTTCCTTTCAAACCTCAAAGCTCCTCAGTGAGTTCAAAGATATCCCTTAACAACAATAAACCTCGATTCTAAATGCATTACATATCCGCATAGTTAAACATAAATAGTTAAATAAAATGACCACTAAACCTTCCAATTCCTAACAAACTGCAGTGCTCTGTAGAACAAACGAGTTTTTACTACATTTCATTAATCCTACTAATTATATTATACTAATATTGCCCGACCAAAGAAAAATACTAAAACAAGCTACACGAAATTGGCCCTTACGTCTTCCATAAAGGGTTGGGAATTGATTTAACATGTCGTCAGACATGAGAGATTCGACTTTATTGACTGGAAAATACAGAAATTCCATCGCCTTTAATAATACTAAGCCATAAGGGTTATTTTCGTATTTTTTGTATATGAATGATAGACAAATCGACTTCAAAACATTTTGAATTCATCTCAAAGTCGTTCTACAAAACACTGCGTGCAAAATGCATTACCTAAGTCCTAGGTATATATATAGTTTTAATTTATCTAAAAATTTAGCAAATTTCATTAATTCCGATATTGTTTAGAGATTCTTATGCTAACTATTATTCACATCATACGTACATACACAACAATGAAAAGGCATGTTTGCGAGTTATTGTAAGGGCATAAGGCTTATTATTGCTTGGATTTTGGAAGAACTGGTGTGTCAATTATTTTTTTGTAATGTTTTTGGCATATCTTTAGTTATTTATTGAGGTAAGAGTATTCAAAACATTGTACATTTGGAAGACTTTAGGTTAAATAGGACCATGCAACTGGCTATTAGGAGATTGATGAAAAAGAAAAGAATAAAATAAAATAGTTGATAGTTAGTTAGTTAGTTGATAGTTTGTTTTTCGAATTAATTTTGACTTAGCTGCCATTGATTTTTTAATCATTATTAATTTATTGCTGTTCAAACTGCATCCGAACTGCAAATTTGCAGTTGGATTGCAATTGAAATGCAGTCCGTCTGTCTAGAGCCTAAGGATTATTTTTTGGTAATTTGTAGTAACACAAACTCTAAGACTATTACAGTTATGTACCACCATAACTGCATAATAAATCACTATTATTAATTTGATTTTTTAACTAAAGACCGCCATGCAATAATAAGCCTTCCTATACACGTCTCCCTTCACCCGCCTAGTAACTATAACGCTAAAAATTACAGTACTCATTGGCCCTGCACTATTATAACTATGCAATGCTTATATCAATAATGATATTCCGTAAATATGTCTGTCTCTTTATACCGAACTTTGTGGTCAATATAGATGTTTACACAAATCAGAAATGTATAAAAACCTCGCCATTTTCATATTTAGTAAAGTTACGAAAACTTTTCGAGGACGCTCGACTGGTTTTGAGCTATACCCGGGCTCATAATCAGCAAAGATGACGTCGCACATAAATCACTTTTTATCAATAACATGCTGAACTATTTTTCTTGGAAATCGAACACCTAAGTCCAACTTTTCGATATTGACAGATCAAGACCTGGCGAGTATAAGTTTTATTCGAAAAGTTTATACTATCCTAAATACATTACATAAATATACTCTATGCATAGATAATAAATTTATTGCCAATAATAAAATATTTACCACTAATTTAATAATTAATATATGCGTGCTATTCATTACTTTAATAGTTTCTTACTAATTTTACCACTAATAGTTATTTTCCAACCATGACAGATACATTCAGGTACATTTGTCAAATACTACATAACTCCTCATTTTATAGCAAAACACACTTTTTTAATTCAATACCCCTTCCAAATTGTTAATAATTGTAGGCGACATATTAATTTCTCAACCACAAAAAATACTGTCAAGTTCACATAGACCAAAAAACTAACCCATTTTTTTTTGAAGTTTTTAATACCAAGTACCATAATTTTGAAGCGAAACAGATCATTAAAAAGTTTCCTAACGTTTCCTAAATTACGAAAAATAAGCTTCAAAATTCGTAATTACAAACGCCACATTAGTCCGAATTGATTCCATATTCAAATATTGAAGCTGTACCTAAAACACCAGTATTTTTAAACAACATCTAGATTGACCACAAACTACACCGTTGTTTTTTTCTGTAATCATTGAATAGTTTCTACATGCTCAGGTCCTAATTTACGACAAATGTGTTGAGCAAAAATTCATTTTAGTATTTTTTTTTGAGGTTTTTATTAACAGTAGATTGGACCAAGCAGTAATTAATTGTTAATCCTTAGATTTCCTTATTAAATGCAGTTAAAAAAGGATTTCTTCTGTTTTGAATTGAATAATAGACTAACAAGCAATAGATTCACCTGATGGTACCTAAGTAATTAACACTACATGTGGACACCAGCAAAACTAAAGTCACATGTGTGCCGCTGGATTTTTAAGAAGGAATACACTCTTTCTTTTAATAATAAGAGTTATATCCAACAAGTCAAATTCATATTTAATACTTCTTTTTATCATATTTTTAACATATTGCTGAACTTTGCTCCTATTCAATAAAAGGCATGAAGATGTGTCAGTCAAAAAAAAAATTAATGTCAATATTGATTTCATGCATTTTTGACATAATAACTTATAGGTAACATGTCAATGCAATACACTGCCATTTAATTTTTTTATTTAATCTGGGTATTATTTATAGGAATTATTTTAGTTATTCTTCATTCTATGCCGAAATTAAGAACTAAAATAAATTAAGAATTCCTTCGGTTGATGTAACCTTATGTCCTTAGGTTCATTGAGTTTCTTTTTAAAATATAGAGCCTTTTGATGCTTAAATAAGTGCGACAATTAATCATTTCACTGCTTGGCCATCTACTGCATATTTTGGTTCAGAGGAATGTCTGTTTTATCTATTGTTTTTGTGGCGGATTACATATCTAGGCTAAATGTACAACTATTACTATTTCTTATTTATTGGTATATAACTTGATTGGTGCTGCTGTAATATTATCAGTAGAGGGCATTGGAAATGGAAATACTTTAGAAAAAATTAAATCTGAGTAAAAAAAAACTGGTTTACAGATAAAGGTAATTCATAAGAACCTCTTTCGTCACCACCTCTAAAAGAGTTCTAGTCAGAACAATATAATCTAACCTCCTTAATATTTATTAATCCAATGGCAAGAACTCAGATCTCTTCTAGGTGCGATGAAGGAAAACTAAAGGATTTTTGTGTGGACAAATAAATTCGCGATGTAACTAATTTTTTTTCTTCAAAACTGTACAAACTCAAAGAAATCCATATACAAAACCAAGCATATTAGAAGTTTATTACAATGCTTATGTCTACTTTTGTGTACATCTAGATTATGAAAACAGTCTTACGACAAGCTTGACATTCTTTGAGAACCATCTAGAACTTTCCATTTCCAATGCACTCAAGACGAATAAGGTTGATATGTCTTCATCAGGATGCAAAAACAGTAAGGACCTGAGTAAGGCGGGGAACACATTAGTGCCTCCTTCGTGACTTACGTTCACAGCCGAAGGGTTTCTCACTGTCTCCGGGCACCTCGTATGGAAGAGTACCTTGAGCGCGTTTGCCTCGCCCGCGACCCTGCAAAAATATTATATTTGATGTATAGTTTTAACTTACGATTTCAGGGTGCAAATTTACTGAAATAAACAACTAACTAGCCTTGGAGTCTCCATATGTTTACGAAGTCATTTGAAGTTTTAGGGGTGGTTTTGGGGATGGTATTGGTACTAATACCATCTCTGAACCCTAATCCCCAAAAGGCCAGTATCTGACTCGCAACTCCTGATTGCTGACCATCAGGTAATTTGTCACATAAAAAAGAAGATAAGGAGAAAGAAAAGTCATTAATTTGGCATTCCACACACCACACAAAAGATAATACTTCCTCGTATTGTTTCTTTACCATCAGGATCTCTACTAAAATCATATACATCTTTATTAATATACATTCATCAGTCATATAATAAAATATATATAGATAAAAGTGTTACACCAGAACTGATATCATACTCACAGCTCGGCCCCTCTTGGCGGGCGTGTCGTCTGGCTGTGACTTGCGCGTGCGCCCTCCTCTGGACCCTGGGCCGGTGGGCGTGGCCCCACCTCGCCGCTTGCGCCTGTTCGCATAAGTATCATCGTAGTAATCCTCATCCGATTCCGCTTCAGGTTCCTCACCAGTTTCCATTTCTTCCATTGCTAGTTCATCGTAGAACCATTCCTGAGGACAATGGTCAATTGTTATAATTGATTTTATAGATTTTTACACTATCGTTTAGTAAACAAAGTCCATAATATATAGAAAAGTCTGACAGCTCCAAATTAAAAGAAAGTTAACTTTTAATTCTGAATGTATTTTCCAATTGAGCTAATAATTGGTAAGAAAAACACACACATAAAAGATTTGACTATGTGACTCTGACATGGTCATGTTTCACATGTATCAATGCTGTCCATAAAAATGAGTCCCTAGCAGAGTTTGTAACCTCATCAAATTTTTGAAATGTGTAAACCATGAAACAGTAAAAAGAGGAATTAATTACCTTAGGATCATCCTTAGCTGCAGTCTGTGAACCGTCTCTACTGTCATCACCAGCAAGTGCATCACCCGGCACTCCAGAGCTGTTCTCTCCTTCACCCGTATTGTCCAGGTTATCAGAAGCTCCCGTCCATCCCCACCGCGTAGATGACATTGTTAGATATTGGCGGCGGGCTTTGCGCCATCTGTTTATAAGGAAGAATAAGAGATATTAATCTAGTCCATTGGTGAAATTGATATAGTATTTACTGTAAAGGTTATAAGGAATTAAGGGTTAAGATCTGACTCTCCAGAGTTAGGCATAGGGTTGATCTTTACAAAAACTCATATTTGTAACCATTTTGTGGATGAAGGGTACAAAACTGAAATTTCTTTTGTACTCAATGAAAGTACTAACATTTATTGAAGCTAAGGATTTAAGACACTTTACAACCAATCGCATTATGCATTAATTAATTTATATTTATATGGAAACAAACCTCTGTGCGGGGTATGTGTAAACTTGTCCTTCCTTCTGGCCGGGCATGCGCTGTCTTCTTGTCATGAACAAATTGCAGTGGCTCTGTGCAACACCTGTAACAAAATAACAATATATTTAAACAACCAAATCTGTTTGATTAAATGCAGGATATAAAACATAAGGCTGTGCGTCTGAATGAAAAAGAATAAATGTATTGCAGTTTACTTCTAACCACCAATCTGGAAGTAATTGAGGAAGCCCTATGTTCAGCTGACATCCAGAAGCCAATATGATGGCATTTAAGGGTAAATAAACTATTTCTGTGATCTGTAATTGTTGTTTTAAATCTCGAATGTGTTATGTTAGTAATAAGCATCAGTATTTATTCTACACTCAACAATCTGCTAGCCTAATCTTGATACTCAGGCTTTTTCAAGATATATGCCACTCAGCTTTAAATGTAATACAGAAAAGAATAGAGTTAATTGGAACTTTATTCTAAACTTCTGATTTACTTCTCATTTCCATTTTATACCAAGAATGACATTCTTAAATCTCATATTATGGGTTCTAAAAGACAAACATTTATTTTCTTTGTACAGTGTTCTAAACATAATTTAGATGTTAAACATGAATTCCTAAACAATTCCTTGGTATTGATTATGATGATTCCAAAATATTGAATTGTAAGATCTAGAAAATTCTCTCAAATGGTATCAAGCCTGAAGGATGCAGAACAATTTTGTTTATCTAGCAATTTCAAATCAATCAATGTTACAGAATTCAGAATTCGGTCCTTTACATCAACTTCATAACCAAGCCTAGGTTACGCCTAGGATATCTAACCATGTTTAGTACTTACATTACATTGTACTTCGATCAAAGTTGGTTCGATTTTTAGACAGAGATGGCCAAATGGAAACGTAGTTTATAAGACAGAGACAAGTGTACTTTGATAACATCTCATAAAACCGAGGCACTAACAAATAATTAGTTGTTATCAACAAATAGGCCGGTAATAACAAATAAAAACAAGATAAAAATCTACCTATTAAGTAAAGCCGACTATTTCGATAAATTTGTAAATATTTAGCTATTAAGGTGGGCGTAAACGCGTTGAAGTGCTAATGAGAGAAATCGATAACTTACCAGTCTGTGTGTCGATAAACGGCATACGCATCCTCCTTTCCGCACATAGTCGCGAATTGAAGGTTGAAGAGTTCTCAATAATCTCTTTGTAACTCGGATCATTGAGAAAACTGGAACAATCAATGCAAAAACAAACATCAGTAACATGCACTTGACCATATCACTATACACACGAAGACTATATTATTTTTATTGTATGTTGTATACAAAGCTACAAAGTACACGTTTCTGAATGAAAATATTCGATTTACCTTTCAATTTTTGATAAATTTGAAGGATTCACTATCTGAATCTCGGCCGCCGCCATTTTAATTTTTATTAGCAGACGCTACTTTGGTGACGTCCATTGACGTTTAGCTGGTTCCGGTTAGGTTGCCAATACTTTTTTTCTAATATCTACCTTTTTAAGATTACGGATAACTTTCGTAGCTATGGATTAACTTTACAAGCAGATTCCAAGTTAATACTTATCTCTATTAGCTAACTTGCAGAAATGACACTTTATTTCTGCATCCTAACTGAAATAAATAAGGTTTTTATTGAAAGTGATTGATGGTAGTTTTCAGAAATCGTACGAATGACATAAGTTGGCAATACTAACCAAACGTCAAGCTTGTGACTGGTCATCAGTGGACGAATCGTGTGTCGGGCGCATTTTCAGTAATTGTTGATTGGAGATCTCCAAATATTACACTGATTATTGGTTACTGTGTTTTTATTAACTTTGGAAGCGGTTACTAATTTTCTAATAGCGATTTTCCGATAATTAATCTTGTTGGAAAGTCTTTCTGAATTGTGAAAACCTCGAGGTCGCTGTGTCGTGGGATTGATAGGTACAAGATGTCCGTGTGTTTCTTTGTGCCTGCGTAAGTTCCTCTTTTGATAATATTATTTTTTGCATTCATAATATTTTAACATTAATTAATCGGCAATATTGTTTTAATTAATTATTTTATTGTATACTTTTAATAATTTCTTAATTTACCTATAAAGTGTTATTTTATAACTTTACCGGTATTGATATGAGTGCGTTCTGAGTTTGTTTTTAATAAATTGTCGATAGTTTTCTTTTATAAACTACTTGCCAAATGTTTATCATGTTACGTAGAGAAGTATTTAATAAGTACCATCTACCTATACATATTAATAAAGTATCTTTAGTCCACCTCAAAATTTAAAACGGAGATATCTAAATGATATTGCACTACTTACAATTAACGCGCCATAATGTTAAAATCCATTTTACACTTATAAGTACACACAGTAGATTAATCGTTCGAGAAATCGCTTACCTACCTACCTATATTAGGCTGAAATAGTTCAAAAAAGAACAAGCAACATGAACTCGCTACCAATAACAAAACCGCACGGTACGCTAACCGCTCAACCGCTATGGTTTTCCTTGCCTTGCCGGAGTCTGTGTTCCCCGAAGGGTGTATTCAAGACCCAAGTGAATAGGTCGCTTAAGGGTAGACGTTTTCCAACGCAGGCCACATCATAATTTTACTGCCTGGCGAAATAGAAGCCAAACGCCAGCCATTGCTTGTTATCAGTACACAACTTTAAAAAAAAAACTAGATTTAATTTGGTTAATTTAGGTATGTACATTTTATTGCTTTTAAGAACATATTGCGTTTTGCAGTAGGTAAAGCTCGAAAAACATCGATTAATGGCCACATAATACAAATACATTCTAAGGACTGATTTTTCAATGGTTAGATAAAAGTTAACTAAGGAATAATTATGATGCGGTCGCGTCACAATGTTTGTACTTATAAGACAGTGACAGCAACTATTTTAGTACTCAGATAACATTTATCAGACTATTGAAAAATTAGCCCTAAGCATATTATAGAACTTAATCTTTTCTTTCTATATTTTTTATTAACTACTAGCTATTCTCGCGCAGTTTCACCCGCTGCTCGGCTCCATTTAATCGTAGCGTGATGTTTTATAGGCTATAGCACTCAGGAACATTGTAGCTATCTATCAGTGAAAGAATTTTGACAATCCGACCAGCGGTTCGAATGATCACCCCCTACATACAAACTTACAAGTTTTACCTCTTTATAATATTAGTATAGATCGAGACTGGCTGTTAAATTGTTCCCGACTCGAAACAAGTGTTCTCTTGTAATTATTTGCGGAAGTCGAGACTCCTGTTATTAGGAGAAACTAATGTTAACGCACAAACTGTTGTCTCGTAGCTCTTTTGTACAACTCGCGAAGTTCTTTGGCGAAGTACATGCTCCGCCAACTTTGGCGTGCGGCACTATAGCACGGTAATATTATAGTACCTATAAGTACTAGTAGCGTACTAGCTTTTGCCCGCGACTCCGTTCGTGTGGAATAGTGACTTCCCGCAGATTTTTGCTATAAAAACTATCCTATGTCCTTTCTCGAGCTCCAAACTACGTCTGTACCTACCAAATTTCACAGAAATCAGTTCAGTAGTTTAGGGTTAAGAAAAGCCAGACAGACAGACAGAGTTACTTTCGCATTTATTTGCAATGAGCTCCTTCTTTCTCTTTCCTATGCCACTTCGAAGCTTATGACCATTTACAATACCGCCAACGTATCTTGGCGAGTCTGAAGTTAGCCGATTAGCTGCGCAGTACACAATTTTGTTCCTAAAAGATCCATTGGACAGACAAACGGCTAACTTCAGACTGCGCAGCTAATCTGCTACATAACATAAAATAACTAATCTCCTGTTAAATCTCTTGTCAAGTCATCTGATTGGTTGTTAATAATTCAGTCAACCAATCAGATGACTTGAGAAGACATTAAATTGATTTTAACATTGATCGGCCTTTCGGAAACCGGGTGTAAGTATCTTCATTTGTTCTGTAAACTTTTAAACCTTTGTACATTGTACATTGGTGATTTTCGAGTTGAATTAGAAAATTCAACTCGAAAATCAACTTTATGACCTAGGACAAAAGTAACAAACTAAGTGCTTATAAATTTTAAAAGATGTATCGTCATTGAGTAAATATTTTTGATTCAAACATGATGTTGTTATGTATTAGGTATGTCACCGATCTCGCACAAGTCCGTACTTACCTATAACCTTAAAATACGCAAATGTTTTTGATGCGCAATACATATCAAGTATAGTAGTTAGTAGTAGTATCAAGGAAATATTAGCTACTATAATCATATTCTGATAAGAAAATCAGCCTTTATGGCCGTGATTCGGAATCTTACTGGGTAATATTATAGGGTAATTGCGAAAATAAGTTTGTTTTTGTTTTTCTATATCCCTTTACATACCAACCGGCACTTCGACGGAGAAGGACAAATAACCGAAAAGTTAACTCCGCAAATAGCTGCGTATAATATAGCTAAATAATTATCGCGATAATTGATGATATAAAACAATGAAATATATACCTTAAGTCATTTGTTTAGTGATCAAATTACACCTACGATTAACGTAACGTCCATTATCGCGATAATGAATGGCATTTCCCGTTAGTGCATAGCCGTTAGTCGTTCCGAAAAGTATTAAAATATTAAAATTACTATCTATGTTGTGCTTGTTCTTAGATACAACCCCAAGACTACTGAGCAGCCGAAGGCAATTTCTGTGGGTTCAAAGTATATCTAGTTATATTATATTTTTGTCACACGATAGTCATAACAACATATCCGTTTTCTACCTGGAGGCTTATACGTAGGACGTTAGGTACAAATCGTGAACAACCTTTTTATTTGTGTAGGTACTAGTAGATATTTTCTTACGATTTTGTCCACATGAAATGATAAAACTGGCGAGGTTTCCAAAATATTGTAAATATAATATTAAATATAATATAATATTGATTACCAAAAAATATCGGTAGAATTGAGGGCTTCAATCTTTTCTTAAGTAAGTTAAAAAGCCTCCGTACACATTTCTAGAAAATTACAAACCTCAAATAGTAACAACAAATACGTCGTTTGCAAACTCTACATTGATCTGGTACAAAAATGTCACGCACGTGTTCCTATTTTCTATAAGAATTATGTTCTTGACGGACCTTCACTCATTCCACAGTGACCAGGCCGGAACCTCAGGCGTGGCAGAAGAAGTGGACAGTGACATCATAGAAGATAACTCCCAGGTCGAATCCCCACAGCAGAGTCTGCAGCAATTCTGGTGCAAAGTCACAGAAGACATCAGTAAAGTTAATGCGGTACGTACAATAGAACCGGTTATTAAACCACCTATAGATTATTAAGCTCAGGGTTGAAGCGAGAATCAATCCCGAAAACAACATAGTCACATCTATGCAGTTATATTGTATTCAACTCAAGGAACAGAAATGAAATCCAATTGCCAGATTCGTGATGTACGCTACCATAAGCGCGGGTCTGCGGACGGCGAGTAAGGGTAGCTCGCTGTCCGACCAGAACCAGCCCCAAACTTATGGCGCGTAGCGTTCTGCGTGCGCTTCAAAGAATAAATAAAGCACTAAAGACAGGGCCATACAGGGCCGATGTTCAGCTGGGGTTGCGAGACTAGCGCAATAAAGTACCGCGGCCTCGGTTTAAAGCAGGAGAAGGAACGGGGGGTTTTTACTTTAGTCAGTAAAAGCAGACTTTTACTGAGGGTAAGGGAAAAGGGAAAGTGTCAGAACACTTTCCCTTTTCCCTTACCCTAGGCAATATAAGTCATTTGATGATTTCCCTCTCACAAAAAAAAGTTTGTGGTGTACAAAGAGTTGGAGCCATACTTCGACACGAATGGGCTGAATCCAACGTCACATCATTACCTACATAAAAACGCAATGGCGAAAAAAGTAGCGACGTAGAGACTTCCTTCACAAAAATCCTTCAATGGGCTCTGTAAACTCCTTTAATGTTGCGCGTGCTCATGATCACTTACGATTAGTAATCAGGCTGGTCGTATGTCTGCCCTATACCATAACAAAATTTGTTCTTTTTTTCAGGATGACTTCAAATCCCAAGCTTTGCCTCTCGCCCGTATAAAGAAGATTATGAAATTGGACGAGGAGGTCAAGATGATTTCTGCTGAAGCCCCGGTGTTATTCGCTAAAGCGGCTGAAATATTCATACATGAGCTTACACTGAGAGCGTGGGCGCATACTGAGGATAATAAAAGACGAACTTTGCAGGTAATCCTTATATTAATCCCTTCATAGTATAAAACAAATTCTCTTTCTCTGTCCCTATATCCCTATGTATGATTAAATCTTTAGAACTGCGCATCGGATTTTGATGTGGTTTTCTTTAATAGGCATAGAGTGATTGAAGAGACAGGTTTATATGTACATCATCATCATCATCATCAGCCTATACTGAGCAAAGTGCCCACTGCTGAGCAAAGGCCTCTTCTCACACAGAGAAGGTTTGAGCATCAATCACCACGCTTGCTCAATGCGGGTTGGCGATTTCAAACTTATAATTAGAAATTATAAGTCCAGGTTTCCTCACGATGTTTACCTTCACCGTATGTCAGTGGTGTCTAAATAATCATAGAAAGTACGTATAACTTCGGAAAAAGTCACATTGGTACTTGCCAGGCAGGTTTCGAACCTACACCCTCATGCATGAGAAGCGGGCTCCTTAACCTCGGGGCCACCACGACCTTATATACAGGGTGTAAGGGACAGCCTTCCGCAAACTGATAGGGTGGATTCAGTATATCGTCTTAAGTTGACCGGTACATGAAATTATTTCAGGAACGTTATGGGAATCCAATTAAACCGATTTGTTTCATTACCTTACACGCAATGTATCGCTACCACCGCAAACGCACGCAGCGAACGGCAGCGCTTTTAGTATTATTACTTTACACTATGGCGCCGCGACCTTACCTTTCGGACAAACGGTCGCGCTCGCGCCACGTTTTAATAACAATAAATTATTATTTACAAGATAGCCGCATTACTTACAAAAGACAATTTAATAATCGCGCTCACGCCACGTTTTAATAACAATAAATTAATATTTAAAAGATAGCCGCATTACTAACAAAAGACAATTTAATAATCGCGCTCGCGCCACGTTTTAATAACAATAAATTATTATTTAAAAGATAGCCGCATTACTTACTAACAAAAGAAAATCTAACAATCATAACATGGTAACTGATAAATGATAAAAAAAGAAAAATGCGTAGGTAGGTACCTTAGAATCGCTCCGGTTTCCGGCTCTGGAAAGCATTTGTGATGCGGTCTCGCATTTCGTACTCACTTGCACACGCACTCACAAACACTTTTTCTTTTACGTAACCCCACAAAAAGGGGCCCAAATGGGTTAGGTCTGGGGATCGTGCTGGCCACGGTTGCGGTCCAAACCTACCTAAACTACGTTTAAATAGGAAAGCACTGGTAAGTGGTAGCGTCTCGTTACGTTAGCGAACCAATTCCAAAATCCACGTAGGTATTGGTCTTCCGGCGCCTTTTTGTCTGGGAACAATGGGCTGGTTTTCTAGCAAGCGTTGATAGTCACCAGTAATTATCCTGGAGTCTGATGGATGCCGACGGTCAGGATACCTACACTACTACAACACATTATCATCTCCCCATAATCACGCGCGCTAAACGTACCTAGGTAGTAATTTCGCACAATTTCTACAACAAAACTTCACTACACTTCACACACTACATAACTAATAAAACTTAACAACACGACTTATAACAAAACTTTTAAGCCGAATGCGCGAGCGATCCGTCCCGACACACGCTCGCGGAACACAAACAGTAACATCGCAGCAAGGCATAATGGCGACTGCATGTGATGAGACACACACAAACATAAATCTGTTGTTGCCAATTACATGAAAATTACAAAATTTCGGGGTAAAAAATAAAAAATTATGCATGGTCGTAATTTATCATTCTGTTATTTTTTGTAGAGAAATGAATTGATTAAATCAATTTAATTCTAATTTCATTGTTTAGTTAATTTAGAATAATAAAAGTGCAGTGTGATAGAAAGCTGTGCTTCCATTCCAGGGAGATTGTGTTTAATTTCTGGCTCGACTATCAATTCATGGCTATTGTGAAGCCATGTAAATCTGTAAGTAGTTTAAAAACTAGCCAGTAATCGCTTAAAAAGAACAATCAATTAATAAATTAGGTAGTATTTGTAAATGCTTTAAAATTAAAACTAGACTAATCTTTATTTATTTTTTATTCAATTTATGTGCGCGACAAGATTTTCATTAATTGATTAATGAAAATCTCATCAATGTGATTATGAATGCAAAGGAGTTCTCAAGTTTTAGATAAATTTCGATAGTTCTAACATTTTCGTTTACAAAGGTAGAAAGAGAGAAAGGTAGAAGAGGTAACAAAAGTTAAAAGTTGGCAACACTGGTTCAATCGACAGAAAGGGACGCAGCTATTCTGTACGTTGGACGGGATCGTAGGTATACCTACGGCGCGGCGATCGGCGCGGTGGGGCGCCGAGCCGCTGCGCCGTGACCGCGGTGCGGTGAGTTCAAACGACTCGCGCTAGGTAGAAATTGAACAGCTAATTTCATGCGTAGTTCTTTAGAGAATTCACACAACCATTGCGTATTTTTTTGTTTTAGCTGTGTTATTTACATTAATGTTATTCTTCATACATAGAATGTAATTATACATTGAAATAGAGGTGTAGGAACTGAAAAAACGAAAAAAAAATTTAAAATTTTCCTGAAAGAATTTTCACTGGAATATGATTCAGAATAAGGAGCTGAATGCACCCTGTTAATTTGTGGAGGGCTGTCCCTTACACCCTGAATATTATATGTACAATCATCTAATAAATAGTGAAGACATTTTAGTATCAGCATTGTACCTGTCTAAACTGGGGCTAGATACTTCGGAGGCAATGAGCCGGCTCCACTGGACTGATACAGTGGGGTAGGAAAGGATGCATCACTGTTTCCACTGTGAATTTGTGAAAATGTTCTTAAAAGCAAATTAGAGCAGATCCACCATACAGAACTAAATCTCAGACGGCAACTATTTTATATAACAAAAAGACTGAACATTTTTTTTCTATTTTCAGCGCAACGACATAGCAATGGCGATATCAAAGTGCGATCAGTTTGACTTTCTGATCGATATAGTTCCGCGACAAGAGGTCAAACCTAACAAGCCGCGCTACGATCACGCGCCACGGAGTAGTCATATTGACCAGGTAACACTGAACTATAAAACATTATCAACAGACTTTGTCAGCTGACTTTTGGTTTATTTTTCCACATTTGGATTTTCTCCTGTGTCGTTGGCGTATACAAATACACAACACATTACACAGTGTTGTTCGAAGCGGTAAGGGTACCCGCGACACGTTGCACAACAGCCAGTTGCCTAGCCACTGCGCCAATTATACACTGAAAGTCCTCCCCTTCACATAGGAGTATGCGCCAACCATGCAGTCAAACTGTCCCTCCACATAAGAGGTTTTTGGCAATATTTTCATGCTTCATCGATCGTTGCCGATGCCATAATAACTTGAATTAGAAGTACATAAACTATTATTTCGAGATGTAAAACTAAAACAAATTAATTTAAATAAAACCTGTAATGTCTTTCAGGTGGCCCACCATCAAGCTGCTTTACAGAACGCTGCGCAACCACAGATAGTTTTACAGCCGTGTGCACAGGTAATACAGATAATAAATTAGTATTAAATAAAGTTCAACTGCTTAATCAAACTTTATTGATAGAAGTCTCTTTGTATTCATATACAATGAATCTGCAATCAATATTGGCAATGATCATAATCTAGTCTTTAACATAGAGCTATTACCTATATAAAAATAGTTAAATATAGAACAATTACTTTTACCTATTTACCTTGTCTATAGATCTCTTTGTTAAACACTTTGAAATACCTAATTATTCTTTTGATAATTATTGCCATTGTGTTAATTTCATTTTTTTGAATACAAATTATCCTCCTTAAACAAGTTTTATCTTTAGTGTAGATTTAAACTATTGAGTAAGGTTTTCAATATTGAATCTTATTCTCACCTACCTTCAATTCTAAATACAAAACCTGGCTCCATGGTGTAGAAAAACCTTGTTTTGTAATGAAGGCCTTATATGTTTCAGACTTCGTCAGCAACGCCATCAACGTCATCAAGTAACGTAGCAGTGTCTCAGCAACCAGTAACATTAGTACAACAGGTCCTTACACCCTCCGGAGAGCTCCAGCAGTTACCGGTTAGTCATCCCTGTCTTTGCCGCTACTCTCTGATGGTGTCACTATGTAGTATAAAACAAAATTGCCTATTGTTCCTATATCTTTGTATGCTTAAATCTTTAAAACTAAGCAATGGTAAGAAATATAATAGAAATAGAAAACATCCCTTACTTTAAGCACAACGTCCCTTACCTTACTTTTTTACGATTTAACTAATAAGTATTCTTTAGTGCCATAAATGAGGCTATACGCATTTAGAGACTAACCACCCGTGCTGTTACTGTGAAGTTTCGAAAATGAAAATACTATGTACTTAGTCAAATAAGAGCGCGCAAGATTTATATTAAAAAATATTTATTTAATTAATACACGTCTGCTCAGCATGAGCTTTAAGATGACAATGAACTGATCTGAACGCTTAAATCTAGGTTACATGAGCTTATATACTACTTGAGGGCTTTTACATGTGTGTGTCTGTGTCTGGACCTCACAGTTGGCCAGCAACAGCAATCTGTCGATCACATTTCTCTAACTGTTTTGGCAAACATTAATTTTATGAGAATTAACAATTAGGAACTTAAGTCTAGTGGTTACTTGGAACCGCTGGGTGGCATGGCGTGATCTTTGCTTATGGTAACTATACGAGGAAAGGATTGGCTACACATAACTCCTCCCTCCGTAAGTGCAAAATCATCATCCGAAGGTTCATCACGAGGCTGATGATTTTGATTCGGCTTACGTACTAATACATGTCTATAACGATACATAGCTATCATTAACATAATAAGTAAAATGAGGTAAATTACAATAGTTCCTATACTAACACTGTGCACATTCACAAAATGCCCTTCACTATTTATCACTTCACTGTTGTCTTTTAAGGCGTGTGATAGAAACTGTAGATTTTCTAAGTTGATCTCGTCTAGGCTGATAGTTTTCCGTGGCACGGTGTCCTTTGGTGTCATGATGCTAGGTAAGTGTATAGCTGGTGAGCTGCGGAATTCAACATCTCCTGTCTGGAGACGGTGTTTTCTTAAAGTTGTTGTACCAAGTTTTACTTCACAGGCGTTGTTCAGGGTTATGATGTAGGTGCCCATGATGTCGTGTTGGCTCATGTCGTTGCCGCAGTATTCTGTTAAGAATGTAGAGAAACCTGCGAAAATTATCCAAGAGTCTGGTTGTATGGCTTTTACTTTAATCGTAGATGCATTTACTGGTACAGGCAGGCACGATGTTATCTTCATAGAGAACGTCATCAAATCTGTAATGCATTTGCTTTCCTCTTCTGAAGATACGTTGCTGTCGTAACAAAGGAACTTTCCTTCGTCTATTTCTCTGCAAGGCTGAGAGAGCGATACTATTTTCGACCCTTTCGCAAGGATATGGGAATGTTTAGGTGTTAATATGAATGATAAGTCAAGGTGGGAATTGTACATAGGAAAAGGATGTAAGGTATAATAATTATAGACATCTGCTTGGACCGTTGGTACTGACATAATAAAAGTTATTTGTTTGCCTTTTACATAAGCTTTGATATCAATACAATGTTCAATATTAACTAAGTTTTCAATAGTCACAGGAAAAGGTAGCCTATCCGTTTTCTCAATGTCTATGAGAATGTTAAATAGTTCAGTTGTATTTAATATAGATTGATGCAATACATTAACTCTACTAAATGCTACTGCTGTTTCTACTTCATCTAAGCGGGTTAATAATATTTGAAAGTTATGAATTAACATATTATATGTATTTAAAACAAGGCTCTTACTTCTTTGGAACTGGGTGTTATTCAAAATTTCTTCAATTTCCTTAATAGTTTTTTCTAATATTATAAAGTTGTTTCTCGTTGAGTTGGTAATGTTAACAAATGTATCGACCATCTCGGAAACTAAAGTAATTTTATTCATCATTACATTTTGTTTCGATTGCATACTGCTTATCAATTTATCGTATCTGACTGCATCATCATTGTCTAAGTTTCCAGTAAGAGCTTTAATTATAGATCCAACAGGATTGATAAGTCCCCTTCTTATTCTCATGGTTGGAATTAATTGATTATATCGTTCTATGGTTATATTCATTATATATTGGGTTTGCAACTCAGCATCAACGAGATTACCATCTAAAACGTAAATGTCTAATTTTTCTTTCATATAACTAAATATTTCATAATACTTTCCTATGTTGTAATCTAAATTCTTATGAACTAAATCTAAGTCTAAGATCTTAACTATGTGCCAATTATAGAGGCTTAGCGAGGCTTGTCCTTCTTTAACGGGAAGAATTCCCGGATTATCTTCAATCCTTTGAAGTTGAAGGGCCAGGCTCAGGGTCGCTTGCATCGCTATCACGAGGGCGAACCTGTGAAGGACGCTTAATGTCTTTAACTGGTATTTTCTTTGTCCTACGGGCTTTATTAGTAACTGTTACCGTATTCCTATTTAGTTCATCTATGACTGTTGCCTTTTGGTATCTAGGCTTATCCTTGCTACGTCTAGTATTGACTCCTTTCATATAAACTTGGTCACCTATCTTTATATCGAATTGTTTTTCTCCGCCGCGTTTTTCTTTAATCTTTTCTTTGGATTGTAACATTTTATTCGATAGATAATTGTATAGATATTTAGTACGCTTAACATGATCGGTTACTAATTGTTGGGTGTAATATTTATTAAAGTCTACCGCAAAAGCGCTTGAGGCGTCGGTATGTCCGAAGGCTACTTCAAATGGAGTTAAGCCAGTAGTGGAATGAATAGATTGGTTGTAAGCCATGATAGCATAAGTCATGACAGATGCGGCGTCAGTTATCTTCCGCTCATACTTAGCTAGTCTATAAATTTCTATGATAGTCGAGTGAAATCTTTCTACCAGTCCCATAGAATTTGGGTTATGTGGCGTCCCTATGTGAAGATCTATTTTGTAAAAAGCTAACATTTCTTTTAAAAGGTTATTATTAAATTCTGATCCTGGGTCGGCACTGACTTTTAAAGGAACACCATATATAGAGAAGTATTTTATTAGTGCTCTTATAACTTCTGGTGTGGATCTATTTGGTACTTCGAATGCTTGTCCTAGCTTACTGAATGCGTCTATTATAGTAAGGAAATATGTTCCTTCTATTGAAAACATATCTATGAATATTTCTTGAAAAGGTCTATTTTGTGTTTGAGTCAACTGTAATTCAGGTTTTAATGGTTTTCTATCGTACTTCATTTGCTTACAAAGGTCACAAGAGTTGATTATACTGGCTACGGTTTGTTCTAAGTTATTCCAATAGTATGTTCTTTTCAAATGGGCTACCGTTTCTTTGATGCCACGATGGCATGTTTTCCCGACGTGGTATTTTAGTACTATTTCTCGTTGTTCGTTTTCATCTTCTACGTAAACGACTCTTTCAGTACATTCGTAGATGTTTACTGCATCCTTTTTAAATAGGGTTGTAATTACTTTTGAAAATTGTTGACGGTGACGTTGATCTTCGAAATAAATGTAATATTTAACTTTTGGGCGAATATAAGCTTTTAAATAATCTTTAATTAAATCTGGGTCATCGATAGGTAAGTGTACTTCGAACACCTTTTGCTTATCTCGGGATAAATCTTTAACGCTATACTCGTTTTTATGCCAAGTATATACTAATATCTGATTTGGTTTAGTATCAATGGCTTCTTTTAATATGGGAATACCAGAAGAATCGGTATTTTCTTCTGAATGGACTGTTGCTAAGGAAGGAGAGTCTGCTCTTTCCGAGGCTGTGACTGTTTCGCTTCCTACTGATGGTATCGAGTAAGGCGATCTAGGTCTAGCCTTAGAATCTCTAGATGAAATGGTAATATTGTCGCTTTCATCTGATGATATGATAATTGTTTTCGAATCGTTAGTATTGACTATCATTGACACGTCATCTAATGCATTGACTTTTATTCTGGATAGTGCATCTGCGTTGCTGTTTTGTCTACCTGGTTTGTATTTGATTTCGTAGTCGAATTCAGAAAGCCTAAGTCTCCATCTGGTGAGTCTACTTCCTGGTTCTTTAATTGAGTTTAACCATACCAGTGGTCTATGATCACTTAGTATAGTGAACTTCTTACCGTATAGGTAAGGCCTAAAATGTTTGCAGGCCCAAACGACTGCTAATAGTTCCTTTTCAATAGCACTATAGCGCGTTTCGGCATCATTAAGCGTTCTACTAGCGAATGCTATTGGTCTATCGCTACCAATAGGTCCTTGAGATAAAACCGCTCCTAATGCGAAGTTAGATGCATCTGTAGTTAAAAGAAAAGGTTTTTCGAAATCGGGAAATTGTAATAGTGGTGCATTGGTAAGCAATTCTTTACATTTTTCAAATGCATCTATGTATTCTTTAGTAATTGTTACTTTATTTTTCTTTTTAAGGCAATTAGTTAATGGTTGTGTTATTTTTGAGAAATCTTTAATAAATTTACGGTAATAGCCTACTAATCCAAGAAAACTTTTTATTTCCGTTGGTGTTTTAGGCAGAGGGAAATTTAATACAGTTTTAATTTTATCGTTATTTGGTTTGAGACCATCTTTTGTTATAGTGTGACCTAAATATAAAACTTCTTTCTTTAGAAATTCACATTTGTCTAGCGTGACCTTAAGGTTCGTCTCTCTAAGTCGGTCAAATATTTTCCTGAGTTTATCTATGTGTTCTTGTAAGCTAGTTGAATATACTATTATGTCATCTAAATATACTAGACAATGTATGCCTTGTAGTCCGCGGAGCACATTGTCCATAGCTCGTTGAAACGTAGCTGGTGCTGTCTTTAGACCAAAGGGCATTCGAGTAAACTCGTAATGACCTGATTGGGTTGTGAATGCTGTTTTTGGTTGGTCCTCCTTTTCTACCTCCAATTGATGGTAGCCACTAGCTAAGTCTATTGTACTAAAGTAGGATGCTTTTCCTAGTCTGTCGAATAAGTCTGTTATGTTGGGCAGTGGATATTTATCATCAATTGTTATTTCATTAAGTCTCCTATAATCAATAACCATTCGGAATTTTTGTTCACCCGAGGCATCCATTTTTTTTGGAACTAGGTGTACCGGGGCACTCCAGGGTGAGTGTGATTCCGTTATTACTTTGTTTTCTAATAATTTATCGACTTGTTTCTGAATTTCTAGATTTTGGCTAACTGGGTGTCTATATGGGCGAATGTAAATAGGATCTTCATTTTTTGTACGGATTCTATGTTTAACTTGGTTTGTAAATGACAAGGGTACGTGTTCACAGTGGAAGATATCTTTATATTCTGCACACAGGTTTGATATTAGATGTTTTTCTTCTGTATTTAGGTGGTCAAGGCGTAATTTATTTAAGTTTTCATCTAATAATCTATTTAAGTTTGAGGTATCATGTAAGTTATTTATTAGGCAACTATCTTGTAAATCTTGGTGCATATTGTATACAGTAAATGGTTTTTTAAATGTTATAGTCATTTCAGTATCAGTGGTGTTCTGAATAATTGTTTGAGCTAAAGAGTCTACACAGTTAACTAACGCATCGGGCATACGAACTCCTGGGCAGAATTCGAGGCGATTTAAAATTGCATTGCCGTTGTCTAACGTAGTAGGCACCTTAACGCGTGTTTCCGATCTAGGTGGTACTTTTATTTGGTAAGATGGGTTATATAAAATAGGTATTTCTGTAGTATTTGTCCTTAAAACCTGATTTTTCATATCTATGTTAGCTTCTAATTTCTTTAGTAAGTCTGAGCCTATAAGACCATTATATTGTTGATCTACGGTGTATATATAAAACTTATGATGGGTGTCTGTATTAAATGTGTCTGTTAAAGGAACGCATGCGACTTCATTATGCTGACTACGTCCGTGGGTACTGATAACTTCGAATGGTTCAAAGTCTTTATAGTACTGAAAGTACTGGTCAGCTAGTTCTTCGTTAATAAAAGATCGCGAGCTACCCGTGTCTATTAAAAAGAATGCTTCTATTTCTGGCAAATAGATGTGTGGTAGCCTAAGGCCACTATAGTTGAGGTGTATTACTTCTGTTGGTCTGGTACAGAGGCTTCTATTTGAAAATTTTCATTTTCCGTTTCGTTTTGCGTGCAGTTTAATTGATTATTATTATCGTTTTCTAAAATCTGTAATACATTATTTTCATCGAAAGTGCAAACTTGCTCGAAGTTAAAATCGTATTCAATGGGTTCTTCTAACATATTATTTCGTACCGTTCTCATAGATACGTCGGCGTTTTGTCTAGGCGGTTGGTTATTAATACCAAAACGAAATTGTTGGTTACCGGGTTTAAAGAAGCCTGATTGTTTGTAATTGTTCAGTGTTTGTGGAAGCTGCTGCGATTGATGAGGAATCCCGGGTTTTGGATTCGGATTTTGTGGCTGTGGTTTAACTCCCTGAGGTTGGAAACCAAATCGTTGGTTACCCAGGTTAGGGTTCGGTATGAAATTGGGTCTAAATGGGTGTTGCTGCCTAAAGCCTTGGTTATTTGTTGGAATTCCGAATTTGTATTGGGTCGGTGCTGTAAAGTTAGGTTTAGGATTATTAGGTGTACTAGGGTTTGCACTAGTAGTGTTGGTTTTATTTTTATTGCGAGAGTTATACCGCGTTTGAAAGTTGACTTCCTCTGTTACGATACCTAATGCGGATTCTAAATTGTCACATTTATTTAACCTCACAAACTTTATTAAATCCTCTGGTAAATTGTACAGGAAAACGTTTAAAGCTGTGTTGTTATATATTATATATTTTGCTGCCTTTATTCCTTCGTCCGTTATTAAATTCACCTTTGAGATTAGAGAGCTCCTAACATTTTGTATGCGGTGGCAAAAGTCTATGTAAGATTCGCCTTGTTTGATCTTGAGGTTTTCTAACTCTATGCTTAAGCAAGCTTCTGACCTGGGGTCACCGAAATGCTGGACAAAGAGTTCCTTTAATGCCTCCCATGTGGTAACATTTTCGCGTTCGCTTATTAATACAGCAGCTTTTCCTACCAATCTACTTGTTATACAATGGAATAAATAGGTTTGTTGTGCTGGGTTGTTTTCCCCTCGAAAACTTCTAATAACGTACTCACATTTCGATATAAAAAGGTTTAGTAACTTATCATCACCATCAAATCTAGGGATGATGCTTTGGATTTCCTTTGGTATTAGTTGAATATTCATATTGGTATTATTAGATTTACAATATTAATTTAACTTAAGGCAAATAATTAACGTTAATATAATTAACAAAATGGCGATGTAAGTCCAATTTGTTAGAACTATTCTAAAAATAGATCAGCGATTGATCAATTGTCTAAATTTGGCGATTTTTGTCCATAAATAGACGAGACGAATATCGGCAATGTCTAGTCCAATAAACGTAGGTAATTAGTAAGGTTCAGACAGGGAATGGAACAGAATGCGAATCAAGGGTCTACTCACAGTTTGCTCGATCCCATGCCGGTTCTGGTTCTGCTGCTGCTGAGGTTGCGCCTTCTTGACGAATTTATTTAGTAGGTTCTTTGCGGATTGAAGCCTATGCGACGAGGACTACGTTACGACCGATTCGCGTGTCTAGTTAACGATCACTTGTACGCGACTTGCTAATCCGACCCGGCTGCGCCAGTCAAATAAGAGCGCGCAAGATTTATATTAAAAAATATTTATTTAATTAATACACGTCTGCTCAGCATGAGCTTTAAGATGACAATGAACTGATCTGAACGCTTAAATCTAGGTTACATGAGCTTATATACTACTTGAGGGCTTTTACATGTGTGTGTCTGTGTCTGGACCTCACAGTTGGCCAGCAACAGCAATCTGTCGATCACATTTCTCTAACTGTTTTGGCAAACATTAATTTTATGAGAATTAACAATTAGGAACTTAAGTCTAGTGGTTACTTGGAACCGCTGGGTGGCATGGCGTGATCTTTGCTTATGGTAACTATACGAGGAAAGGATTGGCTACACATAACTACTTACAGAATAATAATGTTTACAATTATTAAGTATTGGTACCCAGAATTGGACCTGAAACCTCTAGCTCAACTTATTCCCAGCTACAAACTTCGGTGGGATTGGCAATGACTCATTAATGACAAGACTACATTCTTCAACTCTACCGTTTTTCAATTATAAACTCCTTGATTTCCAGATTCAACTAACACAAGCGCAGTTGAACATGATCCGACTGCAAGTACAGAATAACCCTAACCAGCCCATTATAATACAGGCACAGTCCCAGCAATCACCACAGATTATTCAGGTAACTACTTAAATTGATGAATCCTTACCGATATATGTAGTACATTGGATAATTGACAATGTCGCTACAACTTTAGTATACTTACAGCGCTTCTTGTTTTAACCGATCTTAATTGCTGAACATTATTACTCATTAGTAGTTCTACTAGTTATCACTAGACACTAATGATACAACCGCCAATACCGTTAGATTTACTAAAACGTTTTTATGTGATGGGATGGCAAACAAACAAACTGCGTATCTGATGGTAAGCAATCAGCGCTGCCCATGGAGACCAGTCCTTTTGCGAATTAGACATTCGAATATTTTGGATTGGGGAATGATTGGGTCTCCGGTAACCTCACTTATACGGCGAAACACAACGCTGTATTTGTTTCATGCCGGTTTTCTGTGGGCCGTGGTATCGCTCCGGTCGAACCGACTCATTCGTGCCGAAGCATGGCTCTTCCACACTTAAAATAGTTCAGAATGAATAAAGCATAAACTACCTATATTCAATAAGTATCATTATACTAATACTTACACAAGTTACACATGGAAGAGCCATGTATCTGCAGGAACTGGCTTAGTAAACGTCGGCCTTATTAAAACCAGCGTGAAACACCGCTTGCGTTTGGTCGTCATGTGTGAGAGGGTAACAGAGGTCCAATCCCTCCTCGCAATGGGCCGATAACACACATGTAATTCGCCTTAATATGATGGCTTGCCTTAAGGTGATCAAAATTAATCTCTTCTCAATTCGCAGGTCTCATCCCAAGGCCAGCATCAGCCCCAACAGCAGGTGTTCCTTGCTCAAGTAGCGACTTCACAGGACGACTCCTAGTACCACGACAACAGCACTCAGTGCGATGCTGACTCAGACTCTGATGAATAGGTGATAGTGATAGTGTTTAGTGTTTAACTTCAGTGATCAGTGCAGAAACTATCAAGAAACTGGATAAAAGATACTTTTTTTAACATTTCATTAGCATGAATGACGAAAAAAGTGTATAAGCTCATCAAAAATGACTTATTTACTAGTAAAAACCGGAATCCAAGAAGCTTGTATGAAATTTTGTCTTTGCCTACCGAAGGAGCGACAAACTTAGGCACCTACATATAAAATTTATTTTATTGTAGTATTATTTTTATTGCTGGATAAAAATTATATTATTATTCAAGATTGGAAAGTAAGGTCCATAAATTTACGAAAACATCATGATGGCCTAAAAATGATCAGATGCCTTGAAGGCCGCATAACAAGCAATTTCAAGTTACAGAGCTCTGGATAGACTTATCTATTTGTGAAAAATCGCAAGTTTGTTATCTTTTATCTGACTTCATTATATTGCTATTTTATAAGTGGCGTAATCAATATATGCTGCTAATCATTGTTATGAGTGCAAACAGTAATAATAATGATTCACGAATGTACACTATGAATATGCTTTTTGAAATTTCAGTACATATACACACATCACAGCCAGCAATTTTAGTTCCTAATACCAAACAGGCCATTAGGCATTTTAAGTTACTGTGTCCTGATTGTGTAACATTAATGTACCACATTTTGGAAAATAATTTGGCTTCTTATACACAATTATGTATAATACAATACTTATAAAGTTCACAGATTGATATGTAATAGGTATACTACCAGTATAATGAAAAATATTGGATAACATGCCAAAAAACATAAAAACCTTTTTGAAAATACAGTAACATACTTGCATAAAGCATATTGTATATAATATAATCTTTGTAGCTCAGTGAAATCATCTCTAGTTGTTTTTTACAATAATATATTATGTAAATAAGGAGTAACTTCCTTAAGCCTCAGGCAAGCCTCCTTATACATATACGACATACCATATTCTTTGTAGTTGTAAATATAAGTACATATTTAACATTTTATATACCTAAATAATAATATCCAGCAAATTTATTTAAGTGTAACCCAATCAAGAAAATTATGATGTGTTTGAATTTCGAAATTCTTCTCATTTTAACCCTTTTTATAGAATACCTAAGTTAACTATTTAATTTCTTGTAAAAGTAACTTTACTTGCGTTTGAAAGCACCATGTTTTCCTGGTTGCGGGTGCAAGCGCAATAATGTACCATAACCCGCGCTTAGAGCATCAGAAGGAATCTGGTATTTATGTTACAATTTTTTATGAATTGTGTGTATCCATTGTCTATTTACTATTTAAAATACATACCTACCAGATAAGTACCTACATATATTCACTATTACCTATCACTATTTTAATCAATAAAATACCTGAATATCTTAAATAATTAAGTGATAATTTTGGTTGTTATTTAGATGTATAATTAAGTTATTATTTTAATAAAAGGCAAACATTTAAAAAATTGTATTATTTATTTAAAAAAAAAGTATTACAACTGAAAACTGCATACCTTATTTGATATGAATTGCTTAAAAATAAAAACTAATTTAACAATCACCATTGGTGATACTTTAACATTAACAGAATTATTAAACATTTAATAAAATTAACAAATTACAACATAAATTTAATATGTAAGAATAAAATAACAGCGGACATTTGGAGAGTGCAACTTTCATACAATAGTCCCAATTCAAACAAGATGTATCACCCATATTGAGCTATCCAGGATTACTGTTTACACTAATTCAATACAAGTTTATTTTTCAAAGATTTTGAAGAATTCCTGTGTATTTTGCATGAGAGGACTAAATCGTGATATCATACTACTTAATTGCTGTTTGTTTGAAAAGCTTCTAAATCAGTTAATGTGAATATACTTATTTTTGATAATGTAAAACTGTAATAAGTTTATTCGTGGAAATAATAGACATAGTTATCATCCTTTTTATCTAAGGAGTGTTTGAAAAAATATCATTAGGCTATTTTATCCTGCTACCAAATTGCAAACATAGTGTAATATAAACTAATTATTATTGTTGCATATAAAATTCAGATCATTGTTTTAAAGGAAATTCATAGGTACTTACAACAATTCTAAAATATTACCTATACATTTACAATGAAGTAAATTATACAAATTTTATTAGCATGTTCAATGATGGGCCGGCCACTTATCATCAACTTCTTTTTCTGAAAAAAGAAAAAAAAATGCGTCAACCTTATAGTAATTATTGTGAGTACCTACATAATCTTTTTCCCGGTCTCCACTTCCTATGACACGGATAAGCAGTTCCGGTCAAAATATAATGTAGTACCTATACGGTCGATTCTTACTAAAATAGAAGCTATTATAACAAAGAACATTAGTCATTTCTACATCAAAATGATAAGAAAAACCGATGACATCAAATCATACGAGTAAGAGATACTAATTATGTAAGTACATAATGTTGATTACACACACTAAATTGTACTTAATTAGGTACAATTTGGTTTTTAGGCCTTCGTATAACGCAATTAGGTACCGCGGCCTCGGCCTGGAGTAGTAGAGAGAACCGGAGCGTTTTTAGTCAGTCTGACACTCTCTCTCGCCATACCCCAGGCGAGAGAAGACATTGGACTATTTTCCCTCCTCAAAAAAAGGCCTTCATATTGCGTACCTATGATTACCTACCAAGTTTCATTACAATCGGAAATCACAAATAAATTATGATTATCACAGCCCTTCCCTTTTGGAGTTAGACAAAAAATTACCTACTAAACATAAGGACACATCGTGACACATAAATATTACATAACAAAGACGCACGAAACATTATCACCTATCGAAACCCGAGTAAAGCAGTTTTGCACTTTCGTATTCTCAGAAAGTATTATGTATCAATCTAATCTATGTATCTGTTATTGTACTTAGATATTATTCATCACGTATGTGTGACTCAATAACAATAATACAGGTGCGACGCCAGCCTTATCAATTTAACCTAATATGTCAAACGCTTGTTAGTGAAATTCATATTTAACTGTTTGTGATAAAGTTAAAATAAAGTCACTAATCGGTCTAGAGGTCTACAAGTCTGTTAAGTCAGAATTGCTGACTTGAATTGGCTTGGCTTGGTCACCATATACTCACAGAAAATCACTCACCGAACCGATACGACCTTCAAATCTTCACAAAACGGGTGTAAGGTCTTAAAAAAGGCCGGATATGCGCCTGTGACGTTGCAAGTATCCATGGGCGACGCTGATCACTTACCATCAGGTGATCCGATAGCTCGTTTGCCTCCATTAAAAAACACGGCGGGAACATCATTTTCGCGCTGACTGAGTGTCGTCACCGAAGGCCAAACATAACTATACTTAATCCCAATGGTTTACTATTGCCCATAAGCAGCGCCGATTGCTTCCTATCAGGCAATAAGTCGGCTCATTACCATCTTAACTTATAATTTCTTTTTTTTATATAGTCTTACCTATTTTTGAAGTCAGAGAGCCTGCTTCTCCAAGTGGTCGACGACAGCTTGAACATCTTCCTTCAGCAGACGAACCATCACTCGTTTTTGCTTGCAATCTTCTCTAATCAACTCTGAAGCCTGCTCCTTGAGTTGTTTCATGAAATTGCCGTCCAGTTCTTGTGATCTAGGGAAAAATATGACTATAATTGTAAATGTATAATTTAATAATTTTAATAATTAGATAATTTAAGCCTAATAAGAGCTCAAAGGGACTTCTGATCATGTACATGTGTAGTCTTGGTGTCTTTTGAGGCGTTCTGGCAGAATCCAACTGATGACTGTAGTAGGTAGTCAAATTTTTTATTTTTACATATTGTAAAGAAAATAAATGTTTGCATATCGATCGATCGATACCATAAAGTAGAAAAACCCATTACATCATGATCGATACACTTAAAATTTATTACGTCAGATTCTTGACGCGGCTTTCATCGGCTCGCCCATTGTGACAGCCTTTTAAAGGATATACATATATACCCAGGCCCATTCCTCGCAGTTCAGACCAACATTAATTGATCTCACCTTTCATCTAGATCAGCAAACTTTGCATCCATAATCTTGACGACTTCGCTGAGTATATCGGACGCCAGCTGCTTGTACATGCTCTGTCGGCGTTCCTTTAGTGCATGCAACTGCTGCTGAGCATTCACGAATAGGTGCACGAATCTGAAAACAAAATATAACCCATGTATAAGTACGTTGCCAGAACCAGACCCGAGCGTCCCTTTAAAGGGCCAGTTAATTGACCAGAACAGATGGCGCTCAACAGGGCCGATGGTTAGCCGGGGTTGTGGGTAAAGCGCTATAAGATACCGCGGCCTCGGCATAGAGCAGGAGAAGGAAAAGGGGGGTTTTTGTCAGTAAGAGTGACACTCCGTCAGACTAGACTCACCCTAGGTGAGGTTCTTCTTGAGGGAAGTATAATATTATTGATTGTAAAAGTTATGTTCTTTTCTGGATTTCAACTAGTAGTAGTTTGAACTCAAAGGATCGACTGTTAGATATAAGCATTTGTGTAGTAGTGATGCAAAACAGTTATAGGTATGATATTTTGGTTGGATGAGTTTTATAAGTCATTATTAACTAGCACCTCTATTTATTGGTATTCACTGTAATATTCAAACTTTAGGTATTTTTTTCCCTACAGTAGGACTTTCTTGTGTCGGGAATGCATAATTGTGTAAATATAGTTTCAAATTCTATGATCCTACACCCGGAACAACAATTTGTGGATCGCACAAATAATTAATAACAAAAGATACTTTACTTACTTCTTACTGGTATTCCTGTGTATCTCAACAAGGGTGGTATCCAATCTCTCTAACACATCCTGCAAGCTATTCCTCATCGACGAATTTATCATTTCAGCTGGAAAATCATAATTATTTACTTAGCATTCATGTCAAAGTCATTGAATACCCAATTCCCCTCCCCAATCCCAAAATCTCCAAATCCTAATCCCCAAAAGGTCGGCATCGCACTCGAAACTCCTCCGTTGTCCATGGGCCGCGACGATTGCTTACCATCAGGTAAGTCGTATGGTCGTTTGCCAACCGATCACATATAAGGAGTATCTACATCTCTTTTGATGGCATAGTGTGGCGAAAGGGTGGTGAAAGGGTCTGCGATAACTTTACTCACACAACGCAAACGTGCTGACTTTGGTCTAGCCGGCCAATTCTAATAGACTCTCGCAGATTTAAAACTAAATTCCATGCTACTAATCAATCCTATCCCTAGGTGACGATGTCATAGTAATTTTGATATCCAATGGCTGGAGCTTTGTCGCAAGTATGATTACAGAGCAAGGTTCAGGCGGCTGCAATTATTCGATTTTAGAAATTTTCTCAAATAGCTTTGAGCCAGGATTTATGCAATGTACAGAAGGCCTGTTTGCTAGGCCTTACAATCTTTGCCTTACTGCCTACGTAACATAACTTGAAATCTCTGCCTATTATTCCTTGAAATAAGGTTTAATAGGCAAGAATGTGAATCTTTCTAAAAAACAATTGATCACTCACCTCTGCTACCCTCCGGTTCGATCCTCTTGAACCATTCATCAACGCTAGACACCGTCACTCCACTCGATAGTAATTCTACATTATTATTCATTTCTATCTTTCTTTTCTTCAATAAATCAACTCTTTCTGCCTCCAATCTCCTTTTTCTAGAATCTTCTATTTTAGTAGACGTACTTATCTTCGATTGACTTGAAACTGGACTTATTGATTTAGCTTTAGGTTTTTGAGGTTTAGTACTAGGAACATTTGTTTTCTTTTTCTCAGCCAATGTAGTTATTATTTCTTTCATATAATCTTCGTCGTCGGAGAGAGTAATTTCTGACTGTTTATCCGCAGTACTTATTAATTCATCGAAGAGCTTTATCGGGGATATTAATGATGTGTGTTTAGTTTTAACTTTTGTAACTGGCTTATCTAGAGATTTAGGTTTTTTTGTAGATTCTTGTAGTCTCGATTTAGCCTTAAGTCTACCACTCCGTTTTGGCGTCTCGTGTTCGTTCTCCGAATCAGAATCATCCTTAATTTCCGCACTGTCGCTAATTTTAACCGGTTGTGAGTTTTTGAAAATTAATCTCATTGATTGTCTCTTTGTATTGACTTCTGCGATCTCATTATCAATATCATCATCATCTCCTCTTCGACTCTCAATAATCGCTACAGCGGTTTCTTCATTTGCATTTTTGTTAGATTTGGTATCAGAGTAAGAGTCATCTGAATCAGAATTGCGTCTTGAAGGTAACCATCGACTGATATCTTCGGAAGACATTCTCTTAATAGATAGTACAGGAGATTTGCTCTTAACACTACCACTACTCTTGGTTTTCACACTAGTTTTACAAACATCCTCTTCGTTCGAAACGTTAGAGATTCTATTGTTAGATTCGTTCATTTCTTTAGTGAGTTTGTCGAAGTAATCTTTCATAGAGTTGTTTAAGTCTTCTACTTCTAAATTCCGTGGCTCTAGTCTCTCGTTTATAAGTTTTGGACTGGGTGGTTCTTCGTCCAGCTCTCCGTGCCCCGTAATACCGATTGTCGCTATAGATCTTTCCGATTTATCCTCAGTTTCCTCTAATATATTAATTACTTCGACATTTTCTTTGTTTTCTCTTGCCTCTGATATTCTCTCTTTCTTAATATTTCTAATTAACGTAGGACTCATTTTCTTCTTCTTAGACACATTTTTCTTTAGTTTTATCTCAATTTCTTTACCTTGGAATTGGTCATCAATTTCAATGTACTCATCAGTTATATCCTCATTTCGTAGTCTTTCAACGTCTGAGAGCAAATTTTGCGTAGTATTAGTCTCGTTTATATAATTTTCTGGACCTTCCTGATAGATCTTTTTAAATTTATCGGCCATTGTAGATATTTCATTGGTATCATCATTCATTGTGGTGGCTGGTTCTACAAGAAGGCCTGGTAAAGGACTTTCTGTTCTATTATCATCATCAAAGTTCCTAACTTTTTCTACGACAGCCTTATTCAATACTTTCTTAGAACGTTTCGACTCCGAGGTTTCACCTTTTGGTTTCTTTCCCTTTTTTTTCTGATTACTTCCCGAATTACCATGTTTTTCTTCGATAATTTCCATTTCTATTGCTTTATCCAGATTTAAAATAGGATTGGTTGATGTTTGCTCAGATTTTTCAACCAATATTGATGTATTGAGTACATCTTTAGCTTTCCTCATTCTTTCATCAATCAAATCATTTTGCTCGACATTGACTCTCTTCTTACTTCGTGTCTTTCTAGTAAACTTCCGTTTAGTCTTATTACTTTCATCTGAGGACTTATTATCTGTGTAATTAATACGTTTGACAGCGCGTCCGCGTTTTGAAAGCGTAGATTCAAAACTTCCAATAGTTGTGGTGCTGTTTCTTTTAGTTATTTCTATCTTTTTAACTTTAAAATCATCTTCGCTATCACTGGTAAAATTGTATACGTCTTTTTCGAAAGTTTTGTCAGCTAACTTGACTTTTTCGCTGTCTGCTGATTCTTTTACTTTGTCAAACATATCGTTTAATTTTTTAGTTCTAGGTGACGGTGGTTCAGAAACCTTAGATTTTCTTGACTTTCGCATCCTCACGTGCCTTTTACGTTCTTTCTCAATTTCTTTATAGCACGTAGCAGTAGCGGTCATCTTAGGCGTCTTCTCTACTTTATTTTGTTCCAACGTAATTGGACTTTCAGGATGTTGTGTTAGCTTTGTAGCAACTTCTTCATTTTTTGGCGAATACAGTTTACGTTTTCTTCGCGTTATCGGTGTTTCTGTGTCCACTTTATTAGTAGAATCATCTTGTTTAACTTCGTGTACTTCTACATCTTCTTCAGGTCTCTTAATTGTTTCTTCTTCCTTATCAACGTTTTCAGCTGCACTCTCTAAACCCTGATCTTCAATTATAGTAGACATTTTAGATGTAGACTCCAGTTCAAGTTTATTCTTCCGTCTAGAAGCTCGAGCTTTAGCCTTTTTAGGGGTGATCTTATATTTCAATTTGGTTTTCTTTCTGGATTTATCTGCAGTAACAGCTTTTGTAGACTCAATGTTGTGTATTTTATTTATTATATCTTTTAAAGGTAAATCTTCTTCCACAGTGTCATTCAAATCTACTGCAATGCCCTCATCTTTATCCAAATACTCAGTGCATTTCTCAAATTCATCACAGACCCTATCTACCATATTATTCAGACATTCCAATACTTCTATATTATCAAAGTCAAATGGAACAATATCTTTCTCAAGGTCTTCATTTATTAAATTGAAATTATCGCCAAAATCATCACTAGATTCGGAACTAGTTTCATTAATTTTCTTGGCTAATGTAGGGCTTATAACAATTTCGCCAGCTTTATTCTCTGCGACATGCTGTGAAAAGAATTCTTCTACCACTTGTTCATTAAATGAATTCTTATTGGCTGAATCTTTCGTCTCTTTTTTATTTTTCTTTCGCGTGTTGACAAAACATGGTGTTTCACTTATAGCTTCTGTATTTGACTCATCAGATGTGGAAGAAATGACTTTAGGCTTCGTCTTTTTCAGTTTTATTTGATCAATTTCTGGCGTTCCATCGATAGTGTCCGTATTTTCATGAGGGTCTTGAGATTTCTTATCTCCAGTGTTTATTCCACTATCAGATCTATACTTATCATCTTGCTTCGCTTGTAAAGCCTCTTGGACTAACAAATCAACGATATTATCGGGATTATAATCTTTAGATTTTGACAGGCGTTCAACGGTATCATTTATCACTGAATCGTCAGCTGATCCGACAGTTGCAACTAACAAACAACTGGTCGTATCTTCGTTAATAATAGGAGATAATCTTCTGCCTCTGCGATGTTTTCTAGAAGATTCTGGGTCGCTTTGGGATTTTCTGTTGTCTAGTGTATTTAGGTTTTTATAGCAAACACCGTAAGGTTTGCTTTTGAATGTTGTGTTGAGGCTTTGCCTGTCGTCAGCTTCACTGACTTCAGTGACAATGGACAGGTCTGGAGGAGCGCAGACACTCACGGGCTCTTTATCGTATTTGTATCTAGGTAACGCTGCTAGTTTTTCGTGGAGCTGGAAAAGGATTATATGCGTAATGAAACTATAGACAAACTGATATTGGCGTTAACCTGCATATATATTGCACCTAATGGATGAGTTTTCTTAGGTTACTATTTATGAGTACCAACAAGGAACGTATTGAACTAGGAGTTACTAATTAACAGAACCTTACAGCCTTTGTTACTCATTTATTGTTTCTACCCAAATGCTATGTGGTATAAAACAAAACAATAACAATAATTATGTACAGCTATTTATCGGCATTTATCTGTCTATACTTTAATGTATCTCATCCAAATTACAAGTTCTTTTGAGTTAAGATAGAATATTCATCAAAATATTTAAAAAATCGATATTAAGAACCTATAGAAATATTTTTCTAGCAACAAAACTTACGGCCCGTCTAATGGTAAGCGGGTACCGCAGCTTAACTTCACCTACAACCATCAAAGGTATCACGAATGACATTCTAATCTAGATTACTTGCAAATTAATGACAGAATCACTGACCTGTGCCAACGAGCTGGTTGAAGCTGTAGAAGGAGACATGCAAGAAAGAGGTTGCCGCGGCTTCACTATGTAACCTGTGCAAACGGAAGCACTTTTTTTGGTAACTTCAGCTAAGAAATATTTTTTTATTATTATTATAACAGGTTTTTTTGTGAGGGGAAAATCATCAAATGACTTCTCTCGCCCAGGGCCGGGTGGGAGGGAGTGTCAGACTCTTACTGACTAAAAACCCCCCTGTTCCTTCTCCTGCTCTGGGCCGAGGTCGCGGTACTTCATTGCGCTTACCCCGCAACCCCGGCTGAACATCAGCCCTTTAGGGCCCCGTCTGTGGTGGTCTATTGGCTCTTAGAGGCGCGAGCGGAACGCTACGCGCCGTACGCTCGGGCCTGGTTCTGGTCGGGCGGCGAGCTAGCCTTACTCGCCGACCGCAGACCCGCGCTTACGGTGGCCGGAGATCGTCCCTTGATTATTATTACTGTTTCAGTGTCAGTAAGAGTAAGACACTTCATCGCGCCCTACCCAGGGCGGAGTAACGGTGTAGTAGTAGTTTAGTAGTAGGAGTCAAATAAGGCCACGATTTATTTCAAGAAAAAACAAGAAAGTTATTGTGGTGTACTTTAAAATTAATTCAAAAACTTTTGTATATTTAGAAACATGTTATATTAACCCCACACTGGTACGAATCAATCTAATAATTTGTATCAAATATTTTTTTAATATACACATATATTTATCAATAGATTCAATAGTAATTAAGTTTAATCAAAACTTACCTGAATGTTTGCGTCTTCTCGTTTCAACTGGATGCGAGAACCTCTGATCTTCGTCCTAAAGCAATTGTCAACTTTTAATATTTTTCAACTACCCACATTTACATTAACTTTTACTTATGACAGTCGTCAAAAAGGTAATAAATCAGTAGTAGTAGTAATCATATGGAATTAACGACGAATCTCAATAAAAAAAATGCTATTTGAAAATGAATTTTAGACCTTAAGGCACGTCTTACTTAAAACGTGTCTAAATGTTTCCTCTTATAGCTATATATAGGTACCTAAAACTTTAAGCATGCACGAAAAAAAAACTTAGGAGTGATTGTTACAGTTCACAAGTCTTGTTCTAAGACATTTAATAATTATAATAAGACAGATTTTTTTTAAGAAATCCCTAAACACTCCTAGTGATTTCAATAACAATAAATAATCTGTTAAGACACTGGACATTTTGTACTCAACTTACCGTTTCTTTAGATTGTTTTGGTTTTTCCGTTCTTTTCACTGGCGACAGTTCCAATTCCTTTTCTAGATCCAATAGTAACTGAAATACAATACGAAATTTCTATATCCTAATGTAATAATATTAATTTACGATCTCCAAACGGTACCAATGTGACTTTTTCCGAGTTACATGTACTTTCTATGATTATTTAGATGACTGTATAGGACATACGGTGAAGGAAAATACCATGTGGAACCTGGACTTAGGTTTTCTAATTATACTAAGTTTGAAATCGCCAATCCGTCCTGAGCAAACGTATTGATTCATACTCAATCTTTCTCCGTGTGAAAGAGGCCTTTGCTTAGCAGAGGGTACCACCTACTTATAGCGTGCGCTTGGCGCTCAGTTGCCCAGCTACCTCGCCGACCTAGTATTCAGATAGAGCTGTAGTATGGAGTTAATTGAAAAATTATATCTTTAGTGAGCAATTGTAAAGGTACCTATTAAGTTCAATCTAAAAACAACAAGAACATCAAACAATACAAGATAGTGACGAGGAAATTATTGCAAAAAAATACTAAAAATATCACACCTGGGCCGTACAATCGATCTCGATAATACCTTAATCAAATTTCCTCATAATATCAGTACAATAGGTATAAACAAAATGTGAATCATTGCTTATTCTTAGATTTTGGCAAAAATAATACATAAGGTACCTATTATCTTAATTACGTGCGTATAACAAATAATAAGTAAGCACTCAAAATAAACGCGAAATTATCTGTGTTTAAAATAGATTTTATGTAATGAGATAGCAGGTCGGCAAATGAGTAGACGGAATACCTAAAACTAAAGTTAGGTACAAGTGGATTAACGAGCGAATTACCTACAACCAAAAAAAAAATTTTTCAAGTAATTATGCCACCACCAATCAGGTTTTTCCCAATTCTTAAATCGCTAAATCCCTAATCCCCAGAAGGTCGGCAACGCACTCGTAACTCCTATGTTATTGCGGGTGTCCATGGGCGGCGCTGATTACTTACCATCAGGGAATACTTCTACTCGTTGGCCGACCTATTATATAAAAAATATATACGGGAGTATATAGTTTATAATATGATGACCACCGCAAGATCCAGGACACAAAATACAACTAAGAAAACAATTACCTCATATTTATCTTCGAACAACTTTCTCAGTGCGTCGTTCAGCCTCGTGACGTCACAACGGGTCGTCAGAACGGCTGTGACGTCACAGCTGACGTCATCACCCAGGTGTACGTTTGACGGTAGGACTTGGGGCGGAGTGGTCGTGCGTATTGAAAGAAGCAGGTGGGCAGATTCCCTGAAGGAATGACAATTATTTTTTAAGTAAATATACGTATCGAAAGTTTTATAAACGTAGTAACTTTAAGTAGGTACTTAGGTAAATAATATATCTATATCTATAACTACTCTACTGCGGTTTCACCCGCTGTTCTGCTCCATTTGATAGTAGCGTTATGTTTTTTAGCCTATAGCACTCAGGAACATTGTAGCTATCAGTAATCAGTGAAAGAATTTTGGCAATCCGACCAGCGGTTCCAAAGATTACCCCCTACCTTCATACAAACTTACAAATTTTACTCCTTTATAACATTAGTAGAGATATATAAAAACCAATGCCACTTTCCGTTGTAATGTTATAACTCACAATGCCATTACCGCTTTGGCTAATTTTGGTCTTGAATTATTCGTGGAAGTCCAGGGAAAGTTTTAAGCAGTTTTTTGTAAGCGCATAATTCAATAACGCATGGACCAACTTTGCCAATTCTTTTTATGTTATTTTCGTTATTGTTAGGAGAAGGTTCTTACGAAAGAAAACTTTAGAAAAGTAAAGGGGAATAGTGGGAATCAACAACCCCTTCGGCGCCATGGCAGTTCGCTTGCAAAGCAAATTACTGACACCGGGGTAGTCGAATACCCGTGCGAAGCAGCCAGCAGCTAGTCTACCAAAACTAACCTAAATTATTATACAAATTACATAGTGTAAAACAAAGTAGCTTTCTCTGTCCCTAAATCCCTATGTATGCTTAAATCTTTGAAACTGCGCATCGGATTTCAATACGGTTTTTTAATAGATAAGTTAGACTGATTGAAGAGACGAGTTCAAAGGTGTAATAACATATATTAAATAGCGGGGGAATTTAGTATGAGCATTGCTGAAGTCAGTATCTCGAAGCCGGAGGGTCGCTAGTACATCATAAATCTGAAGTTTGTTTGTTTGAACGCGACTGTCCCTGGAACTACTTATTTGACTCGGACCGTTTTCTTTAGACGGATAACTAAATTTATCGATGGAAGAATTTATTATACATCACTCTTCAATAAGTGTGGGAGAGCCATGCTTCGGCACGAATGTGTCGGCTCGACTGGAGTGATACCACGGCCTCACAGAAAACCGGCGTGAAACAACAGTTGTGTTTCGTTGTGTGAGTGAGATTACCGGAGGCCCAATCCTTCACCTCTCCCAATCCCTCCTCAATCCCTGAGTCTCCAAATCCCTAATCCTTAAAAGGTCGGCAACGCACTCGTAACTCCTCCGTTGTGGGTGTCCATGGGCGGCGCTGATTGCTTACTATCAGGTAATCCGTCTGCTCGTTTGCCGAATTATTACCTACATAAAAAAAAAGTCATGCCCCCGAAGAAACCTCGCGGAAGTACCAATATGTATACCAGTATAATGTGAATTTTGCACTCCTTTCCTTATCCCAATAGCAGGAATGCGTTACGGCATGATTTTAATTCTGTATTTGATATTATTTCACCGTTTTACAATATATTTGTTGAGTAATGATCATGCCAGTTTCGATCGCCTTAACGTAAAGAAAACTAGTACTTAGGTACTCTCAGGACCTTAAAGCGAATGTGGACGCTCAAATAGCAAGCATTGCTCGAAATTTTAGCAAGAACATTTATTTTATTTTTTATACACGTACCTAACAAAGATGTGTACTGGTTTTTAGTCAGTAAGAGTCTGATGCTGTTGAAGTGGACCTTGTACTCGGACCCAAGCTGACAGAAGTAGTTTAATTATTTTCCTCACTCAAAGAAAAAGCAAATAGCTACTAGCTAATCCTGATTTGAAATCTTTGGATAGCTACAATGTACTAAGAACTTGAATATAGAACGTACTTTATAAGAACTATGTGCCAAATGAGTTTATCGGAAATTCATATTGAAAGAATTAAAACCGGTGTTAAGTATACCACGGGTATAGCTTAGAGGGATAAATAAAAGACCTTCGTCGCCTAAAATACTCAATATTATATCACGTTTACGTACAAACAAATATCTGAAAAACAATAAGTTATATTTAAGTCAAATGACTCACACAGTTCCGCGCAAAAACAGCTCATTTTTATTATAATTCCAGATGGTACTAAAACAGGAAACTTTTGCACAGATGTTTCGTAAAACAAAAATAGACAGATAACAACAATAACTCGAGTGCCTGGGTCTGATAAGGCGATATTGGAAACGCGATATGAATTGTGAGTCACGCCTTTATCTGCGTAAAACATAGCTTATGTTCCAAATGACTTATCACTCTATCGATGTTGCGATCAGAACAGATCGGAAAAGGGAAAACTTCGACACCTACTTTAGATACGATATCGTTCTTGGAAAACGTAAAATGATGCGTAAATTCATTTCGATAGCTCTAATTTTGTAGTATTTTTCGGTTGTCATTAGTCATACGTTCGGCCGTTTCCATATTTGGAAGTCAATACCGATTTTTGCTAGTGCTAAGTATTTTAAAATTGATAACAATTTCTGATAATATTTATTACATTAGTTAGTTAGGAATTGAGATAGAAAAGCAATGGCTTTTTTTAAAGAGTAAAATCTACAAATGTGTTATTTCGCCTTGAGTGAGGCCAAAAAGGGGGGCCAGACTCTTACTGACTAAAAGCCGTTTCTTCTCTTGTTGTAGGCGGGGGCTGCGATAGTACAGCGCTAGACCCGCAACACCGGCTGAAAATCAGCCCTTTTTGACCCCATCTATGGTGATCTTTTAGCTCTTTGAAGCGCAAGGGATGCACCGTAAGCTCATTTCTAATTTGGATACTATGTGCTCGTTCCAAAATTTAGATCCGAATGGAGAAAATGAACAAGAACTAAGTATATACCTACTACTTACTTATGTAATTTAGCGCTTTCAGTATTCTGCTGAGTAACGACGAGGGTTTCAAAGGACTTGTGGTTGGTCGAGCCGAAGGTCTCCAAAACCCGCGGGTCCAACAATACTGATACACATTTACTGACTAAATTGATGTCCAACCACGATTCTTGGCGTTCAGTACCCTGAAAAAAAAAAACAAGAAATAGTAATAGTTGTCTGCGAGTAAGCTTGTAAGTGTGGGAGAGCCATGCTTCAGCACGAATGGGTCTGTTTGACTAGAGTGATACCACTGCTTCACAGGAAATAAGCCTGACACAGCATTTGTGTTGTGTTTCACTGTGTGAGTGAGGTTACTATAGGCCCGAACCTTGCCTCCTCCCCACCCAGTCGTCAATTTTCCCAACCCTCAAATACCCTACAAGGCCTCCAACGCCGGTGTCAGGTCATCATCAGGCGATGAGTGGGCTCGTTGGCAAACATATCCCAATAAACAGATTTTTTTTTGTAAGGGTAAAATCATTAAATGGGATCTCCCGCCCAGGGCCGGGCGGGAGGGAGTGTCAGACTCTTACTGACTAAAAACCCCCCTGTTCCTTCTCCTGCTCTGGGCTGAGGTCGCGGTGCCTCATTGCGCTTACCCCGCAACCCCGGCTGAACATCAGCCCTATAGGGCCCCGACTGTGGTGGTCTATTGGCTCTTTGAGGCGCGCGCGGATCGCTACGAGTCGTACGCTCGAGAACAAACAGATGGATGCAGATGCAGGTCTCCTCCAACCTGTCAACTTGGAACTCATTGGAGGAGGTCTATGTTGTGAAATGTTTTTTTTTAATGCGACTGCCATACACTGTGGGACACTGCACGGTTGGCACAGAGGCTGGGCAAATGGCTGTACAACGTGCCGCGGATTCGATACCCTCACGGAACAATACTTTGTGTGATTCACAAATTGTTGTTTCGGGTGGCTTGTGTACATGAATTTGTATATTTGTAAACGCATCAACGACACAATACTTGTGTGAAGCAGAGTTTAAAAAAAAAACAACGTACTTTAAATTTCGACATAAATCATTTATTAATATGCAAACATTACAGTACCTACATAGGTGTAAACTACACCTATCTGTCCGTCAAAAGCCAAAACCCAAAATATCCTGTTCCTAAACAGTTTAACCTACAGTATGCAAACAATGCAGTCTGAAGAGACCTGTGAATCATTATTGACAGTGAGTCAGCCCGTGGTACATCGATCCTATTATCAGTATCAGCGTTGGGGACTCATAACATTTAGCACGAAATTACTTTACTGAAATTACGTCACACCCAGTTAACATGATAATATGATGACTCTCGTTGAACAAGGATGTCGGCGAGTGAAATTATTTGGAACATTTCAATGCAATACCACAACAATGATATACCTACTTACAGTCATAGCTATTTTTTTAAGTTGGATTTTGAATTTTACATACTTGTGTCGTGGATGCGTTTCCAAACATACAATTTAACACAATCGTGATTTCGTCACTCCTAGACCCGAAACCACTATTTGTGGATAACACAAAGAGTTCTTCCGAGCTGCCGCGATTCTTGGCGCGGTAGCTGCCCGATTTGACCAGCCACCGCGCCAAGCATGCACTTGTCAATTTGACGACATAGGTACTTATTTGATTATTCAATTACCTAATACATTTTAGAAATAAGATTAGCATTTGACGCATAATATGATGACAACCCGAGTCTGTATCTCATAAAAAATATTAAGAAAACTGCATTTGACTACATAGTTGTTAATCCCGCGACCGTATTGCCTAGGCATGACTGAAAATAAAGAATTCTTACCTAATGACTAACAGTAAGCCCAGTCTATAAAGACTTTATTTCACCAGTAGAGATCATGCTGACGATGACGACTAGAATATTAAAGGTACTTACAGAAATGATGACAATTTTGCCGACAGTGAACTTTCTGCATAAAACTGATGTTGTATAATCGTATCTTTGGTTGTGAGCGTTCAAGAAGTCTCTCGCGTCCTGGAATAAATTGTATTATTATATGTAGGTATATTGAAACGTATTATCAACCTTATGAACATACGAATAAAATGCTAAATTAAGTAAGGTAGTTTATGTATTGTTTGAAAAAATATTGACTAGGAATTTATTATGCTACCACGTCGCGTGGTATAGTTATATTCCTCTTAATCTTTGATCTCCGAAGCCGTTATCCCGAATAGCCAGTAATGTCCTCGTGCCTCCTCTGGTGTTGTGGGCGGCGTTGATTGCTTACCATCAGGTAATCCGTCAGCCGTTTGCCAGCAAACCTACCACAAAAAACATGTTGGGAACGAATCGGCCGGCTTGGCCAGTGTTACCACAGCCTCACATAAAACTGGTGTGGAACAACCACATTGTTGTTAACAGAGGTGAAATTCTCACCCCATACCTACCCTATCCTCACAATCCCAAATACCCGAAACGTCAAAAACGCCCTTATTCTCTTAAAAAATCAGGTGTTGCGAATTTCGCAGTTTCAGATGTTGGGTATGCTCGCTTGCCGCTGTATTCCATAAAAAATTACATAAAAACTTTCTTTTTTATATACAATCAGCCCCTATACATAAAACAAGAAAAATCTCATTATAACGACACAGTTGTTAAACCCGTAATAATCAAAAACACATGCAAACCTGAAAGAAATTAACCCAAGGTCGTTCCAAGAAGATGTCTACGTCGCTCTCAGCATACATTGGTGAAGGGAACCACTTGGCAGCCGACGTGATTCTCAGGGTGCGGTCCTGACGAGGCAGTAGCCATCGTAGGAGCGTCTCCATTATACTGTACTGGGTCGGAAGATGGCCACAACTTGACATGTACGTTGATAACTTGGTGCTGTAATAGTTGATCCGATTATGAATGGCTTTTTTTTAATAACGTTGTCCCACACTAATATTTTCTCCTGTGTCGTGGGTGCGGTTACAGACCACAATTTATGGATCACACAAAGAGTTGTTCCGTGCGGGAATCGAACCCGCGACACTTTGCACGGCAGCAAGTTATCCAGCCACCGCACCAATCGTTAAAAATTTGTGGCATAGAGGGGCCGCAGATTGCAGAGCAGAAGGCACCTGGTGATGTTTAGTCAGTAAGAGTCTGACGCTACCTTTACTACTTAACTGCTGTCTGAGTAAAGGTCACAGCAGCAGTAATGCAATACAAATTTTCAGCATTAATCACCCGCTCAAGGCGAATATTATAAGACCAGATTTCCTCACGATGTTTCTCTTCACCATATGTCAATAGTGTTTAAATGATTTTGAAAGTAAGTTTATTAAGTCACATTGGTACTTGCCAGGATTCGAATGAATCAACCCTCACCTTCATACATAAGAAGCCTAACTCTGGTCCACCATGGTTCAATATAAAAATGATAATTATCAACAATCATGTTAACAGAATTGTTTGGCTATGAAAGTTTAATACTTTTCCTTATTAATAATTAGCTTAGTTTAAGTAAGATCAAAATGATTCTCACAAGTGATAAGACTATCTATGTATTTATAAGAATCATTTTTATTTTTATATCCACTAATATGTAGACTTGCATCTTTTATTTATTTTACACAGATATTGGTATGAGTTCAATAAGAAAATTATTTCAATAACATTGCTTAGAAGCAGTTGCTTATTTCTTGAACTATCTTAGATATTGATAAGAGACTTTAATTTTTTATCTGTATTATGTAGACATAAAATGAGAGAGACTTTTTACAGTAGGACCTACTTGCTGGACTGCAGGCTTCCTAGGCCTGTAAAGTATGAAAAGCATTTGTATAAAAAAAATAAAGAAAACTTACAAGTACTGCCCAAACTTGTTTCTCATAGCGAATCTGATCTCTCGGCTAGATTCAGAACAATACATATTGAAGCAGTGAAGTATCTCATGCTTTTGTAAGGCATCTGGACGAGTGTTAGTGGCCAGGTCCAGTAAACATTCCGCTGTATGCTCCACTAATATGTTTGGCAAAGATGTGTCTTTTTGTCGGATCTCCTATAATTAGGTTTTATGTAAAATTAATTCTATAAACACAATTTAAATAATTATACCACTAAAACCTTACTAATATTAACCTTACATAAATGTATTTTATAAATTGTGTGTATTGGGTATATTTTCATTTTGGGATTTATTTTTTGTATTTTCAAGACTTTTACTTCTCGATGGGGTAGGTATAGGTGTGCATAGTACAAAGTAACGCCCACTTTTTCCACTCAACAAACGCTACTCACATACTTTACTTTTATCAGTACATACCTTTAAAAATGTAAGTAACAATTTCATAAACGTCCACCATTGAGAGTTATGTCGAACTAAATGTTTTCGTATGGCGTCCAACCAGTACTGCAGCAGATTTACCAACTCCTTGCTGAGGACACCCCATGTTTTGGAAGGCGGTAAACATAACATTCGCTCGAATATCACACATGCTATTCCATTTTCCTCGCATTTATTAAAGTACTGAAACAAAGTAACGAGTAAGCGAGCTAAAGTTCATTAAGGAAACGTATCCTTTTCACTATTTGTAATCAATAAAAAAAGAACCTCGATTTCCAGAGAACGTATTTTCTTCAGAGAAAGAACAGTCGACATGTTCATTTGTATTTTTGAAGCTTTACATTTCTCTGAAGCATCTTGAGTTGTCGATATGTATTCGTTCAAGCTACGAACGTTTTTTAATAGTTTTCCTATATCCATGACGAATTAAATCCTAGTTCATCACAATTAAAAATATTTTTCACTTATTCTCAAATACCGCGAAACAATTTGAAACGACGCTATTTTTGTCAAGTTAGTGTTATAAGGTTGGTATTTCCTGTTGAAGTTCAGGAGTGATAATTTGTACACGCGTGCACAACAATGATGAAAAATCAATTTATAATCTAATTGTTTTATATAAATTAAAAAAATAATTAATTAAAATAAGATTTGCATTAGCAAAGTACATATTATTTAAATAAAAAAATAAAATACATGTTTTCTAATTCTCTTACATCTTATTTAAACCTAATATACAGAACGCTTATTGTAAAGCCAGGAAAACAAAAAACATCTATTGTATGTAGATATATTAATATATTAAAGTTGTTTAATTATACATTCCACTATTTGTATATAATTTACTATAGATGTCTTATTTTAAAACTATTCAATCGTGCTCGTCATGTATCAAAAATAATTATTGAGGTAAAACTAAACGTAGCTTTATAGCGTTCGTAATGTTGGCAGCAGTAGCGCTTGAAGTTTGTCGCGTGAAGGATTTTCGCTATCTCGTCTCGGGTTCAGCCGCTTGATAAAGGAATTGATTTCTGAAACCTGTTCAAAATGATAAAACCGTATAGATAACGTGATAATATAAAATGTTGTATCATTTTGCGGAGTGTTCATTCTACACGTTAACACATTTTTTATCACACATTCAGTTCAGTGTTATGATCGCGTCATAGCGCACGTCTCCTACACGAAACTCGTCGATATTATGCGGCCCGAACGCGACAGCTACTTAAGGATACAATTATGATGCCTATTGTGTATACTGTGTATGGTTTTGCCATATTTTTTATGATCGCATGGGTGTGTCTGTGGTTAATTCACATAATGGCTTACTGTTACTCGAAGTGGAAGCTCCATGGGACAGTGGACCGGTCGCCGCCTGAACAACCGTACCCTGGTGTGTCAATCCTGAAGCCGCTTACTGGGGTCGACCCCAACCTGTTCTCCAACCTGGAAACATTCTTTACGCTCGACTACCCTACGTACGAGTTATTGTTTTGTGTTGAAAACGAGCACGACCCGGCAGTGATGTTAGTGAACAGCCTTATTCACAAGCACCCTCACATCGAAGCTCGTTTGTTCGTGGGTGGGCAGCGAGTCGGTGTCAACCCGAAGATCAACAACATGCAACCGGCTTACTTGGCGGCAAAGTACCCGCTGATACTGATCAGCGACGCGGGCATCAGAATGCGAGACGACACCTTGCTGGACATGGTGCAGCATATGACGGAGGAGGTCGCTATAGTTCATCAAATGCCGTTCGTTTGCGACGCGGAGGGATTCGCATCCGTCTACGAGAAAGTGTACTTCGGCACTGCGCAGGCGCGCATGTATCTGTCGGCAGACTTCTTGGGTATCAACTGTCATGTGGGCATGTCGTCCATGGTGCGACGCTGTGCGCTGGAGGAGGCGGGCGGTCTGCGGGCCTTTGCAGACTACCTGGCCGAGGACTACTTCATCGCCAAGGACATCGTGTCGCGCGGCTGGAAGATGCGCGTCAGCTCGCTGCCCGCGCTACAGAACTCGGGCACGCGGTCAGTGGGCGCTCTGCAGGCGCGTCTGCGGCGCTGGGCGCGACTCCGCATCGCTATGATTCCTACGACAGCGATGCTGGAGCCGCTCAGCGAGTGCATGCCGCTGGGTGCCGGCGCCGCCTGGGCGGCGGGACAGTTGTTCGGCGCGGAGCCGCTGCCGTTCTTCTTAGTGCATGTGCTAGTGTGGTTCCTCTCGGACTGGCTGATGCTCCGGTCAGTGCAGAACGGCTCGCCGCCGTTCACCAAAGTGCAGTTTTTGCTAGGCTGGGTGTGGAGCGAGTGCTGCGCGCCGTTCGTGCTGGCGGCGGCGCTGCTCAGCCCAGAGATCTCGTGGCGGACTCGCACTTACCGATTGGAGTGGGGCGGCCGCGCCCATGAACTCAACCCTAAACTTAAGTTCTGAGCCCCATCCCTCCTTCATACTCGAAAGCTTTAATTTGGTGAATGTTTACGTTTTACCAGTGTATCATAGTCTGTGTGGGAGCGACTGAATTCGGATGTGTGTTTATAGTTAAATAATAGTATTAAGTTTTTATTTTAATTGCTATGTTAGTTTTGAAAACGAACAGTGATTGATTGTTGCTTTTGTTTTAGAAAGATTTGTACATTTATTAGTTAAAGTTACATCACACATTTTATTTATTTTTGGTAATTTATTTTTACCGCTAACTTTGTCATATCCTGCATTGTTTGTGATGGCAACTCTGAGGTTGGTGTACAAGTATAGTAAAGTGAGTCATCTGTTATCTGAACTGTTTGGCCCTTCTGTTGTGATTCATTCTGTTTTCACTTGAATCTTGTGTGACTTATGATTAGATGTTTATTGAAATAATAATTAATGTCAATATGGAAGGTGTTTGTTATTGTAATTATAATAAAACCTGCTATGTACCTTAAATGTAAAATATTGAAATGTGATAAGATCTAGTATAATTACTTTACTATGCCGCAGAATTCTGAAACTCAATACGTACATATTTGTATCATACATATGTGTAAATCCCACAAACAATTAATGTTGTATTGTAATACCTAATTCTAAATACAAGAAGTACAGGGTTATACTCTAAAGAATACATTGTGATCAACATAATTTTATCTTTTATTTATTAGTACCTTGTTAGGCGAAGGTTAGGCGATAAGGCAAGGTGTGGCGATGGCGACACAGATAAATAATCTATATAGGATAGCCTGTTTTATCACGAAAAAAAAAACCAATAAAATACTTTGAATTTGTTCAAGGTATGTTACGAAACTGATACGAGTTCACATGATATTAGATTACCTAGTAAATGATTTATGTTTATATTTTGTGCCTTATTTTCAGATTGATAAAATGCAATTTCAGTTATTCGTAAATATCTGAGTTGGTGTTAATTTTAAATGAAACCTGTTTTGTTACGTCAATGCTTGAGTAGATTGGCGACTTAGTTTCCACATCATTAGAATCAGTCTAATTACGCTGTAGCAAGTGGTTCCTATATTAAAATCAGAAATAAAATGCCAATATATGTACTTGATAAACATTTTACTACACATTTTAAATGGTCAGTCATTTATTGATTTACGAGTAGTTATTTGCAAATGTTGCTATTTGGTTCACATAGCGTGTTAAACATAAAATTTATTGATGCACATAAACATAACGATAACCTTAACCATTCGAAACATACGCACATGAATATAGAAAAATATTTTCCCGCCATTTTGCCCATATACCATTTTTTATAACTAGCTGTGTGTTTATGTAGTTGGTGGTCGCGTGATCTTAGCAAGGCGTCTTTTATTTCTTCCTTGTCCTTCCGGGAAGGACCGAATATGTAGCTGTATTTTTTTTTCTAAATAGCTGACTTGTACCATGGCGTCTTGTCAATCAGTGCAGTATTTAGCAGATACAATTAATTCCAAGTGTCACCCCTTATTTTGAAAGGAAAAATGGGTATCATACTTTTGCACAAGTAGTTGTATATTATATTACGTAGGTATGCATACATCTGCCTATCGCTAGCGTGATTTAAAATGGCACTTTGTGATACATAGCAGTCTAACTGACTGTCATTTCGGTTTTATACGTCTGGGATAGATAGTAAAAAAATGATAAATTATTCATAAACAATATTATATTGCTATTAAAGTCGACTTTTAAATAAGAATACAAAATAAACCTTGTGCTCTATGAAGTTGTATGCATATAATTGCATATAATAAATAATGAAATATTCTTTCTTTGGAAAACAAAAATAAAAGTAGAGAAATTATTTGTGTGCAATATTTAACTGCTAACCATAACGAAAAAGACATAAGATGTAATTAATCAAATTCAGTCAAGCAATTTGCGAGTTATGCGTGTACAAACATTTCGGTAATTCATTTTCATTATTAAGAAAATCATGACATGTTATGGCGGTTCACAGCTTCTCATGCATATCTAAGTGTGCGGGTTCGAAACCTAGCAAGTAACACTGTGACGTTTTCCGAGTTATATGAAAATACTTTCTATGATTATTTAGACACCACTGACATACGGTGAAGGAAAACATCGTGATTCTCCGTATGACAAGAGGCCTTTGCTCAGCAGTCAGGTTGGTGATGATGATGAAAATGCTTGTAGGTGTGGTGTAGAAAGCTTTATCTATACATCTATACTAATATTAAGTATAAAGAGGTAAAATTTGTAAGTTTGTATGTAAGGGGGTAAGCTTTGGAACCGCTGGTCGGTTTGCCAAAATTTTTCACTGATAGATAGCTACAATGTTTCTGAGTGCTGTGGGCTATAAACCATCACGCTACGATCAAATAAAGCCGAGCAGCGGGTAAACTCGGGTAAAGCGGCAACATCCGTTAAGTTGTACGTCCGTTAACTTATTGATTTCCTGATAGACATATAAAGTGCGATGCCCTAATATTCACAAATATTTATTTAAGTACCTATAGCTAATGTCAATATGGTAAATTGATAAGAACAGCAAAAATCCATAAATAAGTAGGTACTTAGTATTTTACATATAGATCTACAATTTAAAACTGATAAGACGAAGTACCTACAGTATTTGCATGTGAAAAAATTGGTAGGGCGGCAAACGAGCAGACATATTACCTGATGGTAAGCAATCGGCGCCGCCCATTTACAATACGGTGGTTTCCAACTAGTCAAATTCAATACTTTTATCCAGACGTCAAAAACTATACTTTTATATACATATAAAATTTGTATGAAAACTGAGCTATGACGTCGTAACTTTTTTTGCTAAAAAATATCTAAAAATGAGTGTATCGATCGATCGATGAATAAAAGTATAGTAAGTAAGTATTTTTCAATATTTAATTGTGTTGAAACGTCGAAATAATTTATTTTTGACCTAAGAAACTACCCAATTGTAGGTACACCTGCATAGCCAAAGAAGTTTCGAGTGCGTTGCTGCCTTTAGTAATTAGGGTTTTGGAAATAAAGGGATTATGGAGAAATGAGAGGATTTGTAACTTCACACGACTAAACACAACGCTGTAGTTGTTTCACGCCGCTTTGCTGTATGGTCCGAGAATAGGGTATCGAAGCATGTCTCTCCCACATTTTGCTATTTATTTACCTATAGATATGACTAGCGACCCGCCCCGGATTCGCACAGTTTCAATGTACTTACTAAATTCCTCCACTATTTAATGGATGTTGTTATACCTACCTACTTATACATATACCTATAAATCTTCCTCTTTGATTAGGTACGTAACAAAACCGTATCAAAATCCTTTGCGTAGTTTTAAAGATTTAAGCATACATAGGGATATAGAGACAGAAAAAGCGACTTTGTTTTTTACAATGTAGTGAAGTATTAGTTTGAATGTTTAAACCCGCTAATTAACTATATAGTACTAATGACGTTAACTTGCACATTTTTTTATAATAAATTGATCTTTTATTTGTTTATTCATATAACATTAGAATATGCATTGAGACAACCAAAGTCTTAGAGTAAACTACAATTACAGTCAACAGCACATCAACCTTCACTTCACTCGAGATAGAGTTGAAAATTGAAATCTCTTAAAACGTTTACATTTTGGTGCTAGGTACATACGTATGATTAAATAAATTGAAGGAAACTGTTACTTCTTCCATTGAGAATGTTCCTAAGTAAATGAGTCATACATTTTGTCATACCGCACATTAACTTCACTTTGAATGACGCTTATGAGGAAAAGTTGATATTTAAAACGACTACATGCGTAATTGGATCTCATGGTGTCTAGGACGTGAAATCTGTGACGTCACAGATTGTTAAAATATTTGTAATAACTGAGTTTAAGTGTGGGAGAGCCAAGCTTCGGCACGAATGGTTCGGTTCGACCGGAGTGATACCACGGCCTCACAGAAAACCCGTGTGAAACAATACACACAGCGTTGTGTTTCGCTGTGTGAGTGAGGATACCGAATGCCCAATCCCTACCCCACGCCCCGTTCCTTCCCAATCCTTAAATATCCGAAACCCTTATCCCCAAAAAGCCGGCAACGCACTCGTAACGCCTTTGGTGACGCAGGTATCTATGGGCGGCGCTGATTGCTTACCATACATTCAATTTCACATGCACATCACACCCAGACCCGGAAAAAAATTTGTGGATTACACAAAGAGTTGTTCCGTGCGGGAATCGAAACTGCGACACGTTGCGCGGCAGCCAATTGACCAGCCACCGCGCCAACCGTGCAGTCATTATTAAGTTGGTACTATTAAGTGAGAACAGTGTAACACTTATATTTATTCAAAGTAATCAAAAAAGAAAATAATATATTTAGACAGTTTGGAGCTGACACTTGACGGCGGCGCCAGGACTATACACTACGGTAAAATAATAGACTCGGGAATGGCGCGAGAATCAAACCGAAGCCTCTCACTCGGCAGTCGTGTTAGACAGTCGAAGCCCAAGGTCATCGGTTTCGCAGCAAAAAGTAAAAAAAAATGCAAACATGCAATAATTTGTTCCGTGGCAATGCAATTTGCAATTTAAACCTGACCTAGATATTGTTGTAGGTAGCCTACTTTTTGTTCCTAAGTAATTGACTAACTTTTACCTAGGCTACCTAGGTAGGTACTCGTAATTATGATCGGTTCGTCGAATGACTGACAAAAAACACGCGAGGACTATTAGGCATGTTATGTTTATTTGTTGATTGAATGTCTTTTTTGGTCTTTTGAAGTTTAATTGCCAGGTTAGACAAGGTACGGTTGGGATTTACATGGTCCTTGTTGCACAGGGTAAGTAAGGATTACTCTCACACATCCTTAACACGGTAACCACCACGCAAGTAACAGGGAACTTTTTTTGTGGAGGGGAAATCATGCATTCTTCTCTCACCCAGAGTTTGTCACACTCTTACTGAATATAACCACTCTCTTCCTTCTCCTGCTTCAGACCATCGCAGATAACAATAAACAAAACAATAGAAGCCAAGGAGTGGATAAAACAGCGAGTAATTACCATTTTTTTTTCTTTTGAGGAAGAAAATCGTCAAATGACTTCTCACATCCTGGGTGAGGAGAGAGAGAGTGTCTCCTTTTGCAGGGCAGGGTCACGGTATATAACTGCGCTAGACCTGCAACCCTAGCTGAGGAGCCTTAAAGAGCCAATAGACCACCTTAGACAGTGCCCTATAAGGGTGATGTTCAGCCGGGGTTGCAGGGCAAGATCAATAAGGCACTGCCGCATCGGCCTAGACCAGAAGATGGAACGGGAGGTTTTTAGTCAGTAACAGTCTGACACTTCCTCTCGCCCCACCCTGGGCGGGAGAAGTAATTTGATGAATACGGTAGGTATTCATCAAATTACTTCTCCCCTGCCCTTACAAAAAAACCCTAATTAAGGAAATACTTGTTGATATCTGAATTAAAATGTACCGAAAGTACTAGAAGACTTGTAACCAGACGTTCTTTTGTTCGTAGATACAACACCGAAGTCCCAATGACTTAAGTTTTTTTGCAATCATTCTTTGTTATATGACGCATTAACTTCCTGTAAATAAAATAAACAGAGGTGATTCACGCGGTGATCTTTCACAAACAAGTTCCAAGCCATTCAGAGTCTGCTTCATTGAGGGTCGTTGGTCGAGTGGATTCCTTGATCAGTATTTAGTAGGTCTGTTTTTTTTTTTTTTTGTGAGGGGAAAATCATCAAATGACTTCTCCCGCCCAGGGCCGGGCAGGAGGGAGTGTCAGACTCTTACTGACTAAAAACCCCCCTGTTCCTTCTCCTGCTCTGTGCCGAGGTCGCGGTACCTTATTGCGCTTACCCCGCAACCCCGGCTGAACATCAGCCCTTTAGGGCCCCGTCTGTGGTGGTCTATTGGCTCTTTGAGGCGCGCGCGGAACGCTACGCGCCGTACGCTCGGGCCTGGTTCCGGTCGGGCGGCGAGCTGCCCTTACTCGCCGACCGCAGGCCCGTACTTACGGTGGCCGGAGATCGTCCCTCGATCCCCGACGCCCGTAGTGTCGCCAGTTGCGGCTGCTGGGGCGTGAGGAGGAGGATTGCTCCCTCACGCGGGCCGCCTCTCTCTTTGCGAGCATGACTGCTTCACAAAAGGAGGAGACGGCGTCCCAGTTCCTCTCATTCCGCACCATGGCCTCGACTAAGGCCGGGCGCGAGAGGTCGCCGCCGCCGATCACTTCCCTGAGGATACGGCGGTGCTCAGCCCAGGCAGGGCATACCGCTACCGTATGCTCCACCGTATCCTCTAGGTGGTCCTCACAATGACGACACTCGGGCGTTTCCTCCCGCTGAATCCGAAACAGGAACCTACCGAAGCTGCCGTGCCCGGTAAGCATCTGCGTCAGACGGAAGGTGAGGACGCCGTGGCGTCTCTCAAGCCACTCCTCAAAGAGGGGTCTTACCGCTGCTATGGTAGCGTGCCCGGCCCTCGGTTGCGACAGTCGTTGTCTCCACTCTGCCATGAGATCTCGCCGGAGCTCATTCCGCCACGCACTTATTTGGCGCGGCAAAGGATCTTCGCCCCGGCTACGCGCGTCTGCGCGCAAACTGTAGACGCGCGCGAGCGCCTTCGCTTCTAGATCCCACGGCGGTGATCCGGCAAGGAGGTTCGCCGCCTCCCCGGAGATCGTGCGATACCCGCGGATTACTCGTATAGCCATGACCCTCTGGGACGCGACCAGCGTACGAGCCGGCCGCCGCTTCAAGTCCGGCGCCCACACAGGGGCACCGTAGAGGGCCATGGATCGCACAATCCCCATATACAACCTCCGGCAGGAGGCGTTTGGCCCCCCGAGGTTGGGAAGGAGCCGCTTGAGCGCGGCCCCAGACCGTTCCAACTTAGGGGCCAAACGACGAAAATGCTCCGTGAAGTTCCATCGGCTGTCGAGGACGAGACCCAGGTACTTCATCGCCGACTCGACGCCGATGGTAACTCCTCCTGCCGTTACTTGGGACCCACCTGGAGGTGGCGCGCTCCGACGGCCATAGAAGCACATGGCCTCGGACTTGTGGAGCGCCACCTCGAGTCCCAACTGCCGGATCCTTGCAACGACTGTCGCAACCGCTTGTGACATCAGGTCGGCCGCCGCCTGATGCGACCTCCCGTTCGCCAGCACCAGCGTGTCGTCAGCATAGCAGACAATGCTGACGCCGCTCGGGAGGTCGGTGCGTAGCACCCAATCGTACCCGATGTTCCACAGGAGAGGTCCCAGGACCGATCCCTGCGGGACACCGCGCGACACCTCTCGCCGATTCCACACGCCCCGGTGACCGGGGTAGATGAACCATCCAACCACCAACCATTGAACCAGTTTTTGTATTACAAATTGAAGGTAGGTGAAAATAAGATTCAAAACAAAACCTAAGGGCTGATTTTTCAATGGCTAAATAAAAGTTATTTGGGGAATAATTATGATGCTGTCGCGTCAGAATGTTTGCATAAGACAGTAACAGCAACAATTTCATTCCTCAGATAACATTTATCTGACTATTGGAAAATCAGCCCTAAATGTTTAAACCTAGACTAAAGATAAATATTATTTTGTAATAAGGGGTATTATAAGTCTAAAAACTAAAAAGCAAAAACATAACTAATATTATTGTTCATGTACTGAAAGGATACCAATCCATTGATAGGATAGACATCGGTGGCTAAAGTTATCCAAATCCAAACTATAATACCTACTACCTATATAAATGCGAAAGTAACTCTATCTGTCTATCTTTTCTTCACGCCTATCTACTGGACAGATTTCTGTGAAATTTTGTACAGACAGTTTGGAACTCGAGAAAGGACATAGTTTTAATACCAAAAATCTGCAGAAAGTCACTATTCCACGCGAACTGAGTCGCGGGTAAAAGCTAGTAACAAAATATAACTTAATAATCACAGAAACAAAACTGTATCTACCTAATAAAGCAAACAACTTCTTCTTATACAGATATTTAATACACTCCTTCCTGCAGGGCAATTATGAAGCGATGTTATCGCTTCCAGACCGTTAAAAACGTCATTCTTATTGTTCGAATACAAACTGAGATTCATTCTTCTGCCAGTCCAAATTCCAAGATACGCGTTCGTGTGACGTAATATGGTACGGTAATCCACTGATTCATTTCCTCTAGTTATCGGTATCACAACTATGTACATTCTTTCTTTCTTTCTTTCACAGAATTCAGACAATCGATGCATTTTATAAGTTCTTTGCATACAACATGCCTTTGTATCGCAATATTTCTTATTATGTTTCTTTTTTTTATGGAGTAGGAGGCTAACGAGCTGACGGATCACCTGATGGTAAGTGATCGGCGCTGCCCATGGATACCTGCAGCAAAAGAGGAGTCATAGGCGCGTGTTGCCGGCCTTTTAAGAAGGTGTACGCTCGTTTCTTGAAGGTTTGTAGGTCTTGTCGGTACGTTATGTACCTATTAATTATACCTACAGGGTTACTGGTAACTCGACGTATTCCTTGCAGGACATCATAGTAGGGTTAAAATGCAACAAATTAAGCCACCAAATGTTTACTGAAGTTCAGTAGTTTTTGAGTTAGTAAGGGTTTTAGATTTTTTTGTGAAAAGTCCCAGATATTTTTTTTTTACCCAATTTCAAAATTGTCTTAAATTACGGGGTGACTGTACTGAAGTTATTAGCATAGTTGACGCCGTAGCGGATCGTTTTTAATAATTAAAATAAAGTCTGTATCTATGTATAGGTATAGAGATTCTAACTGTTCCAGCTTTTTTATCACTTTATAGTATAAAACAAAGTAGCTTTCTCTGTCCTTGTATCCCTATGTATGCTTAAATCTTTAAAACTACGCAACTGATTTTGATGTGGTTTTTAATAGATAGCGTGATTGCGGAAGGTTTATACTTAAATATCATCGAATAAATTATGAGAAATTTACTATCAGTATTTTGTGTCAAATCAAATTATTAATCAAATCAAATTATTAGCTAGCAAAGTTTGAAGTTTGAAAGTATATAATATGGGTAATATAATATTGATGTTTGTCACTGTTTCAGGTAAAAACTACAAAACGGATCAACGACGCCGCACGAAATTTTGGGCAGAGATAGATCTATAACAGGCTGGAATAATTCTTAGACTTTTTACCCTGCCGCTATGGTGAAGACGCTGGCCGAAAAGGTTTTTTATAGACAAACTAGTTACTAATTAGTTTTCCAGGACTCGGACAAAAGGTCGCCACTATATACCTTAGTAGCTACTCCCACGCGGTTTCACTCGCTTCTCGGCTCTATTTGATTGTAGCGTGATGTTTTATAGCTTATAGCACTCGGGAACATTGTAGCTATCAATAAGTAAAAGAATTTTGGAAATCCGACCAGTGGTTCTAAAGATTATCCCCTACATACAAACTTACACATTTTACTTCTTTATAATATCAGTAAAGATAATGATTATCTAAGATGATATTACCGGTAATTCAGAGACTGAATCTAAGAAAACGGCTACGTTCATAAAAATAAATCGTAGGTAAGTATCTCTTCTTTAACCTCGCGATAAAAACGTTAGTAGAATACAGTCTGGAGCAGGAAAAACTAAACAATCTAACAATATGTAAGTGTAATACACATGACACAGATGACCCTAAGTTCAACTGATAGATAAATTACTATAACATTTATTTTTATATGTATAAACATTCTTATAATGCTTCTAATCGCAAAGAACGTGGAGTATTTACCTACGAAGATATTTATAAAATAACTAGCGGGCCGCCCCCGCTTCGCACGGGTCCAACTATCGCTAAAACAATGAAAGGGTCACCTTTTCCCAACTTTTCCAAATTTTTTTGATAAGAACCTTCTCCTGGCAATAATAAATACAACAAAAAAAAAAGAATTGGCAATATTTGGTCCAGGCGTTCTTGAGTTCTTGAGCGCTTACCAACACATTTTGCGATTAATTTTTATATATTAGAATAAAACACTCGTCTAATTAAGTAGGTACCTACCTATAGTCTCCGAAGTTGCGGGGCAAGCGCAATGAGCCCAGAGCAGGAGAAGGAATAGGGGGGTACTTAGTCAGTAAGAGTCTGACACTCCCGCTCGACACTGGGCGGGCGAAGCCATTAGATGACCTATAGCTTAGGTATAAATAGGAGTCTTTTCAACTTTATATTTTATAAGGAATAGATTGCATATAGAGCAATAGAAGGATTGAAATAAGTTTTTTTTTAGTCAGTAAGAGTGTGACACTTCCTCCCGCCCGATTTTGAGAGGGAGAAGTCATTGGATAACCTATAGTCTAAATTTTTCTTTATCTCTTTTATGGAATAGTTTTTTTTTGTGAGGGGAAAATCATCAAATGACTTCTCCCGGCCAGGGCCGGGCGGGAGGGAGTGTCAGACTCTTACTGACTAAAAACCCCCTGTTCCTTCTCCTGCTCTGGGCCGAGGTCGCGGTACCTCATTGCGCTTACCCCGCAACCCCGGCTATGGAATAGTTAGTAAGTAAGTAGTGTCCTGGTTGTAGTCAGTAAGAGTCTGACACTTTCTCTGTAATTTAAATTCCATCTTCAAATTGCATTTTTTCCACTAAAAAGCTATTGGACGATGGAAATTAATATCTGCCTATGTATATGACGTTAGGTAATATGCTTTATAATACTTTAATTTGATTATACGAAATTTATTTGTCCTTTGATAATAACGACGATCATTACATAGACGATAATACTGATGTAAGTATACCTACATATATTTGATGATATTTCAGTCGTGGTAATCGCCAGCGAACGCTTAAGTTTTGAGGAATTAAATTTACGTTATAATAGCTCACATCACATTAATGATAGAATAATGTCGACAGTTTTTTAGTATTGTGGCAAACGAGCAAACGGATTACCTGATGGTAAGCAATCAGCGCCGCCCATGGACACCCGACACACCTCCAGTAAGAGTCTGAAAATCCCTCTCCCCAATCAGGGCGGAAAAACTCATATAAACAGAGTACCGTTAAGAAGTACAGATAGGTTAGAGAGAAAAACGGTAGCTACATACGTGCTAAAGCATTATAACCAATCTGACCCTAGAAATTTGTAGATTTAATAGTTCATTTTTCAGCTACCAGGCGCGCTGCCGTCGGCAAGTAGTCGCTGTGAAGTTAGCTGTTTATGAGTGCGAGTACCCAGATGAAGTTAGTTGAATATTGTGAAAATATCTTCGCAGCATTGGTTAGTGCACAACAGCCCGCTTTTATTGAGACAACTTAGCGATCGCAGCGCTTCATTTTGTCCATATTTCACTACACTATTTTCTAAAGCGATTGTTTTCCTTAGAGTACAGAGTACTTACCTTAATTACATAGCCATTATCAAACAAATGACGTCATATCCCGCTCTTTATTTAGTGAAAAATCGTAACTCTAGTCTACACTTGATTAGGAAAAGTTAATGTTTTCCGTTCTGATAGTGTGTTGTCTGTTTGTCTATCTCTCAATAATGGAAAAATATTAGAAACAGGTTTGTTATCGCTATACTTACGTAAATATTGCACCTGCAATTGACTGCACGGTTGGGGCGGTGGATGGGCAATTGGCTGCGACTCAACATGTCGCGGGTCCGATTCCCGCACGGAGCAACTCTTTTTGTGATTTACAAATTGTTGTTTCGGATCTGGGTGCGGTGTGTATGTGAAATTGTATGTTTGTAAACGCACCCACGACACAGGAAAAAATCTTAGTGTAGGGTAAAAATTAAAAAAAAAGTAGTTAAATTAAAACATTAGTTTTCTATGCATAAACTACTTTAACTAACATAACATGTTACCTTGCGGCGAAGGCCATCTACAGTTTTTCTAGATAACCTAAATACTTTAATTAACTACTTATGCCGAAGTATCAAATACCTAAACGTGGCATTATCGTTCGACAGTTATCATTGAACCTACCTACTACCGGCTAGTTATAGGTAGGATAGATAGAGCTACCTCAGGGGAAAAATATCACTTGAGATCTGGAAGTTCCAAGTGATACCAAAATTACAACATCCACCTATAAGTGCCCACTGTTGAGCAAAGGTCTCCTCTCACGAGGAGAAGGAATGAAAACTTATAATAAAAAATAAAATAAAAAAATACTTAAACAAAATTAATTAATTAATTAATTGTATGTTAGTGCAGTGTTTAAATAATAATCACAGAAAAACTTGGAAAATGTCACATTGGTACTTGCCAGGTTTTGAACTGGCACCATCATGCGTGAGAAGCTGTCAGTGCCTAACAGTATCTGCAGAACCTATATTAAGGTCTAAATAAAAATTACAAACATTAACGAAAAAGAATTTCTAGAGAAACATAAAGACAAACCATTTTGTTTTCATGTAAGTAAACTGTTCGTAATTACAAAAAAATGTCGTCGTATTTTTTATTTTATTTGTTTCCACGATTCTTCACTTTTTTCACTTAGGACTGATTTTTCAATAGTCAGATAAATGTAAATGTTGTCTAAAGAATAAAATTGTTGCTGTCACTGTCTTATACATACATTCCGACGCGACAGCGTCATAATTAATCCTTAGATAACTTTTATCCTCAAACAATTGAAAAATCAGTTCCAAGAGACTTAAAAGACTATGTTCTTAATCACATTTTTGAAAGATCATATCAAGTAATTTTTCAGAATGCCTGCCAAATCTAGACCAAAAAATGTATTAAGGCCATAGGGGCATTGACCCTGCGTAATATTCTTCACAAGAACTTGGCATAGAGAACGTCAAATTTGTAATAAATCGAGTTGCCAACCTCATTGGTGAAAGTATAATAACCTCGTTGGCAATTACACTTCCGAACCCATAGGGGTAATAACCTTGTAGTAAACCTACTTATATTTTATTTGTGAAATTAGCCGAGTACAATACAGCTTATTAATATCAAAGTACTTTCTCTTTCCGCGAAAGTTGTTGGAAAAAAGTGTCGGGAAATAGTCTTGAAATTATTTTTCTTTTCATGGACCTACAGCGCTGTAGTTGGGTTGTGCCGAACCGCATTGGCTAGATCCATCGCGGTGTTGGAATTTCCTTTTCATGGACCTACATGTATCGCTGTAGGGGCGAAGTGGGGTTGTGCCCACGAAGTGGATTGACTAAAACCATTGTGATGTTTCTCCTTAGGCATTTTTAGGGATTAAATCGGCCAGTTCTTCCTCTTCCTTTTTTAGCTGGCTTCCGCAGTACTGGTGTAAAGGGTGTTTTTTCAGGCAATAATTTATATCTATCTTCGGCAGTTTTTACTTAGTGAAACAGTAAGAAACATCCATCCATATTTACGTTTATAATTCAGTAGGAAAAACGCAGGTATAAAGTAGGTACTTTTTTTTTGTACACCGTATCCTCTAGGTGGTCCTCACAATGACGACACTCGGGCGTTTCCTCCCGCTGAATCCGAAACAGGAACCTACCGAAGCTGCCGTGCCCGGTAAGCACCTGCGTCAGGCGGAAGGTGAGGACGCCGTGGCGTCTCTCAAGCCACTCCTCAAAGAGGGGTCTTACCGCTGCTATAGTAGCGTGCCCGAGGTATAAAGTAGGAACTTACAGCCAAAAATATAGCACACATCGAATTTTTAATTATCAAATAACACAATAAGACCTTTATTCTACTTTAGCGTACCTAAATGAATAGTAGAATAGGTCCCCCGGTACAGGTGTGATGCCTTAATCAACCCCCATATAATTAGGTCACTAACAGGTCACAGAAATAAAACCTTACTGAAATGTATGACCGAATGACCGTGTTATTTATTGAATCGAATACCTTACCTACTTATATTATATGTTGTTATATGTAATTAGCTGATTACGGAGACTCTGAAATCCCCTTTTTGTGAAGTTGTCATCAGTATCAGACTCTTACTGACTAAAAACTCCCTGTTCCATCTCCTGCTCTAGGCCGAGGCTGCGGTGCCTTAGTGCGCTTGCCCCGCAACCCCGACTTATTTTCATAAACTAGTCATCAATTGTTTTCTGGACAAAAGTGTAACCAATAGTTTACGTAATCCTGCAAAGTTGCCGCAGTGGCTGGGCAACCGGCTGCCGACCATCAACTCTTTATGTGATCCACAAATTGTTGTTCCGGGTCAGGGTGTGATTATGTATCTGAAATGTATAGTTTATAAACATACCCATGACACAGGACAAAATCTTAGTTTGGGCCAACCAAACCCGAAACTACAATTTGTGGTGCACACAAAGTTTTCTTCACAGGTTCTGTAATCCCGTGGTATCAACTATTAATAAAGTCGAGCAAGCCGTCTCGTGACTATCTAATGGCTGTCCCACAATTATTTCATGGTTAATTTCCACGTAAATAAATAATAAAGAAGGTTAGTGCTTACCAGGTCCGTTCGTTAGTCTAGTGCGCAATGTTGCTTATACGACTTCCGAACGGAGGTCAATAGCTTTAGGATTTTTCACCTCTGTGATTTCTAGGGCCAAAATGATTGGACGAGTATAGTTAGACATACTATAGGTACATCATAGTAGGAATAGATATGGTAGACATAGTGAAAATTTGTGGTCATAGCTCTGCAAGCGAGCAGACAGATTACCTGATGGTAAGCAATCGGCGCTGCCCAAGGACACCCGTAACACCAGAGTTACAAGTGCGTCCTTTTAGGGATAAGGATTCCGAAGATTTAGCGATTGCGGATGGATGGGAGAGGGGAAGGATTGATCCGGTAGCCTCACTCACATGGCTAAGCACAACGCTGTGGTTGTTTCACCCCGTTTTCCTGTGAGGACGTGGTCGTGGTATTACTCCGGTCGAGCTGAGCGATGTATTGTTTGACTTGCACTTGACTGCTCAGTTGGTGCGGTGGCTGGTCAACTGGCTGCTGTGCAACGTGTCGCGGGTTCGATTCGCGCACGGAACAACACTGTGTGATCCACAAATTGTTGTTCCGGGTCTGGGTGTATTGTGTATGTGAAATTGTATGTTTGTACGCACCCACGACACAGGAAAAAATCCTAGTGTGGTGCAAAAAAAATGTAGGTCGACACTATAAGAGAAGCGTGCTAATAAATTGTTAAAATTTTAAGTACCTACGTTTCAAAGATTTCTTTAATTTGTTTTCGATCCTGTACTAGTATCATTTGTATCGGGATAACATTATGTCATATCCTGCAATACATATATGCATTCGTGTGATGAAAAATATGGTAAAGCGGTCCAATACCTTCGCTGTTTAATGAAAACAAATTAAAAATCAAAACTTCTCTTCACACCATCTCATCAAGTAAGTAAGTATAAACTTCATATTTTTAGTGTGTTAGTGAACTCGAAAACGAGTTTAATACATAAGTAATTACATGCATCGTTGACCATACATACATGTACACATAAATCACACTAAACACTTACCTACATACACACGATTACAACTTTTTTTTTTATAATTTACGACCAATTTTTTTCATTACGATGAAAACTAAATTGCTTTATTATCACAACAGATGTTATTTACAACTTTTTTTTTTAATTTTTAACACCAATAATAATTTGTTTCGTGAAAAATAAATCATAGACTCAATTTTTTTTTTACTTTTTTTGTGTGGAAATGGCCGCAGATTTTGAAGTTTAATACTTAGTGTCGTGTTATGTAATGATTTTTGATTTAATAATGACTTTGTGCCTTTACCAATGAAGGGACGGATTCCACAGTATGTGGTGTATCTGTATATGTATACCTACTAAAGAACAGAAAAAAGTCCTTTATCTTAACTGACGACAATATACACAATTTTGAGAGTGGAAAGTCACGAAATGACTTCTCACGACCTTAGTGGGGCGAGTGGAGATTTCAGACTCTTACTGACTTAAAACCTTTTCCATGCAGCTTCCTTCTCCTTCTCCAGGCCAGACTACGGTAAATTATCGCGCTTGACCCGAAAACCTGGCTATCCTTTTTTTAGCTAAATAAAAGGTGCAGAATTTGGTTTCCAAATCAAGATAACTCGCTCTGATGGGGAGTCGTAATTGACTAAAAGTAAGTGTTATGTATTACTTTAGCCATATTTCCTACTTAAAGCTGTTTTTTTTGGGTGCTATTTCCTGCCGTTTATTCTGCCAAATGATTCTTATCATATGACCAAAAAAGCCTTCTTCCAGTTTCGATTTAACAAAGCATTTGGGCATTCATTTTTTTGATATACAGATTCTTGATGTAATTTAAGTACCTACTACCTAAGTAATATTTTTTGACCTGTTTGGCAGTAAACAGACCCAAAATTCTCCCAATACATTGTTTTCGGCCAGTACAGTTGTATCACTAAAATATTTACCGCCAATGAAGGTCGTTGGCTCTCCGTTCGATAAAAATGACATCATAATCAAATTGATTTTAGATTTGGAACGATCGAATTACCTTTTTTGAATTTGACGTTTCACTTTTGTTCTGTGTGTAGTAGTGTAGTGAAAACTTTTTGGTGTTTAACATTCTGTCAATACGATTTTTTGTGGATTTAATCAGACGAAGATGGATTTTTCGATGGTAAGTATTCAGGGCCACTCATGAAAACCCTCAGCCCTATAGGAGTTATATGTTATTTTCCATCCTTATGCGCGGTGAAACACAACTCTTTGGTTTATTGACGCCGATTTTCTATAAAATGTGGCATCACTCCGGTCGATCCGGTTCCTTCGTGCGGAATCATGACTCTCACGGCATAAGTAAGGCAAAATATATAGGCCAGAAGACCGATTTTTTTTTATTATTGTTTAATAGGTCGGCAAACGAGCATACGGATTACCTGATGGTAAGCAATCAGCGCCGCCCGTGGACACCCGCAACGGAGGAGTTACGAGTGCGTTGCCGACCTTTTAGGGATTATGGATTTGGAGACGTAGGGATTACTCACTCACACGGCGAAACACAACGCTGTGGTTGTTTCACGACGGTTTTCTGTGAGGCCGTGGTATCACTCCGGTCGAGCCGACCCATTCGTGCCGAAGCATGGCTCTCCCACACATAAAAATTAGCTTGATGTAATCACATTTACGACAACAACACTAATTATCACTGCATAGTATACAACCAAGTCCCTTTCTCTGTTCCTATATCCCTATGTGTCTTTAAATAAGTCTATATATACTTATGCAGATTCACATATAACAAAATTACTAAAAAAAATACTTAGTACCTATATAACAAAGTCGCTTTCTCTGTCCCTATATCCCTTTATATGCTAAAATCTTTAAAACTACGCAACGGATTTTAATGCAGTTACTTTGGTTGAAGAGCATAATATGCATAATAACATCCATTAAGTAGTGGAGTTATTTAGTAGCAGCATTGTAAACGTGCAAAGCCGGGGCGCGTTTGTAGTGAAGAACAAATAATAATAAATAATCAGGTAGATCAACATTATTATTTGATTACATACCTAACTACGTATGTAAGCGCGGAAGCATGAAGATCCATATCAGTCTGTGTATAATCCTTATTAAATTAATTAGGTTTCTTTTCACGTGGGAGCCAGCTCGACCGGAGTGATACAAAGGCCTCATAGAAAACCGACGTGAAACAACCACAGCGTTGTGTTTTGCCGTGTGTGTGAGTGAGGTTAGTGGAGGCCCAAGCCTTCCCCTTCCCCATTCCCAATCCCAAAATATCCAAATCCCTAATCCCCAAAATGTAACGTACTCGTAACTCCTCCGTTGTTGGAGTAATCCATGGGCAGCGCTGATTGCTTATTGCCGACATAATTATCACATAAAAAAAATAACGGCCTCATAGGAAAGCAGCTTTTTCTTTTTTTTTTTGTGAGCGGCAAATATCAAATGACTTCTCCCGCCCAGGGCCGGGCGGGAGGGAGTGTCAGACTCTTACTGACTAAAAACCCCCCTGTTCCTTCTTCTGCTCTAGGCCGAGGTAGCGGTGCCTCATGGCGTTTACCCCGCAACCCCGGCTGATAGAAAACCAGTTTAAGATGACGATTTGTAACATTCTGATCCGATATGTGCCATCGCCAAATATCTCTGCAAGAAGGTGTAAAAACAAGGAGTTTGTGATATTATGATTGCGATAACTTATAAGAGAGAATGATTCTAGCACGTCGATTCTATAAAATTTGTTTGATTTTGAATATTGTAAGCGTCGATGTGACTGAGAAATTACATTATAGAATGCCGCTTTTAACGCCATCTCACACATTATCTATCAAAATGTTGCGGTCAATTTAGTTCAACTCGCAAGTTTAGCGCTAGTGTACTAATACTCACAGCGGATTCAGATTCGAAGTTTGGAATGAAGTACAGAATCACATCTATAACATGGAATTTTAAGTGTGGGAGAGCCATGCTTCGGCACGAATGGGTCGGCTCGACCGGAGTGATACCACGGCCTCACAGAATACCGGCGCGAAACAACCCACAGCGTTGTGTTTCGCCGTGTGAGTGAGGTTACCGGAAGCCCAATCCCTCCCCTTTCCCTATCCCTTCCCAATCCTTATATCCGCAACCCCCATCCCCAAAAGGTCGGCAACGCACTCGTAACTCCTTTGGTGTTGCGGGTGTCCATTGGCGGCGCCGATTGCTTACCATCAGGTAATCCGTCTGCTCGTTTGCGGACTTATACCATAAAAAAAAGAATTATAATAAAAACTTTTTATTTTTTACTATTTCAAACGTTTTACAGTCTGAATATCTTCTGTAGTGTATCGTGTTCGGTAATTAACTAAATGTACCTAAACAATATTGGCGTACCTTTTTATCTAAGAGTACCTATTCTAAAAATTGTATGTAAAAATGTTTACAATCAGCTATTAACTACCTAAATCGATATTAGCTAATAAACTAAATTTAAATAATCTTTGTATGTATTTTGTACGACGATGATGAAAGATTGTTTATCTTAGTAAATTACCTAATACGATAGACCATAGACTTATTTTAAATCTACACAGAGTACTTATGAACTTAGGTACTTTTTTTAAAGAGAATAGCCCGCTTCTACCTCTCGAAACCGCTGCAACTCCTGTAAGCTAGGATCTACAGTAGTTACAACCATGGAAACACCAGAACACTAAAGTCCGGCGCGTCCCAGGGACATGAATAAATGAACTTAGGAAGTAGGTAGGTACTGTTCATCATCATCAGCCTGTTGTCGTCCACTGATGGACATAGGCCTCCCCAATAGCACGCCACTGAGCTCGATGTTCAGCTCTTCTCATCCAACCACTGCCAGCCACCCTGCGGATGTCGTCAGTCCACCTAGCTGGAGGGCGCCCTACACTACGTTTGCCTAGACGTGGTCTCCAATAGACCAATTTTAAATTATAACTTTGATTTTGTCTTACCAAAATCAAATCAAATCAAATCAAAATCATTTATTCCAACTAAACCATAAATAGGTACTATTGTAATTGTTTCACGTCAAAATAGAATAGTAGTCTGTCAGTCTGTTCGTCAGTGAAGCTAGGTGCAAAATATCTCTACAATAGCTTTATCTCGACCTCGATCTCTTCTAAACAATGTCTTCTGAATATAGTCTTAAAATAGAAACCACAGCAACAGAAACCAATTAATTAAATATTATGTCATTTATTAAAATAGTGCTGTCAAATGTTCCATATTGATTACATATCTCAGTAATAAGCCCAGACATCGATATAATATCGGCGGATGAAAATAATTGAGATTATTAAAGACTTCATCACATTGTGCATAGATAACAACTAATTGATATTAAAATCACGTTTTAATATTATCACCACGTTATGATCATTGGTACTGATAAAACAATTAATTGTTTTTGTGAAAAATCGTTTTCATTTTCCTTAAAGAGTAGAGTACATTCTTTAATAAACTTGGCCAATCCTGATACTAAATTTCTCCACTACTTAATGGATGTTATTATACATATAAACCTTCCTTTTCAATCGCTCTATCCATTAAAAAAACCGCAACAAAATCCGTTGCGTAGTTTTTAAGATTTAGATAAGCTTATACAATACATAGGGATATAGGGACAAAGAAAACGACTTATTCATAATATGTAGTGACGTAAAACCCTTTTTTCAGTTATTACATGAGTCCTATTTACCTACCTATTTATTAAGACGGATTCTTACTAATATTATAAATGCGAAATCATCCAAAATGCGTTGCGATGTTTTAATGAAATCAGGCCATAACGGCTTGACGGAACTGAAAAGAAATTTGCAACAGGCATAGGATACACTCAGGAATAGGACATAGGCTACTTTATATATCAACATATCACGCGGGCGAAGCCGCGAGCGGAAGGTAGTATATACATTACTAGCTACTCTCGCGCGGTTTCACCCGCTGCTCGGCTCCATTTAATCGTAGCGTGATGTTTTATAGCCTATAGCTCTCAGGAAATTTGTAGCTACCTATCAGTGAAAGAATTTTGGAAATCCGACCAGCGGTTCCAAAGATTATCCCCTACATACAAGCTTACAAACATACAAACTTTTACCTTTTACCTCTTTATAATGTTATAGTATAGATAATCGAATGTCTTCTCCCGTCTTGGGTGAGGCGAGAGATTGTCAGACTGTTACGGAATAAAACCACATTTTGTTTGTCCTCCGCCGGGATAGGCCGCCAGGTTGCGATGCATCATTTCCCTGATGGTCCCATTTATAGTGGCCTAATGGCTTCATGTAGTACGCTCGGGTCTGGTTCTGGTCGAGCATCGAGCTACCCTTGCTCACCGCATGATCTACGCCAGGAGCATCTCCTTCGGCAACTGGGGCGTGACCAGGATCGTACCTTTTTCGCAGAAGGAGGAGACGTATAGACGGCTTAATGGTACTTCTCTGCATTTATACTTACAAATTAATTTAGTTCCGATATTTTATAGTTTGAAGTTAAAGTACTGGGCTATCAAAGGCTGAATTATGATTTGGAAATCGACTAAAGATATGGTAATCAAAAGATAATGTTCAACAAACAAACATTTCAAGTACATTTGTCAAAATATCATTTCGGTGCTAATAGACCTGAGTAGTCATTAGCAACAGCACATTAAGAATTATTTGACATTTTGAAATTTGTCGGACTGAACGAAGAACTGAGCTAAACATTGCAACCATTTAGAACTTTACCAGGTTTAGTTCTCTATGCGAATGTTCTTTTCAAAGAAGTCAGATTTGACGATACATTCCTGACCTTCGATGAACAGGAAGAGATATTTTTGTATAGGTCGGCAAACGTGCATACGTATTACCTGATGGTAAGCAATCAGCGGCCCCATGGACACCCGCAACCACGGAGGAGTTACCTTTTGGGGATTACGGATTAGGAGATTTTGAGAATGAGGACGGATTGGAGGGGTAGGATTAGGCCTCCGGGAACCTAACTCACACGGCGAAACACAACGCTGTGGTTGTTTTACGCCGGTTTTCTTTGAGGCCGTGGTATCACTCCGGTCGAGCCGAACCATTAGCGCCGAAGCCTCTCCCACTCTTCAAAATGGAATATCACGGGCTGATGATCATTGATAACCTAAGCTAGCAACATTGTTGTCTAATATGCCTATATAAATTCACTTTTCAAAATGTTTTTTTTTATATGATAGGCGAAAAAGCAGTCAGAAACGGCGCCGTCCATGGACACCCGCCAACAAAAAGACAACCTAAAGAGTTGCTAGTGCGTTGCCGTCCTTTTGGAGATTTCGGGTTTAAGGGGAAGGATTGGGACTTCGGTAACCTAACTCATAGGTGCCTCGTTGGCACGCCTGTTGTCTGCGAGGTATCACTTCGATCAAGCCGACACAGTATTCGTACCGAAGCATGACTCTCTCACACTTCTGGAGCATGGCCCCCCACTCTTACACTATCTATATCGAAATATAGATAATATCAAACAAAACGGATTACTAGAATTATCAGAGATTAATATAAAACAAATAAATAAAACCTTTTTATAAGACACGTAGAATAAATAATAGGTAGGTATATTAAATAAATTACTCTTTGAACTCGCTAAGTCATAATGACTCACTTTCGATTGATAAAAAATAATAGGTATAACTATTATAATATTTTAATGTGAGTACGCATGAACTAAGTATGATTGGAAGCGTTAACATACATATAACAAAGGAATTGTTTCATAATCAATACAATAGGTGCTTTAGTTATTTATCTACCTACTTACCTAACAGCCTTCTACCAGACGTCTTGGTCTGCATTTGTATGTACTTACGTATTACGTCGAAAGGCTCATAAGTACTTGACTTCAATTGACTGCGAAACTGAAGAAGGGGATGTCGCATTTTGGCAGTGTCTGGTGTCACACCTGCCGATGAGATAGGAATGGTTTTTTTTCGAGGGAGTACAGTCATTAAATTAGCTTCCCGTTAGGAAGAAAGGGTTAAAGTTACTGACTGAGGTCTGAGGTTGGTACTGTGCTTGCCCCGCAGCCCCGGATGATCAATGCCCCATCTGTGGTGGTCTATCTATTGGCTCTTTGAGGCGCGCGCGGAACGTGACGCGCCGTACGCTCGGGTCTGGTTCTGGTCGGGCGGCGAGCTATCCTTACTCGCCGTCCGCAGACCCGCGATTACGGTCCCTGATGCTTGGAGACTCTCCTACTCGCAGCTGTGGCCAGAGGAGTATAGTTCCCACGCGCTCCGCCTCCTACTTTGTCACACCCGATCGTTTTTCTTCTTCTCCTCTCACCTCTCGAAACTTCCGTGTTCGCTAAGCACCAGCATGTTGTCTTTCTTGCTACTCCTCAAATAAGAGTCATACCGCTGGTATAACAGCGAGGCCGCGTGAATACGGTCGAAGCCGCTGGCAGCCAGTATGAAGTTTTATAAATTAAGATTTTCTTTTAGTGGTGTGGTGGCTGTTTTGTGTTTTTTTTATAAATATAATTTATTATTTTTGTTGCACTCTTGGTACATTAACTAAGAAATTGGCTACCGTGTATCGCTGATACCTTTCCCACACGGAACAACTGTTTGTGTATTCCACATATTGTTTTCTCGGTACTTAAGTGTGAGGTGTATCTGAATTAGTCCTTAATGTTTGTAAACGCTGTTTTCTTGTTTTATCATTCTGACAATAACCTGTTTACTTAGGGTTGATTTTTCAATGTTTAAATAAAAGTTACCTGAGGAATAATTATGGTGCTGTCGCGTCAGAATGTTTGTCAAAGACAGTGACAGCAACAATTTTATTCCTCAAATATCATTTATCTGACTATTGAAAAATCGGCCCAAAATAAACATTTTTGCTGCATCGTCCTCACTTGATTAAACTTGTTCAAACCTTAATACAAATAAAACTATCTACAAATCTATTTGATCAGCCCACGTGTTACGTCCGTGAACAAAAGTCTTTCAGTAGTCTTCATGAAGGTTTTCAGTGAGTGAGTAATAGTGAAGTTTAACTATAATGCGGTAGGTCAGGGTCGATGTTTGTTTGAACGCTCGAGGTTTTTTGTTTCGAGAACTTTCTACTGTTTGTTGATACCTACACGAAATTGTAGGTGGGCGATTCTCCGAATAATCTTACCTAATTTTAAATCTAACGTCATTTTTTTATTATCGAATAATAGGAGGCCCAATCCTTCCCCCAAATCCCTAATCCCTAAAAGGTCGGCAACGCACTCGTAACTCCTCCGTTGCTGATGTCCATGGGCGGCGCTGATTGCTTACCATCAGGTAATCCGTCTGCTCGTTTGCCGACCAATTACATAAAAAAAAAAATATCTTTTAATATAAAAAAATTAAATGCTATTCGCTAGTCTCAATAAATGCCGAGAATGCTTCTTCGACTTGAATTTTTCGTCGAATTCCAGGGAAGGTTATATTTAATATTCAATAAATATTATTTTATTCTGAGGCGAATGGAAGTTGTCGACTAGTTTACTTCACTTTTGTTCCAATCATCCAAATTGTTAACTTTGGTTAGATGACAAAGGTGTCGTTAACTTTTAATTAATTTTCATTAATATTAATTTACGTTAACGTAAATCACCGTTATAGTTAATTTTGGAAAAAGAGTTCTTAAGAATTGAGTAATTCTTAGTCGAAGTTAACTCAATGACTAGTGTTTAGCAAACGTCATCGATCGTGTCCAATTAAGAAGAATTTTCTGAAGAACTGATCGCTACAACGCGCTCTTTGTCAAATGCGTAATCCCCATAGATATAAGATTTTTTATATTTCTGTGGTAATCCCTAAGTCGGTTCTTACGACACATGCGAGTTCCGTCCAATAAGACTCAAACACCGGATGTTCTATACAAATTGTAATTTAATATTTATTATGTAGGGTACGATGGACCTATAATGTACTTACGGGACCTTATTACTAGCTTCCGCCTGCAGCTTCGCCCGCGTGTAATTTTAATCTACGCCCTAAATTAACAAAAAGCAAAATTTGCTGTGTAAATAGTTGTTTCTCCCTAGATTCTAGGGTATCACATATTTACACAGTAAATTTCAACCAAATCGGTCCACCCGATTTGGACGAACGAATAAGAAACGTCCATACATTCTAACAAACTTACATATTTTTAGTAGTAACGATCTAGGACACGTTTTACGAGTTATCACTGATATCGTTGTAAATCTTCGTTTTTCCAAAAAGGTTTTCCTTCACTTGGATCTTCTCCTATGTCATGGGTGTGTTTACAAACGAACGAATTCGCATTCGACTTCATTTTTGTCTTCTTGTCTTACATTAGGCCCTTCTCCTTAGTCTAGGGTACAAATTCGCACACACCCAGAAATGAAACATCAATCTTTGAAAGTTTTCAATCGCATTTCTTTTTATTAAAAAACATTCCAGTTTTCTCCTGAGTGAGTGTTTATAAATAAACACACAATTTCACATACACATATCACACCAAGACCCGTTACAACAATTAGTGGATTACACATAAGTTGTTTAAGTTGTTTTGCGCGAGATTCGAACCTGCGACACACTCCGCACTCCTGCTCTAGACCGGGGTCGCGGTAGCGGTACACTATTACGCTGGCACCCACAATTCTGGCTGAACATCAGTCCTATTGGAGACATTTTTTTTTGACTAGGGAAAACCGTCAAGCTATTTCTCCGGCCTAGGAGAGAGGCAGTGTCAGACCCCCATTGACTAAAAATCCTCCGTTCCTTATAGCGTTTCACCCGCGACCTATTGACATTGGCGACAGCAGACTCTTCAATGTAATGAAAAACAAATAATGAATCGTTGATCATAATAATATTTAGGTATAACAAAAATGTTTTTTGTTATGTTTTAGCAGTATAAATAAGTATTTTAAGCATAATAACGAGGTCTTGACCTTCGTCTGCTAATTAAAATATATCAACATCGGATGGTTTTTTATCTTAATAATAGTGTGATACTCGTGGGACATTCATGCTAAGGCACGAGTGGAGTTGGATCAATCGGAGTGATATCACGGCCTCAGATAAAACCGGCGTAATGTAAAGGAATGGAGAAAATGAAACCAAATCGTGCAGAAGTTCTACGTGTATTATAAGCCTTTTTTATGGTCATAAAAATAAGTCGGCAAACGAGCAGACGGATTACCTGATGGTAAGCAATCAGCGCCGCCCATGGACACTCGCAACACAGAGGAGTAACAGGTGCATTGCCGACCTTCTAGGGATTAGGGATTTGGATTTTTAGGGATTGGGGGAGGGGAAAGATTGGGCCTCCGGTAACCTCACTCACTCAGCGAAACACAACAATATGGTTGTGTCACGCCGGTTTTCTGTGAGGCCGTGGTATCACTACGGTCGAGCCGACCCATTCGTGCCGAAGCATGGCTCTCCCACACTTAACTACTAAAATAGAATGAATCACTAACTACCAGTACATACACTACCAGTCTTGGTGCAAAGTGCTCACCAACGCCAATTATTCAAGCCCAGCACAAGGCAATTACTCTAAATAGTCAAGGAGATCTCTCGACTGTCTTCCGGCTTCATCATCAGGTCGAATTCAACCATCGACAAGTTGATGTAAATACTTGAATAACTTCAGAATTAAATTCAGAAAATTTGAATGTTCCCTTCGATTTTCCTGGGTTTCCATCATCAGATAAAAAAAAATCCCGACGAATTGAGAATCTCCCCTCTTTTTTTTGAAGTCGGTTAAAAACAAATACTCTATGCAACATTACTTCCGGTGAGAGTACCTAACTCAAAATAGGAAATATTATCGCCATTGAATAATTAATAAAATTATTATAATCAATAGTAAATTATAGTCAATAATATTCACACCAATTGCTTGTTAATCAATTATTATAACAGATAATTGAATGTAATAATTTGAACTAAAACTGTGACAACACTTTTCCTAAGAGTAGCTAAAATGAGGAAGCGTCATTGCTATTTAATTAATTACTCTGATTTATTCATACTAATATACCTAATTAACTGGCGTCCCGCCCCGGCTTCGAACGGATCTCGAATTATCTCATTAACGACGAAACTGTACCTATTTAACAACTCTCCCTTCTTTTTTTCTCAAATTTTCAATTGACAATAACAAACATAACAAAAAAGAATTGGCAAAATTGGTCCAGGCGTTGTTGAGTTATGCGCTTACCAACACATTCTGCGATTCATTTTTATGTATGTAGATTATACACATAATTAATATGTGTATAATAATTATACATAATTATTGTATAAATAATTATAGTGTAAATAAACCAATAACTGAATAACCCGATTCTTTAATAGCTAACACTTGGCCACCCTTTTTTTTGTCAGGGGAAAGTCATCCAATGACTTCTCCCCGCCACGGGCCGGGCGGGAGGGAGTGTCAGACTCTTACTGACTAAAAACCCCCCCGTCCCTTCTCCTGCTCTGGGCCGAGATTGCGGTGCCTCATTGCGCTTACCCTGCAACCCCAGCTGAAAATCTCTCTAACATTATTATATTTATATAATATAATCTATTTGGCCCCGTTTGTGGTGGTCTATTGCCTCTTTGAGGCGCGCGCGGAACGCTATGCGCCGTACTCTCGGGTAACACTTGGCCACCCTGGATCGGACATGGCCTACGATGTTCCCGATCTGAAGTCGGCAGTTGTTGAGGTTTTGTGTCCGCTCTACCAGTGGACACCTAAGATTCTTAAAGCGTTGAATCGCCGTCTGTGTGGCTGACAATACGGTAGTTTCCAACTAGTCAAATTCAATACTATTATCCAAATGTCAAAAACGATACTTTTCTATGAAATTTGTATGTAAAACTGAGTTATGACGTCATAGTTTTTTTGCAAATAGCTTACTTATTACTTAAAAAATAGCTTAAAAGTATCTAAAATTCAGTGATCGATCAATGGATGAATAAAAGTATAGTTATTTTTCAATATTTTATTGTATTGAAACGTCGAATTAATTTATTTTTGACATAGGAAACTACCCAATTGTAATGGTAACGCTTCTGGTTTTTCAGTTATCCTTATTTTTCTTAGGGGAATATCACCCAATGACTTCTTTCGTGACCAGCGTCAGGCGAGAGGGACTGTCAGACTCTCACTGACTAAAAGAAGAGGTCTTTGCTCAGTAGTGGGCCAGTACTTATAGGCTAGTTATGATGTAGTATACCTACAATCTAGCTTCAATACTCTCTACTACGAAACGTAATTAATCTGGTTTATGTCTGTCAATACATACATAACTTTATTCAAGTGGTAGAGTTAGTTTGTTTATCTTACCGTGGGATTTCATTCAACTTTATGCGTACTACGGAATTTTAATGTAAACAATGAGTAATATATTAATATATGTATAACACATGTTACGGTCGATTTAGTTACAAAACTCGTTGATAATACCTTCTAGTAGAATCCTACTAGAAGGTATTATCAACGCGAACGATTGTAAGTTTGGACGCATGGATGTTTATTTTTAACCCCCGACGGGAAAAGAGTGATGTTATAACTTTGACGTGTCTGTCTGTCTGTGGCATCCTGGAGCCTGAATGGATGAAGCGATTTCAATTTAGTTTTATTTTGCATTAAAGATGACTTAGGTACGTGCAAGTGTTCTTAGACATGTTTTTCTTAAAACGTAATGTAAAAAGTGCTGAATAGATTCGATATATACCTAGTCTATAATAACATTTTTTTGTTTAATTAATGTTGCCCCAATTTAGGTTTTTGTCCTGTGTCCTGGGTGCGTTTACAAACATACAATTTAACATACACATTACACCCAGACCCGGAACAACGATTTATGGGTCACACAAAGAGTTGCTCTGAGCGGGAATCGGACCCGCGACACGTTGCACGGCAGCCAGTTGCCAACCGTACAGTCAAATAGGTCCTTCATCCGAATAACGCGTGTGGGAAACCGCAAGCTGAAGCTAACAATTAATGTCCAGGATCCAGCCGGCCAAGCTGATCTTTTTTATATGATAGGACGGCAAACGAGCATACAGATTACCTGATGGTAAGCAATCAGCGCCGCCCACCGACACCCACTACAACGGAGGAGTTACGAGTGCCGTGTCGACCTTTTAAGAATTAGGAATTTAGGGATTGGAGTAGAGGAAGTGCCTAGAGTGCCTCTGGTAACCTCACTCACACGGCGAAACACAACGCTGTGGTTGTTACACGCCAGTTTTCTGTCAGTCCAGCTGAGCCCAACCATTCGTGCGGAAGCGTGGCTCTGCCACATTTAAAATCTTTGTTTCGATCCCCGGTAAAGTAATGTCGGTTAGATATTAAAATGTTTGTAAACAAACTGTAAATAATCTCAAAATAATATTTATAGCGTTAAGTTAGGTTACAGGCATAGCTTAATTTGTTATTCCAAATTATAATCTATCTCTGTGCAAATTTTCATCTAGATTAGTTTAGTAGTTTTTGCGTCAAACAGCAACAAACATGGATGCTTACAGTACTAGTGTAAAATGTCGATTATAAAATTCTTTCTTAATTATAGAATAGCGTTATATGTTATGCAATATATGCAGCATTATATACATAGGTACTTACATACAATATGAAGAATTTGTATTTACTTAGCCCGAGGTATTGACTGACTGTTTGATCGATTTACCAATATTTTCAGACGGTTCAATAAATATAGAGCCATGCTTCAGCCAGCACGAATGTGTCGGCCGGACCGGAGTGATACCACGGCATCACAGAAAACCGACGCGAAACAACCACACCACAGCGTAATGTTTCACTGTGTGAGTGAGATAACCGGACGCCCTAATCCCTAAATCTGAAAAACCCTAATCCCCAATAGGTCGAAATGGCACTCGTAACTCGTCTGTTGTTGCGAGAGTCCATGGGCGGCGCTGATTGCTTACCATCAGGTAATTCATTTGCCGTCCTAACACACAAAAAATTACCGAGAGTTTCTCGTAGCACGACACACCACAACTAATTAAGTACCTAATATACGTTAAGTGTGGGAGAGCCATGCTTCGGCACGAATGGGTCGGCTCGACCGGAGTGATACCACGGCCTCACAGAAGACCGGCGTGAAACAACCACAGCGTTGTGTTTCGCCGTGTGAGTGAGGTTACCGGCTTACCGGAGGCCCAATCCTTCCCCGCCCCCAATCCCTCCTCAACCCCTAAATCTCCAAATCCCTAATCCCTAAAAGGTCAGCAACGCACTCGTCACCATACCTAAGCATATTTCAAGATCAAATTATATTACTAATTCAGTCTAGTCGTTTCAGAGTTTTAGCGAGACTAACATACATATTCATTCTTTGTTGACCCGGCAGTCAACTAAGTAGGTATCGATCGGTGTTTTGAGGTGCAAATAATTACTAGAGAATTTCTAAAGTTCACAAAAATAATTTACTAAGTACTTATTGTGTTTAAGAATGTGAAAAAAATATGAAGCGTTGTGAACGATGAAATAAAAATAATATTAAAAAGCTATTACAAATAAAATACTGATACAATATATTTATTTTTATTTTTATTAACTAGTTAATAAAAATTTTAGGTTGTATGCATATTGATAGCAAGGTTGAGGCAGTGACCGGGGCACTAGCTGCTGTGAAGCGTGTCGCGAATTCGATGCCCACTCGGAACAACACTTTGTGTGATAAATTGTTGTTTCGGTTCTGGGTAGATTTTGTATGTGTATATGTGTGTTTGCATACGCAACCAGGGTACAAAAGAAAATTATAGCGTTCTTTTTTATAAATAACTAGCTACTCTCGCGCGGTTTCACCCGCTGCTCGGCTCCATTTAATTGTAGCGTGATGTTTAATAGCCTATAGCACTCAGGAATATTGTAGCTATCTGTCAGTGAAAGAATTTAGGAAATCCGACCAGCGGTTCCAATGATTACCCCCTACATACAAACTTACAAATTTTACCTCTTTATAATATTATTATAGATATAGATAATAAATTCTTTTCTTTTCTTTTCCTCAAATAATATCTTCTGATTTATTTCGTTGCGGGATCCAAAACAGTCATTCATGTCCCTGGGACGCGCCGGACTTCCAGTTCAGTTCAATTTCAGTGTTCCGGTGCTTTCATGGTTGTATCTACTGTAGATCCTGGCTTACAGGAGTAGCAGCGGTTTTAAGAGGTTGCGGCGGGCTTGCCCCATTAAAAAATGGAACAACAAATAAGTAATACCTAAATAATTTATGAGTATCTATTGAAAGAAAGATAGTACCTATTCCCAGGCGTCCTGACTATGCATAAAACATGAAAATCGGTCGAGCTGTTTCGGAGGTTTATGGGAACAAACATTGTGACATGAGAATGTTACATTAGAAGATAGTTAATTTACTAGGATTGACATTATTGATAGAAACGATTGACGTCAAGGTTGCACCTACAAATATAATAATAGGTAAATATTATTTTCCTTAAAAACTAACATGGGTTCTAATTACATGCGAATTACTTAGGTAAATAAGGACAAGAAACATATGTAGCTAACCTAACTAGGGCCTTATTTTTTATTTCTGAGCCATTCAATGATTTGTTACAATTTCGATACAGGTACCTACTCGATTACGGCGAAGCGAAAATAATTGATACAGTTTTGACCGATATTTTTGTTCATAATTGTTTTTTTTTTGAAATTGGCGTGAAACAAGTAGACGTGAATTATCTGTTGGGAAGTAATCGGCAAATAGATGGATACCCACTACACTGGAGAAATTATAAGTGCATTGCCGGTTATGCTAGCCATATTGGTGATTGGTTTATATCAGCAAATACTGTTTAAAAGTTAAAAATAAACGAAATAACTATCATCACTTTATTTATCTGCACGAAAAAAAACAATGGCGCAACGGACAGGTTTTTAAAATGGCTCCAGTTTTTGTCGCGACCACGAGTACAGTGCGAAATCTTCACGTGATCGTTATAAGACCTCCTTGGGTACCTGACCGCCAAAATATTCTATATATATAGTTCATGCGACCCGTAGAACCTGTTTCCTTGAATTTTTTAAGGCTTAAATTAACATAACACTACAACAAAAATGACTAAGAAAAAGAAATAATAAAAGATTTTTTTTTTTTTGCACTTTGCTTGGAGACCTGGACAGGAAACACAACCTTTTTCTATGCACACAATATAAAACTAAGTCGCTTTCTCTGCCCCTATAATCGTATGTATGCTTAAATCTTTAAAACTACGCAACGGCTTTTGATGCTGTTTTGTTTTAGATAGAGTGATTGATGAGGAAGGTTTATATGTAGAACTAGGTTTCGCCCGCGGCTACCCACGCGTGGTATGTTGATAAAAATTAGCCTATGTCCTATTCCGGAGTGTATCCTATGCCTATGCCTGTGCCAAATTTCATCCAGATCCATCCAACCGTTTAGGCGTGATGGAGTAACAAAAATCCAAACATCGTAACTTTCGCATTAAGAATATTATATAATTATAATACTTATGTTTAATATCATCTATGAAATAGTGGAGAAAATTAGAAGCTATATACCTATCAGCATGGTTTCGTTCGAAGCCGGGGCGGGTCCTTAGTTTTTAATCACCAATTCGTCTTGAGCACGCGTGGTGATCGATGCTCAAAGGTCCATGTGAGAAGTCAGCTCAGCAGTGGGTACTTATGGGCTGATGATGTGAATCACAATGCATGTTTCGAAAATGCGGTCACCGTTATTCAGTCAAATTCTTTTTTGTATTTTTTCCTTATAGGAAAACTTGCTTTTGCATTTCAAGTTTACAATCATGCGTACCTATGTATGTAAGTACATATAATATGTCTATATTAATATTATAAAGAGGTAAAATTTGTAAGTTTGTATGTAGGGGGTAATCTTTGGAACCGCTGGTCGGATTGCCAAAATTCTTTCACTGATAGATAGCTACAATATTCCTGAGTGCTATAGGCTATAAAACATCACGCTACGATTAAATAGAGCCGAGCAACGGGTGAAAACGCGCGCGACTATCTAGTATTCAATATAGGAAAAAGTTAATCATACTGCATTCTGGTTTTCCCTAACACGGTAAAAGGTGTCATATACTTACACATTAACAGTGTTTACGCCGCACGGGTCGTCATATCCTCCCGAGCGGCGTCAGCATTGTCTGTTATGCTGACGACACGCTGGTGCTGGCGAACGGGAGGTCGCATCAGGCGGCGGCCGACCTGATGTCACAAGCGGTTGCGACAGTCGTTGCAAGGATCCGGCAGTTGGGACTCGAGGTGGCGCTCCACAAGTCCGAGGCCATGTGTTTCTATGGCCGTCGGAGCGCGCCACCTCCAGGTGGGTCCCAAATAACGGCAGGAGGAGTTACCATCGGCGTCGAGTCGGCGATGAAGTACCTGGGTCTCGTCCTCGACAGCCGATGGAACTTCACGGAGCATTTTCGTCGTTTGGCCCCTAAGTTAGAACGGTCTGGGGCCGCGCTCAAGCGGCTCCTTCCCAACCTCGGGGGGCCAAACGCCTCCTGCCGGAGTTGTATATGGGGATTGTGCGATCCATGGCCCTCTACGGTGCCCCTGTGTGGGCGCCGGCCTTGAAGCGGCGGCCGGCTCGTACGCTGGTCGCGTCCCAGAGGGTCATGGCTATTCGAGTAATCCGCGGGTATCGCACGATCTCCGGGGAGGCGGCGAACCTCCTTGCCGGATCACCGCCGTGGGATCTAGAAGCGAAGGCGCTCGCGCGCGTCTACAGTTTGCGCGCAGACGCGCGTCGCCGGGGCGAAGATCCTCTGCCGCGCCAAATTAGTGCGTGGCGGAATGAGCTCCGGCGAGATCTCATGGCAGAGTGGAAACAACGACTGTCGCAACCGAGGGCCGGGCACGCTACCATAGCAGCGGTAAGACCCCTCTTTGAGGAGTGGCTTGAGAGACGCCACGGCGTCCTCACCTTCCGTCTGACGCAGGTGCTTACCGGGCACGGCAGCTTCGGTAGGTTCCTGTTTCGGATTCAGCGGGAGGAAACGCCCGAGTGTCGTCATTGTGAGGACCACCTAGAGGATACGGTGGAGCATACGGTAGCGGTATGCCCTGCCTGGGCTGAGCACCGCCGTATCCTCAGGGAAGTGATCGGCGGCGGCGACCTCTCGCGCCCGGCCTTAGTCGAGGCCATGGTGCGGAGTGAGAGGAACTGGGACGCCGTCTCCTCCTTTTGTGAAGCAGTCATGCTCGCAAAGAGAGAGGCGGCCCGCGTGAGGGAGCAATCCTCCTCCTCACGCCCCAGCAGCCGCAACTGGCGACACTACGGGCGTCGGGGATCGAGGGACGATCTCCGGCCACCGTAAGTACGGGCCTGCGGTCGGCGAGTAAGGGCAGCTCGCCGCCCGACCAGAACCAGGCCCGAGCGTAGGGCGTAGCGTTCCGCGCGCGCCTCAAAGAGCCAATAGACCACCACAGACGGGGCCCTAAAGGGCTGATGTTCAGCCGGGGTTGCGGGGTAAGCGCAATGAGGTACCGCGACCTCGGCACAGAGCAGGAGAAGGAACAGGGGGGTTTTTAGTCAGTAAGAGTCTGACACTCCCTCCTGCCCAGCCCTGGGCGGGAGAAGTCATTTGATGATTTTCCCCTCACAAAAAAAAAAAACGGGTCGTCATACAAACTTTGAAGTCAAATATCTTAAAAACTGCTGAACCGATTTTAATGAAACCTGGTACTTCAAAAGTGCCTGTAAAGGTCTAATTGGAATAAATTTAAAGATTTTTGACTTTTGAGTTTTGACTACTTATACGTAATATATCAAGGTTTATTTACATAATTAAGTACATGTTTGAAATTCTTTAAATAAGGAGTTATTCGCGATTTAAAGTTTGTGTGGAAATTTAAAATTGCATGTTATTGCTGTCTATACATCATATAAGTATTATTTTTGGATCTCGATAGGTATATTAGGTACGTACTAGCGACCCGCCCCGGCTTCGCACGGGTGCTATGCTGATACTCAATTTCTCCACCATTTTTTTATGTTATTATACATATAAGCCGTCCTCTTCAATCACTCACTAAGCATATATAGGTAGGGATGTAGGGACAGAGATAACGACTTTGTTTTTTTTTTGCGATGTAGGTATGTAAATACCTACATCGTCCAACATCACATCGGACCAAGTATCATTTAAATCGGTTCAGTTATTTCAATGATCTTGGACTACCTAACTGGATGCTTGGATGATGAAAGAAAATACGTTAAATCATAAATTAAGTAAAGAAAGGGACCATGTTATTTGTATGGAAACTCGCCCCAAATATACGCTCTTGGGTTTGTCATTAATACTTTCTTTGCTTTTTTCCTTGAAATGGAGATGGTGCGTATTCGTACCTACGTCATAGTTTTTAATCTCCGAAGATGTGTGTACGTGACCTATGTAAGCAGAATTTATCTACGACTTTTACCAGTTATGAAAGTGATAGATACTTTTTACCTTCCGGAGCGGCTTTTTGGAGTTTTCAGGATTAGGGAGGAATGGGGGGAGGTAAGTATTGGGCCTCTTTCTGTATTTTTTATTTTATTTTATTTAAGGAACAGACAAGAGATTAAGCATAACATAAAATTATCATGTTCAGAAAACACGTACATTGTATAAACTTGAGGTCCAATTGTTGTCGGTAATTTGTGAAGTTTTTTCCCGCCAGTTTCCTGTGAGGCCGTGGTATCACTCCGGTCGAGCCGTCCTATTCGTATCCAAGCATGTGTTGAAAGTTTGCAAGGCGGGAAACCTATATATCAAGCTCACCATATCTACAAAACTCCAATAAATAAACAATCTTATAACAAAACAACAGAGTTGAAATCCCATCAAAGAAATTGAATTTAATCACGTTCGTACCTACATTATTATACATGTGTGTAGTATATTTCCTTTACATCGCAACACTTAATTATATATTACATACGATACAGCGAAGGTTGGCACTACAACAAACTGCATTATTTAATTCTTAACATGATTGACGTCATATAACATGTTATTGTAACGTCATTTAACCTTGAATTATTTCGCGGAGATTTTATTTGAATACAGCGTCATCTGTCGGTCTAAATGTGGAACTTTTCAGTCAAGAATTTTGTCAATATCGATGCGGCAGTTTAGGAGAAAACATACATACAGACATCGATTATAAAAAAAAAAACACATAAATGTGTAAGTTAAATTAGTAGGGAACTACTCAGAACGTGTAGATGCTGTGAATGAATGTCGATGTGTCGTATTATCGACTTTTGCACGTAACAATAATAATGATTCTTAATCCATGCACATACGGTAAAGGAAGACATCGTGAGTAATCGCCAATCCGCCTTGGAAGCGTGGGGATTAATGCTCAAACCTTCTACGTGTGAGAACAGGCCCTTACTCAACAGTGGACACTTATAGGCTGATGACGATTATGTGATGTAATCCTTAAAAAGTTTTATACCTACCGGATCACGAAGAAGCTATATCCAAAATCTAACGCCGCGATAAAAATGAAAAAGAAAACAAAGATTGAATCATTTAAAACTATAATTCATGAGTAGCAAGTCACCCATTTTAAAGGAAAAAACAGGTTATTTAAAATTAAATATGCAAGCGTACAATTAAATGCAGTTTAACGGCAAGAATGCAACATACCAAGGTTCGCATCTGTATTCAGACAGTCAGGAAAACGATCAAGGTTAATAAGTTCAAGCTATTGCCAGATCAATGTTGCGTACTGACTGACAAGTTGGTAGGTAATAGGTATGCAGGCAAGATAATATATGTCCTGTAGTGGCTGCAGTAGAATTGTCACCATCATAACTCTGATCGCGGGTATCCGAAGCGCAATCCTCCTTCTGGCTTGGAGCAGAAGAACAATGACGATATCAGGAGAAGGAACATGGGAACGGTGTGGATTTTGGACAGTAAGAGTCTAACACTCCCTCTCGCCTCAACCAGGACCTGAGAAGCAATTGTATGACTTACTACCAATGAAAATAGTGGCTATAGGTACCTCTTTACTTTCTACCACAAACAAAATTTTATGCCTTTTGCAGATATTTTTTTTTGTTTTATGGTATAAGTCGGCAAACGAGCAGACGGATTACCTGATGGTAAGCCATCGGAGCCTCTCATGGACACCCGAAACACCAAAGGAGTTACGAGTGCGTTGCCGGCCTTTTGGGGATAGGGGTTGCGGATATAAGGATCGGGAAGGGATAGGGGAAGGGGTGGGATTGGGCCTCCGGTAAACTCACTTACACGGCGAAACACAACGCTGTGTTTGTTTCACGCCGGTATTCTATGAGGCCGTGGTATCACTCCGGTCGAGCCGACCCATTCGTGCCGAAGCTTGGCTCTCCCACACTTGCCTGTGTCCTAAAAAAAGGGTTGTTTAGAGACTACATATTAATCAGAGATCAAGTAGCACCGCTCTTTGATAAATCTAAATGAACATCTTAAACTACAACCTCATACAAGGCTGACAAGCGTGGCGAACAGTTCATATTCCTATTTCGTAGTTGAAGAGAATCCCCATAGTCCAGCCGTGGACCGTTTCGGGCTGTTGATAAAATGATTGTCACAGAAATACATATTAGGTACTAGCGACCTGCCTCAGCTTCACACGGGTGCAATGCTGATACTAAATTTCTCCACTATTTAATGGATGTTATTATACATATAAACTTTCCCCTTGAATCACTATATCTATGAAAAAACAGCGACTTTCTTTTATACTGTGTATTGATATTGTATTCCGTATAGCGAAATAACAATTTGATTGATTGATTGATTGAACCAATAATGATTGGTAATCAAAGTGTGGGCACACACCGTTTTGTTTTCTTTTTTTTTTTTATTTAATAGGTCGGCAAACGAGCAGACGGATTACCTGATGGTAAGCAATCAGCGCCGCCCATGGACACTCGCAACGGAGGAGTTACGAGTGCGTTGCCGACCTTTTAGGGATTAGGGATTAGGGACGTGGAGATTTAGGGATTGGGGGAGGGGAAGGATTGGGTCTCCGGTAACCTCACTCACACGGCGAAACACAACGCTGTGGTTATTTCACGCCGGTTTTCTGTGAGGCCGTGGTATCATGGCTCTCCCACACTTAAAATTCATCATGAGTAAGTTTCATCCTGTTAGTGAGGATGTCAGGATGGATTATACCTTCCCAGTCCTTAAATATCCGAAACCCTGTCCCCTGAAGGCCGGTAACGCACTCCTTTAGCGTTGCGGGTGTCCATGGGCAGCGCGGTTTGCTTACTATCAGATAACACGTGGGTTATCCTATCCCATAAAAAATGACTTCGTTGAAAATATTCTTCATGATTATAGCGCTTAGGATAGTGCCTGAATGACCAGTGTTGCGTATCTCAATTTCAATCCGACAGAACAATACGCGTTTGTGTGACCCACACATTGTAGTTCTAGGTCTGTGTTATGTGTGCATGTGTTTATTTTTGTTAACGCACTCACGACGCAGGAAAAAGCTTCTGTAGCGAATAAGGTAACTGTTGAGGTTGTTTTAGGGTGGAATATTATCCATAGTCTCCTCTCTGGATGAGGCAAAAGGGAGTTCCAAACTCTTAATGATTAAATACCCGTTCCGTCTTCTGCGCCGAGAATTGCCAGGAATTGGCATTGCGCTCAATCTGCAACCCCTGTTGCAAAAATGGAAACAATTGGGCTAAGGTTACATAAATAAAGAATCACTACTCAGGTATGAGAAGAAACATTTCGTCCAAATATAAAACTTGTCATAATACATACCAAACAAAATCTCTGATCTTTTCCTCAAAGAAACCATTTCCTGGTAATCACTGTAAATGATTTACTCTAATAAAAACAGCCATAGACAAACGAGTTACACCGACACGGCATTGTCTAGCATCGTCCATGACCATAGACCATGAACTTTTAACCAGTAGTTCAAAACGCTGGTCATTATTAGTAGGAGCAAAGAACAATGGTCGTATATACATACTAGCTACTCTCGCGCGGTTTCACACGCTGCTCGGCTCCATTTGATCGTAGCGTGATGTTTTATAGCCTATAGCACTCAGGAACATTGTAGCTATCTATCAGTGCAAGAATTTTGGAAATCCGCCCAGCGGTTCCAAAGATTACTCCTACATACAAACTTAGAAACTTACAAATATGTAAATTTTACTTCTTTATTATAATATTAGTATAGATTTGTAATTGTTACATAATACATATTTATAATTCTCAGAATGCCTGTCCTTATTCGGTATATGAAGTTATAGTTGTCTTACAGCCAAAAGAAAAATGGGACAAAATGGCTTTTCTTGACATATGTGGGGCGAGACAGAGAATCAGACTCTTAGTGACTAAAAACACCCCCTGTCATACCCTGCTCCGGGCTGGGGCAGCGATTCATTATTGCACTTAGCACGCAACTTTGTCTAATCTAGGATTATGACTGATTTTCGTCATTAAGTTCTATAAAGTTTTTGTCAAAAACTTAGATCGATGCAGAAATCGGTTTATTAATTCATTAGTAAGTGATTAAGTGCAGCGTTCTCTATAATCTGATAAATTTGACCTAAACCCGAACCTCTATATGTATGTCTGAAAAGACAAGCGTCCAAACAGGGCAGTAATGGACCGTGTATTTCTTTTAATTTTATTACTGGTTTACAAACATTTCCGTATTCCCCAAATCCTTCAAGTGCTAATAATCCCTTAGGTATCTCCAAAAGTCCGGCAACGTATTTATTCCTTTGGTCTTGTGTGAGTTCATGGGCCTATAGATGGCGCTGATTGTACCATCAAGTGATAGGTCAATATGTTTCCTATTACACGTAAATCATACTACACATAAAAATTTAATCCAGATCCAGATCCAGATTCTGTTTTTTTTTTTTTGAAATTTGGATGTGGTCTAAGATATGTTGACCGACGCGGCGACGCTATCGGAGGTTTTGCCCTCAACGGTTTTTGTTAGCACTCAAAAGACTTAAGTATAGTATAAAATTCTTCTTTAGACCTATCATTGAACTTTCCAATTACTCACCACAATAAGGATTGTTTTTTGATTTAACAGATTTATAGTTATTCTTTTAAACCTATGATTTGTGAGCATCGGACAGTCTAGTTCGTTAGTATCCAGTCGAAATTTGCACATACGACCTTGGAATTTATTATTATGTTCCACAACCGCATTTCAATGACATAAGAACATTTTTTAGATCTATTTATATTATAAACTAGCTTCCGCCCACGTCTTCGCACGCGTATAAAAGTAATGTATTCCAGGAATTAAAAAAATAGCAGCTTTTAAAGCTATATAGCGTATAGCACTCAGGAACATTGTAGCTATCTATCGGTGAAAGAAGTTTGGATATCCGACCAGCGGTTCCAACATACAAAATTACTAATTTTACCTCATTAGTAGGTATAGATGAATGGTTGGCACATTTCCTTATTTTGCAAGGATAATCATTAAAATATTCCGGTAATTATTAAATGACATTAACTTGTTATATAGTTGCCTCATTAGGGTCATCGGTCGAGTGATCCTATGCGCGACGCGCTAAGGTCATGGGATTAACTGCATGGTGTCGCAGATTTGCTTCTCACACGAAACAACTCTTTGTGTTATCCACAAATATAATATTTCGGGGCCTAAAATTTGGGTGTGATGTGTGATTTCATATTATTTTTGTCTATAATTCGACCCGTCCAACCATATTCTCGATAAAGGTATTTTTTTTTGGGAGGGGAAAGTCATCATTTTTCTTCACGCCCAGGGTTGGGCGAGAGGGAGTATCAAACTCTTACTGAATAAAAACCAATGACCATATTCCTATTTGCTAAAAACCCTCTCGTTCCTTCTCCTGTTCTAAGCCGAGTTCACGGTGCCTAATTGCGCTTATCCCGCAAGTTCGGCTGAACATCAGCCCTATTCGATAAAGGTATGAGCTGTTATTTTCATAATAATTTTTCGATTACCTAAACTTTTAAAATTGCATTCTTGTTAGATCTTGTACATGAAAAAGAAAATCTTTTGGAGATCCTAATAAAATAAATAAATAAGTGTAAAGTGTAGGAGAGCAAAGCTTCGGCATGAATGGGTCGGCTCGACCGAAGTGATACCACGGCCTCACAGAAAACCGACGACAGACAACCACAGCGTCGTCCCTTCTCACCCCTTAAATATCCGGAACTATTAGCCCAAAAAGGCCGGCAACTCACTCGAAACTCCTCTAGTCTTGCGGGTGTCCATTGGCGGCACGGATTGCTTACCATCAGGTAATCCGTCTGCTCGTTTGCCGAGCTATCATATAAAAAAAACACTTATCTTTATACAATTTACAGATTAATATCCTGTAAAATGAAACAAACGTCGTGGTGGCCCGGAGGTTAAGGAGCCCGCTTCTCATGCATGAGGGTGTGGGTTCGAAACCTGGCAAGTACCAATGTGACTTTTTCCAAGTTATATTTACTTTCTATGATTATTAGACACCAGTGACATACGATGAAGGTAAATATCGTGAGGAAACCTGAACTTATAATTTCTAATTATAAGTTTGAAATCGCCAACCCGCATTGAGCAAGCATGGTGATGAATGCTCAGACCTTCTCTGCGTAAGAAGAGGCCTTTGCTCAGCAGTGGGCACCTGTAGGCTGATGATGATGATGATGATGATGAAAATGAAAATGAAACAAAACATACAGTATCTTTATAGGTACAAAAATAGTCATTTTTAAACTGATCTGTCGTATTATTTACAAAGTTTAAACAAATTCCTTACCTAATTAGTTTAATAGACTAGATTCGTACGAACTAATTTGTAGTGATGTTTATTTTTTGTTCAGTTAATGAGCGACTATTGAGTTTATTTGTTCTAATTATACTCGCTCGTTAAATTAATAAAAACACTCACTAACAGGAAAGATTTATGTTCTTATATCTAGCTTAGTAATAAAGATATTCTATTCTAAACTAGCTAATCTCGCGTAGCTCACCCGCTGCTCGCTAGCTCCATTTGATCGTAGCGTGATGTTTTATAGCCTATAGCACTCAGGAACCTCCGCCGTGTTCTCAGGGAAGTGATCGGCGGCGGCGACCTCTCGCGCCCGGCCTTAGTCGAGGCCATGGTGCGTAGCGAGAGGAACTGGGACGCCGTCTCCTCCTTTTGTGAAGCAGTCATGCTCGCAAAGAGAGAGAGGCGGCCCGCGTGAGGGAGCAATCCTCCTCCTCACGCTCCAGCCGCCGCAACTGGCGATACTACGAGCGTCGGGGATAAAGAGACGATCTCCGGCCACCGTAAGCATAGGTCTGCGGTCGGCGAGTAAGGGCAGCTCGCCGCCCAACCAGAACCAGGCCCGAGCGTACGGCGCGTAGCGTTCCACGCGCGCCTCAAAGAGCCAATACAGACGGGGCCCTAAAGGGCTGATGTTCAGCCGGGGTTGCGGGGTAAGCGCAATGAGGCACCGCGACCTCGGCCCAGAGCAGGAGAAGGAACAGGGGGGTTTTTTAGTCGGTAAGAGTCTGACACTCCCTCCCGTCCGGCCCTGGGCGGGAGAAGTCATTTGACGATTTTCCGCTCACAAAAAAAAGCACTCAGGAGATCTATCTATAGGAGGATCTATCAGGTAGCTATCTATCAGTGAAAGACTTTTGTCAATCCGACGAGCGGTTCCAAAGGTAACCCCCTACATACAAATTTTACCTCTTTATAATATAAGTATAGACTAGCGGCCCACCCCCGCTTCACACGGGTCCAACTATCTCGCTAACAATGAAAGGGTCCCTTTTCCCCAATTTTCCCCTCTACTTTTCTAATATTTTCTTTGATAAGAACCTTCTCCTTACTATAATAAATACAAAACAGGATTTGGCAAAATTGGTCCAGCCGTTTTTGAGTTATGCACCTACCAACACATTTTGCGATTCATTTTTATATTATAGATTAGTTGATATCTTCCGGGCGAGAAAGAGGGATGGAGCTATGAAATGTTTATAACTTCGTGCTTTAACACGGCATGGTAGGCCTACAGGGCGGTTTTTATTCAGTTAAATCGCTCACCAAAGGCAAGAGAAAGCCATTTGTGATTTTCAATCCCCAAAACAATGTCTTTTTTCAACGTCGGTTCCCTGTGGTACTACTGAGGTCGGTATGCCCTGGTCGATTAGGCCCATTCGTACTAAACTGAATCATGGCTTTCGACTACGTAAAAGGTCTCCTAGTTGAGAAAAAACAAGAACAAAAATTATATGAAACTAAACAAACAAATTCTCACACACATGTTCACACATGTCCCTATAAAACTAATCAAGGTGGAGGTACATTCCACGGTAATATTGAGACGGTATTACCGTGACGTCACGCACATATTTAACAAAAACCTATTATTGATTGAAATATTCACACATAAAACAGGATAATGTCAAACTGAAATAATTTCGTATCTAAATAAACCTTCCTATATAAATATACGGTATTTTTAAAAGATATATATACCTATTATGAAATATACGATTTAAAATTCAGTAATACAAGTGTGGGAGAGCCATGCTTCGGCACGAATGGGCCTGCCACGACCGGAGTGATACCACGGCCTCACAGAATACCGGCGTGAAACAACCACAGTGTTGTGTTTCGTCGTGTGAGTGAGGTTACCGCAAGCCCAATCCGTCCCCTCCCCAATTTCTAAATCGCAAAATACCTAAACCCCAAAAAGGTCGGCAACGCACTCGTTACTCCTTTGTTGCGGGTGTGCCATGGGCGGCGCTGATTGCTTACCATCAGGTAATCCGCCTATTCGTTTGCTGACCTATTACATAAAAAAATACAGTTATTATCCGGTATCGGCCACACATGTACCTACATACTTTGCTACCTACATAAATAACCGCATTATTGTCGGTACATCCTTCCGAGCAGTGGATGACGTCACGTGTTTGACCACATCGCGACTAGACATGTCTAGCGCCCCGTCTGTCCTTGACCGTACGCCCGCGCTAAATGATATTACCTATATGATCAGTATTATTAACATATATGTGACGTAATGTATATAATTACTAGAAGTTATTAGTACCAACTTCATCATGGCAATAGACTATCGCAGACGGGGCTCTATGGGGCTGATGTTTATTTATTTATTGGTATACCAATAGCACGCATATTATAAACTATATAAGTACTAGTAATAAATATAACAAATAAAGACCAATAATATTAAGCATGCTTATTACAGGTAGGTACATACAGCGTTCATACATAGACAACTTAATTATTTAAGAGAAGAAGAAAAGAGATAATCTACTAATAATATGATGAATAATATTACAAATATAAACCCCAAGTCATCCTAAGCTCACCTGAATTCAAAATGTATTGGGACAGGACAATACTAACAGATAAAACTATTCACCACAACCGACCTGACATCACACTCTTCGACAAGAAAAATAAAATAGTATATTTAATTGACATAGCAATACCTAATACACACAACCTAAGTTCCACACACACTAACAAACTCACCAAATATTCAGACTTAACTATTGAGCTGAAAACCCAATGGCAAGTTCACACTGTCAAGACTGTCCCTATTATATTATCTAGTACAGGCATCATCCCAAAAACACTTCACACCAGTTTAAAGACCCTCGATTTACATCCCCTGACATTTATACTTTTACAGAAAGCAGTTATACTCAACACATGCAGAATAGTCAGAAAGTTTTTATCAATAGATTAAATCACCACGCTTGTCATCCCCAAGGTTGCTTTGGCCACAAGTCCGCAACTTTGGTGTATTTCCCCAGAAATGGGTGAGGTTTTAACCTAAAACACATGTAATAATATGATTAATAATATTGACAACATTAAAGAACCAATAATAGCGATCGAACAATTTACACGTCCCTGTCGTCAGCGCAAGCCACTGTCACTCTGTCTGATGTTTAGCTGGTGTTACAGGGTTAGCGCAATGAGGCACCCTGGCCTCGGTCTAGAGCAGGAGAAGGAACAGGGGGTTTTTACTCAGTAAGAGTCTGACACTCTCTCAATAACAGTAGGCTTCTTTATGTGGAATACCAAACAATGAGCTTTTTTTTTTAAAAAAAGCGTTGCTTCAATCGGGCCTCCACTAGGATTTTCTCCTATGTCGCGGGTACGTTTACAACCATACAAACAAACAATTTGACATAATACACGTCAAGCCCAGGAACAACAATTAGTGGGTTGATTTGAACAACAAAGAGTCATTCCGTGCGGGAATCGGACCAGCGCAGCGTCACGTTGCGCGGCAAACAGTTGCCCAGCCACAGCACCAACCAAGTTAAACCAACCAACCAACCAAACCAACCAAGGACGAGAGACTGCATTCTCCACTCTCGTCCTTGTTGTGGCCAGAGGGAGTTTCAGATCCTTACTGACAAAAAACTATCCTGTTCTGTTTTCTACTCCGTGTTCAGCCCCGGTCCAATATTGTACTAGTGGGTTCCATCACTCCCATCTGTGGTCGTATGATTGCTCTTTGAGGCGAAATGGAAGTGAGGTTACTGGTGTTTTTTTTATATAACGTGACCCACATTGTGATTTTCTCCTGTGTCATGGGTGCGTTTACAAACATACAAATTCACATACATAAGCCACCCCGACCAGGAACAACAGTTTATATGTATAATAATAATAATGTCCCATCACATTTAGATTACCTAAAACTGTTCAACCGGCCTCTGCGAGTTGGCTTCGGCTCCTCGTACGCCTTCCAAAGGTCCGGGACCCTGTTGTCCCGTGAAAGGAAAGAACAAACAAAATAATAATAATAAGTTTATTTCAGACTACAGAGTCCATAGTTTTGTTAGTATTCTTTTATATGTTAGTAACAATAGTGCTTAAATAAATAGGTTAGTTAGTATTGTTAGTTTTTACATGAAAATTACTTATTTATGTTTAAGACTATGGTTTAGATAGGACTGTTCCCACCCAGTGTCTCTGAAAGGGGCAGTCTGGTCTGGCAGCAATCATTTTCAAAATTATTGTTGTATTCAATTATTATTGATCACACCAGGTTTTGGTCCGTGCGGGAATTTGCACAGCAGCCACTGCGTACAGTCATTTGATGATATGATTTCTTTTGGTCCCTCCTCCTTGTGCCTTCCAATCTCTCCACATCCCTTAATCTTCGAAATCCTAACATTAAAAGGCGCCAATTGCTTACCATCAGATATACGTTAACTCGTTTAAAGTCCTTCTACAAAAAAATTAAATAAAACCACTATAACCAGACCTGTCATTACCACGTCCTTAATTTTAATAAGAGAGACATATTATATGTGATATTAAACCAAAAACCTACTTACAATTTTCCAGTAACGTTTAAAACATTATGAAATTTGCTGACACATCCAAAATTGTCCTTTATCCTTTACGTAATACCGATACAAATTGAGCGGCCACAGGGCCGTATTTAGGGTGACAATACGGTGGCTAATTGTTTAGAGGCACTAACGCTTTTTGCTTTAGCTCCATCCAACTCGGAAAAGACATAAGTAGTGTTGTAGAAATTAAAGTAGGTACCTATCTATACTATAATATTATAAAACTGAAGAGTTTGTTTGTTTGAACGCGCTGATCTCCGAAACTACTGAACAATTTTTGTGTTCGTTAGACTACTTATTGAGGAAGGTTATAGAATATCATGCAACGATCTGTAGAAGCCGAGGATGCGAGTGAAAACGCGCGTAAGTAGCTAGTATAATATATGTGTGTAGTATCATCGGCATCATCAGCAGCGTGATTTTGTCCACTTCTGGACATTCAGCTCTTCTCGTCCAACCACTGCCAGCCACGCTGCGAATATCGTAAGTCGACCTGTGGTCTATTGGTTCAGGTAATTAACCAATGTAAACCTTGGCATATCTTTCTAAAAGCTATCTAAAAATTGTATCACAAAAAATTTAATGTAAAAATGTATTTACGTAAATCGATGTCAGCGCACTTAATTTTAATAATCTTTGTATGTATTTTATACGATCTAATAATGAAAAATTATTCGAAATTAGCACATTAGTTTTAAGTTTATGCCATTTATACACACACTCACAAAATATAAATATTTCTGCTTTCTATAACACTAGCTACTCTCGCGCGGTTTCACCCGCTGCTCGGCTCCATTTACTCGTAGCATGATTTTTTATAGCCTATAGCATTCAGAAACATTGTTGCTATCTATCAGTGAAAGAATTTTGGCAATCCGACCAAGATTACCCCAGTGAAATGTAAAAATTATACGAATTTGTTTTTAACAGATTTATTAAGTCTTATGAATACCCTTAGTCCTTTCCAGGTGAAGAAGACTTATCATTGTCGGGATAGTGGGTGGAAGCACAAAAATGAAGAATGTAGAACGGGGCGGTTTCTAGTAATTAAGAATCTGTCTAACAATATCTTCTCGCCCCATCTAGGACGGGAGAAGATTAGAAGAGGCAAACGAGAAGACGGATCACCTGATGGTAAGCAATCGGCACCGCCTATGGACACCTGCAACACCAAAGAAGTTACGAGTGCGTTGCCAACCTTTTGGGGATAAGGGTTTCGGATATTTAGGAATTGGGTAGAGATGGGGGTAGGGGGAGGTATTGGGTCTCTGGTAACCTCACTCACACGATGAAACAGAACCCTGCGGTTGTTTTACGCCGGTTTTTTGTGAGGCCGTGGTATCACTTCGGTCGAACCGGCCCATTCGTGCCGAAGCTTGGCTCTCCCACAGTTAGGAATCTAATATCCTGGGATAAAAACAGTAAAGCTAATGAAAAAATTAAAAGCTAGCTAACCTAAATCCGTCTCTGGTAATCAAAGCGTTATTTCACAAGCAAACAATGGAAGCGACCATAATTTTCCGCGAAGCTTAAGCAAAAAATGTTCAAAGTAATCTGTTGTTTAGGCAAATTTTGCTGACAGGGATTTTTTAGTGTCATATCATGATTATAATTACAAATAATTAGCATTGTTTATAACATTTACAACACATATTTAAATACCCCAATTATCATAAAATAAAGCTTAGCAAAATCTTTTTCTCAGCAGAAATCCGACGTGAACCACACTAATGTTGTATCTTGTCGTATGAGAGAAGTTATTGGAATCCCAATCCTCCCCTCATCGCTAATTCCCTATCCCCAATCCCCAAATCCCACTGCCAAAAGATCGATAGCGCAATTGTAACTACTCAGCTGTCGCGATGCCCAAAAAAAGAAGTCCTAGGATTATTTTCCCTCCTCAAAAAAAAAGTTTTTAAGTGTGGGAGAGCCATGCTTCGGCGCGAATGGGTCGGCTCGACCGGAGTGATACCACGGCCTCACAGAAAACCGGCGTGAAATAACCAAAGAGTTGTGTTTCGCCGTGTGAGTGAGGTTACCGGAGGCCCAACCCTTCCCCTAACCCAATCCGTTCCCTTTCCCAAAATATCCAAATCCCTAATCCCCAAAAGATCGACAATGCAATCGTAACTCCTCCGTCGTTGCGGGTTTCCATGGGCGGCGCTCGCTGATTGCTTACCATCAGGTAATCCGATAGCTCGTTTGCCGATCTATCACATAAAAAAAAAATAACGTACGCATGAATAAGAGTCCTGTTGTGACTTGAAACTAGTAGAGCTTTTCTTCGGTTTATTCATATTTTCAATAAATTAAGTATGTCCATCGTCCATATGTCTCACGATAATCTTATCGCAAAATGTGTTGGTAAGCGCATGACTCAACAACGCCTGGACCAATTTTGCTAATTCTTTTTTTGTTGTGTTTGTTTTTGTCAGGAGAAGGTTCTTATCAAAGAAAATATTGGAAAAGTAGAGGGGAAGTGAAGGAAAAAGTGACCCGTGTAAGTGAAAAGCGAGATAGTTGGACCCGTGCGAAGCGGGGGCGGGCCGCTAGTTATTACTATTAAAAACGATGATGTTTTTAAAATTTTATTTGAATAGAAAATCGACCTTGATCAGGACAGATTAATTTAACAAAAGCCTTGTGTTATAACCTTATTACTAATGACATAGTATCTATACTTAACCAGTCCTAAACAACTAGATATTGATCGTTGATAGTTTTATTAGTTAAAGATATAATTATAAGTATCGAGTTCATATAGAAATCACGATATTATCTACATATATCTAATCAAAAATGTTTCCGTCGCAACATTAGTCATAGATATTATTAGGTATAGGTAATAACAGGTACTGATAAATCCATTTAACAGTGGAAATCTTCGAAAAAATATGTGAAGGGGAAATACCACATAGTATTCAGAACGGATTAGTGTTTATAAGTATTTTTTTATTAGCGTAATAGATACTTTTTATTATACATACCTATTTTTGTTCGTTTTATCTATAAGGTTATTGATCCGGAACTGTAATGGTTAGCAACTGCTAATTAAAAATGGTGTTTAAAAAATATACCTAATACTAGCTTTTGCCTGCGACTTTGTTCGCGTGGAATGGTGACTTCGTGCAGATTTTTTTTTTTTTCAAAATACTATCCTATGTTCTTTCTCGAGTTCCAAACTATGTCTGTACCAAATTTCACAAAAATAGGTTCAACAGTTTAGGCGTGAAGAAGAGACAGACAGACAGAGTTACTTTCGCATTTATAATACTTATATTAGGTTGAAAATTTAGATAGTTTGAATGATCAGTTTCTGTGAATAATCTTGAGAGGTACTTATTTTTTTTTTTTCGAATATGTAATGTGTACCTAATAGTTTTAAACACTAAAATCTATCTCAAGAATCACTTTAATCCTAGAATTTAACCAGGTAAGTACTGATTTTTATCCAACAATTCTAGATCGATCTCGTTTTTTGCCAGCAACCGTATAATATGGAGACTGATGTCAAAAATCATTCTTAATCCACAGATTTTTTTATTGAAATCGGTTACTGATTACTGGTGAGTGGTGATATTGTCTTTAAGATTTGCACTTACGCATCACCACGCTTGCTCGAGGCGGATTGGCGATTTCAAATTTGTCAATATTTAGAAACTAGCGGCCCGCCCCCGCTTTGCATGGTTAACTATCTCGCTATCACAGGGTCGTTTTTTCCTAATCTTCCCCTCTACTTTCTAATATTTTCTTTGATAAGAACCTTCTCCTGACAATAACAAACACAACAAAAAAAGAATTAACAAAATTGGTCCAGGCGTTGTTGAGTTATGGGCTTACCAACACATTTTGCGATCCATTTTTATATATAAGTTTAGTCCAGGTTTCCTCACGATGTTTTCCTTCACCGTTTGTCAGAGGTGTCTAAATAATCATACAAAGTAGGTACATATAACTCGGAACAAGTCACATTGGTAACGCCAGTTTAGGAACCCACAACCTCGATTAAGAGTAACGGCTAACATAAAGTACAATATCTTTTTCGAAATGTCAAAAATGATAACAAGGAAAATAGTCATTGAATTATACGTGAACATTGACACGTGCCTACGAGGGCTGTTTTATCGCGGTCATAATATTTAGCCGTACCCAAAGTACCTACGTAGGTATCAACAATAGAATTATGTTCGCACACAGATATGTAAGTACACGATAATAATGTTTTAGGACACATATTTTAGTTAATATGCAAGATAATGGAAAATATTTGTAATTTATTTTCAGTGTCAACAATTTTGGCGGGTCGGTGACAGAAAATTCAATATGGCGGTGGCGCCTCGGTTGTCAACTGTCAAGACTGAGGAGTGTATTTATGAAGTGCTTAGTTTAATTAAAATGCTGACAATTAACTTATACAATACTAGCTACTCTCACGCGGTTTCACCCGCTGCTCGGCTCCATTTGATCGTAACGTGATGTTTTATAGCATTAAGGAATATTGTAGCTATCTATCCGTAAAAGAATTTTAGGAATCCGAGCAGCTGTTCCAAGGATAACAAATTTTACCTCTTTATAATATTAGTAAAACAACGACGACAAAACAGTCAGTGCCTACCGACTACAGTAGCTGATATTTGTTTTATTTCGTAGATAATGACTGTTTTTCTTTTAGGAAAATGCGTTAATGGTCTTATAGCCTTGTTTGTGGTCCAGTTTTCTAATCAAAATTGCCATAATATTAATCCAAGTGTTGCAGATTCGGCAGGGCACGTACTCGTATGTGTCGGCTTGACCGGCTTCACAGAAAACAGCGTTTTGTTTAGCCGTGTGAGTGAGGTTACTGGACGCCCAATCCTATTCCTCCCCCAATCCCTCCCTAATCCGAAAATTTCTAAATCCCTAATCTCTATAAAGGTCGGCAACGCACTCGTAACTCCTCCGATGTTGCGGGTATCCATGGGCGGCGCTGATAGCTTACCATCAGGTAATTCAACAAAACCTTGTGACGTTTTTATAAGTACATATATTATTGATGCATTTACGTGAAAATAAAAGGAAAGATCAGTTGGAACTTCTTTGTTTTCACTTGAATAAGTTGAGGTATATGTATAAGTTTGTAAAACCGCGGTAAATTATATAAGGAGTTTTCCATAGTGTACCTATAAGTATTATAATATGTGTCATGTGAGCGTTGTGAACCAATATCTGTACCGTTTTATCACGTGAGATAAGATATTGTGGCAAGGCGCGTCCCATATCACCATCACCCAGCAATTATTGAACAAACTCCGAGTATGAAGTAAATGGAGTAACTTCTTTTTTAGAAAACATTAGGATTTTCTCCTCTGCCGTTGGTGCGTTAACAAACATACACATCACACCCAGACCCGGAACAACAAATTGTGGATTGTACAAAGAGTTGTTCCGTGTCAAGAAACTACCTTAGCACTAAGGTAGTTTCTTGACTGCACGGTTTTAGTGTGGGAGAGCCATGCTTCGGCACGAATGGGTCGGCTCAACCGGAGTGATACCACGGCCTAAGAGAAGACCGGTGTGAAACAACCACAGCGTTGTGTTTCGCCGTGTGAGTGAGATTACCGGAGGCCTAATCTTTCCCCTCCCCCAATCCCTCCTTAATCCCTAAATCTCCAAATCACTAATCCCTGAAAGGTCGGCAACGCACTCGTAACTACTCCGTTGCGAGTGTCCATGGGCGGCGCTGATTGCTTACCATCAGGTAATCCGTCTGCTCGTTTGCCGACCTATTAAATAAAAAAAAAAGTAGTTTCTATGCTTATGGTATGTTTCTATGCTTTAATAGCACGGTCCGCACAACAAACTACCTTAGCATCAAGCATGCATAGCTTAAACATGGCTCTGCCATACTTGTATGTACATGTATTTGTCTTCCTATTTACTGTATGTGTGATGGGCATGAATAATACATTAAGAATATGAGTTTCATTAGTCCAAAAACAGGGAAGAGCTGTAAATGCGTATAAGTTCTCACCAGCGAAGTATCGAGTCCTATTGTAATTTGAGTTGTGAATCAACAATGTTTAGCCAAAATATTCGGACAATAACAATGAGTGTGACGAAACAGTATGACATTGTAATTGCATGACGACTTTTGTTGGTCAGCTAACATCAATTTTAAATTGAGTCATAATCATGGTGTTGCCGCGTTGCTGTGAACTTTTTAATGCCATCGCCTCGCCCAGAGAGTCCACGTAGGTTTTATTTGAGCGCCGTAGACTCGCCCGGCGAGTTCAACGTAAAATTTAGATACGAGAAATGTAGGCGGCTTGCGAGATATCCTTGTGAAAATCGTAATGGTAATGAAAGTGACTACTAGTATCATCATTTTGTGGCTTATATCTCTCTCGCGGCTTCGCACGGGTACAATACAATGCTGATACAAAATTTCTCCACCATTTCATGGATATTATTGTACATTAGTATATACCTTTATGTTCAATCACTCTATCTATTTGAAAACGTATCAAAATCCGTTGCGTAATTTTAAAGATTTAAGCATACCTACATAGGGACAAAGAAAGCGAATTTCTTAATAGATATAGTTATTGAAGAAGGTTTATATGTATAATAAATAGCATTCATTTAGCAACAGCGAAGAAATCTAGTATACGGATTACACCAATGCGAAGCCGGATCGTGCCGCTAGTTATAAAGAAGTTAATTTTCAACGCGTTGCCTCCAATAATAATAATACAAATAAATATATTATTATTCTATTCTATGCTATTCTATTCTATTCTATTCTTTTCTATTCTATTCTATTCTATTCTATTTTATTCTATTCTATTCTATTCTATTCTATTCTATTCTATTCTATTCTATTATATTTTATTCTATTCTATTCTAACACTTTTATCTGTGTCAAACACAGATAACCAATATCGACAGTTAAAACCGTTAAGTATACCGACCCATCACATACCTAGTTGTACAATTTTACGACAATTAGGTAATTGCTGTAACAAAAAAAACCTGAAATAATTTAGATATCTATAGGTACGTATAGGTCCTTACATATTAACTTATCTAGGCACATTGTAATTCTACGAATGTTTATGTACTTACCTACCTAGTTTTTTAAGGTGTTATAAAATGCAACAGATAATTTTGACGATTCATTAAGTACTTTTTATAGACGGAATTCTCCCAATACCTAGTATTATAGGCATATGCGAAAATTACGATGTTTGGATGTTTGTTACTCAATCACGCCAAAACGGCTGGACGGAGCTGAATGAAATTTGGCACAGGCATAGGATACACTCTGGAATAGGACATACTTCTTATCAACATACAGCTCTCACCAAACTTTGTGGCCACCCTGAATATAGTCGCGAGTCCGAACTTGCGCATGGTACAGTCGAGTGGGCAATACGTAATCACAATATTAGTATATACGTAATCAACCAGTATTAAAAATGTTAGAAAACGAAAATTGGTTGCTTTCATAAAAACTATCGTGACACATACTAAATTAACTAAAAATAGAGAGTAGGCTGCGCGACGTCGTCGCCGCGTCCGCGCACGCTGCTCATGAGGAAGAACCCCTCTGTGGTTCGAAACTAGTAAGAGCTTTTCTCAATATTTACACGTGAGTAACCCGCGATTTTTAGTTAATTGAAATTTGATTGATCACGTAATGCCCACTCGACTTTACCATGCGCAAGTTCGGACTCGCGACTATATTCAGGGCGGTCACAAAGTTTGGCGCGGGCTGTACCACACGGGCGAAGCCGCGGGCGGAAGCTAATGTCGATATGTATTGACGCGTTTTTTATTTTATTACAAAGTAGCTGTCGCCCGCGAAAAGGTTAGATAAGAGTTTTGTTGCTAAAAAAAATACACTGACAAAATCTAGTATCATTTTAGTCATGCACGAGTCAGACCATTGATAATAGTCAGGCTCTAAGACTTGAGATTTTGTTTATGAATATTATATTAATAGACAATACTTACGTAATTAACAACACGGGATAAAGTGGATGTTATCATTTAAAATTAGTATCTGAAATGGATTACTGCGTTGATTTTAATATTTAAAATCAAATACTAATTATAATAATATTTAAGAAAAAGTAAATTCTTAGATAAATCCAAACTAATATTATATATGTAAATGCAAAAGTGTCTTTGTCTGTCTGTCTGTCTGTATTTTCTTCACGTCTAAACTACTGAACTGACTTGTGTCAAATTTGGTACAGTCATAGTTTGTACCTAACTCGAGAAAGGACAGAGGATATTTTATATAAGGTTATAGGATAGTTTTTATAAAAAAAATCTGCAGGAAGTCATTATTCCACGCGAACGGAGTTGCGGGCAAAAGCTAGTTCAGTGAGCCTCTACTCGTCTTCGTTTTGTTCGAACGTATCGTTTAAAACCATCTCACCAAAAGCTTAGATGTTGGAGTGATACGTAATTTGTAAAAGTAGATTTTTTCTGTACATTTTTTTATGAAAAATCGAAAAGTTAATTATAAACTGGTGCGCGTGCGATGTTCTATCGTCGCGGGCCCGCCGTGCGTCGCCCGATCAGCTGTTAGCGGCAAGGCCGCCATTAATTTTGTTATACGAGTAATACCTACTAAAAAAAAAACTAAAAAATACCTATATCAAAAAAGTTTCTTTCGAAAAGTTTTTTTATAATGAGTAAAATCACGTGTCTAAATATCGGTAACTAAATACCAGTCACCCTATATATTTACACTCTTAGTTACAAGTACTAGCCCTCGAATTTGCAACGCCTAAAAAAGGCCTGCTCTGTCTGTAATGAAACCATGTAGTATTTATTTTTGTAAATAGGACATAAAAAAGCACTTTTAAAAACTAGATGAAGCCACCATTTCCTATCTGACTACTCTGTGATGAAATGCCGAAACAAACTCAGAAAGCTGTGCCTGTTATTATCATTTGAGACCCATGTATATAATCTTACTATGCAAATAGGTAAAGAATTTGAGTTACTAAGGCAGACTGGTCAATAAGTCCAACATTAATTTAATAACATATATTATGTAAGTATGTAAGTGTCTTTCATAGATTTATGCAGTGTCGACGTTAGGGGAGGGGGGGGGGCGATGGCAAAGGGCGACAAATTCTGGGGGGCGTCAAGGTCTGAAGTTGGAGTCTCTTGCCTCTCCTAGTGCAAAGACCCTTAGAACTGTGCTCTATCCTCTGTGCATATGCATATTTATTATTAGGTTTTTTTTTTATTTGGGATCAGATTAAAAATTTAACATTGGATATTGCTTCCCTCAAGTGGGCGCCACAATATTTTCGCTCGGGGTGTCAGTGGCCCTTACGCTGGCACTGGATTTATGACTGTTCGGTAAGTACGATAAAATGAACGGCAGTTGTCGATAATCTAAATATTTAGATAACTTGGAGATATCGACTATCTGATAGGGAATACACGTGGATATTGAATTTTGCCCTGAAAACGTGTTCTTTCTTATGCCAACACTGTTTTGAAACGTTTTGTGTAATGCCTAGTGTTCAAATTCCAGGCGACAACAATCATTCAGTGGACTGACGACCTGATTATCGGTCACAATTAATAATCAACCTTCATTTTTTAAGGAAACGCCATACATGTATCTACAACTAATGTCAAAAGTCGTTCGTATTCCAAATTTTTGAATTTGATAGTTTACTTAGTCAAAAAATAATAATATTTCAAATTATAGAACCAGTTTGGAAAGTTATAAAATACGCAACGTATTTTGAAGCAGTTTTCAGCACCACGGTATGTACATGATTTTTTTTATTTTTATTTTCAGCCGGTGTTGCGGGCTTGAGGTGCAACCGCATTAAGGTAAATGTGGGAGAGCCATGCTTCGGCACGAATGGGTCGGCTCAACCGGAGTGATACCACGGCCTCACAGAAAACCGGCGTGAAACAACCACAGTGTTGTGTTTCCCCGTGTGAGTGAGGTTACCGGAGGCCCAATCCTTCCCCTCCCCCATCCCACCTCAATCCCTAAATCACTAAATCCCTAAAAGGTCAGCGACGCACTCGTAACTCTTCCGTTGCGGGTGTCCATGGGCGGCGCTCATTGCTTACCATCAGTTAATCTGGCTGCTCGTTTAACGACCTTTTACATAAAAAAGGAAGGTAGCTGGTGTCAGTAAGACTCTAACATCCTTTTCGGACGGGAGCAGCCCATTTGATGATTTTTTCCTGACAAAAAAAGACCACTTAACACGCTTTATTATATTTTTATCAATTCATTAAAGTTTTATTTTAAAATGCGTTTCGCCTACTTCGGCCTACGTAATTTGCGTATACCTACACAAGGTATCCAAACTAATATTATAAATGTGAAAGTAACTCTGTCTGTTTGTCTGTCTGTCTGTCTGTCTTTTCTTCACGCATAAACTTCTGAACCGATTTCTCTGAAATTTGTTTCAGACATAGTTTGGAACTCGAGAAAGGGCATAGGATAGTTTTTATACAAAAACTTGTTGGAATTCGATATTCCACGCGAATGGAGTTGCGGGCAAAAGCTAGTAAGTAATAGAAGCTTGTTATTAAATCGTAGCATACTTCGGTACGTTGCATCCGAATGTTTATTCATGGCGCTGCGTTCGCATTCGGCAAGCACGGAGCTATACATCAGGGTCGTCAACCTTTTTTAATTAGTCGAGGAGTTTTAATGTTTATATTTTGAAGTTGTTTTAATTTCTTATTTATACATATCTTTAATTGTTTATTTAAAATTGGAATAAGGACAGATTATGAACATTAATAAAATACATATTTAAACTTTTTTTTTTTTTTTTATTTGATGCTTCGGCAAACGAGCAGACGGATTACCTGATGGTAAGCAATCAGCGCCGCCCATGGACACTCGCAACGGAGGAGTTACGAGTGCGTTGCCGACCTTTTAGGGATTAGGGATTTGGATATTTAGGGATTTAGGAGGGATTGGGGGAGGGTAAGGATTGGGCCTCCGGTAACCTCACTCACACGGCGAAACACAACGCTGTGACCCATTCGTGCCGAAGCATGGCTCTCCCACACTTGAAAAATACTTAATCTGATTTAGGGCTGATTTTTCAGTAGTTAGATAAAAGTTACCTGGGTAATAATTATGATGCTGTCGGGTTAGAATATTTGTATAAGACAGTGACAGCAACAATTTTATTCCTCTGATATCTGGCTATTGAAAAACCAGCTCTGAGAATAAAAAAAATATTATATGTTTATGTTTTTCTCGTTGCCAGTTAAGTTAGGTAAACTTAAAAACGTAGGTGCTGACTAGCAGGGAGGTTAGAGTAAAGGAAAACGGTCGCTACATGCTAAAGCTAAGCTAGCCCGCCTGTTCCTGGAAATTTGTAGAATTAATAGTTCATTTTTCAACCATTAGCCGCGCTGCCGTCGATAAGTAGTATCTGTGAAGTTAGCTGTTTATGAGTACAAGTAGATGAAGTTAGTTCTCAGTGCCACCATTGTGGTGATTGCCGCGACGATACGGCGCTGCATACCTTGGCGGAGTACCCAGCTTGGGCCGAGCAGCGCCGTGACCTGGTCGCGGCCGTAGGTGCTGCGGGAAATCTCTCGCTTCCGGCTGTAGTGTCTACTATGGTCGGGAGCCAGTCAGGGTGGAGTACCGTCGCTAACTTCTGCGAGGCCGTGATGCTCGCAAAGGAGGCGGCGGAAAGGGAGAGAGAGGCTGCCTCCTCTCTCCCCTCCCGCAGCAGACGCACTAGACGTCGCAGGGTGGCCGACCTGCGGCCACCGTAGGGCGCGGCTTCCGGACGACAAACTCGGGGCGTCTTGTCGTCCGACCAGCAGCAGGCCTCGAGGCAGCGGCGCCGTGTCCCGCGCGCGCCTCATAGTTGAGTCCTGCGGTCGGGGTGATGGCCGCAGTGGGTGACGGGGCCCGCCAAATCATCTGGCGGGCCAATACCCGTCGGGGGGTTGCGACGAATGCTTCGGCGATACCCGCCCCTCTGACACATGGGTAAGTGGAGGAACACCGGGTTGGTTTTTTAGTCAGTAAGAGTCTGATAGTACCCTTCGCCCTTCCCCGAGGGCGATGGGTCTCCATGAGGATTTTTCAACCTGATACCAAAAAAAAAAAGATGAAGTTTGTTAAATATTGTATAAGTTTTCATCGCGGCATTGGTTAGCGCACAAATTAAATGAAATATGTTTATTCGGCAAAAGGCATGATTGTAAAGGACTAAACAAAAATATATTATAACAAAATAACAATAAAAAAAGTCTAAAAACAACGAGAGAAAAAAGATAATAAGCTAACTTGTAACTAAAACAGGCTAATGATAACAGTTATACCATTTTACAATAGTCCTGCGTTAATTATTCTTGGGTGCACTTTTATAGTGCATACAGTGATACTCGTAATTGTCGGCTGATGTCCCATCACTTTTATATTACTATTATTCAACGGGCCTCTGCGAGTTGACTTCGGCTCCTCGTACGCCTTCCAAAGATCCGGGACCCTGTGGTCCCGTGAAAGGAAAAGAAGAGTAATACATATAACATACTACGCAGTGTTGGCAGACATACCCAATCCGAACGGGTCGCCAACTCAGAAAAAAGCCTGGGCACAGACTGTAAGCACCCAACACTACAACAACGGCACAACAGCCCATTACTTATTTAGTCAGTATATATGTGACACTATTTTCTACAGCGATCGTTTCTCCTTCTCTCAAACCTCCATGCTGACTAGTTTAACATGATTATAATATATAGTTATAATACTTTCTTTAAAAAAAAGGCTTAGAACAATGTTCCTAAGGTTATGAGCCCAGGCCGGAAAACCGTCACTACTAGTATTGTATGACCGAAATTAAACTCGTCTCGCCAAACATGCGAATGAATGAGGAAGTGTTGATTCTTTAGTTCAACAGGAACTCAGTACATACATATGTACCCGTGTTAATGTGTGTGTGGCGTGGTTTCATGCATAGTAATAACTAATAACTAAGTATGTACACAATCATAATCAGCCATTATACTCTGATGGTCAGTGATGGTTAAGGCCTAAATTAGCCGTGTATATCGCACATTCTCCGGGGAGGAAGCGAACCTCCTGGCCGGATGACAACCATTTTTTTTTATGGAATAGGAGGCAAACGAACAGACGTATCACCTGATGGTAAGCGAACGGCGCCGCCCATGGACATCCGCAACACTAGAGGAGTCACAGGTGCGTTGCCAACCTTTTAAAAAGGAATACGCTCGTTTCTTGAAGGTTTGAAGGTCGTATCGGTTCGGGAATACCGCCGCCGGAAGATCATTCCAAAGTATTGCTGTGCGGGGCAGAAAGTTACGGGTAAATCGCACAGTTGTTGACTGCCAACCATCTATGTGATGGGGATGAAAAAGTTTTCGCGTGGAACGATGACGAAAAGATGCGGCGGGGATCAAACCAAACAATTCCTCAGAACACTCCCCGTGATAGATGCGATAGAGAATACATAGCAAGGCTACATCCCTACGCAGTGCCAAAGAGTCCAGCCGGTCCGAGACAACATGGGATCTGAAGGCGAATTTTGCAAGTTTCTTCAGTTGGCTGGGCAACTGGCTGCCGCACAACATGTCGCGGGCTTAATTCCCGCACGGAACAACTCTTTGTGTGATCCAAAATTGTTGTTCCGGGTCTGGGTGTGATGTGTATGTTTGTCAACGTACAAAAGACACAGGATTTCAACCAAATTGGTCCAGACGTTTTTGCGTGAACAAATATCAAACGTACATCAATTAATCCTCACAAACTTACATTTATAATATTTGAAAGAAATTAAAGAAGAAAGAATACATATAAGTACATTGTGTCGTACTTGGAAAATCGAGAATCCTTGCTTGAGTCGGCGCTAACCGCTCGATAAACAAAAACAACTTATGTACGTATACACTTGTGTTCAATTTAGTATCGCTGAGTACCTATATGTATCAGTACTTATATTTCAAGTGGAATACCTTACACTCACCTGGCTAGTCCGATTAGTGTATAACAATATGAAGTGGAATATCACGTGCATATTATCTTCTTTATACATTACAAGTACCTAGGTAATTAAAACTTAGTATTCTTTGGAAGGACATTATACCTAGTAATACCTACCTATGGGAGATAAACCTATAGTCTGCTTGCAACCACGACCTGTGCAACCAGGTCGAAATGTCAAGTCTACCAAGGCATTTCAATAATTTGCCGACTTATGACAAAACAAATTCTTGGTCCGGAACTTAAGGCATTCTAATATATGAGAACGAAGGTTCGAAACGTGGAAAGTATCAATGTGGGTTATTCCGAGTTACCTGTACTTTCCAAATTTATTTGGACACCACTGACTACCTGTGATTGGTGAAGGAAAACATCGGAAAATCCAAAAGCTACTTATAATTTCTAATTAAAAGTTTGAAATCTCCAATTCACCTTGAGCAAGAAGCGTGGTGATTAATGCTCGAAATGCCTTCTCTGTGTGAGAAGAAGCCTGGGCACAACAGTAAGCACGAAAACGTTGATGAAACGTCAAAAAAGTAGGAAAAACTAAATAAAAACAACATTTTTTTTCGGAGAAATAAAAGACGGAATCGGTCTTGTTGCCTGTGTCTATGGGTAGGGTGATCGGCGCTTGGTGATCCGTTTAAAACATTTTTAAATTAACCAAAAAAAAAACTCTAATTTTTCGTACCTATATCAAATCGTTTGGATAATTAAAAGAAAACTTATTAACCTAACCTTATGAACCTATATGACTTAAGTCATAGTAATCTGACTAATTATTCGTCATACAAGTGCATTGTTTCCTCAAACAACAGCTGTGCGGATGACAAAGCATTTGAATGACTGGCTGACTGACTGAATGACCACGAGTCGATACACACGCACACAAATATTATGCGTATGACTGTAGACGCAATGTGTTTGCGGATTTCCCGTGTTCCGTGTTTTTAGTGTAAACAAAAACTTTATAATATTATTGTAGGTATCGAGGATATACCTACCTATGCAGCTGAGATTCAAAAATTCCGTCTCCTCAAAAATTCTAGAAACAAAAACAAGTTATTGTAAACATCGTATGGAAAACTGGACTTTTTTATTTGATGGTCCAATTATTGAGGCTTAAAAGGGGGGGGGGGGCACGAAAAACATCACGGGGGGGTCTCGTTGGACATCACGTGTATTAACTTCATATTTTTTGTCAAAAAGTGCTTTATATTTTATTTCAGTCAAAAATAGCCTTTACATATACTTCCAAAAAATACCCATATACCCCATAAAGAACCCGCGACACATTGCTCTGCAGCCAATTGCCCAGCCACCGCGCCAACCGATCAATTAAAACTGTCATGCGTTCAGTGACGTCAAAGTGTCAAATGTGGTCAAAGATCTCAAATAAAATGTACAGTAGCTAACTTGTATAAATACATTGAGTTTTTTATTGGCAATTCTGTTATTCTACCAACAGCAGCTTACGTCTTTGACGAAAAACATTATGACGTCTTAAGCTAAATTAATATAAAAGTAAGTATTATTTTTAAAATGCAACGTATTCGGCATGTTGGAAACTTAATATTATATGTCAAGCACTCAAGTTTGTAATTGAAAAGCGTTGAAAAAATATTTAATGTTTTTTTATTGAGTGGAGAAAATCACTAAATGTTTTTCTCTCGTAGTGGGGACGGGGTGGAGACGAGAGACTGACTCAAAACCTGGTTCGATCTCTCTGATGCCACGGTCTACTACAGCGCTTGCCCCGCAACCCTGGCTACACATCAGCCCGGTTAGGCCTCATATGTAAAGCTCTACTGGCTCTTTGAGGCATGCGTAGAACATGTAAGCTCGGAAATGGTTTTGGTGGAGCAGCCCTTGCGTGCCGTCCAGAGACCCGCGCAAGCGTGGCGATTTTTTTTTTTATTGAATAGATTTATTTTATTGAAGTAATCAGCGCCGCCCATGGACTCCCGTAACAGAGGAGTAACGAGTGCGTTGCCGACCTATTAGGGATTAGGGTTTTGAAGATTTAGGGATTGGGAGGGAGGGATCGGGGGAGGGTAAGGATTGGGTCTCCGGTAACCTCACTCACACGGCGAAACACAACGCTGTGGTTGTTTCACGTCGGTATTCTGTGAGGCCGCGATATCACTCCAGTCGAGCCGACCCATTCGTGCCGAAGCTTGGTTCTCCTACACTTTATTAAATTATTTAGATTAAAGCTCAGTCGCCTTTTCTTCTGTAGTGGGCATTTATAAGCTGATGATGAGAAGGCGGGAAGTAGCATTGAGTGGTCTACTCTCTGCCTCATTTGCCTACACTTTCGGATGGGTATAAAGAATGGTATTTAAAATTCTTTACCAAACGGAGGAAGTGACTGGAATGGTGGGCCATGCGTCATGCGTTGCAGCACAGTAATGCACCCAAATGCATCTGATCAGTAATTAATATGCAACACAGTTACTACTGAACTGTGTGCAGTTATGTGATGTCAGACTACAAAATGACATCACGATGTTAGTACCACGAAGGAAGGTAGTAGGTATGGGATAATATAAAGACATTTTTCGATATTTCCAAAAACAAAAACTTTAAGCGAGCTATGTTTTTATTTTTGTATAGAAAAAGTGTGGGAGAACCAAACTTTGGCACCATAGAGGATATAACCACGTGGTTATATCGACATTTTTCGACTCGAATGGGTCAGCTCAACCGGAGTGATACCACGGACTCCGAAGAAAGAAAACCGACGTGAAACAATCGCAGAAATGTGTCCCGCCTTGTGAGTGAGGTTACCGGCGGTGGTCCAATCCCTCCCCCCCTCCCTATCCCTTCCCAATGCTTAAATATCCTAAACCCTTATCTTCAAAAGGTTGGCAACGCACTCGTAACTCCTTTGGTGTTGCGGTTGTCCACCGGCGGCGCCGATTGCTTACCATCAGGTAATCTGTCAGATCGTTTGCCGATAAAATAATAGAAATATTCAATTATCTCTCTCTGTCCAGCCAAGGTTTTGAAAGTTTGTATGAATGTCTGTGCCGTGTAATTTAATAAATAAGTGAACTCTGACTCTGTTCTGATCATAAATAATGACGTAGATAGGTATGTACTTATACATATTTGAAGTAAGCTAATCTATACTAATATTATAAAGAGGTATTTGTAAGTTTAAATGTAGGGGGTAATCTTTGGAACCGCTGGTCGGATTGTCAAAATTCTTTCACTGATAGATAGCTACAATGCTCCTGAGTACTATAGGCTAGGATTAAATGGAGGATGTGAAACTGCGCGAGAGCGACTAGCTAATATAAAATATAAATGCGAAAGTTACGATGTTTGGATGTTTGTTACTCAATCACGCCAAAACGGTTAAACGGATCTGAATGAAATTTGGCACACGCATAGGATACACTCCGGAATATATAGGGCATAGGCTACCTTTTATCAACATAACACGAGGGCGAAGCCGAGGGCGGAAGCTAGTTTTTAAGAAAGTTATACGACTCCAGAATCAAATTTGATACTTCATACTCAACAGTTGCAACGACGAAGAAGTTCTGGGAATAACAAGCGCAATGATACACCACATCTAATTATAATTAAAATGTCATAGTCTACCTCACACAGCAACCTTTTTTATTTCTTATCTCTATAGACTTTAAGTAGCATTTCGCCAAACAAATAATAATAAAGATCAAATTAACCCATAACTCTGAATAAAATTCTCAAGCAATAATGCGTCTTATCCCTGTTTTATTAAGGTAGTTAATATCCTACTACGTAATAGAGCTGAATTAGACTTAGTTGAGCGCAAAAAAGTAGCATACAAATCTAAATCTTACTCCCTTAGTGTTAAAGTTGCTTATTGCTAAACACGTGTTAGGGCCGAATTAAAGCTAGCATACTGCAAAAAAGTAGCACACAATTTTAAGTCTTATGAATTTAAATATAAGGTTGTTTATATCGTATTGTCTTTGTTCACAGGTGTAGGGTTCAATTAGCTGCATTAATGCACGTCTTGTGACCTGGAGTGCGATTCACTAAGGCAAAACATCTTTACAACCGAGAAATCATCGTTGAAACATCTGATGAAAACTTATCGGTATTCTTAGTTAAAACTGCGTGGTCGTAGCGCCACAACGATGTCGACGGCGCGACATAGAACTAAAATATGGTTCCGAATGTATGAAAAACGGTATTCAGAAACACAAAACATCCTCGCCTTCAACGACAACGGCGCCTTCGCCTTAGATTTTACCTGTCAAAGCGTAAAGCTTGTAAATTGTAGATGTATCCTTGGTTGTAGACAATTAAAACGTAATTAAAACAAGTTATTTTTTAAATTATAAATGCTTAGTATTGTTTTGTTTACCGTATTTTAATTCGTGAAACTTTAATGCCTATTATTAATGTTTTAAATGGCAGTTCGTCTTTCCTGTATGATTTTTTTGTTGGAAGAAGCTAAGCGTCGAGATAATGTAGAAAAAAGAAGTCAGGCACATGTGATACGTAACATGGATCTTCTTACTACTGATACAGAATTTATTAAGGTATTCAGGTTGACTGAAGAGTCAATTAAACAATTGGAAGAAGATATTTCACCATTTTTAGCAAAGACGAAACGTAAAGGAGGAAACTGCAAACGAACTAAAGTATAACTAAATTAATTAAATTTATATTATTATTATTACAACTATTATATCACTATACTTATAGTGAAAAATGTCTAAAACTTATCTCATTCTAGATTTTAAGCACTCTCGCATTTTTAGCTAATGGGAGTTACCAAAAAATATTATGTGAGAATACAAAAAAGGTTACTAGCTTTTCCAGCTGATCTAACGAAGGAGATGCGTTGCGAGACACTAAAAGATAAATATTTTGGTTACTTATATAGTAGTTCCACAAACTGCTATACATGTTCCACAAACTGGTATTTAAATAGAAATGTAACTATATACTTACTTTCGATAGGTTTGGGACCAAACTAAAACACAGAACAAGTAGAACGACATTGGGTTGGGGTGCACAATTTTTTTAAAGTCCACTTAGCCACTTAAAACCACTTAGAACTTTGGAATTTCGTAATTTGATAAAAAACTTTCAAGATAAGATCAAGTTGTTTGTTTTGAAATACATAACCTAAAAATAAAAGTGTCAAAGATTTAGTGTTGTTTTATTGCTATAATCAAAATTAATTATTTTCCAAGTCTAAAATGATATAATTAATTAAACATTTGTTGCTTATTAAATATAACGTGTTTTGTAGATACGTCTTGTGCATTTGTATTAATTTAAAATGACGAAATAACTTAAACATAGGTTAGTCGAGATTTTCTCGATTATACTCTAGATTAATCATAGCAACACTGCCAACATCATACTCATCATCGTTGTTCGGCAGATCGTCGACGAGCTTATGTAGCTTAGCGAATACGGTTTTTATCAACGTTGTTTTTAGAAGCGATATTTACGATGAAACATCCGTGAACGCGTCGTTGTTAACATCTATGATGATTCTGTTAGTGAATCGCATTGTAGCCCTTTGACATCCGTAATGACCAATTAACCTCGTTATTTAATTAATACTCATGTTTCTATTTAATAAGCTAAGTAAGTACTAGTGTATCGCGAACAACTTCGCCCGCGTGCCATCTAGATTTTTTATGACTTACGTATTTTTTTATGGTATGGGTCGGCAAACGAGCATACAGATTACCTGAAGGTAAGCAATCAGCGCCGCCCATGGACACTAGCAACACTAAAGGAGTTACGAGTGCGTTGCAGGCCTTTTAGGGGTAAGGATCGGGTATTTAAGGGTTGGGAAGGGATGAGGGTAAGGGGAGGGATTGGGCCACCAGATAGAGTGTCAGACTCTTACTGACTAAAAACCACCCTGATTTTTCTTCTGCTCCAGGCAGTGATCGTGTTACCTTATTGCGCTTACCCCGTAACCCCGGCTGAACATCGGCCCTATTGGGCTCCGTCTGTGATGGTCTATTGACTCTTTGAGGTGCGCGACGCTCGGGCCTGGTTCTGGTCAGGTACCCACGCTTATGGTGGCCGGAGATCATCTCACTATCCCCGTCGACCAGAATGTCACTTACTGCGGCGGCTGGGGCATGAGGAGTCCCGTCACGCGCTCCGGTTCCTTCTATGCAGATGGACGCGAGAGGTGGCCATCGCCGATCAGTTCCCTGGGGACATGTCTTCTCGCGCCCAGAGTAAGGCGAGAGGGAGTGTCAGACTCTAACTGAATCTCCTACTAATCCAGGCCAAAGCCACAGGATATTATTTCGCTAACACTGCAAGCCTGACTAACTTTCCATCTGTGGTTTAGTTTGCTTGAGACCTTATCTTAGCAGGTTCCGTAGGTATAAAAACTCTTTGCCAATCCAAATATAGCCTGACGTTGTTAATGTGCGAAGTCAAACATGCCTTCTACGCCTTCTCAGTCTAGAGATAATGGAATAGCCTATTTTGTTGAGGATGCAAACAATCTAGATCTATAACGGGCTGATGATGATGATGATGATGATATCTGAATAGCCGACGTAACTGACGACCGGCGACGTTCTTCTGTTTTTTTTATGTGATAAGTCGCCAAACGAGCAGACGGATTACCTGGTGGAATGCAATCAACGCCGCCCATGGACACCCGCAACATTAGAGCAGTTTCGAGTGCGTTGCTGACCTTTTGGAGATTGGGGATTTGGAGATTTAGAGATTGGGGGAGGGGAAGGATTGAGCCTCCGGTAACCTCACTTACACAGGGAAACCCAACGCTGCGGTTGCTTCACGCCGGTTTTCTGTGAGGCCGTGGTATCACTCCGGTCGAGCCGACCCATTCGTGCCGCAGCTTGGCTCTTTCACACTTAAATATCACGGTAAACAAACAGTTTCGCTTCCTATCCCAAATGAAATACATATATACGTGTACTGCACGCAGTAATGGCGTGGTCGGCTCAACACCTTTATGCAATATCTCAACGCGTCAGTTATCACTAGATAACTACCTACTTCACTTTTACAATACTTATAACCCCATTGTTATAACAAGAGTAATAAATAATAAATATAGGATGTCGTGGTGGCCCGCAGGTTAAGGAGCCCGCTTCTCATGCATGAAGGTTTGGGTTTCAAACCTGGCAAGTACCAATGTGACTTTTTCAGAGTTGTACGAGAGTATGTACTTTCTATTATTATTTAGACACCACTGACATACGGTGAAGGTAAACATCGTGAGGAGACATGGACTTATAATTTCTAATTATTAGTTCGAAATCGCCAATCCGCATTGAGCAAGTGTGGTGATTAATGCTCTGACTTTCTCCGTGTGAGAAGAGGCCTTTGCTCAGCAGTGGGCACTTATAGGCTGATGACGACGACGACGAATTAATAATAAAGCTTATTTCAAAGCAATAGGTTCCATTTTCACTAGTAGGTAAAAATCCTAAAATACTTTTTAATACAGGGGAAATAGTCAAATAAGTTTTCCCGCTTTGAGTGAATCAATTGTGGAAGACCTATGCTTCGGCACGAATGGGTCGGCTCGACCGGAGTGATACCACGGCCTCACAGAAAACCGGCGTGAAGCAACACTTACGTTGTGTTTCGCTGTGTGGGTAAGGTTAGCAGACGCCCAATCCTTTCCCCTCCCCATCCTCAATCCTCAAATCCACAATCCTCAAATCCACAATCCTCAAATCCCTAATAACCTACAAGAGGTCGGCATTTCGGCAACGCACTTGTAGTAACTCCTTTGGTATTGCGAGTGTCTATGGGCGGCGCTGATTGCTTAAAAAAATATTATAAGGGATGGAAAAAGTGAAACCAAATTGTGCAGAACTTCAACGTGTATTGTAAAACTTCTTAGAACAGAATGAATAATTTCTTTGGTCCCGTAAAGAAAAAAAATATAAAAATATAAAGTAAAGAAAAAAAAATCATGTGAGTTAATTCAAACGTCGAAATCGTTCTAGACTAAAATATTAACTTCCTTAACTTATCATATTTAGGGCTGATTTTTCAATATTTAGATTAATGTTGTCTGACGAATAAAATTGCTGTCACTGTCTTATGCAAACATTCTGACGCGACAGCATCATAATTATTCCCCAGATAACTTCATTATTTTTTTTCCCGCGCGGTTTCACTCGCTGTTCGGCCATTTGATACAAACTTACAAATTTTACCACTTTATAATATTAGTATAGATTGTGATTACCTTTTATAAGGAAAAAACACTTCCCTCCCCGCTCCCCCCCCCCCTTTGTACGAAACTCTTTACCCTCAGAACACAATCTAACTTTAACAAACACAAACCATGTTCATCAAAAATTAATTGTCCATTACCAAAACCTAAAAGTTAAGTATGCACGTGCTTATTAAAACTCCACCTCATTATAACTTAGCGTAAATAAAAATTACATTGGCAACAACAAAAACCCTATGTTCTGACAGACAGAGTAAAGGATTCTGTCAATTGGGGCTAGTCAGATCGAAACTACCTTAAAGACTAAGGTAATTTTTTTAGGCACCTAACTACCATCATAACAAAATGGTGTTTGAAATGAATTTTTGCGTCATGATAACCACCACACATGGAGCCAACAGGGCAGATGTTAAGCCGGGGTTCTGCGGCCTAAAGCAGTAAAGTAACAGTGTTTAGTCAAAAAGAGTCAGACACACCCTCTCTACAATCTTTTTTTTTGAGGAGGGTAAACCAATAAATGACTTCTCTCGCCCAGGGTGAGACGAGAGAGGGATCAGAAGAGTTACTAACTAAAAACCCTCCCGTTCCGTCTTTTGGACCCGTCTGAGGTAGTCTACTGGATCGTAAAAGCGCGCGTGGAACTTCCCTTGATCGCCGTCCACAGTCCCGAGCTTAAGGTGGCAATTGGCATGATGAAATATGCTATACGTAGGCTACCGGATTTAAGATACAATATATACCTAACCAACCGGATGCAGTGCGAGGTTAATTAATCGTATGATATTGAATTCTTTCAATATGAAAACAGCTAGACATTATAACCAGATAAGATGCAATCTTATCTAAACATCTAGTGTTTGAATTTTTAACAAAATAGCCTCGGATAATTAATTCATGTATACTTAGGAAGATTTTTTCACTTTAATTTAATCAAAAAAATAGGTCTTTACCTACGAAATTGCCGTTCTGCAGTACTGGCCATTTCAAATCAAAATAGTTTTTGTTAGGCTAAGGCTAATTAATTTTGTTTTAAAACATGGGATTCTTTTTCCAAAAGTAGTCATTTGTTTATTTATTAGTGTTACATTTTCATCGCATTTTAAATAAAAAAATTCGTTTAAATTTTTTCATGCAAAACGGCAATTTCATAGGTAAATATCTATTAGTACTTTTTAACCGACTTCTCTATGCTTTAACGTCCACTGTGTCAGCTACTTTAGAGCGTGCAGCGTGCAGCATCGCATGGCAAATGTAAAATCGATGTATACCTACTATGCTCATAACTTCTGAACTACTGAATTATTTTTACGAGCTATAATTATTAAATTAGTTTTTTTTTATGTTAACAGGAAAATTGGTCACTTTTTCCTCCACAAACAAAATATTATAATAACTTATTAAGAACAAAAGTAAAAAATCAAATGAATAACATGAAATACAGGACCGTTTTAAATCCTAGACCTATTTTATATCATAGGTTGGCTAACGAGCAGACGGATTACCTAATTGGAAGCAATCACCGACGCCAATGGACACTTATACCAAAGGAGATACTACAAGTGCGTTGCCGGCCTCTTGTGGGTTATTTAATTAGGGATGGTTAGGATTGGGCCTACCGGCAAGCGCAGCGTAGGACGTCCACCCGCAAGGTGGACAGACGACCTGATTAAGGTCGCAGGAAGCCGCTGGATGCAGGTTACTTCCAACCGGCCTATCTGGAAGGCCTATGTTAAGCAGTGGACCTCCTTTGGCTGATATGATGATGATGATGAAGATTGGGCCTTCAGTTACCTCTCTCACACGGCGAAACAAGGTCAGTGATGCTTCACGCAGGTTTTCTGAAAGGCCGTGGTATCACTGACGGAGAGGCTCTCCCACACTGAAATACCTACATTTTAGATTTAAAATTCTATAAGTAGAAAGCAACGCAGCCATTTTACTGACAAATGCAGAACCATTGGTTGTTAATATCAAGGTACGTAATCTAGATAATATGTGGAAGTCAGGTGTGCACTACATTTTTATCTGGTCGATATGTTTATCAGCCACTTGAGAGCTACGTGGGTAGGTATTTGAGTTCTTGTATAATGTTTCAGGGCTAAATATCTTGTAAATATGTTAATTCAAAGCCTTTCTACGTAAGTACCTATAAGGTCTTACTAGTAAATCTATACTGTATATCTATACTAATATTATAAAGAGGTAAGTTTGTATGTAGGGGGTAATCTTTGGAACCGCTGGTCGGATTTCCAAATTTCTTTCACTGATAGATAGCTACAATGTTCCCGAGTGCTATATACATATAGGCTATAAAACATCACGCTACTATTAAATTGAGCCGAGCAGGTGAAACCGCGCGAGAGTAGCTAGTAAAATAATAACGCTGAAGAGTTTGCTTGTTTGTTTGAACGCACTAATCCCCGGAACTACTGGTTTAATTTGAAAAACTCTTTTTTTGTTAATTAGTCCATTTATTGAGGATGGCTTAAAGGCTATAGAACATCACGCTACGATCTTAAGTATTATGTGTCTCATGTAGGCCTAATTTTATTGAAATCACCAATCCGCCTTGGGCAAGCTTTGTGATTAATGTACTTACTTTCTCTCCTTGTGAGAAGGGGCCTTTGCTCAGCAGTGAGCACTTATAAGGTGAAGGTCTAGACCGAATGTGGAGTTGGCCGAATGTCGAAGAAGGTGGTATTAAAAAAACGTTTGCCCGCTCTAGGCTTTTCTCCTATGTCGTGGGTGCGGTGACAAACATACAATTTCATATGCACATGACACCCAGACCCGGAACAACAATTTGTGGGTCACACAAAGAGTTGTTCCGAGCGGGAATCGAACCCGCGACACGTTTCACGGCAGCCAGTTGCCCAGCTACCGCACCAACCGTGTAGTCATGTAATAGTCAACGTAGTCAGGTATAAAACAAAATAAATGGAACTTGAAATCTTAAGCTAAATGAGCAACCCTGTGCTTAAAAAATATAAGTAAGTAGATACCCAATTTATAAACTTTACCTCAAAAACCTACTCTTTTTTATGTGATATGACCGCATACCGACCGATAGACAATCTGCGCAGCACATGACAACTGGGGTTTTGAAAATTTAGGGTTTGACCCTAAATTTCCAGGAAAATGATGAGGCGAGAAAAATGGTACGACCTCCGGTAACTTCGGTTGTTTCACGCCGGTTTTCTGTAAGGCTGTGGGATGGGTGAGATTCCAGTCGAGCCGACCCATTCGTGCCGAAGCTTGGCTCTCCCACACTTAGATACTTACTCCTTGTTCTCATACTCCCATTTTCTGCTATACTTACCCTTTCCGGAGGTCTCGTGCTTGGAAGTTTGAGCGTTAGGGCGTTACGTTAACGCCCGACTTTAGGCCCGTAGATCTCACAAGATGGCGCCACGTTGTTATATTATAACCTTCTTTGGGAAAGAATAGCTTAAATGGTTGACAGCAATGATATTATAAGTAAAAAGGTGTAGATAGGTTACAAGCGCTCAGCAAGTGATAGGTACATTAAAATGTGGCTAACTAGCCACACTTTTTCATATTTGTCTCTTTTTCACCCGCGGTTATTGAATCATGCCATCCCACTTTAACGTGTATCATACGATTTATTCATGTGTGCATTAGTGTCCCGTTTTTGAAAATCGAATGTTGTTTATCTAACCAATCTACACCATTTTAATTCTAATAACATTGGTTGACAGTTGAAAAATTTGCCGTTTTAATACCTAGTTTTTTTCCTTAATCCCGGTTTATTTTACCTTGTGTAACGATTTAGGAGTACTTATCTGGCAACACTATTTCTTATGACAGACCAAATCAACTATTACTGTTTGCTTACCTGAACTTAATACAGTTAGCGAGCTATGGATAATTAGTTAGGAATTTCCAAACGTTTTGAAGTTACTTAGTAAGTATTTAGTAGGATTACCGAATGTTACAAAATACCATTTAGGTACTTTTATTTCCAAAAGGGAAGCGCGAAGCGTTGGAAAAATAACCAGTTTCAGCTAATTATAAGTGAGATTCCTTACTTACGGTTTTGGGATAGGGGGGTAAACGAGCGGACCAATCACCTGATCGCTTATTAGCCGCCCCGATCAGCTGTATCAATAGACCCCAGTTGCCGTCCTTTTGGACGAAGGAAGGAAGAGAGGATAACTCTGGTATACTTAGGTTCCTATCAGAAATACTGTCTACTAAATCACTACATAGTATAAAACTAAATATATCATGTGGGAGAGCCATGCTTCGGCACGAATGGGTCGGTTCGAACGGAGTGATACCACGGCCTCACAGAAAACCGGCGTGAAATAACCACAGCGTTGTGTTTCGCCGTGTGAGTGAGGTTACCGGAGGCCAATCCTTCTCCTCCCCCAATCCCTCCTCAATCCCTAAATCTCCAAATCCCTAATCCGTAAAAGGTCGGCAATGCACTCGTAACTCCTCCGTTGCGAGTGTCCATGGGCGGCGCTGATTGCTTACCATCAGGTAATCCGTCTGCAAAACAAGGTCACTTTCTATGTCTATTCGTAGATACTTATCCTAAAATCTTTACAACTACGCAACGATTTTTTTAATAGATATATGATAACATCTGTTAGACAGTGGAGAAATTTAGTATCATCATTGCACCTGTGTAAAGCCGGGGCGGATCGCTAGTATGTACAAAATAAAAAGCAAAACTAGGTATGAAATCTTTTATTGAAATTTTTTGGTATTTTTTAGATATATTCCTCTTTGTATCCATGTAAAGGAAATGTTGAAAAAAACTTTTAACAATATTTTTAATGATTGTGAACACATTGCATAACTTATAATAATCGCTTTAGGTACATCGTCAAATATGTGTAAACATAACAATAAAATGTAGCTACTTAAGGACCAAAGCAGGGATTTAAACTGCTGTCATGCATACGAGAATAGTATCTATCTTAAAACTGTTAAGGTCGTAATTACATAAATCTGTTTAAACGAATATGAGCATTTATTTTCTTTCGAAATTTAAATTATGGAGGCAAAATTTGACAGCAAAACATTCATTTGGCGCCATTTTTTAACTATCATCTATTACATTTGACATTGTCTTTGCTATTTTTTGTTTTAAAACAGTTATCAGAGGTTATTAGTTATTAAGTAGAACGAGTAATATTTATTTTTTTATTGCGAACTTAATTACTTTGTTGACAAGACTCGTTTCTACTTATTGTTCTTTTTTACCTACATATTTTTCATATATGTTACGACTATAGACTATCGCATATGAGCTGTGATGTGATACAAAAAGTATTAAAAAACATAATTATTTGTTACGTCTTTGAATTTGTATTGTTAATTCTTTTACCACATTAACCAACATTAAACTATGTCAAGTTATTTTCTCTTTACGGTAACATTTGGCTCCAAGGTTTTACCATAAAAAAATCAAAGTGCCCACTTCAAAGTACTTAAGTAAGCTCAGTTTTAAAGTTGACTTTAGAACGTATTGTTTTCTGGACATGTTAAAAAATAGACTGTCAAATGAATTTGAAGTTTGTAAAAATTGACATACTTATTTACAGATAATAAATGCCCACATCCTTACTTATAAGGTAACAGATTAAAAAGCTCACGACTAAGCACAAGTCGTTTGTGCGTAGGTATACTCACAACGATTTATAGGTAGTTAAAAAGTTAACAGCTTTTGCATAATGCTCAAGTTTTTAAACGTAATTCTACTAAAATAAGCGTTACTTTAGTTGAAAAAATGTACTAATATGGGTATGTTTCTTTAATATCTATGTTATTTACGTATGGATTCGAGTCTCGGTACGTTAAGTATAAAAATAATCAAATACGTAATAACGTTGAAGTGTAGACGTAAACAATATGCAATTAATAATTAGGTAGGTACTTATTACGTCAATGCTAATCATTCACATAGGTAAGCATTCAAGATAAAGAATATGCATTTTATTATTTGCTACCTAACACGGTAGTTTCCACCTAATCAAAAGTTGACATTCATTGAAAATTTGTTTTTTCTTTTTTTTCAGGTTTTGGTTCAAGGCGTTCAATCGGCAAGTTTCGACAGACCATAAAGACAAACAGCATACAGTACGGCCGCCGTATCTTGGCGAGTTTGAAGATAGCCATTTGTCTGCGCAATGGATCTTTTAGGAACAAAATTGTGTACTGCGCGCAGCTAATCGGCTAACTTCAGACTCGCCAAGATACGTCGGCGGTATTGTACGTGACAAGCGTGCGAGCGTGCCGCGGCGAAACAAGTCGACAAACTATTTGGAACGCTTACGTAACTAAACATTAGGGAAAAAATATTGTAATAAGTAGTAAATTAAAAAATAAAATAACAAATTTTCAACTTTAGCAACACGCATTGTTAATTAACATGGTATATTTAGTTTTGTATAGGTATATAAAGTCTTAATTAACCGCACATTTGGTAGAGGAAAAAGGAATGCCAGATTATTATTATTATTTATATACCTGTCGATTTATCATGAATATTTTTTAGGTTAGAAAATAATTTGTTTTGTAGGTAAATAGGTACTTTAGTTCTGAAAATGACACCATAAATGTCTGATAATTATATGTTTTAGATTTATCTAATTATTACTTGTAATGGGATACGCAGACACAAAAAGTATTAAAACAGTTTGAAGTCCAATGTACTAAATAGTTTTTAAAATTCAGAAATAAAGACCATTCGTAGACAACGTATACCTAGTATTTTGAACGCGTGTTTTTATTAGAATCGAAAAAAATACAATCTGAATATAATCCCAGATCTCTCAGCTTCTAAAATTGTACTTACCTACGCTAAAACCAAAAAGAAACAGATTTAAAATGGCGCTCGTAAAAAAAATACCAATCGTCTGCAAATTGTCTAAAAATCTGTCATCAAAAACAATGTACTACGTAGTTATCTGTGGTATACATTTGATAAAAAAAAAAAACATCTGATCATTTTTATCATCGTCATACGATTTTATTATATCTTGTGTGGCGTCATCCAATTATTAAGTATTTTGACGTTGCTGAAATACCCAATATTATGAACAATAAAATGATTTACGTGATCATCATGTCGAAATCAAATGATAACAACTAAAGCAAATATATATCTTTTATTGGTATCAAAAAACCTACTATATTAATGGCTGACTGCTGGGAATTGCAAAGCAAAAGTATATGTATAGACTGACACTGAATGACATACATTTTTGACTGTACTTGTAGAATTTATTAAAAAAATTTGATGCTTTAAGACGTTTGTAAACTATTGAAGTAGGTACAACTACCAAGTATCAAAATACATTCGTGTTTATTTTATTTAGATATTATTTAAAATTTAATGCGGTCAAATTAAGTGCAACCACTTTTGCATCGACAATTAAACTAATGTAGTAATGAATCCATCAACAATTTAAAAAACAAAGGAAATATCATTGACTAAAGGAGACAACAAAATTATATTTAGAATTACAAATACTGGTACCAACATGCAAAAACTATGCACTTTATTGCGGTCAGAAAACAAAAAATAAAAGATTAAACTTAAAAAGAAAATCTTTTTTCATAAATGTTTAAGGTAGCTATTCCAGATGCCCAGAAGTTGGTACCAATATCTTAATAAAATTCTTTACATAAAAAGATTTCATTATGCCTCTTTATAAATTGTTACTACTTAAATTATAAACTTATTAATTTTATAATTTTTAATAGACCATGATTCAATACAGACCCGTGACATAACTGCTGAGGACATCAAAAAGTAATAACAAAAACATGTGACTTATTTTTCTCTTACAAATATAATAATAAGTAGTTAGAAATCTGTGGTAATAAAAAATATTCTTATTTCAAAATGGTCAATTGTCAAAGTGAAAGGGCAGGAATCTATACAAGACACAATTAACAAAGTGCATTAATAAAAGTATATTTGCCAACCGATTAAGTAATATCATATGGAAAATAAATAAGGAAATAGTTATATCGAATTATCCGATAAAAAACAACCGACTATCGTCACAAATTTATGAGTGAAAGATTTTCAGCATTTTTTAATGTGAGACATGTTTTTGTTTTGTTGACAAATTGAGAATGGCAGAATGTCTCAAATACTTAAATAAATAAATTACAACATTATGTTTTATTTTTATAACTAATATAATGTCTTGTAATCCATAATCGAGGTCTGCATTTTACAACACGCAAATTAAAATGTAAAGATTCTCATGTTATTCAAGAGAAAATAAAATTAAATCTTCACATTTTGCATCCGACATTTTTATGTCATTACGTAATCCTGAGTGCAAGATTTTCGCGCGAATTAAATATTATTCGGTCAAAGAAATAGACTTATAATTAAATTATACGTGGTCTGTATCCTTTAAAATACAATCTAAATTTAAGTGGGTTCTCTAACCACTAATCGTAAAGGCTGTTATGTACCTCTAAATGCATAATATAACGCTACTACACGTATAATACACAAGCTATAGTATTATTATACGAGTTTCTAGTATGTCAGCCTTGTTAGTGCGATTTTTGAAGTTTATATTTTTTATGCACCTATTTATGTTGCTCAGTGAGTTCTCAGAATTTTCTTTGGCTTACAGCTGCACTCCCGAATCGTTTGTCAAGTATGGTGGATTAAGACACGGTGGCGGTGTGCCCTGCTTGGGCTGAGCATCGCCGTGACTTCGGGGAAGTGATCGGCGGCGGAGACCTCTCACGCCCGGCCTTAGTCGAGGCCATGGTGCGAAGTGAGAGGAACTGGGAAGTTGTCTCCTCTTTTTACAAAGCAGATATGCTAGCAAAGAAGGAGGCGGAGTGCTGAGGGAGCTATTCTCTTCCTCACCAGCCAATAGACCACCACAGACGGGGCCCTGAACAATCGCGGCCTCAGCCTAGAGAGCGAAGAAGGAACGGGGGTTTTGAGTCTATAAGAGTCTTCCACTTCCTCTCGCCAGACCCTGGGCGAGAGAAGTCATTTGATGATTTTCCCCTAGCAAAAGAAGTATGATGGATTCAGACGGGCCCAACTGTAACAGGGCGGATGTTTAGAAAATGACGGATCAGAACAAACCAAAAAAAAAATTTAGAAAAAAAAAATACATTTTTTTTTAACTTTTTACAGTTGAGGAAAACAAGTGACAAAATGTGGTACGCGCCACAGATTAAGATAACATTTCAAAGAAAACATTATATCATAATATCATATCACTTTTTGACACCAAAACGATACAATCAAGAAAAACAGAAATGAATCATTCTTTATTTTTGCTTTAACGTTAAAATGTCTGTCATATGAATCATTTTTATCAAGGTGCCATGGTATTATATTTCTTGTCTATTCTTATCGGAATTAAAATATTGCATGTACTTTGTCTTTAATTTTGTTATCATACTGTTACTTACCTAATAAAAAGATACCTAACTACGACCAAAGCAGAGAACTATGCTGTCAAAAAAAAATATAACTCACTTATCCAAAAATTAGCTATAGCTAACTTTATGAATTGATTTTACGATACTTACCTATGCTATTTTTTATGATTATTCAAGAGGAATTTGAGTAAGTAGGGTTAGTTAAACGCGCCCACGATGTAGAAAAAAATCTTAGTGTGGGGCAAAGTTTAAAAAAAAAACCTCCTCCAACGGCGATTTTATTAAAAAAATCTAATAATAAGTAAATAGATACGTAAAAAATATATTTGTTTGAATTGATCGTATATATTTACCAGCTACTGCCGCGCGGTTTCATCCGCTGTTTGGCTCTTATTGCTCCTTTTTTTTGTCAAGGGTTAATCATGAAATGACCTGTCCCGCTCAGGGAAGGAGAGAGAGACTCTTACTGACTAAACCCCCCCCCCCCCCGTTCCTTCTCCTGCTCTGGGCCGAGGCCGCGGTGACTCATTGCGATTACCCCGCCACCCCGGCTGAACATCAGCCCTATAGGGCCCCGACTGTGGTGGTCTAGTGGCTCTATGAGGCGCGCGCGGAACGCTACGTGCCGTCCGTTCAGGTCTGGATCTGGTCGGGCGGCGAGCAACCCTTACTCGCCGCGCTTGCCGGAGATCTTGACAGTGGCCAGAGATCGTCCTAGTGTTATGTTTTATAAATTTGTAGCACTCAAGAACATGGTACTAGAGCTAAGAATAGCAGAAAAAAGGACAGCATCATAATACAAGTTTGAAATATCTAATCATAACAATGCAATGGAACGAACACTTACACATACGTTGTTGATAATTCAGTCAACCAATCAGATGACTTGACAAGAGATTAAATTGATTTTAACATTGATCGGCCTTTCGGAAACCGGGCATTAGTGGTGCAAATTATATCTTTTTGTACGCAAAGTACTTGAGAAATTTCGATTAAATGAATCATTATTTAGCATCAAGCGTGTTGATTACATGGGCCAATACATATAGGTACATAAGTATATCTTAATTACGGAAAAAATTAATACCTATAAGATTATTCTGTGAATTATTTAGCAATCTTAGGTACAATGAAGACTTCTTCTGATTTGAACAGAAAAAAAATCCCTTTTAATATTCTTCCAAAGAGAACCTAGGAACATCACTAATTTTGATATAATATGTGATGTCTTCCGAATTTATAATAGGTCTTTACCTATGAAATTGCCGTTCTGCAGTACTGGCCAGTACCTATTATTACCTATGTGATGACAAATTATTTTTTTCTTTTAATTTTAGTAATGGGAAATTTAGATTAAGGATCGCAATTTTTATATTTACTCTGCTCTTAGATAGTTTTTTTAAGTCATCAGTCAGCAAAAGAGGAGGCGGATCACGGTTGGTAAGCAATCAGCGCCCTCCCATAGACACTCGTAATACTAAAGGAGTTGCGTGCGTTGAAGGCCTCTTGTGGGTTATTATATAACAGAATTCGGTGTTTTCCAAATAGTCAAATTCACTACTTTTATTGAAATGTCAAAAACTATACTAAACTTTTCTATGAATTTTGTATGAGGTCTCAACATATGACGTCATAATATTTTCACGTCAAAGAGCATACTTATTTAAAAAAAGTTTAGCAGAAAAAATTTAACATCAAGTATACCTACTTGATTTAATATTTTTTCATCAGGTTAATGAATGAATGTATGATTAACAACATTTTTTTTATTAAAAAGTCAAAATAATTCATTTTTGAGCTAGAAAACTACCCAAAAATATCAGAATGCCTATAAAAAACTGCTCAAAACTTTCGTGCGTCATATTACTATGTACACACACAAATACTTTACAACACCTGTCCCCATATGAGTCATCAAAGCGTTGCCTCCGACTATCACGTACGCCAAACATAGATTATCAGTGTACTAGTCCCACCCTATATACAACAAAACAAATTATATTAATTTTGACATGGTAACACTTAATCATCAGTTCCAGTCCTATTGTATTGTTGTATGCAATTCTAACAAAATTTTGAGAATTTACTACCTACTTAATGAAAATTTTGGATGCGAAAAATTGTGAATGTAGGTATGTGTTGTTATCTCTTTTTGGCGTTATAAGTATTACTTCGTAGGATGAACACAAAGACGATTTGAAATATTGGTGCACATTGCTATTTGATAATAGTACAAAGAAGGCGCTTATCAGGCTATTTCGAACCAGTTTAAACTGGTTATAGTGAGCCAACGATACACTGTTTTTATAGCCGTATATATCGCTGACTCAGTGCGTTAGTAGCAGTGGAACAAGTCTACAAATTTGTGACAATTTGAGTTACTAATCGAATTTGTGACAATTTAAGTTAGTAATCAATCAATCTTATACTAAATTAGGAGCATAAGTTATTTTATGCAGTATTTAATAAACGAGTAGTTTATGAACTAAGGAGTTAGGTTTATATAAGGAACAAGAATTTATTACTTACTCAAATTGCCACAATTTTGACTAGTGCCACTAATGTATTCAGTCATCGAAATATCGCAGTCAACTGGTTTCACGAGCCATTTAATTAACAGCCTAGTTTTTTACACTGTACCATTCTGGCAGGAACTCGATTCTCATGATTATCCCTCCACCCTTCAACTAACAGCTTGAATGGGAAGTTTAACTATTCCATGAAACGATTAGTAATTCAGGCCGTTCGTTTAATTGGTAAATTAACTATTTAGTGTTGCCGCGTGTAATTGAACTTTATGCTGAGTGCAATTTTTAAGAAAAACTTAAACTGCATACCTACCAACTACCTTTTTTCAATTTAAGGGTTTTAAAAATCTACCATAGATCCTCGACCAAAGAGTGATATTGAAAAAAAAGATAAAATAATTTCAATTAATGTTTTATTTATTTATTTATATTATGTATTTGCAATTACTGCGTAACCAACAAGGCTGACATAGTTATATAATCATTATAAAGTGACGATGAATCGATACACGTCATCGAGTGACGAAATAAGCTAATCGATATAAAAATAATTGTGTTTTTATCTGTGCGTATATTTTGACATGTGGCTTAACTCTTACTGGGGCTTTTAAGCTGAGAGATTATGGAAAGAAGTTTGATTTAAATATAGCTGAAAATTTAAAAAAAAATATATTTTACGTTTCCAAAATTTATAATTATTTCGGATTTTAATTTACTTATTACATATCCCTGACAAATTATACGCACACATAGAACTAGAACGTAGCATAGAGCCACCTTAAATGTAATACTTTTTTTATTGTATTATGTCAATTTTTTAATTTTTTTTTTCTTGTTATATATGGCACCACAGCCATTACTTGACAATCACACAAGTGACAAATTGTGCATGAACAAACACACTAATTTAACTCTTGAACCATTTTTCAGGCACATTATTGCTAACATTATTTCATTAATTTCATAACAAAACGATACAACTTTTGTTGTAACCATATCTTTCTCTACCACTAGCGCCATCTCACGACAACATTAAGAACTAGGAATAAAACAAAAATGGCGGGGTTCCTTGTACATTTTTTGTTGCTTGAAAATGGTTCAAAAGGAAATCTAAGCAACATTTAAACCTTACCGAAGCTAAAGTGTCATATTGCCGTAACAGCAGTTAAGTAAAACATCACAACCGCCTCCCGCCATTTTGTAGCCTACTTATAAGCTCATTATTACCGAAATGACATGAGTTTAAATTTAGAACGTAACGTTGTTGGCACTAGAAATCGAAAGCGTTTTGTTACCAAAGAGGTCTGATATCAAAAAGTTTTTTAGTCTAGTAGAATAGCGTGCGTCATCTGATAGCCAATTTATTATGGTCAATGGCCGCTTGATGTCTACAGTTAACCAATAGACGGGCTTCAACGTCTTCTAGCAGTCTATTTAAAATCTTTATTAAAATCCTTAGAAAGTTTGCTCCTGTTTTTTTTTTAAACTGTATCTAATAATTTGTACTTACTCGTATTTTTTAGGCATCGCCTTTATAACCGAATATTAAATATATAAATAATCAGATTTCCTGATAGACTGCTGACCTTCGAAGCCCGTTCAGCGTCAACCATTAAAATCGGGAGCCATAATTCTAATTTACAAAAACTAACTTAAATTACATTTTTCAAAAAATGTTTTATTTTTCATGTCAAAATTTTGATACATTTCGAACATTTTTGTCAAATCAAAAACTTAGACGACACAATTAAATGTTTGCATTTTTTTTAATGAACAAAAAAAAAACTACAAAATACACCGATAAAATATTTTTATTAAAATAAAATTTTGTACTTCATAAAATCAGTATTTGAGAGCCGTCAGAAGAAACATGCTTAAATAGACCACACCTTAAATTTAAAAAGCCGCTTTATTGAAGGCTATTTTGTGACTATATTTTTTTTTTCAAGTGTTCCTTATGCATTCACACTCACACAATCAATACTTATAGAAAATATTTGATTTCTCCCAAAGCATATCTCAAAAGCCACTGTCTCAAACATCAATTTAAAAAACACGCACATCATCGTGCAATTTTTTATTCTCAAAAACAATTATTATAATAATTTATAACAAAGAAATCCTTCATTAATTTGATTACAACATAAATATTTATTTTTTTTACTAAATTAAAGATATGTACGAAATAAAATGTCGGTTAGAATAAATTATACAGGATGTTGGTTTACAACTCAAGTTACACTCGAAACTCAACATAACCTATTTAGTATATAGGGTGCTGTCAAAATTCTCTTGCACATATTTTTTTTTTGTTTGCACACACGTCCTACCTAACGTCGTTTCAATCGAAAAATCATTTCTTTTTAGAAAAAATACATCAATTTCATATTTTCATCATCATCATCATCATTAAAATTATTATTTCTATTATTTTTCATCAAATTCTCAAAAATATTTACAGCACAGTCTATTTCTAGTTTTTTTCATGATTTTTTTTTCTAATTATTATTATATTTTTATCCCGATTTCACTGCGCGAGATTACATTGTCTGTGGCAGTGTATTCTCGCGCTGTGAGAAGTAACTTACAAGAACACATTTGACTATTATTTAAGAATCAATGTTCATTGAAACAAAACTTAATTAAGCTTAAAAATAAAACATTAACTATGTAGTCCGTCTAAGGAATTAAATAAGCCTTAACACACCGTCTGAGATCTGTCACTCACTTTTTTCGAGTTTTTTATTTTTTATTTTCACAGTTTTTTTTATCACATTTTTAAAAATACTGCTTCCTCTTAGGTGCTTCGTGGTAAAGATATGTAGTCACTTCGGCTGAAGTTTCGTCATTATATTTTATTAGAAAGTTGAACATTTTCAAGTTTGTTTGGGGAACCTCGCGGGTGTAGGTATAATGTGGTGACTGACAACCGAAATCGTTCAGGACGTGTATTTTTTACCTTTGCTTGGAGATCCCTGCGCGGGAGAAAAATAATATCAGTATTTTTGCTCATCAGTCTTAATGAAGATTTCAGACATTCAGCTTAGTTATCTAAATTTGAGAATAATAACTCGACTATATTGATCAATCTATTCGTCAACAGACTATATACGACATCAGCGCCTCTAACGGCGAGAAATTCCTCAAAACTTGTTATGTTTTTGTTTTCTTTATAACTTTTACAGTACAATATTTCTAAGACAATAAGGTTGATAATTACCTGGCAATGTCACGCGATGGAGTTGACTGCATAACGAGGCCGCGTGCCCTCTGGCTGATACAGCGTGATCGATGCTATATAATTGTTTGACATCACCTGAAAATATAAATAGGATATGGTTAAAACCTTCTTGGCATAAACTTTCTTATACTGTAATAGCTCTTCCAATTCGTCCCCAATCCCAAAATCTCCAAATCCCTAATCCTCAAAAGCTCGGAAACGCACTCGCAACTTCTTTGCTGCGGGCGTCTAAGGGCGGCGTCGATTGCATACCATCAGGCAATCCGCTTGCTCATTTCACTCATCACATAAAAAAATACCAAAAAAAAAGTAAAAAAAAACAGTTACCTCAAAGATAATATCCTGGTAGCCGTAACAGAAGGTTGACCCGAACGGGTTGGTAGTGTTTGTGGAGGAGGCGCGGTTGAGTACGACGGGGCGCTCGGCGACGCGGAGGGCGCGGGACACTACCTCCCACTTACTGTACGCCGTTATACAAACTGCGCCGCGACTCTCTACTAGCGAGTTCGCCTCGCACCTACAATCGTAATAAAAAAATCTAATAAGACATATTTTTTCATTTTAGGGCTGATTTTTCAATGGTTGGACAAAAGTTACCTGGGGAATAATTATGATGCTGTCGCGTCAGAATGTTTGTATAAGACAGAACAATTTTATTCCTCAGATAACATTTATATGACTATTGAAAAATCAGCCCCAATTTTACAAAGGTTGCCCATTATTAAGATTTTCTCCTGTGTCGTGGGTGCATTAATAAACATACAACTTCACACCCAAACCCGGAACAATAATTTGAGGATCACACAAAAAGTCGTTCCCTGTGAGAATCGAAAGCCAGTTGCCCAGCCACCGCGCCATCCGTGCTGCAGTCAGTATTTTTTTAAACGTTACGAGAACAGATAAAGTTACTATTAATAAATAGCTATAGCGATTAAGATTCGATATTAAAGTAATTACTACATGTATAAAACAAAGTCGCTTTCTCTGTTCCCACAATATTCGTAAATCCTTACTTAAAACTATACAACTGATTTTGATTGGTTTTTTAATATATAGATTGAAGAGACGTTTAGGATATTAACATCCATCAAATACTGGAGATATTTAGTTTCGGCATTGCATACTCGATCGCTCATATCGATCGATCGAGATCGATCATACCAACCAATCCATCAGAACTTAAGGACTTATGGCACAATGAACCGTGCCGTCTGATCGGTACTAATTAAAACTACTCAACCGACTTTAATGGAATTGATAAATGCGTATCTGTAACACATGAGCTCCTAAACAGCTACACCGATTAAGATGCGATTATATTATAAGGACAAAAGAACTCACTTGTCCGGCTGTACAGTGAGTTCAAACTCGCAGCGATGGTACATGTTGAAGTTGTAGTGCCCCGGGTAGTTCGTGTGCAGAACGAACTTCTTCACTTGGTGAGTGCGTGCGTCGAATAATACGTCCTGGAAATATTGCAACAAAAAATTAATTATTTATTCTACTTACCTAGCAAATTTCTTGTATTACTACTCTGTAATCATAATAGACAATACTTTTCAATATCGGTACTGTCAAATGCATATATTTTTTTGTTAAATAAATAATTATTATTGGACACCTTTTTACAATTTTAGTAACAGTCTTTTCGTGAATTTCATAATAATTTCGAGGCATCGTCGAATTTAGTCAATGTAAGTATTTGTACAAGTTTCAGTATGCTTTAAAGAAAGTCTTATCGTAAATAGACCGCAAAAGACCGAAAAGACCAAGTAGACCAAAAGACTAACCAGTCCTAAAGTGAAGTAGTTGAAGAAATAATCAGAAGCTGGGGGCGGACGCCTGCGGGCGGTGGGGCGGTGTATACGCATTTTGTCGTCTGCTTTGTAGTAGGTGCGCGCCGGGGCGCCCAGGGCGGCGCACACGCGCTGCGCCGAGCTACCGAAGCGGACCACGCGGCACACTGACCGACCCGCACCGCCTTCTGAAAGTGACCGTCCCGGTCCTAGAACAAATCAAACCATAATTTTCGTTCATTTCTCGAGGCAGAGAAGTCGACAGGTCTTGACATAAGGGCTTAAAGTACTATGTTTAAAATAATCAAGGCTTAGAAATTAAGCTTCACATACTATCTGTATTTAAGTAATCGCAGTCTAATTAAGAAAAGGGGTAAATGAAAATAAAGTTATTCTCTTTGTAAAATCAGTTTGCAAAAACTATCACTACTAAAAAGTTTTTTACTATGCGACTTTTGACTATTTAAAAGGTTGAAAAGACCAGAAAGAAACATATTAAATGGAATGAAAAATTACGTATTATTTTTCTTTGGAGACTGACTGGTACATTATTTTATCGAAGCGATTGCCTGTAAAATATAGCTTACCTTCAGTAAACATATGGAGACGCAATCCTTGCGTGGCGGTGGCGGTGCGTAGTACGTCGCAGCGTCGCAGATGGAGCTGGTGTCGGTAGCAGGAGAGGGGGAGCTCGGGCAGCGGCGCCCCGCATACCCCGCCCGGACTGTTGCTGCTAGCTTGCTGAAGACATTAGTAGGACAACTTTTAATACTCACATCACATCATCTTACTTCTTACTAATATTATAAATACGAAAGTTACGATGATTGGATGTTTGTTACTCAATCACGCCAAAACGGCTAGACGGATTTGGATGACATTTGGCACAGGCATAGAATACATTTCGGAAAAGGACATAGGCTATTTTTTATCAACATACCACGCGGGCGAAGCCGTGGGCGGAAGCTAGTCAACCTATAAGTCTCCACTGCTGAGCAAAGACCTCTTCTCACACGAAGAAGTATTGAGCATCACCACGCTTGCTCAAGGCAGATCAACGATTTCTAACTTATGATTAAAAAATATAAGTCCAGGTTTCCTTACGGCGTTTTTCCTTCACCGGAGTGATACCACGGCCTCGCAGAAAACCGGCGTGAAATAACCAAAGAGTTATGTTTCGCCGTGTGAGTGAGGTTACTGGAGGCCCAATCCTTCCCCTACTCCAATCCCCAAAAGATCGACAACGCGAAGGAGTTACGAGTAACTCCTTCGTGGTTGCGTGTGTCCATGGGCGGCGCTGATTGCTTACCATCAGGTAATTCGTTTGCTCGTTTGCCGACCTATCAAATTCAGTGATATTGATAGACAGGATATTGTTTTTCTACCAATGAACACGTACATTTCTAAATATGCAATCATGTCTGGTGGTAATTGTGCTTAAAATATAGAATGTATTTAAAAAATATTTTATGTGTCCAAATATTCCCTTTCCTCTATCCCTCCCCGACCTCCCCACTACGTCTATAGGTAGCGCCGATAGCTTACCATCAGGTAATCCGTAATCTGGTGTGCCGAACTTCATAATAAAAAAAAAATATGGCAATTGGAAACAATTGTATTTAAATTTAAGAATGTGTATACTAACCTGATGTTGAGATCCGTAATAGATAGTGGTTCGCGAGACGACCGGCGAACCACCGTTGGGGAACTGAAGGGAGCCTAGCCCGTGGGCATAACCAGGCTGAAAAAAAAACATATCCTACACTATTAAAATAACTATATTTCTAAAATAACAACGCAATACAACGTTAATTTTACACAGCCTTTTACCCGCAGTAGAACTATTTGCTTTATATGGGACTATCGAAACATTGAAATAAATATATATTTTTAATTTTAACACATATTTTCTTGGGAAGAAGTTACTTCTTACTAATTAAGCCGACAACATCACCAGATTCGATTACTAATTTATTTAACTCAGGGGCAACGACTTCACGACATGTCGCGCGCGCAATCATATTTTATACATTACCATTGGTTTGAAGTCGATTTCGAGTTTTGTTTTCACATTTTTTAAAATCTTTATTTACTCGATAAATGATATTATGTATATGATTTTAAAAATCTAGTCGACGACGTGTCGACTATACTACTTAGATCAGATGACTTAGTTAAGTGACTGAGTTAGAAAACAAAACGCAGGATAACAGTCATGTAAAATTCACGTTGCATTTACAACCATATTCTTGTAAAAGGAAGTCCTAAGTTTCTCCACCGTTTGAAGAGTTTAAATCCATCCGTGTATGCATTGGAAAAAGTATATAAATTGTTAATAAAGTTTTTCACTTCTTACAGTCGTACACAGAATCATTTAATAGTTACTTGAGCCAGTCCTTGGCAATGAGGATTTATTCGAAATGTCAAAAAGAAGTTTACCATTAACTTTTCTGCATGCAAATACAATACTTATTTCAATCAAACCCCAAGCGAATTAAAATGCAAATTTACACACTTCGAATAACTACGATTGAAAAGTTAAATAGAAAATACTAAAACTGCTCAAAATCATATCGACCATTTAGAAAGTGGTAATATTAAGATACATTACTTAAACTGATTAATCGGAGACAATGTATTTATGACCGAGTCTGACCCTACACAGTTTAAGAACAAAGTAACTAACGAATAAGTTAAGTAACAATTAAATGTCTCTGAGTACGACAGAAAACAAAACATATTTTCACTCACCACTATCATTTTCTGAAAGACGATCAATTTGGTTACTTATCAACTTTATAATAAACCTTAAAGTTCTGTAAAAACCAAGCTACGCGACATAATTGCTTCAATCAATTTTCGATTTTCTCACAAAGCTGTCAATGCCTATAAAGTTGAATATCCTCTACAGTTTACGTAGCTTGATTCACATCATGATCTAGTTATACTAACTTTTAAACTTTCGCGTTTCATATTTATAACATAAATGACGCGGGTATTAACGCGAAATAATTATCTAAATAACACAACCTCACTTTTCTTCAAAGTCGATAAACACATCTGTGGATACGGTCAGCGTAGTGTGTAGACGGCCTAATATGGTAGAAAGTGAAAATAAGGGGGTAGATGAAGATTCATCGCCCGAATGCGGGGAGCTGTGACATCGCATCTTCAGTCTGCTTGTGACCACGACCTGTGCAACCGGGTCGAAACGTCAAACCTACCAAGGTATTTAGATAATTAATTTCGCGTTAATACCCGCGTAATTTATGTTGTAAATGATCTAGTTATTCAAGCAATTCTTAAAAGACAAGCAAACAGACAAACAAGCATATCCTTTTCGTGACAGTTTACTTTAGATTCTTACCTCAAATTTGCTATCGACGGGGAAATAAAAGGATAGTCCTCTGAAGTTGAGCGCGAACAGATGTCGCTGGGAGTCGTAGAGACCAGGGTGTGTCGCACCGAAGCAGTGTTCCACCTGCTCTATGGAGGGGGAGATCTCGGGCGAGTTGAAGCACATGCCACTGGAACATTTAGAAGATGGTGATTAACAACTTTTTACAAGATAAAATTCATAAACTTAGCAGGACCAATCGTTAAATCGGAGTAGATCTATACTCGATTTAATTTGTGTACTAAACTGTAAAAGGGTATGTCACATTACACGTTATTTTAACACGACTTTATCACCAATTCAATATGCACATCATCAGCCTATAAGTGCCCTCTGCTGACCAAAAGCCTCTTCTAACACGGAGAAGGTTTGAGCATTAATCAACACGCTTGTTCAAGGTGGATAGGCGATTTCAAACTTATAGTTAGATAGGTAAAATTTTCCTTATGATGTTATCCTTCACCGTGCGTTATCTATAATATAAAAATGAATCGCAAAATGTGTTGGTAAGCGCATAACTCAAAAACGGCTGGACCAATTTTGCCAAATCCTTTTGTTTTGTATTTATTATTGTAGGTTCTTATGAAAGAAAATATTAGGCAAGTGGAGGGGAAAATTGGGGAAAAGGGACCCTTTCATTGTTAGCGTGATAGTTGGACCCGTGCGAAGCGGGGGCGGGCCGCTAGTATCTTAATGAACTTATAAAGTACATATGACTCGGAATTAGTCACATTGGTACATGCCTGCATGAGAAGCGAGCGTCTTAACCTTCGGGTCACCACGACGTTAATATTACTACTTACAACTATTAGCAAAGTTGAAATTTCTGAGTGAGATGGAATATAGATGTTAAATTCAAATGTAATACCAAAGTAAGTGTTGATCCCTTCGTGTTAAAGGAGGGTAGAATCACCAAACACAGGACATATTGCATATATGAGTATGTCCAGGGTTGCAAGCGCAATCATAATACCGAGGCCTCGGCTCGAAGCAGAAGAAGGAACGACAAGGGATTTAGTCAGTAAGAGTCTGACACTGACAACATTTTTGAGGAATAAATAGTACAACATTAAAAGTGTGGGTACTTCTGTTCACGTTATCTATGTATCAAGAGTTTTTATTTTATGCAATAGGTAGGAAACGAACAGATTCTTAGGGATTTGAGGTTTGGAAAAGGGTAGGGAGGCTACGATCCGATTTTTTTATGGTACAGGTCGGAAAACTGGTTACTCTACTTAAAGACTATTTGAATTATTGTGGTAAAAAAATCAAGTTTCTTCACGCCAACAACCTCACTCACACGGCGAAACACAACGCTGTGGTTGTTTCATGCCGGTTTTCTGTGAGGCTGTGGTATCACTAACGCGGAGTCGAACCATTCGTGTCCAAGTTTAGGTCTTCCACAAAACTATTCAATGTGAGTATCTTAATTTTACTTGCACTAGTAGGCTTGTTCAGCTGGGGTTGCGGGGTAAGCGCAATGAGGCACCGCGACCTCGGCCCGGAGCAGGAGAAGAAACAGGGGGGTTTTTAGTCAGTAAGAGTCTGACACTCCTTTTGCCCGGCCCTGGGCGGGAGAAGTCATTTGATGATTTTCCCCTCACAAAAAAAAGCACTTGTAGGGTCACGATGTGAGGGGAATTGTATGCATTTACTTAGGTATATTTATATAATAAAATATTCAAGATGTATACAAACGGTTATAGTAACTTTAAACTGACATTGACGGGTGACATAATATAGCAACAGTAATGAACAGTCACATTATAATGTCATTAGGTCGCTGCTACGTTACGAACGATGGAAACCACTCGACATTAGGAAAAGGGACGCAGGAATGTATTCACTACATAGTATGAAATAAAGTCACTTTCTCTGTCCACATGTATGGTTAAATCTTTAAAACTACGCAACGGATTTTGATGCTTGTTTTTTTAACAGATAAGGTGATTGAAAAGGAAGGTTTATATGAATAATAACAACGGTTACATAGAGGAGGAATTTAGTATCAGCATTGTAGTCTTGTGAAAGCGGGGCGGGTCGTTAGGACAATATTAAAAAAATATTATTAAAAAAACAAAATACCCGACTGCACACTAAAAAAAGAGTAAAACAAGCCCCACAATACAAATTTACTGAATATAATTTATAAATGTTGATGGAAAGCATCGCAGGCGGGGACCAACAGAATCTTATTTATAGTCATTTCTGTTGTGCACCATTTAGCAGAATTTTCGTTGGTGGCGGTCAAGGTGGTCCCCGCCTGCGATGCTTTCCATCAACATTTATAAATTATATTCAGTAAATTTGTATTGTGGGGCTTGTTTTACTCTTTTTTTAGTGTGCAGTCGGGTATTTTGTTTTTTTAATAATATTTTTTTTATTTATAACTTTTTAGCTGTTTTTATTTAACGTTACTCCCGTGATTGAAATGAATCTAATGATACCGCATACATACTTTTTTAAAGGGAAATTTAGAAAAAATATTATTATGTCTTTATCCCGTGGGACTTTTAGGATAAAATGTATCCTATGACACTCCCGTAATCAAGACAAATCTAACGATACCTCATACATCAAAATCCATCAAGCCGTTTAGGCTACAGGAGGTCACAAAGGAAAAGACATACATACATACTTACATACACTCGAAAAACATTACCCTCCTTCTTTGGCAGTCGGGTAAAAAGGCATTCTAAACGGACAATAATTTGTTAATCATGTAGGTATAGTTTTGAATATCTTTATTTAGTTAGTTATATTATTGGATGTCAAGACTGTTTAGAATTGTATGACATTTACATAGGAGTTGCAAAAAGGTCAAGTTTTTTTTGAGGGAAGATAATCATCAAGTCACTTCTCCCGCCCTGGTTGGAGCGAGAAGGAGTGTCAGACTCTTACTGACTAAAACCCACCACGTTTCTTCTCATGCTTCAGGCCTTGTACCTACTAACACGACACTTAGCCTGCTACCCTGGCCAAATATCCCATAATTGTAATAGTGTTTCACCGTGTGAGTGAGGTTACCGCGGGCCCTTCCCGACAGTGACTAAAAGCCGGCAACGCACTCGTAACACCTTGATGTCCCGGGTGTCCATGGGCGGCGCTGATTGCTTACCATCAGGTAATCCGTCTGCTCGTTTGCTGACCTATACTATAAAAAGTATTTTATTCCATTTTAATAACTTTTGTAGTTCAATGAAAATTATATAACATTGCTTTAGGGAATTTATTTAAGTAGTCGAAGCATGGCGTGAGTGTACTAATTGATATTCAGATCGCGTTCGGAACACAATGATAGCATTGACGGCTTTGCATTCATTGCCAGTCTAGACTAAGGTCTAACATTTTTTTTTTCTAATGAATCTCTTGAATAGCATACTAATTTTTGTGAAGGAATTAAGGCATATTATTATATGTAGTAGAACTCGCCTATTTTCAGTGGTTTAAGTTTTCCTAATATAATACGGTAGTTTTCAACTAGTCAAATTCAATATTTTTATCCAAATGTCAAAACGCATTTTTCTATGAAATTTGTACGAAAAACTGAATTATCACGTCATAGTTTTTTTCCGTCAAATACTTCACTTATTTCAAAAAATTAACTTAAAAATATCTTAAATTCAATGAATCGATAGATCGATGAATTTTTCAATGCAATAGTTATTTTTCAATATTGTATTTTATTGAAACGTCGAATTAATTTATTTTTGACCTAGGAAACTACCCAATTAAAAGCAAGGTACACTGATATTCGGTATACTTCAAGACTAACTCAGATTTATTAAAACCTTCGTGAAAAACGAACTAAGCTTAGCAGTTGGCACTTATAGACTTTATTTCTGAGAGGGGAACGTCATTAAACAAATGACTTCTTCCGTCCTTGATGGGTCGATAGTTTTACATTCTTTCTGATTCTGCTCCGAATTAATACCATGGTCATACTTAAAGGCATATAATGCGAGTGTGTTATGAGAAAGGGCGGCAAATGAGTTGACGTATTACCTGATGATGAGCAATCAGCGTCGCCCATGGACGCAACAACGGAGAAGTACGATTGCGTTGCCAATCTTTTGGGGATTGTGGTTTTGGGAATTTAGGGATTTGGGGGAGGGGAAGTGCACTCGCTTTTGTGTGTGCGTGTGTGTGTGAAGGGTATAAATCACAATGTTTTTCTCGAACCGGGAACCCGATACTTCGCACGTAGTCCACAAATAAAAAAAAATAGAAAAAAATGCAACACTTACCTATACCTAAGCTTAACTAATTTCATATTGTAGATTTCTATAACTTTAAGTCGCTGGGCAACCGGATCGAATATTAACCGGATGCCGTCTTGCGGCATATTTATAACTAGGTCTACTGACAACGGATTCTGAAAACAAGAATAAAAAAAATATTTTAATAAATTGCAAATACATTACTATAACAATCGAAAATGTTCAAGGTACCTCTCAATTAATTTCAGTCCGATTTTTCAGTTTTTTTTAATTATTACTATTTTAAATATAGGTAAACTACAAAAGTTTATACTTAATTTACGGGAGCTGTTATAATTACTGTCATATTAATAATATGTTGTATGATGGCGTCTGATCAAGGTGGAATTACAAAGATCAAGGTATAAACAGGTTTACAATACATTATAAAGAAATTTTCAATGGACTTATGTAATCAGGACTTAAAAAATTACATTATTTAAGGCGATAAATACGTTTTAAATATTACAAAAACATCACATTTTTCATTGTAGAAGTTTTTTTAGTTCAGAAATTCGCCTAGTAACTATTAGGTAACCCTTTATCTACTAGATAACTTTATCAATAAGCAAGCACAGATTAGCTAGGCTAAAAACAAATTTTACAACGCTCCTTGAAAATTAGCAATACCATGTTACTGGCTGGCGAGATTACGTAAAAAGGTTTTAAATTTCCACGTTTTATTGTTATCTTTTTTAATGGCCCAAGTTCTCTATAACCTCTCAATAACGCTGCAACTCCTGTAAGCCAGGATCTACAGTAGATACAACCATGAAAACACCGAAACACTGAAGTCCGGCGCGTCCCAGGGACATGAATGACTGTCTTGGATCCCGCAACAAAATAAATCAGAAGATATTATTTAAGGAGAAAAAATTGTAATCTGTGGATGTGATTTGACATTTTGAGCATTCGATGTTTGAAAATAATTTCTTTTTTTCCCGCTATTTTAATTGCATCTTACCTGGTCACTATAAAGTACTTGTACTCCTCGTATTGTGCCCACTTGACTCTGAATGATGGCCACGGACTGGGAGAAATGCATCCCTGTAACATAATACATACAACATAAATAAATAAATCACACACAGTTGTTTATCAAAATACAGCCACTTAACACGCACCATAATTGTAATAGTAAATATGTTCGCGATAAACTCTAAAAATACTGAAGTAATTTTGATGCAGTTTTTTCCAAGCGCGTTATACCAGAAGGAAGGCATTGAATTGTTTTTTTTTTTTTTGATATTGTAGTATGAATAAAAACATTGGCAAATTAAATGAATGTCAGAAATAGCCACCAAGCTTGGGGTAAGACCATTTATTTTTCCAACAATTCGTGAATAAGAGTCCCGTTGCGACTTGAAACTCGACGAGCTTTCCTTAGTTAATTCACGTAAATAAACCTTTATTTTCAATGTATCACGATTGTTACTGTACAAGATGCAAAGAAAATTGTTTTCTAGATAATAAGTTAAGGTACTTCAACTAGGCTTTTCATATTCGAGTGCCCACGTCAAGTATATAAATGCAATCTTGTTGAGCTGTAGATTATATTCCTGGTTTTGCATACAAACTTTGGCAATATAAAGACTTCGCAAAAAATTGTGTTTTTTCGCCAATTTTTCATCCTAATGACGATAGCAATAAAGCTTAGTCTATTGATCGTTTATTTGTTTACCAACCCTTGATGGTAAGCAGTCACCGTAGCCAAAAGTGAATGCGTTGCAACGGAATTTGCCTAAAGTTATAAACACAGTTCGTAATCATGGAGTTTGACTTTTACGTAAAAACTACTGAATGGATTTCTTTTTCAGAAACGGTCAGGCATTTGGCCGCTATCACGCCTGGTGATAAACGATGATGCGACCTTCGAGGACTTCTACGTATAAGCAACCTTAGACCTTGAAGACACCCAGTTGTACTCTTCGGGGAACACTGACCCCGGCAAAGAATTTCACTCCATAGCTAATCTGTTTACGAAACTGGAGGCTTTGAAGAAGATTTGTCAACGAAAAAGATTTATAATAGTCTGGAATAACACACAGGGTACTTTATTCCACCCGAGTGGGCCCGTAGCGTTCCGCGCGCGCCTCAAAGAGCCAATAGACCACCACAGACGGGGCCCTATAAGGCTAATGTTCAGCCGGGGTTGCGGGATAAGCAGAAGAAACGGGGTGGTTTTTAGTCAGTTAGAGTCTGACACTCTCTCTCGCCTTACCCTAGGCGGGAGAAGTCATTTGATGATTTTCCACTGACAAAAAAAAAGTGTACTTTATTCCAGGTAACACAGGCCGTTAGCAGGAAGGTATGTATTTTATGAATTGCACAGCAAAAACTTCATATTCTTTAGAACCCTCAGACATCAACATTCATACACACGGTACATCATGTTTATGTTAAGAAGGAGATAATAAAACACGTTTCTCGCACGTGTATCGATTACGGGCATAACGATAGACAGTTGCCGTGGAAAGTTTATAATATTCCTGTAATGATAAACCGTACCACGACACAGCTGTTGAAAAACAACACGATTTATTTATACGAGTAATAAGAGAGATGAAATATAAATTGTATTAAAAGACACAATGAATTTATTCATCACTTTTTCATGTCAACAATCATGGCACCAAAAACTAGCTACTTCTAGATATTTCCAAATTTCCCTACGCTTCCTTAAAAATTTCTTTTATAAGAAACCACTTTAGTAAAAGAGTTATCAGCCGGAGAGCTAGCGTAATAAGTTACTGCGGACTCGGCCTATAGCAGGAGAAAAAACGGGCGGTTTTTAGTCAGTAAGAGTCTGACACTCTCTCTCGCCTCACCTTGGCCGAGAGACCTTCCGTTGTTTGCGAAATATTTGGAGACTATTCAATTCTTCTGACAATTATATAAAGCCATGAATAATTAAATGATTATAAATGATAATATTAGGCTATTATAAATTATATATTGATATGAAACGGGGTCAACAAACTGTATCGCGGTGTATAATTTTGAGAATTGATTATTAATATTTTATCAAGTTCAAAGCAAACGATTATTTTTTGCGTAAAAATCATGATTTCAAGTTGTAAAGGTGTTGACCGGCTAATATTGAAAATTGATTGAAAAATCTCCTTTTAATTTTGTACTATAAATTTTTGTCATGTAAGATCAAAGCTACGAAACGGCTGGTCGAATTGTCGTAAATAATACAAACAAATGCACATAACGCGATACAAGACCACGGTCACAAACCAACCAATCAAATTCCCGCAATCAAGAAATGTCATTCTATTCAAATTAATATTGACCAATCATAAGCGAAATCAAAAAATCATTTATGGCTGAAAGTCAGCGACCCAAACAAAATCTACGCAAATAATTATTTTTATTATACAAGATAAGATAACAAACTAAAGAAGAAAACTTTTAGTGTTTGTAAGTATATTTGTACCGAATTGACTTCGAAACAACTGTATCGAAATGGATAATAATTTTGCCATATCACAGTTTATTTTGCAAGGACTAATTAATATAGAAAGTATTTCTAGAAGATCGGAACCTATACTCTTTTTTATGTGAGGGCGGCAAATGAGCAGCTGTGTTACCTGATGGCAAGCAATCAAAGCCGCTCTTGGAAACAACACCAGAGAAGTTACGAATGCGTTATCTCCCGTTTGGGATTAGGCTTTTAGAGATTGAGGGGTTGAGGACATCACTCTTACGGTGCAACATAACGCTATGGTAGTTTGATACCGGCGGTGAAGACTGTGGCGTGAAACAACCAGAGCGTTGTGTTTCGCCGTGTGAGTTAGGTATCCGGTGGAGGCCTAATCCTTTTCCTTCTCTATCCCTCGCAAACCCCAATCGCTAAATATCCGAAACCCTAATCACCAAAAGTCCGGCAACACAATTAAACTTCTCTGTTGTTGCAGGTGTCAATGGGCGGCAACGATTGCTTACCATCAAGTCATACGTCGACATATCACATAAAAAGCATTCGCACCAAAGTATGACTCTCCCACTCTTACTCTACACAAATCTTTTTAATAGGTCTTTACCTATGAAATTGCCGTTTTGCATGAAAAAAATTAAACGAATTTTTTGATTTGAAATGCGATGAAAATGTAACACTAATCAATAAACAAATGACTACTTTTGGAAAAAGAAACCCATGTTTTTAAAACAAAATTAATTTGAAATTAGAATTCTTAGCCAAACAAAAACTATTTTGATTTCAAATGGCCAGTACTGCAGAACGGCAATTTCATAGGTAAAGACCTATTATTAAGACGAGACCGAAACCACTCGCGAATACATAATTCGCGATAAGATTACCTACCTATTACGTATTAGTTTAATTTATCAGATCTGGCGTATTTTAGGCTGTAATTTGAAAGTCAAAAACATGTTTGTCACCGATATCGATCAAGGTTATTTTATACACAATAACAACTCTATTATAATGCTTATTTAACCAAAGTAATCGAATTAATTACGTAGGTACGGCACACAGTTAGGACATGAAGCTTTATTATTCCTTTATTTAATGAATTTTCACCTTTATTGCTTATCAATTTAAAGTTGAAAATAATTAAAATGATTTTTGTAGACGTCTACGCAGATACGGTATACAGTTAAGATATGAAGCACCTCTATGGATTTATTTAATGAATTTTCATCTTTATCATTTTAAATTTAAAGTCGAAAATCAGTTAACGGAATTTTCGTATACGTACGTCTACGCAGTTTACGGAATACACGTGTTTACATTCGCGGATTTTATTTATTTTTAACCGATTGCTATGAAGGGTTATGGTTTTAATAAGTACCTATATCGTTTACAGAATACTTTGTGTTAACATTTAGGTATTGTTAAATGTTTAATTTATGTGAAGTACTTATTATGCCTGTAGATTGCATGTACCGCATCTGGGCCTCGTGCCGGATAAGGAACGGGGTGATTTTTAGTCAGAAATTTAATGAATTTCAAACATGAAATAAAGGCTATATATGTATATATTATTATACATATAACTCTAGCTAATCGTAAACCGATTTTTTATTTTCGTCTATCATCTTTATAATCCATACTAATATTATTATAAAGAAGTAAAATTTGTAAGTTTGTATGTAGGGAGTAATCTTTGGAACCACTGGTCTGATTCCCAAAATTCTTTTACTTATTGATAGCTGCAATGTTCCCGTGTGCTATAGGTTATAAGACATCCCGCTACAATCAAATGGAGATGAGCAGCCGGTGAAACCGCGCGGGAGTAGCTAATATACTTATTATAAAAATTCATTCATTTGAATTGCCTACAAATGAATATTTTTGCATCCTAATGTTTAGGTATATCCTTACGATATCAAGCCCATCCCACTTATAATGCAAGTAGTTAGTAATTAGGTTGTTACTTTCAAGAAAGTAAAATTGACAAAATTTTAACAGAAAAATATTTATTGAAATCAAACCAGTCCTTTCTGAGCTTATTCAATACAAACTAACAAACAGAATCTTTCCTCCTTAAATGAAACATGATACTATAGGTGCCTTTTTCCTTGCGAGTTCCAAATTCAAATGTCAACGAACTAACATTGATTCCACAGGACATTGTTTCCTTTTTTGCAAAGTGAACAAATTTCCAGTTAGGAACTCTGTTACCATAGTCATAAGAGCTATTTTAAAACTACTCAGGTAGTAGTGACCAGGAAGCCAATTTACTTTCATTGTATTTTCGACTTTAAGCCAAAACTATAAAGTTGAAAATCTAGAAAGCAATCTGACTGAAAGGTGTACGTTGACCTGCATGGTGTCTGTACCTTGTTGAATATTTTATTACACAGACAGAGGGGTGGAATTTGAAACAGGAGTCCGGTACTAAAATTAGTTTAGTTGTTTTGTTTACTATTCAGTTTTTGTTTCAATGTATAAATTACTCACTAGCGACCCGCCCCGGCTTCGCACGAGTGCAAGCACAATGCTGATACTAAATACTCCACTATTTAGTTGATGCTAATATACATATAAACCTTCCCCTTTAATAACTCTATGTATTAAAAAGTCGCATCAAAATCCGTTGCGTAGTTTTGAAGATATAATCATACATAGGAATATAGGGATAGAAAAAGCGACTTTGTTTTATGCTATGTAGTACTTACAGTTTCTTTATAATATTGTCTGATGGTGGCAGGTAATAAAACCCGGGGTTGCTGGAGCAGGAGAAAGGAGGGAGGGGTGGTTTTCAGTCAGTAAGAGTCCGACATTCCCTCTTGCCTCACCCAAAGTGGGAGAAGTCGTTTAATTATTTTACCCTTCAAAAAAAAGACAGTAAGTATACCGCTACATATCTACACCACCTCATCAAGGATCTGTCGCCGACTTAAGTCCTAATAAAAAAGAGGGAACATAAAATTTTGACTGCACGGTTGGTGCGGTGGCTGGGCAACTGGCTGCCGTGCAACGTGTCGCGGGTTCGATTCCCGCACGGAACAACTCTTTGTGTGATCCACAAATTGTTGTTCCGTGTCTGGGTGTCATGTGTTTGTGAAATTGTATGTTTGTAACCGCACCCACGACACAGGAGAAAATCCTAATCTGGGGCAACGTTTTTATAACACAAAAATAAAAATATTTTGTCACTCGAAACAGCAAAAAATGTTTTACTAATACATTGCCAACCTTTAACAAGGAGTGCAATCTTTTCTTAAAAACTTTAAGGTTATAAGTTAAGAAACGACAAGCTATAAATTCATATTAAAATAATAAAAACCTAAATAATCAACGTGCCTAACAGGTGCAGTAAATCTAGACACGTGGAGTCACGCGTGATTAATCTTAGCAAATGCTATCCACACAATAAATTCAGATTTATTTAAATATATTACTACTTGTTACATAGAAACTGGTTTCCCATATTATTATTAATACAGAATACTAGACGGCTGAGAATATAAACAGAATTGTGTCGAGAGAAATGCAAATTCTTGTTTTGTATTGGAAGTAATGTGTCAGAATTCTCATCATCTTCATACAATACATATAGTGGTTTCGGTAAAAAATGAGAGTTCAGTATTGATACAGATCTAAGATGTATTGGCCCGGGGAGTTCGAAACCTGACAAGCACTTAAATAAAATTTTCCGAGTAATATGCACTTTCTATGATTATTTAGACACCACTGACATACGGTGAAGAAAAGCATCGGGAGGAAACCTGGACTCACAATAATATAAGTTTAATAATTATAAGTTTAAAATCGTCAATCCGCCTTAAGCAAGAGTCGTGATTAATGCGCAAAGCTTCCCATGTCAGAAGAGACCTTTGCTCAGCAGTGGGCACTTATAGGGTGATGATGATGATAACATTTCTTAGAGAATTGCTCACTGCAACTCCTTATGTGAAGTGACGTTGGTCATAAAGTGGCTGGTAGTGGTTGACTACGAAGATCTGAAGATAAGGCTTAGCAGGATTCTATTTGAAAAGGTCTATGGCAACGGGACGGAATGGAAACTGACTGAGGATATAAAAGCTACCACGATACCAAGCTGCAGTTAAGAGAAGTAAAGTTGTATATTTTTTACGTCCTTCAATTGTTTTTTAATTTATAATCACCCCACCCGTACGCACGAAGCGGTTCGTCTCTAGTTTTATAATCAAAACCGCTAAGGATTGGAATTCTTTGCCGAAATCTGAGTTCCCCAAAGGGGTAACCTGGGTGTCTTCAAGGCCAAGTGAATATTTGGTTGCTTATTTATGGGTAGGCGTGGGTCACATTAATGAAAGAAATTGGAAATTTAAAAAAGTATCCCTATACATCTACGATACAGGGATTTTGAATAACCAAAAATAATTCGTCGATCAGTCACTAAGTGAAGTTAGCAACTTTATTCAAAGTGAAGTTAGATTCATATGGAAAAGAACTAGCAAGAAATTATAGAGGCAATCTATTAGCAATTCAATTATCAAGTTCTTCGAAAGGCACTAAGTATCATTAAGCACTTTGTATCCGTCATCCGTCATCATAATTATGATATCATAGTTAATTAGTAGCGTGTACGTGTGTACGTATGAACTAAGTTATGCAATGGGTAATCATAGTTTTTTATATGTTTGTATCAGATTTTCAAGACGAATGTAGGATTTTCATTAAATATGCAACACTAGCTACTATACTCTCGAGCAATTTCACCAGTGTATAGTTTGATTGAAGACCCGGTCTGGATGTAACTAGAAGTTACCTAAATGGCAAGAATTTAAAATTGGTCAAACTGACGAACTATTGTAGATGTCTAAACTATGCTTATGTTCCGCCGTGGACGGATACGCAATGATGATTTTAAATATGTCCCTTTTTACTTCATATTACTGGCATTATTGACAATTTACACCCGGTTTCTGAAAGGCTTGTCAACGCTAAAATTAACTAATCTCCTGTTAAATCTCTTGTCAGGTCATCTGATTGGTTGTTGATAATTCAGTCAACCAATCAGATGACTTGACAAGAGATTAAATTGATTTCAACATTGATCGGCCTTTCGGAAACCGGGGGTCAGTCTTCTGAAAGTCAACCCATTCTTAGCGTATCGGGTCAGAACCAAAACCATCGTAGTGTAAGTCGAGCAATAAATGATTGCAAGTTTTATAATGACATACTTATCTATTTGTGTATGCTGTTTTTTTCCTAACAACAATATTAGATCATGGGCTATTTGCTGTCGGAAATTCCATCACGCTATCGACACTTTATCCAGAGCTCTTGGGCTTGGACATAAATGAGACAATTTTGGAACTTTGCCAAAAACTAATTCGTACAATAGTATTGTTTTTATAAAGACCAATTCTTAATTAGGGAATTACGGTCGACCCAAGCTTCGCCATGATGCTAGTGCTCATAAGATTTTATATTTATTGTATACAAGCTTTTGCCCGCGACTCGGTTCGCGTGGAATAGTGGCTTAATGCAGATTTTTGGTTTAAAAACTATCCTATGTCCTTTCTCGAGTTCCAAACTATGTCTGTATCAAATATCGAGGACATAGAATAGTTTTTATACCAAAATTCTGCAGGAAGTCACAATACCACGCGAACGGAGTCGCGGGCAAAAGCTAGTCACAAAAACGGCCAAAATGTGTCAATAAAAGTCTACACTCGAGTTCTTTGTTACGCTGTTACTGAAGTTATCATTTAACAGTTAATTAAAAAGGTTTGTATCATAATCTTGCACAGTCCTTATCAAATATAAATTGCAATATTTGTAAACAATCTAATAATGGTCTTGTCTATGGTTTAATTAATTTATTGTTGTGTCAATCATTTGGATTGACTAATCATTGGATTAAACGTTAATGTATGTATCCTACATATAATATAATATAATGTTACGCCTTAAAATTTTAAAAGGCATAAGCAGAGGTGCACAATTACAAAGGAACTTTTCGATGGTTAGTAACGATAACTTAGTATTAGCAGTGCCTATTGCACAGACTCTAAATCAGACTCAGATTCTATTACAAGGCTATTAATATAAGTATAATAAAGACTTTGTTTATGTGGCAATTATAGAATTTTACAAATATACAACCTTTTTTCATCAAAAACAATAATAATTAAATTAATACCCTATTATCTGTAAACACATATCAATTTCGACTGAAAAAAATTGGTAAACAAATAGCAAATATTCATAATAATGACGCAATAACAAGAAATAGTGCTTGATAACAAACACTACCGTAAACAAACTTGCATTTACCGTTACTATATTTTTATAACAACACATTTATATGTAAAACGTGTTCTATTTAACTGCAAATATAAGTTTGTTAACCAGTGTGGGGATAATGACATTGTTTCTTTGTTATAATTTTATTTAACTGAACATGTTTTACAGTATTTTTTTAAGATTTTTTATTAAATATATACTATTTTGTGCTTGCCTTTCTCTTTTGTTATCAGTAGACACAGATTCAATTACATTAAACACATATCACAAGTAATAAAAATTAGAAATTATATTTTTAAGATATGCAACACTACCTAAATCTTTTAAGAACTAAATAGCGAGAAAATGATGCTTGAAATAACAAAGAGAGAATAGCGCCAAAAACTTTACCCACATACTCATTAGACCCTTAGAAAATGAAAAGTGGAAATTTTTTAATGATGTTGCCTACTCCGTGTGGGGCGAGAAGGAGGTCATACTCTTGATTACTGACTAAAATACACCCTGTTCCTTCTCCTGGTTCTGACCAGGGGCTCAGTAGATTAATGAACTTGCTACAACATTCGCATCTACAGCAACCAACATTCTTTGAGACTGAAAATTATAATTACACTGGCTAGGTGATGACCCGCATCATCCAGCCAGTGTATGTTGATTACTAATTGAATGCTGATAGAATGTTGATTGCTGTGGAAGTCAGGATAAATGTGGAAATAGTCAATGTTTTTTTACTTTTAACAGATCCATACTCGTGACGCTTTTACATTCGTGAATCATACACACACAATTAAACAAAATTTTCAACAATGCAAGGTCTGGAGCCCATCTCTAAGGATTTGACTGACCTCACTGACCGATTTATTATCTTTTTTTAATAAAAAAATATAGTCTGCTCTATGATTCTTTCCTGTTTTACGGTTGTATTTACAAACATGCAAATAATTTTACAAAAGTGGAATGAAGCCCTGAACCCTACATGAGGATTCCCGTGATGTAAGGCTGGGTTGTGTTTCGAGTTTAAATAATTAATTTTGTAGTCTTAGTCCTGTGTTAGTGTATTAAAAAAAATACCCAAACACATCACACCCGAACCCGAAACATCAACTTATGTATAAAATTTAAACCTAAAGATTACACCAGTCTCTTATTGATATAAGAGACACAAGAGAATAAGAATTTTAGAAATAGCAACCTGAATTTTTGTAGATATCTGTATGAAGTAGGAGCAAGCACTAGTAACAATAAAATTGATAGTTATAACACATCCAAATTAAATGTTAATTATTATAAAAGGTAGAAGGTTTTGTGAGCTTTAAATTCATGCAAAATAAAGACATTATAGTTAACTGAAATAAAGTATTTTACATTCAACTAGTGCCATCTGTTTCTATATGATGTTTGACAGGCATGTATTTTTCAAATGAATTCTATTGTATAAAATGAAAGCCTTATAATTCAACTAAAAAACAAGAAACTAAAATTTTGTAATGAAATAGTAATTAAGAATATAATTATATGGTTTTATCAAACACATAGGAATTAATTTTACAAAACAAAAACTGATTCTGAATACAAAGGGGACAATGTCAAATATGGCATGATCTGTTTAAGGAAACCAGGTTACGTTATCAAAATGTTGAAGTTAATTATTAATTAATGTCATTTTAATTAATATTTTAGTTTTATTTGGTCTCTACAATACGGTTAAGTGACTTGTTAAAGAGGGTAGGGTATATGCATTTTTTTAACTACATTATTTGTATCTAAATGATTTATATATGCATAATGAACATTTTTGGTAAGTAAAAAGTACAAGGAGGTTTTAAAGTGTATGAAAATGTAAGGACACAATGTTTTATCAATTCTTAGATGTGTATATGTAAGTATTATATTATTACTACATTGTAAAGAATGAATTAAAAGAGAAAGGAGGTACAACACTATTTTTAAGAATAGTTCTGTTTTAATTATAAAGCCAAGGACAATACTCCTACAGCTTAAGATAAAAACAAAACACTTCCTAATCTAACTCCAGAAGATAATGATCATTGCCAAAATATTTACATTTAAAAAATTGCATCATTATTTCTCAATAACGGGTAATGGCAATATAAAAGCACTCTGAGTCAGCCAGTTGTAAACAAACATCGAAATTAAGTCGAAATTTAAATAGGTATCATACATATTCTCATAACAAACACGAAAACAACGCAATCTACTAATTTCACGGTCAAGACTAGCAATAAAAAAAATAAACATAGCACAGAGCAGCGAAACAAAGGCTGCTCGTGACACTTCTACAAAAAAAATCAATGTTAGACGGTGGTAAAACAATTACTGTGCCTATTCCAGATTGAACTCAATTCATTAGTTTTCATAAATATTTGTTAAAAACAACATTGCGTAAGACACGTCCCGTAGAAATAAAGCGCAAATTCTTGACGTAAGAAATAAACATACGCGATCCTTACCTAGAACGAATTCCCAGGCATCACAGCCCAGAGAGCGTTCAGGGACGATTTCCAAATCCAACATCGTGCACAAAACACTAAACACAATATATTCTAACTAACTTTCACTTTAAAAAAACGTTTTTAACGCTAAAATTCGCTATTACGCTGCCTTTTCTTTGTTTGCCAACTTTAGTTTTCAACCATTTTGTATTTGTCAGAGGAACTGTCATTACAAACAGCTGATTGTATTTTGCCAGGACCGAACTAGAACGGTTTGTTTTTCCAATAAAAACAGTTAACACTTCGTATTTAATTCCTATAAATACAGAAACACCGTTATATGTTGCAAATTAATTGATTTCTAAGTTCATTGATTGATTCTACAACGAAATATGTATAATTTGTTGCCTTTGATCAAGTTACAAAACGTATCTTTTGTTCTGTATAAATCACCAAAAATTTGAATGCTCTTGTTCTCTTCAAAAACGATTCGTTGTCTTTGTAAACAAACAGTCCGAGGTGCAACGACGTACTAATTTATCCGCATTTAAAATTCAGCCCTGGTATAATCGAATGACGCATGCGTACCAACCATGACAGAAGAAATAATATTGTGAGCTCTGTTTTATGGGTATCTCTTTCTAACATACGTGAACTGGAACACTCCATCTCTCTCTTACCAACAGTTTACTTGCTATCTCTTTTTGTATCGCAAAAACTATATACTTTGGTCTCTGTCTGTCGGACTTGTTATTGATAATTGGGTAGATGATGTGTCCAACACGAATTGGTTTTTTTTTCAGCATCCATGGCGCGTGTTGACGGTATTGTCTGTAGAAAGATAGAATAAAAGGAGTGTTGTATAATAAAAATTAAATATCGACTTGTTTAAAAATGTATTATTTACGTCGTGGTATACGCGTCCCTGAATCACTGTTCCTAGGACGACCTAGACAGCACGTCTAGGTCTAAAATAACATTCTAGAACTAAATTGATGTGTATTTATCGATGTTACTGATACATATTGTAAAGCAACAAGCTTTAGCGCAGTTTCCCGCCATTCTCAAATAACCTTGGAGCGATCTCTGACGCCCACTCACCTACGTAATAATTACACAATAACATGTTTATTTACTTCGAAATAGAAATCACGTATTTTTGCATAAACGAGCGTCAGGGGACTTTGAACTGATGTTTTAGTTTACGTTTAATTTACGTTAAGTAGGTAGAACGACATTGACCTATATTCGACTGTGAACATTTGCCCGCGTAATAGGCAAGTAGGTACCTAGGTACATAACGCAGTCATTCAGGGACAAAATGTTAAAATTACGACGGAAAATTATTTAATTATTCAAATTGCAGTTACTCTATTCTTTCTAGAGCTTAGGTATCTGGTCATATGAATGCGTTAGTTACAAGACAACAAGGAATTATTTGCATTTCTATTGCAGAATACATTTTACATACTACTAAGCGCATGCGACAACTTCTGATGTCTATAAGTATGTATAGGTATGTATTTGCAGATACATTTCTATATTATTATAAACTACCTCCTTACGGTCACATAGGAAAATCTAAATAAATAGGTACCTAGTACTAAAAATGAAATATGTAGACATCGCGATGTTTTAACAGGAATCGAACTTTTTTTCTATTTTGAGCGAAAAGGAGCGTCAAAGTCGTTCTGACTAAAAACCATCCCATCCTTCTCTTACTACAGGCCGGGGCCGAGGTACATTATTGAGATTGCAGCCGAAACCCTGGCTGGAACTAAGCATAGACTAAGTAAGTATTCAGTGGATACATGTTTTAGGGATTCCTGAACCACAGTTAAGTGTGGGAGAACCAAGCTAAGTGTGGGAGAACCAAGCGAATGGGTCGGCTCGACCGAAGTGATACGGCGGCCGCGGCCTCACAGAAAACCGCCGTGAAACAACCACAGCGTTGTGTTTCGCCGTGTGTGTGACACACGGTGTGACAGTCAAAATATTCAATAGATTACCGAAAGACCTACAAAACGAAAGTAAAGAAATAATATTTGAGAGGAAATTAAAAAAGTTCTTAATACAAAAATGTTTCTACTCAACCAAAGAATTCTTCGAAGGAAAATAGAAAATAGAACACCAACATTAATGCTGAAGCCCACCTCATATACATACAAACACCTACCTACCTACTAACTCAACTACCAACTTTTTTTTATTTATCTAATTCTTAACTTTTTTGTTTCTTTTTCTCTTTTATGCAATGTGATATTCATTAAGTAATTTAATATTATTTTATAAGCTAGTAATAGCCCTCTTTGCAACGCCTGAAAAAGGCCGTTAAACTGTGCCTGTAATTTAATTTAAGATCCATAAGGATCTTAAATTAAAGTGTTAAGGTGGGTACAATTGTACCCAGCTTTTATTGTACCCATTTTTTACGGTGTGTTTGAGGTAGAAATCAACATTATCTTATAAACCTTCAAAATTAAGACGCCTTTAAAGGGGTTGCCTAGTCAAAAAATAGTATCTAAGTATTAGGAGGTAAACTCAAAATGTGATTGCATCTGATCTATTGGTCGAGAACTCGACTACGACTTTATATAAATGAGGCTGGATTTGTACACCAACTAAATATTTATACCCGGTCTCCTAATTACTACCTATAGCCAAAAGCATTTTTTGCTAGACAGTTGGTAATGTGTTGCCATATCGGTTGCTATGGCAACGCCAGCGTACTTTTATGAACGACTATATAGTTGCGATGCATATTATTTTCATAAACAATACACGTATTGGCAAAATTCCAAAATGTCTTCATTATTGTATTGATATTAATTCATGAGTATCTTACGTATAAATTAAAAGTACAAATACTACATGTCTACGATGTATCAGCCAGTTTAAAGTGAGCTTTCTTTGTATGTTGTATCCGCACATTAAATAGGTCATTATATACTGGTTTGAAGTCTTAATGCTAAGCTGCGTAGGTAGGTATATGAATCTGTCATAGTCAACTAGCTTAATTAGCTATTCAATAAAAGGCCTGAATGACCAGCTGTTTGTTTGAATGACTTTTTGATGGTACGGTTGGTGCGGTGGCTGCCGTGCAACGTGACGGGGTTTCGATTCCCGCACGGAACAACATGAAAATAAGGCTCTGTTCTTGGAAAATATAATTATTGCCAATTCTGCATGTAACTTATGGTGACAGATATCGAGAGACGATCTTCAGCCATCGTAAGCGCGGATCTGCGGATGACGAGTAAGCGTTTTTTTTTGTGTGGGAAAATCATTAAATGACTTCCCTCGCCCAGGGCTGGGCGGAAGGGATCTCCTCATTCTCGCCTCACTCTGGGCGAGAGAAAGTCGTTTGATGATTTTACCCTGAAAAACAAGTTGACAGATATCAGACTGCGAGGTGGTCCTTTGTTTAGCGATGAACTAAGGGCCACCTTGCAGTGAGGATGTGTCACAATCTAAACGATTCGAGATAGCAAGTGTGGGGGAAATGAATGGGTCGGCTCGACCGGAGTAATACCACGGCCTTACATAAAACCGTCTTGAAACAACGACATAGTCGTCTTTCGACGTGTGAATGAGGTTACCGGAGGCTCAGACCTTCCCCTTCTCCCCACCCTTAAATATCCGAAACCCTAACTCGTAATTCTGTTGTTGTGTGTCCATGGGCGGCGCCGATTGCTTACCATCAGGTAATCCATCTCATTTGCCGACATAACGTAAGTATTTCATACAAAAGGAGGATTCTCTAAACAGGGTCGAGTTTATCAACCTTTTATGGAATAATATGGAAGCAAATATACCCTCTCAGCGTTTACCACACGACACTTAAATGTAATCCAAGAAGTTTTTTTTTAACAAAACAAGTGATTCTACGTAATATAGGTAGGTAAGTAGGTAGGTATGTTTATTTTTGTACACTTAAAGATGTGAAATGCTTCTTAAAATAAATTGGCAAGCTATTGTAGCGTTTGACGGCGTACCTACGTTTATAATTAGATGTTATCGATATCGACTGTTATTTGTTTTGAAAAGGGAATAGGTTTATAAATACCTCGTGGTTTCTCTTGTGAAGTGTTTAAGAGTCAGGACAGTGCTTGAGTGAATATAACACCATACATATGATATCACCAGCCTATGTTATATGTGCTCAGTACTGAGAAAAATACCTCTTCTGGCACGGTGAAGAAGCGCGCGCCCGAAACGGATTAAAGGCTTTGGACATATTTTTAAGTAGGTAATTAGTAATTTTATATCCAGGTTTTCAGGTAGCATCCAGGTTTTTTTTTGAGGAGGGAACAAACATCAAATGGCTACTCTCGCCCAGGTCGAAACGAGAGGGAGTGTCAGACTCTTACTGACTAAAAACCGCACTTTTCTTTCTATTGCACCAGGCCAAGGTCGCGGTACCTTATAGCGCTTGCCCCGCAACCCTGGGTGAACATCGACCCTTCGAGCCCCGTCTGTGGTGGTCTCTCTTTGAGGCGTGCGCGAAACGCTACATGCCGTATGCTCGGATATCAGCTATGTTGCGGGTGCAAGCGAAATGAAATACCGCGGCCCTACCTGGAGCTCTTTTTTTGCTGAGAGCAATAGCTCTCGCTCCACCGAGAGCGGGAAAATTCTTTAAACGATATTATCCTGTCCAAAACAAGATTTCAAGGTAGGTACTATGTTTTACTTCGCCGCATGTCAATGATGTATGTCTGCTGACTAGGTAGTTCAGAAACTACACACTTACATAATTATTTTATTATGACTCGGAAAAGGTCAGGTTGATACTTACGTGCCAGGTCTTGAACCAGTTTAAGAAGTGCCTTTACCGCTTCGTCGCAATGGGCGCCTTTCCGTTGATAAGTTCAAATTCCAATACAGACCAATAACTTGCAAATTCGAAACTTTAGAAAAGTGTTCTGAATGAGTATAGACAATTTTTATTCTACACCTCTTATCTATGATTCGAGATCTACTAGGAAATAAAACAACATATCGGCAATTACATTTTACATTTTATTTCACAAGAAAATGTTTTATTTGTATCAACTTTGGAGTTATGTTTATGCCATAAAAATGTTCCTACGGTAAAACTTTTGGGGTAAATAATAACAGTTACCTACCTAATGTGTTTATGTTTAATTAATTGGAAAATAATTTTTTAGAACATTCTGGTATAGGAAACAAGGTTCTAATCTAATATTTGATTATTTGATTAATACTTAGGTGTATGCAATGATATTATGTAAAGTGGTGTAGATAGGCTACATAAATAACATTCGATTTTCAATAACGGCACACTAATGCACACAAGAATAAATTTTATGTTACATCTTAAAGTGGGATGGCATGAATTAATAATCGCAAGTAAAAAGGGCGACAAATGAAAAAGTGTGGCGAGTTAGACACATTTTAATATATCACTTGCTGAGCGCTTATGACCTATCTACCTTTACAATTATAATATCATTGTATGTTTGTAAAGTAAAAAAAATATATGTTTGTAAACATTTTAATCGATTCTGAATGACAGTTTAAAATCACTGAAAACTGCTATTTGAACAAACATTTCACATTATTTAGTTTCTGTTTCACTGGTTAGAAAGAAGAAGAGCGATCGCTGTAGAAAATAGTGTCCCAGAAATACTGAGAAAATGTAGTTAACAGTAGTTATTGTTGTCCGCTAACAAATGCCGCGAAGAAAATTGTACAGCTAACTTCACAGCGACAACATACCGACGGCCAGCGCGGTTGGTGGCTAAATAATCTAAATCCAAACTAATACAATTCAAACTCATATTATAAATGCGAAAGTAACTCTGTTTGTCTGTCTTCTCTTCACGCCTAAACTACTGAACCGATTTCTGTGAAATTTGGTACAGACATAGTTTGGAACTCGAGAAAGGATATAGGATAGTTTTTATTACAAAAATCTGTAGGAAATCACTATTCCACGCGAACAAATTCGCGGGCAGAAGCTAGTGAACTATTACTATTATTAATTTAATTTTTTTAGACAGGCGGCCTAATGCTTTCGCACGTAGCGACCGCTCTCCTTGTCTCTGACCTCCATGTTCTAAATAGTGGATTTTAATTAATGGAATTTGTGCTCGTTTGGTTTAATACGATGGCAACTGGCAGTTATGTCAATCTTTATTTAACATTCCTAGTTTAAATCCAGTCTCAATACAAAACATGTATTTCATAGTATTTTATTCAAGTACCTAATCTTTATCTATCCTTCTTTTTACTTTTAGACTTTTTCTTATGTTTAGATTTATGCTTTTTAGATTTTTTCTTTTTCTGTTTTTTATTCTTAACTTCTTTTATATCGACCCAAGAATCTTCGCTTGATGACGAGTCTACATCTATAGTTTCTTTTAAATTATCAGTTTTAAAATCTGAAGTTAGACGTTTTTGTAAATTTTCTGGAATTTTGGGACCATACATAGCGTCATCATCATTTTTATCTTCGGATGGATTATCAACCTTTTTATTAACATCATTTACACTTTCATCCTTCTTAGTGGATACCTCAGGAACCTTCTCTGGTTCTTTTCTCCTCCAAGAATTGATTTCATCAAAGTCTATATTAGCAAAGATGCCTCGTGGAGGCGATGTGTTTCTCTCAAGGTTTTTCGGTACATCTAAGAAGTCCGTTCCATCATTTTCTTTACTTTTTTCATTCTCTAACTCATCTTCACTGTCGCTTAGAAAAATGGACTTGTACAGTGCCATCCTGTCGAATTTTTGAATAGCATCCGTAACTTCAGCGCCATCTTTTTTTGTATTTTCTGATTCTTTCAAGAAAAGTTCTGCTACCGTCATTCTTTTGGCGAAACCTGCTGTATTTTCGGTTGATACTGGAGCTGTGGTAGTAGCTTTTGCATTATTATTAATACTTTGGATTGTGGAATCATTATTTGAAGGTGTTTGAGTGTTATTTTGAGTCTGATTTGTATTTTGCTCAGTTTTCGTTGCAATGTTGGTTGTTAGTGATTTGGATCCACTGAACTTGCTTTGTTCCGCTGCGAAGCTATCCTTGTCGTGAACTGAAGATTCCAAGTATGAGAATATTGAATAAGATACTTTCGGTCTATCTTCTTTCTTCTCTTGGAGCCTGTGAATATTAGAAACATTAATAAGTTTTATCTTCTTATCTTTAAGTAAAATGTTGTCCGTCATTAGGGTTTTCCCCTGTATGATGGGTGCACTTAAAACATACAATTTTTCATACACACCACACCCAGACCCGGAATAATAATTTATTTTGTGGATACAATGAGCTGTTCCGTGCGGGTATTGAAACCGCGAACCATTTGCGAAGCACCCAGTCCTACCTATATATACACTCCATTTTGTTCGCAATTGAAACAAAAATACAAATTATTGCTTTTTAACACACTACTTGTAATGGTGGAATAATTGTGTAAGTCTTCTGGTGTTGCGAATATCGGAGCACCCATCTACACTGATTGCTTACCATCAGAGCGCCTAATGCTAGTTTGCTTTAGGTTAGTACAATCGACAAGTTTATGGCGTTCGGGGCTCTGATTGGCCTGCTCCTGGTTAATCAACCAATCAGAGAGCTTTACGCGGTAACGTTCCTTTTTTTAAAACCTTTCCTCTCTCTGAGGTTTCTCCTATGTCGTGGATGAGTTTACAAACATACAATTTCACTTACACATCACACCCAGACAGAGAAGAACAAAATGCGAATCTCCCACAGAGTTGTTCTATGAGGGAATCGAACCCGCCAACATAAACGTTTACCCCCCTCCCCCCTCCTATCTCTACTTTATAAAAATATCAACTTACCGAGCGCCCCCAATCTCAGGAACATTGAACCTCTTGCTAACAAGCGGGTCTGGTCGCCAAGTTGTAGTCTGGCGCGTCATAATGCCATACACGCCTTTTTCCGCCGCCTCGATCTGTTCCTTTGTGGCCAGACCGTACGTACTGGTACTTTTGGCGACGGCCATCAAAGGATTAACTGCATCGTCCGGCTCAGACGCGTGAGTGAATCTGTAATTTTTACAATTAAGTACTTAAAAGATTTTCGACTCGACCACGGTCTCACAGAAAACCAGCGTGAAACAACCATAGCGTTGTGTTTCGCCGTGTGCTCCTCCCCCCATCCCTTCCAAATCCCTAAATCTCTAGAATCCTAATCCCCAAAGATCGGCAACGCACTTATAACTCCTATATTGTTGCTGTCAATGAGCCAACCGATTGCTTACCACCAGGTAAACTGTCTGCTCGTTTGCCAACCGATGATGACATAAAAAAATATTTGATTCCGTATTAAAAGGTATGCGCTACACACATAAATATCTACACTACATCATCATCTTCCTGCCCTTGTCCCGTTTTATTTGGGGTCGGCGCAATATGTTTTTTTCTTCCATTCTGTCCTGTCACTCGTCACGCTATCGCTAACTCCTCTGTCTTCCATATCTACACTACATATGGTGTCTAATTGTACAACCTCATTTTATGCAACTTCGATAGATTCATGATAGCAAAATTTTAAAGTTAAACCTTGTTGATTTTTGGTTGTTATTTTAAGTGATAATCCTGTGTTTACTGTTAATCAGATAAATAAATTTAAGACTAATCCCGATAGACAATAAAAAATAATCATTATCTAATGATGAGGGACGGACTAAGTTTATTAACTTAAGAACTAAGAGCTGAGTTTTCAATGGTTAGATAAAAGTTATCTGGGGAATAATCAGAATGTTTGTATAACGCCCAGTTTCTGAATGGCTTGTCAAAGCTAAAATTAACTAATCTCCTGTCCAAAAACCAATCAGATGACTTGACGAGAGATTAAATTGATTTTAACATTGATCGGCCTTTCGGAAACCGGTTGTAAGTTTATTAACTTAAAAACTAAGGGCTGGTTTTTCATTGGTTAGATAAAAGTTATCTGGGGAATAATCAGAATGTTTGTATAACGCCCAGTTTCTGAATGGCTTGTCAAAGCTAAAATTAACTAATCTCCTGTCCAAAAACCAATCAGATGACTTGACGAGAGATTAAATTGATTTTAACATTGATCGGCCTTTCGGAAACCGGTTGTAAGTTTATTAACTTAAAAACTAAGGGCTGGTTTTTCATTGGTTAGATAAAAGTTATCTGGGGAATAATCAGAATGTTTGTATAAGACAGTGACAGCATCTATTTTATTCCTCAGATAACATTTATTTAACCATTGAAAACTCAGCCCTAAAGATTAAAAATAATTTAAACTTACCGATCTCCCATGACCCCACTTAACGGCTTATACAACTTGGCGGCCTGTTCAAATTCAACCAATTCCCTCTCTCTTTCCCACTCCTGTAACTTATCCATATCGCCATCCCTTTCCAACACACCTTTATTTTCTACATATTTTTCATATCTTTTTTGTTTTTCAGGATTACCTATAAAAGGTTTGAATACTTTTGTGATTTCTTTACCGGAGTCCTTTATTGGTATGTAGTCCAATTCGGTATTTTCAACTGTTGAAACGAAATTAATGGTCTTTCCAAGTACTGCAGTCAGGTCTTTTTGGTCTTTTGGGGTTTCTGGTGGGGGAGGGGGTAGCGGTTTTTCTCCTAGTAATTCGCCTCTTGCTTTAGCTGATAATTCGTGGCGACCTAGACCTGAAATAATAAAAGATGATTTTTAACAGCATTAAGATTAGACTATGTCGGTTGCTTCAGAATAAAATTTATTTCTGTGTCAAGTTTCATCTAAATCCGTGTATGATACGAGTAGGTATATGACGTATTTATGTAATTTAAAACTATCGTGCGGCACACAAAATCGTTTCAATATACGACTTACTCATGTAGACTATTCGAGAAATGCTCTACTAGTTTCGAGTAACAACGAAACTGTAATTCATGGAAAAATAGCGCGGATTTTCAACTTTTTTGAAAGACCGATACGTGGGTATATCCAAATTTGACATTTAGAAAATTTAGTATATGTAAAAGATATTTTGCTCACCTTGATCCCTAGGTTGTTGAGAAGTGGGTTCGAACCTGGAGCGTCTCGCTCCGGCCGCGGCCGGTACATAGTCGCGAGGTAACGCGGGCGGTGGGTATGTAGGTACCGATGGCAACGGCTTGCTTGACTTCACGAACCCTTCAAGAACCTAAGAGGTATATAAACGTTATTTACTTACTGTATTAATTTTGAACCCGTTGCGAACCTCTAACAAGCATTGATGGGCATTGTGACAAACTCTTTCGAAATATTAAGGCGAATTATAATAATATAACGGTTTTTAGGGACAATTACCAAATTAATTTTCTCGGCCTGAGTGAGGCAAGAGAGAGTGTCAGTGTGACTAAAAAACCCCCCTGTTCCTTCTCCTGCTCTAGGTCGAGGTCGCGGTGCCTCATTGCGCTTACCCCGCAACCCTAGCTGAACATCAGCCCTATAGGGCCCCGTCTGTGGTGGTCTATTGGCTCTTTGAGGCACGCGCGGAACGCTACGCGCTGTACGCCCGGGTCTGATTCTGGTCGGGCGGTGAGCTACCCTTACTCGCCGTCCTTAGATCCGTGCTTATAGTGATGGGAGATCGCAGCTCGATCTAGTGTTTTCTCCTCGAATTTTAACAATTCGACCTACATACAAACTTACAAATTTTACCTCTTAAAAATATTTGTATATATAATAATAAGTTGGCGAGTCTCCGCCTGCCATTTTTACGTGTAGTTATAACATTGTTTCGGCAGGTGCCATAGTCCTTCCATAGTTCCCATCATACTAGTCCATAGCAACCCACACACATAGCCTTATCCTTTGCTTCCATTATCCGCAATAGACCTACACTAAACGGTGACTGTCCTTGCGTGCATTTCTATAGTGCATATGACGATGACGATGCACGCCTCCCAAATGACCGGGAGTAGTCCCGTGGTCCCGTGATTAGTAAAGACATACAAATAATAATAATATTACATCTTTTATAATAACTATCGTGAGACATACTAAATTAACTAAAATTCGCGGGTTACTCACGTGTGAATGTTGAGAAAAGCTCATGAGCAGCGTGCGCGACGTCGCCGCGTCCGCGCACGCTGCTCATGAGGAAGAACCCCTCTGTGGTTCGAAACTAGTAGAGCTTTTCTCAACATTCACACGTGAGTAACCCGCGAATTTTAGTTAATATTACATCTAACGATAGCCTTTTAAAACCCACGTACAAACACATAGAATCGATTTTTTAATAACTTATAATGAAAATTCATCTCTAAATTAAGTGTATTGACTTACATTACGATTCTTCTGGCTATCTTTACCCGGGGTATTCTTCTTCGTGTGTTCTGGAACGTCTAAGGAGAAGTCGTAGTGTGACATATCTTCTTTAGCGTATATATCTTCATCGTCCGCTTCGAACGCGCCCACACCGAACGCTTGGCCGCGTATGGATACCTGAGACATCAATATTTTTTTTATTCGATAGTTTTGCAAACGAGCATTGGGATTACTTATCGATAAACAATCAGTACCGCCTATGGACACTCGTTATAATAAAGGAGTTTCAAGTGCGTTGACGGCCTTGTGGGTTATTAGGGATTTAAGGATTGAAGATAGGGGGAGGGAGAAGGATTGGACTTCATGGATTGGAAACACAAAGCTGCGGTTGTTTGATGCCGGTTTTCTGTGAGGCCGTGGTATCACTCCGGTCGAGCCGACCCATTCGTGCCGAAGGACGGCTCACTTACACGTACACTTACACCCGGTTTCTAAAAGGCTTGTTAATGCTAAAACAACCTAATCTCCTGTTAAATCTCTTGTCAAGTCACCTGATTGGTTGTTGATAATTCAGTCAACCAATCAGATGACTTGACAAGACATTAAATTGATTTTAACATTGATCGGCCTTTCGGAAACAGTGTGGTATTGTAACAGTACTCAGTATAATTCACATTAAAAAAACATTCTTACCCTTTTCCCTTTATCCTTCATTACTAAATGACTTTTCGAAGATCCCGGTTCACTTCCATACTCGCCAATCAAGTTGCCAAGGACGGAATGTCTACTCAAGCCAGAGTAGCCGAGTCCAAAGCGATCGTTCTTACGCTGTAGAATATAAGGTTCATAATCGTCTGGCGCGAACAGCGTGTCGAAATCCACTTCGGAATCCGAGCTGTTAGCATCTTCATCCATGCTTTGGTCTTCTTCAGCCTGTAAAAGGGAAAGAGTTACAAGCTTTTACATTACTTGAAATAGGTGTATGCATGTATAAAATAATCAGTATTAAATAATATATTGGTGAACTTAAACGTATTTAAACAAATAACTATTCTATTATTCAATGTTTATTACATTTAACACTCATTAATATTATAAGTCTTTTTGGGAAAATCATCCAAATACGAATCGACTGGGGTATGGCGAATAGGAGTGTCAAACTCTTACTGACTAAAAACCACCCTGTTCCTTCTCCTGCATTAAGCATCAGTCCTGTAGAACCCCGTCTGTAACAGTCTAAACTGGCTCTTTGAGGCGCGAGCGGAACGCTACGCAACGTACACTCGGGGTCTGGTTCTGGTCGGGCGGCAAGTTATCCTTGCTAGCCGTTCGACCAGTCGATCGGTCGATCCCCGACGCCCGGAGGACATAGCGGTGCTCAGCTCAAGCAGGGCACACCGCCACCGTATGCTCCACCGTGTCCTCTGGGAGGTCTCGAAGTAAAAACCAGCCGAAACTGCCATGCCCGGTAAGCACCTGCGTCAGGCGGAAGGAGACGACGCCATGGCGCCTCTCAAGTCACTCCTCAAAGTGATTGCACATACCTGTCTCATCTCAGGCGGCATGTAACACCCATACACTTTGTGTTGTTCCTTTGTCTTCTTCTTGTCTTTCGAGCTGAGTCGTTCGCCCATACCTTGGCCCTCTCTCCAGCCCATAGCTCGAAGCATGCGCACTGCAGCCGTCTCGTGGACGGGTCGCAGTAACTGCTGCAGTACTGGTTCTCCTTTAATTAGACATACAATTTTCGTACAGTACAAGGCGATAAATATTACAAATCAGCTTTTTGGAGGAAGTGTTTTCGTAATATACAGGGTGTAAAAAGACACTTAACGAAGCCGTTAACTACGCATACCTACAGTTCTAACTAAGTAGCTTTACTCTAAAATTATCACTGGGAAACGACTTTTATTTTTAGGTATCAAAAAAAATAATAATTTTATTGCGCGCAATGTAAAGCAAACGGGCTTCGTGTCATTGTGTGCGTAGGTTCACAGCTTACCATTAAAACGCTGTGATAAGTATGTGGGTCGACGTTTTACTTCGCAACAACAAAACAATTCTATAAAATAAAAATCCTACTGAGATGCACGATGTTTTTTGTGCGGGTCTGCGTTCGTAACTTCTAATGCGTAATTCAGGTAATGTTTGTTTGGAAAAAAGTTTTGTAATAATACTTAGAATTCAATTGCGCAAAAAAATAAAAAATAAAAATGGATTTTTGACCTTCAATATCTCGAGAACCCGTGGAGTCCCAGCTATGGTATTAAAGAAAAAAATGGTCCAAATAATGGGTAGATACGTGGCTTTCGGCTTCGTTAAGTGTCTTTTTACACCCTGTATAAATTATTAAATTTTTTTTTATACTCGTTTATGAATCAATGAATAAATCCTGCTTTTTATTTCTTTTCAAAAAATACTTCAAAAATACAGCTTTAACTGTGAGATCATTGAGATATTTAGGATATATGTATGTATATGTAAAAGAATTTTGTTACATTTTTTTTCCTTTCTATAAGAATACTTGCATAGCTACTCCAAGGGGCAAGTGCGTTGCCAGTCTTTTAGAGATTAGACAAGGGAGATTCTAGGTCTTACCCGGTATAGGTCCATCATGGTACTGGGTGCGACGTTGCCTCTTCTGCCCCGAGAACTCCTTCTGTGTTTGCACCTGTCGCGGCGCTATGCCAAACTCGCCGCGATCTTCCTCATCCATGAAATCCTCTGGACGTTGATTCTGAAAAGAAATATAATAAAGTTTAGGGATTTATATCTATAATAATGTTTTTAAGAAATAAGCAAGCATTAATTCCAGTTTCGGTGATCTCCATGACGATGATTGCTTACCATCAGGTAAAACGTCAGTACGATTCGACCTGACTGACTGATGTTAAACAAAATATCATTAAACAGTACTGCTTACTTCAAAACTTGTATTAAAAAAAGTCTCCTTGCAAGGAAGAACAGAAATGAAACGAACTGATTAAGATATAAATTTAATAAACCCGATAATCCTAAGTATTTTCCAAAACCCAACCCTCAAAATGTACATCAAAATACTTACAGAAAACGCCGCCTTTTCCGACCGTGAGCTCTTAAAGCTCGTAGGTTTCCATCCTTCCTGAGATCCGACAGTATTGCCAAATCCTGCTGAGAATCCGCCAGTAAAAGCGCCGTGAAACCGCCGCCTGCCATGCTCATCCACTGCGTACTGATCTGGAGCCTGCTGGAACTTTCGCTTCGACGGAATTTCATCTGATTGTTCACAAAGAAATAGACAATGGATTATATCCTGCCTGTCAAATGACGGGGTTTTTTTGTGTGAGACGGCGGCAAACGGACAGACGGATTACCTGATGGTAAGCAATCAGCGCCCCGCGTGGGCAAGGACCGGAGGAGTTACAATGCGTGGTCTTTTGGGAGGAGGAATTGGTTTTGGGCCTATGATAACCCCGCTCACATATACGGCGAAACACAATGCTGTGGTTGTTTCACGTCAATTTTTGTAAGGCCATGCTATAACCCTTACCGGTTTCGGAGGTCGAGCCAGCCCATTCGTGCCGAAGCATGGCTCTTCCACAGTTAAAGAATAAAATCTTCAGGAGGTTGAGGCCCATGGCTTAGTAGCTTTATCAGGAGGTATGTTCATGATATAAACTTAGTAGTATTTTATTTTTTATGTCATAGGTATACGCATTCGCATTACCTAGTAAGCAGTCTGCGCCGCCTATGGATACTCGTAATACCAAAGGAGATACTACATAATATGCGTTGCCGGCCCCTTATGGGTTATTAGGGGTAGGGGATTTGATGTAAGTATGGTGGGGGGGGGATGGGTCTGGCCTCCGGTTACCTCTAACTGCGATTTATGTTTTTTTGTGCTTAAACGATTTATTAAATACGCGCGGTGTCATCCGCTGCTCGGCTCCATAGCGTATCGTAGCGTGATGTTTTATAGCCTATAGCTCTCAGGTACATTCTAGCTATCTATCAGTGAAAGAATTTTGTGAATCCGACCAGCGGTTCCAAAGATTAGCCCCTACATACAAAGTTACAAAAACCTCTAAATATTAGTATAGATGTACTAGTGGCCTGCCCTTACTTAGCACGGGTGTGTAGGCATCTAACTACCTCAGTGTCGAAAGTCATTTGTTTTGTTAGCGAACCGCCTTGGCATCGGCTTGCTATATATTTTTTTATTTCTTTTATAGAAACTTGTCTCCTGGTTTTAGTTAATATGAATGAAAATAAATATCAAGATCTATCTAGCCGTTGCCGCGTGATGCAATATCCAATGGAAACTGGTTCTCATTTTTATATATACAGATGAAAAAATATGGTCACCTGTGTATCAAAATATTCAGTAGTATTGCCAGCATAGTAAATTTACAATAGGTAAGCAATTAAATTAAAACTAACTCCTTACTGGACTATTGGTAGTATATTTTATTTATAATAATTTCTGCTTATACCCGTGGACCAAAGCCTTAGTTTCTAGTGAAAAAAGATACTTGTCTAATACAGGAAAAAAATAACAACGACAATTTTATGTTAAGTAAAACCTTTATTAATACTTAAATACAGACTAACCAATGCCAACCAACGGTGGGTAACTTAAAAATAGGTAAGGATTAAAACTATCACATTTTAAGACTAACAAACCAACAAAACGAAGATTTCTCAACAGAACAAGATCTCAATCAGAGATTCTAAGTTTAAAAAAAAACATTAAAAAAAAACAATCATGCCAACATTATATTGAAGTCAGTAAAAAGTCACTATCTCTAATTACGGTTAAAATAACCAATAGGTAACAAAATCTTATCTGAGTACATAAAAAACCTTAAAACCTAATTTAAAATTAACAAAATTTTTATTCCTGCGACACAGTAAACACAGAATGCATTGGGACATGTTTAGGGTCTATGGCAAGTTTATGAGAACTGTCAACAATATACCCATTTTTTTTGCATGATTACAGCAGTTTTTTATATGGGGGACTGGCTACCGCCATGCACACCAGTTGGCTAGTATGAACCTCTAGTTTCACCACAGTTCTTATAAGCACTTACTGCTGAGTAAAGGCCTCTTCTCACACGGACAAGGTTTATGCATTAATTAACCACTATTACCTAAGTGTGGGTGGACCCATGCTTCGGCACGAATGGGTCGGCTCGACCGGAGTAATATCACGGCCTCACAGAAAACCGGCGTAGTGCACAACAACCACAGCGTTGTTTCGAGTGAGGTTACCGGAGGCCAAACCCTTCCCCTCTCCAAATCCCTCCCCAATCCCAAAATCTTCAAATACCTAATCCCCAAAAGGTCGGCAACGCAATCGTAAGTCCCTTGCTGCCCTTATTACATAAAAAAGCCTTTGTCCTATCGGCCAATACAGAATTAGCAATTGTCACAATTCGACATTTAATTCTTAGCAGCTAATGCGATTGGTCAAAGTTAACTCGGTTAAGACTGGTAGCATCTGATGAGCAAAAAAAAAACGGTACTTAGTCCCCAATGAATTCTGAACTAATCTTTGGACTTATTCTAAAATTAAAATTAACATGCATAAACAATTTTTTTCGTTAGCTCAAGTACTTAATAAATATAGCGTGCTAGCTGACCTGGCGCCAATTTAGTTTCTTGACAAATTTAATAATCTCTAACTTCTAGTCATTCACAAGCCAGTTTGTATGGGAAACGAAATTATTATTTTCAGTTCTCAACGCGTAATTTTAGCATTTTTCTCATTTAACATTTACAAATAATTCAAAACTTATATCAACTGAGTCGGCCTAGCCGTTTTAAAATTTTAGCAACCGCCAAGAATACGAATTCATTTTTATATTATAAGAAAAAGAATAACCAAAATAAACCAAGTCTTCCTCTCCAGGAGGAATACCCACTCATGTGGAGTTGTGTATATGCAGGTATATGCACAACAATACATTTAAGTTTCTATTGCATTAGGGAAATTATTTGTACACTGATACACTGATTTGCAAAGTATAATGTCTAATGGTTGAAAATTAATAAATAAGTCTGGATTGGTCTTGGCTCTTGGCTTTTGACAGACACTTCAATATACTGCAAAAATCAATCTCAATGCGGTTTTATTTTGTAATTTTTCATGTTTATGTCACCAAGTCTTAAGAAGAATTCACAACTTCACGCTAACACATGTCTTGAAATAAGACAGTAACTTAAAATATCCTATGAGAGGCACCTTACTTTATCAAGTACAAAATCCCCTACGACAGTGTCATGGATTCGCCACATCGTGCGTCGCGCAATACTGCTTATAAATACGAGCCCCTGGCGTGGCTTGAAACTTATCGAGTTAAGTGAACATAATCAATGTATTATGTCCCATGAAAGGTTTAACATGAAACTATCAATGTATTAATAAAACAATAAAATTTGAGACTTTTTAAAGTAATTTTTCAACACTTCTGATTTAGTTGTTGTTAAATTAAACTCGATAAAATATCTCAATTATCACAATTTCAAAATATGACTGCAGAAATTTGTTTCGGCATGTGGTCAAAACGGCCTTGAATCCATTTAATACTGCAAATAGGCCATAATTAACAAAAATGCATAAAATAAAAATACTTCTGTAAAATTGGTTTGTGCAAAAATTAGTCAAGTATCACAAATTGCATTGCTTTTATAGGATATTGTTTTATATCAAATATACACATGTAACGCGCATCAAGCACTTTTGTAGTAGTACATACAAAACTATTTATTGGCGATCGAATTTGGAACGGTAGTATAAGAATGTACGTGGCTTACTAATTAATATGGCACCCATTCCGATGAAGCATACGAAGCATCGAGATTAGGATACCAATTTTGGCTCGGTGGGTTTTCTTGTATCGTGGGTAGTTGGTTCATTTTCTGAAGACGTTTCCTATAACGCTTGCGACTTTTTTTTGAAGATTTCACTGAAGTATTTCCCACTGGAGAAGGTTCTCTTGAAGGTGTTCTTGGCTCCTCGAAGCCAACTGGGGATGTTTCACGAGTTTCATTTGACTCCTTTACAAAATGTATTGGTGATATATTTCTTTTTGACTTTTTATTGAATGTCGGATAAGATTTTCTACCTTTGGGCCAAAAAGTAAGCTTATCTATTCCTAAATTCACTTTAAAATCAACACGTTTCAGAGTTTCGTACGATGTATTATCTACTGAAAGATGTACAATGTCGCCATCACTTACTTTTAAAATTTTAAACACCTTCCAATGCTCTGTATGAAGGCCAGGATTTTGGACACGAATTAATTCCAAAGCCATTGGAATAGAGACGCCCTCTTTGCTCGGTATTAATATTGACAAGACAACAGCCTTGGGGAATGCATTGTTAGACATTATTGAGAGATTTGCTTGAGGCCACGGCTTGAGTTGCGACACGATTTTCTCAAGCCATTTTCGAGTCTTCTGATCTTCGCATATCATGAGGATCCAACCTGATTTGTACGCACTTCCTAAGAACTTAGGCCCTTTGCCTTGCTTGCCAATCTTCACGATTTCTTTATTAATAGCTTGATGTACTGAGCTCATTTGTTTTTTGGTCATTGGAGTGACGTTTTGAATGCCAACACGAATTGATTGCGAATTTTCTTGACTATCGGTTTTTATAGTATTTTTTTGTGTTTTAACAACTCTATCATTAGAATTTTCATTAAAGTCCGAGTGATTATCACTATCTACTGGGGTATGTGGTTCATAAGACATCTCTCTAGAGCACCTTGCATCAAAATCGTCGTCGGAATCTAACGATATAACTCGTGGAGTATTAACACCCGGCAGAGAACGACAGTCTGAATTCGCGCTTCCACGGTACGAATAATTGTCGCGAGAAGGATTTGGCAGATTTTGATCATCATGATAATTTTGACGGTTAGCATGCCTTTTAAGATTCATTTGGTCTCGAAGATCCAGTTCAGGACGAAGATCCAATTGAGGATGTAGATCCAATTGAGGACGAGGCTCCAATTGATGACGTAGATCCAATTGGGGACGAGGCTCTATATTCCGTAAAGTGTTCAAAGAAGGATTCTCTGGATCATAAAGTTGGTGGTATTGGTATCTTTCATTATTATCGTAATAAGGCCGTTTTGCTGCTCTCGGCTCAGTCTGAATGGGCATAAATGCCTGTGTCTCCGTGTTACTTCTGGTTGAATACACGGGACTGTGTTCTATCTCCATTGGGTATTGTCGATCGCTCTGGGTGACTCTTGCATAATTTGTGTCTACAAAGAAGTCTCTTGCTACTTTACGAGGTGGCTGGGAACTATTACTAATAGATTCCATATCATCTATACGCCGTTTCCTCGCTTGGGAAGTACCAGCTGTGTCCCAATAATTCTGGTGAGAACTATCTCTTTCTATTATTCCCTGATTTGTATAAAATTCATTAGAACTGTAATTTGATACATAATTTTCTGGAAGACATCTTGGATCATTTGATGTAGTCTGCCAATTTGTGCATATATCATGTGAATTCCATCTTACTCCCTGCTCTTCCGCCCTTATGCAGACCGTGTTCTTAGGCTTCTGAGTCTGAACTTGAGGTTGAACTTGAGCGTTTCGATAGTTCTGCTGTTTTTGAGCTTTTGATTTTTTCTTTTTATTCTTCTTGATTGGAGGAGGTGGTATATGTACTACCGTCTTAGAATTTTTTCCATAACAATCCAATCCGGGAATTTTAGCACGTATATCATTCCAGGGCAATCGACATAAGGTCAAGGCTCTTTGGTGTTCAACATTAGCTCTGCGAAGTTTAATATATTTCTTTTTGTGAGAACTTCCAAGGGCCGACATGGTACCGCCGAAATCTGGGAGTCAAAAAAATTCTTCAGTATACCAGCTGTCTTTCTGCATATTACACAAATTTTCGTAATAAAAAAATATAAGCGGTTTTATTTATTTTTAGGTTGTATAATAATTCATAAACTAAATATTTGTTCATGTTTGCAAAAAATGCCAAAATGTTGCTTTTATTTATTATTTTATTTTATAACTAGCGGATCGCCCTTGCTTGGCATGGGCATACCACTACCCCGGTGTCTGTCATTTGTGTTGCAAGCGAACGGTTTCGGCACCGAAAGGGTTGTTAATTCCCGATATTCCCCTAACTTTTATAAAGTTTTCTATCGTAAGAACCTTCTCCTAACAATAATGAATACAACAAAAAAAGAATTAGCAAAATTGGTCCAGGCGTTATTGAGTTATGCGCTTACCAACACATTTCACGATTCATTTTTATATTATAGATATTTATTTTATAATTAATATTTATTTTAATTATAATTTATAATATTGATTGTAATTTATCTAAAGCAAGTGTTATTTTAGAGGAATATTTAATTGGCCAACCCCTGCCTACCTATTGTTAGAAGAAATAGAATATTGTTATTATTATTTTATTAAAGTACCTCTTACCCGCAGCGTCACTCCCATCATATGATTACCTACCCTACTCAATGTACCCTATGCTATCTACCATACTCTACCTACCTTACTTTACCTACACTATTCTACCTACCCTACTCTACCTATCCTATACTACCTACCCTACTCTACCTACCCTATTCTACCTAACCTATACTACCTACTCTATCCTATCCTCCTATCCTATCTTTCCTAAGTGGAGTGAGTAACTAACACAAGTTTATTTTATACATATAGATTTCTTTTATTAATTTTATTTAAAGTAATATGCAACTTCTAACAAAAATCAATTTTTATTTTATTAGGACATATGATGTATTTTTCAGTCAACTAGTGTAAATTTTCATTAAAGAAACAGCGTAAATGACACTCTTTTTCATTGAATACCTAAATTACATATTATTCAGTCTCTAAGCTAAAGATTAAAGGGATTGTCATGAGAAGTTTGTTGCTACCCAAATGGTAGGACAGGTTATGTTTTTTAAAGAATATTTTTTCTTTAGCTTCTTATGGACTCCTGGTAAGTGGGCATAGCATTGTTTATGTTACAACTGCAAATTGCACAAAAACTTAAGAGTTCCAAAATTTTTGTGCATGATATTAATTCTTTTTAACAAACTAGCTCCTCATTTGTGTTGCTTATTGCTTTTTTGGCTGCAACATATGCTATAGGTAGTTTGATCACATAATCCAATTTCTTATGGACAACCTTTAGATAGTAGCCAGTAGGATAACATAAAATATTATGACAGAAAATGGGAATTACATTAATAATACCAGAGGGCCTACTATGACATGTTAAAGCGTGAATCTTTCGGGAGAAACAGGGATGGAGCTATACACCTTTTATAGTTCTATCCCTCTTAGGCCTACAGGTAGGTAGGCCTAAGAGGGTAAATCTGCACCTTTTAAAAGTCGATTAAAAAGGATAGTTCACATAACCTCTCAGTATGCGAGTTATAAGGATTATCTATATAAGGATTACCTACCTAGCCGATACAAAGCGTAATTTTAACGTATTGTATGACATTAGTTTAGTGCACTTACAAGTAGTTTTATAGATTGATTATAAATGAAACCTATCGCAAAGGCAAACGTGTTTTATTTTAGAATAAGTTTAAAAATATCTTGTTATAACAAAATTTAACGTTTTCCCACACAAATAACGTTAAAAAGAAATTAAAAAGTAAAGATAAATAATAAACTCACCTTCTTCGATAGGATCTAAAGCTGTCCCGTATCGTACGAAGTTATCGTCGTCCGAATCGCTCATTTCTTTTATTTTGCTGACTCTGATGGTAGGTATTTCAAAATGTGTAGTTCGTGGAATTTATACCTTGCAGAAACACATTTCTTTGTCTTTCTTTTCATCGCACAATGTACAATTTGTTTGACATTTATCAGTGTCAGTCAGCATTTCAACTGTCAACCAGCTAAATCAGTGTTGCTAATAAAACAAATTTGCAACTTGCTGCTTGTATTCAATAAGGGATCCTTTACGGGATAGAATCTAGCCTAAAGTAATCATAAAAAATAACAGAAAGAAATAAAAGCACACGATATTACAAAATATACAGATACATACTCACGTAGGTAAGAGACACACTTGTGTGTCGTGTTGCCCCAACCCAAAGAACACCATGCTTTCATAGCTTAGAATTCGACACAACAAAATTAAATGTTACCGATAAGGTTTTGGTGCGGTCATGCGGTGCGACCCAACTCAGTAATATATTTTCTTTCTATTAGGCTAATTTATATTTAGAGAGGAAAGAAATGAAACAATTTACAAAATCTCAATACTTTATGTATCAATAAAATTATTTAAAATAAAATATATTTCACAACCAATTTAATTGTCATAAAAACAAATAAATCTTGGAGGTATATCACAGATTTCACATTACAATATACCTAAACAAATACATGAGATTTTTATAAAGGATTTTTGGCTATTTGGTTATTTTTAGTTAGAAGACTATTACAAACATTATACAATTAAATATTTAATTTATCATAAGTATTGAACAACATGGATAAAGCTCATTTTTTAGAGTCCTGCAAAGGTAAATTACATCATAAACTTAGATCAAAATATTACAAGCAAAAATAAGCTAAGCTATGAGCATAATTTATCAAACATTACTTTTAAATCAACACCTACAGAACTTCACATTACGAATCCAAAAAGCACACTAGCGCCATCATTCTAAGTTAATTTATCACCTAATAACTGCACTATAGCCTACAATGTTCTCATCCGTAAGCATGTCACCAAGCACATGCTGTAAGTTTGTAATTGTTCTAAATCTGTCTTCACCATCTAGGCACTCCTTTAGCAACCTCTCTAAATGAGGTTTTGTAGTCTGAACCTCTTCTGGTATAGGGCTTAGGTAAGGATCTTCATCTCCAGCTAAGATGTAACAGGCTGCCCAAATATTATGGTCACTAAGATGGTGTTTGCACATATTGTCAATGGAGAATGAGAATCCTGTTCCCGTGATCTCTCTGCTGTATCGTTGATACCAATCTGGTAAGTCTTGCTTTGGTGCTATATGCTTGTCCAAAATGATAATGTCCTCAAGATCTACAAAGGTAATGTCGTCTTTTTCGTTGGCCACTATGTTGTCCACAGACCAATCCATGAGGTAGAAACGGAATCTGTAATGAATGATATTTTATTTAGTTAAAAATATTAAAAAAAGTATCAGGCTTAAAATGTGTATAATTATGTTATATGTGTAATAATGTTATTTGATAAAGAGGCCATATTCCATGCCCTTTACTAAAGGAATCAATTCTATACCTACCCTCAACAAATTGCATTACACTGGTTGCAAGCTGAAGCCTTACAATAATAAAACAGATTATTTATCTAATACTTAACAAACCTATCATGTTTAAATGTGAAATCCATGGCAGCATCCAGGATTTTCTTAGCAAACTTCAGTTTCCGGTACCAGGATATATGAGTTAATGACGAAAGAGGTTCACCCTCATATGCTACTACCTCTACACGACCACAAACACCTGCATAAGCTGGTACTGGCCATCCACTAGACTTTTGCAACACCTGAAAAAAAAATCATAATAAAGCTTTTGGAGTACTATTATTAGATTAATTGAAATTTAAACTTTATTTACCTGCAATACAATAGGTTCTGGGTTAATACTTAGCATAGTCCAGATGTTGACAATATCTACCTGTTCTTTTTTGCTACTCAGCACAGGTGTTATGAAGTCATACACACTGTGAGCATATGGACACATTACAAGCCCCTTTCTTGGCCTTGAATCTGGTACTGATAGGTTGTACTCCACAAGTTTGATTAACTTGTTATCAATGTTAGAGGCATTCAGCAAATGTATTGGCTTGCAGTTTCTTTTCAAGTTGAAGGTCTTACATAAATTGTTATCAAAGTTCCTCAGCTCGGAATTATGGGCCAGTTTCTTCAAAATAACCCGCCTATTCGACCTGGTGTAGCCGTAATAAATGTTCTTCGTATTAAACATGCTCGACCATTTATGTGATTCCATTATTATTTGGTTGGAGTACAGCTCTGGACATACAGACACTCCGTAGCAAGCCGGACAACGACCTAAGTCCGTCAGTTGCATCACTCGAGGAGCTTTCAGGTCACCAAACAGAAGAACCGACACATAAAAAGAAATTGTAAAAGCGATCACCATCAAAGAGGCTCGTTTGAAAAATCGTCGGCGAAGCATCATTTTTTCATAAATTTTGTCATTCATGGTTAATGGCTAAATACTTAAAAAATAATTGTACTGAAAAATTATAACATATTCGATAATTTTCCGAAATTGTTTTTATTTATTTCAATGTTCAAAACTTCAGATCAAATACTCGCTGACTGTCAATTTCAATTAATTCTGTCATTCGATTTATTTTTTCTGCGACGCTGTATGTTGGTCAAATACCGTATATGTACTTTATTTTATTTGTAAATTTACTGTAAGATATTAGTTTATTGCATCGATTTACAATAAATTGGCTGAAAATGTTGTAGTTTAATTAATAAAATTAAAAATATCAAATATCTAAATATAAATAAAATAAAATATGTTTTCGAACGGCACCTCAATTGTCAATACCCGTTTCTCGCAAGTGTCAATTTGAATCTGTCAAACTGTAAAACGCGATTTTGCGAATCGCTGACGATTCATTGAAAAAATAAAGCAAAACAAAGCATAATTCAATAATTGATGGTGCATAGAGTGTTTCGTAATTGAACCAGTATTATTTTCATGTCAAGTTTAACTTCGGTGTACGTGATAGTTTCGTGTTTACATAGCCTGTGATCAGCTGTTTTTAAAGATGGGTTTTATTTCATATTTTATGGACAATTATACGGCGAGCATATACGATATAATCGGTGAGTGGCATTTTTATAGTGACCTTGTACTTTATCGACTTTATAAGTATGTAGAGATAAAAAATTCCATCCTTTACGAAACAATCCTCTTTCTATTTTTCATAACATTTACATAAAACTCCTGTTTATATATCATTTAGTTAGTGTTTGCATTCATTATTTATTCCTTAAACGCAGTTATTTCGATTTGAATTTTCATATGGATTTTGTCAATTCACCAAAAGTTATGTTGTGTGGAAATAATTGCATCATACTTACAAAGTTTCTTCATTTGACACTCTCACACATGTAATAATAAAGCGAATTATGTTAAGAAACATATCTACTTTTCACATAGATTTCAAAATGTTAACTATTAGTGCTGCACAATAAGAAAGGCCACCTTATACTTTTTCTATCTTGAATTGATTAATGAAACCCCAAAGGGAATGTGCCTTGTCTTATACCCTTGTGTATTTAATTATCACAGTAAAAAGATTAAGAAAAAATATCTTGAGGTAGGTCTTGGCTGTGGAGGAATATCGAGACAAACATTATCTAAAAGTAAGCTTTTCAAACTGATCCAGTATAACTATTAAACATTAAACAACTTTTTTAAATAAATATTAAGATGAAGACACTTAATTATTACAAAAGAACATCTTACTTTTTAAATTTTATTTCTTTGAAGCAGGGATTCAGTATTTTTTTAATACCTACCTATGAGTTACTAGTATTTAAACTGTAAGTACAGAAAACCATGCACACATACCTTGTACCAACACATTTTTTCCTTAACTTGTCCATGTCCTGTTGTAAAAATAAGTATAAACTTATACAATTTGAACTTTACATTACATTCATATGCAGAACTGTTAAGTTGACATTAGTGAAATAAGGAAAACCTGGTTTAATAATAAGAAACAAATACACAAAAGTATTATACTATAATATTTAGTAATTGAACCAGTTTAACGCACATTCATGCACAAGGAAAACCATAGAGTACATAGATATGAAAACCAAAAAATAATTGCTTAATAAACAATTAAGTTCAAACATAAACATAATACACATATGAGTCAATAATATTTAAATATAAATAATTAATAATAATTAATTTGTCTTTGAGGCCCCATCCCTCCACACCCCCATCCCTTCCCGATCCTTAAAATAATAATTATCCGAAATCCTTATCCTCAAAGGCCGGCAACACACTCATAACTCCTTTGGTGTTGAGGATGCTCAAGGGAGGCGCCGATTGCTTACCATCTGGCAATAAGTCTGCTCATTTGCCGACATACTCCAGAAAAAAAATCCTCGAGATAATCTCCACTCTTACTCACGTAAGACTATGGTCACCCGTTCCTATTCTCGTCCTACAGCCGAAGCCGCGGTGCATTATTGCGCTTGACCCACAACCCTAGCTGATATAAACTAATAACTGGCGTTACCTTAAATTAACTTCTACCTAAAGACTACCATCCTCTTTATAGAGAATTCCTTGGTTCAATAGTCTGTGAAAGCAAGAGAAAGTTCAATCTCAGTTAGTATATAGTATGCTTATCTAAAATAGACTTATCATTTATTTATCATCTTAATCTAAGTCTATATCAAACCTATTGTCACTAATAAAGATAAATAAAAAAAACAATAGTTCTTCATTTATTCTTTGCAATGCAAGCTAGTAATGTAATTAAATCTGCAAATCTTCATCTTTTATTTGATTAATCGCGTAACTATTTGTTTTGATAACCCGTCTAGTTTCGAGCCACACTGGGAGCTTATGATCATGAGCAGCAATTCGCAACATGTGACGACGTTGCAAACTTCGCGTCGAGCCTTTTTGATTGTATCATCAACAACTTTTTCTCTGTAGTAGTCTGGTTAGGTCGAGAGAGGTGCACATAATATCAAATTAATTAACCAGATTAGATACTCATATTGGTCATTTAAAAAAAAATATAGTTGAATGGGAGCCAACCGGGCACTGTGCGATTGCTGAATATCATTCCGAAAGTCTAAAACTTAATAATATGTTATTGGGACAACTCATAATTGAAGCCAAGATTAAGACTACAACGGCAGATGTACTTGCGACCTCTCGACATTAATAACTAAAAAAAATCCAAACTAATATTATAAATTCGAAAGTAACTCTGTCTGTCTGTTTTTTCTTCACGCCTAAACTACTGAACAGAATTCTGTGAAATTTGGTACAGACATAGTTCGGAACTCGAGAAAGGACATAGGATAGTTTTTACACCCATAATCTTCAGGAAGTTACTATTCCACGCGAACGAAGTCGCGGGCAAAAGCTAGTACTTAATTAATAATATTTACTTACCTAATTGAGTCCTCAAAATAAAACTAGAATTGGTAAATCAATTGAATCTTTTACCTTGGCCATCGAATATGTCAAGGATGTTATTACCTACTACAGCTACTAGCCTAGTTTACAGCTGCTGTTCGAAATTGAATCTAAATGCTTATGAAATAAAGGTTTAGTTTATCCAAGTTCACTAGCATTATTGCACGATTTCGCTCACAAAGTTGGTCCATTTTTTTATGTTGTAGTAGTTAACAATGTCAATGTTTTTACGCATATAACGCATAGTATGCATAATATGAAAGCAACACCTAACAATATTTAAGTAAAACTTAAATATTACTTATTTATTACTTAACTTATTATAACTATTACTTAACTTATACTGACTCCTTATTCCAGCAGCTAGGTACCAATAAAATATCGATCAAAATTTGACCAGCTATTCCAAAAATTAGCCGGAACAAACCACGGAAACAAACAGATAGACAGACAGACAAAAATTGTAACTCCCTCCCGCCCAACCAGGGAGAAGTCATTTGATGATTTTCCCCTTACAAAAAATAATAATTTAATAGTACTTGAGTTTCTTTTTTGAGTAGTGTCAGACTCTTACTGACAGAAAGTATCCGGTTCTTTCTCTTGCTTTAAGCCGAGCCTGCGTTAAATTCACGAAATTATTGCTTGCGCCCGCAAACATTAATTCACTTGAATCCTGGCCCTTGGTAATCCCGAAGTTTATTACTATAAGTATTTCGTTGTGGGATTCACGTCCCTGGAACGAGCCGGACTTCAGTGTCCCGGTGTTTTCATGGTTGTTTCTACTGAAGCTCCTGGCTTACAGAAGTTGCAGCTTTTATGGGTGTTTAATATACATATAGGCTCCTACCTGAGCTACAGTCACTTAAAATTTACAATAGTTCACAATGATTGTCATTGGACCTCATTTTATATGCAACCGCTGCAACTACGGAGCGAGAGAATACGTTGAATTGAATACATTGTGTATTTATTCCAATGACAATATAACCACTGGTTATATTCTCTTTGATTTATTTCCTCTGTGCTTCCATGTTGTGTTTAAAACTGCCAATAAATTGATATCATAGTTTTTACGCCTCGAACTAAGTGATACCACGGCCACATAAAAAGCCGGCGTGAAGCAACTGCGTCTCAAGGTCAAAGTCAACATCATTTATATCAATTAGACCCTTACAGGCACTCTTGAACATGAAACAAAACTTAAAGATGAAAATTGACAATCTGTCGGTCAGTCTTCTTAGTGAAGCTAATTGCTCGTTCCAAAGCGTAGATTCTGATTCCCGTTTCTCTTGCAATGTGTTTCAGCGTGTGAGGTTCTCGGAGGCCTAACCCTCTCTATACATATAATGTCGATCCATCTATGTATATGTATGACTAGTTATCGATAACAATAGTTGCCCTTTTAAAGCCTGTATCAATTATTATGTAAAACATAGTTGTTATATTGCGATATTATTGTTCTGCGATTGCTAAGATATACGAACTCTGAAGGTCTTTGTTCATGATAAGGCGTTGTAGCAACAGTTCATTGAACTCTTAATTCATAATAAAAATGTTTTTTTTATAATAACAAATAGGAATGACTTAGGCGGGTCGAGAAAGAGGTGTGATTGATAATAAGGATATGTTGTCTATTTCGCTGAAATATAAAGCAACTAGCTACTCTCGTGCGGTTTCACCCGCTGCTCAGCTCCATTTGATCGTAGCGTGATGTTTTATAGCCTATAGCACTCAGGAACCTTGTAGCTATCTATCAGTGAAAGAATTTTGGAAATCCAACCAGCGGTTCCAAATATTACCCCCTACATACAACCTTACAAATTTTACCTCTTTGTAATATTAGCATAGATGACATGGAGATCCCGAAAGTTTGGCATGGCATACATGTCCTCCGGAACATTTGCCCTTATACCAAAAAATCTGTTTTATGAACTTGGTACGTAAATCTAAACACTACGATAAAAGATTCATACATACAATTGTGACGCCTGTTATTATTGGTAAGCGGAGACTTTTGTATACCAAATGCCACGATTCGGACACATTTCTTATTAAAAATAACATTTCTTATTAATATAACGGTAACTTTAGCCAATTCTTCTACGATATAAAAGATATTTCGTCATCAGCTTTCGTCATCATCATCAGCTTTCGTCATCAGCATTATATTTCGTCGTCAGCAGCATATGCTGAGCAAAGGCCTTATAAGGACTTATAAGTCCAGGTTTCCTAATCGCGTGACGATTTCCGGCCACCGCGTGAGTGGTGCATGGGTCTGCGGAAGGATACCAAGGGTAGCTCGCCGTCTGACGAGAACCAGATCTGAGCGTGCAGCTGGACCGATGTTCAGCTGGGGCAAGCGTAATAAGTTATCGAAGCATCGGCCTGCAGCAGCAGAAGGAACGTGGTGGTTTTTAGTCAGTTACAGTCTATTACTCCTTTTATAGAAAAAATTTGATAATTTCCCCCCTTCAAAAATGTTTATTTTTCGTTATCGTTAAAACAAATAGGTACTTGTAGCGAAAGTTTTAACGAAAATGTTACTAACTATAAGTAGCACCTTGGAAATCCCATCCGATTCACCAGCCTTTAAAAGTTATTCTTGTTACACATACGTCATTTAGTTTCTAAGTAAGAGCCGAGTATCAAAGGTTACAAAATGGCGTCTCTCTGAACCTGTCACTGCTCACGTAAGGTCCAAAGTTTACCTAACTGTTTGACCGACACGTAACTTGTTGATCTTCTGTAGGACATACGGTGAAATTAAATGATTCATGTATCTGATGATTTTGTGGATAAGTGTATAAATAGATTTAGATAAACTTAATGCATGCTTAGCTAGCTTCTATACGTAGCCTCACCTGGGGCATATGTTTAAGATGATGTACTGTGATAGCTATAAATACTTCTTCGATTTAAAGAGAAATAAAAATCACCTACTTTTTTTGTAGCGGGAATACCCATCAAGTGATTTCTCCCGCCCTGGATATGGCAAGAGGAAATGACAGACTTTTACTGACTAAAAAACACCCCGTTCCTTCTATTCGGGACCGGAACCGCGGTATTTCATTGCTTTTGCCCAATTAGGCCCCCTCTGCGGTAATCTTTTTTTTGTGACGAGAAAATCATCACATGACTTCTCCCGCCCAGTCGGATGGGAATGTTAAGACTCTCACTGACTAAACCCCCCCGTTCCTTCTCCTAGTCTGAGCCGAGGTGGCGGTGCTTCATTGCGCTTACCCCGCAACCCCGGCTGAACATCCGCCCTATAGGCCCCATCTGTGGTAGTCTAATGGATATTATAAACTTAAAACTTTATAAAGATTCACTCTATCTATTGTAATTTTCTATAATCTACTGAATTTGAGTTTATCCCAGATTGCAAAATAATAAATATGGAGCCCAAAATTCCGTTCTGGACTTTGCATCATCTAAAAATAGACCACTGAACAATGTCCAATTATTGTATTCATTAAATTTTATTTATACAAACATTAATATGCTTAACCCAAATAAAATCAGGTTGCGTGATTCATAAACAAATCAAATTGAGTTAAATTTACATTTCATACATATAATGTGCAGTCTGCTTTTCCGTTTCTTTATGTGTTAATTCAAAAAGTATTTAATCAAAACGTTTATGTAACGAATGCTTGTTGTTGCGTTGTAAATAAGCTGTTCCATATACTATATGATCAATTTATTTACTTATACTATATGTTGTAGTTTTACAAGTATCAAACTTAAGGGCGTTGTTTGATTCAAAATACTATGTGGAATGCGGTTATTACGGTAGAAAATCTTTTTTATTTAATGTTTAGATTACGGATGGTTGCCTTCAAGAGCTGCCTAGTTTTATAAGTTAAAAGACTAGGAGGTGTGTGGGAAATTTACCTCGCTAAAACCTTCTCAATGACCACCCTCAGCAACCATAAAGGGTACTGGGCTCTCTTATAGAAATGCTGCGGATCCCTCATGGGGCATCACTTGTTGCGGCACATCCCTAGAATAACTAGCGTCGTGTACCGAACTACCGAATTGGGGACCAGGAATTGATTCATTTAATATTTTTTGCCTATCCTTTTGGAGGTGAAAAGACGTAGTTTTAATATAATATTATGCATACAAGTAAACAAGTAAATTAAACAGTTTGTTTTTGAACGTATGCTGTTCCCAGACGAAAGTTTTGCGCACAAAACGTTAATGGCCTTTATCACATTTAATGAGACTAAATCCGTACTGATATGCATAATTATACATAGAATACCTATTGACCGTCTCTTCAGATGAAGGTCGCCAGTTCAATTCCCGCGTCGGAATAAAACTTCCACGTTAGTATCGCGTGCTCACGAACAAAGAATTTCTTTTTGTGATTTTTTTGTAAACACGAATTTGGATTCAGGTATTAACATTTGTACCTAATGTATTCACATATATTTTGTCTTGCTGAATACTCTATTGCTCAAAGAATTAGACAAGAGATCCATAACGAAATCTGACCAACACGTTGAAAAGAAGTTTTGTGTTGCAAATTTTTCTTTATCATTCGTCGTGCCTTTGATGAAATGTGCTAAGAATGTAATAAAAGAATTAAAAATATTTTAGCTTTTACTTACTTCATCTACCTAGATGACAAATTCTATGGCAATCTACGGAACACATTATATTATTTTCTGAATATTGCACACACAACTCAAATGTCGTAAATTCCTAAAGAAAAATTAGAAATCAATTGTCATTATCTTTTTAGCTCCTGTCAATGTCAATTCGCCCGCCATCTTAAAGTAGGTTTTCCCGCCATATCCCGTAATCATATTTACGTCATTCAGCAAATGACAGATACGTCATAAAGTCATAAGTGATCGTTAAACCGAAAATATGTTTCTAGAAATTATTCTCAATCATTGTACGCCTTAAATAGTAGCCTTATTGGCTATTGTTTTAAAGGTTATAGAATGCCTTCGACATTTGAACTGTCTTTGATATGTTCGTTGCAATTTCTTGTACAATTGACGATGCTCCTTTTTAATTACAGTTTGGCAAAGGTCAAAGGAGTGAATTGTGATGTGTTATAATAAAAAGGTTTGTTAAGCTCATCTCTCATCTTGTTAAGTTAGAGCAAGGAGCAGACAGATAAAAATTTCTTTAGCCTTCAAAATAAAAAAAAAAAAAAAATTTTACATAGAATTTGTGAATCAAAATGTTTTGGAAGGGAGACTACCGAGCTATAATCCCTACAACATTATGTTTGACATTAAAAAAACCATAAAACTTCGCATTAAAATGCATCTAATAAATTGTGTAATTATTAGGTACATTGTTAGAAAAAATATTGCGTAACATCCATGATGGCGTAGGTAAAAATGTTCCTTAAATTGCTATTTTTACCATTTTTATCATTTTCCTCATATACATAATAATGTATACCTACTTTCTCTCCGAAGGTTAATTTATACACAAAGGAGTTTCTTACTCTTGCGAAATAATTTCGATTCAAATGAAGTTAGTTCCATAACGGTAAATAATTTAATTCTTAGTCATTTTCATTACCATAGCATTCGATTTTTTTTAAGCTAATTAGAATAATTTATAACAACGAACAGCAACGTTGAAGGTTATATTAATGTATATCAACTAGAATGCAATTTTAGTTCGCGATGCAATTTTAGTTAGGCATGTCATGTATAGCTATATAATTAATAATTTTATAATAAAAATCACTTTACATAGTCATGTCATCGAAAGTAATCAATTACCGCCAATGGAGAACGCGATATGTGAAACACCGGCCCTTGCGCAAAGGAGTCCAAACGACGTTATTTGCGGCCAGTACGCTCGGGATCGGGACGCGGGAACAACGGGCACAAACAATAAAAAAAGAAAATTAAAAAAATAAATAAACACAGCCCTACATTAAAAACACGCTTGTCTATCTTTGAGTCATTAGATAGATAATAAATGCGCTAGGGTCAGCACATAGCTTGCTTTCATTCCAATATCATTCTTAGTCGAGACATCGCGTCAATCATACGCTCTTCGTTTTTATTTTTATAAATTATATTTTTTCCAACATGCGCCCTCTGTATGCAAATTAAGTATCAGTCGGTCGTCGGGTTATCGGTGCATTCGGTTTTTTATTTTGTTTTATGAAATAAAAAAAGATAAGGGCTTCGGAAAGATGGTGAAGAATCAGTGTGATGCTCGGCCAGTGAAAGCTTACATCATGAGTGACTTGCTGAAGAAGTTCGACAGTGATACGAGGAACGATGTCGTTCAGATTGCCGTCGCGATTGCTGGATTCTATCTGGGAGTTTTCTGCCGTATGTATTTTTTGTCAAGTGTATTTTTTTATTCTTTTTTTTTCGGTTTTTGCTCAAACACTAGTAGGTATATTGTGATATTAAAAATGGAAAGCGCATGTATAATAAGATTATTTCGGTAATTTAGTACTGAATGTAAATTTATATTGTTATTTGAGAAAACCGCAACTCAGTTCAGTGAATTTCCTCGTGTCTCAACGCGATATTAGCAAATACCACAATAGGTAGGTCTACTATTCTCAACAAGGTTTGCCCTTAATAATATTGATTGACGGTTTTTATAGTCACTAAACAATAAAATTTGGAACCTGTTAAAACATTAGGTACATTTTTATTTAGAACTGTACAGAAAAGGTGATGCCTCATCATAAGTTGACCCGTAAAAGGATCTGCATTTTCTATTAAACAAAAATGAAATTATTCTTACCTTTTTTAGACCTACTAAAACTGGTATTTCAAAGCTATTTGTAGTTTACTCACATTAATTTTAATAGGTAAAGTAAGGGCTCTTAATATTAGGGTCTACGTACAAGGATGTCGCAGGCAGGTGGACCTAGGTCCGGTTGTAATGACAGCTTAACGGACGGCAGCAATTTTTTTTTACATTTTTCGCATTAAATGCAATTTATATCGGACCTCCGTTGTATACTGGCTGGAACAGGTTAAGTGATACTGTTTGCGCGCCTTTTTTATCTATGACATTTAAGGTAACGGTTTCGAAAATATCTATGTGGTAATTACCTACGGTAATTTTCCTTTTCTTCTTCGAATTAATGATTATTTAGACTAAATAGAATCTAGTAATTACTGTTTTACTACGTAAAATATTAATTGGTTACTTATTTTAGATAAATGATAAGTGATTAGTAATCAAGGTAAAAAAAATACATCGACAATATTTTTTTTTATTTCTCCTCGTATAGAAACAAAAAGAAATGTATTGTTTTAATTCTGCCATTATATCATACGCGACTTCAATGAAAATTATCACATGCCTAAGTTCAAGTGTCATTGAAATAATCTAAACTTAAGTAATTATAATAAATTACATTAAAAATATGGGTATCCCGTTACAGTTTTTCAATGAACAGTGTCAAATTCGATTTTTTTGATTTTTTATAGTTTAGTCTGTTATAGATTATAAATGGAATCAAAAGAACCTTCTTAGTGTTAAAGTCAGTATTTTTTATTTCTGAACGTGGCCTGTTAAACGTTTTACCTAAATAGAATAAATATATAAATTTAAACGAAAAACCTCACGTTTATAAACACACGTGCTAAAACCTAATTGTTATTATTAATTGTATTTTAATTCAAATGTTATATAAATAAATGTGTACATATTAAAAGTGTGTCAATAGATTACGCCGTCAGCATTTTATTTTCACGTACATAGAGTACCTACGTCGGTAATGTTAATAAAATTCTGTAGTATGTACAAGTATATGTACGTACCTACTTATAAATTTATTTATATACTTAAACGACCAGGGTCGCAGCGCCAGTCCAATAATGTTCCGCGCCCATGGCTCGGAGTAATAGAAGGAACAGGGTAGTTTTTAGTCAGTAAGAGTCTGACATTTCCATTCGCTCGTACCTAAGGCGGGGGAAGTGATTGCCTTATGAAAAAAAAAACATTAAAGGTACAAGGTTACCGGAGGCTCAATCCTTCCCCACCCCAATCCAAAAATCTCCAAATTTCTAACCTCCAAAAGGTCGGCTACGTACTCGTAACTGATTGCTTACCAACAGGTAACCTGTCTGCTCGCTTGCTGTCTTATTACATAAAAAGAAAACATTATTTACCCCTTTTCGTTCGATGCTACCCATAGGCCTCTTTCTGACAGCACACCATTGAGTTCGATCTTCAACTCTTCTTCAGTTTCCAGATATTGCTACAACACTTAGGCATTCTTTAAAAAAAAGATATTTGCCTAGATTTTAAGATTAGAACATTCTCAGTGTTGCCAACATAGCCAGAGACAGTGTTGAAAATAGAAAAAGGAATACTTACTTTTTTTTCTTGTATTTGATTGAGACTTTGATATGTCAATTATTTGCTTGTGGCTGATGTATGATGATGATAAAAAAAATACTGCAATCGAAGGACTATTCCATTACTATTTTTGCATCCTGTCCGTACTAATTAAATATTAATGAACCTCATAGGCTCACACCTGCAGTTCTCTCGATTCTACTTAATCGATAATAATCTCGATTTATACTCGTAAATACTCGTCTCGATTATTGGATCTAAAGTTAAAACTAAATATTATTGCTATGTACAAAGTTTTAATCGTATTATTAGTATTTTTTTCTCTATTTCAATGTTTTTTATTTTGTTTTTTTTTTTGGCATCGCTACAGGTTGCCTAAAAACTCACTAATAATAACAGTACCAAAGCGTACTGAAAATGTAATACATGTAAAAAATAAGTAAAATAAATACTTGAAAGGAAAAAGTGATAACAAATTCTATAAGTACGCTAATTTGGTTTCGCTATCATTTTAAGACTTTTCTAATTCTATTATAATTGTACCTATCTATACTACAATTTTAGAATTGAATTAGAATTTTTAAAACAATTTTTAATCCTTCCGAACTAATAGGTACTATTACCTAAAGTAGATATAAGGAACGGGGAGTTTTTAGTCAGTAAGAGTCTGGCACTCACTCTCGCCTCACCCTGGGCGGGAGAAGTCATTAGATGATTTTGATATTGTGATGTAAAAAACCAAAAAAAAAGCTATTTATATTTCTTTTAAACTGTCGTCCTGTCATGGCGATCAAAGTGCGATGAGAGTGAAGTCCTAAATATTTCCCAAGCCTTTGTAAACGTTTTTGTCGAAAATTTCTTTACGTAGCGTTATAAAAATTGTTTACTGTTCAGTCACCTTTTGATTGTTTATTTTGAAAACAAAGGAAGGAACCGTTACAGGTCGTTCCGTACTCACGTATTTGACTCAAGCGCATGAATTAGATTTTAATTTTATTTACTTACTTTTTATTTTTAGGTCAAAGTGTTGTCCACGTTTTTTTCGTGTTTCGAGGTTTAGTAATTTGCGTATTTTTTCCAACATAAAAACCTTAGAAATATTTTTCAAATTTTGAAAATTCTTTGGGCTGATTTTTCAATGTTCATATACGTAAATGTTATATGAAAAATAAAATTGTTGCTGTCACTGTCCTATACAAACATTCTGACTCGACAGCATCATAATTATTTCACAGATAATTTTGTCTAACCGTTGAAAGTTCAGCCCTAAATCTCCTTAACTATGTATTAGAATCAGTTTGTCTTTAATTTGAAACTTGGAGTTGTTGTTAACCATGCGATAGATTATATTTGAAAATATATTTAAATATATTTTCAATTTGAACAAATGCAACATGCGCGGATGCATTCACGTTTAAAAATAACACAAACATTCTAGATGTTAGCAGTTTTAATCCGAAATCTCAAGTAAAAAACAAAAAAAAAAACAGAGCCAGAATGCCCGATAAAAATAGTAGGTAAGTTATAAGATAAAAGTAAATAAAACTTTATGATATCGTTATATGTATTTATTATCTTTAGCATATACATACATACACACATACATACATATAACTCTCCGTGTTCTTGAACTTGATCGTAAAAACAATTTGGTCACTTTCAATGACACGCGAGACGAATTATTTTAATAATAGTCCATTATCTGCTATTCCTATGATATATGTAATGGATGAAAAGTATTGCTAAATAATTCTAAGTAAATATTACTAACAGTAACACTATTCATTCTGTGAGTTTCACGGTCCCTTTAAAAGCTGACAACGCCCTTAAAACTCTTGCTGCCCTAAAACAAAACAAGATTTTTCTTGAGGATAGGTCTTTTTTATGAGATAGGTCGGTAAATGAGTAGACGGATAACTTGATGGTAAGCAATCGGCGCCGCCCATGGACACCCGCAATACAAAAAGAGTTATGAGTGCGTTGCCAGCCTTTTGGGGATAAGGGTTTCGGTTTTTTGAGGATTGGGAAGGGATGGGGAAAGGGCGATTGGGCCTCCGCTTTTCCAGTAATCTCACTCACATGGCAAAACACGACACTATTGTTTCACGCCGGTTTTCTCTAAGGCCGTGGTATCAATCCGGTCGAGCCGACTCACTCGTCCCGAAGCTTGGCTCTCCCACACTTGAGTCACAGGTCTAAACCATTGAGCTAGTTTTTATGTTTACGTTTTACGAGCCCCGCACCGCTCGGAAACTAACGTGAATAAGCTGTATATTGTATTGAGACTTAAAAGATAAACAAATATATATAATATACATAGTAGAAGAAAAACATTTTGTAATTCACATAACATTTTTCTTTTATTCTATTTATTATCATGTGACCGAACGGTCTGATTATAATACATTGAATTTAAACAGACCATTGTTCTTTTTTTATCTATAACCTAAAGGTCTGATTTGAGTCGAGGCTTGAGGTATCTTGGCATCTATATCTATGCCCAAAAGACTCAAATTTCCAATTCGACAAATATCACGTTAAGTCGCTTTTCGTAGACAACTCTCAAATCAGTCACTAAACAAGTAAAAAGTGTGTTTTATGAGTGTGCAAATATTGATGACTAGGCTAGTTAAAGGGTTTAAAGAATTATACATCTTACCTTTAAGAAAGTAAGGTTTAAAATTATAACCCCTTTTACTTTTAAATATATACTATCTCTAACATAAAAAATAGGTAAGAAACTTTTTTTTTTAATATTGTAGCAGGTGCAATTTATTATGCCTGTGTAAAGCGGCCATATTGAATAATGTTGATGATAAAAACTCCTTTAGTTTCAAAATGTAACGATGCGGATCGTGGTAAAGGTTACTTGTCTAGACGAAATTATTGTTGGCTCTCTATGATGGGCTTTATAATAAGGCTATGTCCATAAAGATAAATAAAATTCACTCGGATTAATTTCTTAACTCTGTAATATTGAGTCTTATGGAAGCATCCGCACAGGTGATTATTTGATTTTATGACGTGAGGATGTGCGGAAGTAAATCAGCTCAAATTTTATTTCGCTGTGCACACATGCTCTTACTTGTACCTTGTATATAATTTTAAATTATAAATAACGTCTTTTAAAAGAAAAAAATATTAAAATGACAATACTTTACATAGTTCTTTATATGAAAGGTCGGCAAAAAAGTCACTGTTTACTTCATGGTAACTTCAGAGGAGTTCCAACTAAGTTGCCGGTTTTAGGGATTTATAGATTGAAAGGGGAAGGATTGGGCCCCCGGTAACCAAACTCATATGGCGAAACTCAACGCTGTGGTTGTTTCACGCCGGTTTTCTGTGACGCTGTGGTACTACTCTGGTCGAGCCGACCCATTTGTGCCGAAGCATGGCTTTTCCACACTAACTTTGCCTTTTACTTCTTTTGCATTTGTTAAGACCAGAATTTTGCACCCTGTCGTGGGGTTTTTAGGTCAATAGTTTCTAATAAAAAATCTTACCGTTATTTTTACATAACCTGGTGATAATAACTTACGTATCTTTTTCTCTTCTTGTATATTGATAATAAGATCAACCAACAAGTAACAGATTGATTTCAAATAGGTTATTTTGACTGACTAGATATTGCTGTTGCGGTTAATTCTGCGCTTGATATTTTTTATTGAGAATTTTAATTTAATTATTTCTATGGAACTAAATATTCTAGGAATTTTTGTTGGCTATCGATTGAGTTTTTGACCTTCGTTGTGTCGACTACAGTAGTGTTTTAAATGACCAGCATGATGTTTTAAAAGAATTCGCTTTCGTGTTGCAATGAAGCTATTTTCCCTGTTTTCTTTATATATTTAATTATATAATTTTCTTTAACTAACACGAGATTAGCGATCGAGCAAGAGAACTAGCGATCCGCCCCAACTTCGCACGGGTGCAGTTTTCATACTATTTTTTTTACAATTTAATGGATGTTATTAAACATTTAAACCTTCCTCTTCAACTACTCAATCTTCGTTCGTAATTTTAAAGACTTCAGCATATATAGGGACATAGCGACTTTATTATATACTATGTAAGGAATTTTTTTTTTAATTGGCCTAAAAATGCATATCGCAAGCTTATCGCGAAGGCTGTTCACACGTGATCTGAAGATGATTTGTAACCGCTTCCGAGTTACTCAATACAAGAGATAAAAACGTGTAGAGATAATATTATTATATTATGTACTTGAATTGATGTTTAGAAATGACAAAGGGTTTTGAAGACTGATCTAATAAATGGATAAGGATGATTGTGACTTATCACGTTCCTTTATTAATCACCCATAAAGAATAATTGCGCATTTGTACAGAAATTGTAACGCAAAATGTTAAAGAAAATGACTTATTTCACACTAGTTCCCGCCTGCGGCTTGAATTTGACCAATAAAAAGAGACTTTTAAGAAATTGGTGGCTTTTTGTATAAATTTTTCGCAAAATTATTGACCGCCGAATTCGGTCTTTAGGTACTTAAAATGTTCAGCCGGGATTGTGGGTTATAATATAAGCGCAATGAGTGAGAGAGGGAGGGTTTTTAGTCTGTAAGAGTCTGTCCTTCCTTCCCGATCCTGGGTGGGAGAAGTCATTTTTCGATGATGATTTGATATGATTTTCCCCTAACAAAAAAATAAATAAAAGGTTCTTAAAGTGTTGGAACCGAGAAACTATTTAACTGATTTAAAAAATATGTGTTTTTATTTCAAGCATTTTTTTTATATGTCACCGTTTATCTCCTGTACTCCGACTTATTTATATTCGATTTTAAAAAAGCAAAAATGCCTAAAAAAGGGTATGGCGTGCGTGTCCAATTTGGACAGAAATTAACAAATTCTGATCACAAAAATGTGCAAGGTATTCCAGGAACTCCTCAAAAACCAACAGAATAAGCTCGGAGATAAAGTTAAAGTGATTTTAAACCTTTGACTTTTCTAAGTGACTTCAAAAAGTTGAACAGCATGTCCTTTTTTTTGTTAGGGTAAAATCATTAGATGACCACTTCTACCCAGGGTCGGGTGGGAGCGAGTGTCAGACTCTTACTGACTAAAAACCCCCCTGTTCCTTCTCCTGCTCTGGGCCGAGGTCGCGGTGCCTCATTGCGCTTACCCCGCAACCCCGGCTGTGAATAGCATGTCTGATGTAGCCTGATGGATTGTTTGATGTGCTGTCTGAGTAACTTATAACCATGAGGTCTATCTGTGGATACTAACCTTAGAATCACGTTACCTCCAGACGGTCTCGAGACGATAATTTTAGGTTATCTCGATTGTCACAATTAATTTTATCTAATAACGCCGGTGTACCGTGACATTGTGCTCCGGACTTACTTTATCTGGGTTATAACTATATGTAGGACATATCTTGGTAACAGTATAAAGTGTTTAATTCATAGAGGCAGTGGTGTAGCTTCAAATAATAAATAGGTCCTGTGTCTGTAGTCTAATCTTTCGTGACTGAATTACGGTTTTCGTCTTACTTGCGTAGATGTTTGACAAGTTACCTCGACTAGTTTCAAGCCGCGCTGGGGGCTGATAATTATGCGCAGTATGCCTCAATTTGCGAAAAACGATGTGCCATGCGACGTGCAGCCAACTGATTTCATGACTACAGGTTTACGCTCAAGCACGGCGAATTTCCTTTGTTGAGTGAAATGTGGATCTGAATAATTTGTTTATTGGCATATGTCTCTAATTTCATAGATAAGAAAATAAAATAACATTCTGTTGACACGACCGTGAGACAGTAGACGCTACGTTCTAAAATTTTTGATCCCAGAAAGATTCTAATGAACTCTATTACCAGTGGTTAGATAATGAAGTAACCTACTTATCTATTAGCACTTACACATGACATCATCCCTACCTATCTTGGGTAACTGCTGTATGACAAAATGTAGTTAGGTAATTCGATTCAGAATTACTATGTGCCTTCTGAAGACCATTGTTCATAATTTCTTTTTGTAAATAAATTAGCTTACCTTTAAAATGCTAGCGGCGTTTCCTCTTGGGCTTTGAATTGCCCGATGACTTTGGCAATTTTTAAGATATACATCCAAATGGCGAAATGTATTCAGTGTGGACAACTAAAGATCGGATTTTCTTCAGTTGCGGACGCTGATAATGATGATGATAGTTAATCTCTGAGTTTGGGAGAGCCATGCTACGGCACGAATGTGCCGGCTCGACGTTAGTGATACCACGGCCTCACAAAAAAACCAGCGTGAAGCAACACTTACGTTGTGTTTCGTCGTTTGAGCGAGATTACCGGTTGCCCAATTCTTCCCCCCCCCCCCATCCTAAAACCTCAAATCCTCTATCCTTAAATCCTTTATAACCCACAAGACGCCAGCAACTCCCTTGTAGTAACTCCTCTGGTACTACGAGTGTCCATGGGAGGCGCTGATTGCTTACCATCAGATAATACGTCTACTCGTTTGCCGACCCATGACTTAAAAGAATGTCTGTTTCCAACTTATTCATATCACAGTTATACTCATTTCCAATCAATAATATCTCTCCATTATAAATCGTAATTGTAAATATTTTGTTGGCGAAAGGAAAAATAAGATTATTCAAAATATTTGTTAAGATAATGTTGCTTATAGTTTTACGGCTATCTACAATTTATTAGTTGTTTATGGGTGTATATCTAAGTGCATATATTATGCAATGCTTCGTACATCTTGTGTGGACCTGTTAGCTTTGAGCTTGCGACCTTGCTCCGAGTCAAGGTCTTTTCATACCTATCTTTAGCGTCGTGATAAAAACATTGCGTTTTGTTCGCAATTTTTTATGTAATTTAAAACGCTACTGTACATATAATTATGTATATGTTTATAACTATCATCGTCATCATCATCATCATCAGCAGTCTATAAGTGCCCAATGCCCACACAAAGGCCTCTTCTCACACGCAGAAGGTTTGAGCATAAAAAATTTTGAGAGTTGAAAACTATAAAACTGTACATAACTATAAAAAAATCCTTGTTACGATATTTTTTTCAAGTACACTATCGAATGGTTTCTACACTAGTGCCGATAAAAAGTTCCATGGTCCGATTCCAAAATTAATTTTGGTCTCAGGTAATCAGATAAATGATGAATAATCTCCAGATAAATGTTTTTAACATTTACAGTTTTGGCGCGAAACATGCGGCGTGCACACCTCTCATGCATGATACTGCTTTTCTTTCTTTGTTTACCAATTTCTTGTATTCTTGCCAGCCAGGAAAAAATATTTTCGCTGTTAATGCGGTAATCGACCTCAATGCTTCAAACTGTGGAATGGAATGCACCAGTTTCAAATTAAGAATTTAAATCCATATTAAGACGAATGATCTGTAATTAATTATTGTTTGTACGAGAAAAAACATGTGTATTTTTGTTTAATGACTTTTTGTGACATTTTTCCTTATTTATACCCAAAATGATTTTAAAGGATAAAGATATTTTTGCACTTTCCTGGTATTACTGATGTGTGTAATTTGAAATAAGTCAACCAAAGACTTAACAAACTTCACCTTTGCAATGCTCTTTTACCAGCAGCCAAAAAAAAAAGAAATGGTTAACTTTACAAAGAATACTCGATATTTACAATTACTCAAAAATAGTTAAAATAGTTAATTTTTGGATATGCCAGACTCTGTCTGTCAAAATTTATTCCAACTGAACCATACATTTATTCGAACGTCAAAATTTTGATGACAGAAACTCGCTTTTGGTCGTTTTTTAAGAATATAACCAGTTGCAACTGGTTTTCAAGGTTAAATGCATTTATACATGCTTGCAATGCTTGCATGGTTGTTAAATCTTCATTCAGCATGCTAAATTTTTGGTTGTTTTTGTAACCAGAAAATTACTTAGAACAAATACTGGAAGCTTTATTGCATATTGACATGCAAAAACTAGATTGAAGTCATAGCTGCAAACGCTAGCATGTGAAGCTAACCTTAATTATAATTTCTTCAACCGATTTTGGACTTTGTTATCTAAGTTTTGAAATGGAAAATGTGCGTATACTCGCTTCTGCCAGCGGCTCTTTTTAGGGTATAAATGACTTCTCCCACTTTGGTTGGGACAAGAGGCAGTGTCTCTTACTGACTAATAACTGGTCTGCTTCTGTTCGGGCGGCGAGGTACATTTTAATCTTCTGAACTTCTTAATTTTCGAATTGATTCGGATGGAATATCTTTCTTTACTGAACAGTAAAGAAAGATTAAGAGTTCTTCTTAGACCTATCTAAAGGAAAGATTATCATTTTTTTTGTAATGAACAGATGGCGCTGCAATCGCTTTTGAGGTCTTGTTTATAGATGTTTCTACTTATTAAACAATTATGTTTTGGACCGATTAATAATTAATGAATACATACAAAATATTCGTTCGACTAGCCAGTTTGTGATACGTAGTAAAATATAGAAAAATGTTTACCCAATTATCTTTAAAAAATCTTTTTTTACATTTTCTTATCATTGTATACCTTTGCGTTATCGGAAGCTCCTCATTTTCATAATCAATGTCTAAGCCAGAGTTATCGGGTATTCCACCTATCTGTCAGTGCCCCATAATAATAGGTATGTTTGTACACACTATGCACTTGCATTGCACCTATGCACTTTATCGGATTTTTTAAAGAAAGAATTTTCTGCTAAAATGTTGGTACGTGTGCTATAAGTGCTTTTACAAATTATTTTTTTAATACAGTTTGATGTGCCAGATTCGGAATAACACATCTTTACACTTCGCTATCTCCGAAGAAATCTTTTTATAATTCTTGACGCGGAGAGGAAGAAAAAAATGTCTAACAAGCTACTCTCGCGCGGTTTCACCCGCTGCTCAGCTCCTTTTTATCGTAGCGTGATGTTTTATAGCCTATAGCACTCACGAACATTGCAGCTATCTATCAGTGGAAGAATTTTGTAAATCCGTCCAGCGGTTCCAAAGATTACCCCCTACGTAAGTGTTGTCGAAAAGACGCAATAACTACATCTGGACGTTAAAACAAATTGACACTGTGTGACTTAAAAAAAACTCATTAATAATTTGATTATTTACAGTGTGCATAACCACAGAAATTCGGTCAGGGAGCAACGTCTGTGCTACTTAGGTATTCATTGTATTTATTTCAAAGTTACAAAAAAAGGTATTGACCCTGTTTTGTGCATTTTGCAACTGCATTTACACGTAAAATATAAGTAAAGCAACAGTAGTTTAGTAATATAAGTTCGATGCCCTTGAAATAATTCATTTACATAAACATATTGAATAATCATTTTATTAGGAAATCGTTATATGTTATTGCCACAGATAAGTAAAACAAATAAACATAACTGTCACATTAAGGCGGGAAACCATGCGCGACGCATGCGCCCTGCGTGCTCGGGTCACCGTGCCAATAGTGCATCGAAATAAACGCAATTTGAGTACCGAACCTTAGTACTGTATAGTTAAAGTATATTTTAGAATAAGTGTCTGTTTGCGAGCAGACGGTTCATAGACGCTGATAAAACCCGGATGTCCCGCCATGATTGTAAAAAAATAATGTCATTTATTTTCTGTGCTCTGTATCAACTATCGCGTATCCTGTTGATATCGATTCTATTCGTGTAATGATGTTGAGTTCATTGTCGTTGATAAATAAAAGGGACTTGGGAATTGGACTTTAGTCTCTGGAAATTTTTATATGCGATATCCAGACTGATATATTTTTTTTTCTATTATGTTAACGGGTGATTTAATGCGGCCTCTGTTATTTTTATCTTGAGGCGTAATCTTTAATGGGGTTGACCTAACCTTGCGGTTTAATACTCGTTAGTCTAGGGTTTGCAAAAATTTTTGTTTTATATCTTAGTCAAAAACCTTATTTAAGATTTCCTGACAATCTCCAGAGGGGCCGATGTACAGCCGGGGTTGCAGGACAAGCGCAATAAGGTACCACGGCCTCCCTAGAGCAGGAGTAGTCACGCCTCACTCTGGACGTGAAAAGTAATTTGATGATTTTCCCCTCATATAAAAAGACTAGACAATATTTTTTTAAACACTGGCTGGAGGCCTACATATTGGTCAGCAATGTTACCAACATTACAGTCTGCAATTTTAAAAAGCAATATGATAAAATAGCCAAAACCATGTCTCACCACGATGACTGCGAAATGGAGGCACCCGTTGTTACGGTTTTACGGGTCCAGAAGACGTTGGCGTTGCCGGTTTGGGGCCACATCCTTGACTTCCCCCATCCACAAGCTTTCAATAACCTCGCTCACAAAAAGAAATGCAAAAATCTCTCACGCCGGTTTTTCTAGGAGGCCGTGGTTCGTGGTACCAATCGGGTGAGGCAGCCCATTCGAAGTGAAGCATAAGTCCTACAGTCAAAATTATCAACTTCTCCATTTTCAATTTCGAAAACAGTACTTAACGGGTTTTTGTTATTTATAAAACTAGTAAGTACGCAATGCCTAACAAAAATTATATGAAATTACCGGCCTATTGTAAAAACAAAGAATAGCCGAAGATAATATCCGTACAAATTGCTTGAGAACCTACGAACGCATATAAAGCTATCCTAAATTAGTCAATAAAATTCAAACTTTACTACATAGCGGTACGGTAGAAAATGGTTAAAAATGAAGTCATTTTAGAGTAACTCGATGTGCTTCGGTCTGTACATTTATTTGCGATTATGGCAATTATTGGATTAGGCAAGGTCTCCGCGTTTCCTTGGAGTTTAATACCTAAGTGCTAGCAAACCAGCAATTTTTTATTATTTTCTAAGATTTATTGTTACGTAATTAAATTAGCACTAAATGTCTTATTATTAGGTGTGTTTTTCGGAAGACCTGCAATCGGACCTATAAGCGGTAGACGGAAGAATATTTTTTTGACTTTTTATAAGAGGCGGAATCAGCTTTGAGACTTTTTACTTTATCTTCTGTCTACGTGTTTGAAATTTATTACGCACCATATAGAATGCGGTTTAAGTTTTGTTTCAAATCTAGCTTACATGAGATCTTAATATTATATTGATTCATGTTTTTTAGTCCATACACATATGGAACACACATGTTCCACTTTGGGAACGCCCCCATCTAAAATCTTGACATTTTCTTACTTATACTGTTTGTCGATTGACGAGGAACTCGAATAGTTTCGAGCTTCGCTAGGGGCTCATAATTAGCGCTGATTTATACCTTTTTATACCTATAAACGCATTTATTTATGCAAATAAATAATGACTTATTCTCTTTGTCTATAGTGGAGTATGTGGACACAGAGTACAGCCTATGGCTGACGTGGTTCCTGATGCCGGTCATCGTGACCTTCCTCCTGCCGGCAGTCATCATCGTCCTCATCTACATTAGCGCTATCATCTTCCATCTCTACAGGCTATACAGGTGAGTTTATTTATCGAATTTTACGGCTAACTCATGTCATGTGAACTGTTCGAGAAAATCTCTATTAATTTCAAGTATCACCGAGACATTAAGTGTGGGAGAGCCATGCTTCGGCACGAATGGGTCGGCTCGACCGGAGTGATACACCGGCCTCACAGAAAACTGGCGTGAAATAACCACAGCGTTGTGTTTCGCCGTGTGAGTGAGGTTACCGGAGGCCCAATCCTTCCCCTCCTCCAATCTCTCCTAAATCCCTAAATCTTCAAATCCCTAATCCCTAAAAGGTCGGCAACACACTCGTAACTCCTCCGTTGCGAGTGTCCATGGGCGGCGCTGATTGCTTACCATCAGGTAACCCGTATGCTCGTTTGCCGACCTATTAAATAAATAATAAAAAAAAAGACATGAGCTGCGCTGTAATCTGGTACTTTTTTTTACTCCTTTATTTTTACATTCATATTATCTATTTTAAATCGATTTAAAAATTTTGTTTTGATAGTTAGACGACATGTTCTGCCCTTGTGAGCAGTTATTTGTTCGTTCGTGTAAATTTTTTTGGGGCCAGACTTAGATATCTATTTTTATAAGCACCTCTACCAAATTACCTCAATCTAAAATATTCGCACGCTTAGCTCATATTCATTCATTTTTAAAAGTCTAAAAGAGAGACTTTTCTTTATTTTATTCGAGAGTAATTAAATTATATTCTAGAACCCTCGGTAACAACCCAGACATATTAGCTCAGCCTTATAAATTATATAAATGGAATAAAAATGATCTTAAGTTATCACAGAGCAGAGGTCTTTCTTATAATGCTATTGAGAGGAATATTTTAAATTGTGCCAATCAACAATCACTGCGTTGCCGCATGAAACTATTTTTATAAAAACACAGATAATAAATAACAATTTACCTTAATTAAGTTTTTTTCAACTTACCAATATTGTGAGGCATGTTATGTAATAGGTACTGGCCATGCAGTACTGCAGAACGGCAATTTCATAGGTAAAGATCTATTATTATTTTGTTTGTATACATATGTTCCTGTAGTTGAGTTTATGAATAAATTCACGTGGGCAGAACCCCGGGTAAAAGGTGGGGTAGGTATATATGACCATTTAGGTGTGGGAGAGCCATACCTCGATACAAATCGTCCCCCAGTTCAACCGGAATGATACCACAGCTTCGCAGAAAACTATCATGAAACAACGGCTGCTTTTTATCACCGTATGATGGTATGAGTGTAGTTACTGGAGACCTAATCCTTCCCCCTTCTCATATCTAATACACAAATCCCTCAATTCTCAAATTCCTAATCCCCAAAAGACTGGCAGGCAGGCAGGATGTTCTTGCTGCATTTCTGGTGCTGTGGTTGTCAATAAGAATGCTTATCATCGGTGATGCGTAGGCTCGTTTCACGCCATATCATATACAAGAAGCTACTATTGCTACTCTGTCAAGAAAGTACCGGGAAAAAGTCAATAATACACAAAATGTTTGTTATTCATCTAAATTTATTTTATCACCTTCAAAGTATGCTCCTTCAGAAACGATACACTTACGCCAACGAATAATCCAATCATCGAAACTTTTTTTAAACGCTGTTTCCGGAATTGAGTTTAGTGCTCGCCGCGAATTCTCCTTTATGTCTTCTAACGATTGAAAACGGGTGCCACGAAGGGGTAATTTGAGTGTGGGAAAAAGAAAGAAGTCGGCTGGAGCCATATCTGGTGAATATGGTGGCTGCTCGATGGTGTTTGTTGAGTGTTTGGGCAAAAAATCGTTTACAATGATGGCCTTGTGCGAAGGCGCATTATCGTGATGCAAAATCCAAGAATTTTCTTTCCACATTTCTGGCCTTTTTCGTCGAATCTGTTCTCTTAAACGCCGCATAACGCTCAAATAATATTATTTATTTACCGTTTGACCTTCGAGCAAGAATTCTGAGTGCACAACACCGCGATAGTCAAAGAAAACAGTCAACATGACTTTGACTTTTGATCGACTTTGACGTGGTTTTTTCGGTTTTGGTTCAGTTGGAAGGCGCCATTCCGAAGCTTGTTGACTAGTTTGCATGTCAAACTCGTAAACCCACGTCTCGTCACCAGTAACAATGCGTTTCATGAATGTTGGGTCGGTATTGACTCGTTCTAGCATGTCCTCAGCGACTTTCATGCGATTTAGTTTTTGAAGAAAATTCAGGTCTTTTGGGACTAGCCGAGCAGCAACACGTTTCATACCCAAATTATTTGTTAAAATGGTACGATCTACAATCTCTCTCAAACTTGAATGAGGATTTTCAGTCACTATTTCCTTCACTTTTGCGATGTTAACTTCAGTTGCAGACGTTGATGGCCTACCAGAACGAGGCAAATCTTCCATCACATCTCGACCGCTTTTGAACGCTTTGTACCACTCATAAGCACGTGTTTTTGATAAAGTCGATTCACCGTAAGCCTTCTGTAACATTTTGAGTGCCTCCGAACACGAAATTTCATTGGCGATGCAAAATTTAAGACAAACTCTTTGTTCGATGTTTTTGTCCATTATGAAATTCGCAATACACACTAGATATTATAAAACTAAAAACAGCACTGTTTTTAATATAAATAACAGATGCAACTCAAATTCCGCGCCAAAATGGAAAACAGTTATGCCAATCTAAGAACAACAAAAAAAATTAAAATTCGAATTTGGAACCATAAAAAAAACATTCATTCCCGATACTTTGTTGACTGAATGTATAAAAAACAACTATGGAACTCTAATCACCGAATACTTATCGAGATCTCACCTCACAAAAAAAAAGATAAGTTACTTGGGAATATCAAAACCTCCTTTTATGTTTCTCACCGTTTCCACAATCTTGAAGATTGGTCTCATTTCGCTTTCGGACCTAATTTTTTACGGGCCTATAGTAATTTTAAATTATTGCGTGCATCTCATGAAAATTGCATAAGTTGCAACCGGTTTTGGAGCCAAAAATAAGTTCGCCCTTGAATTTAAATGAAAACTGGCTGCACCGAAATCTCGTTAGTCTTTTTGCAGCCCCATAATTCATAATCAAAAAACACGTTTGTCCAAAATTGATGGCGATTTAAGTACTGAGATCAAAATTGGCCTTGACTGTGTTCGGTGCTGGAAATAATGTCTTTCTCTAGATGAAGGAGTTTTAATATGGCCTAAAAAGATATTTGGGTTCATAATGTTATTTTTTGAAAGTCGGAGAAAACTTTCAAACCATGGCTTACTAATGGTTATAAGAGTGTGGGAATTTTAACTTATCCTAATATAACCATCGGCGTTGCCATCATGAACGCTTAAATGCAGGGACGGAGTCCTCTAGAGTCTAGACCAACCTCGAAGGGTTTCCAGTGCAAGGTTGGCTGCACGGTTGATTCGGTGGATGGGCAACTGGCTGCCGTGCAACGTGTCGCAGGTTCGATTTCCGCACGGAACAACTCTTTGTGTGATCCACAAATTGTTGTTCCGGGTCTTATAAACGCACCCAGAATGGAGGAAAAAAACATATTGCGCCGACCCCAAATAAAATGGGACAAGGGCAGGAAGATGATGATGATGATGATGTCTTATGCATGTCATACTATACATTATTAAAAAAAAAGTGCAACGCCTGTTATTGCATATTTTGTTCGTACATAGATATCAACCGCGTTATTAACTCTTTTCAAATGGCGAAGGACTGATCATAGAGTATAAATTAAACTTTATAAATGAAATACTCGTAGTAGTCCGGGGTGAGCTTTGACGGTGAGAAAATGTGTGTACAAAACGAAAAGCTACGATTTTTTTCGCCATAAGAACTGGTCCGCAACTGAAATTTGAGGTTTGTTGAGAAAAAAAACTACGACTACATTAAACTCCGTCTGCTCGTTAGCCGACCTACTACATAAAAAAAAATCTTAAAGCGGTACGAAGTTCGTCAGGTCAGCTAAATAGTATTTATAATATTGTCGTTGCTATTATATATACTTATAAATATTAATTATAGCTTAATATATATTATCACGAAGTTTATTCACACCTTCATTAACTCGACAACAACCGACCACGAGTTCAACACGGGCTTCCTAATTAAAGAAAAAGGTGACTGTAATAATGTCTAGATAAAACGCAGCCAATGAGAGCACGACTATCCAGATAAATAATATCGTAGACAATTCCCAGACAGTTTAATTGGACTGAATTAATATTATATCTAAGTGTGCTGATATTATAAAGAGGTAAAATATGTAAGTTTGAATGTAGGGCGCAATCTTTGGAACCGCTGGTCGGATTTCCAAAATTCTTTCAAGGATTTCAAAAAAAATATAATTTTCACTAATACGTCAAGATTTCTCTATATAAAAATAACTAGCGATCCGGCTTTGCACAGGTATAATGCTGATGCAAAATTTCTCCACTATTTAATAGATGCTATTATACATATTATAAAGATTTAAGCATACATAGGGATATATGTATAAGAACAGCGATAGTGTCTTCGTTTTACACTACGTTTCATATTATTTCTTTCATTTTATCAATGTTAACTATTCTAAATTGCTAAACTTTTTCAGTGGTTTTTATTTTATGTGACTTTAAGCAATCGGCGCCGGCCTTTTTGGGATTAGGATTTCAGAAATTTAGGGATTGCGGAGGGGAAGGATTGGCCCTTCGGTTACCTCACTCACACGGCCAAACTACACTGTGGTTGTTTCACACAGGCTTTCTGTGAGGCCGTGGTTTCAGTCTGGTCGAACCGACTCATTCGTGCCGAAACTTGGCTCTCTCACACTTAACAATTTCAAGAGTTGTTCAACTTGTCTATTGCGTATGTAATCACATTAAAACTCCCCCTCATTACAAAACAAGATTTATCTTTAGTCCAGGTTTAAACCATTGAGTCGGGTTTTGAATTTTGAATCTCATTGTCATCTACCTTCAATTCGAAATACAAAAACTGGCTCAATGGTATAGTCCGAGACTAAAGTAAAACCTTGTTTTGTAATAAGGCCGAATATGTTTACAAATCGGGTAACTCATTAACATTTGATTTCGAGAGTAATTTATATTTCATTATTTTTGTATTCGGTAAAAATTCTGTTCTCTTCGATTCTGATGATGAAAAAGTAGGATAGTTAAAGGAACTCCTCCTTGGTTCTTGGTTCAGATAACTTATGAGGTCTTCAAAATCCTTAATCAGATAGATTCTCGCGGGAGATTCTTCCGTTACATTCGTCAGTGCGTGAAAAATGTCTGTCTGTGCATCTAAAAATAACCTTATTTTTCTAAAAATTACTTTACTGTACCTCTGTAGTCAGTACATGGCTCTCCCACTGAGATCCGTGCCTCCTGTAGGAGAGCCATGTAACTCCACCGTTGCGGATCTCTATGGGCGGCGCAGATTGCTTACCATCAGGTAATCCGTCTGCTCGTTTGCCGAGCTATTACATAAAAAAATGATGGAGATTTTTTTTCACGGAATATATGTGTTCAAGTGTGGGAGAGCCATGCTTCGGCACGAATGGGTCGGCTCGACCGGAGTGATACCACGGCCTCACAGAAGGCCGGCGTGAAATAACCACAGCGTTGTGTTTCGCCGTGAAAGTGAGGTTACCGGAGGCCCAATCCTTCCCCGCTCCCAATCCCTCCTCAATCCCTAAATCTCCAAATCCCTAATCCCTAAAAGGTCGGCAACACACTCGTTAATCCTCCGTTGCGGGTGTCAATGGGCGGCGCTGATTGCTTACCATCAGGTAATCCGTCAGCTCGTTTGCCGACCAATTACATAAAAAAAATGTATTTTAATTATTAATAAAACTTCTTTGCTTGGGTCATATAACATGCAATTTTGTTTTATCTACAAGTAGGTAACGACTGCACCTGCATTGTTAACAATCGCGGGAATAAAACAATGCATTGTATTAAGTATGTATGTGAACATATGCACGCGATATACGCCCTAATACAGAATAAGTTCTAAGTCTTAAATCATTTGACGTAATAATATTTTTTATTGAATTTTATTTATTAAACTTAAAATAATATTTCCTCCCAGACGACTTTTGGGTAATGGAGAGTTGAAAGTGGCAGGTTCAATTGATAAATATTGTTTTTTCTTCTGATTTATTTCGTTGCGGGATCCAAGACAGTCATTAATGTCCCTGGGACGCGACGGACTTCTGAGTTCCGGTGTTTTCATGGTTGTATCTACTGTAACTCCTGACTTACAGAAGTTGCAGCTTGTTTTGGAGGTTGTAAAGGAATAGTAAAAAAAAAAACATGTCAGCCCTCCATTTAAATAATATTTAGTTATAGAATCCCCATTTCCTTTCGTCACACCTCAAAAGATGTGGCGTGAGCGAACGAACTGAGTTGGCTTATATATTTTTTATTGTCTTTGTTATTGAACCTCAAGAGAAAGATCTTATTTGGATACAATCCAAACTAATATTATAAATGCGAAAGTAACTCTGTCTGTCTGTCTATATGTCTATCTTTTACTTCACGCCTAAACTACTGAACCGATTTCTGTGAAATTTGGTACAGACATAGTTTGTAACTCGAGAAAGGACATGGGATAGTTTTTATACAAATAAAAATTGCCGGAGTCACTATTTCACGCGAACGGAGTCGTGGGCAAAAGCTAGTAAAAATATACACTAGAGAAGTTGAGACACACAAAATATGGAAACATCCGGAATTTAATCCGCGCGAAGCAGCTACTAGCATTCTAGCGCATTTTTTATGAATCGGATAGGAACACATCCATTTTAAAAATTCCATTGAATCTTTTAGTACCTACCTATTTATAGTTGTAAATATTAAATTTTATGTTTGTTTTTAGAATGAACGTAGTGGATGGCGTACAGCCGGACTGGAAGCACGCAGCACGACTCGCCGTCTGCGCGTTATGGGATGCACACGGCTGGTTGTGGCATGGTAAGTGACAAACGTTAATCATACATTCTTTTTTCAGATTTTTTTTTCTGAAATGCTTTTCTATGGAACAATGAATAAATTTTTGCAAATATGCCATAATACGGCACTTTTACACGTCAAATTATATGTAAAAATCTAGACGAAGTCTTCATTTCCTATCTGACGACTTTGAGAAGAAAATAATGCCGAAACAAACTCACGAGGCCCGTCTATTTTCAAGTCCAGGCGATGTAAAAAAATATAAGAGAGAAACCAAAGAGGCACCTGTGAATCATTTTTAATTATATGTACTTAATTTTATTTAAAACTTTTTTTTTGTTTTTTATAACAACGTTGCCCTACATTAGAATTTTCTCCTGTGTCGTGGGTGCGGTTACAAACATACAAGTTCACATACACATGACACCCAGACCCGGAACAACAATTTGTGGATCACACAAAGAGTTGTTCCGTGTGGGAATCGAAACCGCGACAGGTTGCACGGCAGCCAGTTGCCCGGGCACCGCACCAACCGTGCAGTCAGTGCAAACTAAATACTTATTGCAAGTTTACTTACCTTAATTCGAACAACACTTCTCAGACGTTCGGCGTTATAATTGGCTGGCTACAAACTAGACAACCAATCAGAAGGATGTAGCCTGCTTACACTGTAGCATTCTGCCAGCTGTTTACTTCTCAACGCGATTCAATATCTGTGCGATTTACAGTTTTAACCTAACCTACCATTCTGGTAGCAACTCGGTTTTCAAAACTATACCTTCACCCTTCGACTAAAAATCAAATGACTTTTCGACTGCACGGTTGGTGCTGTGGCTGGGCAACTGGCTGCCGTGCAACGTGTCGCGGGTTCAATTGAATGGAACAACTCTTTGTGTGATTCAAATTGTTGTTCCGGGTTTGGGTGTGACGTGTATGTGAAGTTGTATGTTTGTAACCGCACCCACGACACATGAGAAAATACTAGTGTGGGGTCACGTCTACTTTAAGAAAAAAATAAAAACGACTTGTCATTTAGACCGCTGGTTAGATGGCTAATTCGACTAATTGGTTTCGACTTATGCATCCTCAGCGTAATTATCATACTTTCTTTCTTTTTTTTATCGATGCCACCTATGGATATGGATCCCTCTAATAAGAAAACCGCTCTTGGCGGTTTGTGCAGCCTTCAGTTTTTTTTTTTAATATTTCGATATTTATATCTCTTCCACAGGTTACGATATAAAAGGCCTGGAGAACATACCGGATGGTCCGTTCCTCGTTATCTATTACCACGGAGCGCTGCCCATAGACATGTACTACTTCATCGCTCGTATGTTACTCTTCAAGCGACGACATATTCACACCGTGGCCGACCGGTTCATGTTTAAAATACCTGGTTTGTATTCATTTGTATTACCTTCTGTCATTTTTTTATGGTATAAGTCGGCAAACGAGCTGACGGATTACCTGATGGTAAGCAATCGGCGCCGCCCATGGACACCCGCAACATCAAAAGAGTTACGAGTGCGTTGCCGGCCTTTTGGGGATAGGGGTTGCGGATATAAGGATCGGGAAGGGATAGGGGAAGGGGAGGGATAGGGCATCCTGTAACCTCACTCACACGGCGAAACACAACGGTGTGGGTTGTTTCATGTCGGTTTTCTGTGAGGCCGTGGGATCACTCCGGTCGAGCTGACCCATTCGTGCCGAAGCATGGCTCTCCCACACTTGACATGTCGCCATCGTCGCATGTGAGCGCCATGTTAGAGACGATAAAGCATTTAAAATTAAATGATAGATAGATCCTATCATTTGTTCTATGTAAGGGTACAATAATGTACATCTACCTACTAAATAATGTATTAGTGAAACTGTTAAACAAATATTTTTTTATATATAAAACGATGGAGTTTGTTGTTTGTTCTTCTCTATTCGATTCTAGCCTCAGTGACAGACTACTATTCAATTTTGACGTTTGACGCACTACTGAGCTTGTTCTTCAACTCTTCATATCCAACCATCGCTCCTTTCCTAAATATCCCATTTTGGATTAAAATTATTGCTATTATATTTTAGTAAGAACTAGTAACAAATCACGTTGTATATTTTTAATCCTACTTATAAGTTTAATGCGAAAGTTTTTGAGAATGTATTTGTATTTCTACTGTTTACCTAACACAAAATCTGCTAAACAGATCATTGTTGTTTTTGGACCATTAAATAGCCTTTGAGAAAAGAAGTTTGTCGAATACTTAAGCCTCATCGAAGCCCTGGCGCTCAGCACCTATACTCGTAAGGAATACCGGATCCTCTCAAAGTTTGAATAGACTAATTCAAGAGCTCTTATGGAACAACGCCCGTTAAGGTTCTGAGTTAGATCTAAACGTCTTCCTTGACCCCCACTGGGTGAAAATTAGCGCAAATTTAGTATATAGTCCTCAAAGTCAAAGTCATTTATTTCAAAGAGACCAAATCAGCCACTTTTGACCGACAAAAAAAAACCAAAGTTTATGCGTATCAGTCTGTCCCTCTGTCCTTTAGTGAAGCTATTTGCTCGTTCCGAAGTGTAGATTTCGACGGAGAAAAACGAGCAAGAAACTTCATGATTACTCATTTTCAATCGGCTTCACAATTTATTTCTTTGTTACATCATTGTGTGAGAGAGAGTTCTTGAAATAACACTTAACCATACTTGTTATCGTGTTTGTTTTAGAGGAATTGTATTTTTATAACCTGTAAAAAAAATATTCTTTATAGGTTGGGCAACCCTTCTTGAAGGCTTATGCGTGATTCCTGGTACAGTGCAGACTTGTGCATCAGTGCTGCGTAACGGCAATCCCCTTGCAATATCCCCCGGTGGAGTGTACGAGGCGCAGTTCGGTGATCACTACTATAGACTAAACTGGAGGAACAGGATCGGATTCGCTAAAGTGGCTCAGGAAGCTAAAGTGGTGAGTTGGAGGGTCCAAATTAAAATTCACATCTGAACTCCTTAACACGTTGAACACCATGGGGGACAACATGTGGACCACACTACGGAGGATTTACCTTCAACAGTAATCTGTCGGCAATCAATGACTTAAGAAGTCGGCAACGTTCTTGTGTCCAGTCCAGGCTGGACAATTCAATTCCATTTATACGTTTCAAAAAAGGCCATTATGTGGATTAATTGCTTTGATTTATCACGGGAAACGAGCAGCCCAACTACCTGATGATAAGCAATTAGCGCACCAGCAACACCGGAAGAGTTATGAGTAGGTACATTGCCAGCCTTTTTGGGTTTAGGGGTTTTAACATTGGCAACTAAATCCCGAATCCTCAAACCCCTAATCCTCTCGGATGGTATTTGGATCGGGAAAGTCAGAAGAATTGGGTCTTTGCTTACCTTATTCACACACAACGGGAAACATAGTTAGTGCTAGCGTTGCTTTGCATCGGTTTTGATAACTTTAATAATTTTCTTCTCATCAAATAATATCTTCTGATTTATTTCGTCGCGGGATCCAAGACAGTCATTCATGTCCCTAGGACGCGCCGGATTTCAGTGTTCCGGTGTTTTCATGGTTGTATCTACTGTAGATCCTGGCTTACATGAGTTGCAGCGGTTTTGGGAGGATGTGGCGGGCTTGTCCCATTAAAAAAAATAACTTTATTAATATAAATGTACTATTTACAGCCCATAGTACCAATGTTCACGCAGAACGTTCGAGAAGCGTTCCGAACTGTCGGTTGGCTGCGAGGCGTATGGTTGAAGATATATGCAACGTTTAGGATGCCACTGGCGCCAGTGTATGGCGGGTTCCCAGTCAAACTCATTACGCATCTTGGCAAGCCCATACCATACGACCCTGAGTTAACGCCCGAACAACTACAACGAAAGGTAATTAATAAAAATAATTATTATATTCTTTATTCAACATATAAACATATAATTTACATTTTTAAATATTTCTTAAAAATTGAAAAGAAAAAAAAACATTTAAAAATATAAAAAATAGTGTCCCACCGGTATCGGGAACAGGGTCCTAGCTACCGGCGGTCAGGGCTCCAGAGAAAGGAACCTCCTGACAATACGAGCCGTGTCCGGGAGTACCACTTTCTGAATCAAGCCCTTAATCCAGCCACCTAACGAGAGCCTCCTAAGATGTTGGTCGAGGCTCTTGGCTATTAAGCCATTGGCTGACACGACTATCGGTACAATGACTGCCGAATCCACATCCCACATGTCGACAACCTCGCGTGCCAAGTCAATATACTTGATTAGTTTATCTTTCTCAGCTTTCACGAGGTTCTCGTCATGTGGGACGGCTATGTCAACAATCATTGCACGCCTCTCGTTTCGGTCCACCACCACAATATCAGGCTTATTGGCCACAATAGTCCTATCAGTGATGATAGACCGGTCCCAGTACAAGGTGATATGACCATTTTCAAGAACTGGGTCGGGCTCATACCTGTAGTACGGCACTTCCGATCCCACAAGAGAGTACTTCAGAGCAAGCTGCTGATGGATGATCCTAGCTACAAGGTTGTGCCTATGCAAGTACTCGCCGTTAGCTAGACGAGAACAACCAGAGATTATGTGTCGAATTGATTCTCCCGGACGGTGACATGCCCGACAGATGTCAGCCGTGCCGTCCTTCACAATAAATCTCCGGTAGTTATTCGTCATGATAACTTCGTCCATAATTGCACAGACAAACCCTTCGGTTTCCCCAAAGAGGTCTCCGGAACGCAGCCAGGATACGGACGCCAACTGGTCTACATCCGGCCCATGTAGAGCTCGGAAAAAGCGTCCGTGAAGCTCCTTGCTCTGCCATACTTCCCTGCGAGCGTTGGTGTCAAGTACGACCGGTTTACGCCAGTTCTCGCTAGCCAGGGAGAGCGGGGTGAGCCCTTTGTCCACTGCCACTACATCTCGATGCATACCCACGTCGGCAGCAAGGAAATATTCCCTGAGACTACATACCTCGCGGTTGTGTAGGGTCTTGGCATTTAAAAAGCCTCGACCCCCACACTTCCGCGGGATATACAGTCTCATCACCGACGATCGCGGGTGATGCATTCGGTATGCAGTCAGCATTGTTCGGACCCGCCTATCCAGGGTGTCAAGTTCGGTTTGAGACCATTTGAGTACGCCGAAAGAGTACATCAATACCGGCATGACCCAATCGTTGAAAGCTCGCACCTTGTTTCCGCCTGAAAGAAAGCTATTTAATACCTTCTTCAGGCGACCAAAGAAACGCTCCCTCAGTGATTGCTTCATGTCAGTGACATTGATGCCTAAAGCTTCCGACATACCCAAATACTTATAGGTTTCGGTTGGAGAGAGGGACCTCAGGTTTATGGAATCCGTGAGTTGAGTGCCCACAGACTCCACAATCTCCCCTCGTTTGACATGCATGACCACACATTTGTCCACACCAAACTCCATCCTGATGGCACTACTGAAGGTTTCAGTAAGCTTGAGTAGCTCCATCAGTTGCAGCCTGTTGGGGGCAAAAAGCTTCAAATCATCCATGTAAAGGAGGTGAGATATAACCTGACCACCTCTCTTCAACCGGTAACCTAGACCTGAATTCTCAAGCAATGTGCTAAGAGGATTCAAGGCTAGGCAGAACCAAAGCGGACTCAAACTATCACCCTGGAATATACCCCGCTCGATCCTTACAGTTTCGCTATTCGTTTGGATATGTCGACATCCCGGATAGCGAAGGACCGTACTCCATTGCCTCATACAGGACATCAGGAAGGTGCGTAGTTTTGTATCAATTTTATACAATTCCAGCACCCTCATGAGCCATGTATGAGGGACAGAGTCATAGGCCTTTGTTCACACATGAACGTGCCATTTCAGCGAGATAATCCTACGTGATTAAAATAAGGAAAACATATTACTTATTAAATATATAAAACTAATAAAACATCACGTAATCACGTAAGGTATATAGCACTGAGATGGTACATTACACGCATAGCACACAATCATAATGTGGTATGTGTGTACATAGGATAAGTTTAGTATATAAGATCATGTAGATTAAGCAATAAAGGAGTCATTAAGTTGATTCCGACTTTGACTCACTACCCTTCCTCCACCTCTCACTGTGGCCAAGACACCTTTAGCCATCAACCGATCTGTCGTGTGAGTCTGCTCGACAGGCAGTGAGAAAACCATCACCACCATACCCCATTCCTACCCACATTCCGTCTGCCATCATAGGTCTCAGTTGGCAGATATCCTGCACCTATCTATATAAGTATATATAAATACGTATAGTAGGGCTAGGGTCTAGGGACTGTAGGGCTAGGGCATTAGGCGCGTACGAAGAGTAGGTCTGTATCACAGCATACCACAGTGTACCACTATAGTACGTGCCTTAGGTTAAGGGCTTGGTAGTAGGTGCGTAGAAGTGCTGGTCTGTATCACAGTATACCACAGAGTACCAAGCCTATACGCATTGTACGCTAGGCAAATATAGGATAGAACTTAGACTACATAGGTTATTGGGCTTAGGGGATCCAGGATAGGATATTGTAAGTGTTAGATTATCTAGGATAGTGTAGGATAACGTTAGCTAGTAGTACTTAGGATTAGGTATTTAGTCCTGTACAGCGCGATCTTAGCGTAAGGCTATTATCACGCTGTACATTTTGGTCCTTCGAGTCATCGGTAGAGAATCATCTTGTCCCTTAAATTGACTAATTGACTGACAGACAATTGGTATACAGCAGACTTGCGCATAAACCTAGCGCTTGTTTCGTTGTATATCAAGTGACTGACTAACTTAGTTTGCGTCGTTCGGTAGCGGATCAGGTATCGGTCTCCCTGAACAGGGTCGCCCCGGTGCTCGAGAAGTCGCACATACCGTAACGAGGATATAGATCGCAACTAAGTGTAATTGTTCTACCCCCTTATATCATTGTTAGGTTGGTTAGGATAGGATAGGGCAGCAAGATGGAAATACAACAAATCAACGAAATTGTGAAAAGTCAGGAGAGCCACTACAAAGAAATCGGACGCATATTCAACAACATCAAAAAGGATTCGACATCAAGAAAAACAGAGAAGTACATCGCAGAAAGAAGATCGCGACTCACAGAAGTCTTCACCAAAGCATCAGCAAACCATTCACTAATTGAAGACCAGGAGATCTTAGAAGAACATATCTATATGAAGTCTAATTACTTCGGGATCATCAAAGAGCTGTATAAAGATGCTATGGATTATTTGGAACAATGTGAGGCAAAACTTTCAATTTGTCAGCAACCTTGTGTTCGGGACCCAGAAGAAGTCAGAACCAACAGTAACAATTCAGCAAAAATGAATTTGCAATTGTACCGCATCAATCAGTTGCGTCAAAACCTCGAGAAAGCAGCCTTGGCGATTGAAGACGACAGATCCAGCTATCACTATAAAACATTGCTAGAAGCCTTGCAAAAACAGTGTGATAAAGTTGAAGAAGGCCACTTCAATATCTGTGAGGAAGAAAACATCTTAGAACATAGTTATTTTCAGGATGAAGTGTTTGAAAAACTGAAATCAGACTACGATAACATAATTGAACGACTATATGAAAAGCTACAACAACATCAAACTGATCACAAACCATCCGTGAAACTACCAAGAATAGTCATTCCAATGTTTATGGGAAGTTATGAGTCGTGGAGCTCGTTCTATGACTTATTTTTAAAAATCATTCATGAAGATAACTCACTCACAGATACAGAAAAGATGCAGTATTTAAAGACGCACGTGAAAGGTGATGCAGCCAGACTCATTAGGCATTTGACAGTTTGCGAATCTAACTATGCGACTGCGTGGACATTGCTTAAGAATCGCTACGAAAACGAGAGAATGATTATCACTAAGCACATTGACAACATTCTCAACATACAAAAACTGAAGGTGGGCTCTGCGAATAGTTTGAAGTTTCTGCATGATACAATTAAGGAGAACCTAGAGGCGATTAAAAATCAGAAAATTGATATCTCGTCATGGGATCCTATGTTAACAAGAATACTGAGTCGTATTTGGGATTCGGAAACTGACGAAAAATACGAACAACAACTCGTAACGCCGAACAAACCTCAAACATTTTCATCAATGATGTCATTTCTGGAAAAACGGTTTATGTGTCTCGAAAATACCATCTGTGAAGGAAAATCCGATTATAAACAACATTATATTCCTAAATCTATAAATAGCTACAAGTGCTGGCTATGTAATAGTTACAATCATAACATATACATGTGCGCACAATTTAAAGCATTGTCAGCAGAACAGCGTAACAATAAAGTGAAGGAGAATCGAAAATGCAAACAGTGCATAATACATGACTCATCCGTTCAATGTCATAGTAATGGAAAGTGTAAACATTGTGGCAAACTAGGTCACCATTCATTATTACACCTTGACATTCAAAAGAAGGGTAATGTCAACAATTACGTCACTAAAGATGACAACAATAAAGGGTCAAAGGATCGGAAAACCATTGAAAACCCTACTACAAGTACAACTTGGACAAAAACCAAGTCAAACATGTCGTCCACAACAGGACCGGACACACAGGATACAACGCTTTTAGCGACGGCCCTTGTGCATACATACACCAAAGATGGTACGTCACACCTACTAAGAGTGCTGTGTGATCAAGGTTCCCAGGCTTCATTCTGCACAGAAGAAGTAGCCCAATTACTATCCTACCCTCGCAGAAAAATAAAATGTGAGGTAGTAGGTATCGGTGACGAGACACCGAAGACTTCAAACTACAGTATTGAAGTGAACTTACAACCGAGATTTCCAAGCGAATTTAAGTTACCCGTAAAACTCATTATCTTACCAAAGTTAACGGGTTCATTACCAAATAAAACTATACAACCAATACAAGCGGAGTGCTTAGTAAACACTTTAATTGCAGATCCGACTTATTACAAACGAGGTCCAATAGACATAATATTGGGCGCTCAAGAATATAGCAGAATATTGTTGCAAGGCCTACACAAAATAGAAAGCGGTATTATTGCCCAGGACACCGAGTTTGGGTGGATATTATCCGGAATAAGCAGTAATCCTTCCACAAACAACATACGAATCACTAGTATGATAACTCGCTCAGTTGAAATGCACCAGTTAACAAAATTCTGGGAATTAGAAGAGATACCTGAGGGAGATAATCTATCTAACGAAGACCAATTATGTGAACATTTGTATCAACAAACCACAGAAAGAAATCGAGATGGCACTTATACTGTTCGACTTCCAATTAAAAACTCTGACGTCGTTTATGGAAATACGCGCCAAAGGGCCGCTGCGAGACTGTTTCAATTAGAACGAAAGTTTGAAGGAAACAAAACACTGAAAAACCAATACAAAGAATTCCTAGACGAATACCTTAGAATGGGTCACATGAGAAAAGTGCCACAATCAGATTACTACCAGGGAAAATATTATATACCTCACCAACCGGTGATTAAAGAAGACTCATTAACCACCAAATTACGGGTAGTATTTGATGCGTCAAGCAAGGCTAAATCACACACAAGCTTAAACTCTAATATGTACACGGGACCTAGGTTACAACAAGACTTGGCGTCTATATTACTACGGTGGCGTAAACATAGAATAGTATTCATGGCAGATATAGAGAAGATGTACAGATTTATAAAAGTAAATGAACAAGACTGGAAATATCAGAGAATATTATGGAGGGAGTCAATAAAGTATCCAATTGCGGAATACGAATTAACAACCGTTACGTACGGTACAGCATCTGCACCTTATTTGGCAGTAAGGACGTTACAGCAACTGGCAAATGACGAAAAAAGGAATTATCCTATTGCCAGTCGTATAGCACTTCAAGATTTCTATGTCGACGATATATTATCAGGGGAAAATGAAATCAAGGCCGCAAAGCAGTTACAAAAAGAATTAACATGTATGTTACAGACCGGTGGATTTAACCTCAGAAAGTGGTCATCGAATAGTGCGGAATTATTGGAGAGCATACCAAATGATAATCAAGATAACAAAATGTTTAGATTGCCAATAGACGAAGCCAGGAAGTCATTAGGAATTTGGTGGACACCGGATAAAGATAGCTTTTCATATGAAATCATAGTTAATAAAAACCAAAGTCCAACAAAACGGTTCATTCTGTCAGAAGTTTCCAAATTATTTGACCCACTTGGGTGGTTGGCACCAGTTATTATTAATATGAAACTAATCATCCAAGATCTTTGGGCAAATGGAAGTGAATGGGATCAGCCTGTAGAGGACTCTATAAAGAAAAGGTGGGAAGAGATACAAAGCCAATTGAAAGCACTGGAAAGTATATCAATTCCGAGATGGTGTCATTATACACCTAATGCGCAGATTGAACTTCACGGATTCAGCGATAGTTCCGAAAAAGCGTACGGCGCAGTGGTCTATTGTCGAGTAATAAAAAGTGATAACTCGGCTGACGTCACTTTATTACAAGCCAAGTCCAAAGTAGCGCCAAAGAAACGTAAAATAACTTTACCTAAACTCGAATTGTGTGCAGCGTTATTACTCGCAAAATTAATGAAAAACGTTATTAAGGACATGCAAATGGTTAACATAGATATATATTGCTGGACGGACTCAATGATCACGCTTGGATGGATCAAGGGAGAAGCAGATCGTTGGAAAACTTTCGTCGCTAACAGGGTGTCTGAAATTCAAACATTATTACCCAAGGCCAAGTGGAACTATGTTAATACGTGTCAGAACCCTGCCGATGTAATCTCAAGAGGTATCGCGCCAAGTAAATTACAACAATTAGATCTGTGGTGGAATGGCCCAGAGTGGCTAAAAAATAATTCAATACCAAGTACGAAAACTATTCCAGAAATATGCGAAGAAATAAAACGCAGTTTTTACGTAAGCACTGAACCAAAGGAATCAATATGGGAAAGATTCTCAAGCTTCAAAAAGATGGTACGAGTCTTATCGTATTGTTATAGATTTATAAGACAAGGAAGGAACTATGGCCAATTAAGTTGTATGGAAATCAATAATACTGCCAATCATATTTTAAAGTTGGTACAAAAGGAAGTGTTCTCGGAAGAATATCGCGCGATTAGTGACGGGTTGTCGCTAAAGAAAGGCAATAAACTGGCTTGCTTAGACCCATTTATCGATAATGACGGCTTATTAAGAGTGGGAGGTAGGCTCCAAAGATCAAACCTACCTTACGATCAAAAACATCCTATTTTGTTACCGCAGAAGCATCACGTAACTTCAATTATAATTCATGACGCTCACTTGACAACATTACATGGAGGTAATACGTTAACATTGGCCTATATAAGACAAAAATATTGGGTGCTTGGCGGGAAACGTGTAGTAAAGAGCTACATAAGAAAATGTGTAAAATGTATTCGATATACAGCATCGGCAAGTAAACAAAAAATGGGGATACTACCGAGAGCCCGAGTAACAGAGTCATTTCCGTTTACTCATACTGGGGTCGATTATGCAGGACCCATAAAAGTGAGAACAATGAAAGGAAGAGGGCATAAATCGTACAAAGGATATATTGCAGTTTTTGTGTGTCTGGCGACAAAAGCTATACACCTTGAATTAGTAGGAGACTTGTCCACAGAAAGTTTCATAGCGGCATTACGGCGGTTTATGGCAAGAAGAGGCCCAGTATCACATATATACAGCGATAACGCTACAAACTTTGTGGGAGCAGCTAATTTCTTATACAAGGAGCTGTTAGAAATAACCCAATCAGACACATTTCAAAGCAGTGTGACAGCTATGGGAACGCAATGGCATTTTATTCCCCCATCGTCGCCACATTTCGGCGGTATTTGGGAAGCAGGAGTAAAATCAATGAAACACCACTTACACAGGGTAATAGGAGACCAAACATTAACTTACGAAGAATTATCTACATTTTTATATCAAACGGAAGCCTGTTTAAATTCTAGACCATTGTGTGCACAAAGTGAAGACATAAATGATAATGTAGTGCTAACACCAAGTCATTTTTTGATTGGACGAGAAGCAGTAGGAATACCTGATCCACTGTCTAACATTAATACGGATTTGTTAAATAGATGGAAAAATATTCAAAAAATGAAAAGAGACTTCTGGAAAAGTTGGACTCGTGATTATTTACAACAGTTACAACAAAGATACAAATGGAAAACAACGGAGAATAATATATCAATTGGAACGTTAGTACTTATGAAAGAAGATAATATTAATCCTAGCAATTGGCCACTTGCGAAAGTCAAGGAAATACATAAAGGCAATGATGGTTTAGTTAGAGTAGTTACTCTTAAAAAATCATCAGGCGCCATTCAGAAACGGTCGATACACACGCTCATTCCGTTGCCTATAAATGCGGACCTGAGTCATCAATCGCAAACCAAAGTTAATACGAATATTACTACATGCTATAGTAATAAGAGTCCGAGGTCTTGTAGAGGCACGTCAAAATGGCTATTATGCTTACTAATAATGTTACAATTGTTCGGTACTATGATTGCTACACAGACATATACCGTGAAGAATTTGTCTCCAGGATTTTATGTTGAAAACATAGGAACCGCAAACATAGATCGAGGCATGTTTCGTATAGAGACGGTATATAAGAAAGAGCGACTGAATGAGGATTACATTAGGATAGAAAGTGCATTATCCAAGTTTAAGCAACTTTGTGACAAGGCGGACGTTGCAACGACGGATACACATTGTAATCAATTTTATCATCATTTACTGGAGCAAAAGACAAAATATGAACGCATCAAAGAATATTTTACAGAGTTTCATGAAACGCGAAGGAGAAGGGGTTTGCTGGGGAATTTTTTAACCTCAGTGTTTGGTGTAAATGACGAGATATACAGAGACATAGATTCGTTAAACTCAAACCAACAAAAATTGATTGAAGCATCTAGTCACCAAACTAAAATCATGATATCGGCTATTTCCCAAGTAAATGGTACTGAAGAAAGAATAAGACATAAACTAGAAGGATTTCAAACAAAACTGTCACAAGTAATAGAGCGCATAAATAGCTATGACTATTGGTACATTAAAACTAATCACAATGATATAAAGATTCAGATTTTGCAAACGTTCCAAGTAGCCAATAATTACATTGACGAAATTTTAAACTACTACAATGGGTTATTAGAAGTATACTTAACAAAGGCTAGCGTGTATAGTGTCTTGCCACCCAAAAATGTTAGTGAATTAATATTTTCCGCAAATAGGAAGATGCCATCCAACATTAGAATAGTCCAAGAACTATTATTAGATACAAGGATAGTCGAGAATATGACTCATATACAAGTACACGCTTATTTTCCAATTAAAGATATTACAAAGTATACTTTAATTCATGTTACACCAGTACCTAAGAAGAATATGAACAATACGTTCGAAAGCATAGAAGTATCGAGAGCATTTTTAGCAATTGATTACAATAATGAATTATACTTCGAACTGGACCACGAAGAATTCAAAGAGTGTATACAAAGGCACGAACAGTTTCTTTGCTTCCCTGGAGTGGTGAAAAACATGCAATTAAATGAAAATTGCATCGTTGACCAATTATTCAAAAATCAAACTAACACTAAATGTCCTACCCATATCTTTGAAATGTCAAGTAATATAATTTGGAAACAGCTATGCATGCAAAACTCATGGTTGTTTATAACAAAAACTAGTAGCACTATATCCATAGTTTGTGATAGTAAGCGAGAAGAAATAACCATTCAAGACGTAGGAGTAATAAAAATCGCTGACAATTGTATCATAAAATCCGTTAACAACAGACTCGCTGCTAAGAGAACGTTATCAATTCAGGTAGCAGAGTCCTTTTCAAAACAACTAAATTTTAGTATATACATATATATATCAAATCGAAGTAAAAAACTAAATATATCTAAGGAGGCTGTAATAGAAAGTTCCAATGACTTTTATCAGCACTTAATAAATGAAGAGTCTGGATTGGAAATAGAACTTAACGATAACATATGGAAGGACATTCAATCTCACACATACTTAGTGAGCTGCGTATCATCAATAATATTGATGACAATTATAATTATAGTTGTTTGTTATGGTCCCAGGATAGTTACGTGTACGAAAACAGGAACACATCGACTTCGACAACACCCTAAATCATCAAAAGCTGATCCGCCACACCCACAACGTGCACCAGATCAAGGCAACAACCAGCCATCTACATGGAACGCCATCTACAGCCAGCCGAACCAACTACTGAAGCCTCCCAGGAAGCAGCCGGAGAACCAGGACGCAGCCAAGGATGACTCCATAGAACTATATCAAATGGAGTTGCCTGTTCCTCGGAGAGGGCAGAATGTTCACACATGAACGTGCCATTTCAGCGAGATAATCCTACGTGATTAAAATAAGGAAAACATATTACTTATTAAATATATAAAACTAATAAAACATCACGTAATCACGTAAGGTATATAGCACTGAGATGGTACATTACACGCATAGCACACAATCATAATGTGGTATGTGTGTACATAGGATAAGTTTAGTATATAAGATCATGTAGATTAAGCAATAAAGGAGTCATTAAGTTGATTCCGACTTTGACTCACTACCCTTCCTCCACCTCTCACTGTGGCCAAGACACCTTTAGCCATCAACCGATCTGTCGTGTGAGTCTGCTCGACAGGCAGTGAGAAAACCATCACCACCATACCCCATTCCTACCCACATTCCGTCTGCCATCATAGGTCTCAGTTGGCAGATATCCTGCACCTATCTATATAAGTATATATAAATACGTATAGTAGGGCTAGGGTCTAGGGACTGTAGGGCTAGGGCATTAGGCGCGTACGAAGAGTAGGTCTGTATCACAGCATACCACAGTGTACCACTATAGTACGTGCCTTAGGTTAAGGGCTTGGTAGTAGGTGCGTAGAAGTGCTGGTCTGTATCACAGTATACCACAGAGTACCAAGCCTATACGCATTGTACGCTAGGCAAATATAGGATAGAACTTAGACTACATAGGTTATTGGGCTTAGGGGATCCAGGATAGGATATTGTAAGTGTTAGATTATCTAGGATAGTGTAGGATAACGTTAGCTAGTAGTACTTAGGATTAGGTATTTAGTCCTGTACAGCGCGATCTTAGCGTAAGGCTATTATCACGCTGTACATTTTGCTTATAATCTATCCAACATGTCGACAGATCCTTTCGGGAACGTCGAACCTGTTGGCTAATGGTCATTAATTATTATTATTATTTTGTTCTTCTATTCATGTAAGGAGTTTTAGAAGGCGTACGAGGGGCCGAAGTCAACTCGCAGAGGCCCATTGACCAACTTTGTTATTAGTGAAATGACACCATCAGCCGACAATTATCCCCGTACGCACTATAATAATTATTATTATTTAAAATTTCGTCGATGTTCTTACAGGCGACTTAAATGTAAGTAAGTCTCGGGACGCTAGAGATTAACACCGGGTTTCCGAAAGGCCGATCAATGTTAATATCAATTGAAGTGAAGTCATCTCATTGGTTGGCTGAATTATCAACAACCAATCAGATGACTTGACAAGAGATTTAATAGGAGATTAGTTAATTTTAGCGTTGACAAGCCTTTCAGAAACCGGGTGTTAGAGTACCTAGTCAATTTAGCATTAATGGTCATACAAACTTTTTTTTTAATTGCATTACATGTTGCAAATTTTCTATAAAATGTTTATATGAATGACAAAAATAAATTCTTTACCCAGGTCGCCCATGCGATAGAGGATTTAGTCGAAGAACACCAGAGGATTCCCGGCAGTATCCTCCAAGCCCTCTTAGAGAGGGTGCATGAAATCCCCAAGAGGAGGAAAGAGCCTCCCCTCACCAATGGAAAGTGTCAAAATGGCACACTCAAATCTACAGAGGATAGTGAAAAAAGTGCCAGTGGCAAGTCAAAAGTTTCATAAACTTAATTAAACTTTTTAGTGACTGAACATAGATTTTTATCTTTAAATAAGTGTGTAAATTTTGTGACTAAAACGCCTAAACGGCTGGACGTATTCGGATGAAATTTTCCTCTTGTATAGATCGTTTTGTGGATGTATTTTTGGCTGTTAAATTTAGATATTAATATCTTAACACGTTAAACGCCATGGGGCAGTGATTGTTAGCTGACGATTTGACAACAATAGTTTTCCGTTGGCTTTCGAAGGGTTGATTAGTTCCGATTTTAAGCTGAACTACATCTACTATTGAGCTAAAAATGCTTCAAATAAAAAAAATAAGTGGATTTTGGATTAACGGTGTTCCTAGTGCGAGTTTCCGTTACTTCGAGACGAACGACAAATTTGGCGCTGTGATTGGTCTAATCCAAGTAAATCAACCAATCAGAAAGCTGTACGTAAAGGATTGGGCAATCTGATCACGTTTCTATATTTCAACGAATAATATGCAAAGTTTCGGTAATAGATTCGCCCCCTATTACACTAACTATTAAAAAATGGCTCTGTTGGTCATTTATGAATATAAATATAGTGTTTTCACTAAAACTTTTGTTAGGTACATTAAAATATGTTTAGCAGCTTATTCACGTAACTCGTCTGTTTTCAAGATACTCTAAGAGCTCATAATCAAGAGCAGCATTGCTCGATAAACGTCGAAGTCAAATAATTTATTTCAATAAGTACTTTTGAACGTCAAATAAAATGAAAGTGGATGTCGGTCTGTCCTCTTAGTGAAGCTATTTACTCGTTCCAAAGTGTAGATTCCTATGGAGAAGAACGAGCAAGAAACTCAATGGATACTCTTTTTCAATCAGTTTTGCAAATAAACTTTTTAGTTTATTACTAAGTTTGACTGCACGCTTGGTGCGGTGGCTGGGCAACTGGCTGCCGTGCAACGTGTCGCGGGTTCGATTCCCGCACGGAATAACACTTTGTGTGATCCACAAATTGTTGTTTCGGGTCTGGGTGTCATGTGTATGTGACATTGTATGTTTGTAAACGCACCCACAACACAGGAGAAAATCCTAAAGTGGGGCAACGTTTTTTTTTAAAAACAAAAAAAAAAACAAAAAAAAGTTGATTTTATAGATTTTTTAATAACACATATAAGTACAATTATATGTATTGAATTATGTATTGGTAAACTTGTAAAACGTATTTTTTGTATCTCCATCTTCTTTACTCGTTCTTCTCCATTCGAATTTACGCTTGGAACGAATACCAAGCTTCACTGAAGAACAGACTGACAGACTATTAATCTATTTTGACTTTACAAAAGTAGCTGTTTTTTTTTTTGGGGTACGAGCAAACGTCGCAAAGCAATCATCGCCGCCGATGGACACCCGCAACGACGGAGGAGTTCCAAGTGCATTGCCGATCTTTTGGGGATTAGGGATTTCGAGATTTTGGGAATGAGGAGGGACTTGTGGGGGGGTAGGATTAGGCCTCCGGTAACCTCACTCACACGACGAAACACAACGCTGTGGTTGTTTCACGCCGGTTTTCTGTAAGGCCGTGGCATCACTCCGGTCGAGCCGACCCATTCGTGCCGAAGCATGGCTCTCCCACACTTTTATGGTTAAGTTGGAATAAATTATAGTCTTTTTGACTGAGAACAAAAAATAATATGAAAAGTTACGTGCATAAGCTATTAAACATATTTTAATAGTCTTCACAATAATATGTATTTTTAAATTTCAATTTATTTTTTAATGCTATAAAGTGTAAATACTCAATTTAATAATTATAAATTACACTGTATAATGTACATAGTTGGCTTTTAAAAGCCTGGAGTTCGGTTCTCAGGTCGAGTAAAGTATGATTGGGATTTTCGAAATTTTTCGAGTCAGACTCATCCTAATAAATTACATTATCATTTTGACTGTCTCATTCGTCGTAAAAGTCTTGGATTTGGTTCCAAAGTCGAGCAAATATTTTCGGGTTTCCTAATTATGTTGTATGAGGTCGAAAATGGTCCCCAAAATAAGGAATTACGCTCATTCCCATTCATTATAAAGGAATCATAGTTTATTTGACCGAATATATTCTAATTAAGTAAATAATACATAAGCCTTCTTATATAACGTTATATAATTTACAAACATTCGCGTGACTCCCTCTATGTTATTTTAATTTTGTACCTTACACAAAGGTATGAAGGTCATTTTTAGGTAGAATTCTATGTATATATGTTTTTAGTTAGAAATATTGGCCTACAAAAGCTCATGCTACCTAAATTATTACTTATATTAATGCGAAAGTTTTATGCCCGGTTCCTATAATTGAGAAACGATCCGTTTTAGTTACGAATAGTAGTTTTATATACGACTCGTAAGCTAAAACCGTTCCTATAACAAACGTCTCGTCGTGCAACTTACTGACGGTTTGCAACTAACGGATGTCGGTAAGCGAATTGTATGGAGATCTATGGTGTCTGGTGTTCCTATAAATATTTTAACCGTCAGTAGACGGTCAAGATAACTATTCGTAATGTCATTTGGTCGTAATGCGTATACAACGACGATTCGTTAAATATAGGAACCGGGCATATAAGTATGGATGGGTGTATGTTTCTTTCACCTTGGCATAAAAACTACTAAACGGTTTGAATGGAATTTTGGTATGTAATAGATTAAAGTGTGGATTAACACATAGGGTTATTGGTACTGCGGGCGAATCCGCTAGCTGAAGCTAGTATATATATAATGGAAAAATACTAATGCCTAAGCTTTCATCTATCCATACTTGAAAACTTTCGTTTTAATATTATTAGGAAATATGTCTATATATTATTATATATAATGTATTCCCGATTCCAATATTATATTGAATTATGTAAAATGGACGATGATTTAGAACAAAAAATATATTAATGAAAAAATAAAATTAATATTAAGTAAGTATATCATACTTTTTTGTCCAATCTAAAAGAAATTATGATTGCATTCCTTTTAATTAGATTTTTGGACAATTATTTAGAGTTTTATCGAATTTAAAAAAGAAGTATTTGTAATGCTTTCTATTTTATTACATATACATATGTATATGATGTTAAATCGTACATAAAGTTACTTGAATGTGATAAATAAGAAATTGGAATTCCAAATTCTTTGCTAGAATAATAATAATAACGATGTCAAATATTATTGTTTTGTCTCTTTTTTATTAAGTACGATAGAAAGAGATGACAATATACAGCGTGTACAGTCAGCGTCAGATTTATATGGACATTCAAAGTACTCAATTACGTATAGAAACCACAATCACCAAAATTTCGGTACAATCAAGTCACAATGAAACAATGAATTTATTTTTATAATAATATAATACGGCACTTTTACACGTCAATTTATATGTGAAAAACTAGATGAAGCCGGCATTTCCTATCTGACTACTCTGAGAAGAAATGCCGAAACAAACTCAGAGGTCAGTCTCTTTTCAAGTCCAATATAATAGTCACCATATAAATACACGCATAGCGTCATAAATACCATTTTTGTGGTTTGCGTGCGTCTGTATAAATGACTACCCTGAATGTCCCTATATGTTTGACGCTGACTGTATTTTATATAACTTTATCCCACTGCAAAAAAAAAATGTATGTATGTTATTTAGTAAAAGCAAATGCACCTTTAACTCAAGAAAATCAAGAAAAAAATACTATAGGTATAGAAAAAAATACAATATAATTCCCCGGGATATAGGTTATATAAAATTCCCGCTGCTAACCTAAACGTGTGCTTAACCTATTTAATTAGCATTTCGAATGTCCAATACTGCATTTTTTGTTTTTGCATAGTTGTATTTGAATTTGACCGCGATACAAATTTAGCATTTTTAGTATAGTTTAGATCAACATTGTAGGTTTTTTGTATTTAAGAGCCTTTTATTAATTGGAATACGGTAGTCAGTTCTGTTACAAACCTGGTCTCGCTACCAAAAGGACGTGTACAATTGTATGAAAAGGAATCTCGCTATCGCTCATAGAATTTCGCTATTTTTTTTTCCGCTGTCCCACATTAAGATCCAGGTCCAACTCCGGCTAGTTGTCGGCCCTAATAGTATTTTTTGTGGCGCTCGTGTCTAGTTCTGGTCGAATAGCGAACTACCCTTATTGGTCGTACGATCCCCAACGGTTGCGCGACCTGGTCGTAAAACCACCATATTCTAATGAAATAGGTTCATAATAGTTTATAGTCACAATGAAGAAATAATTATTTAAGAATATACTAAGGAATAAATAATCAGGATTGATAAAATACCAGTTAGAAGTTACAAAAAATAATGGTAGGTTCTGAGAAAACCGTCCAAGGACGGAAAAGCGCTTATAACTCTTCAATGAGCAGAGCTACTTTTAAGTTTTAACATAAACATTTTATTAAATGATACGTATTTCCTTTTCCCATAAGGTCGAAATTTCAATAGCAAACTATTCTCGCCTGATTGTCTATTTCATAGTTTACCTTTTAGTATAATTTAGTGAGATTTTTTTGAATTTCGAATGAATGTTAAAATATCTTTTATATCAAGTCTGAATCAGTGTCATCTAGTTATAGGCCGATTGTGTAATAGAATAAATAAAATATTATTATTAGTAATTATGTAATACAATGCAGTTTACAACCGTATTGCAAGCGGCGTTAGGTTCATATTTCTTTAGATGGGATGTTGTAATACAGTAAAATTAATGTTGTATAAAACAAATATTTTTTAATTAATATAGTTTCTTGAAATGCAAGTTTTGTATTTTGACTAACAATAGAAATGAACGAGCTTTGTCAATCGATTTTGAGCCTGATTGCCCCTGATATAAGAATGAAATTGCTTTTATTATCTGCTTTTTCTGTCTAGCTTATTGTAAAAGAATAAAACTCAAAATCGATTGCCATAAATGTTATGTACATTTTTTCAACTAATGATCTTGCAGTTCAACCTTTACTTACAAAGACAAAACTTATTTTGCGTCTTATTTGAATTGTGATAAAGTTCAATTTTGATTTATTTAGCGAATAACTAGTGTTTAATCCATTGGTAAATTTGACTTAGATCCTTATTTCTATAGAGATAAGGAATGATTCTCGTAGATCAAGATTCTCCTTGGAAATGTGTGTATGTATTAGTGCCACAGTTTTATACCAAAACTCTATGTAGACTGCTAGCGTGTTTGTATTCTTTGTATACTTAATTCGAAAACAAATACTTAATATATAAGGAAATATTTTATATTTCATGTGTTTTATTTATTGCCTAAGTCGAGATTGTCCAAGGACACACTACCATCTATTAACTACAAAGTTGTACCACCGATGTAGTGCCCGGTACTAAATATGCTGACTTTTTCATGATAGGGTTGTTTTTGAGAGGAAGAATCAATAAATTCTCCTGCTCTAGGTGGGGCATGAGGGAGTGTCTGACTCTTACTGACTAAAACCCACCCCGTTCCTTCTCCTGCTGTGCTCCGGGCTCTTGCACTCGCAAACTGGTTGTATATCTGCCCTATTGTGTGCGTATGAGGTGGTCTCATGCCCTTTACGGCTTGAAAGAGCCAACCCAGTGGTGTAATCCAGGGGATGGACGGGTCGTGAGCAGTCGTTGAAAGCATTGTTCTATGTGGGCATCTAACCTGTTGAACTAGATGCTGCTTAACAGCCGGTCGCCCAATCATTGTTATTTTTAGGGTATTATTTGTAGGTAAAGTCTGCTCAGAGAAAGCTAAGAAAATAGCCAGAAATGAGGAAAAACATTAAATAGGACTATAGTAAAAATCGACCTTAATTAGAAGATTTTATATTGAGATCATTTATTTGGCATTTGACACTGGCTGAATCAGAAAATATTTTGCCCTCAATTAATGAGATAATAAAATATAAGATACGACGGTAGTGTAGTGTGAACCTGCTTTACAATAGAAAGTTAGCCGGTGTCAAGTTATTAGACATTCCATTGTTGATTGAACAAAAAGATCGTAGTCGTAGGACACATTATCGGTTACCTCCAGGCGTGAAAGCGGCTAAATGCCTGTCCATTAGGGAAATAAAAAAAGACCTCAAATTACTGGCCTATGGGAACTAGTTAGAAAAAAAAACCGTAACTATTATTCTTCTCTTTCTTATTTTACCGGAGGCCCAATCCTTACCCTCCCCCAATCCCTCCTCAATCCCTAAATCTCCAAATCCCTAATCCCTAAAAGGTCGGCAACGCACTCGTAAATCCTCCGTTGCGGGTGCTCATGGGCGGCGCTGATTGCTTACCATCAGGTAATCCGTCTGCTCGTTTGCCAACCTATCATAAAAAAAAAATATTATTTATTCCCTACTTCAATCCTTTAATTTGTCTAATAAAAAAGGAAAATAAAACAAAAAAAGAACACATTTGTACTTAAAAACAATCATTTATTTCTTATGTATAATATTTATATTCATTACATTACTGAGTCAATTACAACGATAATGAAAATAATTTGTCATAGATCTCGTATTTAGAAAACACTGGTCAATATACTTTATTTTACTAGAAGAAACAATGCAGTATTACACCAACACTATAAAATAAGCTAAAAATAGACTATAATGGGTTGCAATAAGTAAATAACTGGAAAAGCAAATCAAGTATTGCCATTGACATAATGTCAAAATTGACGTACGCTAATTTCACAACTGCACAGATGACAAATGAATGATAAGTCTGCAGCTATAATTTTATTAGAAAAATCTTCAAATATACACTATTATGGCTGCTAGCCGTAAACAAATATAGCCGGAGATAAAAGCGAGGTAACTTTATCTAAAATTGAAACAAAAAAATGCGTACTCAATCTCTTTTCTAGACGTTTTAAATACTAATACATACTAGTAGGTATTACAGAAAGACATAGTTAAGTTTTATTATAGAACAAAAAAACGACCAGTATCTTAAAAATAAGAGGTTATTCCACTGTAACAATATGTACAAATACTGTACAAAATCTCACGCCTTCGTGATATACGTATAGCTAAAACGAATTAATCTATCAGTCACATATTTATTAATTATATAATTATATATATAACTATACAAGTAGGAAAATTACAATAATACAATAGATTCATATAATTCATTTGATTGCAGAATTATATTTTATATTTATAAACATACATAATTATTTGGAATTATTTTACATGACGAAATTCGTGTACTCTGCTCATTTTAAGACTTAAAACGGGGTGTTGTTATTAGGTACTTAAACATAACAGAATTCTTGTAAGTATTAAAAAGTATTATTAAAACAATCCAGTTTTCTTTTTTTACGTTCAATCTTTAGGAACTTTATTCCTTATTAGAATATTAAAATCATAAATTGAATTGAATTGAATTTGCTTGCTTCTTGCACCTGACACTAGATTATCTCTGCATCACCCAAAGGTAGACTGGTAGAGAATGCTTATTGCATTCCGCCTATGTACAGTGTTTTATGCATGAAGTCTCAAATAAATAAATATAACTATATATATCAACGAGAAAAACCGATGGACACAATGACAAATGTAAGGAAGATAAATGTATTTAAATAAAGTAATAAAATTTTCGAAATATAAAAGAGAAAGATAGCTTATGATGAAAAAAATTAATAAAATATCGATAGAACAATTATATTATTGCATAAAAATATCTATTTCTCTACTTATATTACAAAGAGGTATAATATGTAAGTTTGTATGTAGGGGGAAATCTTTGGAGTCGCTAGCCGAATTTCCAAAATTCTTTCACTTATTCCTATACTATGAAATTTCGAATATTCCTGAGTGCTATAAGGTGTAAAACATCACCCTACGATTAATAGGAGCCTAGCTGCGGGTGAAACCGCGTGGCAGGAGTTAGTATTCAATCGAATAGCATCTATGAACTATATTTTTGTCTAAAATGAACAGAGTACAATAATATTGTAGCGTCTATACCGCAAAGCAAAGTAACCCAGTACAGACAAAAAATCTGTTTTCTTTTTGTTTTTTTTTTATTTATAAAAACTTCATAATGTTAGATTCTATTAAATGCATGTGTGGGGGATTTGCTTGACATCGTTAAGAAAATACAATTATTTCAACTTAAAATTTAAATTTTATATTTTGTGTACAAATGTATAATTATATGAACAGCCTATCTGAAAATATAACAATACATATTGAGATTCACGTTGTAACCAAAAATTGATATCCAATGAAGACCAAAACAATAAGTTACTTTTGTATAACGGCTTAGCGGGTTCTTTATAATTAGCAGAATCAATCAATATCATCAAAAGTAGCCCACACATGCGGTGTCGAGGTCTATATGAAGTCGGAATAATTGTTAACGTCATCAAACTGCTGGGGCTGCGACGCCGGCCTGGGTGCTCCGCCCCCCGGTCTGTATTGCGGCTGCTAGTTACAGAAACATGATTTAATATTGTGATGTGTACAGTACAGGTATAAAATATGTATGCAGTCGAGGCATTACGATTCTTACTCCCATAATACAAAAGAGACCATTTTTAAATGACTATTCAAAAATTAATATTATTAATATTAAAATAACTTATTGTGAAGAACTTGAATTATGATCCACTGTAAGATTTTTTTATGATATTAAAATACCATTTAATTAATGATCTAATTTGTACATTTATACATTTCCTAATACGACTTTATTCATGTCAGGAGGCTACAAAACAGTTCTTGTAATCGTCAATATTTTATTAAAATTAGGCTGGAACATCCTATCAGACTACTCTGAAAAGAAATAATGGAACAAACTCAAAGGTAAAAGACAAAGTAAAAAAAAGTCAGTGGGTCATAATTCAAAGTCATACACATAGAACAACGCAAAACCAGTAAGTGTCTAGTGCGAGTTTGCTTTGCTTTAAGGCGATCGCCATTTTATGACGTTCGGCGCTCTGATTGGTCTGGTCCAAGTCGAAGAACCAATCAGAGAGCTAAAAGCATAAACGTTTTTATTTTAAAACTAGGCGCTCTGGCCGTTCGGTGTACGGAAAGATCATACTCAAAACAGTTCCGAAACAGCTTGGTATTTTACACACTTTTTAGCATACTTACCTTAAAGGAGACTGTCACCTAACCCGCTCTTTATAAAGAAAAAAATAACGAAAAATATTCACATTACAATTTATGAGCTAATTTATCTATACTAATAATAATATAAAGAGTTAGAACTTGTTATTTGTAAGTTTTTAATGTAGGGGGTAATATTTGGAACCGCTGGTCGGATTTCCAAAATTCTTTCACTAATAAACAGCTACAATTTTTATGAGTGCTAAAGGCTATAAAACATCACGCTACAATCTATAGTAGCCAAGCAGTGAGTGAAACCGCGTGAGAGTAGCTAGGAAACTAATAAGGATGATGTTGAAGACCAAAACCCAGGACAAAGTAACGAAACCATAATAATTATATTAAATATTTTTAGTTCAAATTTTGCAACTATACTCGGAATTTTAATTCCATTCCAGATTTGACAATTTCAGTGTTGCAACATTATGACACGTAATAAATAGTGACGTTGCGAAATTAATCGATATGGAGATCGAATATTTCTGAATCGATTCCTCTCGTTTATAAATTTACTCTCGTAAACTAAGTTTATCAGGAAATAAAATATTTCTGAACCGATAATTTAGTTTTGACAATTAATTAACGATCTGAGACTTTTCTTTTGTAATTGTGTGCGAAATTAATAAAAAATGTGATCATGAAGGAACGTGACAAATAAAACAGACATTTTATAAATTGTCGTCGTCATCGGTATCGCTATCGCCGTTACTCTATGTAACATTTATTATGAATTGTGTCTTTGATATTTATTGTCAATTAACATATCTAGCTTACTCATTTTTTCCTCTTCTTTGAAAACATGGGATACACATTTGGACCATTCGGAAGCCGTAATTTTTTGAATGCCTTCCTGAAACTGATTCACTGATTGTTTATCGATTTTTGTGTTCATCACTACACTGTTATATGTGGTATCATTATTTCACAAAATGACAGTGGTCAATGTCAAATCAGGAATCGAATTAAAAGTCTGACTATAGATGGCGTTGCGCAATTAAAAGCGAGCTATGGTTTCGTTACAACAAATAGTATAAGTGTGTAATTTCTTTTGTATTTAGGGTTCGAATTCATAGATCACTTAGTTCACATTTCATAGTTCAAATATACGAACCAGCAGTTCAAGCATACTTAAGTGGTTTAATTTCAACCATATTAGTTGCTACAACAGATCAACGATTACTTCGGTAATTAACAGATGATGAAAAATCCGTCCAAACAAATACAGAAAAAAACATTTTGTCATTACCCCCTTTGAACATAAATATGGAATGTAAGTATTTAAACTTAATGAAATATTTAATGAAAAAGATTTTGTTATAATGAGTAAAGAAAATTAATGACAGCATGCAACATAAATAGTGGTTTGGTGACATGTGTATAATGTAATTTAATTAATCTTTTTTAGGATCTCGAAAGTTTTTAGACAAAATAATTGATTTGGTTATATAGCTATTTTATATTATATTATTTTTTTAAATGACTACATCAAATCCATAAAACAATTTCCAATTAGGATTATATAAACTTTATAGATACAATACTTTGTGTTAAAAATGTAATATCGAAACGAGATTAACGGTGAAGGAAAACATCGTCATGAAACCTGGACTTATAATTTTTAATTATGAGTTTGAAATCGTCAATCCGCTTTGAGCAAGGGTGAATATTAATACTCAAAACTTCTTCGTGAGAAGAGGCCTTTGCTCAGCAGTCGGCACTTATAGGCTAATGAATGATGATGTAAAATTAACGATATAAAAAGTCACAAGTCAAGTCAAAATCATTTATGTCAATTAGGCCACAGTGGGCACTTTTGAACGTCAAACAAAATTTTAAAGATATAAAGTGTCAGTGTGTCGGTCAGTCCTCTTAGTGGAGCTATTTGCTCGTTCCAAAGTGTAGATTCCTATGGAGAAGAACGAGCAAGAAACTCCATGGTTACTCTTTTTCAATCAGTTTTACAATTCATTTCTTTGTTACATCATTTAGTCGGTTCACTTTTAATGAATCAAGAAAGAGATATGCATAATTTATTTATATTTAAAAAAACCATGTCACAAAACCACGTAAAATTAGTAAAGAAAAGGTTGGTAAAGCATTACTTGTGCGAGCGTATAGTGTGCGTGCGGGGAATGATGCGAGGTGAGGGCGGGGGCGCGGGGGCGCGGGGGCGCGTGCGCCTCACATGTGGGGGCGCGGCCCACGCGGCTGCTGCTGTTGCTAAAACATTCCCGACTAACGTAATCTCGAGTTCATTGTGACAGACATTCATTCAATGTAGGTTATCGAGCGATATTTTCTTTACGTTTTAGAACTGATTTTTCAATACTCAATATCTTTATTGCTTTTCCATAAGTACATTTAAAGGTGGTAACAATTTGTGTGAGATCAATTATGGACCCTGTAGGGCACAGCAAAATAAGGCAAACAGGAGAGAGTTTCAATAATATATCATTGTCTTAATGGATTCAAAATTAATGGTCAGCAATGCGCGTCACTTGAACATTTGTGGCACTAAAGGAGATGCAGACGCTTTTGCCGTTTTTGGGGAGTCTGAATAAATGTTATCTGAAGAATAAAATTGTTGCCGTCACTGTCTTATGCAAACATTCTGACGTCACTACTTATTTCCCAGGTAACTTTTATCTAACCATTGAAAAATCAGCCCTTAATTTAAAGATGTCAATTTTTTTCGACTTTCACGTTATAATTTTGACTTTGTATTATATGATTTTTGTGTTTTAAATTTGGGGCTAGTAAGGCCGCTAGCAGCTAAATAAGCTAAAGGTATTATTAAGCCATTTGGACAGAAAAATACCTAATTAAAAATAAATAACATATACATTATTCCCTTATAAGTCACAAATGAACTCTTTAAACCGCTCTAGTAAGAGAAAGACATGTGACAAGCTGAAATGATGAGGAAGCGGTAAATTGTTACATCTGAAATGGTGTCATGATTGATTATTTACAGTATGAATTAAGATGGGCTGAATTGTTTATCCATATTATCTATAATAACTTTGAAACCGCCAATCGGCCTTGAGCAAATATTGTGATCATTGTTCAATATGATCATTTCTTCTTTTTTAATGTAAGATTTGCGATCTTTGATTCGCATTGAGACAGACAGACACAGAGAGCGAGAGAGAGAGGGGGGGAGAGGGGGAGAGAGGGGGGAGAGAAGGGGAGAGGGGGGGATATGGGGACAGCCAGGGAAAGAGAGAGAGAGAGTGAGGGAGACGGGGAGACAGAGAAAGAGAGAGGGAGACAGAGAGAGGGAGACCGAGAAAGTGAGCAGGTAAACGCCTGACATTGATAGGGAAAATTATATAACTACATAGTATAAAACAAAGTCGCGTTCTCTGTCCCTATAACATCCATTGAAATGTGTACAAATCAAGTATCACCATTGCACCCGAAGATGATGAAGTTGGGGCGGGTCACTAATGGAAAACAAATTAGAAACAGTTCAACCCATCTCAAACGTGAAACTCGATTGATAACTATTCAAAAATCTAAAACTAAACATTTTTATACCCAAACATACAATATCACTCAATTTTTCGAAATGAAAAAATACAATAAAGAAAAACAAAAAACAAGTGAGATAGATAATATGTAGCATTATTTTAAAAAACATTAGTCACATTGTAGTTTGGATATCGCACAACTAAGGTGTTTAAGATTAATAAGACTATGCGTAAGATAAGATAAGAGTAGAAGATAGAGAAAGAGTTTGGGAGAAATTAATATAATATTTTTATATTAACGCCTCTCCAAAGAGAGACTATTCTGAATCAACTAAAGTTATTTTTTAATTTTACTTTGTTATTTTTTTAGCTACCCTTACTCGCCGTCCGCAGACCCGCGCTAACTGGTATCCCTAGTAATGCCACTTACCTGCTGCAGCAGATGTCGCAGTCCAGGGTTGGAAGGCAGCAGGGGCCTGATGATGCGCGGAGGGTGGGCGGCGCCACCTGCACCACGCAACTGTTGCTGTAGCTGTTGTTGCAACTGGTGTTTGCGTTGCTCCTACAAATAATAATAATATTAAATGTATTTCTAAGGTATTATTTTATTGTAATACTAGGCTCCGCCCACTTTGATGTCGATTTTACACTTTTTCAAGATGTTTTTTTTTATTTTTTCTACGTGCAAACCTTATCTGGACTTCCACGATTAATTCATAATCAAATCGGTAAAGGCATTGTTGAGTTACAACGAAAGGTAGCATTGATTTTTGTATGTATAGATTTCAAAATGTTACTTTTCAATCAAGTGAAATAATGATGATGATGCTCGTCTTTGGTAAAGACATACATAATAATAAGCGTCAACGACTATCCAAGGAGTCTGGGATTAGGTGGATTAATCGAGGGCCTGATACAGAAGGCAGTCCTCCTTGCAATGGCACGCAATATGAGGAGATATCTCTGAAAGCCTCAAACAGTGACACGAAATGCCCAAAAAAGGAGTGTTATATTTTTTAAGACGGTTTTCTGTGAGGCCATGGTATTGCTTCCGTCAGGCTAGCCCTGCGCTGTAGCATCGCTCGCTCATGTAAAGAGTGCGCATACATCTTACTAATATTATAAATGCGAAAGTTACGATGTTTCGATGTTTGTTACTCAATCACGCCAAAACGGCTGGACGAATCTGAATCAAATTTGGCACGGGCATAGGATACACTCCGGAATAGGACAGAGGCTACTTTTTATCAACATAACACGCGGGCGAAGCTGCGGGCGGAAGCTAGTATATGCTATTTTATCACTTACGAGTGACGGTAGAATGCTATATGCTGTAAGATCCTCACCTCGAGCTGTTTATAATGCTGTTCCTGCTGTTGGGCTGCATGTAGGTGGGACATGATGTCCATCTGCGACTTGAACTGAGCTTCCTGTTGATGAGCCGCCTCCAGGGTCTGTTGTAGATGTTGTATTTTCTCCAAGTTCTGCTGGCGAGCGGCCTCAAGGCCATCCAATTGGGTAACCGGCCGGGGTCCTTTGCCACCCACCTGTTGTACCTGTTGCCCTATTGCACCGCCTATCATCATGCCCTGGAAAAGAGTAGAGAGTAAAAATGAACAATAAAAAATTTGAAGCATGACCCGATTAGTTTCGAGGTAACACGGGGCTTATAACCCCAGTTGTTTTAGTATAAAGTTGTTTCTTTTTTCGCACACGATATTTTTTATTTTAACTGGCTTATATCCATTAGTTGATTGTGTAAACATTACATTCCGATCTCTTTAAAGGTGATTATAAAAATAAATGCTGCTAAAGTTTCTCATTCGTTCGTTTTCAATCCAAACATGAAAAGAAATGACAAAGATTCCTCACTCCTTGAACAGAAAATACTAGGTTTCGAACCAGAGGTCCTTAGTCCGGTTGCTAACACTATTAATAAAGTTGATAATTACTTATTAAATACTAGCTCTAAAATTAAATACTGAAGAAAACTTCACAATAAGTTACCTGTGGGTGTTGTTGCATCTGTGACTGCACCATACCCTGGCTCGGTCCAGGCCCAGACATTTGTCCCACGTTGCCCACGTTGCCCACGCCTGGCACGTTGCCCACGGGCACAGACTGCATGCCCGCGGACATACCCGACCCCATCCCACCTGACGACATTCCTGCGGTCGGCATTGCACCAGAACCTAGGACGCAATTTTAATTTTAATCATTAGACGCAAATTATAAGTTGGGGAGAGCCATGCTTCGACACGAATGGGTCGGCTCGACGGAGTGATACCACGGCCTCACAGAAATACCGGCGTGAAACAACCACAGCGTTGTGTTTCGCCGCGTGAGTGAGGGTAACGGAGACCCAATCCCTCCCGAATGCCAGTAATCTCTAGATGCCTAAACCCCAAAAGGTTGGCATTGCACTCAAAGACCTTTGTTATTAGTGTCCATGGGCGGCGCTGATTGCTTACCATCAGGTAATCCGTCAGGCTATTTGCCGACATATCACAAAAAAAGAATGTATTTCTGCTTACCGGCCATGGTGGCGTTTGGCATATTTTGCGCCATGCCCCCAGCGTTGCTGACGGCGGCTGGTAACTGCTGTTTGTTGATGATCTGACTGATCTTTTGCTGTTGAATCACCTACAAACATAAAACCATACAATAGCACATTATGGTTCAAGTGTGTAATATTGGTGATTACAATCAATACACACGTGTATCGTATGACGTTTTTCAACACATTTCCGAATGAAATAAATCTTAAATGAAAAACGAGACTAGTTGTGAAAAATGTTTCGTAATGGCGGGAAAAATGATTCAGTTAACCAAAGCGCACGCATCGGCCATAGATAAAAAAAAATTGTTTCTTTTTTTTGAGCTTTTCGCGGATTATATTTTAGAGCCAGTGTGAGAGTAAAACAAATTACACAAGCAATAAAAAAATAACTCTTACTCACTAGTCAATGATAGTAATGAAAAGTTCAGTTTGATTATAGGTGTCATTACGTGCCTAATTGTCGTGGGATAAGTGCCACTTTATGAGGAAGTGTGTTGAAAATAACGTATTAATTTACTCACTTTTCTAAGTCGATCGACGAATGTAGCTTGATTGTTGGGTATGAAGCCAAGGTAGGCCTTTTTATCCGGAGTGTATAACAATATTAATACTTTGATGTCACACTGCGGTGGTGTCGGCATTGGGGAGAAGTGTACACAACCCGCCTGAAACATAAAACAATAATATTATAAATGCGAAAGTTACGATGTTCGGATGTTTGTTGCTCAATCACGAAAAATTGCTGGACAGATCATATTAAAAAAAAACATTGCTCCACACTAGGATTTTCTCCTGTGTCGGGTGCGGTTACAAACGTACAATTTTACATAGACATGATACCCAGACCCGGAACAACATTTTGCGGATCACACAAATAGTTGTTCCGTGCGGAAATCGAACCCGCGACACGTTGCACGGCAGCCAGTTTCCCAGCCACCGCACCAACCGAACAGTCAAAATCACCTGGATGGAATTTGGCACAGGCATAGGATACACTCCAAAATAGGACATAGGTTACTTTATATTCCGGAAAGGACAACCCTAATACTACGCGGGCAAAGCGCTTGGAAAAAGCTAGTATAATATAATTTTGTTAAGTGTGGAAGAGCGAGCTTTTGCAGTAATGGGTCGGCCCAAGTCGACTTACGGAGAACCACTGTGAAACAACCATAGTAGTGTGTAGTGTTCCGTGTGCGTGAAGTTACCGGAGGCCTAATCCTTAACTTCCTCCAATCCTCAAATTCCTAACAACCCTAAATGGGGAACTCTGGTGAATGTGGACGGCGCCTTTTGCTTACCGTCAGGTAATAAGAATGCTCGTTTGCCTTACTGTTACAAAAAATATATGTCTTACGGGTACAACATACAACTCATTCAACCAAAAGAAACAACCAAATACTATAATGGGACTGTTATTAATATAAATTAGCAGACCCACTCTGCTAATTTATATTAATAACAGTTTACGTTCTGTATAAAAATATAAAGAAAAATGTACTCACAAAGCCGTTGACCATGACCTTGGTCAAGGAGTCCAGAGCTTCACTGGGCTGTAGGTGGAATAGCACCGACTTGCTGTCCTTGAGGTACTGCCCGCCGATGTTGCTGATCAACTGCTTCGGCATCAGCTGCATCAGCAGCTTACTCGGCCACGTGTCCACCTTCAGCTCAGGCTCTATGTCCTTCGTGCTTGCTGATACCTGCGTACATTTATTTACATATTTATTTTCATGTCACAGGTCTGTTAGAGAGCAGATGAATTACCTGATGGTAAGCAATCAGCGTCGCCCATGGACACTCTTAGTACCAAAGGGAAGTTACTATAAGAGTAGTTGCTATAAGTGCGTTGCCGGCCTCTTATGGGTTGTTAGGGAGTAAGAATAGGGGATTTGAGGATTAGGGACGGGGGAGGGGGATAGAATTGGACCTCAGGCAATCTCACTCACACGGCGAAATCTAACGTAAGTGTTGCTTCACGTCAAATGGGTCTGCTCGACCGGAGTGATACCACGGCCTCATAAGAAACCGGCGTGAAACAACCACAGCGTTGTGTTTCGCTGTGTGAGTGAGGTTACTGGAGGCCCAATCCCTCCCTATTTCTTAAATATCCGAAACCCTTATCCCTTAAAGGCCGGCAACGCACTCGTAACTCTTTTGGTGTTGCGGGTGTCTATGGGCGGCGCTGATGGCTTACCAGGAGTTTTTTGCTCGTTACTCCTTATGTTTTATTTCTTTGGGACAAGCCCGCTAAATCTTCTCAAAACCGCTGCAACTCCTGAAAGCCAGGATCTACAGTAGATACAACCATGAAAACACCGGAACACTGAAGTCAACCAGCGTGCCAGGGACTAGAATGACTGTCTTGGATCCCGCAACGAAATAAATCAGAAGATTTGTCAAGAATAAAATTATATTATAAATTCGAAAATTACGATGTTTGGATGTTTGTTACTCAATCACGCCAAAACGGCTGGACGGATCTGGATGAAATTTGTCACAGGCATAGGAAACATTCCGGAATAGGATATGGGCTACTATTTATCAACATACCTAGAGGGCAAAGCCGCGGGCGGAAGCTAATATGGAACTTAATAATATGAAAAATAATTTAAAGTAGAAAATCACCTGGCATGGCAAATGTTTGGTAGTTTTCTGATCTCCGGCGGTCTTCCCCTTTTCCATCCACTCGATGACTCCGCTCCAGATGTAGGAGCGTTGCAGCTGAGTACCGGACGGGCCCGGGGTCACCATCGTCGGCATACGTTGGTGACCAGTCTGTAATACAACATGCATGTCACTCACGTAACTCGTTATAACAAAAAGGTTTTATTTTTGGTCAGGGGAACATCATTAAATGACTTTTCCCGCCCAGGGTAAGGCGAGAGAGGGAGAGTGTGTCAGACTCTTACTGACTAAAAATGTCGGAGAAGGAGCGAGCTGCGTGAGTAGCGCGGAGTTGTTGTAGTATGGGAACATTACATTACCTGCGCGGGAGGGGGCGGCGGGGGCGGGTAGGAGGGCTGCGCGAGCTGCGTGAGTAGCGCGGAGTTGTTGTAGTATGGGAACATTACATTACCTGCGCGGGAGGGGGCGGCGGGGGCGGGTAGGAGGGCTGCGCGAGCTGCGTGAGTAGCGCGGAGTTGTTGTAGTATGGGAACATTACATTACCTGCGCGGGAGGGGGCGGCGGGGGCGGGTAGGAGGGCTGCGCGAGCTGCGTGAGTAGCGCGGAGTTGTTGTAGTATGGGAACATTACATTACCTGCGCGGGAGGGGGCGGCGGGGGCGGGTAGGAGGGCTGCGCGAGCTGCGTGAGTAGCGCGGAGTTGTTGTAGTATGGGAACATTACATTACCTGCGCGGGAGGGGGCGGCGGGGGCGGGTAGGAGGGCTGCGCGAGCTGCGTGAGTAGCGCGGAGTTGTTGTAGTATGGGAACATTACATTACCTGCGCGGGAGGGGGCGGCGGGGGCGGGTAGGAGGGCTGCGCGAGCTGCGTGAGTAGCGCGGAGTTGTTGTAGTATGGGAACATTACATTACCTGCGCGGGAGGGGGCGGCGGGGGCGGGTAGGAGGGCTGCGCGAGCTGCGTGAGTAGCGCGGAGTTGTTGTAGTATGGGAACATTACATTACCTGCGCGGGAGGGGGCGGCGGGGGCGGGTAGGAGGGCTGCGCGAGCTGCGTGAGTAGCGCGGAGTTGTTGTAGTATGGGAACATTACATTACCTGCGCGGGAGGGGGCGGCGGGGGCGGGTAGGAGGGCTGCGCGAGCTGCGTGAGTAGCGCGGAGTTGTTGTAGTATGGGAACATTACATTACCTGCGCGGGAGGGGGCGGCGGGGGCGGGTAGGAGGGCTGCGCGAGCTGCGTGAGTAGCGCGGAGTTGTTGGCGTAGAGCGGCCCGCGGGGCGGCGCCAGCCAGTTGCCTGCGCCGCGACCGCATGCGGCCGTGCCTGTAAACAAAATAGTCATTAAATAAACACAAATTTTAGTTAAAGAACCACACACAAAAAAGACCCGCTGGCGTACATTACAGCGTTATCGCCCGCGTGACCACAAACATACGAACATTATAAGCAAGGTATGACAAATTGCGTGATACACCACGTCATGTGCGTAAACCAGGTGTTATAGACTTCATAGATAACTAAAATGTCCTAGATACTGTTAAAACAATAATAATAAGTGAAGTTACCACACCTACACTTAAACATATAAAGAGGTAAAATTTGCAAGTTTATATGTAGGGGGTAATCTTTGGAACCGCCGGTCAGATTTTCAAAATTCTTTCACTGATAGATAGCTACAACGTTCCTGACTGCTATATGCTATAAAACATCACACTACGACCAACAGGAGGCGAGCAGCGGGTGAAACCGGATGACAGTAGCTAGTCAATCAAATTAACTAATTATTAATTAAAAATATATACTGACCGACTCCGGCAACCCCGGGTACTCCCGCCACATTACCAACGGGTCCCACCCCAGTGGCGGCGGCGACCGCGGGCCGAGGGAAGTTCGGCGCCCCCGGTCGAGCCGGCCCTGCTTGACCTCGCCCTTGACTGGAAGACAAATTAAAAAAAAATGTTTATTTTTCATATCATACAGATTGCATAAAGAATTTTGATTGCACGTTTGGTGTGGTGGTTGGGCAACTGGCTGTCATAAAACGTGTCGAGGGTTCGATTTTCGCATGGAACAACTGATTGTGTGTTACACAAATTGTTTTTGCGGGTCTGGGTGTGTATGTGAAATTATATGTTTATAACCGCGTCCGTTTTTCTAAAAATGCTTCTAAAATATTAGAAGAAATTTATGGCATGTATTTAAGTATTATACATGCACATGAGAACGTTTATATAAGAGCTTATATATTTTTTTTTATTAAGCTTTTTGCACACAAACTTTTGTACATAGGCGGACTTAATGCCTATATTTAAATATATTATACTTAAGCTAAGTAAATAAAATACCATCTTTGTTATTTACGTGCGAAGTAAAAATCTATATTATATATTATAAAATGGAAGAAGGTTTAATTCATTTGAAATGTAGTATTTAATACTATTTATTGTTTTTAAGTCCTCTGTGGAAGTCGCTTACAAAACGTCATTGAATGGCAGATGATTTTATAGGTATACGTAGGTAACTAGGTAGTCAAATAATGGGAGCGAAGCCGCGGGTAAAAGTTACTTAATAATAAAATTATAAAATACCCATAGACATCAGCTTGTATGTCGGGAACCGGTGGTGGTGCGGGGCTTGGAGGTCTCTCTTTCAGGCTGTAGCCACGTAGCAGCACCAAGTGACGGGGATCCTGAAACATAATAGAACATTATGGTAAAAGTGTGTAAAGTTGGTGCTTATCACATTATGGAGGACAGTAATCTATACTAATATTATAAAGAGGTAAAATTTGTAAGTTTGTAAGTTGGGGGTAATCTTTGAAACCGCTGGTCGGATTGCGAAAATTCTTTCACTGATAGATAGCTTCAATGTTCCTGAATGCTATAGGCTATAAAACATCACGCTACGATTAAATGGAGTCGGGCAGCGGGTGAAACCGCGCGAGAGTAGCTAGTTATTAATACACACGTGTATCATACGAAGATTTTCAACGCACTTCTGAAATAAATAATACTTAAACAAAAAACCATCGAAAGAGAAAAACAGACGAGTTTTTGTAAAAAATGTTTCGTAATGGCTGGAAATAATTTTCAGTTTTCCTATGCGCACGCATCGGCCATAGACTAAAAAAAGGAGGTTTCCTTTTTTGGGCGTTTCGCGGGCAACATTTTAGCGCCAGTGTAAGAGTAACTCAACCAATAATATATAAAAAACTGTATTACTCATTAGTGAATAATAATATTAATGAAATAGTCACGATTTGATTTTAGGTCTCTTTATGTGCCTAATTGCCATGGTATAAGAGCCACTATATAAGGAAGTGTGTTGAAATAAATATAATATGTATAGTAAAAGTTGCCTGTAAGATATTCACAAAATCAATATCAATAAAAAGACATATATTTAAGGTGTGGCACAGCCGGGATTGCGGGGTAAGCGCAATGAGGCACCGCGACCTCGGCCCAGAGCAGGAGAAGGAACAGAGGGGTTTTTAGTCAGTAAGAGTCTGACACTCCCTCCCGCCCGGCCCTGGGCGGGAGAAGTCATTTGATGATTTCCCTGACAAAACCTGACCCAAGAGAAGAGAGGCAAAAGCTGACCCATTTATGCCGTAAATTTGATGGAGACCACCACAGAAGGGGCCCGGTAGGGCTGTTTTTAAGCTGAGTGAAGCGAGTTAAGACCAAAAATGTACCACGGCCCCAGGTTAGAGCAAGAGAAGTGGTAGTTTTTAGTCAGTAAGGGTCTGCCACTCTCTCTTGTCACAAGTCATAATATTTGATGATTTTTAATCGTCAAAAATAAATTTAAAAAGATGGTACTGAACAAAAGTGTGGAAGAGCCATGCTTCGGCATGAATGGGTTAGCTAAATCTCCAAATTCCTAATCGCCGAAAGGTCGGCAACGCACTCGTAACTCCTCTGTTGCGGGTGTCCATGGGTAGCGCTGCTTGCTTACCATCAGGTGAACCGTCTGCTCGTTTGCATATATTATTACATAAAAAAAAAACAAATACTAGCTTATGCCGGCGACTCCGTACGCGTGGAATAGTGACTTCCTGAAGATTTTTGGTATAAAAACTATCCTATGTCCTTTCTCAATTCCCAAACTATGTCTGTACCAAATTTTACAGAAATCGGTTCAGTACTTTAGGCGTCAAGAAAAGACAGACTGATACACAGAGTTACTTTCACATTTATAATATTAGTTTGGATAATCAAAGGAAATTATTGGTTACGCTTAAAAACCGTTTTCTAGCTTCAGATTATACCTTAGCATAATTTCTTTGTTGTGCTTGATGTAGTTCTCCGCCAGCGTTTTCGTACAACGCATGCAGTTGTTGGAAGCGGCGAGCTGACGCTATTGATACTTGGACGCCGCGCTCTGCCAACATACGCGCCGCTTGCTCCATTGTCGCGGGGGCGCCTAGAAATTAGAAACAATTTTGGATGATTGTTTTTAATGAAATATCAGATGGTTCAAGTGTGGGAGAGCCAAGCTTCGGCACGAATGGGACGGCTCGACCGGAGTGATACCACGGCCGCACAGAAAACCGGCGTGAAACAACCACAGCGTTGTTCCGCCGTGTCGATGAGGTTACCGGAGGCCTAATCCCTCCCACTCCCCTAACTCTGATCCCCAAAAGGCAGGCAACGCATTCGTTGCAGGTGTCCATGGGAGGCGCTGATTGCTTACCATCAGGTAATCCGTCTACTCGTTTGCCGACTTATACCATAAAAAAAGATGGTTCTGGGTGATGGTAAGCAATCAGAGCAGCCCATGAACAGGCCCAGGGAAGTCAAGTTTACAACATATAGTTACGCGGGTATTAACGCGGAAAATAATTAATTAAATACCTTGGTAGGCCACGAATAATTCGAGACCACCATATTAGCCAAATCGGTAAGAGTTATAATATTACATCGATAAGTGGCATTGATTGTATATTATAGATGTATGTAATTACGATATTGACTTACCGGGTGGTACCAGGCCTCCGCCATATGCTGAGTAGGGCGGTGAACAGCAGAGTAGCAACAAGTGCATAGGCAGGTCAGTGCGGCCAAGGTCGTCGAAACAATCTAACGCCGTCGCCAACGCTTCTGTCATACATGCTCTGCTTTCTATATGACCTCCAACAAACCTGAAAAATGTTTTATTTCAATAAATAACAATAGGTCTTGTTTGGTTGGCAAATAACGAAAAATGTTAAGGCTCAATCCCTACTCTCCCTCCCCTGCATATGGCTAATAAAACTTTGGAAGTTTCTCTGGTGTGGCCAGGGTCCAGCCTATCATCTATACTAATATTATAAAGTAATTTTTTAAATTTATAATTTGTAAGTTTGTATGTAGGGGGTAATCTTTGAAATCACTGGTTGGATGCCCAAAATTCTTTCACTTATTGATAGCTACAATGTTCGCGCGTGCTATAGGCTATAAAACATCAGGCTACTATCAAATAGAGCCGAGCAGCGAGTGAAGTCGCGCGGGAGTATCAAGTCGGTAATATGAGTCTTCAACATCTTCAGCACCTCATTGCTTGCTTCATACTTAAACCAGATGTCAGTTTTTTATGGAATAAGGTGGCAAACAAGTAGCCACATAACCTGATGGTAAGTAATCAGCACCATATAGGTACTGGCTATAGTAGAGATGTTGGTAGAGATTTGAGAATTGGGGATTGGGAGATTAGGGATCACGTGGGGGAGAATAAGTCTCTTGGTGTTTGAATGATCGTCGAAAGTACAAACTTAAAGTACAATTTTATATATTTGAACAGTCACAGTACTTAACAGGCTTTGAACCTGCTTACTTCACACTTTGGTGAAATGAGTTTGTTACATAATCATAAGAGGAAATAAGGTATTAGATCAACTTACTGAATTTTGTCAACGGTCTCCAATACTGTTTGAGGACATGTAAAGGGTCCGAAGGTACCAACAGGTATGCCAGGGTGTACATCAGATGTTTTATACGTAACTATTGCATAAACCGATCCATTACCACCTCCTTCTTCTAAAGCACCTCCATGGAAATATCTAAAATAAAAAGAAATAATGACAATGTGTATTAGGATATATAGCTAGGATTTTCTCCTGTAGGTGCTTTTACTAACATACAAATTAACATACACAAGCCACCCAGAGCCGAAACAACAATTTGTGGATCACACAAAGTTCCATGGGGAAACAAACCATGCGTGCCAGCCATTTGCACAAGTGGGACTGTAATATTTACCAATATTGGGTTAATTTTAGTTTAGCTATCCATTTACTGATTTGGATGTCTTAGGTTTTGCCTATTACAGGTAATATCCTTATTGAAATGGGTGTTTAATAAATACAACCCCAGGTGGAACAAAAGAGGTATAATGTTCTACAAATGAAGAAATATGTTTATGCACTAATGTGTGTGTACATTGTGTGTTGTAGATGTTTATAAACATACAAGTTTACACACACACCACATTTGTGAAATAAATAAAAACACATTTTCCAGTCATTTGAACAGGACAGTAATTAAATAAAGCTGTATGCATTTTGTGCATTAATAAAAAAGGGTTGTGATGTTACATGAATACACTAGTTATGTATAAAATATAGACCGTATCTCACAACACAAAGGATGAAGCTTTTTTGGCTAATAAATTATTTTACTTTCTTATCTGGTACAATGTTTAAAGTTTGTCTAATAACCAATTTCGATAAGTTTGGAATATATGTATATTAAAATATTTAAATTGGATAATGAGGGTGTCAATAACAAGAATAATACAATAATATAAAGGGTAGACACAAAGTTTACAAATAACTATTTACCATGTGAGCCTAAAATACATTTTACTCGCAAGTTTTAGGGTCACTTTTGCAAAAAATATATAATATACTTAGTATTTATTACATAAATATTAAAAAACTTACTCTAATGTTGGAATTATATAGTTTGTTTTAAGTTCGCCTATATACGCGCCGTTTGCTGCCGTAACCTCTATCACAAAAATTACTTCAGCCTGAACAGGCGAATCCGGCGCGTTTACTACCATTTTTGCCTATAATAATACTTTTCAATTATTCATAAACATTACACATTTACCAAACTAGACACCAGAAGTACGAACGATCACAGTGCATGAAAAATAAACTGAAGCTACATTGAAAGAAATGTCGTGGAGCTGTCAAGAGTGTCAAGTGTTAAATAATTTTTTTTTTTTTTTTGGAGTTTATGGCCTGGATACGAGTCCTTTAAGCCAAGTCTTTTAATTTACTCGGTTTTATGTTATTATATACTTTCCAGAGTATTTTTAATGAAATTGTATAACGGCACTAAACACTTTGGATCACGTAGTAGATCTTCTAGGCGGCGGGAGGAAACATTATCTACAATTTCACTTAGTTCACTGGCTAAAATCAACCTTTGCATGTTGTAGTCACTGCATACCAACACTATGTGACTAATGTCACATAAGACGTTACAATTCAAGCACTTGTCATTTGCATCAAGTTTGAGTCTTGCAAGGTGTGCGGGTGTTCTATGATGTCCGAATCGAAGCCTGCATATAGTAGATATAAAATCTCGTCTGGCGTACTTGTATTGCTTTTGGTCATACCACGGTCTCACAGGTAAGTCCGATTGAATAGTACCGTACCACTTTCCTTTTTCTTCTTGGTCTTTCTTCCAGAAGTCTTTCCATACATGTTTTATGTTTTCTCTAATCAGTGCATAGCAGTCCGTAAAAGGTACCTTTACAATATTAGATACATTTATACAATTTATCCCATCAAATGCAGCTCTATCAGCGATTTCATTGCCAGTAATACCTTTATGTGAAGGGATCCACATAAAAGAAACTGAAATGCCTTTATTTTTTAAATTAAATAAAACTTCTCGAATCTTAATTAAAAGATAATTTGTTTTGAAATGAAAATTAATATTCTCTAATGCTTTAATCACACTTAAAGAGTCAGTCAAAATTAAATAGGTTGTGTAATGCATTGATGAAATTTTTTTCAGGGCCTCAAGAACTGCATAAGCCTCTGCAGTGAATATGCTACATAAAAGACTAAGCTCAAAGCTTTGACAAAACTGAATTTGAGGATCATAAACAGCACTGCGAACATGAGACAAACCCTTACTGCCATCGGTATAAAGTCTATAATAGTGACTGTTAAGGTGAATAAAGTTTAATAACTCCTCATTATTACTAACTACTGTATTTATAATTGAGACTTCAAATAACAATATCTTGTACTTTGTGGAGTAACATGCCCAATGAGAACTTTTAATTATATTCGAAAATTTAAAATGTGCTTCCAGGATAACCTGAGATAAATCTGGGATAATATGACAGTGAAGGCCAGCCCCAGTCACACCAGACACATTGTGAACTACTGGATACTGAGGTAAAATTCTTCTTAAAACTTCATTATTATTAGCTGCAAATAGCTTTACAGAAAATCTTTGAGCAAGTAGATATCTTCTTATACTAAGGGGCATCACCCCTGTCTCAACTTCCATGGCACGGATGGGAGTTGAGCACATGGCGCCAGATATTATCCTCAGACCTTTGTTTTGTGCTATATCTAATCTATGTACATAATTACAATCAATATAGGCTAGACAACTGTAATCAAAATGGCTTCTTACAATGGCTTTGTACAAAATAGCAAGAGTAACTGGGTCAGCTCCCCAGGAGACTCCTGCCAAACACCTCATTATATTTAAGCCTTTCAAAGAATTTTGTAAAATGTACTTGATATGACCTTGGAATGTCAGTTTATTATCAATTTGCACACCTAAAAATTTATGACTGCTTACTATAGGAATTGCTTTATCATTGTATAACACAGACAAGCTAGGTAAATCTTTTGTTATAAACATTACATTACTTTTGTTGGAATTGATATTTAATCGAAGTTTATTGTTGTAGTAGTGATATAATTGACTAAGAGCATTATTAATATTAGCAATTGCCAAATCAATATCATTATGTACACTATATACAACAAGGTCATCAGCAAACTGCAAAATATTTACATTATCCATATTTACATATTTACAAATTTGAGATGTATATATATTATATAATAATGGGGACAAAGTTGCCCCTTGCATTGTTCCTTTTGACACTTGCCTAGGACCATGTAAAATATTATTGTGTTTTACATATAGTATTCTTTCATTTAAGAAAGAGTATATCCATTTACAAAATTTTCCTGGAATACCTAAATCAGACAGAATTTTAATCAAAATACCAGGTTGCACATTATCAAATGCCCCCTGTACATCTAAAAAGGTACATACTGCACTAGCATTATTATTTCTTGCTCTTTTCAGATCTGAGATAAGAGAAACAAAGCTGTCTGCACAACTTCTGCCTCTTCTGAAGCCAAATTGAATAGTTGGGATAATGCACTTCGATTCCACATACCAATCAAGACGAATCTTAACCATGTTCTCAAAAATTTTTCCAAGACAGGATGATAATGAAATAGGTCGATATGAGTTAGCATCATTGACTGGTTTATCTGGTTTAAGCACTGGTATCACACATTGTGTTTTCCAAGACAGTGGAATTACTTGATGGAGCCAAAGTGCATTAAGAATGTTCAGAAACAATTTTTGCACCAATATATGTAAATGTTTTATCAAAATATAAGGAAAGTTGTCCAATCCAGGCGCAGAATTTTTTCGGGAATGAAGACTCATATTAAACTCATGCCATGTAAAAGGTTCAATTAAAAACTGTGTCTCATTATTATCATTATTAATATTAAAATACATATCAACATCAACTATACCATCAGATCCATTATCTGATAGTTTATCTAAGAATGGCAAAACAAATTCATCAGAAAGTGATTTATTATGAGTTTTCCTACCCTTAAACATTTTAATATAGTTCCAAATCTTACTGATAGGAGTATTTCTATTAAAAGACTCACAGAGATTGCGCCAACCATTTTTCTTTTCTTCAGATATGGTTCTCTTTTTCAAGGCGTCTAACTTCTTATATATAATGTAGTTATCCATTGTAGGATTACTTCTATAGTATTTTAAAGCTTGATAAGACTTAATGACGCTTTGTTCGCACTTCTCATTCCACCATGGCACTGGTGGCCTACTTCTATATGAACTAGTCTTGGTATACTTTGGGATGCAAAGTAACTTCAAAGAGCTAAGTCTATTACAGAAGGTATTATATGACTTCAAAGGGTTCTCAGTATCCACATTGATATCATTAAATAACGTTTCAGATATTTCACAGTACTTCACCCAATCTGCTTTTTTGTATAAAAATTTCTCTATTGGAGGATTTGTTTGATATTTATTAACAGCTAAAGTAAGATTTGTAATTGTAGGGAAATGATAACTACCCATACTGTCATCATGTACAGTCCAATCACACAGTGGTGCTAAAACTGCACTTGTAAAAGTGATATCAATAGCTGATGGGTTACAATTAGGCCTATTATTTGTTGTGAAACTGCCATCATTCAACAAGCATAGATCCAACTCATCAATTATATCATATAGTTGCTGCCCTCTGCCCTTGGTGCTTACACAGCCAAAAGCAATATGATGAGCATTAAAGTCTCCTGAAATGAACACTGGCTTGGGCAGTTCTTTTATGATATTTCTCAATTTGTTTAATCTAGTATGGCCACTGTGTGGTGGACAATACACAGTCAAAATAGATAAGTCACCTAACTCTGTAGAAAGAGAAATTGCAACAGTTTGTACATCTTCATAAAATGTGGTTTGTGAAGTTGTATACTTTAAATTATGTTTTATGAGGATAGCTATTCCCCCATGTTCATTAGCTGCATTTTTGAAATGTATATTATATTCAGGAATGTGGAAAGGTTTGTTATCTTTAATCCACGTTTCATTTAAAAGGCAAATATCAATATTTTTATCATTAAGAAACTTTAAGAGTAAGGGCTTTTTACTGTATACACTTTGTATATTAAACTGAGCAATGCATAGCTGAGATTGTATATTGGAGTCTATATCCATTATGTAAGATTCTCCAGTAGAATATCTTTAATAGTTGTTGTATTGATTGGAGGATCATCCTTGCCCTTATTGGCGATTACAATGAGTGTGCGAACAATGGCCTTAAGTAAGTCATTATTTGCCAGGAGTTGAGCCTTGACATCAGCAACAGAAATTATTTTAGGTTCAGTATTTACAGGTACATTATTTATAGGTGCAGAATTTACATTTTTATTTACAACAGAATTTTTATTTACATTGACCTGAGGTCTTGGTTTGCGCAATGGTGGGAAATCTCCCTGAGTCACATTAAGTTTAGTTTCAGCCTTACTAGCGTAAGTAATACGTTCCTTTTTTTCCATTATCTTTTTTAACTTGATTTCGCATGCCTTTGAAATTGCTAAATGTGGTCCACCGCAATTAGCACAGCAGATTGCTGAGGGGTTATCACACTCTCTATATGAGTGGTCCCCAGCACAAATGCTACATTTTTGTTTGCCATTACATATTTTGGCTGAGTGGTTAAATTTGAAGCAACGGTAACATTGTTGTAGAGGAGGGATATAGTCAAAAATGCGGTAAGAGAATAAGTCATATTGTACATTTTGTGGTAAAGAACTGGACAGAAAGGTAATGCTCACTGTATGAAGTGGTACCCGTTCTTGTCCAACCTTTTTGGTGAATCGTCGGACTGCAATTATTTCATACTCCGACTCTAGCTTTGAGTAAAGCTCCTTGTTAGATAAGTTTGTGGGTACGTATCGGATAATTCCTGTTCTTTCTATGTCTGCCGCTGGTATGAACGCCTTAAAGTTGTACTTCTCCAGAAATGAAGAGTTACTTATAAAATTATTAGCAGTATTATACTGCTTGAACACCACCGCAATCTTGTTAGCATTGATTCTACGAATCGCTACTACACCTTTTACCTCATTTACAAATATATGATTTAAAAAGGTTGGACTTTTATTGCCAATTTTTTCACCCTGCACGTAAACTTTGAACTCCAAATTTGAAGAATTTTCTGGATAAAGTCTTTTGTATCCGGGTTTTAGATAGGGTAAAAAATCACTTTCCTTACCCCCGCCGCCATCGTCCAAGTCTTTAAGTTTATGTTTTTTTGGGGCCGGGGGTTTTGGGCCCCCGCCCTCGCCAACATCCATGTTTAATACACTATTATGTACACTTTACTATTTACATGCAATTTACAATGAAATAAAATATTAGATTAAAAAAAAATCACAAATGAAAAAACTTTTCATGCGCTATATTTGAACTCCCGCCAAAAAGTCAGTGTTAAATAAAGATAATAAATGCCACAGACATCACAAAACCTAAAGTTCACAAACTTATATTCAGCCACAATATTAAATTAGGTCATTTAACTTGTAACCAACATCTGACACAAAGAGTAAAGTAAAATAATGATCTGATATACGTATGTTATTCAACACCCGGAATTTTATTGCAGCCTCTGCTGTGTTTATTGCAAAATGTAGCCTCAGCTCAGCTCTCTCTAGACTCACAAATCTCGAAGTATAAATAATAAAAAATATTCTACCCATAACTAGAGAGGTTTAAAACAAGGAGGTCACAGACGTCTGTTTACAATTGATTTGTCATCGTGACTGGTGTCACATGTCAATCTGTCAGCTGTTTGTCTAATTGACTGTCACTTCGAAAATAACCTTTTATCTTGGTGTCTTCGTCTTATCTTTCCACAAAAATATTATAAAATTTAGCTCAAATCTTACTTTTATTTGTATGGTGGACACGTCCAGGCTGACTTAATATATCCAGAGACTGTTGTACAATAAGTTTATAATGGAACTGAGCTTACGTACCGTCAGGACTTTTAACCGGCTTTTACGAAAACCTTTAGGAATTTTAGCTCATAGAAGTGTTACGGGCACAGCAGTAAAGGAAGAAATTAATACAGAGTTACTGAATGTATTTAACCGGGACATTAAGAACGGTAAGTTATTTCGACATACATTATTTGTATTACATCAGAATAGGCATTCTGCCTGATTTAAAACCTCTTTAGCTCTTTTTCTATATCATACTCTGCGTGTGTTTATATTGGTCTTTACTGGTCTTGCTTTACATGTCTTACCTACCTATTATTATTTACAGTCATTTATTTTAAATATTTGAGTACTTTTGCCGTTAGATGACCTCCATCACTGATTTTTAAGCTGTAGCCGATACCTTACATTATTCTTTTGCGTTTTCTATAACTTAAAATTAAAATGAACTAATAAATGTACCTTAAATTATTCCTGGGTATTACATCATAACAATGCATAAATGCAGTTTTAATTTAAGATGTTTTATGAAGACAAAAATCCTGATATTATTTAATAAGGAATTATTACATTCAAGTATTTCTCTTTATTATGAATGTAAGTTTCAGACCTTTTCAAAGCCCATGTTTATACAGTAATTTTTTGTTAAAATATAAAATTCATATACCAAGCAAATTATGCAAATGTCCCCAAAAAGGCTGGCAATGAAATTATAACTCCCCTGATGTTGCAACTATTGCTTACAATCTGGTCATCCAAATCTTGTATATTACCCTATTGCATAAAATAATATTGATGCTACTCAGACCTGAAACACAGAGCTGAATGCAAGTTACTTTGACATTAATATGAACGAAATGTTACTGCATTTTGCTATCTGATTGATTGGTTACTTTGAAGCAGGGCAATCAGTGCCATAGTGAATATCACAAACATGTTGACTGTCTCAACATACAGCAAACTTATATTCCAAACCCGCCATATCGTTTAAACTGCACTCTAAACAACAAATTGTATGTAATATGCATGTTTTATGTTTTTTTTTTAATAATCAAAAGTCCTGGATGTTGCGTACAATGTTTTAATACAATATTTAAATTGAACCACAAATTCTGGTCCTGGGTCTGGGTTCTGGGTCTCTGTTTGTTTTAATTTTTGGGGGGTGATATGACACAACAGAAGACCCTAGTTTGCTCCAATATAGAACAAATAATTATCATTAATATGAAATCAAACAACATAGATGGTCACTTTCATTTTCTTTGTAATATTCTTTTATTAAATTCTTGTAATGCTATATTATTAGCTGAGGCTTAGATAAATATTTTTATCTTTACTGCATTATGACATCCATAACATGAATAAAAATATCAACCGCCTTCTTCTTTACTCTGTTCTTGTTTCGGCTCTATTTGTTATAGTCCAAATATCTAACATACAACATATATTTATGCGAAAAGTAATTGTTTGATGTTTCGACCTAGTTGCACAGGTTGTGGTCGGAAGCAGACTGGTAATTTTATGTTCCAAATATCTTGTCAGCTGTTTCGCTCCCTGTACCAGGCTAGGTACCTATCTATTATTCCAAACTAAAATCTATCTTTATGCCAAATTTCATTCAGATCTGTTCAATTGTTTTCGCTTAGACATCTACCAAACATACATACAACCTCACAAACATCTGCTTTTTATATAAGTAGAATCTTGTTCACATCTAGGGGTAGTCACTATAGGGGAAGATAAAAAAAAATTGTGATGAGCAAAACAACCTGTAACAGCTATGTAGTAGTATTTAGCTATGTTTGTATTACGTAAATTGTAAAGTATTTTATCTGTTAGGTAAGTTGTTATCAGTGTTTGTATGTTTTTAAAAATATATCAGTTTTAACTAAATCGGAAGACGTAAACACTGAAGTTTTGTGATAACAGCATTAGGAGATAATTTGTTTGCTGGCATTGTCGTTTTGAGTTGGAAAATCACCCAATGACTCACTTCCCTGACAGTCCTTAGTGTCAAAAGATCCCTCCGTTCTTTACTTCGTCTCGACGTTGTCTTCTACTTGACGCCAAGCTACTAAATGATAGCACTTGCGACCCAGAGTATGTTGGTAGTAGTTCACTTGGTGAACTACTAATAACGTTTTATGTTTTTTTTTCAATAATCAAATGTCCTGGATGTTGCGTACAATGTTTTAATACAATATTTAAATTCAACCACAAATTCTGGTCCTGGGTCTGGGTTCTGGGTCTCTGTTTGTTTTAATTTTTGGGGGGTGATATGACACAACAGAAGACCCTAGTTTGCTCCAATATAGAACAAATAATTATCAATAATATGAAATCAAACAACATAGATGGTCACTTTCATTTTCTTTGTAATATTCTTTTATTAAATTCTTGTAATGCTATATTATTAGCTGAGGCTTAGATAAATATTTTTATCTTTACTGCATTATGACATCCATAACATGAATAAAAATATCAACCGCCTTCTTCTTTACTCTGTTCTTGTTTCGGCTCTATTTGTTATAGTCCAAATATCTAACATACAACATATATTTATGCGAAAAGTAATTGTTTGATGTTTCGACCTAGTTGCACAGGTTGTGGTCGGAAGCAGACTGGTAATTTTATGTTCCAAATATCTTGTCAGCTGTTTCGCTCCCTGTACCAGGCTAGGTACCTATCTATTATTCCAAACTAAAATCTATCTTTATGCCAAATTTCATTCAGATCTGTTCAATTGTTTTCGCTTAGACATCTACCAAACATACATACAACCTCACAAACATCTGCTTTTTATATAAGTAGAATCTTGTTCACATCTAGGGGTAGTCACTATAGGGGAAGATAAAAAAAATTGTGATGAGCAAAACAACCTGTAACAGCTATGTAGTAGTATTTAGCTATGTTTGTATTACGTAAATTGTAAAGTATTTTATCTGTTAGGTAAGTTGTTATCAGTGTTTGTATGTTTTTAAAAATATATCAGTTTTAACTAAATCGGAAGACGTAAACACTGAAGTTTTGTGATAACAGCATTAGGAGATAATTTGTTTGCTGGCATTGTCGTTTTGAGTTGGAAAATCACCCAATGACTCACTTCCCTGACAGTCCTTAGTGTCAAAAGATCCCTCCGTTCTTTACTTCGTCTCGACGTTGTCTTCTACTTGACGCCAAGCTACTAAATGATAGCACTTGCGACCCAGAGTATGTTGGTAGTAGTTCACTTGGTGAACTACTAATAACATACTATACCAAAGAAAATGATTTTTTAACATTTTCTAAGAACGAATCCTTGGGTTATCGCCCCCGCAAACCCCCGTTTATCTAAAGTTTTATGAAAATCGGCTTTAACGATTTTCATTTTTCACAGTGTTTTATAAATACGATTTTTCGGACATTGCTTTTTTATATAAAAATCGGATAATTGTTATCCCCATTTTACTAGCATGTTTAGCATGTTTATTATTTTTTTTAAATTGGCTTTTTTTCATCCGGTTGTTTAGAAAAATGCTGTAGGTAACTAAATTTTCTCCCTATTAGATGTATAATGTATATAAACCTTCCTCTTCAATCACCCTATCTATTGAAAAACCGCATCAAAATCCAATGCGTAATTTTGAAGATTTAAGCATACACACGGACAGAAAAAGCGACTTTGTTTTATAAGTACTACGCAGTGATGAATACTAGCACAATAAATCTGCATGTAGAAAAAAAAACAGTTTCAGGCGATAACAAGCACTTATGAACTTATCTTTCATGTGACATCCATATCATTTAATAGGTATCCCTTACGTGGGTAGATATCTTTCATCTTTTTGATATAACGTCAAACACAATTTATCTTAAAATACACACCTGCGTAGTATTAGTGACGCTCTAGGTATTGTTTTTTTATGGTATAGGTCGGCAAACGAGCATACGGGTTGCCTGATGGTAAGCAATCAGCGCCGCCCCTGGACACCGGCAACACTTAAGGAGTTACGAATGCGTTGCCGGCCTTTTAGGGATAAGGGTTTCGGATATTTAAGGATTGGAAAGGGATGGGGGGAGGGAGGGAGGGGGAGAAATTGGGCCTCCGGTAACCTCATTCACACGGCGAACACTGTAGTTGTTTCTCCACAGCCTCTCAGAAAGACGACGCTTGCTGAGAGGCCGTAGTATCACTCCGGTCAAGTCGACCCATTCGTGCCGAAGCTTGGCTCTCCCACACTCAAATGACACTGCACGACATTAGAATCGTATGCCTTATTAATATTCAGCTGTAGTCAGCAGGAAAGTGGGCAGGACGAGTACCTATGTAAACTTATACTTGTCATTCCACTCGCGCTGCCCAGCGCTCCCTAAAAGTGCGGTTTTTAGTGGAGACTTCAAAGGACCGGCATCGCGATCGGATGTGTTTACATTCTGCTCAATCGCTCAAAAAGACATAGCGCAGACGCTGCAAACATTTGAACGTCTGTAAGGGCTGTATATAACACACATATCCCTCGATCCTGCCGCCCGTAGTATTTAGAGAAGAAGAAGGCAGCGCGAGGAGCAGCGATAGGGGCTTTCTTTTTTTTTGTGAGGGGAAAATTATCAAATGACTTCTCCCGCCGTCCCGGGTCGGGCGGGAGGGAGTGTCAGACTCTTACTGACTAAAAACCCCCCTGTTCCTTCTCCTGCTCTATGCCGAGGTCGCGGTGCCTTATTGCGCTTACCCCGCAACCCCGGCTGAACATCAGCCCTTTAGGACCCCGTCCATGGTGGTTTATTGGCTCTTTGAGGCGCGCGCGGAACGCTACGCGCCGTATGCTCGGGTCTGGTTTTGGTCGGGCGGCGACCCTCGCTTGCCGTCCATAGGGGCTGAATGTAAATGAGGCATTAGAAATAGCTCGATAACGCTACGCACCTTACGCTCGGGACGAAACCGGCGTAAAGTAACGCTTGGGTTGTATTTCGATGAAGGAGTATTGTGAGATAACCTGGACTTATAATTTATAGTTAAAAGTCTGAAATCGAAATTATGAACCCACTTAAACACAGCAGTTTTTCATTATTGTTTTCTAGGTGGTGTAGTGCCAGTGTTTCGTAGAGCATTATTGTTCCCGACTCGAGTAGCCTTACAAGATGACCTTGGCATATACACGTACGCCGGCCTCTATCAAGCAGCCTCCGTGCTGTCACAGGAGATCGCTGCACAGTTGGGTAAGTCAAAAATTAATATTTAATTTAATGTCTGCACGGTTGGCGCAATTTGCTAGGCAACTGCCTGCTGTGTGTCGCGGGTTCGATTCTCGCCTGGGACAATACTTAGTATTATCAACAAATTGTTCCAGGTCTGAGTGTGATGTGTATATGAAATTGTATGTATGTGAGCGCATCCACAACCAAGGGAAAATTGTAATGCTGTAATACAACGTTAATTAAAAAAAAGACATATCTCTTCAGTATTATATAGGTAATGTTAAATTTGATTTTTTTGTCGTTTATTTCAGTTGGCGAATCTGAGAGGACGATCGCGTACATGTGCAACAATGATGCGTCACACATCATTGCGCAGTGGGCCATTTGGATGACTGGCAACATTGGTGAGTTATCCCAAAATTTAATATCATGTATGTAATATCCCGAAACAGTGCCGGCGTAAGGGCCACTGACACCCCGAGCGAAAATATCGTGGCGCCCACTTGAGGGCAGCAATATCAAGTGTTACATTTTAGATCTGATCCGAAGTAAAATAAAAAAATTACATATGCACAGAACGTAGAGCACAGTTCTGAGGGTGTTTGCACTAGGAGAGGCAAGAGACTCCAACTTCAGATCCAGGCGCCCCCCAGAATTTGTCGCCCTGGGCCATCGCCATCACGCCCCCCCCCCCCATCACACCCCTCCTAACGACGGCACTGTCCCGATATGATCCCGGGGTTGCGGATCAGCGCATTCATGTACCGCGGCCAGGGGAAGGAACGAGGTGGGTTTAAGTCAGTAAGAGTCTAACACTCCCTCTTTCCCCAACCAGCGCGGCAGACGCTCTTTGATGATTTTCCATCGACATATAAAATCCTGTATGTTGATGTATCAAGTCTTCAAGTTTAAATATTTAATATAGAAATTTGAAATCCTAAGTATGGGTTTATAATTTTATTGTTTTAGCAAACCTTTACTAACTTTTTGCTTGGAAGAGCCATGGTTTAGTTCAGTGGCACGTCGGATTCACAGAAAACTAGGGAGGCACAACGCTTTCGTTTTGTTTTTCAGTAAGATTAAGGTTCAATAATAGGTTCAATTCTAACCCTACCTTCTATATCGAAAATCCATAAAGCCACATAAAAATACTTTTTTATCAACATTTTTATTACTATTAGGTAAATCTTTTATGAACTTGTTATTACAAGATTTTTTTTTACAATTAAGTGTTAATACCTATTTTCGTGGACATGTAATTAACGTATACATGTTAGACTGGATATTTGTTCAGTCAGTATGAAAAGTCAGTCTTTATAAAAATACTATGAAACACTGTTTTCTCTTCGAAGGCAAGCAGATGTACTGTATTTACTTCGTCATCGTCAGCCTATAAGTGCCCACTGCTGAGCAAAGGCCTCTTCTGACACGGAGAAGGTTTGAGCATTAATCACCACGCTTGCTCAATGCGGGTTGGCGATTTCAAACTTATAATTAGAAATTATAAGTCCAGGTTTCCTCACGATGTTTACCTTCACCGTATGTCAGTGGTGTGTAAATAATCATAGAAAGTACATATAACTTGGAAAAAGTCACATTGGTACTTGCCAGGATTCGAACCCGCACCCTCATGCATGAGAAGCGGGTGCCTTAACCCCCGGGCCACCACGACTTTTTTATATTTACTTGTCAATGGTTTTTTATGAGGGGAAAATCATCAAATGTCTTCCTCTCTCGCCCAGGGTGAGACGAGAGGGACTGTCAGACTTACTGCCTAAAAACCACCCCGTTATTCCTGCAGCTCCAGGCCGAGGCCGCTGTACCTTATTGCGCTTGCCCCGCTACCCCGGATGAGTATCGGTCCCGTTTGGTGGATGTGGTGGTACTTTTCAATGGTTGTAAAAATGCCGAGTTATACGAGCGAGGCTTTTATTTTATACCCTATATAATTCGATATTTTATGCTCTTACAGTTTATTTTTTTAATAAATCCTAAAATATAATGGAGTATTTTTATATTTGGCGCTTAAGTCAGTCATAGCATCGTATTATTTTTATTAATGTAATCATATAATGTTAATCAATTGACTGCTCGGTTGGCGAGGTGGCTTCCGCGATCTACAAATTGTGGGTGTGATGTGTATGTGAAATTGGAAAATCCTAGTGTGGTATTAAAAAAACAAAGATATTTTTAATGTATTATTACTTTTTGCACATACTTATAATATGTACTAAGATGTATATTTTTTTTTCTTGCAGCGGTTCCCTTAACGCCCCTGCATCCGCCAGAAATGTTAAAATACTACTTAAACGACAGTTTTTCAAGTCTAGTTCTGTGTACGCAAGAATTCGAGAAAGTTCTACGGCCAATCACGCTCGAGATGAACAAACCTCTATTGGTTACGGGACGGGATAATGTCCTAACTGCACAACTGTACCAGCCGAATACGTCATTCTTAAAGCCGAAAGCCGAGAGCAATTTGGCTGATATAGGAAGGAGCAACGAGTGGTATGGAAAAAACGAGGCTCTTATTATTTATACAAGCGGTAAGTTTAAGCTTGATACTATAAGATCACGCCTCCAAAGTGCTTATTGTGTACCAAAATTTATAGTTTAAAACTAGTAAAATTCACAGTACTTGTCAGAAAACATACTTGTCTGAGAATTTGGTCAACATTATGACCTTATTTTATTTTTTAACGTTCTTGAACATACTTCTTGTTTCGAAGAATTTACTAGAAAAATGTATTACTTCCCCCCTCGATCTATCTATCTATCTCTCTCGCTCACTCGCTCTCTCTCTCTCTCTCTATCCCTCTCGCTCCCTCCCCCCCCGCTCGTACCACTTACTCTCTTCTCTTTCCCCCTCACGTCTCCCCCCTCCCACTCACTCTTCTTCACTCTCTCTCCCTCTCCTTCTCTTTCATAGTATCAAGTCATAGGTTTTTTAAATTATTATAATTATTCATATATTAATTTGTTAAATAATTTTAAAAAATATTAATTTATAAAATAAATCTCAACTATTCCATTACTATTTTGTCCAGGTACTACGAGCAAGCCGAAAGGAGTAGTATGGACCCACAATATGCTTCAGACACAAATATCTGCGCTGCACTCCGCGTGGCAGTACTCTGCTAACGACGTGGTATTGCATACATTACCATTGCACCATATACATGGACAGCTCAACTCTATGCTAGCGTCCCTAGCCGCTGGAGCTAGGTAAATACTACCTCTTTTTTCATTTATTTGCGTTTGGCCACTTTCCTAAGTGTGGGAGAGTCATGCTTCGGCATGAATGGGTCGGCTCGACCGGAGTGATACCATGAAAACCAGCGTGAAACAACCACAGCGTTGTGTTTCGCCGTGTGAGTGAGGTTACCAGAGGCCCAGCCCCTCGCCTGGTTGTAAGCGGCGATGTAGGGTAAAATGGAGAACGCCACTCACAAACAACCTATGTTTAACGTGGATTCCGGCACGGAACAACTCTTTGTGTACTCCACAAACTGTACTTTCTGATCTGGTTTCAATGCGTTGATACAAAACTACAAACGCACCAAAAAAATGTGCGCATAGTTGGTATTTCACCGAATTAACTGTTCACTACTTAGTATAACAAACGCGGGCCAACCGCAACAAGACCGCGAGAAAGAACGGGGAAGTTTTTAGTCAGTAAGAGACTACCACTCCCTCTCACCCCACTCCTGGGTGAAGGTAACTAATGATTTCCTCTTCTCAAAAAGAAAGATTTAATATTATGTTGCAATTTCGTCAACAGACTCCGAATGCTTCCGTCTTTCGTGTCTCACAACGTTTGGTCTCGTCTACTTGGGATGGGGGAGCGGGATGAGACCAAAGTAACGGTCTTTCACGGCGTCCCTGCTATGTATGCGAGATTGGTAGCCGACTACGATAGAATGTTCTCTGACCCGAAGACTGCGGAGTACGTGCGAACTACTTTAGGAAGTAGAATGAGACTGATGTGTGCCGGGTCTGCTCCGTTACCGGCTCAGCTGTTCTTGAAATGGGAGGAGGTGAGTTATTGTCTATGACCGCGACAGTGGCGACGCGCAGCGTTTACAACATTTCCGGAAGCTGTCAAATAATAACAATGTAAATAATAATTTACTTTGCAAATATAAATAAAACCAAAGATTAAAATATTATTGTTGACATTATTTAAGTGAAATTTATTCAATAGTTTTACTGTAAAATGAATAAAATAATAAAAACCGATAGCTGTTCGTCCGCATTTGTTTCCAATTACTGCCGTGTTGTGCGCTGCGGTCGTTATCTGTCCGCCACTACTCGCTTTGCACGTAGCCAATAAGTTAGTTTTTTTTATATAAAATAGGTCGGCTAAACAGTACGCTGGTAACCTGATGGTAAGCAATCTACGCAGCCCATGAACACCAAAGGAGTTACGCATGCGTTTCCGGGCTTTTTTTCGGGTTTCGGATATTTAATGATTGGAGAGGGATGGGCGTAGAAAGAAGATTGGAGGGAGAAGAAGAAGTGAATCGGCGGCGACCCATGGACTAGTGACAAAACGAATGGTCACCAGTGTCTTTTACGGATTGTTTAGTATTGGAGATTTGGATTAGTAGAAGGACCAGATGGTTTTATTCACTAAGTCTCACCCTACACAGGGCGGGAGAACATTTTCCCTATCGAAAAAATTAAACTCATCTCAATTATATGTTAAAAATCAATGAAAACCAAAGTAATCGCTTTTTAAAATACATTGGCTGCATTCTTAGTGCGGTGGCATTCGCTGTTCCAGAACGTATGCATCTTTACATGACCGACAATTAGATAATAATTGAACTAAGAAGTCAGGACTCTCCGTCTAGGAGTTGTCAAGTCTTTAGAAAATCATAAATAGTCATAAAATAAAAATACCTGATATAATATTCCTTTTCCAGATATCTGGCATGCGCCTTCTAGAAAGATTTGGAATGTCTGAAGTGGGCATGGCGCTAAGTAACCCCTACCGGCCGGTGGAGGCGCGCAGCGTGGGGTGCGTAGGGCTCCCCCTACCGGGAGTCTCAGCAAGGATAGTCTCACAACGAGAGGATACCGGTGAACTAGAGCCTTTGGTAACTGTTGAGACTCCAGTGCCAGAGACACAGGTATGCAATGTAGTTTTATAGGTCTCTATTATATATATATATTAATATATATATAGGATTAATATAAAAAAAATCTGTCTGAAATACTGTCCTCTTTTTTTTATGTAAACGATCGACAAACGAGCAGACGGATTACCTGATGGTAAGCAATAAGCGCCGTTCTGACCAATCATGGACATTCGCAACGGAGTAGTTACGAGTGCGTTGCCGACCGATTAGGGATTTGGAGATTTAGGGATTGGGGAGAGGAAGGATTGGTCCTCCGGTAACCTCACTCACACGGCGAAACACAACGCTGTGGTTATTTCACGCCGGGTTGTCCTCGGCTTAAGACCCTCGCCTGACCATTCAGGCCTTAATGCGCCTCAGCTTTAATCATCAACATTAGTCACTTGTACACTCAGCTGCAGAGACAAGGATCCCCCTATGCAGATAGCTGCATACATATTTGTACTTCAGGGAGGGTCCATTTCTCTGCAGCTGACCGTACTATTATGGGCCACGCCGATCCTGATGGTAAGCAATTAGTGACTCCGGTTCGGACACGAGGGTATCCCGGACTTTGTCGGATTAAAAACTCGTAGATTTTGGTCGTGGTGGCCCGGAGATTAAGGCGCTTCTAATACATGAAAGTGAGGGTTCGAAACCTTGCAATTACCGATGTGACTTTCCGAATGTATTTGGCATTATGGGACAAAGAACTGGGCCTTAGGTACCTTTACTCTCGTTTACGACTGTATATGAGACCCTCATTTACGCACGTACGTACAAGGATAATTCAAATTAAATATCTCGATTTTGCTTGCTACACGCAGCTGCAAGTTAACTCCTCTTAACATCACCTAAAGATTCGATTGGCAGAAAATGCCTGTAGCATTACAGCTCAAGTAAATACATAAATAAATATTTTATTCGTAGATATGTCTGGAACGTCTCGGTTTGTCGTCGAAGGATTTGTTCGTGGACTCCGATCGTTACGAGTGGAAGGCCCCAACGATCACGAAGCACAAAGAACATAGTGATGATGTGTACCATGGAGAACTGTTGATCAAGGGACCCGCTGTATTCTCTAGGTAAGTTCTTATAACTTTTTTGAGTAGACGGATTACCTGATGGTAAACAATCAGCGTCGCCCATAGACACAACAGACAATAACATAATAGTTACGAGTGCGTTGCCGGCCTTTTAGTGATTAAGGTTCCAGATATTTAAGCATTGCGAAGGGATGGGGTGAGGTGGAGAGATTGGGACTCCGGTAACCTTAGTCACACGGCGGAACACAACGCTGTAGTTGTTTCTAGCCTCCAAAAGCCCGGCAACGCATTTTTTACTTCTCCGGTGTTGCGGGTGTCTATGAGAGGCGCTAATTGCTTACCATCCGTTTGGTCATTACACATCATACCGTCCTATCTATATAAAAAGTCGAGTTAATTCACGACGAATTGAAAACTTAGATCTGTTAGCAGAACAGTTCCGATGGAAAGTATGGACTAAAAAAAAGGTTTGATAAGAACCTTCTTCAGAAAATAATAAATATAACCTAAAATAGAATTAGCAAAATTGGTCCAGGCGTTGTTGAGTGATGCGCGTACCAACACATTTTGAAATTAATTTTTATTTTAAATAGATAAGTATAAAAATAAAATAGGTACGTACAAATCTTTATATGTTGTAGCTATAAGCTAGATAATAAAATCTAAATTAGTGTATTTCGGACTAGGAAATAATGAGGATAGTATAATGTCGTAAGCAGTGCAGTATATTTAGATGTGTCGCGACCCGCGTGACGTGTTCCTGCGTCAATGTTCTGTCAGCCAAGGTAACGCATCAGCTGCCGCCGCCGTCTACGTCAGCGAAGCTAACTTATTTCTTATTATAGTGTTATCGTGTGAATGAAGATTATTTTTGATGGAATGCTTTAAGTTTTGCTAAATAGATGAATTCATTATTTTAATATTTAAAAGTGTTTAGATTATGTATGTTTTCCTTTTTTTCTTATACTATAATAATGATAGTGATAAGCAAGTAGTTTAAATTTGTATTTTATCTGTTTATATAAAGTCAAAGTCAAAATCATTTATTCGACTTAATGTCCACATTCGACCTAATGTCCACAATTGTTCGTTTCAAGAGTTATTTTTGACAGTCATCCACTATCTTCTCCGCGTTTTTTCTAAAATCCGGAGAAGAGACCCCTAACACACCCCTATCCAACCCCGTTGTTTGAAGTCAATAAGACTTTAAACAACTACGTTCCTGTTCTTGCTCCGAGCTGGGCTGCGGTATATATGAGCTGATTGGGTGGCAAGTAGCGATGGGTCGTTGAAGGATTTTCCGTTAACGATACGTTAACTTTGAATTGCGTTCGTCAACTAGTTGATCAACTAGTTAATTTCTTCAACTAGTTAACGTGTTACGGACGTCAACTTGCATGAAAGATAAACGCCTAAACGCTTTTATTAACGTAAGCTGTAGTAATGTTAATTTACGAACATTTTGATGCAATTTACCTAATGAAATGGGATAACATTTTATGATGACTTTACCCACTACCTACATAGGGTTCTAGATGATCTTCCCTTCATACTTTTTTCTGGCTTAGGACTGACTGATTAATTTGCTATAAAACACAAATTTCAGGCGTATTTAGAAGATCATCTGATTTTTATGTACATAAATCAATTATTATTTATAATTTTTCGCGCACGAATATCATCATTTTAAGAATAAATTTGGTCATCGTTTACTTTCGTTGATTCAACGCCCATATCTAGTGGCAAGTTGCCCTTATAAGTTGTCTGTAGAACCGCTCTTACGGTGATGTGGTGGCATAGTTTTAGTCTCATGATGATAACTCAGAGATTGAACATATAACCTTGAGCTCAGCAACCATGTATACTTCTAAACTAAAGGGGAAGTCGGAACCGATAGTTGATGGGCTAAAATTAGTTTTTATAACACAATAGTACAGTGAACCGCACGTCATAGACATAGAATTATCACCTTGACTGAGTGCGCAAGCGCCGCATTTGCATTACAAATATTTATAATTAAATGCAGTCTTAAACTGTAAGACTGGTTATTTTAATAATGTCATTCGCTTATATTGTTTACTTATTTATACCAGTTAGAAAGTAGTTAAACTAAAGTAGATTTTTAGTATTAGTAGTATTGAGACTGTAAAAGTCTCGTTGATAGTTTACCAAAAAGAATTTCTGCCGTAATTAACCTTTCAATCGTAGTAATTCGAGATACAATAGAAGAACACAATGCCTGAACGCCGGCGATCGCTTTTGTGGGGGGAAATCACCAAATGACTTCTCCCAGATTCTTACACAGGGGAGTGTAAGACTCTTACTGTCTTAAAACTCCCTCGTTCCTTCTCCTGCTCTGGGCCGAGGCTGCGGTGCCTCATTGCGCTTACCCTGTGACACGCTCGGGTCTGGTTATAGCGGGCGGCTTGTTATGCTTACTCGCTGTGCGCAGATCCGCACGTACATTCCTCTGGATACCTGACGCCCTGAGTATCGCCTACTACGGTGGCTAGAACGTGAGGAGGAGGATACGGCTTCCCAGTTCCTCTCGCTACGCACCATGGCCTCGACTTAGGCTGGGCGCGAGGTCGTCGCCACCGCTCACTTCCCTGAGGACACGGCGGTGCTCAGCCTAAGCAAATCACATCGCCACCGTTTGCTCCACCAGCCGGGGTTGCGGGGTAAGCGTAATGGGGCACCGCGACCTCGGCCCAGAGCAGGAGAAGGAACAGGGGGGTTTTTAGTCAATAAGAGTCTGACACTTCCTCCCGCCCGGCCCAGGGCGGGAGAAGTCATTTGATGATTTTCCCCTGACAAAAAAAAAAAGAAAAAAAAAAACCGTTTGCTCCACCGTGTCCTTAGTGTAGTTCTCTAAACTGTGGCGGGCAATAGCACGTTTCATCTAGAACCTAAAGCTATGATCCCCATAAAATAATCATCAAGCAAGTGTAGGGATACCGGCAAATCGTCTCCTAAGATGAAAGGCCTTTATTCATTAGTGGAAATATTTCGGTTGATAATGAATGATGATAATAATTGCTGAATGAACGGAAATTTAAATTAATTTGCATAATACTAGTATAATTGACGTAATAACTTAAATGGTCGGTAAAAATAGTTTCAATAATAATAATAATAATTAGCCCGCAGGGCACCTTGAGGCGAGGTGACGGGAATTAGCGATCCCGCGGGCTACCATCATCCCGATTGCTCCAGGGAGGAGTCACCGTTCCTTATCTCCGGCTTGCCTTCATTGGCTGGTCGGAGTGAACGATGACGAGGAACAGGTCTCCCACCTCTGGCTTGCCTTCATTGGCCGTCCAGAGTGGAGTCGCGAGAGTAGTGATCCTGCTCGGAGGGTGGAAGCTGTTCGTAAGCGGCGAGTGGGCCAGTGATGCAGGATGCTTAGGCAGATGCAGATGATCTGAGTAGAAAGCTGGTGGCAGTTTCTTCACCCTTCAGCCACTCACATTTCCGTTGTCCCTCTGTTGCTATTACTAGCGACCATTCCCGGGGGCCCGGTCGGTGAGTTGGCGAGTCTCCACCTGCCATTTTTACGTGTAATTATTACATTGTTTCGGCAGGTGCCATAGTCCTTCCATAGTTCCCATCATACCAGTCCATAACAACCCACACCCATAGTCTTATCCCTTGTTTCCATTATCCGCAATAGTCCTACACTAACCGGAGACTGTCCTTGGGTGCATTTCCATAGTGCATACAGGGATAGTCGCCGGTTAGTGTCCCATTTCATTTAGATTAAAGTTGTCTAAAGGGCCTCTGCGCAGTTGGCTCCGGCCCCTCGTACGCCTTCCAAATGACCGGGACCCTGTGGTCCCGTGATTGGTAAAGACATACAAATAATAATTAAACTAAGTTATGCAGACGCAGCTCAAATATAGGTATTAATACATTGTATTTACATACATATTAACATAACTCTTAGATGACAAGTCTAGTGTGATGTGTTTTCGAGTGAATGAAGATTATTTTTGATGGAATGCTTGAAGTTTAGCGAAAAATATGAATGAGTGATTGTAATATTTTATAGTTTTTAGATTGTGTATGTTTTCCTTTTTTTCTTATACTATAATAATGATAGTGATAAGCAAGTTGTGTAAATTTGTATTTTATCTGTTTATATAAAGTCAAAATCATTTATTCCAGCTAAACCATAAATAGGTAGGTACCTACTTCTGAAACGTCAAAATAGAATAGTAGTTTGTCAGTCTATTCGTCAGTGAAGCTAGGTGTTCATTCCAAATTGTAGATTCGAATGGAGAAGAACTAGTAAGAAACTCCATCGTTACTCTTTTTAAAAAATAATATTTTTTTTACAATTTCACTAATATAACATTTAGTATAGTTATTTTTAATATGAGTACAATGCAGAGACAAGTTGTAAAAAAAAGAACAAATGATGGGATCTATTCTTATAAATTATATAAAACTAGCTTTTGCCCGCGACTTCATTCGCGTGGAATAGTGACTTACTGCAGATTTCAGAGTCATACATACGAAACCATCTGTGATCTTCCGGGCGTCGCGGGATGACTTAACATAACGACTTTGTCAGACGCGGCAACAGTTCTCGATAAACTGCTCTCCCAATTCAAGTGTTAATAATATCGGTACCGCAGCCCCAACCTGGACCAGGAGTAGGAACGAGGGTGGTTTTTGGCCAGTAAGAGTCTCGACACTCCCTCTGGCCCATTTAGGGCGACAGAAGTAATTTAATGATTATGCCTCCTCAAAAAAAATAGCTGTAAACTCTCAGTTGCCGCTGAAAATGACTGCGAACTTATTGATTAACAATAATTGATAATATTAGCCAAAGTTTTTAAATATTTTATTATGATGAAAAAGGGAAGTTAGTAATAAGTTAGGTTCGCTGACGTAGACGGCGGCGGTAGCTGATGCGTTACCTTGGCTGACAGAACATTGACGCAGGAATACGTCACGCGGGTCGCGACACATCTAAATATACTGCATTGCTTACGACATTATACTAGTCTCATTATTTCCTGGTCCGTAGTGTATTTAGGTTTTATTATATAGCTTATAGCTACAATATGTAAAGATTTGTACGTTTCTGTACGTACCTATTTTATTTTTATACTTATCTATTTAAAATAAATATAAATCGCAATATGTGTTGGTAAGCGCATAACTCAACAACGCCTGGACCAATTTTGCTAAATTTTTTTTTGTTGTGTTTGTTATTGTCAGGAGAAGGTTCTTACCAAAGAAAATATTAGAAAAATAGAGGGAAAGATTAGGAAAAAGCGAGCCTTTGATAGCGAGATAGTTGGACCCGTGCGAAGTGGGGGCGGGCCGCTAGTTTAAAATAAAAATTAATCGCAAAATGTGTTGGTAGGCGCATAACTCAACAACGCCTGAACCAATTTTTCCAATTCTATTTTAGTTATATTTAATACTAGCTATTCGCGCGGTTTCACTTGCTTAGCTCCTACAGATTCTTCTACCTTCCTACAGCCTTCCTCAATAAATGGTCTGTTAAACACAAAAAGATTTTTTCAATTCGAACCAGTAGTTCCTGAGATTAGCGCGTTCAAACAAACAAACAAACTCTTCAGCTTTACAATATTAGTATAGATTGTCAGAAGGTTGGTTGGTTGGTTCGTATCAAAGAAAATATTAGGAAAGTAGTGGGAGAAATTGGGAAAAGTGGCCCTATTGTTGTTAGCGACATAGTTGAACCCGCGCGAAGCGGGGGCAAGCTAGTATTTTATAAATTTTCCATGCGTTACTTTGCAGTTTTACAATCAAGATACACACACACGGAAATTATTTGAGGGCCATGTTTTTTCTATGAAACCTGTACGGTACGAAATTGCACTTAAGTTATGAAGTCATAAATTATACATTAAGTAACATAGAACCTATTTTTTTAATGGCTCGAGACAATATGTATACGATAGTCAAAGGAGGTTTGTCCTCAAGCATTATAGAAACTATGTTTATGTTTACATTAAACATTTGATGAATAAAACATTAAAACAGGTGTTTTATATACACATACTTTATTATGTACCTATATGTATACAAACATCTGTTTTTTGTATACTCTACGAATGTCAAATGTTAAAGTTGAATGTTTTTTTAGCTATACGTATTATAGTGTAATTAGGCGCCAACAAAACAATCTTCTCCTAAAATATTTATTAAATACTAGCTTATGTCCGCGACTTCGTCCGTACAAAATTTTACTTTCAACATACACCAGCTACCTCCCAATAAAATTCCGGTCAAAATCGGTCCAGCCATTCCAAAGATAAACTAGAACAAACAAACAGATAGACAAACATTTAAAAGTGTTCCTTTGTGTATGTACCCTAAAATTCATTTTTTTTTATGTAATAGGTCGGCAAACGAGCAGACGGATTACCTGATGGTAAGCAATCAGCGCCGCCCATGGACACTCGCAACGGAGGAGTTACGAGTGCGTTGCCGACCTTTTAGGGATTAGGGATTTGGAGATTTAGGGATTGAGGAGGAATGGGGGAAGGGGAAGGATTGGGCCTCCAGTAACCTCACTCACACGGCGAAACACAACGCAGTGGTTATTTCACGCCGGTTTTCTGTGAGTCATATACATTATTTATTCATATATGCATGTAGTCTTCTTATAGTCGGTCTGAGGATCTGAAGGGGTAACATCTGAAGCGGATGACCTGCCTTCGATTCAGCGCATCTCTCACTACTGTGAAAAATTCGGATGACGACGAATCTGTCACTTGATCGGTCGAAATAGTTGGTGTTCCCAACGACAATCAGTTTTTCCAGACTTTCATCTCCTCTGCGCACTGTGTGACCGAATAGGATAGAATGCGTTGTTGGCATAATATGCATGTACACATTTTTACATGAAACTCTTGTTATAGATACTGGAATCGGGCCCCGACACTAAACTCGTCAGATTTTACCGAAGACGGCTGGTTCCGTACCGGTGACACGGCTTCCTTCGAAGACGGTAAGTTCAGGATATTGGGACGCACTTCAGTGGATATCATCAAAACTGGAGGCTACAAAGTAAGTGCCTTACAAGTGGAGAGCGCGATTCTAGATCACCCTAGCATAGCTGACGCTGCTGTCCTTGGAATTGAAGATGACAACTACGGAGAAATAGTGTCAGCTGTTGTAGTACTAAAGGAAAATGCTAAACTTACCCTTCAAGAGCTTAAGGAAGCTGCAGGAAAGAAACTTGCACCCTACCAGCTACCTAAAACTCTGCTCATTACGGAGGAAATGCCCAGAAACGCGATGGGCAAATTGGACAAGAAAGTTATCAGGAAAACCTTTGGCAAACAATTAGTATTGCCTAAGAAGTAAGCGTAACATATAGCGTCCCATGAACATGTCTTTTATTGAACCTTAGAGTGTGGATCGCTAATTGAGTGAATAGAAATGTATGAGATTTAGTTATAGTACACACAAGCCACAAATAATATATTTCATTTTTTATGAAAATAATGTCGAATATGGACATGTAAATTAATTGTATTGTGACGTCTTGACATATTACGTCAAAACATTTTATAGAAAATGACCAAAATATTATGTACCGTAAGTTCGGGTTACTTTGACCCTGGGAGGTAACTTTGATCCAAATTTTCGAACCAATGAAAAACTAATATACGTTTGGTTTTCAGTTATTATTGGTTAAAGGGTTTGGATCAAAGTTACCCCGCAGGGTCAAAGTAACCCGAAATTACCCGGTATATCGTAAAATCAATTAATAAAAATGTATGTTATGTCAACACACCTAAGTTGTTGCTTACCGTGTGATAAAATTTAGGAACTCGAAAAACACAGTCTTACTGTAGTATCACCAAGACTTTTTCTAAGTTATGTTTACTTTCTAAGTGTATTAAAACACCACTAATAAACATCGTACGGAAACTTTGACCTATAATTTCTTTTTGAATTTTAAGTTTGAATCCTTACTTTAGTTTGCTAAAGGTCATATAATTATGCCATCATGAACAAGCCTGGTGATTAATGCTTAAAGCTTAGCCGCGTGAGATGCCTTTACTCAGCACTTAGGTTGGTAGTGTGTGATGTGATGGAACTGTTGAGCTATCTACTGGTAATTTTATCGAGATTGGGTTAATTAGATACTTTCCGTTTCTTCTGTTGAGGAGGGCTATTCTCGTGTAAAGAAAAGCTTACGGTACTACTAGCTCCCTCCTTGATTTGTTTATATCCTAGCTTGAAGGTCGAACCTTCTTTGTTGAGGTTACATCTGGCGCCTCTCAGGGATCACATGTTGGTCCAATCACGACAAAGATCTCGCAAATGAACTTAAACTCGGAACTATTGACGACTCTAAATTTTAAAGGGTTATTGAATCTGATTTGAGGGATATCTGAATTAAAGCTTATTTCATACTATGAATTTATTTTTGAGTAATTTCCCAATTATGTCAAATATTTCTATTCACTCAATAGACACGCGTTTTTGTTAATAGTGTAGGTGGATTGAATTCATATAATGTTTTATTAAGTTGTTATTTTATCGGTTAGTTTGTTTAACCGCCTCATAGATAGTTCCTGATATATTTAAAGTTTGATTTCATTTATCAATATAATGTTTTATACCTTGATCAAGGAATAAATTAGCAAATCGCTACAGTGAAACAAGTATGTGCATAATGTACTATCATGTTTTTAAATTTCATTAACATTTTAAAGATATTAATTTAATGTTTTAAGTACATTTGAAAGGAACGCATAATAAACGTTTTCTGTTACTTAAACATTTTGTTGATTAATTTATAGGTTATTTTTAAGTTGAACGTTACGAAAATAATTTTGATTTGCCAAAGGGTATACACAGTGAGACCGTTTGTGCCCGTCTGTGAAATAGTTGTCACAGAGTAGGTATAGAAATTATTTTCAATCAACTTTCAATAGGTACCAATTTTTGTTAATTCCTGTTAGCATAATTAGTTTGTTTGAAACGTCTTTAATTGTGTTGATGATCTTATGGTTATCTTGGATACAGTACCATGTTTTTTTTTTGAAATTTTTCATCCACAACTGCTATCTACAAGATTAATAAACAGGATCGTTGAAGTAAAGCTTGCTTACGCATTGGTCGAGTAAGGTATTATTGGCTATTTCGTCACCTCCTCAAAGAAAAGTTGCTTGTAAATTTTAACGTACCTCTGTTTAACTCCTCTAATGGGAATGATAATAAAATAATGTGTATAACACTAAAGTACTAAACTGTTTAATTTCCAAATGTAAAATTAATAACATATTACTTTGAAGTAAGATTTTTATTTGGTTGTCATCATAGTAGATGTAGATAATCCTGTTTTAAATAATGGGGTTACCGATTTTTAAAAACCCATGACGCTAATACTCCTAAATGATATTAGTTTGTCAAATTAATATAACCGTCAGTCTGATCGTCCAATAGTGTTGTAATACCTGAAAACTCTAAACTATTGCCATCTAGCGAGCAAAACTGATGAACCCCGTTATTTACTTTTTTTTTCTAACATTTATGTAACAAAACATCGTTTTAAAAATATATGGGCACAGATTATACAGCAAGAGATATGTCAACGAAAGAATACCAAATTACAAAATGCATTTACTATTTATTGGGATAATGGAACAAATATTTTTAAGCGATCCATTCCTTTTTTCAAATTTTGATTATTACCTGTAGACTAACACACGGTTTCTGAAGGCTTGTCGACGCTAAAATTAACTATTCTTCTGTTAAATCTCTTGTCAAGTCATCTGATTGGTTGGTGATAATTCAGTCAACCAATCAGATGACTTGACAAGTGATTAAATTGATTTTAACATTGATCGGCCTTTCGGAATAAAACTCTTTTATTAATTTATTGACTTCCAAAGAAGGTGTCATTTGTACTTACAGTCACACTGGTGAGGGAGACCTGAAGGTCAGGGCATCATTGTAATGTACTTACAGTCAGGAAGAGAATTTAGCAAGTAACAAAATAAAAATTGATTTCTTGCAGAGACATAAATGTATATTGTTATACCTACTAAATTGTGCTAATTGTATATTTTAATAAAGCTGCTTATATGTATATACATATTAATGTCTCTGAACTTTTTACTTGCATGCCAAATAAATTGGCTGACTTGTATTTTCTGTGTATCACTTTGAGAGATCGCAGGCTATAATCAATTTAAGTTGGGTTGTTCCTATAAAAGGTTAAAATGTCGAATTTGTACTGAATGACTGAAAATTGTATTGTTAATAATTATGTATCTTATATGATTGTAATGTTGAATAAAAGACAATTCAATAATTCTGTTGTTTTATTATAATTACTTATTATCATTTAATCTTAAGGGCAGGTACTGTCACAGTACCTTTTACTTACTTACTATTTACAATCATTTGTTGCCAAATTGCCGACTTACATATTACTTTATAATTATGGTGAGTATTTTAACTTCACGTGGTAAATACTTTTTAATAAATTCGTAAACAAAATAATGGCAGTTTCGCTAGTATCTATGGCATACAGTTGTAACCAATAGAATATTGGTTATTTAGTTGATTCCGTCAATTAGCGATAGAGCCCCCATATTTTTTTTTAAATGAAACAAAGCAATGGATATTCAGTTAACATACGTAGATAAAAAATCATAATCTCAGTGCCTCATCTCAAAATAGTTTTTCTGTTTTGTCATAAATGATAATTTTATTATTTCTTAATTATTCAAATATGACAATGTTTTGATGAAGAAATTTGACGATTTATTTATTGGATTAGAGAATCTCATCGCTTATGTAATAATAAACTCTTATACAGCCATGGGTAACTGCAAAAAGCTTCTAGCAGCTTCAGTGGCATTCATCAAACATGGCGGACTAAACGTAGCATAAGCTATAGAGTTCGCCCAACTCGAATAAGTCGCTACAATGGTCGCCACAATGCCAATCGTCATAACAATTAAAGCTAAAACCACATCGTACCATTTAATAGCATATTCATCCTCTTCTTTCGTTATTTCTATAGCGTAATCTGTGAATGTTTTGTATTTGGTCGATGAACCAACAGAAATTAGCGGGCTTTTTGACAGATCGCCATTTTGAGAACTGACATTTTTAATGCCTCCATTTTGTGAACTACCATTTTGAGTTCCGTTTTGTTTTTCTATTAGTTTATAAAAAGGGTTATTTTTCGGAGACATTTTGGATTTCATATAGCATAGTTTGAGGAAGAACACGGGAGGACAGATGAACATTAACGGCCCGGTAAGTGTGGACCCTACGAGGCCCATAACTAAATCGAATCGGGGCACGGATTCAGCTAGAATAACTGCCAAAGCTACGATGCTTGATCTTATTAGGCAGCGTTGAAAGCAGAAATCTGTAAGAAAAAATAAATAAAGTTAGGTTTTTTTATATTGAGGTTTGATTGAGTTTTTCTATGGAAACTAAAGGAATTACCTCTAGGAATCTTCATTATATCTTCAATATGTTGGAACAGCGCTGAGTGACTGACTGCACTCGAAAGGCACAGCTGAAGAGTCACCAAAAGTGACATCAGGTACAGCGGTATTGAAGACGGAATGCCTGTACGGAAATGTATAATTTAGTACAAAATGCGAAAAAACGTATCGACTAGTTCATCAACAATGTACCCTTGGTGGTGCAACGGAAAGACCTCTGTATAAAGAAGCGAAAACTGCCATAAAACAATGTTTGCGTTGTATCTCCTCATCCTCACCTCCCCTAATGGCTAGCAAAGCACTTGTAATTCCTCTGGTTTGCCAAAAGGCTTTAAATAAGGTGATCTATCTGCGTGCTCCTTTAACACCATTAGTGGGTTATTAAAATAATCTTATGATGTACCTCGTGGTTCGAAAAAACTTAAGATTTACTTACTCTGCAATATATTGTTATCAAGATCAGTTCCATATCTGAAGGCAGAGAGGACGGTGGTGACTGCGAACATACAGCCAGTGATGCCGAAACCCCCCAGCACTGCAGCATTGATCTTCTTACTGTCCTTCATGTCCACTTGCAGCGTCAACAGCATTGGATGGATGTCAAACTGAAAATGGAACGCTTATTAAAGTCCTTTAGTTGGTACCACGCCTGAAGCCCATAAGGTAAATTATTCACTTGGGCCTTTACATAACAGCCCGTGACAATCCAGTATTAAACTTTGTGTCTCCTACTGTAGAGGGATTGCCACCTGGTCTGGCAAGCATGAATGTACCTAATATCCACGCTTACCAATCTTGCCAGGTGAGCTAGATTGACCGATAGTCAAACCAGAGGGGTAGGTACTTTGTTCTTTCTTTTCTTATCAAAATGTGTCGGTGGGCATTTACTGATCATTGATTTCAATATTCTAAAGCGCAATTTCAGTCATTGCTAACGCCGATAAGGAACAAGAAATGTGTGTTATAGTTTAAAATTTGAGAATAAAAAATCTCGTCTTTACCAACCGCGACCTGTTTCTGCCAAATAAACCTATGCAACCTTTACCTGAAATGCAAGAATGCCGTAAGCTATTAAGAAGTCCTGTAGCTGTGGTTGTAAGTCTACCACATTGAAAAGTGGCCTTGGAGAAGTGTCATCTCGCAGGATACACGTCCACGTTGTAATTGCGACGGTAGTCACAATTATCACTGAAGTTATCGCTATTGGCCTGCAAAAACACAACCGTGAGATGTTCCTTTTTCAAAAAAGCTATCTTTACATGCCTACACACATAATACGAGTATATAATAGATAGTCATTACGATAGTAGTGATATTAACTATAGCCACTATTCCACTTTTCTGGAAAAGTACCATTCTGGTTACCAGAGGCCCAATTCTTCCCCATCTCCAACCCCAATCCTTTATCCTCAAATCCATAACAACCTACAAACACCTTTGCAGTTAGGGATATTTATGACCGGTGCGGATTGGTTATCGTCAGGTGGCAAGTGTCAAGTGTCGCTTGCCGCCCAAACAAGAAACGAAAGTTACTTGGTGCATGTATGAAAAAGAAAATAAGTATTGGTTCTGAACAAACACATGTGAAAAAGCAGTACTTAGGTTTAAATTGTGGTAACTGTTTTTATATCTGAATCCCTTTACTAACATCTCTCATCAAAGTCTCTCTCTTAAGTCCATTACTTACTTCATATCCTTGGGTGAGCCCAGCCACATGACAGGACAGAGCAACAATCCCAGGATGACCATCCACACACAATACGTGATGCCGATCTCTCCGCCGGATATCTTCCACCAGAATATCTGCAACGTCTGCGAAGCTGGAAGGACATAAGTTGTTAGAATAAGTCCGTTTGGCAAGAGAGTTTTGTTATCTGTTACTTTACCCTGCGAATGCCGAAAGAGCCAACAAACTGCCGAATTTAATCCGATCACACCCAAAATTCTGAGGATTGATCACTGAACAACTCTTTGTCTCTGCTCCGTGCGATTAATCACTTTCCTATCCCAAAAACATATGACGCATGGCTATTGTGTCAACTTTGTGGACAGTGAAAGAGTTAAAAAACTGAGGTCGATCCAGAGGATCAATAAGATCGGTAACTAATTTCGGCGGTAAGGGACTTCACATTTGAAGAGATCGCTCTGTAGGCTGGTTAGTATTTTTAATGGTTTTTTGCAGGACAACTGAAACACGAGTTAATGGTCTGTTGCGGCCTTTTTGCTGGTTGTTGGGATTTGAGATTTGGGCAACTAGGGAGGGATAGGAAATACCTGGGCCTCCGGTCCTCAAACTTAAAAATAAATAACGTCGGTTCGCGCTGATCGAACCGGCGTAAATGCTGAATAACGGATCTCCAACTTTTAAAAAGAGATCGCAGTTTTAAAAGTTCATGTTTATCAGAGAGCGAGAGAAGAACAGGAATGGTGACAAAATTATTCTACTGTTCAATGTTAAAGTCAAGAACTTACCAATAATAAAATTAGGAACTCCTGAACCGAAGACGGCTGCATCAATAAGGAAAGTGACCAGCCTCTTTGCTGGCGCGCCAAAAGCCAATTCTGCTACTGCCGCATAAGGAAATCTGGATGTAAAAAATAAACTTGACCCCACTGCAGTTAAATTTATAAAGTTGTAGTTGGATTTATAAAGTTTTTATTTATAAAATGAGCGAGAAAGTTTGATAAATAAAGAAGAAGGGAATATTCCTGGACCCGGATGTTAACTACATCAAAGTACTTAGTCTTAATTTGAAGAAAGTTCTAATTTGAAAAGAGAATAATAACAAGGCCTCACTTAAAATATAGTGAAACTTGGCATGGCATCAAATGAGGTATTATTATAACTTCGTACTCTTTATTTTATTTCACGACATAATTTTTAATGGCTTTACTTGTGTTATGCATGAAGCACCAGCACTTTATAAATAAACTTTATAAAGTGCTGGTTAGTTGCATATCTCTTGATTTCTATTAAAACCTCAGCATTGTTCATGGATTAGTTTATCTATACTCTAATTAATATTATATGTATATAGCTGGAGAGTTTCTTTGTTTGATGGTTCGAATTGAATGATTCTTCTTGTGTTTGTTAGTACATTTATCGAGGAAGACTTTAGGCAATAAAACATCACGCTACGATTTGTAGGAGCCGAGTAGCGAGTGAAACCGCGCGACAGAAGCTAATTGGGTAGTTTCCTAGGTCAAAAATAAATTAGTTCGACGTGTCAATACTAATAATAAAATATTGAAAAATAACAATACTTTTATTCATGGATCGATCGATACAATAAGTTTGAGATATTTTGTAGCTAATTATTAAGAAATAAGTAAGACGCTAAAATACTATGATGTTATAACTCAGTTTTTCACACAAATTTCATAGAAAAGTATCGTTTTTGAATAAAAGTATTGAATTTGACTAGTTGGAAACTACCTTATTAAAAGTAGGAGTGTAGCGTGCCGTGGTAAGTCGCGCATAAAAGTTGGTTAGGGGGTGAGACTTGAGGTTGAGGCCCTACGATGGGTAAAGATTTGTCACAAAAGTGAAAAATGTTATTAACTAGACGAGAATTTGACATTTTGTAAAATAAAAATAAAATGTGAAGTTTTTATTGATTTTTGTTTGTTTACACACGTTACTCTGCCCGGGCCCAGAGTAGTAAAACGAGAAGAAACGGGGTGGTTTTTATCACTAAGTCACATTCTGTCTCGCTTCATCCAGAGCAGGAGAAGTCATTAGAGAATTTTCACAACATAAGACATTTTGTTAAACACTCATCCCATAGGTACCAGCAAAGCTAGAAGAGAAATGTTGCCAATCCTTGTAACAGTAATTCAGTTCTTTTTTCAGGGTTTGGAGGTCGTATATATGTATGTACTAGCTTCCGCCAGCGACTTCGCCCGCGTGGTATGTTGATAAAAAGTAGCCTATGTCGTATTCCGAAGTGTATCCTATGACTGTGCCAAATTTATTCCAGATCCGTCTATCCGTTTTGGCGTGATTGAGTAACAAACATCCAAACATCGTAACTTTCGCATTTATAATATTAGTAAGATGTGTAATTGTATAATTAAAAACTAGTCTCACCTGTTCTTTTCTTTAATATCTGGAGTTATCTTCTGTGCCAGTAGCCAGCTCTTCCCTAGCAGTACCGCCGTATACAGCTGCAAGCCAAATACGGACAAAACTAACGGCAACCCGTAAATACCTGGAAAATATTTTAGAATTTTTTTTACTGTCATCTAACGGATTATCTCGTTACTAAATCTATACTAATATTACAAAGAGGTAAAATTTGTAAGTTTGTATGTAGGGGGTAATCTTTGGAATCGCTGGTCGGATTGCCAATGTTCCCGAGTGCTATAGGCTATAAAACATGACGCTACGGTCAAATGGAGCTGAGCAGCGGGTGAAACCGCGCGAGAGTAGCTATATAGTAATCTACTTATATTCTTTGTTTGTTCTTTATCCCACACGAGATTTCTCCAATGTATCGTGAATGCGTAGTTAATTACCAAAATAAAATTTGGCATTCACATTCAGACCCGAAACATTTCTTTTTTCTGGGATAACGCGGCAAACCAACACTCGGGTCACCTGATAATAAGCGAAAGTGTCTATTGAGACCAAAGTAGTTGCAAGATTACAAGAGTCTACCTTATAGGATGAATAAGATTTGGAATGGTCTTCACTGACCTCACGCACACGCAAAATACAAACCTATTGCTTGCTATTGCTTAAAACCTATTGTAATTGCTTTAGGTACAACCCAAAACTATTTGGTTGTTTTTCTTATGTGAACGGCCAACTACTAGAGACGGTCGTCTACAATACACGAATTACCAGATGGTAAGCAATCAGCGCCTCCCATGCACATCCACAACAACGAAAGAGTTACGAGTGCATTGCCAACTATTTGGGATTAGGGATTTGGAGGTTTTGGCATAAAGGAGGGACAGGGCCTTCAGTAACCTCACTCACACGGCGAAACAGAACGCTGTGCTTGTTCCACGACGGTTTTTTGTGAGGCCGTGGTATCATTCCTGTCGAACCGCCCCATTCGTGCCAAAGCATGTTCCTTTACACAGAAGTGCTTAATGTTTTTGCACTTACTGTAGTGTATAATACATAGTTATATTTGTCTCGAGCGTATACGTCACAACTGGCATCCGGTGGACTGGGCAGTCGGTGTTAGACGGTTGAACTGGTAGCACTTGGTAGTACGTTGGCGAGCCAAATATAATACATCAGAGAATACTACACTTACCACAAGAAATGACACTTTTAGGCAGAGTTATCACAGGGAACACTCCAAAAAGGTCCACTATACACAGTATAGTGAACAGGACACTGAGTCCTCCAGTCGTTTCTCCCACCGTGTAGTCCTCATGTCTCATCACTAGTGTAGTGGGCTTGCTATATCCAAGACCTGGTATATTGTCCAAAAAACTCGGCCACTTCATTGTGCTTTTTTAACTGAAATCAAAAAGAAAATCTCATTATTATACGATAGATGGCAGAATTAGCAGACAGATCGCCTTTTGGTTAGCGATTATTATCGCCAATCGACATTAAAGAAGCTATAGAAAGGTTGGTTGCCTTTTATTGTACTAAACCCTAGGCCAACGCCGGCGTTCGAGCACATATTGTTCTTCTATTGTGTCGAATTAAAAAGGAGTTTTTTTATGTAACAGATCGGCACACGAGCAGACGGATTACCTGATGGTAAGCAATCTGCGCCGCCCATGGACACCAGCAACAGAGGAGTTATGAGTGCATTGCCCACCTTTTGGGGATTAGGGATTTGGAGATTTAGGGATTGGGAGAGGGGAAGGATTGGGCTTCCGGAAACCTCACTCACACGGCAAAACACAACGCTGTGGTTGTTTCACGTTCTGTGGGGCCGTGGTATCACTCCGGTCGAGCCGACCCATTCGTGTCAAAGCATGACTCTCCCGCGCTTAGGAGTACACTCTTTTAGGGATTGAAGATGAGACTGGGTCATTTGTTCAGTAGTGGAGGTCTTCTTGCTGTTAATGATGTTGCATTACGGATGGAAATTAATGTACTGCGGTCCCAGCCCGGAGCAGGAGAAAGAAGGATGTACAGACAGTAAGAGTGAAAACACTCGTTTTCGCCCTACCAAGGGAAGTTATTAATTTGATGATTTTCCACCTCCGTATCCGCAATCCCCACCAAAAAAGGTGTTTCACTCGTTACCCTTTTTTATAAAAAAACTCAAAGCGAAATGATAGTTAAATTTTGTGCTCCCCAATGTTGGACGGTGACCTTATCATTAAAAAAAAAAAATAAATACTCGTCGAATTGAGAACCTCCTCCTTTTTTGAAGTCGGTTAAAAATCAGGGAGATTTAAGTCCGCCCCTCCCCATCTTTTTATCCCTTTTCGAAAGGATTGCCAAAATATCTCCTTCCGCCGTTTGCGGGGCTATAGGATCTACCAGACTTACGTAAAATGACTAGAAACCAACCCGTACTTACTAAGTCTTATGCTACCCGGGGCCTCGGTACACTGTTAGCTCAAAGCCCTAAACACTTAACAAAATATAGGTGAGTCAGATAAGAGATGAAAATCTAGCAAGTTTTTTATCCGTATTAATGCATAGGTCACTTTTAATTAATAGGAGAACCGTACAAATCTACTAACAAATCGGTAATGGTTAAAATAACAAGACATGACCTTAAACTAAGCATGCTATTTTTTAATTTCTATAGTAATAATATATTGTAACCAGTTTTCATTGATGAGGTATGTATTATTAGTTTTATACATTACTGGTCTTCATTAGATTTATATCTGAACTCCGTGGGCAAGTTACTGGTGCAGTTAAATCTAGTTTGAACTGGATTTGCTGTAGTCCTAGAGGCTTTTTTTCACCCCCGCTCCTTTACTCCATTATTGCACCCGAGGTTACGGGTCAAGCGTTACAACTACAAGGTACCGTGGCCTCGACCTAGAGCAGGAGAAGGCCCAGGATGGATTTTAGTCAGTAAGAGTCTGAAACTCCCTCTCGCCTCACCCCGGGTTGAGAGAAGGCATTTGATGGCCACCCCTCCCTCCCCCAAAAAACCTGCAGCCCTGGCTAGAAGAAGTTCTAGGCTTAAGGAGACGTCAAGGATCTTCGAGTTTGTGTTACTTGTACCTTAACTAATAAAAAGTTATAGGTACGAATTTTAAGATAGGTACTTAAAAAGAACTGCATAGTCTGTATGAATTCTCAGGTTGGCTTCCCAAAGTCGCCTAGATTTTCAGTAAGCACCTATAATTATCAAAAGACTAAAAAATTGCGACCGATATTATTGCGATATTATTATATATAAACTTCCGCTTATACCTAAAGGCACCTCTGACGTTTCACCTCTTTGAGCCCTTTAAGAGCATAACAATTTAGTAATAATGATCCCTTAACTATTCGGCTGCCGGTAGGTATTAAATGATACTCAATAGCAAAATACATTTATCTATATAACTACATAAGTGTGGAAGATCCAAGCTTAGACACGAATGGGTCGGCTCAACCGGAGTGACACCACGGCCACACAGAAAATTGGCGTGAAACAACCATGTAAGTTTAACGGAGACCCAATCCTTCCATTTCTCTCATCTCTTCTTCATCTCCGAAGCCCTTATCCCCAAAAAGCCGGCAACGCACTCGTAACCCCTCTGCTGTTGCGAGTGTCCATGGGCGGCGCTGATTGCTTACTATCAGGTAATACGTCCACTCGTTTGCCGACCTATCACATTAAAAAAATGTGACTGGCAATACCGGTACGCCACGGGTTAAGGTAGCATGCCTTCTTATAAATAACATATGGTTATGAATCTTGGAATAACACGTTAATTTGTCACAAATATAGAAAAAGGTAGTTTCCAAACCTTGCCTTAAATATATTCAGCGTTTTTCACACTCAATTTTATTATTAATTATTAGGTAATTATTGCGGTAGCACTTGAAACACTTAGTAACCAAATCACTTGAAATATAGATTAAAAAAACACTTCAAACTTTACTATGGCTTCATTTCCTAACGATCAACTAATTAAACCACTATTTAACAAAACAACTTTTTTAATTTCACTGTTTTAAATACTCTTTTGTTTCTTTTCTTTTATTTAATTCCATAGACAAACATTGTATTCTAATTTTGAAAATAGAACACTGCATGGACAGTGTCCAGTGTATAAAGCCAATAATACTGGCCGCATCAATTGAGCAAGTTGTACGGGCTTAGGACAGTCGGGGACAAAAGTGTTATCCTTTTTGTTCATTTAGTTTGGCGAGTTTTTATTTCTATTTATTTGATTATATTGCCTAATACTTAATTTAAAAGCAGTAACAACAATAAAATTGCCTTTATACCTAATGTGAAAATAATTTCACAATTATAATAAATATTTTTTTATGAACCGCATACCTAAAACGTTTAAAAGCTCTGTACAAACCTCAATCCCGAGGATAAAATCAAGACAACACCACACTATTTCATTTTGCAATAAAAACAAAACACAATGCACTTTTTTTCCTATGATGACACAAACACTCTTTGCGATACGTGTTCCACAAATGAAATATTATTTGAATTCTATCTACTCATAACTAAAGTCCGGACGACCTTCGAAAAGTCGCTGCGCTCACGATGTAATCTAATATAATAGATATTAACATAGTTCTGTTTTGAAGACATGATATGCTTCGTGCATTTTTCTTATCGTTAAATGTACTAATAGGTATTTAAGTAATTTCAAATTTCTTTTACGTTCATCGACGCAACGAGCCCACTTTTTGTTTAAAACTAATGACATAACTGGAATCATTAATCGTTTGGTCACTGCGTCGCCTGTTGGTCAGTCTAAGGTTACAGCTCATTAGAGCCACCTGGTACCCACCCTGCACCAACTCTACGCACGACGTCCTCTCGTTGGCTATTGGTAGATTTGTACTACATATCACCAAAAACGTCCTGTGGTCAACCGGTGGACCCCACGCGGTCAACGAGTAAACTCGGCTTAGCGGCGCTTGGTTCACATCAAGTAGTCTCTTAATGTCACTAGAGCAGCGCGAGGTCCACTCGCCGTCCGCTCGTGAAGGGCTTAGAACCATGGCGATCTGGTGACGCTACGGAATTGATGCAGTGAGCCTATGCCCATACATAAATATAATGGATATTTGCCGCATGACGGTTGTTAGTGCGGAGTGGGTGCAGGGTGGCTTTAGTGAGCTGTGACCTTTATGCAACTGGTAAAGGAGAAGTCACTAAAAGGACGGTTGTTGTTTATTTTGAATGTCCTCCGATAGTCTAAAATTGTGCTTTATATGTAATAATAATAAATAGAGACCTTATAGATTTGAACTAAAGTTTATTATTAAATAAGTGGGTTCGCTTTGAGTAGGTATGGGCGAGTCAGGCTTTGGTCAAATGAGTACACTTAATCAGAGTGATACTACGTGACTGCTGCACAGAAAACAACGAAGGTCAAACCGGCCCTGTGTGCACTAAGACCGATTTATGGTCTCGACGCCATTGTGCGACGCCACATACACGTTGGCATTGAGCATTGCCGAACTGTTGTGGGTTATTAGGTATTTACGATTAGGGCTTTTAAGGAATGGGTCCGGTAACCCCACTCACACTATATATCACTTCGATCGAGCCGACCCATTCTTGGAGCGGAGCATGGCTTTCACACAGTTGGTAAGTGTGGTGGTCAGGCATCACACTCCTTTAGTAGAGTGGAAGATCGCTGGGGCCACCGATTGTTTGCAATCAGATAATCCTAAAGACTAGATTATCCAGACTCCAACTACACTGCCTTCACCAATTCCTTCGGGGAACAAAACGCGTGATTATTTTATGACGTAAGCAATAAGATGACACATAACACACCTTGCTAGTTTTATTTCTTAAAAAGAATAATATAGTGATAATACTTTAGATAACTAAAACCTAAAGAAATAATAATAACGAGAACTGATTTGACCGCTGACATTGGCGCTACGCTGCGCTATATTTTAAAACCTAAATATATGCGAATCGTGGAATTTTTATCTAAGTGCAATAATGACATTGTGAAAAGATAACCTACACGTCTCTACAACACATTTTATTGTGGCTGACTAGCTTCTATCACACGTCACTTTACCTGCGTTCTCTGCAATAACATTTTCAAAAAGAATCCAATTTGTTATTCCAGATATAGTAATATTTGCGTTAAAGAGTACTTTAGTAAAAATATTTTGTATAAACATCAGGTTGTAGGCCGTTGTATTAAGATTAAACTGTTTTTTTATGCTATAGAACGACAAAAGAGCACACGTATTACCTGAAGAAAAGCAATTAGCGCTGCCCATGGACACCCGCAACAACAGAAGAGTAACAAGTACGTTGCCGATCTTTTAGGGATTAGGGAATAGGAGATTTTGGGATTGGGGAAGGGAAGGATTAGGCCTCTGATAACTTCACTTACACGGCGAAACATAACGCTATCGTTACTTCACATCAGTTTTCTGTATCACTCCAGTCGAGCCGACCTGTTCGTGCCGAAGCAAGCTCTCCCACTCTTAAACATGGCTCATGCTCACTTGAACAAATAGCAATATCCGTACAAGTTGATTGTTAGATACCTTACAAGTCTTTGATGGAAGTAGGTACATAATTTATTTTGTATGTCATATTCGTGTTGTGTGTTCCCAGATTCTTTATGATAAAATCATTCCGTTCCTTGTGAAGCTTCAGGCGGTGGCCGCGGTAAACAATTGCATCCACCTGGTTCACGGATACCTTGGATGTATTCCTTCAACAAATTTTTTATGTTTAAGAGCTGATTTTTCAACAGTTAGATAAAAGTCGTCCGGGGAATAATTATGATGCTGTCGCGTCAAAATGTCTGTAAGTATAAGACAGTGACAGCAACAATTTTATCCCTCAGATAACATTTATCTGACTATTGAAACATCAGCCCTAAGGTGTGTAGCAAGACAAATTAATTGTTTGTTTTATTATTATCGACGCTGGTAAAAAATATAAAGGACCTTGATGCAAGGCTTATAATGCAAGCTCTCCAACCTCGTTATCTTCTATACCTATATTAATAATTATCTTTCGCCATTTTGAACCATGTAGGGATATACATCTCCTGACATAAAAAAACATTTTTAACGTCTGTAGACGGTTCAACAAATAAAAAAGAAATAAAATGCAAAACAGAGACGTTTATTTAATGGTGAAAACTCACAGTGAACACGTGTTAACTACTTGAATATTCTTTGTTTTACTAGCTTCTATAAGAGACTTTACACTACATAATAAAGAAAGCCGTAATGCAACATTTAAAAAAGTATGAAATGAAAATATGTCAAGCATTTTCTTACTTCTCAGCCACAACTTCCTTGTTTATGGCATTCTGTGCACGCCTGTACTGGCAGGGCACTGCCGTAATTCAATACGCGTAACTAACGCGGTCTTGCGAACGTTGACATGCTAGCAACTGACACATTCTAATTATTTTACCTCACTTTCTATCTGTTTTAGTAATTAAATCCTTATTTAATTATGTTGTAGTGCTTTAAATACCTAGGCACATTCATCTATAAATAGGTCTCTTGTTAAGCCAGACCTTAACTGTTCCTTAAACATTAAAAAGTTAAAAATATTGTCTAGAGTATAAACTAGGATTTTTTTAACTACTGCTATTTTTCACAAAAACAGAACACAGTTCTGTGTTTTTGCCCTTATTCCATAACAAGGAAATAGGGACTAGGTGTGTAGTAGATTCTATAATAAAGTGTAAGCGTCAAAATCTAATTATTTTGTATTTCTCAGCCATAATCTGTGGTATTGATCGGAATAACATATTTGTCTAATTCAATGATGCTCCAAATAAGCTGATGAATCTGTGAATAAATTATGGAGAGCGCAATTTCTGTATTTATTTTTAAACTCCGCCGCTTCATTGAATTACAGAGCCATCTATAAAACTTTTAAGACAAATTAAATGACATCTCTAGCGCTAGTTCAAAAATATTTCATAGATGTCACTAATATCGTGACTTGCGTTCCAATATGCTCATAACTTTGTCTCATTTTGAAAATATAATACATTCTTAAATAATTACATATATTGTTTAGGGGTATTGGGTTTGTGTTTAATTAATTTCATATTAAATTATAATTGCCTAAAAGTTTTTCAGGTTCAATTCAATTTATTTATATAATTTAGAGCGCATGCTCCGTTCTACGGATCGATCAATACGGTATGCAAAGTGACAGCCAGAAGTAGATGGCGTACGTAGCAAGTTTGCACGTTTCCTTCCCTTTCTCGCTCCTTCCGTGACATTTTTGCGAAACGTCCATCTCGTTTCTTGTTAAAATTAATCAAAAAAATCACATTAGGGCATGCTCGGTAAAGTTTTTCACACGAAATACCGTGATATAAAATCTATAACCGTGGTTAAGTTTTTTTGTGCCAAGTGCAATTAAACAATCAAGATTCCGCCGATAATTCAAAGCCTACCCAGTGGGTGGCTTATTTTGGTGAGTTTACTGCTTTATTTCATTATATTTTATAACCTTATTCACATTATTTTACGTGTTCATTAGATATTGCCATGTGGAATCAACATATGGTTGGAAAAAACTTTAAAATGTACTTATGCTCTTAATGTTCGAGAGTTTGGTAATGACCGTATTTGGTAGCTGAAAAAGCACTATGTGGCGTCAGTTCGCCTTGAAATATCGGGCAAATAGGTGCGGGTATCGGTTAATAGACTATGAATTCGAATCGTATGAATTGTGATTCACCTCGGCATTCAGTGACGAAATTTACGTCACTTGAATATTGAAACTGTATTTGTTCAGTACGTATTGTTCTAGCAAAATGTTCGCACTCGATAACATGCGTTTTCGACTATTGTCACTAAAATAGAGACATAGATAGAAATTATAGGCGTCAATCAGGACTAACCTAAGTCCGTAGCTAGTTATTTGCACGATATTATTATAAAAAAAGAAAAATATTGCGCAATATTCTTAGTACATAGCTTCATAGTAATGCCATACTAGACTCCAATTTTTATATACACTATACAATCATTTTTATGTGATGTCTGGATCTCAAGTAAAATAATGTAAGCCCAAATCCCCTCCCCATTCATTGTTGATACCTATTCATCAGATCACAAATGGTGGGCAATGCACTTGTGTTCCATCCTTTGGTGTTGTGGTCTATGGGCAGTGAAGACTTCTCATTATCGGGTGATCTGTACACTATTATGTATTATTCTGTCTCATGTTATGAGCACAATTAAAAGGTTAACCTGCCCTGATGAATGTTATTACATTAGCCATATGGAATTGAAATAAAACTAATATCAATTAATTTTACCCCAATCCCTAAATCTCCAAATCCCCAAAAGGTCGGCAATGCAATGTTTATGGGCAGCGCCGATTACTTACCATTGGATAATCTGTCTGCTTGTTTGATGACCTATCACTTTTATTTATTATTAATAAAAAATTCTTTACTTCTATTTTCTTTTTTCTTTCTTGAATGGCAACCAAGTCTCCAATTTAATGTAGTGGACTATGTACTTTAATTCTATAAAAATATGAGTAAAATGACAATAATAGGCTCAACATCTATTATACAAAACACATAACTTGAAAAGTGGGTGTTGGATGTGTCCTTTCAGCTTCTACCACAAAGCTAAAGTTCAGCGGATCTATAATCTGCCATCACTACTCAGCACTAGCAGTGTGGAGACTTGGATGCCATGACATATTGTCATTCAAAATGATAAATTTAACATTATAACTTGGGGTTCAAAATGATAGATTTAACATTATATTCAATCTTTTAACTCTGTATCTACCGATAAACATACATATAATAAATGGTGTTTAAAGGTTGATATTTAAAAAGAAAAATAATCTATCCAGAACATAACAATTAAATCTCATGCTTTAACATTATTATAATTATTTGTTTTTGCTTATAGTGTATGAAATAGAAATGTTATATATCAGTGGATATTTTAAACCATATTAACTATAACAGACATTTCCTATCTGACTGTAGCTACTAAAGCCACATTTATGTAATGCAAGTTTCTTGCTTGTAGCATACAATAAACATGGTCTAAACTAAACATGTTATCCTGGTATAATATAAAAGATCCTAAAATTTATTGATCTCAATTATTGCTCCTGTTTGTTCAAGAAAATGATATAATGCCAATGGCTTGACACTATGACTATGAAACTATACTAGCTTTGACCTATACTAATATTATAAAGAGGTAAAATTTGTAAGTTTGTATGTAGGGGGTAATCGTTGGAATTGCTGGTTGATTTCCAAAATTCTTTCACTGATTGACAGCTACAATGTTCCTGAGGGCTATAGGCTATAAAACATCACGTTACGATCAAATGGAGCCCAGCAGCGGGTGACACCGCGCGAGACTAGCTAGTTTTAGTATAAGTGTTTTAGTATAAGTGGACATAAATATGTAATTATTATTCACTTTATCTCATGTAAACCATAGGCAATTTGAAGTCATAAATCATAATAACTTCATGTAAATATTTATTTGGTTTTTCTATGTTTTTTATTTATTTATTTTGTAACATAACAATATGATAACATGTTTTAAGAAATGATTATATTGAACAAACAGATGTAAAACAAAACATGTCTAGACAAACTTTTACATTATTTATTTGCCTTTGAAATACAAAATCTATTCTTTAGAGTCATCATCAACCTATAAGTCTAAAGTGCTGAGACAAGACTGAGAAGGTTTAAGCATTAAGCACCATGTTTGCTCAAGGTGAAATGTCGACATTAGATATAAAATTTGAAGTTTTTTGTCTCAATGCTTTCCGTTCCCATATGTCAGTGGTGTCTAAATGAAGTTAGACAATACACATTCTCATTTGCCAGGAAGAAGTCACGTTCCAGATTATAAAACTCCACCTTTCCGTCTTGGCCACCATTACAGTATAATTCTTACTATACTCCATCAACATTGAGGCTAAATATTTAAAGAACCACTTTTTACATCTGTTTAACTGATGTTTATACAAGTATAAATCATTTATGTAACAAATATAAATCAATCCTAAGCAAAAGTTATCATTTAAATGTCGTGGTGGCCCGGAGGTTAAGCAGCCCGCTTCTCATGCATGAGGGTGTGGGTTTGAAACCTGGCAAGTACCAATGTGACTTTTTCCGAGTTATATGTACTTTCTATGATTATTTAGACACCACTGACATACGGTGAAGGTAAACATCGTGAGGAAACCTGAACTTATAATTTCTAATTATAAGTTTAAAATCGCCAATCCGCATTGAGCAAGCGTGGTGATTTATGCTCTAAACTTCTCAGTATGAGATGATGATGATGATGAGTATCAGTTAAATTAATGAAAAACCGAATCACATCAATACGTTGCATATCTACCTACTCTTCTAGGCTCTCGTCTGACGTCATAGGTATAACATCCTAATACAACAATTTCATAACAGATCACAATTGAGTTCAATTTAAATTCCTATTGCTAGTTGTGATGTTGATATACAGTTTTATTTGAGTACTTCAAATGATTTTGTGTTAAAAAAATTGTAAATTAATTACAAAAATAAAAATTATACAGCTAGTCTATTTCCTTACTTCTTACACCAACTCATATCTGCGGCACCCAAGGCTCGACTTACATCATGCATGAGGTATCACTACGTAGTATAAAAAAGTTTTTTTAATAGATATGTAGTGATCTAAGCGGAACTTTTTTTATGAAAGTTCAAACATCCATTAAATAGTGGAGTAATTCAGTATCAGCATTGCATCGGTGTGATCGCTAGGAAATACATAAATTAGTTGAAACTCTAAAATGTTAAGTAGGTAGCATAGAAGGCTGCATTACAAAATTTTATTCACTGTATTGCCGCAGTAGTATACTTACGTTGTTGTCACGTGTTGTGACGCACCGGAAGCATACCAGCTTCTGACATTTGATAGCACACGGCACAATATATAAGTATGTCTCATGTGTTTTTTTTTTTATTTTACTATCCAAGGTCCCACCTTGCTACATGCATAATCACTGCCCGTCCTATTAACCTTTTTAGGTGGTGCGAGCTATATAATATCTGCATCGCCTTTTTCATGTTAATTTTATCAAAAAATGACCGCTGTCTAGAATATTTTTTATGTTTAGTCATGTATATATTTTTATTTTCTATTCTATTTCATTATCTTCACATAAACTGCGTCAATATTGTTAAGATACGAATTCATATTATAATATGTACAAAAAATACATAGTAAATTGATATTTATTTCTATATAACAAAAATAAACACTTTCAATGGACCGTTTAATTAGCAGAAATGAAAAGGCGTGTTTTTTATAATTTTTTTTTCCGCAATACTATTGCCTCATGACTGCCACAAATATTTTTAACTTAAAAATATATTATTTGTATTTATTTTTCCCATTATTTTTAAACATGGTCAACTGGTTTTTTAGTATGGTGCTGATGCACGTAATAGTTTGTTTTTCAGTCTTTATGAAGACTATTAAAAGAATATTGCGTTTATGATGTCCTTGATTTAAATAATTGCTCCAACTTTATGTTGATGGCAGAACCCATTTGGCCCACCACTTATAAACACCATTCGGAGTTTTGTCCTTTGCATTTCAGAACCAATTGGTCTCCTTTCAATAGGCAATCAGTTTGGCAGTCTGTTTTTTTTAAACAATATTTTCTTAAGTTTTATTTTCCTTAAACACGCTTTTTCATTTCTTTATAGGTGTGAATTAAAATGGAAAAAAAGCGAGACTCCTTTTTCATGAAAATGAAGAGGGATCAGGGCCAGACCGTGCAGAAAAATCAGAAAGAAATTAAAGAAAACACAAATAAAAGACAAGAAGAGTTTGATAAAAACCGGAAAGGTCTTGAGGTAAAGAGTGAAAAAAAACCGTTCGACAAGAAAGCGTATCGGCTTAAGAAGTATAGTAAAAAGTACAAATTAGAGCAATGGGAGGAACAGCGTAAAAAGAGGTTGTTACGAGAATACCGCAAGGATATCAAAAATGACCCTACAGTAGGCTCTTACAAAGCTAAGACTTTTGACGAAGATGTAACAGATGGGTCACAAACTGCCGGCAAATATGTCAGACATCCCGATTTACTTGAAAAAGAGAATGTTGAAGAAACAAAACAGTCTCCTACAGTTACGAAAGTAAAAAAGGATCCGTTTCACAAAGCAAAAGAACAATTCAATAAAGTAAAACAGGAAAAACAGGAGAAGCAGCAGGAGAGAGAAAGAATTAAAAATGAGAAAATGCAAAAGCTGGAAGAGTACAAGAAGAAGAAGAATGATCGGTTTAAGAAATTGAGTAAGAAGACTAAGAAGGGACAGCCTGTGATGACAGGTAGATTGGAATTACTCTTAGAGAAAATTCAAAATAGTAAATAGGAAAATATTTTGATCAAGACTTTTGCAAAGTGTCTGTCTGTTTTTTAAAGTTATTTGGACGTCTGTTGTTAGCACGAAATTGTTTGTGAAATTCGTTTGAATGAAGTTTGTGTTTTTTCATTAATTGTATTGTACTGTATACACTGCTGTCCTTGAATGCTTGTTTAATTTTTGCAATTACTCTGTAGAAGGGTAGTTTTCTTAGTAAAAATAAATGATTATGTCTTTTTAAGACAATTAATTATTAAAAAATATTGTCACACGTTCCTTCAGTGATGTAACTGTATACTTAATTTTATGTTTTTTCTAGTTAACTTAGACAAAAATAAAGTATGCCTTTTGACGTAAAGGCGCCATTACGGCGTCATAATGTTGCGATCTCGTACATAATTCAACAGAAAAGTATCGTTTTTGACATTCAATAAAAGTTATTGACTGAATAGTTGGAAACTACCGAGTTATTTGTAATAAGACCATGGTTCCACTGATCGTACTTGTGTAAGCAGATAAAATTTTTGCAAATTTGAACACGTGAATAAAGGCGATTTATGAAGTAATATACGATTTTACGATTGCAATGGCAATTTATTCCGGTAATATACCTTTGTTCTTTCTGATTAGCACATCTTCGATATGAAAGATGTCGTCTAAGCCGTGAATTTAGTTTATTATACGTTTCTATAGTTAGTTGTAGCTGTAGCGAATCAGGTCCTCTAAATTATATGCTTAATAGTTATTTGTTTAATTTGTATCAGTACATTGTGGTTGTAATAAAATTCTGATTTATCTGTGAGTATTCAGTTTTATTATTTTATATTTTGTTTTAACTTTAACTAAAGATTTTGTCGGCAATTATAATAATGTATGTAAATAACTAGTGGGTGGCGCGTTGTATGAAACAATACTATGCTTGTACCAAGATCGGGTAGTTTCCTAGGTTAGAAATTTAATTATTTTAAATATACAATACAATGCATTATTAAAATTTAATCATACTCATTGATTGATTGAGACGAAATATTTTAATTATACATTTTTGTAGCTATTTATATTTTTTCTAAAAAGTAAGACGTGTTGCGATTTCATGCAAAATTCTTAGAAAAGTATTTTTACAATTAAAGTATTTAATTTGACTATTTGGAAACTACCGGGTTCTAGGCTTGGGGGCCCTTCTGCTGTCTGGTTCTAGATAGTGACCGCTTGATCGTTGACTTCAGGTATGTTAGTGCCAAATAAAATTTATCGGGCCAAAGTTCGTTCCGGGCTGGCAAGTGGCAATAATATTGTAACTACGGAATGTTAAGAATCTAACCATTAGTTCGCAGGTTATCAATGTTTTAAAGTCTTATCTTCACAATAAACTTTTTTATCTATAAACATTAATTTACGTTGGTAAGTCATTCGCCGTGTACACAGATAATATAATAGTAATCTGACATTGACAGAAGAAGATTATGTGGCGCGTTGTCAAGGTTTGTTTCAAACTTAGGAGTCTAAATTCATGGAAACATTCATATTTAATGGAACTTTAAAAAACATCACCTACCTTTGCTTTAATTTATTTGTCCAATCCAAAAACGAAACTGAATTAACCAAAGAATATTCTCCTTTATGTAACTGTAACTTAATTTATTGATAATTTCGCGAATACAACGACATAAAGAAAACTTTCAAAAAACAGAGTACTAAGATTTATTTTTCAAGGTAGAAAAAGGAGTTCTACAAACAGGGTTTTTAATAATTTTCCTCGTTGCCAGAGATCAATGCAGCCTTAGTTTATACATCTTATTGACATTGCAATGCCTTGTTTAAGGACGGCTGTCAATTTCATGAGTTAGGACGGCAAAAAAGATGAGGATCTGATGGTAAGCAATAGGTCTTGGATGCGAGCAATACCAACACCTCACTCACACTGTGAAACAACGCAACACTAAAAGATTGAAAATGTTTGTAGATTTCCACACTCCATGTACTCCAAATGAAATTGACGTGACCTGTAGGCCGACACCAATTCGGTGGGTCGACGAAATGTATTCTTCGATATTAACACAGTTCCGATAACTTAATGATTATAACTAACTTAATGAAATTCCGATAATTTATTTAATCCTAAATAAGCGTATAAAGCTTTTAAATAGGTAGGTATCTTTTTGATAATAGGTCAAACGCATGACTTCAGTCTGACCCTAAAACATGAACTGTACATAATAATAAAAAAACGCTGCTTCAATAGATAATTAAATATTGGCGCCAATTAGCAATTTGACAGTTGACATTTAGACCACAGATAATTAACCAGATAATGTTTTGTGCGTTACGCTTTACGGTACAAACTTTAACCTTATGATAAATAAGTGATATAAAAATGATCACTGTTGCTCCTCGTGTTTTTCACAGTGATCACTGTTGCACACGGCTAGTTCATTGGAACTGAATTTAATCTAGTAAAAATAAGCATTCTCTGTCCACTTAAGTAGAAAGAAGTTCTAGAAACATTATTATTATAACCTTTTTTTGCTGTTCTTCGGGATTCTGATTGTATTTCTATAATAAAATACAAAAATAGATGCTCGGTAACTTGCCGACGCTAAAGTACTGATGAGTCATATCTTTTATTAAGATTAATAATACGAATAAGCAATCGGAACAATGATATCAGCGATAACTGATATCACTGAAGATCGAGAAAGAATATTCTGAGAAAAGTCTGTTCATAGAAATTAAGGTATAATTTCTGTACAGGAAGTTGAAATCAAAATTGTGTCAATTCAACGAAAGTTGAATTGGTATTTCTGTATTTTTTAAAAAAAAATAGGTATGTACTAACATTATGTGGTTAAGTGTCTTGCCACAACCATTTAGCGTCCAGTCAGTCAGAATGACCTACAGATCTTGCCTGTAGACTATTTCTAGAGGTAGAATGTTGACATAAGTTTTGTGTCAAAATTTCATATCTCGTTACCAACACCTTAAATCATAAACCAAAATCTAGATCGTTTTATGACTACGCCCGGCCGCAACTCCATTAAAAAAAATTTGAACTGAACTTAAAAAACATCTTATGAATCTTTCCATAGGCCGTCAATGACCTCCGTTGGTTAATGGAAAAAAGAAAATGGTATATGCATTACGTTATTTTCTATCTATGTATCTATAAAAATAAGTTCCAAAAACACCTAGACCAATTTTGCCAATTATTTTTGTTAGGTCATTGCCGACTTAGGTTCTTATAAAAGAAAATTTTAAAAAAGTAGAGGGAAAAATTGCCCTTTCGGACACCCGTGCGTAACAGAAGCGGGCTAGTAATGCACTGTAAAGTGTAAAAATAAACCTGGCATGTAAATTGTGTCGCGCGAAGGTCATGCACGCGTTCCACTCCCAACGCATGTCAAACTACGATACACGATATTTTCGATTAAAAATAATTTATCTAATTACCACTTGTATGATGGCTCGAAGTGTGTATTGCTATCTTTGTTTACATACAGTGGCTGACAGGTCAATCTACTCTCTGTAAACTCTCAATTTTTTATCATCGGATTTTCGACTTTAATTTTATTGAAACATTAAAGTTGAAAATGTAAAAGAAATTTGACTGAAATGTGAAGGTAGAAACTTCTAGCATTTGCATTTCTTTGCTACCTTGAATCGTCGCTTTCTGTTATAAATTCATAGGCGTTTGTTAGGGGTCTTCTGCATCGCGCTGTAAATTAAGTATTTTGGGGGGACTTGTTAAATAAAAATGGCTGCAGAAATTATTGATGCCATTTTCGATTTGTCTATGGGATCGCTAAATGGTTATAGATTTAAGAATACTGTCCTAACTAAAAGCTATTGTTTACGTACTAAAATATCCGTGGTTTCACCTAGGAACTTTATAGCCTTTGTTAACCGGGGATAGTGTCGCTTTCCAGGAGTGAAAGAATTTTACAAATCGGTCAAGTATGTAGTTTCATAGCCTATTATTCACTTTAAACAAGGAAACAACCAAATCTTTTCACTCAATATGACATATTACATTAATAAATATATACTTAGTCGGGTCATAAGTTCTGTCACAAACTTTTGATGTAATAACTTATACGCCTTTTGACAATTATTTAAAAATTATATATGAAATGAAAGGTCATTAAATGTACAATATAATTTTATTTACATTATTCGAAATGCCCTCCCCCATTTTGAACACATGCCCTTAATCTACGCGGCCAGTCATCGATCGCTGCACGCACCACATTCATATCTATGTCTGCCGCTGCTTTAACCAGAGATGCTCGGAGAGACTCCAAATTCGGGTGAGGTTTAGCACAGACTTTTTCCTCCAAATATTGCCATATCTTGTAGTCCAGTGGGTTTAAATCTGGACTAGAAGAGGGCCAGTCTTCATGCCGGATGAAGTCAATTCCACGAGCGATCAACCAGTCTTGCGTACTTCGTGCCTTATGAGCCGGTGCAGAGTCCTGTTGGAATATCCAATGCCTGTTCCTGAACATTGTCTGAGAAAGAGGTTCCACTATGTTTGTTAGGACAGTATTTTGATAAACTTCGGCACTAGTTCTCACACCTTTTTCACAGAAAAACACCTCAGTTACGCCTGAATATGAGACTCCAAGCCAAACCATGAATGAGGAAGGGTAATGCCCACGCTGGACCCTCGCAATACGCGCGCTTGCTTCTTCACTGCTGTGGGCATACACCTTATCATTTTGTTTGTTAAAACTTTCTTCAATAGTAAAAATTTTTTCATCCGAAAAAAGAATTTCGCGGTATTTTTTTCCCGCGTACCGTCGTAGCAAAGCGCGGGATCTGTCTAGCCTAATTTTTTTTAAACGCTCGTTCAAAAAATGTCCTGTCTTTTTACGATAAGCTCGTAGTCCCAGGTCTTCATTTAGTACTCTTTTAACAGTGGTTCTGCTTAGCCCCATCTGCAGAGCTAGGATTTTTTGTTTACGTACGGGATTTCGTTCGATTCGCGCCTTCACTGCTTTGATGACCTTATGTGTCCGAACTGTGCGAGGTCGGCCGCTTCTCTTACGATCTTCGAAGCTTGACTCTTCGGTGTATCGTTTGATAGTACGATAAACAAACCGTAACGTTATTTTCAAATTTTGAAGAATATTGAAAATGTCTTTTGGCGCGTAACCACAGCGGTGCAACGCGATAACCGCGATTCTGTCTTCTTTATTCGACCACTCCATATTTAAAAATGAATAAAAAATAATTTCTTTTTTATTTTCTACAAGCGCGAAAGTTCTATTTTTAAAATAAGTCGAAGAATTTCTGGCCAGTAATCGAAAATTAAAAATATAAGGTTTTGACAGAACTTATGACCCGACTAAGTATATATCAGCAAACATGTCTTCTTCAACAATCTACCATAATAGTCTTGTATGTATTTCAGGGTCTTGGTAAAATACATAAAATATAAAATACATAAATTCATACTTGTATTTACATTGTATACAATTGTTATTTACTCAGATATTGTTAAGGCACAGGTATAAAGTTGGCTTGCATCCAGCATTTGTCTGAGCACTTAACATGAATTTCACGCTAAGTAATCATCATTAAGTTGATAATAAACCTGCACTGCAGATCCCACGATGTCTAGAAATGTAGATTCGTTTTTATAACACTGAAATTAAGATTTATTATCGCCTGTGTATTCAAGGAATCATCTCATTATGGCATTTCTCAGTACAAGCGTACTTTGCCTCTAAATATACATATATAAAAGTGAATCGCAAAATGTGTTGGTGAGCGCATAACTCAATAACGCCTGAACCAATTTTGCTAATTATTTTTTTGTTGTGTTTTGTTATTGCCAGAAGGTGTGTTTTTTTTAAAGAAAACATTAGAAAAATTGAAAAAAACCGGCCTATTTTGGCGTTAGCGAGATGTGCGAAACAGGGGCGGGCCTCTATTTACTTAGAAAATGTGTTAGTCACGTTGCGAAAACGATTTCATAGCATGTTTTTGAGATCTAAAGAGCAGCTAAAAGTCGAAATTAATATCTTGAGCCAATATTTTTGAATTGAATGTTCTCTCTTGCTCCCCGAACTGATACGACCTTCAGATCTCCAATGAAAGAGCATAGTGCTTCTTTAAACTTGTGCCTCTGGTGTTGCAGTTGTCCATTGGCGGTGATGATCGATACCATCATATGACACGAATGCTCGTTTGCCGCCAATTCTTTCTTCTAGCTTTGTTTTTTGTCAGGATCTCTTCACAAATAATGGCAAAAATGGGAGATCAGTTGTGAATTTCGAACCATAGTTTACTTTTTCCTTATGAAAGATGTGGCTTAAAGCTAGTAAAGAATAAGTTTTATGATATCTAATTCAACATACATACTTATAATTCATATCATTACACATATACACATGAGTTTGGCTCGTGTTCGTACCAAATAAATATTAGTCTTAGATGTAGGGTTTGTAAACAATGGCTCTCTCTAATCAGTTTACAACCAGGAATTACTTTAATATACAATAGGTATGTAGGTACTGAACTTGCTTTATATCTATTTTATTATTTTTCGCTCTTGCCCGCGGCTTCACCCGCGTACTGTGTTGATAAAAAGTAGTCTAAAACCCGGTTTCTGAAAGGCTTGTCAACGCTAACATTAACTTATCCCCTGTTAAATCACTTGTCACCATCTGATTGGTTGTTGATAATTCAGTCAACCAATCAGATGACTTGACAAGAGATTAAATTGATTTTAACATTGATCGGGCTTTCGGAAACCTGTGTAAGTCCTATTCCTGTGCCAAATTTCATCCAGATCCGTCCAGCCGTTTTGGCGTGATTGAGTAATAAACATACAAACATCGTAACTTCCGTATAATTATATTAGTAAGACTAAGTTCCGTCCACGGTTTCGCCCCGGTATGTTGATAGAATGCCGTCTATGTGTTTAATTAACCCAGGGTATCATCTATCAACCACTACAGTTCAACATTTGGTTGAAATTGCCATCCGTTTTTGTGTGAAGGACTAACAAACATACATCCTCAAGACTTTCACTATAGGTAATATGTCGGTATATATATACGGTCGCCCGAGTGGAAGTCGATTTTACACTTTCTCAAAATTAAAATTTTCTCTCCGTACAAACCTTCTCTGGACTTCCACAAATAAATCGAGACCAAAATAAGCCAAATCGGTAAAAGGCATTGTTAAGTTGTAAAATTACAACGACTTATTTTTTATACATTGATTAGTAGGATAGTGTCATATGAATAGGATAGTAAGAAGCGTTATAAATAAATTGAATTTTAGCAATGATGCGCTTAAAACAATTTGATCTCCATACTTTAAAGAATGACTTGAATGCAGTTTCGGTCTTAAGGTTTGGTGGCAGGCAATAGACCCCATGACATTGCACTCATGACTTAAACGATGAAAAACAGATATTATTATATTCAATACTTGTCTTTTCAGTCACGGTTTTAAAGAATTGGTATTGACCACTCTCTCTAATCATTTTACAGGAATTAGCGTTCGTCAGTGAAATTGAAATTTTGGTCCATTTTAGTTGAGTTTTAAACTGCGCTTTCCAATAACGAATCTGGTGGTTTTAGTCAGTAAGAATCTAAGAATCAGGGTGGATGAAGTAATTGAATGATTTTCACCTCTAAAAAAGGTTTTATTTATTAGCCTTTTACCATGAGACTACGATGAGCGTTGTCCAATGATAAATAGTTTCTTATGAAGCTTTAATCAAATTATAAGCATCAAAAAGTGTGGGAGAGCCATTTTTCGGTACGATAGGGGTCGGCTCGACCGGAAGGATAGCACGGCCTCACAGAAAACCGGCGTGAAACAACCACATGTTTCGCCCTATGAGTGAGGCTTCCAGAGGCCCAATTCTCCCCCTCCCTCAATCTCAAAATCCCCAAAAGGCCGGCAACGCAATCGTCACTGCTTTAGTGTTGCCATTTAGTGGAGTCCATGGACCGCTTGTTTGCTGATATCTGAGTAAAAATAACCAAATGAAGTAATAAAATTACATAATAAGCATGAGACTATCTTCGGTCAAATTACAACAGACACGGACTTACATACTGATAACAATGTTATCTTTTTTATAATTTGTACACATTAAGTGTATCACAGCTTTATCACTAAAGAGACGTGATTTTATCTCGAAGACAATCTCACTTGAAGGATTATTTATATTGTATTGCCTATAAAATTATTAAAACTACTATTTGCTGTTCAAATTGCCGTGGCTTTAACGTGACTTTTACAATTTACTGGAAGGTTTCCAGTGCATAAGTGCATTCTAGAATGCATCAAGTGACGCAATTTAGAGAATTAGTGTGGGAGAGACGAATGTGTCGGCTAGATCGATGTGATACCACGTCCTCACAGAAAACAGGCGTGAAACAACCATAGCGTTGTATTTTGCCGTGTGAGTGCGGTTACCGGATGCTCAATCCTTATACGTTCTAAAATGTTGTTCTAACATTAATAACTCACACACACAATTGACGCGGTAGCTAGACGCATGGAACAACTGTTTGTGTGATCCACAAATTGTTGTGCCGGGTCTGGGTGTAAAGTGTATGGGAATTTGTATGTTTCTAAACGCATCCCAGACACAGGAAAATTCCTAGTATGAGCTTTAAACGTTTTAAAAGTTGAAGGTCCCTGATTTTAGAAACAGCAGCGTGTATAGCCTTTAGCGCTCAGGAACATTGTAGCAATTTATCAGTGAAAGAATTTCAGAAATCTGACCAGCGGTACCAGATGTTACCTTCTACACACAAATGTACAAATTTGTCCTCTTTATAATATTAGTGCAGATGTTCTTACGCACGAAAAATGACCATGAACCCATGATTAAATGGTTTGCTTTGCATGCTACGAGTATTAGGGGCATCCAATTTATTTTTGTGGGCACTCAATACCGACCAAAGTCCTAAGATCGGATCAATTTAAAATTATCAAGCAGCCATTTTATTACACATTGTTTACAAGTACAACAAATGCTTTCAAATTTAATTTAATAGATTGGCCATAGGTTAAGGACCCGCTTCTCATGCATGTGGATGTGGGTTGGAAACCTGGCAAGTACCAATGTGACATTTTCCGAGTTATATGTAAGCTAATAACTCCCTAAGCGGGTGCCTATGTCCTCTGTGATGTTGTTGTGCCCCGTCGTGTTTTGATTACTTGGATTTGCTCCTGTATCGTGGGCGCATTTACAGACAAAGTAAAAAATCTAATCCACAACACATTGACCACATAATATGCTAACTAGTAGTAGGCTGCAGTTCCACTGAGGTGGAGCGGAGTGGACTGTCGTGGTGGCCTGGAGGTTAAGGACCCCGCTTCTCATGCATGAGGATGTGGGTTCGAAACCTGGCAAGTACCAATGTGACTTTTTCCGAGTTATATGTACTTTCTATGATTATTTAGACACCACTGACATACGGTGAAGGTGAACATCGTGAGGAAACCTGGACTTATACTTTCTAATTATAAGTTTGAAATCGCCAACCCGCATTGAGCAAGCGTGGTGATTAATGCTCAAACCTTCTTCGTGTGAGAAGAGGCCTTTGCTCAGCAGTGGGCACTAATAGGCTGATGATGATGATGATGACCATTTATGAAGTGTTTTTTTTTTGTATTTCTATCGGTAGGTTTTGTTCAGCTAGGGTTGAGGGGCAAGCGCAATAAGGCACCGTGGCCTCGGCCTACAGTAAGAGCCAGTAAGAGCCTGACACTCTCGCCCCATCTGGGCGGAGAAGTCATTTGATGATTTTCCTCTCACAAAAGGGCTAAATCTTGAAATGCGGTCACCATAGTCTTAAGCCTGCAACTGCAACGACAGAGACATTACAACTTTACACAAACGTTGACCGAACATGTTCTCCATCCCAAAACGACGCAGCAATTAAATGGACCAGTCATCCAGAACAGTTAATTACAATTTAGAACAGTAAGATTAAGCTTAGCCACAGAATTGCCTTTATTTATTTTTCCATAAAAAAATTTACGAATGAGTAAAATCGATACGTAAGTTTAGCGCACTGTACCAGAATTGTATGCTTCAAACTAGTTTTCTAATCTCTTTACAAAGTATAATCACTAACAAGACATCAACGCCGTTTGCTTACTTGTTCTATACAAATTCTTATCAAAGCGAGAAACAAAACAAAAGCAACGGAATAAACAAGAGTAATGATTCGTCACGTGGGCACGTGGTTGTCGTAAATGTGAGTTCTTAGAAACGCGTGCTTATTATTTACTCTACTTAATTGAAGAAAACAAATACGCCCCATTTTTCCTAATCTTGTATAATAACAATAATAAATCGCCAAAAGTATGGACGCGTGTCCACTCAATGAAAACACCGAATCGACTAATTCCAAATCGAGTTAACAATCGATTTTAGTTAAGAACTAGCTACTCTCGCACGCGGTTTCACCCGCTACTCAGCTCCATTTAATCTTAGCGTGATGTTTTATAGCATATAGCACTCAGGAACATTGTAGCTATCTATCAGTGAAAGAATTGTGGAAATCCGACCAGCGGTTCCAAAGATTACCCCCTACATACAAACTTACAAATTTTACCTCTTTATAATATTAGTATAGATTAGCACACCTTCAGATGAAAAAGGGGGTGATTCTGTAACCATTTTTACACTTTACAAACACTGTTCTTATAAAATTAAACTGAGTTTAAAGTATCTAAGTAAAACCATTCCCTATTGGTCACGCGCGACCGCACCCCTTTATACTGTTGTAAACAAACTAAGGCTAGAGTTTATCAAGCCAGGAACTGCAATTATAATATGTTATAGAATACAATCAAAAGTTGTACTTCTTATCATTAAATGTTTATAGATTAATTTCAATTTTAATCGCTGTGGCTCGTCGTAAAGTAACTGAAGATTTAGGAGTATCATAGTGTACAAGAGTATTTTTCACGCGGGAAAAGTAAATCAAAGTTCAATCAAACCAAATGATAACAATTTCAATTGCAATAAATTTATTAGTACCTAGTACAATTATATATGTGAAAAACTAGATGAAGCCGGCATTTCCTATCTGACTACTCTGAGGAGAAATGCCGAAACAAACTCAGAGGTCAGTCTCTTTTCAAGTCCAAGCAGTATTATTACTATTTAAGTAATTATAGAGTCCATAAACAAAAAATGTACTTGATCAATATACTACTCGTAAAGTCGTTTAGCGGAATAAAGTTATAAATGAAAAATAAATTGGAGTTATTTATTAACAAAATCTGGTATAATATTATGTAGTAGTTAGGTACCTATGGGCTTATATTTCTAGAGGTCCCTGTATTGAAGGACGGGGTACCGGGCCACCGCGCAGATCGATCGTTTCCAGAGGTTAAGGTCATATTACTGCGTTGCAACGACGCGCTTTCATCCCTCTCCCGGCACACTCAACTGTTGCTCACAAATTGTTTTTGGTTCGCCAACATTTGGCTTCAATATAATCACCAAACAGCATATTTATTTAAAAGTACCCCATTAGTTACGGCTACTTTATTCTTTTATGTAGGTATTGTAGGTACATTGTTTTAATTTAGTCATAATGCCGATATTTGTTTCCAACCATTTGTGGTGTTTGCTTTGACAATAATTTATCCTCGTAAATACATCGTCAAGTGACGTCATAATGTCAAATTGATGATCTAAATGAGGCCTCTAACTAAGCAATACATTGGAACTTGTGTTGGTATAAAGCAAAAGATTATTGCTAATTATTTTATTCGGAATAGGTATATTGTTTATTTACTAATTGATGAGTGAAGCTGTCATACAAGTATTGGACGTTGTTGTTATTGTTTTGACACATGAAGGTTGATCTCGCAGTTCAAGGGCACCGAAGCCATTCGTCGGTTAGGGTTGTTTTGTAGCCTCTTTTCTTCGTAGAGTGTCCTTCTAATTGGGGACCTGGCATATGATGACACGGTATACCTACTTATATTGTAATCCTACCTTCAATCAGTGGCTTCGCCCGCAATAATGGGATAGCAGTTAGATTTTATCTGGGCATTTTTATTAAAGTTTGTATGTGGCGTTTAGGCGTTGTCCCCTTTAGTTTTTTTTTTTTCTCGTTTGATTGTAACATTTTAGCTGATTAAACTTTATTTCAATAGAAAACTAGAATGTTGGGCAATGTACTAAAACCCTATTTTTAGACATTTACCAGTATTTTAAAATAAAAATAAATAATTAAAATTTGAAAATGCCGTTTTTTCCGTTGTCCCACCCTGTGTAAGGCATATGTTTTGCCGCGTTATTTAAATTTGGATCGCAATATTCATATAATACTGACGTCATTATAAAGAACGCAAAGTCTACTTTTCATTCTAAGAATTCATATTTAATAAATATTTGTATAAAATAATAAAAAGATGTTTGAATAAATTGTTAAAAAATTGGCCCTGGTGGAATTTCCTACTGAGTTACGCAAATATATTCAGGAAGAATAAAAATTCTACCAACTTAAAACTTTTTTTTAAATTATGGCAACTCTACAATTTCATTTAGCAACTTCGCCATGTTGTTTTTTCGTTCAGTTTGACTTAAAACGTCACAAGAAGTGGAAGTTCGTGATAGTGCTGTTTAGAAATTCCACTGATTTACGGTGATAACGTTGTAAGTACGCTTGTTTTACTATTTCAAAGTATATTTATGAGAAGAATAATCTATCATTTGTTAGTTAAACAAGCATTTGATTGAATTAGACCTTTTATTTCACGAAAATTTTATAGAGAATTGACCCAACCCCAAAATCCGTTACGTCAGCTGAGAAACATTTTCTCAGCGGATGGATTTTCGTAACTCAGTGGAACATAAAACCTCGTGTACATGGTTATTTTAACCGACTTAAAAAGCAGGAGGTTCTCAATTTGGATTGTATTTATTTTATTACGTAAAACGTAATTTTACTCTGCATTTTTTGTAAGCTTTTACCTGACTTGCAAAATTATTTAATTTCAAATCTTAGAAATATTTCTTTGACTGCTTAGATTTTTTTTTTAAATTCAATTTGAGAGATTTAGTTAATTTGGTTTGTTTGTTTTTTTTTTTTAGTTATGGAAGTGGTTGCCTTGAACCTTTAGGTTCATAACGTCAACTCAATTAGACATTTAGGGAATTACCATTTTTGGAAGTGGACGTTATGGGAAGTGGACTTTTTGGGAATTATACATTTGTGGTCGTTTTGGGAAAGTGGACGAAATGGGATATAGACATTTAGGGAATTATCATTTTGGGAAGTGGACGTTTTGGGAAGTGGACGTTTTGGGAGAGTGGACGTTTTGGGGAGTTGACGTTATGAACCTAAAGGGCCTTGAAATGTTGTCAATTACACGAATATAAGTTGTAACTACTTTCTGCTACCAGCATTACCGAGTGAAAGTAGTTTCTCCATACAATCTTTGGATCCCTGTTTCATCCCTTTAGGAAGAGAATTTTGGAAAATCCTTTCTTATTCTTTGTATACCTACATCATATAAGGCACCAAATCCCAGCGTTCTAAGTCCAAGGCTTTGGAGTGGTCGTTGATGAATCAAGGCGTCATCTTGAGTATTCTCTGTATTAGGTATTACATAATATTTTTTTTACTGTTTTTATTAGGTGTCAAAATGGCGCTTACCGCTGCAGAACGCATGAAAAAATATAGGGAAAAGTTGAAACAAAATCCACAAAAATACGAAGAGGTGAAGAAAAAACATGCAGAAAGAGTAAAAAAAAAAAGTAAGAAAATATCTGAGCTAACCGAAGATGAGAAAGAAAAAAAGCGAAAGAAATGGAGAGAACAGAAACGGAAACAGAAGGAAAATAAAAATCCAAAGAATGAAGATAAGAATTTGAGACCTAAACGGGACAGAACGTCGAAAAGAATTACATTGATGCGAAGATATAATGCCGCAATAAAAAGGATCAAGAATTTAAAAACAGCGCTTAACTCCTCTAAAAAGAGGTTCTATCGTTATAAAAAGGCAACTGATCACAAGATTCAAACTCTAAAAGAAACTATTAACAAAATGACAGCTAGAGATGAAATTTTGGAGAGTTGTTTAAAAGCTTCCTATAAAAAATGCAAAATATATAAAGAAAAAAATATATTCAAAAATTTAGCTGTAAATAAATCTACAAAAAAATTAAAAATGAAAACTTTCGTATCTAAATTAATAGGTCTTAAAGGAATAGCACGAAGTAAATGGCAGACACCCAAAGAAAATGAGACCTGCAAAGAAATACAAAGCTTTTACATGAGAGATGACATAAGTAAAAGTACATCAGGAAAAAAAGAATGCCGCACGTTTAAAAAACAAAAGGAGCAAATAAGATATCTTACAGATACGTTATTTAATATTTATAAGATTTATCGAACGGAAGGTGGAACAAAATCGTTTGCCACATTTTATAAATATCGACCTTTTTTTGTCCTATCGCCTACTGTACAAAACAGAGATACTTGCCTATGTATTAAACATAGCAATTTCGAAAAAATCTTTTCTTTACTGCAAAAAATTGGAGTGCTGCCAAAATATAAAACAGTAGAAAATATTTTCAGTCAATTAACATGTGATATTAAATCAAAAAAATGTATGTATGGAGAATGTGAGCAATGTAGAGAACATAAATTGGAATACGAGTTAAAGGACAAACAAATAAATGAAAAGACAGAATGGGAACAGTGGGAAAATGTTAAACATGAATACAAGGACAGTAAAAAAGGGAATAAAACAGTAAAAACGAAGCGAATGGCGAAAGTTAGAAAAACTGGAAACATAGAAACATTAATGCAGAGTTTTGAAAACATAATACCTAATTTCAAAAAACATTATTACAATTGGAAACATCAACAAAATCAATACAGAAAATGCATAACAGAACTTAAAGAAAATGAAGCAGTTATACTATGTGACTTTTCAGAAAATTACTGCAGCAAACTTGCCGAAGAAGTACAATCAATGCACTTCGGTGCATCAAAGCAACAATTTACCCTACATACAGGGATGATTTATTGGGCAGGAGGATCACAATCTTTTACCACAATTTCCGATAATAACAGTCATGATCCAGCAGCCATATGGGCACACTTGATACCAATAATAAAGATAGCCAAACATAAAAATCCTTTGCTTAAGGTTATACATTTCTACTCTGATGGCCCCTGCACGCAATATCGTCAAAAGAAGAACTTTTTTTTACATAATTTTTTTACATTCAAATTGGGTCTCGAATACTCAACCTGGTCGTTTACTGAAAGCGGCCACGGAAAGTCAGTAGCAGACGGCATAGGTGGCGCAGTGAAGAGGTCCTTAGACAAACAGGTTGCGTACGGCAAAGATATCTCCAATGGTGAGCAAGCTGTTGAGCTCTTATCAAATTCTATGAAATCGGTCAAATGTCTTTATGTCATCAACAGTGACATAGAAAATGTAGCGAAATTGGTTCCGAGCGATTTGACACCTTTAACAGGCACCATGCAGATTCACCAAATCATTGCTAATTCACCTGGCATTATTCAGTATCGATCGCTATCTTGTTTTTGCGGCTTGAAGAGAGGGTTGTGCGATTGCTTTGGTTTAAATACCCACACGTATGGAAAGTCAACAAAGAAAACTGAATTAAATCGCTCTAATCCATCTAATAAAGTTACAGTAACAGCCGAAATTCATGAGGTGCCAATTTCTCAGAAAACCAAAATAGCAACTTGTTCTTCCACACAAAAATATTTTGAACAAAATGAAGACATTATAGAACTAGACATAGAAAGAGATGAGGGAAAGTATAAAGAAGAACAAGAAAGAGTCGAAGAAATCAATGATGCGACATTTAAAACAAAAGAGGAAGAAAAAAAACAGATTAGAAGAAGTGAATGATGGAGTGACAGTTGGCTGTAAAGATAAGGAACAAGACAAATTAGAAGAGACTATTAATGCGGTATTTGATTCTATAATAATTCCTTTAGATGATGATTTATTATTTAATTTAAATAATATTGAAGACCTTTCTAATTTTGAAATATTTAATGAAACAGGGTTAAAATCTGAAGAGAATAAACTTATTAGCCATAAATTACATAATGAACAATATAATAAAATAAGTAAGAAACGGTATTACACTAAAGAAGAAAACTGTGATATACAACCAAAAAAGATACCTAAAAGGAGTAAAGAAAATCATTCATATAATAAGTCCATTCGAAATGTCGTCAGCCGTCATGCTGAATGCCCACAATGTGAAATAAGAAAGCCATTGCAATTAATGCAAAAATGTATGGCATGTAAAAAATTTGTATGTCTCTCTTGCAATGATTGCCAAATACCAAAAGATTCTTATAACGATTTTATTTGCGATATTTGTTTGGGTGGATAAGTAAAACGTTTTAACACTTTAAAGGCTTGTGTCGAATAGGTCTATTCGCCAGGGTCGTGTGTTTGCGACTAGGTGCTCTGTCTCGTTTAGCTGTTCAATCACCATAGGTAACAGAAGAACTGACGAGATGGAATATTTGGCCGTGAACGTGCGATTATGTTCGAATAAACAAGGAAAGTAAATTTAAAAAGAGAATTAAAATCATTAATGTCAGTCAGGTCTTACGGCTTCTTTTAAATTTTCCACCAAATTATATGTTGTTAAATTAATGTTTTAAAAATAATACTAGATAAAGTACCATGCGACAGTTAAATAAAAGAACTCTACGAGTATACCCAAAAACGTTCAACTGTAGAATCGTTATAGTATTATTATTTTTCAATTAGCTTATTTTTATAACATTAAGTACCTATTTAATTTCTTTTTTATTCTTCTAAGTAGTTGATGTAAACTAAGCCTTACATTTTCCATACCGATCCACTGTGTGACGGTCCACCTGTTGTGGTAATTAATTTTGGTTATTATTTTTGTTATTAAATGAGGAAGATCTCAACATTTTGTTTAGATTAAAAGTACATTATGCTATTATAACATAAGTAGTATAAGTTTCCTATTTGATCTCATAATTGCCAAATATACGGAAAGATATTGTGTACAATTTATCTTATTGTAACTAAGAGGATACAAAGTATTGATTTTGTTACGTTATTTAATTCTTACATACATTTTCAGAAGATTTTTTGAAAAAGCGTTTAATTTTCTAATAAAAAAACTATTTTTCATATTTTCTATCTTTTACTTGGCCTCTAAATAAAAATAAGTAATATGTAACGCAGTGGAAGAAGATTATACGTAACTTGATATTTAACAGTAATTTTCTCGGTATTTAACCCAGTTTTCACTCGTTCTTTGTTATTTCCACATAATTTAGATGTTCTGAAATCGATTTAAATTAAATAAAACCCAATATAATGATATTTTTTTTTTTTACTATTTTTGCGCAACTGACAAACTTTTATAAAATTGCCCATCTGTGCCACAATAAATAATATGATTCGTTTACTTACATTTTACCAACATCAGTTGAATTAAATGCTAAAATACATATACAGTTTCTTGTTGTAGTTAACTCTGAGTCAACTGAATGCTGCGTGATTAGCTAGAAAACAATCACAAGTTTTGATAGGCGCCGCGCGGCACCGGTAGGAAGAGCGCAAGTCACATCTTACACTCGTGTTCGTCGTAACGTCATCGACGAAGCGGTTCGCGGCAGTGTACCCCGATGTTTTACCTACAATTATTATATCAGCCTGTAGTACAATCGCTCGTGATAACTGGGCCATCCCACGAATCCTGATAACGAGCCGCATAAATACGTGACCGTCCGCCATATTTTATTAGTTTGCCGCCATCGCGCTACAGTGACTGACAGTTGAATTTTCGTTCGAAAATCAAACAAAAATATTCACAACGGTTGCTCTTGCAACGTGTTCGTTTTTTGAGTTTTATTTTTTTGTTATTTTAGCAACAACCTCAGGTTGTTGCTTGAAAGTGGAAAGAAAGCTTTGAGAATTACGCTATTAAAGGTGAGTTTTTGTGGAAATTATTAATTTATCATCGTATTTTTAAAGACGTAGTATTACTACGATAGTACAAGATTGTCTTAACAATATTTATATGAACTGTGATTGAAATGTGGGAGTTTAATATTAACGTCTTTTTTTGAGGTATTCATCTTTAGATAAAAATGTTATGTGTTCTAAATTTTAATTCATATTAATGTAATGTATGAAAGATATCTGGCTTCTAATTTTTAAAATTTAAACGTGTATTTGATTTGTGTATATTTAATATTAAACAAAGTAGCTGTATGCCTCTGTTCAAAACTAATAAATCTTCTATCTCTTTTAGTTTCTAGTTAAAAAAGTCAAAATCTATTCTGAATTTCACTTGTGCCTTCTCTTTAAATAGAAGGCCACATTTCTGGCCAGTTCGAATTAGCGAACACTAGTTAAAAAAGGTTTAATATTTTTCTTATTTTTTTTTATGGGATTGAAACTGTATTATGTAGATACTCAAGTTTTACAAGAGCCTATTACACTAACTTCATATGTACCCGATAAACCTTTATGGCATATTGCTCCTAAAAATATTATGTACGTACCTACGATTTAAAAAAATGGCACTCAAATAATTGTATGAAACTATGAACTATCTGCCGTATAACTTTATCAGGTAGGTACTTACAGAAATAAAGGTGGCGAAGCAGGCCCCTGAAAGTGATTAATATAATTAACTTTTAAATAACGAAACATCGGAATTTTTCTAGAACAAAAAATATCTCAGCATACTCGTATAAATAATGACGATAAAACAAATGACGATCGCAATAATTAAGTTATATATTTATTTGTTTTTTTTTTTGAGTGAAAATTGGTGGTTTATTATTCTACGAGTTGTTGAATAGGTTTTATATAAAAAGGAATTATGTCTCTAAATTGTGTATTATTAACGTCAATAAGAATGGCGATCACTAAAAACCATAGTTGTTTTATATTGCTGGTGTTCCATTCCTGCTTCGCCTGGCTGTTCAATTACCTTGATCTTATTTATTTGTTTTATTTGTAAATCGAAATGGTTGCTATTTCCCGATATTTCCTCCTAACTTTTCTAAAAATTAGCCTTCAACAAGAAAGAACCAGCGGAATCGATTCAGCTGCTCTGGAGACTTGCGCCTAGCAACACATTTTGCCATTTATTATTTGTGGATTATACGACCGTATGGTATAGATACTTTACAGCAATGTGTGGTAGATGATAGGAGATTCGTATAATTCTCTTTCAGTTTTAATAAATCCAACTGAAAAGAATACAATATTTTTTGCTGTCCAAAATAAAACTCAAAACCTGGCTATCAAGCTTATTACCGCTGAAACCACGAGATACTCGTAAAACGGAACAATTATTTCCATACACGGAATAAAAGTATCTCATGCTTAACAGTCTCATTTTTATTATAACTATACAAATCAAACCATTTTTATCGACATACCATTAAATAAATAAGCAAACACAAAGAGAGACAGATATACGAAACCAATTTATCGTGAGCTCGATCTGTAAAATATTTCCACATATCCAAAGATCAATTTATTCTAGCCGTATGTACGAAATTTTCACTTCGATTTATTCGTGACAGACATATTTATTGTGAACTCGTTACGTCACGACGCGGCGCCATGTTGAATCGGCGCGTGCGCAAGGTCAATGCTATGTGGTAAAAGATAATTCCATTACGCGCGGACGTTGTGGTATGCTAATAAAATTTTCCCTCAATTAACGTACGTTCAATATGATGGCAATTTTATTGGGGAAATTAATGAATTGTTGATATTAAATATATCTTGTAACTATACCGTATTTTTAGGCGAGTGTATATCTAATACGAGAAAATCCACGTGGTGGGCGTCGGAAATTTTTTAAAGAATTTACAGCTTTATAATATTAATTAAGACATTCGTATTTTTGCTAATAATTCACAATTTTATGGCGTACGACGTGTCAATTCGCACAAGACTCGTAGAAAAATTATAGAATTTGACTAATTGGCAATTAGCTTTAATACCAGAGGAACATTTTTAAAGGTTTTCCTACTTAAAACCCTAAAGCAGAGATTTTCATAATTACAGTGTAAAGTCCGCCTTTTGTATCACTATTTTAATGTTTTAGTGTTCATTGAACTTAAAATAAATACCTATTTACATGTAGGTACATTTATTTCCACGTCAACGTGTTCACAAATGTCTGAAAGGTGTGTTCTGTGACGTAGTCTTGTCAAAGCTAGTTCGATATCTGTCATCAATTACATACAGATTAAAAATAATTTATTTGGCTAGCATTTAGGTATAAAGCATATTTTTTTTATTACATTTAGTTGCAGGAAGTTTGTAGATTATTATTTTTAATCTGTCGCTGTGTGGAAGTCTTTTGATAATTTTACGATACCTAATTTTATTATTAGATTACTATTGATTATTGATAGTAAGCGTATGGTATGTAGGTAGGAAATTTATTATTATCAATCTTTCGATAATTAGGTATCAATAGTACTTTTGCACGCAACTTATCGCCGATTGATTGTAGAATCGTCGTTTAGCAATATTAAAGAAGGTAATTGTGATGATTTTTGTATGAAAATATTTTAAGGCAAATTAGGATTTAACTAAACGTAATTCCTATTGTATCTATCTATGTACAGGGGTAGAAACCAGTAGGAAGAAATATTAAGAAGAATTCCAGCATTTCTTTTTCTTGCACCCAGTTTAACTATACTATTTTTTTTCTATTACCACTTTCAAAGAATTTATTCATTCAGCCTAAAAAGAAGTATAGGTATTAGCCTATTTTTACAGGACTATCAACTCTATAATATCTGTTGGTGGAGGGTTATTAGATTCTATGTAACCAACATTAATTCATCAAACCCTAAAAGGACGCGCGCACGCACACAAAAGTGAAATATATTAAATATAAATATATATATTATATCTATCAAAATTTTAGGTTTTTACTATGTATTGATCTTTTTTTAGCCACTAAAATAAGCGCCTAAGCCATGAAATTACAAATTTTAACGAGTTTGAGCAACATGTCAATAAAAACAATTGCGTATAACTTCATATAATTATGTACAACTACTTGCTTTTTAAGTAGGAATTATTGTGAATAGTGCATAAAGGTTTCATTGAAAATGCTTAGGTACGTCGGAGCCCTCGCAAATTATGTATCATAAACTGTAATTATGAAACAACGGCTTTCCAATACAATTGACTTATGCATTCAATATTGTCATCGATAGGGTTGTCCTCGCTTTTCTATTGATTTTTAAGCTTAAGAAAATCTTGAATTATTCTTCTTGTCTGAATTATAGTGTACACAAAAATTTAATAAAAATGTTGTATTGACACCATGGTCTGATAATCTAAGATATAAAATTGTAGTCAATATCGACCAAATATTGTTTTGGGAGTGTAAAGTCTGGTAGGTCTCAGACTCTCATTGACTAAAAACTGTCCCGGTCTTTCTCCTGCTCCGGGCCGTGCAAATCCTGTTAATCAGATCTAGAATTTTATGATCAATGTTTGTTCTTGCAATTAAAATTTTGTCAAAGCTGACAACAGAATATCGAAGTCGTAAAACGTCGAAAACTTAATAATTCTTTACCCAACCTATCGCACTCAAAACCGTGTACCAAACACGGTTTTGAGTGCGATAGGTTGGGTAAAATAAATGGCCGACTAGGTTAACATTTATCTTTTTAAAGTCACAATAAAAATGTTGGGTGTATTTTGGCATCAGTTATATTAATCGCTCTTCATCCTCATCATCATCATATCAGCCACAGGACGTCCACTGCTGAACATAGGCCTCCCCCATTGACTTCCAGATAGGCCGGTTGGAATCGATAATCGCTCTTAAAAACTTATGTATCCAGTTATGTTGGATTAAAACTAGGTAATTATTTTTCGTCATAAAATAGCAACACTTCGTATTTCTGAATATTCTAACGTGACAACCCTTACTCGAGTTGTCCTCCAATAATAACATGTTACGTTCAACGAAGTATTTATAATGCAAAACGTTTTCCTTTATCATTGAAAACTTTGAAACCATTGAAACATTTTGAAAAAACAACCTCTTTATTAGGAAATATATTTATAACTTTTCTGCTTCAGTTTTCCTGCAGATATTTTTAATTCTACTCTTTTGATTATGTATTTTTATTTGTAATAACAGTTTACTTATGTGTGGCCTTAGCGCCCCTCTACATAAGAGAGGATATATACGACAAAATACGCTTAATTGACAGAATTAGTGATCGCAATTTAAAAGGTCAAATTTGTAGTCCCTTACCATAGAAATTTGAAAATAGAACAATCTTTGACTAAAGGAATCTTGTTAATTAACAAAGAAGGTAGGTCTGATTCTCAAAATATATTTGACTTTTTTTTTATATTCAAAGTTTGTATTAATCCAGTATGTAGGAATAATCTGATTATATTACAAATGATTATTGTGTCTATCTCAAATATATTATGGCAATGCTATTTACAAACAGCTATTTCAGCACAAAATAAATCGAAAATGAGCTAAAATTTGGACTAGTAAAATATGTACAAAATACAATCAGATGTTACTGCCTACTAGTATGGAAATCCATAATTAATCTAATACTATAAAAATGTATCTAGAAATTTCTATTTGGCTACGAATTGAGTATTAGTTGTGCGTGAAACAGCGTTGTGTTTCGCCGTGTGAGCGAGGTTACCGGAGGCCCCAACCTTCCGCTCCCCGAATCCCTAAATCTCCAAAACCCTAATCACTAGAAGGACGGTAACTCCTTAATTTTTGCGGTTTGCTTCCAATCGATGCATCAGGTAATCCTGTCTGCTCGTTTTATGTGTTAGGTACTTAAAAAAAAAGTATTTTCCCACTCAAAAAATAACAAATCTACACATTCTGTAAATTCTATTTCGCTCAGCTTATGTCATCGTTCGCAAATAAAATCAGCCAGCTGATAACTGTCGTCGGCCGCCTTATCGCCATCACCAGTTTAAATGTTATCATTTTTATCAAATGACTCTTTTCAAGGTTCATCTCAGTCCAAACCACGAGACGGAAGAGTTTCATATACCATTTTAAAACGTTGTTAATTTTAAACAGGAATAGGTATTTTAATGTCAGTACACGTAATTATTGGTGATAAGGAAGCGGTGTGCGTGTGAAGGCAAAATAGAATCATCATCATCAGCTTATAAGTCAAGGGCGGATCCACCGTTGTGGGCACGATGGGCATGCCCACAACCTTTAATACACTTGTGATTGAAATAGGTTTGGACCGAAACTGACTATAAGAAATTAGAAGAAATCGTGTCCGACTTCTTCCTAAGTTTATTTACATTCCTAAGGCCAAAGTCCTGATGCTCAGAAAAAAGGAAATCTAATTCATAAATTCATAAATGATTTGGATGGTTGTTAATGAGCATGTCCATGCTCCGACTCGTACTTAGCCGTTTTTCTAGTAGCTGTGACCACAACCTTTTTTGAAGGCTGGATCCGCGCTTGCTATAAGTAATAGTGTAAGTGTAGTCTCTGGTAATACGTCCGTAACATTATGTTAGATAATCTAAATGTCTTATCAGGCGTAGTTTACTATACGTACCCTGTGGAATGTACAACAAATTTCCGTGCGTTTAGGCGTTTTTGTCATACCTATTACCGGAAACAACTACAGCAGCTCATACATAGGTCCCATTACAATAACAGTCAGTTCTCCCAGTTGTACAGTCTCTTCTGTGCCTTAAAGGCCTAAGTCATTCTGTCTCCTGCATTCAATTTACTGGGGGATTAGGAAACTATTTAGTTTTTTCTTCTTCTTAACTAATATCTTCTGATTTATTTCGTTGCGGGATCCAAGACCGTCATTCATGTCACTTAGACGCGCCGACTTCAGTGTTTCGGTGTTTTCATGGTTGTATCTACTGTAGATCCTGGCTTATAGGAGTTGCAGCGGTTTTGGAAGGCTGCGGCGGGATTGTCCCATTAAAAAAAAGCCTATAAGTGCCCGCTGGTAACCAAAGGTACAAGGTTTGAGCATTAGTCATCACGCTTACTTATGGCGGATTAGCGAATCCAACCTTATAATTAGGAATTTATAAGTCCAGGTTTCATCGTGATGTTTTCCGATGTTTTCCTTCGCCGTATGTCAGTGGTGTCTAAATAATCATAGAAAGTACATAATGACTCGGATAAAGACACATTGGCAATTGCCAGGTATCGAGCATGAAAAGCATGATGTCGTCGTGACCCGGAGGTTATGGCTCCTCAGAATAGAGAATAATTTCATTATTCCTGACCGCGGGTGTTCACGAGCCGATGACGATTACAAATATGACATAAATAGCAGCTTCCCGATAAACCTGGACCTCTTAACTTTACAATCGTGGTAATTCGTGACACAATAGGTGCGCGAAAGCCGGCGATCGCTTGGAGTCTGAAGAAGTAAACTGTGATGGTCATTGACGCGAGCGTGGAGATAAGTGCTAGTAAAGAGCTTTTGAAGTTGTTTAGGTAAACGGAATGATTGTGTAGAGGTAATAAAATCAATATAAAAATGCGTTATCAGCTGGGATTATTATAGTTATTTGTATTGACTAGGTATTACTGTTTATCGAGTTACGCGATCTGTTATATTGTATATGCGTATTATATACCTATATACTTAATGTTTTTTTTCATAAAAGCTTAAGGTATATTTTTTTTGTCGATTAAATTCTGCGTCGTAAATCGCTACTATGAATCTTATTCCGATAAGGTTGTATATCATTCTGATCGTCTGATGTTGCCATAAAATAAACTTGTTCTGGCAACATTATCACATTTGCGTTTGATTAAAATGTTATTATGTAATCTAACTTATTCCATCCTCTACATGTTCCGTGTAGAATAAAAATAGAAGAGGTTTTTAATATTAAATTTAACTCCATAGGTTTGTTTGACTTAATATAAACATAATATATTTGATGCATGTTTTTTTTTTAAAAAAAGGGAAGTTATAATATGCTATTTCTCAATTAGGATCCACGACGTAATAGAGAGCTGAGTGCAAGTTTTATTTTACATTGAGGCGCTTTTGATTGACCAAACAATCAGAAAAAAATATAGTAATAGTACTTACCTAATATTTTATTTGCATACCATAATGATTAAGGGCTTAAAGCTAGGTATATATCATGATACTAGCTACTCTCGCGCGGTTTCACCCGCTGCTTGGCTCCATTTAATCGTAGCGTGATTTCTTATCCTATAGCACTCAGGAACATTCTGGCTATCTATCAGTGAAAGAATTTGGAAATCCGACCAGCTGTTCCAAAGATTACCCTCTACATAAAAACTTACAAATTTTACTTCTTTATAGATATACCTAGTGAGCCCTATCAGGATCTATATATCCTAAAGAAACATTATTTATAGGTAATTAGGTACAATAGTAGGTATTTTATATCTACTAGGTATCTACATCATTTTGTAATTTATGAATCAGGCTATCTTATCATCCTGGAGATCACGTATGATATAATAAGCTAGTTCAATGACACATATTTTATAATTGGTTTGTGTTGTTGCAGGGAGCACCGGGCGAGTCCGGCGCGTCTACCAGTGCCGGGCGTAAGCGGCTAAGCAGGCCGCAGGAGGCCGCGCGCCCGCGCCCCGCGCCGCGCTGCTGGCGCCGTGCCCTCAACGTCGACCCGCCCTGGCTGCGAGCCCGGGACCGCTGACGCCACCTACACATTACGTGAGTATCTATAACATACGGAAAACGATATTACCTACTCAAAAATTTTCCAGTTGTGAACTCTCACGTGGTGTTGATGTTGATAATCTTAACTCTGTACCTAAGTATTTCACGACTGCCTACAACTTCTAACTAAAATTGTCTTGATTTGACCACTAATTTTTAATACTCCTGATATTGTCTAAGAACCTTCTCTACCTGTTTCCGTCTAGCTTTTACTAAATTACAGTTGCCTTGTTGCCGGCAGTATCTGAATGTATGTGTATTGTTGCAGCTGACACTTGTGGACTAGCGCTAGTGGGCCTCCACAACCCGGCTCGAACACCTGACACCGACCCCTCCGGCCCGGAAAGGCAACCAAAGCATAGCCGACCCCACGCTCCGGCACTGCCGGGGCTAAGTCGGCTCCAAAGTCAACCTTAAAGTTAACCTCATACGGCTCAAAATCCCAGCCAAAATGAAGGTCGTGGAAGAAGAACAGCTTATTACTGTGATGGACGGGCCTTGGTCCCCGACCGACCTGATCCGTGAGATCGTGGAGTCTGGCACCCAGGAGGATCCTTTCTACGTGATGGATCTTGGCGAGGTGGTGGCCAGATACCACCGCTGGAAGGAACTAATGCCGCGCGTTGAGCCGTTCTATGGTAAGGAAGACCAGACTCATATTTTTGTAACTTTTTCTCTTTTTGCTTACTTTGGACAAAAGTACATACATTTATTGGACATTTTATGAAAGTAAATTATTACGATTATAAACTCATTCATTGATCAAACGATATAGGTACGTGATCGTAATTTTATTATGCAAATAAAATACGAAGTTTCGTCGAAAATTCATTGAAAACTGTCGATTTGACAATATTCGAAAAACAAATGAATTCGACAGATGTCCAGATTCATTGAAACACTTGTTTCGAGTAAATAAAGACTCGTTTAGGTAATTGAGTCTCGACTTTAGAAAAACAACAGGGATATCGGAACCGAAGTCCCTTCTTTTGTGAGGGGAAAATCATCAAATGACCTCTCCCGGTGGGGCGGAAGGTAGTGTCAGACTCTTACTGACTAAAGCACCCCGTTCCTTCTCCAGCTTTAGGTCGAGGCCGCAGTGCCATTGCGCTTGCTCCGCAACCCCGGCTGGGAACCGAAGTAGCTAAGAGTTATTTTTTTCTTTTAGCGGTGAAATGCAACGACGACAAACTCCTAGTGAGCACGTTGGCGGCTCTCGGCACTGGATTCGACTGCGCGTCCAAAGCCGAGATTGAACTTGTCACCTCCATTGGAGTAGCACCTGAGTAAGTACCTTTTTATTTATTATTAGCCCGCGGCATCGCACGCTTATTAATGTCATGTATAGCGGGATTTTAAAACCAGCAATGTTTAAAGCGATAGCTCGACTGAAATATGCAAATCAATCTTATTATTACGATGTTTGGATGTTTGTTGCTCAATCACGCAAAACAGCTGGATGGATCTGGATGAAATTTGGCACAGGCATAGGAGAAAGAAAAGACATTTATTCAGCACCAGGCACGATGCAGCATATGTATAAAAAGACAATAAAAGTGTGACAGTAGAAGTAACGATAAACATGAGTTAAAGATTAAAACAGATGAAACAGAAAATAGACGCTACAACATGGCCATGCTAGTAGGTAAGGTGTAAGCACAGGGAATTCCCCATAAGGGAATGCAAAGGATATTTTTATACAGTCGATATCGAGAAATTTACTATTAGGGATTTGGAGATTTTGGGATTGCGTTAAAGGAGGGTTGGACCTCCGGTAACCTCACTCACACGGTGAAACACAACGCTGTAGTTGTTTCAATCCAATTTTCTGTAAGGCCGTGTTATCACTCCGGTCGAACTGACCCATTCGTGCCGAAGCATGACTCTCTCAAATTTAATTTTAATTAATAATAATGTGATATTTGTTTCAGGCGCATTATATTCGCGAACCCGGCCAAAATGGCGTCTCATATCCGTTACGCGTCGGCTGTTGGCGTCGACGTGATGACTTTTGATTCTGAGACCGAACTAATGAAGATCAAGCAATACATGCCGCACGCACAGTCAGTATTTAACTAATTAAGCGCTTCTTATTTAGCAGTTTCGCATTAATTTATTCGATTTTCAATACAACTGTCTTCGATATAAAGTTTAAAATCCAATGTAAATGTTGATTGATTAAGCTAGTATGTGTCTGTAGGTACAATCGACAAATTTTATTCAAATTTTTCTTTTTTTTTTGTTTGGCTACCAAAGGTCAGCGATGTTTGCGCAAATTTCGATCTTATTGTGTTTGAAAATATAGACTATTTTCGAAGTGTCGATGGTGCTGACTTTTGATACATATCTCAGATCTATCATACAGATGTATACTAATTTTCGATCTTAGCTCGTGCTTTTTTACATCTTAGAACTATTTTATAAAGAAATAGCTAGCTAGCATTTAACTGCACGGTTGTTGCGGTGGCTCGGCAACTACCTACCGCACAATGTGTCGCAGTTTCGATTCCCGCACGGAACAACTCTTTGTGTGATCCACAAATTGTTGGTCCGGGTCTGGGTGTGATGTGTATGTGAAATTGTATGTTTGTAAACGCAACTACGACACAGAAAAAAATCCTAGTGTTGGGCAACGTGATTTTTTCTAAAACAAAAGTTACTAGACTAAAGAAAAACTCGATAGTTAATTCTACACCCTGTATATAAGATTATAAAGCACATTTTTCAAAATGACACATTTATAAAATATTGTTTTCCTCTAGGCTCGTGGTTCTAGACTAGACAAAGTTAATCTATTCTACACTCTATATCTAAGATTATAAAGCACATTTTCCTAAATTACGCATAGATATTTATAAATATTGTTTTCCTCTAGGCTCGTGATTCGTATCCGCTGCGACGCTGCGTCGGCTCAATGTCCGCTGGGCATCAAGTTTGGCTGTGACCCAGTGACTGAAGCCCCGCGACTCCTCAAACTGGCCGCAGTCTTCGGACTAGACGTGAGTACCCGTCCTCGCTTCTTGGCAGCGTCCTAATCGGGAGCGATCGTACAATATAATGGCAATGAAAGAAAGAAAGAAAAACATTTATTTTTGCGCAACGTCTTAAACGCCACTTTTACACGTCAAAATTATACATGAAAAACTAGATGAAGCCGACATTTCCTATCTGACTACTCTGAGAAGAAATGCCGAAACAAACTCAGAGGTTATATTATTATATTATATATTTTAAATACAGGTGATCGGCGTGTCATTCCACGTGGGTAGCGGTGCTTCGGAGACAGATGTGTACGCGCGAGCCATCGCACTGTCCCGGGCTCTGTTCCTGGTCGGGCACAATGTCGGACACAAGGCTATGCGCCTACTCGACATCGGAGGAGGTTTCCCCGGTGGGACCGACTCCTCTATCCAGGAGGTAAGAATTTGCATATTATTTGCAATATCTACATAAATACTAATATTATAAAGAGGTAAGACAGTTTTTGTGTGGGGGGTAATCTTTGGAACCGCTGGACGGATTTCCAAAATAAAGTAGCTTGCGAAATAATAGTTGTAGCCAAAAAGACACCGGCGTGTCCCACTCTCAAGCATGGGAAAGTATCGTTATTATTTTTATTATAACTTTCGTGAGACATTCTAAATTATATATTATGTTTCGGCTTACTCACGTAATAATTTGACGAGATACTCGACTAGTTTCAAGCCATGCTAGAGGCCCATATTCATGAGCAGCATTCGGCGACGCGACGCGGCGACTGTCGCGCTGCTACTGTTTATCTGTTTATTGTTATTATTGGTCGTAATATATTTAAAATGCACAAAGGAGACTCGAGTAGCCACCTAATTAGTTATATTATTTATACCATGTAATATGTGACAAGGTATAAGCACAGGTGGTGCTTACCTCATAAGGAAAGGGATTTGGAGATTTTAGGATTGGGAGAGGGGAGGTTTGGGCCTCCAGTAACCTCCCTCACACGGCGAAACACTACGCTGCGGTTGTTTAACGGCAAGTGTCTGTGAGGTCCTGGTATCAATCCGGTCGAGCCGACCCATTCGCGCCGAAGTATGGGCTCTCCTACATTTGTTATTCCAACACGTACATCCAAGCTAATTTTGTATTTAAAATGAATGTTTGTATTGTTCCAGGTGGCTGAAGTGATAAACGGCGCTTTGGAGGAGCACTTCCCGGAGCGCTCGGTGCGGGTCGTGGCGGAGCCGGGCCGGTACTTCGCCGCCGCCGCCTACACGCTCGCCGCCATGGTGCATGCCAAGCGAGAGGTACATCACATTACCTTATATCTTATAATGCTCACACATAGCTCACATTTTTTTATGTAATAGGTCGGCAAACTAGCATATGGATTACCTGATGGTAAGCTAAGCGCCGCCCATGATGCAACAAAGGAGTTACGAGTGCGTTGCCGACCTTTTGGGGATTACACATTTGTAAATTTAGGGATTGGGGATGGATTGGGCGAGCGGAAGGATTGGGCTTCCGGTTACCTCACTCACACGGCGAAACACAATGCTGTGGTTGTTTCACGCCGGTTTTCTGTATATATTGAACAACTATTTTTGCGTTGGATATAGTCTATTCGAGGAAGGCTACAGGCTATAAAACATCACGCTATGATCTTTAGGAGCTGAGCAAGGGGTGAAACCGAATGAGAGTAGCTAGTTAGTATAAGCATCGCACCTACGAATGCGGGGTCGGGTCGCTAGTATAATATTAAAGTATGGTATCTGTTCCCAGGTGGCCGCCAAGGACAGCGCGGAGTCGGAGACCCACACGATGTACTTCATCAACGACGGAGTGTACGGCTCCTTCAACTGCGTACTGTACGACCACCAACATGTCGTTGCTGAGCCACTCAATGTAAGCACATTCTTATTTCGCATTGTAAGCGTATGTTATCCGTCCGTCTTACTTCTTACTTAATATTATAAATGCGAAAGTTACGATGTTAGGGTGATTGTTATCTGGATGAAATTTGACACAGCCACTCCGGAATAGGACATAGGCTACGCGGGCGAAGATGCGGGCGGCATCCAGTATGTTTTTAAATCCACCCCAAAAATGTCGTGATTGCCCGAAGGTTAACGCCTTCTCGATTATGAAGGTGCGAGTCCCAAACCTAGCAAGTACCAATGTGACTTTTTATGAGTTTTTTTTTTCTATGATGATCAAGACACCACTGACATACGGTGAAGGTAAACATCGTGAGGAAACCTTTTTTTTTTTTTTGTCAGGGGAAAATCATCCAATGACTTCTCCCGCCCAGGGTAAGGCGAGAGAGAGTGTCAGACTCTTACTGACTAAAAACCCCCCCGTTCCTTCTCCTGCTCTGGGCCAAGGTCGCGGTGCCTCATTGCGCTTACCCCGCAGCCCCGGCTAAACATCAGCCCTTTAGGGCCCCGACTGTGGTGGTCTATTGGCTCTTTGAGGCGCGCGCGGAACGCTACGCGCCGTACGCTCGGGTCCGGTTCTGGTCGGGCGGCGAGCTACCCTTACTCGCCGTCCCACAGACCCGCGCTTACGGTGGCCGGAGATCATCTCTCGATCCCCGACGTCCGGAATGTCGCCTTCTGCGGCGGCTAGGGCGCGAGGAGGATAGTTCCCTCACGCGCTCCGCCTCCTCCTTTGCCGCTCCGCCTCCTCCTTTGCATCGTGAGGAAACCTGGATTTATAAGTTTGAAATCGCCAATCCGCCTTGAACTAGCGTGGTTATTAATTCTTCTCCGTGTGAGAAGAGGCCTTTGCTTGACAGTGGGCACTTATAGGCGAATAATGATGTGAAACCCACCCCACGTTTCGCTTACAACACTGAAATTTGCCAGCCAGTTGGGTTGTAAAAAAGGCAAATAGGCTATAGCTTATTAAATACTTAAAAAATGTTGATTGATTGATTGTTTTGTAATAAAATTGTGTAATGTAAATGTAAAACTATCCTATGTCCTTTCTCGAGTTTCAAATTGTATCTGTAGCAAATTTCACAGAAATCGGTTCAGTAGTTTAGGCGTGAAGAAAAGACAAACAGACAGACAGAGTTACTTTCGCATTTATAATATAGATTATTGTGTAAGACGAGTACATTAGTGAATACACAAACCTGAGAGGTTTAGTGATGCTGAATCAGTTAAAAGCATGTAAACATTATTTTTAATAATTATATAAAATAAAGTAACTATGAATGAGGTCAATTGTACAAACCTTAAGAAGTAATGAGATTGTCAGTGTGTTGTATGTTTGTCATAACGTAAATTTGTATCGCAGGACAACGGGTCGGCCCCGGCCCCGTGCTCGGTGTGGGGCCCGACGTGTGACGGGCTGGACTGCGTGCTCCCCGCCACGCGCCTGCCTCGCCTCGCCATCGGAGACTGGCTCATATTCCGCGACATGGGCGCCTACACTCTGCCCGTCGCCTCTCCCTTCAACGGGTTCCCCGTACCCACCGTACGCCCCGTCGTCGATGCTAGACTTGCGTAAGTTATATACAGTTCACTTACTTTAAAAAGCACATGATATTTTATTTTATTTCTTGATTGTATTTCCGACTTGTTATTTTGCTCGCATTTTCTCATTGCGTTGTAGGTCATAACATTTAAAAAAAAATTAAATTAAAACAAACAAATGATACAATGTTAATATTTGATGTAATTTTATAAAAATGTATAATATGTACAGGTGCATTCTGAAGGAGTTGCGTCCGCTGAGCGCGTCCCAGTTCGCGGCGGGTCGCGCGGTGGAGTTCCCGCCGGCGCCGCCCCGGCCGGGGTCGGGCCGGCCGCCCAGCCGCGCCGCGTCCCCGTGCCGCGCCGTCTTCGTCGAGTGCGCACTCAAGTGACGCTCGGACCCTCGCACGAACCTCCCACACACACACGCGCCCCACACTCTATCCCGAAACAGATAGCAAATATTATACGCAACTAAACATCGATTCTTTCTTTTCTTGTTAATAGTTATAACAGAAGACAATTATGTAGTTTCTACATAAGCAAGACGTACACGGCCTCATTACAATTACAATATGAAACAAGGCAAGCCACAGGCTCTTATACAGCGGCGGCGCCAGTATTCTCCAAAGCAATAACTGTTCTATGTATTTGTGCTAAAGTATATACTTCTTTGAATACTTCTTGTCTGCCAGCATCGCTCGATAAGAACCTCTGGTTTGTCTTATCCCAACTTATACAGTTTGTGTGTGTGTATTAGTGTTGAAATCGTAAAATGTAGAAAATTTTTGCATTTCAGTATCTATTTAACCATTCGTTAAATTCAAAAACTCTGGGGTCATTTAAAATTTTGATTTGTATAAATTGTAACGTTTTTTTCATTTATTGTGATCGTTATGAATTTAAATTTATATTTGTATTTATATAATGTCTAAAATATTGTGGTGTCGCTTTCGAGGCGAATTTCGTTGTTAATGTTTAAAAAATAAATATTGTTTTCGCTTACTTGCTACTATTCTAATATTTTATAGAATTGCGTATTTTTTTTTTATTATGTAAATAAATTGACGGTGTTTTGCATATTTTGTAGTCGTATAGTTATTCGAAATGTATTTCGCTGTACTAGTTACCGACATGTGTAATTGTGATCATTGATTTCACCTAATAGAATGGGTTTCGCAAACATATTTGTGGCAATTTGCTTTTTAAATAAAATTTTGTGGAATGTACATTTTGTGTTTTATTTTAAACATACTTTGTGATACTCTAGCTTCAGCTCGCGGTTTCTGCAAAGCACTCAGCGTGAAATAAATTTGAACTTTTCTTACAATCGTTGTAATTCGAGACACAATAGAAGAATAATAGGTGAACGAAATAGCGGGTTGCCGGCGTTCGCCTCGGATTTGATGAATTAATAAAAGCTCAAACTTAAAATACCATTAACGCTTGTAAAGTTCGGGCTGCTCGCGTCTTCGCGGTCGGCTCACTTCAAGCACACGAGTTACCTTGCCTAATCTAGATTGTAGAAACTAAACTAGTCTACTAAAGTAGTAGAAGATACCAGTTGCCTGCCGGGACCGGGAACAGACTGTTCACGCTCACAAGGTACGATTCATTGCTGGCACGCCAAGCTCGCACGGAGGGCGCCACGTCTACAAGGAGAAATGCCAGTAGCAGTGGCCCGCTCCATCTTCGGACACAGCAGAGGACACGCGCGCTGTACTGTTCATTGAGCCAATATAAAAATCGCTACTCATTCAAGTTAAAAGTCCACACACATGCCACATCGGAGAAGAGATGTGGATTTCAAGCAATGTGATTGGTGAATCGCGGCACAGCTATTCTCCACTCCGCTCCGCCTCAATACTGCACCCTAATAATAGTTAGAATATGTCAATGTGTTTGGATTCGATTTTTTACTTTGTCTGTAAATGCGCCCACGATACAGGAGCAAATCCAAGTAATCAAAACATGACGGGGCGATGCGTCAGAGGATATGACGTCCGCTTAGGGAGTTATCAGATTAAATGAAAATTTTACCAAGAAAAACAACAATTTACAAGAAGCATTTATTATACAAACACTACAGCTTTACTATAACAGTACAAAACTATATTATACATTAAGTTATCACTGCTTCAACAAACTAGCGCTCAGCGCCATCTTACATCAAAGTACATAACAATCACAATATTCAAACACATTCATACATCTACTTACAAATATTCGTTAGACGTTACCATAAATACATTAGTATTAGTTTCTTGTGAAGTACGGCGGTAAACGAGAAGACAAATCCGATAGCAAGGAATCGGCGTCGCCCATGGACACCCGAGATAGACAAGTAAATTGGGTAGTTTCCTAGGTCAAAAATAAATTAATGCGACGTTTCAATACAATAAAATATTAAAAAATACTTTTAATCATCGATCGACCAATCCACAGAATTTTAGACATTTTTAGCTAATTTTTAAGAAAAATTTAAACTATTGGCGCAAAAAAGCGATGACTCATAACTCAGTTTTTCAAACACATTCCATAGTAAAGTATTGAATTTGACTAGTTGGCTAAACTACCGTAATACCAGACTTTAGGGGATGGAGAGGGGCGGATGGAAATAGGAATTTTGGTAAACTATCTCTTCAGGAGCAATGTGGACTGACTCGATAAAGGTCGGAGATCATTTTCAACTGACTTATTTAGAAGGCTTATGTTCAGCAGTGGACGTCGTGACACCGGTGTGAGGTCATTATGTGGATGTTTTACGCCATGATCTGTATTCGAATTACGAAAATGACAAATGTTAGCGAAATGACCAACTATTGGTATTGTTGTAGTTATTATAATGGGATATTATTTTAATTCAGACAATAAAAAATTATATATTTTGCATTTTACAGTAAATTATACTTATTTAAATTGGATCTAATAAATACTCGCCGCACTCAGAGTTGGTTTACTGGATTATTTGACGGTTACTTAACCCAATCTTTAGCAAGAAGATCCTTATTAGGGAATAGTTCTGTCCGAAAATATTTAATATCGTAATTTCCATCTGTTTATTAAATAACTGCCAAGTTAAAATAACACAAATACGTTAGCAACATAGTATTATAATATTATTAGAAATATGAATTATTAATATTGAAGTTAAAAATTAATTACTGGACTATTATTTACGGCGAATATCAAAATTATCTCTAACGGAATACATTATTAAAAAACACCATATGGAATAAGTAAGAGTTAATATTATGTATTCATTTATGTACAATACGGCCGACGTATCTTGGCGAGTCTGAAGTTAGCCGTTTGTCTGCGCAATGGATCTTTTAGGAACAAAATTCTGTACTGCGCAGCTAATCGGCTAACTTCAGACTCGCCAAGATACGACAGCCGTACCATAATACGCATTCATTATTTCATTCACTTCTTTCAATACAATCGGTGACACGTATACAAAGGAGCGACATACAACCTATTCTTTATTTATGGTATTTTATGTTCCCGGACATTTTAGATATGGAAAAATAATATTCGACCATTATTCATAAAGCAAGTTAAGATTCAATTTTAGTCTCTACCGAAATCGAGATTATGCAAAAACAATTCTAATATTTATAAGCACAAGAGTTCATTTATTCAAGCAAATTCTAACAAATCAGATAAAAACAATATAGCAATTTTTATTGATAAATAAAACAGTTCCATATTTACACTACTTTTAAGACGATATTCGTATATGATTTTGACCACTCATTTTGTGATGTGACCTACAACACGAGGCAAGTTACATGTTTGCTGTCGGTCTTAAGGAGAGAGGGGGAGAAAAATCAGCCCTCCGTGATACCATAACGCCATGTCTTCTATCACTCACTTTCACTTTCGTTACGAATACAACTCATTACAATCGCTACGATCAACTATCAAACATCTACTTACATTATAATCACCAGTCTTAGTTCACATATAACATCAATCATTAATTCTTGATTTTAATTAAATATATAAAAAACCTGTCCAAACTGAAATTATTTATCACTCAACAAGATAATCAAATTTTCAATGGGAAAGCAATCAAACGACACGTAATGACTGTACTATTTTGACGAATGATATTAGGAGCATTGGGAATTAGCAGCCGGGCGAAGCCGGGTCAGGCCATTCATCTATACTAATATTATAAAGCTGAAGAGTTTGTTCGTACGCGCTGGTCTCCGAAACTACTGGTTCGAATAGAACAAGTCTTTTAGCGTTGTATAGTATACGTATCGAGGAAGGTGTAGGCTATTGAACATCACATTTTTTATTATTTTACGAGTGATTAATACATCTCAGTGTAGACGAGTTAGAATATTGTTTCAGCAAATTTGTACACTGTATGTGTTGAGATAATGCTGTAATGCCTGTCGATGCGGCTCGTCTAAGGCAGCCAGGCGTTGAGGCAAAACGCCCGGAGCACGACTCGCCAGTGATCCCAACGATGTCGCTAAAAACGCCACCGGGTCTTCGATACCTGAAACAAAAACATATATAAACTAATTTTTTAGTTGCCATCCCCAACCAAGTGTGGTGCAGTTTCTTGTTCGTTCTTCTCTATATAAATTTACATTTTGGAACGCTGGCCACTCATGGACAGTACAAAAGTGCTTACGTATGGTTGGATTAAAATAAACGCTTTAGGGAACATGTGATCCGAGTTAAGGCAACCACTTATCTTGCACGAAACCTGGCAAGTACCAATGTGAGGTTTTCTGAGTTTTATGTACTTTCTGTGATCGTTTAGACACTACAGTAACATGTTGAAGGAAACATCTTGATGAATAATATTAAATTATAAGTCCGTTGAAGTTGAATTGAGAAAGCGAAGTGATTAATGCTCAGACTTTCTCCGTGTGAGAAGAGGCCTTAGTTCAGCCATGGGTAATTTTATGATGGTGGTGATGATATTATGTGGTCCAGCGGTGACAGTGGTCTAGGTAAGGACTATTGTGGACGAGGTAAGGGCTAGATAGATGTATGTACCAGCGAGTGGGTCCCCGGCGGCTCCTTTGGCGCATACAAGCTGCGCGTACTGCGCCTGGTACCCGGGCGTGTCGTCCACTTCGATGAAATGGTCGTCGGGTAGCGTCGACTCGTCCGTCGGCAGCTCGAACAGTGATATCAGAGCCTGAAATTATTCAAATATATGTTTTTTGTGAGGCACTATCATGTAAATTCATAATTCAAAAGAACATATGGGCATGAATGACTGTCTTGGATTTTGTAACGAAATAAATCAGAAGATATTATTTGAGGAGAAGAAAAAACTAAATATTTTGAACTTCTTTCGGTAAATTAAATGCAGGAGACAGAATGACTTGACCCTTAAGGACCCAAAAGGGACTGTACAACTAGGAGAATAGCATGGAGAATGTATTATTGTGATTTTTTTATGTAATAGGTCGGCAAACGAGCAGACGGATAATCTGATGGTAAGCAATCAGCGCCGCCCATGGACACCCGCAACGGAGGAGTTACGAGTGCGTTGCCGACCTTTTAGGGATTTGGAGATTTAGGGATTGAGGAGGGATTGGGGGAGGGGATGGTTGGTCCGGTAACCTCACTCACACGGCGAAACACAACGCTGTGGTTGTTTCACGACGGTTTTCTGTGAGGCCGTGGTATCACTCCGGTCGAGCCGACCCATTCGTTCTCCGGCTCTCCCACACTTAAATTGTAACGGGAAGTATGCAATGAGCCGGGCATAGTTTACCTGCAGCAGACGGGGCCAGAGCGGCGCGAGGTCCCCGCTGAGCATGCGCGGGCAGTGCGCCAGCAGTCGCACGCAGCCGGCGGCGGCGGCGCGACGCTCCAGGGCGCCGCCCACGCGCTGCAGGTCCACCACCAACACGCGCTCCACGTACATACCGAACATGCTGCAACATGTTATAATACATTAAGTAAGTAAGTATATAATTTATTTGCATAAAACACGGTATAGAAGTGGTGTTATACATAATAATGAAAAGTACAATCGTGTTTCACTAAAAAAGCATGCAAAATTTAAAAATTAAGTAAATTTATATAAGTAACTTAATAATAACCATAACATATTAAAACTTATACTCCATGAATTGTTTTAAACTATAGAAGTTACATTTATTTAACAGCTTATACAATTCAGACTTAAATATTTTTTTATTTATTTCTTTTAATTGACATTATGGGCTTATTGTGTGCCTCTGTAGTGTAAACTATTCAAGCTTTGCACGGTGATTTTCATTTAAAAGCAGCGCCATCTAGTTATCAATGGTAGCGTTATGCAAAACCTATCAGTCAATAGTCAACCTTAAGCTCTCCATGCATTTTTGTCACCATTAGTACATGGCAAATTGCCGCAGAAACTGCATTTATTATTTATTGCTATCCATCCAACCAAAATATTAACTAGCTTCTCTTTTGTTTTTTTAAAAAAACATTGCCCCACACTAGGATTTTCTCCTGTGTCGTGCGTGCGTCTGAAAACATACAAATTCACATACACAACACACCCAGACCCGAAACAACAATTTGTGAATTACACAAAGTGTCGTTCCGTTCGGGAATCGAACCCGCGACACGTTGCATAGCACCCAGTTGCCAACTGCTCGCGCGGTGTCACCCGCTCGGCTACATTTGATCGTAGCGCAATGTTTTATAACCTATAGCACTCACTAACAGTAACTATCTATCAGTGAAAGAGTTTTGGCCATACGACCAGCGGTTCCAAAGATTATCCCCTACATACAAACAGAAAAATTTTACCTCTTTTATAATATTAGTATAGACTAGTTATAAACCCAATTTGCTCGAGAGTAATGTGACAAATATTACACATCTTAGTTCGAGAAGGAAAAATCAACAACAATACCGAACCAAAACCAAAAAAAATATGATCTACAGTTAAATGATCTATACTAATATTATTAAGAGGTAAATTTCAATGCCACTTTTAGTTTTAAGGTTATAATTCAACAATGCCTTTACCGATTTGACTGATTTTATTGTCTTAAGTTATTCGTGGAAGTCCAGAAAAGGTTTATACGTAGAGAAAATTGTAAATTTTAATTTAATAAAAATTCTTACCCGGCCTGTACGGATTCAACGAGGTCTATCAAGGTGTCTGCGCCGAAGTGTACTATATAAAAGCCGAAGAATGCGATGAGACCACGCACATACTTCGTGGTTTTCGATGAAGACAGTCGTTGGAAGAGCAGCGTTATTATTTGCTTCGAGTACTGACCCATGACGTCGCTAGAGAAAACAAAAAAGAAATGATTTTCTTAACCATTATACTCGAAAGGATAATGCCACCAGATTTTCAATAATAATTGAATAGATTCCGAGAACAAAAATAAATTATTTTGTCTTTTCAATACAATTAAATGTTAAAATATAATCATGCGTACTTTCATTTTTAGATCTATTTAAAAATAAGTTTGCTGTTTGACGTAAAAGTCTTACGACGTCATATTTTGCGATCTCATATAAAAATCATACAAGTCTCGTTTTTATTCATTACAATTACTGAATATAACTAGTATTGTTTTGTTTTTAAACGTTGCCCCACACTTGGATTTTTCCCCTGAGTCGTGGGTGCGATTACAAACTAACAAATTCATATACAAATACACCCAGACCCAAGAACAACAATTTGTAAATCAAACAAAGTGACTTTCCGTGCGGGAATCTAACCCGCGACACGTTGCAGCCAAAATAATAATGTAAATTTGTTTCAAAGGATAGGGGCCAAGTTAATTGCCACATTGTAATAAAAATACAAGAACTTACTTCCCAAACTTGTATAGCATAGTCTGCATGAGATAGAATCCTTCGTGATCGTTTGTTTTTGAAGCGATCAGTTTCTGGAACACTCCTAGGATGGCATTCTGTAAATAACGACAAACAAAATTAGAATAGACAAAAAGCTCTATCAGTTTTTATCTGTCACATTTATAATGTCCCGTGGCGACTGGATTTCAGCTGATTCACATAAACCATATTTTTTGCAATAAATTTGTGTCACGATAGATATTTAAATATATATTTCACACTATGATGTTTTCTCCTGTGTCGTGGGTACGTTGACAAACATACAATTTCACATGCACATCACGACGTACGAATTGGGGATCGGGGGAAAGATTCCCGAGATGGGAAGAGATCGGGTTTTCGGAAATCTCATTCACAGACGAAACAACGCTTTCGTTTTATCGCGACCGACTGATGACTCCGGTCGAAAATGGTGAAGCAAGACTTACGAGTCGTCCGGAATCGAGTACGAGCTGCGTGCGATGCGCGACGAAGGCGCAGAGCAGACGTACGAGGGGGCGCACGTTGGCGGGGCGCTCCCATAGCGCGGGCGCCACCACGCAGGGCAGCAGGGCGCCGTACGCCTCGCCCCCCGCGCCCCCGCCCGCGCCCCCGCCGCGCAACTCCAGCATTAGCGACAACATCTGGAACACGTACGGCATGAACTCTGCAACAAACGACACAAACACAAATCACTACATAGTATAAAACAAAGTCGCTATCCACCGTCTGTCTGCCCCTATGTATGCTTACATCTTTAAAACTACGCAACGGATTTTGATGCGGTTTTTGTTTAGTTTATAGATTAGATAGATTGATAAATTTAGAGATTTGTCATGTCGTAAATAAGCACTTTTTTTGCGCTCCTATTGCGATAACGCTGGCTGAGGCCTACGAGATAGACTAAAATAATGTACTACAGTATTGTCCACCATAAAAAGTTCAACAAAAACGTCCGCGATGGTATATGTCTATCTCTTAGGGATAACCCACCGTAACCAACCTAAAAAAATGTTATTTACGAAGTGATTTTAAACAATACAGCATGAATCCTGATAATAATACCTTTAATATTACTGTGCCCAGCTTAAACTGAGTTGGCAGGCCCTTTCGTATTGGGCATGATGCGCCCCTGTTACTCTTTTATTTGTTTATATTGTTTTTTTTACTTTTTATTACTCAAAAGATGTTTGTTTTGTTATTTGATGTTTATATTGTTTTTTATTTTATTTTATTTTTACATTGTTCTTTTGTGTATGTATATTTTGAGGGCCATGCCTAATTACGAATAAATTATTTTTCTTTCTTTCTTTCTTTCTTTCTTTCTAATAAATTGAGCATTTATTATAATATGCTTCTTACAGCATATAATTTAAGTGAATATTTCCAAGGATATTACAATTTTAAAAAGCAGGGACTTAGTTGTTGAGGCGGTACCGACCCGTGGCCGGCCGGGGGTCGGTAAGCATTGCACCCTTGCGAACCCGGGGCGGGTCGCTAGTTTAATAAAATAAAACAAAACTGTCAAGATAATATTTAATAATCACCAGATAATCGCTGAATCGCACCGATATCCACAGTGACCGAAGACTGCCTGACATCACGCGAGAATAACGTATTCGACAACTAGTCAAATTCAATACTTTTATTTAAATTTCAAAAACGAAACTGTTCTATGAATTCGGTATGGAAAACAGAAATGTGACGTTAATTTTGGATCAAACAGTATATAAAAATGTAAAATTAAGTATATCGTCAAATCCACCAATGAAGTACAATTATTTTTTTATTATTTAATTGTATTAAAATCTTAAAATAATTTATTTTTAACCGAGCAAAATACCCAATTTTAACAAATTGTTGTGCACGCTGCAACAATATATCAAACACGTTAATTACTAGCGATCCGCCCCGGCTTCGGGTGCAATGCTTATACTAAATTTCTCCACTATTAAATGGATGTTTATTATACATAAAACCTTCATCTTCTACCATTAACTATTAAAAAAACATTTAACATATTTAAAAGATTTTAAGCATACATAGGAATATAGGGACATAGATAGCGAGTTTGTTTTATACTATGTAGTTATGTAATAAAAACTCCTTCATCTAATGACTTAGAACGCTAATTCTCTTTTGCACAAACAGGACCTTAGGTTACACTAACGCCATCTAGCGAACTTGAGACGGTAACGCTTAAACTCATACGTCAGAATTACCTTGAACATCGTTCTGGAGAATCTCTTGGAATATCGGGAACAGAGCGTCTTCGAACGCAGTTATGGCGCTAGGATTCGATTTCGTCACCAATCTACGAAAAAATAATGTTATTCGGTATAAGTAAAACAATAAAATTATAAAGTGTTTGCTTAATTTTTGGGGTTTTTACCCTGATATTTCACTCAAGTTTTCTCAATATGTCACAGGTAAGTGGAAAAAGTCGTTCAACATATAATTTAATACTATACGGCCGTTGTATCTTGGCGAGTCTGAAGTTAGCTGAGTAGCTGCGCTGTACACAATTTTGTTCCTAAAAGATCCATTGCGCAGACAAACGGCTAACTTCAGACTCGCCAAGATACGTCGGCCATACTGTAAGTCTCACAATAGGTACAATAATTGGTATAAAAATCGCCGATCGAGAAGTTTCGTAGCTTATCCTAAACAAACAATGAATTTTTCCTCTTTAAATTATTAATATAATTTACAAGGGAGAGATGGGAGAGCCATGCTTAGGCTAGAATGGGTCGACTCGTCCGGAGTGACCACGGCCTCACAAAAAACCGGCTTGAAACAACCATAGCATTGTGTTTCGCCTTGTGAATGACGTTACCGAAGGCCCAATCCTTCCCCTTCCCCAATCCCAAAATCTCCAAATCCTCAAAAGGTCGGCGACGGACTAGTAACGTCTCCGTCGTTGCGGGTGGTCAAGGGCGGCGCTGATTGCTTACTGTTAGGTAATCCGTACGCTCGTTGGCCGTCCTACCACATAAAAAATTAAGGAACCGTGGAATACACATTTTGATCGAATGATTAAGCGCGAGCGTCGCTTCCAATCGTTCAGTGTTGCCACTGTCATCAGATAAATTATACATACTTTATTTTTTTTCTTTTATCCATTCATAATATGTATTTTGTATTATAGCAGTACCTATATTATCCATATATATATGTATCACTTTTTAATATCTTGTTTTATTTATTATTTATTTTAGTTTCTACACCGATTGCCGTCAAATGTTAGTTGTCGGCCAGCGCTGAAAATCAGCGCTGCGACACTGTCTCGCTGCATATGCTGAGCGAGGCATTCCATCCTAGTAGTTCCTCCATTTCGCGTGCTAGTGACGCATATTTTTCTTCTATTACTCTTTTTTGTATTGTATTACCATGTTCTTTTTTTTTGTTTTTGTGTTTATACACTTGTTTGTTCAGTGTCTTGTGCGTCCTAGACGCGAATAAATACTTTTTCTTTCTTTCTTTTCTTTCTATTAATAAAGTAGAATATGTACTTACGAAACGGCGAGTGACAGTGTTTCAAATAGGTAGTGGTTGAAGCGTGGCTTGCAAGGGTTCTTGGCGACCACAGATAACATATGAGCGAGCTTCGGCAAAGCATCACCCAAGTACGTAAGGCAGCCATCTTGTAAACACGACATCGTGCGAAGTATAGCTGCCAAGTATCATAAAAAAATATTAGTTGTAAGTCAAATCTTAAACAAAAGATTCATCATCATCACCATCATCAGTCTAAAGTGCCCACTGCTGAGCAAAGGCCTCTTCTCACACAGAGAAGATTTGAGCATTAATCACCACGCTTGCTCAAGGCGGATTGGCGATTTTAAACTTATAATTAGAAATTATAGGTGCAGGTTTCCTCACGATGTTTTTCCTTAGCAGTCTGTCAGTGGTATCTAAATAATCATAGAAAGTACATATCACTCGGAAAAAATCACATTGGTATTTGCCAGCTTTCGAAACCGCACCACACACGTTGTGTTGCAGGTTACCGGAGATCCAAACCAAATCCTCCCATAATCTAAAAATCCCCAATTCTTAGCAACGTACTCATGACTCCTCTGTTGTTGCGGGTGTCCATGGGAGGCGCTGATTGCTTACCATCAGGTAATCCATCTGCTCGTTTGGCGTACTACATACAAAAAATATGAACAAAAAGGAGTTCAGATAATGAGCCTACCTTTCATGACGTAATCGTTGTGATCCTGTGGGTCGTGTACCTGTCCCAGCGCCGTGAACAGCGCGCCCAGTAGAGGGCCGGCGTGGGGCTGCAGCGTGGCGCGTGATACCATGCCCCCCGCTATCAGTTTCTCCACCGCAGAAGCCCCGTATATACAAACCACACCCCGCCCGCCTATATGCGCGATCTAAAATAACAGTAACATAATAAATCACTTTTTTATATACTTACATAAAAGAAAGTCGTGTTGGTTACACTATTTATAATTAAAATTGGCTTATTAAAATTGGGTGGAGGTAGCTGAAAACTGGGAAAAGAACATAGGGTAATCATTAGGGTTGGTAGAATAGGGCGGGTGCAGTAGGGCAGGTAGAGTAGGGCAGGTAGAGTAGAACAGGTAGAGTAGGGTAGGTAGGGTAGGGTAGGTAGAGTAGGGCAGGTAGAGTAGGGCAGGTAGAGTAGGGTAGGTAGTGTAGGGCAGGTCGGTAGGTAGAGTAGCGTAGGGTAGAGAAGGGTAGGTAGAGTAGGGCAGGTAGAGTAGGCTAGGTAGAGTAGGGCAGGTAGAGTAGGGAAGGTAGTGTAGGGCAGGTCGGTAGGTAGAGTAGCGTAGGGTAGAGAAGGGTAGGTAGAGTAGGGTAGGGTAGAGAAGGGTAGGTAGAGTAGCGTAGGGTAGAGAAGGGTAGGTAGAGTAGGGCAGGTAGAGTAGGGAAGGTAGTGTAGGGCAGGTCGGTAGGTAGAGTAGCGTAGGGTAGAGAAGGGTAGGTAGAGTAGGGTAGGGTAGAGAAGGGTAGGTAGAGTAGGGCAGGTAGAGTAGGCTAGGTAGAGTAGGGCAGGTAGAGTAGGGCAGGTAGAGTAGGGCAGGTAGAGTAGGGTAGGTAGTGTAGGGCAGGTCGGTAGGTAGAGTAGCGTAGGGTAGAGAAGGGTAGGTAGAGTAGGGCAGGTAGAGTAGGCTAGGTAGAGTAGGGCAGGTAGAGTAGGGCAGGTAGAGTAGGGTAGGTAGTGTAGGGCAGGTCGGTAGGTAGAGTAGCGTAGGGTAGAGAAGGGTAGGTAGAGTAGGGCAGGTAGAGTAGGGAAGGTAGTGTAGGGCAGGTCGGTAGGTAGAGTAGCGTAGGGTAGAGAAGGGTAGGTAGAGTAGGGCAGGTAGAGTAGGGAAGGTAGTGTAGGGCAGGTCGGTAGGTAGAGTAGCGTAGGGTAGAGAAGGGTAGGTAGAGTAGGGTAGGGTAGAGTAGGGTAGGGTAGAGAAGGGTAGGTAGAGTAGAGTAGGTAGTCAAATGACGGGAGCGAAGCTGCGGGTAAGAGCTAGTGTATTATAAAACTAAGTCGCCTCTGTCTCTATATCCCTATATACATAGGCTTTTATCCCTATATAAATAGTAAAGTAATTTAATTTCACCCATGCAAATTAGGGGCGAGTCGCTAGTATATTATATATCCAACAAATACAAGTAAATTTTTTTCTATATAGGGGGCAAAATTTTTATGCAGGTTGCAATCTATAGAACCGCTGGGCGGATATCCAAAATATTTTCACTGATAGATAGCTACAATGTTACTGAATGCAGTCGAGCTATCGCTTTAAGACCCAATACTGACTACCGGTGTGAAACAACCACAGTGTTGTGTTTCGCCGTGTGAGTGAGGTTACCGGAGGCCCAATCCTTCCCCTTCCCAGACCTAAATCTCCAAATCCCTAATCCCTAAAAGGTCGGCAACGCACTCGTAACTCCTCCGTTGCGGGTGTCCGTCCATGGGCGGCGCTGATTGCTTACCATCAGGTACGGATTACCTGATCTGCTCGTTTGCCGACTTATTACATAAAAAAAAAACTTTTTGACTCTACAAAGTATACAATTATTTTAACAGCATATCTTGGATGTTAAATCATTGCTTATTGACTAATTTGGATGTCTACGGGGGAGCTCTTAGTTAGAAAAAGAAAAAAAATAACAAGAAAAAGATCATACTTACCAATAATGGTACAGATGCGGTGATGAGTTCCTTTGGTAGCAGTGATCGGAAGGTCATCACATATTTGAGAGCATCCGCCTTAAGGACGGGCAACTCGTTCACTAAAACAATAACAATGTATTAATAACAGTATTTCGAATTCAACTAATATAAATCGAATAAAACTATTACTGAAAAAATACATAAAAACAATACAAATACAGAACTTAAAAAAGTCGAAGTCAAAGTTAAAATCATTTATTCCAACTAAACCGTAAATAAACTTTTGAAACGTCAAAATAGAAAAGTAGTCTGTCAGTCTGTTCGTCAGTGAAGCTAGGTGCTCATTTCAAATTGTAGATTCAAATGGAGAAGAACGAGCAAGAAACTCTATCGTTACTCTTTTAAAAAAATAATATTTATTTTGTTTTACAATTTCACTAATATAACATTTACTATACATTTTTCTTAAGTAAGTCAATGTGAGAAAAATGCAGAGACAAGTTGTTAAAAAAAAACAAATGATCACTCGGATAGCCCGATAGATAGCATATTATATTATGATAATACGGTAGTTTCCAACTAGTCAAATTCAATACTTTTATCCAAATGTCAAAAACGATAGTTTTCTATGAAATTTGTGTGAAAACCTGAGTTATGGCGTCATAGTATTTTTGCGTCAAATAGAAAATTTCTTAAAAAATATCTAAAACTAACACCCGATTTTCGAAAGGCCGACCAACGCCAAAATCAATTTAATCTCTTGTCAAGTGATATGATTGGTTGACTGAATTATCAACAACCAATCAGATGACTTGACAAGAGATTTGACACCTAGTTAGTTTATTTTTACCCGACTACGGCAAAGCAAAAGGAGGGTTATTAACATTGATCAGGCTTTCGGAAATCAGTGTATCGATCGATCGACGATTAAAAGTATATTTATTTTTTAATATTATATGCCTTCGAAAACACAGCAATGATATGAAGAAGCAGTCCTTATGATTCTGTGGAAATTCCTTCGAAATTTGAATAAAATATTGAGTTTACCTCCATATTTCTGACACCAGAGGGCGCCAACGATTTTACCGCCATTTTCGTCGTCATTTGTCATTGCATTCTTGTGATTCGAAAGAAATACACAAATTTTTTATTTTCCATAAATTTCATTTAAACTTATTTAAGTTTTAGTGAGTGTTCGTATAGTATTGCACTTTAGAATACTGTGTTCTTTAGTAGAACGAAACGTAAGTTGTATTTGGTGAAAACACAGGAGTGTACGTTTTTTATCATGGAACCGGTAAGTACGGAGCGAACCGATATTGTTGCTTCGGATGGAGAACAATCATCGACAAGCTCTAGGGCATCAGACAATAGCTCCTCCTCATCCTCGGAGTTTGAGGAGGGCATGGCGTCACCGTTGCCCAATAAACGTTCTCGCTCGTCGGCGCGAAACCGTAAGTACAAGCCAAAATCTGTACCCACTGATCCTCGTATTGATACATTAATATCACAAGTGTCTTATATTTCAAATTATTTAAGCCAGTATCCGGTTTATTACAATAATAGTAACCAGAATAATATTGGAAATCCAATACCAAGTACTAGTACTAGCGGGATGTCACAGAATATTAGTGAAAACATTAGTAAGGATACTTCAAGGCAATTTATTACACTTCCCACACAACCCGAGCCATTGTCTCTTGATTGGGGATCTTTGATCACTGACATTGACGATAAAAAGATTATTCCACCAAGTGATATGGATAGATTTTTAGAATTGAACAAATTACAACAGTTTGATTCTCAAGCTTGGAAGGGTATTAGGTACAAGCGAGTCCTGCAGAGCTGTTTAGCAACCCCTGGGTTTACAGGACTTCGTGTAAATGATGAGTTGTGTCATTTTAATAGTAATAAAGACTATCTTGCTTCAACAGAACAACTTTTAGCGGGTTTGTCGAACAAAGTTTTAGAGAAAAGGCAATTATTGCATTCAGGTTTACAGTCTATTGTCGACTGGGCTTGTGCTAACCCACAGAATTTAAATCCAAACACTTTATTTGAGAAATTTTCTGTTACATTTGGACCTGGTTCTTCATGCCATAAGAACTCTGAGACCACTATGCAGATTATATGTGGAAAGCGTTCTGAGTGTATAGAAGTTAGGCGTGATCGCATACTAAAGGAAATTGTAAATGAAAATCTTAAAACTACTTTAAGAAATGTTCCACCTAGTTCTGAGTATTTGTTCAGTAGAGAGGCCTTACAGCCTATAATTCAGTCCCTTGGAGGATCTCAAGTTTGGTTGAATACTCCAACCTATTTAAAAGATAAAAAAGTATCAGTGCGTAGAGATCATACATATCATCTAAAAAAGGACAATTTTAAAAATAAATCTAAAAAGATAGATAGGAAATTTAAAAATTCAATTAAAAAGACTCAGCCCTTTCGTCAGCAACGTCCCTTTGAGACATCAAATTCAAAGTCCAACAAAGACAATTGACTCACAACAGAATTTCAGTGGTGGTTGCCTAAAGTTTTTCATAGGGAATTGGGCTCAGCTAGGGGCAAATCAGTTTATTCTGAAATCAATAGCAAATTATCATTTACCTTTCCGAAAGAAACCTCCTCTGAAATTCCCAACTCAAAAGTTCTTAGAATGCCTATCCACCAAAGTATCTCCAGAAATGACACAGATGGTCAAAGACCTGAAGTGCAAAGGAATTTTAGAAAAACCTTTAGCTTCAGATCCGGGTTTCTTTTCAAAGATGTTTTTAATAAAGAAACCGGATGGGGGTTTGCGCCCAATATTCGATCTCAAAGCTTTGAACACTTTTGTAGCGACAAAACATTTTTACCTAATATCACAGGTAGATATAATAAATTTTCTCCAAACAAACGACTGGTTAGTAAAGATCGATCTTCATCAGGCCTATTTCCATCTGAGTGTCGCGGAGACTCACAGACGGTTTTTACGGGTGGTTTACAATGGAGAAATACTCCAGCTGACAGCACTACCATTCGGCCTGTCTTCAGCACCCCGCACGTTTGCAGCAGTAACAAACTGGGTGGCCGAAGTACTTCGTCAACGGGGCATACGCCTTTTGGTGTACCTGGACGATTTTCTCCTGGCATCTCAGGACAAATCCAAGCTTATGGCTCAGGTTGCGGAAACTCTCACCATCTTGGAATCTCTAGGTTGGCATATAAATTATCAGAAGTCCGTAACCACACCTACGCACAGGCTGGAATACTTGGGACTGGTCTGGGATACACACAACCAGACAATAGCATTGCCGACCAAGAAAGTAATACGTATAAAAAACTTTCTAACAAATATATTGAGTCGAAACAGTTGCTCGTTGAGAGAACTTCAGACTTTACTAGGCATGCTAAATTTTGCCAACCATGCAATCCCTCAAGGCCGGCTTCATTGTCGCAGGGCACAAGTCTTACTAAAAAAGTTCAGTCAAAGAACACAAAAAAGACCACTTTGCTTCAAAGTACGGGAGGATTTGCGATGGTGGTTGGATGCGATAGAGGGCAGTCCAACCCCATTACACAAAAAAGAAATAACGCATTTCTTAACCACAGACGCAGCGGATGCGGGCTGGGGAGCAAGCTTGAACAGCCAATACCTTTCGGGGAGATGGTCGATAAATCAAAGAAACTGGCACTCCAACATGAAAGAGATGTACGCAGTTTTCGCAGTCATCAGTTCCCAAGGTGCTCTGCTAACCAACGCCCACATTCTAGTACAGTCGGACAACAGGACTCTTGTAGCCTATATCCGAAATCAGGGCGGGACGCGGTCGCAGAAATTACTGGGACTAACAACCAGGTTAATGGAAGTGTGTTGTCGTTTCAACATCACAATGACAGCATTTTACCTACCAGGAAACCTGAACGGCATCGCAGATTGCCTGTCAAGGGGAAGGTCAGTACCCGAATGGCATCTCTTACCACCGGCCACGGAGGCAATATTCGAAAGGTGGGGCATACCAGAAGTCGATCTCTTCGCAACAAGAGAAAGTGCTGTAGTACCCAGGTATGTAACGCTAAACTCAAAAGATGGCTCAGCGCTTTTCTGCGACGCTTTCAGTCGAAAATGGATGTTCCATCTGGCGTGGGTATTCCCACCTCCAAGCATGATACCCAGGGTCCTAGCACACTTGAACAGTGCAGTAGGAACATACTTGGTGGTAGCACCCCGTTGGACTCAGTGCTTCTGGTTTCGCGCTCTAGCGCCTGCACTGCCGATAGGGAACCTGAAAGAAGTGTTAGTGGACCAGACAACAGATTTTTAATAAACATTGTTATTTTCAAGATATTTATCATTTCATAATATAATTTGTCAATGACATTCACATTGCATTCTTGTGTGTGTGGATATTTCTGATCACCAGCAGATATCAAACAGGTCTTCATATCATTGCTGTGTTTTCGAAGGCATATAATATAACTGTTTTGCATTAAGACAAAACAGGTATTATATGGTGAAGAAAACACAGCAATGAGACAAGGTTCTTGCTGATGATGAAGACTACAATGACAAATGACGACGAAAATGGCGGTAAAATCGTTGGCGCCCTCTGGTGTCAGAAATATGGAGGTAAACTCAATATTTTATTCAAATTTCGAAGGAATTTCCACAGAATCATAAGGACTGCTTCTTCATATCATTGCTGTGTTTTCTTCACCATATAATACCTGTTTTGTCTTAATGCAAAACAGTTATATTTTATTGTATTGAAACGTCGAATTAATTTATTTTTGACCTAGGAAACTACCCAATTATTGGCATTTCCCGTTAGTGTAACCCCAGCATTAGGTTCAGCTTATATTGGCCAGTTACTGCTAGGTTCACGTGACGTCGCTACTTAATGTAAATATGATACTCACAGTCAGTCCTCTGCAGCTCGGGCAGTACATGCGCCTGCGCGAACTGTGCCAGGTCGACGAGGGGCGAGGCTTTCGTGACGCCGGCCGCCTGAGTACTGCCGCGCGACGCGAGTGACGTCACCAGGTACATGGCCGCGTCCTTGCCGCGCCACGCCGCCGCGCCCATCTCGCCGTACTTCGCCAACATCAGCTACAAAATTAATTCAAATAATTACGGTGACTTGTAATAAGTGACCGATATCTGCCCGGTTTCCGAAAGCCCGATCAATGTTAAAATCAACTAACTAGGTGTCAAATCTATTGTTAAGTCATCTGATTGGTTGTTGATAATTCAGTCGACCAATCAGATGACTTGACAAGAGAATCAATTAATTTTAACATTGATCGGCCTTTCGGAAACCGGGTGATCAATATTCTGATTTCGTTCAGCCTTCAAGCAAATAAATTAACATATTCCGACGTCGCATTGAGCGTTCGTAGCGCACGCGTCAGTAACGCGAGAACCAACATCCTACAGCGCTTTTGGGCTGAACGAATTCAGAAAAGCCTGTTGCTCTATTTGTACCCGTCTTTTTTTTTGTGAGGGGAAAATCATCAAACGGCTTCTCCCGCCCATGGCCGGGCGGGAGGGAGTGTCAGACTCTTACTGACTAAAAACCCCCTGTTCCTTCTCCTGCTCTGTGCCGAGGTCGCGGTGCCTCATTGCGCTTACCCCGCAACCCCGGCTGAATTTGTACCCGTCTGAAATACGATTGTACTAAATGAATAGTTAAAAATGAATGTATATAACAAGTGATTGGAACAATATTATTGGTATTGTATTCTGTAAATATTTGGTGTTGGCATGCGCTGTTGTATTGGGTTTTTAAGTCCTGTAATAATGATTGTATGTTATGTTATTAAATAAATAAATATTTAAACACGTCATTGTACTCATGATAACCGATAACTTTCCCAAAAGAAACTTGTTTTTTATACTCATTCGTTTTATTTTTATTACTACTAATAACAAAAATAATGGCGCGCGTGAGTTCAAATTTCGCGCGCGCTTTCGCCTTTATATCAGCTGTTAGCGGCGAGGGCAATGACCCTACATGTTCCGAAACTAGGTATTTGGTAAGTAATTTACGCGAGCGCAGTACAATTCTGGAATTGCGTTTAATTTTTGTTATAACTAACGAACAATGCAAATTAATATACTGTTAAAATTCACCAATAGCACATGTTAATAAATACTACTACTTAAATCCCAAAGACATTTCTAACAGACACATGATAAAGTTACTTCAAGATTCCCCTTATACTTATCTAGGCTTTGGACTAGCAGTCTTGCCTCAACATTTTATTTTATTAAAAATATTGTTTTTTTTTTTCATGAGTATGTGACATTGTATGTTTGTAACCGCACCCAAGACACAGGAGAAAATCTTAGTGGGGCAACGATTTTTTTTAAATAGATGCCGCATGTACAGCCTTTGCCCGCCTTAGGAGAAAGAAGTTCCTTAGTACTAAGTTTCGTTTCAGCAAAGGTGTGAAAAGATGGCGTACCTGCACGTATTGTCCGAAGATGTTCATCATTTTGTCCTCGAAATGCTGAGCGAGGGAGCGCACGAGGTCGCAGGCGGCGCGGCGCCGCGTGTCCACGTCCGAGCCCTCGATATCGCGCCGCACGTACTCCTCCGGGTTATCCTCGAACAGTTCCATATCCGACTCTAGAAAAACCAAAAAAACATTATGTGATAGGTCGGCAAACGAGCAGACTGACTACCTGATGGTAAGCAATCAGCGCCGCCGATGGACAGCTGCAACAACAAAGGAGTTACGGGTGCGTTGTCGACCTTTTGGGGATTAGGGATTTGGGGATTTAGGGATTGGAGGAGGGGAGGATTGGGCCTCCGGTAACCTCACTTACACGGCGAAACACAACGCTGTGGTTGTTTCACGCTGGTTTTCTGTGAGGCCGTGGTATCGCTTCGGTCGAACCAACCCATCCGTGCCGAAGCATGGCTCTCCCACACTTAAAAATATATTTTTTTCAAAATGAATTTGTATGCTTCAAGGCAAAACATGACGGACTCGCTGTACTGCACTGTATGTCAATCATTCAAACAAATTTATATAACCTATGTTTACGAATAAACGATTTCATTTCATTTCAAGCTTTACAGATCCTATTATTATTCTCCCGCCTCAAGAGAAGGTTCCTTCTCTCTGCTCCAGGTCGAGGCCACGGTACCTTTCTGCGCTTACCCCATAACCCTGAGCCGGCACTTAACTCTTTTTGTCTACAGAAAATCATCAAATGACCTCTCCCGCCCAGGGTCAGTGTCAGACTCTTACTGACTAAAACTTCCCCAGCCCTTCTCCTTCTCTGGACCGAGCTCAGCCGTCACTTACCTCTGAACTCCATATTCGGTATGACAACTTTCTCGCATATACTGCTCAACGTCGCTGGATCTTCAAATAGACTCTTGTAATTGTTTTTCTCTGCAATTTTCGCGAGGAAAGTTAGGGCGTTCGAGACGAGCTGAAACAAATATCAAAATATCATTAGATCGGATATAATCTTCATCTTTACAGAGGATTAGCAATTAATCCCCAAGCTTATCCATCTTAAGACAGGATTATAGGTCTGTTTGGGTTGCCTAAGAAACATATCATAAATGGCTACCTTTATATACTATACACCAAATCAGTTACGTATTTGTAAAACTACTCTATGATAACTTAACGAATTCATTCAAAAAAAGGTTTATTCCTGTTAAAAGGTTAAAGGTAAGGTAAGGTTTTTCGACGAGAAATTTAAGTTACCTAAGGTTGTAGATTATTTATACGAGTAAAATATTATATATACGAACTGCTGCCGCGCGTTTCACCTGGCTCCTACTGATCGTAGGATGATGTTTTATAGCCTAAAGCATTTAGGAAAATTGTAGCTCTCTACCAGTGAAAGAAATTTGAAAATCCGTTCAGCGGTCCAAATATTACCCCCTACATACTAATTTACACTTTACCTCTTTATTAGTATGGAAATATATTTTTTTTTGTATAATTCCAAATCAATATTTTTTTAATAATACGTAAATTAAATCTCTTGTGACTCAATCACGCAAAAACGGTTAGACGGATCTGGATGAAATTTGGCACAGGCATAGGATACACTCCGTAATAGGACATAGGCTAATTTTTATCAACATACCACGCGGGCGAAGCCGCGGGCGGAAACTAGTGATACATAATTTGTCATAATGCCTTGATGACTGACTGATAATATTATTAATTTGGTACTGACCGCATCATACTTTGCTTGGGGTCCTGTCGCCAGCAGTACAGTCCAAACACAAGTGACGAAGGCCGGCGCGTGGGGGGCAAATTCTTCTTCATACTTCAGTGCATACAGCGCAGCGCACTCACATATCTCAGTACGAAGCTGCTCCATCACCCCCGGAGTCTCATCATCGTCCTGCAAATAAAAATTATATGACAATCTCCCAATTTTAAAGAGAAAAGCAGTTTTTATATTATTGTCACTCTAGATAACACATAGGCTTTTTATCCTAGTACTACTTACTGGCTGAAACTAGTTACAACCGGTTTCTGAAAGGCTTGTCAACGCTAAAATTACCTAATCTCCTGTTAAATCTCTTGTCAAGTCATCTGATTGGTTGTTGATAATTCAGTCTACTAATCAGATGACTTGACAAGAGATTAAATTGATTTTAACATTGATCGGCCTTTCGGAAACCGGCTGTTAGTGTTTAAGATAAGGGATGTTACAGATATGAAATTTCGTATACGGATATTAAATTATTTCGGATAATTTCGGTAACGGATATTAAAATTTTAAGGAATTTCAAAAGTAAAATACAAACATACGTCTCTCATGTAGGCTCCGCCCCTATCCGATATTATCGGTTACGGATATTTTTTTTATATCGGATATCCGATAGTTTTGGTTATGAAGCTCCCTAACATCCCTGCTTAAGATAAAATCTATGCATCTAGAGCAATAACTTTAGAAAAGAAAAAATGTTCTCTCATGATACTGTCAGGTAGCGCGAGATCGTTCGCCGCGACATATTTTATCTGTGTGATTCTAGCTTGTGTTGTTTACATGTTTTTTCTCTTTTTTATTATGTTTTGTTTATACATATATATTGCGTTTTGCTTTGTCTTGTGTTGCGCTAAATAAACGCTTCATCTTTCAATATATATATATATTTCTATACAATACTAGCTACTCTCGTGCGGTTTCACCCGCTGCTCGGCTCCTACAGATTGTAGCGCGATGTTTTATAGCCTCAGCACTCAGGAACATTGTAGCTATCTATCAGTGAAATAATTTTGGAAATCCGTCCAGCGGTTCCAAGGATTACCCCTTACAAATTTTACCTCTTTATAATATTAGTATAGAATAGAAAAAACAAATCTACTTACATTTGTCTCCACGCAGGGTACTTTGACTTGTAATAAGTTCAAGAGATTCGGCATCCAAATAGGCATGTTGTCTTCAAAGAACTCCGGCAGATCTTGATAATTTAGGGAATAAAACACCTTGCATATCAATACCAAGGATCCATAGATGACTCTTAAAGCTTGTGGATTGTCTGCGTGTTTCGTAGTCAACTCTATAGTGGCCTGAAGCAGATATAAATATACATGCAATTTTATACAACAATACTAACATCTGGTTTCCGAAAGGCCGATCAATGTTATAGTCATCTGATTGGTCGACTTATGCCCGGTTCCTATATTTAACGAATCGTCGTTGTATACGCATTACGACCAAATGACATTACGAATAGTTATCTTGACCGTCTACTGACGGTTAAAATATTTATAGGAAAACCACAGACACCATAGATCTCCATACAATTCGCTTACCGATATCCGTTAGTTGCAAACCGTCAGTAAGTTGCACAACGAGACGTTTTGTTATAGGAACGGTTTTAAATTACAAGTTGTATATAAAACTACTATTCGTAACTAAAACGGATCGTTTCTCAATTATAGGAACCGGGCATGAATTATCAACAACCAATCAGATGACTTGACAAGAGATTTAACAGGAAATTAGTTAATTTTAGCGTTGACAAGCCTTTCAGAAACCGGGAGTTAGACTTTCAAAAGTTTTTCTTGATATTCAGACGCTTGCCAAGTATGTGGTAGAGTATAGCTTACTAGCTACTCCCGCGCGGTTTCACTCGTTGGTCGGATCTATTTCATTGTAGCGTGATGTTTTATAGCCTATAGCACTAAAGAAAATTGTAGCTATCAATAAGTGAAATAATTTTGGAAATCCGACCAGTGGTTCTAAAGACCATTATAAAACCATTTTATCGATATTAGCTATTTTCTTATTACTACCGAAGAATACTTATATAAAAGAAAAAAATACTTACCACAAACAAATCTGTGAGAGGTTTAGCAAAGTTCTCTAAGACGTGTTTAATTTCTTCCCAAAGTTTTTGTGATTTGAATTCGTACCGGTAACACTTGAACAGCGAGTGAGCAGTCCTCAAAACTCCGTTTATAACATGGAAGTCACCTGAAATAAAAAACATACACATCACACATCGTATCATCAGCCATTGAGTGCCCATTGCTGAGCCAAGGCCTCTCTCTCACACGAAGAAGGTTTGAGCATTAATCACTACACTTGCTCAAGGTGGATTGGCGATTTCAAACTTATAATTAGAAATTATAAGTCCAGGTTTCCTCACGATGTTTTCCTTCACCGTATATCAGCGGTGTCTAAATAATCACAGAAAGTACATATAACTTTTAAAAGTCACATTGGTACTTGCCAGGTTTCGAATCCTCCTCTAGAACTTATGAATTGTTTGTGAATAAGTATTAAAACATTAAGTTATTTAATACTAGCTTTTGCCCGCGACTTTGTTCGCGTGGAATAGCAGACTACCTGCAGATTTTTGGTTTAAAAACTATCCTACATCCTTTCTCGAGTACAAACTATGTATTATTTCTTTACATAAAAATCCTACACCCTTGTTTCATGTAACAATAAAAAAAATATAATGTTATATGTAAATGGATCTTCCAACCAAAAAATTGTCTTTTCACTTACAACTTGGCTGGGCAACTGGCTACCGTGCAACGTGTCGCGGGTTCGATTTCCGCACGGAACAACACTTTGTGTGATCCACAACTTGTTGTTTCGGGTCTGGGTGTCATGTATGTGACATTGTATGTTTGTAAACACACCCACATTACAGAAGAAAATCCTCAAGTAGGGCAATGTTTTGTTTTTTTTTAAACAAAAAATAAATTTTAAACACTTACCAGTATTAAACTTTTCAACCATCTCGGGGATGAGACTAGGCCAGTTTTCAGGGAAGTCACTTTTACCAATAATAGACACAGCATCACTGAACTGCCTTTGAATGGCTTCCGGGGACTTCAGCATTAGTGAAACAATCAATGTTTTAATAGTATTCCTGTCAGAAGCATGAATCCTATTCACTCCATCTTCATCCTAGAAGAAAAAAGCACATATAATTGTCATCACCACTTAGTATAAAACAAAGAGGCGTTCTTTAAACCCTATGTATGCTTAAATCTTTAAAACTATGCAACAGTTTTTGAAGCAGTCATTCTAAGAAAGAGAGAGTGATTGAAGAGGAAGGTCTATTTGTATTATGAAATCCATTAATTATTAGAGAAATTTAGTTGTAGCATTGCACCCATGAGAAGCTGAGATGGGTCACTAGTAAAAGAAGATTGGAAGTGTGAAAATCCCTGAGACAAGGAAGACCCTGTTAATGTATTGTCTTTCTTAAATTTCAAATACAAAAATAACCAATCTATTTCATCACAAATTTTTATTCTGATTTACAGTTTTAAAGTGGAAAAGTATCGTAATATCATTTCAAGCATGAAGGCACAGTGGGCACTGCCAGGCAACTAGCTACTGTACAAGGTGTCACTTGTTCGATTCCCACTTGAAATCACACTTTCCTTGATCTACAAATTCGTTATGTTTGTAAATGCACTCACTACACCGGAAAAAGAAATTCTAGTGTGGGAGAGCGGTAGTCTCCTTTTTTAGAAACTATTTACCCACACTTGCATTTAAAATCATATAAGGTCATCTAAATTTTACACCAACCAGTGAGCTAGCCACTGTGTCAAATTTGCCATCCTTGTTATAATATTATATAGGGTGACTGGTAATCAGTGAATCTTTATTATAAGTAGCAATAAAACAAATGAGTATAGAAAAAAGGTTTTTTGAGAAAGTTTTTTGTTATCATGAGTTATCACATGTCTAAATATCAGTCACTAATTACCGGTCATCTTATACATTTATAATATATATAAGTCTAATACATACAATAGGCCAGTTCCGTTTTATGAAATTCTTGAAGGCGATCGCAGCAGCTACCCGTATTGTAAGATCTACTGACTCTTTGTCAATGAGATGTAACACCAGAATGGCATAATTCTGATTCACCTCAACACTTTCAAGGAATTTTTCAGCTGAAAATTATAATCAAAATCACAGTTATAACAACTCAGAAACAAAGACAATAGAATTAAATTGTATTAATTTAATATAATAATAAGGTTAGATTTGGGATCATTACATTGACATTAAACTTTTATGGCAAGAGTGCTTATAAGATTCATAGTTTTAACAATAGCAATCAACAATTTGTTTACTTATTGAAAGCATTTCTTATTTTAATTACATGTTTTATAATCTATGTTATTTTATTCACTGCTAACATTAACAGTGTTGTCACAGAAGTGAATATTTACATAGTTTTCTTTAAATATGGAATGATATTTATTTCTTCAAATAAAGACTACAGTTTGACGTGACAATGTTCTACTTGAGTAATTTAAGAAGAAATACGAAGCAAACTCGTAGATATTTTGAGTTGACTGAACAAGTCCCGATGCGACAGCAGGAATATATGACTGTTCAGAGTCATTCAGCTCAAATAACAATACTAATGCAACTGTTTAAGGTTATAATTGCTATTTTGTAAACCAATGTTTTTTAGCATTCTAAGTATGTTCATAGAATTGTTACTTCAAAGTATAACACTAAATTATAGAAAAATTCTTATCAGAGCAATGGATTGTACGCAAAAACAAAGAAAATATACATACCCGGTCGCCGAACGTTGGTGTCCGGGCTTAAAGTCTGTTGAAGGTAATTTGCTAACGTAGCCAGGTTTTCATCGGTAACCTCCATTTCTGTACCACGTTCAAAATTGTTTAATTTGCCTTAAAGTTTTAAGAAGATGTTTAGTGAAAATGTGATGATACAATTCCAACTTTTAACCGTCACCGTCAGACTTTAAGGAAAAATTAAATTTGACATAATCAAATATGACAGCTTGTGTCAAAAAAGTTCTTTTTTTTTTTTTTTTTGGAGTTTATGGCCTGGATACGAGTCCTTTAAGCCAAGTCTTTTAATTTACTCGGTTTTATGTTATTATATACTTTCCAGAGTATTTTTAATGAAATTGTATAACGGCACTAAACACTTTGGATCACGTAGTAGATCTTCTAGGCGGCGGGAGGAAACATTATCTACAATTTCACTTAGTTCACTGGCTAAAATCAACCTTTGCATGTTGTAGTCACTGCATACCAACACTATGTGACTAATGTCACATAAGACGTTACAATTCAAGCACTTGTCATTTGCATCAAGTTTGAGTCTTGCAAGGTGTGCGGGTGTTCTATGATGTCCGAATCGAAGCCTGCATATAGTAGATATAAAATCTCGTCTGGCGTACTTGTATTGCTTTTGGTCATACCACGGTCTCACAGGTAAGTCCGATTGAATAGTACCGTACCACTTTCCTTTTTCTTCTTGGTCTTTCTTCCAGAAGTCTTTCCATACATGTTTTATGTTTTCTCTAATCAGTGCATAGCAGTCCGTAAAAGGTACCTTTACAATATTAGATACGTTTATACAATTTATCCCATCAAATGCAGCTCTATCAGCGATTTCATTGCCAGTAATACCTTTATGTGAAGGGATCCACATAAAAGAAACTGAAATGCCTTTATTTTTTAAATTAAATAAAACTTCTCGAATCTTAATTAAAAGATAATTTGTTTTGAAATGAAAATTAATATTCTCTAATGCTTTAATCACACTTAAAGAGTCGGTCAAAATTAAATAGGTTGTGTAATGCATTGATGAAATTTTTTTCAGGGCCTCAAGAACTGCATAAGCCTCTGCAGTGAATATGCTACATAAAAGACTAAGCTCAAAGCTTTGACAAAACTGAATTTGAGGATCATAAACAGCACTGCGAACATGAGACAAACCCTTACTGCCATCGGTATAAAGTCTATAATAGTGACTGTTAAGGTGAATAAAGTTTAATAACTCCTCATTATTACTAACTACTGTATTTATAATTGAGACTTCAAATAAAAATATCTTGTACTTTGTGGAGTAACATGCCCAATGAGAACTTTTAATTATATTCGAAAATTTAAAATGTGCTTCCAGGATAACCTGAGATAAATCTGGGATAATATGACAGTGAAGGCCAGCCCCAGTCACACCAGACACATTGTGAACTACTGGATACTGAGGTAAAATTCTTCTTAAAACTTCATTATTATTAGCTGCAAATAGCTTTACAGAAAATCTTTGAGCAAGTAGATATCTTCTTATACTAAGGGGCATCACCCCTGTCTCAACTTCCATGGCACGGATGGGAGTTGAGCACATGGCGCCAGATATTATCCTCAGACCTTTGTTTTGTGCTATATCTAATCTATGTACATAATTACAATCAATATAGGCTAGACAACTGTAATCAAAATGGCTTCTTACAATGGCTTTGTACAAAATAGCAAGAGTAACTGGGTCAGCTCCCCAGGAGACTCCTGCCAAACACCTCATGATATTTAAGCCTTTCAAAGAATTTTGTAAAATGTACTTGATATGACCTTGGAATGTCAGTTTATTATCAATTTGCACACCTAAAAATTTATGACTGCTTACTATAGGAATTGCTTTATCATTGTATAACACAGACAAGCTAGGTAAATCTTTTGTTATAAACATTACATTACTTTTGTTGGGATTGATATTTAATCGAAGTTTATTGTTGTAGTAGTGATATAATTGACTAAGAGCATTATTAATATTAGCAATTGCCAAATCAATATCATTATGTACACTATATACAACAAGGTCATCAGCAAACTGCAAAATATTTACATTATCCATATTTACATATTTACAAATTTGAGATGTATATATATTATATAACAATGGGGACAAAGTTGCCCCTTGCATTGTTCCTTTTGACACTTGCCTAGGACCATGTAAAATATTATTGTGTTTTACATATAGTATTCTTTCATTTAAGAAAGAGTATATCCATTTACAAAATTTTCCTGGAATACCTAAATCAGACAGAATTTTAATCAAAATACCAGGTTGCACATTATCAAATGCCCCCTGTACATCTAAAAAGGTACATACTGCACTAGCATTATTATTTCTTGCTCTTTTCAGATCTGAGATAAGAGAAACAAAGCTGTCTGCACAACTTCTGCCTCTTCTGAAGCCAAATTGAATAGTTGGGATAATGCACTTCGATTCCACATACCAATCAAGACGAATCTTAACCATGTTCTCAAAAATTTTTCCAAGACAGGATGATAATGAAATAGGTCGATATGAGTTAGCATCATTGACTGGTTTATCTGGTTTAAGCACTGGTATCACACATTGTGTTTTCCAAGACAGTGGAATTACTTGATGGAGCCAAAGTGCATTAAGAATGTTCAGAAACAATTTTTGCACCAATATATGTAAATGCTTTATCAAAATATAAGGAAAGTTGTCCAATCCAGGCGCAGAATTTTTTCGGGAATGAAGACTCATATTAAACTCGTGCCATGTAAAAGGTTCAATTAAAAACTGTGTCTCATTATTATCATTATTAATATTAAAATACATATCAACATCAACTATACCATCAGATCCATTATCTGATAGTTTATCTAAGAATGGCAAAACAAATTCATCAGAAAGTGATTTATTATGAGTTTTCCTACCCTTAAACATTTTAATATAGTTCCAAATCTTACTGATAGGAGTATTTCTATTAAAAGACTCACAGAGATTGCGCCAACCATTTTTCTTTTCTTCAGATATGGTTCTCTTTTTCAAGGCGTCTAACTTCTTATATATAATGTAGTTATCCATTGTAGGATTACTTCTATAGTATTTTAAAGCTTGATAAGACTTAATGACGCTTTGTTCGCACTTCTCATTCCACCATGGCGCTGGTGGCCTACTTCTATATGAACTAGTCTTGGTATACTTTGGGATGCAAAGTAACTTCAAAGAGCTAAGTCTATTACAGAAGGTATTATATGACTTCAAAGGGTTCTCAGTATCCACATTGATATCATTAAATAAAGTTTCAGATATTTCACAGTACTTCACCCAATCTGCTTTTTTGTATAAAAATTTCTCTATTGGAGGATTTGTTTGATATTTATTAACAGCTAAAGTAAGATTTGTAATTGTAGGGAAATGATAACTACCCATACTGTCATCATGTACAGTCCAATCACACAGTGGTGCTAAAACTGCACTTGTAAAAGTGATATCAATAGCTGATGGGTTACAATTAGGCCGATTATTTGTTGTGAAACTGCCATCATTCAACAAGCATAGATCCAACTCATCAATTATATCATATAGTTGCTGCCCTCTGCCCTTGGTGCTTACACAGCCAAAAGCAATATGATGAGCATTAAAGTCTCCTGAAATGAACACTGGCTTGGGCAGTTCTTTTATGATATTTCTCAATTTGTTTAATCTAGTATGGCCACTGTGTGGTGGACAATACACAGTCAAAATAGATAAGTCACCTAACTCTGTAGAAAGAGAAATTGCAACAGTTTGTACATCTTCATAAAATGTGGTTTGTAAAGTTGTATACTTTAAATTATGTTTTATGAGGATAGCTATTCCCCCATGTTCATTAGCTGCATTTTTGAAATGTATATTATATTCAGGAATGTGGAAAGGTTTGTTATCTTTAATCCACGTTTCATTTAAAAGGCAAATATCAATATTTTTATCATTAAGAAACTTTAAGAGTAAGGGCTTTTTACTGTATACACTTTGTATATTAAACTGAGCAATGCATAGCTGAGATTGTATATTGGAGTCTATATCCATTATGTAAGATTCTCCAGTAGAATATCTTTAATAGTTGTTGTATTGATTGGAGGATCATCCTTGCCCTTATTGGCGATTACAATGAGTGTGCGAACAATGGCCTTAGGTAAGTCATTATTTGCCAGGAGTTGAGCCTTGACATCAGCAACAGAAATTATTTTAGGTTCAGTATTTACAGGTACATTATTTATAGGTGCAGAATTTACATTTTTATTTACAACAGAATTTTTATTTACATTGACCTGAGGTCTTGGTTTGCGCAATGGTGGGAAATCTCCCTGAGTCACATTAAGTTTAGTTTCAGCCTTACTAGCGTAAGTAATACGTTCCTTTTTTTCCATTATCTTTTTTAACTTGATTTCGCATGCCTTTGAAATTGCTAAATGTGGTCCACCGCAATTAGCACAGCAGATTGCTGAGGGGTTATCACACTCTCTATATGAGTGGTCCCCAGCACAAATGCTACATTTTTGTTTGCCATTACATATTTTGGCTGAGTGGTTAAATTTGAAGCAACGGTAACATTGTTGTAGAGGAGGGATATAGTCAAAAATGCGGTAAGAGAATAAGTCATATTGTACATTTTGTGGTAAAGAACTGGACAGAAAGGTAATGCTCACTGTATGAAGTGGTACCCGTTCTTGTCCAACCTTTTTAGTGAATCGTCGGACTGCAATTATTTCATACTCCGACTCTAGCTTTGAGTAAAGCTCCTTGTTAGATAAGTTTGTGGGTACGTATCGGATAATTCCTGTTCTTTCTATGTCTGCCGCTGGTATGAACGCCTTAAAGTTGTACTTCTCCAGAAATGAAGAGTTACTTATAAAATTATTAGCAGTATTATACTGCTTGAACACCACCGCAATCTTGTTAGCATTGATTCTACGAATCGCTACTACACCTTTTACCTCATTTACAAATATATGATTTAAAAAGGTTGGACTTTTATTGCCAATTTTTTCACCCTGCACGTAAACTTTGAACTCCAAATTTGAAGAATTTTCTGGATAAAGTCTTTTGTATCCGGGTTTTAGATAGGGTAAAAAATCACTTTCCTTACCCCCGCCGCCATCGTCCAAGTCTTTAAGTTTATGTTTTTTTGGGGCCGGGGGTTTTGGGCCCCCGCCCTCGCCAACATCCATGTTTAATACACTATTATGTACACTTTACTATTTACATGCAATTTACAATGAAATAAAATATTAGATTCAAAAAAAATCACAAATGAAAAAACTTTTCATGCGCTATATTTGAACTCCCGCCAAAAAGTCCCGTCAAAAAAGTTCCTATAAAACTGGCAGCATAGTGATGTTCATAGGCATAAGTGAAAATAGTACGGTACCGGTTTTTCCGTCACCTAAAGTTTATTTATTAGTTTATATTATCAATCAAATTACATATGGCTTAGTCCAGCACACATACGATCTCTGGAGCTGACCAACAGTTTTACACGTTAAGGAACTGAGAATGTATACCGTCGACCAACCGTTCATAACGCGAATAGTAAGTGCAGCGTACGGTTAGGTCTCCGTTCAAAAGACTGAGTTGGCTGTTACAGCACAAGTCAAGAGGACAAAGAAAATAGTACTGATAAAAAGCAAAAAGTAATAGAATTCGAGTAAAAGAAAACGTGAATGAAGAGATGGAAACTAGCGTAGGTACGGGAGTCTCAACCGCGGGAACTGGAGAACTGTTAAGTCGACCATCATATTACTCAAGTCAAGGTCTTCAAGGCCCCAGTGAATAAGTTTCTTATGGGTAGGTATGCACAAGTATCGTAGCGGCTAAAGTCCAATAAGAAATGAAAAAAGAAAGTCAGGAAAACCGGATCTTACTTTAAAATCCGCCTAATTTGGGATGAGTATTTGAGCTGTAAATACGTAACTCGAGTTAATTGAATGGAAGAGTACAGTGGGTACTCTGCCATCCAATTACATAGAAGTGCATAAAGTTTTTTTATGATACAATGATATGGGCAAACGAGCATTCGGATTATCTGATGGTCAGCAATCTGCGGTGCCCGTACGTTGCCGACCTTTTGGGGATTAGGGTTTTAGTGATTTAGGGATCGGGCCAGGGAAAGGATTGAGCCTCCAGAAACCTCAAACACAAAGCGAAACACAGCGCTATGGTTGTTTCACGCCAGTTTTCTGTAAGGCTGCGGTATCACGAACTACAAAATAAATTAATGCTTTTTTGAATTTCTACATAAGCTCATCATTATCCGCTTCTATTCAAATTTATTTTGTGTTATTCATTTACAATGCATTATAAGAGTTATACTTACATAAAAGAAAGAAAACAATCGATGGCTGTTTTGATTACATCCCATACATTCAAAACGCTTTAGAAATTTATCAGCATTTTTTTTGCAATTTCCGCCGCATTAAGTCTACATTTTTTGCAATACCCGTTTTTTATTAATGAATAAAAATATATACAAGTGATTGGCAAACTTCGCTCTATGTTAGTTTTATTCGGTGTTCGAACTCAGCTCAAAGAGAATTCAATGTGAGTGGTTGAGTTACGCCCAAGTTCAGTTAGTTTCTCGGTCTAGTTACTCGAATAATCAGTTCAAATCATGTTTTCACACACAGACAGACCTTTGAGACAGACTATGCAGATATACACTACATACTATAATCTATCGTATATTTATTCTGTAGTTTGGTTTGGATTGGACTTCACAATTGACTGGTTGACAATGACATCTAGTTCATATTATAGTTTATGCTTGGTTTTTGCACAGAGTACATTGTTAAATAGGGTACATTTATTTATTTATTCATTGGTTTGGTTTAGGCTAGGTAAGTACACATTGCAAGTTGGTTGGTAGGTTGTTTTTAGTGCAATGTTGATACTTGATCAAATAATTTCGAGGAATTCTTATTGTCTTGCCATTTCATAGCAATGCCTTGTCTGATCGTCTGAAATAAAAACCAGCACGTCGCTAAAATGTTCCTACGTTTTCCGAGTGATATTGTGGTAATCGTTTTTTAATATTCTTGTTTAGTTTGTTTAATTGTACCTATTTTGTTAACCCTTAACACGGTCTGGTGTACCGTATGTGGTTCACTGGGAGCGGTGCCGCCGAGTTCGTGGACCCTATGATGCAAGAGCCCTGTGTTAAATAACCCTAGAAAGATAAGCATATTAAAATAAAGGTTAACCCTTTTACCAACAGAAGGATCCAAGTGTAACAGTATAATAAAATTTGGGGTAATACCCCAAAGTATGGTTACCATAAACCATAGTATGGTTTTACAAAATTAAACTTTAACACATTGAATGCCGACTACGGATATATCCGTATATGGTTTCTATGCAGGACGCCGACTACGGAAAGATACAGTAGCTGGCCTCACGAATAAGGTGTTTTTATATAAGATGGCATCTCAAATAAAAAAAGGTTTAATAAAAGAGTAACTTTATTGACTAAAAGAAGAAAACACAAAAATTTAAAAGCTTTTTGGAAATTTTTAGACCTAATAGTAATAACTAACCTAATAGTAATACTTTTTTATAATTTAGAAACTCGATTTTTGTTTTGCAAATCAAAGAACGATTTGGCATTATTGCTAATTATTGGCACAAAGACTAAAATAAAAATAAAACTTATATAATTATTTTTCCAAACAAAACAAAATCAGTCTTACATTTTAGTAACTCACAGTACAGTGAAAATATCGTAACAACAACTGAAATCTGTTTCTACTCATAAGGGATCGAAATAACGGCAAATTGTACAGTTCATCCAATCGCCAGTAGTAAAAAATCACTGGTAATTGTACAATGCCCATATAAAGTAACATCCCGATGAACCTTCTCATTTCGTGAGGATTGGTGTCTTTCCAATATTTGAAGTGTGAATGTTGTTATGTCAAATTGTTTTATTTCAAATTGTTTTAGAGCGTTTTTCAAAAAAATGCTCACTACCCAACCGGAACATGAACTTTAAAAGTATCAAAATACAGTAGGCGCTTGCTAATCCGGCACCGGAAATTTTTCCTCTATGCCGGATTGTCGGAAATGCCGGATTATCGAATTAGTATAGGAAATAAGACTTCATATTTAATATAGTAAGTTGAATTTATTATAAAAATAAAATTACATAAATTAATTAAAATATTAATTAATTATGTATTAAAATTACATATTAGGTTCATCATTTGTGACGTTTTCAGCCGCAGAAGAGGAAGACGACGCTTTGACCAAATAATTGTCAATTTTCACTTGCTTCTTGCCATAGTAAATTTTTTTAATTATCATTTCTCTTAACTTTCTCAAATTCAGTAAAATGTCGTTACTAGCGTTATTCTCCTCTGCCCAGCGAATACTGACATCTATTGATTTCAGGCCATCTTCAGCCTTCACTGAAGGGCTCGTGGGACTAAGCAAGGTCATTTCCAAATCATCTTGTTCAGAGCTAGAAACAGCATCATTTATTATTTCTTCATCGGTCATTGCAGGAAAAGAATCCGAGTTTTCCGCAAACCATTCCTCAACATCTTGTTCAGTCAACTCTGTCTGATTTTTTTGGAACAACATTTGCTTTAGTTCTGCAAGAGGTAATTCATCTTCTGATTCCCACTCTTCTTCTTCCTCAGGATTTTGGTTTAGTGAAGGCCATAATTTTTTCCAGGACGATTGAATCGCTTTTTGAGGCACCATGTTCCACGCTTCAGTTACGTTAAAGACCGCATCTTTAAGGTTCATGTCTTTCAGTGTTTTAGTGGCATCATCATCCCGAATAACAGCATTCAATAACAGTTTCTTCTTGTAGTTACATTTTATCATCTGAATTACATTTTGGTCCATAGGTTGAAGTAACGGTGTGCAATTAGGTGGCATAAAAAGTGTTTGAATCTTACCATCCCTAGATGATAACTCATCATTTGGTCCATGGGCAGGGGCATTATCCAACAACAGAACAGCTTTAGGTGGAAGATTCTTGCTTTTCAAAAATTTACGTACCGCAGGCACAAAATCATTGTGAAACCAGTCAACGAATAATTCTTTAGTTACCCATGCCTTGTTTTGATTTTTATACACAAGTGGAAGATTAACATTTTTGAAAGCTCTAGGATTCTTCGCTTTTCCAATAAACAGCAGTTTAAGTTTATGAGTGCCACTAGCATTTGCACAGGGCATAATAGTGACCCTGTCTTTTGACACTTTCCTGCCTGGAGCTTCTGACTCCTTTCTATAAACATAAGTTTTGTTAGGTATAACCCGGACGCGATAACTTGAGACCTGCGTCTATGACGTCACTTTCAATGTACGGTGTGCAAAAATACCACGACGCGTCACGGTAATTTTTTTTTTGTTTAAGATTTGCTTGAGATTAAAATTAGGACTAAAATAAAATATTCTCGAAGGGGAAAATAATAATTATTAATAAAATAAATAAATAATAATATAATAATAATCTAGGAAAAATTAAAAACAGGTAATTAATTTGGTATGGGACTTGTAATCGTACACTGCCTAAAATAAATTATTTTTAATAGTTTTTGAATAAACAGTTAAATGAAACAAAATTCATCTTTTTTTAATATTTATTATTCATTATCACTATAACTTATTGCTTCTATTCCGTCCATCATATCTTCATTTTCACTTTCGCTCTCGCTCTCCGATGAGCTGGTTTCTTCTCCTCCGAAGGATATTATGAATTCTCTTTGATGCATTTCGCCCAATCTGTCTTTCTCCCAGTATTCTTTCTCTAATCTTTCGATATGGTTGACTTCTTTTTTCCAGTCGGAAGCCGTTATTGACTGTATTGCCTGTCTCGTCAAACCCTCTATCTCTTTTTCATATTGGTTGACATTTTTGGCTGCCACCCTTTGTTTTATTAAATTCCATATGTATTCGATTGGGTTCAAATCGCAATGGTAGGGTGGCAGCCGTAACACTTCGTGTCCATGCAATTTTTTTAATTATCATTTCTCTTAACTTTCTCAAATTCAGTAAAATGTCGTTACTAGCGTTATTCTCCTCTGCCCAGCGAATACTGACATCTATTGATTTCAGGCCATCTTCAGCCTTCACTGAAGGGCTCGTGGGACTAAGCAAGGTCATTTCCAAATCATCTTGTTCAGAGCTAGAAACAGCATCATTTATTATTTCTTCATCGGTCATTGCAGGAAAAGAATCCGAGTTTTCCGCAAACCATTCCTCAACATCTTGTTCAGTCAACTCTGTCTGATTTTTTTGGAACAACATTTGCTTTAGTTCTGCAAGAGGTAATTCATCTTCTGATTCCCACTCTTCTTCTTCCTCAGGATTTTGGTTTAGTGAAGGCCATAATTTTTTCCAGGACGATTGAATCGCTTTTTGAGGCACCATGTTCCACGCTTCAGTTACGTTAAAGACCGCATCTTTAAGGTTCATGTCTTTCAGTGTTTTAGTGGCATCATCATCCCGAATAACAGCATTCAATAACAGTTTCTTCTTGTAGTTACATTTTATCATCTGAATTACATTTTGGTCCATAGGTTGAAGTAACGGTGTGCAATTAGGTGGCATAAAAAGTGTTTGAATCTTACCATCCCTAGATGATAACTCATCATTTGGTCCATGGGCAGGGGCATTATCCAACAACAGAACAGCTTTAGGTGGAAGATTCTTGCTTTTCAAAAATTTACGTACCGCAGGCACAAAATCATTGTGAAACCAGTCAACGAATAATTCTTTAGTTACCCATGCCTTGTTTTGATTTTTATACACAAGTGGAAGATTAACATTTTTGAAAGCTCTAGGATTCTTCGCTTTTCCAATAAACAGCAGTTTAAGTTTATGAGTGCCACTAGCATTTGCACAGGGCATAATAGTGACCCTGTCTTTTGACACTTTCCTGCCTGGAGCTTCTGACTCCTTTCTATAAACATAAGTTTTGTTAGGTATAACCCGGACGCGATAACTTGAGACCTGCGTCTATGACGTCACTTTCAATGTACGGTGTGCAAAAATACCACGACGCGTCACGGTAATTTTTTTTTTGTTTAAGATTTGCTTGAGATTAAAATTAGGACTAAAATAAAATATTCTCGAAGGGGAAAATAATAATTATTAATAAAATAAATAAATAATAATATAATAATAATCTAGGAAAAATTAAAAACAGGTAATTAATTTGGTATGGGACTTGTAATCGTACACTGCCTAAAATAAATTATTTTTAATAGTTTTTGAATAAACAGTTAAATGAAACAAAATTCATCTTTTTTTAATATTTATTATTCATTATCACTATAACTTATTGCTTCTATTCCGTCCATCATATCTTCATTTTCACTTTCGCTCTCGCTCTCCGATGAGCTGGTTTCTTCTCCTCCGAAGGATATTATGAATTCTCTTTGATGCATTTCGCCCAATCTGTCTTTCTCCCAGTATTCTTTCTCTAATCTTTCGATATGGTTGACTTCTTTTTTCCAGTCGGAAGCCGTTATTGACTGTATTGCCTGTCTCGTCAAACCCTCTATCTCTTTTTCATATTGGTTGACATTTTTGGCTGCCACCCTTTGTTTTATTAAATTCCATATGTATTCGATTGGGTTCAAATCGCAATGGTAGGGTGGCAGCCGTAACACTTCGTGTCCATGCTCCCTCAGGAGTTCATCCACTATATATAGTTTTGGTGGTTTGTTCACAACAATTAAATGATAAAGTTCCGGTTTGGTCATATTTTCTTGAAATGGAATCTTGTTTTTTCTTAACCAACTCTGCATCTCTCCTTTAAGGGATGAACTCACGGGCGGTTTTTCTGACTGAGTAGAGTGGTAGGGAGCATTGTCTATAACAACGAGACTGTTGGGTTGCAAATTTGGGATTAATTTTTCGGTCAACCACTTTTTAAAATTATTTGTATTCATTTCGTGATGGTAGTCCCCGGTATTGCTTTTACATTTATAAAGTAATTCGGCACCGGGGACAAACCCATTTTCACCGCCAGCATGTACCAATATCCACCGCTGGCCTGGATTCTCATTTCTTTTTATGCTGGCGTCATTATTATTTTGCCAGCATTTACGAACAGTATAATGCGAGTGTATCCAGGTTTCATCTAAATAGATTACGGGTTTTTTGTCCGCTCCGAGTTCGCTATTTTCTTTTTTTCTTCGAAGATAGCGTGCTCTCCAGGCAGCAATGTCGGGTTTTTGCATTAATACTCGTCGTGCGTTTTTACATTTTTTAAACTTGTAGCCCAAGTAGTTCACCAGTATTCGTCGCAGCGTGGTCTTTTCTCCTATGAAACGAAATTAATACATATTAGAAGATTACTGTAAATGGGTGCTAAGAATACTAGAAGAATTAGAAATTATAATTAGAATATATATTAGAAGATTACTGTAAATTTCAATAATAATAAAATATAATATGTACCTGGAAAATTTATATCTGCTTTTGCAACAGCTAAAATCTTTTTCAATGTTGGGATTTCTTTCCGTACTGTGTAAAAACTGTCGACTATGTTTCTTAGAGCACACAGATCAAAACCGTCAAGTTCAATTTTGTTTGTCCTCTGTTTTTTTTTTTTCCTGGGGTTGATAGTTTGGGTATCGGTCTCGCTTCAGAAGTACTTGGACTTGGTTCAACAGTGTCATCGTCGGGAGAAATTATCGGAACTTTTTTCGCCTCGTTTTTTATTCTTAGCAGTGTTGCTTTTGATATGCCCGTTGCTGCACAAGCCCTCTTCAAAGCTTTGTCCACAGGAATAAGGTACGTCTTATTTGATTTTTCATCTTCAAAGTATTTCAAAACTTTTAAAGCAAGTGTCCTTGCTTGGCTATGTAACGTCTTTCCCCCCATCTTTTTAAAACAAAGACGGCGGACAGCGCTTGGGAACGCCTAAGCGTCTCAAAAAACTTAAAACACAACACAACGTCCAAACTTAACAATAAAACAACACAATTAACAATAACAGATAAAGTAACGTCCAACTTTAACTAAAAACAACAAAAGTCCAAACAAAACAACAAACGATTCTCAAAAATATCGAATGAAACTCCGAGACGCGTACTCGTAACAAAGATGCTATCGGTACTGAGCGTACATGGCGAGAGCGGGGCGCGGCGCGGGGAGTCGGGAGAGGGGCCGCATTCCAGCCGAGTCTCAAGTTATCGCGTCCGTGTTGTAAAACTCTCCAAAACAGGCCGCTTTCGTCAGCGTTATAAACTTGGTCTGGTGTTAAACCAAGATCGTCAACTTTTTTCTTAAACTTCTCGACAAATGGAGCGACGGCTGATGTGTCACTGGATAATTTTTCGCCGGTTATAGTCAACAAACGTATTCCATATCTTGACTTGAAATTCTGGAACCACCCATCACTAGCTTTGAAGTTGGCATTCTTGTATATTTTTTCATAAAAAGTTAAAGCTTTTTGACGAATAATATCTCCAGTAAGAGGCGTATGACGAGCTCGTTCTTGAAGAAACCACGTATACAACGCGTCCTCCATAACAGGATACTCTCCAATCTTCGCAGTCTGTCGTGAACTCGTCCCGGCGTCAGCAGTGTTGGCGAAGTTTTCAATCTTCTCACGATTCTTTTTTATATCATAAATTGTTGCACGGCCTACACCTTATTCACCAGCCAACTTCATCTGATTTTCACCACTATCCAACTTTCGCAAAATTCCCATCTTTTTAACTAAACTCAATGTTTCGTGTTTACGTTTTTTGTCCGCCATTTTGTCAAAGCGACGCTGCGAGTTGTCAAAGCGACGCTGCGAGTAAAACAAACACGGGGCTTCACTATTGAGGTTAGGCCCGGACTGCCGAGCGAAAGAAACTACTCGAACAATTCAACCGCCGGCCGCGCCGCTCAGTAGTCCGGCGTTCAGCTGTGTAAAATGCCGGATTATAGAGCGGGCTGCCTGAGTCCCGAAGTGCCGGACTACTGAGCGTGCCGGATTGTCGAGCGCCGGATTATCGAGCGCCTACTGTAATAATGTTTTTTATGTAAGTTCATAGAGTATTTCATAAACTTCTCAAATATACTAATATTTCAGTATTTAAATCAATACTTTGATCAAAAATTAAAATTTTCTAGACCATATGGGTCTTGAAAAGTTCCAATTAGCAACATTGTTAACCCTTAGCTGGTATCGCCTTTTTGGGCAACACTACTGGTATCGTGGGTCATATTTTACCCATACCAAAAATCTGTTGCAGAATGTAGTTTTTTTAATTCTTTGTATAAAATATGGTTAGTTATGCAACTGGTTCTTCAAGCTGGGATTGATTTTCCGGCTGCTTATGTATTTGCTCCAATATGTTATCAATCCTCCTCTTTAGATCATTGGAAAAATTAGCATATCCTATTTTCCGTTGCAATTTATATGGTGTTACCAAGTCTAAACCTATTTTTCTAATATATTTGTTCCTTTTCATGCGTTTTTCAGGATTGGAGGCTTTCCAAAGTACATATCCATTAGCTGCAGAAATATTCAACATTGCCCAAAAAATTACACATGGCCATCTCTGAGTTCTTCTTCCTACCGAGTAATTCGCACATTTTTGGTCTAAAGAATCAACACCGCCTTTGGTAGTATTATAAAATTGAATGATTTCTGGTTTGCCGCTTTCAGTGTCGACTGATTCATCATGGTGCATAGTTGAAATCAGGACTACACTTTGATTCTTTTTAGGGACAAAGGAGCAAAGAGCGAATCCAAATAAACTAGAACCTACTGGACGTTATACTATATTAGTCTAGTCTAATAAAAAAAATCAGCCTTTATAGACAGTCTTGACAAATATCAATATTGTGTTCTCCGCATATGGCCTTTTAGCAATTGCAACACTGCGCTTTGGTCATCCGCCTTTTTTTATATGAACAATATCCGCAATAGCGTCGTTTCTTTGGTTCTGGCTCATCATTACTATTTTCTGGAGTTGCTGGTACCACATTTTTTAAAACATTTGTTATATTGTCACGTAGTGTCCTCTTCAAAGTGGGCGCCTCCAGTCGTTTTCGCATCCAAGGTGTCGTCAAGTCTGTGCTTAATTTTTTCATAAAATCTTTGCGGCTCATTGGTTTTTCTTGTTTACTTATCTTATTATGACAGTATGTGATATAGGAGTTCACAAAAGCCATATTTAACATTCCGTAAAATACTGCCATTGGCCACCTATTTGTCTTCCTGTTACTGGACATAGAGGGACACATCTGATCGAAGGAATCAACACCTCCTTTCGTTTGATTATAAAATAGTATCATGTCTAGTTTTCCATTACTTTCATTTATTACGGCATTTTCAACACAAGACTTTGGTTTATAGGAAACCAATGGCAAAGGGCCGTCGAAGCAAAAAATTGAAGATCCTACCGGCCGTGAGCGAGTGTTTTTTAACTCTTCGGGTATGTCTCTTTTATTTGACCTGATTGTTCCTACTATTGTTAGGTTGTAAGGAGTCTGGAGCAAGTTTTTAGCTAATGGGACCGATGTAAACCAGTTGTCGCATGTAACATTTCTATTTGTTCCGTGTACTGTTTTAGTCAACTCTTTGACGTAAAACTCGCCTAATGGTAGACCATTTGTTTTCGTACTTTTACCAAGGTAAGGTATGGCATCTATCATGTACTTTGTTGAAGCGTCACACATCATGGGGAATTTTATCCCATATTTATCGGGTTTATTGGGTATGTACATGCGGAATGGACAACGGCCGCGGAAACCTAACAATTGCTCATCTACAGTCAAGTTACTGCCAGGTACATAGTTGAATCTGCATTGATTGATAATAATCTCCCAAATGTTTCTCACCGGTACAAAAGCATCATCGCTACGAAGAGTTGGCCGCAGTGATTTATCGTCCATTCTCAAACATCTAAGAAGAAATTCAAATCTCTCTCGGCTCATTACCGATACATACCGGGTGCCAGAGAATGAAGCGTCAAACAACTCATCAGTTGAGAGGTGGTTATCTTTCATAACAGCCGTCAGAGTGAGTATTCCAATTAACGCCCAGACCTCAATTGCATTTGTATCCCTGTAGCTTGCCGAGTTTTCTCATAAATTTTGTCGTTTTATTATCATCTCCACGTTTGTCCACTTGATTGTTTCATCAACTATCTTGTCCGTAAAAAAAGTTGAAAACAGAGCAAAGGGTCAAAAACATTGCGACACATTCGCGTTGGTCCTCTATTTGTACGTATAATATTGATAGCAGAAGTCCTTCCCGTCGTACGTCCCTTTGTAGTGGACCATACATGGTTATTTTTGCCACGTAATGACCGCTGAGGCAATGTAATAATTCTATGTGAATTAGATGAAGTTACCTCAAGATTAGTTGATTCCAGAGCAGCAACATGGTTTTCGGGATCGTCTTGCCTGCCTGTAGGGCTTGTATCCTCAATGAAGTCGACCATCTTGTCTTCGTTATCACTCCTGACATCATCTTCAACTAAACAATCTTCTTGCTCGGAGTCCGAATCCAACGGAGAATAATCTTCATCATTTTCTAACATTGAAGCTATTTCGTCCTGGTTTAGATGTTGGCGGAACCCCATCTTGTATTCAACCTAAATTAAATAGTATATTATGAGTAATGTGCCTAAACAAAACAATAAACTCAAATAAATCACTACAAATAAAAAATAGGAAACCATTACAAAAGTTACACAAAGCACAATTATAAGTCGAAATGACGTGCAACATCGTCATTCCAACAAATTGGCGGAACTTACCAAGATGGCGCACAACCGTGTCTTGCGAGGTCTTGACGGCTACTGAGTTGGTTCGGGAGTTCGAAGCGATTCGATGATAAACGTGAAAGAGATAGAGATATTTCGCCGCGGTATACGTCTATTTTACGTAGATTGGGCTTCTAGGGTTATAGGTTGTTCAAGGGATAAGGGCATGTCATTCACATATAATATAAATAAAAATGGACCAATAACAGTTCCCTGAGGTACACCGTATGAGATATTACGTTCTCGAGATCGAACAATTTCTTCGTGTCTATTACCTACATTAATGCGACTAACTTCAGTTGTGTTCTATTTTCTAAATATGATTTAATGAGTTGGAGTACATTACCTCTAATGCCGTAGATTTCTAATTTGTTAAGTAATGTGTTATAATGGACATAATCAAACGCCTGCGTCATGTCACAAAACAGAGAAAACATATGGGCGTTCGTTTATCCATGTTGCTGATGATAGTGTTCTAGAAGTCAAAGATTGCCATGTTAGAGCGGGGGCACACGATGCGTTGCGGCGCCGCACCGCAAAGATTTCACCGTGTCAGTGGGCACACGAGCGGTGCGGCGCCGTAACGTTGTTATGTCGCAGCGGCGCCGTAGCGTTGGACAGTCTGTTAATGAAAATGGATCGTAAAAGACGTCTGTTGTTGGCCCTACTATTACGCCACCGCCGAAATCGACGTAGAAGCGTACGACGATACTGGATCTGTCCTTTTATTGCACTAAGGAACAGTGATGGACAGTTTTTTCTCCAAGAATATAAAGAGTTGCTGTTAGACGAAAAAAAGTTTTACGATTTCTTTCGAATGAGTGTGTTAAGTTTCGAATGTTTATTGAAATCTTTAGAACCACATATACGGAAACAGTACACTAACATGAGGAATCCAGTGTAGCCAATAGAAATGCTGGGTATCACTTATACTCTCTTATACATAGGGAGATTTACGTTTCGCTGCAGCACCACTTTTTGCGCTTTTGACACGTCGTAGCTCCCTGAGGAATGAGTCCCTTATATTTTTCCATTGCGCTTACATGTCCCACAACGCCCTCCTCGTCTCGATTTCTGTTATAAATCTTTCCGTGTCGAAAGACATCGCGATAATTACAAATCACGCTGTAGCTCCACAACACGTGCGGCCGCCACGGCTAGTGCGCGCACACTGGTGATTTTACTACAATACTATAGATCTCAGTGGCCGCAGCGACCAGCGACTGAATACTGGCCGCAAACGCGCCGCTCCGATCTCGCTGGCCGCTGCGGCTGAGTGTGGCCGCTGGTCGCGTGCGACCAGGTGCGCGCGCTCTGTGGCGATTTCATACTAAGATCCCTCGCACATTACGGCCACCAGTCGCCGCCACTAAACGCGACCACCAGTAGTTCGGCTAGACCACTACACGCCGCCACCAGTGGCAGCCACTAGTGGCCGCATCAAGCCACCAGTGGCTGCCACTTGCGTCAGACACTAGCTGCAAGTATCTCGACAGAGGTAGACGTGTGTTGCCCAAGAATGGACGCACTCTTGATTTCGCTATTGTTGCTTATTATTCTAAAACGTAGAAAACGGCGCCGAATTCAGAACCATCGACGACCAATTCATCGGCGTCACTGGGTACATCCAATTCTGACATCACGCAATAAAAATGGACAGCACAAATTGCTGTTCGAAGAGTTAAAATGTTATCCAGATAAGTTCTTCAAGTATTTTAGAATGAGCGTGAACTCATTCAATGAATTACTTAGCGTTTTGCACGATGACCTCAAACATCAAGATACACGCATGAGAAAAAGCATCTCTCCAACAGAAAGGCTGGCTATAACTTTAAGGTAAGTATCATTCATTCGTATCATTTTGCTTCTATTAGTTTGCGACTCACGTGGATTCTAGAACGTAAAACAAACAATTAAAAAAGCCAAATTGAAATAGAAATTATTTATTAATGAGAATTGAAAAATCGCAAACTAAATCAAGTTACATATCGCAGATATACAGTTTTTATAACAAATACACATTTACTTTTACATAGTCAGTTGTCAAAAAGATGTTCATTTATATCATCTGACAAAACAGAATTCATAGTATTATCAGATGCAGATGGCGAGGTAACGGAAAAGTCATGCTCAAAATTTGATTGATATCCCATAGAAGGTGGACGCGAAGCCGATTGATATCCCAAAGCAGATGGACGCGGAGTCGGTTGATAACCCGAAGTAGATGGTTGCATAGTATGGTATGAGCGTGGTTCCTGAAATGATGATGTGAAATATCCATGTTGTTGATTCTGTGATGTTCGCATATACTGTTTATATTTTTTTAGTACCATCAATACATCGGTTTGAGCATCCAATTTAAATTCATTGGGTATTTGTTTAAAGTGCGGGACCAAGGACAAAGCAAAGTTATGGTCAGCGTCTTCTTCATGCTTGTTAGAATGACGAGATTGTAATTGTTCTGAAATACTAACAAGTATATCAGTTTCTGCTTGAATGTCTTCATTATTTGTCTTGTTCTTTTTTGGCCTTTTTCTCTCAGTCGCATCGTGTACCTCGTTCGGTAATGGGCTGGGATCACGTCGTGTGTCAGCCAAGTTTTTTAAAAAAGATAGTTGTTGATAATATATATACGGCTTGCGACTCGATGATGCAGATCCACTTTTAACGCTCATTTGTTTAGAGTGTTCTCTTTTGAAGCAGTCACGAAGGCTTTTCCATTTTCGCTGCAACTGGGATGCTGAAACATAAAAATAACATAATCAAAGGTTTCTAATCTGTTCTTTTTGTTGCAGGTACCTTGCTACTGGTTGTTCATTTGGTGATTTTGAATTAGTATATCGATGTGGTGCGTCAACTGCGAGATTGATTGTAAAAGAAACATGTAAATTGATCTATGCATCACTTCAAGATATCTGCGTACCACAACCAACTGAAGAGATGTGGAGTAAAATAGCTAAGGGGTTTGAAGAATATGCTAACTTTCCAAATTGCTGTGGTGCAATTGATGGAAAACATATAAGGATTATTAAGCCTCAAGATAGCGGATCCTTATATTATAATTATAAACACTATTTTTCCATCGTACTTCTAGCTATCTGTGACGTGAATTATAAGTTCACATTTATTGATGTCGGCTCTTATGGGAAAGCTTCAGATTCGACTATCTACAAAGAATCGAAATTATTCAAAAAATTGGAAGACCAATCCCTGAATTTACCTGCACCAAAAGCAATTTCTAGTAGTTCTGGTCCTGTAAACTACTGTTTTGTTGGTGATGAAGCTTTTGGTCTTGCAGAACACATGTTGAGACCTTATTCAGGAAAACACTTGAATATTGAAAAAAGAATTTTCAACTATAGGCTTTCTCGAGCCAGGCGTCATATCGAGTGTGCCTTTGGGATATTAGTGAATAAGTGGAGAATACTACATCGACCATTGAATGTGTCAATAGATTTCGCCGAAGACATCGTGAAGGCCTGTTGTATACTACACAACTTTGTTCGTCAGAGAGATGGATTTAATTTCCATCATACATTGACTGTACCAGGACTTCACGATATCGATAACGCCCACGTGCAATCTCGTCGTTCATTAAACACCAGAGATATATTGAAAGATTATTTTATTAGCAACGAGGGAGCTGTACCTTGGCAAAATAATAAAATATAATAAATATATAATAATAATGTAAAATAAAATTGTCCAAAAACTTACCTGCTTTGTTTTTTTCCGCTACATTTTTTTCACTAAAATTTGGAATAAATTTTAGGCACAATTCCTCCCAAGCTTCAGTTTTCTTACCCCTGTCGCTATACAAATCTGACTTTAAATCCCAAATAGCGGGTCGCTCTTCGACATCGGAAATAAAAGCGTCTACATCAAAATGAGGAATCGGATCCGTGGACATCATGCACGTGCATTCAGTACGCAGCTTACAACAAGACTAGACCCGGGAGACGGGATTGGGGAGCGGCGCGCAGGGGTGGGAAGAAGCCGGCAACTGTGGCCGTGTATGCGCACGAGTCGAACGACAAAACGCAGCCACAAGTAGCGAGCGCGCTCGACTCTCGCAGCTTGTGGCTCGGACGCGGCCACTCAAGCGCTCAGTGTGCGCCGATTCTATATAAAATGTATGAAGAAACGCGTCCGCAGGTTGTGGCGGCCACTAGTGGCTGAAGCGTGGCCGCCACTAAGTGGCCAGTGTGCGGGGGCTCTAAGGTATCTATCTCGATGGCCGCCGCGACCTGGCCGCTGCGGCCAAGCTTCTAGTGCGCTATTGCTCTAACGGTTGTTCGGGTTCAGAAGGAACCGTCGTATGTACGATATTATACGAATGATTTTATCAAGTGACGAATAACGTTTTAAAAGATAATCGATAGGAGTTTGAGGATTACTTAATACGGGTTCAGTGACTAACACGACAGATCGACGTTCCTCGATATGCACTTCAGACTCTTCCGCGTCGTTAAGAATAGGAAATTTCGAATTGTTTGGCCAATGGTTGAAAGTTTGTGATAGCCAGGATGGTCCCGACCACCACAACGTATTCTGAAGTAGATCATGTGGTAGCTGTCCACGTGAACATACATCAGCCGGATTGTCTGCGGATGCGACGTGATGCCACGATTCCACAGGTACAACATCCTGAATGGCGCTAACCCGATTGGCAACAAACGTGTTCCAACGAGAAGAATGCGAACGAAGCCAAGATAATACGACAGTCGAATCAGACCACAAATGGGTAGAATTAATAGAAATTTTATTATTGTACGTGTCAAGAACGAATTTAACGAGATCCGCGAGAACCACAGCCGCACACAACTCTAAGCGTGGCAGCGAAAGCTTCTTAATGGGTGCAACCCGAGCTTTAGCACATAACGGCAGCACTTGTATAATGCCGTCAGTAAACAGGGTGCGCATATAAAGGATTGCTCCATAGGCTAGCTCGGAACTATCACAGAATCCGTGAAGTTCATACGCTTGCACGCGTCGAGCAGTGAGACAGCGCGGCACTTTCAAGTCTTGAATGATCGATAACTGATCACAAAAGGCTTTCCAAACATAAGCTATGTCCTCGGGAGGACTTTCATCCCAAGAAACACCGAGTAGCCAAAGCTTTTGGAGTAAAACCCTGGCTTTAATGGTTAAAGAGACAGAAATCCCAACGGATCCAAAACCCTTGCGATCTCGCTTAATATATTTCGCTTGGTACACGAACGATTAGATGACCTGACATCAAACAAAAACGCATCAGATGCTGGGTCCCACTTGAGCCCAAGCACTTTGATTGTTAAAGGTTGCTCATCAGAAAACGATTTAGGATCCAGAAGGCATTCTTCTGGGGGAAGATCTGACAATAATTGAGGTTCGTTACTGGCCCATTTCCTTAATTGAAAATGACCACGTTTAAAAAGATTTATTATCTGTGATTTGGCCTAAATCTAGGGTTGCAAATCCAGTGATGACGTCATCCACATAAATATCCTAAGGATTTGTTGAGCTAGAAGAAAGTTAGTTCCTTCATCCTCAGCCAACTGCTGAATAGTCCTGCAAGCCAAATACGGTGCGGATGAGACACCATACGTTACAGTGTTCAGTTTAAATTCCTGCAAGCACTGTTCCGGTCCGGTTCTCCAGAGAATTGCCTGATAATCGCGTTGATCATCAGCGATAAGAACTTGTCTGTACATCTGACGAATGTCAGACATAAAGACAACAGCGTGTAAACGAAAGTGGAGAAGAACGGCAACGATATTGGTTTTTTGAAGTTTAGGTCCCGTTAGCAATGTGTCATTTAAAGATTTTCCTTGAGCGTCTTTGGCAGACGCGTCCAAGACTACGCGTAATTTTGTTGTGGCGCTATCCGGTTTGAAAATGCAATGATGCGGTATGTAATATTTACCTAGGTTAAGGTCCTTTAAATCTACTAACGACATGTGACCAGACTTAATATAGTCATCCATGAACTCTGAGTACTGTAGGTGTAAGTCAGGATCGCGTGAAAGACGACGCTCGATCGCGTGAAACCGGCGAAGTGCTATAACGCGAGAGCCCTCGAACATAGGTTTCGAGCTATCCTTGAACGGAAGTCGGACGATATACCTACCCGAAGAGTCACGGCCGTATTCAGAAGAATACATCTGCTCGCATGCTATTTCGTCAGGTGTAAGACACGAAGCCTTGGGAATGCTGTCAATCTCCCAGAACCGCTGGACAAGAGTACACAGTTCGTTATCCGGTTTGGATGAAAATTGAAGTAGTGACGAGGTCACAAGAGACGTTCGACCTAATAAAAGCCAACCGAAAACGGAATTGAAAGCAACAGGTTGATTTACAGCACCGTTAACGCGCTGGTTTTTAAAAGTGAATCAGCGAATACATCTGCGCCCAACAGAATGTCGATAGGTCCTGGAACATAGAAGCCAGGATCTGCTAACGGTAGCGAGTGAATATGTGACCAACCCACGGTATTGAGTCTTGCGATTGGTTGATCACCGCATATGTTTGAAATAACATGGAGGTCCACGTTAAACAAACGTTGATTTTTAGATGCAATCGAACAATTTACTAAGCCGATAATGCTAGCAGCAACGCCACCTAAACCGTTGATATTTGTTTCGCATGAAGTTGTCTTAAGATTTAAACATTGTGCAGCGTTCTTAGTAATAAAATTATTCTGACTGCCCGTATCGAATAGTGCACGGAAAGAATGAAGCTGTCCGTTCGAATCTTGAATTTGAACTATTGCTGTAGCAAGCAGCACGGTAGAACTAGAAAAAGATTTAGAAACTAAAGTTGAATTAGAATCCTTCGCTAGGAGCGCTACTGAGTCTGACTCAGTACCACCAGACTGAAGTTTGTTGGCAACACCACGATCAGTATGAAGCAATGTATGATGCTTATGCTTACACTTCATACAACGAAAAACAGATTTACAATCCTTAATTTGATGTGAGGATTTAAGGCAGTTAAAACACCACTTCTTCTCAACAGCCACCGACATACGCTCTTCTGCAGTTTTATCTAGAAACGTTTTGCATTTTGTGATAGAATGATCGCTTGAGCAAAACGAACACTTGAAAGACTTATTATTCTGAGAGTTATTTTGATTGCTAGATTCAGGATTATTTTGTTTATTTGAAGGGAAATTAATTTTATTAGAAGTTACAGAACTATCAGCTAAAAGTGTATGCGAGGAACTAGGACGTTTAATAATAATTATTTGAAATAACATACTTGTACACGAAATATTATTGTGTGAAGTCTTCACCGTCAAGTGTCATTGATATGGCTTGTGATAGGATATTTTCATCAGAAATTAAAGCAGGTGTGGATGCATTACGTAACGATCCCGCAGATGAGATGGTTTCCAATGTTTCAATGGAAGCAGATGTATTATTGTACATGTAGTTCTCGATCGCTAGTTCACTCAAAATATTTTGTATTCTTGTTTGTGCAATCATACTTCTCTCGAATGATAATTCTCTTAACTGCACTGCTACGTTCTTTGCAAACACATCGAATCTGTCTTCTTTTTCAGGTACATCCCTATTGACAGCTTCTTGTAATTTTTTAGTTCTCCAATCGCACGAAATATTCCTTTCCGCTGTGACATATTTTTACTGGAGGTACTTTGACGTTGTCCCCCCCTTGGTTCCGAAATAGATTCAACCTCTGAAGTGGAAGCCATAGAGATATCTTGCTCGCTACTTATAGGATTATGTTGCTCGCTGCTTGTAGATCCGCTATCCTGAAAAATAAAATTGCATTTCAGGTTCCTGCTACAGAGGATGAATGGAAGAAAATAGAAAGAGGTTTCAATACACGTTGGAACTTTCCAGGGGCTCACGGTGCTATAGATGGCAAGCATATATGTATTGAAGCACCTCCTGACTGTGGCAGTGATTATTTTAATTATAAAGGAAGCAACAGCATCGTGCTAATGGCCGTCGTAGATGATGATTACTGTTTTATATATGCTAACATTGGCGCAAACGGCCGGTGCTCAGATGGTGGTGTTTTTCAGAACTGTTCGATTTTTCGTGATCTCGAAAACAATATGTTGCCAAACAATGGATTTTTTGTTGGACATTTCCCCTGAAATCATATTTATTGAAACCTTAAAAGCATAGTCCTTTGACCTACGAACAGAAAATTTTTAATTATAGATTGTCAAGGGCCCGAAGAATCCTCGAGAATGCTTTTGGCATCTTAGTCAGTCGCTTTAGAATTTTTAGAACATCTATATCTACGAATCTCACAGTTACTGATCGCATTGTTCGTACAACATACACTATACATAACTGGCTCAGAAAAACTTCAAGGACATACCTTACCACGAGATGTGTTGACTATGAAAATTTGGAAACTGGGGAAATTATTCCAGGATTATGGAGGGACGCCAACTTTGATTTGCAAAATGTTCAGCCAGTGGGAAGTAATCACTCGTCAAGAATGGCCCGACAATTGAGAGAAAGATATACGAATTACTTCGTAAACGAAGCTGCCGTATCATGGCAATCTTGAATGATCTATTAGTTTAAAATGTACAACTTTATTAATTAAATTAAATCTATTGTTAAATAAGTACATACCTACTAATACCTGTGTTATAACCTAGCTTAGGCTTCAGTCTCACACAAAACATATACCTGCAAGTATATGATAAATAATCATGGTTCGAGACTTATTATTATTGAATATAAAGGTACGATTCCACCAAAATAGTGTGCAGCACATTTGCTTGCAAACATTTTGTGCAAAACTCCAGCAGTGCAGGTACTAAGCTGGTGTTGCATTTGGCTTCCGTCTCCACTGGTAAGGCTGTGCGTAACTTTTGTAAGCGCACAGTTCAGCACACTTGTGCGCGAACATGTTCACTGAGCAGAGTTTCTGCCGAAGACAGTTCAGTGGTTAATATGAACGGGCAGGAAAAAGTAGTGCTTTGTGCTGCAGCTTGTGTTTTACTATGTAGTCTACTTAAAAAGAAACGAAGGAAGAAACCGCGATGTTGGGTGAGGCCTTTACTACAGCGACGGAATGAAGAAACGAATAAATTTCTAGAAGAAATAAAAATAGATCCATTGAGTGGATTTAAAAACTTCACACGTATATCTTGCCAAGATTTTGAGTTGCTGGTTAATGCAACTAGTCCTTTTATTGCTAAGCAAGATACCAACTACAGAAAATGTGTCCCTGTTTCAATAAGGCTTGCATTCACCTTAAGATATCTTGCTACTGGAGATTCTTTTGCAAGTTTAATGTTCTTATTTAAAGTTTCAAAAGAACTTATTGCTCGGATTGTACCCGAGACTTGTAAGGCGTTGATAAGCGTGTTGAAAGAAAATATTAAGGTAAGAAAATAAAAATAATATACTATTTTATTTTAGTCACTTTTATTGCATTACATTTCATTTCATGCCAAGATATTGTTTCATCATTATGACGTAAAAGATCTGAATAATCATTATCGTGGACCTGAAAACTTGAAGCTGGTCCTTGACTCTGAGAATTTGACGAATTTGAATACGGTGAAGGCATTGGAGTTGTAACATATTTTCCAGTACCAATAATAGCGTCATGCAATAAATTATCTATATCCCTTTGTACTAAAATCTTGGTTCGTTCATCTCTAATTTTCTTAATTTCGTTGCGACGGCTGCAGCAAAAATGTCTTTGTCATCAGGTTTTTTTGCTTCCATCTGCTTGTTTACGTTATTCATAATGGACAAAGCTTGGGCGATTTTCGGGTCTTCATCGACAATACGGCGTTTAAGCGAGTTCTTCGGAGCCTTAAACTTTTCGACTGGCCTTTCATGAAGAGACTCTTGATCTTCATTTACTGTGTCATTCTGGATAATAATATCTTGTGATACCTGAAATAGTAATAAAATTTCCTTTTTCAGATGCCTAACACTTCAGAAGAATGGATGATCTTAGAGCGCCAATTTGACCATCTTTGGAATTTCCCTCATTGCATTGGGGCTATGGATGGCAAACACGTTGTTATTCAAGCTCCAAGTAATACTGGAAGCGACTTTTTCAATTACAAAGGTGATTTCAGCATTGTGCTTTTAGCACTGGTTGATGCAAATTATAAGTTTACGTACGTAGATGTCGGTTGTAAAGGAAGAATATCGGATGGTGGTGTTTTCAAAAATACTGGTTTCTATGCTAATCTTCAGCAAGGAAAATTAAATTTGCCTGAACCTTACCCGTTACCCGGAAGGAACAACCCAATTCCACATGTCATTGTGGCAGATGATGCTTTTGCGTTAGATATAAATTTAATGAAACCATATCCCGGTCAACATGACAAAAGATCAAAAGAGAGAATATTTAATTATCGGTTGAGCAGAGCGAGACGCATTGTGGAAAACGTATTCGGCATTATGTCCGGTGTATTTCGCGTACTCAGGAAACCTATTCTGTTAGCTCCAGAAAAGACACAATTGATAACACTGACATGTTGTTACTTGCATAATTTTTTGATAACACAAAAATCGTCTTCACAACTTTATACTTCTGCTGGCTGTTTTGACACTGAGAACCAAATTACTCATTGCGCTATCGATGGAAGTTGGCGGCGCGATGCAAGCATGGCAAACTTATTGGCTTTAAGACATGTTGGAAGAAGACCCCCTGGCGATGCGAAAAACATAAGAGAAGAATTTGCACATTATTTCCAAACTGACATCGGAATGGTGCCATGGCAAGAAACACTGGCGTAAATAGTATAAGTATCTAAGTAATAATATTAGAGGTAAGAAAATAAACATTTAAAACGTACCTTCCTGTTCATTTATTTCGTCGTGTGAGTTCAAGCTGACATTCGGCTCATCCCTTCCATGAAAGAAATTCAAATATGCATAAGCAAACCATTTCGGCTTATAATATATCTAAAATCCCTGAGCCTGAAGATTTTGAGTCCGCGATTTTCTTTTTTTCTCTTCGGTATTGAGCCAAAATAATCTTCCATTTTCTCATTACCTCAGTCGAGTCACAATTGAAACTTTGCGCCAACTCTTGAGTGGCGTCGTGTTTATTGTTTTTATTTTTATAATCACTGTGACTAGAATCCCATAATACAGGATAAGTTTCAATAGCTTGAATAAAATTAATAATTTTATCATTCGTCCAATCCATAGTGTACGCGCACAAATCAATGTTTTCTCTCCCGTAGCGGAAGCAAGACTGAGTTCGTGCACAACAGGTTTGTACACGTCGACGCGAGTCCACTGCCTGCGTGTGTGCGCGCACAAATGTATACAGATGTGGGCGAACATTACTAGAATGTTCGCGCACAATTTGTTATTGTTTGCTTTAGTGAGTCGACCAGAAAAAACATTTGTGTCACACAATGTGCATTGCAGTGCCGCACAGTTCTGCACACTGGTGGAATCGCATCTTAATACCTACTTCAAAATAAATCTAATACCTACCCTATGAAAAATGTTGTCTTATTACTTACATTTTCTATAGTTGTGCGCCTTTCGTCTATATCTTTCAACAAACTATCCATTTCTTTGTACCAATGCAGATTTGGCACATATACAGTATCAGTCCCACTTCCTGATCGCATTGAATTTTGATTTTTTTTCTTTTCCTGGTAATAGGTTGACCGAAGTGTTCTCATTTTCTTTTTTGCCTCAGGCATATGGAATTAGGAAAGTAACTGCATAATAGGTACTAAAACGGCACATAGGAAAAGACCATGGTATACAAACGAAACTACATATCTGTTAATAATAAAAGTATGCAAAACACATTATATTTACCATTTGAGTAACAATAGAGGATTCATTAAATTCCCTCGCTATTTTCTCCCATGACTGCTTCTTTTTTAAAGCACTCGTAGCGTTTGTTTGTTTGCAGGTTAGGATAGCATCATATTTTTGTATGATATTTAAAAATAATTCCTTTTCCAAGCTCGAGAACGGTTTTTTCCTGTCTACTACTTCTTCAGTCATATTTTGAAATTTACCTACGTGATTCATGGAATGATAACAGAAAAATTCAACTTGCCGACAAAATGGTTTTGTTTGATTTCAAATCACAAGGTAATGTTGACACTGACAGAACAGAACGTATAATCTTTCTAAGTAAAATATCACATGTCGGCCATAGAATCCATGTATAAAAGGTAAACATTTAAATTTAGTAGAGTTGTATCATGTCAAACGATTTGTTTCTGGTAAAATAACAAATTTGTTAGAATAACGAGTTAAAAATTTATTTTTCATCAAGAGAAGGGACTCGCACATGGTACTCTTTTTTATGATTTTTTGCTCTTTTACTGGCTGAGTCATTCGAAATGTTTCGAATTCGGTTTTACTGGTCCCCTCAGCTTGCCTTTTTTTGTATTGCGTTTAGTTCCATTGACGCTATCGAACAACTTGTCAATAAATTCTACGGCGTCACCTGTTATCTTCATAGTTGCACTAACTTCTTCACCAGCAACCGTTGTATCTGAAAACGTAAGATATGTTTTGAAGTTTGAATGTTATATATATATATATATATATAACTAATTATACATTTTGGGTAAAATAACAAATCTTCTTGAATTAAGAAAAGCAACCGATGTCGTTTAAAACTTTAAATATATTCTCTTCAACGTGCACTGTAAATAAGGCAGTGTATTTAAGCATGGCACTTGTTTGCTCGCTGAGTACTTGTGCAGCAACACTAACTTATTTTTTTTTTTATTTTTGCTGATATTACGTGATGGTCAGTTAATTTTTTATTCATCCTGGTGTGTCCCAGTTGACAATTTGCCATATATACGGCGAGGATAACATCCCATGTTGCAAATGAACTATTAAAAATCATATTTTTGTTCAAGAAGTTGTTCCTCAACCCTTTCAGCAAATGTGGAGAGTCAAAAATCACACTTAGCCTCTGTCCCGTGACTTCAATTGTTCCATCTGAAAATATAAATAGGTATATAATAAACAGAAAATATAAAAATATTTTTTGATTATATTACTACTTCATTTTTGTTATTTACCATTGTGTTCGCCTTTTAAATTTGCTCGGTATTATCACGCAACCCCTTTAAGCACTTCTAAATGGGTGGTAACCTTGGTCACAAACAAGTGCTATTGGTACAAGTCCTGAATTTGCTACCTTTTCAACTACTTCTTGCACAATTTTTTAACTTCAATAGCAGAAGTTGTGCCCTCACAAAAATAGTAGCAAATAGGTTGTTTCCAGTCAGAACATAGTCCTCTGAGCATGAAAACAAGGGCATGGTCAGCGTAATTCAGGAATGTTTGACCGTCTAAGTCTTTAAATCCTCTTATTTCATCCTTTGATTCAACATATGTCAAATGAGTGAGAGGTACCTCATCAAAAACTATAGAGCAAAGTTTTTTTTATGTCCCTATTCAAAGCTCTTCTTTCAATAAGTTGGAATATATTATTGTTGATACCAACACCAAAAGTAATCATCTCAGCCAAGCGGTTTAATGTCCTTTTTGATGGAAGTTTACAGATTTTTTCTAACAATCGATATCCTTTAGGGCTCTCCTTGATAAGAGTCAGTGCCAACAATTTTTCATCGTTTGTAAATCTCACACTTTTTTGCTTTTCATCTACTGATTTTATTTGTATCATGATAAAATTCTGTGCATGTTTATTCATCTTGCTAAAACTGCGTATAAAAGAATTATCTTGACTTAATGTTTTAGCTCCAGCTAGTCTGTCATTGAAGGATTTAGGTATTATTTACAGATAATGCTTGTTTCTTCATCTTCTTCACGAAACATGAGCAAGTCAAAACATTTTTGGCAACAACTAAGCAGTTAAAAATTGTGTGTTTAAAAAGTACAGTAACAGTATTTGTAATAAAAGCTGACTTTTCAAACATCATATAACTTTTATTTATAGAATAAAATAGACTTTAGACAGTTTTTGAAAGGAAGAAATGAATTATTCGTCAAAAAATATAATATCTGGTGTTGGAAAAATCGACTCTTAAATAAATAAATAAATTTATTACTCACTATAATGTGACCAGGAAAAAAGAAATTACTTACGTTTCAGAATAAAATTTTGTTGCAAATAAGATTAAGAAAAAAGAACGCCATCGGCCGTATTACACGATAAATTAATGAGATATAACCATTTATTTTTGTAAAAGTGGTGATTGATTCACTGTGACCCATATTTGGGACAAAGTGAATCAGTGGGTTGGGCACACTAGATCATATGGGGTAAAGTCCGGTCGCGGAGCAAGAAGAAATTCGTACAATGACCTCGTTACTTACTGACAGTGGTCACAAACATTTATGTATAAAGTGCAGTTTATAATATTTGAAGGAGAAAAAAAAACTAGCTTATTAAATAAATTATTTATTTATTATTTCACATGTCGGCCATAGAATCCATGTATAAAAGGTAAACATTTAAATTTAGTAGAGTTGTATCATGTCAAACGATTTGTTTCTGGTAAAATAACAAATTTGTTAGAATAACGAGTTAAAAATTTATTTTTCACGCCTATTTCTTAATCTTCTATTTTTGTTCCAGATACCAACAACACCTCAAGAGTGGCTACACGTGGCAAATTCATTTGAAGAAAAATGGAGTTTCCCAAATTGCTTAGGAAGTATCGATGGAATTAAAGCACGTAGCCATACAAAAGCCAATTGATAGCGGCAGTGAATATTACAACTATAAAGGATTTTACAGCGTTGTACTTTTAGCGATAGTGGACGCAGAATACAACTTTCTGTACGTGAATATTGGCTGCCAAGGACGCATAAGTGATGGCGGAGTTTTCGCAAACACAACATTTTGAAATAAAATTAACGACAATAGTTTGAAAATACCCAGTGACAGCTCACTACCAGGCAGAAACAAACCTGTTCCTTATGTGTTCGTACTGATGATGCGTTCCCTTTAGAAAAACACTTATTAAAACCTTTTCCAGGACCACAGGATAGCAATTCTAAGGAAAGAATCTTCAGTTATAGACTGAGTCGTGCGAGGAGAACAGTAGAGAACGCATTTGGGATTTTGTCAGCCAGATTTAGAGTTTTACGAACTACAATATTATTAGATCCAGAAAAAACTACTACTTTAATTATGACATGCGTGCTACTGCATAATTTTATAAGAAAAACTGAATCGAGCATGATTTACGCTCCATGTCAATACTATGATGGAGATGACATAGTAACTGGTACACGTATCGATGGACAATGGAGATTAGAAAACCAGCAATTAACACTACTTGAAGCGTGTAAATCCCTGACAGATGATGGGAAAAAAATAAGAAAAGAATTCGCAGAATATTTTTCAAATGAAGGGTGGGCATCTAAATATTATTAAAAGACGTTAAAATAAAACTCACCTGCAACACTCCATCGACAGTTAAACTTGGAATAGTTTTGCCTTTAAGGAACATGAGTTTTTTAAATGCAAACCATTTACTTGACTCATTAGCTCCTGCACCAGATTTATAGCTATCAGCGCTGACCACTGTGCGCGCTGATAGCTACGCGTTATTTAAAAACGCTTCCTAGAAGTCCATATATCTCAGAAATGAGTACGGTACGCGTGCCGTCGGCGTAAGACTAAAATCAGCCTAATTGTATTACACCAGTTGTGAATGTGCAGCCTTAAAATTAAGCTAATTAAATATTTTCTTGTAATTTTTTTGTGCTTTCAGCAACCCAGCCAGTAAAATTTAAGATTTTCTATGATTTCTTTTTTTATATTTTTGCCAGTACTTTTTAGATGGGCGTATTGGTTTAGAAATGAATGTATCAGGTTGGCGCTATCTCTGTAAAGGTAATATTAAAAACTGCTTTAAGGGGTAAGCTAAATATATACTCCGGCTATGAATTATCCATTTGTGAAAGTTTTCTTGTGCCTCTACAACTAGTCTTTTGGCACTCTTGGCAACTATTTTTTTTATTTATTTTTCTATATATATATCCTGCTGTATATGCAGATGAATTTCATTTACAGCAGTAACCCTCAATGTCTTTTGGGATTTTTAAGAGATTTTTCATGCTCACCTGATGTTGTGTTCCTTACTACATTTTTTTGTACATGGGACATTTTCTTTATTTTCTTCTGTAAGCTCATCTATTATTTTAATAATAATTGTGTATATCTAAATCATTGTCTTTGACAATGATGTCATTTGTATAGACTAAAAACAGGAAGTCAACAGTAAAGAAAGTTATTAATTGTTAATGTATATATTTAAGCATTAATTTATTATTATAAATAGTAATTTGTTTTTTTTTTTTTTTTTTTTTTTTTTTTTTTTTTTTTTTTATCTGCTATCAGTCCACTCAGACTATGATCAGATGCGTGGAGATACTAGAAGGTTATTTATAGTAATCGGGCCAGTGCCCAATTCTATTCAGTCAGGCAGCACAATGTCAGCTTTCTTGAGTCTCTTTAGATGGTTCTGCTCCAGTAGTGACTGTGACAGAGGATTTGGATGGGAGCTCAACCTTTCCTTATATCTGTTGAGGTACCGTTTGGTTTCTTCATGAATGGTTGGCATTTCCAGATACTGGTGAATTTCTGAGTTCCGAGTATACCAAGGGGCAGCCGCTATGACCCTCAAGATATTGTTTTGGGCTCTTTGTATGCACATAATGTTCGATTTGCTGGCAGCTGTCCATAGTTGGATGCCATATGTCCAGATTGGTTTTATAATGGCGCAGTACACTCTTAGCTTGTTACTCAGTGATAATGCAGATTGTCGACCCAGTAGCCAAAGGAGACTTTTGAAACGGTAGTTTATCTCTGTCCTTTTTGTCCTTAGGTGGTCTTTCCATGTTAGTCTCCTATCCAGGTAGAATCCCAGGTATTTTACACAACTTGACCGAGATAGAGTGTCATGTCCCAAGTTGACTGGCGGGCAGTCTCCACGTCTAAGCGTAAATGTAATGTGGTGCGATTTGGGCGCACTAGCTCTTATTCGCCACTTGTTCAGCCAGTCGTAGGTCTGGTCAAGTTGTTTTTGCAATATGCAGCTCGCTTTTTTGGGATCATTGTTACAGGCCAGGAATGCTGCATCATCAGCGAAGGTTGCAACAGAGACGTCAAGACACTGTGGGAGATCACTGGTAAAGATATTGTATAACACTGGGCCCAGAACGGAGCCTTGGGGTACCCCTGCAAGGCACGCTACAAGGGACGATCTTGCATCACGCAGTTTAACTTGAAAATACCTGTCACTAGGCATGTCGATTCATTAAAAAAAAAATCGATCTCCGATTCGATTCAAATCGGACATACTAGAATCGATTCTTGTTTAAATCGAGCATTAAAAGATCGATTTTCGATTAATCGAGCCAATTTCAAACATGACCAATTGCCTAATAAAGATACAGGACATTATTGATGACCATTTACTGCAAATACAAATAATTGGATAGAAGTATTATTAAATTAATAAACATAATATCACGCCTATATTCCTTCGAAAGAATAGGTAGAGGTAGGAATCGAACCCGGGATCTTTTGCTCAGCAGTAGTGCTTGCGACCACTAAAATAATGTGGCAGTTTAAATTTCTAGTCTCGCCTAAGTACTTGTAAGTCGGTTAATAAATTAATCAAATTTTAAGTTTGTAAAATTTTATTAAAGTTAAATACAAATTTAACAAGAAATTATATTTCCCAGTATTTTAAGTCGAGTGACTTTAAAAAAATTAACTTATCTAATCGCTCAGGATCTAAACGACTCCTTTCGTCAGTAGCAATATTTCCCGCAACAGAAAAAAGCCTTTCACATGGAACAGATGTTCCAACTATGCAAAAGTATTTGTTGGCAATCGGCGTTATTGAGCTGTACAACGAATTTCTTTGGTGATACCAATATGTAATAGGAGCCGTCGTTTTAAAGTCGACGACAGGCTGTGTTAAGTAATGTTTCAATTCGTCTTGTAAACCTTGTCCTTCAGTTTCTGCTTGAAATAATTGTAGCTGATTTTTTACTAATATATTATGGAATTCCCAAATGTTAGATTCTTCTGCTTCCTTCAGCTGGCATTCCAAATTATTCTCTGAATCTTCATTACTTAATTTATTCTCCAATTGTTTTTTTGAAGCTACAATCATACTATTAATTTTATCAATAGCTCTGGAGCATGCTATTCTGTCAGAAAAATGAATTTTCTTGAATCTTGGATCCAGTAGTGTGGTGATAGCTAACACATGTACTTGTTCCACTGTACCAAATCTTTTTTTTAATTCTTCCAATATTAAATTTTTGGTTGCAGCACCGACATCTGTTTCCGTCTTCATTGTACTGTATGTTTTCAAAAGACAGGAAACTATTGGTATAATTTTGCTTGACGTTACAAATTTCTCTACGGATACTTCTTTCGTCACAGCTTCCATAGGTTTTAAAATATTTATAAGATCTTTAATACCATCCAGTTGACTGGCTGTTAACATAGGCGGAGCTTTCGGGTAATTGAGTAATATCGGGGCAAGTAGCTCAGATAACTTTACAAATCGAACTAGCTGATAGTAAATTGAATTCCATCGTGTGCAAACTGACTGAATCAATTTGAGTGGTACTGCTATATCATTTTGCGCTTTACGAAGAGCATCAGCTACATTTACATTTTGTTTACAGTATCTAGTTATATCCTTTACAGTATTTAGTAACTGTTTGGCACTTTCAATACCAGCTTTTTCTTCAAAAGGTTTTTGAGCTACTAAATTCAAAGTGTGGGCGAAACACCATAAGTGTTTTTGTTTGCCAAATGCAATTGTTACGGCCTTGACGATATTCGCACCATTATCAGTAACAACTGCTGCAACTTTTTCTGGGGTTATACCCCATTTTTCAGTCATTGTTATTAATATTTGACATAAATAATCAGAATTATGGGGCTCAGTTAAATGGGACACACCAAAATTTATACTAATCAGTTCACTTTCATGTATAAAATGTCCAGTTAAACCCATGTAGCTTCTAGTATTATGTGTGTCTGTCCATATATCCGTAGTTAAACATATTGACTCTACTTCTAAGAGCTTTTCTCTAAATTGCAAAGAAAGAACATCATATTTGTCATCTATCATTTGTGTAATTGTCTGCCGTGAAGGAAGTTTATATAAAGGCACTGCTGTTTTCATTAAGTATGTGAAACCTTCTCTTTCAACTGTATTTAATGGCAACGCATCCTTGCAAATCATTAACATGATAGCATTATTCAGTTCTCCATACTTCTTTCCGTTTACTGGAAAAAAAAATCAAAAGTATACATTATCACCGCTCATAAATATACCATGCCATGACCATAATCAATAAAGTAAGTAATTCATTACGTAGATAACAAAAATTCTCACCACTAAATGCTTTAATATTATCAACACATGAATCCATAGTTAGCTGATTAAGTTTTGATTTTTTCAGTGATACTGATGAAGAAGCTATACTTTCTAAGTCAGAATCATAGTACTCTTTTGAACTGGTCAAACTCAAAGCATCATTTATGCCAAATTTTTCCTTTGATGTTGACGTAGTAGCAATATCTTCATTTGTCTGAAAAGGATTATGTTTTTGTATTCTATTATTATTTCAAATTACAAAATAAATACAATAAAAGGATAAAAAATGCAAGAATATACAATTTTCAAACAAGCATGCATTAATAAAAAAGGCATATGTTGTATTGTAAGGAAAAGGTACGGGTACACACTCCAGTTTTTTTTTTGTCGTCACCAACACCAATACCATCATTTGCCATTGCCACCACCAGTTTTCGTTGACTTACGGACTTAATAGATGGATGTCTTCGTAGTAAATGGTTGCGTAAGTTTGTTGTATTCCCGCATGTTTTAACTTCGATATGACAATACTTGCATACGCCACTTGATCCCTTTTTTACAAAGTGATACCATGTATCACTTTTAGTTGACATTTTAGGCTAAAAGGAATAACAATACATTAACAAAAATGCAAACTGCAACGCAAACGCATATTTCTCGATAAATCGATTACAATCAATCTAATAACTTACTATTTTTCAAATTAAAATAAATGCTGTATGAACACGATATTATTTATTTCATTACTATAAATTTTTACAGTAAAAATAATATTTATCCACAGTATATTTTTGATAAATAAACTCACTCACAAGAATGGATAGGTTAGGTTTGACAGCCGGATAGAAAAATAAAATGTTTTTTTAACGCAAGTAACGCCACCTTCGGAAGCGTTCATAAATATTTACTCTATGATGCGTTCAAATTATCGACCAAGTACTACCAGTTGCTTTTGTGTCCGACAACAGCAAAAAAATAAAAAAACTAAATACCGCAGCCAATTGAGGAATATTATCGCTAGTTCTTTGAATGGATCGGTCCGATTCGGGAGGTTTATGAATCGATTCATTGAATCGATGTAGGGTTCAAAATCGATCTGAAAAATCGATTATATTACTCTAAATAATCGATTTTTCGATTAATCGATTTTAAATCGACATGCCTACCTGTCACTAAGGTATGATTTCATTAGGGGGTAAAATGAGTGGGGCAAGAGTTGTTTTACCTTGCACAGTAGTCCTTTGTGCCATACGCGATCAAAAGCCTGCTGGACGTCAAGAAAGGCAGCTGAACAGTATTCCTTGTTTTCCATGCATTGCCTTATGGTGCAGTAGACTCGGTGAACCTGCTCAATGGTAGAGTGTTGTTCACGAAAACCAAATTGATGATCTGGGATGATTTTATTTTCCAAAAGGTATGGTTTCAGCCGATTTAGTACAACTTTTTCCCAGAGCTTTGATAGTACTGGAGTTAGGCTAATAGGGCGGTAAGACGAAGCTTCGTTGGTCGGCTTTCCTGGCTTGTGTATCATCACAACTTGTGAGATTTTCCAGAGAGCAGGTATATATGAGGTTCTAAGAGACGCATTGATGAGGGTAGTGAGAAAGACGAGTCCCTTGCGGGGCAGTTCCTTAAGTATTTTAGGAGTAATCAAATCAAATCCTGGCGCTTTATTGGATTTCATTGAGGATAATAATCTGGACAATTCGCGTGGAGATGTTGGTCGCAGTGGTAGACAAAGTTGTAAGTCCTGGTTGAGAGTGATATCTATTTCAGGATTCTCAGGGACACAAGATTCGTTAGGTTTGAAGACGTTGGCAAGGTGAGTGGCAAAAGTGTCGGTCTTTTCCTGGTCAGTACGAGCCCACGAATTTCCTGATCTGATAGGAGGGTAACATTGCTGCGGTGATGGTAGGTATTTAGTCGCTTTCCATAGAGAGTGGATCCCGTTAGCATGAGGGGCCATTCTCTCTAGCCTTTGTTGCGTTTCTTTGTCTCTAATGTTCGCAAGAATCTCTTTCAGTTCCTTGATTGCTCGGTTAAGGAGAGTTTTGTCCTGTTCGTGACGTGATGTTTGCCAGATTCTGCGTAGTCGTCTCTTTTCAGCAATTTTTCTCCGGACTTCGAGCGGAGTAAGTGATTTGTGCGCCAGTCTTTTAAGCTCAGGGGTGCTGTTCCATGCAGCTACTTGTACAAGATTAGTAATGTACAGGCATGCGTTGTCTAGATCTTCAGGTGATTTCAGAGGAAGGTTTAGGTTAATCTTGTCCTCAACATACTCTCTAAAACTATCCCAGTCAGTTTTATAATTATAGAGTACGTCGTTAGGCTCATGATAGACAACGGTTTTACCCAGTCTTAGGATAATGGGGGTATGGTCTGAAGAACCGTCAAGACAGGATTCAATTTGGGCGAACTTGTGGCAAATGTTTTTTGTGACAAAAAAGTCAACGAGGTCGGGGAGCTTGTTCCTATCAGTTGGCCAGTATGTTGGTTTACCTGTGGATAATGATGTCATGCGTTTTGCATCAATGCTCTTTTTGAGTTCGCGTCCCCTGGTCAACGTGAGCCTCGACCCCCAGTGGGTATGTTTGGCGTTCCAATCTCCTCCTGCTATGAATGTATTTCCTAGGGTCTCAAAATACTCCGAAAACATGTCTTCGTTGATACTGTGTCTAGGCGGACAATATACAGCCGAGATGTTAAAAGGCCCTGAAGGATCTTCCACTCTAACTGCCGTAGCCTGGAGGTGTTCAGTCGCAAATGGTTCCAGTAGATAGTGTCTTATACTATTTTTAATTACCACGGCAGATCCGCCATGTGATCGACCACTTGGATGGGGGGTATGGTACATGCAGAAGCCGGGTATGCGTATTTCACTCCTGACTGTCGTGTGAGTTTCTGATATCAGGCATATATCGATCTTGTGTTCTATGAGGAATACTTCTAACTCATTTGTGTTGGGTGCAATGCCATTTATGTTCCAGGCGGCTATGAATAAACACATCATTTTGTGAGTTTTGAGACGAGAGTAGTTATAAGGCTCACTAGTGAACCTATTTGTTGAATTAGAAGATCCATTTTTTCGCTCTGCTTCATAAGAATATGCTCCAATGTGTTGGTTTGATGTTGGCCAGCTTGGGATCGATCTTGGGATGCAGAGTTAGATCCATGAACAGCTTCTGCATAAGATTTTTGATGAGTTTTTATTGGGTCTCGTGTGTTGCTGGTGGGTTGGTCAGCTGCAGGATTCAGTACAGTTTGTGTCTGCTGCACCCTTGCACGTGGGGTGCGGTTATTTTTGCGAGCTAGGATCTCTTTGTACACCTCACAGCCTTTATAGTTTGCTGGGTGGTCACAAGAGCATAGTGCACATTTGGCTGGAGTGGATCTATCCTTCTTTGTGCAATCTGAAGTTTTGTGCCCTTCTCCACATTTGACACATCTATGTGGTCGCATGCAGTTATTTTTGGTGTGGCCATACTGTTGACATCGCTGGCATTGAGCAATGCTTTTAGCTTTACGCGGATCTTCTATTTTGACTTTTTGATTAAATATATACTGTATGTTTTTGATCTCGCGATTGTGAATGTTTTGCTTCACATTAACAAAAAAGGTTGAGGTGGGTCTCTTGTTTGGACCATACCGAGCATTAATTATCTCACCGACAATTTCATTGTTAGTAGCTTCGACTGCTTCCCTTATCGCTTCATGGGGTGTGGTGTGGTGTAAGTCCTTGATGACAAAACGGTAGCATTTAACATCTTTTGGCGTGAATGTGTGTCCGATGAGACCGTTCTCGCGTATGAGGCTAATCGCATTTTTATAGTTTTCTGCTGTATTAATCATAACCCGTATGTTGTTTTTGTTTATTATCCTATACTTGAAATCAGCTGGGCTTATAACAGTCTCTATTAATCTGGTCAGTTCCTTGAGATCATCTACACCATAAAGAATGATTGGTGGAGGCTTGCTAGGTACCGGTTGTTGATTAACTTCTTGTTCCGTTATATCGATTGGAAGACCAGCAAATCGATTTCCTGTTTGTCTTGTGGTAGGCGGAGGTGATAGCTCGCTGGTCTTGCGTTTTTTTGGTCTTGGCACACGTTGCCATGTTGGGGGTAGCTTTTCTATATCTGGCAATTCAGAATCGGGTATAGTTGTTGGCAGATTGTTGGATGCTGCACTTAAATTCAGCACAGAGGGCACAGTAGTTGTATTACTTTCTCTAGGTAGCACATCACTAAGAGAGTTAGACCTCTGCCTGATGAAGAGAGAAGGATGGAATATTTGTTGGGTCATGGCTTTCTTGCTAGTTTTCGTAGCAGTAGCATGCACTGCAGTATTTCTATCATCATTATCGCTGTTCATGGTAGATTTCTGATGAATTAAACGACGATTTGAAAGATATAAATAGTTTTATTTAGTAGCTTGAGAATTTACAACATGTTTGTATGGATGCGTATTGCAAAGAGCAAGATGACAAGCGCAAAAGGCACAGAGTATAGAACGGTGGTCATAGACCATTTCATATTATCTATGCTACACTATAGTAGTCGAAAAAGGCGACAAATTTAAAACATGTAACACTCCCTCTAAATTTTAGCCTTGTTCTACTAACTTTACATACATAGAGAAACATATTTTGTGCATACTGCCATCTTATCACAATATTATATTGGGTACATATTAATCAAATGATTACAGTATGTATTAAACCCAATACAAAACTTTAAACTAAATCAACAGAGCTTCAAGCATAACAACTGAATTGCAAACATAAATGAACTGAAATATAAAAAACAAACATTCTTAGGTTTTACATTCCTTTGGGTTCTCAATTAAACCTAACTTATTTCTAAAGTACTCAAATTTAACTTTAGACAAAGGTTTAGTAAAGATATCAGCTAACTGTTTATCAGTACTAATATACTTGAGATCAATTATCTTTTCAGTATACTTTTCTTTTACAAAATTATATTTCACATCAATATGTTTACATCTTTTGTGATATTCAGAATTTTTAATCACACATATAGCACTCTGATTATCAATATTTAGTGTAATACAATCTTGATTATAATGACCTATATCTAACAATAACTGTCTAACCCAGAGAGCTTCTTTGGTGGCACAGCATGACGCCATAAACTCTGCTTCAGTGGTGGACAATGCGACAGTCGTTTGAAGGTGACTGTTCCATGTCACTGCTGCCCCGTTCTTCATAAAAACATATCCAGTGGTAGACCGTCTTGTCACAGGATCATTGGCATAATCAGCATCAGAATAGGATACCAGAGTGTTACTTTCATTTGACCTGTAACAGAGTCCAAAACACAGTGTCCCTTTTAAGTACTTCAAGATTCTCTTGACAGCATTCCAGTGACTTTGATCATGGCTGTTGAGATACCGGCTCACAGTGCTTACTGCATACATAATGTCTGGTCTGGTGACTATAGCAGCAAACATAAGCGATCCCACTGCCTCTCTGTAAGGAAAATATTTTTTATCCTCAAGCACTGTGCTTTTCTGTAAAGTAACATGCGGATCAGCTGGTATACTATTAGGGTTAGCATTATCTAAGTTAAATTTTGATAACATTTTCTCAATATATTTTCTTTGGTGTATGAAAATGTAATCCTTACATTGTTCTATCTGTATACCAATAAAATTCAAAGCTTCACAAATCTTAACATTAAATTCTTTCTGAAGATCATTCAGGACTTCAGTTATTATTGTTGGATTTGTAGAACATAACAATCCATCATCCACATAAAGCAAAAGATATACTAGAGCTTCTCTATTAGAACTCACATACACACATTTATCAGCGTGACAGTTCACAAAGCCATATTTAATTAAAACTGAATTAAATTTAGCATTCCAACAGCGTGGTGCCTGTTTCAATCCATATAAGGATTTGATAAGCTTGCAAGCCATGCCATTTTCAACATTCAATCCTTCAGGGATTTTCATGTATATTTTCTCTTGCAATTCACCATACAGGAAAGCAGTTTTAATATCAAATTGCTTTAAAGTCATGCATTTCTCGGCTGCAATAGACAATAATAAGCGAATGGAGTCATACCTGACCGTCGGAGAGAATGTTTCTGTGTAATCGATGCCACTTTTCTGTGCAAAGCCTTTGGCACACAGTCTGGCTTTGTACCTAGGACCTGTTGGTTCACTTTTCACACGAAACACCCACTTACAGTCTAATAGTCTCGCATTGTCTGGTTTCTTCACAATCTCCCAAGTACCATTGTCCTCATGTGCTTGCAATTCTTCCTTAATAGACTTTATCCACATTTCAGAGTCTTCAGAGGAGAGTGCTTCTTCATATGTCTGTGGTACATCGGCCGTACATATATATGATTTAGGTTCCATGGTTGGGATTGGTCTGTTACGTGGACGGAGAGTCATGGTTGAGGGCTGCTGAACTTCAATTGACTGCTCGGGCACATATTCCTCATCATCATCATTTTCACTCATTTCCACAGCAGTATGAGTAGACAAATCTGTACTACAGTCACTACTTTCAGACAGTCTCTTACTGCTTACATGTTCTTGTCTTTCAGCATCAGATAAGGTAACTGGTACTGTATCTGGTTTTATGGAATTTTCCAGAAACACAACATCTCTGCTTTTAGTTACTATTTTTGTTTTAGGATCAAGTAGCCTGTACCCTTTGCTATCTTCACAATATCCTACAAAAATCATCTTACTTGACTTGGCGTCCCATTTCTTCAGTTTTTCTTGAGGTATCTGCACCATAGCTTGGCAACCAAATATCCTCATGTGACTCAAGTCAGGTTTACAGCCACTCCATACTTCCTCTGGTGTCTTGTAGTTCAGAGCTCGCGTCGGTGAACGATTGATGATGTATGCAGCTGTTCTAACTGCTTCAGCCCATAAATTTTTCTGTAAATTAGCATTTATTAACATACATCTGGCTTTTTCAAGTAGAGTTCTGTTCATGCGCTCTGAGAGACCATTTTGTTGTGGAGTATATGGGATTGATGTTTGGTGTTTAATTCCATGTAACTTTAAATAATCAGTAAAGTTCTTACTTGTGTACTCAGTTCCATTATCTGTTCGTAGTGTCTTAATTTTAGTATTAAGTCTATTTTCAACATATGACTTATATTCCTTAAATTTATCTAGACATTCTGACTTTGATTTGATAGTAAAGACACACACTTTCCTAGAAAAATCATCAGTAAATGTAAGAAAATACCTTGCATTTCCGAGAGAGTTCACCTCCATAGGTCCACATATATCTGAGTGAATGATTTCTAGCAGTTGACTTGCCCTGGAACCTTCACTTGGAAATGGTGACCTTGCCTGTTTTCCTTTGATGCACGGTATGCAGGTTAGCTCGCTGGTCTGAGGTATTTTCACACCCTCAGTGTGGTCTTTCAGCTTCTTCATGTCATTGTAGTTCAGATGAGCTAGTCGCTGATGCCAGAGATAAAAGTCATCATTAGTTGTTGACAGAAATGCTTGCACGGAGACAACATTCAGCTTGTACATATTATTAACAAGTGTTGCCATTGCAACTTCAACATTATCTTTATTATACAAATAACAACCTTTACAGTCAAACTTTACATTACATTTATTATTCACAATGTTACTGACTGAGAGAAGATTGGTTGATAACTCTGGTACATAAAGGACATTTGTTACCTGTATTCTGTTTGTAGATCCGTTTGTGCTTTTAACATGAATGTTCACCTTACCACAGGACTCGACTCGCAGCTCCTTGTTGTTGGCTACTCGGATAGTTTTGATTGGTGGTGGTTTTTCATCATAAATCCAAGCCCTATTCATTGTCATGTGCATTGCTGCGCCTGAATCCACATACCATCCGAAATCATAGCTAGATGTTGCTGAAAAAACGGCTACAAAAGAGTTATCACTTTGTTTCTTGTTATTCTTCACTTTACAGTTTTTGCCGATGTGTCCGTACTTGTTACAAGTATAACATCTTGGCCCTTTTGACTTTTGTTTGATAGGTTGCTTATTATTCTTGCTCTTGTTTACAAAGAATACACCTGGATCACGATTTTTCACTTCCTGTAACAGTTTACTTTTAATTGAGTCTGCTGTTATGGCCACACCGGAGCTTTCTATTGCCATAATCATTGGCTTGTATTCATCAGGGAGTCCCGCAAGTAACAACGTGCCTAGCCACTCGTCGTCGACCTTGAACCCGATGTTCCGAAGCTTGTGTGCCGTAGTCATGATCTTGTTCACGTATTCTTCAATACTTTGACAATTTTCTAGTGTTGTCGTTATGAGGTCTCGTAGCAATCCAACTCGACGTGTCAGCCCCGAGTCATCAAAAGCTTTACAGAGCTTTTCCCATACTTCTTTAGCACTGTTGGCTTCCTGAACGTGGACATAGTTGATGGGATCAACTAGAAGTATTATTTTTGACTTCGCCTTGACGTCTTTCTTTAGATCGACCTCACCGGTGCCTGATACGCATTCCCACAGATCCTCATGCTCCAAATACGTCTTGACTGCGAACTTCCAGCTTGCAAAATTATCTCTGCCGGTCAATCTTTCTATCAGGGTCATATTGTTCATGTTGTTCGAACCCATAATTTTCTAGAAAAATCGATGTCAGGCCGGTTTGCAAAGTGAGTTATATGCAATCTCAAAACTATTCACGGAATTTAATTTATCTTTCAATGTTTCAGCATCCTGGGCCCATAACCTGATGAATTAAACGACGATTTGAAAGATATAAATAGTTTTATTTAGTAGCTTGAGAATTTACAACATGTTTGTATGGATGCGTATTGCAAAGAGCAAGATGACAAGCGCAAAAGGCACAGAGTATAGAACGGTGGTCATAGACCATTTCATATTATCTATGCTACACTATAGTAGTCGAAAAAGGCGACAAATTTAAAACATGTAACAATTTCAAAATTCTACTATGGCAACATTTTTCCAACTGTCAGATGACATGACAATATGACGATATGTCATAAACAAGTATTATGAGAAATAGTAAAAAATATGTAGGTAGGTGAAGAATGATTCGAAAAAACGATTGTCACTTCGTAACTTTAATCACTTTTTCTGTTTAAATCACCAAGCACTATGAGTTACTAATAATGGCACATAAAAATCACTATATTAAGATTGTTTTTTGAGTATTTCCATGCACTAATATGAAGATTTGCAGACAAAAAACACAAAAAACTTCGAGAGCACTTTTTCGTGTGGTGACACTTTGACAGCTAATATAATGAACTCACTAATATAATGAACTCTAATAGTAATTGGTTATAAATGTATTTTTAGAATAATTTAAAATAACTAAACTCTGATATTAAGAAATTAGATGTCAAATTAAGGTAGTGTATTGCCAATGTCGGCGGCCATGCGACATTCGAATCTGAGAGGTGGAGACGAACGGTCATAAAATATTTTTGTAAAGTAATTATACGTGTTATAAAAGTATAGCGATTTTTATTCCCACATTCTGCATATCTGAACTAGACCAATAGTTCAGAAGTGGGATCGACGAAAAGATTATTCCTTTCGATCTACGCCCGAGGAAGACAAATTAAAACGTAAGTACAAATATTCCATCTGTGATTTTTGAAAATAAGTTTGGAGTCGAGTTAAGTACGGTTGTTGTGACCGGTTTATGAAATAATATTTCAAGATAGTAATAAGTTCAATGAGATATGACGCGATTAAGTTGATAAAAAAATGTTTTCATTTTTTTTCTACCCTCATTTCTTTCATAATGAAAATAAGTAAGTATGTGTAAAACTTCGAAATAAAATTTTGAAATATGGTCGCGTTCGAGTAAAATATTATAGCTGAGACCCGTTTATCGAAATAACATAAAAAAAAAGTCAAAGGATTATTGAGATTCGGTGCGATGAAGGTACCTATATGTGAAACGTATCCCTTTATTTTAAACATATTACTTATTTTGTCATTTAGTAAAAATGTGATTGACATTGAGGAATGTATTATTACTGAGTGAGACTTATTTAACGTTTTAATGAAGTTAAAAGATTAATGAGATTTTAAATGAAGCACAAAATTATGCCGACAGTGTATTCTAGCAAACGGAAATATACTGACTAACAATTAACTTCTCGTTTATTGTTTTATTTACGTATTATGTTATAGAATAAAGCAAATTGCTAATATAGAGGTTAGTGGTGTAAAACAAAAGTGTGAGTGTAAATTCCAATGATGGGGCGTTTCATGCAATCGGTTACGTTTAAAATGTTAAGTTTTGAAACGCCGATCAACTAAGCTATATTTTGTCAGTTTCAGCGAAATGGATCGTGAGGAAACTAGACACAGAGTTACTTTGAGTCCAGACCCAGGAGCGCCCAGGTCTGAGGGCGAGGGTCGTGAAGTACTGGATTCGAGAAGGGCGAAACGCCGGGAGACTAGTCACGAGACTTGGCCGAGAGAATCCACACGCGAGAGGCGTGCCTGGAGGCCATGTTCAGAGCAACCAGGGGTATCACGGGTGCGTGATACTGAGGTTGAATGCAATGAGGATTTTGGCGGAGAGCGCCAAGATCGAATGATGTTCCACATGCGGAGGACCGAAGAGAGGGCTCTTCGTACGCCTGTGAGATCATCACGTCGCCGGTCTCAGAGTGCTGATTCCGTTGGTCATGAGGATCTTCGAGAGAAGAGTTCGAGTTGGAACAGGCTACGACATGAAGATGAGAGGGATTCGCAGTCGAATTCTAGGCGTGAGAGGAAGAGGAGTTGGAGTTCAACGAGAGGAGACGGTGAGCAACCAATATCCTCTAATTCTAAGAGATTTAAGCATTTAGACCCTACGAATAACATTTTAGATAAGTTTTTGTCGGTTTTGCAATCAATCAAAAGCTCAGATAAACCAAAGTTGTCATTTAACACCAATATCGTACCGGAATTTGACCCAATGTCAAAAGAGCAGACCATCTTAACTTGGTTGACAAAGGTGGAGGAGTGCGCGGAAATATATGGGTGGGATGATAGGGAGACTATTCATTACGCTCTTCCAAAATTAACTGGGGTAGCAAAGTCTTGGTACCAGAATTTACCGACTATGATGTTTAAATGGAATGAGTGGAAAAGAAAATTAATCGAATCTTTCCCTGTACGCGAAGATTACGCTGAGCTTTTGACTGAAATGCTAGCTAAGAGAGTAAAATATGGTGAATCACTCGAACATTACTATTACGCAAAAATAAACTTGTTAAATAGGTGTAAGATTCATGGGCGTCAAGCTGTCGATTGTATTTTGTACGGAGTAGAAGATAGGGCTATCAAAGTGGGCGCACAAGCTGCACAGTTTTCAGAACCAGAGCAGGCGTGCTAAAATATTTTAGGACTGTGAAAGTAGGTAATAATCGCGAAAATCGTGATTCAAACTCGATTTTCCGAGCTGATCGTAAAAATGCGGCTCATACAACAAAATCATGTAGTTTATTAAAAGTTACGTGTTATAATTGCGATCAAGTTGGTCATCCTAGTTTTAAATGTGAGAAACCAGCAGCTAAGTGTACTATTTGTGAGAAATTAGGTCACCTCTCTATTCACTGTTTTAAAAATAAACGCCCAAATAAAGATCACGAAAAGGGTAACAATCAAAGTACAAGTATGAAGGAGCAACAAGTGGCTCAGTTGAATGTAGCTGAGGAGTTGACTGCTAAATATATGATCAATATTAAAGTGAACGGCCACGTATTAGACTGTCACTTAGATTTAGGAAGCCAATGTTCTCTAATCAAGTTGTCTAAAGCCAAAGAATTAAGTTTAGACATAGTTATGCCTGAAGACTTACCTGTGCTCAGAGGTATAGGGGCTAATCTTATTTCACCAGTAGGAATGACTATTGTTGACATTGAGGTACAAGGTTTAGAGGAGACCATAAATTTATACGTGGTTGATGATTATGTAATAAAACAATCAGTTCTCTTAGGGCATTCATTTACCGAGAAACCAGATATTGTGATTACTAAAACACCTACCGCAGTAATATTTCGCAAAATACCCAGTGTAAAAATACAACTCCTCTCAACTAAAGACATTGAGATCCCAACGAATACACTACGAGCTGTTCAAGTGTATGTTAACCCATATATAGATGCACGCGTTTATGTAAATGGGTCCGTGAGAGGTTCGCCGGGGGAAGAATATTACCTTCTCCCTGGAGACTACGAAGTAAGGCATGGTCTTAGCGCACTTTTAATTCATAACGCCTCCCCCAACCCAATCACTATACAAAAGGATTCTCTTCTGACGCGAGTACAGTGCAAAGATGCAGTAGACTCGAGAGATTTTTTAGATTCATGTAGCGTTACAATCTCCGAGTCGCAAAGTAACGATACATTAAATTGTAGCGAAACATTAAGTCCGGAGAAAAAGTCTAGTCTACTAGAATTGATAGGAAAGTACAAAACTTGTTTCTCAACCGGACTTCACGATTTAGGTTTCACTAATCTAACGGAAATGACAATCGAACTCGAGGATGAAGGACCAATTGTATATCGTCCCTATCGTATGTCTTACGCGGATCGTATACTCGTCAGAAATATGATACAAGAAATGTCTGATCACGGTATAATTAGGGAATCGACCTCGACATTTGCAAGCCCAATAGTCCTAGTGCAGAAAAAGACCGGCGAAAAACGCTTATGCGTAGACTACCGCGCGTTGAACCGTAAGACTAAAAAGGAACATTACCCTCTTCCTCGAATCGAGGATCAATTAGACCAACTGGCAGGAAACAAAGTTTTTACGTCACTTGATTTAGCCTCTGGGTATTACCAGATAGCGGTCGCAGAAGAGTCGCGGCATAGAACATCTTTCGTGACACCAGACGGCCAATATGAGTACAATAGGATGCCATTTGGCCTGGTTAACGCACCTTCTGTGTTCCAGCGAACAATTAATAAAATACTACTCGAGGCTAAAATCAAGTACGCCATAGTATACATGGACGACGTCCTTATACCGGCTAGAGATGTTAGCGAGGGTTTACAGCGATTAGAGGAGGTTTTAGAACTGCTAAAAAGGGGTGGTCTAACGCTCAAATTAAGTAAATGCCATTTTTTCCTAGACACCATAGATTTCCTCGGCTTTCAGGTTAGCTCTGATGGCATTAGACCCGGTCAACGGAAAACTGATGCAGTGTCGAAATTCCCGGAACCCAAAAATCACCACGAATTAAGACAATTCCTCGGCCTGTCGGGGTACTTTAGACGCTTTATCGTAAACTATGCGTTAATAGCAGCTCCATTGACCGACTTACTTAAAAAGGATGTTAAGTGGTCATGGGGTGAAAACCAAGAGACAGCTTTCAAAAAAATCAAATCCTTGTTAGTTGATCGACCTGTTCTTGCACTTTACAATCATGCTGCAGAAACTCAATTGCACACGGACGCCAGCAAGGATGGGCTAGCTGGCATTTTGCTACAAGCTAACTCCGAAGGTGTATTCCAACCAGTTTCGTACTTTAGTCGAAAGACAAATGCGGAAGAGCAGAAATTCCACTCGTATGACCTGGAAACATTAGCTGTAATAGCGTCACTAAATCGTTTCCGTGTTTATCTTATAGGTATACCTTTTAAAATATTTACGGATTGCAACGCATTGCGATCGACGTTAGTGAAGCGTGACTTAATCCCGCGCATCGCTCGGTGGTGGGTGCAATTACAAGAATACGATTGTACCATTGAGTATCGACCTGGATCACGCATGTCGCACGTCGACGCGCTGAGTCGCAATCCCGTAGATATAGTAGAAACCGAACCTTCGACATGCCTTGAGGTCCTAGCTATCGAAAATGGTGAACAGGACTGGATTTCGACTGTGCAATCTGCCGATGATGAAATAAAGAAAATTAAAGAAATGCTATCAGACCCTGACTCTAAAAATATATTAGAAATTCATCGTAATTACAAACTAAAAAACAACAGGGTATATAGGATAGTGGGCGATGAGATTAAATGGCTCGTACCTAAAGGTGTTCGTTGGCAGATATTGAAAATGAATCACGACGACGTAGGACATTGTGGCTTTGATAGAACTTTGCAACGCATTCGTAAAAACTACTGGTTTTCTAAGATGCGCAAATTCGTAAAGAAATACGTTTCCTCGTGCCTTGAATGTTTGCATCACAAAACCCCCGGTGGTAAATGTGAAGGAGAACTGCACCCCATAGATAAACCCAGCATACCTTTTCATACGGTTCACGCAGACCACTTAGGTCCTTTCATAAAAAGCAAAAAGGGCAACTGTTACTTACTTGTTTTGGTAGACGGCTTTACAAAATACGTAAATATTAGACCCGTTAGGGATACAAAAACTGCAACTACAATAAGAGTCTTTAAAGACCACATTAGTTACTTTGGAGTCCCTACACGACTCATCACTGACAGAGGCACAAGTTTCTCTAGTTCATCTTTTAAAGAGTTTATAGTACAGACCGGGATTAAACACATAATGAATGCAGTATCGACACCTAGGGCAAACGGTCAAGTTGAAAGATTTAACAGGACAATTCTAGACGCGCTTTCAACATCGACACATGGTAAAGACGACAGAACCTGGGATGAACAAATCTCAGACATTCAATTAGGTTTAAACACAACGACACACAAAACGACTCAAAAGTCACCATCAGAACTCCTCTTTGGGTTTAACGTTAAATGTAGGACTGAAGGCATTTTAAGCGAGATTTTAGAAGATACGGTTAATATAACTTCCCCGGACGCATTAGTTGATGTAAGACAGGACGCAAGTGAGAAAATTAAGAAAAAACAAAGCGAGGATCGGGATAGGTTTAATAGCCGTAGAAAAGCCGCGAGATGTTATTCCGAAGGTGATTTAGTACGAGTTGAAAGACAGGTACCTAGTGACGGACAATCACAAAAACTAGTTGTTAAGTATCAGGGTCCATATCGTGTACTAAAGGTACTCCCCAATGACAGATATATTATCGAAGACACCCCACTTTCACGCAAAAATAATCGTCGTTACGAAGCTGTAGTCGCAATCGACAAAATGCAGCCTTGGCTAAGTTTTAGCAGAGATTTTAGTAGTTGCGAAGAAGACAGTTCAGGCGATGATTAATTAGGAATATAGAAGATACGTAGGAAATGTTCAATGAATCACAAAATAAATAATTGAAAGTAATATATAATAAGTTAAGATATATATAGTAAGATATATAGTAAGTAGAAACTTATTACAGTTTAAGGGTTAATCACTGTTACTTATAGAATAAGAAAATATGTATATATTACCTTGTAAAAAAAAATATAATAATAATTAAATGTAACCTAAATCCTAAATCGAATTAAAACCCTATTAATATTATAAACGTGAAAGTTTGTATGTGTCTGTCTTTCACGCAAAGACTAGGTACTGGACGGATTTGGATGAAGTTTGGTACACGGATGGTTTGTAGCCTGGATTAACACATGGGATAGTTTTTATCTCGATGTCATGTTCCTGTAGGATAATTTTCGAGTTGTAACGGGTGAATCCGCTGGCAGCAGCTAGTACATTATAATTAAATTAAATTAATAAAATACTATGTTATATTATAATAATATTGTTATAGTATGTTTTGAATTCTGAAAATATTGTAAAGATCCAATTTAGGAATTAAGATATGAATTAAGATAAATACTGATTTTTTATATCTATGAAATGTCGTTATGTTATAAGCATTTTGGTAAAATAGTTTATTTATACCTAGAATAACATTTTGTTCATTTTTTTTTTTTCGTTTTTATGTGAAATAATGTATTAGGCAAATCTCGTTTTCGGATCTGATCATATTGTGTGTGCATATAACTCGCGAAGGGTCTCGCGCTAACAGGAAGGCCGAGTTGTAAGCTCATCTATTATTTTAATAATAATTGTGTATATCTAAATCATTGTCTTTGACAATGATGTCATTTGTATAGACTAAAAACAGGAAGTCAACAGTAAAGAAAGTTATTAATTGTTAATGTATATATTTAAGCATTAATTTATTATTATAAATAGTAATTTGTTATAAATGTATTTTTAGAATAATTTAAAATAACTAAACTCTGATATTAAGAAATTAGATGTCAAATTAAGGTAGTGTATTGCCAATGTCGGCGGCCATGCGACATTCGAATCTGAGAGGTGGAGACGAACGGTCATAAAATATTTTTGTAAAGTAATTATACGTGTTATAAAAGTATAGCGATTTTTATTCCCACATTCTGCATATCTGAACTAGACCAATACTTCTTTTCTTGATTTTAATAAATTATAAAAATCTATTAGATTTTTCCCATCACCATCCTCATACTTGGAATAAATACCTAATAACATAATAACTTGAAGGCATTGACAAATCTATAACAGTCAGGGTTACCATTTCTATAATTTATTGTCCTTATCCTGCCAAAAACGTTTTCAAGAGGGTCTTGATTGAAAAGCCCAGGATAAAAATACTTTAAATGGTACTTTGTAAACAGCAAGTTGGCTATCCTTTCAAAGCTTTCCAGAGTCATAACCCAACCATCAAGAGAAGGGACTCGCACATGGTACTCTTTTTTATGATTTTTTGCTTTTTTACTGGCTGAGTCTACTATTCTTATATTTTTATTGTGTTGGTTGCCTCGCACCAGAATTCGAAATGTTGCGAATTCGGTTTTACTGGTCCCCCTCAGCTTGCCTTTTTTTGTGTTGCCTTTAGTTCCATTGACGCTATCGAACAACTTGTCCATAAATTCTACGGCGTCACCTGTTATCTTCATAGTTGCACTAACTTCTTCACCAGCAACCGTTGTATCTGAAAACGGAAGATATGTTTTGAAGTTTGAATGTTATATATATATATATAACTAATTATACATTTTGGGTTAAATAACAAATCTTCTTGAATTAAGAAAAGCAACCGATGTCGCTTAAAACGTTAAATATATTCTCTTCAACGTGCACTGTAAATAAGGCAGTGTATTTATGCATGGCACTTGTTTGCTCGCTGAGTACTTGTGCAGCAACACTAACTTTTTTTTTTTTTGCTGATATTACGTGGTGGTCAGTTAATTTTTTATTCATCCTGGTGTGTCCCAGTTGACAATTTGCCATATATACGGCGAGGATAACATCCCATGTTGCAACTGAACTATTAAAAATCATATTTTTGTTCAAGAAGTTGTTCCTCAACCCTTTCAGCAAATGTGGAGAGTCAAAAATCGCACTTAGCCTCTGTCCCGAGACTTCAATTGTTCCATCTGAAAATATAAATAGGTATATAATAAACAGAAAATATAAAAATATTTTTTGATTATATTACTACTTCATGTTTGTTATTTACCGTTGTGTTCGCCTTTTAAATTTGCTCGGTATTTTCACGCAACCCCTTTAAGCACTACTAAATGTGGTACCTTGGTCACAAACAAGTGCTATTGGTACAAGTCCTGAATTTGCTACCTTTTCAACTACTTCTTGCACAATTCTTTTAACTTCAATAGCAGAAGTTGTGCCCTCACAAAAATAGTAGCAAATAGGTTGTTTCCAGTCAGAACATAGTCCTCTGAGCATGAAAACAAGGGCATGGTCAGCGTAATTCAGGAATGTTTGACCGTCTAAGTCTTTAAATCCTCTTATTTCATCATTTGATTCAACATATGTCAAATGAGTGAGAGGTACCTCATCAAAAACTATAGAGCAAAGTTTTTTTTATGTCCCTATTCAAAGCTCTTCTTTCAATAAGTTGGAATATATTATTGTTGATACCAACACCAAAAGTAATCATCTCAGCCAAGCGGTTTAATGTCCTTTTTGATGGAAGTTTACAGATTTTTTCTAACAATCGATATCCTTTAGGGCTCTCCTTGATAAGAGTCAGTGCCAACAATTTTTCATCGTTTGTAAATCTCACACTTTTTTGCTTTTCATCTACTGATTTTATTTGTATCATTATAAAATTCTGTGCATGTTTATTCATCTTGCTAAAACTGCGTATAAAAGAATTATCTTGACTTAATGTTTTAGCTCCAGCTAGTCTGTCATTGAAGGATTTAGGTATTATTTACAGATAATGCTTGCTTCTTCATCTTCTTCACGAAACATGAGCAAGTCAAAACATTTTTGGCAACAACTAAGCAGTTAAAAATTGTGTGTTTAAAAAGTACAGTAACAGTATTTGTAATAAAAGCTGACTTTTCAAACATCATATAACTTTTATTTATAGAATAAAATAGACTTTAGACAGTTTTTGAAAGGAAGAAATGAATTATTCGTCAAAAAATATAATATCTGGTGTTGGAAAAATCGACTCTTAAATAAATAAATAAATTTATAACTCACTATAATGTGACCAGGAAAAAAGAAATTACTTACGTTTCAGAATAAAATTTTGTTGCAAATAAGATTAAGAAAAAAGAACGCCATCGGCCGTATTACACGATAAATTAATGAGATATAACCATTTATTTTTGTAAAAGTGGTGATTGATTCACTGTGACCCATATTTGGGACAAAGTGAATCAGTGGGTTGGGCACACTAGATAATATGGGGTAAAGTCCGGTCGCGGAGCAAGAAGAAATTCGTACAATGACCTCGTTACTTACTGACAGTGGTCACAAACATTTATGTATAAAGTGCAGTTTATAATATTTGAAGGAGAAAAAAAACTAGCTTATTAAATAAATTATTTCTTTATTATTAATTTTAATAACAAAAGAGAAAAAAAAATCAAAAACCGGAATCAGATTTCTCTGTATCGGAGTTACTGCTTTCCGACGACGACGTCTTGCCTGTCACATGTATTAAAAAAAAAATCAATAGTTTTGGCTATATTATCATTTAGTGTACATAATTTCAATTCCTCTTTTTTTACGTGACTGATGCATTTTTGCTATTTTTCTGCTGATATATTGCCTAAAGCCTCCTGGAGCAGCTTTTTAACGTCTGCCATCTTAAATGACGTATTTTTCCTGGCCACATACCCCTTAACGTTTGCCCACACTAGTTCAATGGGATTCAATTCGCAGTGGTATGGAAGTAATCTCAATACCTCCACACCAACTGCTTTTGCCATCTCATCAACCACATACGATTTGTACTGGGTTTTAACATCTTTCACCTTTTCCAAGAGCTGGACTTTTGTTTCGTTTGTCTCATAGAAATTTGCTTTGATGTAAGCCATTCTTGGATATCTTGCTTTTTCCAACTAGTAACTGGGATTTTCTCCTGGCGTCTTGAGTGGTAACTGGCATTATCCATGACGACCAGTGCGTTTGGCTCAAGTCTCGGTAGCATTGCTTGAAATCAATTTCCGAACTTGACTGCATTCATCGATTCGTGATAATCGCCTGTACATTTGCATTCAAAAACCAATTCTGATTCTGGCACAAATCCTTTTTCACTTCCTATATGCAAAACGATTAGACGGTTACCTTTGGAAGTAGGATTCTTGCACCCGTCGACAAACCATCCAAAAATGCTTGTTTGTGTGACTTCACTGTAGTGTCTTCCCACACTTTGCCTACAGCGTGCCCTGAAAAGTAAATTAATAAATTTATCATAAGTTTAAACATTTAACCACTTAATATTGCGATCATCTAAGGATATCACAATCGCGTCTGTCGATCCTATATCCTTCCTCATATTACAAAGTATAAATATAATATATATATTGAATTTAATCAAGATCAGCTCAGCCGTTTAAGCGTGAAAAGAAAGTAACAGACTGACAGAAAGAGTTACGTTCACATTTATATTTTACTGTCCTTATCCTGCAAAAACAGTTTTCAAGAGGGTCTTGATTGATAAGCCCAGGATAAAAATACTTTAAATGGTACTTTCTGAACAGCAAGTTGGCTATCCTCTCAAAGCTTTCCAGAGCCATAACCCAACCATCAAGAGAAGGGACTCGCACATTGTATTCTTTTTTATTATTATTTGCTCTTTTACTGGCTGAGTCTACTATTCTTATATTTTTTATTGTGGTGGTTGCCTCGCGCCAGAATTCGAAATGTTTCGAATTCGGTTTTACTGGTCCCCTCAGCTTGCCTTTTTTGTATTGCGTTTAGTTCAATTGACGCTATCGAACAACTTGTCCATACATTCTACGGCGTCACCTGTTATCTGAATACGGAAGATATGTTTTGAAGTTTGAATGTTATATATATAACTAATTATACATTTTGGGTAAAATAACAAATCTTCTTGAATTAAGAAAAGCAACCGATGTCGCTTAAAACGTTTAATATATTCACTTCAACGTGCACTGTAAATAAGGCAGTGTATTTAAGCATGGCACTTGTTTGCTCGCTGAGTACTTGTGCAGCAACACTAACTTTATTTTTTTTATTTTTGCTGATATTACGTGGTGGTCAGTTAATTTTTTATTCATCCTGGTGTGTCCCAGTTGAGAATTTGCCATATATACGGCGAGGATAACATCCCATGTTGCAACTGAACTATTAAAAATCATATTTTTGTTCAAGAAGTTGTTCCTCAACCCTTTCAGCAAATGTGAAGAGTCAAAAATCACACTTAGCCTCTGTCCCGAGACTTCAATTGTTCCATCTGAAAATATAAATAGGTAAACATACAAGAAGATAAACTGAAAATATAAAAATATTTTTTTATTATATTACTACTTCATGTTTGTTATTTACCGTTGTGTTCGCCTTTTAAATTTGCTCGGTATTTTCACGCAACCCCTTTAAGCACTACTAAATGTGGTACCTTGGTCACAAACAAGTGCTATTGGTACAAGTCCTGAATTTGCTACCTTTTCAACTACTTCTTGCACAATTCTTTTAACTTCAATAGCAGAAGTTGTGCCCTCACAAAAATAGTAGCAAATAGGTTGTTTCCAGTCAGAACATAGTCCTCTGAGCATGAAAACAAGGGCATGGTCAGCGTAATTCAGGAATGTTTGACCGTCTTAGTCTTAAAATCCTCTTATTTCATCCTTTGATTCAACATACGTCAAATGAGTGAGAGCTACCTCATCAAAAACTATAGAGCAAAGTTTTTTTTATGTCCCTATTTAAAGCTCTTCTCTCAATAAGTTGGAATATATTATTGTTGATACCAACACCAAAAGTAATCATCTCAGCCAAGCGGTTTAATGTCCTTTTTGATGGAAGTTTAAAGATTTTTTCTATCAATCGATATACTTTAGGGCTCTCCTTCATGAGAGTCAGTGCCAACAATTTTTCATCGTTTGTAAATCTCACACTTTTTTGCTTTTTATCTACAGATTTTATTTGTATCATGATAAAATTCTGTGCATGTTTATTCATCTTGCTAAAACTGCGTAGAAAAGAATTATCTTGACTTAATGTTTTAGCTGCAGCTAGTCTGTCATTGAAGGATTTATTATTTACAGATAATGCTTGTTTCTTCATCTTCTTTACGAAACATGAGCAAGTCAAAACATTTTTGGCTGAAAAAAAAAAAAGATTTTGTATAGTTTACAACAACTAAGCAGTTAAAAATAGTGTGTTAAAAAGTACAGTAACAGTATTTGTAATAATGGCTGACTTTTCAAACATCATATAACTTTTATTTATAGAATAAAATAGACTTCAGACAGTTTTTGAAAGGAAAAAATGAATTATTCGTCAAAAAATATAATATCTGGTGTTCGAAAAATCGACTCTTAAATAAATAAATAAATTTATTACTCACTATAATGTGACCAGGAAAAAAGAAATTACTTACGTTTCAGAATAAAATTTTGTTGCAAATAAGATTAAGAAAAAAGAACGCCATCGGCCGTATTACACGATAAATTAATGAGATATAACCATTTATTTTTGTAAAAGTGGTGATTGATTCACTGTGACCCATATTTGGGAAAAGTGAATCAGTGGGTTGGGCACACTAGATAATATGGGGTAAAGTCCGGTCGCGGAGCAGGACGAAAATCGTACCATGACCTCGTTACCTACTGACAGTGGTCACAAACATTTTTGTATAAAGCGCAGTTTATAATATTTCAAGCAGAAAAAAAAAATAGCTTATTAAATAAATTATTTCTTTATTATTAATTTTAATAACAAAAGAGAAAAGAAAATTAAAACACCGGAATCAGATTTCTCTGTATCGGAGTTACTGCTTTCCGACGACGACGTCTCGCCTGTCACATTTATTACAAAATAATCAATAGTTTTGTCTATATTATCATCTAGTGTACATAATTTCCATTCCTCTTTTTTACGTGACTGATGCATTTTTGCCATTTTTCTGCTGATGTATTCCATAAAGCCTCCTGGAGCAGCTTTTTAACGTCTGCCTTCTTAAATGACGTATTTATCCTGGCCACATACCCATTGACGTCTGCCCACACTAGTTCAATGGAATTCAATTCGCAGTGGTATGGCGGTAATCTCAATACCTTCACACCAACTGCTTTTGCCATCTCATCAACCACATACGATTTGTACTGGGTTTTAACATCTTTCACCTTTTCCAAGAGCTGGACTTTTGTTTCGTTTGTTTCATAGGAAATTTGCTTCGATGTAAGCCATTCTTGGATATCTTGCTTTTTCCAACTAGTAACTGGGATTTTTTCCTGGCGTCTTGAGTGGTAACTGGCATTATCCATGACGACCAGTGCGTTTGGCTCATGTCTCGGTAGCATTGCTTGAAACCAATTTCCGAACTTGACTGCATTCATCGATTCGTGATAATCGCCTGTACCTTTGCATTCAAAAACCAATTCTGATTCTGGCACAAATCCTTTTTCACCTTCTGTATGCAAAACGATTAGACGGTTACCTTTGGAAGTAGGATTCTTGGCACCCGTCGACAAAGCATCCAAAAATGCTTGTTTGCGTGACTTCACTGTAGTGTCTTCCCACACTTTGCCTACAGTGTGCCCTGAAAAGTAAATTAATACATTTATCATAAGTTTTAACATTTAACCACCTAATATTGCGATCATCTAAGGAGATCACAATCGCGTCTGTCGATCCTATATCCTTCCTCATATCACAAAGTATAAATATAATATATATATTGAATTTAATCAAGATCAGCTCAGCCGTTTAAGCGTGAAAAGGTAACAGACTGAAAGAAAGACTTACGTTCACATTTATAATAAAAGTATGGATTTAAGTCAGTCAGTAAATAAAAAAAATAAGTCTTACCCGCATTTACCCAAGTTTCATCCATGTAATATATTGGTCACTGTTGCTGTCGGCAAGTTTTCATATTTTTTTAATATTTGATACGCCACAATCCTATGTCATTTTGTCGATTAACCCGTTATTTTTCTTTCGTTTCACATACTTAAACTTCAACCCCCTTATTACAAAACAAGATTTATCTTTAGTCCAGGTTTAAACCATTGAGTCGAGTTTTGAATTTTGAATTTTATTGTCATCTACCTTCAATTCAAAATACAAAAACTGGCTCAATGGTTTAGTCTTTGATTGAATTGAGGACGACATCTACAAAAGAAACCCGCGATTTAGAGAAGCTGTATCACCGGAAGAAAAGCTGGCAGTGACATTAAGGTAAGCAATAAGAAACTTTTTTATAATTTATATGTATTTTGTTATTAGTATGGCAATGTTTATTAATTTAAGTTTAATTTAGGTTGGCTGCACTGGTGTTGTGTCAATGTTGGTATTTGTATTTTATCTATTCTCTTCCGGTCTGGTTAATGTCGGCTGATAGATGTGTGTAACTCAGATGAGATTAAATATAAAAAAAAATAGTGTTCCTTTGAAAGATCTGCATTTTATTTCAACATCAGTTTATGGGCCCAGTCTCATAATCCTGCATTGCGAGTAAATTATCTTCAAGAAAAAAAAGGTCGACGTTACTAGTTACTCATTGGCGGCAAAAAGTGAGGTTAGTCTCACTCGTCATACATACCTACACCGTCGAAAAGAAAACTTGTTAGAATTTGAATTGTATTGTAACAAGGCAGGAATATGGAGAGTAACAGCGTGAATCATGTGAATGTGATCAAGCTGGAAGGTTCTAGGAACTGGAATGTTTGGAAATTCCAAACCACGGTGGTATTGAGAGGACAAGGTTTGCTGGATGTTGTGGAGGGAAAATGTGTTAAACCTGAAGCGGCTGCTGAAAGAACCAGTTGGGAAGGAAAAGATGCTAAGGCACAGTCGTTGCTGGTCACACGGATGGCTGAAGAAGCCATGCTACACATCATCACATGCACGAGTTCGGCAGAAATGTGGCGAAAACTGCAGAGCGTATACGAACAGAAGACAGAAACTAGCATACACATGATACAGCAAAGATTTTTCCAGTATAAATATGAAAAGGGAAGTGATATGTCAGTTTTCTTATCCAAGATTCAAGAGATGCGTAATTTGTTGAAACAAATGGGCGAAGATATCTCCGATAAGTTTGTCATCACGAAGGTGTTGATGTCGTTACCTGACGAATATAAACATTTTGTGTCAGCATGGGAGTCGGCGCCTGATGATAAGCAAACTATGGATAATTTAGTGGCTCGTTTATTAATTGAAGAAGAGAGGGTGAAAGGAAGGTTAGAAGAGTTTCAACAAACTTCATCATCTGCGTTCGTTGTGAAAGATAAAAGACAAATAAAGTGTTATAAGTGTGGCAAAACAGGACATCTTCAAAGTGAGTGTAGAAATAATAAAACTGACAAGAATGATAACGTAAATAGCTGTTTTTATTGTGGAAAGTTCGGCCATTTTAAATCGCAGTGTCGGTTTTGTAAACAAAAACTAAATAAAACTGAAAATAAAACGAAGAACAATGCGTTCGTAGTGTCTACTTCGGTTGGTGAACTGCATACTTCAAAATGGCTAGTGGACTCTGGTGCCAGTGAGGATATGTGTAGAAATCGAGAATTGTTTAGAACATTTACGATTGCAACGAAACAGTCGGTGATCGTCGGTAATGGAGCGACAATTAGTGTTCTCGGCTGCGGACAGGTGGCGGTGCAAGTCTCGAACGGGACCGAATGGATAGATACGGTCATAGACAACGTTCTCTATGTTCCTGACCTAAATACCAATCTGTTTTCGGTCATTCGAGCCACAGACAAAAATTACACTATGATGACAGATGACAGGATATGGAAATTTTACAAAGAAAACATTATCTGTGCCATGGCGGAGAGAATCGGTGATTCATATTATTTGAAAATGCGGTATAAATACAGCAAATACGAGACTGCTAGCACTGCAACATTAGTACAAAACGATTTAAACGACTGGCACAGAAAACTCGCACATCAAAATTTTACGCACGTGAAAGATATTCTTCGGAAACACAATGTTAATGTCAAACAAACCGCTAAACCTGAGTGTGAGAGTTGTTTAGTTGGGAAGATTCATCGTTTGCCATTCGGTAAAAGTGAAAACGTTTCTACAAGGACATGCGATCTGATCCATGCTGACACCTGTGGTCCAATGGAAGAAACGTCTATTGGCGGTTCAAGATACTTTGTCATACTGAAGGACGATTATTCTAACTTTAGGAGTGTGTACTTTGTCAAAACAAAAGATGAGATCAAACAGTGTATTGAGAACTTTATCAATAAAGCAGAGAACATGACAGGAAATAAAGTGAAAGTATTGAGATCTGACAATGGTACTGAGTTTGTTAACAAGGAAGTGAAAAATTTGTTTTCGAAACACGGGATAACACACCAAACATCAGTACCTTATACGCCTCAACAAAATGGAAAGGCTGAACGAGATATTAGAACAGTGGTGGAAGCAGCACGGACAATGTTACATGAACAAAACTTTCCAAAGAAATTGTGGGCGGAAGCAGTCAATACAAAGTCAAAAGTCAAAAATCACTTATTTCAATTAGACCACAGTAGGCACTTTTGAACGTCAAGCAAGCAAAAAAGGAAAAAAGTATATAACAAGAGCTTTAAAATTAAGCGTGTCAGTCTGTCCGTCTGTCCTCTAGTGAAGCTATTTGCTCGTTCCAAAGTGTAGATTCCTATGGAGAAGAACGAGCAAGAAACTCCATGGTTACTCTTTTTCAATCAATTTTACAATACATTTCTTTGTTACATCATTTAGTCGGTTCTGATATGTGAGAACAATGTAACACTAATGTTCAGGCAAAAAGTACGAAAAAGAAGTGAACCTCAAGGACAACATAATTACACAGCCTGGAGCTGACCAGTCCCAATAGGCGGCGCCCGTTCACGAACATGACACGTACACCAGCACCGCCCAACTCAACCATATTATAGGGAATTGGGCGATCCAGTGCCCGTGCCACCGCCAATGAGACCTCTGGGTGAGCATGACAGCTCCCAGCCGACACAAGTACCTATATTCTACAAGTCTTACTTAATTATAATAGGTTACAGGGCACTCACATTTACAAAAACTTAGAAGATCATCAACAATTAACAACATAGTGTACAAATTAATAATTAAAATCAAAAATTCCTCTAAACATCCTGTGGAGTAGGACCAGTTAGCCTCCAAGCATTTTTATCTTGTATATAATCATTTAGTTTGTAGTATGCTAGTTTACATAAATGTTTCTTTATACATAATTTGAATTTGCTTTCATTTACTGGGATTTTATTATAACATTTAACACAGAAACCCAGGAATGACTTATGCACTTTTGCCAATCTAAATAAAGGCTGACTCAATCTATTCCTATGTCTAGTATGATAATCATGTTTGTCAGATACCTTTACAAATAAGTGTAGGTTTTTCCTAACATACATAATGTATTCATAAATAAATTGACTCGGTACGGTCAGAATGTTGATCTCCTTAAACTTTTCTCTGAGAGATTCGCGACGACCTAAGTTATATATAGCTCTGACGGCACGCTTTTGCAAGATAAAGATAGACCCAATGTCGGATGCCTGTCCCCACAACAGAATTCCATACGACATGATGCTGTGAAAGTAGCTAAAGTGAACTAGTCTTGCCGTGCCTACATCGGTTAGCTGACGGATCTTCCAGACAGCATAAGCTGCAGAGCTCAATCGTCCAGCTAGAGACCTGATGTGGGGCCCCCATTGCAACTTCTCATCTACAGTGATCCCCAGAAAATTAGTCTCTTTTACAAATTCTAGTACAGCAGTATTTGTATTGAACAGAACTGGGAAAAGTCATGAAAACGGAAAAACTCCTTTTGAAGTGTGGACAAATAAGAAGTTTGACATTCACCAGTTAAAGGTCTTCGGCTCTGAGGTGTATGTTCATATCCCTAAGGAACAAAGAAAGAAATGGGATAAGAAAGGTATCAAAGGAGTAATGGTGGGTTATGATGATAATGTAAAGGGATATCGAATTTATTTTCCAAATACAAACATCCTGGAGATAAAGAGAGATGTTGTTTTCATGAATGAAAAAGGCAAAGAAGAGAAACTTCAATTGAAGGAAGGTAAAGAAAAGGAGTCTACAGTGGCAATCATCCTCGAAGAAGAGAACAACCCTGAGATCGAGTCAAACCCTGAAAATGAAGTACCTAACTCGGATGAGGCATCAGAAACAATTCACACTAGTAGCATTGAAGATGGATCAGAAAATGAAAGTGACAGTGACTACTTACCGTGTAGTGACGAAGAAAACATACTAGAAGGAAAAAGTCCTCAGAGAGAGGAAATGAGTAAGCGTCAGCGTAAACAAACGTCTTTCTATCAGTGTAATAATGTGCAGTTGGACAATAGTGAGTGTGAACCTGTTACATACAGTGATGCCATGAGCAGAAGTGATGCCAGTAAGTGGAATGAGGCTATTGCTAGGGAACTCCAGACTCTAAAAGACAATAAGACATGGGATTTTTGTGATTTACCTGTAAGTGTAAAGACTATTAGTAGTAAATGGGTCTTTAAGATTAAAAATACAAATAATGTCAAACTGTATAAGGCTAGGCTTGTTGCTAGGGGGTTCGAACAACAGGATAATAATAATAATAATAATAATTCTTTATTTGCATAAAACATGGTATAAATGGTGTTACAATAATTATTATAAAGAGCTTACATGTTTTGCCAAAATTATACTTAGCATGCAAATTTTTCACTTATATGTAGGTAGCATTAAATTTTTTTTCCATAAATTCTTTAAGACAATAGAAATTATTCTTATTCAACCAAGCAAACAATTTATTCTTAAATAATCTAGAATTTAATTTTTTTAAATCACTCGGTATCTTATTATATATACGAACACAATTACATAAGCAGCTTTTACTATATTTAGTAAGCCTGGCAGTATCATCTAGAACAAGTCTATGTGGGTCACGCCGGTTCCTAGGATTAACATCATTGACTGATTTAAACAAAGTTTTATGTTTATTAACGAACATGCATATTTCATAAATATAGAGGGATGGCAATGGTAACAAATTTAGTTTTTTAAATATGGGTTGACACGAGTCCTCCGGATGCATCCCGAACATTGCTCTAATGCACTTTTTTTGAGCAACAAAAGCTCGGTGTATATCTGTGCTATTTCCCCATATTATAAGCCCATAGCGCAGTAGCGATTCCACATATGCACGATAGGTCATAATAGCTGTTTTTAAGTTGGTTACATTTTTTACTTGTTTGAGAGCATATACAAATTTATTTATTCTCTTTGAAGCATTATCTACATGCTCTTTCCAGTTTAAATTCTCATCTATTATTACGCCTAAAAACTTTGTTTGTGCCACTTCTTTAATTTTGGATATGTTTAGTTTAATATTATATTTTGAATTATTACATTTATTAAAGTTGATATATACGGATTTATTAAGATTTATTTTAAGATTATTAGTGTCGAGCCATTGTATTAATTTTTCTATAGTGTTATTTATTTCATTCTCGTGATTATTTATACCATTATTACATTTTTCTGTCGTTATAATAATACTAATGTCATCAGCGAACAATATACATTGGTGATTGGTTATATTAATAATGTCATTTATGTATAGTATGAACAGGATAGGGCCCAGTACACTTCCCTGTGGTACACCATGTTTATTGTGCTTGTATTCTGAAGAAAAAGACACCTTATTCTGACAGTCGTCTATTCTATCAATGATGACACGTTGTAGTCTGTTACTAAGATATGAGGCTATCCACTGAAGTGTAGGACCCCTAATGCCAACTAATTCAAGTTTTTCGAGTAACAGACTGTGGGAAACTAAGTCAAAGGCTTTTGAAATGTCAAAAAATAGCCCAGTGGTCAGATTATTTTTATTGATGTTGGTAACTATAGCCTTTACAAGAGAAAATATTGCCAATGTAGTAGACTTATTTTCCTGGAAGCCATACTGCTCTTTGCTAATTATATGAAATTTGTCGCAATAGCATATTAGTCTTTTATACATACACTTTTCATACACTTTGGACAATATGGGAATTAACGTTATTGGACGATAGTTATTGATGTCAGATTTTTCGCCCTTTTTATATAAAGGTTTGACTATTGAGTATTTCAGGGCATCAGGAAAAGTTCCCGATGCAAAAGATACATTAACTAAATGTGTCAAAATAGGAGTTAATTGATTTGCACACTCTTTAATAATTTTAGTATTAATGTCATCATAGCCCACAGAATTGGAATTAGCTAACGACATTATCAATTGTTTAACCTCGCTTTCCTCCATAGGTTTTAGGAACATCGAGTTGCCGGTTGTTCTAATGTGAGATGATGATTTCATGCTATTCTGGGTACTCGTATGCGTTAAGTTGACATAATTATTATTGAAAGCAGTGGCAATTTCGATAGGATCTGTTAATGTTGTGTTGTCAATTATAATTTTCTCTATGTTTCCTATACAATTTGTACCGTTCATTTCACTTTTAATTACTGCCCACGTGGCCCTACATTTGTTTCCGTTTTTGTGAATATATTTAATATTTGAATTTTTTTTTGAATTCACTATGCATTTTTTTAAAATATTGGAATATGTCATATATTTCATTTTATTATTTGGATTTTTATTTTTATAATATTTATATCGTAGCTTACATTTTTTTCGACAACTTATTTTTAAGCCCTTGCTGATCCAATTTTGATTATTATTACCTTTGTTATTTATTTTTACTTTTACTTTTGGAAAGCAAAGATTGTAAAATAAGCAAAGCAGTTCATGAAATTCACTAAATACATTTGCATCATTTTTTACGTATAATTGTGACCAAGATATATTATTTAGACATTCCTTGAATTTGCGAATATTGTCCGAACTATAATCCCTTCTAAATATGTAGTAAGATGTACGAGTATGCATCCTTTTTTTTATAGGAAAGCTCAACATTTGAGCGGTGTCATGGTCCGAGAGATGGAGAGGCATAACTGACGTAATTGCATTTGGAATATTGCTCAGAATGTGGTCTATGCAAGATGACTTGCGCGTAGGCACATCTATGTGAATTTTCATATTATAGTTGTAGGATATGTCTTGCAGGTGATTAGTGACATTGCTTTTTTTTAACGTGTTTATATTAAGATCACCCGCTATCACTATACGAAATGTCGGTTTGTATTTATGAGTTATGTAGTTCAAAAGATTATCTAATTTATATAAGAACTGGGTAGGATCCGAGTTTGGAGTTCTGTAGACGCAAATAACTAGCATTTTATAACACTCAATTTCTATGCCGCAGGCTTCAAATGTATTTTGGGTTACATATTTTTTAATGAATGATAGATCTTTGAAGGGAATACCTTTTTTTAATAAGATACAGGTTCCTCCTCTTTGCTTTTCTCTGCAAAAGTTTGACGCTAATTCATACTTAAATATTTTGACATAATTCTCATAGCCCTTTTTCACAAAAGTTTCAGACAGGCAAATTACGTCAGGCTCTTTTTGTGCTATTTTTAACTCCTCAATTGTTATTTCTAAAAGTTCCCGTTTTGACAAAATACTCGCTATGTTTTGATGCAAAATATTAAACATTTGGGTTTTAGACACGAAAAAAATCCCCTTTATTTTTTAATATAGGGAAGTAGTAAGGTATTGTACCTTTATTTATAGTCCCGATTGATACTGCTGTGTTTACTGCTCGTATAATTTTATCGCAATTTTGTATACTGAAATAGTAAGGAATTGTTCCTTTTTTAGGCTTACTGTTACTAATGGCTATATTGCTACTTGGTTGATTACGCATTATAAATTGCTTAATATTTCCGGGATATAAGTATTTTTCATCGTAGTCGTTACAATCTATTACATAATTTATAGACTTACAAATCTCTGATAACTTAAAGTTTACAATATCAAGAAAGTAACATTTTTTAAACTTTTTACATAATTTTTCTATGCTATAATTCAACTTAGAAACATTTAAGGAGTTACTATTGCTAACTTTAAGTACAATTATCCTATTATTGTAAAATGTATCCAATAAACCTTCTAACTGTGATAGAACTTGCCCCAAGTTATTATCATTTTCCCCTATACATATCACAAGCTTATCATTCGGTTTTAAAGTTGTTTTTATGCAGTTCTGAATTATTATATCACATTTCGCATTTGGATTCGTTTCCGCAAGGATACCGTATTTTTCATACTTGGTGTTTGATCTTGATTGCAGTAGAGCCGAGGCCAGACCAACACATTGTTGGGTACCGAATATAAATATGGTTTTTTCCAGTCTGTGTTCGTGATTTCTCGGAAACGTGGTCGGATTCAAGACTTCAGTTTTATTTTGTAAGTACTGCGATAGTGTCTCTATTTGTTTGGTCAGAGCTGAAATTTCAAGGTTAGCTCTATCCAACCGTAGCTGTAGATCTTCAATTTGTTTTTTTAGGGATATTGTTTTATTTTCGTAGTTAGCGTTTGAAGAATAAATAGGTGATGATGGGGTAGATGTTGTGCAGTATGCCAAGGAGTGCCTCTTCTTTTTGATACTGCTACGGAAACTAGCGTCTGGCAATGAAGTTGATTGACATAAAGATTTTAACATATTATTTTCTGCAGTTAACTTGTTTACTTGTTTTTGAAGATCATGGTTTTCCAGTAATGTTTTGTCAAGCTCAGATTGCGTGCAATTGAGTTCACCAGTCAATTGGGATATAGTATCTTTCATTTCTGACAATGATATTAAATCTGAGTTCAGATCCGATGATGTTCCATCCAAACTTTTTGACATTTTCGGAGGTGTGTAATCCGATTCAGAAGACGAATTACAGTCAGTAAGTACATGGGAATCGTGGATCTGCGACGCATCTACAGGTTGATGTTTTTCTATTATAATGGCTTGGTTCAGGGGTGGTGTGTTGGCTTTTTTTTATTTCTCAGTGTTATATTTGTTAGGTCGCTGCTAATTGAATTTTTGTTTTTAATACAAGTGACGCATTTCCACTTTTTTTTAGATTCTTGATGCATCATCCTGTATGTCTGTCCTGGATATCCAATACAGTCTGGCTCATATCTATGGTTGCAGACCGAACATAACGCAGTGGTTTTTATATCCACATGTTTTTTGCATTTGTGGCATTCTACAAGCGGTGCCATCTTGCGGCCACTATTGGTATTCTTAGAATCAATCTTCGATGACATTGTGTGACTAATATTATTTGAGTTCAGTTTATTCACAGAAAGACAACAGTGGCTGCCTTTGCGGCGGATAGTGGAACTGATTTTCTCTCGTCGGTAAAACAGGGCAGTGGTGTTGCGTAGATGGTGGCGGCCTTTGCGGCCGATAGTGTAACAACTTTTCCTCGTCGGTAAAACAGTGCAGTAGCAACACGTAGATAGTGGCGGTCTTAGTGGCGGATAGTTGAACTATTTTAGCTCTCGTCGGTAAAACAGGGCAATTTTGTTCGTAAATTTTCTATCCCCCAGTAGATGGCGTTACTAATTTTGATCGCAATCGAATTTTAGCTGGTTTAAATATCCGTTTTTAGGTTATATTGATATTGTATTTTTTATTTAACTGTCTTTTAGTACTTGGTGTTATCACTATTATCAGAACTTGTATTTAGTCTTATGAATTAGGTGTTTTCACAGCACAATTGGACTTTGTCTCCTGAGCCCTGACACAATGTAGTCGTATCGTATTTTCCGGTTTTGCACTTAAGTTTTTATGCACGTAAGTCACCTTTACCACAAAAAAAAACTAAATTGAAATCGCTTCACCCGTTCAGGCTCCAGGATGATACAGACACGTCAAACTTATAACACCGGTCCGTCTTTTTGCATCGGGGGTTAAAAAGATGTGAATTTTGCAATCAACCCAACCCATGAATATACTTAGATATACTTAGTTTAAATGATATTTATGCTCCAGTTGCTAAGCTAGCTACTGTTAGGTTATTTGTAGTAATTGCAACTAAGTATAATTTACCAATTTACCAGATGGATGTCACAGGGGCTTTCTTGTATGGTGATATAAAAGAAAATGTTTATGTTAGTTTACCAGAGAGTTAGTTTACCAGAGCTTATTCTGGAGATAATAATATAGTGAAGTTAAATAAGTCATTATACGGATTAAAAAGTTCACCTAAATCTTGGAACATGAAATTCAATTCTGTAATAACTAAAGAAGGCTTTATAAGGTCAAAATGTGACTCATGCTTGTATAAAAAGTATAGTGGTACAGATAAAATATTTGTGTTAATTTATGTAGATGATTTGTTAATTTTTGGAACAAATGAAAATGAGGTCACAAAGCTTAAAGTAATGTTAAACAAAGAATTTAAAATGAAAGATTTAGGATTAATCTCAGAATTCTTAGGAATAAATGTAAAACAAAATTTTAAAAATGGTACAACTATATTGTCACAAAGAAATTACTTAGAAAATGTAGTTAAAAGATTTCACATGGATAATTGCAAACCCATGTTTACCCCTTTGGACATAAACTTGAATACTAAGCTATTTGATACTGAGTGTGATAAAGACATTGAAGGAACCTGTAGGCAAATTATTGGTTGCCTTATGTATGCTGTCTCAGGCACTAGGCCTGACCTGTGTTTTCCAGTTTCTTTGTTAAGTAGTTACCAAAAGTGAAGTGTGCAAATAGTGTGCTGCTAAGTGCACTTAAGAGAGTATTACGCTATATAAAACATACTTTGAATTTTAAAATAGTTTATAAGTGTAATGATACATTGTTGCAAGGTTATTGTGATGCTGACTGGGGAGGTGATCAGAGGGACAGAAAGTCTACATCTGGATATTTGTTTATGTTTGCTAATTGTCTGATTACTTGGTGTTCTAAAAAGCAATCTTCTGTAAGTTTATCTTCTACTGAAGCTGAATATGTTTCTATGAGTATAGCAGCAAGTGAAGCGTGCTGGCTTGTTAATGTGTTACATGATTTTTATTTCCAAAATGTCAGTCCAGTTAAGTTATATTGTGACAATCAGTCTGCTATTTTAAATGCAAGCACTGAGTCAGTTAAGCGTCTTAAACATGTTGATATTAGATATCATTTCACTAAAGATTTAATTAAAAATAATAAAATTGATGTTCAGTATATAAGTACTTCCGAGCAGTTGACAGACATGCTTACAAAGTCAATAAGTAAGGATTTATTAATTAAGTTTCTAACACAGTGCAATGTGAAATGTTAAACTAAATTGTAGAGACATTTTGCTAAAATGTGTTTAGCCGTTAGAGTAGTTTTATTTTATTAGTTTGTTAAGGGTATAAACATTGAGAAGGGGTGTTATTAGTATGGCAATGTTTATTAATTTAAGTTTAATTTAGGTTGGCTGCACTGGTGTTGTGTCAATGTTGGTATTTGTATTTTATCTATTCTCTTCCGGCCTGGTTAATGTCGGCTGATAGATGTGTGTAACTCAGATGAGATTAAATATAAAAGTAAATAGTGTTCCTTTGAAAGATCTGCATTTTATTTCAACATCATATTTATTTATATATCAAGTTAAAGGATAAATCAAAGCAAAGCAATTTTACTTTAATTGTGTTAAGAAGAACCATCAACCCTCGATTCTTCCATAGGCGTTGTATTTTGCTGTTGGGTGCTAGCGGTGCTACTACCGGTAGTACCTGCATCTAGGTTTTGAGTTGTGTAGCTACTACCGATAGTACCTGCATTTAGGTTTTGAGTTGTGTAGCCAGAAGTTCCTGGTGCAAAAAAATCATCATAGTAACAGTTTCGATTATTTTGCAGTTCTTGTATTTCAGCTTCCGAAACTAAATTAAAAATTCTTGACTTTAAAAGTGCTTGATTATAGGTAGATAATTTTCTTACGGTGTTAGAAATACTTAAAAAAAATTATCCATTTCGTCATTCTGCTTTCCATCTTCATCGTTTTTTTTTTTAATAAATATTCCATTAAAACCGCCGATGCACTTGTTTCTTGCAATTTCTTTCGTTTTGTCGTTTTTGGAATGTCAGGAAACACTGATCTAGATGGATCGTACATAGACACCGAAGATTCAGGACGCTCCGAGATAATTGACGAGTCTTGAGATTCTTCATTATAAGTCACATTGGCAAGAATTTCCGCAGCAGATAAGCTATTTTCATCATCACCATCATCTGTGTTGTCCACTGACGTCACTGTAGACCGTTCTTTATAATGTGGTAATAAAAAAGACATTTCAGTTTGATATTGCCATTTTTTATTAGTATTTATTTATTTAAAAAAGGTACACCAACAGCTTCTGTATATAGCAAATTAAATAAAACAATGATAACATTAGGTTTTGGCCTTATACAGTCGCCAATTACAGGTAACCAGCATTCTCAAAAATAAAGTGATAACCTAGTAGTGTAAGAACGAAACTATCTATTACAATAACATAATTAGAATTATATTAAAAATATTATAACAACATTAGAATTGCAATATAATTAAACAATGAAATGGAACATTAAATTAGAAAATAAGTAGGTAAGTAGGTATAAATGCAAGGAATGAGATCAGTAGGAAATACTTAATTCTACTTAAACTTACATTACATACTAACAGATACATAACTGAGTAAGTGGTGAGGTTCGGGATTCAATATATTATTTGGGTTTTAAAGACTTTTACAGAATCGTGATATATGTCAACATTTGGAACGGATTTTATAAAATAATTCATCTCTCGGGTAAGCCTATTGAGAGGCGAGTTTACTCCTAAATTTGTGTTCGATGCTTTTGTGTGGAATAGGTGTGTAATGGGATATCTAGGTATGTTATGTGGTACTTTAAGACCTATCTGCTCAATTAACTTGCAGCAGTCCAGCTTATTATTGACCAATTTGTAAAGGAACATAAGATCCTGCGTCAGTCGCCGGTTACGTAGAGTAGTCATGTCATAGCGTTTAATACGTTGTTCGTATGGACATCGTGGTGATATATCACCAAAGGTATATGCCAAGTGCTTAGTGAAGGCCCTTTGTATGCTCTCCACTCTTTGTGAATGTACAGCATAGTGCTGGTTCCAAACTACACTGGCAAATTCCAGGTGGCTACGATACTATTTATTTTCTGTCATGATTTTGATGTTTATGCAAATAGGGGTCTTTGCGTTACAGTCTAAATTATTTTAACTTAACGTTACGATAAAAAAGTGAAATACCTATATTTTGTCGTTTACGATGTTTTCCGTACAGCTAGTGCCACGAGAGTTTAGCGTTGACCGTTGAGTGGAAGGGATAGCTGCGCATGGGTACTGTCACGCACGCAATACATATCTCTAAAAAATAATCATTAATATTACTAGCAAAAATTACGTACCTATCTCTTGTATTGTTGTGTGAGTGTGAATAAAGATTTTTTCTGTGAGTATTGTATTTGTTATATAACTTTAGGGGCCAAGGATTAGGCAGGTTCTAATCTTAAAATAAAAAAGAAAAATTTCTTATTATTATTATTTATTTATTATTATAAAAACGTCTCTCATTCCGATCATCTTAGCCTTTATGAGATTGTATAACTGAGGCTTTAAATAAGTTGCGTCATATTGTATGCCTTAACTTGTAAGCCAAGCTTGCATGTCCGCTTTTTTGGAATTCGAGGTTGGTGCGAGATCCCATTGTTTATTATGGTAAGATACGTTATCAACCACAACAACGGTATTGGGAGGTAAGTTAGGCATTAATTGCGTTTTGAGCCATTTCTCATAGTTTTCATAGTTCATATTATCATGATAGTCTTCTGTTTTAGTACCGGCTTTAAAGGTGAGTAACGCATTTGGTACAAAGCCTGCTTCTGATCCTGCGTGGACAATCACAACTCGCTGTCCTTTTGAAATTGGTTTTTTCAGGCCCTCTGTAGGGCCATCGGTCCAGGCTTTTGCAGTAGAGTGTGACGAATCTATAGGATTCATCTGTGTATACGATAGGCCTTCCATTTTGACGATATGTTTTTATTTTTCGTAAATATTCAATCCGTTGTAATCTGATATTTGTAGACTCTATCAATATCTTACGATTATTTTCTGTTTTTTTCCACTTAAATCCTAAGTCTTTAACAATTCTACGAAGACTTGTTTCTGAGCCTTGAAAATTAATATCTTCCTCGAGTTTCCTTTTTAGTTTCCCAATGTAGGAAGTTCATTATTAATTTTGTGAAAATTATGTATACACATTTTTATAACGCCTTGGTTGAAGTTATCAATATTGGTAACCGGTTTAGATCTAGGACGTTTTTTGCCAGGTGTTCTGAACACTGTAATTAAATCGGAACTATTGGCTTGATTGGAGATGGTCCTTACCGTTCCAACTGACGTCTTTGTGGCTTCTGCCGTTCGTTTTTGAATTTTCCCTAATTAACCGATTACACATTTTAATTTCGAAATAATTTCTGTCTTCATGCCTTGTGTCCAGTTTGTATAATCTTCAAATTTATTGTGGTGCTATTCGAATGACTGATTAAAGCATCCGCAGCTTCATCAATCTGACTTTGAATCTGTTTTAAAGAATTTACAATTTCAGCAGTTTCTTTCTTAGAAAAACAATTCACGTCATGCACCATTTTACGTGCCTGTCTTTTTAAAACAATATTTTTTCTAGGCATGTTTACTTAACACAAAACACAACAATAACAAAATCAACGAAAATCGATAACAATTAACAACAATAACAAACAAACAAAAAACACACAATAAAAATCCGCAAACAATTAACAAAAATTACAATTGAATTTAGATCGCGACTGTACACCGAGCGCTCGGGAGACGTGCTATCCCATTCACGTGTTGGGGCATGTGTCGGGAAACTCTTCAATGAATATAGTCTTTTAAAGTTCAAAACGTATATTTAAAAGTTCACAAAATATATTTAAAAGTTCACAAAAATTACATAAAGTTATACGAAATAGGAGAAATCACGAGAACTACGATAAAGTGACCGTTCCCACCGATGTTAGGTAAAGAAAAAGCGGCGATATTGAAATTAGATCGGTAGCTTTGACGTCACGATGTGTTGAGCTTGCGTGTAGGCTTCGCCGTAACACACTTCATATTATTATGAATTACAATAGAAAATACACGTGAAAATGTGTATTTTAATATAAATAATAGTAAATATAACAATAAACCCTCAAAAAATGGTAAACGCACCAATTGCGTTGGTGGCACTAGCAAGTAAACAGTCAAATACAGTGCCAGTCAACGCACCGTTTGCGTTCGAGTTATAAAAGTGTTATGCAATATCAATATTAGACAAGAAATATAAATAAAATAACATTACATTATTTACATTTCTTGTCTATTATTGAAATATCAGAAGATCCAAAGACCAGTATAGTATACTACTCTGTCAAGAAAGTACCGGGAAAAAGTCAATAATACACAAAATGTTTGTTATTCATCTAAATTTATTTTATCAACTTCAAAGTATGCTCCTTCAGAAACGAATTCACTTACGCCAACGAATAATCCAATCATCGAAACTTTTTTTTAACGCTGTTTCCGGAATTGAGTTCAGTGCTCGCCGCGAATTCTCCTTTATGTCTTCTAACGATTGAAAACGGGTGCCACGAAGGGGTAATTTGAGTGTGGGAAAAAGAAAGAAGTCGGCTGGAGCCATATCTGGTGAATATGGTGGCTGCTCGATGGTGTTTGTTGAGTGTTTGGACAAAAAATCGTTTACAATGATGGCCTTGTGCGAAGGCGCATTATCGTGATGCAAAATCCAAGAATTTTCTTTCCACATTTCTGGCCTTTTTCGTCGAATTTGTTCTCTTAAACGCCGCACAACGCTCAAATAATATTCTTTATTTACCGTTTGACCTTCAAGCAAGAATTCTGAGTGCACAACACCGCGATAGTCAAAGAAAACAGTCAACATGACTTTGACTTTTGATCGACTTTGACGTGGTTTTTTCGGTTTTGGTTCAGTTGGAAGGCGCTATTCCGAAGCTTGTTGACTTGTTTGCATGTCAAACTCGTAAACCCACGTCTCGTCACCAGTAACAATGCGTTTCATGAATGTTGGGTCGGTATTGACTCGTTCTAGCATGTCCTCAGCGACTTTCATGCGATTTAGTTTTTGAAGAAAATTCAGGTCTTTTGGGACTAGCCGAGCGGCAACACGTTTCATACCCAAATTATTTGTTAAAATGGTACGGATCGACTCGTGAGATACAGAAAGTTCGGCGGCCGTCTCTCTCAAACTTGAATGAGGATTTTCAGTCACTATTTCCTTCACTTTTGCAGACGTTGATGGCCTACCAGAACGAGGCAAATCTTCCATCACATCTCGACCGCTTTTGAACGCTTTGTACCACTCATAAGCACGTGTTTTTGATAAAGTCGAGTCACCGTAAGCCTTCTGTAACATTTTGAGTGCCTCCGAACACAAAATTTCATTGGCGATGCAAAATTTAAGACAAACTCTTTGTTCGATGTTTTTGTCCATTATGAAATTCGCAATACACACTATTATAAAACTAAAAACAACACTGTTTTTAATATAAATAACAGATGCAACTCAAATTCCGCGCCATTTCAAAACACAAGTGCCTGTTGTGCTACATTTGGCCTTCAAATCTCCACGCTTCTGTTTGCTTTGTACTATGTCCTTACGCGTATTTTTTCTATTGGGTCGTAATGTCCCTGTGCAATAAGTTTTTTGTTTTAGCAGTTTCTCGGCTAGATCAACTGAATTGTAGTAGTTGTCCATATAAACTGAATATCCAGCGTTTAAGTAGTCACCGAGCAAATTCATGACCACTTTCTCGGTATGGTTAACACCACCAACGACCGGATCTGAAGCGCCAGCATAAACTATTTGTTTAAGAATAACTCCATATTCGTCAGTTAAAATGTAAAGTTTTATGCCATAAGGGTGCCGCTTGCCTTTTATATATTGGCGGAAGATTATTCTGCCTCGAAACAATACCACAGATTCGTCTATCGATAAATTTCGGGAAGGCGAATAGATTTGGGCCATTCTCGTATTAAAGTATTGGACTAAATCTGTTATTTTTGCTAGTGTACTATTCGATTCAACATTTTCAAAATGTAACACTCTCAGAATTAAAAGAAACCGGTTCTTACTCATATGTTTTGAAAATATTTTAATATCAAATCAATGGTGCATTTTCCAATAATCGGTTAACCGATTTAATACCCATATGAAACAATAATCCGAAAAAAGTTTTCATCTCGGAAATCGTTATATCTTTCCATAATTTTAGTCTACTATTCGGATGCTTAATCTGGGACACTAGTTTGCCTGCATAACTGTTGGCCTTTGTGACTAACATGCTAAAGAATTCTTCATTTGCTAATAAATTAAAATAATCAAAAGGATCATTGCCTTCTGGCAAAACTTTAAGAATTTTTTGCATCTGTCCAAATTCAATACAAGTTCTAGAACCACAATCATCAGTCCATATTCCATTAGGCTGCACAATATCTTCAGTGTTCAGTGTAATACCTGTGTGCTCATCCACATTTTCACCATTTTCTGAAACTTTACTATCAAAGTCTATATCAAAATCCTCACTTTTGTCCTCCGTAGCAATTTCTAATGCTATAACAAGGTCTTCATCTGAAAGAGGATTATTTGATGTACTAGGGCGTGTCTCTTCTTCTTCTCCAAATATATTTCTCATATTATCAGTAAGATCAGAGTATATGTCATCAGGAGTTCTTTCCTGTTTATTTTTATTTTTTTGACAAAACTGGGATAACTTGAGCATTTTGTTCGATATCAATTAATTTTACTGAGTTATCACTGTCTATTTCCACTCTTTGGGAACGCAATATTTTTATACCTTGTTGTTTACTTTGACCTCCTCTAGTTTTTACACTACGTCGGAAAATATTATTTGTAACTGCTCCAGAATTGACACACTCATCATAAATTTACATTATGGCAGTCCCAGGTCAGCACTGACTCGGCAGTGGACTGAAGTCAGTTACTGACTCAATGTAAATCTGCCTTAAAGTATCGGGGTCCTTTGCTGCCTGAAGGTTTATAGGCCTTTTGATTATGTTTTTGATAATGTGAATAAAAAGCGCTGAGACTTTTACATCTTTGACATCCTGAAGATTTTTTGTTTTCACTAAATCTGTACTTATGGTCACACCGGAGCTTTCCATAGCCATAATCATGGGTTTATATGAATCTGGGAGCCCTGCAAGAAGGAGCGTGCCCAGCCACTCATCATCCACGTGGAACCCAATATTTCTGAGCTTGTGTGCGCAAGTTATTATCCTATTCACATATTTTCTACACTACCACAGCCTTCTAGTCCATTCATTGCTACTTATATTTTAAAAACATCACCTGGATGCCACTTAATATTTTTAATGATAACGATAAAAAATACGTGATTAAATTTATTTTTTAATTAAAAAAGCCCCAAAATAAAAAAAAAACCGGACTAAAATGGTAAACACAACAAATGCGTTGGTGGCACTGGTAAGTCGTAAGTGCCATTCAACACATCGTTTGCGTTGACGTTTGGATGGTATTATGAAACATGTTCTGTCTTGTCAATTACTGACATACAAATAGATAAAGATATAAGAAGTATAAGATTATTGCAAAATAACCATAAAATATAACAAAACTATTTGTGTCCGAATAAAGGCTATTTATTATAGTATTAACATTTCCTACTGCTCCTACTGATATTATAATGAATGAAAATGAATATGATTTTAATGAATTGCAGGTAAGTAAACAATATTTTAGGGGCTAAATAGGTTGAAATTATGGCAAAACAAAAAGAATATAAATGAAGATATATTTATTATAAAAAAAACACATATGCAGATAGTGGAGGCCTTTGCCCAGCAGTGGGACACAAAACCAAACTAATTAAAAAAAAACATGAAATTAGTAATTGTGTTACTCTTTAAAACAATCTTTTATACAAAACCCATATTGTTCGGGACAAGCGGGACAGAAATATGAAGTGTCTTTTCGGTTTTTTTTGAAATCCAGCACTGCCTACACCGGCGCCGTAAAATTTTTCTCGTTGTGCCATCATTTTTGCGAGAACATTGCAAAAGAACGTGCACTTGTTGTTTTGTAACTGAACTTCGTCTTGTAACTGTGTCTTCTACGTCACTATTTAATAGTTTCATTATGATTTCCATCCTGTAATCATAGTAACTTTTCTCTGTCGCAAAAATGTTGTGCAGCGTGTAGGAATTATATAGCATTTGCTGGAACACGTTCACCCCTAACTTCTTGTATCACCGTATGGTCTTGTGCGCACATGAGTAGTATGCCAGCATTTGATCTTGGTGATCTATACCACCCATGTATCTGTTATATTTTACTATAACTTCAGGTTTCGAAACCGTTTCACCGCGTCGATTCGTAACGCTAGTTATGTCAGATCCATGTTGTGATGAAATCATTAGAACGTCCCGCCGGTCTTTCCACTTCAAAACACAAATACCACTATTATTGAATTTCGCTATGGATTCGCCACGTTTCAGTTTTCTTTCTAAGACCTCTTTTGGATTGTTTTTTCTATTGAAACGTAAAGTACCCGAACAATATGTTTTAAGAGTCAATAATTTCTGTGCAAGATTCACTGAATTATAAAAATTATCCATATAAACGGAATATCCCTTGTTCACATAATTAGATAGTAAATTCAAAACAACTTTTTCAGAGTGATTGGCACCTCCCAGTAAAGTATCAAAAGCGCCGGCATATACAATAGTCTTCATAACTACTCCATATTCGTCGGTTAGGATATAAAGTTTTATACCGTAGGGATGCTTTTTGCCCTTGAGATATTGACGAAATATTATACGACCACGAAACAGAACCATTGACTCATCTATAGCCAGATTTTTAGACGGATAATAAATTTCTTCCATTCGCTGGTTAAAAAAGTGAATTAAACTATTTATTTTTGACAGCATATTATTGGACAAGTCGTCTTCAAAATTTAATGATCTCATAATTAGCAAAAATCTGTTTCTGCTCATGTATTTTGAAAAAGCTGGTAAATTAAACAATGGATGTTTTTTCCAGTAGTCTGTAACTCGGTTTATTTTGATAGTTCCCATATGGAACAAAATGCCAAAAAATGTTTTAATTTCTGGAACAGTTACGTCTTTCCATAGCCTCATTCTGCTTTTAGGATCCAGTACATTCAATAATAACTTAGACGCGTAATTATTAATCTTTATGACTAACATAGTGAAAAATTCATCAGTCGCAATCAATTTAAAGTATTCGTATGGTTCATCTGTTTCAGGAAGTATCTTGAGCTGTTTTTCGTGTCCATCAAAATCTATAGGTACTATAGAAGGATCACGTTCAGTTTTCCATTCATCACTAGCTAATTGTGATATTTCGTTAGAATTTATATTATCATCTTCACACACTTGCGTCGCATCTTCATTCAATTGAGTCGCGTCTTCACTCGCGTCAGAATATAAGCAATCATCTGATACATTTTCCTGACTATTTTCTATTTCTAAGTCGTCTTCTTCCAATTCCAGCAACTTAATAAGGTCTTCTTCAGTTAATACCTTTTCAGAAGTTCGTTTTGCTGTCGGTTTTTCTTCTTTATCTTCCCCTTGAAATATATTTCTCATTTCCTCCATTATGTCACTTTATTATCCTGTAAGACTACTCTTTGATTTTTAAGTATTTTAATACCTTTATTTCGTCTTATACCTCCTCTTGTTTGAACACCGCTTCTTAAATAGGTAAAGGTTTCGTTGACTGGAGGCGAATATAAAAAAGGTGAATGTTTACTAGTGGAAGGTTGAGGTTCTATTAGTACATTTGAATTGCAGTTTGATGGTTCCTGACTTTGAAGAGATGTTTGTTCAAAATGATGCGGACTAGCTGATGAAGTTGAAATTACATATGAGTCATCCCTATCTTTACATACAGAATGGATTTCCTGAAGGTTTATCGATGTACAAGATTCATCGGCAAGCAATTCTTCAGCAAATTGATTAGAAACATTACATTCTGATCCAGGGAAAAGTGATCTAGCACGCTTTGATCTTTTAGACGGTTTACTTGCTTTACGATCTGTTGTCACGGTTTCAAATCTGAAAAATAACAAAATTAACAAAAATAAAAATGTATTGTTTATTTATGATGTAAATCGGTACCTATAATTAAAATACTAACGCTTGTGGAGACGGTATTTCATGAATTGTGTAACGTCGTCTCGGTGTCATGCTACTGAAACAGATCAAGATCCATCATTTAGGAGACATTTATCGATTACATATTCAAATAATATTATAAAAAAATATTTTAACACGCAAAATAATTATTTTTATGATTATTTCAATAATCACCAACCTCTTGTTACTATTAGTTACATCTTCTTCCTTTAAAGCTAACTCTAATAAATGATCGCTTCTTCGTTTCGTCGTTGAAATAGGTACCTACTGAAAACCAAATTTGTTATTTATTATATTGCCATTTAAGATGTGCGAGGTAGCTAAGCTAACGCGCTGGATCGTATCGTACTGCGTAGCCGCACGAGTAATCTAGATTCTTTAGCATGCATCTTAAGCACCCATTCTTATCTAGCATCCTTAGCACTTAAATTGGTATGGAAAAAAATTGCTTTGTTAAACCCTGTTCCACTAGAGAAATCCTATTGGTGTAAATCAGGCAATGTAGCTTAGCATAGCTCAAAGTGCTCGAATCATAGCCTAAAACGAAAATTTCTTTCACCGCAATACCAAGGCATAGTGGTTTAGTAAACAAAATCAATCAGTTCCGAAAAAACATGCCATAAAGAAAAACTTTTCTATTTTGCGAGCCACATCGGGAAAATATCTAAAATATAATGCTGACTACCATGCATTTATTTTAGTACTTGGTCACAATTAGTTACAAAAAAAAAACATTCATCGGCAGGATAGTGTTCATAGATAGCAAAATTACATATTATGCACCAGAAAAAGTTGCTTAAAAACAATTTTTTTAACATTTCGTCTTCATTGGTGAAAATAAAATGTTGCAGCAAATACAAATTTGTACTGTTCCCACAACCAAAACATACGTCACGTTTTATAAAATGCGTTATTGGCCATGGCCATTTTAAATTTTGTTGCCAATACAAATAGAAGTCTGTTCGCTCGAAGTAATCATCCACGTCCAGAAGGATTACCATTGTAGATAACGTAATTATGTAGCAGTAAGTATACCTTTGTATATTCTTCGTAATTCTCTGAAAATGACCTGTAACAAATAGTAAATAGTAGATAGTTAATTCGAATATTTTCTGTACATCTACTCAAAACGTAGGTACAAATAGACAACATACTCGTACATTGGAAAAGAATCTGGATTTCTGATTTATATGCATGCATACATATTTTTTTATATATTTATATTTTGCTTTATATGTATAGGTATTTAGATATATAAAGACAAACCATAAAATATGTAAATACGAAAAAATAGACTCATACATATGCTTCAATTTCTCAATCCATTACAAAACATTTCGTAACGAATATATCCTAACTCCAAGACAAAATAAAAATGTGGGCATACATTTTGGCGTGATTTTTATGCATAAAACCATCCGAAAAAGATCTTTACTGCTATGCCAATGAACGCACCGTATACGTGCATGTGATTTTATTATAAAAATACACGATGAAACAGCAAAAAAAAATGATAAAATTAAGAATACTGCTTACCTTTATCTCTTAATCCAAAAATATTCAATAAACAATCAATGAAACTTCAGTTATGCGGATATTAAAATAGACCTTCACAGCACCAACCGTTTTTTTCCTTACCAAAACAAGAATGGCAGTTTGAAGTAAAAACCAACAGTGTTTCCAAATTCAAAAATTGTTTCTAGCCGTGAATGTTACCAAATATTAAAAGAAATTTCTACCATTTTTATGTAATGCCAAAAAACTTCCTAAAGTACACTCAACGCATATGGTACGTTGGTGGCATGACGTAGTAATCTCGATCAACGCAAATGGTGCGTTGGAACCAATGAATGGGCTAGATCTGTTGTAATTAGCCCTTAAGATAATTTTATTTTCTTAATCAACAAATTATTTATTAATTAAACTTTTAGGACGTATTGAAGAACATTTTACGAATAAGTTACTTTTTTATTCATCATTAAAATTACGTAAATAGGAAGTAATTGTATTATCAGATTGTGTATGGTCTGGCTCTACTGGTGATGAAAATTCCATTGATGATTGAGTGTGTGGTTGAGTGTAAATGATTTGAGTGTGTGGTTAAGTGAAGAGATCTTGAGTATGTGGCTGAGTGTTAATGACTTGAGTGTGTGACTTAGTGGAAAGGTTTTGAATTTGTGGCTGAGTGGAAAGGTTTTGTATGTGTAACTGAGAGGAAAAGTTTTGAATGTGTGGCTGTGTGGAAAAACTAGTATTTGCAAAGTCATCATATTTTATTACAGTGTGTGATATAGTTAAGCTACCCATTTCAGCCAAGAACAGAGTGTCATTAATTATTTTTTCTGCTATAATTCTCTGTTGTTTTGATAACTCTTGTAGTGTCATCCCAACATTTTTGCCAAAGACCACAAAAAATTATCGGGTGGTTTAGGCCTTTTAAAATGTTCATTTACGGACTGAAGTACGTCTTCAGTTAATGATTTTTTTTTTTAGTTTGGCCGAACACGACCCTAGATTGATGTAGCTCGTTCGCTGTCAGAACGGTTTGCCGGGGTCGGTGTATCTGATTCGTTGACGGAATAGGCCAGTGTTGGTGTGTCTCGATCGCTGTCTGGACAATTGTAGCTCATTGAGCCGATGCCGGTGGTTGACTGCGTCTGTAAAATAGAAGAACTATTATATTCCTGAAATTACTATACTAATCATGTATACATTTTGTTACAGTTTCCAAAAACAGAAGAAGAGTGGAGAATAATAGCGAGAGAATTTGAGCAGAAGTGGAACTTTCCTCACTGTTTAGGTGCTATTGATGGCAAGCACGTTGAAATCGTGCCCCCAAGCAACAGTGGCTCGTTTTATTATAACTATAAACATAGTTTACGTAAACATCGTGAGGAAAGTAAACATCGTGAGGAAAGTAAACATCGTGAGGAAACCTGGACTTATAATTTCTAATTATAAGTTTGAAATCACCAACCCGCATTGAGCAAGCGTGGTGATTAATGCTCTAACCTTCTCCGTGTGAGAAGAGGCCTTTGCTCAGCAGTGGGCACTTATAGGCTGATGATGATGATGATGATAAACATAGACACAGTATGGTATTACTAGCAATCGTTGATGCAAAATACAGATTCCTGTTAGTTGATTTTGGGACAAATAGAAGGGTGATAGATAGCGGAGTATTGTTGAATACAAAATTTTATGAAAAACTTGAAAAAAAGCGTTAAATATTCCTACAGAAGAAAGGTTATTTAATAGTCCACGAATACTGCCAAATGTATTTGTAGCTGATGACGCGTTTCCTCTAAGAAATGACATGATGAAGCCATTTCGGCAATATGACTTAGATAGTAGAGTTAAGAAGATATATAATTATCGGACATCGCGAGCACGCCGTATAGTCGAAAACGCTTTTGGTATACTAGCGGCGAGGTTCAGGATTTACAGAACACAAATGAATATGTCGCCTGAAACTATTGGCTCAGTCGTAAGAGCAACCTGTGCTTTGCATAATTATTTGATGTCATCATCGCTTAATTCCTACGCTACTTCAGAATGTTTCGATAGTGAACATTATGAGGAAGGTACGATAACGTCAGGATTCACAACAGAGGACTCAACACTTGAACCATTACAAAGAACTACACAAGGCCGTACAATTCAAACAGCAAATCAGATAAGAAGTCAATTTATGACGTATTTTGTAACTGAAGGGAAAGTTCCTTGGCAAGACAATTTTGTTCATTAAGGGTGTTTATTCCGTCCACTAGCGCCGCCAATAGTTTTTATTAATCGTGGTAAATTTAAGACACTTAGATAAAAACCGCTCTGCAGTGTTCTGTATGTAAAAAAAAAACTGGCGGCGCTAGTGGACGGAATGTACCTTCTTAATGTCAAAATACAGGACTTATGTATTCGAGTAATATAATTAAGCAATAAATATTTTTTCAGAAATAAAAACTTACCTCATTTTCGTCATCATCTATATTCGATGTAGATGGTCTCGGTACTTCTTGATCATATAAAAAACTTAATAACGCAAAGTACCATAAACGAGGTTTATAAATTTCGTCAGTCCCTGCTCCAGATTTACACGATTTTTTTATTTTATTGAGCTCTTTTTTATATGTAGTTCGAAGATTATTAATCTTCTTAACCACTGTATCCCTGGTGGCATTTGGATCTATGGGTTTGTATTTTCGATTAGCCTGCCGTAGGCGGCATTTTTTTTGTAGCGGTCATCGTAATCCTTACACGTAGTCTTCCAAAGGCAAGTTTCGTTTCTGTAGCTTTCTATAAAATCTTTAAGTTGTTCGCGGTGTCCAACTCTTTCGTCATCCGACATGTTTCTGTGAAAGCAATCTGCACGTGCGAACACTAGCAAGCTCCGTGAAGTACTGCCGAACTGAGCGATCGCCGTCCACACGCAACGATAAAACTGTGCAAATGTAATCGACAACGATTTATTTGATAGAAATTGCAACTGCCACCGACGTACGATTATCGACAACGATTTTTCATACACACGATCGATAAAACTGCGCAAACTGGTCTGCACAGATTTATCGCTACGATAAATCGTTATGTATGAGTTACGTAGTATAAAATATGTTTAATTCGTCACTGTTATCTGATTTTTCATAATTGTCTAACTCTTGTTCTTCTGGGACATTTGATTGAATAAAAGTCTCGAATTCTCGTTGGTGTTCAGAAATAAATACTTCTTCTACTAGTTCTTTAGGGGCAAGATTTTTCTTTGCTTTGATTTCTCATAAAATTTGCGGTTTTCCCAACTTATACGGACATCAGATAAAATCTTAATTTTAGGAGATCTGGTTACAGTTGAAGACGTAGTTGTATTAGGTATAGGTGAGAGCTGTAAATCGATAGGACCCTCTAATGATTTAAATTTTTTTAAAACGTCTGATTCATCTAAATTTAAATTATTTAAAATTGTAGACTTATCTATGCTACATATGGATTGGTTGTCTTTGAAACAAGTGACTTCGTTTTCACTACACTGATCACGAGATTGACCACATTCTGTTTCACCGTAGTAATCTGAATTGAGATAACCTAAATGTTTATTGTGTTGGCAAGGGATAAAACAATCTTGACATTCAAAACAACTAAGACTGCGCTAAGTTATAGTTTTTTTTATTATCAGCAGTCCATATTATTTGATGAACTTTCATTGTGCCTTTAAAACCTGGTATATTAGGCGGAATTATTTTATCTTCAATATCGCGTTCAGTTATCATATCAAAGTATACGTTTGGTATATTTTTAGTAAGTAAAGCCCAGAAGTCTTCATAAGTACCAACATCACCGCCATATTTGACAAAATTACCAGCAGTGCGTTTAACCACTGCTCCTATACCATCTGGAGCCCCTTTTCCGTGACCGGACTCTTGATAATTCCATGTCACTCGACGTATATTTGGGTTAATATCTTCTAATTTAGTTATCATATAGAATATAGTTTTATTCCTATATTGGCTGGATGGTGAATCAGATAAAAAATGTACTGTTTCATAAGGCACTGCAGTTTGCGCCATCTTTAAAATGGGGCATAAGTGTGTGTGTGTAATTGTGCAAAACGGTTTGGTCCGAAATACACCTGCGTCACTATGCTTGTAATAAAGAACTCCGGTGTGTAAAGAAACTTGTTCTCTACTTCCTCCAAAGTGGAAAGATTGTATCTCCTCATTATATTTTAAACAATAATTCTCACTAAAATCTACGTGCACTAGTATCTCATGGTCTCTCAAATTTTGTTTTAGTTGCTTGATAACTTGATACTGTATAGCCTAAGAGCTAGTGAAAAGCTACCTATATGTATTTGACCAGACCTGGGTTTTTGTACATTGAGGCCCCTATACCTACCATACATGAGATGGGGACCCACTAAACCCAGAGTGGTGGACGCGGCGGGCGCTCGGGTAGGACAGGTAGTGATTTATAGCAAATTTTAAATTCATTTGACAACGTCTGCCGTTTAGCAATTTAAAAACATATTATTATTATCCTTTCCACTCACGGGACCATAGGGTCCCGGACTTTTGGAAGGCGTACGAGGGGCCGAAGCCAACTCGCAGAGGCCCTTTGAACAACTTTAATATAAGTGAAATGGGACATCAGCCGGCAGTTATCCCTGTATGCACTATGAAAGTGCACCCAAGGACAATCCCCGGTTGATGGAGGACTATTGCGAAATGTGGTAAAAATTAATAAGGTTATGGGTATGGGTTGCTATGGACTAGTGGATGAAAACTATGGAAATACTATGGCCCCTGCCCCTGACCAATATTGATACATACGGATAAACAGGCAGGGGGTGACTGGCAAACTCAATTAATGGGCCCCCGGAAACGGCCGCTAGCATGTAGCGACACGGGGGCAACATACGTTGAGCTGCTTGGGGAAGGAGAGGCATCCCACGGCTATCAGAGCAATCCCGGAAGTACGGTCAAGACCCCTACCAGCATCTTACTGAGATACATCCTTCCCCCGAGTCTCCTTCAACTCCTACTCTTGCGAATCTCCACTCAAGCCAGCCAATTAAGGCAAGAATGAGGTGAGAGGGCTTGTTCCTCATCAGTGTTCACTCCAGCTAGTCACTAGGACTAACCGGAGAGAGAAGAGCAAGACACCTCCCGGGAGTCAGGTCCGTGGGGTCGCCACTGCCCAACAGCTCGCCACAAGCTGCCTTGAATTATTATTGGAAAATGACAATGGGAGATCATTATCACGCGTTTAACATTATGGCAGACAGTTATGAAACCACTAAAAAAAATAAAATTTTGAAAGTAGTTGACCAGATCTGCCATTGATATATTTTGTTTATTAGGGTCTTAAAAACCTATGTTCACCACGGCAGACGTTTTCATTGACTACACACTCCAGCAGATAACAAGACTTAGCTACTACCCGGTCAGAGATGTATATGGATGTCGTTCTCTGTCTTACATCAATGATTAACTTTATAAATGTTTTTATAGTATTTAATATTAAATTTTATAAATTGTAGAATAAAATGTATAAGTTTAATAATTAAAAAATAAATACATTTCGCAAGAATCTCCAACATTGAGGTTGATTGCAGATAAGAAATAATCATTCAAATGTTAATATTATTTTGTTCTTTTTTATTCATTTAAAACAGTAATGGATTCTTTGATTCAAATATATTTGGTAAAGAATTATTTATTACAAAATTTACCAGGGATTTTGGTGATTAAGTCACTCACAGAAGTAGGAAGTTGGTCTCCTTCGAACTATTTAAATACAAATTTATCGTCTTGTTCCATCCAACCGTACTCTAATGGATCCAATGTGGTAGGTTGCTTTTTATAAGCATTTTTCCAAACAGTTGAAATATAATGGGCTCTTAAAAATTGCTGGTAAAGCTCACTCTTACACGGTGGTATTGAACTTGCATCAAAATTTTGAATTTTCTTGCTAAAATTACTATGAGATGAAACAATGAAACAAGAACTTAGAACTAAGAGAAGAGAAGAACTAGAAAATAATATTAATTTATCAGTTTTTACAGCACTACAAAACTACACTTCACTTCTTCTATTTCATTCGACATCGTGTAAAATATATTAATCAAATAAATGTAAAATTAACAAAAATAAATAAAGCAATATTTAATATTTTATTACATTCACAAAACACTAAAAACACGAAGCAGTTGTATGGGAGTCCACAACTAAACTAAAAACATCTGACAAAGACCGTTAGGAAAGGGAGCTTAACAGAGCCCTCTCAGGTATAAACCCTGAATTCTTTGAATGCTAAATAACTATAAAAGAAAATACTGTAGGCTAGAATTAATACAATAGTAACACATAGGAAAAAAAAGATAGCTACATAGACAGTCTATGCATACATCTCTGACCGGGTAGTAGCTAAGTCTTGTTATCTGCTGGAGTGTGTAGTCAATGAAAACGTCTGCCGTGGTGAACATAGGTTTTTAAAACCCTCATAAACAAAATATATCAATAGCAGATCTGGTCAACTACTTTCAAAATTTTATTTTTTTTAGTGCTTTCATAACTGTCTGCCATAATGTTAAACGCGTGATAATGATCTCCCATTGTCATTTTCCAATAATAATAATAATATGTTTTTAAATTTCTAAACGGCAGACGTTGTCAAATGAATTTAAAATTTGCTAAAAATCACTACCTGTCTTACCTGAGCGCCCGCCGCGTCCACCACTCTGGGCTTAGTGGGTCCCCATCTCATGTATGGTAGGTATAGGGGCCTCAATATACAAAAACCCAGGTCTGATCAAATACATATAGGTAGCTTTTCACTAGCTCTTAGGCTAGTACTGTTATGTTTAAATTGTGCTTAAGAAATGTATCTAACGATGACTCTAATTTGTAAATAACGTTTCGCGGATAGTCTTCAAACCTTTGTTTTATAGACACTACTTTAATCTTTTGTTTTCCATCTTTTCCTGTATACGGTTTTTTCTCTAAAACCCACTGATGAAATATATTTTTTTTATTATTTTTAAATTCGTGATAGTTCAAAACGTCATTTGCGCAGAATTCACATGAACGTTCGAGACATTTTTGCTTTACATCACAACAGAGACTATTTATAACATGAGTTCCTGAACTTTCAGATATAATTTGGGCAGTTTTAAGAGCTTTAATTAAAAGATTAACATTAGAATGTAATTTGCATTGACAAGTGTCTCGGTCTACTTTAGGAAAGACTACCCAATAGGGTCTATACTTACAAAAGGACGAATAGCTTACACTACATCGCTCCTTTAAAAATTTTTCATGCAAGTTCTTTAAATTATCATTCAGGTAACGCTTCTGTTTCTTCACTCCATGCTTTTTTATAAATTCCTTTTTCTCTACTGTTTGTATCATCTTCAAAGAAGGAGTGAATTTTATTTAACAATATTTGTTTATTATCCACAGTAGCTGTTTTCTTCTTTCTTCGGGAAAATGGCAATTTATGAAGTAACTTGTATTTCCTTAATTTTGTATCATCTTTAATAACCGTGTCTACAAAATTTCTTTTGTCTTTTTTAGTCATTGTTTTATACTACTCTGTCAAGAAAGTACCGGGAAAAAGTCAATAATACACAAAATGTTTGTTATTCATCTAAATTTATTTTATCACCTTCAAAGTATGCTCCTTCAGAAACGATACACTTACGCCGACGAATAATCCAATCATCGAAACTTTTTTTAAACGCTGTTTCCGGAATTGAGTTCAGTGCTCGCCGCGAATTCTCCTTTATGTCTTCCTAACGATTTAAAACGGGTGCCACGAAGGGGTAATTTGAGTGTGGGAAAAAGAAAGAAGTCGGCTGGAGCCATATCTGGTGAATATGGTGGCTGCTCGATGGTGTTTGTTGAGTGTTTGGACAAAAAATCGTTTACAATGATGGCCTTGTGCGAAGGCATTATCGTGATGCAAAATCCAAGAATTTTCTTCCCACATTTCTGGCCTTTTTCGTCGAATTTGTTCTCTTAAACGCCGCATAACGCTCAAATAATATTCTTTATTTACCGTTTGACCTTCGGGCAAGAATTCTGAGTGCACAACACCGCGATAATCAAAGAAAACAGTCAACATGACTTTGACTTTTGATAGACTTTGACGTGGTTTTTTCGGTTTTGGTTCAGTTGGAAGGCGCCATTCCGAAGCTTGTTGACTAGTTTGCATGTCAAACTCGTAAACCCACGTCTCGTCACCAGTAACAATGCGTTTCATGAATGTTGGGTCGGTATTGACTCGTTCTAGCATGTCCTCAGCGACTTTCATGCGATTTAGTTTTTGAAGAAAATTCAGGTCTTTTGGGACTAGCCGAGCGGCAACACGTTTCATACCCAAATTATTTGTTAAAATGGTACGGATCGACTCGTAAGATACAGAAAGTTCGGCGGCCATCTCTCTCAAACTTGAATGAGGATTTTTAGTCACTATTTCCTTCACTTTTGCGATGTTAACTTCAGTTGCAGACGTTGATGGCCTACCAGAACGAGGCAAATCTTCCATCACATCTCGACCGCTTTTGAACGCTTTGTACCACTCATAAGCACGTGTTTTTGATAAAGTCGATTCACCGTAAGCCTTCTGTAACATTTTGAGTGCCTCCGAACACGAAATTTCATTGGCGATGCAAAATTTAAGACAAACTCTTTGTTCGATGTTTTTGTCCATTATGAAATTCGCAATACACACTAGATACTATAAAACTAAAAACATCACTGTTTTTAATATAAATAACAGATGCAACTCAAATTCCGCGCCAAAATGGAAAACAGTTATGCCAATCTAACAACAACAAAAAAAATTAAAATTCGAATTTGGAACCATAAAAAAAACATTCATTCCCGATACTTTGTTGACTGAATGTAGGTATTTTGCAAATTTTGGGATATAGTTTTACTGAAAAGCAGTTGTTTTTTTAATGCTTCCTTTTTATCTGGTCGAATTTCTGTCAATACTTCATCTACCTTTTTTTCTATTGTATCACAGACTTTTTGAGTTATATTACTTCTTTTACGTAATACATCTTTTTCTCTTTCTAGTTTTTTAATCCTACCGTTCAATATCTTTACTGTCTTCATATGATTATAACGTATACGTCTTAAAATATTATTAAACTTAGCTAATTGTGTAGATTTACTATGCTTGATTGTACTTGGTCCTGGTTCAGCTACCGTCAAAGGATCTGGTATTTGGGGCTCCGCATTAACACAAAAATTTGACTCACTCTGGGGTGGTGAGTTTTCCACCAATATTCTCTCTAATGTCTTTGCTTTTTCCATCTTTTTTAGATAGTTTTGGGATTTTTTCCGCCAACGCTTTCGTTGTTCCCTTTGTGCTCTAGGAGTCATGTCTTTAATGCTACAGATCTTATTCTTCTCTTTTCTCACTAAGTACTTCTTCTCTTTCTTTTTCTTTCTGTAGGGAAAACAACTCAGGATTGTTTTTTATTTGAGCATATTTTTCTCGTTTGCGTATTCGATCTTTAGCTAGTTTTTCTTCTCTTGTCAACTTTTTACGAGTTTTACCCATAGTTATGCTGAAATTTATAAAATTTATACTTAATAAATTATAAGAAAAAACATGTCTCATATAGATAATACACATAGACACTATACATACTGGAACACAATTATTTTTAAATAAAAATAAGAATTTTTCATTTCCTTCCAAAACTGTTCATTACCTTCCCGCAAAAAAACGGACGGAACGGAAGGTAATGCAGAGGAGATGAATGAAAAAATTAACAATTCATATTGATAACTTCGTTGTAGAATACATTTAAAATTTGATTTTAAAACAGGACGAATATGGCTTTATTTGATAGACATGTTACGTATTTACAATAATATACTAATTACGGTACCTTGTAAAATCGAAGGATGGTGATGAGCTAATTTATAGACGAAACACTGGTTACACTTCGAAGATCGTTAATAATTTTATCCACAATACGCGCACGTCCACTCCTCTCTGTTACCAGGGCCGACTGACAAGTATAAACCCGTTTTGACGGTTATCGTATCGGAGACCGTTTCGTATTCTCTTAAATCAAGAAGTTTCTGTGCACGGATGGTAATGAATTTTTTTTGTGACATTTTGTAAAAGAACCTTTTTACATAAATAGATTACAATAAATTTAAAATAAAAATACATAAATTGTAGTTTAGGCCTTTAGCTTTAATATTGCGTATTAGTTGTAGTCATAATCACAAATGCAGAAAAATAAACATCGAAAGACCTAGCGAAGTGCCAATTTGGAAACGGAGAGGAATTAAATGATCAGAAACTAGAATTTGTAAAAGAGACTACTTTCCTGGGGATCACTGTAGATGAGAAGTTGCAATGGGGGCCCCACATCAGGTCTCTAGCAGGACGATTGAGCTCTGCAGCTTATGCTGTCTGGAAGATCCGTCAGCTAACCGATGTAGGCACGGCAAGACAGTGTAGTTTAGCTACTTTCACAGCATCATGTCGTATGGAATGCTGTTGTGGGGACAGGCATCCGACGTTGAGTCTATCTTTATCTTGCAGAAGCGTGCCGTCAGAGCTATATATAACTTAGGTCGTCGCGAATCTCTCAGAGAAAAGTTTAAGGAGATCAACATTCTGACCATACCGAGTCAATTTATTTATGAAAACATTATGTATGTTAGGAAAAACCTACACTTATTTGTAAAGGGCGCTTACCACTCTATTTTCCTTTCTCAACTCACCTTGCCTACCTACCTATCTGTCCCCTTATTTCCAATACACCTGCGCAAACCATAGTAAATATCTTCGCTCATCTAATAATCGTCTCCTCAACTGTCCAACTCATCACTCAAAATTTCTTCACTCCTCCTTTTTTGTTCAGTCTATTCTTCTGTGGAATGCGCTACCCGCCGATGTCAGGACTGTGACTGGTCGGCTGACATTCAAGCAGAGAGTTCGGGAGCTTCTTCTGAGGAGGGTTGGGGAGTCATTGTGATCATCACTACATTTATGTATATATATGTATGTATGTGTTTATATGTGTAAATATATTAAGTAGTATATGTTTTATAAATATATGTATATAAGTATAGTTCTATGTACTTTATGTATGTTTATATAAACCTATGTTATACTACTCTATTTCGCTTGCTTCTTGCATCTACTACTGGATTCTCTGCATCACCCAAAGGTCGACTGGTAGAGAATGCTCAATGCATTAAGTCCGCCTATGTACATACAAATTGTGCATGAAGTATAAATAAATAAATAAATAAAGGTATCTGACAAACATGATTATCATACTAGACATAGGAATAGATTGAGTCAGCCTTTATTTAGATTGGCAAAAGTGCATAAGTCATTCCTGGGTTTCTGTGTTAAATGTTATAATAAAATCCCAGTTGAAATTCAAAATCTAAATGAAAGCAAATTTAAATTATGCATAAAGAAGCATTTATGTAAACTAGCATACTACAAACTAAATTATTATATCATCATCTTCCTGCCCTTGTCCCGTTTTATTTGGGGTCGGCGCAATATGTTTTTTTCTTCCATTCTGTCCTGTCACTCGTCACGCTATCGCTAACTCCTCTGTCTTCCATATCACTTCTCACACAATCCATCTATATTTTCTTTGGTCTCCCCCTCCCTCTCCATCCATCCACATTTATACTCATGACTCTTTTTGTTACATGCTTTTCATCCCTCCTTTTCACATGGCCATACCAAGACAAACGGTTCCCTTTCAACTTTTCAGTCACTGGCGCCACTTTCAAACTTCCTCTAATATACTCATTTCTCACTTTATCCATTCTCGTCACACCACACATCCATCTCAGCATTCTCATCTCTGCTACATGCAATCGCTTTTCATCCGTCTTTTTCAGAGCCCAACATTCTGACCCATACAGTAGGACAGGCCTTATCATGATATCAAACTAAATGATTATACAGGGTGTAAGGGACAGCCCTCCACAAATTAACAGGGTGCATTCAGCTCCTTATTCTGAATCATATTCCAGTGAAAATTCTTTCAGCAAAATTTTCAATTTTTTTTCGTTTTTCAGTTCCTACACCTCTATTTCAATGTATAATTACATTCTATGTATGAAGAATAACATTAATGTAAATAACACAGCTAAAACAAAAAAATACGCAATGGTTGTGTGAATTCTCTAAAGAACTACGCATGAAATCAGCTGTTCAATTTCTACCTAGCGCGAGTCGTTTGAACTCACCGCACCGCGGTCACGGCGCAGCGGCTCGGCGCCCCACCGCGCCGATCGCCGCGCCGCGCGCCGTAGGTATAATACCTACGATCCCGTCCAACGTACAGAATAGCTGCGTCCCTTTCTGTCGATTGAACCAGTGTTGCCAACTTTTAACTTTTGTTACCACTTCTACCTTTCTACCTTTGCAAACGAAAATGTTAGAACTATCGAAATTTATCTAAAACTTGAGAACTCCTTTGCATTCATAATCACATTGATGAGATTTTCATTAATCAATCAATGAAAATCTTGTCGCGCACATAAATTGAATAAAAAATAAATAAAGATTAGTCTAGTCTAGTTTAAATTTTAAAGCATTTACAAATACTACCTAATTTATTAATTGATTGTTCTTTTTAAGCGATTACTGGCTAGTTTTTAAACTACTTACAGATTTACATGGCTTCACAATAGCCATAAATTGATAGTCGAGCCAGAAATTAAACACAATCTCCCTGGAATGGAAGCACAGCTTTCTATCACACTGCAATTTTATTATTCTAAATTAACTAAAAAATGAAATTAGAATTAAATTGATTTAATCAATTCATTTCTCTACAAAAATAACAGAATGATAAATTACGACCATGCATAATTTTTTATTTTTTACCCCGAAATTTTGTAATTTTCGTGTAATTGGCAACAACAGATTTATGTTTGTGTGTATCTCATCACATGCAGTCGCCATTGTGCCTTGCTGCGATGTTACTGTTTGTGTACCGCGAGCGTGTGTCGGTACGGATCTCTCGCGCATTCGGCTTAAAAGTTTTGTTATAAGTAGTTTTATTAGTTATGTAGTGTGTGAAGTGTAGTGAAGTTTTGTTGTAGAAATTGTGCGAAATTACTACCTAGGTACGTTTAGCGCGCGTGATTATGGGGAGATGATAATGTGTTGTAGTAGTGTAGGTATCCTGACCGTCGCCATCCATCAGACTCCAGGATAATTACTGGTGACTATCAACGCTTGCTAGAAAACCAGCCCATTGTTCCCAGACAAAAAGGCGCCGGAAGACCAATACCTACGTGGATTTTGGAATTGGTTCGCTAACGTAACGAGACGCTACCACTTACCAGTGCTTTCCTATTTAAACGTAGTTTAGGTAGGTTTGGATCGCAACCGTGGCCAGCACGATCCCCAGACGTAACCCATTTGGACCCCTTTTTGTGGGGTTACGTAAAAGAAAAAGTGTTTGTGAGTGCGTGTGCAAGTGAGTACGAAATGCGAGACCGCATCACAAATGCTTTCCAGAGCCGGAAACCGGAGCGATTCTAAGGTACCTACGCATTTTTCTTTTTTATCATTTATCAGTTACCATGTTATGATTGTTAGATTTTCTTTTGTTAGTAATGCGGCTATCTTTTAAATAATAATTTATTGTTATTAAAACGTGGCGCGAGCGCGATTATTAAATTGTCTTTTGTAAGTAATGCGGCTATCTTGTAAATAATAATTTATTGTTATTAAAACGTGGCGCGAGCGCGACCGTTTGTCCGAAAGGTAAGGTCGCGGCGCTGCCCATAGTGTAAAGTAACAATACTAAAAGCGCTGCCGTTCGCTGCGTGCGTTTGCGGTGGTAGCGATACATTGCGTGTAAGGTGATGAAACGAATCGGTTTAATTGGATTCCCATAACGTTCCTGAAATAATTTCATGTACCGGTCAACTTAAGACGATATACTGAATCCACCCTATCAGTTTGCGGAAGGCTGTCCCTTACACCCTGTATACAAGATAAAAATGCTTGGAGGCTAGCTGGTCCTACTCCACAGGATGTTTAGAGGAATTTTTGATTTTAATTATTAAATTGTACACTATGTTGTTAACTGTTGATGAACTTCTAAGTTTTTGTAAATGTGAGTACCCTGTAACCTATTATAATTAAGTAAGACTTGTAGAATATAGGTTCTTGTGTCGGCTGGGAGCTGTCATGCTCACTCAGAGGTCCATTGGCGGTGGCACGGGCACTGGATCGCCCAATTCCCTATAATATGGTTGAGTTGGGAGGTGCTGGTGTACGTGTCATGTTCGTGAACGGGCGCCGCCTATTGGGACTGGTCATCTCCAGGCTGTCTAAATATGTTATCTTTGAGGTTCACTTTCTTTTTCGTACTTTTTGCCTGAACATTAGTGTTACATTGTTCTCACATATCAGAACCGACTAAATGATGTAACAAAGAAATGTATTGTAAAACTGATTGAAATAGAGTAACCATGGAGTTTCTTGCTCGTTCTTCTCCATAGGAATCTACACTTTGGAACGAGCAAATAGCTTCACTAGAGGACAGACGGACAGACTGACACGCTTAATTTTAAAGCTCATGTTATATTCTTTTTTCCTTTTTTGCTTGCTTGACGTTCAAAAGTGCCTGCTGTGGTCTAATTGAAATAAATTATTTTTGACTTTTGAATTATTTTTAAGACAGTTTTAGATTTTTTTTTAATATTTAATAAAAAAAAATTAATATTAGCGATACTACTTTTAAAGTTATTATGTCTTTATTCTCTAAGCAAAAAGCAGTACACTTTTTCAAATAAATTCATGGGTAAATTCGTCTGGAATTGCTTTTTGCACAAAACCACGGAATGACCCTTAGTCATAATAATAATGTGTAATGAAACGATTTTTCGACCTGCTTTTTTTGAAAAGTATATTTTTTTTTAAATATAAATACAGTAAAAGGTATTTCAGTATAACAATTTGACAATCTAGTTTAACAAAACAAATAATTTTAACAAACATATAATTAGACTATTTGCGATTTGGATGCCATCTCACGGACTTTAATGCACTAATATGACTTATTTCCAGGAACGGTGTAATAGATGGCGCAAGTATCTTTTAAATTTTAGGCTACTACGAAACTGTCCCCCCCCCCCCTGCCTGTCCACCTAAACCCGTTTTTCCCCTTCAGATTATTAGGGACAGGTAAGACACAAAGAAACCTTTCCTGAACTGTAATTACCCAGAGGAGTTTCATCATCCAATGAAGAATCTTCTGTATTATCATCCGGAATTTCTGCTCGAAAATCGTCAATAGTTCCATCTTCTTCAACATCATTTTCAAGGTCAGGAACAGTGACGTCACATGCCTCTTCATCTTCTGATTCGTCTTCATACAACCACTGAGTAATCTTTTGTTCCATTTTATGCAATATTGATCGTTTAAACTGAAACAATGACATAAAACACAATATTGAATGAACTGTAAAAACGAAACAACAAAATTGCTTGATTTGTCTACAGGTCAGCTGTTGAACGGACTCCAGGAGTCCTCTGTCAAAAAGCGCGGATCTGTGTGTTGTATTCTATATATATTGTCTATGATTAGTATTACTAATCAGTGTTGCACTATTATTGTCTATGTCGTCATATCACTATAAAGAGGGTGGCCGAGCAAGTGTCGGCCATTGACAATGTAACTCTGGTGCAGTGAGCTGCAGGACTGTGTACTACCTAAATAAAGTCAAGTATCCAAGATCCAAGTCTTTCAATCATATTACATGGTGTCAGAAGTGAAAAGAACAATTTATTTCACGTAAGTCGGTCACAAAAATGGACCAGTCGAGTTCCGAGCCATGCGGCGTGGGCGACCAAGATGGCGTCCAAGGTCTCAACACGAGGATGAAATCATTAAATATTTCGTCGGATTCCACAAATAATAATGCGGAAGCGTGGAAACGGTGGTCGCAGCAACTGGACCTATATCTACTCGCCACGGGTTTAGACAGGGCACCCGAGAAGAGAAAAATAGCCATACTGCTGCATCTTATAGGTGAGAAAGGCCTAAACATTTATAACACATTTAACCTCAACATCGACAAGACCACGCTTGCCGAAGTGAAGCAGAAATTCAATAATTTTTTTGAGCCCCGGAGGAACATAACCATGTGTCGTCACATGTTCTTCACGAGGAGGCAGAAGCAATCCGAGTCCATCGAAGGATTCCTGGCAGACCTGGAAAATAAGAGCCAGGATTGTGAATTCGGAACGCTCAAGGAGTCCCTCATCAGGGATATTTTCATTGCCAATCTGCACATGGACCTGGCACATGTCCGTCAGAGATTGCTTCAGGAGCCTGATCTGACATATCAAAGGATGCGCGAACTGGCGAGAACATTAATCGTCGCACAGCAAGATGCTGAGAAAATCGTCAGTTCCAGCGAGAAACAGGAAAATGTAATGCATCTACGTCGGAGGAGCCGTAGTCGAGGAGATCGTCGACAGCGAGCTTCACCAGTCGGTCGGCAGGGTCCTGGTACGAGGCAGTCTCCCAACCCTGAAAGGCGCACGAGGCCGTGTAGCCGCTGTGGGCAGTCTCATCGATACAAGTGCCCAGCGCAGGGAGTCCAATGCAGGTCATGTAACTTATTTGGTCATTTCGCTAAATTTTGTTTTAAAAATAAAAATGTAAGTCGTTTAGAGTCGTTTAATTCAAATAGTAACAGTAGTCAGGATCATTATTTCATTGGAACATTAAACAGTCATTGTCAAAGCCATATAAAGTCAAATAAAAGTACAAAGTATAGTCACTATAATGTAGTGTCAAGTAAAAAGTCAGTCAGCACACAGTCACATCGTCAGTCCTCACTATCACCACCACACTTACATTGTCAATCACCATCACCACCACAATTACATTATCAACCACCATCGGAATGGTCTCATAAAGATCAATTACAGTTGAGGAATGATTCCGATGGTGAAACTTATGTCATGTCTGAGAGATCTCACCGAGACTCATATTGTCAATCTGAGAAAATCATTCTCATGTCAAATTTCTGTGATGATAGTGGTGATAATGTCATGTCTAAGAGGTCTAAAAAGAACCTCGGTGATGAAAGCAGTCACCTGTCTGAGAAACTAAATTTTTACTCAAATTTCTGTGATGATAGTGGTGAAAATGTCATGTCTAAGAGGTCTAAAAAGAACCTCGGTGATGAAAACAGTCACCAGTCTGAGAAATATAATCTCATATCATATGGTCACAATTTAAACAAATGTTGTGATAGTCAAAGTGTGTATCTCAATGATGAGTACAGACACATGTCTGAGGAATCACCTCACACGCTCACACCACCACATCAAAGTCATCAGTCATTGAACAACATTAATACAGTTCAATCAGAACCTAACATTAACAAAAGTAAACAGTCCTGGAATATTAATTTAAAAGTAGGTAATTTAAAATTTAATTGCATCATAGATTCAGGAGCTGATTTAAACATTATGTCGAAGCAAACTTTTAATTATTTAAAACATAAGCTTAAACAGTTGTCAATTGTCAAAAGTCATATAAATGTCACAGGATTTAGTGGCAAATCAATACCCATTATGGGAAAGGTCAATATTAAATGCAATTTAATATTAAATAATAACAATGTCAGTGAGAACATAGTGTTCATAGTCGCAAATTTAGAGTGTCCCAATGTCTTAGGTCTTCCTACATGTGAAAGGTTAGGAATAATTAAAAGAGTTTTTTCAGTGTCTAAACAAAATTTTTGTCAACAAATTCTAACAAAATACAATGATGTCTTCCAGGGTCTTGGCTGTCTACCTCCTGTCTGTCACCTGAAACTCAAACCTGATGCAGTACCATGTGTGGATCCTCCCAGGAGAGTACCATTTGCGTTACTTGGAAAACTACGCGAGGAGTTGGATCGCATGGAGAGCATGAAAGTCATAGAAAAAGTCACTAAGCCTACTGAGTGGGTGAATAGTATAGTTATAACTGTAAAAAGTTCAGGTCAGTTACGAATTTGTTTAGATCCTAGAAATTTAAATAAAAATATCATAAGGGAAATATATCCACTTAAGTCAATTGATGAGATAAGATCTCAACTAGTTGGAGCTGTTTGTTTCTCTCATTTAGATGCATTTTCGGGTTTTTGGATGTTAAAATTAGATGAATATAGTTCTAAATTATGTACTTTTCAAACACCATTTGGTAGATATAAATATTTAAGGTTACCTTTTGGAATAAATGCATCATCAGAAATATTTCAAAGAGTTATGATGAATTTGTTTGGTGATTTGGAAGGAGTCTTAATATTCATTGATGACATTCTAGTCTATGGCCCAAATGAGTCTGTACATAATGAGAGATTACATAAAGTCATGCAAAGAGCACGTCAAGTTAATTTAAAATTTAACAAATCTAAATGTAAATTTCTAGTGTCTGAAGTCTGTTTCCTAGGTTATATCTTTAGTAAAGATGGTGCAAGGGTTGACCAAGAGAAAGTTAAAGCAATTGTCAATATGCCTACACCAAAAAATGTCAAAGAATTACAAAGAATATTAGGTATGATCAATTATTTAGGTCCCTTTATTAGTAATTTGTCAGAAAAAACTCAAATTTTAAGAAATCTTTTGAAAAAGGATTCTGTCTGGTCTTGGGATGAGAATCACAATAAATGTCTTAAGGGTTTAATAGATGAAATCACAAAGTCACCTGTCTTAGCTCACTATAACCCCAACATTCCATTAGTCTTGTCAGTAGATTCGTCTAAATCAGCATTGGGAGCAGTCATTTTACAAAATAATAAACCCATTGCTTATAGTTCTAAAACTTTAACCACAACCCAGTCAAGGTATGCTCAAATAGAGAAAGAATTGCTTGCAATTCAATTTGGTTGTGAAAAATTTCACCAGTATGTATATGGTCACAGAGTTACAGTTCACACAGATCACAAACCTTTAGTCTACCTGTTTGATAAACCATTACATGATGTACCAGCTAGGTTACAGCGAATGATGTTAACTTTGCAAAAGTATGTTTTGAAAGTTACACATGTCCCAGGTAAACAAATGTTCATATCTGATACTTTGTCGAGAGCAGCCTTAAAAGATCATTATATTCCAGAGAATGAGTCTGAAATAACCTGTCATGTCAATTTAATGCATTCAAATTTAGCAATTACTAAGGATTACAGTACAAAATTGTCACAACAAACTAATAAAGATGAAAGTTTGCAATTGTTAAAGAAATATTATTATGAAGGATGGCCAAAAAGTAAAAACAAAGTTAGTCAATTAGTGAAACCATATTGGAATGTACAAGCTGAAATACATGTAGTTAAGGATTTGTTATTTAAAGGATCAAAATTAATAGTACCACAGTCTATGTATAAAGAAATGTTGGATAAAATTCATGAAGGTCACCAAGGAATAAATAAATGTCTTAAATTAGCTAGAGATTCTTTATATTGGCCAAACATGTCAGTTGATATTAAAAATTTAGTAGAACAATGTCTTATATGTGCAAAATTTAAACCTGCTAACCAAAAAGAGCCATTACAAAATTTTGAAATTAACAAATATCCATGGCAACAAGTTGGTATTGATTTAATGTACTTTTATGGTCTTTCTTATTTAATTGTTACAGATTATTATTCTAAATACATAGAAATAGCTTTGTTAAATAAGAATAGTACAGCCAAAAATGTAATTACACATTTAAAGTCGATTTTTGCCCGTCATGGTATACCTTTGTCATTAGTGTCTGACGGTGGACCTCCTTTCCAATCTTTAGAATTTAAAAATTTCTTACATGAATGGGACATAGAACATGTTGTTACTAGTCCATATCATGCACAGTCTAATGGTCAAGCTGAAAGTTCAGTTAAAATTGTCAAAAATATGCTGAAAAAATGCAAAGAAAATTCGTCTGATCCTTATATAGCTTTGTTGCAATATAGAAACACACCTAAGAATAATTTACCGTCCCCAGCTCAACTCTTAATGTCTAGGAATTTAAGAGACAATGTCCCTAAGTCGTATAAGAAATTAAAACCAAAGGTAGTAACATTTAAAGATTACAAAGAATGTGTAACTAAGAATAATGATTGTAAGTCTAAATATTATAATAGAAGTGCTAAGCCTTTACCATTGTTATATCCCAATGATCATGTCTACTTCAAAAGACAACCTAGTTGTAATTGGGAACAGGCTATTGTCAAGCAAAGGCTAGCAAATAATAGGTCATATGTCGTTGAGGATGTCAATGGAGTTAGGTATAGGAGAAATAGGATTCACTTAAGGCATAAGTTCTCTCCTATGCTATCCAACTCATCGTTGTCGTCGTCTTTGTCATCGCAAGGGAGAGAGGATGGTGACAGTCAGAAGGCTGGACCTCAAGAACTCTCATCTCGATCCTCAAGTAGTCAATTTGTTACACGTTCAGGTCGTATTGTAAAGCCCACAAGAAGGCTAATAGAAGAAATAGATTAAGTATATTTTGTAATCTTATATGTTGTAAATTAAGTACCTAGTCAAGTTATATAAGTATAAGTCGTTTATAATATTGTCAAGTTGTCATAGTGATAAGTCTGTTTTGTAAAGGGGTTAATTTAAACTTAACAAGGGGGATGTTGTATTGTCTATGATTAGTATTACTAATCAGTGTTGCACTATTATTGTCTATGTCGTCATATCACTATAAAGAGGGTGGCCGAGCAAGTGTCGGCCATTGACAATGTAACTCTGGTGCAGTGAGCTGCAGGACTGTGTACTACCTAAATAAAGTCAAGTATCCAAGATCCAAGTCTTTCAATCATATTACACTGTGTACAGGGCACTCAGAGTGCCTAGCACGAATGACTATCGTAATCGTAACGTTAACGTATCGAGACGTCGATACTTCATTTGACGAAAACGGAATGTCGCAGCACGAAGCCTATCGTATCGTCTAGCGAGAGCTCGAATCGAATTCGTTAGTGACGTCATGCTAATGTAAGCTAGAGAAGCACCCAAGTGAACGAATTGAATGAATTCTTGAACATAATTTAACACAAAGATTTCGTCTGAAAACTAAAATTAATTTTAAACATATTTCAACCTTCGTCTACACTTTTTATGGTATTATATTTAAATGAAAAAATATTAATTACGTGAAATAATTCTTAAAACGAGTCAAGAAGTATATAAAATGACTTTAGCTAAGAAAAAAATATTATTTGGTTATTTAAATTTTGTAACATAATTTACGATTTCCGAACGTTCTTTTGACAAAGGTGACGTTTGACGGCTATTGACGTAGGTATTTTTTTACATTCTTTGTTTATTTTTAACAAAAAAAAACAAATAATGTAGATAATTATGCGGCTATCTTATTATGCGGTTAGTTTAAATTTATTTTAAAATGAGGAGGACTCGGCTCCAATACGAATTGATGGTGGATTTCATGGAATATGCCAGTGACAAGCAGCGAGCCTTCAGTGTTCCGACCACTCCGCAGTACCCATGAAGCCAGCCGTTCACTGACACCACCAGTCGCCAATCCTCCATTAGATAAGGAATGCTGGAAGCATCGACCGAAAAAAAAATCTAAAGGGAGTTTAATCAAATTGTGTTTAGAGAATGATAAGAAACCTAGGGAGTTTGCTAGGGAGCGTGAGGAAACATATGATATAATGAAACAAGAGCGTTTGGAATTACGACGAGAAGAATGAAGAGTAAGACATAGAAGAGATGCAGAGCTCCTTTTACAGGCTCAGTGGCTGGAACTTATGAGAGAGGCAATAAATGTATTAAAATATAATCTAGTTAAAAAGATGACTAATGTATATTTACATATTTTATTTTAATTTTAATGTATATTTCTACATTTTGGAATGAGGAAAGATTATGTTAGAATTGAATTTAAAATGTCTCACTATAGTTACCTATTATAAAAACATAGGTAAGAATAGTTTTTAAGTTAGATTAGTGTGTAAGATGTTTTGGAAATGTATAATAATAAAACACTTGGGTCATCTGTGTAGTATATTTATTTGCTGTACCAGAATATTCCTTAAAGCCCTTTCACTTATCAAATCATCGCTTCTATCATTTTCATGTCTCATATCAGAAGATGAGGTATGAGACAAGTCTTGATGTTCAGCTGTTGTTGTATCTACCTGTGGCTCAGGCACATTGAAATTTATGACCAAATTATGCAACACGCAGCAAGCCGTTGTCAAGCACATTTTTCAGGAGCATAATTCAGAGTGCGGTCTTTGCACAAGCATCACCTCTTCTTCTTTTACCGCAGTATATTGTGGCCCGGTGTTCCCTCTACCGCATCCAAAATGAGTAGGCGTCATTAGCCATGGTCGCTGTGGGTAGCCAGAATCACCTGTAAAAAAATACTTATTAGAAAACCTAATTTATACTAGCTACTTCCTCGCGGTTTCACCCGCTGCTCGACTCCTATTGATTTCATTTTAGCATTATAAGGTGAGTTTTTTGTTGGAGTTGCTCACAGAAGTACTTGAAGGCTTCTTTATTTAGGCGGTACCTAGTATTTCTAAACTACGTTTCAGTGATATCGATTGGATTAGATATCTTTCTGAATTTAGCTCGGCACACGATTTCTTTAGAATAATCAGTTAATTCGTATTATTTTCTTGAATACATATGTGTATATTAAGTGAAACATAACTTGAATAGGTAGGTACTTAGGTACTTACGAAGTTTCTCTTGACTCTTTATCTCCAAGTAAAATAGCCACAAATAAACTATTTCTCCAACTTGGTTCGTACAGCGGCGGTTTTGCATGATGTTATACTCGTAAAGAATACTCACAAACCTTATAATATATTATTTAAAACACGATTGAAATATTTCGAAACCTTTCTCACCGTCAAATTCTTAGTGACAAATGTTTCGACAGTTTTCGATAGCCAGCCTTCGAAACTTACGTTACTATACGTCAAAAGATCGTTCGTGCTTCCAATTTGTGTCAAAATGTTCTAAGTTTCGATAGCAACACGATACGATTACTATACGATAGTTGTCAAAATCATTCGTGCTTGCGATTTTTAGTTCCTTTTACGCACGGTAGGGGCGCTGTACAAATCCCATAGAAAATGCTTTCGATCTCGATACGAATACTTTCTCGATAATGTTCGTGCTAGGCACACTGGAGTCCGCTGCGACCCGTCGCTTTACTTTATCGTTTAATCACGTAACTCTATACCTTTCCTGCTCTAACTTGCACAAAGTGTATGAAAAGGAACAAGAACTATACATAAATTCACATTTCGAGTCTCTGGAAAGCACTTGTGACAGATACTGACCGGCGGTTATAAAATAGTGATTTTATTAGTTTTCTGCTTTGTATTGTGTGTGCTGCATTACAATATGAATGGGCAAGTAATAATTATACAGTTTTTAATTCATAGATTGTGTATTCGATAAATATTTTGTGCATAAAATGTTATTTCAACAAAAACATATTGCCGATTTGGGCGCCATGCCCGTACATTTTTACTTGTAACTGATATTATAAACAAAGATTTTGTAATACTATAGTTAAAAATTGATTTGTGAAGTATATTTTTATTGTTTCTAAGCTTTTATTATAAATAATACCGCATGGATTTTGTATAGTGTTCAAATAAAAACATACGTAACCTAAGCGGACTCTAGGAGCTCGATCAACAGATGCGGAATTTGAGGTCACGTGACACTAGACGTCAGACATTTTTGTTTCGAAGATCGACAAGTATGGATAAGACTTCACAAGATATAATTTTGGAATTCTAAGACTTTTTTTTATTGTTTGGCGATAGATTTTTGTTTTATTTGATGATTTTTTTTTAACTTTTTAATATTATTTATGTTTTGTTTTTGGTTTGGTTGCTTTTATTTATTTGTGAGTTTATGCTTTTACAAATTAATTAGCTTGAATTTTTTTTTATGTTCTAAAAGTGAAAAAAGGCATCCTCGCATGCGCGGTCTTAGACGTGGAAGAGGTGTGCTTGTGCGAGGTGGACGAGGTGGTTCAGGTACGGCGGGTGGATTGGAAACGGTGGCGGATGTTGTGCATGCGGTTGAAGTTGCTGATCGAGGTGGCCCTAGCCGACGTGGCAGGGGTCGTGGAGGTCTCTCCAATGTGCGTCACGAGCGACCAGGACCCCACTCTATTGACGAGTTAGCTTTTGTTGCTTTTTTTTTTCAAAAAACATTTTGATTAAATTAATTGATTGTCTTAATTTTTCGATTCGTCGGAGGTTTTCAATTCGTCGGAATCTTTCTTCTTTATGTATGTTTACCGATTACTCAAAGATTTTTACTTTCTTTCTAGATCAAATCTCTAACCATTTTTATTTGCGCCCATCAGGAACGATTGCGCCTGCGTCGCCAATATCACGTTCGAATGCGTCCGCGTCGCCATCGGTAGCACTGTCATCACCGGCATCATATTCGGTGCCTTCGCAGGCAATGTAAGCCACTACAAGTAAGTTTTACAGATTTTAAGATTATAAGTACTACAACCCTATTCCTTCACCAGGTTTCTGGAATGTGAGCTTTCAGTTTCTCCGGTACCGCATCCATCTCCACCTCCACCTTGTCGTTCTCAGCATCTGCGAGATGAATATATCTCCGACCTCATTAATTATGGTAAGTGCCTACCTACAATTTAACTTTTATTCTGTAATCATTCCAAAAATGTCAAGTTCCCATCAGAGCTGAAACCGATCTGGCATTTGTTACAGGAAGTGACGACTCCGAGAGTAGTGATGAGGAAGGGGAAATTGCAGCTCCGCGTATTCCAAGGGTGTATCAGAGCTTGATGGAAACACCCTTGGATCAAGAGGATGATGTAGGCAACGCCGGAGATGAACTAGCTATTCACATCACACCTGCCAGTGGACTTGAGCTCGCCGATGCCCCCCTTATGGCGACGGAGCAACCATGGGGTCTCCTACAGTTCAAATGGAGAGAGTTTTCAAACCCTCCTCCCTCACCTGAATCGAGAAGGGAAACTGTCTCCGTCATTAATGTCGGTCCGACAATCCACCCATATGACATTTTTATTGAAATATGGGATCGGCAAATTATGGAGCACATTGCCTCGGAGACAAATAGATACGCTCAACAGGTGGCATCCCAAATGAGTGATAACCATAACCTTTTCCCCAGAAGCCGCATTACCCGATGGTATGACACCACGGTCGATGAGCTCTATGTTTATTTCGGCCTGGTTCTCGCCATGGGGATTGTGGTGAAGTCGCGTTTGGAGGAATACTGGAGTGCCACCCCTGACGTATTCTTTACTCCGGGTTTTAGCGCACACATGTCCATCGACCGATTTCTGATGGTAAGTAAATGTCTTCATTTTAATAACAACGATGACATGTGTACGCTAGACCTGGACTACTCCGAGGCTAGGTTATTCAAAATCAACCCGATTCTCGTACACCTGAACAAAAAATTTCAGGAGATGTATACTCTGCCCTGGACGAAAGTCTATTAATGTGGAAAGGCTGGTTGAAAGCGGCCAATACGGGGGGGGGGGGGGACCTATGAAATTTGTGAATTTCACACCGGCTACCTTTGGCGGTTTGAGATTCACGCTCATAAAAAAGCTCAGCCCCAGCAATATGAAAATCCACTGGACGCGTCTACCCCGGCCATTGTGTTAAAACTTGTCCAAGGATTGGAACACAAGGGGTACACGCTCTGGATGGACAATTTTTACCAGTCCCAGTCCAGTTTTGTCTGGCTCGAAGACTTAAGTCTTTGGGCTTTGACTGTGTGGGGACTTTGCGAACAGACCGCAAATTTGTCCCGCAGGCTCTAAACAGCCTCACTAAAAGGAACATGCGACAGGGCCAGATCACTGGTCTCACCTCAGGGGACGTCGATGTCATGGTATGGAGAGATACCAATAGGGTGGCTATGATCCCTACATACCATGGCAACGGCCAACAAACAACCAGAGAGTCCACCAAACCCATCTTGATATTGGATTACAATATCATGATGTGTAGGGTGGATAAAAAAGACTAGCTTCTGGTCATGCTCCCTGTTGAGAGAAAACGTACAAAGGTGTGGTACAAAAAATTATTTAAGCGACTTCTAAACGTATCTATATTAAATGCATATATAATCTATAAACACAGTTCTCCCGACCCTCATAGAAATTTCAGAATAAATATTATAAAATCTCTTTGTTCACGCTGCGAGGTACAAGAGGAGAGCGGGGAAGAGGGGGGCAACGTTCGACAGAGCGTCAACGAGTGACAGTGACAGTGACAGTGACAGTGACGTTGGCTCCGCGCCGCGCATCGATTCATTCGTCCATAGGTATATATATACCACTGTTCATCAACGCGTCAGAACAACCATTGTCGTCATCCGTTTAACATCGTTTAAATGTAAATTCAAAAGTATTAAAAGTAATCATTTGCATCAGTTGTGGAGTACATCATTTCTTCTCCTCTACTGGTCCCCAACATTGATCCTTCGAGCCGGATCCCTGGACTTCGTCGAATCATCGAGACGTTCATTACTTCTACGTTTGAAAATTCAAAACGGTCGTCGCCGGTTGGGTCTGCGGCCACATTAGCATTGCCTTGGAAATATACCTTCAGGCGGCATAAAAGGCTACCCAGAACAAGGAGGAGCGTAAGAGAATAACGGATACGTTTTGATTTGTATTAATACCGTGTTCCTTGCATTGCAGTCATCGTGAGGTTGCCGTCGTTTGGCAACTCATCATCGTCGGTGATACCTGTAAGTACCTTCTCTTTGTTTCTACATAGCCGCCAAAATGAGTGTAGAAGAGCAAAAAGGCTCGAAATCCCCTCGTATTTTATTTGATAGTGCTAACAGTGATAATTTTGATTTGCGTGACTTCAATAAAAAAAGAGGTAATTTGCGTGGTAGAATCACTCTCTTTATTAAATACGTTAATTCGTTAGATGAGTCGTTAACCGATCAACAAATTGTAAAATTACAGTTGCGTATAGCTAATACTGAGCAGATTTTTTGTGATTTCCAAGAAATTCAATCCAAAATAGAAAACTTGGTGAACGATACAGAATTATTGACACAATTAGAGACTAGAGAATCAATTGAATCTCAATACTATTCAGCAGTGTCGTTAGCAAAATGTATCTGCAATAAAAATAACGAGAGAATAGTATCTACGAAATGCACACAAAATACCAATACCGCTATAAAACTACCTACAATTTCAATGCCTTCCTTTGACGGGTCATTTGAAAACTGGCTAGAATATCGTGACACATTTATTTCTTTAATTCATAATGCAAACGAAATTAATCCTATTCAGAAATATCATTATTTACGTTCTTCGTTAAAAGGCAGTGCGTTACAGGTCATAAAAGCGTTAGAATTTAGTTCCGATAATTATCAGGTAGCTTGGGATTTGTTGACTAATAGATTTGACAACAATCGGTTACTAATTAATAATCACGTTCGATCATTATTTTCTTTGCCTAACATTACAAAAGAGTCCCCTAGTCAAATAAGAAAGTTAGTAGATTCCGTTTTAAAAAACTTAAGATCGTTAAAGGCACTGGGTGAACCCACTGACTACTGGGATACTTTAATTATACATTTAATAACAACAAAATTAGATCCGATTACGTGCAAGGAATGGGAAAATAGAAAGAGTTTCGTTTGTAAAGATTCCGCGAAGGTGACCTTCAACGATTTGTTACAGTTTTTAAAAGATCGATCTGACGTATTAGATATGGTACAAGTACAAGGTCACAGGCACAGTAGTGAATCAGTAAAAAGGTCCACAATTAGTACATCCCAATCTTCCCAACAAATACGTTCATACGTTTCAAATAAACAACCAACTCGTACATCAGGTACATCAAGTGCTAAACCGTCGCGCGATGTCAAATGTACTATGTGCGATGGCAGTCACGCGTTATACTCGTGCTTTCGTTTTTTAAATCTACCCGTACAAGAAAGATACAAATTTGTTTCTGCAAAGGATGTAATATGCGTTAACTGTTTGCGTACTGGCCATTCGGTTGAAAGTTGCCAATTTGGGCCATGTAAACAGTGCTCTCAAAAACACAACAGTCTAATACACATAGACAATACAAGTTGTAATTCCCTTCGTTTGTCCGATGCGCTTACGCACACTGACGTAGCCGCCAGCGGTAGCGGCACGACAGATAGTAGTGTGTGTTCGACGGCATCTTCATTATTCACACATTCTAATCACTCGAAACAAGCCGTGCAGTCTATCACATTAGAACAGGTTTTGCTTTCGACTGCACTCGTTGAAGTGTGTAATAATAACATATATATCGTTGCGCGCGCTCTTCTCGATAATGGCAGTCAGCGGTGTTTTGTTACAGATTCACTTTGTAAAAAATTACGTTTACCAACTATACAGTCCACTCTCACCATCACTGGCGTAGGGAACAGTGTTCTGCAATCAGAGCAATCTTGTGACCTAACAATGCGTTCGAAGATTAGTAAATTTAGTATACGTTTAAATTGTTCCGTTTTACCTAAGATTACGTATTGTTTACCGAACACCCACATTGATGTTCATTCATTACAAATTCCGCAAAACGTTACACTCGCGGATCCAGATTTTCACGTACCCTCAGATATCGATCTATTGATTGGAGCGGATGTGTTCTGGAGCTTATTACAAGACGGTAGGATGCGTCTGTCCAACGGACCTTACCTACAAAACACACATTTAGGTTGGATTATTTCAGGCGCGTTATGTCCTAATAATCGTTCCAAAAATAAATGTTCATCTAACACGGTTTGTTGTGCTTTTTCAAATTCTTTAGAGGTTCAAATAAAACGTTTTTGGGAACTAGAGGAAGTTGATAGCGCAAAATCAGCCAATAACATCCTTACTCCCGATGACAAAATATGTGAAGAACTTTTTATTTCTACCACTACCCGAAATAGTGACGGTAGGTTCTCTGTGCGAATTCCGTTACGAGAATCAGCTGATTCACTCGGTGATTCATACGAGTTAGCAAAAGGTAGGTTCTTGTCGTTGGAAAGAAAATTGGATCGTTTACCCGAATTAAAACGCATGTATTCAGATTTTTTAAAGGAATATTTGTTGTTGGGTCATATGACACCCATTGATACGTTTACAACACCGTGTTATTTTCTGCCGCATCATTGTGTTCACCGCGAGGAAAGCACAACAACAAAACTGAGAGTTGTATTTGACGCGGGTGCGCAAACAACTTCAGGCAAATCGTTAAACGATTTACAGTTTATTGGGCCTCCATTATTAAATGATTTAGTCGGTATTCTTCTCCGTTTTCGCCAATTCTCATTTGTAGCTTGTGCGGACGTGGAAAAAATGTACCGTCAAGTACTTATACAACCCGATCAACGTAACTTGCAACAAATTGTGTGGCGGGAAAATAAACACAGTCCGTTAAGTTTATATCAACTGAACACAGTGACATACGGCACTGCGTCAGCACCGTATCTTGCCATGAGATGTTTGCGACAGCTAGCATTAGACTGTTCAAACGAGGAGGTTTCACGTTTAATATTAAATTCATTTTACGTTGATGATTTAATTTTTTCGCACAATAACAAAGATAAGTTATTGCAGTTGTGCAAAGATGTCGCCGATGTCTTAAGGACTGGTTGCTTTCCATTGCGTAAATGGACATTTAATTTTGATATCGCTTCGTCAGATAGTTTCTTTAAATCATTATCACTTGATAAATCTACGCAATGTAAAACACTTGGTCTAGGATGGTGTAACAAAAGCGATGAACTGCACTTTAAGTCAGACATAAATATCAACATTGATGTTACAGCAATCACTAAACGAAAAATACTTTCAATAATATCACAAGTGTATGACCCGCTGGGTTTATTAGCACCTTTAATAACAACTACCAAAATACTTATTCAAAAACTTTGGCTTATTAAAATCGGCTGGGATGATCCAGTTCCCACTTCCCACAAAATCATTTAGCAAAATACTTAATTCGTTGCAACATTTATCGGAGGTACGCATTCCACGGCATGTAACTACACAAAACGCAAATAATTTGCAATTACACATTTTTACAGACGCGTCACAAGAGGCTTACGGCGCTTGTGTTTATGTGCGAACCATTTGCGATCAATCTAATGAAGTTGTTATTAAATTATTGTGTGCGAAAAGTAAAGTTGCGCCGTTAAAACCGGTTAGCGTACCGCGTCTTGAGTTGTGCGGTGCCTTAGTAGGTGCTCGTTTGTATAAGAAGATTATCGATTCAATTAATTTACAGTTCGATGTGATTAGGTTTTGGACTGATTCCACTATTGTGCTTGGTTGGTTACGTACTCATCCAGCCTTATTAAAAACGTTTGTGCAAAATCGAATTGTAGAAATTAATGATTTAACTAGTGGGTGTGTCTGGTCACACGTCCAGGGCGTGAATAACCCCGCGGATTTATTATCGCGCGGTGTCAATTTGCTCGACCTTGTTCATAATAATTTATGGTGGACCGGTCCTAAATTCATTTATGACACTAATTACAAGGAAAGTCATTTAGATGTAAAATTAATTAGTTTGCCTGAGCTTAAATCACATATAGTTGTTTCAGATTCGTCACCTAACATTTTTCCTTTTGAGAAATTCTCGTCTTTTATTCGAATGATACGATCAGCTGCATATGTATTACGGTTCGTTCACAACACTCGGTACAAAACCGAACGTAAACACGGCCCGCTTATAGCCGATGAATTACGTCACTCGACTAATTTACTTGCAAGATTATCTCAAATGGATGCATTTCCAAAAGAATATAATTCATTAGCAAACAATTCATTAAACATTAAATATTCACGTAATTTGTCAGGACTTAATTTGTTCTTTGACAAAGATTTATTAATTCGTGTAGGAGGTAGGTTAAGTAACTCCACTGAGTTCACGTATGATAAGAAGCATCCTATATTGCTTTGTAGTAAACATGTGTTCACTATCCTCTTATTTAAATATAAGCATAAATATTTGTGTCACGCGGGTCCTCAATTGTTATTGTCAAGTATTCGCGAAGAATGGTGGCCGCTAGGCGGTCGGAACTTAGCCCGTTCAGTAGTTCACGAGTGCGTTAAATGTGTCAGGCTAAGCGGTAAGACGTTTAGCCCAATTATGGGCAACTTACCAACTGAACGTTTAACGTCTGGCTTTCCTTTCTTACGTACTGGTACCGATTATTGTGGTCCAGTGTACATCTTGAACCGTCAAGGGAGAGGTTCAAGGTTAATTAAATGTTATATCTGTATATTCATTTCTTTTGCTACTCGCGCAGTGCATCTCGAGCTGGTTACTAATCTGTCCACTGATGGATACATGTCTTGTTTAAAAAGATTTATATCGCGACGGGGTAAACCAGTCGAAATATATTCCGATAATGGAAAAAATTACGTTGGTGCGGCTAACGACTTACGCGATTTCTTATCAAAACATTCAAACGCAATAATTGAAAAGGTCGCTTTAGACAATATTTCATTTAAATTTATTCCCCCATATTCTCCTCATTTTGGTGGCTTGTGGGAGGCAGGAGTGAGGTCTTGCAAGTACCATTTGCGACGCGTGGTAGGGAACTCTAACCTCACCTTTGAAGAATTCTACACGGTATTGGTGCAAGTCGAGGCCGTCCTCAATTCTCGCCCGCTAACTCCTCTTTCTGCAGATGCAAACGACCTTCAAGCACTGACTCCGGCGCATTTCGTAATCGGACGTCCGCTCACATCACCTGCCTGCGCTGACATCAGTGACATACCTACCACTCGTCTGCCACGCTATGACCGAATAGAACAAATGCGTCAGCACTTTTGGGAACGATGGTCTAAGGAGTACATCAGCGAGCTTCAAACGAGGACAAAGTGGAAGGTCAACAAGAGTGACATCGTTGTCAATCGGCTTGTACTCATTAAGGAGGACCATTTGCCACCGTTAAAGTGGCGTCTTGGCCGAATAGAACAAGTCTATACTGGAAAGGACGGAGTTTCCCGAGTAGCAAGAATTCGCACCGCCAATGGAGAAGTGCAGCGTTCTTTCTCAAAGATTTGTCCATTGCCTGTCGCAATTTCTACTGCATGCGGTGATAGCGCTGGAACTCAAGAGTTTCCAGGGCGGGGAGCATGTTCACGCTGCGAGGTACAAGAGGAGAGCGGGGAAGAGGGGGGCAACGTTCGACAGAGCGTCAACGAGTGACAGTGACAGTGACGTTGGCTCCGCGCCGCGCATCGATTCATTCGTCCATAGGTATATATATACCACTGTTCATCAACGCGTCAGAACAACCATTGTCGTCATCCGTTTAACATCGTTTAAATGTAAATTCAAAAGTATTAAAAGTAATCATTTGCATCAGTTGTGGAGTACATCATTTCTTCTCCTCTACTGGTCCCCAACACTCTTCTTCATAAACATACCTCCTCTCCGCAGATCCCGCCAGCACACACACAGAACAAAGCCGACGTAAGCCACCGTTTGTCTGTGTATCCCAAAGGGACACATCAGAACATGCGGCGGTCTTGCTCGTTATGTAAAAAAAAGGTGAGTACGTTCTGTGTTGGGTGCCTTTAAACCTTCTGTATGGAGCCCTGTTTCCTCAGTCTGCATTCTTAATAATTTTAATATATGTACCTACATAAAAGTATTTTTTTTTTATGGAGTAGGAGGCAAACGAGCAGACGGATCACCTGATGGTAAGCGATCGGCGCCGCCCATGGACACCTGCAACTGTCAGTGTCATGACACCAGAGGAATCACATATTTCATCTCATTTTCCATTCATTAATGTATATTTATATACATATCTATACTGTAGTTTATATTTTCTCTTTGTTTTGTACCACACTTTTGTAGTCGTTTTTAGGGAATGAATTTTTGAAGTTGAAAATAATGTCACCCCCCTCCCCCTCCCCTCTCTAACTTTTGAATAATTAAATATATGTATCTATATTTCAAATAAGAAGTACTATTTATTTTAATTATTATGACATTAAATTTTTGTTCATGTGAACCAGTCTGTCTGTTGATCGATCTCTAGGAGTCCGCTTTTTTTGTGAAATTGTGTACTTTGTTTGTTGTTTTCTGAAATATTTTTGTAGGTAGCATGTTTTTTTATTGTTCTCATTGTTTTGTTTAATTCATGAAATTTTTGAATTTTAATTTGTATTTAAAATCGGTTCATCAGAATTTACTCTGTGGCCCAATGTTTGAGAGGACCTTTTTCGGTCTCATTTTCAAGTGCTTGATTTATTGTCCGATTTCTAATAAACTAAACACTTATGACTGCTATAATTCAGTTTGTGATAAGAATGTTAACCATACTTAATTATAAGTCAATAACCAGGACCACTTGACTTAACGTGTTCTCGAAACTTAACCTTGTTTTTGTCTCGCCGTTCGGGTCGCCTAAATGAGGCGTTTTTTTCAAGCTTGTTTCTGTAAAAAAAATGTATGGCAAGGGGTATTTGTTTTTACTAATTAATGAGAAGTCATATGTATATATTTTGAACCATAAACTGGGAAAATAATAGCTCAACTGATTTCAAATTATGATTAATTATACATAACGAATTGAAAGTGGACCAACTTTTATGTTAGCTTATTTCTTTGCGATTCCAAATATATAAGCTTTATATAAACTTCCATACAAAAGTTTTGAGATATTGTAATTTTAAACACACGCGCCGGTATTCCGCGGACCTCTCACGAAGTGCTGACACAGATCCGCCAAAACGCAAAAAATCGCCGCCACAGCTGAGGGGATATAATTATATTTCTAAAGAATGAAATACCAATTCGTTCTTCTTTCTTTTTCTCTTCTTTTTAAAAAACTTTGCCCCACCCTAGGATTTTCTCCTGTGTCGTGAGTGCGTTTACAAACATTCAATTTCACATACACATCACATCCAGACCCGAAACAACAATTTGTGGATCACACAAATTGTTGTTCCGTGCGGGAATCGAACCCGCGACACGTTGCACGGCAGCCAGTTGCCCAGCCACCGCACCAACCGTGCAGTCACACTGTTATTGTAATAACTACATCAAAATATTAAACTTAAGCCTCGTATTCATGGTAAACATTTGTTTAGCAACAGTTGCTAAACATTGTTTGTGAGCGGCGAGAATGTTGCTAGCAACTATGTTTAAATCAATACAGGTTGTCCACACGCCAGTCTGCGTTAAAATGTTGCCCGAGGAGGTAGTGTTGTTGTGTTCTCTGTATCAGATGTATAGAATCTCTAATAAAAAAAGAGAAAAAGATGGTGGATTCGAAATTATATTTTGCAAAGAGAAAATTTGATGAGTGACCTCAGAATGACAGATGGATCATTTTGTAACTTTACGAGAATGTCGAAAAGTGATTTCGAACATCTTCTAGAAATGATTGGTCCATCAATAGCCAAAAGGGAAACAAATATTCGTCAGCCAGTTTCACCTCAAACGAGGCTGGCTTTTACATTATGGTATCTTGCAACTGGAGATTGATACAGTTCTCTTTCATACACATTCAGAGTATCAAAACAATTGATTAGCAAAATTATACCAGATGTATGTCAAGAACTAATTAACTCACTAGCCGGATATGTCAAGGTACAAGAACACTATTTGTGTAATCAAGTATTTTATTAATAAAAAAACACAAAAAAAAAACAGTGTATGATATTGCGTTGATTCATCACTGAGATAGTTAACTAAGTTTAGTATAGCCGAATCTTCTCGTAATGCATCTAGTCTATTTGTTTCGTGTCTCTCAATTTCCCATATTTCAGTTTCCTGAACATTATTTGGTGTTGATAATGGATGAGAAGATGCCGTTTGATATCCATATGTATTATATCGTCCCATTTTTAATTCATACAGTATATTATTAATATGTTACTTTGCCTGTGTCAGGGCTTGGTCATCTTTAACACTTCTTAATTCAGCAGCAATATATTCACCATATATATCAAATGGATCTTTCTTCTCCCTTTCATCCATTTTTTTTAGCACTTTTCAAAACCTCTAATATTTCATTTGATTCATCTGTCTTATTTCTTTTCCTCGAAGATGTAGATGTTGTAGCATTCGGCCTTCGTGATTGAGATGGCTCTGACTCCATACCACTTTCAAGTGCATTGTTTTCATCTACCTGTAAATTATATATTTATTTTTTAGGTTCCAAGTTCGGAACAAGAATGGAAACAAATAAGTCGTGAATTTGAAATACGATGGAATTTTCCACATTGCATTGGGGCCATTGATGGGAAACACGTTATGATTGTGGCGCCAAATAATTCAGGAAGTGAATACTACAATTATAAAAATCAGTTCAGCATGGTACTTATGGCAATTGCAGATGGCAATTACAACTTTATTTACGCAAATTATGGAGCTAAGGCTTGGTCGCCCGACAGTGGAATATTTCAGGAAACACCGTTTTATAATGCATTGTTAGAAAACTCACTTAAACTGCCACGTCCTGAACCAATAACACAAGGCGGAACAGAAATGCCGTATGTAATTGTAGGTGACAGTGCTTTCGCGCTAACGGAGAACCACATGAAACCATATCCTGGCATTCATGAACGTGGGAACAAAAAGCGTATATTCAATTACAGACTATCAAGAGCTAGGAGGATTATAGAACATGTTTTTGGCATTTAATGTGTGGTGTTCCGTGTATTCACTAAACCTATTCCTTTAAAACCAGCCAATTGTGAACTCGTGGTAATTGCTTGTGTATATTTACATAACTTCTTAAGACGTAACTCAGTTTCCAGATCCATATATATACACCTACACAAACTTTTGATTTTGAAGACTCTGAAGGTAACCTATTAGAAGGTTCTTGGCGAAGGGAACTAAGTTCGTTTCCTATGATTGATTTGCAAAGACGGGGCAGGCCTGCATCACAATCAGCTCTTTGTATTAGAGAACAGTTTGCCGATTACTTTATAACTCCAGAGGGAAGAGTTCCACGGCAAAATAATGTAGCGTAATTGTAATAATTTTACAGACAATAGTATAAAACAATTATATACAAAAACAACTTACTGTATTATTCAAATAATATAAATTAAAGATATCTTTTATGTACCTTTAATAGTAATAATTAACAATATTGTAAAACATAAGAGCGCCACTATCGCCAACAAACTTTCTTACAGTTTGGCGATTTTTGATGTAAGTTAGTAATGTAAAACTATTTTGTTAATAAATAAAAAAAAAAAAAAAAATAGTATCCGTTTCACCAGAAGTAGTTGCACCACATAACAAAAATTCCAATGGCTCGTAATAAATCCATTTACATTTTCCTATTGCGCCGCTGCCTGTAGTTTTTTTGCCGACATCTTTTTTTTCTCTCCAGTAAATTGAGTACGCAGTACATGTATTTTATTTTCTACGTCTTTTTTGGGTATATTTAGGACTTGAGAAATTTCTTCGAATGATTCGTTCTTTTTGTTTCTATCTTTGTATTGTTTTATAGAACAATCACATAATAATGCTTTTGATTGAAATAATTCTATTAATTGCATTATTTTATCATTGCTCCACACTACTGCCATGTTTATAAACTGTTGCAAACTCCTCCACACACGTCAACAATTGTCGCTAAACTGATGTTTACGCTTGTCGGGCGAGAGCTTGTCAACATGATGCTGTCAACTCTGCAACACGCAGTGTTGCCAGCAACTCCGCAACACGTTGATTCAACTTTGTTGCTCAACAAATGTTTCCCATGAATACGGAGCTTTACCCTTTATAATATTATATAAAAATAACAGCATTCACCAATATATCAACGAAAAGAAATGACAATATATTGCGTTATTACTACCATGGGGTCTGACAAAACATGACATGACATAAATTGCAATAAATCCGTCAAAACAGTGAAAGCGCTGACGCTCGACTAATGACAAGATGGCCGCCGACGTCACTAGAGATTAGACTCGAGTGACAGAAAATATTTTGAAATATTCATCCTCTGGGGTTTGCTGAACCCCCGGGTAGGGTTTAAGGGTTACACGTAATTAACCTACCTTCCCTGTCAAGCCCAAGAGTCATCAAAAGCTTTACGCAGGTTATTCCATACCTCTTGAGATGTCCTTGAATCCTGAATGTGGATATAGTTTAAGGAATCTTCCAATAGTATGATTTTCGTTCTTGCTTTTGTGTCTTCGCTTTTAGTAAAGGAGGTTTCGTCATCGTTCTCCACACATTTCCAAAGGTACTCGTGTTCAAGAAACGTCTTTACAGCAAAACTCCACGTTGCATAGTTGTCCCGTCCTTTCAACTTTTCGATATTGATTAAGTTAGAGTTTGAGGCCATTTTATAATGCCAATTGAAGCGCCGAAATATGAACCTAAAAAAGATGACTGTGCGCTCGAGCCGGATTGAGGTTAGGTTTAACTTCAAATTATTTTATGCGCAACGCAAAGTACAACTGGAAAACTGTCCCTAATCGAAACTAATAGGCGTCTGGGCCCATAACCAGATGAAAACTGGTGTGGTAATTAATTAGTTTGATTAGGGTAAAGCCGGAATAGATGGCCATAGTTTTTATGAAGCCCAAAAAAAAACTACAATATGCATTTTGATAATCAGTAATTAAACTCTGAACATTCAACTTATGGAAGTGACATATAATATTGATATTTTTTAAACAGATCAACCTTAAAACTAACATTAAAAAAAACCAGCTCTGACCATCTATCCTGGATACTAAGGGTGAGATGGCCATAGTAAGACGGCACTGTGTGTTATTTTGCCTTAGTTACGTACATGCCAGTTTTATATTTTTTCTTTATAGATTAACCCTTTATAAACCTATAGAAAAAATCCCCGTTTTGATATTTGACTTAATTTAGGAGATACAAATATTTTAGTGAAAGGTCACTGACCTTCTTAAAAAAGTTTTTCGTCTATATTTCTTGAATGAAGCAAAATTGCAGGCTCTTGTGAACTACCACTAAATTGTGGGTTTGAAATGTATTAATTCTAGAAAGTGCAAGTCTCTAACGTAACTAGAACGAGAATTAAAAAAAAATTTGACAATTAACGAAAAAAATTAAAAATTAAATAACTGTTTGCGGGTCGCATTTTTTTTAATTGCATAATATACTCGTGTAAAAGACCTTCAACTGGACAAAATTCTAAATTTGTATCTAGCCAGATCTCGGAGATATTGAGTTTCTATGTTTTTATTAATTTTCTATGGAAATAGGGTTGTCAAAGATGCAGAGTAGTAAATATATTTTTCTTATTCAATTTATTAAATCAATTTATACTAATCAATTTCTGACTGATCTGTTGGTCTAGTTGTCAGTGGCCCTAACTGTTATGACGGAGGTGGTGGGTTCTATTCCCTCCCAGGACAAATGTTTGTGTGGTGAACATGATCATTTGTTCTGTGTCTGGGTATAATATATCTATAATAAGTATGTATTTAAAAAAATATTAAGTATGTTTATTAGTTATCTAGTATTCATACCTCAAACTGCTTAATTTGGAACTACTAAAAAAAAGTTGTAAACACTTATTTATGACATATCTTCGCTATCGGATTGATTTATGATTTCTTCAGACGTCAGCGTAATATTATTTTCTTCTAAATCTTCGGAATCTAAATTATGGTAGTTAACATTGTCTGTTGTTACGCTTAGGAGTTGAAGCACTGATTTTGATAGGGGCAAAGGTTTTTTATGTTTATGACGTGTACTTAGTGTTAATGTGGATATATATGGATCGGAAGACTCTAATGCACGGTGAAATAAATCTAATATTGTTGTTTTCCTGTCTAATTTCCGAGTATGGTGTTGACGATCATAGCGCCAGTATTTGTTCCTTGACTCGCCTGCTTGTTCGGACAACATACCTATGGGTAACGGGCTGGCGTCTATGATCTGACGGCCATGAATTAATATCTTGTGCAGTGTGACAGACATATAAAACCAGTTGTATTTCTCCACGTATTTTGCAGCTACAGATTTACAAAAGGCTTCAAATTTTGCAGCATCTATGTATAAGCCACTTGACAGCGCTACTAAAATGGTATGCAGATCATCCACCAACCATGTCTTTATACCTAAGATATCTGCAAATGTTTGCCGGTGTTGGTCTGACAGTGCTGTTCGTGCTGTGTTCCCGTCATTGGTTGTTCCCGAATTCGGACGAACGACATCAACCAAAAGTGACAGTTTGTCTCTTAATGCGGTTTGTATTCTTTTTTTCCTTTCCTCAACAATTGTGGCTGCCGGTGATTTTTTATTAATCCTCCACTTCATGACTGCTGGATCATTTTTGTATCCTAAGTGCAGTAAGAATTCAAAAATTCTAATCCAGGCATGTAAGGGACTTATTCCATGACGCAAGGCTTCTGGATTTACAGGTTTGTTGATGACAACATCCAATTGATTGAACTCCGTTGCTGTAGCTCCACAACAAGCACAACGTAATTGTGAAGTGGTCCCAGTAATTACGTTGAATACTTTACCATCTATTACAGTTAAATATAGTTTCGTATCTGAAATTATAGATTGACCTTCATCAGTTTCGGCATAAAGCGGTGTCAATTGATCTATTTCAGCCTGTACCCGATTTTTTTCTTCGGTGATAAGTTCTTTTGTTTCATTACGATATTGAATTTTTAATGGTCGACAAAACCTGTACGTTTGTGGGCAGGGGTTAGACCACAAAACAAAACCGTCATTCGTTTTTAATCGTAAAGGGATATACGTTGTTGTAAATAAACAATTTTCATTCTCGTTATCACCATCTAAAAACTTCTGTTTATAAAAAGCCTGTCCTGTACTGCCATCGAACCCCCAAGAACCCTCAAATCTACAATGTAATATGTTTTTTTGCTTTTGTTTGCAATATTGTGAAATGCTTTCGGTACTCAATTTAATGATTCGGCGGAATGTGTGTAGTAATAAGCTGTGAACTGAAACACTTGCTTCTCTTTCAGTAATAACTATATCTTCGTCAGGATAATACATTTGTTTGGCTATTTTTAATTTAAAATATGGAGGATAAGCTGGAAAACCTCTTTCTTTCAAATCTTTCTGTATGATACTATAATCTTCCACAGTTAGTTTCCTATCAATGACTAAAGAAAGGGCTTCCTCAGGGGTATAGGGTTTGGCTTCGACTTTCGCTTTCATGGACGATGCAATTTTTTTAGGACGAGTTGGACTTTTCAGGCACTCATTAATAACGAACTCTAATTCTTGAGCAGAACTTTTAACAAGTTTTTCGCCGTGAATTTCATCTGTTACTATTTTCGACATCATTTTAATTATTTTTGACCGCGGCTGATCTTGAAGAGACTCCTCTAAACTTTTTCTAATTCGAAGCATTTGACGAGAGTTCATTTCATTTGAAGCAGATGGACTATTATTAGACGTTCCGGGTATTGTATTATTAGTAGTTGATGGAATTTCATGTGAAGGTCCAGGTACCGGTTCTGTAAACAAAATATTGCTTACAGAACTCATATCTGATGATTCTGGTTCTTGAGGTTTTAAAAGATAATCAGAAGGAGAACTTGTATTTAATTCTATAGGAGATTTTTCTATTTTGGTTGGTATTGGAATATCGAAAATTGTAGAAAGCCATTTCTCATTCTTTTTAGTAAAACGTTTAAAATTTCTTTTGCTGTTATTATAAAGCTTTTCACAATTATTAATAAATTTGGATATACTATCTTTAAGGTTTTTATTATGTACATCAAGATTGTAAGGAATACCTGTTGGGTACAATGCATTTAAGATTACCATTGTCCGATCGTTGCTTTCTAGGTCGCCCGGTCTTTGTTTAGACCCAAATTGTTTGGCCTTTTCAACTAAAACATTATAAATTTCCAATTTCGTTAGTATTCGCGGATCCGTATTCAGGCTTAGGTCGTCGGTGATCATTGCCTCTCGCTGACCAACATGAGGGTTGGCGCCCTCATGCCCCCCTTGCAATAAGACCTCTGGTCGGGGCCCAGACGGACATCCCCCAACAGGACGGGTCAGTACCTGCTGAGGCAAAACAGTGCCATGGGTCTTTAACGGCTCCATGACACCTCACCCCCGCTCCTCCAGATATTATGTAAAGGGATTGGGTTTTAGCATTTGCCTAACGAGGGCGGACCCCTTCCCAATCCCACACAATATCCTTCATTGAAGATAGATCATATACAAAAGTAGTGACCGAATTCAACCGTAAAAATTTAATTAGGTAATTTTGATTTCGACTTTTTGCATAATTTTGACATATAAATTTAAATTGTGTAAACTATGCACGTCTCAATTTAAACTGACTATTGATAATACCTACCCAAGACAAAAATAATTAAATAGTAATGTTTTCATGAAGCACACAAATTTTAGTGACAACCCTAACCGACAATTTAGAAATTCAATAATTCCGAAATCCTGGGTCTGTTGCAACTGAGTTTTTTTTTGTGGTGATAGTTATTATAGTGATCAACATTTAGGCTTAATAAAAAACGCGACCATGAATAGAATGTCCTGAAAAAAAAAAAAATTCAAAATCATAGAAAAAAAAATATTCTCACTTGTGTGAGCAATATTTTTAAAGTTTTCAAGAAAAAAATGGTTCAGGTAGGGAATTACTATCACACCATAAAACATTTCGTGTAAAAATCAAAATAGAAAACGAGATATTGTGTTTCTATGGTTTTTAAGGATTTTTCTCGATTTTATTTATTTCTCTTAAACTACAGTAGTTAGAGCCGGCGGAGTTTTTTTAGGAGTTTTGTTTGATTATAAGCTTTCCGAAATACATATAAAACGGAATTGTCCGAACTAAGGCAAAATAACACACAGTGGACGGGTAAGATGGCCAGTACTACATCTCACTTTTTTATTTTGAACACAGCTTTATTTTGTGCCATCTCACTTTTTTTGCATCGACCGCAATTTGAGCACATGGTATCAAATTCTGTGCAATTCTCATGCACCCAAAGAAAACAAATGACACATTGAATCCAATCTTCGATAAGCCGTGTTTGGTAATAATTTTCTCCACAGCCTACACAATTATCTTCTTCTTTCATGTCGCTTTCTTCATCTGTATCATTTAAAACTGTCTCTTCTTAGTCGTCATCGCTGCTTTTAGATATTTTCCTAGTCGATTTTCTTTTAAGAGGTAATTTTTTTTTTTGGTTTGTCAGTCATTGCTATCATCAGTCTCTTTTACTTTCTTAGTCTTGATCTCTTTCTTTATTTGTATTTTTTTCTTACATTCATGTTTCTTCTTAATCTTTTTTTGTTCCTTGAGCAGTTGAGCCTCTTCTTTAGACTTTCTTTCATGAATATGTTTCTCAGAAGTGATTCTCGATTCCTGTGTTGAGTATCATTTCCGTACTTGTGCTAGAAATCTGCGCCTGTTTTGACTGCGGCTGAGGTTCAAATATCGCGACATCATTTTCTCTTTTGTCTGGGGTTACCTCAGAAGTCTTGGCAATAGGAATCGAAGATCCAGATTCGCTAGTCGCAGTATGATTTAAAATGTTAGGCCGTTTTTTAGGTATCATTTTCGGGCTTGTATTTAAAATTTGTTTTTGGTCTTCTCTATTATGATTATTAACAGAGATTGCGGCATCAGTATCACAATCGTTGTCTTCTGCATCATCAAGAACTTGCTGTTGTTTATTTGCAGAAATAATGGTAGCGTTGTTTCGATGATTTTGTGCTGGGTTTCGTGACTGAGGCTCAATTTCAGACTGTTCTTTTCAGAATGCATATTCTGGGATCGCACTTGGATTAAGCGGGTAAACTCCATTCGCTTTAAACCCTGCAATCGCATTCTCTGCAGAAGCAGATTTACCCCAGGCACTTATTAGCAGTCTTCCAAAAGTCAGTCTTGTGACTTGACGACCAGTTTTGTTTTAACCCATACGTCCCTTAGCTAACAACACCGCATAACTAATTTTTACCAACTTTACAGGAGACGAAAAAATCTGTCTGTTTTTAAAAAACGGTGTATTTTTTCGGTTTTTATTTAATAAATACCTTAGTTAGCGGTTAAGAGTTGAATATCCATACTTACTTTGACATTTAACTTCATTTTAACTTTAATGTTATGACTTGAGTTGTGTTGACCGAAACCGACCGTTGTTGGCGTAAATATTAGGGAATATTTAATAATTAATAGATAAATGTTTTACAAAGAAAAGCTTTTATTTAGAAATACTTTAAGAATAATTAACAATCGATATAATAACCACGTCTACTATAGGTCATTTATAACCTTAATCTAAGGAATCACATTTTTGAGATCAATTGCTTTAAGTATTTGGGGACACACAAACCTGCGTAGCTGCAATTATTATTTTTAATAAAGGTAAAAATTTAAAATAAACTCTTTAATAAACTCTAACAAAACTAAGATATAGCAGTAAAAAAATAAATAAATAATAGGTACTCTAAATTTCTAGTTTGTTGCAGTCTTTAGCGATTGCTATGCGGGAGGTCGTCATAAAAATAGTGGCAACTGGATGGTAATACACTTTTCAGGTCTTGCAAATCTTCATACTTTCGCTTTGTAATTGGTATTCTAGCTGCATACAATTTCGCCATGTATTGTTGTGGAAGGTAAATTTCTTTACCTTTTAATTTACATTCTATTGAACTGTGTACGGAATCACATTCCATGTGGGTATGGCCTTTTTCCAGGTATTTTTGAGTAATCACAATATTTTTTTCAATCGCTAATCGTAATAAAGCGTTGCTTAAAGTAACGTTGCGATTTTGTGCACAATAGCCATCCGAATATAAAATAACAGGCAGTTTTTTTTTACTTAAAACTTTCTCTATGTGGTCCACGAGGCATGTGCAAAAACGGAGGCTTCAAGTGTGCTATTTGACTCATCGAACCAATAGCACATTACTTCCTTAGTTGCTAAAGTGTACAATGTAAAACTATGAACGCATAATTTTGTTTTGTAATAAATTGCACTGGCTTGAATGTACGGAGCCAATTTTACCGATTGAACATCCTGTGTGAATACGTGACATGCTCCGGACTGTGCAATATCTTTGTCAGTATCTTTTTCTTTCCTGGCTCGATCTTTCATACCGCTTTAGAACCTTTCTTAGCTAGACCATGTCCAAGTCGGTTATTTAGTTGAAGTCCGGTCTCGTCCATGTTGAAGATGCAATTTGGTTCTAGCATTATGCTGAGTGACGTCACGGTCGTCGGTAACACCTGTTTACGTCTTTGTTACACTTAATAAATTAAAATAAAACTACAGTGTTATTATAAAAACTTATAATCATAAAGTGTCTATAACTAATAGTTTTACAATATATATTGTGGAAAAGTGCCAGTGTCTTGTATTAACAATTTTAATAATAAACTTAACTATACAACCAGTGTCGCAGTGATCAGACTACCCTATAATATAAATAAACAAAAAGTCCGCGAATTCTACAAAATCACAACAAAAATTTTTTTTTTTTTTTTGTAATCTTGCCTTATCAGTTGGTCTGTGCCTCTTTGGTGGTGTACTTAAACTGCATACAATATCAAACACATCATGGCTAAATGTGGTGGTTGTGGTCAGTTCATTGCGGCGGCGGCTAGCATTCGGTGCAGTAAGTGCGCAGGCTGCTATCATCGTGCCTGTGTGGGTGTACCAGCCACTGCCACCCCCGCGCCTGCTTGGCTGTGTCCCGGCTGCAAGGTAAAACTGCCAAAAACGGACAATTCCGCAACCCCGGTGAAAGGCGCAGCAGCGGACTACACGGAGACAAATAGTCCACCCACCGACACTCCTGTGAGTCTGAACCTGGCACAGGAAATAAGGTCGTTCAGGGAGGAGTTGAGCGCACTCCGGGCAGAAATTTTAGAGATGCGACAGGAGACAGCCGACTTCAGGGCCGCTGTACGTGGCTGCAACGAGCGTATGGACAAGGTAGAACACAGGGTAGCCAACCTCGAGCAGCGTTTTGAAGCTATGGACCCGTCATCCTACGACCACCTTGAGGAGACGATCGCCGATTTAAAGCTCCAACTAAATGAGCGCGACCAGGACCTACTGCTTAATGACATCGTCGTGTCGGGCATTCCGGAAACGAAGGCCGAGAACCCGGCTCATTTAGTAAAGGCAGTGTCCCTGAAGCTGGGGATTGCACTCGACGATAGGGACATAGTGAATGTCGAGCGTCTTGGAATGGTACGGCGCAACTTCGTCACTAGTGCATCCCAATCTGACATAACGGAGCGTCCGCGTCCGCGCGTCATTGCCGTGCGCCTGTCTCGCCGAGCGGTGCGAGACCAACTGATTCGCGCGGCGCGCGTGCGCCGCGGGCTCACCACTGCGGACCTCGACCTGCCCGGCCAACCACAGAGGGTCTTCGTTAACGAGAGTCTAACTCGCTCTAACGCAAGGCTCTTTCGGAACACCCGTGAGGCTGCGCAGCGTCTACAATTCAAGTATGTGTGGACTAAAGAGGGACGCATATATGTGCGGAAAGAAGACGGCGTCTCCGCTCTTCGCGTTCGGTCGGAGACCGACGTAAAAAAAATTTTTTTTGGGGAGGGTCATGTTTAATCTTTGACGGTATCAATAAATACTTTGTAAATATTTTATTTTCAATTTACCCTTTAAATTTATTTATTTTTATGTGTAACTCGCTATCTACCTTGCACTTTGTTTACATCTCGGTGATAGTAATTATTAATGGCATAAATGTAAAATATTTTTTATTTTGTTTGTTATGTGTGATGTCCGCGATGTATGTACGTTTCGTGGTTGGTACAGCTTGCAGTGGCGCAAATGGGGTTCGGTCCCTGGTTGATTCTCTCTCGAATATAATCTATATTTTTTTTAAACTATACACTATACATTATTTATATTACATTCTACTCACATTTATGTATTCTATTTACAGATGTATAAAGGAACGGCTATATTACTATATTGATTTTGTTTACGTTTATTTTGCACACTCATATATGTTTCTTCTTGATAACTCAACCACACTTATATGACCTCGAAACTCTTTAGGGTTGGACTTTTTAACGCCGGGTCATTAGGTACAAAGCATGACGAATTCATAGCTGCGATGGAGCGCTATAGCGTAGATATCATGGCCATTAATGAGACTTGGCTCAGCGCGGGGGAGGAGGGTCGCGCGCCGTCAGTTCCCGGCTATCGGCTGCGGCATGTCCCGCGCCCGCTGAGCGTGCGCGGCGGCCGCGGCGGCGGCGTCGGGTTTTACATTAGACGCGGATTGAATGTGCGGACGCATTCCCACCCTGCTGACCCTGCGCACGCATCCGTTGAACAAATGTGGTTGGTACTAAATGTAAATGGCTCCAAACTCGCAGTAGGTACGGCATACAGGCCACCTTGGCTTGATGTTGACACTTTTTTTGATGCATTAACGAGTTCTGTCAACTCGTTATCATTTTGCAGCCGTACAGTACTGTTAGGGGACTTTAATATAAATTGCTTCAATGTGTCCGCATCTGACACAAAGGTGTGTAAGTTGCGAACGTTTTTAAATTGTCTGAATCTGACTCAGTTAATAACTACGCCTACACACTTTACAAGTAACAGCTCGTCCCTTATCGATTTGGTATGTACGGACGCAAAAGTTGCCAGCATCACAGTGGATCAGATCGAATCACTCGGGGCTCATTCTTTTATTTCCACAAGTTTCCAATTTAAAAAAGACAAAATTCGACCTTTGACCATAACTTGTAGGAATATCAAAAATATCAATCCGGCTGAGTTCACAAAATCACTGAACTCGATCAACTGGCAGGAGCCCGTGGCTTCGCGTGACGTCAACGTTATGGTTCAGTATCTTTGCAACAATTTATTAAAAATATTTGATTCATTTGCACCCCGTAAGACTGTTACAATAAGAGAAAAATCTCCCCCTTGGATCACGGACAACATTAAGTTCATGATGAACCTGCGAGATAAGGCGTACAGACGGTATTTGGACAATAAATTCCTAAATAATAAAAAATAATATTACTTGGATCTGAAGAGTCTGGTGAATAGATCCATTTATTATGAAAAAGTTGCTTACTATAAGGTCAACATCAATACCCATATAAATCAACCTAAAATCCTCTGGAAAAATTTGAAAACCACTTTGCTACCAGCTAATAATAACATGGATCTACCTCCACATTTTAACGATCCAGATAAAATCAACGACAATTTCTTGCATGTGCCCGGCGAAACTAACGTACCATTATCATATCTCACTTATTTTGAATTTCATAAATTATCAGATTATACTTTCACCCTCAAAACCACGAACAGTAGTAAAATTTTGAACATATTGACTAATCTTAAATCTAATGCTGAAGGTTGTGATCACATTACATTAAAAATGTTTTTAATGACTGTTCCGCAGACTCTTGACATATTAACCAATATTGTTAATGATTCTATTATAACGTCGACCTTTCCAGAGGTTTGGAAGCTTGCAATCGTGCGTCCGTTACCCAAAACAAGCAACCCCCGCGATCTCAAAGACCTGAGGCCTATTAGTATTTTACCGCTGTTATCGAAGGTACTGGAAAGGGTGGTGAATGAGCAGTTGACCAAATTTCTCGAGAATACCGGTGCTCTGCCGGAGGTGCAGTCGGGCTTTAGAAGGGGTCGTAGTACGGCAACGTCTTTGTTGGACGTCACTGACAATATATTGTCAGCACAGGACGAAGGTTTGTGCACTATGTTAGTCCTGTTGGACTTTTCGAGGGCTTTTGACGCCATCAACTTATCCTTACTGCTCTCCAAGATGGCGTATTACGGTTTCGACATTTCGACGATCAAATGGTTCAACAGTTATCTCAGTGATCGTGCCCAGTTTGTTGAGGTCCGCGATGCGAATGGTTCCACTCTGAGATCGCGTGTGAAACCCGTGACTAAGGAGGTGCCTCAGGGATCAATTTTGGGACCGACACTGTTCATATTATACTGTGCGGAATATCCGCACAGCATAATATGAACAGTGTCGGTCAGTAATGTAATTAAAAATTGCAAATTTCACATCTACGCCGACGATCTCCAAATTTATTTCTCTTTCAGACCGGAAGAGTACGATAATGCAGTAAAGCTCATTACTGAGGATCTCGACAGAATTTTTGATTGGTCGAGTGGTAATTGTCTCATTCTCAACCCATCCAAGTCCAAATATATGCTGTTTGGAACAAATGCTCAATTGCACAGGATTCCTGCGAGCAACGCTAACTTGTTGCTCAAGGGCCAAATCGTCGAACGTGTTTTTGAGGCAAAAAATTTGGGTTTGGTTATGGATCAGGGCCTTAGGTTCGAATCATATGTCTCAAATTGTGTCAGAAGTTGCTTTTACCGTCTAAAAGTACTGTATAAGATGCGAGCATACTTATGTGAGGAGTTGCGTGTGCAGTTGGCTGAGTCTCTGGTGCTATCGAAATTAAATTACGCGGACACGGTTATTGGCCCTAGACTCCTATCGCGAACTAAACGAGTGATACAGAGAGTTCAGAATGCTTGTGCGCGTTTTTGCTTCAAAATACCACCAAGAGGTCACATTACACCTTATTTAAATAAACACAATCTGTTAAAAATGAAGTCACGTCGTAAGCTTCATCTAGCCTGTCTCCTCTTTGGTGTCATAAGAAGTAAATGCCCGTCATACCTCTACTCGAAGCTCTCGTGGGTGAATGCACATCGCCAGCGAGAGGGTAGGCGTTGTGCGCAGCAGCTGGCTATACCACAGCATAAAACCGCTGCGTTTAGAGGTAGTTTCAGGTATGCGGCGTCAAAGTGCTGGAACAATATCCCCCCGCCTATTAGGAATTTGCAAAGTATAGGTACTTTCAGAAGAAAGCTCAAAGAGTTTGTACTAACTTCTCAAATCAATAGCGCCGAAATAAATATTGACCTGTCTTTTATTTAATGTTTACTTTTGTATTATTTATTAACACTATCATTAATTTACAATTAAATATCTCCAATCACATATTACTAAAAAATATTTTTTCTATACCTACTCCTCACTATTATATCACATAATTATATTTATTTAATAAATAAAAGACTCACCGTCACCGCTCGAGTTTTGTTGCGAGAGTTGATCGCCGATTATCATAGCATTTGTTCAGTTTCACGTCACGCAAAATTATGGTTTTTCCCTTAATATAACTCAATACCATCGTAGTGATGGTGCAAATGAGCGTTAAACTGTGCAGCAGTATTTAATTAACCAATGCGACACCCTGCTCACCCGCAACTTCCGAGATTATTGTTGCGATTTTATGGTGTATTATTTTGCAAGTACCAACATTAAATTATGACATATATTAAAAAATATACTATTGAACATGAAATAACTAAATCTTAAAAGATAATTTATATTTAACATATCACTATTTAATTATATTTTAGTATTATAATATTTTTATCTATCTCTTTTCTTTTATTTTCCCCTGGACTGATCACTAGAACCCGCAAGTCTTAAAACTAAGATATTTTAACTCTAATTACTAGTAACTAGTAGATATGTGTTGCATTCGTCCGTGCGTCACTGCAGGGGTGCCAACTGAAAATCAGTGTTGGGTGCTTTGTGCCCAGCTTTTGCTGAGTTGGCGACCCATTCGGATTGGGCATGTCCGCCAACCCAGGTTTGTATTATTGTACTTTGTTAGGCTGTTTTTACGTTATTGTTTTGATTAATTTTATTTTTATTTTATTTTATTGCCCTGTTATTTCAAACTTTTATTGTGTTGTTTTTTTTTTATTGTTGTATTTTCTTTTTATTGTTCTTGGCCTTCATGTCTGGGTCCGAATAAAAACAGTTTTCTTTCTTTCTTTTCTTTCTATCAACTGTCATCGAATCTTCGAGAATTTTGAAATATCCTGAAACTTCTGCTTTGTTCATGCCTCTAGCTCTAGCTACGGAAACACCTTCTGATTTTCTAAGTGTGATATCAGAATTTCTTCTCAGGAACTAGGGCATGCAATATCGGATGATGTTCAATTCCGGAACTGAGTTACGATACTACTGGTTCAATTTCGGAATTTCGGAATCAGTTCCGGAATTAGAGAATACTACAGGATCTCATAATAAAAACAATAAATCAGGATATAAAATGTTTTATTAAATGAAATCTTATATGATCTTATATGATATATCATATATATGTTTTATTAAAAGATATAGCTTATTCAATAACTAACTAGGAATCTAATAAAATTATTATGAAAACATTTAACTCAACAAGCCTCAATAAACTAAACAAGTTATCTCCATTGAGACAAGACACAAAAAAGTACGTATCAAATTAAATAGCACAAAACGTATTTTTGGAAAAAGAGATCAATTATTAAATCACATTAATAATATAACTAAGTACGCTTCATCTAGTTTTTCACATATAAATTGACCTGTAAAAGTGCCGTTTTATGGCCTATTTGCAAAAATAAATTCACTGTTTTATTGTTTCATTACTAAAATAATGATGTAAACATTCAACAAGTTTCAATAAACAAAACAAGTAAGTTATCCCCTTTGAGATCATGACATAAAAAAATAAAGGTACTTATCAAATAACACAAAACAGAACGTTTTGGAAATAGAGATCAATTAAATCACACCTATACAAAACTAAAGAGAAACGTCATGAGACCAAAATCACTTTTTATAAAAGGATCGCTCTTCTTGATAATGTGTTCTCAGGATTATCAGTGCATCTAACATTTTGTCTGAGAGCGAGCTTCTTATGCGTTTACAAAAATACCCGGAACTGGAAAATATTATTTCGCTTTCAACACTCGTGGGAAGAACGCCTGAAATGAAATTGTATGCTTGTGTCAAATAAATGCCACGTTCTCCGCCATTATCATACATTGCTTTCTCGACTTTGACAAATCCAGAAAGATCAAAATATTGTTTCTGATTCTTGCAAGGTTCTTTGCATTTATCGAGTTCCTTATCGAGCTGTTCTTGCACTGTCAATTCATTGACTGCTACTTCTTCAACTCCGCCGTCTTCAGTAATTACCTCTGCATCACTATCTTCGTTGATTTCACTAGAAATGCCACTATCTTTGTACTTTAATTTTTTCAGCAAAGTGATGATCATCTCCTCAATTTCCTCATTGTTAGGTTTCCGAAAAACCTCCTCATCGGTTTGTTTAAAGAAGTCTTCTGGATCACGAAAATAGTGAAAAACACCAGCTAATAGCAGACGTCTTTGTTTGATCCGGATTCTTAAATTTGTTGCAAGTTTAGTACTTAAGTAACTGTTCTGTTCATCAAGCTTTTTAAGCACAAATTTTAATGCTGTGTAAAGATTTGCATCGCGTCTACACAATGACAGAACAGCCATTTAGATTCTGATAAATATCAGTCAGCGTCTGTACTTCGGCTTCTGAAAACAAAATCTCCGACTTCCAATCTATCAGACATTTGAATACACAGTCCTTTTTTTTAAGAAATGCATCAATCGTATCCGACATGCTCGACCATCGCGTCCGACAATCAAGTTACAACTGTATGTCTTTTCCGTGTTCTTTCATGACATATTCTCTCAGGGAGTCTGCTTTGAGATGAGATTTTCTTATTGTTTTAACAAGGCGTCGGACTTTTTCAATAACCTCCTTGTATGGGAGCTTGGATGGGACTGCTGAAAACTAAGGTTCTCAATTTCAAGACGACTCTGATCAGCTACAAGATTTTCTTCGTCATCTGATTCAGACTCAGAACTGTCGTTTGATGTGTTCTGCATGGTGACAGGTGCTGGTTGAAAATCTTTAGCATTTTTGTACAAAGTATCAATGACCGCTAGCTGTACGCCGTGAGCAAGACATAGTTGATGATGGTTTTCGCAATAAGTTCCCATTTTGACAATAACGCTGGCACCGTCGGTGGTCTCACTAATTCCATCTTCATTTAACATTACTTCAAATTTTGCAAGATGGTCGCGTAGCATATTAAACGCTGTAAGAGCAAGCATCCTACCAGTGATTTTAACTAGGCCAAGATTTCAAAAGTTGAAACCACCAAACCCCTTGCTGTGTAAGTTAATATTCATATACCGCTTGTTGCGCAACGACGTCCATTCGTCTAGGCTGAGAGCGAATCTATTTCCAGCCAGTTTCAGTTCTAAGATTTTATTTGTCATCTCTGATTTAACTTTCTCGGCCTGAGTATACACTATTTTTGATATAGTATTTGGTGAGACAGGTAATTCATAGCCACTTTTCTTGTATAACTGCTTTAAATCTTGGCTCTCTGTAAAAAATCTGAAGTAACAGCCGTCTAGTGCCGCCATGCGAGAAACAACTATTTCCATTGGATCACTTAACTTAGAATGGAAATAATCTGTCATATTTTTCTCTTTTTTGTTGTATCTGTTTTCTGAGTTATTGATGATTGACTATCTTCAGAACTACTGGTAGTTGATGTACACGCTGGGTTATTCGGAGTCTCGATATCAGACGAAGATATATTCGAATGAATCGTTCGGATATGCGTATGTAGTCCTGTAGTGGCAGTTTTCAAAATCTTTTGACATATTTTACATTTGGCTGACTGGCCATCATCTGCACGGAGAAAATGATTCCATATGAGATGATACTAATGTGGTGTAAAATTATTAGTAGTTTACACATACACAGTAATCGTATAATTATTCTGCTATTTATTTTCCTTTGTAGTTTTCATAAGCTTTTTCTTCATACTTCAATTTCTTCCTCTGTACCACAATCCAATTATTTTTGTGCTTTAGTCTTCTCTTGCCGATATCAGTTTTGTAAGTTTTTTTCTAGGAACTGTGTATGTATAGGGAGTTACTATAGTAGAAGCATCAGTCATTGTTCAAGGAATTGTGAGATTATCATAGACGTCATTATCAATACTCATCATAACTTCGCTTCACTCCATTTTAATTTCGCAAAATATTGAACAATTTATTGGCGCCAAAATAAGAAAACACAATGAAAAATTATATAAAAATGACAGATTCCAAATTCAAATGTAATATTTTGTTTATTTTTAATTGTAACAGTATTTATGGCCAGACTATGTATGTAGGTATAATTTAAAAAAATAGAACTTAATTAACAGCATTTAACAAATATATATCTGTACACTTATAGTTATTACAATTTATAAAACAATGTAGTATAAACAGCTACTCGTTAAAGTATCGAAGTCTGACAAATTTCTGGACCTCATTGACACACTTTTTTATTACGAATTCAGACTTATTACACAATCACAGCACATCCCTTTAAACAAACAATGTTGATACAATCTTAGAAAATTAAATAATCTTTCCATCTACATAATTATGGCAGCAATATGCAGTTTATAACTAACAACAATGTGTGTTCATGACATAATGTTGAGTCAGTTTTATAAAATCATAGCTTAGTCTTCCTCACAATTATTATTGTTTTATTGTTTGAAAATAAAACTAAATATATTGAGGAGTCGGGAATAAAAGAAACTATTTATTGAATAAATAATGGTAAACGATAAGGCTTGGTATATATAGGTGAAGTATCTTGCTTTAACCGTATCTTTTGCTCTTTAATGTTAGCTACATCTAATTTACAGTTGCCTGAAATATGAAAAGCGTCTGCAAATTTTGCGCATATACTTAAAATTGATGATTTTTCCTCACCATTTAAGTGATCTAATTTTAATTGAGTTAATAATTTTTTGACCCTATCTACTGTTATAGCTGACCTTTCAAAGTTACATATTTCGTAATCACGTAATTTTTCTAATTTAGGATTAAAATAATTTAAAGATATTTCTTTTTCACTAGTATTGAGAATTTGTTCACTTCACTTAGCTCCTCGGGGACTACCACACAATCTTCAATTTCAGTAATATTAACGTAAAAAACTTTTTCACATCGTGGTGGCACCTTTATATAAATATTATGATTCAATTTGCCCAAATGTAATGGTAAGACTACATTTTCGCGCATAATTAAGGTACTAAGTTGATAATTTAGGATACATCTATGCTGGGTAAGAAAATCTTGACCCAATATACCTTCAGCATGACATGGCAGATTTTGAATAACATAAAAATTATGCTCGAATATATTATCATTTAAAATTATGTTTAAGCAAATATATCCTTATGATTTTATACGGCCACCAATGCCATTTATGATAATGTTTTGTTTATGGATGGGCAAATTCCACACAGCACACACACAAATTCACTTTTCACGGCCGATATACTAGCACCAGAATCTACTAACCAAATATAATCTACATTGTTATAGGGAATTTTAACATAATTACTAAATTCAAATGATAGCAAATTAGGCACGAAAAAACGTATTCGTATTGCTTTCCGAAGTAGAGGGTTGAATATCGTCCCTAGTAGGTACCTCATTAAACTGCGAAGTATCTGTATTTAAAGGGTACATACCTCGGTTCTGGTATCTTCTTCTCTGCCCTCTGTATGTACCACGAGCTCGGTTATTATTATTACTTGAAGACCGCTGCCACCCTTGATTAAAGTAGGCTCTGAGAGCTCGTTGATAGTTTCCTTGTGCGCCTCTCGCGCGGTAATTCGATGAATTTCTGAAAAAACTGCTGTGCGTATTCGACTCACCAGATTTTTCGTTGCTAACCACCATCATTTCACCTTCCGTCGAGTTAGCGACACCTTTACTAGATATCTGCTTCTCGTCTTTTGCCGCACGGATGACGTCTTTCAAAGTGGTATAATTTCGCGCTGCTAAAATCACACATAAATTTTTGTTACGTAAACCATTAATAGCTAACTTTTCGTTAACAGGTTTTAGAACATCAAAAGCTTTTGTATCGCCATCGGCCTGCGAAATAGTCAGGTCAACGAACAGTTGTTCCATTTTCTTTCCGAATTCATCAATGCTACTTAATTTCTGTTCACAATTAACCATTTCTGTGTGAACAGCATTACTAGATTTTTTAGTTAGTAGGTGCAAACGCATTTCTTTAAGTAGTTCATCACAAGAGGAGTAACTTTGTTGTAAACGTAGTTTTGCACTTTCGGAAAGCCGGGTCTTCAATACAAAATTAACTAACAACTGTTCGTCATCCTTCTCTATCATAGAGGAATAAAGTTCTATTGCTGAAATAAGAGCCTTTGTTATTTCCTCATCAGAATTCATTACAGGTAATAGATCTACCGCTGTTCTAAATTGGAATTTTTCCATTTTGTCAATTTTCTTTTGGGTGACACCAGAGCAAAGTTGCTTTATGCGAGCATATAAACCACTAATATCCGTACATAAGTTCTGAATTGTATCTAAATCACTGCTAGTAAATTCTTCCTTCTTAATTTGTTTCTCTAAATCCGATTTCACAGTTAAAAAATCATTATAAATAGTATTACTCTCATTCAGCTTTTTTTTCAATAATATTTTGAGTTCTACGACTTGGCCCTAACTTGGTTAAATACTCCTTTATACTTTTGAATTTTTCATAAATGTCTGTAAGACTATGGGCCATTACCTTCTAAATTACACAACAGGATATGCACTTTAATATTGTTGCAACGCGAACATAGTTCCGTTTAAGACGTACTTACTATTTAATAATAAATCAGGCACAAAAGTAAACTTATTGTCTTTATGTGATAATAAAACAAAGATCATTGATATCGACTGTATCAGAGCTTTTCATAATTTTATACATACGCGACTCACTCGACGCAAACATATCGTTATTTTTTCTTATAAATTGTTCTGTTGCCTCTGTTTCTTGAAAGTTCTCTAATTTAAGAACTTCTCTACATGTATTTATAGCGTCTGCGACACTTCTACTATAAACTTGAGTAGCAAGCTTCACTTTCATAATGTTATTCTTAAAATTTACATGCTTTCTAGTCAACTTATTAGCAAGGTGCAATCCATCATCTTCTTGTAGCTTATTTAGAGTCTCTATAATATTCCACCTAATTGTTTTTCCATCACCATCTATAAATTCTCTTTTCGACTCTAACTGGTTTCTTAAAAGTTTCATCACATGGCTCGGGTCTAGGAAACAAGCTATTTGAGAATTATTCACTGGGTGACTAAGGTCCAGTTTCACCATACCCTGTTAAATATTTAACGTATTGTTAAGTCAGTTAACGGGCTGTTAAAGTTATCGAGTGTCCCACCACGAGTTAACGCGTGTTTATTTGTCATAACAAGCCGTTAAATTAAATCACCGCTCTAGAGGTCCGTTAGACCGTAACAGACAATTAAAATCGAAAAAGATGGACGCTGCATACTATTTTATTTTCAAAAATAATGTTTTAGAAAATTTAGATTACTTAGACACAATGGTACGATGTCCAAGAATTTTTAAAGAACGGCGTTCTTATTTCGAGGAATACGACGATCTAGATTTTTGTACCAGATCTATCGTCGTTTATCTAAAGAAACAACCCTAGATATTCTGCAGTTGATTGAAGATAAATTGGAATATCCATCAGATCGGTAAGTTTATATCCGTGGCTGGCGTGAATATGTTGACATGTTCAAAATGTCATTTTTACAGGGTCGCAATTTTAAAGTTTGACTTATTGTGTTAAATCGTGTTATCTTAAATACTTATGTATCTCACTTGACTTAGGGATATTGTGATGCTATCTATCGAATTATGATAAGAAATACGCTTAAATTATTTTATTTTTTGTAATATTAGACTTATCAATTTGTTCACCAATGAGTTATCAATGTATTGACCACTTTAGTAGGAAAAAAATAGGTAGTCATATTTACGGAAAAGGTGTTATTTTTTATCATTTGTCTGTATACTAAAGAAAACACTTTTTTTAGGTATTTAAAATTATAATCACATTCAAAATAAACATTTAGTTTTAAAAAGAAAAAGCGTTTAATTATAGAGAACCTATATTTTGAAAAAAAAAAGAAAAAAGCAACACAAAATACGCAAATAAAAGCTCCACTTTGGTCCACCACTACGTCTAATATCTTCTTTATCTTCTAGATCTGGATAGTCCACATCTATATCTGGATCAGTAGGGTTACAATCATTTGTTTTTAAGTTTTTATAGAAATTATGGAAAACTTTATCGATTAACTCCAGAAGATCCATTAAATCTTCCTTTTTTTCGGCACTGATTGGTAATGGGTCTTTAGAAATTTGGTTTAATCTAAAAGTTTCACCAGCACACAATCTTCCTCTTTTCTTAAAATTTACAGTGTTAAAAACGGATTCTCGATGAAAATTATCTTTAAAATGAATTATGCAGAAACTCGTTTTATTGTATTGCAACCATTTAATTGGTTGCCATAAAAACTTTAGTCCCGAAGCATCATTCTTCTTTATAGAAAACGGTCCTTTCTTGGATTTTAACTCTGAGAAATCCAAGAAGTCTTTTAAAGTCATTACTACTACTTTAAAGGGGTTTTTAAGTTTGCATGTTCTGACTAGCTGTACCCAATCATTTAAGTGATTAATCTTCATTTTTGTCCTTTTCTTTGTTTTTTCTATTATTGCGTGATCAGAGTCGCACTCCATATGGGTATGTCCACTTATAAGAAATTTGTGATGAATTGTTTGCATCGTAGGGTGATTGTTTAGTAGGTACATAAACATCATGGCAACAATATTATTTTTATTTTGGCCGCCACAAGTATCTGAGTAGAAAATTATCTCCTTCACATTTGGTGGCAATCTATTGCAAAAGTGCCACAAACATGATCCAATTTGTGCCACAAGTGCCACAAACATGATCCAATTTTAATTCTAATTTACTTTGCAGGACTTTGCAAAGAAGTCTTCGGCCTACGTCGATGCAACCAAGTTGATGGATTGTTTTCTTTATTTGCTGACAATGTATTTGACGTTTTTGTTTTTAAAACTTTTGGAGTCCAGGAGCTCCAGTTATTCTTTTCTACTTCCTCCTGAAAAAGAAGTAACAAAAGTTCAAAATAAGGTATCATCATCCTATCAGATGAATGTCAAGATCCCCCATGCTATTACAAAAATCGTATGATTGGGATATAGTACAGTATATATACAGTATTAGAAGTTTCAAGAGAGAGTATCACATACCAACTTGACCCCAGTGCTGAGGTGTTGCTACACTAGAGGACTGAGCTGTTATACATCTGTGCCAATAATAAGAGCAATGTATATTATGGTCTTACCGGAACAAAGCTGCAAATGCATTACTATTTAGCGGCAGATTAGGCAAGACAGTGGTGCCCACTCTCTCAAGCCTACACATCAGCTTTACCTTCAGTAAAATAAACAAACTTAACCATTGATAAGAGTGGCAGGGAAATAGCCACAACCGTGAATGGTATATCAATTTACGCTTAACATATTGGTCAGAACCTATAAGACAAGTATTTCTACGCACCTCAGTTGAAATATTGTCATCTCTGATTTCATTTGTCTGAAATGTACAACCTTTATCTTCTTAAGTGGAATTCTGAGATGTTTGTGAAGAAGTAGCAGCATTGACATACAGAATTGTCTGTATTTCTGAATCAGTCACTACGACATCCTGGTAAATAAATAAAAGTAATGTATTTTGGGAGGCAATGACTTCTACATATATTGCAATGAATTTCAGAATGAGAGTTATTATGACAGTGAATTTAAATTTTAAACTTACTGATTTATTAATCATTTCTATTAAAGTTTTTGATCCAATCCTGTTCTATAAACTGAATATCAGAGTCGTAGGAATTTTCTAATCCGTCTAATGTAGGTCCAAGTAGCACTTCCACTTGTCCTTGTAGAGGTCCTGGTGGTGGAATATCGGACCTCCCTCCTCCTGCAAAGAAAACCAGTAATTAGTACTCATTGCATAGTACTACTTCATATTTTATTAACAAAAAACAATGTCAGAACCTACCGGTTAATAATTTTTTTTTTTTCGTCGCAGCTTTGTCTTTCCGCGTAGTGCGTTTTATATTGTCCCAACAGGTTTTTAATTGATCTACGGTTCGGACATAGAATGAACTCAAACAGTTAAATTCCTCCGCTAGTTTCTTCCATCCTTCATTTTTGATCGCAGTGGTTACTGCGTCCGTTTTCTTATTTTCAACAAGATCCTTGTATTTTGTAACTAAATGAACAAGGATTTCCTTTTCATTTGACGAAAATTTCGGTCCGCGTGTTTTCTTTGACATATCTAGTTATTTATATTCAATAAGAAGCACAATAAACCAACCACAAACACAATCAAAAAGCACAAATGTTACATAACCTCAACTCAAAATAATACCATGTTATGATTATTTGACGTTTCAATCGGTTTAAATCAAAAGTAGTTACCATTTCATTGAAATCACTCGGGGCTAAGGACGTTTGAAATTGGTCGCGTAACACAACAAATAACGTATTATACGACTAAATAAAATATTACCCAACTCCGTCTAAATGACATGTCTCAAATAAGCATTTCAATTTGGTTGCTTAAAATAAAAGTGAGTAACTTACAAGTCATTCAGTTAAATGTTCAGTTTAATAACGGCTTGTTAATTTTTGTTCCTGGGACATTTAATGATATAACAGCCCGTTAATTATTAACAACTCATTAGTAAATGACTAATTAAGATTTAACAAACACAGTTTGGTGAAACTGGACCTAAATGTAGTTTTAAGGACTCCTGGGTCAAAATTGCAGCCCAATAATTCTAGTGCATTGAAATTGGTAGAATGACCATCACATGTCAATGAAACAATATCAACTTCGGAATTCAAACAATTGATTAAGCACAATTTTATTAAATTAGCTTTTTGTTCACCAGTTAGTGCACCATTACATAGAAAATATCCTAATGGAAGTTTAAAACGGTGATTTATACCAACAATTAAAAAAACTAAAGCTTGCGTTGCCAAAGGTGCACCTTCTTCAACGCCCGTATATTTATTATATACGGCCTATATATTTTTTACCATCCCAAATTTTTTGGGGCCTTATTGCAACTTCATCGAACATTAAAGAGCATATTGGTCGATGCTGACTAACTTCTGACTTTGATTTTAGGGCTTGGATAGATTCAACTGTGAATCCAGGTTCACCTTTGACATGTGAAAACCATTTGCACAATGTTTTACGATGTGGAAAGCAAGTATTAAACGTTTGTCTAACGTATCCATAAGCTTTTGGGCTATAATAATTAAGTGTCATGCAAATTTTTTTCATAACCGGTGAATATATAATTTTCTTCTTTAGTTTTTTTCTATTATAATTATTAAAAATATCAGCAACAACTATGCCTTCATTTAATCTTTTAAACTGATCAGCATCTACAAAATTCTTTTCCTTTAAAGTTTTTAAAATTTGTGTTAAAGATTTATTGCGACTCTGAAGTCGTCTTATTTTTTGGATTAATATTTTTATTTTCTTGTTTTTGTTATTCATTTGAATTTGCATATCTTATATTCTTTGCTTCAAACGTCGTTTCCGGGGAGTATACAATGAAATTAAAAGTTCTTCCACATTTACAGGTGTAGCGAAATCCTAAAACAAAATAAATTTCTATAACAAATCTAATAAATCAAAAAAAAATATATTATATTTATCCTACCGACACTAAGATAATGCAAACATATTAGATACGTGTTTTTTTTAATAACTTAAGTTGTTTTAATTTTGAGAATGGTGATAAAAATGTTACAACTAGGCAAAAAAAGTACCTGGGCATGATGCGTCATGCGTAATTTCACCTCAATATATATATGTTATTTTTAACAATGAAAAATACGTGTCTAATATTTTTTAATAATCTATCTGATGGAAAAGGAATAATTAATGAGTCATCATGCATATTGTGATCACCAGGTTAAGCAGTGTTGCTTAAAACGAGAGAGAGAGAGAGAGAGATGGTGATGGTGATGGTGAGAGCTCACAGAGTGAGACGAAGCATGCCCTGCTCTCGGAAGAAAGTAAGACCAATATGAAATAAGATTTTTGTCTACATACCCTATCCAATAAGCAGGAAATATGTTCGTTAACAGGCTTTTCCACGAGTTTTACATCTGATTGTATGAGGGGTTGTTCAAAAGTTGCAGGGTTTTCAATTAATTGTTTAGATATTCCAGCTATGGGTTGTTCAATAGTTTGTCTGATAAAATTGATGGAGTTTCTTGCTCGTTCTTCTCCATTCGAAACTACAATTTGGAACGAGCACCTAGCTTCACTGACGAACAGACTGACAGACTACTATTATTTTTTGACGTTTCAAAGGTACCTATTAGACCGTGACGTTTTAAAGGTTTAGTTGGAATAAATGATTTTGATTTGATTTGATTTGATTTGATTTGATAGGTCGTTCAACAGGCGGTTCTTCGTGACTGATAAGAGGCTCTTTTAAAAACTAAAACAAACATAGGATAATTTAATATAAAATATTAATTAGTACAAATATTTTTATTACAGTGAAACCTGGTTAAGTGAGACATCAAGGGACCTGCAATGTCGTTTCACTTATAGAGGTATTCCACTTACCCAGTGTCTCAGATATACCATTCCAGGTTCTCAGATATGCCATTAGGTTCCATTAATAGAGGTGAGAATACAGGTTATTTCAGTTATACAGGTATACTTACAGTCAGTTATTCACACGTTATTTTATTTAATGATCGCATTAAATAAAATAACGTGTTATGTATGTAAATAAGTTTTAATAAAAAAAAATAGTACTTAAAGGTAATCATAATCACAAACTTTTTCGCGTGTCTTCCCACTTTCATAAACATTAACTTCAGTTTTTCACGTAATGATAACGATTGTAGCTTTCGTTTTGGCCTTTTTCAGATAAACATCTGTATCATAGTAAAGCGAAACTAAAACTGAAGGTAATTGAAGCTCTAAATTTGTATTTACGTACTTGGAATTACGTGTGGGATTTGTGGGTAGAATAATAATGAGTAAACAAACAATGTTATCTCAGTTACAGAGGTTTATGCATATAAAATTAACTCGCTGTCTCAGTTCTAGAGGTAACTATGATGATAAATCGAAAGAACAAATCCCAGATATACAGGTTTGCCTCGTCCCACTAACAGAAGTAATTCAGTGCCAAATTGTTGGGACCTCAGCATGAGTTCCAGTTATGGAGGTTTCTCACTTATCCAGGTCCCACTTAACCAAGTTTCACTGTATTTTATATTTTCACGCTGGTCAAATACATCTTAATTTACCTTTTTCGGAACTGCGTATAAACGAACACGGACTAATCCATTTTTTGTGGTGTTATACACCACAAAAAATGACCTATGGTCACTGACCTATGGTCAGTGTCGTCAAAATGTACACTACAAACAACACTTGATTTACTGGGATTCCAAGCGGTTTCTCCCCTGCATTCCCTTATAATTCCAATCCACTCTTTTTCCCACGAATCATTCGCTTTAGGAAATCTGTGAAACATGAAAGAGACAGGTCTAGACAGAACTTGAAAACTTGACAAAGCTTGTTCATGCTACTAATATTATAAAAGCGAAAATGTCATATATTTTTTATTTTTTCATGCCATATATGTATATGAATGGATCTCTACATGAAACATTTAATCAAGATGACACAAATACTATATTTTATACGCGGACAAAGTCGCTGGCGGAAGCTAGTTAATTATAAACAAAATATAATATATAAATAATTACGAATCAAGTTTAAATGTTTTAGTCAGTGAGTATCCAAATTATTTCTATGTTTACTTGTACATGGATGTGTATGTACACTGTTACGCCATTTGAATTTCATAACTAGTTGTTTTTATTCAGATAACAGATTAGTTAAATACATAACATACTGAAATCTCCCAACATTTTGGATATTTTTTTTTTTAAATAAATGGCAACACCAGCGCTACTGAGAAATGGCCTCCGACAGTTTTAGCAAAATATTAGTGGTTTGAATTTGTTTGTTTACATATTAAATACAAAATAATTTACTGACTCATCTATGATAGGTTATCCCTTCATGTTTTTTTGTTACACCACTATTGTTTCGACAGCATTTAACCACACAGGACGGCATTATAATTTTTTTGCGAACTAACGTGATCGTGTATCTATTTCGACTCGCGACAACGCAATGGCGGCCGTTTGTCTTACTTTGCTATGATTGTGTGCGTGGGCGCGTGTCGCTACTTTTAACACATCCGACCATGTCAATGCTTCAATACAGTTTTTGAATTTAACCATATATTCTTTGCAGTAGTTTCTATAAGCGATGTAATAATAATTTATAAGGTTTGTTGTTGTTGATGCTACAGGAATAGTCAATGTTTGTCCAGTATTATGGTCGGATAGATGTAATTGATGTACCTTTCCGTCCTTTTAGTTGTTTTGTCGAGATTTTAGTAAGTTCTTCAAAGTATTTTTTGCCTGTTAAAATTGCTTGTCTAGCATAGGTTGATGATGCAGAAATAGCGCACCTATAAGGATTTTTATCATACATTTTCTTACTATTTAGTGCATCGAACAAATTGTTTGTCATTTGTACAAAATCTGCCGTATTAGTGGCTGTTTCGCTAATTAGCTGATTTGTCTGTTGAACAGTTCTTATGGTAGCCGCAACTGTGTTACTAAATATTTGAGTTGCAAACCGCAGAGTCATTTTTTGAAAATTGTTAGGGTGTATGTGTTTCTCAGTGATTTTGGTTAATGACCTACTTTTTTGTGAATTTTTATCAATTTCGTATGTATTCATTATATCTTTAAAAGATAATGTTATAATGTTATTGTTGTGAGCGAAATCACCGTTTTGCAAATTATTTCTTATATTTTTTATTAAATGTGGCACATCAAATGATGCAAATATTTTCCGCCCATTACATTACAAAAAAAAACGGACTATTGTTAGTCACCCCTAAATTTTTAAACACTTTTTGGTTTGTTGTTGCTTGATCGCATACAATTGCTTTTGGTAATAGTCCATTGTCAAACAATTTATTAATAACTGCTTTTACAAGTAACATTAACGTTTCTGCTTTTACATTGTTGTTGCTCAAAAAATATGCAACAGGCATTTTCCAACTTTTATATAGTCCCCTAACCATAAAAACTAGGACATAATTTGCTAATGCATTTTTGCGTCGGTTTCTACCTAAATCTTCAAATCCTTCCACTAAATCATATTTTTTGGAATATTCCAATGATTTCATGATTGACATTTCATCGAAACACACAACACATGATTTTTCTTGTATTGTTGCATTTTTAATTTAACTTTTAATTCATCAAATATTTCTGGGCACAATCCGGGTAGGCAATTAGATTTTGCCAACCATGATCTAATGGTTGACTGAGAGGCCAGAACAACTCCTTGTCGGCGCAGAAAAATATAAGTTGATGGCGACTTGTAAAACAGAGACATACAAAACTCTTTTTCCTTTTTCGACCATTTCTTTTTATTACCTTCTGGTCTGGTCTGCATTTCCGAAAGTGTTTTTGATACCTCAGTACGATATTGTGTTGTAGATTTAATTATATTATTGTTTTCCAATTTGGCACGAAGTCGATGAACCTTAGCACGCAATGCGTTTTCTTTTCTTAATAATTTAGATCCTTCTCTTTTTAATTTGCGAGTTTCATCGGTGTCATTTAAGCTTTCTTGAAATAAACATTTCCTTGATACTCTTTTTTTGGGTTGTTCGAACATAGATTTTCTCGATTGCCTTGTTGTTGGCGTTCCCGAAGAAAATCGTACATCCCCTAAGGAATGCGTTGATGGCGTCGACAGTTTGGAACTTGATTGAGTCCGATTCTTGTTTGTGTAAAATTTTGTTGGGGTTTTGACCTTTAATACCTCTGGAGAAGTTGGTATGGTATCTGTAACCAAAATTTACATTGGGTTAAATTATTTCTAGGCATCCACCACAAGTCTTGGGGACTGATGTTAACCGGCCGACTAACGTTACGCAGAAAACATATACTTGAACGAATAATTGTTTGATCGACGCATTTTTACAGCCTATTTTAGATCAAATTATATTTTTTCATTTAACAGCGGATCAGAATACTAATACTATCCACTAAAACTGTAAATATTTTGTTTAATTTTTGTGTAAGTGAAACTTTTTCATTGCTCGCGAAGGGAATGCAATCTCGTACGAGATTTCCACCTAGCGAGATCTCGCGAGATTGGGAGAATCGCAATTAAAACATATACAGAGTGTTGCAAAAAGGGTATACTAAGCCGAAACCTACATGTGTATATAGTAAATTTGTGTGAAAATGGCTTCTTAAAAGACACATCATTATCTAGAGAATCATCTTACATACGACTTCTGACTTTGCATGAAATACACGTCGTGTTGAATTTTCGATCTCGTTATCTCGCGAGATCTCGTAGGAAATTTGACGAGATACAATCTTGTAAAATATGGCTGAGATCTCGCGAGATCGGGATTTCGGCGAGACCAGATTGCATTCCCTACTCGCGAGTGCATTGTATGTGAATTAACGCGCGTTCGGCTTGTTGGATATTTTGGTGGAAAGCAAACAAACTTTTATAGATTTACTTAGATTTACTTAAAATCGGCAAGAGTACATTACAAGCTTGAGACAAGAGAGCAATAAACGATTGACAGCTTGTCAACGTGAAAAAAAATAATAACTAACATTTGATGTTTGCCAGTTAGGAATGTGTTTACTAAGAAGGTACGTTACATTACAAAAATAACTAAACTCCAACACTGGCCCTTAAACACATACATAACTATTTAACATGAATTTACACCTATCATATCAACCATCAATAAAATGCACTATATAAAATACCTAATATGTGCTTATATAGTTAAACCAACTCTTACATAAGTGTTACACAAGTACATAACAAAATAAGTTAATCCTAACAGTCTTATTTTAAAGTAAATAACTACTGAACAGTTTTTCATGAACACTAAATACATGAATCTAACCTATACATGTTAACACAACATGTTATAATATTTTATACTATGAAATTAACAACTACTAGTTTAAAATATATGTAGTTATTTTAACATTAAGTTCACAAATTTGCAATGTTTCTCCTTACAAAGTGCTTTAGTTAAAACATCAGCTAACATATCATTTGTTGACAAATATCTCACTTGCACAATACCATTGTTAACAATTTCTTTAATAAAATGATGACGTATGTCTATATGTTTGGTTCTGGAGTGAAACATAAAGTTTTTACACAGTTTTATAGCAGATTGGTTATCATTAAATATACATATTTTAGGCGTGATACCAAACATTTCTATTATAAATTTCCTTATAAATAAAGACTCTTTACATGTGTCGGACAACGCCATGTACTCCGCCTCCGTGCTTGACAGAGCAACAGTGCGCTGTTTGCGACTTTCCCAAGATACTATTGAGTTACCTATACAGAACACATACCCAGTATACGACCTGCGATCATGATTATCTGATGCCCAGTCTGCATCAGCGTAAGCAGTTATATCCAACCCGCTTTTATAGAATGTCAGACCTAAATTGATAGTTCCTTTTAAATACCTTAAAATCCTTTTAGCGGCCTTCCAATGACTTTCTCCAAAGCAGTTGTTGAATTGGCTGAGGTAACTCACTGCATGACTGATGTCCGGTCTTGTACTAACAGCTACATACATCAGTGAGCCAATCAAACCTCTGTAATCATGGGTGTCATTATTTTGACTCTCCTTTGTTAATTTTAAACCAGTCTCCATGGGCGTACCTATAGGCTTGCATTCCTCCATTCGGTATTTCTTCAGTAATTTTTCTATGTAGTTAGACTGATCAAGTGAAATATTATTACCTTTTCTAGATAATTTCATTCCGAGGATGTGCCGGGCTGGCCCTAGATCTGTGATATCAAATTCATTCTGCAATTTACGTTTTACTTCCTCCTTTCCTTGGAATTCTGGAGATGTAAACACCATTAAATCGTCTACATATAGAGCTATGATCATCATTGATCGACTGTCATTCTTGTCATATTTGAAGTATACACATGGTTCCGAAGATAAACGGCTGAAGTCCAATTTATCACATAATACTTTAGTGATTTTATCATACCAGGATTTGGAAGCTTGTTTTAGGCCGTACACTGCTTTGTTTAGCTTGTAGACCATGTTTTCACTCCCCGGTACTTCAAAACCCTCCGGCTGTTCCATGTAGACTGTTTCCTCTAGTTCCCCATTGAGAAAAGCGGTCTTCACATCAAGATGATCAATAGTCATGTTGTATTCTGCTGACAATGCAAGCAGCATTCGAATTGTCGAGTATCTCACGACAGGTGAGAACGTTTCTTGGTAATCTATACCATATTGTTGAGAATAACCTTTAGCTACTAAGCGAGCTTTAAATTTAAGTAATTCTCCATTTAGGCCATACTTTTTCTTATATACCCATTTACATTTTACAGGTTTATGTTTCGGGTCTCGTTCTGTCAGAGTCCAGCATTTATTCTTAATAAATGAATCATACTCATCTTTCATCGCTTTACGCCAATTATCTGCTTCTGGTCCATTCAATGCCTGAGTTGCTGTCTGCGGTTCATCAGGATCGTAGTCAACCAGTCTGACAATGTTGGCTCGAAGCGGAGACTCAGCAACATCATCATAGCTGGAGTCTGAAGTCAGTTCGGCTTCAGCTAGCGATTCTCTCCCTGGAACGTAAGTAGTGTCCAAGCGATCATCTGGCTCTTCATTTGTGCTGTCCTCACTCTCGGAATCATCAAGTGTTATTGTGCTGATTCTGTTTATATTCTGAGATTGTCTGTCGTCAGATATGTCAGAATCTATAGTGGATGATTCTGATTGAGGAATTACATTTTGATTCAAGTTAATATCAACAAATAATTGTTGATCTACAGTATCATCATGCGACATGTCTTTGACATAGAACTTATCCTCCAAGAATAAAACATCTCGAGAATGCTTAATATATTTAGGATTAGTTGGATCAATAAGCCGGTATCCTTTTGATTCTTCACTGTACCCCATAAATATGTATGGTTTACTCTTTTGATCTAACTTCTTTCTATTCTTCTCCATTACATAGGCAATGCATCCAAATACTTTTAAATTATTCAGATTTACCTTTTTCTTGCTCCATTTTTCCTCCGGGGTCGCACCAAGAACAGCCTTAGTCGGGCTTCTATTCTTTAGATAGACGGCTGTGTTAACCGCTTCGGCCCAGAATTTCATCCCCAATCCGGCGTCCATCAGCATACATCGCACCTTCTCCATAATGGTTCTGTTGGCACGTTCTGCAACACCATTCTGCTGTGGAGAATCCGGTATAGTCTTTTGATGCTTGATACCATTGGCTTTGAGAAATTCCTGAAAAATAGAACTCATATATCGACACCCGCTAAGTATACGTATGTATCTGCCAGATACACGAAACAGTTTTTATTGCATTTTTGGCATCTACATACCTATATTTACCACATATATTTTTATTTTATTTTTTCAACTACCCCAACATACTTTTTTCTCAAACGTATAATTGTTTATCTGCATATGGTGACAAATAAACACAGCGTACAACCGTATAAGTTCCAGTTACATACTTTGACGCGGGGGGAAAAGGGCGCGCGGTGCGGGTAACTGCCGGTCACTCAGTTCTCCGGCGGGCAGCGAGTTGTGCGCGCGAGTGTTGCGTTGTTTCTTACCATGTCGAGTGAACGTTATAAATTTTTAACTACATTAAGGGAAGATGCAATTAAAAGCCAAAAAAATGCTGTGGACCAAATAATAAGCGTAACATCAGACCAGATAGACTCGCCATCAAGGCAAGGTAAGTAATATTAACTAAATATTTTATAATTATTAAACTATATATTTTAAGTGCACCCATAAATTGAGATTTCTACCTATACTGTAAATATTTGAACACGTCTTAGAATGAAAAACTATCGCCATGACGACATTACTGCAATTTATTCATTCCCGATGCAAAAGTATGTAACTACGCAGTTACACATTTTTACGTCGGAATTTAGTTTGATTGAAAAATGTATCTAGGCACTTACCTACTTATTCTACGGAATGTGTTTAAAATGAAATCAGTTAACTAACACATATATTGTTTTACATTGGATTTTAACTTGATTATTAATACCTATCTGTATACTTACATAGTTTTACTTTTATGAAATGATGTTGATTATTGTAGAAAATCGAGTGTTTTATTGTGGTTTGATTGTTTCAGATACTCCAGTACACTTCTCAAAATATTTCACTAATGAAGACTTGCAACAAATGACGGAATTTATAGAAAATAGTGACGAAGAAACAAGTGCTGCACAAAACCATATTAAACCCTCAGAATGTACCAGAACACATGCCCCAACCGTCACACATACAGCTTCAGTGATTTTGCCAAGTAACTCTCATGACCCCATATTGGCAACTATAACGCCCCAATCACCCATGATGAGCATGGTCAGTTCAGGTATTCGAAATGATATTTCTATTGAGTCGCCAAATTTCTCGTCAGTCATAGCTCAAGCAATTGCTCAGTTAGATTGTGATATATCACCAGCTCCTACGCCAAACGTTGTCATGCCAGTTAGCTCACCTATGCCAATACAAACCCCGATTACAGACAACGCTCTTTCTGACATTGAACCATCACCGAGGCGCAGGCTATCCACAAGAAAAAAAGATAAAGGTAGATTACGAATGGTCCATCAAGACCAATGGTTGGATGTTATGCGGAAGAAAAATAAAAATTTAGGAAATGCGTACAAAAGTAGGAATGGTAAAATGAGGAAAAAGAAAGAGATGGGGCCATGTTGTGGAGAGAAATGTAAGTTTAAATGTTCACAAAAAATCACTAATGTTGACAGAGATTTGCTTTTTGTGGCATTTTGGTCAATGGGAGATATAGTTCGTCATTGGGATTTTATCAATAAGTACTGTGATAAAATTCCAAAACGTAGAGTTACTACTGAAACTGCCTCTAGAAGAGAATTTACTTTGCGCTATTATTTACCAACAAAAATAGATCATGAGGTACATGAGACTGATTCAGTGTCTCCAAAGCCACAGATAACGAAGATACAGGTCTGTAAAACCATGTTTTTGAACACTTTTGGGATCAAACAAGGCCTGGTATATTCTGCTTTGAAAAAGCTTTCATTGCAAGGCACTGTTGTCCACGATAAAAGAGGTATCCATAGACATACTAAGAAAATTACTGAAGAGATGATTGCAAGTGTTTGTGATCATGTGAACAGCTTTGCACCTGTGGAATCGCATTATGTTCGAAAACGTACGAATAAAGTATACTTAGATGGATCTCTTACATTTGCTCGAATGTTTCTGCTGTATAAAGATTGGAATGATCCTAAAAATCAAAGTAAAGTTAAAACAGCAAGACAATACCGAGACATTGTCAATAAGAATATAAATTTGGGGTTCCATGTCCCCAAAAAAGATCAGTGTGATGTTTGTCAAGTGTATAAAAACTTACCACGTCCTGTGACTGAAGAGCAGCTTAACACATACAATACCCACATGAGAAACAAGACTATAGCGCGAGAGCTAAAGAACAAAGATAAAGAAAGCACTATGAAATCAAAAGAAGTACTCACAGCGGTATATGATTTTCAAAAAGTGCATGGAATGCCCTGTGGAGAAACTAGTATTCTTTATTATAAGAGAAAGCTAACTGTATTCAATTTTACAATATACGAAATGGGAAGCAAAGTTGCCAAGTGCTATGTTTGGGATGAAAGCACTGCAAGCCGAGGAGCAAACGAGGTGAGTAGCTGTTTATATGATTATATGAAAGAACATTACCAAAAAGGCATAAAAACATTCAACTTTTGGTCCGACAATTGCGGGGGACAAAACCGCAATCGTATCGTTTTTGCAGCCTATTTAAGAGCTGCAAAAGATTTTGAAGTCACTATAACTCATAAATATTTTGAGAAAGGCCACACACAAAATGAGGGTGATAGTGTACACGCCCTTATCGAGAGAACTGCCAAGAATAAAATGGTGTACACCCCCGAGCAATGGTATGCCCTCATAAGGTGGGCCAAACAAGATGGAAACCCTTACTTAGTCCAGGAAATGACTACTTCAAATTTTATGAATTTCAAAGCACTGCTCCCTGGATGCAACTGGACTATAAATACAAACAGAGAACGAGTTTTCTGGTCTCAACTAAGACAGTTAGAAATATGGCCTCAATTCTCTGACAGGATACAATATAAAACAGATTTTTGTGACCATGAGTTCAAATGCATTATTGTAAATAATGCACTAGAGACTCCCAAAACCAGATCAAGGAACCGCATAAGATTAGACAACAGTCCACTTCCAGCCCCTCTAGCAAGAACATTGACCCAAGCTTACGAGGGGAAATTACCAATACCCGAGGCTAAACTTCAGGATTTGAAGTACTTATGCCGAAATAATATTATACCATCTGTTTATCATGACTTTTACATGAGTTTGATAGAGGGCAGCAATGACAACCAGCATGACAATGAAGATGAAGAAGACGAAGAAGAGGAATGAAGAGTCATCTTGTGATCTCTTTACTGATTAGTTGATGACTGTTGTGGTCATAAGTCTAAAATGATAAATTAAAACGTGCAATTTTATTACTCAATAAGCACAATATAGAATAAAACCTTGTTAAAATTATTATAAGTAAACAATGATAGTTCAGTAATATAATATTAAATTTGATCTCAGTACAAGAATGTCCAAATAGCTTTATGAAACGACTGATTTATATAGGTAATTGTTAAGTAATAATTTTATACTCATTCTATTTAGAATTAACATTACGTTATTTTGAGAATTTATTTTGAGACAAACCCCATACTTTTTACGAAATTTTTACGAATGCCTTTAAGGCAATTTTTATAAAGTTTATGAATATTTTTTATAAGTGATTTCCAGTTCAGTAAGAACTTATACCTAATAAAACAAAAGAGAAAAGTCTGATTACCAGTAGGTAGGTAGATGCCATTAATTTTTAATTAATGTTACATTAGATCTTCGGTGTTATAAACATGCAACATATAATTAATAAAAATGTTACTTTTTGACACGTGAAACGTTTGAAATTTTTATTTTTGTGTTTTGAAAATAAACATTAAGATAATACAAATATATCCACTGCTTTTATTTCAAAATACCAAAACACAAATGATGTTTTTACAAGTTTGGAATTCAGTTACACTTGTATGCATAATAACATAATTACGGCGGTAAAATATGTAAGTATCAGTTACACAGGATATTTCTATTGACTTTACCAATTATAAGTCCGTATCTGGCAGTTAAAGCAATAAGGTACCTGAATATTCCAATGAAGAAATATGTATGTGCCAGTTAGCATATTTTGATTGTTTTTTACAACGCAGTAAAAGTATGCATGTGTGATAAAACAAAAACTTGAAGATATAGAAACAAAATATACTCTTAATTATAAATTTCACTTAATTTTAAACCCGCTCACCAAATATTATACTTTAATTCCATATAGGGGCTTAGCTATGGCGATTTAAAAAAAATGAAATCTTCAACTCGCTGTCCTATAAAATTTGCATTTGTCAGTTACTTAGTTCTACTTAGGAGGTGTCGATATTCTCCCCCTCTATCACTCCTAAGTACCTTTATTTTCTTCCCAGTTTCATTTTCCACAAGCTGCTTAAATTCCTGAAAATACCTAAAAGTCTCATCTTTAGACTTCAGAAAGTAAGTATACTGCTTCCTTGTGTAGTCGTCAATGAAACTCAATGTGTACTTGGAACCACTTAGAGATAGAACCTGCATTGGCCCACACAGGTCTGTATGAACCAGTTCTAAGACCTCACTTGCCCTACTAAATGAGCGTTTAGGGAATGGTTGTCTACTCTGTTTTCCCTGAATACACGGTATACAGTGTTTATAATCTGATTCTTTATAATCAACACCTACAGCCATACCTTTACGGAGAAGATTCATACTTCTCGCATTCAGATGCCCAAGACGTCTGTGCCACAACTCCTGGGATGTCGAGGCAGCTGCTGTTGCCGCCACTAGTTCGCACTCCTCCACCTTTGCTGTATTGCCAGCAGAAGTACTAGCGTTGTCCGACACAGTGTCAAGTTGGTACACACCGTTCACCTGAGTTCCAGTAGCTAGAACTTCATTACCATCACGAATTGTACAAGAATTACGATTAAATGTGACTACATAGCCCTTGCGCGTCATCGCACTAACAGACAATAGGTTGGTACTTAAGTTAGGTACATAGTAAGTTTCACTTATTGTTCTTACACAGTCTTTTAATTTAATTTCAACTTCACCAAGTCCAGCTGTTGGTAACCTTTCACCATTTGCCACGCTCACATCCACAGTCTTATTTGGATTGCAACTCACCATCATGTCCCGACTGTTGCACATATGGTTAGTGGCTCCTGAGTCTATATACCACACATTGCTGTTGACTTTCACAGACAAAGCTGTGACGAGAGCCTTCGACTTAGGTTTTTCATGTTTTGTCTGTTTTTCATGATCAGTATTCTTCTTTTCTGTGCAGTTACGTGAATAATGTCCTGGACGTTTGCACCTGAAGCACTTGATTTGTTTCCGAGTGACGAGGGCAGTCACTCCATCTTGTTTATCTTCTCTTCTCTGTGTCTCTTGTAATAATTTGGCAGATACATGTTCCGTTGTCAATTTTTGGCCTGAATTTTCGATGGCCATAATCAACGGATCATAGTCACTAGTAAGACCACTCAGTATAATGACAGCTATGAATTCGTCGTCCAACGGCGATTCAATCTCACTCAACTGGTGTGCAACTTCTTTAATTTTGTTTAAGTAGCCATCCATTGAATTACTATCTGCAAGTTTAGTTCCAAACAAACTCCTGAGTAAGCCTAGTTTTCTGCATAGACCTTTGCCTTCGTACGTCTTTTTCAAATTGTTCCAAGCTTCGTAGGCACTTTTAGCTGTTCGTATGTACGGAATAACCGATGGTTGAACTGATAAAGCAATTCGCGCCAATGCCTTGTTGCCCTTTTTGTCGTCACTTGTTTCCTGTTCCACATATTCCCACAATTCTTCATGAATGAGAACCATCTTCATTGAAAACTTCCAAGTGGAATAATTCTCAGTTCCTTTTAATTTTTCCATAGTATAGGGACCGTTTGATGAAGTCGTCATTCTGATTGAGGATATATTATTATATATGGTAATTTCGGAAATTTACGACAATCTTGACAATTTGTTGAAAAATAAAAGTACTTTCCACTTTTACTAACCACGCTCTGCTACCATGTTGGATATTTTGGTGGAAAGCAAACAAACTTTTATAGATTTACTTAGATTTACTTAAAATCGGCAAGAGTACATTACAAGCTTGAGACAAGAGAGCAATAAACGATTGACAGCTTGTCAACGTGAAAAAAAATAATAACTAACATTTGATGTTTGCCAGTTAGGAATGTGTTTACTAAGAAGGTACGTTACATTACAAAAATAACTAAACTCCAACACGGCTATGGGACTAACTGCATGCGAAATGCGGTGGACTGTATGCGGCGACACTACACAACTGCAGCCGACCGAGTGCAGTTGATATCACGACTGCATGAAGTCGAATATATTGTAACTGCATGCAGTTGCAATACTCAACTGCATGCAGTCGCTGCTATGTGGTCCGTCTGTGGTCACTCTTGTAGGTACATGACAGACTGTAAAGTGGAAGACACACTAAATGTGACACTTTCTGTCAAATTTAACTCTTCACTCACAGCCTGTAACATTGCACTGATAGACATGGGCCTCCTCCACGCAAGCAGGATAAATATATCACACAACACAAAGAAAACATCCTATAACAAATTTAATCATCATCATTACTGTCTTTAAATACCTGCTTTGGCCAGGATTTGAACCTGGGACCTTCAGCACAAGTATCAATTGCGCTGACCACTATTGCAGTGGTCATCAATTTAACTCTTACTATGCAGGACTGAAGAATAGTATTTATAAAGTAAAAGAAGTAATAATAAACTATACATAATATATAATAAATATAATATTATAACTAAAAATTAGCTTACTTACCAATTTCCATATCAGCCAAAGTACTTGTGCCAACTGAAGGATTGTTTTCACATTCACTGGATTTGAAATGAATCGGAACCGCTGGACCAAGCAATCGGCTTCTCAATTCTCCTTTATGTACGCTTGCAGGTTTGAAGTGAGCAGAACATACGAAGCGACGACTCAGTTCATCATTAGTCAATGAATCCAGTAGAATATTTCCTATAAAATAATGTACATTTTGAGGATTAGGATATAACATATAAATATATTAAAAGTTATGAAGGATTATTCACCAGAAAATGGATGGCAGCACTTTCTGATGTTTAAAACACATACTAAATAATATGTGCAGACATTGAAATAACTTGAATAATATGTACTTAATTATAAGTCACAACCAGTTCAGCTGAGTTATAACTATTAGAAGGCATATAGAATAGAATAGAATAAATAATACATAGTCATAATTAAATTACATAGGGATTTCAAAATGAACTCTGAGTCTCTCCTAACTATCGCTACCCTTATAGGCATAATCATCAAACAACCAAAGCTTCCAGCAGAGCCAGACATTTGCCTATACTCATTGTGAGTGATAACATAAGAGAATTTAACTTACATAGTAAAACGTCAAGCTTGGGATTAAAACATATATTTACTTACCGGAATTTCGAATCCAAAGGAGAAGGCGTCCTTGATCGTGCACGGGAAAACGGAATAATGATACATCTTGAGACGTATTCCTGCAGTTGTGATAAACACATTTTGCGTGCGATGGCATAATTCACAAGGCAAACCGAAGTCCAGGTTTGTACAGCAAAGGTCACGAGCTAGGCGCAATTATCGGAGTCCAGATTCATACAACGGTCACAAGGTAGGCGTAAATAAAGTCCAAGCAGGCAGGGTTGTCGTAATTAAATAAAATAAGAGACTGAAAGATGAAAAACACAAGCGCAACAACAAACACACGAAAGCTGGGAGTTCGTTGTGACTTTTGAAAATTGAAAATCTTTGACAAATACATATAACGTTCCCTTTCACATAAAACCGATCTGTCACAAGTTCATTCAAAATCAAAATGTAACATCCTTGCTCTGCACAAAGTACTTACTTAATAACAATAATAAACTTAATTAATTAAAATTAAAACAAAAACTTTATTATCAAACATTAAACAAAGGTATTTTTACAAGCAAGTTTTAATACATTAAGTAAAATGAGTATACGTTGTACGAAACGCATGTTCTCATCAACATCAAAATAATATTATAGCGCCATCTATAGGTTCTTCGTTAAGTTATTAAAAGAGCTGGTGTACCACCCAGAATTGTAACAATGTGGATTCCGTGTCAATAATCCTTTTTGTGTCTTGAAAATACACACAGCGACATCTATAGGACTTTCTAAGAATTAAACTCGAAAATACGCACCTTTGTATGGCGATTGACAGTCTTATTAGTGTATTAGTTTATGGTTCTAGCCAAGAAATCAGCTCTTTCATTTCCCAACACACCAACATGAGATGGAACCCATATAAATTTGATATTAATATTATATACAACTAACAATTCGGACCAAGATTCTTTTATTAAATGAATTAAATAGTTAGTGTCAGCATTGTACTTATTATTTCTGAGATTTACAAGAACACTCATACTGTCACTAGCTATTACCCATTCATGACATCCATTATTTTTCTCTTTTATATGTTTCAAAGCAGCAAGTATAGCCACAGCCTCAGCTGTGAATATACTTGCGTTTGAATTTATTTTATACCCAATGCCAGAATTTAAATGCCTATCAAAGATAGCGAACGAAACTGCAAAATCACTTTTTGACCCATCTGTGTATAAAAATCGATGATTAGAATATTGAGAAAGTTTACTATAAACATCCTCTTTGGAAGACAAATTATGATCAATTATGATATGTATTTCAGGAAATTTACTGGAGAAGTCGCCTTGATAGCATGGAAGAAGAGGAGTTTGATGTATTTGAAGAGATTCAAGAAATTGTATAAACTGTGGGAATCCCTGAAGAATATAAAGAGGTTTACGGATCGTTTTAGGAGGAGAGTGCTTCAAATTTAAAAACAGGTCATTGTTACTTTTGCTGTACAATTTTAATAAAAACCGCTCTTTTAAATAAGAGAATCTAATACAAATGGGGGGTAAATTACATTCTACTTGCATAGAATTGATCGGTGTGCTTTTAAAAGCTTCAGTAATAAGCCGCATACTTTTATTTTGTATTTTTTCTAGTTTATCTACCAGCCTACTGTCAGCAGCAAAACATAGAAAGCCATATTCAAAATGACTACGAATTAAAGACTTGTACAGTATCAACAATATTTTTGGGTCAGCTCCCCATGAAGTTCTGCATAAAGACTTTAGGACATTAAAAGCTCTATTAGCCCTACCACAAATGAGTTCTATGTATTTGTTCCAGGAGAGATTATGAGTAAAAGTAACACCTAAAAACTTAGCTTCTAAAGCAAAAGGAATTTGTACTTTATTGTAGTAAATGCAAGGTAAGACTTTATTTTTTTTACCAAAGACCACTAATTTAGATTTCAGGGCAATCACGTCAAGATTAAGATAAGAGAAATATGTATTCAACCCCTTTAAAGACTTATAAAGAATGTTAGCAACATTAACCATATCCTTTCCAGAAGCATAGACAACCAAATCATCAGCAAATTGAAGGTTTTTAACATCTGAGCCTAGAATCAAATTGAGGCGACGAATGTACAAAATAAAAATTAAAGGGGATAGAATCCCCCCTTGACAGACACCAACTGAAGCTTTCCTAGGACCATATAACCTACCCATATATTTAGTATATACTTCTCTTTCAGAAAGAAATTTATGAACCCAGTGAACAAATTTATTTGGAATACCTACTGAAAGGAGTTCAGAGCTCAATACATCTATATTAACGCTATTAAAGGCACCAGCAAAGAAAACTGAAACTAAACAATCCTTATTTTTCATGCTATTTTGAATATCAAGCTGAAGCTGACAAATACTTTCTCTAGCTGACGCTCCCCTACGAAAGCCGAATTGATTAGCAGGTAAAATATAATTTTGCTCTACATATAGCTCTAATCTTTGTTTTAGTAACTGCTCAAAAATTTTTCCAACACAAGAAGTTAGAGCAATAGGGCAATAAGAATTGGGATCAGATCTTACTTTATCTGGTTTTAATATGGGAAATAAACAATCAGTTTTCCAAGAAAGAGGGATATCATTTTCTAGCCAAAGGTTATTCAAAATTTCAAGTAACTTACGCAGACTTAACTGACTTAGTCTTTTTAGCATTATATAAGGAACACCATCTAATCCGAAAGCACTATCTTTTCTGGAATTTATAGCAGACATTAACTCTTGCAGTGAAAATGGTTTGATTAAGTAACTATTTGCATTTTTTTTTTTTTCAGGTTGATTGGAGAGATTGTTGCCCTGTGTTAGGGTAGTCTGTACATGTTGATTACTCTCTTTCCTTTATTTGTCTGACTCAAACCATGTCTTATAATTTGATTCAGGCTACTATCTGGATATTCGGTCTTAACTTTCTGTATTAACTCAGGGGTAAGTCCATGATGACCATATTTGAGTACACATTTTGGGAGACCTGGAAATTTAGGAGACAGGATTATGCCACTCTCTAATTCAGGAATCACAAACTTCCGTCCCACTGAAGTACATGTCTCCTCACATCTCGTCTTCTGCCTAATCTGAGGTCGGGGTGATGGAGACCTGGTTCGGGCAGGGGATATACAATCATTGGTCAAATGGAACCTAAACACACCTCTTTTCCCAGAAGGACCAGCTTACACCTTACCTGGTATTCATGAATACATCTTAATAACCCTCTCGATGATGCCTGCCGTCTTCTTTCTCTCGGCACTGGACTTCAGATAAGAGAGGTCCACGAGGACTGTCCTCTCATCTAATTCCCTTACATGTTCGGGAATCCCAGCAAGGGTATATGTGACATTTCGAGAGAGTTCCCCCTCCTGTACTTTCCTCTCAGCAATACCAGCATGATCATGTAATTCCTCTAAACTACCCAGATCCCCAATAACCTCTCCTTCACCTGGCTCACCCTCAATGAGATCTCCATGATCATCTACTTCGAAGACTGAGTCCCTAGCAGAGTGTTGTTCCCAGGGGTCAGTTTCAATAGTTAGGGATTCTAAGTTTTCAAGTTGAGCAACAATCACGTCAGAAGGACCTGCACCGTCATCAGCCTCCTTGTCGTATTGCTGTAATCTATAATCCCAGTTCTCTCTAGCAGCTGTCTCTTTAGCCCTGGTCATATCAATTCTATCCATGATAGTTTTTTTCAAGGGCTGTTGAGAATCTAATCATTGTTGGTGTCACTGACTGATGGAAAACTTGGTGGTCTATTAACATAATCCGGTGTGTATTTTTGTAAAAAATCTGGTACCCAGCTATCATCCTCTGTGTTGTAAGAATAAGTTTTATTAAATTTACACATGTAATTCCAAATTCTAGATAAAGGAGTGCACCGATTGAAAGAACTACATAATTCTACCCAACTAAGTGATCTCTGTGTTTTTAAGGTAAGTTTTTTAGCAGCTTGGAGTCTTTTAAATTCTATAAAAGTTTCATCTGAAGGATTGTTTTTGAAATTAAGATAAGCAACCTTAGAATTCTGAACTGCATCTGAACATGTTTTATTCCACCAAGGAAGAGGAGGTTTTTTACAAGAATTCTTATAATTTTTAGAAGGGGTATGGGACGACAATGATTCAACAGAATTACGATGTGGGAGAGATTAACAAATTGCTGTATGTAGAATTTCAATAAAAGCAGCATATGCTTCTAATGGAGTAGAATTTATGTTCCCAAAGCGAGAAAGTTCTAAATCTACATTTTGTACATACATTTCCCAATCTACCATTTTGAAATTATGGCAGATTGGCAGATGTATGCTATTATTTAGATATCTACTATTTACATTGTTACTATTTACAAACATTTTAATGATTACAGGGAGATGGTAACTACCAAGAGGATCATTATGTACAGACCAATCACAGGAAAGAGCTAATGAAGGGGAAACCAACGACAAATCTAAGGCGTTTGGACGCCATGTCAACGAACCAACTGTAGTCACCTCGCCACTATTTAGTAAAACCAGATTGTTGTTGTCAATAATGTCTAAAATTTCTCTACCCCTTGAGTTAACTGATTGACATCCCCATAATGTATGATGGGCATTAAAATCACCGCCATCAAAATAGGTTCCGGAACAGACATTAATAAAGATTGTAACGCATTTTTGTCAAAAGATGGGGTGCAATTTGGTGGACAATAAAAACTTACAATACTAATTTCTTTCTTATTCACAGTAATCCTTACACAAATATTCTGCAAAGAATTGTCAGAATATGTATTAATTTTTTTGTAATGTATACTATTATGTATTAAAATTGCTACACCATTATGTTTGCTGCCAATATCATTTCTTTCAATATGATATCCTTTTATATTAAACGTTTTTATAGGAGTTAGCCAGGTTTCAGATAATAAAGCAATGCGTTTGTTGTAATCATAGAGAAATTGAGTGAAAAGAAGCTTATTACTCAAAACGCTCTAAGCGTTCCATTGCATGATATTAAGATTCATTGTTTGTAGTATATGAACTATTTCTAAATGTTTGACTTATAATTTCTTTAATAGATTCAGAGTTTATAGGTTTTTCTTTTTGACCTGTTACTATCTTGGTTATTGCATTTATTAGAGTATTCATAAAAAAGTCTGATTTGGTTAAGTTATTTATCTGAGTATGAATGTTTTGTTTGGACAATTGTGGGAATGCATTCTCATTAAAGAGGTCTGAATATTTAGTGGCTCTGGATTTAATCTTGGATTCTTCTATTTTAAGTTTTTTTTGCGGACAAGTATTAGATATTGCGATGTGGTTACCACCACAGTTGGCGCATTTGGCATTTCTGGAGTCTAAATTGCAAGATTTAAAATTATGGTTCTCGGAACATATGGAACACACCTCTGCATTTTTGCAGTACTGAGCGATGTGGCCGAACTTCAAACATCTCAGGCACTGCTTAACAGGTGGAAAGTACAAGCTTACCTCTTGTCTCCACGAGTCGAGGTACACGTACTGCGGAAGCTCGGTAGAAGCAAATGTTACCGCTATGTATATATACCCTATGTCGGTGTAGGCTGGAGCGACACAGCGCCGCTCTCGCTCCGCAGACGACGCATGAAGCGGCGGACTTGAATGATGTTGCGAGAACTTCCAATGAGGGTGGATATCATTTTATTTGACAAATCTATGGGAACAGAGGTGATGACGCCTGTGACTTCTGTGTCCGCAGCCGGGATCGACGCTTTCATACCAAGTTCGTCCAGAAGTTTCCTGTTTTGTAGAAAAACATTCGCATTATTTGACAAGTCAAAACTTATCCCAATTTTGAATTTATTAATTGCTCTCAAATGAAGAATTCCATTGACGCAATGTTTCCTTATAGCATGCGAGATGGCCAGTCTGTCTTTGTCTTTAATTAGTTTTTGATCCTGATTGTGAGATAAAAACACAATGAATTCAGTCTTTTTACTATTTTCTGGGTATTTTCTAGAGTATCCCGGCACTTTAAACACTTCATATTTACGAGATGATTCGTCCTCTTCCGAGGACGATTCTATAGCTGCCCCGTCCGGTGGGTCAGTCTTTTTTCGTTTCTTACTATTGCCCATTTTTATTTATTTACAATATTTACAGCAATTTACACACAAATATTACACTAATTAAGCAAGAATAGTCAAATGACTAAAATATTTCAAAAAGGGCGCCTTTCTCGTCCAAGGTTCCCGCGCCACCCCCTGACAGTAGTCCACCAGGTGTAGATCCAACCAGAAACTTAATTGTGTTGTGATGTTTGTAAGTACTAAAAGTCGCCTGTTGTGATTTTGGGTTTTAGGTCTTGTGATAGGCACTTCAGTTCCATCTATAATTACTCTGGTAATTTTATGGCTTTTTTTAAACTGTGATGGCATTAAATAATCAACGAGTTCTCTGCTTGGCCATATATTTAGTTTTGACCACAATTGGTGTACAAAATTGATCCATGTTACAAATACATTACCTACTTCTGATTTACTAATATCAAAGTGTTTTGATAGAATGAAATCATTTAAGTTCCTTCTGAGTTTCATTAGCATAAGTAAAAACTGATCTTCAATAGACATATTCATAATATGATTCCTACGATAACAAATACTGTGTGCCATTGGCAAAAGAGTTGATAAAACAGTCTTAAACTTCTCATAGCTTTCTAGTCCAGTATAGTATAGTATAGTTTCATTATCTGTCATAAGCTGATAGTTTGAAAAAAGCAAATTCAAAATTGGAGTCTGGGTAAATGAATTCACAAGCCTGATTGATCTTTCCGGTTCATCGCTAACTGTGTTTTCTTTCTCATGTGTTTTAATTTCAATTTCCATTTGTACTTCGGGTAGATTTTCTTCTTTATCAGAGACTTCATTTCTATCTTCCATGGAGTAATTACCAGTAAGTGTTTCTATAGGGTTCTGTGGAGGAAATAATTCTTTCTTTGCTGACCTTTCCATGTATCGATTTTTTCGTTCTATAGCAGATGTTGAAGGTTTAGGTGTCCATGGGAAAATGGAAGGAACAGCACCTTTTTTTAAATGTCTACAAAGTGGTGGCAGTCCTGGAAATAAATTTCACTTATTAATTTGAATGACAACAAACACACGCATAATAAACTGTTTACTAGAAAACTGACAAACAAATATATGATAGAACGATTTCTAATAAGATAATCTTACCTGTCGTAGCACAAATTTCTTGATAATCGGATTCTTTAAAATGTTTAGAGCATAACCTCGAATTCTTTGAAGCTTTGATTTTTTTTATTTTTGTAGCTTTTTCCCATAACTTTTTTAATTTCGGATCGTTTGGAAATGTATGTCTTCCATTCTCATTGCACCCTACTATCACACATCGAGGCATTTTTTATTAAAACCAAAAAATAAAACTTTGTAATTCCTCCAAAATGTTTGTTATGGGTCAGAAATACAAAGCGCAACCTAGCGGATGAAAAATGTACTATCCAGTAAACAACTGGATTATTCTCAATTTTTTTATGAGTAATTTATAAGCAGCTTCTTTTTTGTCTCGATTATGGTAATCTTTGTTTTTAATTTGCCATAGACATGGATTACTTCTATAAATTTCAAAAAAATCTTCAAGGATTTTTTTAGTTGAATCTGGTGGCGCCATTTTCTGGCAATTCGATGCGAGCGATGAGACGCCCGTTTGAAAGAAACACTAGAAAACAATTGACGCGACCTGCGCAGGCGACCGGAGTACAAGCACACACGCACAGGTACACCGTACGGTGTCACTCGAATGAATCGATTTTGTGTGCAGTTTTTTGAACCTTGCGCCGGTTGCCTGCGCAGGTTCAAAAAACTGCACAGGTCTATTCCCACACACATTCCGGTCTACCTGCGCAGGCATATCTGCACAGGTTTTTTTTTTTGTGAGGGGAAAATCATCAAATGACTTCTCCCGCCCAGGGCCGGGCAGGAGGGAGTGTCAGACTCTTACTGACTAAAAACCCCCCTGTTCCTTCTCCTGCTGTGCCGAGGTCGCGGTACCTCATTGCGCTTACCCCGCAACCCCGGCTGAACATCAGCCCTTTAGGGCCCCGTCTGTGGTGGTCGAATGGCTCTTTGAGGCGCGCGCGGAACGCTACGCGCCGTACGCTCGGGCCTGGTTCTGGTCGGGCGGCGAGCTGCCCTTACTCGCCGACCGCAGGCCCGTACTTACGGTGGCCGGAGATCGTCCCTCGATCCCCGACGCCCGTAGTGTCGCCAGTTGCGGCTGCTGGGGCGTGAGGAGGAGGATTGCTCCCTCACGCGGGCCGCCTCTCTCTTTGCGAGCATGACTGCTTCACTAAAGGAGGAGACGGCGTCCCAGTTCCTCTCACTCCGCACCATGGCCTCGACTAAGGCCGGGCGCGAGAGGTCGCCGCCGCCGATCGCATCCCTGAGGATACGGCGGTGCTCAGCCCAGGCAGGGCACACCGCTACCGTATGCTCCACCGTATCCTCTAGGTGGTCCTCACAATGACGACACTCGGGCGTTTCCTCCCGCTGAATCCGAAACAGGAACCTACCGAAGCTGCCGTGCCCGGTAAGCACCTGCGTCAGACGGAAGGTGAGGACGCCGTGGCGTCTCTCAAGCCACTCCTCAAAGAGGGGTCTTACCGCTGCTATGGTAGCGTGCCCGGCCCTCGGTTGCGACAGTCGTTGTTTCCACTCTGCCATGTGATCTCGCCGGAGCTCATCCGCCACGCACTAATTTGGCGCGCAGAGGATCTTCGCCCCGGCGACGCGCGTCTGCGCGCAAACTGTAGACGCGCGCGAGCGCCTTCGCTTCTAGATCCCACGGCGGTGATCCGGCAAGGAGGTTCGCCGCCTCCCCGGAGATCGTGCGATACCCGCGGATTACTCGGATAGCCATGACCCTCTGGGACGCGACCAGCGTACGAGCCGGCCGCCGCTTCAAGTCCGGCGCCCACACAGGGGCACCGTAGAGGGCCATGGATCGCACAATCCCCATATACAACCTCCGGCAGGAGGCGTTTGGCCCCCCGAGGTTGGGAAGGAGCCGCTTGAGCGCGGCCCCAGACCGTTCTAACTTAGGAGCCAAACGACGAAAATGCTCCGTGAAGTTCCATCGGCTGTCGAGGACGAGACCCAGGTACTTCATCGCCGACTCGACGCCGATGGTAACTCCTCCTGCCGTTATTTGGGACCCACCTGGAGGTGGCGCGCTCCGACGGCCATAGAAACACAATATCTGCACAGGTGGACCTTTCTGGTAGACCGTAGCGTGTATGGCCGGCATAACAACATATGTGTGTTGCCGAAATCTGATTAATATTGAGAAAATGTCATCTTGAACTGTTGGTCCAAAGAGAGAGAGAGAAAGGTCAAAGAGAGACCTGACTCGGTTATAGAGGAAGCATTGAATACTACTCGACATTTTGTCGTTTCGCTCTGTGATTTTAAAATTGGATGATGTGGCAATAGATTTACCGGGTCAGGTTGCTCCACTACAGATAAATGACCTAGGCTAGCATACTCATTAATGAAGTTAACATATTGTGCTTTAATGTCAGGTTGCCTTACGAATCTCTTCTCTAGGGAATATAAACAATGCTTAGCTCGAGTATGAGAGTCACCCAATTGTTCTGGTTTATCTCGTAAAGGCAACGTGACATAAAACCTGCCGTCCTCCATGCGGCGCGTGTGCTGCACGAAGTGGTTCTCACAAGCAAGCTCCTCCGCTGTAAACTTTGGTGTCTCTGGCAGCTCCTACAGCTCCCAGAACTGTTTCAGTTGTTGTCGTATGGCTTGACTGAAATTGCAGTGAATTCCTTACTTGGTACATTGTTAGGACACATGATGGGTCCCACTACCAACCAACCAAATTGGGAGTTTTGTAGTACAGGTTGATTAGAATTGCCCAATTTGATCTGATTAGTAGGACAAATAACATCCTAAAAAATATCAGCTCCCGACAACAGATCTATTTGTGAAGGATTATAGAATGTAGGATCTGCGAGTGTGATATTATTGGGTATGTTCAGTGTTGATACATCGACTTTAGAATTAGGCAAGTTACTTGTTATTTGTGGTATAACAAATGCTTTGATTTCCTTACAATAGGAATTGGTACGTGATTTTATAGTTATATCACAGCATTCTAGAGCTGCACATGTCATATTATTGATGCCAGTGACCGATACACTATTAATAGATTGGCTATCAATACATAGTTTAGATTTCAGAGATTCTGAAATGAATGATGACTGACTGCCACAGTCCAATAGACATCGCACCTCATATCTTTGCTTGTTGCTACTTAGTATAACAACTGCCGTTGATAGCCGTGCCTGATTTTAGAAGTTAATAGTGCAATGGGGTTACACACACTTGTGGTAGGATTAGAATTGTCCCTTACTTCTACCTTAGAACTAGAAAAATTAGGTTTATGTAGTAAGGAATTGTGTTTTCGTTTACAGAATTTACATGCTGAGGCTAGACATTGATTAACAAAATGCCCGCTCCGCAGACAATTGGTACAAAGTTTCAATTTTAACACTTCTGCATTTCTTTCCTCAATGGTCATATTATTGAACTTCTCACAATAATAACTTAAATGTTCCTTCTTACATATGAAACATGATTTAGATTTAGGTTTGACTGGATTGTCTTGGCATGCCGCGGCAACAAATGCCTTATGAGACCGATCAGAATGAGTTGCTTTCTCTTTTGCCTTGTGTGGTTTCGCACTGTTAGGATGTTTGTCACCATGGCTTGCGTTGACCATTTCTAGTATATCAGCATTATTTCTTAGAAAGTCATAAAAATTATCTAGTGTAGGTTTTTCTTTTAAATTGTTTCTATAAACCTCCCATTTAGTGGAGGTTACTAAATCCAACTTTTGACTGAATAGAAAAATAATTAGTGTGTCCCAATTCCCAGTTTTTTCGTTAAGGCTAGTTAATGCTCGCATGTGTTTAGAGATGTGGTCAACCAGTGCTCGTAGTGCTGTTTCAGAACTCTTAATAGTTGGTATATTCATGAGAGAAATTAAATGATTATGTACTAGTTGTCTGGTATTGTTGTAACGATCACATATCAATTTCCAGGCTACGGGATAGTTAGATGTTGAAATTTCTAAAGATTCTATTACAGTTGCTGCTTGACCCATTAATGAAAGCTTAAGGTATTGAAATTTATTTATATCATTTAAATCTCTATTATTATGAATTAAGGAACAGAACGTATCATGGAACTCGAGCCATTTGTTAAAATTTCCATCAAAATTTGGTAGTTTAATTGTAGGCAATTTAATATTGTTGATGTTTGTATACTGTCGATATACTGTGAATGGGCACTATCAAAACTATCTGGAACATTGTTTGATTTCGAGATTCATTCTTGTGCTTGGCTTATTACATTGTAAAAACTATTTTCCATTAAATTCCTAACATACTCCAACTCCTCACTGGAGTCTAAAAGCTCTATTTTGCACTGCTTCGTAGTCACAAAATAACGATTCTATTTTGCTAAGTCTAAGTTTTAATTGTAAAAATTGCTGTTCCGAAATACTAGGCGAGTCTCCATATTGAAATTCGCTTAGATAAATTTTGAAATTAGTTAGCCTTCCTTTGATAGATCCGCTTTGCCGTCTTAAATCTTTTAACTCCGTGTCAGACATAATGCAGATAAGAACACTGGCTTACGCCCAAAATAGTAAAAGTTGACTAAATACCTGATCTCCACGCAAACCTTGCAGCGTCAGTAGTCCACTTGTTGAGGTCCTGGGGCCCGCTAGAATCGCCAGCCACGTGGCACGGGGAGACGAGAGGTGCGCGCGGGAAGGGAAGTTCGACCGGTACATGCGTAGCTCGCCTCGTGTCCCGGCGCGCGCCCTATGTAGGTATGCCTATTCGTAGGTACACAAGGCATGTGCTTGCGCTGAAATTGTTATAAATGTGCGCTGTAATGCGGTGCAAAAGCTAGCAGCGTGCAGTGTTACGGAGAGAAACGACCAAAGACCCAAAGTAGGTGTCCCTTGAAAAAGTGAAAAATTAGTTATAGAATAGGTTACAGCCTATGTAATCGTTCGTTTGAATGAAAATGTACAAATTAGGTAGCTGTGAGCGTACAATTTGAGCGGCCATTAATGAAACTTGCATACTATTAAAGAATAGAACAAAACGATCAAAAGCTATTATGGATACATTTCTCTATACCATATCGGAACAGAGATATTTGTCTTTGAATTAATCATCAAAATCAACTTCACTTTTTTAGGTTTGAGCCGTATTGTTTCACGAATTTAAAATTAAATAAATCAAATAATAATATAATCACGAAAACGAATGGACCGAATGCTCGATTACTGTGATCTATGGGCAAATGGAGTGGCGCGCTCCGGCGAGCTGCGCATAGACCGTCGGGCGATAACAATTAGCCAATCACAATACACGTTTCGTTTACCTGCGAATCCCTTGGCGGCTTGGCCCGTCCTCACTCAGTATTAAGAGCGTGTCCCTTATTGTTGTGTGTTACTTTTTACGCTTATAATCTCTCGTAGACTTGTGGATTATTATAACGACTTGGCATTTTCTTGGACATTGTGATTGTTTGTGTATTGTGACTGACCCAGCATAGCTCTTTAGACTCTGATATTCTTTACGATTTGGATGTAATTACGCCATGGATGCAATTAACAGTGCATTTTGTATCTGTTGCCGACGAAGTGTATATCGTGTTGGTGGAACTCATCGTAGATCGTATAGTTTGACAGCGGAGTTTATACAAAACAATCCATCTTTAATGCCGTATTTGGTAGAAATTGCCAATGTTTTGCAGGTAAGTTTTGTGAAACCTAACACTTTTATATGTTCATAAAACTAGAGCGAGTTACGAAAATGCATGAACTCACTAATAGTATGAATTATTGCAAGGTGAAAACAAGGTTCTCATATGATTTGGCCATCACATGTTTAAAATGTAATTCTTGGTCTTTAAGAGATTTTCACCCCTGAGTTTCGGTGTTTCTTCTCAGGTGACTATCCTAAGAAGAAACACCGAAATAAACTCAGAAGTTAGAAAACACCTCCAGCTACATCTAGGTAAAACTGACGAAAAAAATTGAGGTGTAAAAGTGTTTTCTAAAACCTTTGTGCAAAATAAATATCATTTATCAATAATACATGTTTTCCCTTTTCAGTTTAGTGAAGAGGACAAAATCTGTAGACCTTGTCTACAACGTGCTCAACGTTACGCTAGCGGCCAAGTCAATTCTGATAATCCTACTGCCGGTCCATCAGACCAACCTACGCAAGAAGACCCTGCCGAAGAACCTGCCGAAGACCCTGCCGAAGAACACACTGTACCGGATAGAGATCGAGAAGTACAAGTAGATATGATGCAAATGATACCGTTACCGGGTTACACTCGTGCGCCTTTTAATTCTCACGTCTGTATTATTGCAGCATGCAACAATAGAGATTTAAAGAGAATTCACATTGATATTAGAGCCACAGTACTACAGGAAAAATGCTTTTATATACCACGTGACACTCGCGTAAGTGAAGAGCATATGTTAGATACAGTGTGGCAAAATATTAAATCAAGTACTCGTCGGATACTAAACGAATTTACCCCGTCTCATCTAAAGGACATGATGGACATGTTAAGAACTCGGAAGGTTTTTTTAGATTTTGATAGACGGTCTTTAATAAACAATTCCATTTTTTCCATTACTACATTGGTTTTTCAAAATCCCAATTCCAAGATATCCTTCAAAGCCCTAGTATATCTCAACGCTATAAAAATAAAGCAGGAAGAGCTCTAGCTACCGTGATTACCAAACTTCACACGGGTGAGTCGAATCAGAGATTATCTCAGATTTTCAATATGTCAAGAAAGACTTAAGAAAAAAATTATGAATCTAGTAAGACAAGACATAATAAGGGAATTTGTTCCACAGCACCTTGGCTATAATCATTTAACTCGTCAAGATGTTATCTCGAGATGTGTAACAATCCCTAACACGTTATTTGGCAATCCTGATGCTTCTTTGACTCAAAGGAAGGCCATAATTATATTAGATGGCACATACATTTATTGGCAAAAAAGTAGCAATTATTACTTTCAGAGGAAGTCATATAGTTTACACAAGTTCCGGCGTTTATTAAAGCCTTTTTTGATGGTTTGTTCTGATGGCCATATCATAGATATATATGGCTTATATGAAGCAACTAAATCCGATGCGACGATCCTCTCAGAGATCATGAAGAATCCAAGTGATCCGTTTCATTGGTTCTTTCACGAAAACGATGTTCTTATATTAGACAGAGGGTTCAGAGACTGCATCAAAGACGTGGAGACATGTGGATAAAGTGCATATATGCCTTTATCTAAAGATGATAATGAATACGAACTTACCACACAACAAGCCAACGATTCAAGAAAAGTAACCATGTGCAGTTGGGTGGTTGAAACCATTAATGGCAGATTAAAAAATCAATTCCGTCAGCTTCGGTCGGTTTTCAATGTAGCTGCAAGCCATCTATTTAACGAAATAAGAATAGCTGCAGCATTATTAAATGCCTTTGGGGTGCCACTGAAAGATCATAGGCTAACCCTTAACTTGACAGCGTACATCACACTGTACATACATTTAAAAAAAATATATCTCATTAGTTTTGGAAAAAATAATAATTCTGTTTTTCATCAATATATTGTCAAATACAGTAGAATTGGTAGAAAATTATTTATCTGTGACAACACTATTAAACACATGTCAAAATCAAAATGGCCGCGAAGCAACAAGCTGTACGTGTGACACGAGTAAGTGTTTTATTTATTTTTTTACTTTTTGGCTCGAAACTTGGCAATGTTTTGTCTGTGCTTTGATGTAAAGAATATTCAGCATTCAATTAGTGCATGTTTACGTAGCTACCTAAACACTATCTCACGCATTTGATAAAAGAATTGAATGTACATTGCACTGCACGCTGCCAATGACACGCTGAAGTACTCACCGTAAACTATGGTAACCACACTGTACATTGCCAGGTTTACGAAGTATTTGGATTTTGATTGTTTTGGGGTATTTGCTTGTTATTTTTGTAATGTTTTGACAGAAGGTGTTGGTTTTGACTTTTGTTTTTTTTTATTTTGTCTGCAGAATTTAAAACTAACTCGCTCGCACAAAATCTTGGCTTTGGTTCCTGAAAAAAATGCTTGTTCTGAGGGTAGTTCTTCGTCCGATGAAGAAACCAACGTATATATACCACCTTCTCCAGATACCTCTGATCCACCTTCGCTAGCGTCTTCGCTTGAGGGCCTCAATTTACTAGATAGCTCGACTGAATCCAATAAAGAGCAGATTGATATCTCTGTAGATGCACCTCTGACGCCAATATTCAACGAAGTTTTTCCATCACCGACTACAAGCAACTACAACATTTTACCTACACTGAACTCCATACAGTCTTTACCAACCCCAACCGTTGAACAATCGTCTCCTCAGCCCGGCACTAGCCGACAACAGTTGCCACTTACCAGGTCTAAGCGTAAGAAGACAACAAGGAATGCAGTGACCAAAAAAGTTGCGGTCAAGAAATTTGTTCTAGATTATCATTGGTCCAAATCAGTATTCCGTCATAGTGCTTGTCTCGAAGAAAACCTATACGACCTCCATCAAACAGATATTGATACAGCCCTGGACTATTTTTACTACTTTTTTTCACCTGATATAATTACTGACATTGTTCATAATACAAATTTATACTCAGTGCAACAACTAGGGCGATCTATACAGTTGACAGAAGATGAGATAAAAAACTTTCTAGCCATTCAAATGTTAATGGGTATAGTACATATGCCAGCCTATACAGATTATTGGGGTAAAAGGACAAGATACCCTCTCATTGCTGATCTTATGCCTCTCAAAAGGTATCAACAAATACGTCGGTACCTTCACTTTGCTAATAACACCTTAGAAGATTCAGACCGCTACTTCAAAATTCGTCCCGTAATGGAAAGAATACGGCAAAACTTTTTGAAAGTTGAAGAAGAAGGAAAATATTCTATAGACGAGATGATGATACCTTATAAAGGTCGTAAAGCAGGTAAAAGGAAGCAATATGTAAAAATGAAACCCAAAAAATGGGGATTCAAGAATTTCGTGCGTGCGGGAGTTTCGGGTATTATATACGATTTTCTTCTTTATGGTGGCGATGACACGTTTCGTGGACTGACATTTAGGGACAAAGAAGCTTCAATTGGTTTGGGGGGCAAAGTAGTGATTGCATTGTGCCAAACTATAAGGCAAAAGCCGGCCATTATTTACGCCGATAACTTTTTCATGTCACTTGAACTAACGCACATACTGCGAGAAGAGTACGGCATTCTAAGTCTCGGTACTATAAGGACTAATCGTTTACGAGGGTGTCAGGAATTATTGCCAACGGACCAACAAATGAAGAAGAAGAAACGTGGTTCTAGCGCTCAAGTTGTCTGTAATAAAAACAAGCTGGCGGTGGTGAAGTGGAACGACAATAAGGTCGTCACACTTATTAGCTCTTATATAGACTCGCACCCCATCGAAACTATCAAGCGATATGATAAAGATGAGAAAAAGAAGGTACATGTAGAATGTCCCCAAATTGTAAAACATTACAATAAACACATGGGTGGGGTAGATTTGGCGGACATGCTAATATCTTTATATAGAACCCCCTTTAAAAGTCATCGTTGGTATTTAGGAATATTTTCACAACTTATTGATATGTGTATTAATAACGCTTGGCTTTTGCATAAACGAGATGGGAAAAATATTATGTTAAAGGATTTTAGATTTCAATTGTTCGAAGGATTGACTAAATCAAATAAAATAGTAAAAGGTATAAACGCCACAGAAGACATAGGCGAGGATCTAAAAATCCATAAACCAGCCTCCGTTCGTCCAACAGATAGCGTCCGATTCGATGACAAGGGTCATCTTCCAGAAGCAGGGGATGAAACAATGCGTTGCAAGTACTGCAAAAGTGGTAGGACAACTGTCTTCTGTATAAAATGTAACGTGCATTTATGTTTTGTTGTGGGAAAACAAAAACGTAATTGCTTCCGTAATTTTCACACAAAATAATTAAGATTTTTTAATATTTCATCCTTTTCATTACAATAAATATACAATTTAAATTAAAAATGTATTTTATTATCAACCTGGCAATGTCCATCACAATGTACAAACAATATAATATCGACATTTGGGCATAATTGGCAGTGTGCATTGTGATGTACATAGTTTTTCTCGAAACCTAGGATATCTAGATTTTTTTATTTATTTTTTTCGTATCTTTTAGTCATAATTAACACCAAATATATCAAAAAAGTACATATTTTAAAGATTTTTACTTCCTGCCACGTTAAGGGCTAACGGAGCAAATAATAAATCGAATACCTCACCATAGTCCTTGGAATCAATTAGGCGACTATGTCATTGCCAATCATCTAAATAGAAGAAGGGCTGATTTTGAACATATGAATGCCGAAGTTCCTGGACTGGATGACTTTCCTATTTTAAGTGCTGATGATTTATTTATCACTTGGAACATACCAAGTACAACAAGCTCGTAGTTACTACGGAGAAAATATAAAAAGCGACGGTTCGTATGTAATAGAGGTATGCAGAGAACCCAATCGGTGGGAACCTTCAATTGGATTAATCCGTGGCTTCTACGAGGCAGAATCCACTCCAGGCATAGGAAAACATAGTTTTAGATAGTAAGAATAGTATAAATTCAGAAATAAACATTAAAACAAAACATGAAAATATTGACAAAGGAACCATTGAAATAGCCAATACATCTGAAATCTCTAACTTAATGCCTAATATAGGTGATATGGATGTAATAATTGCAGAAGAGGATTATTTGGTTTGTAACGTATGCAACAAAGAATCGTCCGGAGGTCATACATGCCTAAAATGCAACAAAATTGTTCACGTCATATGTGGAGTTACATCTGAAGAAGATGAGGGCTATGGATCGAAATTGCTTTGCAATTTATGTGTTAACGAACGTAACATCGCGCAAGAAAGAACACAATCACACATTAATTTAAAAAGAGTGGCTGATAAATTGTTAGCCACATCATCGAAGAAATTTAAAAAAATCAGTATTGGTTCATCTGTATTAGTTGAAATCCCAAAAGTTGACAGGGGACCTCTGGATGGTAAAAACCTGATTGGAAAAGTTGTAGAGAAAAAAAACGAATTCTATCAAGTTGGCACTGCTTTTGGCGTAATCAAGGATTGGATGCCTCGAAATGCTGTTGCGGAGGTTAGAATTAATCTATAAAATTAAGCAATATTATTATTTTTGCTTATGCTTACTATTTAGACTTACCTGTTACGTTTTTTTTTAGGTCACTTTACCACTGAGAACTATAGCATCAATGTCTTCCCCATTCGGCGGACAAGGAATGAAACAATGCAACTGCAAAAAAATTAAAAAAGGAATATGCGTTTCCAATAGATGCAATTGCAAGAAATCCAATAACCTTTGTAACTCCAGATTCCACAGCTTTTTGCCGTGTAATAATAAGTGAACATGTTAATTAATGCATTTTTTTTACTTATCTTTTTGGTAGTCTATTAATATAATTCGATTCGGCAGAAACGCGATCTAATTAAAATAAGACCACATCTCTGTCCTATTTTGACTGATGACTTCGTCTGTAGTGCCGTCCTTTTCAGTTCGCTCAAAAATACAGGTATGGCTTTATTTTTTAAATCGTGTTTCCGCCGAATCGAGGCCAAAAATAATTTTGATTTGTTACATTAACAATATTGTTTTGTTTTCGAATTTATTTACGAACTATTAGTTCTTGTTTGATTTGTTTCGAGGAAAATCTTTTTTGATTTTTTTACGTTTATGCTTCTTTTAATTAAAAAAAAAAACTTTTAATACTAAATAATAAACATGGTACGTGATAAACATATTTTTTGATATCATTTATTACAATTGAATGACACCTCTCTTGATTCCTAGCTCTATGGACCTTGATCGACTAAGCGCTAGACTGACCAATCAGGAACGGCCTTCAAACAGTTGACAATATAACGCTCGACACTTTGTAGTCTAACAGTTTGTCTTGGATAGATTGTAATCCTACGAAAAATAATGCGTTATATTGCAATAAGAGTCTTCTGTTCACAATCCATCGACAAATTGTAATCTCGCGAGATAGATTATGATCAAACGGTTTATGCAATATTACGGTGACATATATATTCTCGTAGAAAGAGCTACACAAGGGCTAGATGCAATTTTGGGCCACTATTGCTCATGCATTGTTGGAAAAAGGACCTTAGGCTGCTGTTCGCACGTCATGTCCATTATATGGTACATGGGATGGGGCAGATACCAAAATAATCTCACTCCGCCGGCACAATTTTTAGATACAATAATTCGACATGATATTGAGAATGAAATGGATGAAGAAAGTTAAAAAATGTGTTTTTACACTTTTTACTTATCATTTAATAAAGTCTATTGTAGCATATTAATGTGTTTTTTTTTCCAAGAACCAATACTAACGTCACTGTAACAGACACACCATCCAACAACCATTTATAAATAAAAGTAAGATTTCTTTACGAAAGACTAGCTAATTAAAGTATTTGTACTCGTATATTGACGACTTTTTTAAAATCTTCAAATGCAAAGATCTTAAGTTCGATATCACTTAGGTCAAAAATAATTAAACATATATGTGTACTTGTCATAACACAATAAAAATACACGAAAAGGATTCGTGGCCGCTGAAAAAAAATGACGCCACTAGTCCATACAACGTTACTCAAACCCCTTTAGAGTTTTTAGTAGACCATTTACGCTGTGTCCCGAAAAAGTTACACTTATTACTCTATTTTTTATATCTCGCCTGGTACCATGGACATATACGACGATAATGACACGCTAGTTCAACCAGGATCATGGAGAAATGAAATCGACGAAAACTGCGCTCTTCTTGATATACCATACAGTAGCACGTCGGTCAGCATTGGACGCAAAAGAAGTTAAGGAAGAGTTTACAAAATATTTTTGTAGGAATTGTAGGTAACATAATATAATCATCAGTAAATAAATAGATACAACCCGTTCGCGCTGAGTTTGGCCGCTGGCCGTCTGAGAAATGCGCCTCCCCTTACCCAACCGCCTACCTACTTTGTGATTATGCATTTAATGTGTCATATTTTACAGAAATACACTATTTTTTTTTCATTAAAATTAAAAATATTTACAATATAGATTGTCTTTTATGTAGTCATGTCATACCTATCACCAGCGGCAAACTTAGCGCGAACGGGTTATTCCTACCTAATTGTAATTAATCAGAAAATAATCCATTAGATCAAAAGCGGACCGTATCGGCGAATAAATATCATCAGTTTCGGCTCCTGATTGTTCCGATGATTTTATTTTTAGCTTATGCATCCTATAAGGAGATATGAGGGAGTCTTTCTTACTTATTAATTCTTTGATCGGAATATTCATGATTCCACTTATTTCATTCCAAGCATCATGCACTTTACTTCTGTCTTTATGGTCGCGATGTTTAGGATCCCATATTATAGGATAACATTGGTATCTTTCTAAAAACATTAGGTCTAGCTCGTGCATCCACTTTATAGACATTTTTAGATCGAAAGTGACGTGCGCTCACTGTGCTTACTGCTAGCGGACTGCGAGACTGCGAGTATAGTATAGCGACGGGAATGTGGAGGGACTGTTTCGTGTCTCGGCGAAACCCTTTGATTCGGGCCCGAAATACCGACACGGAGGCGAGACTACACGAACAAGCGAGAGTTGCCGAATATGGCCTCTACACTCCCGTATTCGCTATGTCTCGTGTAGTTTCGGCGGGAAGGTAGAGCCCGCTTAACGTGTTGAGAGGAGCATGTAAAGGTAACTATATAATGTAATCATTTGACTTCAAAAAACTAGTCTGTATCTGGATCTCGATCGTATCATTTGTCTCTTAACACACAATTCCCATATGGCGACCCTTGCCATATTTGGAGCGCGCGGTGCAGTGTCGCTACGGGTGTAGAATAACGGCATCAGGCTGAGCAATTATTATCGGCGAAACAAATAAGATTAAATAATGTGTCGTTCAAACGTGGAAAAGGAGACAGTATTCGTGAACCAAAATGCTGCGGGTACAAATTCTGCCCATGTTGAAGAAATAAAGCTGCACATGTCAACGATAAGCATCGTCTTACTGATAATTTGTACAATTTTGGGTCTTGGCGCTATATACATTCAGTCAACAAAGTATCGGGAATGAATGTTTTTTTTATGGTTCCAAATTCGAATTTTATTTTTTTTTTGTTGTTGTTAGATTGGCATAACTGTTTTCCATTTTGGCGCGGAATTTGAGTTGCATCTGTTATTTATATTAAAAACAGTGCTGTTTTTAGTTTTATAATATCTAGTGTGTATTGCGAATTTCATAATGGACAAAAACATCGAACAAAGAGTTTGTCTTAAATGCATCGCCAATGAAATTTCGTGTTCGGAGGCACTCAAAATGTTACAGAAGGCTTACGGTGAATGACTTTATCAAAAACACGTGCTTATGAGTGGTACAAAGCGTTCAAAAGCGGTCGAGATGTGATGGAAGATTTGCCTCGTTCTGGTAGGCCATCAACGTCTGCAACTGAAGTTAACATCGCAAAAGTGAAGGAAATAGTGACTGAAAATCCTCATTCAAGTTTGAGAGAGATGGCCGCCGAACTTTCGGTATCTCACGAGTCGATCCGTACCATTTTAACAAATAATTTGGGTATGAAACGTGTTGCCGCTCGGCTAGTCCCAAAAGACCTGAATTTTCTTCAAAAACTAAATCGCATGAAAGTCGCTGAGGACATGCTAGAACGAGTCAATACCGACCCAACATTTATGAAACGCATTGTTACTGGTGACGAGACGTGGGTTTACGAGTTTGACATGCAAACAAGTCAACAAGCTTCGGAATGGCGCCTTCCAACCAAACCAAAACCGAAAAAACCACGTCAAAGTCGATCAAAAGTCAAAGTCATGTTGACTGTTTTCTTTGACTATCGCGGTGTTGTGCACTCAGAATTCTTGCCCGAAGGTCAAACGGTAAATAAAGAATATTATTTGAGCGTTATGCGGCGTTTAAGAGAACAAATTCGACGAAAAAGGCCAGAAATGTGGAAAGAAAATTCTTGGATTTTGCATCACGATAATGCGCCTTCGCACAAGGCCATCATTGTAAACGATTTTTTGTCCAAACACTCAACAAACACCATCGAGCAGCCACCATATTCACCAGATATGGCTCCAGCCGACTTCTTTCTTTTTCCCACACTCAAATTACCCCTTCGTGGCACCCGTTTTCAATCGTTAGAAGACATAAAGGAGAATTCGCGGCGAGCACTGAACTCAATTCCGGAAACAGCGTTTAAAAAAAGTTTCGATGATTGGATTATTCGTTGGCGTAAGTGTATCGTTTCTGAAGGAGCATACTTTGAAGGTGATAAAATAAATTTAGATGAATAACAAACATTTTGTGTATTATTGACTTTTTCCCGGTACTTTCTTGACAGAGTAGTATTTCATCTACAAGCAACATAAGAAGTGTCATCACGCATGGATTCGGACGCAGATTTTACAAATTAACCTTCGACGATCATTCAACCGTCCTAGAGGTAATCGGGGAGACGAGCAAGAAGTCAATATACCGATGAAGTAGAAGAGAATAAAGTGTTTTGTGTAGTAAGAGAGCCGCCATTAGAAAGAATTTAGCCGCCAATCCGCCATTACAATTTGTGTTGTTTGCGGTATCGTTTCGCTGCTGTGTCTCGCAACATTTATTGTGATAATTCAGTAATAAACTGGAAAAAGACAGAGAGTTTACAATAGTTTATGATATATTTAACGAAAGGACGTTTTGAATATAGTGATAGTGATAAATTAGTTTTTAATACGTCAGGACGATTTATTTTAGGTTTAATAGTTTAAGTTGTTCATTTATTTATTTAGTATAGGATTACAAGACGATTTCGCTTAAAATGTCTACAAACAATTACCGAAAATGTGCCAAAAATGGTACAACTCGTATGGAAGACATGACTGTGTTATATCATCGGTTTCCTAATCCAGGAAAAAATAACATAACAAAGTAAGTATAACAAGCTTCATTTAAAATACTACCTACAATAGTTGTCCACTCGCGCCCAGAAAGCACTAATTCCCGTAATCGTACTCTTGTGCTTTTTAAAAAGATGTACTACATGCATGTAATATTTAAAATAACAGACTTAGTATTTATTTTTCTGTTCGTTAGAAACAGCTTATCAACAATTTGCGGTATCATTTTCTGTCAGCAATTTTTAAACAAAGCACTAAGAGAGGGTTTCCCGAAAGTTTTGTGAAACGGGATGTGTGTACAAAGTTGTGAGCTAGTTAGACTACAAAATTAATATAACAGTTTAATTTTACCAGTTTTAGTTTAGTGGCTGTGTGTTTCTTACTAATTGTATCCTTATTTCAGGGCTTTATCTTGGGCTAAATATTGTTGGCCTGATGAAGATTGGACACATTATTCACATTAGACACTGGCATTCAGTGTTGGGCAAATCGTAATTAACTACAAATTAACAATTATAATCACAAATTTTAATTGGCGACTTCAATTACAAATTATGGAAAAGTAATTCAACTAACAATTACAATTATTATTATTTATTATAGCTTAGAAGGTACATTTTACATTATAAAAAGTATAAAATGTCCAACAAAACTGTATACACAGTTTGTCTGTTGGATCAGATTTCTAAACTATTGACTTACTATAGGTTCTATTAAGTTAAGTTTACAATAATAATAAAATTAATATTAAAATCTTGCAACACTGGACTTGTCAACATCAAAATTTTACGCAGCTTTTTTAAAATATGTATTTATATTAATTTTCTCATTTTAAATTATCAGTATAATATAAATCAAACCATACATTTTCGAAGCAATATTTTATAGAAGATCTTTTTGAATGAAATAAATTTAACAACAATCAAAATAAAAACTAACAAGAAATGACAATGACAGCAAACATCACCAGGAAAAAAATCAAATTAATAAAATACAAGAAAGTTATGTAAAAGCTAAAACCAGAATGTTGACAAGGGCGAAAGCAAGAACACGAGCCGCACCCCCACCATCCCCGGACTCGTCGCTCAGCTCCGCCTCGCCATCGCCGGAAACCAGAACGCTATCACCGGCGATCGTGTATCGCCGGTGATAGCAGTTGCGTCGAGCTCGAGCGACGAATATTTCTCCCCGCTGGCGTCGCCGGCACCTGTACGTCGGCAGAGGAGAGGCCGGCCACCGATGGGCTTGGGAACCAGGGGCCAACGGGCTCCGGGACGGGTCCCCGCTACCGGTGGTTGTGCGCGGCGCATGAAATGGTCTCAATCCATTAATGAGAACGTCATGCGCGCGTATTATGGTGCTACAGAGGGAGGAACTAACCTCACTGCGTACCGTGACAGGATGTTGTCTCTGTTTCAGGTGCTTGAGCCATCTGTCAACGTCTCCGCCCAGCGACTATCGGATCAGGTGCGTGTCATTCAACGCAGCTGCAGATTGGACGATGCTGCACTTGATCGGCTGCGCTTAGAAACACTACACAACCGGGTCGTCCTCACTTCTTCCCAGTCGGCGACACAAACACCTCCTGTGGAAAATGCCACACTCGCCACTCCTGTCGCTGACGTGGAGGACGATAAGGTTGAACAAGTGAGTACTCAGTGCAATGAGAGATTGAGGAACGCTTTGGAGGATGCGATACATGAGTATAGATTTGCTCCTAGTGAACTAAGACCCAAATTACCACGTTTGCCCATGTGTGGAAAAAATAGGGCGCTGGTGTATGCCTTGGATTCGCTATTTGAAAATTATTTTGAAAGTAGCGAAAATCTCTATGATACACACTCGATCCTGTATTGTGGGGCGATAGCAGCTTGTCGAGTAGCTAACGTCAGATTCCCAAATCTTGACGCAGCAGTCCGACCGAAACCAGCTGCTCCTGCCTGGCAGTGCAGGATTGAGCGTCGTATCGATGAGGCCAGGGTACTCATCGGCAAACTAACCTGCTTCAGGGAGGGAAATAACCGCCCTAGAGTGATGCGCTTTGTAAGGCGTGCATTTGTGGGGACTGAAACTAGTCCTCATGAATACCTTACACGTGTTACAGAGCGCATCGACTTCCTGAAGCAGAAAATCTATGCATGGGCAAACCGTATTAGAAGATATAAAAAAAGGGTAGAGCGCTATACTCAGAATCGTATGTTCCAAAGCGATCAGAGGTGGGTGTACAGAGACTGGGAACGGTCCAGCCAAGATGTGGTTAACGGACAGCGTCCGGACGATGAAACTACCAACTCGTTTTGGCGCAACATCTGGTCGGTGCCTGTTAACCACACGGAGGCTGACTGGATGTGCGATGTTAAGCGGGAGTGTGAAACTTTACCAGAGATGGAGAAGGTAGTCATTACCTCCTCTGATTTAGCCAATGCAGCCTGTTCGGTCCCTAATTGGAAATCACCGGGGCCGGACGGACTGCATAACTTTTGGCTGAAATCGTTCACCAGTTCACACGATCGCTTAGCGTCGCAGTTTCAGATGGCCTTAGAAGCTGGATCGTTGCCTCAGTTTCTGACTACAGGAATTACCCACCTGCTCCATAAATCAGGTAGTTACACTGAACCCAAAAATTATAGACCGATTACGTGTTTACCAACGGTCTATAAACTTTTTACATCCATTTTGAGAGCAAAAATAACAAAACATATAGAAAAAAATTCCATCATGTCTGTCTCTCAGAATGGATGTAGAAAGGGGTCACGTGGAACTAAGGAGCTACTCCTCATCGATATGGTCATTAGCCAGCAGGTTCGTCGATCTCGAAAGGATTTGTCTACATGCTGGATAGATTATAAAAAGGCTTATGACTCCGTACCACATACATGGCTTATGGGGGTGCTGGAGTTGTATAAAATTAATACAACTCTGCGCACCTTCTTACAGTCATGTATGAGGCAGTGGAGCACGGTGCTTTCCTACCCAGGATGTAAGCAAATCCAAAGGAGTGAAGAACCTGTAAGGATAGTGCGAGGAATATTCCAGGGTGATAGTCTGAGCCCACTGTGGTTCTGCTTGGCCTTGAATCCTCTCAGTACTTTACTTGAGGCTTCAGGGCTGGGTTATCGTTTGCGGAGAAAAGGTCACGTTATTTCCCACTTACTTTACATGGATGACCTCAAGTTGTTTGCACCAAACAAGGAGGAGCTGATGGAACTACTAAAAATAACAAAAAATTTTAGTAGTTCCATCAGAATGGAGTTTGGTGTTGATAAGTGTGCGGTCATGCATGTAAAGCGAGGCGGTATAGTGGAATCTGAAAGCCTAGAGCTGTCAGATTTCACAAAACTGAGATCACTCTCCGCAAATGATACCTACAAGTATTTGGGTATGTCGGAAGGATTGGGTATTAATGGGCCGCACATGAAACAATCTTTACAGGAGCGCTTCTTTGGCCGCCTGAATAAGGTACTGAAAAGTTCGTTATCAGGCGGCAACAAGGTGCGAGCCTTTAACGGTTGGGTCATGCCGGTCCTGATGTATTCTTTTGGCATACTCAAATGGACTCAGACTGAACTTGACACCCTGGATAGACGAGTCCGGACGCTGTTGACTGCAAATCGAATGCATCACCCTCGTTCATCAGTCATGAGGTTGTACATCCCGCGGAAGCGTGGGGGTCGAGGCTTTCTAAACGCTAAGACCCTTCACAACCGTGAGGTGTGCAATCTCAGAGAACATTTCCTGAAAGTGGACGAGGATATGCATCGAGAAGTAGTCACAGTGGACAAGGGATTCACACCATTATCCTTGGCTAAAGAGAACTGGTGCAAACCCGTAGTACTGAGCGTCAATGACCGCAAGGCGGTATGGAGTAGCAAGGAGCTTCACGGACGCTTTTTCCGGGCTCTCCACGGGCCCGATGTAGATTTTCTAGCGTCCGTAGCTTGGCTACGATTCAGTAACCTCTTCGGAGAAACTGAAGGATTTGTATGTGCAATTATGGACGAAGTTATCCTCACGAATAACTACCGGAAATATATTATGAAGGATGGGACGGTTGACATATGTCGGGCATGTCATAGCCCCGGTGAATCCATCAGGCATATTATCTCCGGCTGTGGTCGTTTGGCTAATGGCGAATACTTGCACAGACATAATCAGGTGGCCAAGATTATTCATCAGCAACTTGCTTTGAAATACCGGCTTGTTGAGTCTGAGGTTCCGTACTACGAGTATGTGCCCGACCCAGTTCTCGAAAAAGACCTCATCATCACAGACAGGACTATTGTAGCCAATAAGCCTGACATAGTGGTGGTAGACCGACTAGCGCGTCGCACGACGATAATCGATGTTGCCATTCCTCATGACGAGAACCTCGTGAAAGCTGAGAAAGATAAACAATTGAAATATCTTGACTTAGCTCACGAGGTTGTTGACATGTGGAGTGTGGACTCTGCTATCGTTGTGCCGATAGTTGTGTCGGCAAATGGGTTAGTCCCCAAAAGCCTCGACAACCACCTTAAGAGGCTGACGTTAGGCGGATGGATCAAGGGCCTCATACAGAAGGCAGTCCTCCTTGAAACGGCACGTATTGTGAGGAGGTTCCTGTCTCTGGAGCCCTAACTGCCGGTGGCTTGGACCTTGCTCCCGCTGCCGGCTGGCTCCTACTTTTATATTTTTAAATATTATTTTATTTTATTTTATAGTAATATTTAAAAATGTAATTTTAGAGTAATTTTAATAAATATATGTTAAATTAATATATTAGTATTATATATGTATAGTTATGTAAGTAGTATTAGCAGGTTAATATTAAGTACGTAAGTATGAAAATCAAAGATTAGATAGATATAATCGGAGTATAGATATAGCATAAGTAAGAAAAGTAGTCGGTAGTTAGGTAGTAGTAGTAGTTAGTAGGATAGTAATACAATAAAAAGTTAAGGCAGTGTAGGTGTTTTTTTAGTTTTATCTTAAATTTATTTTTCCTATTTTCGTCTCTGATGTCGTCTGGTAAGCTATTGAGTACGTATGGGACACGCTTTTCTAGCGTTCGGTCCCCATAAACATTATTAACTCTGGGTACTACATATTTACCAGACGACATCGTTCGGGTGTTATAACTATTACTAACATTAATCAATAATGAATTACGCTCTCGATTACCATGGCTATTAGTTGCGAGTAAGTACTTATGTTTTATGCTGACCGGTAATACTTTGCAAATTTTATATAGTTTATAATAGTCTGTTTTATGTTTATTTTTAGTTTTTTTATCCACTAATAGTTTTAAGAACCTAATTTGTATATTTTCTAATTTTTCTACGTGAGATTTGAATGTAAGTCCATAGCAATCAAGAGCGTAATCAATAATTATTGATTCCACCATACATGAATATAATATTTTTAGGGTACTAGTAGGAACTCGATAACTTAGGTGATAAAATTTACTCAGTACAGTTTTAAGTTTATTGCACAAGAAATCTATATGTTCTTTCCATGAGAAATGCTCGTCGAATTTAACTCCTAAGTAAGTTACACAACTTACTCTCTGGATAGGTTTTCAGCCACAATTGACAAGGCCACCATGAATGCAACCAAATGTATGAGTGTATAGTGGTGGAGAATTATCCTTTAGTGGTAAGTAAGGTGAATGAATAATGACGTATTGTGTTTTATCCGTATTCAATTAGTAATTGTAATTGTTATTTGCAATTACTCAATTACTTATGTATATAATTTCTTCTTTTTAAGTTGAGGTAGTAAGTTAAATAAAACGATGAATGATTCAACAAATGTGTTTATTTATTTATAAAAAGATAATTACTTTAAATTAGAGTTAAATACTACTCTTTGTTCAAACATTTCGACCTATCCGTAGAATAAAGTTACTTTTGCATAATTGTGACTTTAGAGGAGAGCGATTTGAAATTTGCCAAGAACAAAATCAGTCATAACATTTTTATTAATTGTTCTATTTGATTAATTATTTTTCTAAACATTTAAAATACTATTTAGCATTGTTTGTCATAACAATATGAGATAAAAAACTGTTATTTTTGGCATTTGCAGTGTTTATGTTCATATGTGACTATTTAATACGGAAATGCCTGCGTCGTATGTATACATATAACTTTATTCTTGGTAAAACTGATAGCCACATGTGTACGTGTAACTTTGTTCTATGTACATAAGTATTGTGTTCATAAGTTATATGTGATAACATGGGATAATATATTATTAATAAAAAACAAAATTTTTAGTTAAACATTTATTTTTTAGAATTCAATGTAGCTGTGTAATTATATTAGAGTAACATAATTATATTTTCTTATAATAATTAGTACCCGTTTTATTAGGAACTATACATATAAAACATATCAATAAAGAGTATAAAACTTGAAAAACAATTAACAAAGTAGGTAGGCAGTAAGCTCAAAAAACTCAAACGCAATTTTTTTTTATAATTGTATTAAAAATCAAAATATTCAATTCTTCCAATCAACAATAACCAATCAAAAGTCATCAAACAACAAAATTTTTAGTTATACATTTATTTTTAGAATGCAATGTAGCCGTGTAACTATATTAGAGTAACATAATTATATTATTTTCTTATAATAATTAGAAAAGTACCCGTTTTATTTAGGAACTATTAACAAAGTATGCAAAAAACTCAAATAACTCAAACTGAAACTCAATTTTTTTTATAACTGTATTAAAAATCTAAATATAAATCTTCCAATCAACAATAACCAATCAAAAGACATGTGAAAGTTGGTTATGAAAAGAAAAAAACCTTAGTACATATTAAAATATTGCTGATATTATCCTTCACTATCGCTACTAACAACATCATTATTTTCATTGTTATTCCATGGTAAAGATCTAAAGAAATCTGCATGTTGAGACGGTATAATTCCTAAATTAACTAAACTAATGAGATCCTTATATTTGTCTTTGGATAACTTGAGTGGCATTTTATAAGCTACTTCTAAAGTCCGTAAAGAAGATACAGCATTGCGGCGCGTATTTGAAGTTATAGTAACAGTTTTATACTAGGTTTCTGTATGATCACATTTATACAGTAGCTTGTTAGGTTCTAATTTATCGACAAATACTTCTTTCACACAGTTCCACGTTACTTTAACCCCTTCTGTGTTTTTACTCCATACCTTATTATTCACGTGAGATTTTAATTCAAAGAAATTATTCTTTGTCATGTTCTGGACTTCATACGCAAACGCCATTCGTCCGGAGTATATATTGTTTTTTTTGCAGCCTCTTTTTCTATGAGAGCGTGCACGCTATCCCCCTCGTTTTGTGTGTGCCCTTTTTCCAGAAACCTATGTCTTATTGACACATTAAATTTTTTGGCACAGTAAGTGTAAAGAAAGAACACAAAACGGTTTCTATTTTGCCCGGCGCAGTTGTCCGACCAAAAGCGAAATTCCTTAACACCATTTTGTACATTTTGCTCTATAAAATCCAGTAAGCAACTGCCCACTTCATTTGCTCCTCGCTTTGCCACCGTTTCGTCCCACATATAACAATAGGCTTTCTTCCTACCCATATCAAAAATGGTGAAATCCAAGCAAGATAATTTACGCTTGTAATAAAACAGACTGACTTGACCATGAGGACATGATAAAACTTTTTTTAAAAAAAAAACAGCAGATAAAAATTTACCATTGGATTCAACAGCATCACGTTTGTCAATATTTTTTAGTTTACGAGCTTCATTTTTATTCGACAAATGTGTATTGTATGCTTCTTTTTCTTGATCAGTGGGATCACTTTTGTTCCGAAAAATATGACAAACATCACACTGGTCTTTTTTGGGAATGAAAAACCCTAAATTGAAATTTTTATTGACGATATCCCGATACTGACGTTCAGTATCTGCTTTGCTAGAATATATATTATTATCTGAACTATCAAACCAATCCTTGTAAAGTTGAAACATTTTTGAAATATTTAAACTGCCGTCCAGGTATAGCTTCGTAGAACTCTTGCGAATATAGTGTGATTCAACGGGAGCAAAAGATCGCACATGATCACATACACTCTTGATTGTGTCAGGCTTTATTATCTGATTGTGATTAGTATGGCGTCCTCTCATATCTTCTTGCCATCAAAGATACAGGGCTAAAAAACTTGCCATCAAAGATACAGGGCAATACTTCGTCACTTCTTGTATCATCTTCATTTGGTTCAGCGTCGGATGCCATTTAATTGGACACTTAGTCGCACAAACTACTAATCACACAACAATATAACACGAAGTAACAGCAAATAAGTACAGAGATGCGCAAGCGATATGTGTGTGAGCGAAATCACCGCTAAGGATACACTGACCGGCGTCGTTGCCGTTTCGTTTACCGTCTCGTTCTATCCAATGTGATTTGTCAAACTACCGCACAATTTAGGTGGTTTTGTATGTTACCCCGTAAACAGTAATTGGGTAATTAGAATTACAAATTAATGTAATTAGAATTACTTGTGATATATGTAATTGAATAAAAGTAATTTTAATTACATGTAATTTTAATTATAATAATTCAATTACTTTTCAGTAATTTAGTAATTAAATTACAAAAGTAAATTTATTTATAGTATGTAATGCCTTTGTATTTATAGTATGCAATGCCTTTAAATTTATAGTATGTAATGCCAGTGGCATTACACCAATGGCATACGGTGAAGGTAAACATCGTGAGGAAACCTGGACTTATAATTTCTAATTATAAGTTTGAAATCGCCAACCCGCATTGAGCAAGCGTGGTGATTAATGCTCAAACCTTCTCCGTATGAGAAGAGGCCTTTGCTGAGCAAAGGCCGATGCTGATCTCATACGGAGGCTTATGATGATGATGATGATAGGCTGATGATGATGATGATGATGATGACGTGTTCTTAAAACTTATTAGATACAATAGTAGCGTCCTCATTAAGCATGTCATCTGCATGTGTAGCTGTAATAGTATGTGGATGGGTTGGAAGATCAACCTTAAAAATTAAGTAGAGAACTGAATCTAAAATGCTTCCACTCGTAACACCCAACAATGACTCTCAAAGTTCTGATCTTTCACTTCTGCATCTGAATTGGAAACATCTCATGAAGTATGATGTTGAGGTAGAAAATTCTTCAGTTAGAATAGTAGTCCATTGTGCTAAAGTGATATAAACTTTGTCAAAGGCTTGGTTTATGTCATTACTGAGGTTCATGTTTTTATTTATTTATTATAATGATTCTACATCGTAATATATTTGCAAATGTTATTTAAGTTTTATAGAATTCATAAAATTTAAGTCATTACAATACCATTTAGAGCTGATTTTTCCAATGTCAAATAACTTCATCAGAAGATTTAAGAATATATCCATTGATTGAAATATCGACCCTTAGAAAGCAAAAATAGTCTTTACACCAAACAAACTTTCAACCCCTATTTACACATTAGAATGTTTATTTAACATAGGATTTTCACAATTAAAAACTTGCATAAAATGGCTATTTACAATATGTAGGTAGCATGTAGGTATTTTTTAAAATATATTTGTTTATAAATTTTAGAAAACTTCATCACAAATGATAACTGCTAAATCTACATTAAAAACAAACACTCCATCTCATTCAAAGGAGCTACCAAAGAAATCGCCTAGACAACGTGGCGACATTCTCAGTTGTATAAATAGAACCAGACCGACTGAATTGACTGAACGAGAAAGAAGGTTATACAATGTTTGCAGGAGAAAGCTAAAGGAAATAATAAGACTCCGAAACAAAATTAAAAATAAGAAGGCTGACTGCATACAACATTTAGCAGAAGACGAAAATTTGCATAAGCTATGCAATTTAAATATAAGTAATTCGTTTATAGTACTGTTACAGAGTCAGTTAAGATATTGCCCAAAAAAACCAAAAGGTAGGCGATATACAATTGACCAAAAAATCATGGCTTTAAGGATTTATAAAAAATCATCTGCTTGCTACAGACTTTTGAGAAGAATGTTTGCATTACCAAGCCAAAGCAGTCTCAATAAATTGCTGAACAAAGTACCACTCAAACCGGGCTTCAGCAGACATATATTTAAAACATTAATGAAAATTAGTGATAAGCAAACAGAAGATGACAAGCTTTGTATACTTTCATTTGACCAAATGTCAATTAGAAAACATTTAAGTTACAATGAAAGTCAAGATGAAATACAGGGTTTCCAAGACCATGGCAATCATGGAAGAAACCATCAAATTGCTAGTAAAGCCCTTGTTTCTATGTTAGCTGGAATTAGAAAAAAATGGAATTAGCCAATTGCATTCTATTTCTCGCATACTATGAACTCAGATAGAATGACTGTGGTTTTAAAAAAGGTTTAGTATATATATTTTACTAAGATTGCATCTAATTTCTTTTTTTTAAGTATAACATAGTAACGTTTTGGTTTTTTTTTTCAGATACGTGGGGCGCACTGAAAGTTTTGCGTAATTCATAAATAAAACAATATATTCATATTTTTTCAAAATATTCCCCATTACATTTTAAAGACTTTTTCATCAGTTCGAATCATTTTTCAAAACATAAGGCCCATTGGTCCGATGGAATGTTTTTAACGTGCTCGTTGAATGCTTGCACGGCCTCTTCTGGGTCCATAAATGTCAACCCTCTCATTAGATCTTTGATTTTTGGGAATTAAAAGAAATCGCATGGTGCTAGGTCTGGACTGTATGGGGGATGGGTCACAAGCTCCACCTTTTCAGTGTCCAAAAATGACATCGTACCTTTTGCAGTGTGTGCTGAAGCATTGTCATGATGCAGCAGGATGCGACTTCTAGGTCGGTTTTCCCTAACTTTTTCAAGCACACTGGGCAAACAAATGGTGGTGTACCACTCTGCATTGACAGTATTTTGTCCTTCAAGTGGAACCGTGCAGACAGGACCCGTCTTGGAGAAAAAAAAACGCAATCATTTTTTAGCCTACGCTCTTCGCCTGCCTTATTTTTGTCGGCTTGTCCTCGCCTTCGAACACCCATACAGAAGACTGTTGTTTTCTTACTGGAAGGTAGCTATATCTGCAAAACTCACCACCATTGTCGGTGCGTAGTATTTTTATTTTCTTGTTTTGCTGATACTCTGCAAAAACCTTAAAAACTTCTAAAAACTTCATTCTAAACACTTCATTCTTATTTTTCATAAAATATATGAATGTCATGCGGCTATGATCATCAATGAACAGGACAAAATATTTCGCACCTCCAATGGATCTTGTTTCCATTGGCCCGCATACATCGGCATGTATTAACTGCAATGGCTCTGTACTTCTGCTATTTGAGTGAGAGAAGGGCAATCTCATCTGCTTTCCCTCACAGCAGGTGGCACAATTTCCTTTCTGTACCTCAAAAGCATCAGGATATGATAATCCCTCCACTATTCCATTTTTCATCTTATTCATATCACTACTGTTTAAATGTGCCAAGCGTCTGTGCCACAACTCGCCACTTTCCACTTTCAAATTTGTTGTAAACAAACATTGTTTTGTTTCTATTTCTAATTTGTAAACACCATCTGACAACGCCGCTTTTGCAACTAATTCGTTTTTCTCATTACGAATATAACAATAGTTGTGGTCAAAATTAGCCTGTTTCCATTGTTGATGAGTTCACTTACTGACAGTAGATTAGTTGTTAATTCGGGCACGCAGAGTACATTCTGAACTGTGATATCGTATCCATAACCTGTGGTAATATCTGTGCTTCCAGAACACAATACTGGGACTTTACACTTATTAGCGACTACGATTTCAGATAAACTTGGTGAATTATTTACGTTTTTCAACCACTCCTTATTCGCTGTCATATGTGCACTTGCTCCAGAATCTACATACCACTCTGAACTGCTGTATCTTCTATTGAGAAAAACTGCACTAAATGCATTTGATTGCTTGTTTTTCTTTACTAATGGACATTGAGATCTGAAGTGACCATTCTGTTTACACTTGTAACAGGTTATGATTTTTTCCGTCTGTTTTGACAGTGACTTTGACGTTCTACCGCCGCTATGTTTTCCTCTATGGTATTTCGCAGCTAATGCAGCGCCACCGGAATCCGTGTTGACAGGATTTGAAACTTCCATGTCCAGCAGATTTGATTTTATGACGTCAGCTGTAATCTTTAACCCCCAATGTTCGATCGCCATTATCATTGGGGAAAAATGCTCAGGCAAACCCGCTAGTAACAATGATCCGACCCACACATCACTGATTGCAAAACCTGTACTATTTAATCTATTCGCCGTCTCCACTAGTTTCGTAACATACTCAGTCATCGAATCACAGCTTTCCTAACGAATCGAAATTAGATTTCGAAGTAACGAGATTTTTCTAGTGAAACCAGAGTCATCAAACATACTCTTTAGCTAGTTCCACAAATCTTTTGAACTTTTCGCATCTTTTATGTGTACATACAATCCAGGGTCTATTGTTAGCACTAGCTTTGCCTTTATCTTCATATCTTCTGCAGGTTTTCGTTCTTCTCCCGCGATATCTTTGATGTAGTGCACCATGCCATCTAGCACTAACAAATTCTCGGCAGCGTAACTCCATTCGTCGTAATTTTCACGACCTCGTAACACTCTGAATGTAGTTTGCCGACATTTTCAACAATAGTCCAGTCACTTATTACACTATTATTTCGTATTTTATTGAAAAACGGATGAGCCCATAACCTCTTAAATAAAACACGTTCAACTTAGTCAATGGCAGACTAATTTCCGTTTCTATATTCTTCTGACATACATGAAACTAAATGGCGCTAGCAGTAACATATTTTGATACTGAATGAATGAACATTAACAAAAACTATGGGCATAGTGCGTCGCAGCGCAAAAAGCTGGAGCTCAGCTTAATACTGTGGCCCGAGTACGAAGGCACGAGTCCACGGCGCTAATTTTCAGCACCAGCCGTAGTAGTACGTACTAATAATATAATACGGTAACGCTGTTCGGAGCACAAAATGATATAAATAATAAAATTAATATAAAAATGAAAATAAAATCAATAGAAACGATAAGTGCCATAAAAAGTAAAAAAATAAATAATAACAAATATAAGATTGCATTATATTCATCGATCACTAATAAAGAACTAGATACACAATCCCATACAAAAGTTCGCTTCAAAACTGTCGTCAACTGTATTTAGGTACTTATACTTGAAATAAACATGCATTTATGTAAATTAAACCTTAAATGCAACTCATAGAGTTGTTTTCACAAAGTGATATACAAAATCTAAACATTTTTTGCATAAATCATAAGAAATTGAACCATATTCGCATGTTTTTAAGTCGAATTTACAATGTGTCAAAAATGAGCAATAAAATTTAACGACTTCGGCTCACCGCTAGGACAAAGAATGATTGGAGTCGAAATGTCTCGTAAGAAATATAGTTCTTTCAATTTTTTTATATAATTTATAAAAAAAAAATACGAAAATTAAAACGCATTACTTATAGTATTCTTTTCTATAGGTTTGTTCATTTATTTACCAATGAAACTAATGCATATACTTAGTCGGGTCATAAGTTCTGTCAAAACCTTATATTTTTAATTTTCGATTACTGGCCAGAAATTCTTCGACTTATTTTAAAAATAGAACTTTCGCGCTTGTAGAAAATAAAAAAGAAATTATTTTTTATTCATTTTTAAATATGGAGTGGTCGAATAAAGAAGACAGAATCGCGGTTATCGCGTTGCACCGCTGTGGTTACGCGCCAAAAGACATTTTCAATATTCTTCAAAATTTGAAAATAACGTTACGGTTTGTTTATCGTACTATCAAACGATACACCGAAGAGTCAAGCTTCGAAGATCGTAAGAGAAGCGGCCGACCTCGCACAGTTCGGACACATAAGGTCATCAAAGCAGTGAAGGCGCGAATCGAACGAAATCCCGTACGTAAACAAAAAATCCTAGCTCTGCAGATGGGGCTAAGCAGAACCACTGTTAAAAGAGTACTAAATGAAGACCTGGGACTACGAGCTTATCGTAAAAAGACAGGACATTTTTTGAACGAGCGTTTAAAAAAAATTAGGCTAGACAGATCCCGCGCTTTGCTACGACGGTACGCGGGAAAAAAATACCGCGAAATTCTTTTTTCGGATGAAAAAATTTTTACTATTGAAGAAAGTTTTAACAAACAAAATGATAAGGTGTATGCCCACAGCAGTGAAGAAGCAAGCGCGCGTATTGCGAGGGTCCAGCGTGGGCATTACCCTTCCTCATTCATGGTTTGGCTTGGAGTCTCATATTCAGGCGTAACTGAGGTGTTTTTCTGTGAAAAAGGTGTGAGAACTAGTGCCGAAGTTTATCAAAATACTGTCCTAACAAACATAGTGGAACCTCTTTCTCAGACAATGTTCAGGAACAGGCATTGGATATTCCAACAGGACTCTGCACCGGCTCATAAGGCACGAAGTACGCAAGACTGGTTGATCGCTCGTGGAATTGACTTCATCCGGCATGAAGACTGGCCCTCTTCTAGTCCAGATTTAAACCCACTGGACTACAAGATATGGCAATATTTGGAGGAAAAAGTCTGTGCTAAACCTCACCCGAATTTGGAGTCTCTCCGAGCATCTCTGGTTAAAGCAGCGGCAGACATAGATATGAATGTGGTGCGTGCAGCGATCGATGACTGGCCGCGTAGATTAAGGGCATGTGTTCAAAATGGGGGAGGGCATTTCGAATAATGTAAATAAAATTATATTGTACATTTAATGACCTTTCATTTCATATATAATTTTTAAATAATTGTCAAAAGGCGTATAAGTTATTACATCAAAAGTTTGTGACAGAACTTATGACCCGACTAAGTAGTTGTTTTTTATTATTTTCGTCCTCCTTAATCCTTCCTAAATTTGGAATATTTTTCAAAGTATACGTAGTAGTAGTAGTAGTAGTATACTTTGAAAAATAATCCAAATTCGGAGTCAAATAAAAAAGATGTAAAATGATAAAAAGAATATATATCTAAAGCAAGTACTGAAAATGTTGGCGTTATTGTTGTCAAATTTTCATATCGCACGGGATTTTGATGAAAGCTAAAAAAAAATCTCTTTACTGCAGTTAAAATTAAATCCATTATATCTGCCTATTCCCTATTTTAATAAACACAGTAAAGAAGTATAATATTAAATAAAAACTATTTTTTAATAAAAAAAAACAATAAATAAAATTAGAAACAATAGCGTGTCTCCGCTAAACGGAACAGAATCAATCCACGTAAACCGAACAACTTAAGTGGTCATGCTAGAGAATGATTTTACGTTTAGTATAAGTGTCTTTATAAACTGTGTGCATTATAACCCCGGTTTTTGAATACAATTTCATTTGGAAAAAGTTTTAAAGTTAATTTCTTAATAAAATATCAATATTTAAAATAGAATGATAACAATTATATAATGATAATATTATTACTTAACGAAAATATGAAATTCCATCCTTTTTTGCGTCTTAGATGTGTGTGTTTTTTGCAGTTTTTAAACGAGCACTTAGGCGTGTTTACCGTCGGAGCATTCGAGTGGTACTAAACTAAAACTACACCGCGATGTTGAGTTTGGTGGACTTTCAGTTAGGACATTTTTTTGTCACTGATTGTGTATCTAGTTCTTTATTAGTGATCGATGATTATATTGCACAAAGTGAAAATAAATATACCGACCATCACGTGAACAAAATTATGCAGTACTCTTGGAGAAAACAAAAAAGATAAGCAGACAACAAGTGCAATTCTACCCTCAAAATAATTATAAGAAACAATTTTTTTTTTATTAGTGTTAGCGTGTGGTGGTTGGTGGTGTGTTGAATTTAAGTGTAATGAAAGAAAAGTAAGTTAAATAAATTGCGCTTATAAGTACAGAGTTTTACGTAAGTTTTTTGTGGTGTAATATTGAAAGTATTAAGAAATTGTAATTAAATAAACCTAATTATTTTCCTAAATAAAATAACTTGCCAGCAATTAAATATTTTTGCGACTATTATATTATGTAAGGTTCAAAATTAAGGGTGTTATAAAAACTAAAAACTAGCAGCTGCGTTTGGGTTGCAAATAAACTATACCGGTCAATTGAAATATTAGGCGAGGAGCTATATATAATGACTTGGCGACTAATAATGTTAGTAGGATGACAAAGATAATATATTATCAACTATTTCGTGCCGTCTAAAAACCCAGTTTCAGGCTTTGCTTTGCGGACAAAAAAATTTTTATAAAAAGGAATAAGCGTTAATTATTAATATTTTTTTTGTATTATAATTTCGTGAAAACTGCGGAAGATGCGATGGTTGGATACGAGTGTAGTGCGGGGTGGCGGGGTGCGTGTGGGTGCACTGCCAGCCAATAGCAAGCGGCGCGGGCGCGGGATTGTTACTGTTTTCATTATTCGCCAGTAATGTGTGCAACTAACACGTTAATGTTTAGTTTTGTGTAATATTTTAGTGAATTACCAGTTTTTAGTGATTTATATATGGAGATGAATCTTTTAGAGTTAGCTGGACGAAGTCGTGATATAAATAGTGATGAAGGAGTGCCGGATTACTATTCAAGTGGAGCAGAATCAGAGGATCAAGGACCAACGAAACCCAAACGTGGACGAAACAAAGTTTGGGTTTTTAAATCTAAATTTTCAAACTTGAAAGAGGCGGAAGATTTCGTGAATTCAAAAAATACTTGGTCTCGGAAATTTACGCGAATGACAGAGGGGCAAAAACGTTTTTACAGGTGTAACAAAGTTCGGAAGAGAGTGGAACCGACCATGTTCTTGCATATCATACAGATGCTGAACATAATCACGAAGATATTGGCACTTGAGGCGACTACGCCATCGACGCTCGTACTAAAACAGAAATCAACAGACTCTTTGACTTACATTTGAAGCCTAAAGCTATATTGGTCAGTGGAAAAAATATTTTCCGCAGCAAATTTAATGAAAACAAAAACAAGAAACCATTTAGGCACTGAAACGATTGAGGGACTTCTTTTAACGAAACAACTTCTTAGTGATGAACCCTGTTATAAACTCCAAGTTGATAAAAAATGATTGTTAAAACGAATAAAAATATGTACAAGTATGTAATAAGTACAAAAATGTGTAACTCTGAAAGAGTTAAGAAAACAATATTTATTATTTTTCACTCTTTATTATTTTTAACTCTTTCAGAGTTAAGAAAACAATTTTTAAAAAATAATTATTTAAAAATAATAAATATTGTTTTCTTAACTCTGAAAGAGTTAAGAAAACAATATTTATTATTTTTTGTCACACTTTTACAATAGGAACATAATTATCAATTTCTGTTTATTTATGCAACATTTAACACTAAAACATCACAGAAAATAGAATCTGTCATTTGTTTTGAAGCACAGTCCAAACTTTCAGAATAATTCAACCGTTTATCGCTAGATGGTGTGTATTATAATTAAAATAATCGAAAAGACTGAAAGAGTACAGATTTTGTACAGATTTTATCAGTTTTACAGATTTAATACAGATTTTAGTGTTTTGTGTTCATACAGATTTTGTACAGATTTTTCGACCGTTCTATTCAGATTTCTCGATCTGGCGTGTGGTAACACTATTTGGAGGCCAGCCACAGCCCGAATCGCGACTTGCTGGGTTGCTCGTCTTAACATATTTGGATCCCTTCTAATTGATTTCGCAGCGGCTCTAATATTACGAGATCCCGCTGCGGGATTGGTGTGCTCATCGACTTTTTGTTCAAAACCAAATGTTTATGTTTATTTATAATTGATAGAATATATATTTACTAGGGTGCCTATCAAAATTTGGCCGCCATTATTTTTAATTAAATTATTTTTAATTGATTTTTAGTAAAAAAAATCGTTTATTTATTTTTTAAACAAAATAACGTCTACATCACGGTAATTAATATGAAGATTCTAAAAATTCACGGTTGCCGTTGCGCACCTGGCTGCACCTCTTTGCAGCCAGGTGTAAACAGGTATCATTTCGATAAAATACGTTTATAACCTATTTTCATTAATTATATGTCAAATTGAAGCAATTTTTTTTCTATTAATTATCATATAAAGTTGCTTAATTAAATCTGGCCGCAAATAAGGGTTACTGGTTGTTAAAGATAATAAATATTTAAGGTAGTGAAAGAGAGTTAGCGCGTAACATCATTTGTCAGACGAGGACAGCGATTGCCGGCTGTGCGACGCTTTTAAGCCATTGCGCATGCGTCGAATGTTAGTGTTCTCAACTGAACAGATGCAGCAACTGATGCAGAATAAAAATTATTCTAACATAAAAACCACGCTGTTTTGGAGTTCGTAAAAACAACGTTTTATATTTAAATTGTAATTTTATTTGTACATCTAAAAATTATTTTATTGATTAAAAATTAAATTGATAAAGATGAAGTCGTGTTTTTTGTGTAACGAAAAAAGCAATGTACTCGACTTTAATAATGTATCATTCCAAAAGTGCTCGCTTATGTTATTGTTTCGTCGTAATAAAAATATAAATATCATCACCTTTTATTTACAATTGATTTTACTAATGATTTTGGATGTCATTCAGAGTGTCAAAAAAAATTGTGGTTCTGAAGCAAAAAGATAAACAAGAATTTGAAGATTTTTGCAAAACACAAACCGTAAGTAAAAGTTGAATTGAATTTAAGAATAATATACACTCGCGAGCAAAAGTATGGAATCACTTACTTGGAATTGAATCCTCGCGATCTTAAGTACTTAATAACTAGTTAAGAATAATAAAAATGGTACCATTTAAAAGGTTAAACTGTTAACTTTAAATTGATACCAAATTCATTTAAATCACGCCATAATTTCAGAAGTTATACGGGATTACGTGAAGAAGTAAGGAAAAAGATATGTTTCAATTGTTTGATACGTCACGAGTTGCGCCCTATTGACCCCCTATAAAAGCACGTGTTATCGGATTTTCTTTATCAGTCGGCTTTCACACGTTGACCAGTACACATCTCCGGTACTTTAGACCCTTGAACTTGGACGACAATGGATACTACACCTACAGAAGCAGCACAAATCGTCGCCCTATTGCAAGAAGGGCTCAGCCAGCGGGCTGTCGCACGTCAGCTCCACATAAGCCAGTCCTGTGTTTCGAAAGTTTATAAAAGGTTTCGGGAGACTGGTGGCTTTATCCCGAGACCAAGATCTGGACGGCGCCGGTGCACATCGGAGAGTGATGACCGTTTCATCGTGTCAACCTCTCTCAGAAATCGACATTTGACTGGTGTCGACGTCCAACAGGAGCTCCGAAATGTTCGTGGGGTAGCTGCCAGTGAGTGGACAGTTCGTCGAAGACTTAAGCAAGCTAATTTGACTCCAAAAAGGCCTGCCACAGGCCCGAAACTGACGGCAGGTCACCGACAAGCACGCCTTCAATTTGCTCGCTCCCATCTTGATTGGGAGGTTGAGCAATGGAGGCGAGTTCTGTTCTCCGACGAGTGCAGAATGTGTTTGCACGGCAGCGACCGAAGGGGTCGGGTCTACAGGCGGCCTGGGGAGCGATTTGCGCAGTGCTGTTTCGCTGAGACAGTGGCTTATGGGGGTGGTTCTTGTATGATGTGGGCCGGCATTTCCTTCGACGGTAAAACTGAGCTTGTTTTCGTGCCTGGCGGGGGACGAGGAGGCGGTCTAACTTCAGACCGCTATATTTCCGATATTCTGCTGGAACATGTCGTTCCTTATGCGGGATATATCGGCGATGACTTCATCCTTATGCACGATAACGCTCGTTGTCACACTTCCCGTGTCACAACTGAATATCTCGAAGAAGTCGGTATCGCCACAATGAACTGGCCAGCACTCAGCCCGGACTTAAATCCCATTAAGCACGTATGGGATGAACTAAAGAGGAGGGTTCGTTCCAGAAATCCTGCTCCTTCAAGTGTGAATGAGCTGAAATCGGCTTTGATAGAGGAGTGGGAAGGTATCCCGCAAGAATCGATACAGAAGCTGATTAGGTCAATGAAGAACCGCCTTCAAGCAGTTATTAGGGCGAGGGGAGGGAACAAAAAATATTAAATCTTAATTTTAAGGCCAAATAAAATTTTTATTAATTAATTTTTGTTGTTTTCTTCATTCATTATTTTTTTCATTATCCTTATGTTTTCCTAACTCCTTCACTCAATCCGGGATAGCTCCTAAATACTGGTGTGATTTAAATGAATTTGGTATCAATTTAAAGTTAACAGTTTAACCTTTTAAATGGTACCATTTTTATTATTTTTAACTAGTTATTAAAAACTTAAGATCGCGAGGATTCAATTCCAAGTAAGTGATTCCATACTTTTGCTCGCGAGTGTAGGTTATAGTTGCAATATAAATGACAGTTCTAACTTTGAGGTTTTTTTGTTATTTTTTTTTAATTTCTTATTTTTATAATAATGAATTACTGCATTTATCAACAAAATAACAATTTAACAAATATAATTAATGTACATATAAATAAACACAACTATTTATAATATTATGTAAAACCTATTTCAATAGTGAACTTCATCGTTTACATCGTATAACTCCACAATTCAATACTAGATGCCGTTGTGCGTATGACGTCATATTTTACATGGCGGTGTTAAGATTCTCCGCCCCGGATAATAACCCCCGCCAGTACATTTGTTTTTTATGAGAAGGCTACTATCGCGGTGCACTCTCGGGCTACGGCCTACTTGGAATAGTCACTTGAGACTCCTCTGCATAGCAAATCACGGACACTATATTATACTTTTATCTCAATAATTGTATAAATTTTTGGATTAGAGGACTGCATCCGCCACCTCCGTCCAAGCGGAAAGGGTTGTGTGGGACTGCGCCTATTTTATTTTACCAAATATACGTTGACAACATTGACCTGGCTTTCCTTCAAGAACGCGTGACGACACCGGAACCCTCTTACATTAATACATTTTTTAAATAATTATTTATTTAAAAAAAATATTAATGTTCTTTTTTCAAAATGTATAAGTAAATTTTTTTTTATCATTAAAATTTTTTTTCTTTGTTATATTAATAACTTAATAAAATACTTAATGCATAATTTGAAGACATGAATAATTTAAAAAAATAAATAATTATTTTTTTCAAAAATCAACGGTTAAATAAGAATAACAAACTAAAAAAAATTACTAATATTTATTTTTATCGAAGAACGCAGTACCATCAACTAATTTCTACTATATTACATTTCTCAGACAGGTACAATTTACCTGGTAGTCGAACCTTTTTGAACCTTATTTCAAACAAACAATACAATCATTCAGCAGTATAATGTGGAGAAATATATGCTATTACTGACTTTCCCTGTTGACTCGGCGTTATATTTTTACAAAAAAATATGTCTTCGTCTATATTTGAAAAATTAAAGAAAAAAAACGATTGTATATTTATACTCATTTAGATCGACTTAATACTTTCATTTATTCATATCAAATACAATGAAAATAGTGTTGTTGAATGACGATAAATGATATTTAACTATAACATCATATTCTTAATAATTTGCAGATTCCGAGGCTTTCTCCAGATTTCTATGAACAAAGTATTCCTGCTGTAAACAGTGATCTAGGAAGTACATACAGCAGTAATAATAATAATTAATCGAATATAAAAAAAAAACATTTGCCAAGCTTTTGATACAAATTTTCTTTCAACACATACATTACTTTGCAGGAAGAATCAAGAGACCACCACACTTTCAGTAGACGACCAGTTTAGTATGACTGTTTCAAACGAGCAGCCTAGTACGCAGGAGGATGATAGTTCTCAGCTTTATCAAGATTTCTCATCTACTGCTACAGTATACTGAAAGCTCCGATGATTCAGATTTTTAAATAAGAGTTACGGAAATATAAGAATTATAAGATAATTTTATTTAATTTTTAATTACTTAAATGATTAATTAATATGTAATAGACAATTAAATACTTGAATAAAATCTAATAATTTTTTTAAATAATACTTTTAAAATAAAATTTTCTTTTACTTAAACTTAAAAAAACAATTACTTCAAAATTTATGATCATTTTAAAGAACCATTTAACATCATTAATATCAAAAAGAGGTGTAATATTTAAGTTTGAATCATTACAATAATTTGTAATTCGATTATTGCTTCTTCAAAATGTTAAAAAAAGCACTCTCACAATCTTGAATATTTATTATCTATATTTACACCTGGCTGCAAAGAGGTGCGGCCAGGTGCAAAACGGCAACCGTGATTTTTCCGTGATGTAGACGTTATTTTATTTAAAAAATAAATAAACGAATTTTTTTATTAAAAAAATAATTAAAAATAATGGCGGCCAAATTTTGATAGGCACCCTAGTAAATATATATTCTATCAATTATAAATAAACAAAAAATCGATGAGCACACCAATCCCGCAGCGGGATCTTAGACTATAATTCTCGCCACGAGGTCTTCCCTGGTGTTTACTGGTCCGAAATAAACCTACTATTTCATCCAGCCCCAGAAAAAAACTCCAGAGGGGCATCCGCGTCCCACTCAACGCCCAGGGAAGATTTCATGTGCGCTCTGACGTCCAACGAAAAATGCAGGTGCTCCATCCAATTGGAGCCACATATTCTGGCGGTATTCTATGGGCAATTCTAACATTGCTTCAAAAAAATCTGTTTGCAAAAAGTTCAAGAATCTTGGACCATTTAGCGTTGCAGGTAAACTAATTGGCCCAATCAATTGATCGTCGATAATCCCCGCCCTCACGTTCACTAAAAATTCATGCTGAAACGACGAGGGTCGCACTGCGTGAGGATTTTCTGCCATTTACAGACGCAAGTTTCTAAAATTTGTTATTTCGGACCTCGTGAACTTGGCTTCGTCAGTCCACATATTTTGGAGGATGTAACCCCTCTCTTTTTAAAATCCTCCACACGGTCCATCTCGATAGTCCAAAACGTAAAGCAATAAGTCTCGTGCTTAGCCTGGGGTCTCTGTAGATCAATTTCAGCACAGCTTGTTCGTGATGCGCAGGTATGACGCGAGGACGATCAACAGGTTGTCTTTGAATTGCTCTCTCTGCTAATCTAGCATGAACAGAAGCAAACGTCCGCACATTTGGCACAGGTCGATTTGGAAAACGTCTTTGATATTTATTCTCGCCTCGCAACTGTTGCATTTCCATAGCAAATCCGTATACGAAATGAATATCTGCAATATGCTGACTGGAGTATTCTCGGTTACGGTCACCCATCGTGAAATATTCCGAAAAACACAAAACAACACAGTGTAAATCGCTTTTTGGAACGCACTAATCTAAGTCAAGATGTGTGTGTACTTTCAAGGAAGTGGGACAACTGACTGACTTGATTAACAAACAAAATAAGTTTTTCTTTCTCTTTGGTGAGACAACGCGCGGTAGACACCAATTTTTATTATTTCTATCTCTTTCACACTTATTGTTTAGTTTTTACCTGCACTGCAATGGTTGCTGTTTGAAAGCATTAAATTTTTTTTTTATTAGAAACATTATTGAAGCGCCTTTCAATAGGGAAATTAATTAAATTTTGATTAGGCTTATAAAAAATGTTAGAAAGAAAAAAGAAGAATGTAACATAACAAATCCCAACAACGCCCGAGTGCACGACGCGTCATACCATCGATACGTCATACCGGGCGTGGCCTCCCCGCAGCGGCTGCCCCCACCGTGCGCCGCCCCTGCCGGCCGGCGACTATAAAACACGGCCCCCGCCGTGTGCGCAGCCAGTGTTCACTGCGCTCTCGGACCGCTCCAACCTTTCTGGTGATAGCACCGAGAACCAGTCTTACGCTAGCACACGCACGGGGATCCACTCTCTGTACTGTTCTAGTTTATAGTATAATTATTGTTATTGTTTGCATATAATTAATAAACTACGTTCTGTCGAAAATTGTGTTGGTTCGTTTAAACCTTGTTACAATCTGGCGCACAACGCGAGGCCGAACCAAGGCATTAATATTGAAAACCTACTTCGTCTTCCACATCGCGAACTCAAGATGGCCATGTCTAACGAGCAGTTCCAGCAACTCCTGAGCACCATTACGGCCAATAAACGAGGAACATTTGCGTCGTGCACCTTCACATACGACGGGAAAAAGAACTCGGATGCAGTAGAAGCTTTCCTAGCCGCAGCTACTGTATTTAAGTCGACGGAGAAGATAGCGACTCAGACGCACTGCAAAGTCTCCCGCTTTTGCTACGTGATGAGGCAGCAGTATGGTGGCAGGGAGTGAAGACTGGTGTGACGCAGTGGGAAGATTTCTGCACTAAGCTCCGCCACACATTTGCCCCGAGAAAACCGACATTCATGGTGTACTACCAAATTACACATGAAGTCCAGGAGGCGAACGTTACAACAGAAGCGTTTATCGCAAGAAAGAGGTCCCTGTTCTCGTTGGCTCCTCCTCCAGCATTCACCGAGTCTGGACATAAGGAACCGCATGCCTCGAGATACAGTACCCACTTTTTACCAACTTCTGGAGACGGCACGAGGTATTGAGGAAACTCTACATGAGTACGCAGCAAGTTCGGAGACAGGCGAAACTGGGAACGCTCCGGGGAAGAAAGTGAAAATTAGGTGCACCTTCTGCAAAAACCTGGGACACACCGCAGATGTCTGTCGTAAGAAGAAGCGGGCTGAAGGCACTCTTTCTGCTACAGTGAAGGATGTCTCAGAAGGTCAAACCCAGGCACCATCTCCTTCCCAGCCGAAGTTCTCCTGCTATGGGTGTGGAGCACCCGGAGTTTACAGGAGTAATTGTTCCACATGTAAGAAAAGCTCATCTCCGGTAAAAAAGGAAAACGTTGCTTTCTGCGCCGTTGACGCTCCTGAAGAAACGCACTCACGACCTGTGGTGTTCGTCGAGGTGGACGGGCAAAAGGGAACGGCATTCATGGACACATGTGCCAAGATGAGTGTCGCATCTTATAGCCTCTACCAGTCCCTGCTGAAGAGTGGATGCAAATTCATTGAGAAGACAGTAGATCTCACGTTAGCCGATGGCATTAAGAAGGAGCAGGTGGTGCTGGTGTGCAAAGCCGTGGTGAACCTGAATGGTCGCAATATAGCCACCAGGTTCATCGTGCTGCAGGAAGCTCGGGACAACCGCACACTGCTAGGCGTTGACTTCTTGCAAAAAGCGGGTGTGGTAATAAACATGCCTCAGTATACGTGGTCCTTCATCGACGAACCTGACTTGCATTACGAGCTGTACCCAGAGGAGTTCACCATCTTTGAATCCACCATCATCAAGGAAATGATGACTTTGCCAAGCCCACTCAGTGCGATGACAGTGACAGACAGTGAGGATACTGCTAGCGTGTGCAACGCTATGCCTACGCCTCCATCGACCCCTCCTCCAGCGATAATGACCGCGGGTGAACCAGAAACCCCTACAGAGGATCAACAAGGGATCACAGACTACAAACTCGCGCTGATTGACCTCACTTCCACACCACCAAGCAAGAAAAAACCTCGACTGTTCGATGGGTACTCTCCAAGTTTCACGGACTTCATGATGCGAGATGCTCAGATAAATGTCCATCGAGAAAACGCCGAACTATCGCCACAAAGTAATAGCCTCTTTGATGCGAATAATTGGGACGTTCGTATAGACTCGATTGACGTGGTAGCACATATCACTCCGGATCAGGATAAGCTAGTGAATCAGCTGCTGGAGAAGAACAACGATGTTTTTTATACGAAGCGAGAGCCCACGAAACTGATTGAGCACACAATCAAGACAATGGATGACAAACCAATCTCGGTACCCCCGTACAGATTGTCACCACCTCGAAAAGAAGCTCTGCAGCGAGAGATCAAGGCTATGTTAGCAGATGGCGTCATCCAACCATCTGCGTCACCATGGGCGGCCCCTGTAATGCTAGTACCCAAGGCTAACGGGACCATACGAGTCTGTATAGACTATCGCCGACTATGCGATAACTGTACCCGACCCATATCCTATTCCAAGGATTGATGATCTCCTGCACGAAGCGAAACCGACGCCTTATATGTCCCTACTAGACCTGAAAGCTGGGTACTGGCAGATTGGCGTTCGGGAAGAAGACCAGGACAAGACGGCATTCATCACCCCTTTTGGCATTTACAAATTCACTCGCATGCCGTTTGGTTTACGGAACGCTCCAGCCACCTTTCAGCGACTCATTGACCGCATGCGAGTAGGAATGCCGGACGTGAAGCTGTTGGCATATTTGGATGACCTGGCTATATTTTCGCAAACGTTTGAACACCATTTGGAAGACTTGCAAAAGGTATTCAATCAGCTAAAAGAATTTGGCCTTACTGCGAATCGAGGAAAATGCCATTTCTGTTGTTCCACCATCAAATACTTGGGACACTATATCACGCCGAACGGTTTACAAGTGGACCCTGAGAAGACTGCAGCTATCGCAAAGCTACCCACGCCCTCCAACCTGAAACATCTAGTTGCATTTCTGCAGACATGCTCATGGTATAGGAGATTCATAGAGAACTTTGCGAAGATTGCGGAACCCCTGACTCGCTTAACAAAGAAGAATATTAGTTGGGAATGGACAGAGGAACAGCAAAACGCATACAATGAGTTGAAAAATCGTCTATCTTCTGCTCCAATTTTGAGACAAGCCGATGAAACCGTGCCGTACGTCATCAAAAGCGACGCCAGCTCTTATGCATTAGGAGCAGTTTTGGTCCAGGGGGAGGGTGAAGACGAACATCCTGTAGAGTTCGCTAGTCGTCTTCTGACATCCGCTGAACGGAACTATACAACTACTGAGAGAGAGGCGCTTGCTGTAGTGTGGGCAGTATCAAAATTTCGCGGATATATCGAAGGGCTGCCTGTCACCGTAATCACGGACCATCAAGCCCTGAAATGGCTCATGTCCCTAAAGACTCCTACTGGCAGGCTGGCGAGATGGGCCCTACAGCTGCAGGCGTTCGACATTACCATTAAATATGCTCCTGGGAAAACGAACATCGTCGCTGATTTCCTCTCCAGACCGCCGTGTAATAATGAGACAGTGGGATCCTGTGGCATCTGTACAGTGACCATAGATATGCCCATACGAAGTCCCGCTGAAATTAGAGACGAACAGTTAAAAGATGAAAGATTACAACAGATAGTGAAGGACCTAGAAAGATTGAACAATGACGAAAAAGCGGTGTACTGGAGCAACAAGGGTTACCTGATGAATAATGGGTTACTCTACCGACACAGTCCCCATTCAGATTCCGAAGAGGCACAGTTGGCAGTACCCGAACATGAGTGGGCCAATATATTGTCAACATATCACGACAACCCCTTGGCCGGTCATTACGGTTCAGATAAAACCTACCGCCGAATCTCAACAAGGTATTACTGGACTGGCATGAGGAAATACATTGAGAGTTACACAAAGAACTGCCTGGAGTGTCAGCGTTACAAGTCATCGAATCAAAAGCCTGCGGGATTGCTCCAAACTACTGTAATGAATCAAAGATTCGAAGTCATTTCCTTTGATTTGTTTGGTCCACTACCAACTTCGCTAGATGGCAAAACCTGGATTTTCATCGTGGAAGATGTCGCAACGCGATGGGTGGAACTCTTCGCCTTACACCAGGCCACTGCATATTCCTTCGCTTCGGTTTTCCTCGTCGTATGATCAGTGATAATGGACCCCAATTCGTCAGTGCCGTCATGCAACAGGTTGCTTTTACAATGAACATCAAGCATGCCTTCACTCCCGTGTATCACCCAGAGACGAACCCAGTGGAGAGAAAGAACAGAGATTTAAAACCTCAGTTAGCGATCCTAGTAAAGGATAAGCATAGAGAATGGCCGGAGCATCTTCCAAGTATTAGGTTTGCGATGAATACTGCAAGCAGCCTATCAACTGGATTCACGCCGGCATTCTTAACTTTCGGCAGGGAACTGAGAACACCAGATGACACAACCCATGATTTTAGAAAGATCCTGCAATCCGAGAACTTCGTCCCAGAGATTACCCCAAGGTTGATGCAATTAGCCAATACCTTGCAACAAGCTCGAGAACTTAATTTTCAATATTTTATTCCCCGCTCGTCCCAATTCGTATGCCTGGCTCGTCCCACATTTTTTTCATATGAGTTTAATTTGATTTAATTGTACAGTCAGCCTAAAAACCTGACTGACCAGAAACATAAACAATCCGAGACTCCACTATAATATAAATTATAAAATTACAAGTTACGCCACCATGACAGTTTTTTTTCTGATCAAACTTTAGGTTTAGATTGAAGGCATTAATAAAGTACACATAGCCGACCCTAAGTACAAACCCTGTGCACCCCACTGCTTAGACTACTACTATTATTATTAACCTAGAACAAGTTTTTGAATGTTTATAGCGGTATTTTTGTGCGACCGGATTAGAGCTTGCTCTCTCGCTCTGCTTTCTTTGTATTAATCAATTGACCAATGGCGTGGCTTTGCGTTATCAGCGCAATCGGAGCAAATGCGGTTACAAAGTGCATCTGCTAATTTTAAATATGAGGTGTTTACATTAAGCGTGGTGTATTCATAGAGTGAGGTTCAATATTTGTGAAGTTTTAAAGGGTAAGTAATAATTATAATTATGTCGATTTTTTCATATTTTGTGAAGTCATGATATATGATTTGACTTATATCACTATTGTGGTAAATATTTACTTTTATATTAGTTGCTGTCTAAGGATTATGGTCTTTTATTATATGCATACTTAACTCTGTGCCTCCTGTGAAAAAGAGTACATCGCTACTTATTAGGAGACGCAAATAAAAATTTGAAATATATTTTTACTGTTTCCTAGGTCATGGAGTTCTTTATCTATGGCCCTGTTTCACGAAATCGTCTAGTATTTTTTTTTAAATGAGTAACCCTTTTTCACATTAACTAGAAATTTGAACAAATAATAATTTGATTTGAGCCCTATTAATTATATATATAATAGATTTAATACCATATTTATGTAAAAGCTGGTGCTGCCCATATGGTCGCATTTTAATTTAGTTAACCTCCTTCATAAAATGAGGATGTTCTCAACTACAAAGTGTTTTCTGGGTGAATCAGTTTTGATGACTCTTTTGATTCGAAAGCTGGTGCTTCCCGTGTAGTCTCATTTCAATTTGGCTCAGTTCTGACAATAGCATGCATGATAAAACCATATTCAACACGTTGAAGTCGGTTTTCAGCTATGATTTTTAATCATTATAGCTATTCACGATTCGTATCTACGAAACGAAACTATTGTACATAGTTTCGTTCGGAATACCTTTCTTAGACAGATGAAAGCTAATTTTTTGCTCTCTTATATTCATTTAAAAACGAAGGCACAGAACTAATTCACGTTGTATTTGCAGGTGTTCAGATATAGAGCCGTGGCTTCTTCATCCTGACACATGGAGCCAGTGGCTTCATCATCCCGAGCTGATCTTCAGACTGGCTGCAGTCTGGCTTCTACATCCCAAGAGATAACCTTTATTGAATCACAAAGAGGTGTGCCTATTATTTTACATGCCGGTTACGAATATACGAAAAAGCGAGAGAACAAAAATAGCTCAATCGTCTGGAGATGTGTGAACAGAAGGTGTCATGGAGGAATGGTGACTTCAAATAATAATGTGACGAAAATTCTTCGTCATGACATTTGTACGCCCAGCATAGCAAGAAATGACATCAAAGAAGAAATACATCGCTGCAAGCAAGAAGCAAAATCTTCTGAAGGAAAATCAATTCTTTCTGTTTTCAATTCAAGCATAAAAAAATTATTGGACAAAGGTACTGACAAGATAGAAAAATTACCTGAATTATCGAATGTTAAGAACAGCTTGTATAGTGCTCGAAACAAAGCCCAGCAAATAAAGAAAGCTACATTTAAAACGCCGTTTGAAGTAAAAATTCCAGTAAGTTACATGAGTTTTGTTTTATTTGATTATGGGTACAGAAAAACAAGGATATTAGCTTTCGCTGATGTAAATAGTAAAGGACTTCATCAACACGTGAAACATTACCTTGCAGATGGTACATTTAAGTGTGTAGTGAAACCATTCAGACAATTATATGTGATTTACGGTGACCTTGGCAGCACAAGTGAGAAAATTCACGTCGTGCCCTTAATATACATCTTATTAATGGACAAAAAAGAGTCCACATATGAGACTGCGTTTGCTCTTATCAAATCGCAAATTCCAGAATGGCATCCGATTTCATTCAGAACTGATTATGAGAAAGCAGCCATGAACGCAATCCGTAACATCTTTCCGGATGTAATATGCAAAGGCTGTTACTTCCATTTTAGTCAAGCACTTTGGAAGAGAGCAAAGGCGTTAAAGGTAAATAAAAAGAGAATGTTCAAAAACCATATAGCTCTATGCACAGCGTTAGCTTTGCTGCCACCTGAACTTAAATGCGATGGATGGCTATATATTTTTGATGCATTAACGAGTTCTGTCAACTCGTTATCATTTTGCAGCCGTACAGTACTGTTAGGGGACTTTAATATAAATTGCTTCAATGTGTCCGCATCTGACACAAAGGTGTGTAAGTTGCGAACGTTTTTAAATTGTCTGAATCTGACTCAGTTAATAACTACGCCTACACACTTTACAAGTAACAGCTCGTCCCTTATCGATTTGGTATGTACGGACGCAAAAGTTGCCAGCATCACAGTGGATCAGATCGAATCACTCGGGGCTCATTCTTTTATTTCCACAAGTTTCCAATTTGAAAAAGACAAAATTCGACCTTTGACCATAACTTGTAGGAATATCAAAAATATCAATCCGGCTGTGTTCACAAAATCACTGAACTCGATCAACTGGCAGGAGCCCGTGGCTTCGCGTGACGTCAACGTTATGGTTCAGTATCTTTGCAACAATTTATTAAAAATATTTGATTCATTTGCACCCCGTAAGACTGTTACAATAAGAGAAAAATCTCCCCCTTGGATCACGGACAACATTAAGTTCATGATGAACCTGCGAGATAAGGCGTACAGACGGTATTTGGACAATAAATTCCTAAATAATAAAAAACAATATTACTTGGATCTGAAGAGTCTGGTGAATGGATCCATTTATTATGAAAAAGTTGCTTACTATAAGGTCAACATCAATACCCATATAAATCAACCTAAAATCCTCTGGAAAAATTTGAAAACCACTTTGCTACCAGCTAATAATAACATGGATCTACCTCCACATTTTAACGATCCAGATAAAATCAACGACAATTTCTTGCATGTACCCGGCGAAACTAACGTACCATTATCATATCTCACTTATTTTGAATTTCATAAATTATCAGATTATACTTTCACCCTCAAAACCACGAACAGTAGTAAAATTTTGAACATATTGACTAATCTTAAATCTAATGCTGAAGGTTGTGATCACATTACATTAAAAATGTTTTTAATGACTGTTCCGCAGACTCTTGACATATTAACCAATATTGTTAATGATTCTATTATAACGTCGACCTTTCCAGAGGTTTGGAAGCTTGCAATCGTGCGTCCGTTACCCAAAACAAGCAACCCCCGCGATCTCAAAGACCTGAGGCCTATTAGTATTTTACCGCTGTTATCGAAGGTACTGGAAAGGGTGGTGAATGAGCAGTTGACCAAATTTCTCGAGAATACCGGTGCTCTGCCGGAGGTGCAGTCGGGCTTTAGAAGGGGTCGTAGTACGGCAACGGCTTTGTTGGACGTCACTGACAATATATTGTCAGCACAGGACGAAGGTTTGTGCACTATGTTAGTCCTGTTGGACTTTTCGAGGGCTTTTGACGCCATCAACTTATCCTTACTGCTCTCCAAGATGGCGTATTACGGTTTCGACATTTCGACGATCAAATGGTTCAACAGTTATCTCAGTGATCGTGCCCAGTTTGTTGAGGTCCGCGATGCGAATGGTTCCACTCTGAGATCGCGTGTGAAACCCGTGACTAAGGGGGTGCCTCAGGGATCAATTTTGGGACCGACACTGTTCATATTATACTGTGCGGATATTAGTAATGTAATTAAAAATTGCAAATTTCACATCTACGCCGACGATCTCCAAATTTATTTCTCTTTCAGACCGGAAGAGTACGATAATGCGGTAAAGCTCATTACTGAGGATCTCGACAGAATTTTTGATTGGTCGAGTGGTAATTGTCTCATTCTCAACCCATCCAAGTCCAAATATATGCTGTTTGGAACAAATGCTCAATTGCACAGGATTCCTGCGAGCAACGCTAACTTGTTGCTCAAGGGCCAAATCGTCGAACGTGTTTTTGAGGCAAAAAATTTGGGTTTGGTTATGGATCAGGGCCTTAGGTTCGAATCATATGTCTCAAATTGTGTCAGAAGTTGCTTTTACCGTCTAAAAGTACTGTATAAGATGCGAGCATACTTATGTGAGGAGTTGCGTGTGCAGTTGGCTGAGTCTCTGGTGCTATCGAAATTAAATTACGCGGACACGGTTATTGGCCCTAGACTCCTATCGCGAACTAAACGAGTGATACAGAGAGTTCAGAATGCTTGTGCGCGTTTTTGCTTCAAAATACCACCAAAAGGTCACATTACACCTTATTTAAATAAACACAATCTGTTAAAAATGAAGTCACGTCGTAAGCTTCATCTAGCCTGTCTCCTCTTTGGTGTCATAAGAAGTAAATGCCCGTCATACCTCTACTCGAAGCTCTCGTGGGTGAATGCACATCGCCAGCGAGAGGGTAGGCGTTGTGCGCAGCAGCTGGCTATACCACAGCATAAAACCGCTGCGTTTAGAGGTAGTTTCAGGTATGCGGCGTCAAAGTGCTGGAACAATATCCCCCCGCCTATTAGGAATTTGCAAAGTATAGGTACTTTCAGAAGAAAGCTCAAAGAGTTTGTACTAACTTCTCAAATCAATAGCGCCGAAATAAATATTGACCTGTCTTTTATTTAATGTTTACTTTTGTATTATTTATTAACACTATCATTAATTTACAATTAAATATCTCCAATCACATAGAGAGAAGAGCTGAACATCGAGCTCAGTGGCGTGCAATTGGGGAGGCCTATGTCCAGCAGTGGACGACAACAGGCTGATGATGATGATGAATCACATATTACAAAAAAATATTGTTTCTATACCTACTCCTCACTATTATATCACATAATTATATTTATTTAATAAATAAAAGACTCACCGTCACCGCTCGAGTTTTGTTGCGAGAGTTGATCGCCGATTATCATAGCATTTGTTCAGTTTCACGTCACGCAAAATTATGGTTTTCCCTTAATATAACTCAATACCATCGTAGTGATGGTGCAAATAAGCGTTAAACTGTGCAGCAGTATTTAATTAACCAATGCGACACTCTGCTCACCCGCAACTTCCGAGATTATTGTTGCGATTTTATGGTGTATTATTTTGCAAGTACCAACATTAAATTATGACATATACTTACCTATATTAAAAAATATACTATTGAACATGAAATAACTAAATCTTAAAAGATAATTTATATTTAACATATCACTATTTAATTATATTTTAGTATTATAATATTTTTATCTATCTCTTTTCTTTTATTTTCCCCTGGACTGATCACTAGAACCCGCAAGTCTTAAAACTAAGATATTTTAACTCTAATTACTAGTAACTAGTAGATATGTGTTGCATTCGTCCGTGCGTCACTGCAGGGGTGCCACTGAAAATCAGTGTTGGGTGCTTTGTGCCCAGCTTTTGCTGAGTTGGCGACCCATTCGGATTGGGCATGTCCGCCAACCCAGGTTTGTATTATTGTACTTTGTTAGGCTGTTTTTACGTTATTGTTTTGATTAATTTTATTGTCCTGTTATTTCAAACTTTTATTGTGTTGTTTTTTTTTTATTGTTGTATTTTCTTTTTATTGTTCTTGGCCTTCATGTCTGGGTCCGAATAAAAACAGTTTTCTTTCTTTCTATATATAATGGAGGATTGTCCGAAAACTCTCAATATTGAGAAATTCAATGACTATTTTGTATCGGCATGGCTTGACAACGAATATTATCGAGGCAAATGGGATTTTTGGGGGGGTACCTACAGAACAAATAACCCAGTGGAAGGCAGTAACGCTAAATTAAACAGAACATATTCGGGAAAGCTGAACATCATTAGCTTTTTGAATGTGATCAAAAACGACGCTGTTCTTTCTTTAGCTCGCCAAGGTAAAACCTCGGCGTGCTGATGATATAGCTCATGACAAATATATATTTGATTCTGTAACGGCAATGTTGAATGGCACTATATCACTGGGCCAATTGCCTGGAAAAAATCAGCCCTTTTGTTTATTAATGATATTAATGTGTCTATATTAATGATAAGTTTAAAAATGTTGATTTTTTGAAGATTTAATTGTTAAAATACTACTTTCTCATAAATAGTAGGTTGATTAAAATACTGTGATTGTAATTTGATTGTGATATTAGTTACGTAATAAAGATTTTTAAATATAAATATTTCAATTTATGTTGAAATACCACATTAACATAAATAACATAACGTGGTACTTCTATAAGGTACATATAGGTAAATACAAATGTGTATACGGTCTATAATTATTTGACTGTTACTTACATACAAATGTTGATTTTTTGGAAATTTAATTGTTAAAATACCACTTTTTCATAAATAGGAGGTTAATTTTATTATATTATTTGACTGCACGGTTGGTGCGGTGGCTGGGCAACTGGCTGCCGTGCAACGTGTCGCGGGTTCGATTCCCGCACGGAACAACACTTTGTGTGATTCACAAATTGTTGTTTCGTGTGTCATGTGTATTGTGTCATGTGACATTGTATGTTTATAAACGCACCCACAACACAGGAGAAAATCCTAAAGTGGGGCAACGTTTTGTAAAATAAAATAAAAAAATAAAAATAAATTAAAATACTGTGATTGTGATTTGATTGTGATATTAGTCACGTAATAAAGGTTTTTTTAAATAAGTAGTTCTAATTATGTTGAAGTATCTCAGATAAATATAACATTTGTGTAATACATATATATTTATCTTAACGTGGTACTTCTATAAGATAAATACAAATGTGTATATTGATAGGTGTAATTAATAGTACTGTGATTTGGATTTGATTGTGATACTAAATAATAAAGATTTTCCTAAATTGCAATAAATCTTTTAATTATTAAAATTAAAAACATGCATCGCGGATGCATACCCAGAACTGGAAGTATTTAATATCTTTATGTTATTAGAAAAAACTATTATTTCAATTTATTGGAAGATATAGTACAATATTTTTGTCAACTGTACTTTGAATTTGCCAGGAATGTGGGACGAGTGGTGACTTTAAAACTCAAGTGGGACGAACGAGGAATTCTTTGGAATGTGGGACAAGATAGTGGGACGACAGAGGCACAAATCGTTGCGCCAGACAAAGCCAGGAAGCGATTACGAAATCCAAATTTATCGAAACGTTGCAAGGAGAAGCAGAAACTGTAAGTAAACATCACATGCCTACCAGTAACTACCTGTTTGAATTCTAAAACCAATAGGGTTGTGACTTCCATTAAAATGTCCGAATCTGAGTGAGATGTTGCAAAATTAATAGGTACTTCATTTCGTTTTTTACGGGACTGCGTCAAAAGCAGTGTTTTTAATTTATATTTATCCCGTTTATTTATTTTTTCTTCAAATCTTGTGAATGTTTTTACACCTTTTTTTACTTAACCGATTATTATGAAACTTTACACATACTTACGTTAAGTTGCCTGTACAATGCAACATACGCGGTACTGAGGGCATCGCAGTGCCCCCGCCAAGTCGAACTAATACCTATTTTGAATATTATAAAACCCTTTGACTTTTTTTTAAATTAGGTTAGGTTGTTTATTAGAACAAAATTATTATTTTTTCATACAAGTGTACCTACAATATTATGTCGATTTTGTTAGTAGCTGACTTGGTATGTTTTTTTTTATATTTGCAGATATTCAGCTACCTCCTTACCAACAAAACCGAACTGTCACCAAAATTCTAAAACATACAAATGCAGTTCTTTAACATCAGGAGATATGTTTTGGTTTCATAAATTATTTTATGAAAACCCGTCAAAAATTCATCAAGATTATTTCATTTTAAAATATTGTTTATGTACTAAAATTAAAAGAAAGAGACCTACTAAAGGAACACGCAATACCAAAGAGTTTTCAACTAGATATTTTGTACGCAAGCACCCGAATAATACGTTGGTACCAGTTTGTTTAAAATCTTTTCTGGGCATATTGAAATTAAAGAAAGGACGAGTACAGGGAGTACTTAAAAGACATATGCGCTCAGGTGGAATGGCAAAAGAATTACGAGGAGGTGATAGAAAAACATTCACATTCGCATCACGAAAAGAAGCAGTTGAAAAATTTATTCAGTCTTTTACACCTTCAGAAACGCATTACTGTCGTGGAAAAGACCGTCATCGTGTATATTTGGCTCCCGATTTGTCTGTTAAAAGAATGCACGCAATGTATAATGACCAATCCTTGCCGGGATATTCGGTAACGGTGTCTTATTTTAGAAAAGTGTTTAACACTTCTTTTAACATTGGTTTTGGTGCTGTTCGGCAAGATGTTTGTTCTACTTGTCTACAACTATCAGAAAACATTAAAATAGAAAAAAATGATGGTAAAAAACAAGAGTTGATGGTTCAAAAAAGAATACATAAGCTGCGGGCAAAAGCTTTTTCAATTATTTTAAGGAGGAAAAAGAAGGACTTCTAACCCTTTCATTCGATTGCCAGAAAAATCTACCCATGCCGAAAATTCCTGACCAGGCGACATATTATTCCCGACAAATCTACCTTTTCAACTTTACTGTAGTTAAGGGCTCATCACGTTCTTCTTTAAATAAAGAAAATGTTTTTGCATATTTGTGGACGGAAGATGTTGCAGCAAAGTCATCTAATGAGATATGTAGTGCTTTGCACCATGCGTTATGTTTACTGGATCTGAATGGCATTAAAACCGTTCGGCTTATGGCAGACGGCTGCGCGGGCCAAAATAAAAACAGAATGATGGTTGGTATGTAATGAAGTGGTTCAGTACAGCTCCCAGACATATCAAACGAGTAGAGCTCATATACCCAGTAACTGGTCATTCATTTATGCCTCCAGATCGGGTTTTTGCCTACATCGAAAAAAAATGCCGTGCTCGTGAAAATATAACAAACCCTCAAATCTCATACAATAGTGACGCTGGAACATCTAAAAGTATTTTAGCCCGTGGTAAAAGAATAACGCAATTACAGCCAGAACGTTTGCCTTGTGGAGTTTCTGTAGCCCAGGCAAAATTTACTGATGTCCAAAATCTTTTAAAAAAACACTACGGTGACGATTGGAAAAATATAGATGACTTAATCTTTTTTAAAAATTTATTAGAAAGGGACAATAATTTACCCCAGGGAGAAATTGAGAATTGTCATGGTCACGAGATGGAAGAGGTGATTGATTTTGTTTGATTTTCGTAGAATGTTAATAATTAATAAAATTCATCTAATATATTGATTTTTGTTTCATTTTCGCAAAAAAAATGCAAATAATAGGTACGGTATCTATTTATTTAAGTTTTAGAGAAAATTTATTTAAACTATTGGTGTTAAAATTCTTAGTCACAACCCTGATAACGATGCATAATGACGAATTGTATCAAAAATGGTTATATCCACAGTAGATTTTTTTCAAAACTGGTAATATCCAAGCGTTTATATCAAACCTAGTAAAATCCAATCAATTTCTGCTTTTTGTGCCTTAATTATCCACAGACAAGGTGAGATTGTATATTAGGCATCCTTTTCTGACCCATATGGGTTTATCTTGTTCAAAAGAGACGTAATTGGAACCTGCATTAATAGTATAGAATAAAATAGGTCATTGTGTAAAAGCATCTTTAACGGATTTTTCCACTTTTGATGTTCATCGACACAATTAGTTTATAAAATCAACGTTTCACTTACTAACTAAAAATATTTTTTAGAATACCCAGAACGAAATATGCCTCGGGGAATTCATACTTCGAAAAGACAAAGCGGGTTTCAACAGAGAAAAGCCAAAAAGGCTAAAATGGATGAAATTCAGAGCATGTCCGGTTCTCTTTTCAAATATGTCACAAAAGCAGATAGCGGCCAAAGTTCAAGTAAAGTACCCGAGTCTCCTGCTGACGAAAGTAATGATTCACATCTTGGAGACTCACATTCAGATAGCAACATCGACAGTACAGAATCAATGAAGACGACCCAGGACCTTGACGGAATCAAAATAAATAATGAAAATGACGCCGTTAATGCTACTTTCGGAGATAGCATTAGCTTTGAAGAATCAGTTCAACACTTGAGAGATGTTTCACATTGGAGTTTACCGGTACCTGATAATGTTCGCATTGACATAATAAAAAAGGGCAGTGAACATTTCCAGAACAAAGAAGGACCGTTTTCTACTGTATCTCGTCATGGTTCAAAGATTAAAGGTGATTCTCGACATCTTTCACAGGAATGGTTTTATAAACCGATGCCTAGTGGTGAAAAAATTCTACGATCATGGATGGTATTTTCTCCTATATCAAATAACCTGTACTGTTTTTGCTGTCGTTTATTTGCTGTCAGTAACATACAAACAACATTTACAACTGGATTTCAGAAGTGGTGGAAACTAAATCCTAATGTATTGGACCATGAAACTTCATGTGAACATTTAGAAAATTTCGAAAAGTGGAAAACTTTGGAAATGAGATTAAAATCTCACACCACAATAGATGATGCAGCCTTGCAATTAATGAATACGGAAAAACAGAAGTGGAAAAATCTTTTATCTCGATTATTAGATATAACATTGTTTTTGGCAAAACAAAACCTAGCATTTCGTGGACATGATGAAACCAAAGGGTCGTCTAATAAAGTTAATTTCTTAGAACTAGTTAAACTGCTGTCAAAGTATGATGCAGTACTCAAAGAACATATACTATATTTGGAGCAGGAAAAATCACCTAAAGTAACATATTTATCGCCAGAAATACAAAATGAGTTCATAAATGTTTTAGCTAATCATGTAAAATGTCAGCTTGTAAACGAAATTAAATCGGCCAAATATTTCGGAATCATGTTTGATAGCACACCTGACGTTTCACATGTTGATCAAATGTCTGAAGTGATTCGTTATGTAAAAATTAATAATAGAAAAGTAGAAGTCAAAGAAGTATTCTTAGGATTCTTTCCTTTACATGGACTTAAGCGCTAAATTCTAAAGAAGCTTGAAAACGATGGCTTAGATATTATGATGTGTTCTCAAGGTTATGATAATGCTGCAGTTATGAGTGTTATACACGGAGGAGTACAAGCTATTATAAAAGAAAAAAAACAATAAAGCAATTTTTATTGGTTGTATAGATCATTCAATTAATTTATGCGGCCAACATTCGTTCGCACAAAATGTGACTTATGTTACATTTTTCGGAGCAGTGGAAACAATATTTAACTTTTTTTCAACTTCCACAAGCCGTTGGGAAGTGCTCCTCAATCACAGCAAAGCATCTGTTAAAAGGGTATTTCTCATTTTCAGTAAAATTATCTGTGACAATGATTTTTTTCTTTTATAACAAAGGGCACGTAGACTTGATATATTTTTCCAGGTAGTGCTACCATGTCTGCTTTAGACTACATGAAAATAAAAAGAAAAGATTGAACACTTTTTTTATACATAAAAAAATTACCGTGAAAATGTCTTTTCCGTGGATGTGACTGAAGCAAATTTATAGAAATAGATTTTTTTTACCAGTCTTTAGCGTGATATTTCTAAAATATTACGATATTATCTTGAACTCTAATAAATTGGGACCCATATCAGCTTATAGCTTAATATCTAATTGACAAAAAGCGCAAAAAAAATTTAATTCAAATATGTGACTCAAATTTTGGTCACTTCCATGGACGAAGGTCACAAATAACTTTTACTAAGGAAAAAAACTGCGTACATCGGAATTTATGTGAGCATTGACAAGCTGTCACTTGTCATAACCATAACCAAATGTCAATTTCTTGCTGGCTGCTAAACGTTTGTCGTGAAAAAACAATAAGTTTACCTAAATAAAACTCGTCAAGCATACGTGGTCACTACTGTGGTTGTTTTGCCAAGTAAGTTATTTATTAAATAATTTATTTTATGCCATGACTAATAAATAAATACTTACTGATCAAATTAATTGTGAAATAACCATAAAACTCAGAAACACAGTTAAATAAAGTCAAGCAGCAAAGTGTAAAATGGAACGTTTTAAAGAAGGATGATTTGGATGCGTTCAAAATATGTTAATACGTTATGCCATAGAAAAAATGTTACGTGATTAAATGAAAAAAAACTTTTTTTCCTGCGTTTCTTCTAATATTGTAATAAGCGTAATCAATACAGAAAACAATAAGCTACATTTTAATATTTATTTCATTTCTATACATAGTCAGGTCAAAAATGAACATTGTTCTTTAGAAACTAGAGGTGCTGCACAAAGTCTTATGCCTGCTGTGTGCAATTTCTCATTTCTTTGTTTTCTTTTCTTTTGGAATGATGTGCTAAGGGAAGTGAACAATGCTCAGATTGCATTACAAAGTAAAGGTTTATGTGTTGATGAAATAATCATAAAACTAGAAGCACTTCGTCTATTCATTTGAGAGAAACGGTTGCATCTAGCAGAAGAGGCAATAGATTTTGCTGTACAAAAATTGGAAAAATACAACATTTCAATGGAACGACGAATTCGTCGCAAGAAACGCATGCCCGGTGAGTTAGCGTCGTCCACCGATGCTGGACTTACACTTAGAGCGGAACTTCAAAAGGACATGTTAGAATGCATTGACAGATTCAATATTGAACTCGAAACAAGAGTAAAGTCCATTAAAGACGTAGCTTCATTGTTTGAGGTTGTGCAGTCAAAGACCTTGCTTTCGGCAAACACTGAACAGTTAAAATTAGCTATATCAAAATTTACTAACCTTTACGATGAAGTATCAGGAACAGAACTCCTTTTAGAAATACTAAGATTGAGAAGACATTTAAAAGCGGCTAATATTACTGTCTCTAATTGGGTGATACTAGACTTTTTGAAATTTATTGTGGAATGGGATTTTACAGAATCTCTTCCGAATCTAACGGTAGCACTAAAGTTATTTATAACAATATGTGCATCAGTAGCTTCATGTGAGAGAAGTTTCAGCAAATTAAAATTAATTAAAAATTATTTGCGGTCTACAATGACCGAAACCAGATTAAACAATCTTGGTATTTTAACGATAGAACATGAAGCAACACAAAATATAAATTTTGAAGACGTGATTTCGGAGTTCGCTAGTGTCAAAGCTAGAAGGAAGAAATTTTAATTTTTAACAAACTAAATTTGTTTTACATAATAAACAAATATTTGTAATAGGTACTCATATTTTAATAAAACGTAAATGATTATAACTTTCTTTTATTTTAACAGTTTCGATTGAGTTTTAGGGTGACACCTATAAAATCCGCCCCGGGTGCCACCTATGCTAGCTACGCCACTGGCATTATTACAGCAAAGAGATTTTGCAAGATCTGTGGCAGTATAATATTTTAATATCTTAGCTTGGTGTAAGGCTCGAACAATAAAATCATTATTTGTATGAACGGAACAAAGGCAAGTATTTCTTGAAGCAGCTTTAGGAAATAGTACCCAAAATGGACGATTTCGACGGAATGTTTCGTATGAGATATTTAAACCAGACGTATTAAAATTTGAATAAAGATTAAGCAGTCTATCTATAGTCCAATAAACACTGATTATGGGCCTTTAACATTCGGCGATTACGTAATCTGACTGCTTTACCCACCTCTACACGTGAGTATAATGATCGAGAAGAATTGGGCGAAGATAAAGGTGTATTCTCACGTACAATTTCGGCAGTTCGTTTTTTTAGACGATCTCTTTCACGTCTGAGCCTCGCTTTTTCACGCCACATTTTTCGCATCTGTCGCTGCTGTCTTGGTGTAAAATCTTTAATAGTTTTCAATAAGCCATTTGGTTTCTTCAAATGATATCTTTCACGCTCCTTTTTTCGTCTCTCTTCTATAGCAACAGCATCTAATTTAGCTCTAGCGTACGTAGACGTATTTTTTTTTCTTCGTCAGTCAATTGGGTCCTAGACCGATTTGATCTAGGCATTGTACCTAAAACAAACCACACCAAGCTAAGCACCCAAAACTTGGCAAAAAAAGTCAAAATCCTATTTAAGGTACCGAATACGAGTAAAACAATATTTAAATCATGAAATGCCACCTAAGCATTTTTTTGACCAGCGATGTGGCTTTGTTAGCATGGAAAAACATTTAAATGCTATTTTTGGTGGACATACATCTTTCCTGTGGACATATAATTACACAAGAAAGATGTCCACCAAAAAGATATTTGAAACTTAAATCAAAGCAGCCATTTTATTTTTAAGGTTAAAAACGCAACAAAAAACATTTTTAAAATACTCCTTAACCCTATTCTTGGCACTGTATACAATTTAATACGTTGTTCTTTTAAAAAATCTAGGCACAAACTTAGAAATATTTTTAAAACTTTTATCATTTGTGTGGAAGCAAAATATTATTAAATTTCTACCAAATATGTTGTTTCAATATTAGCATCACTGAGAAAGCAGTAGAACCCAAGATGGCGAACAGAGCGAACGCGTCTACACATCGCAAGGTAAAAAAAAAGATTTTAAATTGTATTTTGCAATAATTTTAACCGTAAGTGATATAATTTGAGTAGCTTAGAATATTTTACTAGTCGGTATTCTATTTTGACTGATCAAAATCGATTGTAAATATATTTTATTCACTGGTTTTTTCGAGTGTATCAGACGTGATACATTGCCAGATAACCAATATTATAGATATCTTTAACTATGTACCTAATATATGACATCGCCAGAGGTGTGAATTAGTATTTATATTTTATCATTGCAGGTAGTTGGTCAACTAACTAAGCAGCAACAAAACAGAGCTCGACAGCTTGTGGCTCTTGTACCGAAGCCGGGAGCAAAATCTGATTTGGATGAAAGTGAATCATCGGGAGATGAACTCAGCCCAGCGAACTCCGACAGTAGTTCATCACCGCTCACATTACCATCTTCGATAGAAAACCTCCATCTATTATCAGATGATGATACTGAGATAAATGATATTGCCGCGTCAACGTCTTTGGTGCCATACCAACAATTCGCCATCAATTTTATCGCCATACGTGTCTGCAAGTAGTCAGCTGCATTCTTTTGAGACCACACCATTGTCTCCAGTTCCATCGACATCATGTCAAGTAAATTTACCATCTCCACTAGCAATGTCGCCACAAGTTCCGGCACCACTCGTCAATAACTTGCTGCGTCGGAACCATCTGCAGTCTCCATTATCCACAGCATAATTGGCTCAAGTAGACCTAGAGTTGCCACATATACAGATTATTGGTCTAAAACTCTACGATACAATAAAGTAGCTGACATAATGACTCTAAAAAAATTTCAATTACTCAGACGCTATTTACATTTTAATGATAACCTAAAAGACGATGGTGATAGGTATTATAAAGTGAGGCCAATTCTTCAAAGAATTCGCGAGAATTCTACAGGTAGAAGAAGAAACGCGTTTCAGTATTGATGAGATGATGGTGCCACATAAAGGAACTAGAGCGGGTTCCCGTAAACAATATGTAAAAAATAAGCCAAAGAAATGGGGCTACAAAATATTTGTGTGTGCTGGTGTCTCAGGAATAGTGTACGAATTTTTAATTTACGGAGGAGATGATACATTTATGTTTCACGAATTCACTGATGATGAAAATAGTATGGGCCTAGGATCGAAAGTTGTGCTAGCTTTGACAAAGTCTATTCACCAACCTGCATGCAAAATCTTATGCTTCGACAACTTCTTCACTTTTATTGAGCTCCTGCAATATTTGCGTGAGGAATACGGCGTATTCGCCTTGGGAACAATACGAGCAAACAGGCTTCGAGGAGCGGAGAAAAAACTACCTACTGATAAAAATTTAAAAAAGAAAGACAGAGGATCTCACGCACAAGTAGTTTGCAATAAAAATAAGATTGTTGTTATTAAATGGTATGATAACAAATGTGTTACAGCTGCTAGCACATTTGTAGACGCTCATCCTATCCAGACTGTGTCTCGTTACAACAAAGACCAAGGAATACAAATTCCTGTGACTTGCCCAAACCTAATCAAACAATACAACACTAATATTGGTGGAGTAGACCTAGCAGATATGCTGGTTGCTCTGTATCGTACGCCGTTCCGAGGCCATCGCTGGTATTTGCCAATCTTCTCACAAATGCTAGATATCTGCGTAAATAATGCCTGGCTTTTATATCGGCGTGATATGAAAGCTAGACATGATACCAAAAAAGATAGAAATATTAGAAAGCCTACGCAAATTTGAGCGAACTAAGACGAGCGATATCGGTAGACTCTCTTCCATCTCAATAGCTACGATACAGAAACCAGTAGCTAAAGACCCCCAGATGCCGTGCGATATGACCAGATTGGTCACTATCCCAAAATAATAATTACCAGGGGAAGGTGTATGTACTGCACAAAAGGACAGACGAAGTTCTTTTGTCAAAAATGTGAAATACGGTTGTGTTTATTGCCCGATCGTAATTGTTTTTTAGAGTACCACACTAAGAAGTAAAAACTAATAATTACTATTAAAAAGAATCTCTTGAACTGATATGTATACGTACGTAATAAGTAGTAATTTATAAAATTGATCTCATTTTATTGATAAATAAGACTCATTAATTAGGTAAGACTTAAAGGCTGATTGTTGAGACCGATAATTATGTTGATTTTTAGGAGTTTCCTATTATACTTGTTGATTAAGAAAAAGAGTTTGTATAATTTTTATTTTTCCTTGTCTTGACAATGTGTCAAATATGATACATCGTATTTTTTCTATTGATTGTTATGAACATGGTAATGTGCCTTATGTGATACATACAATAAAACATAAACTAAACAATTATATATTTTTTTATTATTTTTTGCCCTTCCAGTGATTACCTAGGAACACAATAATGTCATTTTTTTTCAAAAAAATTGAAAAAAAAATCTCTGCCAAGTATAGGGTTAAAAGGCATATCGGCAGAATATTTCATAAAATAATAAATAATAACTTACCAAATTACAACCCAAACAGGAAAGACGCAATGATCTTTGACAAAAACACTTTATTATATTTTAAAATTTCGTAAATAAGAAAATAACACGTAGGTGAACTGATAAAGACTACAACTACTGACAGCAATCCAATGTTGTCAATTTAAAAAATATGCTACTTTTGGTAGCTTTAGTAGAAATTAAAATTTGGTTCATTTTTAGGCCCACCAAAAAATCTCGGAGTAATTCAGTGTTACGTGGCTCGTTACAAACAATAATAACCCGGTTAAATGTCGTCTAACATCGAAGTCCCACCAAAAAATCGTGATTCGAACGGAACAAATTGTGAGCGCCATCAATTCTTTGAAATAGGGCGGAACGCACACGGACACTTTTATGTGTCTAACTTCGACCCAAATATCCACGATGTTGATGCTTGGTTCGATAAGGTAGACCGAGCTCAAATTTTAAATAAGTGGAATGATGCTAAATGTTTGTCACGTATCGGTCATTGTCTTAAGGGTGACGCGAAATCTTGGTTAGACGAATGGGTTACTACAGATCGGTCTTGGAGTAACTTTAAATGTGATTTTAAATCGTTGTGTGTGAAAAAGATTGACGTAGCGAATATACTATACGAAGTCATGAGTCACCAATTCCGAAAGTTTTGTTACATATGCAAAGTATGTAAGACGATCCTTATTACGATTACAGATTGTTAAAGGCTTAAGTGACGAACTAATTAGTGCTACTGTTATTTATTTATTTAAACACATGCATAATTTTACAGCACAAGCCAAAACATTATACACTTAGAAAAATTACATTTTACTACTCTACACTTATGAAATATTATTATAAAATCTTATCTTATATATAAAATCTTATACATAAAAAATACAATAAATATAATGACTTAAAACTAATTCATCAGCTATCCACCTTCTCACAAAATCTTACACATTCACGACATAAATCCTTCCATCTCGCTGCGAACAAATCACACTCTGGTGCCGATGCCAAGAGGGCATTGATCATTGTTAATGCTCGAACAAACGGAGAATTCGCATACGCGACGGTTCGCGTTACCGGGACAGCTAGTAAGGGGTGCATACGTGGCCTGAGCTGATGCTTCAGTATTGTGGGCACAAACAACCGTACCACCTGTGCCACCAGCTCCGGACAGTCAGACAGAAATCTAAGAAATGCTTTTTGCACTTTCTCCAGTACTAAAGCATAAGTACTCTCATTAGGATTCCATACAATAGATGCTGTCTCCAGTTTTGTACGAACTAGGGCCATGTACACCAGTTTGTAAACGATGTCGTGGTGGCCCGGAGGTTAAGGAGCCCGATTCTCATGTATGAGGGTGTGGGTTCGAAACCTGACAAGTACCAATTAGACTTTTTCCGAGTTATACGTACTTTCTATGATTATTTAGACACCACTGACATACGGTGAAGGTAAACATCGTGAGGAAACCTGGACTTACAAATTCTAATTGTAAGTTTGAAATCGCCAACCCGCATTGAGCAAGCGTGGTGATTAATGCTCTAACCTTCTCCGTGGCCTTTGCTCAGCAGTGGGCACTTATAGGCTGATGATGATGATGATGACACCAGTTTGATAGCTTTCGAGTTATATATCGAAAATTACACCAAAGTCCTTTACGGTACTAGTACAGTACTAGTCCTTTAGGGCTGATGTTCAGCCGGGGTTGCGGGGTAAGCGTAATGAAGCGCCGCGACCTCGGCCCAGAGCAGGAGAAGGAACAGGGGGGTTTTTAGTCAGTGAGAGTCAGACACTCCCTCCCGCCCGACCCTGGGCAGGAGAAGTCATTTGATGATTTTCCCCTCGCAAAAAAAAAGTCCTTTACGGTGTAGACACGATTTATGAGCTCTCATCCCAAAAAGTACTCAACATGCAAAGGTTTATGTGCTCGACTAAAGGTCATTACATTACACTTAGCAGTATTAAAGTTGAGTTTATTGTCATTACTCCACTGGTACATGGCGTTAATATCACCCTGTAAGGTATCTGTATCCGCTAAATTTTTCACCCCATAAATAAGTTTAAGATCATCAGCATACAATAAACACCTCGCATGCTTGAGACACTATTCTAGGTCGTTCACCATCAAACCAAACAATAAAGGACCCAAAACAGAACCCTGACTAACACCCGAGCGAGTATGATAAGGTGGGGAAACAAAACAACCATGTCTTACATATTGTTGACGATCACGAAGATAATTTGAGAAGAATTTAATTAATTGCGGTGAAATACCTATGTCATTATCCTATATATCCTATGAAATACCTATGTCATACCAAACGGCAAGACAAAAGCCAAAGCCCTTTGATGTTGGGCAGTTAACTCACAAATATTTTAAGAGATGGGACTTACTCGCAGACATGTATTTCGTGGGAAATCTTGTAGGTAAAATAAGTCGCCACTTTAAAAAAGAACCGTACATCAGCAACGATTAAATTCTCTTCTTCTATGGATCCGGCGACACCTGTGTCCCGTATTGAAGTCGCGTCGAAAGCAAAGCTATTCTGCACCCCTGCCAATTGCTGAGAATAAACACAAAGACTAATTGAGGCTTTGCTCAGATCGAGTAATACCTCAACAGTTTCAGGCAGAGTACTTATCATTAACATTCAACAAAAAGGTCAAAGATACTTTGCCCGATACTGATATCTAAGATAATGTTGGCTAATTTGTATTTTGTAATGATTGTGCACTTTTTTTATTCAGGTTTTTGCGTCCTAGAGACCTACTTAAATTACGAGTAATTATGACGGCACGGTTGGCGCGGTGGCTGAGCAATCGACTGTTACGCTACGGGTCGCGGGTTCGATCCCCGCACGGACAAATATTTGTATGACCTACAGGTAGTTGTTCCGGGTCTGGGTGTGTGTATGTGAGATTGTATGTTTGTAAACGCACCCATGACACAGGAGAAATCCTAGTTTGGGGCAACGTTTTCATGGGATACCTAACTAAGACTGATTAAGTAATTAATAGATTTTAATATTGATCTCGATTAGCTGATAAGTAGTTACATTAGCCGTCAAGCAACAGTGCTTGCATTGCTGTGTTCCGGTTTGAAGGACGAGTAGCCCGTGAAATTACAGGCACGTAAGTGCTTTTACGAAAAGATTTATTGTCTAAAAGACAATTAAGTAATAATAATACCTTTACCCCAAAGTAATAATAGTTCCTATAACCTTCATATTTTGATGTGATACGCTTTGTGACTGATTATTGTGTAATTTTTAAGACATATTATATTATTGTTACCAAAAAAACTTTCGTCATAGTGGCTACATGAGAAAATGGTGAATGAATGATTTGTTATTTTGATTATGTTATTTCATTATTAATACCTTCCTACTTTATTTTTGTTACTATGTAGTTAAAACGTCATGAGAACTACTTTGTCTTTTATAATTGTGTTTTTTTTTCTTAATAAATACTGAAAAAACGTAATATTTTTGTTTTCATTTTATGACATCAACAATTTTAAAACGATGATGGATCTTTTAACGCCCTTTATGCAGTTACTTACCTAAGTCTTATTTTAAAGGAGAATCATGTTGGTTGTGATTCTATTATTTTTAAGACATGACGTTTAAGCCACGTTACCATTTGCACAGATAATGCCGTATGTTGGATGTTTTCGGATTACTCTTGGAATTGAACTTGATGTGTGGATGTACCACGTTACCTTTTTTTTACCCACTTACAGTGTCGCTAATGTCTAACATCCTCACGATGTTTTTGCTAAGCAAGTTTTCTTATGCTTCATTACCTTTTGACATAATGATGTGAATCGTCACTTATCCTTCTTTACCCATTTAAGTTATTCTATAGCCATGTGACTTATTATCTCCTGGTATTACCTCTTGGTATGAGGATATCAAATGTAGCTAAGTCTTCTATACTCTTCGTTCTTTTCTGTGTAGATGTATCTTATGTCGAATTACCTCGTTTGATCTAAGCGGCATAAAACCACATAAAATAACTTCAAATCAAATAAATAGAAGTGCCAAGTAATGCTTTTATTTTTGTTCATTCTAGAGCTGTTTCCATTTTCCCGATATGACCATAAATAAAAAAGTTATATCCATTTTTCTATAATTTCAAACTGCTCTCCTGAACAATTTGGTTTTTGTTGCCTTTCAACCGTCGATATTAGAATGATAGATGTTGGCATATTATTGCTGCGAGCACAAAACTGTGAAATAGTATAAAAAACTTGCAATACATATTTTTCAACAACTTCTTTATAATTCACTTACACGTTACAATATATTTTCTCCAAAAAAAAAGAACTTCTACAATTTTCGACTTGAAGTCATTTCTAAATTATTAAATGATGATGTATTAGAAATAGATGTACCCCTAAAAAATACCGTGCATGTTCTGTAGCCCTGTCCCTGACAACGGAAAGGCATCAATAATAAAGTTTTACGTAAGCGTGGCAAACATTGTTGGGTTACAAAAAAAATCGTAAAGATACGTCTCATTATTGCCCAGATTGCCCAGAGTAATATGTATATGGCTTATGTGAAGTCAATTGTTTTAGGGAGTATCATAAATATTAAGAAAATAAACGTATTTTTTCCTATACTCAGTATTTTTATTTACATAGATGAATAATTACCAATTAATTATCACTAATATAGTAGCTGAAATAGTAAATGTCACTAAAATAGTAACTGTCTGGTCTTAATATAATAATAATAAACATTTATTTCGGAATAAATTCCATATTTGTTAGTAACAGTATAAACTTATAAACTAGTGTGTCTTTATTTATTTATACAAACGTGAGGCTCGCCGACCCTGGGAATTTTTACTTGACTGCATGCAGTCGTATCCACCGCCCCAAGATCGGAGAGTTCCACCTTTCGGCCAACGCTCCGAGAATGGTGTTGGGGCTGTAGCGTAACCGGCGAAGCATAGATGTGCATCTCTTACGCATGATTTAAACGCTGCAAATTGAAGAAAACGCGTCTTTAAAAATAAATACTATTTCTTCATCGCCGTCGGACCGTATACATAAAGTTTTAGACCAGATACGACACTCGCATTTAAATAGGGAAGAGAAGTCCGCTTTGTTAGAGTGTTGTTCCAAATATACAGACATCTTTCATTTAGAGGATGAACAGCTGACTTATACCAACGCACTTAAACAATTAACACAGGTAATGCTGCCCCTATTCATGCAAAATCCTATCGCTTTCCAGAGTGTCACAAAGACGAAGTTGACTCTCAAATAAAAAAAATGTTACAGCAGAAAATTATACGCCCCTCACAATCCCCTTGGAGCGCCCCAGTATGGGTAGTACCCACAAAGCTCCTGAAGCTTGAAAAGAAAGTGGCGTATCGTTATCGACTATCGAGCCCTTAACGACGTCACAGTAACCGAAATATACCCTTTGCCCTTAATCACGGACATCTTAGACCAATTAGGACACTCTAAATACTTCACAACTCTTGATTTAGCCAGCGGATTTCATCAGATACAACTTGATCCGATTGATGCACCTAAAACACACACACACAATATAGTACTAAATTACATACAGTGTGTGGGGACACACTAAATTACATACAGTGTGTGGGGACACACTGTATGTAATTTAGTACTATATATTGCAATGCAAGGAATAAATCATTCAGTTGGCATTTGAACCTCGCTCGTTTCATTCCTCTCTACACACACCAACCCGACACACTCACACTGGTGACCCCGACGTGATCTAGGCGACAATATAACGCAATCTATCACCGCGCGCGCACGTCACGCCGCGCGCCGCACTGAGTACAAAGATCGTTCACGCACACCGCGCTTGGTACAACGTTCGTTCTCGCACGAGGTAGAATCGAATTACGAAGATGAATCCGCACCATAGCCAGCCAACTCATACACCGATCGCACTGAAGACCGAAGAACCGACGGCCTTAATTTCAACGTTGTCAGTAGCAAGCAAGATTCCAGAATTTTGGCCCGAAAATCCACGACTATGGTTCATACAGGTAGAAGCAATTCTCGCGCCCCAGAAAACTTCTGATGCTAACAAATACTTCATGGCTGTGGCAAAATTGAGCAAAGAAGTCATTCAACAGGTAGCAGACGTTGTTGCAAATCCACCCGAAAACAACAAATTCGAAGCACTCAAAAATCGACTTTTGCAAATATATGAAGAATCGGAGACGCGCCAAATTCAAAAACTGATTTCTGAAATCGAGCTAGGCGACCAGAAATCTAGTCAACTGCTGCGGCGGATGAAGGAGCTAGCCAGAGGAAAGATTGAAAATGACACCTTGAAAATATTGTGGCAAGGACACTTACCAGCGCCTGTGAGAGCAGTTCTTACCGTGACCTCTGAAAAAGGATTAGATGAACTGGCGGTCATAGCGGACAAGGTGATGGAGACCCACCAGCCCGCCCAGATCAGCGAAGTAGCCCGAACCGCGCAGAACAATGCAACAACCTTTGACATCGCATCGATCATGGCAGAAATAGCAAAAATAAACCTCAAGATAGCCGAGATGGACAGAGGAAGAGCAAAATATAGAAGTAAGAGCGGATACAGGCGTTTTTCCACATCGCGTTCCTGGTCAAGGCCACGAAGAACACCAGAAAGTGCTGATTGGTTATGTCCGTACCATTTCAGATATAGGAGCAGAGCGAGGCGATGCGTAGCGCCCTGCAGCTGGAGGACCAAGACGACAACCACGAGCTCGGAAAACTAGGAGAGGTACAACCAGTGGCGGGAAGTTGTGCAGTAAAGGACCACCGCCTTATCGTGAGTGACCAAAAGTCCCATTTTAAATTCCTTATTGTTTCAGGCGCATGTATTTCAGTGTTACCTAAATTTTTTATTAAGAACAAAAAGGAATTAGATTTTAATTGTAATTTTAAGCTTTATGCAGCTAACGGATCTGTAATAAAAACTTATGGCACAAAAACCTTAACATTAGATTTAAAATTACGTAGGCCCTTTAGATGGACATTTGTAATATGTGATGTTAAACAGCCTATTCTCGGCGTAGATTTTCTGAATAGTCACAAGTTAATTGTAGATATCAGTGGACGTTGTTTAGTAGACAAACTAACTAATCTGGCAGTTCGAGGGTCGATCGTAAACCATTCTGTGTCAACGATTTCTACGTTACGGACTGATCATCCCATATACAGCATATTAATCAAATACCCAGAAATTCTCAAACCTATGTCTTTCAAGGAGACACCAAAACATTCCGTTTATCATTATATAGACACGGCAGGTCCTCCTATATTTTGCAAACCTAGACCGTTAGCACCTGAGCGATATAAGATAGCCAAAGAGGAATTTAGAATCATGTTAGAGACAGGCATATGCAGGCCGTCCAAATCAGCTTGGGCGAGTCCGCTACACTTAGTTCCAAAAAAAGACGGTCAGTACCGACCGTGTGGCGACTATCGAGCACTAAATGCGATAACTAAACCTGATAGATACCCCATACCGCGCGTGCAAGATTTTACATACTTTTTAGCAGGGAAAACAGTATATTCAAAGATAGATATAAAAAAGGCATATCACAATTTATTGATAAACCCGGACGACATTTGTAAAACTGCAATTACTACACCATTTGGGTTGTATGAGTTTGAACGTTTAACTTTTGGATTGCGAAACGCTGCACAGACATTTCAGCGCTTTATGACAAACACGGTTTTATCTGGTTTAGATTTCTTATATTGCTACGCGGACGATATTTTAATCAGTTCAGCCGATAATAAAAGTCATGCCGAACATCTAGAACAGGTATTTCAGAGGTTATGCGAGTACGGAATAACAATTAACTTAGAAAAATGTAAATTTAATGCTTCTAGTGTAGAATTCTTAGGGTATGAGGTGTCTACAGCGGGTATCAGACCTTTAGAATCGAAAGTGCAGGCGATTGTCGACTATCCTAAGCCACAAAACGTCATCCAACTGCGTAAATTCTTAGGCATGGTTAATTTTTACCGTAATCATTTACCAAACGCCATAGAATACTTACAAGTTTTAAATAAATACATACACAAAGCTAAAAAGAACGATAAGACAGTAATACAGTGGACACCGGATGCTGAACAAGCATTCTCGCAATGCAAAAGTAGTCTCAGTAACGCAGTCACGCTTACATTTCCGGTTATCAACGTGCCGTATGCACTCTTTGCTGATGCATCAAATACCTGCGTAGGTGCAGTATTGCAACAATATGTGGACAATAAATGGAATCCATTAGGTTATTTTTCAAGAAAATTAACTGAAACCCAAAAAAATTACTGCACCTATGATAGAGAACTATTAGCCATATTTCTTGCCGTAGAACATTTTAGAAGCTTAATTGAAGGTAATAATTTAATAATTTTCACAGATCATAAACCCTTGACATTTGCCTTTTCTAAATTATGTAAGAATAACAACAAAGAAAGCCCTAGGCCTAGGCTAAAACGTATTAGGCAACTACTTTTTATAAGTGAATTTACCACAGACATTCACCATGTAAGTGGACAAGATAACGTTGTCGCAGATGCGTTATCACGTGTAGACAGTATAGAATGCACATCAAGCGTAATTGATTACGAAAAGTTAGCACATGAGCAGAGAAAGGATGTTGAACTTATTACATTTTTAAGTGATTCTAGATATAAGTTTAAAAAGTTAATTGTTCCTGGTACTAACCAATCAATTTACTGTGAGGTATCAAGCGAAAATGCAAGGCCATATTTAACGGAGAGTTTTAGGAAAATTGCATTCTATGCAATACATAATCTTAGTCACCCTGGCACGCGTACGTCGCGCCAAATGATGAAAGAAAGGTTTTGGTGGCCAAACATGAACCGCGATATAGGGTTGTGGACAAAAACGTGTCTAGCCTGTCAGAAATCCAAAGTAAATAGACATATTGTTTCTAGTTATGGCAAATATCCTTCGGTTGATAGATTTGACCATATACACATTGATTTAATAGGACCGCTTCCCATCACACAAGAAGATTATAGGTATTGTCTAACAATAATTGACAGAGGTACTAGTTGGCCGGAAGCTTATCCACTCAAAGAAATGACAACCGAAGCCGTAGCAACAAAATTGTATACCGAGTGGATATGTAGGTTTGGCTGCCCTGTTAAACTCACAAGTGACCAGGGCAGACAATTTGAAAGTAAGCTATTTACAACGTTAATGTCATATCTAGGCGTACACAAAATACGAACAACACCCTACCACCCGCAAAGCAATGGCGCAGTGGAAAGGTGGCACAGATGCGTAAAGGCATCTCTAATGGCACGACTAAACAATAACAAAAACTGGGTACACGAATTACCTATCGTTATGTTAGGACTTCGTGCAGCCATTAAGTCAGAATCCGGAATCAGTGCCGCACAAATGGTCTATGGTCGCTCCTTGCGACTGCCAGGTGAATTTTTTGTAGAATCGAGTAACGATTATGATCCTTATTCTATAGTTCAGAATATTCGAAACAACATAAAACAATATAAGCCTGTAAATGTAAAACACAACAATTCTGCATCATTTTTTGTTCATCCGGACATCAAGGATTGTACGCACGTATTTTTAAGAATAGATAAGATTAAAAAGTCTCTAAAATGTCCGTATGAAGGCCCCTACAAGGTATTAGAAAGATCCGAAAAGGTATACAAAATCCAGTTAGAAGATAGAGAATTGTCGGTTTCAATTGACAGGTTAAAACCCGCTTATTTATTAAAAGAGAACGAACCTGTAAACAATAAAGAAGGAAACAGTAAAACATCGCGCAGTGGTAGAATTATTAAGACCCCTGTAAGATTTTTATAAATTTAATAAAAAAATGTATTTCATACTTAGTTCATAATACATAATGCTACAACCAAACAATGGTGACATAACTAGTTCATAAAATGTATTGCCTAAACTCTTTATGTATGTGCGCAATAAACAATGAATGAGGTCGATAGCGTCTTTTGTTGAGCCAACGGAAAAACGGAGCTAACAAATAATTCACAGTACTTTATTCTTAATCAGACATTTATATTGTGATTTACAATTATTCAGTACATCACTGTAATTTTAAAGTTGGTTATTTACACAAGTTACTTCGTTGATTGCTTATATATCGTTTGAGTATAAAATGGGCAAAACATACAGCGTAGAGAAAAAGTCCGAAGAGGTGATAATTGCTCAGAATGGAGCGAATAACGCATCAAATTCACATTTCGAGCAAAGGCTAGAGACATACGGTACGATAGCATTGGGTATCGCGATAGTTATTGGCATCTATTTTGTATACTTGTTACATAGGAAATGTAAACAAGGCGCCCAGAAAATGTTACGACGAGAGATGACAGTTTGGCATAGCAACGCAAACATACCCATGGCTCAGCAGATGACGCAAGCACAGCATACTGTGTAAGGTAGTGAGTAATTTTTAATGTGTAAATTTTTTTTTTCAAATGTTCTCTAATACTCAGTTATTGAATTAAAACAGTATAATTATGTATATTTCCTAAAATAATTAATGTCATAAAGTGTCTGTTAATATAAAATGTATTGTGTCGCTATAAAACTACTTGCATACTTTTACCCAACCTGTGAACATAGGTAATTAAAATCAGCAAGTTTAACTAGGTGAGTTATGCACTAACTGGCAATTTATACGAAATAGATAAATTAATCTTATTTTCTTTCGTACATATTTTTGTAACGAATTTGTTTTATTGTGTTTTTGTAATGTATAATCGCACAATGTTTTCTATATTGTTCAAAAAGTTTTTAATCGATGTATGTAACTACATAATATAATGTTATAACACTTATTAAAGGTTCCTTACATTCTAATGTTATCAGTGATGTAATAATACAACAGTATATACACTATGAAATAAAGTTGCTCTAACGGACGTAAGTCGTAAAGTCTAGACAAAACAAAGTATGTTATTGTAATATGAGGTCTGGCGACAGCGGATATTATAATATGTTATACCAAGAAAAGATGTGTACCTACTTATTGTAATGTAAGCTAAGTTATAAATAAAATGAAACACCTGTATGATGCGTCTTTGGATGTTATGTACCTTTATTAACGTGTATTGTATTAATGCTAAAAATGTGTAACATTTTTTTTAAAAAAGGGGGAATACTGTCGGGACACACTGTATGTAATTTAGTACTATATATTGCAATGCAAGGAATAAATCATTCAGTTGGCATTTGAACCTCGCTCGTTTCATTCCTCTCTACACACACCAACCCGACACACTCACACATTGTTGGGTTACAAAAAAAATCGTAAAGATACGTCTCATTATTGCCCAGATTGCCCAGAGTAATATGTATATGGCTTATGTGAAGTCAATTGTTTTAGGGAGTATCATAAATATTAAGAAAATAAACGTATTTTTTCCTATACTCAGTATTTTTATTTACATAGATGAATAATTACCAATTAATTATCACTAATATAGTAGCTGAAATAGTAAATGTCACTAAAATAGTAACTGTCTGGTCTTAATATAATAATAATAAACATTTATTTCGGAATAAATTCCATATTTGTTAGTAACAGTATAAACTTATAAACTAGTGTGTCTTTATTTATTTATACAAACGTGAGGCTCGCCGACCCTGGGAATATCTACTTGACTGCATGCAGTCGTATCCACCGCCCCAAGATCGGAGAGTTCCACCTTTCGGCCAACGCTCCGAGAATGGTGTTGGGGCTGTAGCGTAACCGGCGAAGCATAGATGCGCATCTCTTACGCATGATTTAAACGCTCCAAATTGAAGAAAACGCGTCTTTAAAAATAAATACTATTTCTTCATCGCCGTCGGACCGTATACATAAAGTTTTAGACCAGATACGACACTCGCATTTAAATAGGGAAGAGAAATCCGCTTTGTTAGAGTGTTGTTCCAAATATACAGACATCTTTCATTTAGAGGATGAACAGCTAACTTATACCAACGCACTTAAACATACAATTAACACAGGTAATGCTGCCCCTATTCATGCAAAATCCTATCGCTTTCCAGAGTGTCACAAAGACGAAGTTGACTTTCAAATAAAAAAATGTTACAGCAGAAAATTATACGCCCCTCACAATCTCCTTGGAGCGCCCCAGTATGGGTAGTACCCACAAAGCTTCAGGTAAAAGAAAGTGGCGTATCGTTATCGACTATCGAGCCCTTAACGACGTCACAGTAACCGAAATATACCCTTTGCCCTTAATCACGGACATCTTAGACCAATTAGGACACTCTAAATACTTCACAACTCTTGATTTAGCCAGTGGATTTTATCAGATACAACTTGATCCGATTGATGCACCTAAAACAGGTTTCACCATAGTAGCCGCATGCCCTTCGGTCTTAAAAATGCACCTTCCACTTTTCAAAGGCTGATGAATACAGCGCTCTCTGGGTTACAGGGTCTTCATTGTTATGTATATCTTGATGACTGCGTAGTGTATTCCCATGATCTCGATAGCCACATCTTAAAACTACGTCAAGTATTTGACGCTGAAGCTGCAACCCGACAAGTGCGAGTTTCTTCGCAGAGAAGTCACCTATCTTCAATCGCGACAAAGTGAAAGCTGTAACCGAATTCCCTGCTCCCAAAAACGCAAAAGAAATTAAATCGTTGTTAGGTCTTGTTGGATACTATCGCCGCTTAATAGAAAATTTTTCAAAAATTACACCTTTAACATCTTTATTAAAAAAGGATACCAATTTTTTCTGGCAAGCCGACCAAGAACAATCTTTTAATCTTCTCAAAGAAAAACTAACTACGGCCCCCTCTTAAAATATCCTGATTTCTCAAAGCCTTTTGTATTTACCACGGATGCTAGTAACTATGCTATTGGCGCCGTACTCTCTCAAGGTCCCATCGGTCAAGATAAACCGATCGCCTATGCATCACCCTTAACAAACAAGAAGGGAAGTACTCCACCACGGAAAAGGAGCTACTTGCGATCCTTTTCGCAGTCAAAATTTTCCGCCCTTACCTGTATGGCAACAAATTCAAGATCGTAACAGATCATCGGCCTTTAGTTTGGCTTTTTAATGTGAAGGACCCTGGAAGCAGGTTAATTCGTTGGCGTCTTAAATTAGAAGAATATGATTACGAAATCGTATACAAACAAGGGAAAATGAATTCCAATGCGGATGCCCTCTCTCGTATTCCTATCCATGTCATGAATAGCCACAATCTTAATAAAACATTTTACTTCTTAAATCTTCTTTAAAAAACAATTCACAAAATCTTTACCCGAATAAATACTAGAATTGAAGAACATTCTCAACCCTTACATCTTTCTAAATTTAAATCAATCGCTTGTCCATTCTCTCTTGACTTTGATTATTCTATGCCACACTGTGAGGAATTGTGTCACAGGTAAATGACACTACCACTTTATTTGCCAGCGAGCGGTCTCCTGTTACAGTGGAGTCAATTACAATCAATAATAAAACTATTTACATATTATTTACAAAAGTTCATCATTTTGATGATATTAGTTAACGAATTGTATACGATATTTTGATGAAACTAAGGGATAAAATTCTTGAAGAAAATCCTGATGAAACGGATTTAGCCCTTTCTGACTTCAGTGAACCCTTTTCTAAACTTATTTACACTAAAATCTATAACATAATATCCTATATCTTTCATAATACAAACTTAATTATACATATCTATAAAAACCAAATTATCTACCCTACTCCTGCCGAGGTCCCTAAAATATTAAAGGACAACCACGATTCCCCTATAGCCGGACATCCCGGAATGAATAGGATGTACAATCATATTAAAGCCTCATACTTTTGGAAAAGTATGCGCAGCGACATTCAAACCTATGTCAAGAACTATAAATTATGCCAAATTAATAAGCCTCTAAGAGCTAACAACCAAGCCCCTATGGAAATAACGTCAACGAGCACAAAACCTTTTGACGGACGCAGGCTTTCATAAATTCGGATTTATATTGACGTTACAAGATGACCTCACTAAATTCTTATGCGTTTATCCAATGATTTCATCTACGAGTGACGAAGTTGCTCGGAATCTAGTACAATTTATGTCTCTTTTTGGTATACCTAAAATGATTCTTACCGACCTAGGAACATGCTTCACTTCTAAGCTATTCAGACAAGTCACAGAAATCTTCAAAATTAAACCATTGTTTACGTCACCATACCACCCTCAAACAAACGGCGCGCTTGAACGTAGCCGCGCCACTCTCAAGGAGTATCTTAAATCTTTCGTAAACGAAAATGAAAACGACTGGCATTGCTACTTTGCAACTGCCATCCTCGTTTTCAACACGACTCCTCATAGTACTACCCAGTTCACACCACATGAACTCCTTTATGATTATAAACCAAACTTGCCTAACTCTCTTTACGATAGTAATAACAGCCTTGCATCTTGCTTGCTGAAAAGGCTTGCTTTAGAGTTCATTAGCAAAGTTAAGGAAGCATCAAAACAAAATTATGACGCCTCCGCTTTAAGGTGTAGTCCTAAATATAAAGTTGGTGACATGGTGTATCTTAAACATCACCACAGGCTTCGAAAAGCCTTATCCCCAATTTGGAAAGGTGTTTCAAAATCGTTAAAATTATTGGAAAACATAACGTCACTTTATTAATTAACCGTAAACACGTAAAATATCACACAAACTTACTCAAACCTGCACATCCTTGATTTTCTTTTATCCTTTCTTTTCAGACTTTTATGTCATCATGGCTCAACTGAGTCGGAGATTTTACCAGTCATACACAGCCCTGGCTTCTACTTTGATCCAACAACAAACATATTCTTCTACACCGATTTTTGGAAAATCGTCACGCACATCGAGACGTTAATTCTATTGAGCCACATCTTAACGAAATTGACAAGCTTATTGTGAAGTCATCATTACTGTTTGGGCATCTACTTGGGCTTAATAAATGAAAACTTTCTTCAATAATTAATAAGCACTTTACTTGGGTAAAACCACGGAATAGATAAATAAGGTTGGAATGGTAATGTGGGCGGGGCGAGCGCGCCACAATTATGATTCGAAAATCATAACTCGACCGATTCATTCATTCACCGCGTTTGTTGCGCTTCGGGCTACTTCGTAGAACAGAGCTCTGCTTTAAAATGCCGTGTTGTGCAATTATAACTTGTAAAACAAAAAGTCAAACCGCAAGTATAGAGCGAGGAGGTATATCTTTCCATCGGTAAGTCGAAAATAACATTTAATTATCATTTAATTAGTAAAAAACATAAAATTATTCTGATCATTATGAAATTCCAAACATTAACAATATTATTGCAACAAGTTACAAAAAAATATACATTGCCCGATGTGTACTCGCTTAATCAACGCAATGACCAAGTCCGCTTACAATGTACTGCATGCATTGCGTTCTTTACACTTCGTTTCGTCCTTTGCTCTGATTGGCTGTGATGCAAGGCGCCATGTTTATCGATAGTGAGGTGACCTTGTCGTTAAATAAAATCATCGATAGAATTCTCAAATAATTTATATTTACGTTTGATAAAGATAACTTTTGGATTATTTAATGATAGTATATTTTTAGTTAGACGTACTCGAATAATGAGTAAATTAAATGTTATATTAAATCATTGAATGAATGTGACCGAATGATATAAAGGGACATAGGGTTAAATTGAATTATTGGCAATACTTTAAGAGGTCATTGTACTCATCATTATGAACAACTTTTACTACGGGACCAAACCTGAAATCACGAAAGAAAAACGGCTGTTCCCTTCATTTTGATAAGTCTGAAAAATATTGCCTATGAATGCAATTTCACCCTGTAGATCTGTCATCTACAAGTATTTGCTATATTGTGTTTAGTATTTAAAATATAAGTAAAATGCAATTTTACTTCAGCAATAAATTATACATTTTAGGTTTCCTAAAGAGCCTAACGCCCGAGAACAATGGATTGACGTGACAGGTAGAGGAAACTGGATGCCGACAAAGACGAGTACTATTTGCTCTAAACATTTTACTGAAAATGATTTTATCATTAAAAAATCAGGTTATAGGTACCTAAAACCAGGGACAATCCCAAGAGAACAAATTGTTCAGATTTGTTCAAGTTCTTTGGTAGGTTTTGTCAAAATTTATTACTAACTTGTTGGAAGTTTGTCCCATATTTCATATTCTACTACTATTTATTGTCTCCTACATTATGAACAAATCTGATTTTAGGTTTTATTTTATTTGATTGTTAATTTTCATGAAATATATTTTGAGTATGTATGGAATCTTATAATAATTATTACTGTAGATTAATATCACACTCCGGTAAATGATTATCATCCAAGCTTCCAGCTCTTTAAAAATAATTTAATTTTGATTTTTTGTTTTCTACTTTGTAAGTTTATGTGGCATATTAAGACTTTTGCATTATTTTTCAGACAACTAATTCTTACAATGCTATAATTAATAAGCCCAGTTACGTTGCTATTTCCGCCAGTGTGCAAAATTGCGAAGGCACTCAGGTAACATAATACTTATATGTTATCTTGAATTATAATCGCTCGTGTAAAGTCAGCTTTTCAAGATATTTTATGCTATTTATAATTTTAGGATTTACAAGCACAGGCTTCATCTTCAACTTTGTTGACGTTGACACCAAAAAGAGATAAAAATTTAAAAAGAAAATACACTGAAGTAAGTTAATTTATACCTACAAAGATTGATCAAAAATCGTTTCATAGTTGTTTTTTTAAAGATTAATGGGTTTACTAATGTTTCTCCAAAGCTTATTTCACAAATTTTCACTTGACAAGCAACGATTCATATATATTATTGATTTCACAAACCACTTGTTCCGCAAATGTTTCATTCATTCATTTATTTGTAGGAAAGCGTAATGTCATCTTCAAATGCAAGCACTCCTAGGAAAAGAAAGCTACAAAAGATAATCGTCAACAAAGAATGTTTAATAAAGAAACAGAGGTTGAAGATAAGAAGGATACAGGCACAAAACCGAAGACTGAAAAAAAATTTTAATAAAATGCAAGATGTTTTAAATGATCTTCAAAAAAATTTTCATTGCAGGACGAAGATATATCTGTTCTAAAAAATTTAAATGTTAAGGTGATTCCTCTGCCCGTGAAATTTATTTTTTTTTTGTCTTTTTTTCCAATTTACAGGTCAGTTTCAGCTTGTATTGATGATTCTTATGGTTATAATTATGTAAATACATACTTGTTATTGTCACGAATTAAATTTTCATCAAGATACAAGCTGAAATTTACCTGTAAATTGCAAAAAAACGACAAAAAAATAATAATATTGCTGGCTACATCGATGGAGGTGGCCTTATAAAAATAACAGAGATAATGAAGATATATTATTTTAATTTTATTCACAGATACAAGAACTGACAAATCGTATGATAGCAAAAAGTACTGGTGGTGGCCCATCTAAGCAAAAATATAGTCCAGCTCTGCGTAGTTTTGCGCTAACACTTGACTATTATTCGCCTAAGGCGTATGAATACGTACGCAAAACTTTTGATACTTGCCTCCCGGATCGCCGTACGCTTCGAAAATGGTACCAAAATATGGGAGGTGATCCTGGTTTTACTGCAGAATCCATAGAGGCGTTAAAAATAAAAGTGAAAAGCACGAAATATCCCATTATTGCAGCCCTTTCCTTGGATGAAATGGCTATACGTCGTCGTATAGAATGGGATGGAAAAAAATTACTCGGACATGTTGATATTGGCAGTGGCATCGAAGGAGACCACGTAGGAATAGCCAAAGAGGCTCTGGTATTTCTGGTGACAGGCATAAATTGTAATTTTAAGGTTCCCGTTGGATATTTCTTAGTTGACGGAATTAACGGAAGACAACGCGCAGACTTAATTTTACAATGCTTGGAACTTATAGCAGAAACAGGCATACAAATAATTTCCCTAACTTTTGATGGATGCGCTGCAAACATTGCAATGGTAGAATGCTTAAACTGTTCAATCAAAGATAAAAAAAATTCTTTTCCACACCCGTCAACGAATAATCCAGTTGTTGTAGTGCTAGACCCATCACACATGATAAAATTAATCCGTAATGCTTTTCAATGCTATAACACATTTTTAGATAAAGATGGTAATACCATAGAATGGCGATTTTTGGAACAATTAAATAACCTTCAAATGAAGGAAGGCTTTCATTTAGCGAACAAGCTTCGTTACCATCATGTTCATTTTCAAAATAATAAGATGAAAGTTAAGCTCGCAACGCAATTGTTCAGCCTAAGTGTAGCAGACGCTATAGACTTTTGTCGTGACCAATTAAATCTACCTTCATTCAAAAATAGTGAAAGCACAACATTTTTTTTGAGGATTATCAATAACATGTTCGACATTTTTAATTCCCGAAACACATATGAATATAACTTCAAAAAAGCTCTAACAGAATCCAACGCTGCAATGCTGCTTAATTATTTAGACATGGCGACGACGTACCTATCCGAGTTGAGAACAGAAGAGGGAACTCTTTTGACAAAAAGTTTACGTAAGACTGGTTTCAATGGTTTTATTGGATGTGCTGAAGCTGTTAAACATTTTTATGAAACGTTAATACGTCCTGGAGTTCTGATTTTTATGCCATTTTACAAAGTAAGCCAGGATCACCTTGAAATGCTTTTTGGAAATATTAGGTCACATGGTGGAGGTAACAATAACCCCACGGCCCGCCAGTTTAAAGCTGCGTACAAAAAACTTTTAGTTCATATTGAGTTAAAAGCTCTCGATAGTGGAAATTGTACTGCGCTTGAACACATTTCAATTCTTGATTGTGCATCATCTCCTGTAGCACGGATTAATAGATCCATACGAAGGATTGCGATTGAAGATGACGATGATGATGATGATAATAATAATAATGAAGAGGATATTAACGCATTTTTCAATACCATCTCAGATTTTAGCAATCAAATCATTAGCCATATTTCAGGATACATAGCGCATATTTTAATTAAGAAAATAGATTGTGATATTTGCATTGGAGCGCTGTTGTCCAATAGCATAAATGAAGACCATAAATTTATAGTTGCTAAAGATAAGGGTGGTCTGTTATACCCGTCAAGAGATTTGATACAGATTTGTAAAATTTCAGAGTCTGTTATCAAAATTTACACGGAAAACCTCCGTAATATAAACAAAAAAATGTTGATGGCAAAAATTATGCGTCATTTTGTAGGAAGTGAAATATTTAAAAACATAATTTATCATCAAATTGGCCAATACCCTACAGCAAACCACGTCACAGACCTCACCAAAGCAATTGTTGAAAAATATATTAACGTAAGGTTACACTTTGTTTTGAAAAACTCTTTAACCATTGATAGCAAGCGCCAATTGCTTAATAAATACGTTTTATTCCAAGGACAGTGATTATTTGTAATTAATAAAAGTAAAATAAATATTTCTTAATATTTATTTCATGTTTCATTTTTTCCCATGCATTCATCAGATATTTATCGATAAAGAATATCGACTTTATCAAGCACTAGCGCGTATGAGCTTTTTTGCATGTGTGTGTCTATGCCTACGAGACCTTAGAGCTAGTGTGCGAACGAATCTCTGCCCTGAGATTTATGTGTGTGTGATTTGGTTGTGTGCGAAATATTTGTAAACATACTAGTGCGTATGTGTAGAAATTAAAATAGTGGGAGACAAGCGGCGACACTGGTCCTAATACAAAATTGGAGCTAGGGCCTTTCCAACCTTATTTATCTATTCCGTGGGTAAAACATATTTTACAATGGACTCCGTGACCGAACCCACAATAAAGTTTAGACGAAGAATTCATTCGCGAACTGAGACTGCGACTGAGAGTTGCACACGCAGTTTTGATAGATGGCGTTACAGGTATCGGACATGCCAGCCGAGAGTTGCACACGCAGTTTTGGTAGATGGCGCTACAGGTATCGGACATGCCGGCCGAGAGTTGCACACGCAGTTTTGGTAGATGGCGCTACAGGTATCGGACATGCCGGCCGCCTTGGAATCCTCTGGTTTCAAAACTAAATAGCTGCGCCGCTGGAGGCGCTGACTTCTCTGTTGTCCTGGCCACCACTAGTCGTCGATGGCACCGGAAGTGGGCAGATTTTGGAGAAAGCTCGCTGCACAGAGCCTGTCGTTGTTTGTAGTTCAGCTACACAGCTCACACCATCGGTTCCTGTGAACACCTTGACAATTCTGCCCATACGCCATTTCAGAGGGGGTAAGTGGTCCTCTTTAATGACAGCAAGGGTATTCAAAGCTAAATCTTGGTTGTGAGTCTTCCATTTGGTCCTCGTCTGAAGCTCCGAAATGTAGTCGGTTGACCACCGCTTCCAGAACTGCTGCCTCAACTGTTCAACCCTCTGGAATCGCGTCAGGCGATTGATTGGCTCCTCCGTCAAGTCCTTGCAGGCTGGTGAGAGGAGTGGCCGGCCGATCAGGAAGTGGGCTGGGCTAAGAGGAAGAAGGTGGTGTGGATCTGACGACATAGGAAACATTGGATGGATCTGTGTCAACACCGTGCTGAACTCCTCGTACGTTAGATTAGCGGTACTGTTATAATATCTGATTACAACATGTTCAATATAAAGTAAACTGCTGACCAACCCCATTTGTTTACTTCGTTTCTAAGTAATGACGTAAATCAAAAGTCTCGTCAGCATTTCCGTTAGCACAGAAAAGCAGATCGGTTTGAAACCTCGTTGTGGACACATATCTAAAACGTGTATTTTCTTATAATTAAATTACTATTTTCCAGTTCAGTAAAAGTGTTCTTTTTTTAAAAAGTCTCCATCATCCCGCCCCGTAACAGTGGTGTCAGAAGTGGGATGGTGTGGTAGACTCGCGAAATATCAAGTTCAAAAGAAAACGTGTCCACGTCGCCGCATCTCACATAAAAAGTTTAAAGTCTTACCATACTTACTAAAATAAAACAGTGAACTTGTATATAAAAGTAAAAACTGTGAACATCTGTGCAAAAACTGAATAACACAAACTCTATCGATCAGAACCCAGAAATCCACTGTATCGAAAACAAACTCTATCAAAATTGCCCCTGACCACTGTATCCTGCTAATCTCGCCGCTGTATCTGATCCGTGGTAACATCACCACGGTGTGCCGTGTGACGTGACCATCACTACCATCGCACCTGCCGTTCCTGAGAAACGTCTACACTGGCAGAACTCTTCGTCCTCTGGCTCCCTATCTCGTCGTGCTACAGTCATGCTACGCCGGTTCCTTATTCTATTGTGAGTAAAATATTCTGATTACTTTTGTTGCCATAACTGTTTGTTGGAGTTTATTACTGTCTCTTTGTTCCTATTCCTTGCATTTTCTACTATATTAAATACGTCAAAATTAAAATGTCTACTTCCGCCAGCGAAAATAAACGCGCTCCAATTATCTCTGAACAATACCCCATGAAAGTCTTGTGTGACTTCATAGATACTTATAGTGGAGAACGTGATACATTGCCTGCGTTTTTAACTAATTGCAAGAATGCTCTCGACTTAGCTTCGGAGTCGCAAAAAGAGCTCTTATTAAAGTTCATTGTTTCAAAACTTCGAGGAAAAGCTCAAATTGCATGTTCAAATAGAATATTTGATAATTACGACAGTTTAAAAGACTTTCTGAGACAAAACTTCGGAGAGCGTAAGCATTATAACTGTCGCTCAATATGCACTTAGAATAGAAACTTGCCTCACAAATCTTCAGGCGGAAATACATAATTCAGATACATTAAAAAAGGAATTACCTGGCCGCATTGCTATGACCGAAGACCTAGCCTTATACACATTTACAATCGGGTTACATACTAACATAAGTAATATAGTTCGCTGTCGCGACCCAAAAACATTAAACGCCGCCGTTAATATCGCAATAGAGGAAGAAAAAATTTTGAATACCCAAAAGAACACCACAATAAACATAAAAACTAAATTCTGTAATATTTGTAAGAAAACAGGTCATTTGCAATCGGAATGCTATTCTAATAACAGGGGTAACAACTCTCGATTCCAGGAAATTATGCCGTCGTCATCAAATAAACCTACAAATAGTCCGTCTCCTATTATCTGTAGATATTGCAAAAACGTGGGCCATGACATATCAGAGTGTCGAAAGAGACAATTTAATAATTCCAGGAAATTACAACTAAGGTCATCCTATCAAAGACAACACCATGTCGAAGCACATGACGCAGGTATGTCATCGCCCCCGCATATTCAAGATATTGATTTAAACTAAATACTGGATTCGCGTATAAGTGCCAACGCGAATTCATAGACAACGGCACTACAAATAAAATTTACTTTTCTAAATCAAATTCTATATCTAACTCTACTAAATCTAATCTTAATTCTAAATCTACTATATCGTATAATATTTCTAAACTTACTAAATCGAATACTAATTCTAAATCTACTAAGTCGAATATTGTTCCTAATTCTAATACTAATTTTACTAAATCAAATCATATTTCTAATCCCAAACAGTTGTCTTCTAATTCGACGGGAAAAGTCATTGATAACTGTAAACGGTCATTGCCTTCTATTTCGGACAAATGTCCCACTGGCAATAAAATTACTAATTCTATTAAACCTGCACGTGTGCAGTCCACTATTTCTAATGACTCTGTCCCCATGAGTTCCAGTGAAAGGCTGATCGATAGCCTACTTGAGAGTCCCGAGGAGTGTCCCATGATCTACGACATATCTCAAAATAGGAAAACGTCGTTACCCTTCATCGAAGTCCACACATCTCATTCAAAAAATCCTTTAAGACTACTTGTTGATACGGGTAGCTCGATTTGCCTGGTAAAAAATACAAGTTTATCAAATATTCCGTGTCTCGATTCGAATAAAGTCAAATTTAAAGGTATAAACGACTTCGGCTCACATGCCGAAACAAGGGGTAGGTTTATGTTAACCCTCTATAATAAAGAAAAGGAATTTCCCTTTTATTTTCATGTTGTTGACAAAGTTAACCTCGATTATGACGGTATTATAGGAACGAACTTTCTTTCTAATTACCGTGCTTCTATATGCTATTTTACGTCTCAGTTACAATTACCGGGAAAAACACCTGTGTTTTTTGAAATTAACACTGAATCTATTTATGTCATTCCGGGTCGTACAGAAATGATGATTGAATGCCATGTCACAAATCCTGAATTAAAAGAAGGTTTAATTTTAACGACTAATTTAAGTGACTACCCTAAACTTCTTCTTTCAAAATGTCTCACTCGCGTAAAAACAAATAATAAAATTAATATCTCTGTTTTAAACACTTCTGAAAGTAAAGTTATTTTAAAGCCAATCAGGTTAACGTTAGAGCCTGTGTCATATCATATGTATTAGAAAACAACCCTGAAGTTTCTCAAAGTATAGCTGAAGAAATTGTCCCTTGCTTTCCAACGACCTTCGCTGACTTGGATCACGATAAGAAGGTCCAAGATGCATTAAGATGTGATCATTTAAATTCAGAAGAAGAGTCTAGCTTACGAAAGTTATGTTCAGAGTTCAATGATATTTTTTTTCTAGAGGGAGATCTGTTAACTGCCACCAAAACTATTCAACACGAAATCCGCACTACATCCGAGACTCCTATACATGTTAAAAGCTATCGTTTTCCGGAATGCCACAAAGATGAAGTTAGTAGACAAATAAAAAACATGTTAGATCAAGGTATCATTAGTCCATCCGTCTCCCCTTGGTCAGCACCCATCTGGGTCGTCCCAAAAAAACAAGATGCCTCGGGAAAACCAAAATGGCGCATAGTAATCGACTATCGCAAACTTAACGAGATTACTATCGGTGACGCGTACCCAATTCCTAATATTACAGACATACTAGATCAGCTAGGACATAGTAAATATTTCTCCACTTTAGATCTAGCGTCGTCCTTTCATCAAATTAGTACTAAAGAATCGGATGCTGAGAAGACAGCCTTCAGTGTGCCGGGTGTCTCTGGTCAACCAGGACATTATCAATTTAATCGCATGCCTTTTGGCTTAAAAAACGCACCATCCACCTTTCAAAGGCTCATGAACATCGTACTATCTGGCCTTCAGGGAATCCATTGTTTCACCTATTTAGATGATATAGTCGTTTTCGGACACGATTTAACCTCCCATCTAACAAAACTTAAATTGGTATTTGAAAAATTACGCCATCATAATTTAAAACTTCAGCCAGACAAAAGTGAGTTCCTTTGTAAAGAAGTGCAATATCTAGGCCACGTAATATCTGAAAACGGTGTAAAACCTGATCCCAAAAAGGTTCAAAAATTTCCGGTTCCTAAAAACTCTCGAGATATCAAGTCGTTCCCAGGCCTAGTCGGATATTATCGACGTTTTATAGAGAATTTTTCACACATTACCAAACCCCTTACCAGTCTCTTAAAGAAAGATACTAAATTCGTGTGGCTTACCGAACAACAATCCGCCTTTGAAACTTTAAAAAATAAAATAACAACAGCACCAATACTTCAATACCCTGACTTTACTAAGCCGTTTCTACTTACCACAGACGCGTCTAACTATGCCGTTTCTGCTATTCTCTCCCAAGGCGAAATAAATAGAGATCTCCCCATAGCTTATGCGTCTAGAACCCTAAATAAAGCTGAAGGTAACTACTCTACAACCGAAAAAGAATGCCTAGCTATTATTTTTGGTACGAAGGTTTTCCGTCCCTATCTATATGGCCGTAAGTTCCAAATCGTAACCGATCATAAACCACTACAATGGTTGTTTAACTGCAAAGATCCTAGCTCCAGATTAGTTCGTTGGCGCCTAAAACTTGAAGAGTTCGATTACGAGATCATATATAAAAAGGGTAAAGTTAACTGTAATGCAGACTCCTTATCTCGTAACCCGATACTAGCAATAGATCCCGAAATTCCTTCCGTATCCGAAACATACGAAAAATATCTGGATATTAATCAACAACAAAATTCTACTTATGATACCATAATAGAAGAGCATAACGAATCATTATTAAAAGCTAAATGTAAAATGATCGCCTACCCTTCCGCAATCGATTTAGATGACTCAATTCCGTACTGTTCCGAAATTATACAGTTATCTAAGTTTAACGATGAATTACCTGACATTAGAACTATAGAACGAGAACTATACACGTTCTATAGCACGTCCAATGAAAAACATACATATACACATTTATTCTTACGCGTCCATCACTATGATAAAATTAATTATAAAGATATTTTTAATATGTTAAGAGATTATAGAGATATGATCACTACGTGGTATTTAGAGGAGAAAGAATTCGCTATTTCCGATTTCCAAGATCCCTTTATAAAACTATCTTTTACTAAAATTTATAATATTATTGGGTTTCTATTTCCCAATACCGGTATAAAAGTTCACATCTATCATAACAATATTATCTTTCCAACTCCCAACGAAGTTCCGCGTATTCTAAAAGATAATCACGACGCAGCCTCCGCGGGACACCCAGGTATCTCCCGAATGTATGATAGACTAAAGTCCTTATACTGGTGGAAAAACATGCGACAAGACATAGAAACCTATGTTAAGAATTGTAAGTCCTGTCAAATTAATAAACCTTTACGTTTCTCTAATAAAGCTCCGATGATTATTACGTCAACAGCCACTAAACCAAACGAAAAATTATTCCTAGACATCGTAGGTCCACTTCCAGAAACCAGAATTGATCAATACAGATTTATTCTAACCCTACAGGACGACCTGACAAAATACTCTCAGGCTTATCCTTTGCAAACGTGCTCCGCTCAGGAAACCGCGCAGCGTCTAGTACACTTTATTTCTCATTTAGGAATACCGCGAACTATAATATCAGATCAAGGCACTAACTTTTGTTCAGAAGTCTTCAAACAATTAGAAAAACTCTTTGGAATTAAACACATATTTGCATCACCATATCACCCTCAGACTTGCGGCGCATTAGAACGGAGTCATTCAACCCTTAAAGAATACTTACGTTCTTATATAAATGAAAACTCGCACACATGGGACTTATATTTAAACACAGCCATGTTAGCATACAACTCAAACATACATTCGACTACAGGTTTTGCTCCTTTTGAACTTTTATTCGGGCACAAACCCTACATTCCGAAATCTATCGATACACTCGAAAATAACACCTACACTGATTATATACGCGCTCTCAATCATAGATTATATTAAAGTAGACAAAAAGCGATGCAAAATATTCAACAATCCAAAGAGCGGTCTAAACGTTACTATGATTTCCATTCACGTCCTATAACTTACAACGTCGGTGATATGGTATACATCCGATGTCACCATAAACAAAACAAAGCGTTATCACCGGTGTGGAAAGGCCCATACCAAATAATTAAGATAAACGGAAACCACACCGTCACTTTACAAATTCAACGAAAACATGTTCGTCATCATTATGACGAAATTAAACCCGCATTCTAATAATAGGTAATTTGCAAGTAATATACTTTTCTGAATCTATTTATTTTCAGATATTCGATGTCTGCTTACGCGGACCAATTCATCACGCAAATTGTAAACAGTCCAGGATTATATTTCGATCAGTTATTAGATGTAAGATTTACTAACGACCATTGGAATGTTATAACCTACGTAGACCTAAGCCATATCCAACCACACCTAGAAAATGTGGAATTATTATTCAATCAAGTTTCCAAATATTGTGACTCTGTGGCCTCATCTCAAGTAAAAACTGATTACCTAAATTCACTGAGTTCTTTAAAATCACAACATACCAATAACGTTCAAAAATTTTCGTCTATTTCGTATTTAGTGCAAGTTAACGAAATCAAACGTCCTAAACGTGGTTTAATTGATGCAGGGGGATCTCTGTTAAAAACCTTCTTTGGGACTTTAGATTCAGATGACGCGACTAAATTCACTAATGCTATAAATAAAGTACAGTCAGATGAAAAACAATTAACACTTTTAATGCGCGACATTATCCACGTAATTAAATCTACTATTTCTACTTTTAATAATACTATGTCCAAGGTTAAAGAAAATGAAAATCGTTTAAATGATAATCTAAACAAAATAGAGAAAACTTTCGCGAATATCTTAAATACTAATGACAAATTAGAAATCAAAACACAATTATCTTTGCTACTTAACTCTCTAGAAAGTATTATCATAACATTATCTTTCTTATCGGGGGGGTTGTTATAATATCTGATTACAACATGTTCAATATAAAGTAAACTGCTGACCAACCCCATTTGTTTACTTCGTTTCTAAGTAATGACGTAAATCAAAAGTCTCGTCAGCATTTCCGTTAGCACAGAAAAGCAGATCGGTTTGAAACCTCGTTGTGGACACATATCTATAACGTGTATTTTCTTATAATTAAATTACTATTTTCCAGTTCATTAAAAGTGTTCTTTTTTTAAAAAGTCTCCATCATCCCGCCCCGTAACAGTACCCATGACCCGGCCCAGGTGGTGTTTACAGGATTTTACTCCTGCCTCCCACAATCCCCCAAAATGAGAAGCGTAAGGTGGTATAAATTTAAACTCGATATTATCATTACTAAGATTATCAATAATTTGATGTGAATGCTCATTAAACATTAATTTAACTTCCTTCATAGCTCCAACAAAGGTTGTCCCGTTATCCGAGAAAATTTGTGCTGGCTTTCCACGACGGGATATAAACCTTTTAAGTGCTAATAGGTACTCTTGCAAAGAAAGTGTACTGACCAATTCAAGGTGTATAGCTCGCGTTATAAAACAAACAAATTACTACTACTATGTACCCCTTTTCAAGTTTAGCCCCCCTACCTTTGTGGTTAAGTATAGATATGGGGCCAGCATAATCGACCCCACAGCGAATAAAAGGAAAACCCGGTTCCAAACGCTCCGCAGGCAAGTTGCCCATGATTGGAGAAACGGTCTTTCCCTTTCGCGTGCAACGAACGCAATGATGAACCACCTTTCTGGCCAGATTTCTTCCCCCTAATGGCCACCAACTCTCACGCACAGTAGTAAGAAGCAGTTGGGGGCCAGCATGGAGAAGCTTATTATGGAAATGCTGAAACAATAATAATGTAAAACGGTGTTTACAGCACAATAAACTAGGGTGCTTTTTATTTATTTTATTTTCTGAATCGACAGAGGGTTGGGTTCAGTGCCCCGCATGTTCTCTATGGGCACACTGTAGTTGTGCCGGTGTCGAAGATGATGATGAAGATGTTAGATTTGTTTGCGAAAGGTGTGCCGTTGGCTAGTTAACTACTACAAGTTTTTTTATGCTTATGTTGCCATACATGGCATCTACTTGAGCTTAATAAATGAAAATAATTAATAAGCACTTTACTTGGGTAAAACATATTTTAAAATTGACTCCGTGACCGAACCCACAATAAAATTTAGACGAAGAATTCATTCGCGAACGAATTGCGCGCGCATATTGGCGACCGATCTCGCTCCGAGAGTTGCACACGCAGTTTTGATAGATGGCGTTACAGGTATCGGACATGCCAGCCGAGAGTTGCACACGCAGTTTTGGTAGATGGCGCTACAGGTATCGGACATGCCGGCCGAGAGTTGCACACGCAGTTTTGGTGGATGGACAATTACTATGTAGTAAAATAGAACCTGAAGAATATTATAATTGTAAAGATATTTTTAATTCCATCGAAGTTCTTTTAGAAACCAATTATGTAAAAGCACACTCGCTATCTCATATAATCTTTAAAGATGCTGCAAACCGGTTTAAAAGAGCTTTAGAATTTGGAGGAGAAATATTAAAGTTTTTCTTTGGAACATTAGATGCGGAAGATGCGCGCAATTATGACGCTGTGATTGACGCATGCGAGAAAAATGACAACGAGATATTTCGTCTCATGAAAGATAATATCCACATCGTTAAATCATCAATCAATTCATTTAATTCTACAATTACCAAATTGAATCAAAATAAGGTTAAATTGAACTCTCAAATAAACAAGCTTAATCAGATACTTTCCTTGGTAACTACAAATAATGACAAGGTCTACTATTAACCAAACTTAATAATCTTGTGAATATTGTAGAAGGTTCCTTACTCACTATATCTAACTTCCTAGACACTATTGTTAATGCTATTTTAATTTCTAAAGCTAACATATTACATCCGGAGGGATGGTATACTAGGCGATAATATGGAGATATTATCGCCTAGTAAACTATTCCACGACTTAAGCCTAAGAAGTAGTTCTATTAATAATAAACTAGATTTTCCTGTACCGTTAACGCTGGATAATATACACACTATTATAGATGTATCTAAACTAATTTCTTATTATTAAAACAACAGAATATTTTTCATATTACAAATACCTCTCATATACCCTATCAAATACGTAGTCTATAAAATCATTCCACTACCAACCCCACACGATAATACTAACCCTCATACCTTCGCCTTAATAACTCCTTCAAAATCATACATCGCCTTAACAGATGATAGATTACATTACAGCTTATTTGATAATTTGCAACAATGCTCAAATGTAAACAATGAACATATGATTTGTCCACTCGGAAGTGTTTATTCTAGTACAAATCCGTGTTGTGAAACCAAACTCCTGACTGAAGTGAACCTGTCGTTGCCTAGTGAGTGCAATTCTAAACTTATATACGGAGACATTGACATATGGCAAACGTTAAACGATAACAAGTGGATCTATGTGCAATCTAAGTTAAATAAGTTAACAGTGCAGTGCGATAAGAGTGACATGAAAGACCACCCGATTATCGGAACGGGTATCCTAAAACTTACGGATGATTGTGTAGCATTTTCTAAAACAATTAGATTAGAACCGTCTGTATCAACAAACTTTGTAATTACCGATCAACTAAAAGTCGATTTTGATATCACCCAAGATGACTGTTGTAAAAAGGATATTTTCAATAAGTCAAGACCTCTTTTATCTCCTTTATCTTTAAGCAGCAATCATCTCGATTCATTGAAACACTCCTACAATCAATTAGATGATTTGGAAAATGAACTTAACTAAATAAATAACGAATCTCACTTTGTCAAGTATAGCGGCTATTATTCATCCCTTGCTTGTATCATTCTTATATTCTTATTTATCTTGTATAAAATCTATGTAAAATGATTATCAAGACCAAACAGTCGCCAAAATCCCTGTTGTATCCAAATTCTTAATCAATGCAATACCCAAAGGGTGCTGAAAAATGAAACCAAATGTCATAACTCTATTGAATTGACAGAAATTTCAGAAAGCAATGGTTCTACTCAATCCATACCAGATAATTTGTCCAAACGTAATCTTAATTATTCTTAATTGTAAATCTTTATTTTGATCTTCTTTTCTTATTTGTCTTTGGTTTTAACTATACTTAATTTTATTGTTACTTCTAAATGTGTTTTACTATTGCCAATTATTGTTATAAGTTTAACATATTATTTTTCTTTTATATTACACTCTTAGAATTAGTTAGACCGAAAGTCATTAAGATCCTTTTGTAAAAAGTTTTGTCTTAACCTCCCATCGGAGTGACTTCGCATATCCTTAAGGATATTGCTTCGTTTTAAGGGGGGAAATGTTATAGTCCTAACAGTACGCAAGCAATGTTTAAGCGAAACTGATAATTTAAAGTAACAGTTATTTTTATGAATAGGTGCCTACCAGGCAGCGTGCGGTGCCTTTGACTAGGGATGTGATCGTTACATTTTAAAATAATATTGATCAAACTAAATATTTTTCGTATCGATTCAGTATTCCAAATTCTTGGGAATCGATTCAAAAATACATTTATTTTTTTTAATACACATAAGTTTAATTACAAAAACAGTTATGTTACACTGCGAGATAAATAACACAAGTCAATTGTGATAGATTTTAAATTCGATTACAATGTCAATAATAGTTTATTAGTGATAAATTATTTGCACATTTTGTTATATTAAAATCAGTTTTAAAAGAACTTCTCGTTTCTGTTTATACCAATAATGTATTTCAATGCTACGTCGTAAGTAATTAATGTGTTTAGGAACCGATATTTACTATTTAGAAAATCATTATTCAATCAGTCGCATTCGATTAAGAGGCGAATCGTTGCAATAAAAAACATTATTACGCAAAAAGATAGTACGTCACTATTTAGCCTAGCGTTGGTGCTAGCGGTAAATAAAGAAATGAATTGTTATGGCGGCATTCTTTGATACGGGCCGCTCGGAAGCCTTGTCGTCGTCGTCTAACGTGTTGTCAGTGTATTTGAAAGAGATAAATAAAATAAAAAATAAATATAAAAGGGGCCGCCAAAGGGTAAAACAGAATGCCGCCTAAAATATTGACGACCATTTGGTTGTGTGAAAGAGATAAGTGTAGTTTTGTTTGTTACTTCGCTTTCTTGTCCGATACTATTACCTACAGTAACTACAAATTTAGTTCACAGCCACTGGTCAGTGTATCGGTGCAATACGGTGACGACTTACCTACGCGTTATCGCTTCAAAGTGCATGAGTGGCGCCGCAGAACTTGTAATTTGCGAGATTCGCCACCGCGGGCGGCGCACGCAAGGGGTATTTGAGGTAAAAACTCGGTTATAAGTAGATTTATTAAAATTAACTAAATGATACAAACAATGCGTGTTTCATGAAGTAACCGGTTTATCAAAGGGCTGCCCCCAAACCCACTCTACCTACGCGGTCTGGTCGCACTGTCAGTCGAAACCCAGACATTGTATGTTACGGTTGTCTTTGTTCTCGGCGTTCTCGATTATTTTAAATATTTTTCGTGATAATTTGTCCTCGTGGGGTGAATTACGTCAAAATACCATTTTTGGATATGGAAGGTGAAGGGCATTGAAACAATGAAACAATGAATTAATTTTTGCAAATAGGCCATAAAACGGCACTTTTACACGTCAATTTATATGTAAAAAATAGATGAAGCCGGCATTTACTTTGTAATAAAATATATTACAATTAATGTCTCACCAAGTTTTGCCATTTAGAGTTAATTTGCAAAGTCCCTTTTTAAAATCAATTAAAACAATTTTTTTTTTAAAACATTAGTGTTTTTGTTTATGTGCCGGTCTTTGTCGTCCTACATTTTAAACATAGTAATAAAGTTTGATCCTTTGCCTTGCAGAAACTGAAATAAAATTGTCCCCCAACATACCCGTTTTTTTTTTAAATTATAATGTTAGTAGGTATAAGTTAAAAAAAAATTTTTGTTCTTTATTGTAGGTACTTCGGAAAAGATGAAAACTATCACCCGAATGGAATTATACGATATTCTGAAGGGGTTCAAAGGAAAAAAAATGAATGAAAAATTTACCATATTGGAAGATAGTCTTGTTCAGTTGACTTCATGTCCAGCAGAAGACAGAAATATTTTGTCTCATTCATTGAGACATTTCAAGACGAGTTTTAAGCAGAAATGGACAGCGGCTCGTTACACTGATGAACGATTTTTGAAACGTCTTAAAGCGTTAAAAATGGCTTAAAGCGTCACTGGAGCTCCCTTCATGGTCACACAACGCCGGTCGCCCAGTTAAACAATTCCAAGAATTAAATGAAACGAGCAAGCGACGGAGAACAAAAGTATTACGGGCTCAGGTACCTGTCGAAGAGTTGACTTTTGACGTGTGAGTCAGGGCACTTCCGGGAACAAAGACACATCGAAGATGATAAAAGAAATTACTTCAACGCCAACGAGAGCGAAGAAATACCGAAAAATAAGTTTTTTCTAAAAGGGATCCTGTAGTGATAAAATACACACCACGAGAAGCGTTGTCTTTATTTGTGGGAAGTAATTTTGCAAGAAGCTAGTGGACATTATTACAAGGTGAACGCAAAGAAATTTGCCCTTGTTATTCTCTATTATAAAAAGCAAAAAAGGAGTGCTACCCAGATGAACAAAAAATAACTGTTACCGAGACTGGCTTTAATGTGGATCTTCAAGCTTTGCTCGATCATACGGCTTTGCGCCTCATACAATATTTGAAGGAAGTGACGGATACGTTAACTGACTTTGAAAAGCAGCACCTGCTTTTGATATCAAAATGGGGATGAGATGGATACCACCAAACTCTATTTAAACAAAAATTTGAAAATACGATGTTTGCAATATTTTTATGAGCTCGCTTGATCCCGTTAGATTGGTTGTTTTATTTGAGGGTGATACAATTAAAATCATATGGCAGAACCCAGTTCCTTCTTCGGTGAGATTTTGCAGACTTATCAGAGCTCGTTTCGTTCACGAAACGAAAGATATCACTAAGGAAGAAATCGCTTATATTGAAAATCAAGCAAAAAATCTGAAAGAAACTGAAGAGAGCGAAATATCAGCGAAAATCAAACATACCTCTTACTCACAATGGTAGACGGGAAGGTCTGCAAATCCGTGACTGATACTGCATCAACCATGCGTTGGACAGACATCAAAAGATTTTAGCAAATTAAAGGAAAGTGCCATAAAAACCGAAGCCTTAAAGTTTGGGCTCTCAGTACTCCATGCCAGAATACAGTTTTTTGAGTCAGTGTTGCATGTGGCATATAAAGAACAATTGGCGAAGTGGCAAGCCCGTACGCCAGAAGAGAAAAAAGTAGTCCAAGAAACAAAAGAGAAAATACAAAAACGTTTCAATGAAGAAATGATGTACCTAAACCTGGCTTCGGAAATACGAATGATGGCAATACATCTAGGAGATTTTTCCAAAGTGCAGAATGCTCTTCCGGTATTACCGGCATCGATATAAATTTGATAAATAGATTTAAAGTGATACTTGAGGTGATGAAAATGAAAATGAAAATCTTTATTCGCAGAGACATGGTAAATACATAAGGTGGTAAAACAATATTTCGTCTTCAGTAGGCATGCGAAAATTAATAACACAAATAAATGTTTAAACTTAGTAAGTAGGTACAGATCTATTTTCTACAATTAATATACTCCTCTATCGTATAGAAGCACTTTTCGATAAGCCAAGCTTTTAACTTCTTTTTAAATCTTGCTTTAGGTAGCTCTCTAATCTCTTTAGGAATTTTGTTATATACAGGGTGTAAGGGACAGCCCTCCACAAATTAACAGGGTGCATTCAGCTCCTTATTCTGAATCATATTCCAGTGAAAATTCTTTCAGGAAAATTTTCAATTTCTTTTTCGTTTTTTCAGTTCTTACACCTCTATTTCAATGTATAATTACATTCTATGTATGAAGAATAACATTAATGTAAATAACACAGCTAAAACAAAAAAATACGCAATGGTTGTGTGAATTCTCTAAAGAACTACGCATGAAATCAGCTGTTCAATTTCTACCTAGCGCGAGTCGTTTGAACTCACCGCACCGCGGTCACGGCGCAGGCAGGTATACCTACGATCCCGTCCAACGTACAGAATAGCTGCGTCCCTTTCTGTCGATTGAACCAGTGTTGCCAACTTTTAACTTTTGTTACCTCTTCTACCTTTGTAAACGAAAATGTTAGAACTATCGAAATTTATCTAAAACTTGAAAACTCCTTTGCATTCATAATCACATTGATGAGATTTTCATTAATCAATTAATGAAAAACTTGTCGCGCACATAAATTGAATAAAAAATAAATAAAGATTAGTCTAGTTTTAATTTTAAAGCATTTACAAATACTACCTAATTTATTAATTGATTGTTCTTTTTAAGCGATTACTGGCTAGTTTTTAAACTCCTTACAGATTTACATGGCTTCACAATAGCCATGAATTGATAGTCGAGCCAGAAATTAAACACAATCTCCCTGGAATGGAAGCACAGCTTTCTATCACACTGCACTTTTATTATTCTAAATTAACTAAACAATGAAATTAGAATTAAATTGATTTAATCAATTCATTTCTCTACAAAAAATAACAGAATGATAAATTACGACCATGCATATTTTTTTTTATTTTTTACCCCGAAATTTTGTAATTTTCGTGTAATTGGCAACAACAGATTTATGTTTGTGTGTGTCTCATCACATGCAGTCGCCATTGTGCCTTGCTGCGATGTTACTGTTTGTGTACCGCGAGCGTGTGTCGGTACGGATCGCTCGCGCATTCGGCTTAAAAGTTTTGTTATAAGTAGTGTTGTTAAGTTTTATTAGTTATGTAGTGTGTGAAGTGTAGTGAAGTTTTGTTGTAGAAATTGTGCGAAATTACTACTTAGGTACGTTTAGCGCGCGTGATTATGGGGAGATGATAATGTGTTGTAGTAGTGTAGGTATCCTGACCGTCGGCATCCATCAGACTCCAGGATAATTACTGGTGACTATCAACGCTTGCTAGAAAATCAGCCCATTGTTCCCAGACAAAAAGGCGCCGGAAGACCAATACCTACGTGGATTTTGGAATTGGTTCGCTAACGTAACGAGACGCTACCACTTACCAGTGCTTTCCTATTTAAACGTAGTTTAGGTAGGTTTGGACCGAAACCGTGGCCAGCACGATCCCCAGACCTAACCCATTTGGACCCCTTTTTGTGGGGTTACGTAAAAGAAAAAGTGTTTGTGAGTGCGTGTGCAAGTGAGTACGAAATGAGAGACCGCATCACAAATGCTTTCCAGAGCCGGAAACCGGAGCGATTCTAAGGTACCTACGCATTTTTCTTTTTTTATCATTTATCAGTTACCATGTTATGATTGTTAGATTTTCTTTTGTTAGTAGTGCGGCTATCTTTTAAATAATAATTTATTGTTATTAAAACGTAACGCGAGCGCGATTATTAAATTGTCTTTTGTTAGTAATGCGGCTATCTTGTAAATAATAATTTATTGTTATTAAAACGTGGCGCGAGCGCGACCGTTTGTCCGAAAGGTAAGGTCGCGGCGCTGCCCATAGTGTAAAGTAATAATACTAAAAGCGCTGCCGTTCGCTGCGTGCGTTTGCGGTGGTAGCGATACATTGCGTGTAAGGTAATGAAACAAATCGGTTTAATTGGATTCCCATAACGTTCCTGAAATAATTTCATGTACCGGTCAACTTAAGACGATATACTGAATCCACCCTATCAGTTTGCGGAAGGCTGTCCCTTACACCCTGTATATATTAATTACCATCATTCCACTATTTTTCTTATGTAAAGTACTTCTACATTTTTCCATTCTTAATTTTGTAGGATCCCTCTGATTAAATTTGCAGTCTTCACTAACTTTGGGATAAAGTTGAGGATGGTTGCGAACAAACATACCTATCTCAGCTATATATAAGGATACCAGAGTAATGACACGTAGTTTTTTGAAAAGAGGTCTACAAGATTCTAAAGGGCCAACACCGCAAATAGCACGAATACACTTTTTTTGTACAATAAAAACTTTGTTTATGTCAGTAGAATTACCCCAGAGAACCAAACCATACCTTAAAATAGATTGTACATAACCATAATATGCTGTAAGGGCAGTGTGAGAATCGGCGCATTGTCTTAGTTTCTTTAGGGCATATACAAACCTATTTATTTAGCTTTTTACAGACAGCATCAATATGCAACTTCCAATTACAGTTTTCGTCCAAAATTAATCCCAAAAATTTAGCATTTGATTGTTTTGTTAACTGTTCTCCGTTAAACTCAAGCTTGATTTTTTGTGTCACTTGTTTATAATTAGAAAATTGTATGAAGTAAGTTTTTGACAGATTTATTTGTAGATTATTAACATTCAGCCAATCAAAAATCTTATTTAAAGTAGTAAGTACTGTTTCAGTGTGATTTTCTTTCCTATCATCTGGTATAATTATTGAAATATCGTCCGCAAAAAGTACGCATTTATGTTGGGTAACATTAGGTATATCATTAATATACAAGAGGAACAAAAGAGGCCCTAAAATGCTACCTTGGGGAACTCCTTCTATGTTTACCTTAAATTTAGATTTGTAAGTTGTCAAGACGAATTTTTTTTTCATATTTATAATTTCTACGCACTGTTTTCTATGAAGGGTTTTTCACAAAAACTACGCAACTAACAATTTTAAGGTTTTTTTTTAATGATGGCAATATGATCTGTGGAATAAGTTACACTAGACAGTTTAATTCTATTTTACAAAACCGGCATAATTAGCACGGAATCACACTGTAAAATAACACTTATTTAACAAAAACTACACAACTGCGTGTAAATTTTATGCAGAACCTGCCGTTGCCACATATTCGCACATGGGATGTTTTCTATGCCCGTCAATTATGGATGTATGTATTTGGTATACATGATATTGGAAAATAAAGTATGCATGAACTTATACCTCGAAACAGAAGGAAAAAAGGGCAATGTGATATCACATCTCTTTTATTAAAATATTTTAATGAACACAGTATTACCAATGAACATCTTATAATCTTCAGTGATGGTTGTCCTGGTCAAAATAAAAACTACCTCATGATAATTTTTTTATATGTAATAGTTCATGTATTTCGCTTGTTTAAATCTGTGAAATATGTCTTTCCTACACGTGGCCACTCTTACCTGCCAAATGACCAGGACTTTGCCAGTCCTGTGTGCCGTCCGAACAAAATTATTTTTGTATGGAATTAGTTACGTTCTTTAGCCAACATTCAGAAAAGTTAGGGTGGCCAACATTACAGCACGAACGTTCATAGCGAAAGTGATAAATCGACTGCCCCTAAGTAACTGAAATTTTAGGTTTTTTTTATTACTGCAAAACATCCCTCTTTTAGTATATTTTTACACTAAAAAGAAATTAAGCTTTAATATGAATATTTATTCATATTTTGTACTGGTATAAAATCGATAGTTAACAAATGATCCAGCGTTAGCGATCGAATGTTCACTATCGATACCGTACGCGGAGTCAAGAAGCGTGCGAGCAGCACGAAACTACCCATTCCGTTGCTATACACCGCGTCCCTCGCCCCGCCGGCCCGCGACTCGCTTCGCTCGTCGTTTTCAATCGTTTTGGGATTGTCGCGTGCGAAATGGTAAGGTACGTCAAAAGAAAGTGATGGGACCAATCTGCCACTTGTAAATTAAAATGTTATGAGCATTTCAACGAAGCGACTCGTCAAAAAATTCATTCAAGCTTTTGGCAATTGGCTGATCATTCTAAACAATGGGAATTCATTAATAAATTTTCAAAAAAGCTTAGCAAACGCCGTTTTACTACTGAAAGTACATCTGGAAGACACTTTACTACTCAATATTTTTTACCAATTTCTTCCGAATCTCAAAACCCACACTGCGAACATAGACGAGTTTGTCATAAAGCTTTTTTGAACACTTTGTCTATTACGGACCAATTTGTACGCACTGCTCATCAAAAATTAAATGAGGAAGGTATAACTTTACCAGATAACAGGGGAAAACATCCAAACCATGTAATTAAGATAGATTCCGATATGATAAAAAGTGTTTGTGACCACGTTTCAACCAGTTGAATCCCATTACACACGAAAAAATACCAGCAAACTTTATTTAGATAACAATTTGTCAATGAAAAAAATGTTTCCCTTGTATAAGAAGTGGGATAACCTTCATCTTTATAATAACGCCCAAACTTTACGCCAATATACCGATATTATTAATAAAAACATGAATATAGCATTCTTTGTGCCAAAAAAGGATTTATGCGACAAGTGTCATAGTTTTTCCAATGAAAAATCCCCAACTGATGAACAAATTAACGCTCATAATATACATATGGTAAATAAATCAACAGCTAGAGATTTTAAAAATAAAGATAAAATCCTTTCACAAAATTCACCGGAAATAGTATGTGCTACATTTGATTTTCAGAAAATTTTAAATTGTCCTCATGGTGACGTGGGCCTATTTTATTATAAACGGAAGCTATCACTGTATAATTTTACTTTGTTTGACCTTGGAAAAAAAGAAGGAACGTGCTATATGTGGACAGAGTGTACAGGAAAAAGAGGGGCGAATGAAGTAAGTAGTTGCTTACTTCAATTTGTTAAAAAAAAAGTAGAAGAAGGTGCTAAGGATTTTTTCTTTTGGTCTGATAACTGCGCGGGTCAAAACCGCAATCGAATAGTGTATTCCCTATACATGTACCTAGTTATGTGTAGCCAATCCTTTCCTCGTATAGTTACCATAAGCAAAGATCACGCCATGCCACCCAGCGGTTCCAAGTAACCACTAGACTTAAGTTCCTAATTGTTAATTCTCATAAAATTAATGTTTGCCAAAACAGTTAGAGAAATGTGATCGACAGATTGCTGTTGCTGGCCAACTGTGAGGTCCAGCCACAGACACACACATGTAAAAGCCCTCAAGTAGTATATAAGCTCATGTAACCTAGATTTAAGCGTTCAGATCAGTTCATTGTCATCTTAAAGCTCATGCTGAGCAGACGTGTATTAATTAAATAAATATTTTTTAATATAAATCTTGCGCGCTCTTATTTGACTGGCGCAGCCGGGTCGGATTAGCAAGTCGCGTACAAGTGATCGTTAACTAGACACGCGAATCGGTCGTAACGTAGTCCTCGTCGCATAGGCTTCAATCCGCAAAGAACCTACTAAATAAATTCGTCAAGAAGGCGCAACCTCAGCAGCAGCAGAACCAGAACCGGCATGGGATCGAGCAAACTGTGAGTAGACCCTTGATTCGCATTCTGTTCCATTCCCTGTCTGAACCTTACTAATTACCTACGTTTATTGGACTAGACATTGCCGATATTCGTCTCGTCTATTTATGGACAAAAATCGCCAAATTTAGACAATTGATCAATCGCTGATCTATTTTTAGAATAGTTCTAACAAATTGGACTTACATCGCCATTTTGTTAATTATATTAACGTTAATTATTTGCCTTAAGTTAAATTAATATTGTAAATCTAATAATACCAATATGAATATTCAACTAATACCAAAGGAAATCCAAAGCATCATCCCTAGATTTGATGGTGATGATAAGTTACTAAACCTTTTTATATCGAAATGTGAGTACGTTATTAGAAGTTTTCGAGGGGAAAACAACCCAGCACAACAAACCTATTTATTCCATTGTATAACAAGTAGATTGGTAGGAAAAGCTGCTGTATTAATAAGCGAACGCGAAAATGTTACCACATGGGAGGCATTAAAGGAACTCTTTGTCCAGCATTTCGGTGACCCCAGGTCAGAAGCTTGCTTAAGCATAGAGTTAGAAAACCTCAAGATCAAACAAGGCGAATCTTACATAGACTTTTGCCACCGCATACAAAATGTTAGGAGCTCTCTAATCTCAAAGGTGAATTTAATAACGGACGAAGGAATAAAGGCAGCAAAATATATAATATATAACAACACAGCTTTAAACGTTTTCCTGTACAATTTACCAGAGGATTTAATAAAGTTTGTGAGGTTAAATAAATGTGACAATTTAGAATCCGCATTAGGTATCGTAACAGAGGAAGTCAACTTTCAAACGCGGTATAACTCTCGCAATAAAAATAAAACCAACACTACTAGTGCAAACCCTAGTACACCTAATAATCCTAAACCTAACTTTACAGCACCGACCCAATACAAATTCGGAATTCCAACAAATAACCAAGGCTTTAGGCAGCAACACCCATTTAGACCCAATTTCATACCGAACCCTAACCTGGGTAACCAACGATTTGGTTTCCAACCTCAGGGAGTTAAACCACAGCCACAAAATCCGAATCCAAAACCCGGGATTCCTCATCAATCGCAGCAGCTTCCACAAACACTGAACAATTACAAACAATCAGGCTTCTTTAAACCCGGTAACCAACAATTTCGTTTTGGTATTAATAACCAACCGCCTAGACAAAACGCCGACGTATCTATGAGAACGGTACGAAATAATATGTTAGAAGAACCCATTGAATACGATTTTAACTTCGAGCAAGTTTGCACTTTCGATGAAAATAATGTATTACAGATTTTAGAAAACGATAATAATAATCAATTAAACTGCACGCAAAACGAAACGGAAAATGAAAATTTTCAAATAGAAGCCTCTGTACCAGACCAACAGAAGTAATACACCTCAACTATAGTGGCCTTAGGCTACCACACATCTATTTGCCAGAAATAGAAGCATTCTTTTTAATAGACACGGGTAGCTCGCGATCTTTTATTAACGAAGAACTAGCTGACCAGTACTTTCAGTACTATAAAGACTTTGAACCATTCGAAGTTATCAGTACCCACGGACGTAGTCAGCATAATGAAGTCGCATGCGTTCCTTTAACAGACACATTTAATACAGACACCCATCATAAGTTTTATATATACACCGTAGATCAACAATATAATGGTCTTATAGGCTCAGACTTACTAAAGAAATTAGAAGCTAACATAGATATGAAAAATCAGGTTTTAAGGACAAATACTACAGAAATACCTATTTTATATAACCCATCTTACCAAATAAAAGTACCACCTAGATCGGAAACACGCGTTAAGGTGCCTACTACGTTAGACAACGGCAATGCAATTTTAAATCGCCTCGAATTCTGCCCAGGAGTTCGTATGCCCGATGCGTTAGTTAACTGTGTAGACTCTTTAGCTCAAACAATTATTCAGAACACCACTGATACTGAAATGACTATAACATTTAAAAAACCATTTACTGTATACAATATGCACCAAGATTTACAAGATAGTTGCCTAATAAATAACTTACATGATACCTCAAACTTAAATAGATTATTAGATGAAAACTTAAATAAATTACGCCTTGACCACCTAAATACAGAAGAAAAACATCTAATATCAAACCTGTGTGCAGAATATAAAGATATCTTCCACTGTGAACACGTACCCTTGTCATTTACAAACCAAGTTAAACATAGAATCCGTACAAAAAATGAAGATCCTATTTACATTCGCCCATATAGACACCCAGTTAGCCAAAATCTAGAAATTCAGAAACAAGTCGATAAATTATTAGAAAACAAAGTAATAACGGAATCACACTCACCCTGGAGTGCCCCGGTACACCTAGTTCCAAAAAAAATGGATGCCTCGGGTGAACAAAAATTCCGAATGGTTATTGATTATAGGAGACTTAATGAAATAACAATTGATGATAAATATCCACTGCCCAACATAACAGACTTATTCGACAGACTAGGAAAAGCATCCTACTTTAGTACAATAGACTTAGCTAGTGGCTACCATCAATTGGAGGTAGAAAAGGAGGACCAACCAAAAACAGCATTCACAACCCAATCAGGTCATTACGAGTTTACTCGAATGCCCTTTGGTCTAAAGACAGCACCAGCTACGTTTCAACGAGCTATGGACAATGTGCTCCGCGGACTACAAGGCATACATTGTCTAGTATATTTAGATGACATAATAGTATATTCAACTAGCTTACAAGAACACATAGATAAACTCAGGAAAATATTTGACCGACTTAGAGAGACGAACCTTAAGGTCACGCTAGACAAATGTGAATTTCTAAAGAAAGAAGTTTTATATTTAGGTCACACTATAACAAAAGATGGTCTCAAACCAAATAACGATAAAATTAAAACTGTATTAAATTTCCCTCTGCCTAAAACACCAACGGAAATAAAAAGTTTTCTTGGATTAGTAGGCTATTACCGTAAATTTATTAAAGATTTCTCAAAAATAACACAACCATTAACTAATTGCCTTAAAAAGAAAAATAAAGTAACAATTACTAAAGAATACATAGATGCATTTGAAAAATGCAAAGAATTGCTTACCAATGCACCACTATTACAATTTCCCGATTTCGAAAAACCTTTTCTTTTAACTACAGATGCATCTAACTTCGCATTAGGAGCGGTTTTATCTCAAGGACCTATTGGTAGCGATAGACCAATAGCATTCGCTAGTAGAACGCTTAATGATGCCGAAACGCGCTATAGTGCTATTGAAAAGGAACTATTAGCAGTCGTTTGGGCCTGCAAACATTTTAGGCCTTACCTATACGGTAAGAAGTTCACTATACTAAGTGATCATAGACCACTGGTATGGTTAAACTCAATTAAAGAACCAGGAAGTAGACTCACCAGATGGAGACTTAGGCTTTCTGAATTCGACTACGAAATCAAATACAAACCAGGTAGACAAAACAGCAACGCAGATGCACTATCCAGAATAAAAGTCAATGCATTAGATGACGTGTCAATGATAGTCAATACTAACGATTCGAAAACAATTATCATATCATCAGATGAAAGCGACAATATTACCATTTCATCTAGAGATTCTAAGGCTAGACCTAGATCGCCTTACTCGATACCATCAGTAGGAAGCGAAACAGTCACAGCCTCGGAAAGAGCAGACTCTCCTTCCTTAGCAACAGTCCATTCAGAAGAAAATACCGATTCTTCTGGTATTCCCATATTAAAAGAAGCCATTGATACTAAACCAAATCAGATATTAGTATATACTTGGCATAAAAACGAGTATAGCGTTAAAGATTTATCCCGAGATAAGCAAAAGGTGTTCGAAGTACACTTACCTATCGATGACCCAGATTTAATTAAAGATTATTTAAAAGCTTATATTCGCCCAAAAGTTAAATATTACATTTATTTCGAAGATCAACGTCACCGTCAACAATTTTCAAAAGTAATTACAACCCTATTTAAAAAGGATGCAGTAAACATCTACGAATGTACTGAAAGAGTCGTTTACGTAGAAGATGAAAACGAACAACGAGAAATAGTACTAAAATACCACGTCGGGAAAACATGCCATCGTGGCATCAAAGAAACGGTAGCCCATTTGAAAAGAACATACTATTGGAATAACTTAGAACAAACCGTAGCCAGTATAATCAACTCTTGTGACCTTTGTAAGCAAATGAAGTACGATAGAAAACCATTAAAACCTGAATTACAGTTGACTCAAACACAAAATAGACCTTTTCAAGAAATATTCATAGATATGTTTTCAATAGAAGGAACATATTTCCTTACTATAATAGACGCATTCAGTAAGCTAGGACAAGCATTCGAAGTACCAAATAGATCCACACCAGAAGTTATAAGAGCACTAATAAAATACTTCTCTATATATGGTGTTCCTTTAAAAGTCAGTGCCGACCCAGGATCAGAATTTAATAATAACCTTTTAAAAGAAATGTTAGCTTTTTACAAAATAGATCTTCACATAGGGACGCCACATAACCCAAATTCTATGGGACTGGTAGAAAGATTTCACTCGACTATCATAGAAATTTATAGACTAGCTAAGTATGAGCGGAAGATAACTGACGCCGCATCTGTCATGACTTATGCTATCATGGCTTACAACCAATCTATTCATTCCACTACTGGCTTAACTCCATTTGAAGTAGCCTTCGGACATACCGACGCCTCAAGCGCTTTTGCGGTAGACTTTAATAAATATTACACCCAACAATTAGTAACCGATCATGTTAAGCGTACTAAATATCTATACAATTATCTATCGAATAAAATGTTACAATCCAAAGAAAAGATTAAAGAAAAACGCGGCGGAGAAAAACAATTCGATATAAAGATAGGTGACCAAGTTTATATGAAAGGAGTCAATACTAGACGTAGCAAGGATAAGCCTAGATACCAAAAGGCAACAGTCATAGATGAACTAAATAGGAATACGGTAACAGTTACTAATAAAAAATACCCATAAAAATAATAGACAAAGAAAATACCAGTTAAAGACATTAAGCGTCCTTCACAGGTTCGCCCTCGTGATAGCGATGCAAGCGACCCTGAGCCTGGCCCTTCAACTTCAAAGGATTGAAGATAATCCGGGAATTCTTCCCGTTAAAGAAGGACAAGCCTCGCTAAGCCTCTATAATTGGCACATAGTTAAGATCTTAGACTTAGATTTAGTTCATAAGAATTTAGATTACAACATACGAAAGTATTATGAAATATTTAGTTATATGAAAGAAAAATTAGACATTTACGTTTTAGATGGTAATCTCGTTGATGCTGAGTTGCAAACCCAATATATAATGAATATAACCATAGAACGATATAATCAATTAATTCCAACTATGAGAATAAGAAGGGGACTTATCAATCCTGTTGGATCTATAATTAAAGCTCTTACTGGAAACTTAGACAATGATGATGCAGTCAGATACGATAAATTGATAAGCAGTATGCAATCGAAACAAAATGTAATGATGAATAAAATTACTTTAGTTTCCGAGATGGTCGATACATTTGTTAACATTACCAACTCAACGAGAAACAACTTTATAATATTAGAAAAAACTATTAAGGAAATTGAAGAAATTTTGAATAACACCCAGTTCCAAAGGAGTAAGAGCCTTGTTTTAAATACATATAATATGTTAATTCATAACTTTCAAATATTATTAACCCGCTTAGATGAAGTAGAAACAGCAGTAGCATTTAGTAGAGTTAATGTATTGCATCAATCTATATTAAATACAACTGAACTATTTAACATTCTCATAGACATTGAGAAAACGGATAGGCTACCTTTTCCTGTGACTATTGAAAACTTAGTTAATATTGAACATTGTATTGATATCAAAGCTTATGTAAAAGGCAAACAAATAACTTTTATTATGTCAGTACCAACGGTCCAAGCAGATGTCTATAATTATTATACCTTACATCCTTTTCCTATGTACAATTCCCACCTTGACTTATCATTCATATTAACACCTAAACATTCCCATATCCTTGCGAAAGGGTCGAAAATAGTATCGCTCTCTCAGCCTTGCAGAGAAATAGACGAAGGAAAGTTCCTTTGTTACGACAGCAACGTATCTTCAGAAGAGGAAAGCAAATGCATTACAGATTTGATGACGTTCTCTATGAAGATAACATCGTGCCTGCCTCTACCAGTAAATGCATCTACGATTAAAGTAAAAGCCATACAACCAGACTCTTGGATAATTTTCGCAGGTTTCTCTACATTCTTAACAGAATACTGCGGCAACGACATGAGCCAACACGACATCATGGGCACCTACATCATAACCCTGAACAACGCCTGTGAAGTAAAACTTGGTACAACAACTTTAAGAAAACACCGTCTCCAGACAGGAGATGTTGAATTCCGCAGCTCACCAGCTATACACTTACCTAGCATCATGACACCAAAGGACACCGTGCCACGGAAAACTATCAGCCTAGACGAGATCAACTTAGAAAATCTACAGTTTCTATCACACGCCTTAAAAGACAACAGTGAAGTGATAAATAGTGAAGGGCATTTTGTGAATGTGCACAGTGTTAGTATAGGAACTATTGTAATTTACCTCATTTTACTTATTATGTTAATGATAGCTATGTATCGTTATAGACATGTATTAGTACGTAAGCCGAATCAAAATCATCAGCCTCGTGATGAACCTTCGGATGATGATTTTGCACTTACGGAGGGAGGAGTTATGTGTAGCCAATCCTTTCCTCGTATAGTTACCATAAGCAAAGATCACGCCATGCCACCCAGCGGTTCCAAGTAACCACTAGACTTAAGTTCCTAATTGTTAATTCTCATAAAATTAATGTTTGCCAAAACAGTTAGAGAAATGTGATCGACAGATTGCTGTTGCTGGCCAACTGTGAGGTCCAGCCACAGACACACACATGTAAAAGCCCTCAAGTAGTATATAAGCTCATGTAACCTAGATTTAAGCGTTCAGATCAGTTCATTGTCATCTTAAAGCTCATGCTGAGCAGACGTGTATTAATTAAATAAATATTTTTTAATATAAATCTTGCGCGCTCTTATTTGACTACCTAGCCAAGGAATATAAAATAAATATCACTCATCGATTTTTAGAACCGCCCTGGTTCTGGTCCTGGTTCAATACATAAAACGAGGGTGATAGCGTGCACGCTCTTATTGAGCGAGAATCTAAAGGGAAAATGATATATACTCCTGATCAATGGTTTGCCTTAGTACGTTGGTGTCAAACTAACGGAACCCCATACAATGTAGTAGAAATGACTCAAGATGACTTTTTTGATTTTAAAGGCTTACTGGATGATCGGAAATGGAAAAAAGACATAAGAAATGAAAATGTTAAATGGAATAGCATTAAAGAAATCAGTGTGTGTAAAGAAGAGCCAAATTCTTTAAATTTAAATATAACCTGACAGATAACGCTTCATGTTTAAACACCAAAATAGAAACGAGAAGTCGTGGAAGAAGGCTAAATGTTGAACTTAAAAGTCGTATACTCAACAACTGCCATTACCTGAAACTAAATATAAAGATTTGATTTATTTATGTAACACAGCAGCCATACCTAAAGAATATCATAGATATTTTCAAAGTTTAAAATATAGTTCGACCCAATCTGAAGACTCCGATGATTAGAATTGACTTTCAATTGTTTACTCGTTAATTTGATTTGCATTGAAGAATTTCGTTAAGTTAATTAATGACAATAAAGAAAAATAAGAATACTTTACAGAAGACTGATTAAGTTATGTTATTTACTTATTTTTTTTTTTTTTAATACATAAGAGGTTTATATTGTTTTTGTTCATAAAAAATAATTATTTCTTTGACTAAGACATAAGTCGGGTAGTTTAGGTAAAATTGTAAAACCGTACTCTTCTTGGTACTGATATGTTAAAATATGTTACCAAACTTTTATAAATTTTAAGTGAAAATAATTAAAATGTTTTGACAACAATGGCAATGTGATTCGTCAGAATTACCTAATTTAAGTATATTTTGATCTTATTATGCCAAATGGAACTTGGTCTGTGATTGTAATTTATGGTCTAATTAAACTTTCGTACTAAAACTCATCTTTATTTTATTTATGTTTAGTTTGGTACCTATTCATTAGTTCATTATTATATATTGCAAATTATATATTGCAAATTAAACAGTAATAAGGTTATTAATCTGGTTCACCAAAATATTCAAGGCTTTATGAGCAAAGAATTAGAAATTGAGTTATTTTTAAATTGTAATAATGTGGATATTTTGTGTATAACTGAACATTGGCTAAAACCTCATCAGCTCATGTTCAATTTTGGTAAGCACCAGATTGGTAGCTCATTCAGCAGAGTAAACGCTATACATGGTGGCTCACTTATACTGATAAGTAATCAGCTTAAATTCAAAGATCGCAAAGATATAGTTAGTTACTCTGTTGAGCGTACTGTTGAAATAGCCTGTGTGGAATTGGAGCGGTTTATTGTATTAAGCGTGTATAGACCACCTTCAGGTTTGTATGACTGTTTTGAAACAGTAATGGATGAAGTATTAAGTAAACTTACAAATTCAAAGAAATCCATCATTACATGTGGTGATTTTAATATAAATTTATTAGAAAAATGTAGTTTAAGCACAAAAATTGTAAGTTTATTTTCTTCATACAACCTTGCGAATTTGTTTCTGGAGCCAACTAGGATAACAGACACTAGTGCCACTTGCCTGGACAATATTTATACCGACATTGTGCCAGTTAACAAAGAAATAATTTCAGTACTTGATTCCGATCATTGTGGTCAGTTAATTTCTTTAACAAATGAAATAAATATAGTGTCAAAACAATTTATCACAGTTAATCCGAAGACTAAAAGACGCATTGAATTTTTCAAAGCTAAACTCAGCAACGAATTGCCTTTGTTGTTGAATTATAAGAATTCTAACACTTTATATGATAAGTTTTTTAAAATGTACCTAACAGAGTTTAAGTCTACTTTTACAGATAAAACTATTCCAGCTAATAACAATGTGTCTTTTGGTGATTGGGCAACCACTGGTATCTATAAGAGTAGAAATCGCCTCTATGAGCTCTATAATGAGCGGACATATATTAATACTGTTGAATTCAGTGAATATGTAAAAAACTATTCTAAATTATTTAAAAAAGTTTGCTCTATTGCAAAATCTCTATTCTTAAGCTCTAAGATAAAGAACAGTACCAATGTTATCAAAGACACTTGGAACATTATCAACAGTGAGGCAGGAAGGTCTAAAAAAAGAATTAGTCAACATAGTCTAGTAATTGATAATAAGTTAATAAAAGCGGATGTAGAAATTGCAACTGCTTTTGAACATTTCTTTTCCGACATTCCTGTATCCACTACAAAGTCACTGAATTCATCTCCCACTGTTGCAGAGTCTTTACTCAAAGAACATGTTGTAGCTTGCGATTCAGGGTTTTCCTTCAAACACATAGATAACAAAGACATTGTTAAAATCTTTAATACTTTGAATAACAAAAAGACTGCAGATCTATGGGGTAATTCTGTGTACATTACAAGCTCTGTAATAACTATTGTAGCACCTGTATTGGCTCAAATCTTTAATAACTGTATTGACTGTGGTGTGTTTCCTGATCTTATGAAATGTAGTAAAATAATTCCATTATTTAAATCAGGTAGTACTTCTGACCCCACTAACTTTAGACCTATTTCAGTACTACCTACGGTCAGTAAAATTTTTGAAAAAATCATTTTAGATCAAATGCAAAGATTTTTTAATAGAAATAAATTATTACATGCGAAGCAGTTCGGATTTACAAGGGGTCGTTCAACCACTGATGCCGGTGTTGAACTTCTTAATCATATTTACGACGCATGGGAGGACTCAAGCGACGCTTTGGGAATATTTTGTGATTTATCCAAGGCGTTCGATTGTGTGCTTCATGATACACTGATCAGGAAGCTTTCCCATTACGGAATTAGAGGTGCATCCCTGGACCTTCTTACCTCATACCTGAGTGATAGGGTTCAGAGAGTCGAAGTAAACGGAATGGTTTCTGCCGGGTCTGTTGTGAAGATGGGTGTTCCGCAGGGTTCTATTCTCGGCCCGTTTTTATTTCTTATCTATATTAATGACTTGCCTTACCTTGTAAGGGATAAAAACGAGATAGTGCTGTTTGCTGATGATACCTCACTATTATTCAAACTCAGACGACGACAATCATTAATTGACAATGTAAACAGTGCTCTCTCAGAAATAGTTCACTGGTTTGGTGTGAATAACTTATTACTAAACGAAACTAAAACTAAATGTATTAAATTCACAACACCAAATGTTAAACAGATAAAAACCAGTGTGCTTGTCAAGGGCGAGGAGTTGAGTCCTGTAGATACAACTGTCTTTTTAGGTATAACCCTGGACGCTAAGCTCCAGTGGGGCCCACATATAGATGGCTTGTCGAAGAAGCTCAGTTCTGCAGCATATGCCGTTAAAAAAATTAGAAATTTAACAGATATAGATACAGCGCGGTTAGTTTATTTTGGTTATTTCCACAGCATCATGTCATACGGTATTTTGTTGTGGGGGAATGCTGCTGACATCCAGTCTATTTTTGTTCTGCAGAAAAGGGCTATTCGATCAATCTATAATCTTAGTCCGAGGCATTCGCTCAGAGAATTATTTAAGGAATCTAAAATAATGACAGTTGCCTCTCAATATATTTATGAAAATGTAATTCACGCTCATAAAAACAAAAGCTTATTTAAGAAATATAGTGATATACATAATATCAACACGAGGGGGAAAAACAAATATGTTGTGCCTGCCTCCAGGCTTCAGAAAATAAGTAGTTCGTTTAGGTGTCAATGTATACGCTTTTACAATAAAATTCCTAGCGATATTCAAAATTTGAGCCTCAATAAATTTAAAAGTGTAATAAAGGCTAAACTTTGCTGCAAAGCATTTTATAAAATAAAAGACTACTTAGAGGATAGTCAGGCTTGGGAATGAGCCGCTGTAATGTCTGCACAGGTCATGTTGACATGTTTGTAACATAAGTTACACTTTTATATACAATTTGACATTACGTTTATTTTTTTTATACAATGACATGATCACCTATTGTGACATTTTTATTTTTTATTTGACATTTTTTTTTTATTTATTTGTTGACATTTTTATTATTTTATATTATTGTTAGTGTAAGGACCGTGTGAGACTTGTCGTGCTTTTTATCACCAGTCATCTGCGTTCTGACAGTTTGAGTACTTGCGCGACCCACCCAAATGTTCTTTTGATCGGTATTGTTCGTCGGACAACTCAACAGCACTAGCTATATGGTTGCAAACTGACACTTGCGTGCCTGTCTTCAGAACGGGTCCACTTAAACTGGTGTGGTTCTTTCCTCAAAAGACCACTACAGAATGAACTTGCACGGTTCTCTCACATTATGTTATTTTCTATTGTCTGGACTTGAAAAGAGACTGACCTCTGAGTTTGTTTCGGCATTTCTTCTCAGAGTAGTCAGATAGGAAATGCCGGCTTCATCTAGTTTTTCACATATAATTTGACGTGTAAAAGTGCCGTTTTAAGGCCTATTTGCAAAAATAAATTCATTGTTTCATTGTTTCATTATTTATAGGTACAGTATCGAAACCTAAAAATAAATTCCACGTACTTGATCGAATATGACAATTTCAATATTTTTTTGTTACTAAGCCCGACGTAACATATCGAAAGAGACACTTTCGACAGACTTTCCAAAAACTCTTCCATAGTATAGTATCGAAAGAGGCAGTTTCGATTTTTCTCATTATTTGATTACCGTAATAACGTATCGAAACTATCTTTTCTCACAAACTATCAATAAATTGAATGCATAGGTATTACATATATGTTAATTAATACAATTTTAGTATATATCTCAAATTAACTGCAGTTAGCTCAAAAGATGTAAATTTTATACGCAAAATAAACTTCAAAGTGCTCTGCTGTAAAGTTCCACTTTTCCATTTCGATATTATACGTAGGGGCAGTCGAAATATAAGCTGTGGTCAACACAATATGGCTGCTCCCGAGTAACTATGTTTGTGTTGTGATTTATTCTGTTGGTTTTTTTCCTTTTTCTCTAAGATTTTGGAATATAACTTATCAGAAGAATTTCTGTGATTGTGGATAACGTTGAGTCGAGCACCTGCTTCTCCGTTTCATCCTTTCATAGTTTTATCGAGATATTGACTCTGTTAGTGTAATTGACCCTTGTGAGATATTTGACTCTTCTATTTTTGTTATTATTGTTTAATCTCGTTATTAAGTGATTCTTAATTTGTGTGAATCACCGTGGGTAAAGGTCACAGAAGATGTGAAGTTTGCGGTATTAAGGAGGCCTGGCATACTGGAAACAAGTTGCTTTTTTCGAAGTTTCCACTGGATCAAAACCGGCAAGTATTTACATATTGCTAATGTAAATGTTATGATGCTATATCATTCAATTGATCGTTCATTACGGCCCTTCGGCCGTAGGTAAATCTAGAGATAAACTTAAGGATAATAAAAAACCAATCAAATACACCCCAAAGACAACCCACTGACCAAAATTTAGACGTGTAATTTAGACACATCAAATTACACCTTAATTTCTCTACTTTTGCATTTATGCCGCATTAAACAGTGCCTATAATGGCCATAATATCGGTTTAAAGATATTTATTCTCATAAAATGAGCACAAATACTTCAGCGAGCACATATGAGTTTATAAATAAATCATGCAGTTATACATCATGACTCTGTGAGTCGATTACATATATATAAAGAAGGGAAAAAACGAGAAACATACATTTCATGGTTCCAAAATAATTACACACATATCTAGTTATTAAATTATACATAAGCTTTAAAGTTTTTTTAAAGTGATTTGTACTTTTTATATTAATTAAATTGTCTGGCAATTTATTATATAACACCTTAACTTCTCTACTTTTGCATTAATTAACCATTCGTAGCCATAATTACAGACACAATTAAAAAGCCATTGTGTCTTGTGTAGATCTGCGTTCGGTTAAGTTAGATAAGCGGTTAAACAGTGCCTGTCATATCGCACCTTCGGTGCAACAGTCACGCATAGCCAAAACTGCAAAATCGAGCTAAGTATGCCAAATCGTCTCTGAACCATGCCTATACGTAGGGCAACAAAAACATCCGCGAAAGTGTCTCAAAATTCTACTAGATGGCGCAGGTGCCTTTGTGGTTATTGGCGGTTTTACCATTAGTTTTGGGCCGACAACGATTCATTGGACAGTAGTGCCCCTGCGCCCGCGAGTGTCTGACGTACGTTGGAGCTACAGCCACACAAAGGTAGTTATGACCATTTTTATTCTCACTTATTGGAACAACAAAAACATATCCATTCTTAAGACCTCAATTATTTTTTACAAATTAAAAAATTCTGGAGCTACAAAGGCATTTGTTATAAAAGCGTTTTTGTTGAGCCAACATTATTATATTTAACTACACAAATTGGAACTAGAAAGTGTTTTTTAGGTCCATTAATATTATTTTTTCAACTATTCTATTGGATCTACAAAGTCTTAAACTATAAAAATATTGTAAAGGTCCAATATTAGTATTTAGAACGTGGTAATAAAAAGACTTGTGACTTTTTAATTCCATTTTTTGTATCATAAGTACTAGTAGTCCAGTCAAAATAGACATTCCAGTTTGCATTAATTAATTAAATTGCAATCCCAACAAGCTGGATTTTTGTGCAGGTCTTGAATACGTCATTACAAATGATATGTCAAAAGTCCCCATCGATCCCGCTTGTGCGTTGTTTTTTATTCGAGGTCAAAGGTCACAAATTTGCGTTTTTTGCGTATATCTCTGAAACAACGAGAGCTATCGAAAAATGGTTCAGACAAAGTTTGTAGATCGTAAAATTGTCTACAAAAAATATTTTAACACTTTTTCTTGTACGATGCACTATTCTCGAATTATGGCTATTTTAAACATAGAAAATACGAATATACACTCATACGTGGCCAGTATGCATCATCGGGTTAACCATTTGAACAGATAATATTAGAATATAGTTTTATTTGCCCCATGCACACAAGTACGTGAAAAATATACAATTCTGAGTGAGTCATCGTCCGTCTCTAATTATATTGGGTGGTTGGCCTTGAGAAACATCTGCCTGCGACACTCCATTGTTCGGGTCGAAACCTGTCTATACCTGCTTTCCGAAGGACATAGCTCTAGTAAATGCAGTCAGTTTTGAACGGTTTTTCGTAGTGAATAGACGTGTTTGTGCATTATATTCTCTTTTTAAACAGTGCCATTACAAAATTTTGTAAAAATGTCAGAAGTTTGCTTTATTTGCAATGAATCTTTGACTGAAGGCGAAATTGTGGTTGTTGATCGTGGGCTAAAGACTTTAATGGATTCAAGTACTGAAAGGGGTGATGGGTTCAATGAATATTTGAAGGACAAAACATCTGTAACGATACATAAGCAGTGTCGTAAAACATACACCCGGAAGAGCAGCATCGCTGCAGCTAAAAGACAGCGTGAGGCGGAGATAGCTACCACATCTGGGATTAGTCCTCCTCGTACTAGAGTACGAGGTAATGAATCGTCTTTTTGTTTCAAGAAATACTGTTTGTTCTGTGGCAATGAAGCAGATAAAACGGCTGAAATGAAAAAAGCGCAGCATCTTTGACGAAGAGTGTCTCAAGTTTCAACCCTTGACTTCAAGAAAACCATCTTGAAGGAAGCTCAGACTCGTTCTGATGAGCTAGCAAAAAGTGTCATTGCCCGCATTCAGTATGAATATGACTTAGTTGCTGCTGAGGCTATGTACCACAGTGATTGTTACACTTCGTTTCTAAAACCCATTAGTGGAGGTAAAATCGGTCGTCCTGAAAGTGATTCTATTACTTCAGCGATGGAAGAAATATTTGCATTTATTGAAAATCATGATGATTGTCAATTTTCAATACAAGAATTGAAAGATATTTGCAAAGAACCATCGATCGATAATAGAACAATTAAGTCAAAACTCAAGTTAAAGTATGATAATAGAATCATTATAACTGAGAAATTGGGAAGTTCAACATTCATTTGCTTCATCGACAATCAGCATGACGTCCTCAGCAAAGCTTGGTATGAGAATAAAAAGCGAAATGAAAAGGAAGAGAGGTTGAGAATACTTGAAGCAGCTGCAGCAATCGTTCGAGAAGATATTCAGTCGATAGTGTTTGACACTGATAATTATCCTCCACCTACTCAGATGTTCGAAGATATCAATAGTGATATTCCAGAATCTTTGACTTACTTGTTAGAGCAAATAATTTTGAAAAATAAACGATGCAAATTGGAACACTTGAAATTAATATGTACAAATGTCAGCCACTGTATTATGGCTGCTGTTCGGCCTAGGTCTTTCAAATCACGGTTACAATTGGGTCTCTCAGTATTTTTTCATCGACGGTTTGGATCAAAACGTCTTATTCAAATTTTTTCATCTTTTGGTTTGTGTGCATCGTATAATGAAACTATGATGTATGAGGCAGCAGCAGTTCTTCATCGTCCACCTCATATTCTACCACCAGAAACTGGAACAATTATTCAATATGCTGCAGACAATGCTGACATTAATGTGCATACCCTAAACGGTCATAATATGCTCCACATAATGGGTATCATTCAAATTATAACTCCAAAAGCATCAGTTATAGCCGAAAAACCCATATCACGAGTAAACAGAGTCCTTTCAGCGAAAGATTTTGCAGCAAAAGCTCATATACCGATAAAAGTCTATCAAAATGATGGCGCAGTTGGGTATAGTAAAATAGTTGCACAAAATATTGATTATGAAAGTAGCTCAGCAGTATCTTTACTGAAAAAAGTTGATATTTTATGGTTATATGGGAAATGGAAAGATTTACTATTACCTGGTTGGAACGGTTACATTGAACGTTTAACGAGTAATATCATGGATTTTTCAAAGTCTCAAATTTTCTTTTTACCATTCATTCAGCAACCAGCAAGTAACTACAATACTATCTACACAACTTTACTCTGCGCTTTGGAAAATGCAAAACGTTATAATCACGATGTATGCATTATTACTTTTGATCAGCCTTTGTATGCAAAAGCTCGAGAAATCGTATCAGCAGCACCTGAAGGATCTGAGGTATCGAAGATCGTAGTAAGACTTGGAGGTCTCCATTTACTCATGTCTTTTTTTGGAGCAATTGGCCAAATTATGCAGGGAAGTGGCATAAAAGAGGTGCTCTCTTTGATTTATGCCACTAATTCATTAGACAAAATGTTGAATGGCCATGCTTATGCAAGAGCAGTTAGAGCACACACATTACTCCATCTCACTTTAGCAACAATAATATCAGAAGAACTTGTCATCGATGACGAGATGCATGCTAATCTACAAGATACTGTAGACCTTATAATGAATAACACAATTTCGTACGTTGATATTGAGAATGGCGATGAGATGGCTGAGGCATTACTTGAGCAGTTCAATCAAAAATTAAAGGAATATGAACAACGTGGACCAACTGCAAAATTGTGGACGCAATATTTTCACATGGTATCAATTGCTAAGGAGTTTATAAGAGCTGAACGTATGGGAGATTGGAAAGCTCATTTGAATAGCTTTCGAGAAATGCTTCCTTACTTCCACGCATCAGGACATTTTCCTTATGCCAAATCTGCACATTTATATCTACAAGATATGTTACAATTGGAAAACTTGATTGATGATCCTGAGGTTTTCGAGAGATTTACACGGGGATTTTTCACAATTAGACGTTCTGATAAATTGAGTTGTGGAACTTCAACGGATATGGTCATTGAGCAATCGATGATGAAGTCAATGAAAACAGATGGAGGTGTTGCTCGAGGAAGAAGTACGCAAGAGAGCGTCATAAGTAAATGGATTTATGGCATGCATGCAATGAATACTGTGTGTGAAAGATTGGAGGATTTAGCGGATGTAAGAATGGACACGACAGATCAGCATGTCGATGCAAGGGATTCCCGCGTAAAGAGAGATACTGGAGACATCAAGAAACTTCGTGAATGGTTTTCGTCACATGATCCTTTCCTGAATTGAACAAAATCATGTCCATTGCCAATGGAGTCGTCGGGGATGATAAAATCAATTGCCATAATGCTCGTGAAGTGGGTATTGCATCTATGAGTAAAATGATGGGCCAAACATTTAATAATATTAAATTGAAACGTGCTGATAAAGTACTACCTCTATTATCTATGAACAGTACCATGAAGATTCATGATGAGAAGGTACCAATAGATCCTGTATTATTATTTCAACGCATGAGTATTACGAAGACATTTCAAGATGAGCTTGAAAAATTCTTCGAGTACGAATTAGCCCCTTACCCTTTATCGCTCTTTGATGCAATTGGAATGCGTAAGACACAGAAGTCAGCCATTTATGATTGCTTTGAATGTGTGAACATTGATATCGAAAGTGCAAATGCTACCTACATCATCGATGGAGGATACCTGTTGCATCGTGTTGTGTGGGATCGAGAGAACACATTTGAGGATATTTTGGACAAATATCTTCAGTATGTTCGTAGACACTTTGGTCACAACGTTACTATAATATTTGACGGTTACACTGATTATACAAAAAATATCAAAGCTGCAGAACAACGTCGTCGAGCTAAACAAACATCTTCATCGTCTGATATCGTTTTTGATCGATCAATGACTGTTCCGACAAACCAACAGCAGTTTCTTGCTAATACTCACAATAAATCTCGTTTGATTTCGATGTTATGTGAAGAATTTGCAGCTGCCAATGTTGTTGTGAAACAAGCTCAAAATGACGCTGATGTCCTCATTATTGAAACCGCAATTGAACAATTCCATAGCACCAATCCAACTATCGTTGTTGGAGAAGATGTAGATTTGTTAATAATATTAACTGCACGAACACCTAGTGATAAGATCATTTACTTTTTAAAACCTGGGAGAGCTCAAGTTCAAACGAAAATATATTCTTCACAAAGTTTAACTGCATATCCAAAATGTCAGCCTCATATATTATTCCTTCATGCGATAACTGGCTGCGATACGACATCAGCAATTTTCAAAAGAGGCAACAATACAGTATTCAAATTGTTTGAAAAACGTGAAGACTTGATTGATAAAGCAAAAGTATTTACAAATATTAACTCGTCAGCAGATGTTATCCTCACCAATGGAATTCGTGTTCTCCTTGCTATGTATGGAGCTCCAAAAAAAATGGAATCGATAGACAAGTATAGATATTTGAGTTTTGTGAAAAATACAAAAAACAATAAGAGAGTGCAGTTATCTTGTCTCCCTCCAACATCTGCTTCTGCTAATCAACACTTGTTTCGTGTGTTCTACCAAGTGCAAGTGTGGCTAGGCAATGATCTAAATCCTGAAGATTGGGGCTGGAAATTGATGAATAATAGTTTGGAGCCAATCCAGACTTTACTGCCACCTGCTCCAGAAAAATTACTCCATACAATTTTTTGTAATTGCAAAAAAGGCTGCACAAACAATTAGGGGTGCAGAAAAGTTGGATTGTATTGTTCATCGGTATGTACCAATTGTCAAGGCCAATCTTGCACCAACATTGAATCAAATACAACAGATGAAGATTGTTTCGAAATTGATGAGGATATAACTGATATATCTCTCTTCTTGGAGCAGTCTACACAAATCGAGCAAGAAGAGGAAGAAGACAGTGATGAAGAAGAAATGAGTGACTATGAAGAATTTGATGTTGAATGATGATGTAATTTTCTTGATGTTAAAATTTTCATTAAATTTAAATAAAAAAAAAAATTCATCAATAAAATAGTGTTCCATTACATTCCCTCGATCAAAATATATTGTGGAGTATTCCTACTGGGGAAACCACGTTAAAAAAAAAGCGCCGTGTACACTACCTCAGAGGTGGTTCGGAAATGTGTGCATATAGTCGAAAATACGACTTTCCTGCGCTCTAAAGTCACGATATCTCGAAAGCGATGCTTTGTAGGAGAAAAATGTTGAGATATTTTTTGTAGACAATTTTACGAACTACAAACTTTGTCTGAATCTTTTTTCGATAGCTCTCGTTGTTTCAGAGATATACGCAAAAAACGCAAATTTGTGACCTTTGACCTCGAATAAAAAACAACGCACAAGCGGGATCGATGGGGACTTTTGACATATCATTTGTAATGACGTATTCAAGGCCTGCACAAAAATCCACCTTGTTGGGAATTAATGCAAACTGGAATCATAATTTAGTCTATTTTGACTGGACTATAGCTGTTAAGTTTAAAAACAAAATTGAGACTTTGTTACTCCGTAATCATTTACTTATTAATTGTTTTTTGATCAAAGTTGCACCTAAATGTATATCTTACATCTAGGTGCACATTGTTTTTATTTAAATGCTACTTTGATGAAGATAACGATGATCAGTAATGCTATTCTCTGACAGACTGTACGACGAGCTCGTCGCCGAAACTAGCTTGTCCTCAATGGATTTTCAACCTTATTCTTTTTTTTTTTTTACTTGTAATAAACCAGTGCTTGACTGCGATCCCACCTGATGTTAAGCAGTGATGCAATCGTTGATGGTAAGGCGCACTAGTTTATTCTCCAAAAGATAAAGTTGAAAATCCAATAAAGACAAACTGTCTCGAGGCCGAGGACCAAAACAGTTTGTTTTAAAAAAAATAGTTTCGGCTTTGCCGCGGCAATGTGTCTTTAGAGAAAAGCATTACTGTATTTTATCTACGGTATCTTACATGCATGACTAAAGCCACTTTGACACACCCTGGAACGAGAAACTTAATTGGAAGTTGGTATAATTCGTAATTTCTTTAATAGAGAGGCTGTTCAGTTAATCTATTTAATTAACCTTTCATACTATCCTTTCTACTGTGTTGTTTCTCACTTCAGGCGCGCGCCTCTGCATTATAAAAAAAAAACATTGTAAATCTACAAATAATTTACAAATATTTTTTTTTATTTCAGAGAGCAATGGGTTCCCGAAGTAAAAAAAATATTTCTATGGTGGTTCAAGACAATAATTTAAGGGAAAACAATACACTAGTTGAAACCTGGTGAGCGAACTTTCATCCGGAAGACCAAGACAATGATCATAATTCCAATTTAGAATCTTCTCGTTTTTTAATCAATAATATCTCCAGTACTTGTGATACCAAAAATGAACTGTCAGTTACTAAACTTAATGACAGGAGCACAATATGTGGTAATGACGTGGACACAGTTTTAATACCAGAAGTAAACGCTGATGCAATTTTACCAAATACTGTAATAGAGAATGTTACAACGAAAGATATTGATAATGTAGTCATTACTACAGATAGCGAAAGACTTAACCTTTCAGATAATGGAGAAATAGTTTCTTTCAATGTTGTTATCATAGATATAATGCCAGAAAACACTTCAGCAAAAAATATGCTAAGGCAAGACACCATCTCGAATGCCATTGAAATTAACCCAGATAATAATGAAGATTTTTCCGTGAGTGATGGATCTGAATATGAACCACCGCAAAAAAAGCGACAAAAGAAAGTTTTCCAGCCAATCCGTAGACAATCCAGCTCTAGCGGTGATTCCTCTAGCTCTAACACCGACTCCTCCAGCTCAAGTAGCGGATCATCCAGCTCAAGTTCATCTAGCTTTGGCAATCGTTCCAAGCACTCCAAATCTACATCTCGTTCCAAACGTGTTTCTAATTTGTCAATTGTACATCATAATGCAGCCTCTGAAAATATTCAACCAAATACTGAACAAGCAAGTATACAATACTTGCTTCAACAAAGTCTAAAAAAGGACCAAAAACCCAAGTCAATGGCAAAAAAAACCAGAGAAAGTATTTAAAAAATACTGGTCAAGCATATACGTCATCTAGAGGTAAAGCCATGCCAAAAAAAAGCATTCGTCCACCTTGTACGAGTACCTGCCGATTTTCTTGTTCAAATAAGTTTTCCACAGACGATAGGAATGTAATATTTAATACATACTGGGGTCTTAATTCTTTTCAAAGACAGCGTGACTTCCTTGCTTCTTGTGTAAAGCAAGTTGAACCTGAATTCCGTACTATCAAGATTCGAAAAGGTGGAGACATGAATAGAAAATGTAGAAAACCAAACACATCCTACTTTCTTGTAAATAAAGGTAGTGAAATAAGGGTTTGTAAAACGTTTCTATTGAATACATTGGCTATAAGTAATAAACCACTACGTACTGTAACTGAAAATAAATTTGCAAGCATAAGTGTAATTCCAACAGATAAACGCGGTAAGCACGGAAAACAGTCAAAGCTGGATGCTGAAATAATTCAATCTGTACGTGACCATATTAATTCGATCCCTAGGATGGAAAGCCACTACATCAGAGCCAATTCATCAAGAGAGTATATAGATGGAGGTTTGACTGTAGCTGAACTACACCGTAACTATAGTCAAAAACGTATTTCTGACAACAAGGAACCTGCAAATTACGACGCATACCATCGGATTTTCAATACCCAATTTAATATCAGCTTTTTTTTTCCTCGTAAAGACCAATGTGACGTATGTGAGGCCTTTAAGAATGCTGTAGATAAAGAACCGTTGAGGTCCAGCTATAATCTACATCAAGAGGAAAAGAGTCTTAGTAGAATAGAAAAAAAACAAGATGTAGACGAGTGTAAAAAGCCTGATAGCAATAGCATTGTGGCTATATTCGATCTTCAAGCCGTATTGCCTTGTCCTATAGGTCAATCGTCGGCATTTTTTTATAAAAGTAAACTTAATTGTTATAACTTCACAGTATCAGATATTAAGGATGAGAAAACATATTGTTTCTTTTGGCATGAGGGTCTGGGTAAACGAGGAGCCAATGAAATAGGTTCTTGTTTGTACAATTTTTTAAAAGAATGTTCTTCGACTAAACCAAATTCAGACGTAACTTTTTTCTCAGATAACTGTTGTGGCCAACAAAAAAACAAATTCATTCTTAGTTTGTATTATTATGCCGTTTCAACCTTGCCAATTAGATCGATAACACACAAGTTCTTAATTCGGGGACACACGCAAAATGAAGCAGATAGCGTCCACTCGGTAATAGAAAAAAGTATTCGTCGAGCAAAAAAATCTGGACCAATTTACACGCCAGATCAATATGTGACTCTAATCCGTAATGCCAAAAAGACCGGTAACAGTTTCACTGTTAATGAAATGAGTTTCAATAGTTTCTACGATTTAAAGTTACTTTCTAACTATATTAACTTGAACACCGGCAAGAATGTTGATGGCAAAACAATCAGAATTTCGGATGTTAAAGTCGTGAAATTCATTAAATATTCTGATACCTGGGTCGTTCTTCTTTTTTATCGACAATGACTTGTCTTCTCCGCAAAAAAAAATAATATTTTGCTCATAAATACTAAATTACTTAATTTTTTTATAAAAAAATACACTTGACACTGCAATAATTTTAATATCCTCAAAACTAGATTTTATTCATAATTGTTTTTTACAAAATCAGTGTGACATAGTATACAAAAAGCGTGACGGAGGTGTTATACATACTAATAAAGTGTGTCCCTCTATGACTAGTAATGTAAACAAAGTGCTCTCGTAAAAAAAAACACATTTAAAAGTTTCTATCCAAGAACATTTACTGAACTACTTAACCTTTTTTATTACATTAATAAGAAGAAATAATTTTTAATGTTTATATTATTAAATAAAAAAATATTTTATTGGCTGTCTCCCGATGTTATGATTTTAGTTGCTACCTTCTGTCACTCATTTTATGGTACAAAATAGTGTGCGTTAGTAACTTTGACCTTGGTCACTATGTTCGAGAATAGTAAAAAAATAAAAAGACAATGGCAGATTAGAAATAAAAAGAGAAGAGAAAGACAGAAAACTTTGCAGAACGTTTTGATGAACACTCCGGCTTCTACACCGTCTCCTTCAAGTCCCAGACTACTTCCATTAAGTCCCAGATCTCTTTCACTGACCCCAACCTCGTCTGTTGCCAGTAGCAGGGGAAGAAAACAAGTGCGGCGAGATAGATCACGCCTTTATAGACAAAATATTCAACTTCAAAACCAAACACAAGAATTACTAAGAAAAGTACAGAAATACAAGAAAAGACTTCAGCGACTGAAAAAGAAACGAAATAAAGTGCTTACAACAACAACTCATAGTGAAAAAGAAAATGAACATGGCAAAGAAGAATACAGAAAATATACTATCTTATCAAATACCATTAAGAAACATTACAAGAACACAAAAGACCACAAAACAAAACGCTATTTTAAAAGTATACTTGAAGACCCAGCAATTCTACGTTCCGGACAAAAACTTCAACCGGCAATGGAAACCATTGGAATCAGGAGAGTGACAAAGTATAGTTCCATCTTGCCAAAAAATACTACATTAAAACAAAAAATTCATGATTTTTATCTCAGGGATGATGTGTCACGGGCCACATGGAAAAAAAGAGACAGTCACTTATCAAAAAAGGAAGATGCAGAAAAGAATTTTGTTGGATACTAAGAAAAATCTCTATAAGTCATTTCTAAAAGAGGACCCCAACGTTAAATGTCACTACAGTTATTTTGCAAAATTTAAGCCGTTTTATGTCGTACCACCTTCAGTTGACAGCCGAGAAACCTGTATGTGCAAGGTACACGCAAACATTGCATTCATGAGAGTTATTTTGCATAAATATAAAGTTATCAAGACAAATGACATTAACCAGATAATCTTAAAAACTGTTTGCGATATAAATTCATTACCATGTATGAAAGGGAAATGCGAAAATTGTAAAGCAAAAAAGCTCAATTATGATACAACGACGATCGCAAAAGAAACAGTTTTGGAATTACCACAATGGGTCAGAATCACAGATATTGTCGAGAAAAATGGAAGAAAAGTTAAAATCAGCAAGAACATAAAACAAATACAAAAAATCACTGTCGAAGATTTGATTAAAAAATTTGAAGATGAGTTAAAAGATTTTAAATCCCACATATTTAATATTAAAAATCAATATAAATCATACCGACAATGTATTGATGGATTGGCAGAAACCGAAATTGCTTTACATATTGATTTTAGCGAAAACTATGCCTGTAAGTACCATGAAGAAATCCAGTCAGTGCATTTTGGAGGATCTCGAAACCAAGTAACTTTGCATACAGCAGTATTATATCACTTGACTTTTAATAAGGATAAAAATATAACTTCCTTTTGTACTGTGTCTTCTGATCTTCAACATGGCCCTGCCGCTATATGGGCTCACCTCCATCCAATTCTCGATTACGTTCAAAAGGAACTGTCTCATATTAAGACGATCCACATTTTTTCAGACGGGCCAGCGACGCAATATAAACAAAAAATAAATTTTTATCTCATTGCCACGAGATTTTTTGAAGAATACGGATTTGATGACTTGGCATGGAATTTTTTTGAATCTGGCCACGGCATGGGTGCGGCTGACGGCATAGGGGGGTGTATTAAACGTTTAGCTGATCATTTTGTCGCCAGCGGACACGATATTGTTGACGCATCACAATTCTTCGATGCAGTCAACAATCGCAGTAAGATAAAGGTCTTTTTTGTCGGTAGAGATGATATCGCACAGATTTTGGTGACAATCCCACAAGGAATTCCTCCATTAAAAGGAACTATGCAAGTCCATCAATTGCTTGCTCAGCAGCCTGGAATGTTGAGCTACCGAATGTTAAGTTGTTTTTGCGGAAAATTTTGTGATTGTTACAATTTAAAGACTTACTGCCCATTGCCGAAACGTGAGGCAGAAGTTGACATTTCAACCTCGGATAGAGAAGAACCACTGACTGATATAACTAATATAATTGGTTCTACTGAGGGATTTTATAAGACTGTGTATACCTCTACTTCAGAAGACGAAGATGACCAGCCTCTTCTTAATTTGAGAACATCTGTAGATACAAAACCAGGTACATCACTCGATCTATTAGGGGATAAGATCCATCCATCATTAATAAAAAATGGAACACATCTTTTAGTCAAAGTACTAAGTGAAAGAAAAATTGAGTACACTTACTTAGGAGTAGCAAAAAGTGGAGTGGATGAAGATGGAGATGTTCGAGTGATGTTTTATAAATCTGTTGATGATACTGGAAAATTGTTTAAATTGGTAGAGACTGATGTGTCAGATGTGATGTATGAAAATTTGTTACAAATTATTCCACCTCCTAAGATAATTAAAAGAGGAAAACGCGTGTTTTACGAATACGATCAACCAATAGAAGTTTTTGAAAAGTAGAGTTAGTGATAAGATATTGTTAGACTAAATTAATATCTACCAAAGAATGAACACCAATCATCAAGACTTGTAGTAACATTTTAAGTATATACTATGTTTGTTATTGTTTTCTATAATTAAAAATTGTACTAAGGTTAGTTTTGTTCGGCGGACGTAAACATTGTTTACCACTCCGTCACTTCATTTCTGTCACAATTTTGTCCCCCTTAAAATTTTAGTTCAAAGTAAGTTATGAACCACTTTATTGTTAGTATTTACAAAAGTAACGTTTTCTAGTATTATATGGTAAACAATAAAGGTGTTCACTAGATTTTTAAGCGACTTTATTGGGCGACTTTCATAATATTAAAAAGTTTTATCTCTTATGAAGCAAAAATGTGACGGAGTGGTATTGGATAATTTAAAAAAATGATTATTTAAAAAAATCCGTCCTATGGAGCTAGATGATAGTAAATGTTTATATTCTTGATAAGAAATTAATAAGAAACTGACGTTCTGATTTAAAATGAGACGTAAAAAAAATAAATACTTTTGTGACTGAGGTGTTATTTTTTTCATGCCATTCCTACGAAATTTGAAATGAAACGAAAATTACATGTAATACTTCGCTGCATTATATGTTTTTGTAATCTACAATAATGAGGCAATAATTTAAATTAAATTTCACTAAATAAATCACAAGTTTATTTTTTTATCAAATATAAAAATTTACCGGTCAGATTGTCGATAAAAAAGAAGAACGACCCACCTATTTGTACAAAACCACGTATAAAACTGAACATTGGAACAAAGCTAAAATTAAAATTAGTCGTGCACGCAAAAAAAATATCGCAGATATTAATTTGAGTTATTATTAATTTGAGTTAAATAATGTTTTTGATAATTTAATAAAAAAAAAAAAAAAAAAAAAAGAGTACGGCTTATAGCTCTAAGTTGCCTATTGCGAACAATAAAAAGCAAGATATTCGACAACTAATAGCTGCTAATATAGTTCCAAAATATTATGAAAACACGTTTAACAGTTTATTTGATTAATTATTTACAAAAGCTTAAATATAATTAAAATAAAAACTAAAATAAGAAAAAGTATTAAACATTGCAAAAGTGCGTTTTTTACTGGATACTTACAATTTTTTGATATGTATATTTTTTATTATAAATAATAATTAAAAACACAAAAATAATAAATAAATAACAAAAAAAAATAATAATAAGAAGACCGTTATATTTTACTACTTATGTTTCATTATCGTTTGCTGTCTGCTAAAATGACAACAAAAAGTAAAGTCAATTATGGTGGGCCTTTTTGATGAACATTATTTCCAATTATTTGTTTTTATATTTGATTTTTCTAAGTTTTTTTTTGTTTATACTTAAGTTTAAAGATTATTATTAAACCATTTATAAGACTTATTAAAAGACTGTTAGTAAGTTCCTAAGCTCTAAAGACTGAGTATTATCTAAGTTTGCTTTTCCTAGAATTTGATTACAACTCAAAGTATGAAAATGATGCCAAATAATGTTGTAGTTATAAGAATTTAATTGTTTTGAGTTACCTTTTTATTAATAGTTGATTTTTCAAGAAGAAAATATACGATTATGTTTGATTACGACACTTTATTTCATTTAAAACCTTATCCTAAATAATATAGCTTAAGTCATAAAACTAAATAATTCCTGGTGCAACAAAGTCACAATTCAGGACACATTTTTTTATTATGTCTTTTATTAGGATTTTTTTGGTAATTTAATATAAGATTTTTACGTAAAACTATAGCAAACAAAATAAACAATTAATTTTATAAAAAATTTAAACCTACTATAAATAGCTATCCAGAAATACGGAAATAAATGCAAAAAAAAATATTAAAAGTCTTCTCCTGTAAAATAAAAAATGAGCTGTTGTGACTTTGTTGCACCGAAGGTGCGATATGTTGAGAAAAATAAAGATTTATGATTATTTGTGCCTATAAGTCACTATTATTTTGTAATCTAATATAATCTTAGTAGGTAGACTGTTAAATACATGGTTCAGAGAAGACTCCCTCATCCATGTATGTAAAGCTCAATCTCTTGTATCTCTATTAATGTTCTTGTTCATAAAAATATGCATGAACATTCTTGTCTTTGTGATCTGGTTTTACCCTTAGTCCTTGGAGGAACAATGCTGAACATTATGTATTATCTACCGTGTGATCATTTTGTAAATAAATATGAAATATTTACAGTATGAAATAAATACACAGTCTAATATAGATAATAATGTTATAACTAAATAACTTTTTGTTTTGTATCTTTCAGCTGTCGAGAGTGGCTAAAAGTAGTTGGTAATGAAGAGTTAGTGCATCTACCAATAGAAAAACTGCATGAGCAGCGAAATGTTTGTGCTATACATTTTGCAAAAAAAGATTTCAACAAAAAAGGCAATCGTCTGAAAAGAAATGCAGTACCAACATTAAATTTGAAGGTTTTCCCTCTAACTGATGCACAATTGGCAGAATTTCCACAATATATGTACAGACATTTTGAGTCAAAAGGTAACTTTATTAAGCACCATAATTTATCTCTTTTACTATAATAATAGAACACTGTTTATGTCATCTATAAAGTAGTTATATATTATGACTGCCTCTTTAGAATAGTTGTCGGAAACACTACTGCTAAAAATGACAAGTTGAGTTTCATTCCTAGGTCAGCCCAAAGCCTGGATTTGTGCCTGGTCAATGGCAATTAGCAACACAAGTTACATGGGACTTTTAAAAAATTGGCTTTGAAATAAATGTGGGTGTACCATATATATACTTTTAGCTAACCTTTTGGAAAAAAAGGCGTAATGTTATCTAATTATTAAAAAAAATACAAGTTAGGTTAGGATTTATCTTAAGTACACTCAAGATTTATCTTAATCCTAAAATCCTAACCTAACTTGTATAAATCCTAAATAAGAATACCTTGTATTTTTTTTAATATATATTTTTTTATGTTTACATGCACCTTAACTGATAATATTAAGGTTATTAAATAAGGCTTAGGAAAAAAGTGCTTAGGCAAGAACTCTTAAGAAAGATTAACAGCCGGTTTTCGAAAGCCCGATCAATGTTAAAATCAATTTAATCTTGTCCTTGTCAAGTCATGACATTTAGTCAACCAATCAGATGACTTGACAAGAGATTTGACACCTAGTTAGTTGATTTTAACATTGATTGGGCTTTCGGAAACCGGGCATAAGACTTTTATTCATTTATTCTCTGCAGCAAATATTGGAAGCACACCCAAAACATTTGTAAGTGCTTAAAATTGAGTTATTTTGTGTTCTAGAATCTTATCCACCAACTACTGACCAGAAAGAAAATATCCAGGAAGGAGGACCAGATTGCATGATTGTATGTGATTAATAATACCTCTACATTTAAAAATAATGTAATCAGACTCTATTATCATAAAAGATTTTTTTTTATTTGTTATAAATTAGTGCAGCAGTGATGCAATCATTGGTGGTAAAGCGCACTAATTCATTAAGAGCTGTTAATATGATCTGAGGAGGGAAAATTAAATTAGGATAAACGAAATGTTAGATCATTTCCAACCTCCGCATTGCTATTCAACGTGGCAATGCTGCCTCCGTCCTGGACACTGTTACCGTTGACGGCGATGAGGATGAGTTTTTTGATGCCCAATGAGTAATTTTTTGCTTGCCTTGTTGTATATATTCTAATTAGTTAAGTATTTTAAACAGTTAAATAAATTGAACCCTATAAAGGTAAATTTTGTATGTATAAGTATGTATGTGTATATTTGTTAGTCCTTCACACAACACAAACATGTCATTAAAATGTTTACTTATCAAATTATATTTTAATGAATAAAAAGTTAAGATACTTCTATTAACAAAAATGAAACAATTAGTGATCCTTGAATATTTGGTGGTTCCAAACTAGTTTTTAAACATGATTTGTTCTTGTATTTTTCAGATATTTTGCCTGAATCAGTGCCATCTACGAGCCAACAACTAAGACATATCCTTATGGAACAGTGTCTACTGGTATTAACACAGCAGTAATTGAACATTTAAAAAAGCTTTCTGTCAAGAAAGATATGAAAGACAAATTCTGTGGGTTGGTATTTGATGAAATTGCCTTGAAACGGCGTCTTTTCTTAGATGTCAGCACTGACAAAGTTGAAGGCTTTGAGGACTTCTGCTTAGAAGCAGGATGCGGGTCTCAACTAGCTGATCATGCATTAGTATTTATGTTGCAGGGTATAAGAGCAAAGTTTAAGCAACCTGTGGCTTTTTATTTTGTCAAGGGAACAGTTTCGTCCCAAAAACTGGCAGTCTTAATAAAAGAAATTATTACGGTTATTGAAAGTACCGGTTTTAATATTTTAACCACAATTTGTGATCAGGGCCCTACAAATATGGAAGCCTTGAAATTATTAAAGTCTGGTCTTTACAATTTAATTTAAATAATAACTATTTTAATTTATCAAACAAAAAAGTTTATATAATATATGATGTACCCCATCTCTTTAAGTCTATAAGAAATAATTTCCACAACTACGGGGAAATGTCTATATGTGGAATAAAGGCTAAATGGAATCATTTGATACAAGCCGAGGAAAAAAATAGAAATCTCCTATAACCTTAGCAAAATAACTCAAATGCATGTGCAGCCAAAATATAGAGCAAAAATGAAAGTAAAATATGCCACTCAAATTTTGAGTACCACAGTAGCTGCAGTTGCAAAGCTGATGGCACAGTCAGAACGTGACCCAATAAAATTGGAAGAGATGATGCAGACCGGCACAATATTACATGACCTCGACCGACTTTTTGATAAAACCAATGGTCCGTCATGCCCAGCTGATGTCAAAAAGGGGCGCCGGGAAAATGTATCCATGAAGACAGACCATGTGGACGCTTGGGTTGAATACCGGGCTAAATTGGAAACCGTAGTTTTCAAAAACTCCAAAGGGATCAAAGCCAAGAATGTGCGGTGTATTGAAGGCTATATAACTACATTAAAATCATTGCGCGATATTTGGGCGGAGTTGAGCGCATGCGGTTTCCAATATTTAAATTTGAGACAGCTGAACCAAGATGCTCTGGAAAATTTATTTGGAATAATAAGACAGCACAGCCCTACAACTCGAAACCCGACTTGCTATTCTTTTATAGCAGCCCTTAAAACGGCAATTATTTCAGGGATGACAGCTCCACTCAATAGGGGGTCAAAGTATGAAAAAGATTTTAAAAATCTTTTAACAGATTTTCACAATGAAGTTTTTGAAGACCCAGATAAAAAGGAGCTGTTCCCAAAGCAAGTCGAGTTGGCCGAATCTTTTACTCCAAGCACCAGTCAGGAAATTCCTGTGCTAAGCATCCCAGAGGAGTTTGAGACTATGGAATCAAATTTAGCAGAAATCGAGCAACAACCCATTGTCTATATTAGTGGGTACATAGTGTCAATTATATAAAAAAAATATAAATGTGACGTTTGTTTAAAATGTTTAAAGGTTGACGATCCTATTTATAGTTATATAAAATTAAGAGAATGGTGGCCAGAGAAGTTATCTCTTACATATCCCACCAAAAACCTGTGTAGGTTGGTCGAGGCAGCTTGTAAAATATTTGAAAATGAAGTCTTGCCATGTCTGCATTCAATAAATATTTGTCAACTGACGACTACCGTATTTACCGCCAACTGCAATACTAATTTTATAACTTGTGAAGAGCACAGTAATAAAATAAAAAATGCAATATTTAATCGACTGGCTCTTCTGTTAATCAGAAGGCAATGCCAGCGCATCAACCAAAATATAGTTGTAGAAGAAGAAACTGTTACTGACTACAACAAAAGAGCTCAACAACAAGGCATTGGAAAATAAGATGCACAATATAAATATAAAGATCTAACTGTAATTTTCTATTTTTATAACTAAGGTTTGCCAGTGTTGTATAGAAACATTTTGGAACAGATTTTATCTATGTGTAACTTCCATTAGATCTGACTACTGAATGACATCCTAAGAAAACTATATTAACGGATAGTACCATTTTATTGTTATTGTATGAGTAAATGTCTCACACAATAACAATAAAATGTTATATTTGTAATTGTATTGTTTTCTATTGTCATCATCATCAGCTTTATAAAGTTCTCACTGCTGGGACTCTACTTTCCTCTCTAGGAAAGGGTTTTGATCTTATAAGTTTTTAAGTTAATACTACTCACCGTTGTATATACCTATATTTAAACGATTTTATTCAAATTTAGGGTAGACGGTACTTATATTGGCACCCCCCTAGTGATTGGCACTTTCTTAAATTAAACTGAATATTAAGAATAATATTTTCTGTTTGTGCTTTGGCAATACAAAAATTGGTAGAAAATACAATTCTTTATACTGGCAACTCTTCGTTTTGTCTCAAACGTCAACCATCTTTCTTTAACAGCTGTTTCAAAAATGTGTTGCGTTGAGTCTGCTATAAATTTAAGAAAAGTTAAGGTTTAGTGGCTAGATTTTGATGCAAAAAAGTTATTTTGAGGTAAGTCTGGATGCAAGTTTTTATTTATCCATAATAAATAGTTATTTCAAGGTTTTTTTAATGTTTTTTAGCTTTTCCAAATAAAAGAAACAGTTTTATTAGCAATACCAATAAATGTTTTTTTTTTTGTTTGGCATGGGTGCCAATCACTGGTTCACCCTTGTTTGGTCGAACAATGTTTCGTCGAAAATCACTTCGGCGAATTTTAGTTGCAATAAAGTCATTTCGTAGAATTATTCATTTGACCGAATAATTCATTGGTAAATTTTTATTTAGCATAATTATTTATTTGAACTAATTTCATTTGAACAAATTTCATTTCACCGAATTTTCAAATGCACTAATTTTATTTAAACTAATGTTTCACTAGACTAATAATGATTTAGTCGAAAGATCGTATCGAATATTTAGTTCATTAATAATTCGTTTCTTTTCATCGTCTATAAACTAACATTGTTCCTTCACCTATCGAATTAACGCGCGCGCCGTACTTCTAACGCCATCTAGTAGATGTAAGTGGAACAATATTGAGATTTACTATAATTGTAAATATGAAGGTATTACCAAGAAAAATGCATCATGCAGGTTGTCATTGTCATGCACTAGAACGATTTGTGTCTCATCATAAGTCATAACTAAGTAAACATTGTTTATTTATTTTTTTAATTGTTTAGTCGAGGTAATTAAAATTTTTTCGAAATGTGCAGCATATTCCTTAGCAAGAGAGGTGGTATGAAGCTAAATATAGATAGGTTTTCGTTCAACAAAAATAAGGAAGTGGTGAATAAGTACTATTGGTCCTGTGAACAACGAAACATGGATAAGTGTTCGTCGCGTGCTATAACTATACGCGACACAGATAATGATCAACATACATAAGCCACGGCGAACATAATCACGAACCCAGTGCATGTAAATTACTAACTTCAAGTGTAATACGTGAATTAAAAGAAGAATCACTTAAGAACAACCGTTTAAAACCATGTCAGATTTTGCAAACAGTCTTAAAAAGTACAGATTCAGATATTGCGTCACAGTTACCAACGACCAGTGCGTTAAAGCAAATAATTTACAGAGAAAAGCGTAAAAATAAGCCTGTGTTTGTTGAACCAAAAGATATATATTTTGATATTAACAATGATTATCTTAAATTAGAAAAAGGAAACTTAGTAATTAAGGATGAAATATTTAATGATAATAAGAGAGTAATTCTTTTATCAACAAAGAAATTGATGACTCAATTAGGACAAAGCATGATGTGGTATATGGATGGTACTTTTAATGCCCGGTTCCTATAATTGAGAAACGATCCGTTTTAGTTACGAATAGTAGTTTTATATACGACTCGTAAGCTAAAACCGTTCCTATAACAAACGTCTCGTCGTGCAATTTACTGACGGTTTGCAACTAACGGATGTCGGTAAGCGAATTGTATGGAGATCTATGGTGTCTGTGGTGTTCCTATAAATATTTTAACCGTCAGTAGACGGTCAAGATAACTATTCGTAATGTCATTTGGTCGTAATGCGTATACAACGACGATTCGTTAAATATAGGAACCGGGCATAGGTCTGTACCAGAATTATTTTTACAATTGTATACAATTCATTCTAGGATTTTGAATAAAAATAGGTCCACCGTGCCGTTAGTATTTGTGTTGTGCACTAATAAGGACAAAACAACGTACAATAAAATATTCGACTTAATAAATGAGTATTTTTGTGATAACGATATTGTTATAAACGTGAAATATTGTATGATGGACTTCGAAATTACTGCAATTCAATGTGCACGACAAAATTTGGAAAATATTATGGTTAAATGCTGTTCATTCCATTTTGGACAAATTATTTATAGGAAGATTCAATCAAGTGGCCTTGCAAAACTGTACGGAACGGATTACAGCTTCAGCTTGGAAATTAAGTGTCTCATGGCTTTGTCTTTCCTACCACATTCAACAATACCACAGTACTTCAAAGTTTGGGAAGAGAATTGCTCAGAAAAAAGTGCATTAATTGCCAAATGGTTTGCGGAAAATTATGTCGTAGGAAAGAATGGTAAACCCCCCCAGTTTCCACCTAGCTTATGGAGTTGTCATGATTTGAACCATTTAAAATTGCCACGCACACAAAATAATGTGGAAGCGTGGCACCACAGGTTAAATAGTATAGTCGATAAAAGAAGCCCCGGATTTTATGAACTGTCTACTATACTGCTTGCCGAAATGAATATAGTTGAAGGAAAAATACAGTGTATTTTAAATGGAGAACCTAGTGCAAAGCAGAAGAAGATTTGTACTAAAAAAAATGACAATATTGAGACCATATTGCGCAATTTTAAAATGTATACAGAACTGGATTTACTAAAAGCAATTGCAAGTAATTTAAGATTACTTTAACTGTTTTCTTGTTAAAAATAAATAACTTTCAAATATTTACAATGTATTTTTTTCTGCATTACTTTACACCAATTGAATATTCGATAAAATACATGTTATACCATCTGAACATTACATCAAATGAATATTATACCTTTTGATCATTAGCACAAATGTTGTTATAGCAAATAAATATTCGACGAACTGAAAATTCTGTCAAACGATATTATACTAAGTGATGATTTTCTTAAACGTTGTTCGATTTAGTAATATTGTATCAAACGTTGTTCGACCAAACAAGGGTGAACCGCCAATCACTATACTTTCTGATTCTTGTATTTTAAGTGTAGAAATCTCAGGCAAAGGATATTTTGATAGATTTTGAACTTTATTTCATAGTCATTTAAGTTCTTTTTCATACAGAATCAATTTTTAGCAATGACTATAGTTTTTGGATGGTGCCAATGACTGTACTGTGACTGTAATATATTGTTATATTTTAGATTTACGGAAAATGCCGAAGGTTAAGGAAGGAAAGAGATATTCGAAGGGGTATTCAGAATCGGAGCTGGATAAAGCTTTGGAAGCTATAAAAAACGGCATGGGAAAATTAACTGCTGCGAAAAAATTTAATATTCCACGCGCAACTTTGCAGTTTCGGTTGTCCAAAGAATTCGTCAAAAGTCGACCTAGTCCGGACACAGTTTTATCCAGCCAGGAAGAAAATCAGCTGGTACAATGGATAATTGAATCTTGTCGAAAAGGTTTCCCGCGGCGTAAAGAGGATGTCATACAAAGTGTGAAATTATTTTTGATTGCGAATCCCAGATCGAACAGCTTTATAGAAAACACTCCAGGTGAGGGATGGTATAAGTTATTTTTAAAAAGGCATCCTGAGGTTGCTTTAAGAACATCTGAAGCTGTAACTTCCGCTAGTTCAAAAATCTCAGAAAGCAATATTCGAAGCTGGTTCACACAGATAGGAAATTATTTGAAAGAAAATAATCTTTTTCACATTCTTAGCGACCCGTCTAGAGTATACAATGGAGACGAAACTAACTTTATTTTGTGTCCAAAAAATACAAAAGTAATAGCTCCAAAGGGGGAAAAAAATGTTTATGAGGTAGACCATGCCCCATCAAAGTCCTGCATCACGGTCATGTTTACCTTTGGAGCTGATGGTGATACAACACCACCTATGATTATTTTTCCACTGAAAAGGATGCGACCAGAGATTCGAAAGTCTGTGCCTAAAGAGTGGGGTATTGGATTGTCAGACAATGGGTGGATGAAAGCAGAGGTTTTTATTCAATACATAAAGAACGTTTTGCATCCCACCCTGCAAAAAAAGAATGTTACTTTTCCAGTTATTCTTTTTGTAGATGGCCATAAAAGCCACACTACACTTGAGCTGTCACAACTTTGCCAAAGCCTAGGCATAATACTCATAGCTCTATATCCAAATGCAACCCGACTTTTGCAACCAGCTGACGTAGCTGCATTTCGGCCCATCAAAGTAATGTGGCGCAAAGCTGTTCTTGAATGGCGGGCAAATAACCTGACGAAAACATTGCTTAAAACTGATGTTGGGTCCGTCTTAGATAATGTTTTACCAAAATTAAAAAAATCGACGCTAATAAATGGTTTCAAGGCGCGTGTGTTGTGCCCATTTAATCCGGACGAAGTAGATTACACAAAATGTCTGATGCCCGCCAAACCCCAGCGTGCCATTCTAGATGATAATAGTTCTGTGAATATGAATTACCAAATATTTCAAGAAATAGTCGGACCTCAGCTAATCAGGAAAATGAAGGCTCAGGTAGTGGCTAAATCCGTTGAAGCGGAAAAGCTATTTGAAATTTACAAATATTTAGCACCAAAACATTCGGCGCAAAATTCATTTTCACTGGCGGAACCATCAACCAATCCTGACGAGATACCTGAATCAATGGATTGCAGTACGGATGTCTCAGATATCGTGATACATGAAGATTATGAAGTATTCAACCAAAATATTGCATTTGCTCATAAAATGGAAATATGTACATCAGAACCTACAATAAACCCTGAGGCTATTTTTGAGTATCAAAAGGAAAATGTACCTAATGACGCCTCAGTAAATAATTTAGATAATATCTTAATAAAGACTACTGAATCAGAAATACCTGTATCAGATTTACCTTATGCACTTTCGACAACTAATGATTCATCAATGGATAGAACTACAAAAACACCTGAAGTTATTTTTGAGAATCAAAAGGAAAACAAACCAGATGAAGACGCTTCAATCACACCTGCATATTGTATTCCATCGACTAGCCGACAAAATGTAGAGTTTGTTGGAGGTGAATGGGTGCTCGTGGACATCACACCAAACGAAAATCTTGAAACGCAACAAATACAAACTAAATTGAAAGACTTTCTGCCTATCCCAAAAACACCTATTAACAAGCACAAGCAACATGTAAGTAAACAACACCAAACTTGTGTGTTGACAAGTAAAGAGTGGGAAGATATGGAACTAAAAAAACAACAGAAAATTATAGAAGAAAGAAGAAAATCAAGAAAAAGAGGATAAAAGAAAAGCTAGGCTAGAAAAAGCAGAATTAACGCGTTTAGCCAAAGCCAAGAAAGCAATTGACAAACAAAATAAAAAGTACAGACCCAAAACTGATAAACAAAATAAAAACCTAATACCTAGGTAGGTGTTAGAAAATATTTCAAAAAGTGCCAATGATTATAAGACTGCCAATAAGTGCCAATGGTTATATACAATTTATAGTGCCAATCTCTATGCTCAAGTGCCAATGACTATAACATTACGTAAAAATAAGTTTAATTAGATTTTTAAGTTAATAAAACATATTATTTTAGATTCAATGTGGTATTTTATTGATCCCTATATTTCTTACTTCCCGTTAAAACAATAAAAAATAAAGAAGCTATCGTTTATTCACGAGAATTAAGCTTTAATTTGTTAAGGTCAGCTTAGAGTGCCAATCATTGTACTGTTTACCCTATCTGTGTTACCACATTAATAACTCATTTTTTTTTTTTTTTTTTTTTTTAATTATAGCACTTGGCTTTGGATGCAAGTCCATTGGCCGAAATCTTTAAGTTCAATCACTTTTCCAATTTACAAAAAACATAGTTCACTTCACACAACACTACATCTGTCACTGTCACTCAGTAATATTTACACTATTATTGTCATATTTTACCCACAGTATTTTGAATAAAGTCTGTTACAGCACGCTAAAAACAAGGGTTTTTAAGCAGTTCTTGAATGCGGCGGGGAACACTATCTTCTTTTGATCTGCTACAACTTGAATATCACACACCATTGCCAGTCTTTGGAGATTAAAGTTCGGGCACGTGAAAAATATATGATGTAAGTCTGCTTTTGGTGTTTGGCAATACTGGCAGTTATCGGTGCTGGTTATCTTCAGTCTATATAGGTGGCTAGGCACTAAACAATGCCCGAAATGCAATCTATTGATGGTAGTCACACATTTTCTGGACTCGCACTGCATCTGATTGTACCATGGTTTGGAAGGCAAAGTTTCTTGAATATCCGCGTACCATTTCCCTTTTTCCTGATTAAGAGCTACCCAGTATTCTCTCCAAAGCGACTTCTGCTTCTCTTTTATCATATGGCGATAATCAGTTAATGGTATCTTCAATGTTGCTGTGTGGTCCACGTCATAACCACATGCTAGGGCTTTATCAATTTCTTCATTGCCTGCAATACCTCTGTGGGAGGGCACCCACAGAAACTCAATGTGTTTCTTGCTTACAAACAATTCATATAATACATTTTTAATAAAATAAATAACATGACTTAACTTAAAATCTAACCTATGACCTTCTATTGCTAAGAGAACGCTTTTTGAATCAGTTATTACTAAAAATTTATCAAACTGTACATTATTTACACTTTTTATATAATACAAAGCTTGTAACACTGCATATGCTTCAGCAGTAAAAATACTTGCATTGAAATCTAATTCATACACTTGCTTAATTTTGAGTTGTATGTCAAACCAACCACTTCTAACATAGTCCTTGGTCTTAGAGCCATCTGTAAATATTTTGTAAAAATCAGATTTTTCTGAAATAAATTTTAAATAATCTATATTGTTTATTATATTCGGGATATTTACAAAGTATTTTGAGTTAATTAATGCCTCATATTTACATTTATACATAGCCCAAATATTATCATTACATATATACATATTTACAAAATTTTTGTTCATAAAAGATATTAATGTACAAAGTTCAGGCAATTTCCCATTAATTACATTATTTACATTAATTACATCATCAGTCAGACCCTGTGATAGCTGAGGGGGCAGGTACAGATTCTTTAGAATTTATTCATTATTGGCTGATAATTCTTTTGTTCCGAAATTATAGGCTAACTGAAGTCGCCTTAATCCTAAGGGTGGAATACATGTTTCTGCCTCCATGGCATGTACAGGAGTTGACTTCATGGCACCTGTTATTATACGCAGACCCATATTCTGAATAACATCTAGTTTTTTCAACTGAGTTTGATTTGTATTAATATATGCCAAACTACTATAATCAAAATGACTTCTAACTAAGCTTGTATACAAGGTTGTGAGAGTCTTTGGGTCAGCACCCCAGAAAACACCTGATAAACATCTTAAAACATTGATGGCTTTTAAGGCATTTTTTGATATGTAAGTTATGTGTTGATCAAACTTCAGTTTATCATCAACAATCACACCAAGGAACTTGTGGGCGTTTGTCTGGGCTATTTCTTGATTATCATATTTGATTTTGACAAATTTATCTGTTCAAAAACCATTACACCACTTTTAGATGCATTAATGTTAAGCTCTAACTTATTCTTATAATAAACAGAAAAAATATCTAAAGCTCTATTAATGTTGTCTTGTGCCACTTAAACATCTTATCTACACTGTACATTAATATGTCATCTGCAAACTGCAATATTTTAACATCATTTGGGATATAACTTGTTAGTTGAGATACATATAAATTAAACAAGGTTGGCGAGAGACAGGCCCCTTGCATCAATCCCTTATAGGACTTACTTGGTCCATGTAGGATATTGTTGAACTTAACATAAACAGAACGATTGCTAGAAAATTTATAAATCCATTCTATTAATTTTCCAGGTATACCAACCTCGTGCAACACTTGACAAAGACAGTTCAAATCTACATTGTCGTATGCACCTTGAACATCTAAAAATACACATACAGCATTGGAATGAGAAAGAAGAGTGTTCTTCATATCAGAAATGAATGTAACAAAACTCTCCGAAGCGCTTCTTCCTTTACGGAACCCAAATTGGCTATTTGGTAAGAGTTTGTTTGATTCTACATAATAGTCCAGCCTGAGTTTAATCATCTGTTCAAATAATTTACCTACACAAGAAGCTAATGAAATTGGCCTGTATGAGTTATGGTCATTATTAGGTTTATTAGGCTTAAGAATAGGTACAATACATTGTGTCTTCCATGACTCTGGAATATTTTGAGTGCGCCATAGTAAATTAAAAATATTTAACAGTATTACTTTTGCTGATTTAGGCAGTTTTTTAATCATAATATATGGTATATTATCCAGACCTGGTGATGAGTCCCTTCTTGTACCAAGAGATATCTGAAATTCCTCTATGCTAAATGGTTCTAAAAGAAAGCTATTTGTCTGGTCATTATTATTCATCTCAAATAAGTGATTTACTTGCCCTTCATACTCTTCTTCCAATTGAGAAAACTTATTTATAAAATCTGGAATCCATTCATCATTTTTTGTACAAGATCCTGATCCTACTCGCCTAAAAGCGACGAATTGAATTCCAGACATGAGAAATTGGGGTGTACCTATTAAAAGAAGCACAAAAACTTTGCCAACTATTACTTTTTTCTTCCTTTAAAATCAGTTTCTTCTGAGCATCTGTCTTCCTATATTGTATGTAATTTTCTAACGTCATACTATTTCTATATACTTTCAGAGCATCCTTTGATTTTTGGACTGCCTCTGCACATCTACTATTCCACCAGGGAGCTGGGAGACGTCTACATTGAGTCCCTATATTATTAGACACAGGTATACATTCGTTTCTGAGTTTTTCAAGAATAACACAGAAGTTTTCGTAAGTAGCTATTGGGTCCTCTTCATCTACTACAAAATCCTTAAAATATTGCTCTGAGTTTAGGAAATAAGTGGCCCAATCTGCTTTTTTGAAAATATATCGTTCTGCATTATTATTTACTAGAAACATTGTTGGTGATACTTGAACCTCTATAAACGTAGGATAGTGAATGTTACCCATTGGGTCATCACCTACCCACCATTCGCATAATGATGCTAAATTGGTACTAGTACAGGTAACATCTATCGCTGATGTGCTCCTATTGGGGCCCTGAATAGTAGTGTGCTGGCCTGTATTTAAAATGCATAAATTAGCCTCATCAAAAAGAATTCGCCCACGAGCCTTAGTAGATTGCCAACCAAAGGCGATGTGGTGGGCGTTGAAATCCCCTGATACTATACATGGTTTTGGTATGACATTGATTATGAAACAATGAAACAATGAATTTATTTTTGCAAATAGGCCATAAAACGGCACTTTTACACGTCAATTTATATGTAATAAACTACTGAAGCCGGCATTTCCTATCTGACTACTCTGAGAAGAAATGCCGAAACAAACTCAGAGGTCAGTCTCTTTTCAAGTCCAGACAATGTAAAAATAACATAATGTGAGAGAACCGTGCAAGTTGATTCTGTAGTGGTCTTTTGATGAAAGAACCACACCAGTTTAAGTGGACCCGTTCTGAAGACAGGCACGCAAGTGTCAGTTTGCAACCAGCATAGCAAGTGCTGCTGAGTTGTCCGACGAACAATACCGATCTAAAGAACATTTGGTTGGGTCGCGCAAGTACTCAAACTGTCAGAACGCAGATAACTGGTAGTCCAAAAGCGCGGCAAGTCTCACACGGTTCTTACACTGACAATAATAGAAAATAATAATAATGTCACGATAGGTGATAATGTCATTGTTAAAAAAAATAATAATAAACGTAATGTCAAATTGTATATAAAAAGCGTAACTTATGTTACAAGCTTGTCAACATGACCTGTGCAGACATTACAGCGGCTCATTCCCAAGCCTGACTATCTTCTAAGTAGTCTTTTATTTTATAAAATGCTTTACAGTAAAGTTTAGCCTTTATTACACTTTTAAAATTATTGAGGCTTAAATTTTGAATATCCCTAGGAATTTTATCGTAAAAGCGTAAACATTGACATCTAAACGAACTACTTATTTTCTGAAGCCCGGAGGCGGGGACAACATATTTGTTTTTCCCCCTCGTGTTAATATTATGTATATCACTATGCTTCTTAAATAAGCTTTTGTTTTTATGAGCGTGAATTACATTTTCATAAATATATTGTGAGGCAACCGTCATTATCTTAGTTTCCTTAAATAATTCTCTGAGCGAATGCCTCGGACTAAGATTATAGATTGATCGAATAGCCCTTTTCTGCAGAACAAAAATAGACTGAATGTCAGCAGCATTCCCCCACAACAAAATACCGTATGACATGATGCTGTGGAAATAACTAAAATAAACTAACCGCGCTGTATCTACATCTGTTAAATTTCTAATTTTTTTAACGACATATGCTGCAGAACTGAGCTTCTTCGACAAGCCATCTATATGTGGGCCCCACTGGAGCTTAGCGTCCAGGGTTATACCTAAAAAGACAGTTGTATCTACAGGACTCAACTCCTCGCCCTTGACAAGCACACTGGTTTTTACCTGTTTAACATTTGGTGTTGTGAATTTAATACATTTAGTTTTAGTTTCGTTTAGTAATAAGTTATTAACACCAAACCAGTGAACTATTTCTGAGAGAGCACTGTTTACATTGTCAATAACTAATTGTCGTCGTCTGAGTTTGAATAATAGTGAGGTATCATCAGCAAACAGCACTATCTCGTGTCTATCCCTTACAAGGTAAGGCAAGTCATTAATATAGATAAGAAATAAAAACGGGCCGAGAATGGAACCCTGCGGAACACCCATCCTCACAACAGATCCGGCAGAAACCACTCCGTTTACTTCAACTCTCTGAACCCTATTACTCAGGTATGAGGTAAGAAGGTCCAGAGATGCACCTCTTATTCCGTAATGGGATAGCTTCCTGATCAATAATCTGAAAATATCATGAAGCACACAATCGAACGCCTTGGATAAATCACAAAATATTCCCAAAGCGTCGCTTGAGTCCTCCCACGCGTCGTAAATGTGATTAAGAAGTTCAACACCGGCATCAGTTGTTGAACGACCCGTTGTAAATCCGAACTGTTTCGCATGTAATAATTTATTTCTATTAAAAAATCTTTGCATTTGATCTAAAATAATTTTTTCAAAAATTTTACTGAACGTAGGTAGCACTGAAATCGGTCTAAAGTTAGTGGGGTCAGAAGTACTACCTGATTTAAATAATGGAATTATTTTACTACATTTCATAAGATCAGGAAACACACCACAGTCAATACAGTTATTAAAGATTTGAGCTAATACAGGTGCTACAATAGTTATTACAGAGCTTGTAATACACAGAATTACCCCATAGATCTGCAGTCTTTTTGTTATTCAAAGTATTAAAGATTTTAACAATTTCTTTGTTATCTATGTGCTCGAAGGAAAACCCTGAATCGCAAGCTACAACATGTTTTTTGAGTAAAGACTCTGCAACAGTGGGAGATGAATTCAGTGACTTAGTAGTGGATACAGGAATGTCGGAAAAGAAATTTTCAAAAGCATTTGCAATTTCTACATCCGCTTTTATTAACTTATTATCAATTACAAGACTATGTTGATTTATTCTCTTTTTAGACCTTCCTGCCTCACTGTTGATAATATTCCAAGTGTCTTTGATAACGTTGGTACTGTTCTTTATCTTAGAGCTTAAGAATAGTGATTTAGCAATAGAGCAAACCTTTTTGAATAATTTAGAATAGTTGTTATGTCCGCTCATAGAGGCTATTTCTACTCTTATAGATACCAGTGGTTGCCCAATCACCGAAAGACGCATTGCTAATAGCTGGTATAGTTTTATCTGTAGAAGTAGACTTAAACTCTGTTAGGTAAATTTTAAAAAACTTATCATATAAAGTGTTAGAATTCTTATAATTCAACAACAAAGGCAATTTGTTGCTGAGTTTAGCTTTGAAAAATTCAATGCGTCTTTTAGTCTTCGGATTAACTGTGATAAATTGTTTTGACACTATATTTATTTCATTTGTTAAAGAAATTAACTGACCACAATGATCGGAATCAAGTACTGAAATTATTTCTTTGTTAACTGGCACAATGTCAGTATAAATATTGTCCAGGCAAGTGGCACTAGTGGGTGTTATCCTAGTTGGCTCCAGAAACAAATTCGCAAGGTTGTATGAAGAAAATAAACTTACAATTTTTGTGCCTAAACTACATTTTTCTAATAAATTTATATTAAAATCACCACATGTAATGATGGATTTCTTTGAATTTGTAAGTTTACTTAGAACTTCATCCATTACTGTTTCAAAACAGTCATACAAACCAGAAGGTGGTCTATACACGCTTAATACAATAAACCGCTCCAATTCCACACAGGCTATTTCAACAGTACGCTCAACAGAGTAACTAACTATATCTTTGCGATCTTTGAATTTAAGCTGGTTACTTAATAGTATAAGTGACCCACCATGTATAGCCTGTTCTCTGCTGAACGAGCTACCAATCTGGTGCTTACCAAAATTGAACATGAGCTGATGTGGTTTTAGCCAATGTTCAGTAATACACAAAATATCCACATTATTACAATTTAAAAATAACTCTATTTCCAATTCTTTACTCATAAAGCCTTGAATGTTTTGGTGAAACAGATTAATAACCTTATTACTGTTTAATTTGCAAGAGGTTGTCTCTATTGTCTTATTTAATAATTTAAATTATTATGAATGTCAGTATTAGGTGACTCATTATGAATGTCAATATTTTTTGGTTGCTCAATAGGAGTAACCTGTTTAGCAAAGTTATTGGCTGATATATTAAATAATATGATAGCGACATTGCTATTTGTCTTAAATAATATTTTGTCACTCCCACAGTTACTGCACTTCAGCACGGCCGCGGTGCAGTCCCTGTAGCCCTCTGCGCACTTTGAGCAAACTTGACTATTTCGGCAAACTTTGGCAGAGTGGTTAAATTTGAGACACTTGTAGCATTGCATAACTGGAGGTATGTATTCATATACCTTGTACCTCCAATTATCAAGATAGATATAAGCAGGTAAGTTTGTTCCTACAAATGTGACTGACACAGTAGTTAAGGGCTGTAAGACCCCTTCCTGTTTTTTCATAAAACGCCTGACAGCTATTATTTCCTGATCTGCTGTGAACTTACTGTACAGTTCTTGATTTGATGCCTCTTTAGGGATGAAACGCACGACACCTACCCTCTCCACAGAGGCCGCAGGTATGAAAGCCCTCAAATTGTGCTCTTTCAAAGTTTCGCTTGCGAGGAAGTCGTTCGCCGTAGCCGCTTGTTTAAACACAAGCATTATTTTAATTGAGTTGATTCTAGGTTGCTCATGTAAGCCCTTCACGTTTTTAAAAAGTTTTGAAAGTTGTAAAGGGTTTCGATTGCCAAGCCTCTCATCCTTTTTCTGACTTTCCACATAAACTGGGTACTCTTCCGATATGCAATTATCAGGGTATGTTCTTTTGTATCCATTTTTTATAAAGGGATGGTACTTGCCTTCGGACTTTTCCGCAGAGTCATGTTTGCGTTTTTTTGCCTCAGGAGTTCCACCTCTCATTCCGCCTGTATCATCACCATCACTTTCGGAAGCCATTCCGCCGATGGAACCCTCAAAAGTTGGTCACAAACGCTTTTTAATAAATATTAATGAAATTTAATTTGGAAAATCGCGCGTTCAGTTTCCTCATTTTTTGAAAAATGCACAGATTGCCGTCTTTGAAACTAGTCGACTCATATATTAGTTGTTTAAAACAACTTCAGTATTCGATTTTTGTGGAATTACTATCTATTTATCATCTGCAATAAGGATACAGTGATGATTTATAATGTTGTTAAATCGTTGATGTACAGTAGGAACAGAAGTGGGCATGATATTATATACTTGGAACATTACAGTACATGGCTTGTGGGACTCCGACTTTGACATAATTATGCTAATTTGAATTTATAAGTAAATTCTATCTTAACAACTAATATTGTTGATTTATAAATATTGCTACCAAATTAAATGAGGAATAATAAAAGGCGATAAAGAGAGGAAAACATAAATTGTAGAAAAGAGTAAATATGTCGTGAAAATTGTTAAATGCTCTATTGGCGTCTGTATCATAATATATATCACTCCATGATAGAGATCCAATTGCTTGTTTAAATTTTGTTATATTTTTACATGACTAAACTCTAAGCATAGTATACCAGAAATCTAAATTAGGTTTTTGCTCTTGTATTGGAAACGTTAATTCTTGGCAAGTATTATGATCTGATAGAAAAAGTTCATGGGTAGTGCCTACCGCGCTGTCAATATTACTCAGGATATGGTCAATACACGAATTTTGTTGTGTTGGATGATTAATATGCAATTGATACCCATAATTAGACATTAGATCTTTAAGTTTTGAGGAGTCTTGATTTTTTTTAATGTGTCTATATTAAAGTCACCACTTATAATTATTTTCTTTTTATCTTTCAGTTGTAGCCTATATAGTAAAGTTTCAAATTTATCAAAGAAAATGACCGTGTTTGACTTTAGTATTCCATACAAAGATATAACTATGCATTGAAAGGCTGGAATCTCTATCCCACAACATTCAAAGACTTTTTCACAGCAAAGTTCCGTCAAATAATTAATGTGTTTAAAGTCTAGTGATTTATGTGTTAAGATACATAGGTACACCACCTCTCTTGGCTCGTAACCGTGAAAATGACGCAGCTAGATTATATTTTTTAAATGTTAAATTTGACTCATCACCAGACTTTATAAACGTTTCCGAAATCACAAAACATCTATACTTTTATGTTTATTACAAGGTTCATTTAAACATACCTCGATTAACTCTCATTTATTCAGTAAGCCTGCTATGTTCTGATGCAGTAAAGTTACTGAACTTCGTGATAGAACTTGTTTATTTACGAAAAAAGTTATTATAATTATTTTTATGTTCTACATTAGACCTTTGGTTTGACTCATTTGGGAGTATTTTTCCCTCTGCCCTAACCTTCTGTTTAGTAATTTTTTTTAAATAAAAAGGTATGGTGCCTTTTTTAGGACCTGTTTCTGGAACATAGTTTGCTTGCTGACGGCAACAATTTCTTACAAGATATTTATCCATATAATCTTTACTATCAATTAGATAATTAATTTTTTTACATGTATCAAAAAGAAACAAAGTCTTGTTTCTTGTACGTTTTGACAAAGCTAGATAAGAGCATTTACTATAATTTTTACAGATATTTTTCAAAAGGTTATTTAGTTTCCACTCGTTTAAAAAAGGGTTATAAGTTACTTGAAGATAATATTAAGATAGGGTCATTACGCTGAATCGCGGCCCTGCGTTGTTTCGCGGCCTCTTAGAAGACCAACCGTATAAATATTGCAAAAATAAGAATTCTATCTCACTCTAAGCTGAGAACGTCAGAACCTAGAAAACCTCAATATATCACCGGATCTGAAGACAATACAAACTCAACACTCGACGTGTCGAGCATTCATCTTTTGTCACATTTTTCGGCTCATTCATCTGCGAATGCTTCCAATCTCGCCCAACCGCTCGTTTCAGATCCAAACTCGCCGCATGTTTCTGATGTTACCGATCTCGCTCCGTCGCATATACATGATCCTGCCCCACTGACTCTTGTTATTGCGGGTGAAGTTCCCAAACGTACTGCTGAGAGTTTTCCAAAACATGGCTTGTCGAATTTAGTTACATCTGATTTTAGCGGCCTTGAGTTGGGAACAGTGGTTTCTCTGGACGATATTGTGGTCATACCGTTCCAAACCAGCACACCCAAAAACCGAAACCTAAGCCCTAAATCTCTAGTTCCTATTGAAATCTCTTCATCTTCAAAACCGGACTCGAATAACGTCCCTCTATGCATGGAAAAGATACAACAAATACAGATTACAGATGAACCTGGAGGTTTGGAAACTTGCACCGAAGTAGTTCCAAGTAGTAGACCCAAAGAGCAATTAGGATCTGAACAGACTGACACTGAGTCAGTAAAATTATCTCAAGTGCCAACTTTAAAAGACAACTTGCCATTATGTACCGTTACTACCACAGAAAAATCGGAAGACGTCAGACGTAGACTTCTAGTTGCTGGCGTAACTCGCCAGCAACTAGAAGGAAGGTCTCTTTTATCACTGGATGACGTTACAATTATTCCAACTATATCAGAACATTCAGATTCTCATGACGTTCTGTCGAAGAAATCATCATCTTCCACAATTACATCCGCATCCGCCAACAACAAAAATTCAATTGATCCAAACACAGTATTCGAGCAACATCTGTTTATACCCCAACCTCTAGAAAAGTCCAAACAAAACATACCCAAAGCTCGTATTCCATCGGCAATATCAGGGAAGAAATAGCGAGAATACCATCTACTCAAAGAGAAAGCTAAACAAGAAAAGAATGAGGAGAAAGAAAAAGCTAAAGAAGCTAGAAAGCAAGCCGTGAAGCGTAAGCAAGAGGAAACAAAGAAAAACACAAAGCCGAGAAACTAAATAAAGGAAACCTTTTAAAGGCACATCAAAACAAAATTGTGGCCAATGTGCAAATATCTTAAACAGTGACACTGAGGACGATGAAAACAAAAATGTTGGCTGTGATTTTTGTACTAAATGGTTTCATTTGAAGTGCACTGATTTTATAGGACTGACATACGATGATATTAAAGATAAACCGTTCAAGTGTAACATGTGCATTATGGTAGGCATGTCGATTTAAAATCGATTAATCGAAAAATCGATTATTTAGAGTAATATAATCGATTTTTCAGATCGATTTTGAACCCTACATCGATTCAATGAATCGATTCATAAACCTCCCGAATCGGACCGATCCATTCAAAGAACTAGCGATAATATTCCTCAATTGGCTGCGGTATTTAGTTTTTTTATTTTTTTGCTGTTGTCGGACACAAAAGCAACTGGTAGTACTTGGTCGATAATTTGAACGCATCATAGAGTAAATATTTATGAACGCTTCCGAAGGTGGCGTTACTTGCGTTAAAAAAACATTTTATTTTTCTATCCGGCTGTCAAACCTAACCTATCCATTCTTGTGAGTGAGTTTATTTATCAAAAATATACTGTGGATAAATATTATTTTTACTGTAAAAATGTATAGTAATGAAATAAATAATATCGTGTTCATACAGCATTTATTTTAATTTGAAAAATAGTAAGTTATTAGATTGATTGTAATCGATTTATCGAGAAATATGCGTTTGCGTTGCAGTTTGCATTTTTGTTAATGTATTGTTATTCTTTTTAGCCTAAAATGTCAACTAAAAGTGATACATGGTATCACTTTGTAAAAAAGGGATCAAGTGGCGTATGCAAGTATTGTCATATCGAAGTTAAAACATGCGGGAATACAACAAACTTACGCAACCATTTACTACGAAGACATCCATCTATTAAGTCCGTAAGTCAACGAAAACTGGTGGTGGCAAATGATGGTATTGGTGTTGGTGACGACAAAAAAAAAACTGGAGTGTGTACCCGTACCTTTTCCTTACAATACAACATATGCCTTTTTTATTAATGCATGCTTGTTTGAAAATTGTATATTCTTGCATTTTTTATCCTTTTATTGTATTTATTTTGTAATTTGAAATAATAATAGAATACAAAAACATAATCCTTTTCAGACAAATGAAGATATTGCTACTACGTCAACATCAAAGGAAAAATTTGGCATAAATGATGCTTTGAGTTTGACCAGTTCAAAAGAGTACTATGATTCTGACTTAGAAAGTATAGCTTCTTCATCAGTATCACTGAAAAAATCAAAACTTAATCAGCTAACTATGGATTCATGTGTTGATAATATTAAAGCATTTAGTGGTGAGAATTTTTGTTATCTACGTAATGAATTACTTACTTTATTGATTATGGTCATGGTATATTTATGAGCGGTGATAATGTATACTTTTGATTTTTTTTTCCAGTAAACGGAAAGAAGTATGGAGAACTGAATAATGCTATCATGTTAATGATTTGCAAGGATGCGTTGCCATTAAATACAGTTGAAAGAGAAGGTTTCACATACTTAATGAAAACAGCAGTGCCTTTATATAAACTTCCTTCACGGCAGACAATTACACAAATGATAGATGACAAATATGATGTTCTTTCTTTGCAATTTAGAGAAAAGCTCTTAGAAGTAGAGTCAATATGTTTAACTACGGATATATGGACAGACACACATAATACTAGAAGCTACATGGGTTTAACTGGACATTTTATACATGAAAGTGAACTGATTAGTATAAATTTTGGTGTGTCCCATTTAACTGAGCCCCATAATTCTGATTATTTATGTCAAATATTAATAACAATGACTGAAAAATGGGGTATAACCCCAGAAAAAGTTGCAGCAGTTGTTACTGATAATGGTGCGAATATCGTCAAGGCCGTAACAATTGCATTTGGCAAACAAAAACACTTATGGTGTTTCGCCCACACTTTGAATTTAGTAGCTCAAAAACCTTTTGAAGAAAAAGCTGGTATTGAAAGTGCCAAACAGTTACTAAATACTGTAAAGGATATAACTAGATACTGTAAACAAAATGTAAATGTAGCTGATGCTCTTCGTAAAGCGCAAAATGATATAGCAGTACCACTCAAATTGATTCAGTCAGTTTGCACACGATGGAATTCAATTTACTATCAGCTAGTTCGATTTGTAAAGTTATCTGAGCTACTTGCCCCGATATTACTCAATTACCCGAAAGCTCCGCCTATGTTAACAGCCAGTCAACTGGATGGTATTAAAGATCTTATAAATATTTTAAAACCTATGGAAGCTGTGACGAAAGAAGTATCCGTAGAGAAATTTGTAACGTCAAGCAAAATTATACCAATAGTTTCCTGTCTTTTGAAAACATACAGTACAATGAAGACGGAAACAGATGTCGGTGCTGCAACCAAAAATTTAATATTGGAAGAATTAAAAAAAAGATTTGGTACAGTGGAACAAGTACATGTGTTAGCTATCACCACACTACTGGATCCAAGATTCAAGAAAATTCATTTTTCTGACAGAATAGCATGCTCCAGAGCTATTGATAAAATTAATAGTATGATTGTAGCTTCAAAAAAACAATTGGAGAATAAGAGCCCCCGCACACTGGCCACTTAGTGGCGGCCACGCTTCAGCCACTAGTGGCCGCCACAACCTGCGGACGCGTTTCTTCATACATTTTATATAGAATCGGCGCACACTGAGCGCTTGAGTGGCCGCGTCCGAGCCACAAGCTGCGAGAGTCGAGCGCGCTCGCTACTTGTGGCTGCGTTTTGTCGTTCGACTCGTGCGCATACACGGCCACAGTTGCCGGCTTCTTCCCACCCCTGCGCGCCGCTCCCCAATCCCGTCTCCCGGGTCTAGTCTTGTTGTAAGCTGCGTACTGAATGCACGTGCATGATGTCCACGGATCCGATTCCTCATTTTGATGTAGACGCTTTTATTTCCGATGTCGAAGAGCGACCCGCTATTTGGGATTTAAAGTCAGATTTGTATAGCGACAGGGGTAAGAAAACTGAAGCTTGGGAGGAATTGTGCCTAAAATTTATTCCAAATTTTAGTGAAAAAAATGTAGCGGAAAAAAACAAAGCAGGTAAGTTTTTGGACAATTTTATTTTACATTATTATTATATATTTATTATATTTTATTATTTTGCCAAGGTACAGCTCCCTCGTTGCTAATAAAATAATCTTTCAATATATCTCTGGTGTTTAATGAACGACGAGATTGCACGTGGGCGTTATCGATATCGTGAAGTCCTGGTACAGTCAATGTATGATGGAAATTAAATCCATCTCTCTGACGAACAAAGTTGTGTAGTATACAACAGGCCTTCACGATGTCTTCGGCGAAATCTATTGACACATTCAATGGTCGATGTAGTATTCTCCACTTATTCACTAATATCCCAAAGGCACACTCGATATGACGCCTGGCTCGAGAAAGCCTATAGTTGAAAATTCTTTTTTCAATATTCAAGTGTTTTCCTGAATAAGGTCTCAACATGTGTTCTGCAAGACCAAAAGCTTCATCACCAACAAAACAGTAGTTTACAGGACCAGAACTACTAGAAATTGCTTTTGGTGCAGGTAAATTCAGGGATTGGTCTTCCAATTTTTTGAATAATTTCGATTCTTTGTAGATAGTCGAATCTGAAGCTTTCCCATAAGAGCCGACATCAATAAATGTGAACTTATAATTCACGTCACAGATAGCTAGAAGTACGATGGAAAAATAGTGTTTATAATTATAATATAAGGATCCGCTATCTTGAGGCTTAATAATCCTTATATGTTTTCCATCAATTGCACCACAGCAATTTGGAAAGTTAGCATATTCTTCAAACCCCTTAGCTATTTTACTCCACATCTCTTCAGTTGGTTGTGGTACGCAGATATCTTGAAGTGATGCATAGATCAATTTACATGTTTCTTTTACAATCAATCTCGCAGTTGACGCACCACATCGATATACTAATTCAAAATCACCAAATGAACAACCAGTAGCAAGGTACCTGCAACAAAAAGAACAGATTAGAAACCTTTGATTATGTTATTTTTATGTTTCAGCATCCCAGTTGCAGCGAAAATGGAAAAGCCTTCGTGACTGCTTCAAAAGAGAACACTCTAAACAAATGAGCGTTAAAAGTGGATCTGCATCATCGAGTCGCAAGCCGTATATATATTATCAACAACTATCTTTTTTAAAAAACTTGGCTGACACACGACGTGATCCCAGCCCATTACCGAACGAGGTACACGATGCGACTGAGAGAAAAAGGCCAAAAAAGAACAAGACAAATAATGAAGACATTCAAGCAGAAACTGATATACTTGTTAGTATTTCAGAACAATTACAATCTCGTCATTCTAACAAGCATGAAGAAGACGCTGACCATAACTTTGCTTTGTCCTTGGTCCCGCACTTTAAACAAATACCCAATGAATTTAAATTGGATGCTCAAACCGATGTATTGATGGTACTAAAAAAATATAAACAGTATATGCGAACATCACAGAATCAACAACATGGATATTTCACATCATCATTTCAGGAACCACGCTCATACCATACTATGCAACCATCTACTTCGGGTTATCAACCGACTCCGCGTCCATCTGCTTTGGGATATCAATCGGCTTCGCGTCCACCTTCTATGGGATATCAATCAAATTTTGAGCATGACTTTTCCGTTACCTCGCCATCTGCATCTGATAATACTATGAATTCTGTTTTGTCAGATGATATAAATGAACATCTTTTTGACAACTGACTATGTAAAAGTAAATGTGTATTTGTTATAAAAACTGTATATCTGCGATATGTAACTTGATTTAGTTTGCGATTTTTCAATTCTCATTAATAAATAATTTCTATTTCAATTTGGCTTTTTTAATTGTTTGTTTTACGTTCTAGAATCCACGTGAGTCGCAAACTAATAGAAGCAAAATGATACGAATGAATGATACTTACCTTAAAGTTATAGCCAGCCTTTCTGTTGGAGAGATGCTTTTTCTCATGCGTGTATCTTGATGTTTGAGGTCATCGTGCAAAACGCTAAGTAATTCATTGAATGAGTTCACGCTCATTCTAAAATACTTGAAGAACTTATCTGGATAACATTTTAACTCTTCGAACAGCAATTTGTGCTGTCCATTTTTATTGCGTGATGTCAGAATTGGATGTACCCAGTGACGCCGATGAATTGGTCGTCGATGGTTCTGAATTCGGCGCCGTTTTCTACGTTTTAGAATAATAAGCAACAATAGCGAAATCAAGAGTGCGTCCATTCTTGGGCAACACACGTCTACCTCTGTCGAGATACTTGCAGCTAGTGTCTGACGCAAGTGGCAGCCACTGGTGGCTTGATGCGGCCACTAGTGGCTGCCACTGGTGGCGGCGTGTAGTGGTCTAGCCGAACTACTGGTGGTCGCGTTTAGTGGCGGCGACTGGTGGCCGTAATGTGCGAGGGCTCTTAATTAAGTAATGAAGATTCAGAGAATAATTTGGAATGCCAGCTGAAGGAAGCAGAAGAATCTAACATTTGGGAATTCCATAATATATTAGTAAAAAATCAGCTACAATTATTTCAAGCAGAAACTGAAGGACAAGGTTTACAAGACGAATTGAAACATTACTTAACACAGCCTGTCGTCGACTTTAAAACGACGGCTCCTATTACATATTGGTATCACCAAAGAAATTCGTTGTACAGCTCAATAACGCCGATTGCCAACAAATACTTTTGCATAGTTGGAACATCTGTTCCATGTGAAAGGCTTTTTTCTGTTGCGGGAAATATTGCTACTGACGAAAGGAGTCGTTTAGATCCTGAGCGATTAGATAAGTTAATTTTTTTAAAGTCACTCGACTTAAAATACTGGGAAATATAATTTCTTGTTAAATTTGTATTTAACTTTAATAAAATTTTACAAACTTAAAATTTGATTAATTTATTAACCGACTTACAAGTACTTAGGCGAGACTAGAAATTTAAACTGCCACATTATTTTAGTGGTCGCAAGCACTACTGCTGAGCAAAAGATCCTGGGTTCGATTCCCACCTCTACCTATTCTTTCGAAGGAATATAGGCGTGATATTATGTTTATTAATTTAATAATACTTCTATCCAATTATTTGTATTTGCAGTAAATGGTCATCAATAATGTCCTGTATCTTTATTAGGCAATTGGTCATGTTTGAAATTGGCTCGATTAATCGAAAATCGATCTTTTAATGCTCGATTTAAACAAGAATCGATTCTAGTATGTCCGATTTGAATCGAATCGGAGATCGATTTTTTTTTTAATGAATCGACATGCCTACATTATGGATCCTTAGAAATAATGCACATGTTGCACTTGAACGAGTTATAAGAATGTTCTTATAACTGTTGTTCCTGTTGATTATTTTGATCTCGTACTAACTAAGAACTTAATTAAAGACTGTTTTACTTTATAAGGTAGGTGACCCAAATAAAGCCTATGTCCTAATAAAGCCTATTTTTTAAATTTCCCGCTTCACGGTTTCAAATGGCCGCCAATGTTTGTGGATGTGTGCGTGAACATTAACTAACACCTACAATCACAGCAAGTGGCCCGTGCCGCGAGCGTGTTGGAACTTGGAACCTGCAGTCGAAAACAACTACGACGCGGAGCGCACGCCTGCTTTTATAAAATTCTGGCAGCGTAAACAGTAAGTATTTTTATTTTTATTTGTACACAGTGTGGTGTGTTTTGTCTATAGGATAATTTTACGTGTAGCCATCTCCTCACATAAGTGAAAAGGCTGTAATATCTATGTATTCCATATAATTGTTGTTTTGTTTACCCATGTGCCATGCCCTAATAAAGCCTAAAAAAAAAATATATAGGCCTTATAACGGCACAGGTACAGGCCTTATTAGGACAATGTTTTATGTCAATTAGAAAAGTATCACAGTAAAATAATAAACCCTTGTTTTCAGTAACATCATGGAAAACGAATCACCAGCTTCTAGCACAAGGAAAAAAGGGTTCAATGGACTTCACAACAGATGGAAAACGCTGTTAAAATGGTAGAAAGAGGTATATTATCTACATATGCTACTGCGGCCAGATACAAAATCCCAAGAAGAACCCTACGTAACCATTTAGCGAGTGGGTCGACTACACGAAAGCTAGGTCGGTCGGCTATATTGACTACAGAACAAGAAGCTGGACTTGTCAGAAGAATCATACGTTTGGCTGATGTTGGAATGCCTTTGACATCAAAGATGTTGCGCGTACAGGCTTTTTCATTTTGTAAAGTTAAGAAAATTCCAAACACTTTCAATGATGCCAAAAACGTCGCGGGGAAGAAATGGTTGAGGCTATTTCTTAAACGACACCCAGAAATAGCACGTCGTAAAGCGCAGATGATGAATCCAGCTCGTGCTCAAAAATTAAATAAAGACATTGTTAGCGATCACTTTTCCAAATACAAAAGTGTGCTGGATAGACTTGGAATTGAACATAAACCTGAAAGCATTAACGACATCGATGAAAAAAATTGTCGCATATCTTTGCACCATCAGCAGGAAGTTCTGACAGCCAAAGGGAGAAAAAGAGTTCATCAAATAGCGAATGAGCATGCTGAAAGTGTGACTGTAGTTGGCTGCGGAAATGCTATAGGATCAGCTATTCCACCAATGATATTGTTCAAAGGCTAAAGCCAGAATTCCAAGACAATTTACCTCCAGGCTCTCTGGTGAAGATGACACCAAAGGGAAGTATGACGACAGAAACTTTCATAGAGTTTATTAATCATTTGCATAAATACAGAACCTCAGGGCCATGTCTCCTCATATTTGATGGTGCAAAATGCCACCTGGACTTTACTATTGTCGAGGAAGCTGAGAAATGTGGCATCACTTTATATTGCCTTCCATCAAATACCACGCACGAGTTACAGCCCATGGATAAATCTGTTTATCGTTCCTTTGAGCACCATTGGGACCAAGAATTGATTAAATACGTCAGTCAGCATCCCGAACGAACCCTTAACAAAACAAGCTTCAATGTCATTCTCTCACAAGTATGGCCAAAATGTATGACTATTACCAATATCTCGAATGGGTTTCGCGCCACAGGGTTATATCCATATAACCCAGATGCTATTCCTGAAGAAGCGTTTGCGCCCTCTGCATTGTCAGAACTTCCGAACCCTACAAACCGTGAGAATATTGCTGTCTTATCTGCTGAATCGGGGGAACAAGAGATTTCAACTGCAAATGTGGAAGATTCAGATGGGTCAGGCACGGATACTGAGAATTTGCCACTGTACTTGCTCTTAAAAAACAATCCGAATGCTGGTACTCCACAGAAGATAGACAATCAATCAACCACGTGTGAGATTCATGAATTTTTACCAACTCCTAAGTTTAAAGTTCTAGCATCTGCTCCACGCAAAAAGTCTATGAATTACAGAGCTCAAGAAGTAACAAAAGATTTGTTTGGTGACAGGGCTACGAATTCAACATCACAGATTACTGTACCATCGTCAAGAGTAGAAGATGTTCCTAGCACTTCATCCATGATAAAGATTAACACAAAGACACCAAAATCAGCGTCAGTTACTGGCTGTACATCTGCACAACCTGCAGTTGCTGCAACGCGAAAGCAGACCTCAGTAAAGACTGCTTCCTTGACAGCAGATAAGCTTACGGAATCTAAACCAAAACGTCACGATAGTAAACCTTCTTGGTACTGTCTAGCATGTAAAGAAGAACGAGTTGATGATATGCGACAATGTCTTACTTGTGGCGTTTGGTATCATGAGGTGTGTGTTGGACTCATACCCGCTGATAAAATATTTTACTGTTCAGGAGATTGTTTAAAAAAAAAGATGAAAAAGGCTGATTAATATGGTACTTTTACATGATGAGAAACTCATTAAATTTAATCTAAAATGATCAAAGGTAATTAATGTGATCTCATTCGATTTAATATAAGTATTGACAACGTCTCGTATTCATTAAGAAGTTGAATGTTTACTTGTTTTTATTATGGCTTTATTAAGACACTGGGTTCCCAATAAGGCCGAAGTGACATTTTAGTTATTTGTGTTCACAAAAGAGTGATTTTTGTTTCTAAAGCAATTTTGTTTCATTTATTACAAAGTTTAATAAATAAATATAAGTATTTCAAATTACCAGTGCATTTTTATTATAAATCCGTTAGTTAGATAATAAAAAACTTAAGGTAGGCCTTATTTGGGTCACCTACCTTATGTTTTGATAAGTACAATACACATTATTACAGGTAGTCGCCTAGTACATAACTCAATTTATTGATTAAGTGAAAACTCTTTATAGAAATTTTTGAAGACTGATTAATGTTAGTTACTGTTAACAAGTTAATTAATACATGTTGACTATTTATAATACTAGTCTTGCACGCTCAAATTATGGACGGCTCATAATTTAAATTTTTGCAATATAAATTGATTATATAACGTTGTGTTTTATTTCATTATTTGTAGAGATAGTAATGTACTGTGTTTAACGAAGAGAGAAAAATAACTGCAGTATAGATGAATGAAAGTGTAGTATGTTAGAAGTGTGGAAGAAGAATAAATGAATTTCCTAGAGGTTAGGAGTTTCCAATAAGGAAAGAAAGGAGGGAAAATAGAGGAAGGAAAGAAGAAAGGACAGAGCGGAAAGAATTGTTGCATGAAGAAGGTGAGTTGGGAGGAGAAGGTAAAATGCTGTAGAGATGAGCCTGAATAACGAGATAGTAGTGCGTGACCCTAGATAAGATTAACAAATCTTAGAAATAAGAGATGTTAGAAAAGGCAAGGTTGAGTTAAAGCACATGAAAGGACAAATATTGAAGAGAACATGCTTTTTAAGAGTAAAGGCATTTGATTAACAATTGCGATCTTATGCCATAATGTGGAATTTTATGATATAGGACCATTAGGTATGGCGAAAAGTGTACGTAATATGTTGCCGACGATAGCTAGTGGTCAGAGTTAAAATGAGGAACTCACTAATGGACTGTATAATATAATATAAAAAATGTAAATAAGCACGGAATCAATTATATAGTTAAAACAAAAATGAGAAGCAGCTGTGTGTCCGAGCGTGCCGCAGCTGACTGTTATATAGCGAGCTGCGGGCTGGACTGTAGATCGGCCGGCGGGCCCCCTTGCCCGCGCGTCCCTCGTTCACTGCCGCCGGCGCGCGAGCGGCGAGGCGATGTTGAGACAGGTGCCTCAACATAATAATTGTATGTAAAACTGGCGCATGGCGGCCGAAAACTGACTTTAGGGTGGCCGCAAACTGAAAAAAGTGGCCGTCAACCGGCATTTTGAGTAAATTTTAGGTTTTCATTTATTAAAAAAAAAAAACTCTTAGAATAGTCCTCCAATACTTATGTCCAAAAATAACTTGATGATATCTGCTACACCTGCAGAAACAATTGGAACCTGAATTATGGACATATCATACTGATTTCAAAGAGTAAAGTTGGTAAGGCGACTAAAAGGCCGCCAACCGGCGCAACGACCTTAAATTTACTTAACAATGCTGCTATATAAAGTGTAATTTTAGTAGGATTTGTATCGCTCTCTCCAATACTGAGAATCATATAATTCTCCGGTAAATCTTCAATATTTTGACATCCGTTTAGTATTTCTGCTGATGGAGCCCATGGTTTAATTAGTGACGATACTTTATACTCTTCATATTTTGTATTTATTCTCGTGCGAGCAAGTTTTTCTCCTAATCCAATACATCGCTGACCACCAAGTACATATATCTTGCGTACATTTTTAGTTTTTCCTGTTATATTGTTTTCTGATATATTTGCGCCATCTAGCGGATTTTTTTGTTTTTGATTTTTTGTTTTCATTTTATCAGCTTCTATTCTAGTTTCGTTGAGTAATTTATAGGTGTCGCCATCTTTCGTTATATCATTCAACAATTTATTTTTATTTGGTTCCTCATTGCTAATAGTTGTCTAAAATTCAACATCAGTTAGTTTTGGCTTTTTTACGTCGTTTAGGGGTTTGTATAGGCGTGCTAGTAGGAGAACAACATATTTTTGTTAGTTTTGATATTTTTGATTCCTGCTCTTCAATCTTAATTTCTAAACAGCTTTTTTCTTGTAGTAAGTTTTCTATTTCTTTGTGAGCACTTTCAAGTTTATCCTTTAAATCTTGTATAGTCGCATGCAAATCTAGAGTTTCTTGGCATACTAAAGTCTAATCTCAAAATCCTCCTTACCAGCAAGTCCGCACACGATCTGAAAACATCATACGCCAAACACCTGGTGTAAGCCCAGCAGCGAGGTCAGCACAGTCTGAACTTGAATGTTGGAGTGTGTTTTGTCCCGATACTATGCTCTCTGTAATGCTGACTCACACAAACTCACAAATTCGAGAAAGAAATTCAGCTTGTGAAGCTATCCCTCACTATAGGAAAGAAATGGATATGAGTGAATTGAAGGCTTTCTTTGGACTATTATACATTGCTGGATTTTATCGCTCTGGTAGACAAAACACTATCGATCTTTGGGCTCCAGACGGTACAGGAGTCGAAATTTTCAGGTTGACAATGTCGCGGCAGCGATTTCATTTCATACAAAGCTGTCTGCGCTTTGATGATAAATAATACATGGGAAGAAAGAAAACTGTTCGACAACTTGGCCCCTATACGTCAAGTATTTGACATATTTGTCGAGAACTGCAGGAAGGCATATATACTGGATGCATACGAAACCATCGATGAGATGCTGCTTGCGTTTAGAGGCAGATGTCAATTTCGTCAGTACATTCCTTCAAAGCCTGCCAAATACCGAATAAAAATATTAGCCTTGGTTGACGCAAAAAGTTTCTATATTTTCAACCTCGAGATTTATGCAGGAAAGCAGCCAGAAGGGCCATTTTTTGTGAGCAATAAACCTTTTGACGTGGTGAATCGTCTAGTATTGCCCATTTCGAAAACTGGCCACAACGTCACTTTCGATAATTGGTTCACCAGCTACGAACTGCTGCTGCTAAATGAGCACAAACTTACCTCTGTTGGTACGGTGCGCAAGAACAAGAGGCAACTTCCAAGGTCATTTATCAATACTCGCGGTGCAGCTATATTTTCATCGAAACATTCCAAATCAAAATGAGTGATTAGAAGAAGGAATCAGATACCCAGAATTATAATACAGATAACACAGGTGGATGCGAGGTTTGCTTAGTGACTGTCGACATACCACGCAGAACAGCTGCTGATGTACGTGATAACCAACTCAAAGATCCCGAGCTGAAGACAATCGTGGAGGACTTAGAGGACCCGGATCCGTCATGGGGGAGAGGCTGGTCAGAACGAGGATACCTAATATCCGACGGAGTGTTGTATAGGTGTGCACCCGAGGTTGACGACGCTGATTCCGCATGTCTCGTGGTACCAAGTCATGAAAGAGAGGCTGTCCTTGCCGACTTTCATGACGCTCCGACCGCAAGATATCAGAGCCCGCTATTTCTGGGTAGGTATGAAATCGTTCGTTTCTGAGTATGTTAAGCGTTGTACTGCTTGCCAGCTATAAAGCAGACAACAAGAAACCTGCAGGATTAATGCAGACACCCGCCACGACTCATCGTTTCGAGGTTGTTTCGGTAGATCTGTTCGGCCCTTTGCCGAAGACGCCTAAAAGTAACCGATGGATTCTGATCGTAGAGGACGTGTGTACTCACTGGGTTGAGATGTTTGCGCTAGAGGCCGCTACCAGCGCGGAGTGTGCTGAGGTTTCGATCAGTGAAGTCTTCTTGAGGTTTGGGGTTCCGCGTACAATGGTCAGCGACAACGGAGTTCAGTTTGTGGCCGAGGTGATGCAACAGGCTTGTCACGTGATGGGTATCAGACAGTCTTTGACGCCGTTGTACCACCCGGAAAGCAATCCCGTTGTAGCGATCCTGGTCGGGAAAGATCACGCCTCTTGGGACCAGCATCTCGCAGCCATAAGGTTTGCGATGAATTCCGCTGTCACAGCGAGTACTGGATTTTCACCAGCTTTCCTTACCTTTGGAAGGGAGCTGCGCGCACCCTCTGATGTCGTAGCCGACATGAAAGCCATCGCCGACAACGATAATTTTGTACCGAGCATTACACCTTCGTAGGTTGTCGACAGCGCTCCTAGATACCAGGGTTGTCCATGAGCAGACCCAGTCCGTCAGGAAGAAGTACGCTGATGAAGGCCGACGTACGCCTCCAGATTATAAGGTAGGTGATCTCGTTCTTCTATGAGATGAGAGATGAGAGTATGAACGATGCAGGCCGCGGGCAATCCTGATGAATTAAACGACGATTTGAAAGATATAAATAGTTTTATTTAGTAGCTTGAGAATTTACAACATGTTTGTATGGATGCGTATTGCAAAGAGAAAGATGACAAGCGCAAAAGGCACAGAGTATAGAACGGTGGTCATAGACCATTTCATATTATCTATGCTACACTATAGTAGTCGAAAAAGGCGACAAATTTAAAACATGTAACACTCCCTCTAAATTTTAGCCTTGCTCTACTAACTTTACATACATAGAGAAACATATTTTGTGCATACTGCCATCTTATCACAATATTATATTGGGTACATATTAATCAAATGATTACAGTATGTATTAAACCCAATACAAAACTTTAAATCAACAGAGCTTCAAGCATAACAACTGAATTGCAAACATAAATGAACTGAAATATAAAAGACAAACATTCTTAGGTTTTACATTCCTTTGGGTTCTCAATTAAACCTAACTTATTTCTAAAGTACTCAAATTTAACTTTAGACAAAGGTTTAGTAAAGATATCAGCTAACTGTTTATCAGTACTAATATACTTGAGATCAATTATCTTTTCAGTATACTTTTCTTTTACAAAATTATATTTCACATCAATATGTTTTCATCTTTAGTGATATTCAGAATTTTTAATCACACATATAGCACTCTGATTATCAATATTTAGTGTAATACAATCTTGATTATAATGACCTATATCTAACAATAACTGTCTAACCCAGAGAGCTTCTTTGGTGGCACAGCATGACGCCATAATAGTACGAGAGCTAGCAACGTCAAAAAAACAAGAATTTCAGGTAGGCCAGTTTTTAGATATGCCATCTCTGTCACTCTCCTGGATATCATACGGGCTACCTGGCTGGCCGTAGTGGTTGCGTTCATCAGTGCGCATCGTACCTGTACAGGTAAAATATTAAGATTTCAAATCATTTTAAGAAGTTTTTTTTTTTTATTATTTTTATTAAACTATTCGCAACAAAAGTTTATTATTGCCAGATATTTTTGTTGTTGTTTAAACTGTGCCAAACGACAATTTTGAATTAAAAAAAAATTTTTTTTCAAAATATTTTAGTATAGTTGAAATTTTTACAGCATGTTATTTAAGTATCTAAAAGCTCAGAATTAATTTGCCAGATAATTAATCGGTTGTTAAACCTTTTGCCAGACCGATATAAAGTATAAAGTGATTGAGCATGTTGGAAGAGTGCAGACAATCACGTATTAGCTACGCAAGCGAGATAGACGACAACAGCTGCTTGTAGTCAAGATGGCGTCAGTTTAGTCTCATAGCTGTATTCGTTGTTGTTATTTGTAAAGTTTCTAACAAAAGTGCATTACAATGGCTAATGAAAAATTAATAAAATGTGTTTTTTGTAAAGATACAACTGGAAAAGTAATAACTTTTGTAGAAGATAGATTAAAAAAGTGTAAAGAAGTTTTACAAATTCGTGCAAATTTTAAACTTAAATATAATAGTGTTCAGTTACCGGAGCAAATTAATGATACTGATGGATATCACAGAAATTGTTACAACAGTTTTACAGCTCTTATGGCGAAATATCGTAATTTATCTGAAATTAATTTCTCGTCAGCAGTAGATCTTCCCAGCACATCCAGTTCAGCTTCGACATCAAATACTGAAGTAAGTGTTCAAACAACTCTGTCTGATGAAACGTCTGAAAATTCACATACAGAAGTAAATGTCCAAGATATTGACACTTCTAATACAACAATTCTACCTGATAGTTTGGTAAATGTTGAAACTAATTCAAATGTCTTACGAGTTTGTTTTTTTTTGTGGAAAAGATCGCAAGCAATCAAAAGGTAAACCACAAACTTTACACTCCTCAAATGATGCAAAAATATATCAAAAAATAGCCGAGTGGATGACAAAATTAAGTAATCAAGAACTATTAGATAAAATAGAACATTTACGGTCAAAAAGTGAAATTATTTATTATCATCATTCATGTGAATTGGGATATTTAAATGATTACAATAAAGTTATTGCTGATAATCCACGAACTTCCTGGCATGACAATCGAAGCATTCACCAGACCATTTTCAATCACATTGTTTCATTGATAGAAGAAGAAGTTGTAAACAATAAAAATTGTTTATTATTATCTCATCTTTGTGATGAATATAATGATGAATTAAAACTTCAGTCTCAATCAGAAGTAAATTTAATGACAAATAATTATCTTGAAAATAAAATATTGAAAGAATTTAAAAAATCAATCAAAATTATTTCAAAAAATAAAAAAAAAGTTATCATGCATAAAGATTGCAGTTTATTGGAAGATAATGATTTGAGGAGACTGGAGGAAAATGAGGTTATTGATAAAGTAGCATTAGTCTTGCGGAACACCATTTTAAAAATGGACAAATTAAAATTACCATCAAAAATCAAGCCGAGTGATTTAATCAACGGGGAATGTTCCATTCCTGAAAAATTGGATCGATTTTTTAAAGTATTGATTGGAGGCAATGATATTCGGAGCAGAAATGGTGTAAACTGTAATCGATTAAGCAACTCAATCGCCTCTGATACTATTTTTTGTGTAACCAATGGTACCATTAAACCATCTAAACACATAACTCTTGGTATGACTGTTAAAAGTCTTACAAGTAGTAGAAGAATCATTAACATACTTAATCGTCTTGGACATTGTTGTAACTATACTACCCTGGAAGAACTGGAAACTGAAGCAACTTATTCATCTGTACATCGCTCTGCAATTAGTCCACCTGATATTATTCGGAGATCATCGCTATGCACAGGTGTAGCTTTTGATAACTTTGATAGATACGTTGATACTCTTAATGGAAAAGATACTTTGCATGACACCGTAGGTATAATTTATCAAAACATTGATAATGATGCTCTTAATGAAAATGATATGGATTCTGAAAGTGATCAGTCCAATGTTTTATCACCACCAACGAAAAGAAGACGAACCTTTGAAGCCATTGTTCCTGAACTTGTTCCGATTTCAGCACGCTTGCAAATGTTAGAACGATTAACACCTGTTGAGAACATCGAGCAATATATCCCAAGTTCTTTGTCTTTAGTACAAACTATTGATTTATTACATATGATTTCACTCTTTTCCCATGTGCCCAATACTCCAATGTGGACGGGATTTAATAGTAAAATTATAAATGATGATACTCCAAAACAAAAAGTATCCTATCTTACTCCAATCAACTCATCACCAACAGAGACATCAGTAGTGAAGTTGACTATGACACAGGCTCAAAAAGTTGGCGTGGAATGTGACCAAAAATATGTGCAAGTGACATATGATTTGGCCATCGCTAAAATAGCTCTTAAGATTCAGGCAACAGAAGCTCCAAAATTCGACAATCTTTTCATACATCTTGGATCGTTTCATTTGATGATGGCATTTTTTAAAGCGATTGGAGTATTTATCAATGAGTGTGGATTATCACATATGATGGTTGAAAGTAAGATTATAGCATCAGGCTCGGTGAACGGCATCATTGAAGGTAAACATTTCAATCGTTGTAAGCGCCTACATCCGTTAATGGCTGTCGGTTTACAAATTTTGCATTTTGACCAATATTTGAAAATAGAACAACTCCAACACGATTTTTTAAAAGAACAAATTTATGATGACCTTTTAAAATATCAAGATCTTAAAGTTTCTCAATCAACTACGACTGCTGAATTATTGCCGAATCAAGAATTGTCCCGACTGCTTTCTTCGTATCAAAAATTCGTAGATAAAACAAGACAAGGTGATCATGGCAAAACTGCTCAGTTCTATATGATTTATATCCAACTAGTTCATTACTACATCATTTTATTAAGGAGTATACGCATGGGTGATTTTGAAGTATTCAAACATATTATTCCAAAAATCACAAATTTATTTTTTATAGTTAATCAACCAAACTACGCTCGATGGTGTGTTAAATACTACGATAATTTGAAAAATGTTGACAAAACACATCCAGGACTTGAAGAGGACTTTAAATCTGGATGTTTTGGAATTAAAAGAACAGACAAACCGTTTTCACGCATACCAGTAGATCTTACGCTAGAACAGACTATAAATGCAGATGCAGCTAAACGGCTGAGTGGTATTGCACATTTTACAAATTCGATAGCTGCACGTCAACGCTGGACAAAAAGCCACAGTATAAGGGCTGCTTTGATTTCTCATGTTATCGATGTTTGTGGATTAAGACACATGCAAGACGTTACAACAGATTTACAACCTAATCGGATTAAAATTAGTGAAAAACAACTTGCCGCTTTTATTGACATTTTTGAAAAGAATTGTAATCCGTTCGATCCAGACTTAAACAACGATAATCTATACAATATAGCTACTGGGAAGCCAGTCTCCGAAAATATTGCTGACTTTCTACTGAATATCGAAGAAAATGGTGATGAGTTAAGAAAGCAGTTCATTACTGAATGTGCTGAAGATGGATCTAGATTTGACAAACCTATAAAAAAAAATAAAATTCTTAACTTCGCTGAGGCTCCAAAGAAAAAAAAATTAATCCTTGGGAACAAAGTTGTCGAGCTGAGGATGCAAAGGGATTTATTTGGGAGAATGTTGGGAATATCTTTAACTCATAAAGTTGATATTGAAAAAGTATTAACATTTCCACTGACACCAATACCAACATCGATGTGCCACGCAGATGGTAGTATTTGCAAAACTGATAAATCTCAATTAGTTAAATTGATTGAGAAAAAAATCGGTGATGACGTCGATAAGCCACCTTCGTGTTTTAATGTAGCTATTTTAGATGGTTTCTTCATGTTACACCTAATGAAAGAAGTACCTGTAACCTTCGATGCTTTATCTAAAAAATTCCTCAGTATGATACTACGATTTAAATCCAATCGTGTCGATATTGTCTTCGATCAATATTTTACACCATCAATCAAAGATTTTGAGCGTTCACGGCGAGATGAATTGATCAGCGAAGTTACAATCGGGCCCAATCAAATTCGTCCACAAAATTTTGTAGCTGAGCTAAAGAATATATATTTTAAAGAAGCTCTTGTTAATTTTTTTATTGACCATTGGGCTGGTGATGAAATGGCTCCGATCATTGGGAATAAAATAATTTATGTGAACTTCAACAAGTGCTATTCATATCGGGTTGAAAATAATAAAGTTATTAAAAGTGTTGAAGACTCTTTGTCTTGCGAAGAACATGAAGAAGCCGATTCTCGAATAATATATCACATTTGCCAAATAGATGTCGATGCTGAAGTTGTAGTACGCTGCTCAGATACAGATATTTTAATAATACTTCTTGGTAACATGGATAATTTGAATGCATCATTAAAACTCTGGATGAATTTGGGTGTTGGAAATCACGAAAGAATTTTAAACGTCAACGAAATATATAAAATTCTAGGAAATTCTTTATCAAAAGCTCTACCGTGTTTTCATGCACTCACAGGATGTGATTACACCCCAGCTTTTTTCCGGAAAGGTAAACTACGACCATTTAAACTATTAGAACAATCAGAACAGTATCAGTTAGCCTGTCAAAATATTACAACAGATGATGAAGATTTGATGGATGAGACATTTAGGATCTTAGAAAAGTTTATTTGTCATATTTACGGAGTTCGAGATTCTTGGAACGTTAATGAAGTTCGGTTCCATCTGTTTTCAAGTACTTATCAGTCTAAAAAATCAGATGATAATTTTGAAAAAAAGTTCCGTAATTTTGATCCATCAAGTCTACCACCAAGTAAATCAGAGTTATATCAACACTTACTACGAGTTCGTTACGTCACGAAGTTTTGGAGAAATGCTCATTTAAAACACCCAACATCTCTATCACCTCAAGCTTCTGGCTGGCTGGATTAATAATGATAAATATGACTTTGTCTGGTTTGTTGGGGAGCAATTACCAACATTAGTTACCGACATTATTATTAAAGGTAAAAATTGAACTTAAAATACAAATAAATTTCTGGACCGAAAGATAGTAAAATTTTTGATTCTATTACAGATAACAGCTTATTACGAAATGATAATAATTCAAAGGACGATGATGACAATGATAATGACAGCAGTGATGAAGATGAAGATGATGATGATGATTATCAAGATGTCTCCGTTTTTTGTGATACAATTATGGATTAAAAAATCTAACTTTCATTCTTATGTAGCCATCCAAATTTTGGTGCTTTTTCAAACTTAAAATTGGTCATTATATTATTTTTGTACGAAAATAAAGTATTATTTATTTACGGTATCCATCTATAAATAAATTCTATAGTTTTAATCCTTCTTTGCTCATTTATTAGACGATTAATTTTCTAAACCAAGCTAAATGATACTACATCACTTTACACTTGTAACATAGTGTACATAACGTGCACCTCACTTAAATTTATTATATAAAATTTTCCATATATTTATTATACAAAAATTAATATAAACTATGTACCTAATTATTTGAAACTAAATACTATTAAATAAACAAATAAAGTTAAAAAAAAATCAAGTAAGGCGGACACCAGCAATGTTTTATATGTATTTACGGAGTTAACCTTGAGTTAACGGTTTCTCGTTGCGCCTGTCACCCGGCCGCTCGCCAGCTGTGCCGGCGCGCGACGACATCACGACAGTCCGCAGCCAAACCTCTCGAGGCACGGACGCTGTCGCTCTTATCTCGCACCGATATACCGTCATTGCGGAAATATTTTTTTGTAAAATATTTTAAACTATATAATTTAATTTTTTTATTAAAATTTCAATAATTAAAAGTGTCGTTAATTCCCAAACTTGGGAATTACGTCACGGTTTTACACGTAAGACCGTCTCCTGTACCTGCCGCCGGTCGCCGGACTGAAGTGGGTTGCCGAGTACCGAGCATACCGGATTGCGCCTGGACAAGCTTACCGGACTACGCCTGGAGGGCTTCGCCAGGGAAGTGTGGAAGGCTAGATAAGTGCGATAAGACCTAGGCAAACCCTTAAATCTTATGAATATACCCTCACATTTTTATCTAAACCTAGTTTTATTTTGTACACGTCCTTTCTACGTGACAATGGCGCCCAAAAACGTGGTTTAAGGTCTTTCGTACTTGCTTGGTCATTTTAGTGGTTCTATGCGGTGGTGGTACTCTTTGTAGTGTTTGTATGTTTCACTTAATTTTTTTCAAGACCATAAATAATTTTGGTATTTAGAAGTTAGTTACAAAAAATTTTGTGGTTTAATTACCCTCACTACTATTATCTTACGCAGTAGTTATAAAATTGTAATTGTTTAAATTGAAGTAACTTAGTTGTTTCACCTGACTTTTCCTGCTTATTATTTTATAATTTGCTTTTGGTGTTTGTGTTCTATAAATAAATTGTAACAGAGCGGATTTTGCTTGACTTATATGTGTAAGTAATTGTGCATAGCCTACACAGTTTTAATAATTTTTTAACATAGTTTTTGAATCGATCAATATGGCAATTCCGATTAAATATTTATTACTCCAGAAAGCTGAGCTTATGTATGAAGTTGCTATACGTGGAGAGCTTCCCTCCGACAATGTTGCAGGATTAAGACGTCAAGTTAATAAATTAACACAATTATATTCGTCCGATGACATAGTCGATTCGGTTTTTCAATTTTTAGAGGATAGCAAAGCCTCTCAAGAGACCTTAGAAAAAGTCAAGGTTAATCTTGATGCCTTAAAGCTTTTGATGAGCCCCTTTTTAATAGGACTAAAGCTATGTTACACCATTTGTATTATAGGCTTCAACGAATCGAAACACCGCAGACTGCGGATGATTCAGCTAAATTAATTAAATTAAAGAAAAGTTACGAAGGGTACTATGAAATACTTTTGGGCCTTGATAAGCCAAAGGTCAGGGACCAGAAACAGGCCGCGTCTTCAGTTACAGCTGAGGAGGAATTGTCCGATAAATCTAATTCAGTCGGTATGAATATCGCCGTTTCATGTGACCGCGGACTATTAGTAGAACTAAATAAACTAAAATATGACGGAAAGTCTTGCGTGAGATCATTTATACAAAAAGTTGAGGAATTTCGTATGTCTAAAAATATAACAGAAAATAAAATGTTAAGTTCCGCCACCGATATTTTTACTGGAGACGCACTTCACTGGTATCGTAACATTAGGGGTAGTGTCGGTGGTTGGAACGAAGTACTGACTGCATTGAAGGATGATTTTGATGTTCCCGATTACGACTATCGCATGGCCTCAGAGATACGACAGCGTACACAGGGCGAGGAAGAGAACATCACAATTTATTTGTCTATAATGCAGGGCATGTTTTCTAGGCTAACTAAACCCTTAAAGGAAGACGAAAAACTCGAAATTATTTTACATAATATTCGTCCTTCCTACTCTAATATTATAGCAGCTAGTCCTAATATTAAATCACTCGAAGATTTAAAATTGATTTGTAGAAATTATGAACGTATTAAGGTTCGTTCAGAATTCTTCAAAGAACCACCTTCGGTTACCGCTAATACTCTGGCTCCTGAATTTGGCTACCAGTCTTTGAAGCGTAAGTCGACGGCTGGTGGTCAAGGTAATTTTTACGCGCGAAAGTATGAAGGTGCTCACCAGCAGGGGACGCACAAGGTCGCCGAAATCCAGGCTTTCGAAACTGAAACTTCGGCTATATCCAAGTTTCCTTACTGTCACCGTTGCCGCGTTAACACTCACTCCATGAGAGACTGTACGGCTGAGCGCAAAGTTTTTTGTTTTAAGTGTGGCATGAAAGAAGTTCGTACACCGGAGTGTCCAAACTGTAAACCAAAAAACTAAAAACCGAGAATTGTAAGACGCATGCGGCTACCCATACAGATAGCTCGGACTGGAATGATTGGCTCATGTTTGTTAAAAACTTCTTTTCTAGGAAAGATATTTCTACAGTTCTCAATGTCAAACCGAGTAACGACCCTAGGCCTTATGCAAGGGTGGGAATCAATAAAGATTTATTTTTATATGGTTTGTTGGATTCTGGTTCCGCCGTCACTATCATAGGTAAGAACTCTCATGAATTGCTGATACGTCTAGGTTTGAATTTATGCAGCAATGAGAGGATAACTGTTACTGCAGCGGGAGGTCAGAGGATAGCTTCTCTTGGTTACATTCTTTTACCTTTGACCTTCGAAAGCAAATTTGCTATCATAAAGGCGCATGTTATACCAGCGATCGAAACCGTTTTGATACTAGGAATCGATTTTTGGAATACTTTTAACCTGTGCCCTAAGTATTTATCAGAAGAAGAAAACTTATTCTTAACCGACCCCGGGCTCTCGGAAATTTCTTCGTCGACTTCTCAGCATCTATGTGGCTACGATGTTTTGAATTCCTCTCAAAAACTGGTAGCTGACAGATCTTTTGTGGTAGATCTTTTCAAGGATATCTCATACACAGAGAGAGGTTTAGGTCGTACTAACGTCATTAAACATCGTATAGATACTGGCAACGCTGAACCTATCCGTCAGCGATATTATCGCATGTCACCAGAAAAGCAACGTATAGTTGCTGAACAGGTTGATGAGATGTTGGCGCTAGATGTTATTGAACCTTGTGAGAGTCCATGGTCTTCCCCAGTGTTAGTCGTAGGTAAGAAGGATGGAAAGCCCCGCTTCTGCTTAGACAGCCGTAAATTGAACGCTGTTACAAGGAAAGACGCATATAAGCTGCCATATGTGTCTGAAATTTTGGATAATCTGAAGGATGCGCGTTATCTTTCCAGCATAGATTTGTCCAAAGCATTTTGGCAGATATTAATAGACGAAAAGGATAGAGAGAAGACTGCGTTTTATGTTCCTGGTCGAGGAACTTTTATGTTTAAGGTCACGGCTTTTGGCCTCACCAATGCTCCTGCTACGCAACAGAGACTTGTTGACCTTTTATTCGGACCTGAATTCGAGTTTAAAGTCTTTGCATACTTAGATGATGTAATTATCATCAGCAAAACTTTCGAAGAACATGTGGAACTCCTTCAGAAGGTTTTCAAAAAGTTACAATCTGCCAATCTTACTGTCAACCTAGACAAGTGTCACTTTTTCAGAGGTCAGTTACGGTATCTGGGCTACATAGTAGATGCTCACGGCTTAAGAACTGACCCAGATAAGGTTAAAGCCATATTAGACTTTCCTGCTCCTGTCAATAGAAAGGAGGTTAAGCGTTTTTTGGGTACGGCATCATGGTATAGACGTTTTATTCCACAGTTCAGTACAATAGCGGGTCCCCTGAATAAGCTGACTTCTAATAAAAAGAACGCGCCCGCATTTCAGTGGACCCCTGAGGCTGACAAGGCTTTCCTGGAATTAAAAGCAAAACTAGTTCGAGCTCCTGTCCTTGCTTGCCCTGAATTTAACCTCCCCTTTGAAGTGCACACTGATGCTAGCAATTTTGGTATCGGTGCAATGTTGGCTCAAACAATTGATGGCATAGAACATCCAATTGCGTACATGAGCCGTTCCTTAACTAAACCGGAGAGAAACTACAGCACTACAGAGCGGGAGGCACTTGCGGTTCTTACTGCTCTCGAGTACTGGCGCTGTTACCTTGAAACCGACAAAACCTTTTTAGTCTATACCGACCACTCTTCTCTTAAGTGGTTTATGTCTCTCACTAATCCAACCGGTCGGCTCGCAAGGTGGGGAGTTCGCCTTTCTTCTTTTAACTTTGAGATAAGACACCGCCGTGGTAAAGACAATGTTGTCCCTGACGCCCTATCTAGAAGTGTCCCAGTTGAGGCAATTTCAGACGCTGATGTCGCTACTGCTCCAGTATCTGATACTAAGGATTCTTGGTACTTGAAGATCTTCCAAGGCTGCCAGCTTAATCCTATAAATTACCCAAACTACAAGGTGGAGGATAATGAATTATACAGGTATATGAAGACTAAGGTTGACCTTACGGTTGAATTTGCTTGGAAGAAGGTCATTCCCAAAGAACAACAAGAAGACATTTTAATCAAGTGCCACTCTGAACCTATCTCCGGTCATTTTGGCGTGTTTAAGACATATAAGCGCTTAGCACTTCGTTTTTATTGGCCCGGGATGTATTCTAGCGTGGTTCAATTTGTCTCAAAGTGCGAAACATGTCTAGCTCATAAACACTGTACCCATGGTGTCTTAGGAAAAATGGGTAGGCCTAAGGACGTCTCGCGTCCATTTCAGGTCCTCTCAATGGACCTGGTTGGTCCGTTGCCTTCTTCTCGGAAACAAAATCAGTTTATTTTCGTTGTGACATGCTGTTTTTCTAAGTATTGCCTTCTTTTCCCACTTCGTCGAGCTACTTCGAATTTAATCGTTAAACATCTAGAGGACGATGTCTTCCTAGTCCACGGGATTCCTCAGACCATTATCCTTGATAATGGAAGTCAGTTTATTAGCCGAGATCTGGATAAACTCTTTAAAAAGTACAAAGTTCCCAATGTACATTTTACTCCTAAGTACACTCCACAAATCAATACAGTGGAAAGATACAACAGAACTATAATAACGGCTGTTTCGAGTTTCGTAGACGGTGATCATAGATCTTGGGACTCAAACCTTCCTGAAATCCAATTCGCTATTAACAATTCTGTTAACGAAAGTACAGGGTATACTCCATCCTTCTTGGTTCACGGAAGAGAGTTAGTCGTTTGTGGTTCTCATTACCTTGATTTTCCTGACCCAACAGATCTAATATTCCTGCCTCGCGATGCTTATGCTGCAAATCTGGGCCAATTATCGCCAATATTCGACAAAGTTCAGGTTGCTTTGTGGGAAGCCCATGTCAAAAATACTCAGCATTATAACTTGCGCCGAAAACATGCTGAGTTTAATGTGGGTGATATCGTTTGGAAGCGTTGCTACTTTCAGAGCGATAAAGATGCTCGTTTTAGTAAAAAGTTAGCCCCTAAGTTCCAAAAATGCCGCGTGAAGGTAAAACGATCACCATTAGTTTACGTCCTAGAAGATATGAATGGTCGCGATCTTGGCGCCTGGCATATCAAGGACCTCAAGCTTAGAATATACCCATCGTGAGTTGTATTGAGTATTTTTTTTTGCGGATTTCAATTAGTCGAAATCCTTTTCCTGGGGAGGGGGGTAATGTAACATAGTGTACATAACGTGCACCTCACTTAAATTTATTATATAAAATTTTCCATATATTTATTATACAAAAATTAATATAAACTATGTACCTAATTATTTGAAACTAAATACTATTAAATAAACAAATAAAGTTAAAAAAAATCAAGTAAGGCGGACACCAGCAATGTTTTATATGTATTTACGGAGTTAACCTTGAGTTAACGGTTTCTCGTTGCGCCTGTCACCCGGCCGCTCGCCAGCTGTGCCGGCGCGCGACGACATCACGACAGTCCGCAGCCAAACCTCTCGAGGCACGGACGCTGTCGCTCTTATCTCGCACCGATATACCGTCATTGCGGAAATATTTTTTTGTAAAATATTTTAAACTATATAATTTAATTTTTTTATTAAAATTTCAATAATTAAAAGTGTCGTTAATTCCCAAACTTGGGAATTACGTCACGGTTTTACACGTAAGACCGTCTCCTGTACCTGCCGCCGGTCGCCGGACTGAAGTGGGTTGCCGAGTACCGAGCATACCGGATTGCGCCTGGACAAGCTTACCGGACTACGCCTGGAGGGCTTCGCCAGGGAAGTGTGGAAGGCTAGATAAGTGCGATAAGACCTAGGCAAACCCTTAAATCTTATGAATATACCCTCACATTTTTATCTAAACCTAGTTTTATTTTGTACACGTCCTTTCTACGTGACACACTTTATATCGGTCTGGCAAAAGGTTTAACAACCGATTAATTATCTGGCAAATTAATTCTGAGCTTTTAGATACTTAAATAACATGCTGTAAAAATTTCAACTATACTAAAATATTTTGAAAAAAAATTTTTTTTTAATTCAAAGTTGTCGTTTGGCACAGTTTAAACAACAACAAAAATATCTGGCAATAATAAACTTTTGTTGCGAATAGTTTAATAAAAATAATAATAAAAAAAAAAACTTCTTAAAATGATTTGAAATCTTAAGATTTTACCTGTACAGGTACGATGCGCACTGATGAACGCAACCACTACGGCCAGCCAGGTAGCCCGTATGATATCCAGGGGAGTGACAGAGATGGCATATCTAAAAACTGGCCTACCTGAAATTCTTGCTCAAAAACGTTGCCAGCTCTTAGACTATAAACTCTGCTTCAGTGGTGGACAACGCGACAGTCGTTTGAAGGTGACTGTTCCATGTCACTGCTGCCCCGTTCTTCATAAAAACATATCCAGTGGTAGACCGTCTTGTCACAGGATCATTGGCATAATCAGCATCAGAATAGGACACCAGAGTGTTACTTTCATTTGACCTGTAACAGAGTCCAAAACACAGTGTCCCTTTTAAGTACTTCAAGATTCTCTTGACAGCATTCCAGTGACTTTGACTTTGGCTTTTGAGATACCGGCTCACAGTGCTTACTGCATACATAATGTCTGGTCTGGTGACTATAGCAGCAAACATAAGCGATCCCACTGCCTCTCTGTAAGGAAAATATTTTTTATCCTCAAGCACTGTGCTTATCTGTAAAGTAACATGCGGATCAGCTGGTATACTATTAGGGTTAGCATTATCTAAGTTAAATTTTGATAACATTTTCTCAATATATTTTCTTTGGTGTATGAAAATGTAATCCTTACATTGTTCTATCTGTATACCAATAAAATTCAAAGCTTCACAAATCTTAACATTAAATTCTTTCTGAAGATCATTCAGGACTTCAGTTATTATTGTTGGATTTGTAGAACATAACAATCCATCATCAACATAAAGCAAAAGATATACTAGAGCTTCTCTATTAGAACTCACATACACACATTTATCAGCGTGACAGTTCACAAAGCCATATTTAATTAAAACTGAATTAAATTTAGCATTCCAACAGCGTGGTGCCTGTTTCAATCCATATAAGGATTTGATAAGCTTGCAAGCCATGCCATTTTCAACATTCAATCCTTCAGGGATTTTCATGTATATTTTCTCTTGCAATTCACCATACAGGAAAGCAGTTTTAATATCAAATTGCTTTAAAGTCATGCATTTCTCGGCTGCAATAGACAATAATAAGCGAATGGAGTCATACCTGACCGTCGGAGAGAATGTTTCTGTGTAATCGATGCCACTTTTCTGTGCAAAGCCTTTGGCACACAGTCTGGCTTTGTACCTAGGACCTGTTGGTTCACTTTTCACACGAAACACCCACTTGCAGTCTAATAGTCTCGCATTGTCTGGTTTCTTCACAATCTCCCAAGTACCATTGTCCTCATGTGCTTGCAATTCTTCCTTAATAGACTTTATCCACATTTCAGAGTCTTCAGAGGAGAGTGCTTCTTCATATGTCTGTGGTACATCGGCCATACATATATATGATTTAGGTTCTATGGTTGGGATTGGTCTGTTACGTGGACGGAGAGTCATGGTTGAGGGCTGCTGAACTTCAATTGACTGCTCGGGCACATATTCCTCATCATCATCATTTTCACTCATTTCCACAGCAGTATGAGTAGACAAATCTGTACTACAGTCACTACTTTCAGATAGTCTCTTACTGCTTACATGTTCTTGTCTTTCAGCATCAGATAAGGTAACTGGATACTGTATCTGGTTTTATGGAATTTTCCAGAAACACAACATCTCTGCTTTTAGTTACTATTTTTGTTTTAGGATCAAGTAGCCGGTACCCTTTGCTATCTTCACAAAATCCTACAAAAATCATCTTACTTGACTTGGCGTCCCATTTCTTCAGTTTTTCTTGAGGTATCTGCACCATAGCTTGGCAACCAAATATCCTCATGTGACTCAAGTCAGGTTTACAGCCACTCCATACTTCCTCTGGTGTCTTATAGTTCAGAGCTCGCGTCGGTGAACGATTGATGATGTATGCAGCTGTTCTAACTGCTTCAGCCCATAAATTTTTCTGTAAATTAGCATTTATTAACATACATCTGGCTTTTTCAAGTAGAGTTCTGTTCATGCGCTCTGAGAGACCATTTTGTTGTGGAGTATATGGGATTGATGTTTGGTGTTTAATTCCATGTAACTTTAAATAAATAAATAATCAGTAAAGTTCTTACTTGTGTACTCAGTTCCATTATCTGTTCGTAGTGTCTTAATTTTACTATTAAGTCTATTTTCAACATATGACTTATATTCCTTAAATTTATCTAGACATTCTGACTTTGATTTGATAGTAAAGACACACACTTTCCTAGAAAAATCATCAGTAAATGTAAGAAAATACCTTGCATTTCCGAGAGAGTTCACCTCCATAGGTCCACATATATCTGAGTGAATGATTTCTAGCAGTTAACTTGCCCTGGAACCTTCACTTGGAAATGGTGACCTTGCCTGTTTTCCTTTGATGCACGGTATGCAGGTTAGCTCGCTGGTCTGAGGTATTTTCACACCCTCAGTGTGGTCTTTCAGCTTCTTCATGTCATTGTAGTTCAGATGAGCTAGTCGCTGATGCCAGAGATAAAAGTCATCATTAGTTGTTGACAGAAATGCTTGCACGGAGACAACATTCAGCTTGTACATATTATTAACAAGTGTTGCCATTGCAACTTCAACATTATCTTTGTTATACGGGCATTTCTCTGTAAACTCGTATTTGGCTGTCCCGACCGACTCTTTCAATAAGTACTTTAATTATTTACTAATAAATCATTCCTAAAGAAACTCTAATCCCGAAACTTTAAGGGCTGATCTGATTGTTTTAAGCACCATAACTATTTTAATTTTTTTTCTACACATGTTAGAACTCTAAAAACACAGTCCCCTGGCTGTCCCCACCATTGATTTGTTGACTAGATATGGGATTTACGAGAAAGGTATTATAGCTACATACATTTGTCAGTAATTATCATAAAGCAAACATATTAAAATATATTATTTTCATAAAACTAGATCTCATTACGCATTTTATTATTTAGTAAACACCTGCAAACTTTGTCCCCAAAATTTTTATACAGTCCCCTGCCAAAGATTTAAATCCATAGAAAAAAAAAACTGTAAGATTAAAAAACATTGTTCTAAGTGAAACGAAACGCAATTGATGTGAAGAGGAACGAACGCAAATGAGAGAAAAGGAAAAATTAAAGTACCAAAAGAAGAAAGAAAAAGGTTCACGAAAGTTGGTAAAGGATATGACACCTCGTGAGCACAGAGCTGCCCTAAAGAAGTGGAAAGAACATTGTACCGTGTACCGAACCAAAAGATTAAGACTGAAAAGTGTCACTAATACTTTTATACGAGACAATACGCCAATATCAGATCTAGAAGCATCTCCTCCGCCTACAAGACCCACCACTCCAATTCCAGAGCAGTTTTCTTCAGCTCCAAGCCCAGCAGCTTCCAGTGCTAGTCAACAACAAAGAAAGAAAGAAGCCACGACTCGACGAAAGAAGTTTAACAGGAAAAGAAATGAAAAAATTGCACGTTTAGAGAAAAAGCTTGAGAAGTACAAGAAAAGGTTAGCTAGATTTAAAAGTAAAATGCAGAAGAACGTTGAAGATACACCTAAAACAAAGATATTAAAAATGTTAGAAGAGCCTGATCAAAGAAAAGAAGTAGTAAAGAAAGCGTTGTTTGGCGACGTCATTAGTAATCAGTTGAAAGAAAATTATTCTACATTGAAACATACGAAGGAGAGACAAATTTTCAAAAAAGTTGTTACTGGTAGTCTTGTTCGAAAGTATAGGCAATGGATACCTAAAGAAATTAAATCGTTGTCTAGACCCGGAAAAAAATCCAACCTCAATGGCTTAGATGTACCTGTATTGAAACGATGTAAAATACCTGAAAGTTATAAAAGAGCTGTTCACAATTTCTTTGAAGATGATAGTAATAGCCGTATGGGAGCCGGTAAAAAAGAATTTATTACTAGGAAGACTGTAAAGAAACAGAAGAGGTATCTTCTTGACACAGTTATGAATCTTTACAAAAAGTTTATTACAGGCAACTTTAAAATTAGTTACCAAACTTTTTGTCGACTCCGTCCATTTTGGGTTGTTAAACCAAATGCTCAAAACCGCGATACATGTCTTTGCATAGTTCACAGCAACATAGACATGAAGCTCAGCACACTTCATACTGCAAATATATTGGGTTACAACAACCACCAGAAGTTACTGGAAGAGCTATGTTGCGACCGGTATAATGTGAATTGTTTGGCGAGATCCTGTCATACTTGCCTTAATAAGAACCCGAAATATAAAGAATTTGATAACAGAAATGTCATAAAATATAAAATGTGGATTTCGGAAAGGCAACAAATACAAGATTTTAAGACTAAAAAGCCCCGACTCGTGACTAAATGTTTGAAAAAAACATTTGAAGTACATCCAAGACAGCTCATAACGCAATTACAGAAAGATTTAGACAAGTTTTTTGAACACCAGTGAAATATTGTTCACCAATATAAAGCCATAAAGGATTTGAAATCAAACCTACACAACGACGAAGTCCTGATACACGTCGATTTCAGTGAAAATTATTGCACTAAGTACTCTGAAGAAATTCAGGCCTTTCATTTCGGTGGATCTCGTGCACAGCTGAGCCTGCATACCGTTGTAGTTTATCTACAAAATTCAATCCTTTCTTTTTGCACAGTCTCCGAGAACATAACCCATTCACCTGCTGCCATTTGGACACATCTACGACCAGTTTTCAGGGCTCTTCCATGTAACATTAAACGAGTGCACTTTTTGAGCGATGGCCCTGTAACGCAGTATCGCAATTAAACTATGTTTTTTATAATGGCAACTAAACTCTCTGAAGAAATTCCTGATATTGAAAACTTTACATGGAACTACACTGAAAGTGGCCATGGAAAAGGTGCACCGGATGGAATCGGAGGAACATGTAAAAGGACAGCAGATTTTGTAGTTAGTTCTGGAGGTGACATCAACAATATTGATCAGTTTGTTACAGTTATCCAGGAGCGATGTCTTGGCATCACATGTATCGCGATTGACGGTAAAGACATTCAGGCAATGGTCGATACAGTTGAAGAGGAAGCAGCCGATCAGAAAGGGTTTAAAGGTACTCTAAATGTACATCAGGTCGCAGGTGTTTATTCCAGCTCCATCCCTGGCCTTCCCACTAAATGTAAAACACTTACAATGAAAACTCTCAGCTGCTTTTGCAACCGCGGATCTTGTGAACATTATAAGATAGGCAGTATCAATTTTGCTTTAAAGCCTAAATTGACAGTAGAAGAAGTATTTACAGAGTCCGAAGCCGAAGATCTTGAGCCTGCTAAGTCTGAATTGACACCTACACAAACGAAATCCCTTCAAAGATTGGATGATGCTATACCAGGAACGAGTGGCATTCAGAATTCATTTTACAATACAGGAGATTATGTTCTTGTGAAATATACAGCTAAAAATGTGGAATATCGTTATGCTGCTGTAATTAATGGGATTGACGATGAAGAAAATGACTTACGTGTTACTTTCCTCAAGATTTGTGACCAAAAAGCGCAGCTCTTTAGAATAGATGATAATGACATTTCAGACGTGTCATTTGAACAAGTTGTCCTAAAGTTGGATAATCCTGACTTGATTTTAAAAGGAAAAAGAATATTTTATAAATTTCCTACTGAAGTAAAAGTTTTTGAGCGCTAACTTTTTAACGTGTTAAATTAACTGTGATTTATTTGTGCCTTATTTGAATTAATATTTTTAAGGTTTTTGGAGATTTCAGTTTAATTTAATTTGAGAGAAAAGACTTTCTTTATAACCTATGTTAATGATGTAAAGATAGTAGGTGTTTCAATTTAACTGCATAAATTTAATTAATGACTGATATTATAATACTAACTTACTGTTGATCTCAAAAAGTTCAAAATATTTCTAGCACATAAGTTTAATTTTTGATACGAATACTTACATTTTTATATTACAAATTAATATAATAAGTATTTAAATGCATAGCATTGAGCAATCCATATTATAATAAATAATATTATATTGATCTCTTAGCAAGTACAAAATGTTTCTAGCACTTAAGGTTGATTTGTGATATGAATGTTTAAAAAACGTTATGTTTTCTGTTATTTTTCATAAAGAAACTTAGTTGATTATCGTTGCGAAAACATGTCATTTAAATAATAAATGATTGATTAATGTAAAATGACTTTTCTTTCAAACACATCAGTCCCCTGTCTCACTTAACAGTACCCTGTTACGTTCAAAACAGTCCCCTGACGCCCGAAACAGTCCCCTGTCATGGTTTTTTAGAAAATCGCTTATAACTCGAAAAATACTTATAAGTTCAGTGGGCCACCTTATTTTATTAAAACAACAGTTAAGTTTCTTCGAAATAGGAGACTTTTTATTGGCAAATATTTAAAAAAATCGCCAGGACAACATTTATATGGAGCCTGTACGAGCTTACAGAGAAATGCCCATACAAATAACAACCTTTACAGTCAAACTTTACATTACATTTATTATTCACAATGTTACTGACTGAGAGAAGATTGGTTGATAACTCTGGTACATAAAGGACATTTGTTACCTGTATTCTGTTTGTAGATCCGTTTGTGCTTTTAACATGAATGTTCACCTTACCACAGGACTCGACTCGCAGCTCCTTGTTGTTGGCTACTCGGATAGTTTTGATTGGTGGTGGTTTTTCATCATAAATTCAAGCCCTATTCATTGTCATGTGCATTGCTGCGCCTGAATCCACATACCATCCGAAATCATAGCTAGATGTTGCTGAGAAAACGGCTACAAAAGAGTTATCACTTTGTTTCTTGTTATTCTTCACTTTACAGTTTTTGCCGATGTGTCCGTACTTGTTGCAAGTATAACATCTTGGCCCTTTTGACTTTTGTTTGATAGGTTGCTTATTATTCTTGCTCTTGTTTACAAAGAATACACCTGGATCACGATTTTTCACTTCCTGTAACAGTTTACTTTTAATTGAGTCTGCTGTTATGGCCACACCGGAGCTTTCTATTGCCATAATCATTGGCTTGTATTCATCAGGGAGTCCCGCAAGTAACAACGTGCCTAGCCACTCGTCGTCGACCTTGAACCCGATGTTCCGAAGCTTGTGTGCCGTAGTCATGATCTTGTTCACGTATTCTTCAATACTTTGACAATTTTCTAGTGTTGTCGTTATGAGGTCTCGTAGCAATCCAACTCGACGTGTCAGCCCCGAGTCATCAAAAGCTTTACAGAGCTTTTCCCATACTTCTTTAGCAATGTTGGCTTCCTGAACGTGGACATAGTTGATGGGATCAACTAGAAGTATTATTTTTGACTTCGCCTTGACGTCTTTCTTTAGATCGACCTCACCGGTGCCTGATACGCATTCCCACAGATCCTCATGCTCCAAATACGTCTTGACTGCGAACTTCCAGCTTGCAAAATTATCTCTGCCGGTCAATCTTTCTATCAGGGTCATATTGTTCATGTTGTTCGAACCCATAATTTTCTAGAAAAATCGATGTCAGGCCGGTTTGCAAAGTGAGTTATATGCAATCTCAAAACTATTCACGGAATTTAATTTATCTTTCAATGTTTCAGCATCCTGGACCCATAACCTGATGAATTAAACGACGATTTGAAAGATATAAATAGTTTTATTTAGTAGCTTGAGAATTTACAACATGTTTGTATGGATGCGTATTGCAAAGAGAAAGATGACAAGCGCAAAAGGCACAGAGTATAGAACGGTGGTCATAGACCATTTCATATTATCTAAGCTACACTATAGTAGTCGAAAAAGGCGACAAATTTAGAGGGAGTGTTACATGTACACAAAGATCACGCCTCTTGGGACCAGCATCTCGCAGCCATAAGGTTTGCGATGAATTCCGCTGTCACAGCGAGTACTGGATTTTCACCAGCTTTCCTTACCTTTGGAAGGGAGCTGCGCGCACCCTCTGATGTCGTAGCCGACATGAAAGCCATCGCCGACAACGATAATTTTGTACCGAGCATTACACCTTCGTAGGTTGTCGACAGCGCTCCTAGATACCAGGGTTGTCCATGAGCAGACCCAGTCCGTCAGGAAGAAGTACGCTGATGAAGGCCGACGTACGCCTCCAGATTATAAGGTAGGTGATCTCGTTCTTCTATGAGATGAGAGATGAGAGTATGAACGATGCAGGCCGCGGGCAATCCTCGGAGTTTATTCCCAAGAGAGATGGTCCGTATCGTATTCGGGAAGTGGTAAGTCCAACCACGTATACAATTGAAGGGGTCACGCAAGCTGAGCACATTGGGAAGTACCATGTTTCTCACCTGACTCCGTTCGTTGGCGATATCGTGTCTCCGGTTCGGGGAAAGCGCAACCGTGGTCGACCTCGTAAGTCACATGCTAGTTCGAATGCGAGGACGCTATGTCCGAACTAGAGGGGGAGTGTGTAGCGCGCCGCGAAAAGTATGTACCCAATGCGTACCCCTCCGCCCGCCCTACGACATCGAAACGCGCGCCAGCGGCGGTGAGCGGCGCTCCTCTCTCAAGTCGCCAGTCGGCTCTACAATCATCGGCACGGTTACGGCACAACGAGTACAATTCCGGCCAATTTAATTGATACAAATTTTTCAACTGCATCATTTTAAATTATCTGGCAAGTTATAACTCAATACTACTCAAACATGATACGTGATTTTTTATTAATTAGACCTTTGTTATAATAATAAAAGGTGATATTTATCGAAAATATAGCAGGAAAAAAATTGATGTCAGTTTGTAATTATAGCAAAACTATTTTTCATTCAATTCTTTTATTTGTACTTGTACTTGTATCGAAATATACTTAAAATTGCAAGTCCAAGTAATAAAAGTTTTTATCTCCCCTAATATTATATTTATTTATTATATTTTAAAGATTTGTTTGTTTGCTTGTATTGAATAGGCTCCAAATATATTAGACCGATTTCAAATATTCTTTCACCAGTTGAAAGCTGCCTTGGTCCTGTACTACCCTACATAGACTATAAAGAGGGGGGAGCGTAGCCGCTGGCAAAAGCTAGTTTTGTTTACAATACATGTTTATTTTAATTATTTTTAGGTATAAGATGCCAAGAAAAAATACCGTTTTAAATAGACAAGCCAGAAAACTGATTTACCATGTAAACTGTTTTATGAAAAAGGAGGCTGAAGAAGGAGTCAGTAATTTAAAACAAGTCCAAAAAAGAACAGCGGAGGCTACGAACACATCTGTTGTAACTGTGAGGCGAATTGTGAAAGAAAGTTGTGGCGATGAGTTTCTTTCTGTATTTAGAACACCAGGAAAAAAACGACCTAGAGCGAAACCTATCACAGCTGTTGATAATTTTGACCAGGGAGTAATTAAAAGGTGTATAAACAATTTTCATGGGTCATACTCAGAAAAAGTGTACATTTTGTGTCTTTTCATGTCCCACTACTTAATATAACAGTAAATATTCAAATTATGATAATATTTTCTTTTTTCCACCCTAATTTTTATGTGAGTCTATTAAAGATAACATTTTTTTGCTATTTTAACTGTAATTTTCATTAAAAGGGTACATTTTTTGAGTGTCAAAATGTTGTTATAAATTTCATCATACATTTTTTTAGTGTCCCAATGACGATTACATATTTCCAGAGATTAATTGTTACGAATATTTATCGCTTTACTTGACATAAACTGTGACTATATTGTTTTTGATGAATCAAGTAACTAAATAAGACCAATTAGATTCTTCAATCATCTAGAAGAGAATTAATTTTTATTTAACTAATTTTGTCCCAAAATTATGAAGTTTCGTTACTCAGGGTTAGTAACACGCAATCAAATATTTGAATTTTAACTTTACTTTAGTATAAATGCTTTTTCCTATTCTGGCAATACTCCAACTTACGTCAAATTCACTGTCACGGCAGACGTTACGTTTTCTCAGTAGTCGCGTGTAGTCAAGATCTATCAAGTGAATATTTATAAAAAAAATATCTCAGGGTGATAAACGATTATTATTGTGGTAAGTTTATTATATTTTTTGTTTACTTACTATTTTATTTTCTAATTCTTTGCATTATCTTAACGAATACGCTCAGTAATTGCATACTATACACGTGGTTTACGTTAAAATATTTTTAGAGGTTATAATTTCTCAGATTTTATTCTTATTTTCGTTATTTTGCGTTACGTTACGAAACTGAGAAATTGTTAAGCTTAGTTCACAAAGACCAAAGTACTTAAATTATAATTACCGTTACGTAAGTTGGTTTTATAGTGAGGGAAGTTCGCGTACATACAACTTCATACAATTTAACCCGCTTAAAAAAAAGCTTTTTTATTGTATTCAGCTAGTCAATTCATAATGATGAGGTAACATAATTATGAATTGACTAGCTTTGGGCACGCCATAATTATGGCGGTAAGTCCCCTCTTTGAGGCGTGGTTGGAAAGACCTCACGGCGTTCTCACTTTCCGAATGACGCAGGTACTCACCGGACATGGCAAGTTTGGGAGGTACCTGCACCGGCTTCGTGCGGAAGAGACGCCCGGGTGTCGCCACTGTGCGGACAGCCTGGAGGATATCGGACACGGTGGAGCACACGGCAGAGGTGTGCCCCGCTTGGGCAGAGCATTGTCGTGTCCTTGTGATCGGATCGTGATCGGCGGCGGCGATCTTTCGCGCCGGGCCTTGGTTGAGGCCATGGTCCGGAGCAAGGAGGGGTGGCAGGCGGTCGCCTCCTTCTGCGAAGCAGTAATGCTAGCGAAGGAGAAGGCTGACCGCATAAAGCAAAGGCGCACTCGCCCCAGACGCCGCCGGGATTCTGAACCCGATTTCCGGCCACCGTAGGCGCGGGCTTGCGGACGGGACACCTCAAGGAGTTGTTAGCAAATCGTAGGGGCCCAACTTGGCAGCAGGCAGGGTCGAAGCCAACTGGGGCCAGGGTTATACTCCGAAAGGAATGCTCGGGCCTGGTGTTAATGGCTAAGCAGGAACGGGGTGGGTTTCTTAGTCAGTAAGAGTCTGACACTATTTCTCGCTCCGCCCAAGGGCGAGATCTGTCATTTGATGACTTTTACCCAACAAAAAAAAAAAACTGACTGAGATATGCCGTAAGCTACGGCATATCTATGTTGAATATGTTTAGAACATGATGGTTCCTTAATAACTTATTTTACACTTTCTTTTACATGTACCTTCCTCCATTACGAAAATCATTAACTTACGTGCTAACTTACGTGTCGATAACTATATTGTACATATTCATAGATATATTGATGTGGTTATCACAACCTTCATCATAAGCCCATAAGAGCCCACTGCTGAGCAAAGGCCTCTTCTCACACGGAGAAGGTTTGAGCATTAATCACCACGCTTGCTCAATGCGGGTTGGCGATTTCAAACTTATAATTAGAAATTATAAGTCCAGGTTTCCTCACGATGTTTACCTTGACCGTTTGTCAGTGGTGTCTAAATAATCATAGAAAGTACATATAACTCGGAAAAAGTCACATTGGTACTTGCCCACACCCTCATGCATGAGAAGCGGGCTCCTTAACCTCCGGGCCACCACGACATCACAACCTTACGCTAACTATAGTAACTGTACCTTTACTTTAAAAATAAAATCAAGAAAATACACAAATTTATAAAGAATTAGAACTGCAGCATAATTTGTAAGACAAGTTATAAACCACTTCAAACTTCTATTCGTTTCAGTTAAACACCATGGCTCCTGTGTCAAATGCTGAAAGACAGAAAAGATATACAGAGCGTCTTAAACAAAACCCAGTTAAGTATGAGGAAATGCGAAAAAAGCATTTAGAGAGAGTTAAGTTAAATAAATTAAAAATTAAAGAGCAGAACCAAAGCCAACAAGAAAAAACAAGACATAAGTGGAGAGAATACTCTGAACGCTACTATAAAAATAGAAAAATAAATCTATTAGTGACCCGACTGCAGCCAATAGAGTAACAATCCCAAACGAACTTAGTATAAAGAGGTGGAAACTTAAGACAACCAAACTTCGCAAAGAATTAAAACGTTGCCAAGATGCATTAAATATGTCGTTAAAAAAACAGGAAACCATGAGAAAGCAAATCTACCGGCTAAAGCTTTTACGGTTTTTAAACCATCATTACTTGAGTACCTATCACTATCAAGATCGAGCATGTCCTTGTCCTGTAGGTAGGACTGTAGGACGAAAATAACGACATAATGTGTTACATTTGCCTCTTTCTAGTTGAGAAGGTTATGCTCTGGATTGTTTAAAATAACAGGCTTCCAACACTACCGGTAGTCAAGGGTAATTTGAGTTACATTTTACCAACCTCTCGTTGAGAGGGATTTTCGCACTAAATACCTATCTCTTGATGCTGAATGTAAAATATCCAAGAGTAATCCGGGGTATTCACGTTCCTATAATGAGTAAAATACCTACAATGCTACAGTTACCTCTATAGAGTTTGACTTAAAGAAAGGAATTACTAGTATCAAATACACTGTGTAAATACCCACAAATAACCGTTGTTTTAGTTGAATAACATAGATAACTTTTTTTTTTTTTTTGATTTCTGTGGGAAACCTTCGAAAGGCGCCTAGCTTTTTGGGGAGAAAGACTAGGGAGTATGGGATTTTTACCTCACTAAAACCACCCCGGTGGCCACCTTCATCACCTGTAAGGGGCACCGGGTCCTCTACAAGAGACCTGCTCCGGAGCCCCCACGATGAAACGCCTGTGACGGCACATCCCTCGAGTACGAGCCTCGCTGTGTACGGCGGTACGTGACCACTGTACCACCGTCCTCCCTGGGACCACTGAATGAGCACCTAGAGTCCCCCCTCTATGCACCCGTGACCCCAAAGGTCCGCCTGAATTTCACGCAGGCGGGATTCGGCGTATTAGGCGTCAAGGCGGTTGCCTCCTCGACGCCTTCTACGAGCAGGATCGGCCCTCTCGCGATCCCGCTCAGCAGCCTCCTTTTGGGACATAACAGTCTCGCAAAACGAGGCCACTTCCCTCCAGACTTGTCTCTGCCAGATCTTGGCGACTAGGACCCGCCGCTCAGAAGCCCACGCTGGGCACTCCTCGAGCGTGTGCTGTGCGGATAACATGATTAGCTAAGTAAATAATGTCTGTTTCTGTTACTATATACAAACACTTTATCTGCACAGTTGGGGTGGGTCAATTAGGTACCATTGTGGTCAGTTGGATAACCATTCCATAATTTTTGCTTTAGAGTAAGTACCAGAGCAACAGAATGAAGAGGAGTCTATTTCTTTCATCGAACAAACAGATCAAGTTCATGCTGATGAGCAAGAAGTTGTGCCGGTGGTGGATTCAGTTATAATAGATGAAGAAGAGGATATGGAGCTATCCAGTGATATAGTTTCGGCCTTAAGTGAGGTGATCGGCACTCAAAAGGACTATGGTGATGACATACATCCTAGCATATTGGAGATTATTGAAAGCATTTTAACGGAAGGGCTGACAAAGGAAAAGAGGGAGACCATAAACAAGTCTGCACTCATATCAGGTAATGCGAAATTTCTTGATGCACCAAAACTTAACACGGAGATAATTGGACTTCGTTTCCGTTCACGGGATCACAGGATCCCGGACCTTTGGAAGGCGTACGAGGGGCCGAAGCCAACCCGCAGAGGCCCGTTGAACAATTTTAATATAAATGTGATGGGACATCAGCCGGCAATTATCCCTGTATGCACTATAAAAGTGCACCCAAGGACAATTCCCGGTTGATGCAGGACTATTGTGAAATGTGGTAAAAATTGCTTGGGTTGCTATGCACTAGTGGATAAAAACTATGGAAATACTATGGCCCCTGCCCCTGACCAATATTGATACATACGGATAAACAGGCAGGGGGTGACTGGCAAACTCAATTAATGGGCCCCGGAAACGGCCGCTAGCATGTAGCGACACGGGGGCAACATACGTTGAGCTGCTTGGGGAAGGAGAGGCATTCCACGGCTATCAGAGCAATCCCGGAAGTAAGGTCAGCTCGTCACGAGGACTAACTGGAGAGAGAAGAACAAGACACCTCCCGGGAGTCAGGTCCGTACAAGCTGCCTTGCGGACTTATTATTAATAAGTCCAATTATCTCCAAGTATATCTGGTCCTGGTCGCCTGACCAGACATACCCTCATGATAGCAGGACAGCAAGATATACCCTTATGATAGCAAGACAGCAAGATTTGGGCCTGGCTAAAGTCACTATTTGATAGAAATGACGCACTTGGTGGAACTGTATCGGGAAAACGAAGTTCTGTGGAATGTTACACATTAGTCGTACAAAAATCGAGACGCTAGAGGTAACGCCTATGAAAGAATCAGAGACTCGTTGAATATTACGCCATCACTTTCAATGCAAGACATAAGCAAAAAATTGGAAGCAGAGAATTGGAGAAATTGGACAACTTAAATTCAAAAAACTATTACAGAATTTGAGTTGAGGAATGTTTTATCTGAGGAATGTACAACATCACTTACTACAAGTAATTCGGTATTTGACAAGTTTATCAATAAAATAGGAAAACAATTGAATTATGTAGATTTCAAGATGCTGATTCAGAATAACTATGTCAATTTACAAATTAAACATTATAAATATTTCTATTTCTTAAAAATAAATAAAAATTTTGCAACTGTGGAATAACAAAACTCAGACGGCTCACTAGCCAATCAGAACGCGTGACGTCCGATGCAAGAAACAAACGAATCTTGTTCTCTATTTAGTCTGTGAAACAAATTGCTGTGTTACTTTCGTACGGTGGTGTTATTCTAGTAATAATTTTGTGTTGATTTTATTAGTTATTCAGTCAAAATGCAAGTGGAGAAAGACTTTATAAAAGCTGATAGTGCTAATCTACCAAAAGTTGATTCGTTTATGATTGCAAATTTCTTTGCATCAAACCCGGACTTCTGTTCTGCAGAATTTAGAAACGTGAAAACTACAGTGTAAGTATAAAAAAACGGTATCTATCCAATATACATATATTCATAATGTTCTAATCTAATTCAATCGATGTCCTTAGCCTTAACATTTTGATATTTTTTGTCATTATTTACTTTGTTGGTTATGTATGTCAAAAATATATTTCGAATTATATTGCGGTAGGTCAGGGATGGCGAACCAATGGCACGCGTGCCATTGCTGGCACGCGACGAAATAATTTCGGCACGTCACTGATTACGAGTTTAAAGAAAAAAGTATAAATTATGATTATGATGTAGCATAATACCTATGAATCTTTGAAAAGCAAACGCGCGAGCGTTCGGATCCGGTGCGCGGGGTGGAGGCGGGGCGTAGTTGCTATGCTAGCGCGGGGAATGCGGCGGTGGCGCGGGGCGCGGGAACGCAGCGCGGGGGCTTGACTTGAGTAAATAATAACAAACGAGGCGCAGTGCCCGCGCAAATTGTTTGTTTACGCAAAAAATAGTTGAATTTCATTGTGAAAGTGAACTTTAAAGTTTATTTAAGTTATTATTTGCTGTAATTTAATATGGCTAGTTCAGCAAAGAAACTAAAAGTGCAAAATAGCAAGGATACTAGAGAATTTCAGACTTGGTGGACTGATAAATTCGGCGTGATTAATAAAGGTGAAAAAGAGTGTGTGTTTTATGTTCTGGCACCATGGTATGTAGAACATCTTCCGTTAAACGGCATTTTGAAACAAATCACAAATCAATTTGTCAAAAAAGCGAAGCAGAGCAAAAGGAATTAATTGCGAGTGCTTTGAAAGACAGAAACAAACAGTCAACATCAATAAATAAATTTGTTGGCAAAAATTGTCATACAAGTGCGGCAAGTTACACGGCTGCAAATGTCATTGCTCGGCATAGTAAACCCTTTCAAGAAGGCGAGTTTTTAAAGGAAGCCTGGTTAGCATGCGCGCCTTCTCTTTTTGCTGATTTCGAGAATAAAAATAAGATAATTAAGCGCATCAAAGATACTCCTTTGTCCAGAAACACAATAAAGGAAAGAATCTTAAAATTGGCTGAAAATGTTACAGAGCAACAAAAGCTTGACATTCACTCTGCTTCATTTATATGCATGCTATATCTCGACGAAAGCAATGACGTCACAAAATCTGCACGTTTAGCTGTTTTTGCTCGATACTGCGTAGGAAACGTCATTAAGGAGGAATGAATTGCGATAAAATCGTTACCAACAACTACAAAGGGCGCAGATATTTGTACGGCAGTTAAAAATTCGATAGTTGAAAAAGAAATTGATATAAAAAAAGTTGTTTCTGTAACAACTGATGGTGCTCCGAGTATGGTGGGTAAAAAAATTGGTTTCATAAGTTTATTTCAAACTGAAGTAGGACATTCGATTCTTGAATTCCACTGCATCATTCACCAACAAGCCTTATGCGCTAAGAGCGGCTTAACATCTCTTGATAATGTTATGGCAGTAGTTACGAAAATAGTCAACCTCATCTCTGCTCAGGCTTTAAACAAGCGAAAGTTCGACGCTTTGTTGGATGAAGTCAACTCCGTGTATAATGGCTTACTCATGTATAATAATGTTCGGAGTCGTGGGTCTGTACTTGAAAGATTTGTTGAATGCTTGGAAGAAATCAGACTGTTTCTGCAAAATGAGGGAAAAATTGAACAATACACACAGCTTTTGGACGTCATGTGGCTTTCAAAATTGATGTTTTGAAACGATATTATCGCAAAAAACTACAAGTATTTTCCATACTTGAAAAAATATATCAATGAATCTGATATACATGAGACAACAAATGCAGAAAATATTACTGAGGAATTTATCTCTGTGATTGATTCTTCAATTAAGGAATTTTCAGCAAGATTTTCTCAGTTCAAAGAATTATCAGAAACGGTCAAGTTTATTATGTACCCAGATGTAACGACCTTTCATACACTGAACTTCTCCCAGTTCGATTGGTTGGAAATTGAAGATTTTGAAATGCAGCTGATTGATTTCCAGTCTAGTTCATTTTGGATACAAAAATTCATAGACATGAGAAAAGAATTAGAGTTAATTGAAACAGAAAGATTGACCAGTAATATAAGTAAAGATGCCAATAATAAAATTTTAGAAACCTGGAATGCGTTGCCAGAAACATTTAATTGTTTAAAGAAGCTGGCTCACGCTATTCTAACTGTATTTTCATCAACATATGCCTGCGAGTCATTGTTTTCAGAGATGAATAACATCAAAGACTCTGTTAGAAATAGACTGACTGATGAATCAAGTTCAGCATGCATTCTGCTAAAAGTAACATCGTACAACCCCAATATAAGTCAATTATCGTCCAATCTGCAACAACAGAAGTCGCACTAATTTTTAATTGCTCTTGTAATTGTATTTTTGGTAAATATAGAGCTTTGAGTTGATATTGTTTTTTTACATTATTTTTCCACTGATCACTAAGTCAAGAATATTTGATGGCACGGCTGCGACGTCATTAAATATTATTCCAGAAAATTGGCACGTATACGCATAAAGGTTCGCCATCCCTGCGGTAGGTAATGATTTATAATTAACTGACGCAGTTTAAGAATGCAAAAAATGTCTATCATAACTACTAATACATTGATGCGTAACATGGTCTGCTGATCATTTACATATTTTTTTTCATAATTATTTTATTGAAATATTTCTATTTACAGGTCATCAAGACAGTCCTATGGTGATAATGCTATTGGTTATGTTCAATTAAAACGAGACAGCACTCTGTGCACGTGAAATGCAGAATATTCCCTGTGCATAAAGTTCGTCAGACATCATATTCTGTCAGCATGGTTGTAGATGAGAAAGAAGGTGTAGTGAAAAGTGTACAGTGTCATGACTGCCCTGCATCTCTAGGGGGATGTAAACATTCTGTAGCATTTCTTATGTGGGTGCACAGAAGAAGTGAAAAGCCAGCATGTACATTTACAGAATGTTATTGGAAGAAATCAAAACTAGCAAAAGTAGGAACCACCTTGAAGTTCACAACAGTTAAACAAATGAAGAGTAACTCTTCTACAGGCAACAAAGAGTTCGGAGGATAGCAAAAACAGGAATATATGTTCTTCACAAATTATTAAACATCAACCGGACTATACAATGCCAGAAATTCTTCAGCTTTCTATGCATTATCTAGACATTAATTATAAAACAGAAAATGACACATGTGACACATTTTTAAGCAAAATTGCTCCTATGTTCTCAAAACCAAATTTAGATTTGGTTGAAAGTCAGACCCGAGGGCAGCAAAAAACTCCTGTATGGCATGAATTAAGGTATTATTTATCTTTAATACTAATCCTAACTAATATTATAAATGCGAGTTTGTTCACTGAACGGATTAAGGTGAAAGGACATGGCCAAAAAAGTACATTCCACGTAAAACACAATTAATACACTGTAAAATAAAAATAGAAATATTAATTATTACGTAGTTTTTAGCCTCTCCAGACCTGACAATTATTATAAAAAAAATGTAAAAGTAATGCAACAAAATCAAACTTATCGTTTGTCAAGTTTCGCCATTATAGTCCATAGTAAATAAAAAGACGTTCCAATTCCAAACCACGTGTCTTAAACTACACTCGTAGAAAACGTGTGATACGATCGACAAATGCATTACATTAGGAACATTTTATTCATACGAAACTGTATTCATTGGTTTTAGTTGCATTTTATAAAATACTCGTATTATATTAATATTATGTTTTAATTTTTCAACAATTCACCAAAAAAAAAAACTTAAACGAAACGGAACGTGTTTGACACTTTTGACAGCGTGTTTTTGTTAACCTTGCTAATAATACTGGAGTAACTGGTTTTGCGTTTTGGATTTGTTTTGTGGATTACGATGAGGTGCATCAACTGCGGAATAGGCGTACAAAGGCTGCAGAGGCGTCTTATATCCTCACTTTCTGCACACCATCAAACAAAACTTTCACGTTGGTTAACCATAGCTCAAACCCAGGTATGAAGTCGGATTAGTATAATACTTAGTCTGTTTTTTATGTTTTATAATGGTATGCGATTTTAAATAGTGCATCTTTTTTTTAGTTGCCTCTGGGGACATTCATTCATCAGAGCTGAAGACTAGCCGTCGTCTAGTCCCGATCTTAATCCGCTGGATTATGAATTACGGTCAGTTATAGAGAGTAGGGCTTGCTCTAAACGTCATGATAATTTGGACTCCCTAAAACAATCCATACTATTTGCAGTGAAGAATTTTCCCATGGAAAGAGTGCGTGCTTTTATTGATAACTAGCCTCAACGTTTAAAGGACTGTATTGCAGCCAATGGAGACCACTTCGAATAAGCTTTTTATGTTTTAAATTGTTTTATATTTATGTATTAAACATACTGTAAAAGTAATAAATGTTATCTGCAATAGAAAAAAAAAAAATTTATTTGTTACAGTATTTATGGCTAGACTAGGTATACTAACTTTTAAACTTTCGCGTTTCATCTTAAGAACATTATATTTACGCGGGTATTAACGCGGAAAATTATAATTTGAATACCTTGGTAGGCTTGACGTTTCGACCCGGTTGCACAGGTCGTGGTCACAAGCAGACTCGGAGTCTGCTTGTGACCACGACCTGTGCAACCGGGTCGAAACGTCAAGCCTACCAAGGTATTCAAATTATAATTTTCCGCGTTAATACCCGCGTAAATATAATAGACTAGGTATATTTATATACACTGGGGCTTTAAATTAAAGTCGGAAAATCTTTTAACTTTAAAATCTTTTAATTCAACGGAACATAATGCAAATGCACCAAGTGCCTTGAATTATCTAAATATCAGTCTCGATTCGACGTAACTTTGCCTTTACATTTTTGTGAGGAACTTGAGATGCAACACCTCACTATTGGAAACATACGCCATCAAGTATGCAAAAAGATGTTTCTACATACATTAGGTATCAAGGACTGGATTGTACGATATTGGCTCGAAAAAAAAAGAGCGCCATGCCACCACATTCACATAAAAAAGACATCCAAAAAAAGCCAGCCGCTCAGTCTTCCTATACACTTAACTCACTAACTAACAATTTTTAAAGTTTAATTTAAGTCTCTAGCGCCCGAAAAAAGATCGGTGTGATGTATGTTGCGGTCATGAAGCAGGTAAATATTACGGACTGTTATACCCTGGCAATGTGAGGCCCTTATGGCTAGCTAGCACTCTTACAAATGACCTAAGCATATCGTTATTCTATTTAACGCGAACAGGCGACACGCGCGCCATTCCATTCCTGACCATTGTTACAAACGGTAGCCAAAAGATTTCTCTTTTCACGTTTTTATAAAATTATAAATAAACATTTCAGTTTAATTAAATTGTCTGAGACATTTGTCTGAGGGCTAGACATGGGTGATAAATAACGTCACAGTGAAAAAATCACCGTGATCTGCTACCTGAGAGTATCACAGTGACATTTTGTATAATATCGTTGTTCCAAAATAATGTTGTTGCTTTCCGTCACATGTACTCCGTCTTACTCTCTGTCTCCCGTCACTACGATGGTTAATGTTAAATATGGAACGAGAATAAATCGGAACGTGTCCGCACGCGCCCCGCACCCGCGCCGCGTCCGTTCGGAGATAGTCGTATACTTTCGTAAAAAACGAGTACCGATGCAATTCTATGCGTGACCTCGAACTTTGACAGTCAGTTGACTTCATTTACTCATGGTAATTTGTAATGTTTGTGTACCTATAAATTTGGAGCCATTTTTTTTTTCGTTTAAATTCGTTTTTTTTGCGCGTTTATGCAAAGTAGGTGGGCATTTTTATTAAAGTTTGTATGTGGCGTTTAGGCGTTGTCCCCTTTAGTTTTTTTTTTCTCGTTTGATTGTAACATTTTAGCTGATTAAACTTTATTTCAATAGAAAACTAGAATGTTGGGCAATGTACTAAAACCCTATTTTTAGACATTTACCAGTATTTTAAAATAAAAATAAATAATTAAAATTTGAAAATGCCGTTTTTTCCGTTGTCCCACCCTGTGTAAGGCATATGTTTTGCCGCGTTATTTAAATTTGGATCGCAATATTCATATAATACTGACGTCATTATAAAGAACGCAAAGTCTACTTTTCATTCTAAGAATTCATATTTAATAAATATTTGTATAAAATAATAAAAAGATGTTTGAATAAATTGTTAAAAAATTGGCCCTGGTGGAATTTCCTACTGAGTTACGCAAATATATTCAGGAAGAATAAAAATTCTACCAACTTAAAACTTTTTTTTAAATTATGGCAACTCTACAATTTCATTTAGCAACTTCGCCATGTTGTTTTTTCGTTCAGTTTGACTTAAAACGTCACAAGAAGTGGAAGTTCGTGATAGTGCTGTTTAGAAATTCCACTGATTTACGGTGATAACGTTGTAAGTACGCTTGTTTTACTATTTCAAAGTATATTTATGAGAAGAATAATCTATCATTTGTTAGTTAAACAAGCATTTGATTGAATTAGACTTTTTATTTCACGAAAATTTTATAGAGAATTGACCCAACCCCAAAATCCGTTACGTCAGCTGAGAAACATTTTCTCAGCGGATGGATTTTCGTAACTCAGTGGAACATAAAACCTCGTGTACATGGTTATTTTAACCGACTTAAAAAGCAGGAGGTTCTCAATTTGGATTGTATTTATTTTATTACGTAAAACGTAATTTTACTCTGCATTTTTTGTAAGCTTTTACCTGACTTGCAAAATTATTTAATTTCAAATCTTAGAAATATTTCTTTGACTGCTTAGATTTTTTTTTTAAATTCAATTTGAGAGATTTAGTTAATTTGGTTTGTTTGTTTTTTTTTTTTAGTTATGGAAGTGGTTGCCTTGAACCTTTAGGTTCATAACGTCAACTCAATTAGACATTTAGGGAATTACCATTTTTGGAAGTGGACGTTATGGGAAGTGGACTTTTTGGGAATTATACATTTGTGGTCGTTTTGGGAAAGTGGACGAAATGGGATATAGACATTTAGGGAATTATCATTTTGGGAAGTGGACGTTTTGGGAAGTGGACGTTTTGGGAGAGTGGACGTTTTGGGGAGTTGACGTTATGAACCTAAAGGGCCTTGAAATGTTGTCAATTACACGAATATAAGTTGTAACTACTTTCTGCTACCAGCATTACCGAGTGAAAGTAGTTTCTCCATACAATCTTTGGATCCCTGTTTCATCCCTTTAGGAAGAGAATTTTGGAAAATCCTTTCTTATTCTTTGTATACCTACATCATATAAGGCACCAAATCCCAGCGTTCTAAGTCCAAGGCTTTGGAGTGGTCGTTGATGAATCAAGGCGTCATCTTGAGTATTCTCTGTATTAGGTATTACATAATATTTTTTTTACTGTTTTTATTAGGTGTCAAAATGGCGCTTACCGCTGCAGAACGCATGAAAAAATATAGGGAAAAGTTGAAACAAAATCCACAAAAATACGAAGAGGTGAAGAAAAAACATGCAGAAAGAGTAAAAAAAAAAAGTAAGAAAATATCTGAGCTAACCGAAGATGAGAAAGAAAAAAAGCGAAAGAAATGGAGAGAACAGAAACGGAAACAGAAGGAAAATAAAAATCCAAAGAATGAAGATAAGAATTTGAGACCTAAACGGGACAGAACGTCGAAAAGAATTACATTGATGCGAAGATATAATGCCGCAATAAAAAGGATCAAGAATTAAAAAACAGCGCTTAACTCCTCTGAAAAGAGGTTCTATCGTTATAAAAAGGCAACTGATCACAAGATTCAAACTCTAAAAGAAACTATTAACAAAATGACAGCTAGAGATGAAATGTTGGAGAGTTGTTTAAAAGCTTCCTATAAAAAATGCAAAAAATATAAAGAAAAAAATATATTCAAAAATTTAGCTGTAAATAAATCTACAAAAAAATTAAAAATGAAAACTTTCGTATCTAAATTAATAGGTCTTAAAGGAATAGCACGAAGTAAATGGCAGACACCCAAAGAAAATGAGACCTGCAAAGAAATACAAAGCTTTTACATGAGAGATGACATAAGTAAAAGTACATCAGGAAAAAAAGAATGCCGCACGTTTAAAAAACAAAAGGAGCAAATAAGATATCTTACAGATACGTTATTTAATATTTATAAGATTTATCGAACGGAAGGTGGAACAAAATCGTTTGCCACATTTTATAAATATCGACCTTTTTTTGTCCTATCGCCTACTGTACAAAACAGAGATACTTGCCTATGTATTAAACATAGCAATTTCGAAAAAATCTTTTCTTTACTGCAAAAAATTGGAGTGCTGCCAAAATATAAAACAGTAGAAAATATTTTCAGACAATTAACATGTGATATTAAATCAAAAAAATGTATGTATGGAGAATGTGAGCAATGTAGAGAACATAAATTGGAATACGAGTTAAAGGACAAACAAATAAATGAAAAGACAGAATGGGAACAGTGGGAAAATGTTAAACATGAATACAAGGACAGTAAAAAAGGGAATAAAACAGTAAAAACGAAGCGAATGGCGAAAGTTAGAAAAACTGGAAACATAGAAACATTAATGCAGAGTTTTGAAAACATAATACCTAATTTCAAAAAACATTATTACAATTGGAAACATCAACAAAATCAATACAGAAAATGCATAACAGAACTTAAAGAAAATGAAGCAGTTATACTATGTGACTTTTCAGAAAATTACTGCAGCAAACTTGCCGAAGAAGTACAATCAATGCACTTCGGTGCATCAAAGCAACAATTTACCCTACATACAGGGATGATTTATTGGGCAGGAGGATCACAATCTTTTACCACAATTTCCGATAATAACAGTCATGATCCAGCAGCCATATGGGCACACTTGATACCAATAATAAAGATAGCCAAACATAAAAATCCTTTGCTTAAGGTTATACATTTCTACTCTGATGGCCCCTGCACGCAATATCGTCAAAAGAAGAACTTTTTTTTACATAATTTTTTTACATTCAAATTGGGTCTCGAATACTCAACCTGGTCGTTTACTGAAAGCGGCCACGGAAAGTCAGTAGCAGACGGCATAGGTGGCGCAGTGAAGAGGTCCTTAGACAAACAGGTTGCGTACGGCAAAGATATCTCCAATGGTGAGCAAGCTGTTGAGCTCTTATCAAATTCTATGAAATCGGTCAAATGTCTTTATGTCATCAACAGTGACATAGAAAATGTAGCGAAATTGGTTCCGAGCGATTTGACACCTTTAACAGGCACCATGCAGATTCACCAAATCATTGCTAATTCACCTGGCATTATTCAGTATCGATCGCTATCTTGTTTTTGCGGCTTGAAGAGAGGGTTGTGCGATTGCTTTGGTTTAAATACCCACACGTATGGAAAGTCAACAAAGAAAACTGAATTAAATCGCTCTAATCCATCTAATAAAGTTACAGTAACAGCCGAAATTCATGAGGTGCCAATTTCTCAGAAAACCAAAATAGCAACTTGTTCTTCCACACAAAAATATTTTGAACAAAATGAAGACATTATAGAACTAGACATAGAAAGAGATGAGGGAAAGTATAAAGAAGAACAAGAAAGAGTCGAAGAAATCAATGATGCGACATTTAAAACAAAAGAGGAAGAAAAAAACAGATTAGAAGAAGTGAATGATGGAGTGACAGTTGGCTGTAAAGATAAGGAACAAGACAAATTAGAAGAGACTATTAATGCGGTATTTGATTCTATAATAATTCCTTTAGATGATGATTTATTATTTAATTTAAATAATATTGAAGACCTTTCTAATTTTGAAATATTTAATGAAACAGGGTTAAAATCTGAAGAGAATAAACTTATTAGCCATAAATTACATAATGAACAATATAATAAAATAAGTAAGAAACGGTATTACACTAAAGAAGAAAACTGTGATATACAACCAAAAAAGATACCTAAAAGGAGTAAAGAAAATCATTCATATAATAAGTCCATTCGAAATGTCGTCAGCCGTCATGCTGAATGCCCACAATGTGAAATAAGAAAGCCATTGCAATTAATGCAAAAATGTATGGCATGTAAAAAATTTGTATGTCTCTCTTGCAATGATTGCCAAATACCAAAAGATTCTTATAACGATTTTATTTGCGATATTTGTTTGGGTGGATAAGTAAAACGTTTTAACACTTTAAAGGCTTGTGTCGAATAGGTCTATTCGCCAGGGTCGTGTGTTTGCGACTAGGTGCTCTGTCTCGTTTAGCTGTTCAATCACCATAGGTAACAGAAGAACTGACGAGATGGAATATTTGGCCGTGAACGTGCGATTATGTTCGAATAAACAAGGAAAGTAAATTTAAAAAGAGAATTAAAATCATTAATGTCAGTCAGGTCTTACGGCTTCTTTTAAATTTTCCACCAAATTATATGTTGTTAAATTAATGTTTTAAAAATAATACTAGATAAAGTACCATGCGACAGTTAAATAAAAGAACTCTACGAGTATACCCAAAAACGTTCAACTGTAGAATCGTTATAGTATTATTATTTTTCAATTAGCTTATTTTTATAACATTAAGTACCTATTTAATTTCTTTTTTATTCTTCTAAGTAGTTGATGTAAACTAAGCCTTACATTTTCCATACCGATCCACTGAGTGACGGTCCACCTGTTGTGGTAATTAATTTTGGTTATTATTTTTGTTATTAAATGAGGAAGATCTCAACATTTTGTTTAGATTAAAAGTACATTATGCTATTATAACATAAGTAGTATAAGTTTCCTATTTGATCTCATAATTGCCAAATATACGGAAAGATATTGTGTACAATTTATCTTATTGTAACTAAGAGGATACAAAGTATTGATTTTGTTACGTTATTTAATTCTTACATACATTTTCAGAAGATTTTTTGAAAAAGCGTTTAATTTTCTAATAAAAAAACTATTTTTCATATTTTCTATCTTTTACTTGGCCTCTAAATAAAAATAAGTAATATGTAACGCAGTGGAAGAAGATTATACGTAACTTGATATTTAACAGTAATTTTCTCGGTATTTAACCCAGTTTTCACTCGTTCTTTGTTATTTCCACATAATTTAGATGTTCTGAAATCGATTTAAATTAAATAAAACCCAATATAATGATATTTTTTTTTTTTACTATTTTTGCGCAACTGACAAACTTTTATAAAATTGCCCAGGTACGACGTGCAATGTTAGTACTTAGTTTGTTCGTGTATATTCGTTGTATATAATTATAACAATAATAGTGAATAGTTCAGTGAATTTAGTGTAGATATATAATAAAAATTGGTCTCTGCCATTATGGCGGATTCACGCAAAATGAAGACTAGCAATTTATGGAATTGTTTTGAAGATTTTGGAGACAGTGTCAATAAGATCGCAATTTGTAAGTTATGTAAAATTCATACAGCTACAAATCTTCATCTTCCAATTAAAAAAAAAACACTTGGAGCGAAAACATCCAACTGTTCAGTTTGTTTCTACAAAACAGCAGTCAGTTCAATCTGTTCCTGTTGCACCAACTACGTCAGAATCAAACCCGCAATTACCGTCGGTCTCTACGATGGTTTCCACCTCCAGCGCAAATGTGCAGCACCAACAAAATTCAAATGTTCCAACTACGTCAATGTCCCATTCTGATATTATGACAAATTGTATAATTAATCCCACCATACAAAACGTGAATTCCCGTACAGTATTACAGTATCAGACTATGACTAAATATTTAAAAAGAAAACTTACACCAAACGAAAAAAAAAGGTTAGATGACCTGTTGATGCTGCTACTTATTTATGATTATCAGCCTTTTTTGCTCGTCAAAGATAGAGGATTTAAGGCCTTTGTTGAAGGATTGAATCCCTCGTACACCTTACCGAACAGGAAAGTACTCTCAAATAATTATCTACCCGCACTTTATGAGACATGTTTGACAGAAACCAAAGAGAAAGTTGAGCGTGAAGCTCTTAGTGTCTGTTTAACTTCAGATATTTGGACTTCATGCAACAACGATGCTTATTTAGGACTCACAGCCCACTATATTGATGAGGAGTTTAATTTGAATTCAGTCTTATTAGAATACGCACCTCTGAATGGTTCACATACGGCCGAAAATATCAAAGAAAATGTACTACGTATTGTTCAAAATTGGAAACTGAAAGACAAAGTTCTAATCGTTGTCACAGACAATGCTAGTAATATGAAATCTGCTGTCGAAAAAATGGGCTATAGGCATTTCGGATGTTATGCCCATTCAATAAATCTAATAGTGAAAAGTTGTACCACTGAAAGCACTGCAAGCAATATCCAGAGCAACTACGAAAGTGAAAAGTATTGTAGCACATTACAAACGAAGTGTAAAAGCAACAGAAAAGTTACTAATATACCAAAAACAAAATAATATTGCAATGCCAAGAAAGGTACTTCAGGATGTATCTACTAGGTGGAATTCGACTTTAAAGATGTCACAACGCTTTTTGGATTTGGAAGCAGCTATTAAAGCTACAATGGCTTTGACCGACGAGGAATGGGATACCTTGTCAGCCGAAGAATGGCGTATATGTCGCGAGTTATGCACTGTACTCAAGCCTTTTGAACAGATAACTGAAGCGATGAGCGGGGGAAAATACGTATCCGGGAGTCAAATACTCATTTTAACTAGAGGTCTGATTTCGGCACTGAATAAAATGCTTCAGGTTACTGAAGACCCAATGGAAGAAGATTTGTCGGACAGTCTTCACGAAATAACTAAAAACCTAATAAGTTCTTTGAGATCGGAGACTGAAAGAAGATTCGCTAATATCGAGGCTAGTAAGACGATTGGTGTTTCGACAGTGCTAGATCCACGATTTAAACTACATGTATTGTGTTTAAAAACCAGGTTTACGCAACTGATATTAAAAAAACAGTAATTGACCTGGTCACTGCCAACATAAATAAAAATTTGCCAGTTCAGCAAAGAAAGAAGAAGAAAGAAGATGTGGAAGCCTCTGAAGAACCCGTATCAAAAGGAAATAAGTTTGATATTTGGGACGAATATGATACCATAGTTAACACAGTGCGCCCTGAAGGTACACCTAGATCGCAGGCAGTGCTGGAAGTACAGAGATACCTAGAGTTACCTGTTATAGGAAGACAGCAAGATCCATTAGAATGGTGGAAGACTTTCAAGCATAGCTTTCCTAATTTAGCAGTTTTGGCCAGAAGTAAATTAAATTTTATGGCTACTTCTGTACCCTGTGAGAGGCTCTTTTCTAAAGCAGGAAGTATTATGAACGAGAGACGTACAAGGCTTGTCATTAGAAAAATGCAACAGCTTTTATTTTTAAATTCTAATTATAAAACCAAATAAAAATTTAAAATAAAGGTATGTAATACCTAGTAAATATGTAAATAATGTACATATAAAATCAATGTAAATAGTTGATCAAAATATAAAACACGCCGCTTAGTTTTCAAAATTATGCGACAGGATATTTGTTACTGTAAGTACTACAGGCGATAGTTTTTATTGATAATAGCGAATAAGTGAATTAATTATCAAATCGTGTAAGTCACATTACAAAACGTTCTAAATATATATTTCCTAACTGGAACAACAGTCACGGTGAATGAAAAATAACGACTTTGCCCATGTCTACTGAGGGTGTGTAACATTTGGTGGCAGCGGTGGGATCGAAAATCTCCAGTTCTCCCAAAACGTTACGTGGACTCCGGATCCCGTAAATCAAAAAACTCCCCTAAAATCGTGAAAACCTCGTTAAACTAAATTTCGACAACGACCCACCACTATTAAATTCCAGTGTTTCTTAAACCTCTTTTTTAAACATACAATTGTATTGCTAATTTCCTAAGATAAATCTATGTTACATTGTATCTTTCGTGATTAGTTTTATAACATTTTATTATGAAAAAGGCACTTAAAGCAGAAGACAGCTTTAAACATCCCAGAATCTGAAAAATCCATAAGTGATAGCGAAGTCGTGAAGTCACCCCAAACTTCTCCTCGTGTAACTAGATAGACTAGCGCATATCTCACAATGGCAAAACTCAGTCTAAGCATTGTATTCCAATTCATCAAGCCATATGACGGTAAATGGGAAACCCTAAATTCCTTTATAGTAAATCGCGACAACGCCTATGACCTTGCTTCAGAATCACAGAAGCCAATTATTTTTAAATTTATCCTCATTCAGTTAGATGGCAAAGCAGAAACTGCCTGTTCAATCAAAGAGTTCACTACATGGGAACAACTCAAAGACTTCCTAAAAACGCAATTCAGTGAGCGTAAACACTATTCCCACCTCCTGACTGATCTTCAAGAAAGCAAACAAGATCAGTCGGAAAACGTAAGCCAATACGCACTACGCGTAGAAACCTACCTTTCACAACTTTTGACCGAAATATCGCTATCCAATACCAAGGCCAAGGAATTACCTGGCCGTACATATACGTCGATGGCGCTTGGGGATTAAGATCTTATGGTAATAATTATAGGACATCGGCAGGGACAGTGGCAATCATAGGGAAACAATTCGTAGAAGTAATTTACATGGGAGTGAAAAACAAGTACTGTCTGGTTTGTGCCAGAGCCCAAAAACAAGGAATTTCACCTAAAGAACATGCGTGTTTTAAAAACTATAACGGAGCTTCTAGTGCCATGGAAGCCGATATAATAGCTGAAGGCTTTAAAACATCAGTGGATATATACGAACTGATATATGCGAGATTGATTGGAAATGGAGACTCGGCTACATACAACAAAGAATTACAAGCAAAGCCCTATATATGCAGAAATCATATCCTGCGAAACTTGTGCAATAAGGAACTTGGTTTATTACCCCTACCATCACTTTACATATATGAAATTTGCATATTTGTTCATAAACACAAACATTTATTTAAGTCCATTAATGATTTAAATCAACGCAATAGAAGAGACCCAAATAGGCTCGTACTTAGTGATGTACCCCGGCTTTCGAAATATGATAAAAGCTGTTTAGCTATGACCGTTAGGATTTACAATAAAGTACCTAGACAATTCAAACTGTTAAATTTAAGTAGGTTTAAAAATAAAATGTATAGTTGGTTGAATACTCATAATTTTTATAGTATTAAGGAATATATGGATCTCAAACTCTGAACCTTTATAGTTATGATCTCAATTTATCAAGGTGTAAATTAAATTTGCATTATCCTAAGTGTTTTGTAAATAATGTTTAAGTGATTTATATAGGCAATTAATTTGAGTTAGTCTAAGTAAAATTTCTTCAATTAACCTAGATTGTATAATATGTAACAAATATTTGCATGCTACGTAATGGCTAAACATGCTGAACTTTAATAATTGTAACATCTTATTCCACCATGTATTAATGCAAATAAAGATTATTATTATTATTATTAATAAATTAAGAGCTATTTTAAAGGATACAAAATATCCAATAAAAATAGAAAAACACTCACAAATGAAAAAAATATGAGCATGCGAAAAGCAATAGTAAAATTTTACAAAAATTCAGACTATTCTAAAAGCGTCTCTATAAATTTGTTACATAATGATATCACTAATTCGGTAGCGCATGCTTATGATCATAGACTGCTATGAGTACAACTGCTCCAAAGAGAAAAATTGTAATAATAACACCATAAGGGATATTCAAAAGACCACCTTTTTCTTCCAAGTTAATGCCATCATTGCTACAGCAGCAAGTAAAGCTCGTAGTCTAATAGAAGACGTCGACACAAATGTTGTGGAACGCTTTAACAGTGTTAATGCTAAATTTGTTGGTGGCAAACTTCGATCACTAATAAAGAACTAGATACACAATCAGTGACAAAAAATGTCTTAACTGTAAGTCCACCAAACTCAACATCGCGGTGTAGTTTTAGTTTAGTACCACTCGAATGCTCCGACGGTAAACATGTCTCAGTGCTCGTTTAATAACTGCAAAAATCACACATCTATGATGCAAAAAAGGATGGAATGTCATATTTTCGTTAAGTTATAATATTATCATTACATAACTGTCATCATTCTATTTTAAATATTGATATTTGATTAAGAAATCGACCTAAAAACTTTTTCCAAATGAAATCGTATTCAAAAACCGAGGTTATAATGCACACCAGGGTTGTCGCTGATGCAGGTTTTTACTATATCAGCGGATGCTGATATTTTCAAGTCAATATCAGCGGATGCTGATGCTGATGCTGATTTTTTCAAGTCAATATCAACGGATGCTGATGCTGATATGAATAAATTACTTATATAAAACTTTTTCTACTATAAAATATTAGCAAATATGATATATTATTTTGAATAAAACACAAGTTATACTTAATAAATGTATTGTTAACACAATATATGTACTTCTATTGTACGTTTAATTATATATAGTATTATTTCGGAAATCCTGCCTTAATATTGGAATCTAATTATTGGTAAGTTATATTTTAAAAACAAAAGCTGAGATGCCTTTTCAGCTTGGAGTCTATTTCGGGAAGGTTTATAAATAATTCCGGCACTGCTGAACAATTGTTCACTAGGAACACTCGCGGGGGGAGATGCCAGGAATCTCTGAGCCAGTGCAGATAGTTCTTTATACGTAGTTCTACCACGTAGGTACCAGCTCTCCACCAGTCAAGTGGATTTTCTGATAAAGTAATTCTTTTTTCTTTGCAATATTGCTTCAGCAAAATTTTTAAATTCATATCTGAAGAGACATCGATACTAGAACTTTCTTCTTCATCACTTGAACATAGCATAACTTCGAGTTCATTTTGAAGAGATAGTTTACAAGCACTGCTTGTTGAGGGCTGTTTTTCGCCTCCTTCTATTGATGCAGCAGATCTGGACCTCTTAGGAGGGGGTGGGGAATAAGTTTCGCATGCATTGCACAGCCTTAAAATTTCAGTCTCAACATTTTCTTTTAAAATTCTCTCTCTCGTGTGCTTTCCTCAAATGGGGCCAACAAATCTACACAATTTTGCATTATTTTCCACTCTTCGGTTAAAATGACTGGTATGTCATAGCTATTGCTGTATATACTCAATGAATCTCCAATTTTTAAAAATCTCTGCATCATATAATATGAACTGTTCCATCTTGTTATGCAATCTTGAAAAACAGATAATTTTGGTTGATTGAGACGTTCTTGAATCGCATTCAACTCTTTCTGGGCTATTGTTGAATGATTAAAATTATTTGCGATTTTTTTTATTTTTTGTTTCATGTCTATGATACTTTGGTGTGATTTTAATCCATGTTTAACACATAATTGTAGTTTATGGGCTGTGCAATCTATATCTCGGAATTGCGATATTGCCATGGCTCTTTTCATATTTGACCCTTCGTCTCTAATAATACAGTGTACTTGATCTCTTGTTATACCCCATTCTGTTAACATACATTCATATTTTTCGGCAATAATATCTCCTGTGTAACGATCTTCGAAAGTTTCACATTTTAGTATTATAGATTTGCGTTCAAAATTTTCATTAATTCCGTGACAAGTCAAACTTAATAAAGAAACGTTTGCGCTCGGGTCCGTCCAAATATCTGTGTAAAAGTCATGTGTTTAAATTCCTTTATAATTTTCTTAACCTCAGCAGCCACTTTGTCGTATAAATCATTACATACTTACATAATTGGTGAAAAAATTGGGACCCCTTAAATTATATTTTGGCATAATCGCTGACATGAGTCTTCTGAAGCCAATACCTTCCACAAAATGGAATGGTAAATCCTGAACAGCAATCATCTCACCGATTAATTTGTCAATCATTACACTCTTTGGGTTATTTTTGTCGTATTGTTTATCCGCTCGTAATGCTTCTTCCAAAGATAATTGCTTTTTGGCTTGTTCAATAGGTGTTGGAATTTTACCTAAAAATACATAAAATTATTTTAGCGAAACCCAAAATTGATCAAAGTATAAAAAAGAAACAAAAACTATATTTAGATAAACAATCGTCGCTTAAAAATTTGGTAAATCAAAACTATTTATCGATCGAAGTCGACATACGCATCTATCTCTTTCACTCTCTTGCGGGCGCTATACATTAGCAAAAAACATTTTTTGGTTGTTAAACCACTCTCATTTACCTACCTAGTTACTTTTATAATAATATCACACTCATACCCTCGCACTAGATGTATATCATATGTGTTGCGGAAGCCAGGCACATAGAAATATATACATAACCACCCTGAATCAATAAAGAAAAGACAATCTTGCTTTATTGATTAATTTAGAATAAAGTAGGTACTTATTATAGTTTCAATTAAGTACAAGTATATGCGTCCTGTAAAACGTAAACAATAATCAAAACGTAAACAGACAACCTACCTTCTTTAAGGGATTTAGTAGAAGCTTCTTGGTTTTCGATCTCACAATTTAAAAAACAAGAATACTCTTCTGGATGCTTACACTTTAAGTGATTTTTTAATGATGTATTTGTACGTCCTTTACGAGAATAGTCTTTTTTACAAATACTACACTGTGCGGTATCATTGTTCACTAACGTAAAATATTTCCATATTGCACTTTTCATTGGAGGAGGCATTTTGAATTAGAATATGGTTTATTTCTAATTACATTACGCAGTACGCACGCACGTCACACAATTAATAGCTAACGTAATATTTATGTTGTCATAACAATCGAATGAGGTAACTATCTATGATTGGTTAAAACTCCATGTGGCTTGCCGCCGACTCCGCTTTCAACGAACACGTTACGACTTGAATATCAGCATTAAAAATCAGCAACGATTGTTGCGGATGCTGATGCTGATATTAAAAATGATGCTGATAATCCGCGGATGCTGATATTCGCAACAACCCTGATGCACACAGATTATAAAGACACTTATACTAAACGTAAAATCATTCTCTAGCATGACTACTTAAGTTGTTCGGTTTACGTGGATTGATTCTGTTCCGTTTAGTGGAGACGCTATTGTTTCTGATTTTATTAATTGTTTTTTTTTTATATAAAATAATGATTTTTGTTTAATATTATACTTCTTTACTGTGTTTATTAAAATATGGAATAGGTAGATACAATGGATTTAATTTTAACTGCAATAACTGCATTAAAGACATTTTATTTTGTTTTTCTTAGCTTTCCTCAAAATCCAGTGCGATGTGAAACATGGACAACAATAACGCCAACATTTTCAGTACTTACTTTAGATATTATTTTACATCTTTTTTATTTGACTCTATTTGTATACTTTGAAAAATATACCAAATTTAGACTTGAGGAAGATAATTAATTATATATAACTATATGCATTAGTTTCATTAATAAATAAATAAACAAACCTATAGAAAAGAATACTATAAGTAAAGCGTTTTAATGTACGTATTTTTTTTTTATAAATTAAAAAAATTTGAAAGAAATATATTTCTTACGAGACATTTCGACTCCAATAATAAATTCTTTGTCCGAGCGGTGAGCCTTATTTTCGACACTTTGTAAATTCGACTTAGAATCATGCGAATATGGTTCAATTTGTTATGATTTATATTTGTCAAGAGCTTCGTTCGTAAAAAATGTTTAGGTTTTGTACATCACTTTGTGAAAACAACTCTATGAGTTGCTTTTAAAGTTTAATTTACATTACTGCATGTTTATTTCTAGTACAATTACCTAAATACAGTTGGCGACAGTTGTCCACGCGCAACCTACGGGGCCACGTCCCTCACTCGCGGACCCCTTAGATCTCCCGCCCCCCGCCGCACACGCCGAGCCACCGCGCGCGTCCCGCGGCCCTCGTTCACTTGCTTCGCGCCTCCGAGCGAACCGCACGCGCGTCGCACTCATTGTCGGTCGTAAATTATATGTAATACCTTTTTTGTAATATACCAGATTTTACATATACAGTCCACTATTATTTATCTCCGAAGGGATCTAACACTGGTCCTTCAAGGAATCAACAGTTAGGTAACATATTCTCGACGACGTCGGTGACGCGACCAGGAGGAAACTCGGGGCGGCGGTTGGAAGATACAGCGGAATCAACGAGAAAGCGGGTCTACAATTTAGATACTGCAAGCCACATCGTCGGCATCGTAATCTCCATCTGCATTTCCACCATGCAAGTCGCAACACGCAAAACGACACCCAACTGATCAACGGGCTACGTGAAGAAAACGCACCACGTGCACCTGATACATCGGCTGGTATTGTGAGTTCGTTCCAATTATCCTTATTCCTTACCTTATGGTACGTTTACACGCTTGCCAAGCCTTGGCAAGGATCGACAATCGCAAGCATGTAAAAAGGGCGTTTGGCTTGGCTTGCGTGGGCTTGTGCCTGCTTGCTTCCGATCCAGTCGAGTGTCGGTTTTTTTACGCAGATCAAAGGGCGTTTGCGGCAAGCGCTTGCGATGCATTTACATGTTGGTCCGCGTTTAGTAGCCATTGTGATCTCGCGGCGAGTACACGCTTGCTTGATTTTACAAAAAATAAATAAAAAATGAGTTGCTGGTCGAATGAGGAGAGTCTTTCGTTTCTGGAACATTACCAAATGGAACCATGCATCTGGAATCCGAAAGATGCAAATCATAAAGATAAGAAGAAACAAGCAGATGCATGGATTCGTCTTGCTGAACTTACTGGAAGGCCAGTAAAGGAAATAAAAAATAAAAAAGAGATATTGATGACTACTTTTCGCAAGCACTTGAAAAAAAAACGCGAATCTATGCGTTCTGGCGCAGGTATGTTCCTACGATACATTTATAATTATTTTGATAGTCTGCTTAGCAAGGTGTAACTTATGTTTAAAAGCGTTGGTTAGTTTCTCGATTATTCCGCAACTATCTCGCTCTAATTTTCGATGTTTTTATTTTATTTTAGGTGCCGAAGAAATATACAATCCAACTTGGTATGCTTACGAAACCATGGAGTCATTTTTACTACCAGTATATACTTGCAATGAAGGGATAAACACCGAAACAGTAAGTAAATAAATATATTTATCTATACTTATAATAAATCTGTAGAGAGGTCAATTCTGTACATGAAATATATTTCCAAAATAACTATCAGGGGGTGATTAGGGATCGATACTGATGCCAAAACTGCAATCAGTAAATTTTTTGTCTGTCTGTCTGTATAACCGTTATAGAAACAAAAACTACTCGACGGATTTTAACGAAACTTGGTACAATTATTTTTCATACTCCTGAGCTGGTTATAGTATACTTTTCATCACGCTACAATCAATAGGAGCAGAGCAGTGAAGGGAAATGCAGTGAAACCAAAGTTATACATGAAATACTCTAATAGTAAGCCATCGCGCGTGAATACTGAATCATGCTATAAGGATTATCTACACTAATATTATAAAGAGGAATACTTTGTATTTTTGTTTGTTTGTTTGTATATAGTAATATTATAAAGAGGAAAGATTTGTTTGTTTGTTTGTTTGTATTGAATAGGCTCCGAAACTACTGGACCGATTTCAATAATTCTTTCACCAGTTGAAAGCTGATTTGGTTCTGAGTGACATAGGAAGTAAGGGGGGAGGGGGGGGGGAGCGTGCGAAGCCGCTGGCAAAAGCTAGTTCTAAATAAAAAAAAACACCGTTGGTTATTATACCTACATTTATTTACACATTTTTATCAACTTATCCAATCCTATTAAAATATGAAGTAAATTCTTCCCTGACTTCTCTGGCGTTCACCGGAGATCTTCGTGGTATTTGTGGTAAATTTTGCAATGCATTATATTCGTCGTTATCTCTACGCCATGAACCAGGGGTAACCATATTTCCACTACTGTCATATACGTCAAACGAACTCTGAGGAGTATATCGATTTGAAGAACTTTTACTTGTTCTCAAAAAGTTATGTAGTAATACACAGGTCATCGTAAATTCCGTTACAGTTTGTGGTTCTAAATTGATAGGGCGTCTGAATATTCTGAAAACTGAGGTTAAAATTCCAAACGTATTTTCAACTACAACTCGGGATCTAGATAAATTTTGGTTAAATAACCTTTTTGGTGAGCCTACTTCATGGTTTCCAGGGTAGGGTTTCATTACGTGTTGACTCAATGCAAAAGCACCGTCAGCTAAGAAGACGTATGGAATATTAATATTCGATCCTGGAAGTGGACATGGTGGTGGAAAATCTATCTCGTTTCTAATTATTCTTTTGCATAGTAAACAATTATTAAAGACGCCGCCGTCACTTATTCTTCCTTGACTCCCGATGTCTGCGAATACAAATTTGTATTTGCTATCCACTAAAGCCAAAAGGACAATGCTAAAAGTTTTCTTATAATTGAAATACTCTGTTCCACTATGAGTTGGGCTTTCAATGACTACATGCTTGCCATCCAATGCACCTATGCAATGTGGAAATTTAGTCCTGAATCCTTCTTCTATATTAAGCCATCCTTCTGCTGTGGTGGGCATCTGTAAAAAGAAAGTAAATGAAGTGTAAGTTTAAGTATATTATTTTTTTGCAGCAATCAGAACAAATAGAAGAAGATACAGATCAGACAGAGGATGACCCTCTGATAAGAGTTAGTACACCATCCAGACCACCATCTAGATCACCATCCAGACCACCATCCATACAAGCTGTTACTAATAAACGTCGTCGCCCAGCTTCTGAAACGGCTGAAAAGCAAATGGCCGTGGCTTTTGGACAATTAACAAATGTTTTGGGTCAAAGGCAGAATGAAAATATACCTGCTCACAAAGACGATGATTGCGATCTATACGCAAAATTATTGGCTATAAAGCTACGTGAACTGTCAACTGATGAACGAAAAATTATGATGTACCAAATAGATGGGTTGTTTATAAACAGAATCAGTCAAAAATCAAATGAGCGTCATACACCATACCCTCAATATTATTCTCGACCGTCGTCAATGGCTGGTGCATATTCAACACCATCTCCTCAAGTCATTCCGAGTCGGCCAACATCAGTTAATAGTGTTTATTCTGAACCTATTCATAACAACCAAAGTTTTTTTCCCTCTCCAAACACACAAACCTCTTATTCAGCGCCAGACATGACAAAACATATACCAACTCCAATAGCTCCAGCTCCATCTACATCAACAGCACCCTCGTCATCTATTCGTATCATATCGGACCAAATCATCAACCCTACCCCACGTGAAACCAACATTATAAACATGGCTATGTTGAATGCTTTCGAAGATTTTGATTCGTCGACATAATTCTTATTTAAATTAATAAATAATTAAACAATAAAGCAGTCGGCTAACATACATTCATAGAACAGATTTTCTATGATTCTATTATAATCTAAATAAATGTATTTAATTAACATAATGTTGTGTTTTATTCCTACCTTAACTAGATCCTTTAGAATTTCATTAAGAGCTCGGCAAACTTCACGAATGATTATTGATATCATAGGGACAGATACTTTAAACAAGTAGTGAAGGCTTTTGTAAGAATCACCAGATGCCAAAAATCGTAGCGTAATGGCAAGACGAAATTTGGCTGGTATAGCTTCTCTGAAGTCTGTATCATGCTTGGATATCATTGGTGAAATTTTTTGCAGTAAAAACTCAAAATCAGAATAGCTCATTCGGCAGAAGTTATCAAACTCTCCAGATGGTTCATATAAAAGTTCATTAAATTTCTCTTCTATAAATTGTCTGTAACAAATAAAATATATCGTAAGTATTGTGGCATAACTCAACTGCAACAGATAATGGTTAAATCAAAATAGTAGTTACCTGGTACGATTATGATGAATCTTTTTCATCCACCATCTTCGCTGTCGTCGAGCTCTCCTTTTTTTTATTTCACTTTGCTTACACTTCAAATAAAAGTACGTTAAACCAAATGCAATAGCCGTCACAAGTTCGGTGTCCGCCATGCTTGGATGTATATTGCAGACTGACGCATTCACAAGCGTATAAACGCCTTTCAAACGCCAAACGAGATTTGTGGAGGCTTGGGACTGTTTGCAGTTTGCCAAGGCTTGGCAAGCATGTAAACGTACCATTACCTTTGTCATCTGAAACTCTCGTAAATTCCTATTCAGTGACTATTTGAGTGAGGCTTATTTTCATATTATGGAATATTTCACATTCACACGTGAATTATATTTATAATATCTTTATTGCTTTTCCATAAGTACATTAAAGGTGGTAACAATTTGTGTGAGATCAATTATGGACCCTGTAGGGCACAGCAAAATAAGGCAAACAGGAGAGGTTTTCACTGAGGTGGGGCTACCAAGGGCGGTTTTCAGCCGCTGTAGTTTCATTCAACAATGAATATGCAGTCCTAGGGAAAAGGTGAAGCAAATAGAGAAGAGGAGGGCATTGAAAAGGAATTTAAACCGATACCATCCTACACATAAAATCAGAAGATATGATGGGATTTCTGTTCAGCATAATTATGGACCTACAAGTGCAGCTCCTGATAAGAGTCTAGACAAATTAGAAAAAGCAAAGAAAAACTTTCTTGAGAATTTAAAAGTCTTGACAAGTGGTAGGAAAAATATAGAAAGGAGCACTGTTTTACAGAGAGACTGCAGTGATTGATACAATTAAGAAAAAACATTGTAACGGCGTCTAATTTTGGAGTAATTTGCAAAAGAAAAGCGTCCAGGAATACAGCACCTACAGTAAAAAAAATACTGTATAAAAAAATATTCTTACATATCATCAGTAGCTCATGGCGTGGAAAATGAAAAACAATGCGCTACAACAAATGAAACGTCAACAAAACATAAAAATCGTTCCTTGTGGGCTTTTTATTGACAGATTTTATCCATTTATTGGGTGTTGCCTGATGGCATAGTGGGAGATGATATAATAGTAGAAATAAAATGCCCAATTACAGCTTTCAAATTGGGAATAGATGCTGCAATTATAAAAAACAAAATCCAAATCTATAAATATGATAAAAAAAGAATGAAAGAGTACTTAACAAAAAAAGTATTTGGTATTATCAAGTGCAGGGTCAACTGCGGGTAACAGGAAAAACTAAATGTATTTTTGGAATATGGTCAGGTGAAAATTGTCCAATGCTCGTTGAACACATTCTAAGAGATGATGAATTTTGGAGGAACAGGATGGAGAAAAATCATAGATTTTTATTTAAATTGTATACTGCCAGAAATTGTAGACTCGAGGCAAATTCGCGGAATGCCTATACGAGACATCATATTAGAAGATAGCAAAGAAAATGATAAGCCTAACGAACCTAAATATCAGATTTCTATCCCAGATACTCAGATAGGTCCATGCATACCAAGGCAGCTACAATTTGATGAGTTTAAGCCTGTGATTAATATTTTTACTTTTACTCTTATTGTTTTTTTTTTGTGTCGGGTTGGAAAATCCTCATGGAGACCCATCGCCCTCGGGGAAGGGCGAAGGGTACTGTCAGACTCTTACTGACTAAAAACCAACCCGGTGTTCCTCCACTTACCCATGTGTCAGAGGGGCGGGTATCGCCGAAGCATTCGTCGCAACTCCCGACGAGTATTGGCCCGCCAGATGGTAAGGCAGGGGCCCGTCACTCCGACCGCAGGACTCCACGATAAGGCGCGCGCGGAACACGGCGCCGCCGCCTCGAGGCCTGCTGCTGGTCGGACGACAAGAACGCCCCGAGTCTGTCGTCCGCAGGCCGCGCCCTACAGTGGCCGCAGGTCGGCCACCCTACGACGTCTAGTGCGTCTGCTGCGGGAGGGGAGAGAGGAGGCAGCCGCTTTCTCCCTTTCCGCCGCCTCCTTTGCGAGCATCACGGCCTCGCAGAAGATAGCGACGGCACTCCACCCTAACTCGCTCCCGACCATGGAAGACACTACAGCGGGAAGCGAGAGATTTCCCGCAGCACCTACGGCCGCGACCAGGTCACGGCGCTGCTCGGCCCAAGCTGGGCACTCCAACAACGTATGCAGCGCCGTATCGTCGCGGCAATCACCACAATGGTGGCACTGAGACGTCTGCTTCCGACCTATGCGACACAGGTACTTCCCGAAACACCCGTGTCCGGTAAGCACCTGCGTCGGCCGGAAGCTGAGGGCGCCGTGGCTCCTATTGGGTCACTCCTCTAGAACGGGCCTTACCGCCGCTATAGCGGCGTGCCCCACCGTGAATTGCGCTAAACGCGTCTGCCACTCCGCCACTAAGGCCTGGCGGAGTTCTGCCCTGCGTGCCTCAACCGAGGCACCAGGCGCTCGCCCCGCGATTTATTAAATCACATAGGAAACAATATTTTTTTGTCTCATTTTAATAAAAAAACACCTTATCTTATTACAGTCCACACGTCAGTTCACAACTTTATTATTTAATTTCGAGCATACACGATTGATGCATGCTGGACCACATTGCTATTAGCTCCCATAAGGGAATCATGCTGGCCAAGGAGGTCGCAACGAGTCGAAGGCTTGTTCTCATAAGTGTGTTTCATGTCACCGTATGAAGGGACAGGTAGTTAGTCCTATGCTGGGCAACTTACCACGAGAGCGACTTCGTCCGGGTTATCCCTTTGAGAGCGCGAGCGTTGTTTGTGCCAGGCCTATTATTATGTGCTAGTCGTCGGGGTCCGGGTGCAGGCTAGTGAAGGTGTATGTAACCATTCATTTGGATTTCGTTGGCGATTTAACTACTGAGGGTTATTTACTAGCTTTGCATCGATTGATTATTGCTTGAGGAGGTACATAAGCCCGTTAATGTTTATTCCGACAACGGTGCCTCATTTGTCGGTGCGTGCAATGACCTTTCTTATTTGTAAAGGAAAATGTTTGTCCTTGGATGAAAGTGCAGCGAATGATGGAATTCAATTTCATTTTATCCCTACGTACATCCCGCACTTCGGTAGCTTCTGGAAGGCGAGTGTAGTCAACAAGCTACATCGTCAAACGAGTGTTGGGAAATTGTCATTTAACTTTCGATAAACTGTGCACCGCACTAAATAAAATCGAGGCTAATTTGAACTCTCGTCCACTAACCCTGTTGTCTTCAGACCCTACAGATTACACATCGCTGACGCGCAACCTTGCTGCAACCTGACTATCCTGTTCCTGCAAGGATGGATTGAAGCTGGACTTCTTAGTGGTGATTAAGGAGGACAATCTCCCTCCGTTGAAGTGCTAAGCAATGTTCTCGCCCTTATCAAATGATTTCGGTTGACTTAATGGGACCTCTTCGTACCACACGGAAACAAAATAGCTACATACTAGAAGTGACTTGTTGCTTTTCCAAATATCGTCACATCTTCCCAATCGAAAAAGCTACTTCTCAGATTATAGTTAAAATTATAGAAGAACACATATTCCTTGTTCACGGTGTTCCTCAAAGTATTTTCGTGGAATGGTACCCAATTTATTAGTGGTCATACTCAAGATTTGTTTAAGGAATATAAAATACCGAACATTTTTCTTACACCAAAGTATACCCCAAGTTAACACCGTTGAGCGGTATAACAAAACAATAATTACTTGGATTTCAATTTGCGTGGATGGTGATCATCGAACATGGGACTTGTTTATTCCAAAAGTACAATTTGCAATAAATAATTCGGGCTACGAAGCCACCGGATTTACACCTTCATTTCTAGTTTTGGACGAGAAATAGCATTACGTGGTCCGCATTATACAGATACTGACTTGGGTGATGAGGTTCTATTTCTTCCTCGCGACTTATATGCGGAGATCCTTGGATGCCTAAGTTCTATCTTTGATCAAGTCCAAAAATCCTTGTATCACGCTCATGTAAAAAATACGTCATATTATAATTTAAGAAGTAAATCTTTCGAATTTAATATTGGGGATATAGTGTATAAACGTGCTTACGTTCTGAGCGATAAAGATAAGCACTTTAGCAAGAAGTTAGCTCCCAAATACATTAAATGCCGGGTCATTCAAAAGCTGTCATCACTTGTATATGTCTTGGAAGACATGTCCGGTAAAAATTTAGGGACTTGGCATAATTAAGGACTTGAAAATTCCTACCTTAAAATGAACACGATCTTTGTTACGTCCCCCTTTCACTATTAAACTCTTTTAAGATCTGTTACCAAAGTTAGTGACGACTAATAGTCGCTTAATTTTTTTTTTTTTTGTATGTTAGGGCACGTCGCATTATTAAAATATTGTGTGATGTCTTTTGTGATTGGTTTTGAGGCATGATTGAAATAAAAGGATATTGTAACGAGTTTGACATGCGGATTTTATTTTAAAATAAAATCCTTATGTGGGTCCGGGGGTAATGTAACGGAACGTTACATGATTTTTAAAGTCTTTGTTTGTGCGTGGGTTAGGAACGCGCGGAATGAACGGAACGAAGGGTTTCGATCGATGCTCGTGTCATTCGCTGGTCGCTTCTAGACTGGTGCGTGCGCTGTCCTCCTACCGATTTCCGTCGTGGCAAGCGCCCTAGCAGACACGGCCGTTTAATTTTGAAAATTAATTTATTAAATCAAGTGATTCAGTATATTTGTTGTGTGGAAATCCCGAATTAGGGTAAGTTTTGAATAGCACACGAATTCATACCATTCATGTAGTCATTACAGCTTTGTGCTTCATGTTGTCTTTATTCGCATCTTTCCATACTTCGATTTTTTTATTTCCATGTACCACTGTGCTTATTCTGGCTGTATAACTGGTTTTGCATGGCTTAATCTACAAAGTTATAGCTGGCAATAGTTAAGAAAAGCATTATAAATTACAAAAAATGTTGCATCATTCGAACTCGAAGTACCTTCAAGTATATTGATATTTTTTTCCAAATTAAAATTTTAAATATTTCTTAACTTTTGTGACTGTTAATTCTGTTTAATTTTATTTTCTTTTATATTTTTTTTGTTTGTATACTCCGTTCTGTAGTGCCACCACGTCAATGGTACTACATTTAGATAGGCATCTCTTCCTCGTTGTCGTCGGTGGTACTCCAGCACGGAAGTTATTAGGCCGAGTTCTGATTAGCTCAAACGGTGATTCCAGGTTTTTCTAACCGGCTATAGACGCCAGAAGCAGTGTGAAGCATCAATATATTAAAACTGTATTTTTATGGCGCCTAATATAAGATATTGTAGGTTCTCACTATTTTTACAGTGTTCACATATTTTAAATACTCTTATGTTTAAAGCTCCTGGTATCTAATCTAAGCTGGCTACATTAGGATACCGTGCAAACTCGATTTAACTTCAAACTCCTACAATGTCGTTACTTGACGTTGGTCATAGAATTATAATTATTCTTTCTTTAAACGAGTTATTATAATTGCTTATTTTTATCATTATCAGGTGGTGTTCGACAACACACGAAGCATATGCCATAGATGCTGGCAGAGAGCTGCAAATGCCATTAGACCACCTGTTGAATTGGTAGTGCCTGAAGCACCTGAAGAGAATGAGCAAAATGTTCATGTACTTCATGTACCTGAATATATGAGAGCGCCAAATAACCAGATAATAACACAGAATACCTAATGCCATAAAAGTTCACATCTTTTGTGTTTACAAGCTATATATACCCGATGGTGCCAGAGTATGCAGAGAACATCTTGAAGGCAATAACTGGGATGAGCTGCCTGATTTTTGTAACACAACTCATGATTTTAATGCAGCCCAGTTTAAAGATGTTTGTGACATGCTACGAACAACTATTCAACGGGGTTCGAGGTTAGATTTTAGTCTTCACGGAGCTATGACTGATGAAGAAATGCACTACTGGGTTGGTCTTAATGGCTCAGTTTGATGACATTTTAGAGCAAACACCATCATTGGGCGTGAGGTGCAATGATCCAAGGACTGCGTTAGCCATATTATAGTAAAACTTCGCACGGGAGATTAAGATGAGGGGCTTGCTACATTATTTAATATGTCAAGAAGAAAACTGGAAGGATATTTAGCTATTGCTCGTGAATGCCTTATTAATGAATACATCGTACTACACTTAGGAGTGGATCACATAGACAGAAAAATTTATTGCCGAGAAATCTAACAATACCAAAAAATCTGTTTGGCAAAGTAATTCTTATATGTGATGGAACCTACATTTATATTAACAAAAGTAGCAACTTTTTATTTCAACGCCTCTCATATAGTTTGAACAAGTACCAAAACTTGTTAAAGCCAGTTTTGATCGTTGCTCCAGATGGTTATATTATTGATGTTTTAGGACGGTTCGCTGCCACAAAAACTGACGCGCAAATCATTCAAGATATAATGAATGGGGTTAGGGATGGGTTGGAGTATATAGAAGCTTGCGGTTATGAATATTATGTGCCACCAACTAAAGATCGTCGGGAGACACAGCTTACTACAGAACAGGCAAATGAAGCACGAGCTGTTACAATGTACCGATGGGTAGTGGAAGTCATAAACGGTCGATTTAAACGCGATTTTAGGCTGTTGCGGCAAAAATATTTCAATAGAGCGCTGCCTCACATGTTCGGAGATTTCAAAATTGCTGCAGCTATTATAAATCACTTCCACGAACTCATTCAAGATAACGTCCACGCAGAAGAGTTTTTAAATCTTATAAGACGCAAAGTTGACACACCAAATCTATTGTATAATTATGTAGAAAGAAAACGCCTGAATGAACCTGAATCGAAGGGCAGATTTTAAACGGCTGGAAGCTAATCTAATAGATAACTTCCCAAGGCTTACTGAAGACCAAATAATTGTATTAGCCTTGGGTACATACCAGTTAAAACTGGCGTGAAGCTATTGCAGCGAGCATTTTCAAAATGGTTTATACATACGAGAAACATTTAGAGAAAATCGGTTAGATGATCTGCCTGATTACGGTATTCAGGAAAATGTGTGGCTTTTGCGTGGACGCATTCAATCACGTCATGTGAGACAAAGGACGTATTATTGCTATATTTTAATAAATAATAATTCAAATGAAGATAACGACATAGTACAACATTATTGTACATGCATATCGGGACGGCGAACGATGGGCACATGTGCATACACTATATCAATAATCTGGTATTTAGGGTATGCGATTCATGAAGGATTTACTGCACCAGCAATGTTCTTGAATGATGTTATTATAGACTACCCATAGAACACGTCGATGTGTGTAACGTAATAATAAATAAATTATTAACGGTGTTATTATTTTCTCCTCAAAAATATTTTAATATTTTAATCTTTAAATCTGAACTTACTACTCGTGCGCGATAAGTTGGGAATGCGATTCCCCGCCCGCTTCCCCTGCACTTCCCCGATGGCGCCCGTAATGTACCGTTCGCATCACTATTGTTTAGTCTCGTACTGGCCTACGTCACGTACCGACGCGCTCTGAAATTCTTTTACTTTTCGTTTGTGTTATTGTTTTGTTGTTATAGTTCTAGTTAAATGTTTTTGTTATCATTATGAAGGGTAAAACTTTGCATAGCGGAGAAAGAAACCTCGTGCTAAAAGTGTTAGAGTTTTTTGAAAACGAAAAACGGAACAAACAGTTTTGTTTATCTGTTGACCAGGCAGTAAAAAGAACATGAATGGCAACGGGAATATCGAAAACCACGTTGATGAAAATAAAAAACGAAGCCAAGCGCTTAGAAAATACTTCACCTACACTAGGTACTTCTGCAAGATCTATGGTAGTTAGTGAAGTGAAATTGTCAACACCGAGCAAAAAACGAAAGCCAAAATATAACCGTATCCAATTGGATAGTTTTGATATATGTGCCTTGCGAAATATCGTAAATAGCTTTTACACAGTCAGGAAAGAAATACCTACCTTAAATAAAATATTATCTGTGGCTAAAAGAGACCTCAATTTTCAAGGGCAAAAAACATATTTAAGAAAAGTTTTAGTAGACAAATTGGGCTACAAATTCCAAAAATGTAAAGATAAAAGACATTTTCTATCTCAAAAACCCTATATTCGAGGTTGGCGAGCAAGGTACCTACGACTTCTAAAGCAAAATGATGACTTGGGTGCGGGGAAAAAGCCAGTCATTTATATAGATGAGACGTGGATACATTCCCACTATACAGTGAGCAAATGCTGGCAAAATAACACTGATGCGTCTATAAAAAAAATCATAATCCCGGTCAAAGATGGATTGTTGTACGCGGCGGTGGAGAGAACGGTTTCGTGAATGAAGATCAAATCGGGAGATTACCACCATGAGATGAATACCGCAAACTTTAAAAAGTGGATTCTTGAAAAGTTAATTCCTAATTTGCCACTTAACAGTATCGTGGTACTAGATAATGCACCGTACCACTCAACTCAAATAGAAAAACCACCTACAGGTGTAGCGACGAAAGGGACTATACGTCAATGGTTATTAGACCATACTATAACATTTGATGAAAGACTGACAAAATCTGAAATGTATCACTTGTTACACATAAATAAACCCCCAAAAAATATTTGATTGACGAACTTTTTAAAGAGCATGGTCACGAAGTAGTTCGTCTACTACCATACATGGAATTTGGTCAAGCAAAGAGTAGCCGATAAGAATATCAACCAGTCTGAAAGGGAAATAGAGAAATTAACGAGAGATGCAATTACTAGCATAAGTGAGAGTGACTGGAAAAAAGAAGTCAACCATGTGGACAGGCTTCGACAAAAGTATTGGGATGATGTCCTCTTACAAGAGACAAATGAATCGCAATTAATTATAAATTTATCGGATACCTCTTCGTCAAGTGATTATAGTGAGACTGAGGACGAAGAACAACAAATGTAAATAATAGATAAAATAAATGTATAAACTTAAACATTGTATTGTTATTCATTACAAAACCATAGTCAACACTTTCGGTGATACATAATTAAATACCTAGTGTCCTATTTTATATTCGAATAGTGTAAAAAAGTTTAGATAAATGGCATGTCCTCCCTGAGTAACATACTAACATAATAAATTAGGTTAGAAAAAACAAAGACGAAGCCGCGGGCGGCTGCTTGTTATGTTCGCTTTTTTGCGGGCGGTACAAACACGCCAATATGACGTCACCGCGATCAGGTACCAACTTATCGCGCACGGGTAGTATAAGTCTTATAACTCTGAACGGACAATTGTAACAACAAAGTTGTCATAACAATTGTTGTTCCAATTGAAAAAACCTATCCAACGATATATATCTCATTGCTATTGGAAGGTGGTCCCAGGGTCATACATTTTTGCCTTTTCTCTTTTAAACCTACGACCCACAAATCTTTGTGTGCCTCCGGCTGTGTTTTTTTTTTGTAATATATATTTTTTTACAAGGTACACACCCGTTTTTTTTATTTGTGTCACCTCGTAGGTGGGAATCAAACGGGTGGAGGTTACAGTAGGTTGTCGACAGCGCTCCTAGATGCCCATGAGCAGGCCCAGTCCGTCAGGAAGAAGTACGCTGATGAAGGCCGACGTACGCCTCCAGATTATAAGGTAGGTGATCTCGTTCTTCTAAAGACGCAGAGTATGAACGATGCAGGCCGCGGGCAATCCTCGAAGTTTATTCCCAAGAGAGAATATGGTCCGTATCGTATTCGGGAAGTGGTAAGTCCAACTACGTATATTATCGAAGGGGTCACGCAAGCTGAGCACATTGGGAAGTACCATGTTTCTCACCTGACTCCGTTCATTGGCGATATCGTGTCTCCGGTTCGAGAAAAGCGCAAGCGTGGTCGACCTTGTAAGTCAGACGCTAGTTCGAACGCGAGGACGCTATGTCCGAACTAGAGGGGGAGTGTGTAGCGCGCCGCGAATAGTAGGTACTTAACGCGTACCGCTCCGCCCATCATACGACATCGAAACGCACGCCAGCGGCGGTGAGCGGCGCCCCTCTCTCGAGTCGCCAGTCGGCCCTACAAGCCCGTAGTTATAACGGGCGTTATAACTACGGGCGCCGTGATTATTGTTCGTCGATATTAATTCTGATCGTAGATGATTTAAATATTAACTAACAATCGTTGATGACTACAGTTCGGGCTGATTAGTCACCGAGACCGGTCGTCGCTCGCGCGCTTATCAGTACTCCAACTTTTTACGAGTTACCCTCACTCTGTATAGTGAATAATGGCATCGGACTTTGTTTACGTATAAAAGTGATATTAGTGAACTGTTACCCGTTTCTTACTACAGGAACAATTATGTACTCCCAAACGTTAAATAATAACCCTAGTTACGCTACTGTGACACAAACAACAATGTTCCCAAAAAAAGACCAGGCTATTATCCTAGATTCATTCGAAAATGTACAGATTAAGGATTATGCGCAAGCCTTTAGAAAGCTCAGTTGGAAAGATAGTTGACCCTTCCCAGATTCGGTTCTTGTCAAGAATATCAAACAACAGGGTGTGCGTTTATTTATCTTCGAAGTCTGTTGCGGATGATATCGTCGAAAATAAGCAATTATTACCATACAAAATCACAGATTGCCTATCCGACCGCTCATAAACAGAAATAAACGAATAATAATTATTTCTAACGTGTGCCCGATAATTCCACACAGTGAAATAGAAAACCGACTTCAAGAAATGCAAATCACGCCAATGTCACCCATCTCCTTCCTTCGCGCTGGTATTAACGAAAACGGTTACAATCATATCTTAAGTTTCCGGCGACAACTTTATGTTACACCCGAAGATTTCAATCGTCTCCCTGAAAAGATATCCATAGACTTTGATGAGACAACATACTATATATATTTCTCGTCAGATACTATGACCTGTTTCATCTGCAAAAATGATGGCCATGTAGCGTCGAAATGCCCAGAAAACAATGAAGCTAATAGTAGGAACAACACGGAGACTCAGCATACGGACACTCTAATCCCTAAACGGCCACACCCACCGACGGAATCTTCTACCACGATTGAATGTATGGAGAATGAAATCATAAATGAAGAGACTGCATTATCCATCGACAACAGTGGCGATGACTTGGACAACGTTTCCCTTTCCAGTTCAGACGAGGTTTACAAAACCGCAAGTGGGAAAAAACTTAGAACAACACCCCATAGTGACTTGGACTCGATAAAGTGGGATCAAATTGATGATTTTATTGAAACTTCATCAAAAAATTACCCTCTCTCAGGAAAAGAAGTCAAAGAATACCTGGAAGATACATAAGGGGTTAAGAATATTAAAGACATCACGTTTAAGTACACTGAAGAGATTGATACCTTAATTGAATTGTTAACTGACTTGATACCTAACATCTCATACCGTAACGTGAAGAATAGACTGTCCCGTATTGTAAGTAAACTTAAGAGCCCCCGCACACTGGCCACTTAGTGGCGGCCACGCTTCAGCCACTAGTGGCCGCCACAACCTGCGGACGCGTTTCTTCATACATTTTATATAGAATCGGCGCACACTGAGCGCTTGAGTGGCCGCGTCCGAGCCACAAGCTGCGAGAGTCGAGCGCGCTCGCTACTTGTGGCTGCGTTTTGTCGTTCGACTCGTGCGCATACACGGCCACAGTTGCCGGCTTCTTCCCACCCCTGCGCGCCGCTCCCCAATCCCGTCTCCCGGGTCTAGTCTTGTTGTAAGCTGCGTACTGAATGCACGTGCATGATGTCCACGGATCCGATTCCTCATTTTGATGTAGACGCTTTTATTTCCGATGTCGAAGAGCGACCCGCTATTTGGGATTTAAAGTCAGATTTGTATAGCGACAGGGGTAAGAAAACTGAAGCTTGGGAGGAATTGTGCCTAAAATTTATTCCAAATTTTAGTGAAAAAAATGTAGCGGAAAAAAACAAAGCAGGTAAGTTTTTGGACAATTTTATTTTACATTATTATTATATATTTATTATATTTTATTATTTTGCCAAGGTACAGCTCCCTCGTTGCTAATAAAATAATCTTTCAATATATCTCTGGTGTTTAATGAACGACGAGATTGCACGTGGGCGTTATCGATATCGTGAAGTCCTGGTACAGTCAATGTATGATGGAAATTAAATCCATCTCTCTGACGAACAAAGTTGTGTAGTATACAACAGGCCTTCACGATGTCTTCGGCGAAATCTATTGACACATTCAATGGTCGATGTAGTATTCTCCACTTATTCACTAATATCCCAAAGGCACACTCGATATGACGCCTGGCTCGAGAAAGCCTATAGTTGAAAATTCTTTTTTCAATATTCAAGTGTTTTCCTGAATAAGGTCTCAACATGTGTTCTGCAAGACCAAAAGCTTCATCACCAACAAAACAGTAGTTTACAGGACCAGAACTACTAGAAATTGCTTTTGGTGCAGGTAAATTCAGGGATTGGTCTTCCAATTTTTTGAATAATTTCGATTCTTTGTAGATAGTCGAATCTGAAGCTTTCCCATAAGAGCCGACATCAATAAATGTGAACTTATAATTCACGTCACAGATAGCTAGAAGTACGATGGAAAAATAGTGTTTATAATTATAATATAAGGATCCGCTATCTTGAGGCTTAATAATCCTTATATGTTTTCCATCAATTGCACCACAGCAATTTGGAAAGTTAGCATATTCTTCAAACCCCTTAGCTATTTTACTCCACATCTCTTCAGTTGGTTGTGGTACGCAGATATCTTGAAGTGATGCATAGATCAATTTACATGTTTCTTTTACAATCAATCTCGCAGTTGACGCACCACATCGATATACTAATTCAAAATCACCAAATGAACAACCAGTAGCAAGGTACCTGCAACAAAAAGAACAGATTAGAAACCTTTGATTATGTTATTTTTATGTTTCAGCATCCCAGTTGCAGCGAAAATGGAAAAGCCTTCGTGACTGCTTCAAAAGAGAACACTCTAAACAAATGAGCGTTAAAAGTGGATCTGCATCATCGAGTCGCAAGCCGTATATATATTATCAACAACTATCTTTTTTAAAAAACTTGGCTGACACACGACGTGATCCCAGCCCATTACCGAACGAGGTACACGATGCGACTGAGAGAAAAAGGCCAAAAAAGAACAAGACAAATAATGAAGACATTCAAGCAGAAACTGATATACTTGTTAGTATTTCAGAACAATTACAATCTCGTCATTCTAACAAGCATGAAGAAGACGCTGACCATAACTTTGCTTTGTCCTTGGTCCCGCACTTTAAACAAATACCCAATGAATTTAAATTGGATGCTCAAACCGATGTATTGATGGTACTAAAAAAATATAAACAGTATATGCGAACATCACAGAATCAACAACATGGATATTTCACATCATCATTTCAGGAACCACGCTCATACCATACTATGCAACCATCTACTTCGGGTTATCAACCGACTCCGCGTCCATCTGCTTTGGGATATCAATCGGCTTCGCGTCCACCTTCTATGGGATATCAATCAAATTTTGAGCATGACTTTTCCGTTACCTCGCCATCTGCATCTGATAATACTATGAATTCTGTTTTGTCAGATGATATAAATGAACATCTTTTTGACAACTGACTATGTAAAAGTAAATGTGTATTTGTTATAAAAACTGTATATCTGCGATATGTAACTTGATTTAGTTTGCGATTTTTCAATTCTCATTAATAAATAATTTCTATTTCAATTTGGCTTTTTTAATTGTTTGTTTTACGTTCTAGAATCCACGTGAGTCGCAAACTAATAGAAGCAAAATGATACGAATGAATGATACTTACCTTAAAGTTATAGCCAGCCTTTCTGTTGGAGAGATGCTTTTTCTCATGCGTGTATCTTGATGTTTGAGGTCATCGTGCAAAACGCTAAGTAATTCATTGAATGAGTTCACGCTCATTCTAAAATACTTGAAGAACTTATCTGGATAACATTTTAACTCTTCGAACAGCAATTTGTGCTGTCCATTTTTATTGCGTGATGTCAGAATAGGGAATATGCATAAAATTTGAAATGGCCTAAAATATTTTTTTCTCGAATACAATAAGTATTCGAGAAAAAAATATTTTAGGCCGATCGTAATATTATAATGAAAAGGATTTTTTTTTATTTACTTATTATTTAAACCCCTAAAAAAATATTCAAAAAGTGCAAAATAAGGGAGCGAAATTCAAACTTCCAAAACGCGCCACCATTGGTCGAACGAAATGTGACGTCATCTGACACGACATTGTATTCATCAGCGTCGAAACTCATACTGTTTTACAAGTTTTTGTGAAAAAAATAAATAATTTAAACCTGTATTCTTGTGCTGATTGTAGTGAAGTTTAGTTAAGATTTGTAGTGAATCTAGGACGATGACTGAAGCTGGTTTTGTCAAAGCACAATCGGACAATCTACCGAAAATAGATGCTTTCATGATGACAGCATATTTTGCATCAAATCCCGATTTTACGAGCGCAGAGATCAGAGGAGTGAAAGCTGCAAGGTAATTATTATGTTTCATAATACATTTTAGACCATAATATAGATTTTTATTCATAAATGCACACAGCAGTTTACATATATTAGGTTCACCAAAACATAACCTATACATATCCAGTTGTCATTAAAATTACTCTGAAACTCTTATTTTACGTCTATAAATAATTTTTTTATTATTGAAGTTCACCCTAGTATAATAACTTTGACTTTGTGTGTATCTGAGATAAATATATAATGATTTAATGTTTATAAATTGATACCCTGCTTTACGTGGACTGTTTTGTTTGAGTGTTTATAAGTACTTGTCTATTTCAGGTCTACACGAGAATCTTATGGTGATTCAGCAGTTGGATATGTCCAAGTAAAACGAGATGGCGACATATGTGTTGTTAAGGCTCGGATTACACCTGAACATAATGTGCGACAAAAATGTTATGCTGTTATTTGCACTTGCAATGAAACAGAAGAAACTATTCTCTCTGTTCAATGTGAAGATTGTGCTGCACATTTAGGTAATTATTTTTTACTTGTTTAGGTTCAGTGACCTGCACTTAGGAACTTGATTTTTTCTATAACTTTTTTGTTTTCTCATTTCTTTTGTTTTAGGTGGATGTAAGCATGCTATAGCTTTTTTAGCATGGCTACATCGGCGTAGTGAAGATCCATCAACAACAAGCATTGAGTGTTATTGGAAAAAATCTAAATTATCATCAATTGGTACTAGTAAGAAGTTTATAAAAGCCAAAGAAATGTATAAAACACCTAAACATGAGCTTGTGCCAACATCTTTGAATACTGAAAGCTTTCTCACAGTAGTAAAAAATAATTGCACTTTGGTTGGTGATACAAAGAATCATTTGATGAAGTTTTATAGAGCGCCAAGCACTGTGGAAAAATTGTCAATACACCATCTTCTGTCTACAAGCAAAGCTACAAACCCTCTTGATTTTATAGAATATTGCAAACTTATAATGACTGCAGATGCATGCAAAGGAGCTGCAATAGCTACTTTGGAACAAAATGACTGCCCATTGTGGCATGAGTTGAGGTATGGAAGGATCACAGCTTCAAAAGCTTATGATGCTGCACATTGCAATACTCTTGATGGAACGTTAACGGAGACCATTTTGGGAGCAAGTAAATTGAGGGACACAGAGGCTATGGAAAGGGGTAGATTGTTGGAAAGTCAGGTTTTAAAGGAAGTAGAAAAAATTTGTAAAATAAAAATAAGTAAATGTGGATTAAAGTTAAATAGTACACATCCTATTATGGGTGCTTCTCCAGATGGTGAAAATAGTGTGTATAGTATAGAAATAAAATGCCCAACATCAGAAAAAGCAATGGGACGATATGTCAGTTCAGGAAATAAAGTGACTGCCAAATATATGGCACAAGTGCAACTGCAGATGCATTTTTCTAATAAAGCAAAGGCACTGTTTTGTGTTGCTGATAAAGATTTTGAAAAAACAAAAAAAATATCAATCTTAGAAGTCAACTACGACCAGCAACTGTGTGAAAATTTGTTAGAAAAATGCGACATTTTTTGGAATAAAGCCATCTTTCCTAAACTAAATATGTATGACTAGATAGATTTTTTTTTGTTTATTGTAGGGGTACTGCATTTGATTTCTGTCTAATTCTGTTAATCTGTTTTTTTATGCTATGAAAATAAAACAAATGTAAATATATTATATTCATTTTTTTATTAAAACATCCTGCATATTTACCAATCCACAAGCTACTATTATTACATCATCTATGATAGGAATTAAATTATAGTCTACACAAGCATGAGGCAGTAACATATGAAACTCTCTTAACCTATTTATTACCCGTTCAACATGTATTCTTAATGCTGCTATACGTTTTGATAGTTTCACTTCATTTTTAGTACTGGGGGTAGACTTTGATACAGAAGGTGGTCGTATAAGGGTACATCTTTTAGCTTCTAGCAAACATGATAAGTCTTTAAAACCTCTGTCAGCCATCACTGCTTTATTAGGAGGTAAAGCCTGTAAGTAACTACTATCTTGTACTATCATAACATCAGTAGCCCTACCACCATATCCATCAGAGATAAAATTGATCAAGCCATCAGGTGTACATGAAATTAAATACTTTAAGGTGTTACATTTTTTATACTGTGACCAAGTAAGTGATTGATGAACGGCATTTGATGGTTTTTCAATCTGAATTTCTAGGCAATCAATAATGGAAACAACATTCCCATACCTACGCCTAAAAGATATGGGTAAATTATTGTAAATATCTGATGATGCTGGCCACACAATCAAGTCCTTAAGTTTTGCTGCTATAAGAGAAATACTTCTAGAAAATATTCTACAAATAGTACTTTGTGAACATCCAAATTGTAGTGCCAAGATGCTAAAGGACTCATTTAATTTAATTTTCTTGAGGGTTATTAATATGTGTTTACTAGGAAGCGGAATATTATCACTTAAAAGTTTTATTAAATGATATGATTGTTTAGGTAATCCTAACAACATTTTTGTCCTCCTGTTTCTCCTTCTCTGAATCACTTAGAACTTCGCTCGACTCAGATTGATAACTTGGTTCATAATCAGTAGAGCTCGTAGAAAAATAAGATGATATAGAAATAGTATCCGCTGTGTTTTCAGTAAACAATTTTCTTTTTAAAACAGATAGTTTTACTGGTGAAGTTCCTATATTTTGTGTTACAAAAGGAAATGGTGACAGTGCTACATTTTGTTTTTTAGTAGGTATATTTACATTGACACCTTTACTTCTATAGTTCGGTTTAATATTAACTTGCACAGCTTTGTCACAATGCAATGTCTTCTCAATATGAGAAGTGGAAAGCTCTACCTGAAGATCATCACATCCAATACGGGAAGTACTGCATCCTGGTTGATCACAGACATTTGTGTGGGAAGTACTTGGACTCACTTCGTGATCACTTCTTTGTGAAGGTTCGCTAACACTACTTTTGATAGCTATCTCTGATGAAAGGGCTTCATTGACCAGTGTCAATCTTTGCATTTTAACTACAGCCATTCTCTCCTTTGGTAATGGCATCCTCCGTTTTTGACACAAAAATATATGTGGCAAAACTCCTTTCTTCAACCGTAGAGTACATTTTTCTCCTTGCTCTTTCATTAAATTGTATTCAATATAATTTTCTGTATCTTCCTTAACCTGGAATAAAACAATAACCATTAAAATTTCGTAAAAGCACAACAAGAATAGTTTTTATAGAAAGTTAGTTTTTATAACTGAGTACTGAACTTTTCTTATAGGTTAGGTTAATTTTAAACTTCTAATGTTCAATAACTAATGCAAAACTTACTTTTTACTAATTCACAATAAGCTGTATATAAATAAAGTACACTTACGTTAAAATGATCTTCACAACAATATAAACACGATTTAGGAGATATATTATCCCTTCTCATCACCTTACACCACTGTTTTCGTATTTTCGCATCACTTGAAATACGAAAAAACACTTTGTCGGGTGTTTTTCGAGTAGTATTTGTGCACTTCGGTACTATACAATACTTATAAGATAATTTTTTGACTTCTTCCATGGTTTTAAAGTTATTAAAACTGTAAATATTACGAAGTAACTGAAAAGTCCATAGTAAAAACTAAGGTAAACACCCACTGGACGTGTCATGTGACGTCACGCAAAGCGCGCGCAAAATGGCGGCGTTTGAACTGCTTAAATTTTTTAAAAGTTTTAAATTTCATTTTTAAAAATATCTAGAGTATTTTGAAACCCATTAATATTTTTTTCTACGTTATAAAATAGTAAACTATTAATTTAAGACAAAAAAGAAAAACATGAATATTCCCTATTGGATGTACCCAGTGACGCCGATGAATTGGTCGTCGATGGTTCTGAATTCGGCGCCGTTTTCTACGTTTTAGAATAATAAGCAACAATAGCGAAATCAAGAGTGCGTCCATTCTTGGGCAACACACGTCTACCTCTGTCGAGATACTTGCAGCTAGTGTCTGACGCAAGTGGCAGCCACTGGTGGCTTGATGCGGCCACTAGTGGCTGCCACTGGTGGCGGCGTGTAGTGGTCTAGCCGAACTACTGGTGGTCGCGTTTAGTGGCGGCGACTGGTGGCCGTAATGTGCGAGGGCTCTAAAATTATAACTAGAAAGGCAAAAGTAAAGTCTACTGAAGAAGCTGCCGTCAATCTTACTGTCTAAAGTATGCAAATATTTTTAATCACCTATTCATGTATAAAATACGTAGTACCTGTTTCTATTTAAGATAAATTATGTAATGGCTAATAAGATAAATGTTAAACTCAAAATCATTCAATGGAACTGCCAAAGTTTGCTTCTAAAATTAAGTGATTTAGATTCTTATTTACAAAAGGAAAAAGTGCATATATGCATTCTCTCTGAAACTTGGTTAAATGATGACATCATATAAATGTGGCGGGCTTACTCTGTTTTCAGACACGATCAAGCAGATGGATATGGAGGCTTGGCTATTCTATTCCACCAATCTATTGGTTGTTCACTTAAAACTTGTCCTTCTATTTACAATAATATTGATACCATATGTGTTGAAATCTTTAACAGTAGTAAACTCCAACATATAATTCTCCTTCAAATATTCATGAGGGCGTAGAAGACTATGATGAACTTTTTAGTCATTTTTCTGAAAAAACTTTAATACTAGGAGATTTTAATGCTCACCATATGGCTTGGTCATATGCAACTGACACTCGGGGTAGAATCCTTTCAGACGTAAGTTTCAAACATAATTACGTTTTTCTTAAGAAAATTGAGACTTTACCCGTTGCGTTAAAGTCAATGATAGTATAATTTGTACTTCACCTGATATTTCTTTTTGTAGCGCTGATCTTGCAGTGGATTTTGACTGGAATGTGAGTAACGAATCTTTGGGTAGCGATCATCTTATCATCTCCATGAAAACGTTAGACACAACTCCAAACAATCCCGGACTCAGAAGAAATATCGAAAAAGCGAACTGGGTCGAGTATACACAACATATCCAATCAGCATGTGAGAATCTAGAATTAGTAACCGATCTTCAAAGTAATTACAATCAACTGTCACATATAATTGAAGATAGTGCTAATATAAATATTCCGTTAGTTAAGTGTAGTCCTAATCTTAATAAATTCAGGCTGAAACCTTGGTGGAAAACTGAACTGTCCAAAGCAGTTGCAGAGAGAAGGCTAGCTTTAAAATGTTTTAGGAAAGCTCGCACGGTTGAAAACTATATGATATACAAAGAAAAGATTATTGCCGTTCGAAAATTAATAAAACAGATGAAGGAAAACGCTTGGCGGAGTTTTTGTGACAGTATCGATTCTAATATGTCAGTGCGTGAGGTTTGGAGGAAACTCAGATGGCTTAAAGGATACCGTAGTCCTAAAGAATATTTACAAGAGAGTGCAGCCATTCCTTTTTTAACCGAACTTGCACCAGACAATGTCTCCTTACATCCAGGTCAGATTACTTATCCCAACTCTCTGCAACTTTGCAACTTTTCACCTTGTCAGAATTGTAATTTTTACAGACTCCAAGAGCAGTTTTCAACATTTCAGGATCACAGTGGCCGGTTCCTTAGTTTTATAATTTACTCTCTAACCTTAAGACAAGACTATTATAAATCTATAGGTTAAGTTCTACTCCCATAGTTAAACTTTTTCTATTTTTTGTAAATTATTTATGAATTGTTATTTTTTTTTTTAGTTTTTAAGCCGACTTAATCTTAGGATGTATGGCTTATACTCGTAAAATAAATGAGATTCTAAAACAAATCGTTGATGACTACTGTGCCCAAATAACTCTGTATTGTGTAATTAATAAATAACTTTGTAACCCATTACACATGTTATGGTGAAAAGAATAAAACAAATAATTTCGTGGAATCACATTATTCAGACATTAATAAAAAAATCAATCAAAGCAAGGTGTAAATTTAGCCAAACTGCTAAGGTACTTACAAAACTATTGTTACAATTTTGCTGAAATAAGATTGAAAATGAACATTTCCGAAAATCAAAAACATGCTCAAGAAAGAAACAATGTAATTGAAAATATATTACATCAATACGTGTCTGCCGCTATCTCTGTAGGACATTGCCTAGACATTTTAAGATTTTAAGAGCGTTCGCTCCTCGATCACACGGCGGCCGCGCGGCCGTCTCGCTCTCACACTCACACTCGAATGTTCTCGATGTACGCCCCGCGCCGGCGTCCCCGCATTCTCCTTTCATTGCTCCGTCAGTCACTTACGCGAGACGTTGTAACGCACGGACATCGTGATTTCGAAGATGGATGAACTGAGTATCAATTCTGAGACATTGTTATCTTTAGTGGAAGAAAGAAATATCCTTTGAGATATAACAAGCGAATCCTATAAGGATAAACGTCAAACACTAAAAGCCTTTGCCAAATAACCTATGTTCAATTCTCAATTATAAAAGAAGATTTCAATGACCTTCCAATTGGGGAAAAAAACACATACGGTAAGTTTGCCATCTTTTATTTGGTAGTTAAAATATTGAACACAAAATTAATTTAACAATATTTATATCGCAATGAAGAATATTACTAGGTATACAAATTCGCTTCATCCTATTGTCCCAATAACTGTATCTATACAAAAACAAAAATAATCAAACAAAAATTTATTTTGAAATGGAATATCTCGGAAAATATGCGACGTATCCTAATAGATTTTTCACCCATATTTTTTATTTTCCACCGAGTTTAAGGAGAGCTAAAATTGCAAAAAAATATTATTTGAGTTAAGTATAAAATTGTTTTTTAGCTGTGATACTCTTGCAATAAACGAGTGATTTCATAATTTTGAGTATCTTTGCCAGACTTCGTGGCAAGGTAAATAATGAGACTGTAGATGGTTAAGGTCTGTTTATTACTTTAATTGCTGGTGCTTATATACTAAGAAGATCCGTGAGATTTTCAGATTTAGCTATCCTAACAAACGTGCAACAATTAACATGTATGTCTTATCTCTATCGTATCTAAGTAATGTAGCGACGTGATAGTGCCGCTACATATACTCCCCCCTTTTAAAAATAATTAACATATAAATTGAAAAAAATTAGTATGTACCTAATTATATAATAACTTAACCTTGCTGATAAATTACATCCTATGCGTAATGTAATGTCATTGTTGCTAATTCGAAGGAAATAAAAACTGCTGCCTTTGTTGTGACGGCGGCGGCAGTCGATGAACTATCCACTGCATTTGTGCTGATTGTTTCTTGCTATTGTTTTCACTCTTCTGTCTAAGGTCTTCAGTATTCCGTAGAGAAGAAGGATGCCAATTGTGATGAGGATTTGTCCAATTGCAATGTTTCTCGTCCACCGTAGCTCTTCCAGGACAAGACTTTTGAGATGGTCGGCTTCATTTTGATTAAGGCAACTGTCGGAGTTATATACGATTTGATCTTTGGAGCTTTGGTTGCCCATTGTTCTCTCGTAGATACTGACGGTATATGATGGTATTTTCAAAATACGGTGAGTATTTAAATGGACTGATTACTTGTGTCAGCAAGTGACGAATCGTACTGTCGGCTTAACCGCCCGTCCTGACTTCGTGATGTACGTGTTCCGCCCGTTGTGATTATTTTCTGAATTTGGCACGTTCGTTCCACTATTGAAGACAAATGCAGGTTTTAATCGGTCTATAGATATTGCTTTTTCATTGTCCCCAATTTTAATGATAAACGTCTTATCTATCCTCTTTGTCACTAGAAATGGTCCTTCGTATGGTGGTGTTAAACTTTTCCTTATTCTATCACAGCGCACGAATACATGTGAGCATTTGTTGAGCTCGGGGTGAATGAAAACTGTTTGTTTAATTTTCTTGCGTTTTGATGTTGATGTCATACGAGAAATGTCCTTTTGTATATTTGTGACAAATTCTTCGTATGTCGAAGGCTGTGACGATTCAAAAAATTCTCCGGGAAGCCTTATAGGTGCGCCATATATCATCTCTGCTGCACTATATCCTGTCTCCTCGCGTACACAACTTCGTAATCCAAGTAGAACTGAAGCAATTTCGTTCATCCAATTAGCATTAGATTCTCTTGATATTAGCGCCGCTTTTAAAGTTCTATGAAATCTCTCTATCATTCCATTTGATTGTGGGTGATAAGGCGTTGTTCTAATTTTGTGTACTCCTAAAAATTGTGAAAGTGATTCAAATATTCTTGATTCAAATTGTCGACCTTGATCCGTAGTAATGCGTAATGGGCATCCGAATCTTGCTATCCATCCCTCATACAGTATGCGCGCTACTGTTTCGGCTGTGATATCTTTAACGGGAAATACTTCCGGCCAAGAAGTACAACGATCTATCATTGTAATTAAATATCGCTTTCCTTGAGAAACAGGTAACGGTCCAACAATATCGATGTGTAGATGTTCAAAACGTTGAGATGGCATAAAGTTCCCGACAGGTGATATAGTGTGGCGTTGCACTTTTGATTTTTGACAAGCTAGGCACGATTTACACCATTCATTTATATCTTTATTCATACTTGTCCATAAATATCTTTGAGTTATCATTTTCCTAGTAGCTCTCTTCCCAGGATGACTCAGTCCATGCATGACATTAAAAATTTGTCTCCGAAATTTTTCTGGTAAATAGGGGCGATTTTTTCCTGTAGATATGTCACAGGCGATGACTTCAGTAGAACCCGGAACCTTGATATTTGAAAATTTTAAATTCTTGTTATTACGAAGTCGTAATAATTCTTGGTCATCATGCTGACATCTTGCTAAATCAGCATAATTAATCGGTGATGGCACATCAATTTGTTCTATCCGTGACAATGCGTCTGCTACAATATTGTCACGTCCTTCTATATGTTGAATGTTGGTACAATATTGTGAAATAAAATCCAGTTGTCGTATTCGCCGTGGCGTATCATTAGATGACGGTTTTTGGGAAAATGCGTAAGTCAAAGGTCGATGATCTGTAAAGATAGTAAATTCTCTTCCTTCGACTAACCTTTGAAAATGTTTGACTGCCATATATATTCCGAGCAACTCTCTGTCGAATGTCGAGTATTTTTGTTGAGTATCACTTAATTTCTTTGAAAAGAATCCTAATGGTTCCCAATTACGTCCTGACTTCTGCTGCAGAACTGCGCCAACACAGGTCGAACTAGCGTCCGTCATAAGTGCCAAAGGGGCGGTGCGAGAGGGGTGAACTGTTAATACTGCGTTCATTATATTTTCCTTGCATTTATCAAAAGCTTTTTCGGCCTCTGTTGTCCAAGAAATTGGAGAATTATCATTCTTTTTAGAGTCGTGCAGGTAGTTGTTTAAGATAGTTTGATATTCAGCGGCATGAGGGAGATTGTTTCTGTAAAAGTTGATCATTCCTAAAAATCTTCTTAGCTCCTTGATTGTCGTAGGTTTAGGAAATTCCATAATTGCTTTGTACTTTTCCTCCGTTGGTCGTATTCCTCGACGTGTTGTATGATAACCCAGAAAATCTATTTCACTCTTAAGAAAGTCACATTTTTCGAGATTAATTGTTAATCCATTTTCATGTAAACGTTTGAAAACCGTATCCAAATGTTGATAATGTAGAACCTCGTTTTCAGATGCTATAAGACAATCGTCGACGAATATGAATACGAAATCCAAATCCCTGAATAGCGAGTCCATGAATCGTTGGAATGTTTGCGCCGCATTACGTAAACCGAAAGGCATTTTTGGAAATTCGAAAAGTCCAAAAGGAGTGATAATAGCAGTTTTTTCCACATTTTCTACAGGAATGCAGTGGTACGCCTTTCGAATATCAATTTTGGAAAAGATTTGCTTCCCTTCTAGTATGTAAGTGAAATCAGTTAGTCGTGGAAGTGGATATTTGTCCGGTACAGTCACGCTATTGAGCATTCTATAATCTCCACATGGTCTCCATTCACCGTTCTTTTTCTTAACCATGTGCAAAGGACTAGCCCATGGGCTGTCCGAAGGGCGACAAATGCCAAGCTCCATCATAGTCTGAAATTCTTTCTTTGCTATATGATATTTATCAGGAGGTAATGGTCTTGCACGTGCTGATACCGGTGGTCCTTTAGTGATAATATGATGCTTAATCTTGTGTTTTGGAGTAGTGTGGAGGGAGGCTGGTTTCGTAATATCCTCGTATTCATTTAATAGTTGAGTAATGCGTGGATTCGTCTCAATGTTAATAGTGCGGATTGTTTGCTGCGTCGATTTGATCAGGGTTGCGGGCGTTGTCAGCTCAGTTACCCTATCTATGAGTTTTCGACCAGCTATATCGACTAATAGCTTATAATGCTCTAAAAAATCTGCTCCAATAATCGGTTGTGTTACATCGGCGATGACAAAGTTCCATACAAAGTTTCTTCGTAGCCCGAAGTTTAAAGAGAGTGTTTTTTCACCATATGTCTTAATTTTTGTACCATTGGCGGCATAAAGTATACATTGTTCATCTTGTATTAGTGAATGTCTCTGTGGCTTGTTAATAACTGAAATATTTGCTCCAGTGTCAATCAAAAATCTCATACCACTTTTTCGGTCGGTAATAGTGAGGCGGTTGGACGGGTGAATAGCACAGAGTTCCGCCGTTGTCCGTGCTTCAATTAGTTTCCCTGTTTCCTTGAGTTGAGATCCTGTTTCCAATCACAAGGTTGAACACACTTTTGTGCATATTTTTTAAATCTTCCATGGTAAAAACAAAAGTGCCTTCTTTCTCTTGAACTTGACTGTGGTAGGAAATGCCGACGATTGGAATAACTTTGAGTGCTGCGTCGATAGTTTTTTTGACCTTGCTGAATTGCATTTAGTTCCAATTGCATTTCTGCTAACTGTGCTAGTATGCATGACATTGTATCGTCGCCAGATTTGTTTCCGTTTACAGCTGACACCTCTGTACGTGTTGAATTTATTAATATCTTGTCCGCGATCTGGCTCATCTTGTTCACATCTATGTCTTCTGTGACTGCTAGAACCGAAGTCACTGATGGTGGCAGAAGCCTCAACCATAGAAGTTTGATGGTTTCGTCGCTGATATTTCCGTTACTCAGGGTCCGCATCTTGCGCAGAAGATGTGATGGTTTCTGGTCGCCGAGATCCATTTCAGACAATAATTTTTGGAGCTGACGTTGGTCTGATTCCTCATAGCAACTGATTAGGCGTTCTTTGATAGCCTTGTACTTTCCTATTGGCGGTGGGCAAGTAATGAGGTCACTAACCTGTATTATTTCTTCTTTTGGCAGTTTTGCAATGACCGTATAGTACTTGTAATCGTCTCCTTGCTTCTGTGGTGCTACTATGGCTTCTAGTTGCTTAAACCATAATCTGGGTTGGTCCCTCCAAAATTCTGGAATACGGGATAAAATGGCGGTTCCGGCTGATATCTCCAAGGCTTCTTGTTGGCTGCTGCTTGATTTGCAGGGTGAATGAGTCATGTTGATTGTTCTTCGTCGGGTCACCAATTTGCCAGACTTCGTGGCAAGGTAAATAATGAGACTGTAGATGGTTAAGGTCTGTTTATTACTTTAATTGCTGGTGCTTATATACTAAGAAGATGCGTGAGATTTTCAGATTTAGCTATCCTAACAAACGTGCAACAATTAACATGTATGTCTTATCTCTATCGTATCTAAGTAATGTAGCGACGTGATAGTGCCGCTACATATCTATATATATTTGTTTTGCCATGGTACATTGCCCTGAGGAGAAACAAAATATTCAGCAAATTTTTGACGAACATTGTCTGCTATTAAAGGATCTGCATATTCTGATCGTGACAGTGTCTGTAGTTCAAAGCCTGAATCGACGATTAAATTACATATACTTTGTTCTTTATGTATGAAGTTTTGTAATAAACAACAGGTTTTTACAATGTCGACTGTAAGCTCCAAAGATACATTTACAATCGGATGAATCCAAAAGAACATTGGCATCGTCAGTGTAGCTTTATTTGAGAAAGGAGCATTAACCAATTACTATGTAGTTTATAGATCAAGTACAGTCAGACTGGGTAACTTTGTCTTTCAATGTAACATTAGCTCTCCACTTCATAATTTAATTATTAATATTTTTAAATTTCTAGACGTATTTTATACAAGCAAGTCAGTTATTTTTTGTTTTTCAATAAGTTTCTGAACGTAATGTTAGTTGTCAATCTTAGGTATAGCTGTCAGTTTTTATTTTTATTGGCGCCTGAACGTTCCGTTTGAAGAAGTGTGTGTGAAAACGTTGTTTTAAAGTTGACTGTGTTATATGAAAAACCGCATTTTGGAAGGTAAGATTGCATTTTAATTGTTATTTGATAAATAGTCTGTTGTGGGAAACAAAGAAAAGAACTTTTTACGTAATGTTTTTCACAAAAAAACGTTTTATTAGTATCATGTAAGTTTTTGAAGATAACAGATAACAGATTTGATGCAAAGATATATTTTTTCTACATTTTAATCGTAAAATTTATTTTTAGGTGGATAATATGGCTAGAAAGAAGTGTTGCCCTCCTCCAGGTACCCGTAAGTATAGGACGAAGTCTCGGTACACCATAGAAGATTTGGAAAAAGCTTTGGATGATATAAAAAAATGCAGGAAAACTCAAAAAAAAGCTGCAGAAGTCTACAACATTCCTGTGAGTACTTTAAAATATAAATTAAAAGATCAGCACAGCAAACCTGTAGGCAAACCACCGGTACTTAGCAGTATAGAGGAAGATTCCATAACTGCACACATCATAGCTCTGGCTGATCTTGGAGTACCGGTTAGCATGCTTGATGTCCGAGTAATTGTGAAAGGTTTTTTAGATAATGAAGAAAGGCTTATCAAAGAATTCAAGAACAACTTACCTGGTTGGGAATGGGGAAAACTCTTTCTCTTCATCCCAATATTAAACAAAAAGTAGCCCATGCGATAAGTAGGAAGCGTGCTCAAGTAACACAGGAGATGGTTCAAAATTATTTTGATTATTTGCATGAAGAACTCAAGGATGTGCCACCATCCAACATCTTCAACTTTGACGAAACCGGATTCCATGACAATCCCAAGAAACAGACACTTCTTTTCAAAAGATCTTGCAAAAATCCGAAAATGATACTGAATTCAACTAAATCCTGCTATACAGTGATGTTTTGCTGTAATGCCACTGGAGAATTTGTACCTTTATACATTATCTTCAAAGCTAAACAGAAGTGGACTAGTTGGATCCAGGGAGCTCCGCCTGGAACTCGTATGGCAGTTACTAAATCAGGCTGGATAGATGCTGCAACATTTGATGACTGGTTTGAAGAACAACTACTGCTAGTTCTTCAACAAAAGAAAGGAAAAAAGTAGTCCTTGGTGATAATTTAAGCTCCCACATAACCCCCAAGACAGTACGACTGTGTCAAGAAAATAATATTGCATTTGTTTGCCTCATACCTAAAGCCGCAATTATATTTAGCCCACGCCGCGTGTCGCAACGCGTGGGTAAGCTATCGGTTACATACATTTAGTACTGGATTGATTACATTAGTCCCGTCCAGCGTGTCGCAGAGCCTGCTGACGCCACGCAGACCGAGCGATTTCGATCGGCGTGGGGTCGGTGGTGGGGGTTGTGACGCGTCAGCCCAGTCGGGTCTAGTGTAATAACGCGTGGACACGCGCAGACAGCCGAGTGGCGACGTAGAACAGTGGACGTGTTACGTGTAGGTATTTAAAAATGTCAGACGAATTAATTGAAGTCGTTAGAAACTATGAAATACAGTAGAATCCGTTTATTATGACTCCGCCTATATTGACCAACCGGTTATTATGACGTAATTACACTACGAAATTTGGTTTTCATATAAAATTCTTTATAAAAAAGTCGGATATAATGACTTCCCTTACAGTGACATGTCGCTTATTATGACCCATTTTTAATAAATTATGTCCGGTTATAATGACCGACATGATTCTTTACACCTTCGGTAATGTTCGTTGATTCCCGACGACGTTCGGCACGTGGCTCGTTTTTGTTTTGAATCTCAGTGAGTAATTGACGCTTGAAGGTCACGCATTGCTTTTCGTTTGTTACTGTGAAAAAAATGTCGTCTCAACGACGTAAAGCATTTACAATTGAGGAGAAAGGTGCAATAATATGCAGATTAGAAAATGGAGAATCTAACTCATGTCTCGCAAAAGAATTTGGCGTGGGTCATTCGACAATCTCAATGATTTTTAAAAACAAGAACCGCATTAAGCAATCGTTCAATTCTAATGTTTTAAAACCGAAGAGGCTTCGAAAATCACGACAAGAAAATGTTGATCAAGCATTAATTCAGTGGTTTATAAACATGAGAAACAAAGGAATACCTGTCAGCGGCCCTATGCTACAGGAAAAGGCAAATGGTTTTGCCGCGCGTTTTGGTATTCTCGACTTCAATTGTTCTGCAAGCTGGATCAGTCGTTTTAAAGTTCGACATAACATTGTGGCGGGAAAAATTGTCGGTGAATCTTCGTCTGTTGATCAAAATTCAACAACAAACTGGTTGATATCTGTGTGGCCGAATTTACGAAGACAATTTTCCGATGATGAGATATTTAATGCTGATGAAACTGGACTTTTTTACAAATTAATGCCGGATAAAACTTTAAAATTTAAAGGTGAAAAATGTAGTGGAGGTAAGTTGTCGAAAGATAGAATAACTGTCATGGTAGCAGCGAATATGAGTGGCACAGAGAAGAAGAAATTGCTCATTATTGGAAAGTCACAAAAACCAAGATGTTTTAGAAGTGTCAAATCATTACCTGTCGATTATGCTAACAATCGTAAAGCTTGGATGACGTCAGAACTTTTTGAAAAATGGCTTCGTGATTGGGATCGTGATTTGGTAAAGAAGAAGAAAAAGATTCTATTGCTGGTTGATAATTGCCCGGCGCATCCAAATGTTACTGATTTAAAGTCTATAACACTTGCTTTCCTTCCGCCGAATACAACATCAGTACTACAGCCAATGGATCAGGGAATAATACGATCACTCAAAACGAATTTTAGGAAGAACCTTGTGCTCAAAATGATTAATTGTCTTGATGCTAATGAAAACAACTCTTCTACAAAAATAACGGTGCTAGATGCAATTCTGATGGTTAATGATGCCTGGAATAAAATGTCACAAAGTACCATTCATAACTGTTTCAAACATGCAGGATTCATTGAAAGCCACGACGGTTTACCTATTCAAATATCAGAACATGAATTCGATGAAGAAGATGACATTCCTTTATCTTTGTGGTCACGAAACCTAAATTCAGATTCTTTAGCAGCACCGGAAATGTGGGAAGAATATGTTGACATCGATAGCGCTCTCCTCACATTCGAAGAACCCACTGATGAAAATATCGTACAGAACATAAGTGCTAAGGAACAACTCGAAAGTGATGGGGAAGAGGAAGTCGAGGAAGCACCATTACCTACCGCAGAAGAGGCATTAAAAGCTGCAGAATTATTATCACGATTTGTTCACAGCAATATTGAAAATGATAATTTGACCATAGCCATGTCCTCTATACACAATAGTATTAGAGTCTGTTTTTACAATAAAATGAAAAAACAAAAGCAGACAAAAATTACAGATTACTTACAGTAAAAAATACACTTGTATGTGTTATGATGTGCTGATTACGTGCAATTTTGATTTTGATTTAATATGTATGTATACATATTTAATTACTATGTTTCTGTATTAAAATACTTAAGTACATACATATTTACATAAAAAAGATTTTTCATTTCACAAAACGCTTTGTATGACGTCCGCTTATTATGACGTGTTTGTCAATTCCTTTCGATGTCATTATAAACGGACTCTACTGTATTGTACAATCAAAAACACAAAGATTATAAAGACCAACTAAAAAGAAATTCGGCGTGGGAAGAAATATCTTTAAAAATAAAACTACCAGGTATGTAACTGTATTGTTTTTATTTTTTAAGTAGTTCTATCAATAATGGATATCGATGTTCTCCGCGAATATCGTGCAAAAGTGATGCTTTGTACGTATGTATTGTAAGTAGTAATTTTTATTTATAGTACCTATATTGTTGATTGTGTGAAATGACTATTATATTTTTTTATGACGATTATTCGCGGGTAACGACGATATTATTATGATAATTGTTGATACTTAAGTATTTTTTTCGGAAATTTAAAAGTATATAGGTTATTAGAGTAACTTGGGATTATGATGATGATTATGATATGATGAATGAGACAGACTCTAGTCTATTCTGCCTTGTCTGATCATATCCATTTGCCACGGTACTTGTCCTTCTGGAGAAACAAAGTACTCTTTAAATTTTTCTCTAACAGCAATAGCGTCTTGACAGTAATTTCTTCCAACAATTTCAATATTAGAGAGACCGTCTTGAGAACTATGACTTTCATTAGAATTTAGATAATTTTCTTCAATTTCTTGCGATTTTTCGGTACGCAAATAGTTATGAAGGGCACATGCAGCTTGTACAATTATGTCTGCCATATCCGGTTGTACTTGCATAGGTCCTTGAAAAATGCGAAACCTTGCTCTTAAAATTCCGAAAGCATTTTCTACAGTTCTTCGAGCACGTGATAAACGATAATTAAATACTTTATTAGAATCATTGTTTACAAGCTTTGCTTTACTGTAGGGTTTTAAAAGGTACGTTTTTAAAGGAAATGCTGCATCAGCCACAATAGTATACGGCATAGGTTCAGAATTTTGATGTATTGGAGTATTCTGTGGAACATTCAGTTGGTTCCGTTCGAACATTTTCCCCATCACGGAATTTTCGTATACACCACCATCACTGTTACGGCCATACGCCCCTACATCTATCATAACAAATTTATAGTGAGCATCAACTAAAGCAAGCAATACGATTGAATGATCTTTTTTATAGTTGTAATAGGTTGATCCAGCATTTATTGGGCATATTATGTTTACATGTTTGCCATCCAATGCGCCAAGACAATTAGGAAAATGCCAATATGTTTGGAAATCTTTTGCAATCTGTTTCCATCTCTCTTCTGAAGGTTGTGGCATTACAATGGGTGCTAGCTTTTCCAAATAGCTTCGCATACTTCCTTGACTATATTTCTCACTGTGGTAAAACCCATACGATAACTGAACGCCACTGAACGAAAGGAGTTACCAGTGGCCAAAAACCTGTGAACAAATAAAATAATAATTAAACAGCAGATATAGTAAAAAGAAAAAATATAAAGTCAAGTACCTAATATTAAAGTTGACATAATAATAACAGTATCAGCTCTTAAAGTAACGATTTTTGTTTCAGTTGAAAAATGCAAAGATAATTGGGCTAAATTACGCAACGCATACTGTAGTGCACTAAAACGACGAAAAACTAAATCTGGGCAAGCGGCAACGCAAGGGACTCCATGGAAATACGAAGATCAAATGGGTTTTTTACGTCCATACATGGAAATGAGAAACACTAAGACTAATTTGATACCGCCGTCATCTCCGTCGACATCTGTAGAGACCATCACATCGGAATTGCCTGCAGAAAGTCCTGAAGTTCCTGAAAGTCCGCCTGATTTCAGAAGTGAGTCACAACAAAGCAACTTAAGTTCATATTCTCAAAGGAGCTCATCTTCGAAGAAAAAACCTGATTTAGCAGACATTTACGATATGATGAAGACACAGCATAGTCTGAGGCAACAAAAACAACAGTCAAAACTGGACTTGGATGAAACAGACATGTTTTTCTTAAGTATGAGCAAAGCAGTCAAAGCACTACCGAAATTAGACCAAACAAAAATTAAATTAGATTTACATATGGCTATTTCTCAGGCTGAAATTCGTAACATTGAAATGGAACGTGTAGTAAAGACACCGCTTAGAATAGTTTCTCAAACGGTAGTTCCGCCAAGTAACCAGCCTCTCCCAGAGCCATCTAGAGTCTACTACTATCATAATTCACCTACAGAAATAAATGAGTTTTCACCTGAATCCCAGTCCATACTCGATCCTGAGGCTCAAAATACAAATTCTACCGGAGAAGAAAACTTGTCCACTTATTACAGCGGTGTAACTTTTAATTGAGCACCGTACTTGAATGATTAATATAATAGTTTCATACTTGTTAAAATTAAAATTGTTGATTTTTAATACAAAATAAAAATTACCTCAAACAAACTGCTAGCCTTTCTTTTGTTCCAATGGGTCGGCGAAATCTGGTATGAATCTTTTTAATATCTTGTTCAATTAAAGAATGTATGTAATTGAATTGTTGTTTTGTCATCCTGAAGTACTGTTGAAATTTAATTTCATCGCTTTTTAGTTCTTGCACCAACAAATGATATTCACTTCGGCTTCCTCTTGAAGTATTTATTGGATGTACCCAATATCTCCTTTTCTTTCTTTCCTTTTTGAGTAGGCTTAACATGAGCAGGTATGCTACATTTTCTTCGAAATCCGTATCCGAGTCTGAAGAAAACATTGTAGACGTTTACTCCAAAGGCCTCCACTATACTGACTGAGACGAATTTTCGTGGGGGCGCGCGGCGACACGACACGCAAATGTAATAACCCGCCGTTGCGTCAGGCAGCGTGGCGACACGTGGCGTGGGTTAAATATAATTGCGGCTTAATTCCACTCATCTTCTGCAGCCTCTAGATGTGTCATACTTCAGCTCTCTAAAATCCAACTGGCGGAAGGTATTGGCAAATTGGAGAAAAACGAGACGTGGCAATGTGGCCAATGCTTTGAGAAAAAAAGAGGTTTTCTCTAAGTTACTAACGGAAACTTTAAAAGCAGGAGCTGACACTGCTGCAAATAATACTATTGCTGGTTTCAAAGCATGCGGTATACATCCATTTAACCCAGCAGTGGCTTTAGAAAACCTAAGAGACTATTCTAAACCTATCGAAGAAGTCCACCAAGCTGTTGGAGAAAGTTTCAAACAATATATCAGTGAAATTAGGGAAGCTGATTTGCAACCCAAACTAAATAAAAAATTTCAGTTGCCTGTTGTTGCTGGAAAGAGCGTTTCTGTGGAGGCTGTAGAGAAATATTATCAAGAAAGGGAGATTACTACAAAATCTACGGCCGATAAACGAACATTGAATACTGGTACAGATAGTATTTCTGGACCTGTCAAAAAGAGAGGGCGACCAGTAGGAGCAAAAAATAAAGCAGTTAAGGAGGTCACAACCATCGTGAATCAACCAACATCACCTATACCTGGCCCTTCCTCCACTATAGCTACAGCTGGTCCTTCAGGGATGTGTGTAGTGACCTCAGAAGATGTGGATAATGGGATTTTGATGGATCCTATAAATCATCCAACATCACCTATTGAAGTTATCGAAATACCTACTTCCATGGAAGATATTGAAGGAAGTTATGAAAATCATAACGAAATTTTAAAAAAGACTGATGTCAATGTGCAAAAAGATACAAAAATAGGATCTGCCTCTACCGATAAAGATGAAAATACCGAGGGAAAAGAAAATAGGAAACAAAACTATTGTATTGTAGAATACGGAGACATTTTGTTTCCAGGACGCATCATTTGCAGGGAAGGAGAAACTACAAAAATTTCTGACGTGCAAAAATCTCAAGAAGGCTGGAAGTGGCCACTAAAGCGGGACCTTATCACCTGCCTACAGAGCAACATAGTCAGCTTCTTGGATGATCACAAAATTGTGAAAGTAAACGATTATTACGTAGTAGACGACCCACTACTCTTCCTGTAAATATTTTATTTTCAGATCGTGGACACCGATTATGTGTGCCACACCTGTTGGGAGCTTGCAAACCACCAGGTTTTATCTGAAATTCCAGAAGAAAGTCCAGTGCAACTATCTGAAAACCAGGAAATACCACAGCAGCAATACATTACACTGCCCAACATTAGGGGCAACGCAAATAGAAGACGGCGAGACGAAGGTACGGTACAGACACGGCGCAGATACGGTGCAGGCGCGATATCTGCGCAAACAGACGCGGGGACGATACGGCACAGAGTATTATTATACAAGGTGCTATTTAGTGGAAATAACATTTAATACACCTCCTTTCGGTTTTTTTTCGAATACTAATTCCCTCCTTTTGTATCATTATAATTCCTATGTACAGTCGAGAGCACATCAAGTGTAACATTGCGCTACGAAAGCCGCCACTATTACAAGTGCAATAAAGGCGTGCTCAAGGTCAAACTGTATAGCTTGATGTGCTGTCGACTGTACTTATGTTTGCAATATGTAACCGCTATGTTTGCTATTTAACTACTTTAAAATACGAATAACATCGAAATACATAAATCAAATCATAATAAGTTAAATTACATCGGATTTTCATTAAAATCATGGATTAAGGCTGATTTACATTGATACAGTAGCTGGCGCCAGCTACTGTATCAATGTAAATCAGCCTTTAAATATCCATATGGACGAAAATTTGAACAGTTTAAAATATATCGTTACGTATCTTTGTTCATACTGTATATAATGCGAGACGCCGCTTGCGCCTACATCTGCTGGCGACGTGGCGGGGGGCGAGGAGCGGCGTGCCTGCGCCGTCCGCTTGCCGCCTTCAGTCACGAACAAAAGATAACGCAAGACGCACGTCGCTTCGTATACAGGATGCGTGACGATATTGAGTTTAATATTGAGTTTTGCGAGTTAATTGAGCAATACCCGAATATCTATGACTACACTAAGACAGGGTACAGTAACAGAAATGTGCAAGACAAAATATGGCAAGAAATAGCAATAAAAGTCGGTGCAACAGGTATGTATTTTATTTAAATTTTAAACATTATGTCTAGTCTGAAACGGAATCGGAGATCGTTGTGTTAGATATGTTGTAAGATATTCCCTGATATGGTAGGGATTTTCTCCCATTAATCGCATGTTAATGTTTGCTCCTATCAAATTATTTCTAAACCGTGGATTTGATTTTTTACCATCACATGTGCGAATTACGTTATGCAACACACACATTGCTTTTATAATATTATCAACATATTCTGGTTTGCAGCAAATAGGCGTGTAAAGTCCACCAAACTTTGACGCTAACATACCATAGGCACATTCTACTGACTTACGTGCCCTTGACAACCTGTTATTATAAGCTCTTCTCTCATTAGTCAATTGATTTCGACCATATGGTCTCATAATATTTCTTTTTAGTGGAAAAGCTTCATCTGCCACAAAATAAAAGGGCACATTCTGTGTTTCTCCAGGCAAAGGTGTAGGGTTCGGTAAATCGAGATCGCCTAGATCCATAGCTTGTCCAAAAGAGCTAACTTGTAATACTCGCCCATCACTATTTCGGCCGTATTCACCAACATCTATAGTTAAAAAGAAACCATCTGCATCTACAACTGCTAACAATACAATAGAGAAATATCCCTTATAATTTATGAAAGTCGAACCCGAGTTGATGGGCGCTGTAATTCTAATATGCTTTCCATCTAAACTCCCAACACAATTCGGTAAATTCCAGAGAGTGTAAAACCGTTCAGCAACTTCTACCCATTTTTGTCGTGTAGGTACAGGCATATATTCCGGCTGTAGGCATTCCCACAAAACGCTAGAGGTTTCATGCACAATTTGCCGGACGGTACTGCCTCCTCTCAATACATATCCAGAAAGTGATGTAAACGAACAGCCATCTGAGTAGTATCTGTAACAAAAATAAAATAGCAATAAGTATGTAACATTTGTGTGTTTAGATTGAGGTGCCACTTTTCGCATCGTAAAGTGGCTAATGGAGTTATTTAGTAGTAGTTTAGAAAATTTTGTAGAACGGATATTGGATTTTGTATTAGAATACTTCAAAAGTTAAATGAATATAAAGGTGGCACCTCAATCTAACTGTTTGCATTGAGGTGCCACTCAGAACTGGGAAAATTATGGATGAAATTTTATCAAAATTTTGTATTATTTTGTAGTACTCCAGAATTCTGGAGTACTACGAAATTTTGATGAAAACTACTAAATAACTCCATTAGCCACTTTACGATGCGAAAAGTGGCACCTCAATCTAAACACACATTGTAACTAATCTCCTTAAATATTTTTCAGCCCAAGAATGTAAAGAACGGTGGAAGAATATTCGATGTAGTTACAGCAAAAACAAGAAAAGGCTAGATTTGCCATCTGGATCAGGTGCAAAGACGATTAAAGAGTACTACCTTTCACCACATCTACATTTTTTAGACAATTACTTGAAGTCCCGACCAACCAAAAGCAATCTAAGCAAATATGATTGCACAGACGGTAATGATAGTGAAGAAGTCGATGAGACACTGTTTACTGGTCAACTAGCTTCTGAAAACACAAATTCGGATTCCATCTCCAATCAATCCACGCCAACACCGCCACTGCTACCACTATTAAATAAATCTAGGGCAATCTCGATAAAAGATGTTAATAAATCAGCACATGAATATTTCAGTCAAAGAGCATTACAAATGAAGACCATACATAGAGCTGAGCCTGAAACAGACAGCGATCTAGCTTTTTTTCAAAGCATGCTTCCAGATATGAAATCAATGACACCAGCCCAAAAACGAAGATTTAAAATGGGCGTTCTCAATTTATCAGAGCAAATTTTAAATGACCCAGTACCTAGTTATCCTAGGACACAGCCGTATTATCCACGAACACCTTCTCGAGAGACAGATTATGATCCTAATGAAGGTGCAACCCAGCAGACTCTTACATCTAGAGCTAATACAAGTCCAGCACCTTCGTTTACCTCGACTCAGCAGACAGCTAAACATACTGCAGCAGCTAACAAAAATCCGGAAACTCAGCTGACTTTGATATCCGGAGAGTATATAAATCCAGCACCACCGGCGGCAGTGGCTGTAATTGAACAAATAGCTGGGCCTTCAAGACACCGAACTTATGATGAGAAAGCTTATTATCAACTCAGCATTTCAGAATATCAGCAAACGCGGACACCGGGAGCTTATGAAAGAGCACAATCCTTAGCACCTCCGGCAACTCCAACTACATTATGTTTGCCAATATTTTCACCAATAACTCCAGCTACACCTCACCCGAATCCAGAGACATCTATCCAATCTCATGAAGACGAAATAAGTGATTTTAATGAGAACTATCCAATGCCTTGAACTTTATTTATAAATGGCTCTTAGTGCGACAGCTAGCTTGAGTAGTCATGTGCTGTCCCTGTCCGCATGCGCTGATTCTGTATTGTGAGATAAGGACAGCACATGATGACAGCTTGACAGATACTCAAATTAGCTGTAACACTGAGAGCAATTTATAAATACTAATTGTAGCAAAGATGCTAAACCAAAAACATTTTCAATGAATATTATCTTTTGATTTGTCAATAAAAGTTTGATCTGTAAAAAATTGTTTCACTTACCTTAAAGTTATCAGTAGTCTTTCTTCAGGGCTGATTGGTTTTCTCCAATTTGTAACTTGCTTCCGAAGTCCTTCTCTTACTTTTGACAATACGATATGGTAACATTCCAGTGACATTTTATAAACTGTGCGAAAACGATCAGGATATTCATATAATGTTTCCATTATTTTATAGTACCTGTGCTCTTCTGCATTTCTCCACACTGGATGTATCCAATACCTTCTTGGTCTTTGCTGTAAATTAATAATCTGTAGCAAAGCCAGTGCATCTTCATCTTCGTCTGAAGAGGAATACATGTCTTATCCCGTCAATATCACGCTCTATAATGACTTAACTTGCCGTATCGTCCCCGCGTCTGTTTGCGCAGATATCGCGCCTGCACCGTATCTGCGCCGTGTCTGTACCGTACCTTCGTCTCGCCGTCTTCTATTTGCGTTGCCCCTTAGACAAGCAGCTGACACAAGAAGACACTGTTTGTTTCCTGACTGCAGGAATCTTGCGCGTTACCATATTCCGGATGCAATACGTAGACGTGTGCTGAGTGACTGCAACTTTATATATACCTAGGGGTGCAAGGATATGAAGTTACCACATGGGTAGAGACATATTTAGTGAACTATACATGTCTGATAACACACTAGACTATTTTAATTGTTGTCAAATAGAGGATATGGTTTTTAAACGGTTTTTTATCCTCTCAGAACCTGTAAGTGTTTTTAATTTTGAAGACATCTAGAGTCTGCCAGAATACTTATCACATTATCTTCTGGGAATTTCCATATCCCAACATCAACAAATAATGAATGAAACAAGAGGACTTAGTGAAATGCACAGAGGAAGTTTTGCATTAATTGCATTATAATGCAAATTAAGGACAGGAGACTCAGGAGACAGGCTATCGAGTTTGTTTCAAATGCCAAGGCGCATTGTGGAAACTCTGATGAACAAGGTCAGGGACATATTAGCTCAAGAGTATGTGTCTCAATATTTAGGTTTACATCATATAAGCCGCAGTAATGTTATTAGCAAAAACTCATTTATAGCTAATAATTTATTTGACAGACCTGATCTCCCTGTCGAAAGACAAAATGCAATTGTTATCTGTGATGGCACTTATGTGTATGCTCAAAAAAGCTTGAATTATTTATTTCAAAAAGAGACTTATTCCCTTCATAAGTATCGAAACCTTATAAAGCCATTCATGATTGTATGTTGCAATGGATACATTCTGGATGTTACAGGGCCATATCCTGCCACTACTAATGACGCGTCGATAATGATGGATTTCAAAGATAGTTTTTTGATTGTTTTTAGAGAATACGATGTCTTTATTCTAGATAGAGGCTTTAGGGATAGTGTAGACGCTATACATCAGCGTGGCTTCCTCGCCCATCTAGCAAAAAACCTGTCACCAGGTCAGTCCCAGTTAACTATACTGGAAGGGAATCGGTCTCGCTGTGTGAAAATAAATAGATGGGTTGTGAAATATATAATATGATAATAATATGCATAATGCATTTGCCACAAAGTTTATGGATCCTAGTAATGTGGAACAAATAATTAATGTCATTCATGAAAGGCTTTTTGAGGACAACATTTTAACAAGGATAGTAGAAGAAGAGAGTCTCAATAGAAGAAACTCTATATTCACAATAATAACGACTTCAAATATTGTTTTCCCTAACCTGTCTATGGAAGAATTGATCCTCTTTGCTTGTGGCACTTATCAAATTCGACAAGCTAGGTCATACATAGGTGAACAATTTCGTTTTCATGGCCTTTACACAATAGATGTTTGTAGAAATGACCATGTCAATTTAAACAGGTTAGGGGGAATAAGTTCTTATTTGATTCGAGCAAAAGTAAAGTCGGCAAATGTGTCACGAAAAACTTATTATGTTTTCTTGTCAATAGATCGGCATCAAGTGGGTAGGAATGCCATAACTGGATATTGTTGCAATTGTATTGTTGGTTTGCGCATATATATAAATGATTGTGAATAACGTATTTGTTTCGTTTTTATAAAATAACATTACCTTTACCTACCTTTTTTTGGTGGGAAAATCATCTAAATGATATCTCCCGTCCTTTGGGTGGAGCGGAATGTCGTGTCAGACTTTTAAAAACCCACTCCTGCTTCTTCTTTGCTATTGTTCCAATGCCTCAAAGATCTCTCATGGCCCCAGTAGGATTTGATCCTTCTTGGCGCCTATGGTAGCCGACATCTCCTTGAAGTGCGCGTGGAATATTACGCGCCGTCGACGGCTTGGACTTTGTCCGGGCGGTCGGACAGAGAGCTACCTATTGCCTGCCATCCGCAAGTCCGCGCTTAAGGTAGCCGGAAATCGGGATCCGAGTCCTGGCGGCTGGGGCGCGAGTAGGGTTACCAGATGAAAGTCCGGAGAGACTTTTGATTTTTTATCAAATCATGCTCAAATCTTAACACCGCGATTCAGAATGTTGACGTCATGCGACAACGCCATCTAGAGATACGTAGCATAATAGGTGATTACTAATATTACTATTTTATTTGTTTGGTTATACAAAGAATATTGTTACTTGGGTGGGCACTGTGGCTTGGCACCGACTTCAACCCAAGCAGTAGTTTAGTTGTTAGTTAAGAAAATTATAGTATTTTATTAATATTAATTAATTAGTATTTTATTATATTAATATAGTTTTTTGTTTTTTAAGTACTGTTTAATTTGTTTTTATTCAACTACCTATTAGGTTTTTATTTACTTTTTGAAGTCGGTTTTTTTTTGTTAAAAATTATTTTATTTCACTATTTTAAGTGATGGGTAGACCGACCAAGGATGCTTCTCGAATGAGGTGACGTCGATTCTTTGAAACGGAAAACGAAAGAGAGAAGCGATTAGATAAACTTAAAATGCTTGCTAAAAAGAAGAGAGAAAATGAAACGCTAGAGGAACGTAAAAAGCGATTGTCGGCTATGAGAGCTTATGTATCAAAAAGACTAACCAACGAAAGTCACGAGATCGTGCTCGTCGGCTCAGTTCGATCCATGAGCGCTTTGTTCTGTATTCTGAGGAGCGCTTATCAAATGAAACCGAAGAAGCCCGTGCTTATCGGCTCAATTTGATTCACGAGCGCTTATCAAGCGAAACCGTAGAAGGCCGTGCTCATCGGCTCAATTTGATTCACGAGCGCTTATCAAACGAAACCTAAGAAGCTCGTGCTCATCGGCTCAGTTTGATCCACGAGAGCTTATCAAATGAAACCGAACAAGCCCGTGATCCTCGGCTCAGTTTGATTCAAGAGCGACGGTCAAATGAATCTGCTACACAGAAATCTCAACGATTAAGTTGCTTACGTAATCGTTCCGCACAGAGGGTGCTTAATGAAACTCCAGAGGAAAGGGCCAGTCGATTGGCTGTTCTAAGACGAGTATCAAGTCGTTTGAGAAATACTTGCATATTGGGAGTTGAACAATTTCGAGCGGCAATTAATGTTTTTGCAGATTTACCTTGTGCTGTACGTAAAAAATTGCTATATCCACTACAGCGTATTAATTTACAGACGGCAGCATTCAGCTCCATCCTACCATCAGAATTAATCACAGCTGATAGGATAATAACGTGTAGTCGATGCTCTAATTCTTAAAAAAAAACGAAAAATTCCATCTCAAGCCTATTGGAATAATATGGTTGTTGCAAATGTGCCACACGAATTAGCAGATTTAAACGAAGCAGAAAAAAGATTTCAATGCAGAGTGGTGCCATTTATTAAAATAATTAAATTACAGAACCGATTTAGCCAAGATTGGTGTAAAGGTCAAGCGGTTTTATTTGACAAAGATGTTGTAGAGTTAGCCGAACAATTACCACTTCACCCAAACCAGACTGGATTAATACTAATTGTAGAAAGCCTAGAAAACATACAACGTTCTAAAGAATTCGTGGTTGATATTGATAAATTAAAAATTGCATTAAGTTGGTTAATGTCTAACAATGTTCTTTATAGGGATGTTCGACCTCATTTTAGCAATGCTATTGATATTTCGGAATCAATACAGGTAACGTGTGAACTAACCAATCATGAAGAAGAAGCTGCGGCAACAATGAGAACAATTAGGACTATTGACAATTTTAAGCACTTAATATGAGGCCCAATCCTTCCTCTTCCCCAATCTCTCCTCAATCCCTAAATCTCCAAATCCCTAAACCCTAGAAGGTCGGCAACGCACTCGTAACTCCTCCGTTGCGAGTGTCCATGGGCGGCGCTGATTGCTTACCATCAGGTAATACGTCTGCTCGTTTGCCGAGCTATTACATAAAAAAAAACTTAAGTGATGAAATAAGTATTTTGCATTGTTCATATCATCAAGGTGATTCTAGATTCAGTTCTGAATCCCAGGGTAGACAATGTACAGGTATAGCAACAGTTTCTTGTGTTAGTTTTCACCTCATTGATCCAAACTCATTGTGCCAAAGTGATATAGACTACATTTTGATTATAGGTGACAAATATTATTATGATTGCATAGTAGCTTGACCTAATATTGATGATTTAAACTCGGAATAATTAGCAGCAACAGAACTTTTGCCATGTGTAACATATAATAGACAACAAGTTAACATTAGCGGTTATGAGCAACCTATTTATAACGGTCATTTAATTAATGATGATAGCGTAAATTCTTTCTCTTATTTAAAAAATGCTCTTTTATCGATTTTTTAATGAACATTCGTATGGTTTGATAACCTCTAACCTCACAACAGTAGCTGTGCATCGCAAACGTGAATTAGAAAGTGTAACGTATTTTTTGTTTGATTCTCACGCACGTGGCCCTAAGGGTTTTAAAGCACCATTACACGGAACAGCTTCTTGTATGAGATTTAAAAATATTGATAGTATATACAACGTTCTGCGTAGAAATTTGACTGTAAAAAGTTCTTCTAATCCATACACGATGAATGTTTATTCATTGACAGCACTTATTTTAACATCAGTGTCACTACATGATAATCAACCTGATTCAAACAATAGCGTACACATATCACACTCTACAATTCAGATCGGTGAAAATACGTTAAAACGAGCACGAAATTTGGAATCTACAAGGTTAATAGAGACTACCAGTATGCTTTGCAGTATTGAGGAAACAGTGCCTGCCTTAGAAAGTGTTCTTGATTTCAATTATGCAGATTCAGTAACTGAGTTGAGATTAGCCGAAATTAAAAGAAAAACCGCACCACTGCTGAATTTGGAACGAGAGCGTCGCCTCGAAGAGCTGGTATTTTCTTTTTCCAGATGGTAAAAATGGACTTCATGAGGAAAGAAATATACCAATCACCCCATTAGATTACTTTCAGAACCGAATAACGTCTAATGACCAATGATGTATAAATCTATAGATACGTTGTCCGCGCTCTAAAATGGCAACATGAAATGAAGGCAATTTGACAACATCGCGCTTAGTCACGCACCAACCTCCCGCGCGACGCTACGTTTGTTTTTAATTTATATCGTGTGTAAACCTGTGCGGAACATAAAGAAAGCATGTCGTCGTGTGTGTTCAGACGATGTACAAATTATACTCCAAAAGTTAAAGACAAAAATGTGTCATTTCATGCGTAAGTTCACCAAACAACCTATTTTTATTTTATTTTTTTCGACGCCGGCGCCCGCCATCTTATGGCGGCCGGCGCATGAAGGTATAGTCACGTGACGTCGGCATAACTGAAGACGTATATTTATCTCCCTCTAGCAAAGGCATTCCACTATACGATGTCATATTTGCTTTCCCTTTCTTTAGTCGTAGAAGTAGTTATCTTGTATTTTCGCCGTTTTTAAGCGCCGCGATGTTGGTTCATGACGTGTCTATATATAATACGTCATTGCTAATGACAGACGTTTTCACAGAAACGATTATTAAGAATATTACAGAGCGAAGTCTAGTATTTCTGTGTCATGTAGAATGCGTCAAGGTGGAGGAGAAAAAACTCCACAAAAAACTTGATAAACATTGTGAGGTGAATGACCTTACAATGAGAAACATAAGAGGTTCAGCATCCTATTGGAGAAAATGTTGTTCAGAACTAATTGCAATGGTGAGAACTTTAGGGCCTCCTTCGTGGTTTTTAACTTTCACATGCAATGATTTACATTGGCCGGATATGATAAAAGCATTACTTATTGCAGATAATCGCAATATTAATGAAATCGACGAAATTACATTTGAAATGAAGCTTAATTTAGTTCAAAAATATCCAATAGTAGTCGCCAGGCAATTTTTAATACGAATAAATGCGCTGATGAATTATATTAAACTGAATGATGACTGCTTAGGGGGTAAAGTTGTGGATTATTGGCATCGAATCGAGTTCCAAAATAGAGGTAGCCCTCACCTCATATGTTAGTATGGTGTGAGGGTCTTCCTGATTTTTCCACCCCAGCAGGCGTTACAGTTAAAGCCTTAGTAGAGACCGTACAAATTCATAAGCAAGCACATGCTATAAGAACCGTACCAATCAATCCTGTCGATTTGGTTTTCCTAGGGCAATTTTCCTATGGCGATTTTGTAACCTTAGACGGACAGCTGAAGAAGGTATGGTTAACAATTATAATGCAGATTTGTTAGGGCTATGCAGGGTCGTTTCACTCAGTACATTTTAACTCCAGTCCAAAATCGTGAATACGGAATAGTTCGTTGTCGTGGTGGCCCGGAGGTTAAGGCGCCCGCTTCTCATGCATGAGGGTGCGGGTTCAAAACCTGGCAAGTACCAATGTGACTTTTTTCGAGTTATATGTACTTTCTATGATTATTTAGACACCACTGACATACGGTGAAGGTAAACATCGTGAGGAAACCTGGGCTTATAATTTCTAATTATAAGTTTGAAATCGCCAACCCGCATTGAGCAAGCGTGGTGATTAATGCTCAAACCTTCTCCGTGTGAGAAGAGGCCTTTTCTCAGCAGTGGGCACTTATAGGCTGACGATGAGGAATAGTTCGAGCATTGGCTATAAGATGGCACCACATGTAATGCATTTTGAACAAAATGATAAATACATATAGTAGTAAGAAATTCATTTTTAATAATGATCTCAAATAATGTAAATAATATTTTAAAACTATTGCATAAAAAAGATGGAAATATCTAATTAGTATTTAACCGAAAATTGTAATTTATAACGCTTCGTTCTACTGTAGTATTAAGAGTAGTAGTAGTAGTAGTATTGACAATTTGTAAGAATTTCTTTTGTGGGCTGGCCATATTAGCCGAAGAACCGATGACCGTTGGAGTAGACGAGTTCTTGAGTGGAGACCGCGTCTCGGCAAACGTAATGTAGGACGTCCTCAGGCAAGGTGGAGTGATGATTTGCGCAGGATGGCTGGCAGGAGCTGGATGCGAGTGGCCGAAGATCGATCCCAGTGGCGTGCAATAGGAGAGGCCTATGTCCAGCAGTGGACTGAAAAGGGCTGATGATGATGATGATGATGATGTAAGAATTTCCCTCTTGTATGATCTTTGTATGATACTTAACATTATAAACGTAAAGATATCACTTATTTTATATAAATTTTAGTCTTAAAAGTCTTCGGGATGTGTAAATAACATAAAACGGAACGTCAACATCTCTGATCAAACAAATTACATGTGTCAATGTCATGTTCAAAAACTTTACGTTTTTCTTTTTCATGGTGGTTTTCGCGTTATTTTGGATTTTCTCACGACGATTTGGCTTTGTTTTATGGACTTTGGTGGCTCTGTTACATTTCTTTGACCTGTGCTCTGTTTTGGACTCCGACAACTCTGTTTTTTATCCGAACCTGGCTACATTTCATGGACTTGCTGCCATGGTACTTCCGATTTGCTGCAATGGCGGCAGAAAAAGTGTTGTGTGCCAAATTGTGGTGAGTGAATAATAATAAATAATAAAGAATAGGTTTTTTATGTTGTTAATTTCTAAAGTAGGAAAGTAAATTTCTACGATAATGTTAGATATCATTTGGATGTTTGGGTTAACCAATACTGGATATTTTGGTTAATGTATCTTGTTATTAAATTTCCTTTAGGGAGAAAGGACAAGCAAAGCCGCTGACAAAAGCTAGTTTAATAGTATAATTTCAATTAATTAGGGTTTCGTACCCAAAGGGTAAAACGGGACCCTATTGTTTTCGCTCCTCTGTCCGTCCGTCCGTCCGTCACTCTGTCACTAGGCTGTATCTCATGAACCGTGATAGTTAGAGTTGAAATTTTCACAGATGATGTATTTCTGTTGCCGATATAACAACAAATACTTACTAAAAACTAGAATAAAATAAATATCTTGGGGGGCTCCCATACAACAAACGTGATTTTTTTGCTCATTTTTGCTCTGGAACCCTTCGTGCGCGATTCCGACTCGCACTTGGTTTGTTTTTTACCTGAATCCCTTGTCATGGAATGATGATGAATGGTGTGAAAGATCTTCTTTTGTGGTGTCATAATTATACTTTGTTTTCAGGTTTGGCTAATGAAATTCTTCACAAATTTCCTAACCCTAATAAAGATATTGATCGCTTTAGAACCTGGATATATAATGTTGGAGGCATCGATCACTAATAAAGAACTAGATACACAATCCCATACAAAAGTTCGCTTCAAAACTGTCGCCAACTGTATTTAGGTACTTATACTTGAAATAAAAATACATTAATGTAAATTAAACCTTAAATGCAACTCATAGAGTTGTTTTTACAAAGTGATGTACAAAATCTTAATACTTTTTGCGACCGAAGCTCTTGACAAACACAAATCATAATAAATTGAACCATATTCGCATGTTTTTAAGTCGAATTTACAGTGTCAAAAATAAGCAATAAAATTTAACGACTTCGGCTCACCGCTAGGACAAAGAATGATTGGAGTCGAAATGTCTCGTAAGAAATATATTTCTTTCGTATTTTATAATTTATCAAAAAAAGAAAATACGCAAATTAAAACGCATTACTTATAGTATTCTTTTCTATAGGTTTGTTCATTTATTTACCAATGAAACTAATGCATATAGTTATAATTCTTTTTTTTTATTTTCGTCCTCCTTAATCCTTTCTATTCGAAGTCAAATAAAAAAGATGTAAAATAATAAAAAGAATATATATCTAAAGTAAGTACTGAAAATGTTGGCGTTATTGTTGTAAATTTTTCATATCGCACGGGATTTTGATGAAAGCTAAAAAAAATGTCTTTACTGCAGTTAAAATTAAATCCATTATATCTGCCTATTCCATATTTTAATAAACACAGTAAAGAATTATAATATTAAATAAAAACTATTTTTTAATAAAAAAAAACAATAAATAAAATTAGGAACAATAGCGTCTCCGCTAAACGGAACAGAATCAATCCACGTAAACCGAACAACGTAAGTGGTCATGCTAGAGAATGATTTTACGTTTAGTATAAGTGTGTGCATTATAACCCTGGTTTTTGAATACGATTGCATTTGGAAAAAGTTTTAAAGTTAATTTCTTAATAAAATATCAATATTTAAAATAGAATGATGACAATTATATAATGATAATATTATTACTTAACGAAAATATGAAATTCCATCCTTTTTTGCATCTTAGATGTGTGTGTTTTTGCAGTTTTTTAACGAGCACTGAGGCGTGTTTACCGTCGGAGCATTCGAGTGGTACTAAACTACAACACGGACGCGATAACTTGAGACTCGGCTGGAATGCGGCCCCTCTCCCGACTCCCCGCGCCGCGCCCCGCTCTCGCCATGTACGCTCAGTACCGATAGCATCTTTGTTACGAGTACGCGTCTCGGAGTTTCATTCGATATTTTTGAGAATCGTTTGTTGTTTTGTTTGGACTTTTGTTGTTTTTAGTTAAAGTTGGACGTTACTTTATCTGTTATTGTTAATTGTGTTGTTTTATTGTTAAGTTTGGACGTTGTGTTGTGTTTTAAGTTTTTTGAGACGCTTAGGCGTTCCCAAGCGCTGTCCGCCGTCTTTGTTTTAAAAAGATGGGGGGAAAGACGTTACATAGCCAAGCAAGGACACTTGCTTTAAAAGTTTTGAAATACTTTGAAGATGAAAAATCAAATAAGACGTACCTTATTCCTGTGGACAAAGCTTTGAAGAGGGCTTGTGCAGCAACGGGCATATCAAAAGCAACACTGCTAAGAATAAAAAACGAGGCGAAAAAAGTTCCGATAATTTCTCCCGACGATGACACTGTTGAACCAAGTCCAAGTACTTCTGAAGCGAGACCGATACCCAAACTATCAACCCCAGGAAAAAAAAAAAACAGAGGACAAACAAAATTGAACTTGACGGTTTTGATCTGTGTGCTCTAAGAAACATAGTCGACAGTTTTTACACAGTACGGAAAGAAATCCCAACATTGAAAAAGATTTTAGCTGTTGCAAAAGCAGATATAAATTTTCCAGGTACATATTATATTTTATTATTATTGAAATTTACAGTAATCTTCTAATATATATTCTAATTATAATTTCTAATTCTTCTAGTATTCTTAGCACCCATTTACAGTAATCTTCTAATATGTATTAATTTCGTTTCATAGGAGAAAAGACCACGCTGCGACGAATACTGGTGAACTACTTGGGCTACAAGTTTAAAAAATGTAAAAACGCACGACGAGTATTAATGCAAAAACCCGACATTGCTGCCTGGAGAGCACGCTATCTTCGAAGAAAAAAAGAAAATAGCGAACTCGGAGCGGACAAAAAACCCGTAATCTATTTAGATGAAACCTGGATACACTCGCATTATACTGTTCGTAAATGCTGGCAAAATAATAATGACGCCAGCATAAAAAGAAATGAGAATCCAGGCCAGCGGTGGATATTGGTACATGCTGGCGGTGAAAATGGGTTTGTCCCCGGTGCCGAATTACTTTATAAATGTAAAAGCAATACCGGGGACTACCATCACGAAATGAATACAAATAATTTTAAAAAGTGGTTGACCGAAAAATTAATCCCAAATTTGCAACCCAACAGTCTCGTTGTTATAGACAATGCTCCCTACCACTCTACTCAGTCAGAAAAACCGCCCGTGAGTTCATCCCTTAAAGGAGAGATGCAGAGTTGGTTAAGAAAAAACAAGATTCCATTTCAAGAAAATATGACCAAACCGGAACTTTATCATTTAATTGTTGTGAACAAACCACCAAAACTATATATAGTGGATGAACTCCTGAGGGAGCATGGACACGAAGTGTTACGGCTGCCACCCTACCATTGCGATTTGAACCCAATCGAATACATATGGAATTTAATAAAACAAAGGGTGGCAGCCAAAAATGTCAACCAATATGAAAAAGAGATAGAGGGTTTGACGAGACAGGCAATACAGTCAATAACGGCTTCCGACTGGAAAAAAGAAGTCAACCATATCGAAAGATTAGAGAAAGAATACTGGGAGAAAGACAGATTGGGCGAAATGCATCAAAGAGAATTCATAATATCCTTCGGAGGAGAAGAAACCAGCTCATCGGAGAGCGAGAGCGAAAGTGAAAATGAAGATATGATGGACGGAATAGAAGCAATAAGTTATAGTGATAATGAATAATAAATATTAAAAAAAGATGAATTTTGTTTCATTTAACTGTTTATTCAAAAACTATTAAAAATAATTTATTTTAGGCAGTGTACGATTACAAGTCCCATACCAAATTAATTACCTGTTTTTAATTTTTCCTAGATTATTATTATATTATTATTTATTTATTTTATTAATAATTATTATTTTCCCCTTCGAGAATATTTTATTTTAGTCCTAATTTTAATCTCAAGCAAATCTTAAACAAAAAAAAAATTACCGTGACGCGTCGTGGTATTTTTGCACACCGTACATTGAAAGTGACGTCATAGACGCAGGTCTCAAGTTATCGCGTCCGGGTTATAAAACTACACCGCGATGTTGAGTTTGGTGGACTTTCAGTTGGGACATTTTTTGCCACTGATTGTGTATCTAGTTCTTTATTAGTGATCGATGGTTGGAGGTGACATTTTGGGAAAGGATAATGAATACATCTTCAAGTACCGAAGAGTATGCCACTTACATTTTGAGAGTAAATATCACACCAGGAACAAAACACTTTCAAATAATGCTGTCCCCACACTTAGGTTATCAAGTAAGAAATTTATATTTTTTTGGGTTCTGTACAAAAATGGTAAAAAGTCTAGAACTAAACTTCATCTAAAGCAGACAAACATATCTACAGACAAAGGCAAATTATTCAATTATTTCCATCTCTGTTGGTATGTTATATCAAATTGAAAACTTGACCACAGGGAGAGTTGTAAATATAATAATTAGAATTACATCATTTACAGGTTTTTGTCAAAAAACGTTGCCACAGAAATACTACTGAACAAACATTAGACGTTTTTCCTACTGCTCCTTCAACATCAGGTAAATTTTAATTTTTGTTTATGTATTTTGATTATGTATTTAATTGTTTGTTTTTAAGTGTTGTATTTAAGTGTTCTAGGCATCTCAAACAAAAAACTACTGTGCTTTTGTTGTGGACACTTTGTTGGTTGAGATGAGATGTATATAAGAGGCTTTGAAATATAGTAATTCCTTTTTACAGGGCTTTCTGTTGGAAACCATTGCTTAACTGATGTTACTAACCAAGTTTTGAATATGCCTCCTGCTACGCCTTCAACATCAGGTAAAGATTGTTTTTCATAGTTTACGGATAAAGATCCTCTTGTATTATGTTAACAAGTAGACTGTTATGTACCCTTCTTTATTTAACAGGTGAACAATCCCAAAGACAAGATGAACCTATGGATACTGATAATGATGATTTACAGAAGAAAACTGTCAACAGGATGAACAAAATTCTAACGAATCTGTATCACTTCTTGCGGATTTTAATCTTGAAGAAACACATACTGAACATCAACAACCTTTCAATGATGTACCATCTATTAGTTCGCTGCCAACATTGTCGCCTATGTCAAACATACCGTCTATTACTACGCCATTCATTATCAATCAGGTAAGTGATTCCCCACAACAGTCTCCACAAATCTCAGCTTCTACACCACAAACAACACGAACTACAAGAGCACAACGTCGCAGACATAACACAGTCAATTTGGCCGTATCTGGGCAACCCCGACGTGTAACTAGAAAAAAATTGAACTGAAGTTCAATTGGTCTAATGGACGTTTCCTTCATCGTGCCGATTTGGATCCTGATACATTTGAAAGTCCTCTTACCGATAATAAGAATCCATTGAATTATTTTACTGATTTCTTTTCCGAAGATCTTTTTGATACAATATGCCAAAGTTCGAATATGTATTCACTGCAGGCGACAGACCGATCAATAAATTTAACTGTTGAAGAGTTACGAAGCTTCTTAGCCATAAAAATTATAATGGGTATAGTATCTATGCCATCTTACTTAGATTATTGGTGTATCAATACGCGCTATCCATTAGTCGCAGATATAATGCCTCTAAAGCGGTATCAAGTTATCCGAAGATATCTACACTTCGTGGATAATAATGAGGCAAATAGTGACCCATAATTTAAAATAAGGCCAATTATGGAAAAAATTCGTCAAAACTGCCTCAAAATTGAAGAAGAGTCTAGATTTTGCATTGATGAAATGGTTATTCCATACAAGGGCACCAAAGCAGGCAAGAAGCGTCAGTAAAATCCTCGCAAAGCACGGAAATGGGGTTTCAAAAACTTGATTCGAGCTGGAGCTTCGGGCATAATATATGACTTTTTTTATATGCTGGTAATGACACATTTGAAGAAACTAATTTTACAGCAGAAGAAGAAGGTTTGGGTTGGGGAGCAAAAGCAGTTTTGAAACTGTGTAAAACTGTGCAGAAGAAGACAGTTTATTTCGATTTTTTTTTTCTTCGTTGGAGCTAATCCATTATCTAAGAGATAATTATGGCATATTTAGCCTGGGTACTATGCGTGCAAATCGTCTAAGAAGTGCTGCCAATAAACTAAAAACCGACGAGGTTTTGAAATCACAAGGTCGAGGATTGTTCTGTCAAACTGTGAGTAATAAGACAAAACTATCACTTGTAAAATGGAATGACAACACATGTGTCATCCTACCGCACAGAAATGAAGAGCCGACGTTGGTATCTATCCATATTTTCACAGTTACTAGACATCTGTGTCAACAATGCATGGTTGATGTACAGGAGAGATAATTCTCGAAAAGCTAACTAATAGCTAATAGCAAAGCTATAGACGGGAAATGGGTTGTAAAATGAACTCTTATAAAACTTAGAGTGGCATTTGGTTCAGTGTCTGCTACCCCTAGTGATATTTACAGCTATGAGCAGTTACGGAAGCAATAGTAGAACTTAAAAACCCTTTCTGAACCCCTAAAGCGCTACTGTACGGCTAAAAGTTGCAAAATAGGCTGCTATTTCCACTAGTGTGCTAGTTGGGTACTGAAGCGGTACGCAAAGGGAGGTCACAGAAAAATTTGTTTACGGATGAGAAAATTTTTACAACAAACAAAATGACCGTATTTATGCTCAAAATTCCAAGGAAGCTTCTCAATTAGTCGACAGAGTGCAACGTGGGCATTATCCGACTTCAGTGATGGTTTGGTGGGGTGTTAGCTATGAAGGAGTGACTGAGCCATACTTTTGCGAAAAAGGTATCAAAACATCAGCACAAGTGTATCAAAATACCATTCTTGAGAAGGTAGTTAAGCCCTTTAACAACACCATGTTCAATAACCAACCATGGTCCTTCCAGCAAGACTCAGCGCCGGGTCATAAAGCTCGGTCCACGCAGTCTTGGTTGGAAACGAACGTTTCAGACTTCATCAGAGCTGAAGACTGGCCGTCGTCTAGTCCCGATCTTAATCCGCTGGATTATGATTTATGGTCAGTTGTAGAGAGTAGGGCTTGCACTAAACGTCATGATAATTTGGACTCCCTAAAACAATCCAGACGATTGGCAGGGAAGAATTTTCCCATGGAAAGAGTGCGTGCTTCTATTGATAACTGGCCTCAACGTTTAAAGGACTGTATTGCAGCCAATGGAGACCACTTCGAATAAGCTTTTTATGTTTTAAATTGTTTTATATTTATGTATTAAACTTACATACTGTAAAAGTAATAAATGTTATTTGCAATAGAAATTTTTATTTGTTACCGTATTTATGGCTAGACTAGGTATATGGATAACTATTGCACCAGCTTCCACTTGGCAAAGAGACTTTTAGAAAATAAAACATACTGTACTGGTACCTTGCGAAAAGATTTGGAGGAAAATCCGAAAGATGTATCTAATAAAACATTGAAAAAAGGGGAAAATATATCACGTTTTCAAGAAAGTTTACACATCCGAAAATGGAAAGACAAACCAGTGATGTACATCACCACAGACAATAAACGTGGCCAGATCACTGAAAAGCCAGAAGCTATTGCAAAATACAATGAGTTTATGTCTGGAGTCGATAGACAAGACCAGCTACTCGCATTTTGTCCGTGTGAAAGAAAAACACTTCAAACGCTGTCACAACTCTCCTATTTAAGTTTATTATGTGGGTAGCTCATTTTACACGCTTTTTGCAATGTTTTTTTGTTGTGTTTACATGCATGTTTGTATGCTTTGATCATTTCTTACTGTCTAATTTTAATATTAAAATTATTCGGCAATTAAAGTCGTCTTAAAAATATTTTTTTTTGTCAGGGATTTACTTAGGCATGTGGTTTGGTATTGTATGCTGAGTTCCTGTTGTTCTATTTCAGAATGCCAAATAAGTATACACGAAAGACTGATAGGGGTATGGCTAGTATCGACATTCACGAACTAGCCTTTGAAGAAGTGACGTTGAGGGGTCAAAGCCTTCGAAATGCCGCATCCTCTTACAATCTCAACTACATGTCTTTGCAAAGATATATTAAAAAGAAACAGGCTTTTCAAGATAACGCAGCAGGGGTGACTCCGTCCGTGGGTTATGCTGGTCCAAAAGTTTTTACAGATGAGGAAGAAAACATATTATTCGAGTATTTATTGAGATGTGCTGCATCCAATTATGGGCTGACAACAAGAGAAACAAGAAGAATTGCGTTTATGTTAGCAAGAAAATATAATAAAAGATATCCGGCGTCATGGGAAAAAAATGAGATGGCAGGAGAAGTGTGGCTTAAATTGTTTATGCAACGACATCCAATTTATCTTTAAGATTACCACAAGCTACAAGCATAGCTCGTGCAACGAGCTTTAATAAAAGTAATGTGGATGCTTTATTTAAGAACTATACTGACATTTTAAACAAACATAATCTTGTGGCAAAATATATTTGGAACGTCGACGAGACAGGCATTACAACAGCTCAGAAACCTGACAGGGTTATAGCGCGACGTGGAGAAAAACAAGTCAGTGCGATGACATTGGCGGAACGAGGAACCTTAGTGACTATGGCTTTTGCTGGAAACGCAATAGGTAAATATATATACCGCCTATGTTTATATTTCCACGTAAGAGATTCCAAGAGCATTTCATTCGTGATGGTCCTACTGGTTCTGTTGGAACCGCTAACGGATCAGGATGGATGCAGGAGGATGACTTCCACTTTTTCCTTGAGCATTTCAAAAATCATGTTAGACCGTCAAAAGAGAATAAAGCTCTGTTGCTCCTAGATAACCATGCTTCGCACACAGCTTTGAAGAATATTGAATTTTGCAGAGATAATGGGATTATTTTGTTGACATTTCCCCCACACTGCACACATAAGCTGCAACCTTTAGATCGTGCTATATTTGGGCCTTTAAAAAAAGCAATTAATACAGCTTGTGATGATTGGATGCGCTCTAACGCTGGGAAAGTCATGAGTATATATGATATTCCATCCATAACAAGATCTGCGTTTAATGTGGCGATCACTGCAAAGAATATCAGTGCTGGTTTTGCTGCAACTGGAACATGGCCTGTTAATACAGATATCTTTGGAGAACCGATTTCCTGCCCAGTCAAGTCACTGACCGTATTTTGCCAAATCCAGAACCAGAGCAATCGTCAAGCGTTCAAGAAATTACGGTTAATGTAGAAAATAGACCCCACACTCCAAATCCTACTATTGGCACCATTGAATTCAATGAAGCAAGAGCCCTTACTCAAGTTACATCCAATGATCAAGCCACAACATAATCTATCAATCAATCTTTGCCAATGAATAACGCCAATGAACCCGTCGCCTCCACGTCAGAGCTCGTACTCCTCTAGCTACTACTTCTAATGTCTTCTCGCCAGAATCAGTGAGGCCGTTGCCAAAAGCTCCGCCTAGAAAAAATAACCAACCTAATAGACGCAAGATAAAATCATTGTGCTTACTGACACACCTATTAAAGATGAAATAGCTGCCATAGAAGCCAACAGGAAGATAAAAAGCGTGAAAACGCGTTTTAAGCGAAGGAAAGAATATACCTAAAAAAGCCAAAAATACTAACAAGAAGAGTGCAAATGATGCTGAAGAAGATGAAGAAAATGATTATTTTTGCTTGTGCTGCCTCGAACCTTATAACTGCCAATAGCAGATCGAATGAGAAGTGGGTTCAATGCTTGGAGTGTAAAGGCTGGTCTCACGTAGAATGCACTGGGGGGCGAGCTGCAATACGTCTGCCATTATTGTTTGTCTGATTAGGTTAAGACTATTGACTGATTTTGAAAGTATTGATCTCATAATAATACCTAATTGTTCAAAAAATAATTTAATACTTTTATATTCATATTTGTTTTTATTATAATCCCTACAATTATTCTAAATAATAATTAAAGTTCCTTTATGCAAAAAAACAGTGCGTTTTGTTTATAATTAAAGTAAAAGTAATTTTATTTATAAAATTGAAATGTAAATACACAGCTGTCACAACTTACCTTGGTACTTGTCACAACTTACCTCGGTGTTAGGAGAGTTGTGACAATGGGAGTAGTTACAGTTTTGAAGGTTTTTTTCAGAAACCTTATATTATATGTTGGCTTTGATGATTAAATCTAAAAGGGTAAGGATTGAGCTATATCGTGGCTAAAATTCATAACGGTGGTATGTTTCTTCACTGAGATATGTTCTTTTAAGTAAAAATTGTCACAACCTTCCTCGGTCTCCCCTACCGTTTATCTGTAATAAATGAGCTGTTACCCGAAAACAATACTTCAGCGGTTGCTGGTTCAAGCAGAGTACGAAATAGTAGAGAACTGCACAAAATTATTAAAATTACTGAAAGGAATTCCAAAGGATTTTTGAAGCGTAAAATGTGCCGCATGTGCTCGAAATCCCAAAAAAACTAAAATACTTTATGTGGCATTGCAAAATGTGTAATGACAAACCTGGCCTGCTGGCATGATTCGAATGTTTCGATGAATACTACACTTGTCCATCTAAGTTTAATTTTATTGTTTTTATTTAGTTACCTAAGATTTAGTATTTGCATCTGGCAGTGTGATTAGTTTAAGAAGTTTTATTTAAGAAAAAAAAATATTTAGACCGCGATCATACAGTTGCAATTAGTGAGTTGATTTTACCAAAGTTCTGTTAAAAAAATATTATACAGAAGATTAAAAGAGAAATATTAATGGTTAGGAAACTGATTATTTTAAGTGGTTTTTTTTGTGTTTATTTTTCATTAACAATGCAATGCAATTTCGTAAATTTTATTAGGTAGGTAATTAATGGAAGTGCTGCAGGTACTTTTGATACTCGTCGTAATTTTAAACATAGGTACTACCCGATTATTTTGATATAAAATTAACGGATAATAAACATTTATAAAAGGATTTTTATTACTCAATATCCAGTGTACCATGTCCAGTGTAACCCATACATGGGTCACAGACCACAGTGTGTGTGAGTGTGTGTGGACTTAAATTAAAAAAAACGAAATTATTTCGTAACCAAGTGTTTTAAGGGGTGATTGTATCATGTAGTTTTAATCTTCAATAAACCTTTTAAGTAATTTTCCAAACACTGGTTAATTTCGGCCAGTCATAGTGAAGTTACAGGGTTTTGAAAGAAAATCTATCCACTGTAACCTATTCTCCCCTACTTCCCTATCAGTACAGAAACATATTAAAAAGGCATCAAAAAATAACTCAATAATAGAAGATATGAACCACCATTTATATGATTTCAACAAATTAAATGATGATTTAGGAATAGTAATACCCAACTTAAATTCATTATAAAAAATCAACTTTAAAGTAAATGTTAAATGGATATGCATTGAAGATTGTGGTAGATATTTATATAAAACCAAATATGACCCCAACACACCAATTTTGGAAGTGTCTCTAGTAAAGAAAATTAATGTTATACCAACAGTTTTCATAGCATGTGACAATAACCAAAAAGGTAAAATCTCTAAAGAAAAAATTGCTGATATAAAAACTCAACTTGAATACATTAAGGAAGAATCTCAATGGTATTATTGTAACATTTTAAAAAACTTTCCATAATTACCTTACCAAGTTGTTTTTTTTTTTGCTTAAATAAATATAGTTCATAAAAATAATGGTTGTTATAAAATTTTTCACTTAAGCCCTTTTTAAGTTCACACTATTATATTATGTTTTACCGGAAATTATGCAAAGGTTGATTTTCTCTGTTTTTTATAAATATATTAAAAATGTCTTGTTATATTATAATCTAATAAATGATATTTCAAAAAGGATTGACACATCAGATTTCAGATAAAACATTTAAAATGTATAACTACCTTGATTTTAAGACTTAAACTTTTGTAACACTCATTACTCAATTTTATTTTTTGTTAGTTAACACCTTTGTCCGCTTACCCCTTTAATATTTATTATCCCTTGATTAAGCCAAAAATAATTTTAAACTAAGATAATATGTTCAAATTATAGTAAATAGTATAATGTAATAATATAATATGTACCCAGTAGTAGGATACTAATTAAAATTCCTATTTAGATCTCATACTTATATCCAATTTTTTTTTTAATAAAATTTCATGTTTATTTTATGTTTTAATTTAGTATAAGTAAATAAAGACTTATAAAGATATATATAACTGACTTTCATTTAAAATTATATATAAATATATAAATAAAAAATAACTAAACAGTAAATACTTAAGCATCTCTATGACCAACGTCAAGTGGTAGTGAACTGAAAAACATGTCAGGTGGCTAATGGCTAAGGTAAAATAATATGAAATAAATAAATAAATAAATAAATGACAATATAATAAACTATAAAAAAATATATAATTTTTGCTACTCTGTCCCCCACTAGATCTTACTTAATTCAATGATTGATTGATGATTTTTCAAAAATGTGTTAACACCCAAACAGCTTTTGAAAATATAAATAATGATATTTAAAAGAAGTCTGTTTAATTAGCACCCATAGTTATTTTACTATAAACATTAATTATAATACAATGTTACTACATACCAGGAGTAGAAATAAGTTTAAGGTTGTACGATTTCAATGTGGGACTAAAGGTGTGATTGAGATAGGAAGGACAGGCAGGATTGTTGCGAATCTTGTTATAAAATATACATAACTGACTATGAATAAACTAAACCAAACTTCAGAAAAACAAGAACAAAGCCTAATCAATCTGATTGCAAGGCTCATCTGGTGGCTGGGCAACCGGCTACCAACTGGTGCAACGAGTTGTGCTGTTGGTTTCGGGTCTGGGTGTGACGTGAATGTGAAATTGTATGATTGTAAATGTACACACGCACCGGACAAAATCCTAATGTAAGGCAATGATTAAAAAAAAGTGAAGTTATTTCACATGACACTCTAACCCAGGGGTCGATTATTGCAGAGGCAAACATGGTAATTTGCCGACTCACAAAAAAATACACTCCTTCACATTCCATCTATCAATACATCCATACTCAAATATGTAATTACGTGTTGCATGCCATTCATCAGGCACCTTGGTGTTAGGCGGCAAAGGCATACGGGCTGTATGGTCTGGTTTTTCCGATTTGTTCTTTCCTGACTCTACAGGATACTATGAGGGACGCCACCACATTTTGGCTATTAACCTCTGTAGACAAAGAAGTCTGTTGATGTCTCATGCTAAACTTGTTCCACTGCAGTCCATATGTCCAAATTAATGTCAGAATTAAAGAGAATATAAGCAAATAAGCACCAAAGACAATGTAAGCACTACGTTTAATAAGCACTACGTCACAATGGCTGACTTTGACGGACAGACGAAATCAAAGAGTTTTTCTTTTTTGGAATTTTGGCCTGGATACAAGTCCTTTAAGCCAGAAATAAAAGAGTATATAAACAAACCACAGATTGTTATAAACTATAACAGAGAATATCAACTCTACTTTCTGGACAAAAATAAGTAGGGACTAGAGATGGATCGATTATCCAAGTCCTTTTTAAACTGAATAGTTTAAATGTTGATACTCTTTGACCCTATTGAACCTGTAAAATTTTAGACACTATTTAAAAGATAATGAGATTTGTTCTTTTTCAGATGAGCTTCAAAAACGTAGCAAAGCAACACTAGCAATATTTAATATCATATTCAATGCAAAGACAATTTTACGATCGTATATTTATATATCGAGTGTATAAAAAAAGGGGCTGGAAGAGTATTTTTAAATTATATTGTTACGATATATACAGATTATTTAGCATACTTACCTAATTTTCAGGGTATTACAGTCTTACATCCAATAAGTAAATAATTCAAGATTGACCAATAAATCGTACCTATCTACGATGCACAAAAAAAAACATAATATAAAATACGGGGTGTGGTTAAACACCCCGTTTTATATTTGGAAGAACGCCAAAATAATACGCGTGTTTTTAGCTCTCATATCGACTATACATAACTTATTTTTGTACCAGTATTATAAATATACCTACATATAAATAAAGAATGTACCACTATATTTTATAAATAATATATTATTATGCCGATCCGGAATACTAATATATTATCTCTTCATTGCAGTATACTGTTAATCCTGAAACCCCTTTTTTAAGAACGTTTCAAGTTCCACCATGACACACAATCTCGACCAATAAGGTCGTCGGAGAGGTTTTTTTTTTTTGTGAGGGGAAAATCATCAAATGACTTCTCCCGCCCAGGGCCGGGCAGGAGGGAGTGTCAGACTCTTGCTAACTAAAAACCCCCCTGTTCCTTCTCCTGCTCTGTGCCGAGGTCGCGGTACCTCATTGCGCTTACCCCGCAACCCCGGCTGAACATCAGCCCTTTAGGGCCCCGTCTGTGGTGGTCGAATGGCTCTTTGAGGCGCGCGCGGAACGCTACGCGCCGTACGCTCGGGCCTGGTTCTGGTCGGGCGGCGAGCTGCCCTTACTCGCCGACCCAGTTATAATAATGTACTCTGTGTCGCCGACTGCAGGCCCGTGCTTACGGTGGCCGGAGATCGTCCTTCGATCCCCGACGCCCGTAGTGTCGCCAGTTGCGGCGGCTGGGGCGTGAGGAGGAAGATTGCTCCCTCACGTGGGCCGCCTCTCTCTTTGCGAGCATGACTGCTTCACAAAAGGAGGAGACGGCGTCCCAGTTCCTCTCACTCCGCACCATGGCCTCGACTAAGGCCGGGCGCGAGAGGTCGCCGCCGCCGATTACTTCCCTTAGGACACGGCGGTGCTCAGCCCAGGCAGGGCATACCGCTACCGTATGCTCTACCGTATCCTCTAGGTGGTCCTCACAATGGCGACACTCGGGCGTTTCCTCCCGCTGGATCCGAAACAGGAACCTACCGAAGCTGCCGTGCCCGGTAAGCACCTGCGTCAGACGGAAGGTGAGGACGCCGTGGCGTCTCTCAAGCCACTCCTCAAAGAGGGGTCTTACCGCTGCTATAGTAGCGTGCCCGGCCCTCGGTTGCGACAGTCGTTGTTTCCACTCTGCCATGAGATCTCGCCGGAGCTCATTCCGCCACGCACTAATGGTGCGCGGCAGAGGATCTTCGCCCCGGCGACGCGCGTCTGCGCGCAAACTGTAGACGCGCGCGAGCGCCTTCGCTTCTAGATCCCACGGCGGTGATCCGGCAAGGAGGTTCGCCGCCTCCCCGGAGATCGTCCGATATCCGCGGATTATTCGGATGGCCATGACCCTCTGGGACGCGACCAGCGTACGAGCCGGCCGCCGCTTCAAAGGTCGTCGGAGAGGTTGAGGCTTGAGATGCCCCAGCATGAGAGCAGGTGCTTCGACAAATCTTTTTTAGGTTCAAGCAGAGTGGAATGCTCTGCCAGTCTCCATTAGACAAGCACAGTCTCTTGTCATTTTCAAATCGTTCGTGAAACAACATTATCACACCACGCTAAAAAATTAGTTATATATTTGATTTATGTATGTATGCATTAAGATGTACCTATGTATGTATGTATTAAGACCGAATGGGTCTGTGTCAGTTTTGTGACGGGCAAGTGATTAGGAATTAGACAGGGTTGTTGATGGGTTGTCCGTAGAAACTAAATCAACTCCATTTGCGATTGTTATTTGAAAATAATATTATTTTAGCTTCGTACTTAACGTTGTTTAATGTAATAAGTACAGGGATTTCCAATTTTATCGGTTCACTTTATTGTTTACCAAATTTCAACTTATTGCAATATCTACATATACATATATGTATGTAATGTATATAGGTATGTATGTATTAACATATGTGTGTATGGATATTATATTTCGTGTAAAATAATAAATGTTTTTAATTCTGTTGTTATACCTGGACTGCCACTTACTACAACAATACTTCATCCACCTAATGGTTGCCTGGTAGAGATCGCTTTTAGCGATAAGGCCGCCTTTGTACCCAGCACTAATGGATACTGTGATTTTTGTACATGCTTGTCAACTCTTTTGGTGTACAATAAGGTTTATTTAAAAATAATTTATAAGAATAGTGGAAAATAATTTATTAATTCTACTTCTTTTTCTTTTGTTGTTTAAAACCCAAAATATATTACGATGGCGTACACTGTGATGTACAAGCTTGCAACGTTTTTAATCATTAGACACACGACACGCCTCACAAGTAAAGACATGTTAAAGGAATGAAATTTATAGAATTCTGGCTTAATACGACACGACACGCCATGCTGCATATAATATTTTGCAATATGTACTCCTAAGGTATGGTTTTGCAATATGTACTTATATGGAGGAAATTGAGTGCTGTAGATAATTTCGAAGACCATAGATAATTCCATGATATTAGTATACCTATTTACTTGTATACTTGTATAGATATAGATTATCTATGACTTTTGATGTTGATGGTCTAATGCTTGGCTTAAAGGACTCGTATCCAGGCCATAAACTCCAAAAAAAAAAAAAAAAAAAATGGTCTAATGCAGTCATCCAACGTAAACGTAGTGGTTACATACTCTTTGCAGTCATCGATCACCTAATAAAGAAGAAAGAACATTTATTAGTTCTTTATTAGTGATCGATGATTGCAGTCTACGATTGCAATTTATTATGTACCGTAGACAGAGAATACCTCTATTCTCTGTTATGATATGTACCTACTCTATGGGTTATTGACACTGACAAATTAATAAAGTCACTATTTAATTAACAAACTCATTGAAACTCTGCAAAGAGAAATAAAAAAATACACAGACGTTGATACTGGAATATAGTGTCGAAGACCGTTATTTTTGAGATATCTAGTAGCTTTTTGGCTACAGAAGAGACGTAGCGCATCCTCGTACCCTGTCAGATGATCCAGAGCTTACTGGCTATTCTTCCTGAATTTTAAAATTCTAAAGTGTCCACTGTGGTTCGTGCTTGGTTTTGGTTCGTTTTTTTCATACTATCGTACCTAAGTTGTGAATGTTGCTCCTTGTATTTTATTACCTACATGGAGGTTTTATATCACTTGTCATGATTGAATGTGTGGTTGGTAAGCATTGAAGTACTTCTGTAGATTTGTATAGATAATAATTTAAATGTTTTGTGCAGTATAGGTTGTTATAGGGATGAAGTTCGTAGATTTTTTACTGTATAAAATGAACCTGTTATTGATATTTTTATACAGAATAAAACATTCACTTTAATCAATATCAAAGTTGTTAACTAGTTTGTCGATTGTAAGCTCTGAACATTAATTTTAACTAGTTTATGGCACAGTTTTTATAAGTATTATGAGATTTTTATATTAAGAACATATGAATCATGGGCGCAAGAGCAATCATTTTATTTAATGTGGGTTGTTGGTGGGATCTGGGTGAATTTAAGTCAGTAAGAGTGACTAATAATAATTATAGCCTTAAAGTATTTGTGATAGTCCTGGGAAGACTTACAATCTTAGAAAACAGCCAAGATTGCAAGATAATAAGAACAAATGACAATAGCTATTTATAATTGACTAAAAACAAAATTTAAAAACACTGATAAACAAGTTAGTTCCGAGGAGTGAACTGAATTGATTTGAACTAAATTGGAGTTCATCCTATAAGCTAGTCATTCATTGTATTGTATACTTATGTAGAGTCATTTTTAACTATCTTTTCTAAATTGTTAATTTTATATACCATTTTGTTTAAAAGTTGTTTTGATTTTGGTAAATGATTGATTTCTGTCTATATTTATATTTATTTATTTATTCATATATGCATACAGAATATTACATATTTATTCACAATATTTATATTACTAAAGAAAAAAGTACTGCAAAGTAATTTTTTACTGCAGAACTGCAGCAGGAAGATAAATTTAAAACTAAAGACACAGTATGCAATAAACCAAATAAGTAAATAAGCAAACTAACCAAAAGAATTAATTTAAAAAGCAAACATTGTACAAAGTAAAAAATACACAAAATATTGTTGTCTTAATTCTAACAGCATATCTCAGTAATGACAACTGTTCAGGAAGGTTAAAAAACTGTTTTTATTATATTCATTCCTTGATAACAATAAAAGTGCTGTTCGGAACCTATCATCAAAATGTACATGTTTATCTTATTTTGAAGTTTTAATACAATTTGCTTGTCCAAGAAACCCAATACTTGAGTTATGCTTTATTAGCTTGTTTAATTTACTGAGATAATATTTATTAACCCTTAATAGGGCATGCTAAAACTATGTATGTCTGAAACTTTTTCATTACAAAAATGCGATTATGTATGTATACAGATGTAGGATTGTATATCACCACATCTGCAGTTATTTTCGTTTTCTCAAAAAAACATGTGGGACAATATTTCCCTTTGCCCATCTTAAACATTGTCTTATACTGAATGTGGGAAAATGTTTCCCAGCCGGTGGGAAATATATTTCTGTACATCGGAGATAAAGTAGCTTAAGTCACATTAAGCTAATTATTCAGCGCACATGTTTAAAGTCTTAATTTGAACATTTGTTATGTATGTTACTTGACTACACAATTGTGGGAAATTCTAAGTAAAATTCTATTTGTTATTTAAAATTAGGTTAATAGGTAGTTTTTTATTACAAAAAGATATTAGCAAAAATTTAATTAATTAATTAATTAATGGACTTGGGATGTACTACCTCTAAACATAAAAGATAATTTTTTTATTATTTACAGGTAATAACAGAATATCCTAAGTCCTGACTCCTAAAGCAAAATTAAAATCATATTTCATTAATCACAAATTTTATTGACTATTAATTATTCATAATCATTATCGTCCTCAGGAAAGTCAGATGCAGTGGAAGATTGTGGCAATTTTTTATAATAGTCATGACAATATGATGGCAAATATAGTAGTAAATCCTGGATATCTTTATATTTATTGGCTGAAATTGGAATTAAGTTTTGGTTCATGGTTTGTAAACTATCTGGGAAAGATAACTCTTTTCTCTTCTGGCGCCTCAAGTCAACCATTTTAAAATTTTCATTATCAAATGAGTTTTTATAATACAAAAACCCAAAGTTTTCTTTTCGAACTTGCAAAATTACTGATTTTGAAATTTGAAATGGTTCTTTATCAATATTAATTTTTCTATTAATGAAAGGACCATTAGTAGATAATAAATCTTGAAAATTTTTAAAATCTTCAATTTCCATGTTGATAACTGTATATTTATTAGAGCATTGCCGAATAAATTGTTGCCAATCCCACGGTTTCAGTATTGTTAGAGTAGGTAATTTTTTGCGTTTTCTCTCAATATTGGCATGTGCAGTATCTGCCTCCATATGGGTGTGTCCTTTCAATAGAAATTTTAGTTCTATGACCTTCAACTGGGGAAACTTTTTAAGAAGGAAAAACATGCACATGATAACACAAATATTCTTATTCTGTCCATAACAGTTATCTGACCATATACCTAGTTATTTGTTCAATATCTGATCCTGGTGTATATTTTTAGTTGCCCAATTTAAGATGCCTGAGGCTATTTCGTTTCCACCCCTTTGAGCTTTAGTTTCATCCCACATGCAACAAAATGCAGAACTGTCAAAACCATCATAATCATCATAAACTTTCTCTTATACCTAGAAATTAACTCCATTGGTTAAAAAAGGAGTGGGTAGACATTTTTGTAGGTCTGCAGCTAATACTCTGTGTTTACTATTACCTTTTGCTTCAGTCATATCCTGGGATTTATGTTTATATCTATTGTCAGCTTCAATTAAATGTATATCTTTTTCTATTTCTAGAAGCTGTTTTTCAGGGCCATCCTCCATACCTTTGATCTTTGCTGAAAACATATCGCAATCGTCACAAGTATCTACTTCTGGCGGCTTGAACGTTAAATTAAACTTTGTGTTGAATATTTCACGATATAACCAAGATTTTGCAATCTTGGAAATTGGAACATTATTTTCTGTGTTATAAGTTATGTAGAGATCATACATTCTTTCGACATTTAAATCCGGTCCTAAGTAACACCTCTTTGATCTCTCACGATTATAGTGACATTCATATTTTGGGAAAGATGAAATATGGGACATAACAGATTCAATTATTTCGGGATCTGTTTTGTTAGATGGTTCATGTTTGCCCCTTTTGTCACTTTCAACAATACCTCCCTCTTGTCGCTTTGCTAAAGCAGTCTTAACCACTTGTTGTGAAATGTTCAATGTATTTAAAAACATTGTCTTACAGATTGGTGTTGTTATACCATTAACAACAAAAGAATACACTAAAGTATTTGATCTTAAATTAGATTCATTTCCTGATCTCAGCCTTTGTCTTGCTGTAGGTTTTGACTGGACACATGATAGTATGAATTGCCTCTTAACATTGTGGTCTTTTTCTGGATCCCAATAAAAAGTAAATATCTCTTCCCTATTCTGTTCGGATATTTTAGTACTGCATTTCATACGGCAGTTCATGCTACATGCAGGTTTCATTCTCTTGCAAGGTACTGTTTTACCACTTTTACTGATATAAGCTTTCCCACTAGCACAGAGTCTCTTTCTGATATTAGCTTTCCATTGGAATACATTTCTTACTCGCTTTTTCCCTGTCTGCTCTATTGTACTTTTATTCTGAACTTTTCTTTTTGTTGGTAAATTATTATGACTTTGTTGTAAATCATTCTGACATATAAAATTTGGTGCATCTCGAGATGTGCTTGGAATACCCTCTTCAAACGCAGGCAAATGTAAATTAGCATTAATCTGATTTTCTGATCTTGATTCAGAATCGGTATCTGCTTCTATATTGGAATCTGGCAGATAATCTTTATCTTTAATTGAATCATCACTATTGCTTAGATATAGATCATCATCTAACATTCTGAGAGAAACTGGATTATCATTTACTGTTGGGAAAGAATCACAAGCTTCATCTTCACAATGTGATTTTAATTGGTAACTTTGATTTACTAATTCTTCAGTTAATATTGACACAGATTCTTTTGAAATATTAGTATCATCGTCTAACAAACCTCTATCGTTATTTTCAACTTTCTCAAAATCTACATTCTCTTTTTCTGCATCTTGATATTCATTAGTAGTTAATTTTTTAGCTGTGTCTCTGTTTCTTTATCTACAATAGATATTTAAAAAAGGTTAGTATTTTATTATAAGAAACTTTTATCCTAGAAAATTTAGTGATGACTATTTTAAACAGCTGAAACCCATATAAGTAAATAACATAAACCAATTTATTATAATTTCAGCTAGTGAGAGGCTAAAATATGCAAGAGAGCTAACTAAATTATTATCTAGGTTTATGCTCTAAATATCAATACGACATGTAATTTCCTTTAGGAATCGTATTATAAATCATAGATTCTTGAAGTAGGTGTGTATTTATCAAAATAAATGTACGTAACGAAACTGTCGTTACGAAATAGTTCTGAAATGTAACTAAATAGTAATAGATACAGGACATAAGGCTTGTTACACAATAGTGAAAAATCATAAATTCTATAATTATATTTAATTGAAATGAAATACATTTAAATATATTTATATAAATATATATATATACTAGCACTCCGTCCCGGCTTCGCCCGTGGTGCATACATAGCCTATGACACACAGGGATAAAATACCTATCCAATGGTAAAAGAATTTTGAAATCGGCCCAGTAGTTTTTGAGTTTATCCATTACAAACAAACAAACAAATCTTTCCTCTTTATAATATTAGTATGATAGTATGATAAATAAAGTAATAAGAGGTTTTAGACTAAAACAAACAATATTTTTTCTATATGTTTTTTAATTATAACATATCAAATGAGGAAATGACATATTTTTCCAAAACCTTCCAAAGTAGAATAATTAAATTTATCTTCCTCGTCGAGTGCGGGGTAATTAAAAGCGCAGCAGAAACCACCATACGTTTTGATAATTTTGAAGACATCACGACACTTGTGCTGATGGCGGTTGAAACTGTAATAGAGTAGGAGATTTTTGTACCTACAAAAGTAATGAGGTCATCGAAATAAGAGTATTGAATGAAATACAGTTCAAGAGATAGTTATAGGTTAGTTAGTAAATAGGGTTGCAATGAGAAGGTTGGCAAAAAAAAAAACCTCCATCAAGTCATCCACGTCATAGAAATGTTGTTTCAAACTATTCATTACTAGCTTTCCGCCCGCGGCTTCGCCTGCGTGAATTTCGGTTATATTGCGTCAAACTTTGGTCACCAAAAGTAGCCTATGTTACTCTCCTTCTTTTGAACTAACTGTATGCCAAAAATCAGGTCAATTGATTGCTTAGCTACGGCGTGAAGGAAGGACAAACAAACAAACAAACACACTTTCACATTCATAATATTAGTATGGAAGTATGGATTTCAACGAAATGTGGCACTTTGTTGTTGATGCCGTAATCATTCAATTTATAAATTATTATTTCGAAATCGAAGTAAACAGAAATTATGAAATGGCAACGATATTTATATTATGTAATATTGTTACTAAGTAGCATACCAAAAGAAATAAAAAAAATTGCAATACTGAAAAATGTACCTTAATCACTATCCATTAGCGCATTGTAAATTTCTTCGCTGTTATTATAATAATTAAACTTTTTACGCGGGTTCTTTGGATTCGCAGTTTGTTTATCTTCAGTCTTAGGTTTCTTTGGTACACTAATATAATTATGTAGTGACATAGGTTGAAGTTTTTTGTAAACTACTTTTTTTTGTAATTTCTCCTCGACTTTAAGTATTATTGGGCCACCTCCTTGACTTTCATTATTTTGAATTGGTAGTATCATGTTTTCATTCTTTATATTTTGTTTATATCCCGTATCTATCTTTTCTTTTTCAATTTCTTCGTATTTATTATCATATTCATCAAAACTCATATCCCCAATCACTACTTCATCGGCGTTAAAACTATCTAAGAAAATTACAGGCAACGCATAAATATCATTTAATTATTGTTCTTCCTCAAAAATTTCTGTTTCGTTATTGTTTTGATTTTCGGTGTTATCTGTTTGTAATACATCTGTGCTATTAATTGTAGAATCTTCTTGTTTGTTATTTTGTTGTATTTTTATTGTATTTTTTCCTTTGTCTTTAGCTTTTTCTTTGTCTTGTAGTGTAGAATATTCTATATCCGCGGCGACTAATCCTTCTTTAAGACTTTCTGCCTCTGTATTATAGAAAACACGATTTGCGGACATAAATCTTGATGAAGACAACATTGTTACGGTATCTTCTACGGGGGGTGCTTGTGTCATGTTTTTTTCTTTCGTTGCAGAGTCCTGAAAATTAAAATAAAATTACTATTTCAATTAAAAATATATACTTGGGCATTTTCATTTCCAAGTGCCACCCGTATTTAATATTGAGTGTTACAATAAATTGTGATTTTCTTATTATTTTATTTTTCCATACAATTATAAAACTATTAAGTTATTTAAAAATATGTTATATTACATTAAAATCCTGCGATTTCAGACTAAAAACATAAGAAAAGTTAACTTGAGTCATAGAATAATATGCCATATCGATTCCGCTGTTTTTGCGATAGATTGCAATTCAAACAAAATAAAAACTATACAAACTTTTGCGTTTATACTATGCATCATAAGGATATTAGAGTAATTTATTTATATAAGAGTAGTAACTACTGATACAACTCATTGTAAACTCAGCCTTATGACTTACTTTTTCGTAACGTAACGAAATTTAGAAAAAACGTTACGAAATTTTTATGTTAATGAAACTAAACAATGTTCTCAATTGTCAATAGCTTAGTATAACCAAGAACAAAGAATAAATACGCGTTTTATACATTATTAGCAAATGTGTTACAAAAAGGTAGATACTGATTAACTTACCGTTTTGTCGAAAAAGCCTAAAGTATCTCCTGTCTCGAAAAAGTAATTTCACTATCGGAACACGTCCATATCGGTTTTCACATGAAAAGAAATGGCGGAGACGTCAGGCAATGTTGCCATTAATATAATGTTATGGATGCGTTCAGTGCGTTTATCTAATAGAAATAAAACGTAACTAAAGAGTAATAACTAAAAAGTTAATGCATCCAACTCACTTTGTTTATTGCGTTTAAGTAGTTTTTTTATAAGAAAACCCCAAATAAAGATATTTCTCATAAAAACAACATATGTTCATAGTGAATATTACACAGAAATTAACAATTTTAATGGGAAAAATAAAATTTTATAAAGTCTTAAAACGGGAGACGTGACGGGTGGCAAATATTTTTAATATGGGGGGTAAAAATATGGTTTTATGAAAACAATTATTATGCCTAAATTACAAAATACAGTAGGCGCTTGCTAATCCGGCACCGGAAATTTTTCCTCTATGCTGGATTGTCGGAAATGCCGGATTATCGAATTAGTATAGGAAATAAGACTTCATATTTAATATAGTAAGTTGAATTTATTATAAAAATAAAATTACATAAATTAATTAAAATATTAATTAATTATGTATTAAAATTACATATTAGGTTCATCATTTGTGACGTTTTCAGCCGCAGAAGAGGAAGACGACGCTTTGACCAAATAATTGTCAATTTTCACTTGCTTCTTGCTATAGTAAATTTTTTTAATTATCATTTCTCTTAACTTTCTCAAATTCAGTAAAATGTCGTTACTAGCGTTATTCTCCTCTGCCCAGCGAATACTGACATCTATTGATTTCAGGCCATCTTCAGCCTTCACTGAAGGGCTCGTGGGACTAAGCAAGGTCATTTCCAAATCATCTTGTTCAGAGCTAGAAACAGCATCATTTATTATTTCTTCATCGGTCATTGCAGGAAAAGAATCCGAGTTTTCCGCAAACCATTCCTCAACATCTTGTTCAGTCAACTCTGTCTGATTTTTTTGGAACAACATTTGCTTTAGTTCTGCAAGAGGTAATTCATCTTCTGATTCCCACTCTTCTTCTTCCTCAGGATTTTGGTTTAGTGAAGGCCATAATTTTTTCCAGGACGATTGAATCGCTTTTTGAGGCACCATGTTCCACGCTTCAGTTACGTTAAAGACCGCATCTTTAAGGTTCATGTCTTTCAGTGTTTTAGTGGCATCATCATCCCGAATAACAGCATTCAATAACAGTTTCTTCTTGTAGTTACATTTTATCATCTGAATTACATTTTGGTCCATAGGTTGAAGTAACGGTGTGCAATTAGGTGGCATAAAAAGTGTTTGAATCTTACCATCCCTAGATGATAACTCATCATTTGGTCCATGGGCAGGGGCATTATCCAACAACAGAACAGCTTTAGGTGGAAGATTCTTGCTTTTCAAAAATTTACGTACCGCAGGCACAAAATCATTGTGAAACCAGTCAACGAATAATTCTTTAGTTACCCATGCCTTGTTTTGATTTTTATACACAAGTGGAAGATTAACATTTTTGAAAGCTCTAGGATTCTTCGCTTTTCCAATAAACAGCAGTTTAAGTTTATGAGTGCCACTAGCATTTGCACAGGGCATAATAGTGACCCTGTCTTTTGACACTTTCCTGCCTGGAGCTTCTGACTCCTTTCTATAAACATAAGTTTTGTTAGGTAAAACTCTCCAAAACAGGCCGCTTTCGTCAGCGTTATAAACTTGGTCTGGTGTTAAACCAAGATCGTCAACTTTTTTCTTAAACTTCTCGACAAATGGAGCGACGGCTGATGTGTCACTGGATAATTTTTCGCCGGTTATAGTCAACAAACGTATTCCATATCTTGACTTGAAATTCTGGAACCACCCATCACTAGCTTTGAAGTTGGCATTCTTGTACGAGGGGCGTTCAATGTATTCTCGGTATCGGGGTGATTTGCTAATAATGTGGGTAATCTAATTATCTCATTTACTAATGACACTATCTGAGGGTATAAATATTAAATTTCACTTATTTACGTTCATTAGTTTTCTAATTATCTGCAGTTAAAGACGATCAGAATGACTGACGCTACAATGATTAAGAAAATCGAGCATCGCGCTGTTATAAAGTTCCTTACTAAGCAGGGAAAAAGTCATAAAACCATTCACGAAGAGATGGTTGCTGTTTACCAAGACTCTGCTCCGTCGTTATCCACCGTTCAAAACTGGTCAAGTGAATTTAAAAGAGGTAGAGAAAGCATTGAAGACGACCCTCGCTCGGGTGGGCCCGTAAGCGCCATCACTGAAGAAAATGTTAAAAAAGTGGAGAAATTGGTACTTGAAGATACCAGAATAAAAATCGGGATGTTAGCAGAGATGATTAACCTATCTGTGGGTACCATACATGCAATCCTTCATGACCATCTTAATCTCTCAAAGGTCAGTGCAAGATGGGTGCCGAGAATGCTCACCGCGCCTCAGAAACAAGTGAGAGTCGAGTGCTGTAAGGAGTTTTTAGAGCTCTGTGGAGAAGATCCATCGAGTATTTTCGACCGGCTGGTTACTAGAGATGAGACGTGGGTTCATCACTATGACCCTGAGAGTAAACAGTAGTCCATGCAGTGGGTTAAAAAGGGTGCACAGCCTCCCAAGAAGTTCAAAGTCACCCCTTTCGCCGGAAAAATAATGGCCACGGTCTTTTGGGATTCTAAAGGTATTTTATTAATAGAATACACTAAAAAAGGTGAAAGCATCACAGCAGCATCATACGCAACCACTTCGCGTAATTTAAGGGAAGCAATTAAAGAAAAGAGACGAGGAAAACTCACAGCGGGGGTGTTGCTGCTTCATGACAACGCGCCTGTTCACACGGCCCGCGTGGCGAAGGCTGCTGTACGAGACTGTGGCTTCGAAGAAATTAATCATCCTCCGTACAGTCCAGACTTGGCCCCCAGTGATTACTACCTATTCCCGAATTTGAAGAAAGATCTTCGTGGAAAGTGATTTTTCGACGATGATGAACTGAAGGTAGCAATTAATACCCATTTTGAGGAGAAGCCAGAAGAATATTTTTTACGAGGCTTTAAGAAGCTAATTCCTCAATCTAACAAATGTATTGAGGGTCTAGGGAACTACATTGAAAAATAGAATTTTTCCAAAATTTTCCGAGTTTTCTTTCATGCCTATACCGAGAATACATTGAACGCCCCTCGTATATTTTTTCATAAAAAGTTAAAGCTTTTTGACGAATAATATCTCCAGTAAGAGGCGTATGACGAGCTCGTTCTTGAAGAAACCACGTATACAACGCGTCCTCCATAACAGGATACTCTCCAATCTTCGCAGTCTGTCGTGAACTCGTCCCGGCGTCAGCAGTGTTGGCGAAGTTTTCAATCTTCTCACGATTCTTTTTTATATCATAAATTGTTGCACGGCCTACACCATATTCACCAGCCAACTTCATCTGATTTTCACCACTATCCAACTTTCGCAAAATTTCCATCTTTTTAACTAAACTCAATGTTTCGTGTTTACGTTTTTTGTCCGCCATTTTGTCAAAGCGACGCTGCGAGTTGTCAAAGCGACGCTGCGAGTAAAACAAACACGTGGCTTCACTATTGAGGTTAGGCCCGGACTGCCGAGCGAAAGAAACTACTCGAACAATTCAACCGCCGGCCGCGCCGCTCAGTAGTCCGGCGTTCAGCTGTGTAAAATGCCGGATTATAGAGCGGGCTGCCTGAGTCCCGAAGTGCCGGACTACTAAGCGTGCCGGATTGTCGAGCGCCGGATTATCGAGCGCCTACTGTAATACAATATTGTATATTTAATTTTTCGAAGATAAATACTTTTCCTTTATACTCAAGCTTTTTTTTTATGTTTTATATGATAAAAACACACAAAAATAGGTGATTGTTTCGAGGCACACCTCTTTTGCCACGGATGTACATTAATTTTGATAAATACTCAGGTACTGTAAAAAATATTAGTTAATTTGATTCAGAAGCATAAAATCCTAAGTCCGTAGCAAATATTTCGAAAATAAATTTATCTGTGAAAAACATGCATTGTCAGTGCAGTATTACATTGTATTTCAAGTAATAGTAAAAAAAATAGTGTTGTAAAGCCACCTAGGTCATTATTTTACTTTTAGACTAGAATTTTAACACAGCATAACCTATAAAATAACGAAATTAATTCCACTTACCTGTATTTTGGATTATATCGCTGTTTGATTTATTTTCAGCTAATTTTAGAATTTTTAAAATACGGTTTCGTGACATTATTGTTGAATAAACTATGTTGAATAAATGTTTCTCACATAGTTATGTTAGCAAAACAGAAGGCACGACTTCAAATGTCAGTACTATCATTACAACAACGATGCGTTCGCGACACATTCGCGAATACGTTCAGAAATAAACTATCCTATTTGGACTTAAGATGTGTTGGTTGGTTATAATTGAGCGGCATAAAAGCATAAGTCCAGTTAGGATCGTATACCTTTAAAGTGATCTGGACTTAAGACATATTACCGATTTCGAAAGTTTGTGGTTCTTTTTTATTGGACTTAAAATAGTATACCACTAAGTAGATCTTTAAGTGCTTGTTTCAATGACATTACAAAGTAAATTTTGAAAAAAATGGACTTAGGATAGTATACCTCCGGTATACAGATTTCAGACACATTAGGTAGTATAGTCTGGTGTGATTTATTCCATGAAATATTTACAAGTAAATAAAATACTGTAATAAAAGTTAAGTATCTTTATTGGGTGTGAAAGTTATAGAAACAAGGCGCAGCGCACAATGGCACTTTACAAACTTTACATACATATTTCGTTCTTTGTTCTTTAGCTCGCGTGCTGCATATCCTGCACCTTCTAAATTTTGCTAATTCAGGCATGTGGGAGCCAACATCTGATGTTCGCATCTCTTCAGGTACTGAGTTTGCACCTCCTTTTTTGGTCTTGAGGACTGGGGCTTGACATTTTCGAGATGAAAAATTGTTTATGAGGCCCCTGCCTAAACGTAAGCGAAAGTCTTTATGTGTGTTTCTCCTTGTTGAATGAGACATCATATAAACAATGTATGCATTTATAACTGCAGCCTCGAGCAGGAACCAGAAGAGTCGGTGCCAATTCTTGCGAGATTTACGACCAAGAGGATATGACGCCCTGTAGTAATCAAAATGATCTTTCTTGAATTGGGTCTATTTTGTTATGGAAAGTGGGCAAAACATGGGCTTCTTGCTACCATCTTTCTGTTTCCTCCATATTTGTTCAACTGCTCGTGGATCAAATGCAGAGCTTGCAACGAAAACATCCTTGGTATCCCTCTATTTCACCACTGATATTGGTGCAGCACATTGGTATATAAACTCTCCTGGTTTCAAAGATGTTTCCTTTTTTTCTTCTCTATTTAAATTTCTTCCTGTTATCAAATCTGGTAAGCCTTTCCGGTTTATTCTAATTGTTCCAACACTGTAAATATCTTTCTCATGTAAAATTTCTATCAAAGGAAGACTGGTAAAGAAATTGTCAAACGCAACAAGTGTATTAGCTGGCAAAGATTCACACAGGTCCATCACTACTCTGGCCCCTAAATTCTTCTCTGTTCCATTATCAATCCTTCAAGTATAAAACTGAAATTCATACATATATCCTGTATGGGAATCAGCCCTCACCCAACATTTGTATCCACGTTTAATAGGCTTTTTAGGCATGTATTTTCATATGACTACGGCCTTTAAACCTTATCATACTTTCATCAATTGAATTAAATTCAGAGACTTTTACATTTTCCTTAAAAGTTTTGTTCAGAACTTCAATAGCAGGTCTAATTTTCGACAATTTATCATAATTTGGGGTGTTTTGTGAAGCTTCAGTAATAATGTTTGATATGTGAAGGTTTTGTGTTATTTTTTTGAATCTTTTTAATGGCATAGGTTTGCTTATGACTGGGTTTCTATAAAATTCATCTGTCGACCAATATGTAGTTATATCGGACAAGGGATTTATACTCATCAGTATAATCATACCAAAGTATGCTTTTATCTCTTCTTTCGTAACATTTTTCCAAGATTTAGCATTTTTGTGATGTGCATAAATATTTGTGTTCTCAACTTTTAAAAAAAAATAATCAATGAAATAATCAAGCGGTTGACTTCGGTTAGTGTATAGTTTCTTAACTTGCATTTCTCTGTGAAAACTAGGCCAATTAATATTCTCAGCTGTAAAAGACCAATTTCTTGCCTTATTTTGTAACTGACTAAATGTATTTCTACAAAAAACTGATTTTGGTTCAGGATGATTTTGTTCACCTGGCAAAGAATCGTTTGGTATTGAAGCAGTGCCTGCTTGCACTTCATTCAATGGTAATGGTCTTTCAACCAGTGGTAATGAAGAAGGGCCTGCTTGTCTTTCATCCAGTGGTAATAAAGAAGGGCCGGCTTGTCTTCCTAAAGCTATCAAAGGAGTACCTGCTTGAGATTCTACCATTGTAACATCTTGTGGTATTGAACCAATATTTACCATTGTTTCTGGGACAGTAAACTCTTGAATTGTGATACTTTCTTGGACTTGTTGTTCATGTGATACTGGTAAAGTAATATGTGTTTCATCTTGTATTGACGAAAAATCAGACTCACCCAACAGTATACTATGTAAATCTTCAGTCGTTACATTTTGAATTTCGTCCAACCGTCGGTCGTAATCCACCGAGTAAAAGTCTGTGGCACAAGAATCAAATACATCATCATCAAACCCTTCTTCTTCTTCCGATGAAAACAAGGCAGCCAATTGACTTTCAATTTCCGAATCTTTAAGAGGTTTCTGAAAAGTAAAACGCTTTGTTACAGGGAAACAGTTTCCCACTTGGTTTTTACATACGCGAACCTAAACGGGCAACATGAAAATATTTCCCACACATTTTCAACGCCTAAAACTCAAGTATCAATTGTTTATTTGACTTATAAAAATGATAAACAAGTAAACTAATTCAAAACCTAATCAAATTATTTGAAATAAACACTTACCGAATTTTTTCTCGACATTATTACAACAATTGTGCAAACAACCGGTAAACATCAGCAAATTCATTGACGATCTTGCCAACTTTGACAGGTGTTTTTTTTTCTGCGTTCCATTTTACGGTGTGCGTTTGGCACAGACCATAGATTACTTATTAAAAAAAAAGTAGAAGTGACATTTTGTGGGAACAGTTTACTTATTGACCGTTCACAACACGAAATATCATGTGGGAATAATATTCCTCTTGCCCAATTAAGGGTTAACATTAAAAATTAAAGTCATCTGTACTATTATATTTTACTAGCGGCCCGCCCCCGCTTCGCACGGGTCCAACTACGTCGCTATCAAAGGGTCACTATTTCTAATCTTCCCCTCTAATTTTCTAATATTCTCCTTGAAAAACCTTCTCTCAACAATATCAAACACAATAAAAAAAGAATTAGCAAAATTGGTCCCGGCGTTGTTGAGTTATGCGCTTACCAACACATTTTGCGATCCATTTTTATATATAAAGATTTGTTCACAATTACACACAATAGGTACTTAACTTAGAAATAATGGCACTTTCATTGCAATTAGGAGTCATTGAAAAGTATCAAACAAAAATAAACTTCTTTCAATACAATTAAAAAACAATCTACATTCGAAAATAAAATTCTTAGTATCAAAATAAAAAAAAGCTAACATTAACTTTAACTCTTACTTACTTATTTAAGTTATTTATGTTTTAATCAGTCATTGCCTTAGGCAAATTGTCGTAAAAAAAATGACAGTCTATTGGTAAAATGTGTTTCAGATCCTAAAGGTCTTTCCATTTTCTTGGCTTCAGTGGTATTCTGCTGTTGTACAATGGATTAATCGTGTAGGTACCAGGCTTCGATCTGATGGGCAACTCTTGTAATTCATCCGAAAAATTAAGTTTAAATTTAATTTTACCTTCTGGGCCATATTGCAACTGCCGGATGTCGGTAACAGTTGGGTCACCAGCTTTTCTTCCAGGGCGAATGGAGGTGTATCGTTGCAACATTGAAAAATCTTTGAAAAACTCACGGAAAAGGTATTTTGCATCATATTTAGGAGTTTTCTTCTTTGCATCTTTTGTAAGCTTAAGCATACTCATGAGGTAGGTTTATGTCGGTTTTTTAAGTTTTATCTCTATAACGGAATGTACTGAGACACACTCCATTTAAGTATGCCCCTTTTCTAAATATTTTTGTGTGATTATAATGTTTTCTTTCATAGCTAAGACAAGAAAAGAATTAGCCATGATTGAATTTCGGTTCTGGGCTGTACATCCATCACTGAAAATAACCATTGGAATAGTTTTAGGAACCTTCTCTTGCATGTAGTCTGCTAGACAAGAAGCAAAGTTAGATGCTTGTAGCTCGCCTTCACATTCATGCCACCAATAACAGCTTACTTCGTGATTCAACTCACGGGTACAGGGGCAAAACAAGGAATGTCATTAAAACAGGTTTTTGTGTAATTAACATTTTAATGTTTGTAACTTTATTACTTTCTGTTACATTTAAATCTTTTAGAAGTTCCTTATAGAAACTTAAGTTTACCTTACAGATATCAGCTGTAATTAACTTTTTAGCAAATATTAACAATTACATAAAAGTTTTTTTTTTTTTTTTATTCTTTATTTATTTAGGGACATTTATAATCACTATGGGTATGTCAGTCCCATCGTATCCTAAATATATACATTCTGCTCATATCAAGGCCATGAATCTAAACAGACTACATAAAAGTTGAATAAAGAAAGTAATTAACCCTTAATAGGGCAGAGGTGAAAAATATTGAAAAAACAGGTTTTGTGTTATTATTTAAATATTGATTAGGACCCTTTTTAATAACAGCTATGAAAATCTAAAAAAAAAAATTATCACATGTGCGCGAAATTTCGGGGTTAGTCGCTATGGTATGGTCCCGGTATGGTACCCTCTTAAAATACCTATCAAAAAGTCCCGCTATGGTACCCATCTTTTAGATCTACGTTAGACAATAGAAGGTACAACTGAAAAGAAAAGTGTATCTATAAAAAAATACTTTTAGGAGTGTATCAATAAAACGTCTGTTTGCGATATTAAATCAGTCTTTTATTAATTCAAAATATTTATAAAAAATATCAAACAGTAAAACAAAATATTAATTGCAATGTAATTTTTAAAATAATCAACAATATTAATTACCAATAATCAACAATAAAAAAAATATATAAAAAATCCACATCTCAGAAAAGTATTACTGTAAATATTATAAACTACAAATAAAAACAACATCCAGACATAAATATTAGTTACAAATAATCAACATTGAGAAAAGGCAGTAATTGTAAATTTATATAAACTACAAAAATAATCAACAACCAACTAGACAAATATATTAATTACAAATAATCAACATGGAGAAAAAGGCGCAAATTGTAAACATAAACTACAAAAAATAATCAACATCGAGAAAAAGTATTAAACATTTTAATAGGCTAAAAACAAAATTAAAATAAACTATTTTTTTAAATGTTCTGATCGAAATATTGACTTTGATATGTTAATCAGAAAATCACCAATGGAGATAGCTTTATTTTCGTAACTTTTTGTTAGCTTTTGAATCTGGCGGTCGATTTCTATACTTGTTCTTTTTCTTGAATTTATAGGTGATATTTTTAGTCGAAAGCTATAACAAAAATCATCAGTTATTTAAGTTAAGCTATATTTTTTTCAGTAACCGTCTGTAATAGAAGGCGACAACCAATAATATCTACCAAAATAAATAAAACCTAATCTATTTTCAAATTCTTCTGTGTACTCGTATTATGTAAAAAAATATATATCTGCTTTTAAAACTATTATATCTGCTTAAAAATATTGTCTAAAAAATACAACTTACTTGGCTTGTTTTATATCAAAGTGACATGTGTCGTTGCCAATTGTTTGCAGAAACAATAATAAACTGGGATTTTTTCCAATAATTTTGTTGAATCTGCCATTCCATGATTCCGCCAAGTTAGTTGTTCTATGGCGTTCATTATGGCAACACCAAATGAGGTCTGGATATTCAAGCCACTGAGTGACAAAATAGTCATTGAATTTGGTCATAGCTTCATCGTCGAAACTGAAAAAAATACTTATTAAACGTTCGTACTTGTAAAGCAATGAAATTAACAGGTCCTTACTGATATTGTTGTTCTTTACTTTTTTGCCATATAATTAGAGTTAAGTACTCAAACATCATTTTGGAAAGTAACCAAGATATAATACCTATTTTCCATTATATGCAGCCAGCCGTCTTCAATATCTTGTTTTGGCAAAAACGCCAAGCCTATGCATTGCTTAACATGGTTCGAGGACTCTTCGTGTTCCATGAGATTTAAAGATTTCGCTTTTTTGATAACGTTCTTTTGAAAATGTACGTTACATCCATTTATTTTGATATCAGGAAAAATATTCGCTGCTGCATTTATTACTCCTATTTCATAATCGAAGGTAAATTTCGATGGACGCCATTCAGGCAAAGTTTGTTTAATCAATTCGAAAACTTTTTCATAAGTTTTCCCTTCTTTGTTTTTTAACAGAATATAAAATAATGGTGCTACATTCGTGGATAACTCAGTGCTTCCCATGTCTCCATGAATGACATAAACTTGTTCGAATGGGTTTGGGCAGCCGTCGAAAGTGCCATCACCAAAGTAATGCGTTACACATTTTATATGTTCCTTTACTTCTGTCGAGGAAAATATAATTATTCGATTACAGTCTTCATTACAATAATCAGCCAATACATACTTATTAAATTCTTCTAGTATTATAATTTCTTCCACATTCTTAAATTGTGTTTTTGGTACGTTCAACGACTTATTTCGGTGTCTGTATAATACTGTTTTTAATTTTTTATAGTCAGGAACATTTCCTGTAAGGTGTAACCCTTTGTCTTTTAAGTTACCCATGTGTTTTTCGAAAATTTTCTGTACTGATCCGTAATTTGAATTTACTTCTTTTTTGCACTCACTTATAGCTATTTGAACTTCATTGTCTTCGAAATGTGGCACGCACTGATCACTGTGTTTATAATCTTTAATTATTGTATTATTGGTATTCTCAATAGTTATGTATCCACTACATTTAATACTATTTCTCCTATTTACACAATGCCAAGTACTTGAATTTTTATTTTCTCTGCGTTTAATATATTTATGTCCGGCACGTAATAAAGTTTTTCCACCGCGTCGACTGTCAATAATTATTAAATTTACACCACGTGAACTACTTGACCCAGACATTGCAATAGATAAACTAACAAGCTATCCTAATACTCATATCGCAAAAGTACAGCTGCAAATAGCAAACTAAACCCGGAATAATACTGTCTCTCTCTATTTTCATAAAAACAAAAGGGAAGAGCTAGATACGAATTCGAGGAAGGGCTCGTCTCTATTGTTTTACGAAAAAACCGGTTGGTCAGGTAACTACCTGAAGTGAAACGACAATTACTGAGCGTGATTTGTTTAAAAAATAGTATTAATAAATATTATCTTGCTTAACTATAATAGTTAAGAAAAGATATTTTTTATTAATACTATTTTTTTCTTAACGCATTGTATAACTTTTCTTTACAACAGTACCAAAAACTGAAGGGTACCATAGCGGGACTTTTTGATAGGTATTTTAAGAGGGTGCCATACCGGGACCATACCATAGCGGGACTAACCGAAATTTCGGTGGTAATCATTTTACCATTGCCCGTTTATGTTTGGGTGCAAGTGGTAAATATTTGACTTTAGCTCGTTAAAGAACTAGAAGTAGTGCTGCTACAGTCCATAGCTTCTCATTCATCTGGACTAATATGGAAGCTTTTAAAGCACGGCGTAGCGCATAAAGCTACTTTACACACATCTTACTTACATCGCAAATGATCCTAGAACGTTTTTGAGCATTTTTCGTGCTGCAAAATCGGCATCTAGTAAACTTTCCTTGGCATACTGGGTAGTGTGGTACAGAAGAACGTCTGATCTTTGCGGGTACTCCAAAATTTCCACCTTGCTTGTTTCTGAAAACAATATTAGTGGTCCTTTTTTTACCAGTGAATCTATCTATTAGGCTGCGAGCCAAACGAAGCCTGTAATCGCGATGTGTATGAACCGTTTGTTTGTGAATTTGTATGTAAGATATACAGGGTGTAAGGGACAGCCTTCCGCAAACTGATAGGGTGGATTCAGTATATCGTCTTAGGGTCGGTTCATATCTGACGGATGATGCGTCGAGCGTATCATCGGTCGCGTCTTTTCCGTCAAATTAGACCTGCCACATTACGCGTCTAGTCAGTTTCTGTGTTCAGCGTCTACAGAGCGGTTGTGTTGTGTGATAAATTATTTTAAAATGAAGCCCATCGAAATAATAGCTATTTGGAAGGCTTTAGAACAAGATCGAAAAAGGAAACGTCGATATTGGGTGCATCCTTTAAATACTAAAAGAATATCAAGCGGCCAATTTCATTGTCTATATGCAACTTTAAGAGAGTATCCATCAAAATTTATTCAGTTTTACCGTATGTCCGTAGAATCTTTTGATGAACTCCTTACGATTGTAAAATGTTTCATAACTAAAAATGATACGAAATTTCGATGTGCCATTACTCCAGAAGAGAGACTGACTATTACATTGAGGTAAGAAATTATACTAGAGTAGGTATACTGTTTTCATGTATTAACTATTGAACTATTATAATGAGACAACTTTACGGATAAAATCGCTGTGTATTTATAACTTGTTTTACACTTATAATGATATGTAGGTATCTATATAATAATAATTTAAAAAACTAAAATCAACCAATTTAAAATAAACGCAGCGCATTAACTCTGCATTAGTGCTTCAATATCTTCGTCAGCAGAAACCCGCGAGGACGCTGATTGTGGTGAGTCAGTATAGTAATCAGTTGTATAATAACCACCGTGTTCAAACTGAGAAGTCTGTGGCAATGGTGAACGATTTTGTTCGTAATTACATTGATCGGACAGGATATTATATTGTTGCACTGTATTTGTTGTAACAAATCTATATTTTTTTACCAAATTCATAACATCTAAACGGAAGTCAAAATTTTGCGCTTCAGACATTTTTTTCATTTGTGGGAGTAACGACAGCAAAAACTGTTTATCGGAGTCATTGTCGTCTTGTGAAGACTTTTCCATGCTGTTGATTAATGACCTCTGAAATAGTGTCATACTTTGGGTTTTGCGACTTCCAGGCTTGGAATTGGAATTTGATGATTCGCTTCCAGTCTCTTGAAGTTGGTTCTCTTCACCACTTGTTTCATCAAATTTATCTTCTAAATTACTAGTTGTAGGTCGCATTTCTCTCACGACATCTAGGAAACGAAGCATTTCTACGTATGGCGTCTTCCTCTTCTTTGCCGCAGCTGCACTTCCACTGCGGACATCGGACTCTTTTTTTCTCTCTCTAACATAGTAATCACGGAGATGTTTCCATTTTTTCTGGAGGTCAGCAACTGAAATAAAAAGTGTGCATGTTGTTTAAAACTTAATAATTATTTATTTATTTTATTTTTATATATATGTGGGATCGTCAGAAGGGGCCTCGTGGCGGTCTTGGTTGTCACTTTCCATCGTGGGCGTTATAACGACCGGAATTCAAAAATAAAGGCACGCTTGTACAGTCCAATATTTTATTATTTGGTTTCCTCGCTATTTTATTCACAATCACACACAATCAATAAGATGAAATGAGATTTTGAGCCAATAGGTTAGCACGTGTGCACTTCGGTTGGCAGCTGTCAACTGAATGACCGCCGCCATTCCTCGTAGTGACACTTACTACTCTATTCGGGGTTACCCGCTCATAATTTAATAATAATTTTAATGTTATCAATAAACTAATCGACTAAAACTAAACATCATTGAAAAATTGAGTTATGATTAACAATCAACTGTAAAGACAATTGTCTACTTTGTAATTAAAAAATAATCCATAGTCAGCGCGCCGTCATATATATATATATTTTTTATATATTACGTTATGGATTAGTTTATGGTTAATTAAGTTTAATTTGTTTTCAGATATTTATCAACCGGAATGTGTTTTAGAACATTATCCCACGACTTCCTGGTGGGAGTATCTACTATAGCCGGTATAATTAAAGAATGTTGCAAAGTGATATGGATGACGCTGCGAGAAACAGAAATGCCTTGCCCGAACGAAGAAATGTGGTTAAAAATAGCTGATCAATATTATGAAAGAACAAATTTTCCAAACTGTATTGGAGCAGTAGATGGGAAACATATTCGCATAAGAGCTCCGAGTCTTAGTGGTTCCCAATATTTTAACTATAAGAAGTTCTTTTCTATTGTTCTTATGGTTATTTCAGATGCAAACTACTATTTTGTAGCCATTGACGTCGGTGCTTATGGCAAAGAAGCAGATAGCAACGTATTCAAACAATCAATTATGGGTAAAAAACTATTAGAAAATGACTTCAATATTCCAAGAGGTAAAACTTTACCAAATTCTAATGGACCACCACAGCCCTTTGTATTAGTTGGAGACGAAGCGTTTCCTTTACAGATAAATATAATGCGGCCGTATCCAAGTGGCAATATTGATAGAGAAAAACGTATTTTTAATTACAGACTCAGCCGAGCACGTAGATGTGTTGAGTGTTCATTTGGATTATTATGCAATAAGTGGAGAGTACTTCACACAGCCATCCTTACCGAACCTGATTTTGCTATGGAGATAGTGAAGGCTGCTTGTATACTTCATAATTTTGTTCTTCGACGAAGAGATAGCTATCTTAATGACCTTCAAATATGCCACTTACAGACTTTACCCACAGCAACATCAACTAGATTATCGACTGCTACCAATAATAGGGATTTTTTTAAACGGTATTTTAGTAATGAAGGAATATTGCAGTATCAAGATCAATATATATAAGAATATTAATATGTAATAAAATAAACATTAACTTACTTGATTCATTTTTCGTTTTTGTGTCATATGTTTCCCACTCATCTAATAATATTTCTGCAATTTCCTCCCAAGCACGTCTCTTGGCTGGTCGATCGCTGTAAGATTTTTCTTTTAAGTTCCACAGACATAATCTATTTTGCACTTCCGTGATAAATCGTTCTGTATCAAACATTTTTAATAAAAATAACTTCGAACGGCCTGTACACAAACGATCTCTGCTGATGTTTCGTCTAGTCTGAACGCGTTAGTCAAAATACACCACGTGCGTAGCGCGCGCGACGTTGCCGCTCTTACGTCGACCGACAATGCGTTGACGGAACGGAACAGACGCTGTACGCTCGACGCACCAACGCATCATCGGTTAGGTGTGAAAGGTTGAATGTTTTATCATATATTTGTCTGTTTTGGCGTTACGCGACCGATAAAACGCGACGCATTTTCCGTTAGATATGTACCGACCCTTAAGTTGACCGGTACATGAAATTATTTCAGGAACGTTATGGGAATCCAATTAAACCGATTTGTTTCATTACCTTACACGCAATGTATCGCTACCACCGCAAACGCACGCAGCGAACGGCAGCGCTTTTAGTATTATTACTTTACACTATAGGCAGCGCCGCGACCTTACCTTTCGGACAAACGGTCGCGCTCGCGCCACGTTTTAATAACAATAAATTATTATTTACAAGATAGCCGCATTACTTACAAAAGACAATTTAATAATCGCGCTCGCGCCACGTTTTAATAACAATAAATTATTATTTAAAAGATAGCCGCATTACTAACAAAAGAAAATCTAACAATCATAACGTCATGGTAACTGATAAATGATAAAAAAAGAAAAATGCGTAGGTACCTTAGAATCGCTCCGGTTTCCGGCTCTGGAAAGCATTTGTGATGCGGTCTCGCATTTCGTACTCACTTGCACACGCACTCACAAACACTTTTTCTTTTACGTAACCCCACAAAAAGGGGCCCAAATGGGTTAGGTCTGGGGATCGTGCTGGCCACGATTGCGGTCCAAACCTACCTAAACTACGTTTAAATAGGAAAGCACTGGTAAGTGGTAGCGTCTCGTTACGTTAGCGAACCAATTCCAAAATCCACGTAGGTATTGGTCTTCTGGCGCCTTTTTGTCTGGGAACAATGGGCTGGTTTTCTAGCAAGCGTTGATAGTCACCAGTAATTATCCTGGAGTCTGATGGATGCCGACGGTCAGGATACCTACACTACTACAACACATTATCATCTCCCCATAATCACGCGCGCTAAACGTACCTAGGTAGTAATTTCGCACAATTTCTACAACAAAACTTCACTACACTTCACACACTACATAACTAATAAAACTTAACAACACTACTTATAACAAAACTTTTAAGCCGAATGCGCGAGCGATCCGTCCCGACACACGCTCGCGGAACACAAACAGTAACATCGCAGCAAGGCACAATGGCGACTGCATGTGATGAGACACACACAAACATAAATCTGTTGTTGCCAATTACACGAAAATTACAAAATTTCGGGGTAAAAAATAAAAAATTATGCATGGTCGTAATTTACCATTCTGTTATTTTTTGTAGAGAAATGAATTGATTAAATCATTGTTTAGTTAATTTAGAATAATAAAAGTGCAGTGTGATAGAAAGCTGTGCTTCCATTCCAGGGAGATTGTGTTTAATTTCTGGCTCGACTATCAATTCATGGCTATTGTGAAGCCATGTAAATCTGTAAGTAGTTTAAAAACTAGCCAGTAATCGCTTAAAAAGAACAATCAATTAATAAATTAGGTAGTATTTGTAAATGCTTTAAAATTAAAACTAGACTAATCTTTATTTATTTTTTATTCAATTTATGTGCGCGACAAGATTTTCATTAATTGAATAATGAAAATCTCATCAATGTGATTATGAATGCAAAGGAGTTCTCAAGTTTTAGATAAATTTCGATAGTTGTAACATTTTCGTTTACAAAGGTAGAAAGAGAGAAAGGTAGAAGAGGTAACAAAAGTTAAAAGTTGGCAACACTGGTTCAATCGACAGAAAGGGACGCAGCTATTCTGTACGTTGGACGGGATCGTAGGTATACCTACGGCGGCGCGGCGATCGGCGCGGTGGGGCGCCGAGCCGCTGCGCCGTGACCGCGGTGCGGTGAGTTCGCGAAACGACTCGCGCTAGGTAGAAATTGAACAGCTGATTTCATGCGTAGTTCTTCAGAGAATTCACACAACCATTGCGTATTTTTTTGTTTTAGCTGTGTTATTTACATTAATGTTATTCTTCATACATAGAATGTAATTATACATTGAAATAGAGGTGTAGGAACTGAAAAAACGAAAAAAAAAATTGAAAATTTTCACTGGAATATGATTCAGAATAAGGAGCTGAATGCACCCTGTTAATTTGTGGAGGGCTGTCCCTTACACCCTGTATATGAGTTGATAATAGCTGCATCAAACATGAAATAAAATAGGCGCAACCAGTTTCGTCTTGATTTTCGCCCAATTGGATATGAGGCACGAAAGTGGTCAAAATGATCCACTCCTCCCATATTCACAGTATATTCGGCGATAGCTCTGGGAATGGTTATATCTTTTTTGGAACCATCCTTTTGTGTTCGCTTGACTATAGACACAGATTTTGGGTTGTGTGCCGTGGTCAAAATATTCACGAGTTGCGTATCCATCCACTGTATAGCGGAAATTGGAGCTTTGCTTTTATACATGAACTCGTGCTTTTCAAGTTTTTCTTTCTTGCTTTTACTTTTAGGCAACAACTTTTCTGGTTAGCCTTTTCGGTTCAAACGTACGGTACCAACGGCATATATTCCTTTCTTTATCAGCAAATCATTCATCAGAGGAATGCCAGTGAAGAAGTTACCGAAAGCTACAAGAGTATTACATGGCACACCTTCACATAGTTTCATTATCACATTATATCCTAAGCCTTCTTCACTTGAAGCATTTTCATCTGCTTTCCCGATACATATATCGAAGACATACATGTACCCGGTCTTAGCATCACATCGAGCCCATACTTTATTTCCCCTTGAATTTTACCATACATTCGTCCACCGATTGAGTACTTGATTGAGAACACCCAAGTCTGGAATACTTCGTTCAGTCTTGTTATCATAGGACGTATTTTATAAAGCTTATCATGAGCTGGCGTATCTCTTGCAGGTTCTTTGGTATTATCATTCAGGTGAATGTTTTCAGTTAGTTTTTTGAATCTCTTTTGAGTGAATGTTTGGGCAATGTCTGGATTTCTATAAAAAGTATCAGTTGACCAATATAGGTTGACATCGAGTAAGGGGTGAAGACACATCAGTATCAAGACTCCAAGATATGCACGCATTTCAGCTACGAATGTTGGACTCCAATGAAGCGTTTTCCTCTGTGCTGCATAAATATTCGTTTGTTCTACCAGCAACTCCACGAGATCATGAGGAAAGTAATTGTCAAAAAATTCTATAGGTAGTGTTTTATGTGTGAAACGCACGTTTACCTTTGGTAATCAAACTTTGGTATGGTATACTTTGGAACCTTATCTGACCAGTTTTGTGTCACACGAATACGCATACTTACGATGTCTGCACTTGTAGATTCATCAGGCTGCGCTAAGTTAGGCTGTGTTGTATTCGGGTTTGATGTTTCTTCATCTCCTAGTTCAGCGCTTTCTGGATATTCCAATGAAACAAGTGGCGAAAGAATAGGTCTGCTTACGACGTTTACACTTGCAGATTCATCATGCTGGGATGTAGCAGGGTTAGGTCCAGGAGCATCAAAAAATATGTCCCTGTCATCTTCATTTCGGGTACTTCCTTCCTTCACCGATTCTTCAGTCACTGGTTCAACACTTTCTAGATATTCTACCGAAACACGTGCCCCAGGTGGATCTTGAAAATGAGCTAGGCCTCTCATCTCCAACTCAGAATCATTACCAAATATTCTTGAAAGGCCTCTCGAAACCTCATCATTGTAATCCAATACGCAATCACCCAAAAGTGGTTCTTCCGATACACTTTCGTCACTACATTCAAAAGCGGAGAGATCATCTTCCAGAAAACTGGCGATAATACTATGAGTTATTTTCTTATTCTTCGACATTCTCCTGAAATAACAATGACGCTAATGGGTAAGGGTAACTATATTACCGCCAAAAACTATGAAGTTGATCTAACCGAGCGATGGTAAGAGTGTTACCACCGAGTTTACGACGATTTTCCAATAAGTACTAGTTTCATTTCAAAACTTATTCGACGAGGCATGCAGGATAATATAAATCAATTATCTTACCAAATATCATAAAATCACTTACAGGAATCTTGTTAGAACAAACTTTTAATTTGTTTGCATAAAACACTTACGAGTTTTAAGACTGTTAGTTTTTTTTTAATGTTGGTAAAACGCAAACTTTTGCAATTAGCGCAATTGCTAGTATTAAAAAAAGTTTTAAGGGTCTCTGCACATCATAAATAATGAATAAAAGCAGGTACGTTTAGGACGACTCGTGGTCTATGGTCAAAAAACTGAGGTGGTAAATTATTGTCCTATACCCTATTAAGGGTTTCCGCAAGTATCGCACGATCTCCGGGGAGGCGGCGAACCTCCTTGCCGGATCACCGCCGTGGGATCTAGAAGCGAAGGCGCTCGCGCGCGTCTACAGTTTGCGCGCAGACGCGCGTAGCCGGGGCGAAGATCCTTTGCCGCGCCAAATAAGTGCGTGGCGGAATGAGCTCCGGCGAGATCTCATGGCAGAGTGGAGACAGCGACTGTCGCAACCGAGGGCCGGGCATGCTACCATAGCAGCGGTAAGACCCCTCTTTGAGGAGTGACTTGAGAGACGCCACGGCGTCCTCACCTTCCATCTGACGCAGGTGCTTACCGGGCACGGCAGCTTCGGTAGGTTCCTGTTTCGGATTCAGCGGGAGGAAACGCCCGAGTGTCGTCATTGTGAGGACCACCTAGAGGACACGGTGGAGCATACGGTAGCGGTATGCCCTGCCTGGGCTGAGCACCGCCGTATCCTCAGGGAAGTGATCGGCGGCGGCGACCTCTCGCGCCCGGCCTTAGTCGAGGCCATGGTGCGGAGTGAGAGGAACTGGGACGCCGTCTCCTCCTTTTGTGAAGCAGTCATGCTCGCAAAGAGAGAGGCGGCCCGCGTGAGGGAGCAATCCTCCTCCTCACGCCCCAGCAGCCGCAACTGGCGACACTACGGGCGTCGGGGATCGAGGGACGATCTCCGGCCACCGTAAGTACGGGCCTGCGGTCGGCGAGTAAGGGCAGCTCGCCGCCCGACCAGAACCAGGCCCGAGCGTACGGCGCGTAGCGTTCCGCGCGCGCCTCAAAGAGCCAATAGACCACCACAGACGAGGCCCTAAAGGGCTGATGTTCAGCCGGGGTTGCGGGGTAAGCGCAATAAGGTACCGCGACCTCGGCACAGAGCAGGAGAAGGAACAGGGGGGTTTTTAGTCAGTAAGAGTCTGACACTCCCTCCTGCCCGGCCCTGGGCGGGAGAAGTCATTTGATGATTTTCCCCTGACAAAAAAAAAAAAAACCCTATTAAGGGTTAACTTTTATAAAGTTCAAAAACATGGAGTGTCTCATATAACCCATACAGGGAATGTCCAAACCTAGTACAGTAGGACCTTGATTATCTGGACTAATTGTTGTCGGTAGGCATCCGGATAATTGAAAGTCCGGATAATCCAATATATGAAGAAAAACGGGCTTTTTCCATATTTACATATGTAGTCTGTACCATACATATGTAATGTTAGGTGTTTATTTAAAACAACAAATACATATGAGCGAAAATCAACGTTTATTAAGAAATTGTACATATAATGTACGTATAATTTGCTTACAATAATTATTTGGTAATTTGCAATAGGTAATCATGAAATAAAATAATTAGTTTAATTTGGTTTAAAATATTTGGTAATTGTCGTTTGACGTTCTTCTCTTCATTGCTGCTATATACAGGGTTACAGGAAAAGTCGTGCTAGATCCGTTAAGGGCGTGGAGTACTCGTCATTTCTGACTTATTTCACCATGAAACACCCTACCCTAAACTTAACCCTTTTCGAGATATTCGACTTTTAATCTTTTTATTGAAAATTGACGATTTTTAGGCTACTACATTTAATTTTGTTTATTTTGTGTGACTTATTATTATTATTATTCCATTTCTACATGTGTAATAAGATGCTTTAGGACCTCAATCATTAAAATAGTGAATAAGTTAATTCAATACGCCGTAGTAAAAAAGAGAAAGTTAAGAAATTTAAAAAAAATTAGAAAGTTTATTTTTCTCTGAGGGATATCTAAAAAAAATATTATGGCACTTGATCGGCAGATAAGTTATAAAATATCTACGTTTCATCAGCTATCCAACAAGGTATAACAATCTAGGGTTTCATTTAAATGCATTGAAAAAACTTAGTTTCATAGGCGATAGTGGAGGAAAAAATTAATACTTAGCAAAAAAAAAGAAAATTAAAATTAATGCAAAGTATTTATTAAATAAGGTTTTTACACAACTTTTTGTTACAATTCGTGTTCAACATGGCCGCCTCTGTTTCTAATACACTGTCGCATTCTTCGACGGAGACCAGTCTTCACTACTCCAGTGGTCAATGTTGTCCTCATTTGATTGGCTGCATCCACAATCCTTTCTTTTAATTCTTCCACAGACGAAACTGGATTTGACTCGCTGTAGACAAGGCTTTTCATGCGCCCCCACACATGAAAATCCATGGGGGTTAGGTCCGGACTTCTAGCTGGCCATGGCAACGGCCCACCTCGTCCTATCCATTTGTTTGGATAATTTGTGTCCAGCCAGTCTCTGACACTTCTCCTAAAATGTGCAGGGCAGCCATCATGTTGGAACCACATGTCCCTGATCAAGTAGAGTGGCAGATCATCAAGCAAATCACTCAAGTCTCCTCTCAAAAAATTTTCGTAACTTTCCCCATTTAGATTGTCCGGGAGAAAGTAAGGTCCAATCAAATGATTGGAGATAATACCCATCCACACATTTACGCTAAATCTTCGTTGGGAACCCTTCACTCTTTTCTTATTGGGATTCCTAAGTTCTTTTGGAGCCCAGTAATGCGCGTTGTGATAACTACGTATGCCATCTTTATCAAATTTGGATTCATCTGTCCACAAGATATTTCTTAAAAAATCTGGGTCTTCTACGTCAGCATTTAGCATAAATCTGCAGAAGTCCAACCTTCTCGCGGGGTCTCCTTCTTCAATAGTGTGCACCGGCGTGTAATGGTACGGGTATAGGCCAGCAGTATGCACTGTAAACCATACTCTCCATTGCGAAAGTCCCAGATCACGGGCAACAATATTAGTAGAAGTAGTCGGATCCGCTCGAAAGCGCTGCACTATCTCATTGTCCTGTTCGTCGTCGTCATTACTTCGTGGTCTGCCCAAGTCTGTATTTCGCCTCAAAACAGAGCCAGTTTCTCGAAGTCTCCGATAAACTCTATCAAAAACAGCCACATCCGGCACACGACGACCGGGGGGGGGGAATCGAGCTATGTATTCGTTGCGAGCTTGCGCAGATACACAACCGCAGTATCCGTAACAAATAAGCATATCAGCATATTCCTCAGGTGTGTACGACGCCATCTTCAACACTTCCGTAGCACAAGTACAAATCGAAGTCCGGTTAACAAGCACAGTAGTCACAAATCAAAAAAACAGTCCAGAATCACAGCCAAGTCGAAATAAAGAGCAAAAACGATATCACATCTACTATGTACGAAGCACAAAAGCAGACTAACAAACAATACAATATCCCGTGATATCCCTACAATATTTTTTCTTTCATTCGCACCTACATAAACCGTCGCTTGTCTCACTCGCACGGTGCGTCATAACTTCAGGACAACAGGCGCGGTACCGTTAGGACTGCTACCTGGAGCGTCCCAAATCCTTTTTTTACACGAATTACAATACAAATCCTAGATTGTTATACCTTGTTGGATAGCTGATGAAACGTAGATATTTTATAATTTATCTGCCGATCAAGTGCCATAATATTTTTTTTAGATATCCCTCAGAGAAAAATAAACTTTCTAATTTTTTTTAAATTTCTTAACTTTCTCTTTTTTACTACGGCGTATTGAATTAACTTTTCACTATTTTAATGATTGAGGTCCTAAAGCATCTTATTACACATGTAGAAATGGAATAATAATAATAATAAGTCACACAAAATAAACAAAATTAAATGTAGTAGCCTAAAAATCGTCAATTTTCAATAAAAAGATTAAAAGTCGAATATCTCGAAAAAGGTTAAGTTTAGGGTAGGGTGTTTCATGGTGAAATAAGTCAGAAATGACGAGTACTCCACGCCCTTAACGGATCTAGCACGACTTTTCCTGTAACCCTGTATATCACGAATTCGTTTCAGCTGTAGTAAACTCACTGTATCACTCTCTGTTTGTTTTTCAAACCACTTGAGAGCTGTTTCCAAGGCATGAAGTGCTTCATCATGAGATGGTTCTGCATCATTTTCCACATCTAGATTTTCTTCAGGTTCATCTTCTTTCGATTCCTGCTGTTCACTTATCTGCGTCTGCAATATGTTTTCTACGATTTCGTCATGACATAATCTGAAAACCTTGATCATTACTGTCACTAGTGACCCACTCTTTTACATCGTTACCATCACAATTCTGGCATATTTGTATATTTAACATTAGCTTATTTATATCCTCCATTATAGAATCATCCGTATTGGATACTGAATTTTCATTCTCCTGATTAAGTACTTTGTTCCAAGCGTTTGTCCAGCATTGCGTAGCCCGAACGTCATAAAGGGGAACTCAAAGAGTCCGAAAGGAGTAATAATGGCCGTTTTACAGATGTCGTTTTTAGCGACAGGTATCTGTTGAAATGCCTTCACCAAATCAATGGTGCTAAACACGGTCGAACCAGAAATGAACTGGTTGAAATCCCCAATATGACGCACGGGGTACCGGTCACGTGGTACAGTACGCGCGTTTAATGCGCGGTAGTCACCGCAGGGACGCCATATCGCATCACGTTTCAAGGCCAAATGCAAGGGAGAAGACCAGGCGCTAGTAGAAGGTCCTGCCGTGCCACACCTCACCATCTCTTCAAATTCCCGCTTTGCAGCCGCAAGTTTCTGCGGACCCAGGCGGCGCGGGCGACAGCACACCGGAGGACCAGGCGTCGTCTCTATATGGTGAACTGTGTGGTGCTTGATCTCACGGTGCATACCCGGTGGCCGTATTAAATCTGGGTATTCTGCAAGTATAGATTTGTTGTTGATTAAACGGACACTAAATTGACTGTCCTGTGCTACTGCTTTAGTACTGGAAGACAGGCCTGTTGTCTTATTCAATAGACGCTTGCCTCCACAGTCTGGCAGCAGGTTGTAATGGGCTAAAAAGTCTGACCCTAATATGGCTGTAGTTACATCGGCTACCACAAAGTTCTATTTAAAATCTCTCCGTAGCCCTAAATTGAGAGTAAGGGAAATAAGACCATATGTCTTAATGTTACTGCCATTAGCAGCACTCAAAGAAAAATTGGTAGCCTGTGGTCGCCACTGTAACCAGCTGATTGGGTAGCAGGATAAGTCCGAGCCAGTATCAATTAAAAAACATCGTTTGGATTAGACTTCTGTAATGAATAATCGACGACTAGGGCTACCCATGTGACAGTCGGTCGTCGCCGCTACTGACCGCTTTTCCCGCCCAGCTACAAGGCTTTTTTTTTATAAAAACGTTGCCCCACTTTAGGATTTTCTCCTGTGTTGTGGGTGCGTTTACAAACATACAATTTGTGGATCACACAAAGAGTTGTTCCGTGCGGGAATCGAACCCGCGACACGTTGCGCGGCAGCCAGTTGCCCAGCCACCGCGCCAACCGTGCTGTCTTTATACACTTTAAGGCTTTTTTCTCATATTTTTTATGGTACCAACATACCTTATTTGTGTTAGCTGATGGAGACCGCGATCGCTGTGCTGAAAATCGTGACCTCCCCCTTCGTGACCGGCTCCTACCTCTGTGTCCGGCAGCAGCAGAGAGAGCTGCTACCTGCTTGGTGAGCTCCTCAACTCGGGTCAACAGTCTTCTCAACAGAATGAACAGAACTCTTTATCTTTTTTGTAGATATGTAGTTTGCCATGGATCTGAAAATACCAATCCGATCATTGCATCTATTAATTTATTTTCTATTGCACCTTCTATGCCATTGTTATGAACAATCACGTAATCCGGATCACGAATAGGCTTGTTCCTGGTGTGCCTGGGGTCGACAAGTTCGGGAAGAAGACAGTCGTAATAGAATTTTAACAACTTTGGTTCCATCTCTTTTTTCCATAACGCATCATCCTTTTTAATAATTTCAGTTTTTATTTATTTTTTGCCATAACATATACCCAATAAACAGTCTTCTCTTCATCCTTTTTGCAGATATGTAGTTGGCCTTGGATCTGAATATACCAATCCGATCTTTGCATCTATTTATTTATTTTCTATTGCATCTTCTATGCCATTTTTAAATGGTGTAATAGGATATTTTATTTCCACTAACATATCACTAGTGGTGATCCCGTCAGGTGTAGCACCCAAAAAAGGATATTTTTCATCTATGAACAAGCCGCAATTTTTTATGTTGATTTTATGCATTGAAGACAGTTGCTCGAGTGCTACTTTTTCATATTTTTATCCGTGACTATTAGACTGAACATAGTCGATGCTGGGTTTGTAAAGCAAATTTTGGCAAGAATTCGTCTGCTTTCTCTTTATAACCTTGCCTAAATTTGATGCGGTTAACATGTTGCGACGAAGACCAGCCATTCGCCAGATTCACTTTGTAGGATAGTCCTTTTTTCGATTTCTTTTCGTTCTTCATTAGTTTTTGATAAATTTTGTACAAAAGTCTTTTATGCTTTTTCCAGAGTATCTTTATTCAAGTCTGGTTTGTCAACTACTTCGCCATAATCTAAATTTAGCGTTCTTGGTACCAATGTCCGATTTTGTTTTCTAATGTTGAGTTTGGCCTTCAGCCTTTTTTCATTTATTGCATTTTCATGCTTTTTTATGGACAATCTGGGGCTTGTCCCATAAAGTTTTCGCTGAACTGTTGATAGTAATTTCCCAGTATTAAATGAAATCAGAACTCCTGCGCATCTTGCCTGATAAGAACCCCACCATTTTTGCTATAACTCCATTAAATCTTTCTAAAACATTAAATAATTGTGCAACAACTGTTTTAATTTTTTGCCAAAGAAGACTACCAAAAAATGGATTTGTATCATCTAGACCCATATGTTGGCATAATTGTTACAATTTTCATGAATATCAAAACATGAAAAATGGACGCATTGATGTCTATGTATGTTATGTGCTATGTATGTTTGCTTACGCAAACTAGAAATGTTAAATATTAAATGAATAAAATATTATATTAAATAAATAAAATATTAAATGTTGGTATCATGTATCCAAACGCGTCTCACACATTAAACATAGAATTCATATTGGAACACAGTATTGAGCCAATCCTACTCCTTCTTCCTTTCCAATCCTACCACCATTCCGCAAAGGGTGCTGGACCGCTCCGCCAATGAGAAGCGTTTCCGCCGCAGCGACACACCGCGAAGACAAAGGTCGCCATGATGATTTTCGTCCTGTTCTCTTCAAGCCGCCCACCGCTCAACATCGCTCAAAAAACTAAACCGCTGTAGTACCATCATTATAGTTAAAAATAATTCAACGTGTTGGCCGACACAAAGTGATAAAGTGGGACAATATACTTAATCGATTTAATTCAACGAGCGCGAGTGCAAAGATCCTCCAAGAGTGCGTGTCATCATCCACGGACCACGCCGGCAGTAGGTGCACCAACCTACCCTCCAGTGCTCCCAAGTAAGTTACACCTATTCCTCCCACACTTCCATCTGCTCAATTTCTGTGTCGTCCAATATTCGATCCAACGTAACGTACCCAACAAAAATATATTTTCCCGCTAAAATTACACGATGCTTATTTGGTCCTTCGTAAAGCCGCTATTCCTAACTTCACCAACATAGTTTCTGGTCCTTCGAGCCGGATCCGTAGAATCAGCATTTATAACTAGGTCCCATACCTAGGATTTTGGTCAAATACCTACCTAAATTCGTAAAAACCGCCCGCCATTTTGAACGCATACTGTCGTTCTTACATTCCCCGCTAGGTAGATAGGTAGGTACCTAGGTACATTATTCATTGTGAACTACCTGTACCATCTTAATAGTTCGCCTGTTGCATTAAAATAGCACAGGTAATTATTAAAACCGCCAAATAACGGGAGTTAGTTCGGCAAACTTGCCTACAACTTATACCTACTTAACCGCAATAATTTCTTACACCCGCTTAATATAAAAATAAATAAAAAATATTATTAAAGTCTACCCACTAGACCTAAATTATTTTGTACGCTGTAATTTTTAGAACTACTCCAATATGGAGGAACTTAAAGTTAAATTACTGCTAGCTAAAAATCAAGCAATCTTTGAGCGTTTATCGTCATTGTACGAAATTTCAAAGAAAATAAATACTGCTAGTATCGAGCTTCGTTCGGCAGAGACGTTTATGGCAGACACACAAATACTCTCAATTATTCGTCAGGAATTTAGTACCAACATAGATAAAATAAATGCATATTCTCTACAAATAGATCCTGATCATAAAATTGATTATAACAGTCAAATTTCATTTGACGGCGTTTACACTCGTGTCGAGAGAATACGTTCACTTATCGAGGCGAAGTCCTCAAGGTCATTGAATAACTCGACGTCTAGCGATACCGCGAGCGCGACGCAGTCTAAATGTTCGGTCAAGCTGCCACCAATTCTGATTCCGTTCTTTGACGGCAGAATTGAAAATTGGCCTGTTTTTTATGAATCGTTCAAATCAAATATCCATGACAATTCAAACCTTACAGATTCCCAACGTGTGCAATATTTAATAGGTAACCTTAAAGGAAACGCATTACAAATTACCGCCGGAATTATTCCGTCAGGGGAAAATTATGCGTCCATCTGGAATAGTTTGGTTCAAAAGTATCAAGATAAACGAGCACTAGGCTCACACTACATGTCCAACCTATTAAATATCAAACCCGCAAATAATAATTCCGCTTCTTTAAATACTTTTATTGAAAGTTTTCACGCGTCTGTTTCGGCACTAGAACAATTAAAAATTAAAGATTTAAAGGATTTCATGTTATTAAATTTAGCTTTAAAAAGGTTAGATCCCGCTATCATACATTATTTATTCGAGATGCATGTGAGAGATGTGGAGATTCCTACTTATACGGATTTCGTTGAATTTATAAAATCGCAAGTTAAAATACTCGATAGGTCTACTTCTTCTCGGACCGCGTCACTAAGTAATAACAATAATAAATATAATTCTTATCGTAATCCGACACGTGATAGTACAGTACATACTTTTGTTGCTTGTGAGAATAACCAAACTTGTTTATATTGTAACAACAAGGATCATTGGAAGCTTTACACCTGTCCCAAATTTCAAGCAATATCCGCCAGTTCTCGTTTGGATTTTATTAAAAACAAACGTGGATGTGTAAACTGTCTTAGTGCAACGCATACTGCCTCACAGTGTAAATCTATACACACTTGCAGGACATGTAACAAAAAACATCACTCTCTTTTACATCTGGAACAAAGTTCACAACCGTGATCGACATCAGCTGACGCTGTATCTAGTTCCGCGCATTCACAACAGGTGGCGCTATGTGCGTGTTCTCGCGTAGGCATAAACATTCCACGCACTACGGTTCTTTTGTCAACAGCGCAAGTCTATGTTGATAACAAATATAACCAATACGTTTCTGTAAGGTGTTTAATTGATAACGCTTCGCAAAATAATATAATTACTTCAGCTTGTTGTAAGAAACTACAATTAAATATTATACCACTTTCAAATTCAGTTATAAAGGGTGTAGGTACCTCTTCGCGGCCTATCATAGGTTACGTGGAGATAACAGTTACAGCAAAAAATAAAGCAAACTCTTTTAAAATAACCGCTCTTGTTATTGATTGTATAACAGATAAATTACCATCTCACGTTGTTGACACCTCTGCTGTGCAACATTTGTTCGAGTTACCGCTAGCCGACCCCCTGTGGCACGTGCCCGGGGAGGTTGAATTGCTTCTAGGGGCAAAGCTGTTTCCGTATTTATTACTTCATAATAAAATTCTCTCACCTACCGCGCCATCAGCTGTTGAAACCGTGTTTGGTTATATTCTTATGGGTGAGATACCTTCTAGTTTATCTAATAAAAATGACATTGATTTAAATACCGCTTCATATTTTTCTACCGCGTTAAATATAGATGATTCTCATTGTTTTTTGTCGTTGGACGAATCTTTACATAAATTTTGGAATATCGAAGAAATACCTTCAAAATCTTTTATGAGCCCCGCTGATCGGGAATGTGAACAGCTGTACGTTTCTACTGTGTCACGTGACTCCAGTGGTAGGTACTGTGCTGCGTTACCATTCTGTAAAAATCCAGAATTACTCGGAAATTCATATGCTGTCGCTTATCGACGTTTAATTAATTTGGAGAAAACTAAGCTTCGCGACCCTGCTTTGCGCGCTAGTTATAACGAAATAATCCAAGAGTATATCGATCAAGATTATTTAACTGAAACTGCACCTAGTTCTGTTGATCAGACTATAGGATATTATATACCGCATCACCCTGTCATTAGGAATGATAAACAAACTACTAAAGTGCGCATTGTCCTTGATGCGAGCGCTAAGTCTCATAATGGCGTTTCATTGAATGACTTATTGCACGCAGGGCCTAATTTACAGGCCGACATATTTTTATTACTTTTGAATTTTCGTTTGTTTCCCATTGCTGTCACAGCCGATATAACAAAGATGTATCTACAAATTAAGGTTATTGATAATCATCAAAAATATCAGAAAATATTGTTTCGGTTTAATAATAAGGAACCAGTTCGCGAATTTAGATTTAACAGAGTGGCCTTCGGCCTTAAGTCCAGTCCATTCCTAGCCATGCGCACTGTGCGTCAACTGTCAGAAGATGAAAAACACCGGTTCCCACGCGCATCCATTGTCGCTTCTCAGGAGCTTTATATGGATGACTTGGCTAACTCGACCCCTACTGTGGAGGAAGCCAAGACTCTCTCCGCGGAACTTATCGCCTTATTTAAGGCGGGGGGCTTTGACCTTACTAAGTGGGCAAGTAATTCCACGGAATTACTACAGGTTATTCCACCCTCCAACCGCTCTTCAATTAACTTTTCTGACGGGGAAAATTTAAAGATCCTTGGACTCAAATGGATTCCTTCCGAGGATTGTTTCACCTTTACTACATCTGATTTAGATAAAAGTTGTACTAAACGCTCCATTCTTTCCACTATTGCCCGTCTGTGGGACGTTCTCGGTCTAGTGGCTCCTGTAATCTTATTCGCTAAATTACTCATAAAAGAATTATGGAAATTAAACACAGATTGGGATGAAACTCCACCCAATTCTATCGTACTTCTCTTTCAAAAATTTAAAGAGCAACTGCCTCTACTTTCTTCTTTAAAACTGCCGCGTCATGTAGCCGTTGCTATGGGTTGCGTGACAAATATAGTAGGTTTTGCTGACGCCAGTTTGAACGCGTATGGTTGCGTAATATACTTACATGTCACTGACACAAACGGTAACACACACGTAAATTTGGTGTGTGCTAAATCTAAAGTTGCACCTGTTAAGGTCGTATCTCTGGCTCGTCTAGAGCTTTGCGCCGCTGTTCTTTTGTCTAAATTAATTAAACTAGTTTATGACACTTACCGCTCTCGCACCACTATTAATAAAATATTTGCCTTTTCCGATTCTACAATTACTCTTTCATGGATCCATTCCTCACCTCACAAGTGGAACATTTTTGTTAGTAACCGCGTCGCTAAATGTCAGGAAAATCTTGATCCTGAACATTTTTACCATATCAACGGAAAGGAAAATCCTATAGTGACTGTCTGTCTCGAGGTCTTCTACCTGAACAGTTACTAAACCATAATTTATGGTGGCATGGCCCAGAGTGGCTTCTGCGACCAACTACTGAGTGGCCTATTACTGCATTTGTATCTTCATGCAGCGAACAATTGCCTGAGTTTAACAATAAATCTTTAACATTAGTATATACCGTATCAGAACCTAATTTAATATATAGCCTTTCTCAAAAATTTACATCGTTAAATAAAATATTGTACATAATTGTATACATTTTGAGATTTTTGCATATTATTCCTTCTGACAAACCACATAAGATAATCACTGTCCATGAATTAGTTACCGCTGAAATTTATTTAATTCGCTGTATTCAACAATTTCATTTTTTTGACATTTATACCGAAATTAAAGGTAAAAAACTTCGCTCACAGTTTAAGAAACTCGATCTGTTTATAGACGAGCATAACATAATTAGAATTGGTGGTAGGTTGTCAAACGCGAACCTTCCTTATGAAGCTCAGCATCCCGCGCTTTTACCTAAACATGATAATTTTACACATGTTCTAATAGACTATTATCATCGCATTCATTGTCATGCCGGTGTAAGCCTTCTTAGCTCTCTGTTGCGTCAGAAATATTGGATCCTCTCCTCCAGAGGTGTCATCAGACAAAGGGTACACGCTTGTAACTTCTGTTTCAAAGTTTCTCCTTCTCACCCCAGTCCAAAGATGGCTGATTTACCCGCTTGTCGCGTACAAGAGACTAAAGCGTTCGTTCATACTGGTGTCGATTACGCTGGTCCCATTAAAGTAACCTTATGTCGACGCAGAGGCCAAAGAAGTCAGAAGGCTTACATATGTTTATTCATTTGCTTCGTTACCAAAGCAGTTCATATTGAATTGGTTACCGACGTGTCATCGGACACTTTCATTTCAGCTTTTAAAAGATTCATTTCCCGCAGAGGACCTGTCTCTTATTTATATTCTGACAACGGAACCAATTTCGTTGGAGCCAAGGCTCAATTGCAAGAACTTCTTGCTGACCGCTACCGCATAGAATGGAAAATGATTCCACCCCGCGCCCCCCACTTTGGAGGGCTGTGGGAATCAAATATTAAATCTATTAAAACACATTTGTACCGTGCTATCGGTACTCAACTTCTTACTTATGAGGAGCTTTCGACTGTTCTCACTGAAATTGAGGCAGTTCTAAATTCCAGACCGCTTTGTGTCCTGAATGAGGATCCGTACCCAGAACCGCTTACTCCCGCTCATTTTATAATGGCTTCTCCGTTGACTACGTTGCCGGTCGCGAACGTTCCCGAAACGACGAAATCACTAACTTGCCGCAAAAAATTGCTTGACCAAATGGTTTGTAGTTTTTGGAGAAGATGGCGTATAGAATATTTACATAACTTGCAAGTTAGGCAAAAATGGTTAAATGTCACCGAAAATGTTAAGATTGGTACAGTGGTTCTCATGCATCAAGATGATGTCCCTCCTTTACGTTGGCCAATGGGCATAATCACCGAGATTTTTCCCGGCAGGGATGGGACGACCCGTGTTGCCATGGTGAAGACATGCAGTGGATCTTTCAAAAGACCTGTTGTTAAACTATGTCCTTTACCTTCTCAATAATACCACCGCATAATTAAAATTCTAATTTAGCTGCAGTTCACATACTTTAATCATTTTTTTTTTGTCCGCTTTAATTTAATTTCTTCCTTTTTGAGAATACTACATATTCTCGAAAGCCGGGCAGGATGCTTACGCAAACTAGAAATGTTAAATATTAAATGAATAAAATATTATATTAAATAAATAAAATATTAAATGTTGGTATCATGTATCCAAACGCGTCTCACACATTAAACATAGAATTCATATTGGAACACAGTATTGAGCCAATCCTACTCCTTCTTCCTTTCCAATCCTACCACCATTCCGCAAAGGGTGCTGGACCGCTCCGCCAATGAGAAGCGTTTCCGCCGCAGCGACACACCGCGAAGACAAAGGTCGCCATGATGATTTTCGTCCTGTTCTCTTCAAGCCGCCCACCGCTCAACATCGCTCAAAAAACTAAACCGCTGTACTACCATCATTATAGTTAAAAATAATTCAACGTGTTGGCCGACACAAAGTGATAAAGTGGGACAATATACTTAATCGATTTAATTCAACGAGCGCGAGTGCAAAGATCCTCCAAGAGTGCGTGTCATCATCCACGGACCACGCCGGCAGTAGGTGCACCAACCTACCCTCCAGTGCTCCCAAGTAAGTTACACCTATTCCTCCCACACTTCCATCTGCTCAATTTCTGTGTCGTCCAATATTCGATCCAACGTAACGTACCCAACAAAAATATATTTTCCCGCTAAAATTACACAACGCTTATTGGTCCTTCGTAAAGCCGCTAATGTTTCTTGATCGCAATATATTGCGTATTGGAGGCCAATTGTAGTTTTTCAGCAAATGGTTCCGACAATATGTTTTTGTGACTGTAATGCCTGGATATGGGCGAGCATTTATTATTTTTGCATATCCTCTTGTATGTTAACTGTCAAAATATCAATTTATGCCCATCTGTGGATCCCATTACAGGACTTTCCACAGATATGGGTTTGAGCACTAATTTTTGAGACCTAGGTTTTGAAAAACCATTTTTTTTCTAAATCTAGTTAAAATTTTGTAAAATTACAGTAAATTTTATAATAAAGATATATTTCTTTAATTTCTTACACCACTTACACTTGAATTTGAATTGCATTGTAACTGTTCTAGGAAAAAGAATATGGGACTCCTAAAACTTTACTTTTATTCTCTTATTTATAAAAAATAAAACGATTGCTGGATGTAATATTATATTTATTTTATACAATAATATATATATATGATAAAATTAAAACACAAATGGCATACTTCCCATATATTTTTTTTTCACCGATCCTATTTTAAAACTTTAGACCAAAAAACTATCTCTTCAAAAGCCACTTCAGTGGGTCTCGTATTTCATTGGTTAAAAATACATTCCTGACGTCAGGGACAAAGCATTTTTTGTATACAACAATTTAAACTTACTACGGACCTAGTTTAAATAATGGCACGTTGTAATATTCAATATATCTTGAGTATGAATGTATAAAAAATTAGACTCATAATTGTTACAAAAAACATTGCCTCACAAAAACTAAGATTTTGCAGAATAAATACTTACAACTGTTATAATTTTTACTTTTTCAAGATTTACATAGAACTAGGTATTGATTATAATGAAAAAGAATACATGTTTGGAAGAGAAATATCAAAAACCATGTTATTAAACATAGTGAAAAATTACCATATCTGCTCCATGAAGGCTAAATAGTATGGATACGGCTCATTATTCTAAAATCAAAATGATTTTTTTTTTCGTTTTTATTATTTTTATTTAACTATTCCATTGCTAGCAAAATAAAATTTGTTTGTTTTGCCTGCTTGGAGAGAGAAAAAAAAAATTAACAAAACATACGAAAAAAAAAAATGCCTTAATTTCAATAATATATATGATCCGTGCTTCGGAGGCAAAGCCTTCGGTCCCGATCACTTTCGTTACACAAAACTATGTCAGAAGCCTAGACCTTTTCGGCGGTTTAGAAACTCTCGACTTTTAATAAACTAGTGCGCCTTACCATCAACGATTGCATCACTGCTTACCATCAGGTGGGATCGCAGTCAAGCACTAGTTTATTGCAAGTAAAAAAAAAACCAGGGTTATCGGTTGACCTATACCAACACGAAAAAAAAATCAATAATGATTGAGCGCCTTTTCAACACATAATGCAGCATTTTGTCTAGTACTTCACAACAATATGGATGGTGATAATACCTACCTAATTAAAAAAAATATGGTACTTATTGCTCGTAACAAGTGAAAACTGTATGTCAAAGTCAAATTCAAAATCATTTATTTCAATTAGACCCATACAGGCACTTTTGAACGTCAAACAAAATTTTTAAGATATAAAGTGTCAGTCTGTCGGTCAGTCCTCTTAGTGAAGCTATTCGCTCGTTCCAAAGTGTAGATTCCGATGGAGAAGAACGAGCAAGAAACTGAAGAAAAGAACAAGAATGTAAACTGTATGGGTGGTAATAATACCTACCTACTTAAAATAGTGTGGTATGGCTCGTAACAAGTGAAAACACACATTGCCACATTGCAAGCTTTGCAGTAAGTAACGGTCCGCTTCTTGCAGCCGGCGCATTGGCGCTTAAGTCGGTCTGGCTTTCCGGGCTTAATTAAATCATACTGCGCAGGACTGTGTATACTGATGCTGGGGTGGGTGCATTGGGTGCAGGCGTTCTATGTACTGCCAGCAAATCAGTTACTAACGCCTTCCGGAACTTGCGATGTGACAATGTTTGTTTCTTGTTCAGCAAAATGTACGAGTTCAGCACACTAGCATTCAAAAGCCTTCTAAAAAATTTCTTGTACCACACTCTAGTCCGCCTTCTTTCAATGGGATACATTGCGATCTGCTGGTCTTTGCGATCTACTCCACCCATACAGATATTATAGTCCTGCACGACTGTCGGCTTCAAAGTATCGCCACACCTGGAAGTTGCGACACCATGGTATGTTGAAATAAAAGCCACGCGGTTTTAATCCCTCCACACCATAAGATCAACATCTCCCGAGGTGCAACCGAACATTTGACCGACTGTCATGTCTTTTTTTGTAATACCCCCCAGTTCAGATGGTACGAATTGACGGTTTGTACGGAGCGTTCCCACGCAGTCGAATCCGCGGACCTTAAGTTCTCGCGCTAGTGCGGGAGAATTGTAGAAATTGTCCATCCATATTGTGTGCCCTTTATGCTCAAGACCATTTAAAAGTCTGAGCACGAGAGCTGGTACTATTCCAGAAACTGGATCGTGTACTTCTTGTACTGCCGAGGTGTCATGGCCTGCGTGAACTTCAAAACGCCACAAATAACCAGTTTGGGATTCACATACTTCGTATGTTTTAATCCCAACTGTCGCTGCTTTCTTACGGATGAATTGGTTTATATCAAGCCAACCCTTCTACATGGTCAGACTTTCGTCAAGTGCCACATTTTGAGACAAATTATAGAGCTGTGAAAACTTGACATTAAGATGATCTAATATTGGCTGTACTTTAAAAAGTTTAGCCTGGGATCGTGTCAACGAAGCAGTATCACAATCATTATTATTATTAAAATGAAGGGATTTTGACAGCAGCTGAAACCTGTCAAAGGTCATCTCCGTGGAGAAGCCAGAAGTACTGAAAATATCTTTAGAGGTATTCCAGTACTCCTCTAATCGGCTCTTGACCACCACTCCCATAGCCAGAACGATGGCAAGATACGTGTAAACTTCGATAACATTCGTATCTTGCCAACGAGTAATCCGGCTATTAGGACACATGGCCCCATCCTCCAACATGGTGGTTGTCAGCTGCTGTGCATAAATGTTGGTTTCTCTGACAATCAGTTCTATAATTTCACGATCCCATATGGCAGTAAATGCTTCATATGGATTCGTGAAAGAAACCGTAGGGCCAATATTTTGCGAGAACGGTTCTCGCCTCAAATGAGGTTCAATTTCAGGCATTGAAAACGCTCTCCATTCAAATTTAAATTTGTCGCTCGGCTCCATGGTAATTTGGGAATCAGACATCGGCGAGGCACGCGACGGCGAGGCGGGCGGCGGCAAAGCGGGTGTTGGCTCGAGATCGGATGGACGAGGCGGTTGAGGAGGCCACTCCAACGTAATGTTGACGCAGCCTTCTTCAACAATCTCTTCCTCTTCGTCCATGAACATTCTTGCCACCGCTACCGACTGGGTAACCTCTTCTTCCTAGTCTGATTCCACTTCGCTACCTAAAATGAAAAAAGTTACATGTTGTGGTTTCGATTGAAATATTTACTTCTGTGATTGCTGAAAAATAAAGGCAGATGTCAAAATGCGCTTACCATAATTAATAAGCGCACTTAATTCATCATCGCGGAGGGGTCGTCGGGTATTAGAATAACGACGACCGCGATTTCTGGATTATAAAATGGGTACAACAAAAAAAGAGGAAAGAATCAAGCAAATAGTTACTGGGCAGGTGATGGCGCCATGTCAACATGCGAAAGCATGGGCGGCGGGGTTTCGTGACCGCGAGAAGTCGATGGGGTTGATGGGGCGATCATGTCCAAGGACGACCATAATGTTTCCGATCTGAAAACAAAGCCATGCCATAGATACCTTTATTTTTTGCTGTTTGAACTTAAATATTTAAACTTAAAACATCTGAATATTCACCTTGGGTTTTTGGCCACAGCAGGAGGGAGAACCCTCGCCCTTTTAGGGTGCAATGCCGTTTCTAACGGTTGGCCCTCTGGCAGGTTCTCCAGCATACCACAGAACACTCTAAAATAGTTATTGGTATTAGAGGAAACATACAAAGAAATAAACCAATAAAAAAATTACGAAATTAAAAAAGCGAAAAGCTATAAAATAAATATATAAATATTTGGGTTTTAGTATTAAGAGGTTATTACGGTTCCGAAACCAAAGGCCTGCCACCACGTTGCCCACAGCGCGTTCTCACTCTTCTGCCGTTACGGGTTGCCATGCTACCACGTAAACCGCGTAAACGCATACCACGTCCACCACCACCCCTTGCAAGCTCACTACGGCGCATTCGAGTTTGGTCGTCGTTATTGTTAGTACTATTTCATGCACAACAAAAGCAAACTGTGAGAGCTAAATAAACACTTCCAGGATTAAAAAAAAATTACATTCAAAGTGCTGAGAGCAATCAAGTCATGCAGTAAAAGACAGTTTTAAAACCTGTTCAGATTTTTTTTAAAGGAATGTCACATTTCACCCTCTATTTCGGTAGGGGGTGGACCCACAAAAGGGTGCTCATACTTAAAATTATTCATCAAGGGTCCCGACACCTCATGCAATCATAAAAAGTAGGGGTTGTATAGGAATGAAATGTTCGTAAAAAAATATTTAAGTCCTAGTTTGTGACACTCCAACCAAAAATTTAAAATATGAAATCGAAAATAAATAATTCTACACTTTAACAAAAAGTATCTATAAAAAAATAGTATATAAATTTTAATAGCCATATCCATATTATCCAACCGGCGGCCATTTTGTAAATCAAAATTTCTATCTGTGAAGAGTCCCAAAATAGGACTTTTGAGCGTCTTCATGTCTTTGAGCTCGGAAATTTCACATTTTCGACTTAAGTACACGTATTTTGTAATTATAAGATTGAAGTTCAATATAATTGTGACCTAATTAATTACGCAGATACGTTATAGATTTAATAATTTTTCGATCAAATATGACAAAACGAAATCCACGTACAAATTATAAAAGTTACTTGGACGTTGGTTCTAAGGCTGGTTTTGACTTCAAAAGTAAAGAATATTATCAATATTAGTAAATAAAATGAAATATTACTTACTGTTCCATGGTTATATCACGTAATACAATTTAAATCACAATCAATAATTTGCGGCAATCGCTGACTGAACTGGTCACAGATTATCACAACAAATTTCAACTTTTTTTGTACTATAAACGTGCTAACTTAGATGTTAGAGGGAGAGTCAGTTCATTCTAATACGATTTTTCATGTGTGCGAAAGAGTAAGAACTACGTAGACGTTAAAATATGCTCAAAACCAAACGAGGTAAACGCAGCTGAGGCGGGTCCTGTGACAGGACGTTCCACAGACGCGCCAAAATTACCGTGTCCTTTAATGGGACGCGTTAACAGACGAGAGGATATATCGAGGGTATAGTACTAAAACCCAATAAGTGTGAAATTGTTACTTTCGAGATAATCAATGTTAAAGGTTTAAAGACAAAAATACATATTTATTTGAAATAAAAATATTAAAATGAATATTTTTCTTAAAAGCGTATACATTAAATTAATATAAAAACATATTTTTAAGTTTATAAAGTGTTTAATTTTTTTATAAAAAAAATATAAGTTATACATGGTACCGACTTATTGGGTTTTACCTCAAAAGAAATAAGTCATTTATTATTTATACTTTTATTAGTTTATTTGGAAAAATAAAAAACATGATTAATTTACTCCTCGTCACTCTCAAAAGCTGGTTGTTGGTTGTATGTCTTCATATCACGTACCCACGCATGAAGTTCCTCAGGTATAATGAGATTTTCGCACATTTTCATTAGATCTTTCTTTTTGGCAAGACTTATCGGTATCTGAGTGGTAACTAATTGCTCTATTTCCGAATTAACTGAAGGCGGGTTTGAATTTCTTTTAGCTCTAGTTTTAGGTGTATTAATAGTGATTTAAGTAATATCAATGCTTCTAAAATTCTCAGACATATCATAATTAAAATAAATTTTTTGGTCTCCTTTAATTTATTTATTTTATTAGGATCTCCAACAGACAATACACATTATGGCGCATCCACACATGCCGCCGGCTTATGCCGCCGGGTTTGCCGCCGGCTTTCAGACCGCCTTGCCGCTGAATTTGCCGCCGGCTTTACCGGCGGCCTGCAGATGCGGTTGCAATTTTCGCAGTAGTGTTGTGACTTTCGTCGAAATTGGTCGTGTACGTAGAATTGGAAGATGTTGGACTATGATATAGTTGCATGTATCGCAAGTGTAGTGTTGTATGTCATTATTCATAAAAAGAACCGCAAAATCAAACGAAGATATTGGGTCAGACCAAGTCTTCGAAATAGGCCTAATGTGTCCCCGATACTTGAAGATTTTAGAAAGGATGACATAAACCGAAGAAATATTCGTTCGAAATTTAACACTTTTCTAAGGATCTCTAGTGAAGAATTTGAAATATTACTGAATTTAACTGGACCCATGATATCAAAAACTGACACCCGCTGGAGAAATGCTGTGTCAGCTTCCGATCGACTAGCAATTACTTTGAGATACCTGGCTACAGGAGACTCTTATTTTTCACTCGGTACACTGTTTAAAGTGTCTCCACAAGTTATTTCTTTAATAATTCCAGATGTTTGTCAAACTTTGGTGTCTACATTATCCAATTATTTAAGGGTAAGTACAAAATATCCGTAACACATTAGGTATTTAGAAACTGAACACCTACATTAGAAAACAAAACAGACCACATACATTCACACAGTTACGGCATGTACAAGACACAATTATAATATCTGATTTTATACTGTACCTGGAACTTCACACACATTTTACATACATGTAACTAGAACTAAACACACAAATATCACAAACAATTTTATTTTACAGATGCCGAATACACAGGGAGAATGGCTATCAGTGGCTCGAAGTTTCATGCAGAAATGGAATGTACCTAATTGCGTAGGTGCCCTCGATGGGAAACATATACGTATACTATGTCCAACTAATAGCGGTTCTGAGTTTTTTAATTATAAGTCATATTTCAGTATTGTTTTGCTAGCTTTAATCGATGCCAATTATAACTTTTTATACGTAGACATTGGATGTCAGGGCAGAATATCTGATGGTGGAGTTCTACGAAATTCAACTTTTTTTGATATGATACGAGATGGAACTTTAAGTCTGCCACAAGCGATTCCATTACAAGGTAGAAATACACCTGTACCTTTTTATTTCATCGGTGACGATGCTTTCCCCATCTCACAGAATATAATAAAACCATTTTCTGGATATCATGCAAAAGGATCACCTGAGAGGGTTTTTAATTATAGAATTAGTCGCGGGCGCATGGTTGTAGAAGACGCGTTTGGCATTTTATCTAATAAATTCAGAATTTTGCATTCACGCATTGGTTTACAAAATGAGAAAGCAAAAATTGTCGTGATGGCTTGTGTGCATCTGCATAATTTTATGAAGAGAAATGAAAGAACTACTGATGGAGTTTTGAACGAAATACAACAAAATATACCGCAGATCGCTCTAAATGTAGAACCAAGTGTAATTAGAAATGAGCTAAAATGTTATTTTCTATCGGAACAAGGTCAGCTTCCTTGGCAATATCAAATATAATGTTTGAAAGAAATAAAATATGATTATTCAAATAATTGTTTTATTTAGGAATCAGAAATATGTATCTATAATTTTAAGCTTTTATTGAAATAAAATAATTTAACCAAAAATATAAACATTTATTTTAGTTTTAAGTAAAGGCATTACGTTTTTCATCATTTTAATATGTAACCTTATTTTAATCTATTACACTATTTTCGGTTAAATTATTTTCCAAGACTTGTAACAGACTGTCACTTGTATTGACATCTGGGCTATTTTGCATTTCATAGTCTGATTGAACAGAGCGCGAAGTTGAGGGCGACGGTGACATTGCTGACGTTGTAGGTCGGCCTGTGAAGTATCCTGGAAGAACATTTTGATAACGAAGAGGCTGAGTAGTATTATTGGTATCAAAATTCATCGAACCCATTCTCATTTCTGCTTCATAGACAATATTCTGGATTTGATGTTGTACTGTACACATCGTGTAATGATCCATCTTCCTCAACTTGCTACTTATATAGTCTGCAAATATAGCAGCATCATCGCGTTGCCTTGCATTAGACGTGATCTCCCTCAGTAATTGCAAAGCTTCATCAACTTCAGGTTCTCTCTCTATATTTCGCTTTCGTGAAGTCCTTGTCGAAAGAAGCGTAGTCTGGGAAGTGATATTATCTTGTGAAGACTGAAAATAAAAAAGAAATCTTATAAATAATTGCAAACAAGCTTCAATATTATATTTTGAATATATCTTATCAGTATGTAAATATTAAATAAAAACCAAGCTTATAAACATTACATGTATGTATACAGTCACCACTGATGACGCCTATACACTCTGCACGAGCGCTTATTCCCTAATACTTCGCTTTCGGTAAGTGTTATGCCGACTACATAAGGTCAAAAACGAGAGTATGCTCGCCCGCGCTTCGTGGTATTATGTATTGTTACCGGGTTGTAGGTAGTAGGTATCTAAAATATTAATACGCGAAGCAAAATCTTTGTACCCCTATTAACGAAAATATTACATAATGAAATATGTATTTTAAATTAATTATGGTCGACCAACTAGTCTACTTAATTATAAGAATTTGTTGGGTACTTACACTAGGTGTGAGGCTGTTCAGAGTCGGTACCGGTGCATTCTTGTCATTAAGAAATGATAACGCCTTATAAGCAAACCATTTCGGCAATTGAACATCATCCCGTCCAGATCCACTCCTTTTAGATTCTTCATATTTGCGTTTTTCTCGAAAATAATGGCTGGATAAATTCTTCAGTTTTCTCTCGATTTCTGATGATGCTATGTTGAACACAGAAGCAATATCCCTAACAGCATCATTTCTTTTGTTGCGATTCTTGAAATCCATATGCCTTGGGTTCCACAATAGTTCATTTTCTTGATACTTTTCTATTAATAAAAGTACTGCACTATCATCCCAGTTAAATTCTGTCATTTCGTTATTTAAATGAATACGACAACACTACCACTCCGTATCGAAGCCGCAAGCAAACTGCCGCCGGCACCAAAAGCCGCGCGTGCCGCAGGTAAAAGATGCATGTGCCGGCGGCATGGCCGGCGGCCTGGCCGCCGGGTTGGCCGCCGGCCGTGCCGCCGGGCATGTGTGGATGCGCCATATCATGCGCAATAATAAAATAAAATACAATAGTTTTGTGCTCCTCCAATTATAGGCGACCACATCATGCAAAAAATACTAACATTATAATATTATTGATTATTTAAAATAAAATTGAAAATAAAAATAAAACTTAAATTAAATTATTATTAAAACAGAATAAAGATTCGAATGAAATGGAACACTAGAAATCAAATTAACACATAAACATTTTGGTATGAATTAGAATTTTAGAACAAAAATACGCAAAAGAAACTATATAAACGTAAATAAAATAAAAATAAAAACCAATATAAAACCAAACACAAAGAAAAGCATGAAAAAATACAAAACAATAAGTTACTTCAACACCTATGTAACAGTGAGCTGTGCGTGAATTAGGGTTTTGTATTTTACCAATTTATTGGAAAAGATATCTATGTCTGGCGAAGACTTAGCCATGGCATTATACCCCTCAATCATCCTGGCAAGTGGGGCATGCTTACCCAAATTAGTCCCAAATTAGTTCTGCATTGTGGAGGTTTAAATAAAGGACGAGGGTAACGAGGGATTCTAGAAGGAACATTTATAGAAACCTTACCAAGAATATCCGGGCAGTTTAATTCGCCTAAATTTCAAATCTGTAAGTTTAAAATATTTAAGCCCGTCGTTATATGACCTAGAACTTCGCAGTTTAGATCGAAAAGCTAAATGGCGAACCAGTCTTTTTTTGAACTCTTTCGATCCAAGTGACATGAACATGATACGTAGGGTTCCAAACTGTACTACAGTATTCTAATTGCATTATACAGTAGTAATATGGTAGATGTTTTTTTAAACTCTTTTGATGTCCGCAATACAAAACCAAGAGCACGGTATGCTGAGTTCACTAACTTGTCTATATGATCTATAAAATTAATTTTCCTGTCTAAATGAATTCATAAATCTCTGACTACCGTAACTTCAGTCAATTTATTACCTACAATGTTGTACGAGGATTGAATTTTGTTGTGCTTTCTAGTAAATTTAATATGGTAGCACTTAAAACAGTTTTAATACATTTTGTTATTAATACACCATTGATTTAAGCTGTCTATATCTGCCTGTAGCAGAGAAATGTCAGTTTCATCGGAGATTATGCGCGCTAGTTTTAAATCGTCTTACTAACTAGCTTCGAAAAAGTTTTGCGATTGATGGGAAGGACGATCATAAATTCCAATACTGGATGAAATGTATCGATTTCCCTTACAGGATCATGACAGTTGTTTATTTGTATTTGGTCAGTATCAGAGATCACTAGATCCAACTTCTTATTCTGGAAGTTTTTAATCCAATTGAACTGTTTTAAGTTGTTTAAAGCCATAAAATCAAGTAATAACAGTCACTCCAAAACAGCGATTAGCTGTCACATTGAAATTTCTTGCCACCGGAAACCCATATCAAAACCTTAAGTTCAGTTCTTTAATATCAGAACCACTTTTACCTCGTCTGATACCTGAAACATGTTGGGCGATGTACAGATGTCTAAAACATTATATTCAGTGGTGATCATGTTCACGGGTCGTCCATCCGTTTCGAAACGTAAATACAATTTCTTCTTGCCCAAACATGATATCCTTTTTTGAGTTTCTTGGACAGTAAACGTTTTGGGTTGCCTTTTCTATTCACTCTTAGTGTTCCCGTTGAATGTGTCTTAACTAGGAGTTTTGGGATAATTCTATGGAATTTAGTAGAAATCCATGTAGAGGGAATGACCCTTTAAAAAAAGACCATACGGTCTCATGAGTCTCAAGACGGTCTTTATACTTTCTTTCCCTTTTCTGTGGTGTCAGCTACTTTACCAGAATACATTAACGTATTTAGGACATAAGCACTCCATGTTTCTTGTTAGTTTCTTGTTACAAAATCCATAAAAGCACTAACTTTTTCTAGTCCTTTCACGTCTGGAGAAGCAACGTTTCATTTTAATATCTGTTCATATTGACGTCCAGATAGTACCGACACAAAAATCGGATGGTAATATAACGGATCTGACATTGTAAACAGTTTACGTTTTTGTGGAGTAGCAACAAGACCGCTTGGTAATCACAAACCCAAAAACTTTAGTAACTCTTCTCGGTCAATATCTTTGTATATGTAAGACCGACTGTTTTTCTTTTACATAAATCGAGTCCGTAGGCGTTGGTGCATTCCATTATGTAACAAACAATTTCAGGCGGAAATACTCGATAAAAAATATCAACTGTTGTTGTAGTTTCATCAACGGGAAACCGGACACCTACAGAATTATCATCAAAATTGAAATCAGGTATGGGTGTGATAGTAATACCGTGTGAATCCAATACACAAACTGCGAAAAACAGATTTTGTGAAAACGAGCAAAAACACTCTTTTGTGTTTTCAGAGGATTACGATTATGTTTATTAAGATATATTTAAATGTTTGATATCAATAAAAAGGTAATTTTATAAGATTTTGAGCCCCCTTATTAAAATACATTTTATGGTTAATATATTGATTTACCATAGATAACTTGTATTGCCACAATGAAAGTGAAAAAACAGATTGTTATGGTAATACACTAAACATTAGAGTTACTGTAATGTCGAGCCTGGAAGTCTATTGTTCTGCAAAGTCTTGATATTTTACACTTTCTATTACCTTTATGTCAAGTTTGGTGAACAGGTACAGTCAGAGAGTTAATTTAAAGTCAATGGTTTAAATAAAATATATTATTTGTTCTATTACTTATATGTAACCTTTTTTAATCTAATCATATTATGGAAATCACAGTAAGAATAATCATCAGTTTTGTTGCAAAATGTTAAACAGCATAGTTTTAAAATAAAAATAATTCTTCTTGTAAAATAACTTCATCAATCTAAATAGTATAATCACTACTATTAGTGAATCAAATCAAATCACGTCAAAATGGAATAGTAGTCTATCATCTGTTCGTCAGTGAAGCTAGGTGCTCGTTCCAAATTGTAGATTCGAATGGAGAAGAACGAGCAAGAAACTATATCGTTACTGTTTTTAAAAAATATTATTTGTTCTTCAATTCACTAATAATATTTTTTCATAAATTATTGTACCCCTATGTGAGAAAAATTCAGAGACAAGTTGTTAATAAAGGAAGAAATCATTTAATCCTTTGTAATTTCGAACATGGCGCTCACATATGCGTACTCACAATTAAAGAATGATGAAAGACCTAAAGACGCTAGTAGCCAAAAAAATCAAGAACTAGGAAGCACTTCATGCAGGACTACTGATAATCATTTAATTTTCGTCGAAAGCAAAAAATATGGTAAAATTTTATTGAAAGATGGCTACCGGTACCGCATTAATAGAAAAAATAAATGTGGCCCTTCAATATGGTACTGCACTAAAAAAATTGTAAAGCTTCCTTAACTTTAGATGAAAAGGAAGCAAACATTCTAAGGATTGGAGCAACTGATCATGTTTGTTTGCCAGATTACAAGAGAGAATTTGAAAAAAAGTTTAATGAATGTAAAAATGACGTACGGACAGACTTGAAACCTATACCTATTATGTATGCTATGTCCATGTCGAGTTTAAAAGATAATAATGATTACGTTGACCAAGTTCGTAGCTTCAAAAGTTTGAAAAATGCACTCTACCGTTCAAGAAATAAGTTTTTAAATCTTAATAAGACAACATTCCAGAAATTAGAGGATGTCAAAATTTCACCAGTGCTTCCAAAAGATTTCGTGGATGTAGAAAGTGATGGGGTAAATAAAATTTTAATATTCATGTTAAATGAGTGCAAAAATGCATTGCAATCCATGGATCTGTTCTTTGTTGATGGAACTTTTTTTTCGGTTGCCCGACCATTCTATCAATTATATACTATACATTGGTAGTACCGCACCCAAAATCTTAATAGTGCCGATCATTTTTGTGCTGTTACCTGACAAATGCCAATCGACCTATGTGCATATGTTTAAAATGATAAAAAATAACATTCCAGAATTTAATAATGATTTAGTATAAAACATACGTGTTATACCTAGTTGAATACAATGATATAACCTAAATGAACAACGATAATTTAAAGAATTTTTTACCGTTAAATAATTTAAATGATTAAAAGATAATCACTTCAATCAAATCTTACAGTTGATAGGCGATTAAGACAATTAAATAAATCAATTTTGTCAGTTGTAAAATCTTCTACTATTTTATTTATACGTGTATCAATAGCCATGAATTTTTTTTCTTAGGTTCTGGTTGTCATCGTTGTAGACATTAACTTGTTCTATCTTAAACCTAGCTTCTTTAGCCTCATCTCTAAGTGTGCTAATGAGAGTATATAGCGGAGGTCTCTTACTAAGCTTTTTATTTAGCCTGTTATGCCACCCCTCTACTGGATTTGTGGTTATGTGGCGTTCGTTGTAACAACAAAACAAATCAATATTTTTGTTAATCCACTGCGACTTTACGTACTCGTTAAATGACTTAGTTTTTATTATTATACTTTATTGCACACACATACATTTATAAAAATACAATAAAAAAAAAAATATGTACAAAGGCGAGCTTAACCCAGAGTTGGGTTCTCTAACAGCAAACCTTAGAGCGATAGAGAGATTGGATATGGAAGGGTAAAGTCATAAGTGCGCAACAACACATTACTGAGAAAATATAAACACTATAACAATATATAAAGACAATAAATATATATAATATAATAAAGCTACAATATATAAACATAATACATAAAAATACAATATATACATATATAAATACATACATATATAGTCATGTTGACAGTAAATGTTCCCTGGTTCGTTCCTTGAAAACATCTAACGATGAGCTCTCGCGTATAGTGTGAGGGAGAGAATTCCAAAGCCTCCCAGCACGAACAGTGAAGGATCCATCATAACGGCTCGAAGTATGAGGAGGGACACGAAGAAGAAGAGATGAAGAGGAGCGACAGGGTTTGCCTCTAGGAACGAGGAATTCAAAGCGTTCCCGAAGATAGCTTGGTGAGTAGGGATTGTGGAGAAGAGAGTAGAGCTTCATTGCCTTCCGGTGAACTTTCCAATAATAACACCCATGCTTTTGGGATGAAATTTTCGGGAAGATGTGCTGTGGCTGCACACATGGTAATATATTTTTTTCCACCGGCAACATTTACTATTCTGGTCTCTTTTCCTCTTTTCCACAACGCCTTATGGAAGTGGAAAAAACATCCGCTTGTCTTGCTTCAGTTTCAATGGGGAAATATGCATTTGCTCCTGAATTTCCACCAATTTCTTCTTCGCTGGATGGCTACGATGAACATATTCGATAACGGCTTTCACCCTATCCATCGTATCAGACAAGGCGTCCAAGCTACCTTGCACCACCACCAAGAACCAGGTAATTTGAGTACATTTGTAACACTTGTTTTCCAATCGTAAAATTGAAAGTCAGTACCAAGTCTGAAAACTGTACCATATTTTTTGAAAATATCAAAATAGATCTCGGTTTGTATAATCACTTTCAACGGCCGTATCTCTCTTTCGATATTTCCAAATATGCGATCGGGAGGCAAAAAAGAATGCCCAACTTTAGGAAATATAACCGTTACTTTTTTAACATGTGTCGGAGCTTTCGTTTTTAACCAATATGCCAACATTCTCACAACAATAGAATTTTTATTTTGCCCCCCACATCCGTCACAGAATAATTTAATATGATCAATACTGTCATCAAAATTGGTATTTAACAGTCGATGATATAAAGCAGAAGCAATCTGGTTGGATCCTTTTAAAGCCTCTGTTTCGAGCCATGTACTATATATATAAATGTATTTGCCCTTGGCCCTTGACAGATTGTTAGATTATATGCATATAGTTGTCGGCTAAAATATGCGCTTTGGTCTGGCACTTTTGGTAAAACCAGATTTTTTTGTCAGTCAAAGGATAATATTACTTCGTTTTCATGTTGTGTCTTAAGGCTGGTATAAAAAGATTTAGCTTTTAACTTATGAATACGGAGTTGCGCTATTAACATTTGTTTTTTGGCTAAGTCATTCTCATTCTTAATATTATCTTTTAACTGAATGCACTTGGAGCAAGAGTCAGTAGCTGGTGTTTTAAAACTCAAATTAAAGTATTTATTAAATATTTTTGGAAAAATTCGTATTTCCCTGTTACATTTTGTGGGTTATTGTTGTACAAATCATGTATTTTTTTAATATTAAGGTCACTGCTTAAATATTGTACAGTAGACCTACCTCTCGCATAATGTGATTCTATGGATTTAAGACCCTTTATATATGACTTAACTGATTCTGTACGACCTGAATACTGTTGAGATCTTCTATCACCGCCTCTTCTTTCTTTCGGCAATTCCATTGTGGTTAAATGTCTCTTACAAATTCTTTGTATTCTATCTTTCGAAATTCCTAGAACTGAGGTCATTGCTTTTTGGCATACTCTCTTTAATTTAATATAGCGTTTACCACCAGCAATTGCTTACATACTTTGGTATAAAATAACATACTGTCTGAGCTTTTTTCTTACCTCCTTTTTTTGGAGTTTGTGCAGTACAATATTTTAGTAAAAATGTATCTTGAGAAACTTTGTTTGATGATGCATAAAAATGTCTGTAAAACTTACTATAGTCTTGAACTGTTAACTCGTTACATTTATAACTCTGTTTCGAATTTGTATGCATACATTGTGGTATATTTGGTGGCCCCTTAGGCATATGTCTCCAAAATAGAAAACAATAATTTAACTTCTAGTTCATCATAATAATAGATACACTTCGTAAACAGTTATTAAACAATAATAGCTATTTGTAATGCTAAATAGATATCGAAATAGAATATTTTAAACCATAATAACGAAATATTAATTTGTTTTATTATTATTGTTACTGAATAAACATTATTATTATTATTACTTAGGTATTTTATTAACATAACAAAAACTTTCAAAAAACGTTCCGGGATTTATGTAGGTAAGTAAACGAATAAGAATTATACATACGTACCTTTTCGATTTTTCAACTTCCCTCTTCCATGTACATTTATCGGAAATTTTTTTACGCCCTCTTCTACTAGGTGCTATAATAATTTGGTTTACTTGAAATTCCATGTTTACAACAACAAAACATTCAATACAATAGCAAGAGCAATAATGTAACAAGCTGTGGTAACAAGTCCGTACGCGCCAACAACATTTAGCGTACTAGTTGACAAGATGGCGGCGTTTGCAAAAGTCATTTTATTTCATAGCGCTGTTTGCAAGTGAATGCTAACTTAGAGAGTTTTGAAAGTGAACTGTCAATCGACATAGCGATATTTGCAAGAGTATAACGTTTTTGTTCTCTAATTATTGGGATTATAGCGAGTTTTGAAGCAGTATGTAACAAGTATTCCAAAACATCTTAAAATTCAGAAACAACGGTCAACTTTGGACAATAATTTATAATTTTTAACATAGCGTGATTTGCTAGTGGACTACTCAAATTTAAGGTATGTGCGTAGCAAGGCAAAGATCGCCAGTCTCTTAGCCGCACGGCACTTAAAATATTCGCCGCATTGTCACTGACTATTACATTGACGAATTGTGATATGTTCCACTTCTGGAACTTCGCCTCCAAAAAGTCTTTTAGGTTTGCACTGGTGTGTCTCTGTCTACTTATTCGTGGTGAAGTAGGTCTGCTTCGGCGGAAGTGGCGTAGCTTCGTGTGACGTCGAGCGACTTCGTTGACATTCGTTTCGTTCAGTAGTTCGATCAGCACCGCCGCCATCTTTTCTTGATTGTCCGTATGTGTATGTTCTTGAAGTTGAAAGCGTTGCATGCTTCGTTGAAATCATTACAGTGAAAAAACTACCGTTTACCGCTATGTGGGCACTGGTCTAACATGTGGCTTCGATCGCCGCAGCTAAAACATCTTGGTTGAAATGGCTTATAGTGATTGCTGTGACTCACCGCTTGCTGCTTACTAGGCGTACTTAACGTTCTCACCTTCATTTTTTCTTTCAGCATCTTGTAAATTTTTAACTTGTCCTTCAAGTCGGAATATGTTGTAACACTGTAAAGCATAATCTAATTACTCTCTAGGTCAGGTATACCGTCTACGATGTAGCGGATGGCAATATAGTCAGAAAGAAAGAAAAACCATTTATTTCACACACAAATGACGCAAGAAACAAACACACACGAATATAGCTAAATAGGGACAAAACAAACAATGAACATAAGAAAAAAAAAGCTCTGCATTTGCGTCACTCATGCGTGAAAAAGGGCAGCGCTCAGCATAAATGCTGTGTCTCGCGCACGCAGGCACGAAACAACAGCGCTGGTTTTCAGCGCTGACCCTCCACGCGTCCTTGCCTCGGAACTATAAAATACTGACGCCGTTTCGGCATCAGGTACAGAATTAATAAATGTTAAAAAGCAAAAAGTAAACTAAACAAAAAAAACAATGAATATTAAAACATGCCACAGACAAAACATAGACAAAAATTAATGTAAAATAAAAAGTTAAGTCTCGAACCATAGACAGCTCGGCAAGTGTAATGTGTCAAAGATGTAGGTTAACCGGCCAATTGCACGAGAGATATATTGTTATGCAATTATGATACCGGAAATTGTATCGAGTGATGTAATAAGTGTATTGTGTTATAATGTTGTGCGTGGATATGTTTTTTGTATGAATCATAAGTATTAGTGTAGTGTGGGACGTTAAACGTTGTTAAATTTTGCCATAATATTTTGGGATCTTTACTTAGCTCATTGATATTTTTTTTAAGTAAGCGGACTTTTCCCTCACTAGTGCGGCTGCTGCCTCATGCTTAAGATTCAGATAGTACTACTTGTGATGTGGGAGCCTTGTTTCGCGACCTCTCTGTCTAGCCTCATCTCGAAGCTTGAATATTAGGCGAACATTGTCGGTAATCCACGGAGTAGGCCGCTTATAATAGGTATTTCTCTTCATAGGAGCATGGAGATCGAAAAGTTGAGTTATATAGGTATTAAATATTTGAACCATAGCATCAACATCATCCAAGTCTCCTATATCAGACCATGGAATCGCCTCAGGTCTTCCTTGAAGTAATCTGGCAAGATGTCAGCGAGAGGACGAAACATGACGATCCTTGGCTTACACTTTGGCTTCCTGAAAACTCTTTCACAAGTGATAAAGGCATGATGACCGAGCTCACTGATATGGTTCACTTCGAGATTTCGTGTGAGAGCATCGGTGCATATTATATCGATCAGTGAGCAACTTTCATTCACAAAATATGTGCTTTTGACTTTTATTTAAATTTAAAATAGGGAGTCGCTTTGCGAATGACTAAGCCGAAACAGACGTCAACTGTCAACTGACTCAAGTCAGGCATTTACCGCGTTTTCCTAATCCCTTCATCGTGTATAAATACTCTAATAAGGACTCACTGGGTTTTTTCATACGTACACTCATTAATTCATGCAGTTTTTGGATCGACCTTGTCAGGAATATCTTTTTAAAATGGCCGTCTTCAGCTCCTCCGATGTCTTAAACGTTTTTTCAGCCTAGAACCAGAGCGCTGCTGTACCCGTAAGCGAGCGCCTGGCGACGAGTAAATCCGGCGCGGCGTGCTGCGTGGCGTCTTCGTCGGTATGTATCCGCAGCACTAATCCTTGATCCCGGACGAGCCCCCAAAACTGTGGGGATCAAGGGTTCGCAGGATATCAGAAATACTGTTTTTTGTAGGAGAAATCGTATATTTGCCAATTCATCGTGGTTAAACAAGAAATTGTGTTCGTCCTCTCATTCGTCCAATCACTACCTTTTTCCGGAAATCTCTCTATCTCACTCACTCATTCATTCCCTTTTACTTCCATACATTCGTTCAGAAACAGGCATCAACTTACACACATCTCACTCGTTCGGAAACATTCAAATCCCACAAAAGGAACGGGGGTTTTTTAGTCAGTAAGAGTCTGACACTCTCTGTCGGCTTACCCTGGGCGGGAGAAGTCATTTAATGATTTTCTCCTGACAAAAAAAAAGGTGCACAAATTGATTAGGTTGTAAATTACTTTTTTTCTTTGCATAAAAAACTACTACAAGTTCAATTATTGATTATACTTGACACTAGATTTAACAGTTGATTGTAATGTTTTCTGCTAGTTGTAGGCAAGTAGAACAAACATCTTGCCGAACAGCACCTTAAAAGAAGTGTTAAACACACACACACACAAGACACCGTTAATAAATATGGCAAGGCAAGGCAAGGATTGTTCATTATACTGGGTGGCGCAAAAGTAAAGACCCTATTTGGTTCAGCTATAACATTTTTCTAAATTAGAAAACTAGATTTAGGTTTTTTTAAATGTATATTTGTGCCATTAAATTTCGTACCATTAGGATTTAAAGATGATGTCTTTTAAATGGTGACCTCCACAGTTGATACACATTTGAGCCCTATTTATGACATTTTGCATAACTTGCCGTAACACTTCCTGCGATATGTTCGTTATTTCTTGACGAACGTTTTCTTTTAGAGCTGCGAGAGTCTATGGCTTGTTCACATACACCCAAGATTTCCAAAAACCGACTTGCGGGTTCTAGTGATCAGTCCAGGGGAAAAGAAAAGAAAAGAGATAGATAAGAATATTATAAAACTAAAATATAATTAAATAGTGATATGTTAAATATAAATTATTTTTTAAGATTTAGTTATTTCGTGTTCAATAGTATATTTTTTAATATTAGTAAGTATACATACACTACCATCCAAAAGTTTGGAAGCAACAAGATAAAATCAATAATTTTTTTTATTGATACAGAATTAAAAAAATAGACAAAACACTTCTACAACAATGAAATTAAATAAGTAATATAAAAATTAAATTAAATTTTAGCTTCATCGAAGTGTCCACCCCTCTCTTTAATTACCTTCTCGCATATTCTAGGCATCCTACTAATTAATTTCATAAAATACTGTTCACCTAACTTCTTCCATTCGCTCTGCTATTAGTTGCCACAAATGTTCTGAGCTCGTAGGAGATTGATTTTTTACCCTTCTATCTAGTTCATCCTAAACAAGTTCAATGGGAGAAAGGTCAGGTGATTGAGACGGCCACTGCATGATTTTCACATCTTTTTTCTTCCTTAAAAAGTTCTGGCACAGTTTGGACGAATGTTTCGGGTCGTTATCTTGCTGAAAAACGAACCCAGGACCAATAAGATTCAGTGCACTGGGTATGGCGAAATCCTTAAGAATTTTCAAATAGCGTTCCTTGTTTAGTTTTTCGGTTATCCTCACAAGTCTTCCGAGTTTATTGTTGCCGAAACACCCCCAAACCATGACATTACCACCACCATGTTTGATAGTAGGCACTGTACAAGCTTCTGAAGCTCTCTCTCCTTTAGATCGGCGCACAAAAACACGTCTATTGGACCCGAAAATCTGAAACTTCGATTCGTCACTCTAAAGAACTTTTTTCCATTGGTTTATTGTCCAGTTTTTATGTTCCTTTGCCCATTCTTGTCTGTTTTTCTTATGCCGAATTGTTAGTTTTGGTTTTTTAACTGCAACACAACCTCTTAGCCCCGCAGACAGTAGTCGTCTTTTAAATGTTGTTATTGACACGGGTGTTCCTCGCGTTTCATTCAGAGATGCGGTAATTTGTGGTGCAGTTAAGCGACGATTCCGTTTAGAAAGAACTCTGATGAAGTTATCCTCTTAACTTGTAGTGGATTTGAGCCTACCAGACCTTTTTCTATCTTAATTTTTGCCAGTTTCTTTTTTTCTAGCGAGGGTGTAGTGGACACCTTTACAAGAAATTCCGAGTTTTTTTTTTGCGATTTGGCGTTCACTGTAGCCTTCCACACGCAGAGTACAAATAGCGGTTCACTGTTCAAGTGTGATTTGCTTGCGTTTTGCCATTTTCAATAAAAAAAGACGGGCAAGGAAGTAGTCGAAATCTTTTGAATACAGACGATGTTAATATCACAACCTTCGCGTTCTAATGCTCAAGTGTGACTAAATAAGGTCCAAAAAAGATAAAACTACAGAATATTTTCAATAAAACCGCATCAATGCATGAAAGAAAGTCCCCGGCGGATGAAGTAATAAAACACGTGTTTCGTCAAAATCCAGGAATTTGTTAAAACTCAAGGAATATGCACTAGTAATCCTTTTGTTTTGTGTTAAAAAATCACAAAAGGTCATAAAACTTTATTTTATTGCTATTATTTACCGCAGGGAGTCGGCAATCTTTTGTTTTGTTTGAAATCAGGTGTGCTTCCAAACTTTTGGACTTTATATTGTGTCATAATTAAAGTGGAGTACTTGCAAAATAATACACCATAAAATCGCAACAACAATCTCGGAAGTTGCGGGTGAGCAGGGTGTCGCATTGGTTACCTACATACTGCTGCACAGTTAAACGTTTATTTGCACCATAACTACGCGCACCATCACTACGATGGTATTGAGTTACTATTGATGGAGAAACCAGAATTTTGCGTGACGTGAACCTGAACAAATGCTATGATAATCGGCGATCAACTCTCGCAACAAAACTCGAGCGGTGACGGTGAGTCTTTTATTTATTCAATAAATATAATTATGTTAAATAATAGTGAGGAAAATTTATAGAAAAAATATTTCAATATGTAATTGGAGATATAAAATTGTAAATTAGTGATAGTGGTAATAAATTACACAAAAAGTAAACATTAAATAAAAGACAGGTCAATATTTATTTCCGCGCTATTGATTCGAGAAGTTAGCACAAACTCTTAGAGCTTTCTTCTGAAAGTACCTATACTTTGCAAATTCCTAATAGGCGGGGGGATATTGTTCCAGAACTTTGACGCCGCATATCTGAAACTACCTCTAAACGCAGCGGTTTTATGCTGCGGTATAGCCAGCTGCTGTGCACAACGCCTACCCTCGGCGATGTGCTTTCACCCACGAGAGCTTCGAGTAGAGGTATAACGGGCATTTACTTCTTATGACCAAAGAGGAGACAGGCTAGATAAAGCTTACGACGTGACTTCATTTTTAACAGATTGTGTTTGTTTAAATAAGGTGTAATGTGACCTCTTCTTGGTGGTATTTTGAAGCAAAAACGCGCACAAGCATTCTGAACTCTCTGTATCACTCGTTTGGTTCGCGATAGGTGTCTAGGGCCAATAACCGTGTCGGCGTAATTCAATTTCGATATATACTTTCAGACGGTAAAAGCAACTTCTGACGCAATTTGAGATATATGATTCGAATCTAAGGCTCTGATCCATAACCAAACCCATTTTTTTTTGCCTCAAAAACGCACTCGACGATTTGGCCCTTGAGCAACAAGTTAGCGTTGCTCGCAGGTATCCTGTGCAATTGAGCATTTATTCCAAACAGCTTATATTTGGACTTGGATGGGTTGAAAATGAGACAATTACCACTCGACCAATCATAAATTCTGTCGAGATCCTCAGTAATGAGCTTAACCGCATTATCGTACTCTTCTGGTCTGAAAGAGAAATAAATTTGGCGATCGTCGGCGTAGATGTGAAATTTGCAATTTATAATTACATTAGTAATATCCGCACAGTATAATATGAACAGTGTCGGTCCCAAAATTGATCCCTGGGGCACCCCCTTTGTAAAATAGGGTGGGATTTGTACACAATAAGACGCAGTTACTGGTGTAAATGGAGTATATTCACTAAAGCACAAGTTAGGCAATAAAACTACTTAACGTAAAGTTACAGACTTATAACAACGGATAACACAAAAAACTAGAAGCCACTCTTGGCGTGAACGGTGAGTTCATTCGTACGGTTCATTCAACGGTTCAAACATGTGCGCGAACACAAAACGTAACCACCATTCTCGTACCTTCACGCGTAATGAACAAACTTAAAATTATTTACAAAAAAATATACTTAAATACTAAAAATGAGTTGCCTACATTCCACCCCCTTGTTCCTGAACAATCTCGTCCGTAGGCAACACAATGACCTTTACAACTGGTCTTCATGGAACCCTTACTGGTTCTTACAGTCACTACCCTAATATGACCGTAGTGTTTATATTTTCTCAGTAATGTGTTGTTGCGCACTTATGACTTTACCCTTCCATATCCAATCTCTCTATCGCTCTAAGGTTTGCTGTTAGAGAACCCAACTCTGGGTTAAGCTCGCCTTTGTACATATTTTTTTTTATTGTATTTTTTTATAAATGTATATGTGTGCAATATAGTATAATAATAAAGTATAAGAATGACCATCGTGGCCTGGTTGAACTTCGCTAATCACACCCTTAGGCCATGCATTACGAGGCTGGTTCTCTTCCAGAATCAGCACCATGTCTCCAACTTTTATGGGTGGCACTCCATGTTGCCACTTTTGACGCTTTTAAAGAGTGGGGACATATTCTCTTAACCACCGGTAGCCGTGCCTATCAATAAATGATTAGGGGTCAACGCGATGGGCCCATCGGGGTCCGTACCTACGAAGGTTATTGGCCTACTGTTAAGGGTCATGACTGACATTTGGAAACTGCTGTTTTGACCGTGCGTCGCAATCGAGTAATCCAATATTTTCCCCGAATACTGTTGATGACAGTTTCAGTATTAGCATGGTGAGCGCGCTTGTGGTATTCGAGTACAATGAGCCGCGCGGTGTAACTTTGACCATCTAAAATAATTGGATACTTTTTATCAAACATTAATTCTGACGCAACACTCAGGCGTCCTCTGACACGAAGCAAGCCTTCATATAAAAACGGATCCAAATCTCGAATTTTACTTTCCGCAGGTAACGCGCTGGCTTGCTTACTTTTAAATAGTTCGATTTCCTTGGAAAAAGTCTCAAGCTGGGATTGTTTCAATAAAATATTCTCAGCATCATGAATATTACTAGCCGTTAACTTCTCAGCCTGCTTCTAGCGACACATATTTATGAAGGCAAGAACTCGACCTGTACATCTAACAGCCCGTGTCCAGCTGGGGAACCTACCGACGTTGAACAAAGGTACATACTGCTCGACAAGATGAACCTTCTCAAGGCGCTCCAGATCAGTATCACCTACTTCCTTAAACTCGTTCACCGGCCACTGGTCTTTGTCCCGGTATAAAAAAGATGGACCTGTAAACCACAACTTACAATTCGTAGGCCAGTGCAACTTGGTGGCTTCATCAGCAGCGTTGTCTGCAGATGGCACCCAACGCCACTCGCTTGGGCTGGACTTCCGGTCGATTTCTGCCAAACGATGTGAGACAAACTTTTGATAGTCGCGAGGATCCGAATGCACCCATTTCAAAACAGTTTTTGAATCAGACCACAAGTACTTACGTGTTATTGACATACCTTGTTCTTCAACAACGATGCAAGCTAACCTACACGCCAGCACAGCTGCCTGCAGTTCAAGGCGCGGTACAGAAATAACCTTCAACGGCGCTACGCGAGCTTTACCAATAACAGGTGAGACGGTAGGTACACCAGATTCATCCCTACCTACAAAATATGCGACCGCAGCATAAGCTGACTCGCTGGCGTCACCAAAAACATATAGCTCGACAGTTGAAGGGTCAAGCCGGTACCAACGCGGCACACGTATGTTACTTAGCTGTTTTATATCTTGCAGCCACTTTTCACTCAAGCACCCGAAACAAAGAGAGCATCCGAACACGATACGCGGTCAGGTTGTTTCCTCCCTCTGTAGCCCCATAGTATGCGCGTGACGCATGACGTTTTCATTTATAGATTGCGTCCATCGCATGCACTGCAGACTTCCACCAGTAGCTGGGACCCTATCAGAAGCCGGTGAGCCTCGAGGTCCTAAACGTGCTGGCCGGCGTTCTCCCCGGCGACGCGTAGGTGGTGGTGTCGTCAGCGGTGAGAAGTACTCGTCGCTGGAGCTCGACGCAGTGCCACGGCCGGTGTCATCACTCACGATGAGGCTCCCGACGGCGGCGAGGCAGAGCTGAGCGACGAGGCCGGAGGTGCTGGGCGTGCACGGCGAGCTGCGGCTCTCGTCAACATCATTGTTTCTTATGTCATTACCTTTTTTCTCTTTGTCATAATATTGTACGGAATTTTATTCATTTTATCTGTATTTGCCAAGGGTTTTTTTTATTTAGTTTGTATTTTATATAATTAGTATTATATATATTTGTATTTATAATAATTTTATACATTTTGCGGAGAAAAAATTTGACATTTCATCTTGACATCGAGCCATAGAGTTGTATTAAAAGTACATATTTAAGTTAATTATTATAATTGTTATTATAAAACACTGGCACTTTTCCACAATATAAAACGAATAGTTATTGACACTTTATAATTAGAAGTTTTTATAATAACACTGTAGTTTTATTTTAATTTATTTAGTGTAACAAAGACGTAAACAGATGCTACCGACGACCGTGACGTCACTGTCAACAAACTAGTCTAGTGTCTATCAACTAGTAACAATTTATAATGCAATAAGTAACTTTATTGTACGGAAATGGGTGATTCATATGAATAAATGACTCGTTTTTTAATTATTGAAATAAAGTGATGAAAATTCACATATACTTTAATTACCTACTTGTTTAGACAACATTTTAATACAAAATTATTGTATTTATACTATTATTTTCTAACATAAGGGTTATTATAATCACATGTTACTTTGTTCCACGTGAAGTCAATGTAACTAAGTTAACATAAAACAGTGTTTTAGGGTGTAGATTTTGTGATATATTTGTATATAGTTCACTTTTCTTTGGAGTTCCAGTAATGTGTGACATTCAAGATGTAACATTTGCAAAATTAAAACGAGGAATGATATCGACTTAATGAGTTTTATTATGAAAAATATAAAAATTTTTGTAACATAGACTATTTTAAAACTAGTAGTGTAGGTAATAATTGACTGATAGGCATAATTTTACCTATTTAGGTATACTTAATTATGAAAGTAGTTGGCAAGGAAGTAAATCTAATTAATAAAGTTACATAAAACTTTGTACTTATATATCACAGTTAATTAACATTAATAGTACATCACTGCAAGGGTAGGGTGCCAACCATAGAGTAAAGTAATAATACTAAAATAGAGGGTTCTCTTGTAGCCTTTTTTTGTCTCCCCGAGCCGTAGCGCCATCTGTTAGTCTTGAACCCTAAACTATCGTATACGTTTTACACACACATACGTACGCTATGCTTTTGTGTGCTTGAAATGTTTTGTACCATCTACCAGTGAAATTTTATGATTAACTATACTTATTCTTAAAAGCAGCTGTCATTGATCAGCTTGATCAGCTTGAGATATAGTATTTCAAGCTGGGAGCAGATTAACAAAAGCTGTTTTTAAGAATTGGTATAGTTTATCATAAAATTTCACTGGTAGATGGTACATAATATTACTTAAACTTAGTAGGCCATAAAATAATAATATTAAAACACTGAATAAAGGAAACAATATTAATATTTATTTCAGATTTCTCCATATTTGTTAGTAACATGATCTTAGCCTAGTGTCAGTAAAAAATACAAATACAAGAAGTTAGTAACAATGTTCTTAGCCTAGTTTTGGTAAAGATACAAAGTATGTACGTAGTAGATTTATTATGTGTGCTGTTTAGGGTTCCATACCCAAAGGGTAAAAACGGGACCCTATTACTAAGACTCCGCTGTCCGTCTGTCTGTCACCAGGCTGTATCTCATGAACCGTGACAGCTAGACAGTTGAAATTTTCACAGATGATGTATTTCTGTTGCCGCTATAACAACAAATACTAAAAACAATAAAATAAATATTTAAGGGGGCTCCCTCCCATACATTTTTTGTATTTTTTTTCTCGATCTTAATAACGACAACTGGTAGACGCTTGGAATATTCACAGAATATCCAATTAATAGAATTTTGGCTGGAAAAATATTTAAAATTTCATTGGTTTATTATTTCTTTGCTTTATAATGTTTGTGTTTGTTATAATATACTTGAGCAGCTTTTTTAATTTCATCATTTCCATTATAAACTATTTTTCCCGCCAAAATTCTATTAATTGAACGGCACCAACTGTAAATTAAGATATTTATTACATTTTCTTCAAAATACTTCTTAAATGCATCATTATGTTTTTCGCATTTTACATGGAAATTTTCTACTAAGAAATCATTTATAATTTTAATATTAAGTCTTGTATTCTCTGTGCCTACGTTGTTTTTTAAAGCATTTGTAGTATTTTTCTGTATTTCATAGAAATAGGTACAGAGATTTTTTGAGGGATATACAAGCCATTTTTTCCCTTTTACATATTCCTTTTCTTTTATTAGTGAGCTACCATCAGTTTCATTTGACTGCAGTTCCTGTCTACAGGTTTTACAAGATTTACAAATTCGTGCGAAACATTTTTTTAATACCCAACCACATACGTAATTTCTTATTTCAAAACCTGCCTCTCGAATTTCTACATCATCGTCTAATAATTTATTGCTTATAGGTATTTGGAGAGGTAGGTCATTTTCTTTACTGTCTAACTTTTCAGTCGTCTCTTTTTGGTCTAATAAAAAGTTTAAAGACTGCAGAAATGTAGCGATGTCCTCCTCGCAATTCGCTTTAATTGAGTGCGAGGATGAAAAGTTATTTAATAAAAGAGATTTATATGCGCCTTCAAAACTTACACAATTTGGTGCTACATTTCTGGCCCCTAAACTTCTTACATTCCCGAAGAAATTTTCAATCGGGTCCTGATTAAAGTTTCTGCACAACATAATGTCAAAACCATGCTTTTCGGATAAAACTTTCCAAATAACTTGCATTCCTTCAATAGTTTTAATGAAATTCTTAATCGATGGCACCGTTTTTTCGATTAAACGAATTTTGTCTCCCGTTTTTTTTTGTTCTAAGAATTTCATATTTTTTAAAAATTTAATCGCATCTATCCATAGTTGATGATGGGGAGATTTTTTTTTAACACCTGCCCGGTAGATTTTACTATTGCTAATATCAAAAACATTACAATTTAGGCTGTCAAATAATTGATCCATCATTAAAACAAATGGTTTAATGTTCATTATTTCTGAGCCAACTTTTCCTGAATCGTAAAGATGTTGCGCTGCAATAGCAAAGCTGTGGCTAAAGACTTGAGCTGCGGTTTTCACTTTCATTTTGTTAATTTTTTCTCTATTAATATGTTCTTCTGTAACCTTTTGTAATATTTTTAAATGTCCATAGCTTTTATCAGCCTCATATAGCTGCTGGAAATAATCCCACTTAAGGACTTTTTGTTTTCCTTCTTCAGGATCTAAGTAAACCAAATCTTTCGTTAAAAGATTATTACGCAATCTTTTCAATAAATGAGGCACATCGTATAATGGTACAATTTTTTCATTATTGAACACGATAAAATCGTTTCTCCAAATTTTTCCTTTTCTCAGAAACATTTCTTTACTTTCTGTAATTAAACTTTCAATAGCCCCTACATTTGTTGTGCATTGATCGCATACAGTAGCCAATATTTTAAGGCCAGTAGCAAATACTTTTCTAATTACATCCTTAATTACATTTTTTAATTCTATTTTATTCAAATTTTGCGTAAAATAATACGCCACTGGCTGCTTATAGTTCTTTTTTACGCCCCTCACCATAAATAACAGGACATGGTCGGCTACTTGTAATTGATCGGAAGTTTTTAATGTCGCAAAGCCCTTAAGTTTATCATTTCCAGCATCATATTGAATTTGAGGCGTAATAGACATTTCGTCAAAAATTAAAACACACAGCTTATCATCTTCACTCATACTCGCTACAGAATCATGAATTTTCGCGAAAATCAACTTATTGATCCCTGGCATGATTTTAATATTGGCAAGCAACTTCTTCAAAGATTTTGCCGATGGCAACGTAAAACATTTTGACAGTAATTTATACGATTTAGGACTTCTTTTGTAAAACGATAAGGATAATATTTTTTCGTCTATGGTAAAACGACGTCCTTTAGGCTTTTTCCTGGTTTCGCGATATTGCATACCAGTAAAAATTTTTGTAGGCAAGTTCATTTTTGCAGTAATAATTTGGAAAGCTTTATTATTGGAGACCTTCTCAGCGTTTTCGATCCTTGTTTTGTACATATCTCCTCTTTTCTTCAATCTTAATATCTCTCTTTTTAAATTCTTAATTTGTCTTATTGTCGTCCTAGTGAAGAGCCATCGTGATTTTGATCCTGAAAAGGAAATAATATATTTTATGAGTACACGACACACGTTATTAATAATTAATATGCATTGTTCATTTCACTTTTAACTATAAATGGGTAACTATATGAATCGGTTTAGTATGAAATTTCTTATTTGCAAATAGGTCTATAATCTATATCTCAAAGCTCCAAGTTGCAGAACACACTATTCAAAGGATTAAACCAACCTGACTTCATACTGATTGATTTTGATGGGGTCTTAATGCTTGTTGCTGTGAAAGGTTGATGAGTTGCAACATTTACTGTGGCAATTCCTGGAAAAACATAAGAAAATATTCAATAACTGCGTGCATGCAATGATTTTTTCTTTATAGGCGGCATTTTTAACGTAACGTTATGTATGTATCTCTAACAAACGTTAAAACACAGCTGTCAGCCAAGATAAACATGTGGAACAAACGAAACAAACGAGTAAAACCCCATAGAACAAAGTCGTAGAACGGAGAATTTCCAATTCTTAAATCAGATGTTCAGAGAAAGCAGGGATTCCCACAATCAAAGAGAAGTTACTACTGTTATACTGTATTGAATAAAAATACGTAAAGCACGAGTTACGATAATGTGCATTGGTACAACATTGATATATAAGGTTTCATATCAATGTGGTACAGTCAATATTATGTATTCAAAATGTAATTTACCTGACTGCATTATGATTGATGTTGAAGGCATATCAATAATTGATGATGTGGATGGTACATCTATGGTCTGATGAGGTATAGCTGTGTGGTGAATGCCTGAAAAATGTATACAATTGAGCAAAGGTGCAATTTACAACAAAAACAAATTTCTCTCACAAAGAATTTAGTTTAGTCTTAAAATTTAGTTTAGTCTTATTGGGAAATAAATGTCTTTCACCATAAGTATGTAAATAATTACCTGGCAGTAGTAATGAAGGTACAGCAATCGCACTCAAGCGATTGTTCCTGGTTCTGTCTTGTGGTTTAAAATGTACGTCACAAACTTTCTTTCTGTGAAAAATCTCTTCATCAGACAAGCCCCTCAACAACGATCCAGCCAGATTTACCCAGATCTTGAACCGGTCTGGATCTTTTGTAGGTTGTGGAAAATTATGGACGGTAACACCTAAAAAAATAATTATGTAGTTCATAATAGTAACATTACTTTTCTGTGCACTAAAAGGTTTTCCTACAATTAGTTTTTTTCTATTTTGTGACAAATAACATGCACCTAACCCGTTTTGAAAAGTTTCTCCTCAATTATTCTATATCACTAGTCCTTATTATCTAAGAACGAATTGACAAATTAGCAGTCTTACCTGTTGTTTTACACCCAAATACACATCGTCTTGTAGTAGGCATTTTCTCAATTGATAAAAATAAAAAATCCAAATTGAATTCAAAAATAAACGACAAGTAATGTTGAAAAACAACGGCCATTTGCAAATGTCATATTTTGTAGTGTTTTGGATACAAGTCTTTAAGCCTTTAAAAATTTTTGCGTCTGGCATCCGTGGGATCGACAATGATTAATAAATTAAGCTTATGTGTAGGTTTTATTTAAACATACATAATATTTTGAATAAATAAAATACTGAAATACAATTATAAAAATACAAGTACTTTGAAAAAAAAAATGCAATACAACGCCATCTGTTTGGTTGCTTAAAACTATTAGTAAATTAAAATTAGGGTTCAAGACTAAGAGATGGCAGCATCGTAAACTTGCAATGCTCTTTATATGGGAGTTTCCCCCCCCTGGTGCCAACTGAAAACCAGTGTTGGGTTCTTATTGAGCCCAACTTATACTGAGATGGCGACCCTTTTGGCATGGGTATGCTGTTTTCTTGTTATACTCAAATTTTTAGTTGTTTAAGCACTTTTTTTATATATTTACTTTAGTTCCTAAGCTAACATTGTTATTTTAGTTTGTTGTTTACCTTTTTTTATTGTAATTATTGTACATATCTTTGTTTATTTCCCTAATTGTTCATGCCAAATAAATTATTTTTCTTTCTTTTATATTGAGTACTAATGGTAAGTATTGAAAATCAAATTTTTGGTAAGAATGTAACATGAAATTCTGAATGAAATTAAATTCTCATATAAAAACTTTATATAAACTAAACAAAACTTAAAACAAACATAAACAATTTCAATACTTAATTTGAAAATAAAACTAATAATCAGTCGTTTTACTCCAAGTGACAAATTAGAAACCAATAAAAAATTGTAAGTAATTATGTTATGAAATCAACAAAGAAACTCTAAAAAATAACATAATATTATAAGTTTAAAAGGAAAAATTATCAAAAAAAAATATTAAAATTAAAAGGGAAAATAATCAAAAAATTACTGTAATCATCGTGCCTACTAATTTTCTTCATCATCATTTGTGCTGGCATCACCTTTGGGCAATGTTTTCAAATAATTATGATATTCAACAGGTATAATATTTGTGTTGCATAAACTAAGAAGATCTTTGTATTTATCCCGCGAAATAGGCAAAAGCTGATTATAGGCCTTTTTTATTTGCATATTTTGATTGCCTCTTGAGTTTCTAGTTGATTACCGATAGTTATAATAGCATCATACATTTCAGCACTTAAATCGTATTTATAGTATAGTTTGTTTGAATCATTGCAATCTACGTGTACTTCTTTAATACTGTTCCAATTAACTTTCTGACCACGACAATTTTTACTCCATAGTTTATCCATAACCCGACTTTTAAAATCGTAAAAATGCTCTTGAGTCATATTTTTTACTTCATACGGATAATCATTATTTTTACTCCATCTCAGTAATAATTGCCACTCTTGAGGTGTATAAATTATTTTAGCACGCGAGGCATTTTCAATACATGCTTGAACGCTATCACCTTCATTCTGTGTGTGATCTTTCTCCATAAAGCGATGTGTGATGGTCACTTTGTACTTATTAGAAGCGTAAATGTAGTATGAGTACGCGACACGGTATCTGTTTTGACCGGCGCAGTTGTCAGACCAAAACAGGAACTCGCGAACTCCTTTTTGCACGTTACAATCAATAAAATCAATCAAACAACTGCTTACCGCATATCAAAAATAGTAAAATTTAAGCAGCTTAATTTTCTTTTGTAATAAAAAATACTAACTTATCCGTGAGGACAAGTCAATACCTTTTCAAAATCGCACACCGCACAGACTATCTCACCATTAGAATTTTTGGCCCTCTCTGTATCCGCAGTTTTCATAGCTCTTGCAATCTTTCTTCTATCCTGATGTTTTTTTTTTTTTATTATTGCCGTCTTTTCCTCCTTGCATGGCAAGAATCTTTTTTATTGCTGTTTAGTGTTTTTTTTACTTGTCTTTTTGTTTACCGCTTTGTATTTTTTTTTCGGCTTATCGTCAATTTTCTTTTCAGGGTCGCTCTTTTCCCTCCTGTCTCTTTTTATAATATTTGGATACAATATTCAATTTTTTATTACATATATATATAATATATTACAACTAAACAATATCTTCGTGTTTTATTCAATTAATTTTATTTCTTATTTCTATGTGTATTACCATTTTTATATATATTTCACTTATCAGCTCTTGCCGACGGCGATTACAATTTTTGAGAGTACCGGAGATCTATGGGGATCGCAATTGGCAGAAACAGAACGAGATTAACTAGTTTTGTTTCTGTCAATTGCAATCTTTGCGATTTTGAGGCAGTACCGTTTCAGATACGGCCTGGAGTCTTTGTTGGCCATTAATTCGGCAATTGTTATTTCGTTTAGTTTTGTTCCAGTACTTACTTCCAGGTCGTATCTGTCGCGGTCATGCCTCGGGCATTCTAACAAAAGGTGTTGAATAGTCTCCGGTACCTCGGGGTCGCACACACAGGCCGCACTATCTTTTAGTTTAAATTTATGTAAATACGCTGCGAAGCCACCATGTCCTGTTAGTACCTGTGCCCAAATCGATGTCCTGTCGAGGTACCCCAAAACCTTGTAAGCGCGCGATACATCGGGGAAGAACATACGGGTGACCTCAGCCGTCGCTCCGCCGGTGTACCTCTCGTTCCAGCGATGAACCGCTCCCTCCCTGATGCGTCTTTTGACGTATGATACTGGACACCTGTCGTAGGCCGGGGCGACCCTGGACTGAGCCGCCGCTAGCCTCGCCAACTCGTCGGCGCGCTCGTTGCCGGGTATCCTGACGTGAGCCTTCACCCAAAAGAACTGAAGGATTTTACCTCTCCCTTCCAACTCCCTAATATTCTTTCGAATATGGGTAGCGAGAGGGTGGTGCGTTTCCGAGTTTCGGATCAAGTCCAGCGAGGACCGGGAGTCGCTGAGCACCGCCGCGCACCCGAAGCCACCCCGGATAACCAGGTCTGTTGCCCTGGCTATCGCGAGCAACTCCGCCTGAAAGACGGTGCACATCGACTCCAGCCTCATCCTCTTGGTCCGAATCTCGGTCCCATCCCGCCAGTAGGAGTACGCCGCCCCGACCCCGTCCACCGATTTACTACCGTCAGTGTAAATCAGATGAGCGGGGAGCTGCAGCCGAGCTACAGTTTCGGGGAGCATATCCTCAAGACACCGGTAGTCAACATCTGGCTCACTGGCGGGATGAGGGGCCTTGATAAAGGCCTCACGCTCCTCCAGTTCGCGGGATTCCAGCTCATCAATCGGGCGACCCCTTTTGCACTCATACAGTCGCGCCACCTCCCAGACTCGAAGGTCTAGCGGGAGGAGACCCGACAGCGTGAGCGCCGCGTGGAGCGACACCGTCCGATGCGACTTGGTGATCTTCTGTGCAAAACCCCTTTGGACGGTAGCAAAGATCTTCTGCACAGAGATCTTCTCGGCGGCCTTCGCCCAGGAGCTCGCGCCGTACAGTATAGTTGGTTCGACCACGGCAAAATATATCGTTCTGATGATCTCCGGGCACAAGCCCCATTCCACCCGAGCCATCGTCGACAGTTTCCTATACAAGTTTGTTGCCTTACGACAGACGTAGGCAACGTGTTGATTAAATGTTAGTTTACTGTCGACGATGACTCCGAGGATCCTGAGCTCTATCCTGATGTTTAGCAAAAGTATCTTGCTCCACTTCAGAAGGATTTTTCAAATTTTTAAATATGTGACATTGGTCATATTGATCTTTTTTAGGAACGAAAAAGGCCAAGTTAAAGTACTTATTGACAATATCACGGTATTGCATTTTTGTCCGTGCTATGATCGAGTACTATTCGTCGTTGAACCACTCACTCTCAATATTGTCTTCGGTCCTAGATGTGCGTGGACGACCTTTTGCGTGAGGTTTAAACGTCGATCCAGTCTCTCCAAACCGCTTTATCCAGATTTTAATTAAATTAGCACTCGGAGCCTCCCTAATTTGCCGTACAACATACTCAGAACAAAATAGTCGCCTGACAACTACGTACGAACGAGAGTTTTCGTAAAATGCGCGACGCTTCCCGTCGAAGTGACTCATAGTGTGCGTCCACACTGAATGCGCGGTGACTAGAGCCTGAGGCGGGCGCGGCGAGCGGGACGCGTGCGGTGGCCACAGTGAGGCGCGAGCTCTTGTAGCGGTTCAACGTATATCAGGTGTTACAAACTATGGACGAGAATATGCTATTTTTACTAGACAGTCTGATCCTGAGATGGGAGGTGTTGAACACTAGAGACGGTGTGCACGAACTAAATAAAAACAGAGAAATAACTGGTGAATTTTTTAACTTATACGAAGAATTGAGATTATATCCTACAAAATTCTTTGAGTATACTCGAATGCCCGTGTCAACTTTTGACTACATACTAAATAAAATATCACCCAAAATCACCAAAGAAGATACTAACTTTCGCAAAAGTATTAGACCTGAGGAGAAATTATTCATAACTCTGAGGTAAGAATAAAACAAAGTTTTACTAAATTTGTATTTTTATGAAGATAAGTAGTAATCAAACAAATAGGTTAATAAAATTTTCTTCATATCTCGGTTGAGGAAACTGCATCCTTTCTGTCTCGTTTAATATGATTTGGGAAATTTTATTACGAATGCGTAGCTTTTGTAATTCACTGCATTTTTTCATTTGTGGCACGAGACTCATAAAAAAATAATAATCATCACATTTCTCCGGCTGTTTACTATTTGATGCCATTTTCTGTTCAATTTGCAAAATTTTTTTTCTTTCACATTCAATAAGTTCATCTCTATAATCAGATGCCGATTTGTTGCGCTTTGACGCGCTTGTGCGACTGCTGCGGGTTGATGTACTTGGGCTCATCACGTCAGCGATGTTATATTGCTCAGTTTGACAGGACTCGTTGAGGGATTCCGAATCATCACTGTCATGTAGATTTCCCGTCATGACTTCAGGTGTAATGTCATCATTTATGATTTGCATAAGTTGAAAGTATGGCCACGTGCTCTCTACTTCATCGCCACCGTCACCAGAGCGTGGCGTAGGGAACTTCTTTTTTTCTTTTCGATACTGATCACGCAGGTTCTTCCATTTCTTACGTAGTTGTTTTTCTGTAACAATAATTATATATATATATATATATATATATATATATATATATTTTATTTCAGGTTTTTGTCAACAGGAACTGGATTTAGAGCACTGGCTTACAGTTTTCGAATGGGGAAGAGCACCATTGCGTCTGTACTGCACGAAACATGCCATGTTTTATGGACTGAGTTAGTTTCTATTCACATGTTGATACCAACAGAACATCACCTGAAAGCTATTGCAGAAGACTTTGAAGCTACTTGGAATTTCCCACACTGTCTCGGAGCAATTGATGGGAAACATTGCGAAATAAAAAAACCACCTAAATCTGGTTCGGCACTTTGGTGCTATAAAAAAAGAAATAGCATTGTCATGCAAGCTGTGGCTGACGCAAAAAGGAAATTTGTAGCAGTCGAAGTAGGCGGTCGAGGAAAGCAAAGTGATGGTGGTACTTTTATTGCATCAACATTGTATAAGCTAATAGAAAAAAAAAAAATATAAAATCCCTATGCCAAAGAGACTTACAAACTCTGACGTCATTGCACCCTACGTCCTAGTGGGTGATGAAGCTTATCCGTTAAAACATTATTTGATGCGTCCTTATCCCGAGCGAGTACTTAATAAGAAAATGTTTTAATATCAGATTGTCTATCGCTAGACAAACAATCGAATGCGCATTTGGCATTTTAACAAGTAAATGAAGAATACTACTTAAACCTATCGAAACAAACAGAAAAAATGCCGTGTCTATAATAAAAGCTACGTGTATACTGCACAATGTTATAATGGATTTAAACGGCGATCTCGATCTGATGTCCAACATGTGCTATCTAACCCGCCATCATATGAAAATCGTCACAGAAACCGGGGAGTCAATAATAATCCATCACGGAGAGCAAAAAATGTTCGTATATAATTCACAAACCATTTCTGGGAACAATATTAAAGAATGTAATAACTATTAGGTACCTACTTATATTATATTAAACTTACCTTCACTTCCAGGAAATTGTTCTTTTATTTCACTCCATAACTTTCTTGTTATTGTGCGATTATTGTGTTGTGGATGTTTGCTTTGCCATATCGGTGGTTTAGATTGAATTGCACTTATGAACGATTCAGTATTTACCGCCATTTTAAAGACAAACAAAATACGCCGAGCGACAAGACCGAACTGATTTGTTACCCCCGCCGCCCGCGCATTGGGTCGCTTGCTAACTAGGCCCGTAGTGTGGCCAGAACGCGCGGGTAGAAGCGTTTGAAAACTACGCGCGCTGTCTCGCTCAGTCACGTCGCGCTAGGCTTCCGCCTTAGTCACTACAATATGGACGCAAAGGCGCGTTTCATATGTTTGATACTTCGCGCCCGTCGTCGCAACCGCGCTAGGCTCGCAGTGTGGACGCACACTAAGTGACTAAAACTTCATGAACCGTGCTACCCAACGATATCGGTCTCCCCTCGCCCACGCCCCTTCTACCCCGCAAAAAAAAATATGCAATATGCACGTTCTATTGCGCCACCCTGTATAATCTATTACCTTTGGTTTGTTCTGAATGTCCAACCAAATATAACAATTGTGACTTTTTGTTGCGTCTCACTTTTGGAATGTGGACCATAACTGGACTTCCAAACACTCTAATATGTTGTAAATCAGGTGTTTTGCCAGTCCATGCTTCATATGGGGTAATATCATTATGCAAAGCTGTAGCTGGTGATCTGTTTTTCAAATACTCTGCTGTGTTCACAGCCTCTGATCATAGGTGTTTGTAAAATGAAGCATCATATATAAGACAGCGACCCTTTTCTACAATTGACCTATTGTATCTTTACAATACCGCCAACCACGTATTCGAATTTACCCACATATTTTTTTTCCTTTGTAAACGCTCTTCAGTGACAGAGCCACCAAGTAGGCGTAGAACCCACGACTTGTTTTTTTTTTGTATTCTTTTAGCAATAAATTGATATTGTTAACAATTTTTGGTTTTGATTTATATTTTTTATTTTTATTTTTTTCTCGGGTTTTCTCATAGCACATGTTATTTACAGATATGTTTTCATTCTCGTTTTTCTCTTCTGTCTTGTCCTCGACATTTTCATCATCATTATTTATAGTAGTAGTATTTATACATATTTATCTTCGCCTTTTCCCCTGTAGTTTGCCTTTTCGTTCTTCTACATCTCTTGGATGATGTTCGTATATTTTTCATAGCTTGCCTTTGCTTGCTATTTTTAAATAATCTTTAAAAACGCCTCATTATCACTTGCCGTATAGGTCGGATATCAAGATATATAAGATATTAGGGATCAAGGCCTGGAAGAATTTTAAGACGTTTTTGTAATATTTTTTATTGCAATTTTCACCTGCCAACGAGCAGTTGCAGAGGAAATCTCTATTAACTAAAACATCTAGCAGTTTGTAAGCACATGTTTTTCCTTAGCCATTTGAAGCTGAGGATAAAAACGATAATTGTATCTGAAGTTTCTTTCTTTGTGCTCTATCTGCCACCGATTGGGCATAAAAGTTCTTTTTGATTCTCTATAGGTTTTAATGAACATCTTTCAGTCTCTACAGGGTTAGCATCTTTTTGCAAAGTAGCGGTTGGATTTTCTTTCATATTTGCGACTTGTTCAGATATTGTTTCTGTAGATTGTGTGGCCATTTTTTGGACAAAGTTCTGCTGGGTTTCCAGAGCGATTGCTTGAAGTCTATGTATCTTGTCTACTTTGTCAGATAACAATTTCTGGTTTTCGAAAATTTGGGTCACTATTATTGGTGCACTGTTTTGCTTTATTTCGGTCATTATTTATTGATCTATATCTAACTGAGCTAAATATTTGTAATTTCTGTATTGAGGTAAGTAAACAATTCTGCTTAATCTAGTTCATAAACAGAGTAACCAAGATCCAAACAAAAAATATATAATAAAACAACAAAAATGTGATTTATACTTTTATGACAAAAAAGAAACTCATTCGTTGAGTGTTATTAGCACATGATCCAAAAATAAAGCCGGAGATGACATCGTGTTCTGATGCCCTTCGGCCGTCTATAGAACCGGGGTTTCGGAACTGGTTCCGTACGAGGCTTTTAATTTACTTGTATGGAACTGGTTCCGTACGAGGCTTTTAATTTACTTGTATGGAACTGGTTCCGTACGAGGCTTTTAATTTACTTGTATGGAACTGGTTCCGATCAAGTAATGATCGTATTCCATCAGCCGTGAACGGAACTGAAATAGAGACAAAGATAGGTCTAAAAATAGACTTAAGTCCGTTTTTGCAACGGATTTTGACGCTGCCGCATGTCTCGATTACAACCAATACCTACTTAACCCCATTGTATTGTATATTAGAAATAAATTAAACAACTATAAAGTAAACATAAATCTTTACTTCTGTTTTAACTTTTGGTCCTACCGAGTGTAAAATTTACCCCGGCAATACCGTTTGTAATTAACTAAAATATCCTCTTTACCTAAGAAACGATCTTAAAATTTAAAAGCGTAAGGGGAAATTAACTCAACGCAGTGGCCAACAGTTATTAAGCCGCTTTTTAAATCGCTAACTGCACTATCAATTTCATGGTTAATTTCAAGATAGATTTTCGCCTTCTTAGAGTTGGTTTTGAAAATATTAGTGATTTTCGTTTCTTTGATCAATATGTCTAGTAAATTTGCAATTGTGGTGTTTTTTTTTCCAATATAACAATTGATCCGGCTGTGCCATCCTTCCAAATTATTTGTCGTTCGTAGTTGCTCCTTGTTGCAACAACAAGTTTTGTTGAAATTAGTTTTTTCAAGCCATTGGGTTTTGAAATATGCGTTAAATTTTTCAATCTCTGTACCAGGCGGGCTTTTACGCATTACATATTCGATTCCACTCGCTGTGAGTTCCGCTGGCAAACGTGCAATTCCAGCACATCGTGACACGTGTCGTTGCTTAACCGGCGTTGAAATTTTGAACTGCTTGGCTTTACGAAACAGGCATCTATTGTAATGAAAATAGCATCCTTTGATTTCAATGCCATTATATACTTTGGCTACTGCATTCATTGCGGCCTTCTCGTAGTCCATTGTTACTTTCAATGGTTTCCAGACAGGAAAGACTGATTTAATGAGACGAAAGAGGATCGCATATGTTTCCTAGCTTTTATCAGGTAGTAAAGAAAAAATTTTCGGGAGTCACGGATTTACTTTTCTCGTTATGAGCATGGATTGAATATAACTGCCTGAAACCGTTTGGGCAGGATTTAAAAGTGCCATCACACAATATATGGCTGAAGCTTTTAATCATGGATCTGACATCTTTACGACAGAATATAAGAATTCTTTTTCCATCACTTTCACCATTGTAGTCAGCTAGCAAGAAATCCTGAAACTTTTTTGGAACTGTTACGTCACTAGATGATGAAAAACGCATCTTTGGCACACCTAATATTTTGTTTCGGTTATTGAATAATCCTGTTTTTTTATTTGGAAATCCAGGTATTTCCGCCATCAAATGCACGCCTTCAGTTTCTAGATTGTATACCATCTCATCATATTGTTTTTGTATTGAATCAAAATTGGAGCCAGTCTTCTCTTTGAGCTTGTCAAGTGCCTTAATTACTTTATTTTGGGCTTCGTTTGGTATACAGTCCACATTATGTATTTTGTTTTTATCATGGTCCACTTCGTTCTTTTGGTTTAAATTAATACTCCCATTGCAACCATTATTGTAATTGGAACAGAGCCATATTGTATTACCATTTGTGTATTTTTTTTTGCGATGATATTTGCGACCTTCAAATAAAAGGGCAATACCTCCTCTTCGCGTTGAAATAAATTCAATATCTCTTAACACTGACATTTCAAAGACGAGTGTAGGCAGAATGCACTCCTATTATGTATAAGCAACGGAAATAAACACTTTTCTAAGAATAAACATTCATTGACCTATTGCACTTTATATTAATATTATAGTTGTCATAAGATCATTTGACGGATGATGTTTTGATTTATTCATTTAACAGGCCAGTAATCATGAAAGAGTTTTCTTTCACGGAGAAATTACACCGTGGATTGTCACGGCCGCCATGTTAAGCGTTTTTCGGTAAACGAGGTCCAGCAGTTTCATACAAGTAAATTAAAAGCCTCGTACGGAACCAGTTCCGAAACCCCGGTTCTATAGACGGCCGAAGGGTTCTGATGACTCGCCCAACCGAGATACCAGATTACTGTCATTACATGACAACAACAGCCTAAAGTTCTGTTACCCACGATACAGCTGCAGTAGTATGATAATATTTTATCTAAATGCTTATTTATGGGCTCAGATTCATATAAAATATAAACATAATATATTCTTTGCCCAATATGCCTCGATTGTATGCGGCCCCTTAAAAGTTGAGGTCTTGATCCGCCTAAATGATTCACTGTTTCTAGATCTGGGCACATTTCAATATAGTACACACCATTTGCTCTAATATGCTCTTCATGGTGTGACCTAGCTTGTTTTACTTGATATGGTCTTAATGCCATCAATATCAACTGATTATAATCTAACATTGGAAAAATCCCAATTGGGGCAGGTTGCCATCCACTCTTACAAACATTGACCGTTGCCGATTCAAATTATTAACCCTTACAAAGGATCCTAAATGGTTAGGCTGATCCATTAAACGTGCCACTCTTTCTATAATTTCAACAGAGTTTGGACTATCCTCAATTAACACGTGGTATTTATTTATGAAAGCTGCAGTTATTTTAAAATCATCTATTAGGTGCCATGCAGCTAAATTAAAAATCTTTGCCTACTTAAATAACTTAAAATCGCGTTTAAAGCGCCTGTTCACTACCTCTACTACCCATCTGCACAGAGTACCTAACTTTTCTACTTTTATTGGCTTGTTCAGTATTCAACTGTGTTATTCCAGGATCCAGAGATTCTGGTTTGTGAATTTGGTAGCCTATACTTTGTAAATGTGGTATAGCATCTCTGAACCCCCTATCTAAAATAAAAACATCATTAAGGTAGCATTCGGATCCACGCGACCGCGACACGAGACCGCGACCCGCGACCGCGACGGGCGACCGCGACCCACTGCTTTATATGAATTAATAGGAAGTGCTGACGGATGCAAGCGACCGAGTCGCGCGACGTGTGGGCGTGGCCTGCCGGCATTGCTGTAAATCCTAACAAGTGTCAGGCAATTATCATAGGAAGCTCTCGCTCTCTAAATAAAGCTGACAGCTCATCATTACCAGCTGTTCTGTTCGACGGTGCGGTCATTCCGTTCAGTGGTGAAGTAAAGGATCTGGGGTTGCTCATCGACAACAACCTGAATTGGCAAGCACAAGTCACTAGTGTGTGTAAAAAGGTGACCGGATCGCTGCGGGCCCTTTATCGGCTAAAAAACTTGCTTCCCTCCATCACCAAGTCAGTGTTGGTGCAGGCCTTGTTGTTCCCTGTAGTAGATTATGCTGATGTCTGTTACTATGACCTGAATGCAGATCTCCTCAACAAACTTGACCGCCTTCTAAATAACTGCATTCGTTTCGTATTCAACCTGCGTAAATATGATCATGTTTCTGCACATCGGCTGCAATTGAAGTGGTTGCCCATACGCCAGCGCAGGGAGCAAAGGGCGCTTACCACTCTTTTTTCCTTTCTTGATACTCCTTCTTTGCCTAGTTACCTATCCTCGTACTTCCAATACACATGCGCAAATCACACCAAATATCTTCGTTCATCTACCAACCGTCTTCTGAACTGCCCTACTCATCGCACAAATTTTCTTCATTCTTCTTTCTTTGTCCAGTCTATTCTTCTATGGAATGCGCTCCCCCCCGATATCAGGTTGTCACCCAGTCGTTTGTCGTTCAAGCGGAAAGTTCGAGAGCTCCTGTTAAAGAGAGTGGCGGAGTCGTCAGGATCATGACATGATATATATAGTGTGTGTATGATTATATGTATTTATGTAATATTATATGTAAGTTCTTATGTAAGTATAAATATATGTATTTACTTGGTAATGAATGATATATATATATATATATATATATATATATATATATATATGTATGTATTGTTTGTGTATATTTATTATAGTGGTATATATATTCTTCAGCCTTTTACAATTTCATAAATTCCATGCTTGCTTCTTGCATCTGCCATTGGAATTCTTCTCTGCATCGCCCAAAGGTCAGACTGGTAGAGAATGCTCAAAGCATTAAGTCCACCTTGTGTACAGTATCTTGTGCATGAAGCTTTTAATAAATAAATAAATAAATATGTATCAAGGGCAAACGCTTCATCACCGACCAGAAAGTGTGGAAGCATAATATCTGTTCCTGGTAAATTTGCGGGCTTCGGAGCATTAAACTTATTACGAGCAATTTTTTTCCCTATGCATGACTTTTGAAAAATACCACTGTCTCCTTCTTTACCATAAGAACCCACGTCAACAGCAATGAATTTGTAGTTGGCATCTACAATCGCCAGAAGTACGATCGAATAATACTCCTTGTAGTTAAAAAACAGCGAACCACTGTTATTTGGAGCTTTAACACGCACGTGTTTTCCATCAATGGCTCCAAAAGTATTGGGAAAATTCCATCGATTCCAAAAATCACTCGTCACTTGCTTTAGATGATTTTCTGTAGGTACTGGCATGCAAAGTGGGACCAAGTTCTTTCGCAGGCTTGCAAGCACTTTTTTCACTATTCTGCTAATATAACTTGCCGATATACGATACGTGAACTCTAGAGATGCATATGTTTCTCCAGTAGCTATAAATCTGAAACAACATTATGTTCATTACAGGTAATGATTGCAAGAAGAGGTGGAAATATATAAGAGATTCCTATAATAGATGCAAACGTAAGAACAAATTGCCCACGGGTTCTTCAGCCTCTTTAAAAACAACAAAATGGATGCTGTATGAGAGACTTCGTTTTTTAGAAAAAATTCCCACAGAAAGAGCGAGTGTAGCAACAGTTGAAGCTGAAAATACTGATGATGGAGAAAGTGGTGAAGAAACAAGTACAACAGGGATAAGTGAACAAAGAAGACGTAGTGAAGAGATAAGTGGTGAAGAAAGAAGCAATGAAGAGGTAAAAAGAGCAGGAATAAGTGCAGCTGGTACAAGTGGAACAAAACGTAATGCAGAGAGAATAGGGGAGAGAAGTGGAGAAACGAGCAATGAAGAGGCAAGCGGACCAGGTAAAGGTACAGCTGAGACAAGTGGGAGAAAAAAAAAGAAAAAATGTCAACTGGATAATAATTTACATATTACATCTTTACTGCAGCATTGGAAAGAAAGAGATAAACAAAGACAAGAACAAATGAAGATCATGGCAGAAGAGGAAGAGAAAGCTGATGAAGACGGAATCAATTCATTTTGCTCACATATCAGGACTATTTTAAAAAAATTATCACCGAGTTTAAGAGTGGAGGCTAAAACGAAAGTTTTTAATTTAATGGCAGAATACGAATTGAGAAGTATTAATAACAGTTTAAGTCTCAGCAGCGCTTCCTACAGCCCACATTCAAATGAAAGCTATTCAATTTCGAATATTACACATAGTTCAGCATCAAACCAGAGCCCATATTCTCCTATCAGCAGTATTGCGTCTCCACCTGCCCAACCAACTGATTTAAGCATCCCATTACTGAATCAGGTTGCTCTCGATGCAAATAATCATCTTCAAGAATCTACAGAATATGATAACAATTATTTTTTTACCTCAATGTAAGGAAAAGTTTCTGAGCGCTTGTGATGATTGATGAGCCATTTCTTCGTGGTTGAATATCTTGATTGATTAAACTGAGTACAAAATTAAACTGACTATGATTTAGCCTACAATACTTTCTGAACTTTTTTTCTTTATAATTTAAATGTCGTTTTATGAGTGTCTGAAAGCAGCCCTCTTCTTCTCGCGACGTAAACAATGTATCGATTTTCATCCTTTTTTTCGGAATTAGAGCACATAATAAAAGAAGGATATCATCGTCTTCTTCTTCTTCGTCTTCTAATAACTGTCGAATAAATCTTTTTCTGTTCATAGTTAAAACGCGTCGTGATGGAATACAACCGTTTAGTTTAGTAACTGCAAGCATACTGAGTTTCGTATGGGTCGCACGACTCGTGTCGCGTAGATTCGTAAGTAGCTGTCGCCCTGCGACCTGCGACCGGTTGCCGGTCGCGGTCGCGGGTCGCGGTCTCGTGTCGCGGTCGCGTGGATCCGAATGCTACCTTTAGGCTGAAAGAGCTGATGATACTGACTTTCTTGATCTACAAACAAATGATTTATGATCTCAGCATCAGTTTGAGTAGCAGCATATAGTCCAACAACGTCAATAATATGCCCATCATATGAAACAATCACAAACGGTTTAACTAAATTGTCATACTTGTGCAGGCTGTGCTGTTTTTTTCTGGAAGAGATAATTTGAACTTTTTATAAAAAAACATAAGTGCCATTGATGGCACTTATGTTTTTTATATGGCAATGGCAGGTCTATTATTATTATCATTACCAAAGAGAGCATTTGGTATACTCAAATTCCTATTGACAATGTCCAAATGACTTAAATGGTTTGGCCCTATATAATTAGGAACTAAATCATTCATTAAACACTCTCTACTATTTTTAAACATTGCTGTCAATATAGGACGTGACACTGAAAGTAGTGTTGCAAGTCGTCTGTCAGATTCCCCAGTTCTTAATTTGGCCAAATAAAGAGCCAACGCATTTTTAGATCTTTTAAAAGGGAGGGCAGGCAAACCATTAAATAAATTCAAAAAATTGACAATTGTCAAATCTAGTGATGCCATCTAGTTCATACAGTTTGTACTATGACGTTTGTAGGTTTATCAATGGTGAGATTTAAGTACGAATCTATTAGCGCCACGGCCAAATGGGGGTACTAATCTTCAGTTGAAAACTACCGGTCAAGCAAAATTTAATTCGAGTGATTGTTTTTACAAAGGGTAAGTACAAATCATAGTTTATCTTACGACTGTATTATTATTCTATTGATTACGATTCATACTATAAATTTTGTGTGAAATAATAAGATTTTACTGTACCTTTTTCTCTCAAACTTACTTATTCAAAGTGGTTAGCGGCGGTAACCACCTTTCGGTAACTATACATTTTAGTTAGGTTTTATGAATGAATTTGAGCTGTTGTATAATTGTTTTAGGAAGATGCCAAAGAAAAAGTTATTGGATAGCGACATTGAAAAAATGTTGTTATATGAAGAAATACCTTCGGACACGGATAGTTATGCGGGTGGTGATAGTTCAGAAGTGGAAGATCAGCCAGAAATTGATGATAAACCGGTCGGTACTCAAGATATTCTACAACCGTCGGCAGATGAAGAGTTCGATCCTGATGATGACGTCCCACTCGCTGTTCTGCGAGGTGATCGCCCGTCAACTTCAGAGCCTGAAGTACTTCCTGAATCTCGTATAGTATCTCCTAAATGGAAGCGTGCTTACTCAATTTTAGCTCCTGATGATTATACACCAACTGTCCATTTGCCTGAAAGAATTAGCAGCTTGGCTGCACGTCAACAGCTGACTCCGCTAAAAATTTTTCAGTTACTATGGACCGAAGATCTCTTACGACACATTACATTTCAAACGAATTTATACGCCCAACAATGTGGTAAGAACTACATACCTGTTACTACGGATGAAATGTCTGTTTTCATTGCCTTGAATTTGGTCATGGGTGTAAAGAAGAGCCCAAGTTACAGGGAATATTGTTCGTCTTCACCTGATCTTCGTGACGAATATATATCTTCTTTTATGCCTCTCACTCGTTTCTCGTGGATTCTAGGCAATCTTCATCTTAATGATAACAGCAAGCATTATAAAGCAAATTATTATCACAGCGAAAAGTTAGCTATTGACGAATCGATGATAAAATTCAAAGGCAGAAGTACGTTGAAACAGTACATGCCAAAAAAGCTTACCAAAAGAGGGTATAAGGTTTGGACAAAGTGTGCTTCCAGCGGTTATTGTTTAGACTTCGATATATATTCAGGTAAGATGGGAAACAATGTGGAAACCAATTTGGGAGGCAAAGTCGTGATGAAGTTTTGCGAAGGATTGGAGGAAAAGAATCACAGAGTTTACTTTGATAATAACTTCAACAGTTATGAATTGCAAGTTCTTTTACGACAAAAAAATATATATGCATGTGGGACAGTCAATCACACTCGGAAACATCTACCAACCTTGAAAACTGATGCCCAACTGAAAAGAGGTGAATATGACTATCGTGTCAGCGATAATAAAATGGTTTCGTACATGAAATGGAAAGACAAACGTTCAGTATTTCTGCTAACTAATTTTCACGATCCAAAAAATACGGTGCATGTAATGAGGACAGAAATGACTGGAGAAAAGACTGAAGTTCCGTGCCCTGTTGCTGTGAACTTTGTTGACAAATTCGACCAGCTAAAAGGAAGCTACGCGATTGATCGAAAATCAAAAAAATGGTGGCATAGAATATTCTTTCACTTTTTGGATTGTACTGTAGTAAATGCATTTATTATATATAAAGAACTTCAGCAGGACCCTATTACTTGCTTGGAAAAGCTGAGCTTGAAAGATTTTAGACGTCATGTATATCTGTTATTAGTTTTATTTATTAATGGATAATCGCCCGCGGACAGTTAGCCTTGAGGTCAGATAATTAAAAAGAAGTAGATATGTGTCTCTGCTTCCTATACTTGTCTATGAAATTCAATTTTCTTATAAGGCGGGTTTGAGTAGAATCTTTGCTTTCTTCTGGAATCCTGATCGCCGACCTACAAACGGACTGTGTTGCATAATTTCGCAAAAGCCATTTTTAGGCTTAATAATTTAAATTCAGTGTTTCCGTGGTTCCCTGCAAAGGGTAAGTGTTGTTGCACAGACTTATATTTGAATTCGTAAGTCGAGCATAGTGACTGTAAATTCTTGTATCTTGATTTTCGGTTTTATATTTTGTAATTTAAATTGTGCCGTTAGTAACGGTTACATTTATATACTTTCATGGGGTTTCTCGTTAAATCTATTTGTTAAATGAGTTATTTGTACCGTGTTCATGATTAAGAAACGAGTATAATATCTAATTATTAAAACTTATTATTTTCTTGTGAGGGTATATTCATATCATTTTATTCTAGTTCTAGTTCTAATCATGACACGAATCCTGTATTATTTCGGGTTTTAATATTATCTCTCACTTCTCGTTTTGTTATTTTATTTTGTGAGATAATTATTTCATTATTTTAATTTCCCACCCTTGTAAAAGACCAACCGACCGTAGGGCCCTGTGATAGGATTTGGTCGGTGGTCACCAGGACATTTTGGGACAACGGTGGACTACACCCTACCTGTTTGGCGGTTTCAGGAACCACGGACGGACTTGAAAGGCACCGTCGTACTTAGAACCCCGGACGGACTTGAAAGGTACCGTCGTACTTAGAACCACGGACGGACTTGAAAGGCACCGTCGTACTTAGAACCACGGACGGAGTTGAAAGACCTCGTAGCTAAGAACCATGTACGGAGTTTAGAAACCCCGTGTGTGGAGGCGAGCGTCACGGGCCTGGCCCCGTGCCACTGCGCTATAGCCGCCGCGTTGTCCCCGGACTGGGATAGCGGCACCGGCATGCGCCTCTTCTTCATGACTCGCCCTTATTTAAGTGGCCACCACCAACACCGCCAACCACGTCTCGTTTCTGCCCACAATTTTTATTATTGTAAACGCTCATCAGTGACAGTGCCACCAAGTAGGCGTAGAACCCACGCCTTGCTTTTTTGTGTAGTTTTAACAATAAATTGATATTGTTAAAAACTTTGGTTGTTTGATTTGTATTTTTTTTATTTTTATTTTTGCTCGGGTTTATCCCGTAGCACACTACAGTAGATAATATACATACAGGGTGTAAAAAGACACTCAACGAAGCCGGAAGCCACGTATTCTACCCATTATTTGGATCATTTTTTTCTTAAAGACCATAGCTGGGACTCCACGGGTTTCTGGAGATATTGAAGGTCAAAGATGCATTTTTAAATTTTTTTGCGCAATAGAATTCTAAGTGTTATTTCAAAACTTTTTTCCAAACAAACATTACCTGAATTTTCGAGTTTTCTAAATAAATTACGCATTTGAAGTTACGAATAGTAATGTACGTAATAAATAAATGCAGACCCGCACAAAAAACATCGTGCATCTCAGTAGGATTTTTATTTTACAGAATTGTTTTGTTGGTGCGAAGTAAAACGTCGACCTACGTACTTATCACAGCGTTTTCATGCTAAGCTGTGAACCTACGCACACAATGACACGAAACCCGTTTGCTTCGTGTCATTGTGCGCAATACAATTTTTTTTTTTTTTGATACCTAAAAATGAAGGTCGTTTCCCAGTGATAATTTTAGCGTAAAGCTACTTAGTTAGAACTGCAGTATGCGTAGTTAACGGCTTCGTTAAGTGTCTTTTTACACCCTGTACATAACTTATGACAGAAGACTAATAAGATGTCCTACAATATTACGACAAAACAGACCAACAATATTAGAAGTTATTTAAAATTAAAATTAAATTATCACTGGGAAACGACTTTTATTTTTAGGTATCAAAAAAAAAATAATAATTTTATTGCGCGCAATGTAAAGCAAACGGGCTTCGTGTCATTGTGTGCGTAGGTTCACAGCTTAGCAATAAAACGCTGTGATAAGTACGTAGGTCGACGTTTTACTTCGCAACAACAAAACAATTCTGTAAAATAAAAATCCTACTGAGATACACGATGTTTTTTGTACGGGTCTCCGTTTATTTATTACGTACTATCAGTGTCATAAGTGCATAGAGGATTCCAAATCAAAATCGTTTGTATTGCGTTTCATCGCCTTAATAATATACCATGGATGACATAGATGGCGCTAGTATACTAGTGGTATTGAAAAATATACATTTATAGTTTTTATCAGATACTTAACTTTTAGATACACAAATTAATCCTACGATATTCCAAACCTTTTTAAAGCAAAGCACGCAATAACCAGGATTCGAACTCGGTAGCATAAAATTTACCGAAGCCAGTAGCCATTAGGCCATTGCGTAACCTTGAAATATATTGAAATTATCCTACTCTTTATTTATTGAAGTTGTTTAGCAACTTTAAACCGATCATAAATCTCGAAACAGTTGAGGGTAATTTAATATTAACTGTATAAAAATTAAACCTTTTTGTTCAATCATAACATTCTTTACTATCTTTGAGTGAGTTTAGTTACGATTTGTTTAACAAGTTTTTAATATTTATTTTTATCATGAGTTTGCGTTCAAATATTGATATGGCTACGAGGGCCCAAATAATAGCATTACATAATCAAAGCTTAAATTATACTGAAATTTCAAAAGAAACTGGCTTAAATGTAAGTATTCTTTTAAAATGACCGTTTGTTATTAATTTTATAAATAACTACTAATACTAATAAATACACGTCCCTTACAGGTAAAAACTGCCATCCCGGTCTTACAAATGTTATTGATTTAAGGTCTAGCTTCAATTTATTTTATTTATTTATTAAAACTTCATGCACAATGGGTACATAGGCGGACTTAATGCCTTAGGCATTTTCTACCAGTCGAGCCTTGGGTGATGCAGAGATGAGCCAATGGTCGGTGCAAGAAGCAAGCAAACAGACTTAAATTTAAATGAGTGAAGACGAGATAGATACCAATATATGTGCAAATATTTACATACAAGTTACAATACAATAGATATATAAACTAAGTACTCAAATTACATAATATATTTATAAATAACATATAATATATACTTATACTTATTATAATATACTATATATATGGTGGTCACGATTCAGCCAAACCTTTTAGCAAGAGCTCACGAACCTTTTGTTTGAAAGTCAAACGACTAGACACCATCCTGATATCAGGGGGGAGCGCATTCCACAGCAAGACAGACTGAACGAAAAAGGAGGAGTGGAGAAAATCAGTACGATGAGTGGGACATTGAAGAAGACGGTTATGGGAAGAACGAAGGTTCTTGCTGTGGTTTGCGCACATGTATTGAAAGTAAGACGATAGATAGCTAGGCGAAAAAGGTGAGGTAAGGAAAGAGAACAGAGTGGTTAGCGCCCTTTGCTCCCTGCGCTGGCGTATGGGCAACCACTTTAATTGCAACCGATGTGCAGAAACATGATCATATTTACGCAGGTTGAAAACGAATCGAATGCAGTTGTTAAGAAGTCGGTCAAGTTTATTGAGTAGATCAGCATTCAGGTCGTAGTAACAAACATCAGCATAATCAATAATAGGAAAAACCAAGGCCTGCACCAGCATCGCTTTCGTAGAACACGGAAGCAAATTCTTTAGTCGATACAGTGTCCGTAAGGATCCAGTGACCCTCTTACATACGCTCGCAACTTGTGCATGCCATTTCAAAGTACAGTCAATATACAGGCCCAGATCCTTTACCTCATTGCTTAGCGGGATAGTGGCACTATCAAAGAGAATGTTTGGTAAATTTGCTCGGTTCATTCCGCTTAGCGTACGAGAGCTACCTATAATGATTGCTTGGCATTTTAAAGGATTCACCGCTATGCCAAACCGTTCAGACCAGTTCTTAATAGCAGTCAAGTCGCTATTGATCGTCATAATTGCTTCAGAGAGCCCATCAATATTAGCTGGACAGTACAACTGCAAGTCATCGGCATACAGATGGTACGCACACTGAAGTTCAGAAGTTATTAAATTAATGAAGATGGAAAATAAAAGAGGAGATAATATACCGCCTTGAGGAACGCCAGTTTTCAATTTGCACCAATTAGATGAAAACTCATCAAGCTTAATCGACTGCTGACGGTCCTGAAGATAGGAAGAGAACCATTCCAACGATTTGCCAGAGATCGCAAGATGGGATAAGATTGCTAAAAGGATTTCGTGACTGACCATATTGAAGGCATTCGAAAAATCAACCAAAACCAGAATGGTGGCCTTGGTATCCTCAAGAGCCGCTCTAATATCGCCAGTCACTTTGAGGAGGGCGGAAACCGTGCTGTGCCCAGGTCTAAATCCAGATTGTAGAGGGCTGATAAGTCCATTCGTGTAAATGTATCTTGAAAGCTGTTTATGAACACAGGCTTCGAGGACTTTGGATAGGAACGGGAGTATAGATATAGGCCGAAAATGAGAGGGAATAGTAGGAACAGTGACTTTCGGAAGAGGACGGACATAGGCATTACGCCACAGGGATGGGAAGGTTCCGGAAAAGAGGGAATAATTTATGATATGGGTTAAAGCTGGCAGGAGGTGATCCAAGATATTAATGATCATATGACGAGAAATGTTATCACAACCTACAGCTTTGGACTTGATGGATAGGATTATCTTACGGACCTCCGACAATTCAACTGGTACGAAGAGAAAAGGATGAGAGATGTTGGGGCGCATCAGATCAGAAATAAAGTCCACGGTGCGTTTTTTGACTAGACGATCCATAAGAGGGACTGTGGAGAAATGATTGTTTAGATCATCTAAGTCAATTGAATTGGGAAGACCTGAATATTGCGCTTTGCCGACACCTAGAGTTCGAAGGAATTTCCAGATATCAGCAGAAGAGGAATTAGAGATATTTTCGAGAACATGGCGGCGCTTAGCGTTACGCACCATCTGGTTACACCTATTTCTTGCAATCTTATAGGCTGTCCAATTTTCTTCTGTACGGTCCCTTCGATGAACGCGAAAAGCACGGTCTCGGCGCCGCATTGCCATCCTAATGCCTCGCGTCATCCATGGAGCAGGCGGCCGTTTTATTTTCACTTTCCTGAAGGGAGCGTGATGGTCATACAGATTAGTCACAGCTGTATTAAAAACTGCAACTTTGTCGTCGATTCCAGTAGCCTCCATTAGAGGCTCCCAGTCTATCAATGACGCATCTTTTTGCAATTTTGCTTCATCCACCCGCGCAAAACAACGCCTATACAAAACCTTAGGTTTCACCCTGGGCGGTTTTAGGATGTAGGATAGGAAGATCAGGTCATGGTGAGAAAATCCTGGAGCGTCATGTTGACCATGACAAGATACAAAGGCAGGATTCGAGGTAAGGATTAAATCTAGCCAAGAATCATCGCCCACGGTGTTGTGGTGAGTGGGATTAAGAGCCAATACATGGAAGTTAGCAGATTGAACAATTTGAAGGAGTTTACGGGACCGATAGGATTCATGGGATAGGAGATTGGTGTTAAAATCGCCCATGATTACGTGATGTGTGTACTCAGAACCCAGAGATTCAAGAACCGATTCGAAGTCGGTGAAATAATCTACAGTAGGAGGGCAGTAAACAACTCCCAATACAATTTTACCCCCTTGGCCAGAGACTTCGAGGAAAAGGTACTCCGCAGGGCAGCCAGAAGCTGAAGTGAAGAGCACCTCATACATAAACTCGCTGCGCAGATATATACCCACACCACCCCCCCTCCTAACAGTCCGGTCATTCCTTATAAGGACGTAACCTGGGAGGGCATACGTTGTGGACGGCAGTGCTGGTTTTAGCCAAGTTTCGGATATCAGGATGGCATGGACATTACTGTCTTTGAAGGTATCAAATAGTTCGCTGTGATGGCTCGGAATGCTTTGTGCATTTATATGACAGACGTTCAACAAACGTTTATTTTTATTGATAAAAGTGTTGTGAATAAAGTCAGTCAAAGATTCACTAATCGAGCAAAAGCTGTCGTTTTCTAAAGATGAATTGGCTGTTAAAAAGGAATCATTATCAGACATGGACAAACAATAAAAAAATATATAGATACGGTATGTATAATAAATACAAATAGTTATTTTATACTAAGGATGCCTAAATAATTATGTGTTATGGAAAATTGTTTGCTTGACAAAAAATTGTTAGTACAACCCTGCACCACCCACCAGCCGACATCAACAAAGAGAAAAAAAAAAAACAAAACATTACATGACGATATTAAAAGTCAAAATAATTCAAAAAAAAAAAACAAAACAAATGAAAAATATCAATCAACATAAACACACTAAAAGTATGCCTCGGTTGCATCAAAACGCACAAAACAAGTAATAAAACACCAAACAAAAATAAAGTAAACTGCAATCGGCACTGACTAGCAAGAGACATTATTCTGACAACAATCATTTAAATAACAGTAAAATTTGCATACAAAACACAATAATTATTAATAACACAAAACTTAACAAAAAAAAAAGTAAAAAAAATAAAAATCAATAAATACAAATTTCAACAGACTTAACAAAACGCAAAAAAATGTAATAGAAAACCGGCTGTTTTGTTATAAACAAACGTCAAGTGTCAATCTGTCATCAGTAGCAAAAATTAAACGTGACAGTTAAATTAATTAGATCAGTAAAAATAAAATAATAAGTTGTAAATGACGGTTAATGAACGATTTAAATAACTTACAAAAAGTAAAAACAAAGAGAAGTTGTGAGATAACAAAATATAAACAGGAGGTAAAACAAAATAAGTGAACTTTAAAAGATACAACTACCCGAGACGAGAAACAAATTGATAAATTAAGGACAAAGACAAAGGTTACAAACATATTTTAATGGAAATATTTAAAATTAATGCCAAGTGATGGGACAAACAGACTGGTAAGTACATAAGACAAATATTGAGTGGTGTTTGTATTTGTAGTGCGTCTAATACTGCTAGATGGAAGGTACTTATCTGCGTGTACTTTTCAGGTTCCCGACAGTCTCCTCTGCACTCCGTTTGGCACCGGACGAAGACGCACCTTGCATCCTCGGGTACTTGGTCAGAATAGGATTCAGCTCTACCGTTGAAGTCACTTTGTACCTGCTTCCATCAGGTGCTTTTATGTGTATGATGCCATCCTGAGTCCAGCAAGACCGCAAACCGAAATGCTGACGCGCCTTCAAGAAAGCATTCTGCCTTTCCTTTGTTAAAAACTCCCTGATGGCAATCTTGGTACCCTTCAATTTGGTTTTGGCCCGCCAAACTGACAATTTATTGTCCACGCTTGCGAACCTGATAAGAAGGGGCCGGTGATGGTCAGCACTTGTCTGTCCCAATCTGTGACAGGCTTTTATGGAAGTTGTGGTGAAATTAAGGCCCAGTTTAGTGTTGATAACATCTAACACAAGTCCCGTACAATCCTCACCCTCTTTTTCAGGTATACCCTGCATGATCAGTGCTTTACGTCGACTCCTTGTCTCCATGTCATCTATCTGCCGGGAGCACTCGGTGATCTGACGACGCAGAAGCCCCAGCAAGCTGAACATTAGTTCCCTGAATGTTCGGAACTCCTCAGCCACTTTAGCGATGGTATCCTTGGCGGAACCGGCTGCCTGGATCTGAGCCTGAACTGCTTCCATCTTCTGCATGAACATCGCCTCCAAGGGTGTGAACCTCTCTTCCAAGGATTTCTGGTTGGAGAGGACTTCAGCAATTTGTGTCATAGTGAAGTGTGTGTGCAGAATGACTTTTAACTTTTAAATAAAATATGTTGATGTGCTGGCAGGTGGTGTGCCAAGTTGGTTTTATTTATTCAGGGTTGTGACAAACACTATTACTCTGTGACTAGGTATTTGTGAAGAACTTTTAAAATTAAAAACGTTATGAATTTAAATATTCGAAAGTCAACAAAAAATACGTGCTCTCTCTTGCAAATCCAACCCGCGAATCCTAATTTCTTCCTTGTTCTGGAACGAATACTTAAGCTATGAGCCTTTGTCATAACATCATGCAAAAAATGAATCACTTTAGTCAATATTTTAATTATGGGGAGGTAAAATAGTTGCAGAAGTAAGGTTACATAGAAACGTATTATAACATTGTGTTTAAAACTAACTAATAAATGACTAGCACAACACAATAGGCATGTGAACACTAGTTGTAATATGATGGATTTGTATGTTATATTGATAGATTTTGGTATTTAAATACATGAAATAATATCAAATTTGTACATAAATGCATTAAATAATAACACTGGTCAACACTGGTTTTGCCACACGAACTTTGATAGCTAATTATGTTTTATCAATCTACCCTCATTATTAAATCACAGTTGCCATATATCAATTAGCCTCCTATTTGTTGTGATACGGTAATACTCATTAACTAGTACTACGGCAGTAAATTAACAGAAACGCTTACAAGTTAATCGTTATAAAAATATTTATCGTTGAATTTGAACACTTTTTTGGGATTTATTAACCCTGTGAGCATGTCAAGGAAGTGTATTAATGATCCTAACTGTTTTTGTTATGTCTGCGGAGAACTTACATTAAAAAAACAACGACGAAATTTTACAAATCTTGTGATGGAGTGTTATCACCAATGTTTTGGTTTTTCTGTCGCCCATCAAGACAAATCCTGAGCCCCTTATGTCTGTTGCATAACGTGTGTGAAAAATTTAACTGACTGGAAAAAAGGTGCACGACCTATGCCGTTTGCTGTACCCATGATATGGACTGAACAGCGAGATCACGTTTCAGATTGCTATTTTTGTCTCACTGACGTAAAAGGTATAAATTACAAGAAAAAAAACACAGTTATTTACCCTAATTTATCTTCGGCTATAAGACCAGTCTCTCATTGTAAAAAATTGCCAGAACTAATACCAGTTGCAACTACGTCTGTTGAGAACGACAATTCACAACCGTCTACTTCAAGTGTAAGTGATGCAAAGATAAAAGAGGGTATTTTTGTTGGCCCTCAAATTAGGGAGTTAATAAAAGATTCAAGATTTGAAGAAAACTTAAGCGATTTAGAAAAATCAGCATGGAAGTCTTTTAAAAATGTTGTTGCAAATTTTTTGGGTAACCACAAGAGTGACAGCTACAGAGAGTTGGTTAGCGAGCTGTTATTGTCATATCAAGCATTAGGTTGCAACATGTCACTTAAGATCCATTTTTTAGACTCGCACCTGGATTTTTTTCCTGACAATTTAGGGGCTGTCAGTGACGAGCACGGCGAGAGGTTCCATCAGGATATTTCTGATATGGAAAAGCGGTACCAGGGCAAATGGAGCCCAAATATGTTAGCAGATTACTGCTGGACAATTAAAAAGGACCAACCAGAAGCTAAATATTCAAGAAAATCTTAGATTTTCTAAGTCATTTATAAAAAAATAAACTTTTGATTTACGAGATACGTATTTTTTCTTAATATTTTAAATTACTCAATAGAATAAAATCTTTGCCTAGCAAAATTTTTTTAACTGTTTATTTTTTATTACAATCACCGATTAAAGTAAAAAATATCAAAAAAGTCCATGTGGCACGACAAAGTTGAAATTTTGTTGACCAGTGTAATTAAAAATAGTTTTTCAAGTGATAAATTAAACCTTTGATCACGTGACCCTAAATACCAATCAGGGCGCATTACGTCACGATACTCAAAATAGCGATACGAGCTGTCAAAATTAAAGGTGTTCTTAGTAATCTCTATATTGATATTAAATTAAAAGCTTTGTAGGGCTCTAAATAATTGCAATGGAGGCAGGATTCATTAAAGGAGACAGTGCGAACTTGCCGAAGGTGGATTCATTGACGGTGGCAAATTTCATTGCAAAAAACAAGGACTTTTGTGAAGCGGAATACCGTAATGTGAAAACATCATTGTAAGTACATTTCACCGATCATGAACAATAAATAACGATGTTAATGGTAAATTGTAGTAAGAAAACTAGGTTTTAGTTACTATGATTGCCTACTTATTTTAAAGAACAAGTACATTATAATTCGTAGGTATGTTACTGATGCAATGTTATTATTTTTCATTTCCAGATCATCAAGAGAATCTTACGGTGATGATGCAGTGGGATATGTTCAGCTGCAACGTGACTCTAAATTGTGTACAGTCAAGTGTGGGGTTTGCCCAGAACATAAAGTGAAAGAAAAAGAAAGAAAGAAAGAAAGAAAGAAAGAAAGAAAGAAAGAAAGAAAGAAAGAAAGAAAATACATTTATTCGGCATCAGACATGAAAGCCAGAAAAAAAAAAACAAAAATACAACACAAAAAAACAATAACAAGGTTAAAAAGACAGAAAAACAAAAATACGCTAAATATACAGTTTTGGCAGACAGCAGAACACACAGTGTTGACAGTGTTCTACAGGATTGGCAGACATGTCTAAACCGAATGGGTCGCCAACTCAGCAAAAAGCTGGGCACACTGAGCACCCAACACTGATTTTCAGTTGGCACCCCTGCAGTGACGCACGGACGAAAGCAACGCATAACTAGTACGTTCAGATTATAATATAAGAAAGAAATTAAATTAAATATAAATTATAAAAGCAAAGATCAAGTTCAAATGAAAAAAAAGATACATGGAAAAATAATACCAGAATATATCAAAAACACACTAGGAAAAAAAAACACATGATGTTGATTTTAATGAAGAGTATATTTACTTAATCAACTACTTTTATTCTGAAAAACTAATATTTATCCTTTGTTATTTAAAATGTCTAAAGTATAATAAATAAAAAATCAATGTTATTACTAAAGCTTTTTATTTTATAGTAGCATTTACAGTAAACATAAATATTAAGGTAGGTACATATTCATTTATTTATTAATTAATGGTTTTTGTAAATTCACAAGGTACAAGCTATTACAATGATGTCGTCAAGTTTACCTATTAGATTTTTATTTATACAAGTATGGGGTCTCAACATGGAATATTCTCTCAAACGCCTTATTAATCGTTCTATGTGTATTCGCAGACTAGCAATCTGTTTAGTCTGTTTAACTTCCTCTTTAGATAGTTTTTTACCTGTTTGTACACTGGGAGGACGTATTAACTGACACCCTACTCCTAGTAGCAGGGGTTCAACATGTTTAAAGCCCCTGTCTGCCATTACATGTGAACCACTTGGTAAACATTTAAAAAAAACCACTCTGTTCAACAATACACACATCAGTAGTCCTTCCGCCATATCCTGGTGACACATAATTAACAAGTCCGTTCGGGGTGCAAGAAAACAAATACTTTATCGTATTAGCCTTTTTATAATCAGACCAAGTCAAAGCTTGGTGCAATGCTTTATTTGGTTTTTGTATTTCAATTTCTAGACAGTCGATTATACATGTGACTTTATTATAATTCTTCCTAAATGCTATTGGCAAACATCTTTTTATTGCATCCTTATCTAAATTCACAATAAAAGGTCTCATAACTTTAGTTACATTTTCTCTAAAAATTCTACAGGCGTATGATCCAGATATTCCAAAGTCATCTCCAAGTTCTATAGACTTTGTGTCCAATCGATTTTTTTTAAAAAACAATAAAATATGTTGCTTTGGTATACCTGTATGCTCTTGTATAACTTGAATAAAAAAATAACAACTTTTTGGTACACCTAAGTAGAACTGGGGTTTATTTTCTATTTATTTAGGGTAGATTTTAACAATCTACTTGTCTCTTCTTTTTATATATCATGATCAATAACACTGCTAGTCAGATGAAGTTTCTGATATGATTGAATGTTCAACAGAGAGAGTGTATATAGTAGACATATCACTGTCTGACTTGTCATCATGAAGCATATAACTTTTTACATTTGATGGTCTTACATGTAGCTTTAATTCAGAAACTTTGAATGGGGATGTTGAAATAGATTTAGTAGGTTTTTTTAATGGGGAAGTCTGCATTTGCTTTATACATGATTTGGTGTATGTTTGACTAGCTTCACTTCGACGTTTTGCTGCTGAGATGATGGTAACATGTGAAGTCTGTACTGCCTTGGTTATTTTCATTGGTTGTTGTAGGAAGACATCTGAAAAAAAAACCAAATTCATTTTATTTTATTGAAATTTTCATTATCTTTATCACCATTATGGTAGCCAGAGCCTAAGATTAATTTTAGCAATAAAAATGATACAAAAATAGTGTCGGGTTGATAACAGCAACACATTAGCCCGATCTGCCTTGGAAGAGAAGAAACTGGCAGGTAAAAACTAATATTTTTATTGTTGCCGGACCAGTATAGAAGAGATAATTATTATACAGGTATCCATATGAAACATAAATTAAATTAAATGCTATAATCTAACTAGACATGACAAAGAAAATGTATCAGATGGTATTTACCTGAACTACTAGTACCTGGAAGCTTGGAAATTGTGTCTTCATTCTCTTGTGATGTTGCAGTATATATATTTTCATTTAGTTCTTCTATTATAGCAAGTCTTCTCCTTTTTGTAGCGACAGGTCGGCTCACCATGGAAGGACCTGGTCTGTCCGGTTGACATGCAAACTTTGTTGCTAAACAACCACTTCTCATTCTTATTTGAGACACTGAACCCATTGTTGTATACTGCACATAATTTTCCATGTCTGAAGGAAGCTGTAAGTAAATTTTTAAATAATTACTAGGGTAATTGTTGTTATGTGTTATGTTGGAATTGCACATAAACTTGAATAGAAACTCTGACTTAGATGGCCAACTTTTGTATGGGCGTTTGCATAGTTATTTAATTCAATGTACATCAATGATTTTTGGTGTTTACATTCGTGAATATTATTAAATTAAATTGCAATAAATAAAACACATGAAGAACTCGTAATTATAACACACAAGACGAAAATAGTTTCACTAAACCTTTAGTCAGATCACTGGCCATAAGTGCACGACATAAGACATTGCTTTTAAAAACCATGGCGTTTTAATTATTTATTTATTTATAAAATAAAACAAAAGTATAAATAATAGTGATTGTTTTATTAAGGAGAAGAAATAAAATAAAACTACGTAATAATTCACTTTTATATTTTTATTATGACAGTGTATTTTAATATATTTGTGTATGGAATGTACGTTTCTGTAATATATACTCTATATAATTGGGTTATAATATGGTGGTACTTTCCATTTGAAGCGGCCTGCTTAAAACAGGTGGTAATGGTGGTGGCTCTAGTGGGCTAACCACTTGAATATAAGGGGCTGCTGCATTGTTGTCAGAAGCCAATTCCTGCATGTTGTCTGAAGCTGATTCCTGCACGTTGTCCGAACCCAATTCCTGCAAGTTTCGTGATAAGTCCTGCACTGTCTGTCTATTTGCCCGCATCCAGCACACATGACAAACATAGTTGCTTCTTGAGGTCTGAAAATAAACCCCAGTTAGAATAAACACATGTTTTCAAGTTTTATGTTATTGTACAATGAGAAGCATTATATTACAACATGCCTACTTTAAAGAAGTCTATTCAAACATGGATAATACGTCATAAAGATAGATATTATAATCACACATTACATAATATGAGTACTTTTTTATAGATTAATATAGATAAATACAAGTACACATTTAAAACAATGAATAAAAAACAAAATGCTTACCACATTAATAGTATTTTGTGATATTAGGCCAGCTAGCAATGGAGAGTCCATACTGACATTATGGTGTCTTATTTTTCGAACCGCTTTTCCACAACCAAGGCAAACCATGTTATGCCCCAGTAGTCTCTCATATTCACCAGCCTCAGTATTCAATAATAAGAAGCATGGTTGACAAATGAATGTCCCCAGAGGCAACTTAAAAAAAGATGCACTATTTAAAATCGTATACTATTAAAAAACACAAAAAAACAGACTAAGTATTATACTATTCCGACTTCATACCTGGGTTTGAGCTATGGTTAACCAACGTGAAAGTTTTGTTTGATGGTGTGCAGAAAGCGAGGATATAAGACGCCTCTGCAGCCTTTTTACGCCTATTCCGCAGTTGATGCACCTCATCGTAATCCACAAAACAAATCCAAAACGCAAAACAGTTACTCCAGTATTATTAGCAAGGTTAACAAAAACACGCTGTCAAAAGTGTCAAACAAGTTCCGTTTCGTTTAAGTTATTTTTTGGTGAATTGGATAAAAATTACAACATAATATTATTATAATATGAGTATATTTTAAAATGCAACTAAAACCAATCAATACAGTTTCGTATAAATAAAATGTTCCTAGTGTAATGCATTTGTTGATCATATCACACGTTTTCTACGAGTGTAGTTTAAGACGCGTGGTTTGGAAATTGAAACGTCTTTTTATTTATCTTTCTCTATGGACTATTATAGCGAAACTTGACAAACGATAAGTTGATTTTGTTGCATTACTTTTACATTTTTTTAATAATAATTGTCAGGTCTTTTTTTTTTTTTTTTTTTTTTTTTGTCAGGGGAAAATCATCCAATGACTTCTCCCGCCCAGGGTAAGGCGAGAGAGAGTGTCAGACTCTTACTGACTAAAAACCCCCCCGTTCCTTCTCCTGCTCTGGGCCGAGGTCGCGGTGCCTCATTGCGCTTACCCCGCAGCCCCGGCTAAACATCAGCCCTTTAGGGCCCCGACTGTGGTGGTCTATTGGCTCTTTGAGGCGCGCGCGGAACGCTACGCGCCGTACGCTCGGGTCCAGTTCTGGTCGGGCGGCGAGCTACCCTTACTCGCCGTCCGCAGACCCGCGCTTACGGTGGCCGGAGATCATCCCTCGATCCTCGACGTCCGGAATGTCGCCTTCTGCGGCGGCTGGGGCGCGAGGAGGATAGTTCCCTCACGCGCTCCGCCTCCTCCTTTGCGAGCATAACTGCTTCGCAGAAGGAGGAGATAGCTTCCCAGTTCCTCTCACGCTGGACCATGGCCTCGATTAAGGCCGGGCGCGAGAGGTCGCCGCCGCCGATCACTTCCCATAATTGTCAGGTCTGGAGAGGCTAAAAACTACGTAATAATTCATATATCTATTTTTATTTTACAGTGTATTAATTGTGTTTGTGTACGTGGAATGTACTTTTTTGGCCTTGTCCTTTGTTGGTAAACAACGACTACTCATTCTTATTTGAGACACTGAACCCATTGTTGTATACTGCACATAATTTTCCATGTCTGAAGGAAGCTGGAAGTAAATTTTTAAATAATTACTAGATAGATAATTAGTTATGTGTTATGTTGGAATTGCACATAAACAAAAGGAATGTAACATTACTGTAACATTGAGTTATAATTAGTTATGTGTTATGTTGGAATTGCACATAAACAAAAGGAATGTAACATTACTGTAACATTGAGTTAAACTAACAAAAAATGTACTTATGTGGTATGGAAGGATTTGAAACAATTATTTTGTTTATTGTAACATAATGCTACTCCGCACTTTTCACAAATTGTTTGTGATACACCAGTACATTTAGGAAACTTGCACCGAACCCTTTTTTCTACCCAAATCGGCCAGTGACCAATTTGATCCTGCCTTACTGCCAATGGGGGGACATGTTGTGCTGGCCCCTTGTGTTTTTTGGCTTGAATTTCATTTTCAATTGTCCTTCGGTGCTTGATAGTAGGTTTCAAGCCCATCTTGCATAAAGTTTCACCAATCTCAAGGCGAAAATCTGCTGAAGACATTTGTTTGTCACTGCAGTCTTTTGCCTGCCTTACTCTTCGATATAACAGCCAAGAATTGGCCATAGTCAGGTCTAATAAGTGATAGAACATCCGAACCTGCCATCTTTTACTTCTTGTCAAAATTTTATACCTTCCCATAATGCTGTCAATCAAATCTACGCCTCCCATATGCCGATTGTATTCACCGACGACATGAGGGCGATAAATATTGATATACTTCTTATTGGCCTTATCGTATCGTCTGACTTGGGCCTTTGGCAATTCACCAGCAAAAGATGATGCGAGTGTTACAATTTTATTGTCTTTCCATATAACGTTTGACACATCGATTCCGTCCATATTTGCTACATATTCAACTGAAAATCCGCGTTCTTTTTTCATTACTTCCTTGTCAGCGGGTAATTTACAATCTGGAATGCGATTGCGGCGTACGGTCTCAAGACTCAATATACCTTCTTTAGCTAAGTACTCCAGTAATGGCAAGGAAGTAAAGTAATTATCAAAATAAAGTTGGTAATTCTGATGTCTTGGTATGCCCCGCGCCATTCTGACTACTACGTTTGAAGATGCTCCTAAATCTGGTTCATCAGGAAGCACAACATTTTCAGCTCCTGTTTCAGGTTCAATTTTATAGGCGAAACCTGAGACCCCACTTAGTACATAAATCTTATAACCACATTTGTGGGGTTTTTTGGGATTATATCTTTTCAAATTACTCCTTGCCTTAGTGGAGCAAATCTGTTCGTCCACACAAAGGTATGTCTCCAATGGAACTGTACTAAAAGTCCTATTCAAAGCTTCTACGATAGGTCTAATTTTGAAAAGCCTGTCACCATTAGTTGAATTGTTGATATACTGTCTAATTTTTTCAAATTTTGTTTCGGCATTATTTCTTGAATCATGGGTGTACCAATAGTTGTGTTCCAATGACTGGTTACCCTTGGCAATTGTATCAATGACATCAGATAAGTTGCACCAATGAACTGCTGGATATCGGTATCGATAATTTGAAAGGATTGGTTAGGATTTTTTTGTATTATGTAGAGATTTGTTTGTGCTGTAATAAAAGTTATCAATTCTTTGGGAAAGAAATATAAAAAGAATTGTATTGGTGTGTCAAGCTCAAGTAAATTAGGCGGTAAAGTAGTATTTCTACAGGAAATACTACTTTACCGCCTAATTTACTTATTAAATTTAAATTTAAATTTATTAAAATTAAATTTAAATTTAAATTTATTAAAATTAAATTTAAATATTAAATTAGGCGGTAAAGTAGTATTTCTACAGGAAATACTACTTTACCGCCTAATTTACTTGAGCTTGAATCGCAACTGCTGGTCGTTTAGAACTAGGTTTTTCGTTTTCCACTGTAATTGCCGCTTTTTTCCTTTTTTATTAGTGGTAGCTTTATTTGAATGGCTCTCTTTCTGTCCAAGATCTAAAGACGAGGGGCCAGCAACAGGCTCACTGCATTCAAATTCTTCAACAATTGCATCTATATCAACTGCAGTATCTCCTTCAAAATCAGAAAAAACTTCTAAACCTTCTAATAATGGCTGAAAATCTGGATCAATGACGCTGTCATCATCGTCCTCTAATCTGTCTTCGCTATCATATTGGTGCAATAGGTCATCTATTTCACGATCCCTCAGTGTGTGTGACCCCATTCTAAAACAATGACATAATTTTACATCAATATCCAAATACTTTAGTTACAATAAATATTTCGATCGTCACTCAGTGTAACAAGAATGTTACAAACATATACAGTTACGTTTTATACATAAAAAAACAAAAATATGATTTGATAACAATAAATGAACAAAATCATTCACTTACCTATAGGTTTCGACGAAAACAATACAATTTTAAACACTTTTAGTATTTTTATTCAAAATTCAAACTTGCAACGAGTTTCAACTTGTCACTTTCATCAACGCACGTAATTCAAACTCGCTAAAACAACAAGTAACGCCATCTATGGTTTGTATTTGATACTAAAATGTTCGGTGTGGTATGTTACAATACTGTAACACTGATTTGAATGAACATAAATGTTTAGCATTTGTTTTTAACGGGATTATTGAGGTTTGTTACAGAAATGTCACACGAGGCTACAAAGGGTTAAAGTGGTGTCAATTTATCAATAATTTTAACCAAAATGTAAACTATTTGCATCTGATTTAAGGCCCGTATTAATAAACCGATATCAGCGTAAGAGTGAGATGTTAAGACCCCGTTTGATGTTCCGACATATTAATAAACAAAACTTAATATGCGGTTTAAGACTCTGTCATCACCTGAGACCGTATTGTTTAATAAACGTTACTCGGGTTTCAAGATCGACATTAGGATGGTTATCAAGATCACGATTGTTGAGTTCAGTCGACCGTGGACTTAATATCGTGAACTCGTACTTAAGTCTTTCGCGGGAACTATGGATGTTGAAAATATTATTTCCGAAATAAATTATTATGATGAAGTCGACCACTATGAGGATATTTTATGGCCTTTTCAAAATCGATTACCTAAAGTTTATATAAGGGACGCGACAAATCCCTTCGAATTGCCTACGCAAAATTTTAAAAAACGGTTTCGATTTAACCAAGAGTCAGTGCTATATATCGTATCGTTGATAAGAAATAATTTGGTAAAAAGTGATAACAGAGGGCTGCCAGTCGCGCCAGAAATTGCCGTTTTGCTTACTTTGAGGTATTACGCTACAGCATCCTTTCAGGTAAATGATTTTGACCAATTGAATTGTAAACATAATAAAATTAATGTTATGTGTGTTAAACGATTTATTAATAATGACAAAAACTTTCAGCTTGTGTGCGGGGATCTCATTAGTTTATCTCAGCCTACAGTATCAAACGTCGTTACAAAAGTATCACGACTGCTAGCATTACTCCATAAAACCTATATTAAAATACCTACAGGAGATCAAGCTAGCATAAATAGGCAATTATTTAAGGACTTGGGAAGACATGGGCGTTGGCCAGGGCTACCAGGTATAGATGGAGCCATTGATTGCACCCACATAAGAATTGTCAACACCCCAGGTTGTGAGCACCATGAAGTTTATCGCAATAGAAAATCTTATTTCTCCATTAATGTTCAAGTAAGTGTACTAATCATGATCAGTTTCTATAGCTATAATTGCATAACATCTATACAGTGATGATGACTATTGTAATTTTCTTTTACAGGCTGTTGTCGGCCCACAAACAGAATTCTTGGACATAGTAGCTAGATGGGCTGGCAGCACTCATGATTCCAGAATTTTTCAAATGTCCAGGGTATACATGAAGTATACTCAAGGTGTGCTAAATGGTAAACTAGTAGGTAATAGTGGTTATCCAACATTGCCGTTTATGCTTACACCAATTAGGCCAACTCCTGAAGATCCCCCTCAAATACGGTATAACCGAGCACAAATCAAAACTAGAAACATCGTTGAAAGAACATTTGGAATTTGGAAACGTCGGTTTCCATGCTTATCAAAAGGCCTTGGTAACAAGTTACAAACGGTGTCCCTTATTATTGTAGCCTGTGCAGTGTTACATAATTTATCACTGATTTTAAATGATAACATGGCATTGGTTATTGATTCCCATTCTGATCAAGAGGATGGTGCAAACGAAACTTCTGTAATGGCTAGTGCAAGTGCAGGGTTCGTTGTCAGAAGTAATATAATAGAAAATTATTACCAATAGATATAAATGTTTCATAATTTTTTTATTTAGTTACTTTTTAATACCTGCTTATTGTTAATTATTTTAGTTTTTATTGAGGCAATGTTATGTATGTAATTTGTTAAATTATTAATATATATTTTTTTTAAGTTAAAGTGTAATATTTTACCTTGTACCATGACGGAGTATTATTGAGATAAATGAAACAATCATTAACTTATTATAATCATTTATTACAAAAATGTGTGCATGAACATTAATTGTTTGTGGTATAACCTGCAACAAAACAAAAAACATTAAACAAAAAAAACTGAGAAAATGTAAACAAAACAAAAAAAAATAATTTTTATTCAACTAACCTGTTGAATTTTGTTTTTCTTTTAAAATAAGTTCAGCTAAGTCTGCCTTTGCTTTGGCTCCCCTTAGCTGTTCTTTTAAAATCTGCATTTCTAAATTGTGCTTTTCTGTAGCCCGCACAGATAGATCCTTGTACTCCTGTTCTATCACACTATTTTTGAATCCTGTTCGAGTGTTAGAATGTGCAGGTGACTTTTTTGCTGATGGGATGGTTGTGATGAAGGGTTGGGACATTTGGGATGTGGAAGGGATTGGTGAATCAGGCAGTACATTGTGATCTTCGGTGGCTTGATCGTGGGAGATGACGGATGTCTGCGAAACATCGTCTATAACATAATGCTCATCTATCTCTATGGCGTCTGGTATTTGTGACTGCGAAGACTCTAAAATGAATATTAAATTAATTATAGTCAATGTTTAACAAGACAATGTTTAAAAAGATTATTTGCATAAAACTATAAACACCTTCAACTAAATCGGAATCAATAGCATTGTCGATTCCAACAATCAGAGCTGGGGCCACCATGGACACATCAGCGCCGTAGTTGTTTAACTGTTGCCTAAAATATAAAAAAAAACATATGCATACACTTATTGATACATTAGAAACTACACTTCTGCCTTTCGAGGTACAGTGTGATCTGATGAATGATAAATATACATAACACTTCTTAAATAAATCACAAAAACATGAGTATGTGATGAATGAATATGATATGTATGTAATTCTATGTATTTAGCAGCCACTTACCTGTTTTGTCGTGAGAGGGCTAGCATTATATTCGGCCGTAACACGAATCCAAGCTTCATTTTTGTGCTTTAATGTAGCTCCGTCTGTATCCTTATTTTCTATTATGTTACTGTACTTTTTAAGTACATCTAGAAAATGTTTTTTTTCGATGGGGCTAAAGACATGTTTCTTTGACTCCATTATCGAAAATTATTAACTTCAAATAACTTGTAAGAGTTGTAAGTAAATACGAAACTTTACACTTCCGATAAGTACTAACAAGTAAACATGAAAGAGAACCACAGATTATAATGACGTGACGCTCAATCACTGGTATGTGAGTTTGTCAAAAAAATTCAACGTAACTTTATAGTAAATAGTGCTCTTTTATTGTTAAAAAAAAATCATAATGTATATAATATAAAAAAGTAATCTACTTTCCTCAAATTACAATACAATTAAACTGGAAAACAACTTTTATTCCTATGCATACAGAGTTGGACATTATCGTTCTTCAAAGCTATTACTAAACGCAATGAATGAAACATGTAACAGTTCATTCGCTGTGACGTAACAAGTCTTAACATCAGGATTTCATCGAGTGTCAAATAACAAATCTTGATAACTCGATCCGAACCGCGGTATCATCTGAGATACTGTTGATAAAGGTTTATTAATTAGCGTCGACATTAAGATGCTGATCGCATCTTGAGAACTTATCAACTGATTGAGACTTATTTATTATTTATTAATACGGGCCTAAAACAAATAGTACTTTAGTTATAGGAAATAGTAATAAAAACATAATAAAGTGACGGTGAAATAAAAAAATAGTAATAAAATTTTATGTTTTGTAACGAGTAATCACTTTATCTATTGAATCAATGTTAGAATGGAAAATCATTGTGGAAATTGGGTACAGATTAGAAATTATGATTCATTATTACTTACAACAAAATGATCTTCACAAAAGTAAGCAGTGGTTTTCCCCGATAATGTTTTTGGGTCTCTCTCTTGGCAAGAGTTATCCACTTTCTTCTTAGGTGTTGATCATTCGGAACATGTATAAACAGTTTTTCAGGTGTTTTTATAGTTGAACTTTTGCACAATGGTACTGCGCAGTATTTATAACACATTTTTAAGCACGTACATAAAGAATGATCGTCCAAATAAACAAAACTTGCGACACAACATATGAGACGCTGTAATATTTTGAGTGTCGTGACGTCACGCCAAGTCACGTGACAGCTTTTGCTGTTTTAGCGGCAAATTTAAAATTTATTTTAAAACACTGTTTTTCTAGTAAAATACATGCCTAATATTTTTTTTGATATTTTTTTCGTGTTTCTTAGTTGTAAATCCATTAGGAAAACATGGTTTTCAAAAAGTGTTCACATGCCTATTTTGATTTAAAATACTTATTAATCTTATAAAAAGTGAATTAAATAATTGTCAGTTAGCTGAAAAGTTATTAGGTCAGGGCATTATTATATCGGAATAACTATTCTTCAAAATATAAATTAAAAATGCTGAGTTTCCAATTGCATTGACGTCAATGCAATAGGAAACCATTGTTATTGATTCCATGTTAATTTTCCATTAGTATTGGATTGGACTTCCGTCGGGCATAATACCAATTTTGTAAACGTTTATCAATTTAATACATCATTTTCTTTTAGTAAATTAAATAGTTTTTTTTTAAAGTCGTCATTGACCCGCTCCGTAACAGTGGTGTCAGAAGTGGGATACCAATGTTGAAATCGCCGTAATCGTTCCGCTGGTATTCCTATAGTCGTTATCCAGAAACCTCCACGTTGCCGACAAACTAATCCAACTCCGGGGTGTCCCTATATTCACTACTTAAGTGAAACCACACCTCGACAAACTCAATTCTATCTCCTGAAGACGAGTCGCGACAGTAAGCCTTGCGAGTATTGTGCGTAAGCCTGCCGATCGTCTAAAATTTCCGCTGATTCTATCTCCGGGGTGCTCAGCATACATATGCGAGCCCCGTTATCCTGATATCACCGCAAGAAACGCGTGATTGCCCCTGCTACCTTGATACGCATTAGTGCAACGCGGTACTGCCACGTGTAAGCGTCGTGCCACGTGTAGCTCGGGTGTCATGCGTCGCCATCCTCGCTGTCCCTGCAGTCCCTGTGGCTGCTGGCTGCGACCTTCTGCGCCATTACACTGCTGATCCAGTGCCAAGAAATGCGCATCGACCTCTTCGTCATCCTGTGTCTGTGAGTAAAATATTTTAATTCGCTGTTATCGCTACAAAATTTGTCACTACGACTAGGTATTCTCATTGCCTAGGGTATCACATAACGTAAATCCTACCTCTATCCACATATTTGTGCTACAGTTTTACCCTACTAGTTCTAAGAAAATGGCAAAAATTTCGATGAGCGAACAGTTTACCATCAAAGTGCTCTGTGATTTCATCAGCCCTTACAAGGAAGAGCGCGAAACTCTTACCGCTTTCCTCACCAATTGTCAAAACGCCTTAGACCTCGCATCACCAAGCCAAACGGTTTTATTGACAAAATATATATTATCCCGCCTAGAGGGTAAAACCCAAATTGCATGCTCGAATAAAATATTTGAAGATTTCAATCAATTAAAATGTTTTCTCAAACAAAACTTCGGCGACAGAAAACACTATAATCATTCATTACTAGATTTGCAATCGTGTAGGCAATCAGCAAATGAAACCGTATCGCAATTCGCTCTTCGGGTAGAAAGTTGTCTCACCGACCTTCAATCTGAAATTTATAATTCCGAATCTTAAAAAGGATATATCCGGTCATATCGCTATGCTCGAAGATTTGGCATTATTTACTTTTAGTTTAGGGTTACATCCACGGCTTAGTAACAATGTCAGATGCAGAAATCCAAAGTCGCTCAATGATGCGATTAATGTGGCTCTTGAGGAGGAGAAAATACAAAACCTCCTGTATAAAACCACAATTAAACCCAAATGTAGCATCTGTGGTAAACCCGGTCACTCGGAATCTGAATGCCGAGAGAAACGAAAGCTCACGGTTCCACCACATGTTCCGTTGGTCCCTCGATCATCAACATCTTTTAATAACTCCCAACTTTACTGTAATTACTGTAAAAATAAGGGTCACGATATTACTCAATGTCACAAAAGGAAGTATAATAACGAACGACGTAATACACTCAATTCTGATAATCGCGACAGACAAGCTGCAATGCATCACATTACATTCGAGCCGCCGCCGTTGCTATCGGACCCGTCACCAACACCTTATTCTACTTCTTACGAAAACGTGCCGTCGTCATCCGGATAAATTAGGCACTAAAACTACATATGAATCACAACGAAGCCCCCGAATCGTTGAGAACGTAAAATCACTCCATCTCAACCTGCTTCAAAGGAAGCCTCCGAATCGTTGAGTCGCAAAACCACGTCATCTCAACCTGCTTCGGAAGAAGTGTCTGTTTCGTTGAGTCGTAATTCAATTTCGCCTCAACCTGCTTCAAAGGAAGTCGCTGTTTCGTTGAGTCAAAACTCTGTCTCATCTCGACAACCTCTACATCAAACTGCAAACCAAAATACTATTTTAACTCAATGCGCTTCCAATAGCGCCCCTGTATCGTTACCTTTCATTCGGATAAAGAATCCGCATTACCGTATGTAATGTATGTAAGGCTAAAATCGAAATTAATCCCGAAATTCCTGTCTATGAGATATCTTCATACTCAAATAAAGTATCATTACCCCACGTATACATAACTACTTCTCTCTCTACTCAGCCGCTGTGTCTTCTCATAGATACGGGAGGGAGTATTAGTTTAGTAAAATTATCAAATTTAACCAATGTGTAAAAGGTTTTAATAACACAAACACTCATTCCGAAACCTTAGGCACATGTCAAGTACATTTCAACTTAAACAACAATCGTCACGAGTATAAATTTCACGTAGTTGACGATAATATAAATTTAGAGTATGATGGTATCATTGGCAGTGACTTTCTAAATCATTTTAAGGCCAATATAGACTACACTTCACAATCAATTAATATATGCGGATAAAACCTGGGTGTAAACTATATTCAGTCAACTTCAACTATATTCATCCCAGCTCGTTCCGAAGCGATCATTGAATGCGCAGTGTCTAATTACTCGCGTGAACATTATAAAAACAATGAGGGTCTATTATTAGATCACTCCATAAGTGAAGGTGTTTATATTGCAAATTGTCTCGTTCATATAAAACCTAATAAAAGAATTAATGTACTGTGTCACACTGTGTTACTGTGTCACACTCCAGACTGGATACGCTTCGGACCGACGTAGTCTCCAAGCTCGGCTTCCACGCTGGTGGCAATGCCCAGCCACCATCCCTGTTGAAGCACGGACGTCGGCTAATCTCGATGGCCTCTCGCACTTTTCGCGGAACGAAGTATTTCTCCCTCGCTAGTACGGAGACCTTATCAAAACGTATGAAGTGAGCCGCATCCGTGCCGCAAACATGTTCAGTCACAGCCGATGCCTGGATGTCCATCTTCTTCACGCTACGTATATGTTCCTTTAGCCTGATGATGATGATGCTGCTGAGATGGCAGCAAACGCGCGTGGTATCCGGCAGATGGCGCGTTGGACTCGCCGCAGTGCAACCATCAACAGCGATGCAGGCGCCAACGCTAACCAGTAGGCTGCGCGACGTCGCCGCGTCCGCGCACGCTGCTCATGAGGAAGAACCCCTCTGTGGTTCGAAACTAGTAGAGCTTTTCTCAACATTCACACGTGAGTGACCCGCGAATTTTAGTTAATTTGACAAACATTTGACATTTGACAAAGTATTGGGCGTAATTGTCTATTTGACAAATATGGCCAATATCAAAACTCGTTTCCGTGCGCCTGTCGGTTTTTTGAGGGACATCAAAGGGGCCAAATAGGCAAATACGCCAATAAACCGTCCACACAATGGCCATATTCAGAAGCGCGCGCGCCGCGGACCCGTACGGACGTGCAGATACCTACTGTGTTTGTGTGCAGCTTGTGTGTGATACTTGTGTGAAGCAACTACCGAACTTACTATGAATTGGGACAATAACACTGTTCTGAAATTTCTTGAACTGTACCAAGTTAATTCATGCATATGGGACCCTCAAAATGAGTCCCATAAAAATAGACAACGAGTCAATGACGCCTGGAACAACATAAAAGAAAATTTAGGGGTCCCATGCACGGTGCCAGACTTGAAGAAACAGAAAGAATCATTAATGTCTGCTTATAGAAGCTACAAGACAAAAATAAAGAAATCCGAAAGATCGGGATCAGGTGCCAACGACATCTATCAACCGACATGGTTCGCGTTTGCATTTGGGTGATTCTCACGAAAACGCGAAATTCTTGTCCTTGGAGTTTATGTAAAAATCTAAGAAAGAAATGGATGTGTGGGGACTGACTTAGCGTAAATGGGACAGATTGTAAGGCGGCAGTCCCTGCCCGAGAGAGCGCGCGAGCGCACGCAACCGTGTGTCTGTATTATTTTCTAAGTGACATATATGAACTATTGTATAAGTTGGTCAATATAATCTGATACGGAATTCCGTGTACATTTATTTGCCTCACCAAGGTCGAGCCACTTCGTCGCATCGTCTACGGAATGGCGCCTCCAGTTCCACCTTCGCCACCGACGATGGCAAGCGATTTGGCAGCCATCGGGTTGGCCTCACGAGTACCACCATTTTGGACGGACATGCCCAAAATGTGGTTCCAGCAGTTCGAGTCTGTTATGGGACCTCAACATCAAAGCGAACAGGTCAAATACGACATGGTCGTAAGTAAACTCGGCAAAGAAGAATTGTGCCAGGTCGCCGACCTAATCAGCAACCCGCCGGAACAGCATCGCTACACATCGCTGAAAAATAAGCTGATAAAGATTTTTGAAGCCAGTGCGGAGGCCCAATTCCACAAGTTAGTGTCGGAAATGGAATTGGGACAACAACGTCCATCACAACTGCTAACAAAAATGAATGAACTCGCCAAAAACTCCGCAGCCGCAGGTGACACTGTGAAAAATCTTTGGTTGTCTCGTCTTCCAGCGTAGGTTCGTGCGATTTTGGCCACAAACAAAGACGATACTAAGCTCGACGACCTCGCAGAAACAGCGGATAAAATTATGGACAACATGCGCAGTGGAGAACTATTAGCAATAAACACAAATACCGCACCCGGGACGTCAACTTAGGGACCAACACTTAGGGACTCAACAGATGTTACAAATATTTCTATACAATCCTCATAACTATACCTAACACTTTCACATGAGATTTTCGAGCTGTATAAATAAATAAATAAAAATGCATAGCCAAAATGTTCCTAATATCATTCCCTCACTATGTCCCAAGTACCAATTTTATTTACTTTTATTTACCAAAAAAGCACAAAAATCATTCGAATCATATTCAAGTAGGCTGTATTGTATAAACATATTATATATTTATTGGAAAAACCGAAATAAGCGTTATACAGCAAAAAACTAATAAAATAATTAAATGTTTATTAATGTCTCACATAAATAAATCATTCCCTCACACTATTACTGGCAGTTGAATTATGAACGCATTTCAAATAAAATACGAACGCTACCATTAGTTTTTGAAAGTTGGCACTAATGTCAATTTATAAAAATGGCGATTTTTTGTGATTTTGTGCGGATGTGCGCTGCAAAAAGATTTTATTAATTTTATGGCTAAATTAAATTTTTGACCGTCATTTCATCACATTCTAAAAAACCAAAAGGTAAGCACTTTAAGTGATTATAAGTTGCACAGATAAGATGGCTTTTGGGAGTTATTTTCTTAAGCAGAAAAATCATTTCCAAAGTAAGGTTATGTCACGAGTCCTTTACGTTTATTCTTTATTTCGTCATTCCCTCATTAAAGTTTATGGTGAGGGAATGATGATATATGAGGGAATGATTTTTGGGTGGGCTAACTGGCTCTTTTTATTGTTATCTTTTAATTAACTCTTGAATTTTTTGCTGCAATATTGTTGTAGGCTAAAAAATTTCAAGAAAAAAGAAGATAAGCAAAGAAGAAGCTAAATTAAAAAAAGCAAGAATATGACCGAAAACGCAGGGTAAAAATGAAAGCTGATCATGTAACACTTGAAGTACTTCGCCAAAAGGAAAGAATTAAATACCTTAAAAAAAAAAAAAAGGTCATGTTAAACCTATATCCGCAATGAGTTCCCGAGAAAGAAGACAAAAAAGGAAAAACTGGAAGAAAAATAGTCAAACATACAGAAACAAAATGATGAAAGTGCGAAAGAATTTAGCAAGACTGTTAGATGAGACACCGCCTCCTAGCCCAGAACCTATGCAAAATAATGATCAATTAAGAAATTTGGCAGTTAATCGGAGAAGGCAGCAACTCAGAAGACGTAGAGGAATACTTTATGCAAAAATCCAGATTACAGGAAAAATTTAAACAAGAAATAAGAAGAAAAGAGAGATTCCGTAAGAGATGTCAAAGACAGAACAAAAATAATCAGACTTCACCAGAAGCTAAAGTATCCGCTCTCTTGAAGAACGTCCGCGTTCCTGAAATTGTTAAGAAGAAGCTTCTTCTATCAGAAGTTATTACTAAACAGCTAAAAGATGGGTACAGTAATTTAAAGAAACATAGTGAAAAGAAAAAGTACTATGAAATAGTAAAACCAGATCTTTTGAAGAAGCATAAACTACTCAGCTTATCAAAACAGTTATTCAAACAGGATTATAAAAAGAGGGTTTCTAGAAAAGTCAGTGATAAATTGATAAAGGTCAAAAAGGATGTTCAAGATTTTTTGGAAAAGGACGAAAATTCCCGAATGTGCCCAGGAAAGAAAGATTTTATAAGGTCAGTGGGACAGGTGAAACAAAAACGTTTACTTTACGATACCCTGAAAAATTTGCATTCCTGACTGCAGTTGAGTATAAAATAAGCTTGACAACTTTCTGCAGGTTTCGGCCTTTTTGGGTGACTTGGGCAAACATAAAAGGCCGTAACACATGCAAATGTGTAATCCACGCAAATGTTCAACGAATGATTATGAAGTTACATGAAAATAGAGTATTGCCTTGCTGTAATCTTACTAATTTCTTGACCATGAGAACATGCAATGTCTATTCAACTAAATCTCTGTTACGAGAATGTGAAGGTTGTGCAAACAAAATGCTTTAATCTTCCACAGCCAAACAGAATAGTGACTTATCAACAGCAGATGTATGAAACTACATCCTTCGAAAAAAATGGAAAGATGAAGACTTGTAGAAAACCTATTTTAAAAGAGATCAAGCTTTCACTGAGATCATTGGTACTACAATTAGAAAAAACTTTGCCTTCATTCTTTAAACACGTTGCTACAATAACACACCAGTATCAGACCATATCAGAACTTAAAAAGACTTTAGCTGACTGTGCACGACAGAATCATTACGTAGCCAGAGCGGCGCGCCACCGCGCCACGGAATCATAACACAGACGTAGCGGCGCCGCACGCCGTTACTTACCTGTCTTTGTTTGGTTTAAACCTGTTCAAAACGACTATAAACCCGTTAGTAGTAGGGCAACAGAGCCGCGGAGCCACGAGCCCAGACAAGTACAAACACGTTCTCGCGGCTCGGTCGCTCCACGCATCGCCATTGGCCAAACCACGCCCCCCGCATGTCAGCGTCTATAAAACGCCAGACCATGGCGATGCGCAGTCGTCAGTCAGTCAAACAGTTTTGGGTTTAAGTGTCACCACCTTGTTACGTATAAAAAATTCTAAAATTTCTTATGTTTTGTGTAAAAGTTTGTAAATTAATTAAAAATCCATAATCAAGCTATCGAGTCTCAATTTATAGTATTTATACAGTCCATTCGCCACACTGACAATGAAGTCCTTATTCACATATATTTCAGTGAAAATTATTGTTCCAAATACAACGAAGAGATTCAGGCAGTACATTTCGGAGGTGCAAGACAACAAGTTACACTACATACAGGACGCACGCTTAATCATAAAGAGAAATAACTCAAAAATAAGTTATTTAAAGATTCAATCATAAAACGTAATAACATATCGCTAAGAATATTTACGCTCCAACCGCCGCTCGATTTGAATGAATATGAACGAAATAAAGGACTGTCGCTCTCTTTCTGACTAACGCGCCCGAACAGATTGGTACCAGTAAACGGCTATATTCAGTCATGTGCCAACAGTGATGCAAGTAAGGTGATCGCAAAATTATTTAAAGGGCGAAACATTACGGCATAAATCTTTATATTATTAACAGGTAAGTCTTATTTCTTGTTTTAATTTATTCATAAAGTGAATAACTAAGTCTTATTTCACTTTATTACAAAAAGTATGTCACTACTTTGTGATATCATTTTGACTTATTGCAGTTTAGTTTAAATTTTATTAACGCGTCGTCCAAATTTATACGAGTTATTTCGTTTTCATTTTAAAAGAATAAATATAATGTTGGCACAAAATGACTTATTTCGTTTTAGTTTTAAATTATCGTTCAAATTTAATAATGAAACATGCTTGTTGCTGTTTATGATTAATTGTCGTCAAAAGTTATTTGGGACATTTAAAATTATTTCCCTTTCCATTTGAATAGAATATTTTAATTGTTACTTATTCTATGCATCGTCTGAATAGCCATTTAATGAATTAACATCCAATTAGGCCAGTCTTATTATTATTGTATCCTACCCTAATCCTTATATAAGATAATTTGAAGGGTACAGGGACAAAACAAGGAATGTCACAAAAAGAAAGTTTTTGTGTAGGTAATTAATGCTACATAAAAATATGCGCGAAAATCTAAGTTTTGCTGCTAATACTTAATTTATATTTGATTTTTTTTTTGTGACATTCCTTTTTTGTCAGATACTAACCTAAAGCAAAGAATATAAATATACTATTACTTCCGTTCTAAAGCCATTTTTGCCGTAGTGAGGGAATTAATTTAATTATTAATCTGTTTTAAAACGGGTATTAATCGCGTCATACCTTGCTATTTTATTTTTCCGACGTTTCAGCTGAGTTGCATCAGCCGTGGTCACGGGGCGACTTATATAAATTATATTTAGTTTTACATTATTATTGACGTTTAAAACTGTGACTTGATCCGTTATTATCCGAGTCGCAGACGCGCCTTTTTTTAATTACTGTTAATTTAATATTAAAAACATTATAAATTGTAATTTTTTTGTAGCATGGCGTCTTGGAGAGCAAGTCGTATACTTAAATTGGTATCACCTGATGCAACATCTCATACTCAAGACAATCTGGTGGTTAAAATCGACAATACTATTGTAGAAGATCAACACAGTACAGCTAAAGAAAACGCAGAAAATGTTTCCCCAAATAAAAATATTGATGTAAGTAGCTGTGATGAGATCTTATCAGATTGTGATAGAGATGATCAATTTGCCAACAAAATTGATGCTCGATTTATTAGTTCCCGTAAAACAGATAATAGTAGTCTTACTACACACACATCAATAATAAGAACATTGCAAACAAACCTCGTACCAGATTATGACAGTGATGATTCATCCATAAATGATAATAATAACTTAGAAAACATTGAAACTTGTACTGAAATTGATCAAAGCATTCAAAAAGCACTGCCGAAATCTTCTTCTTCAAGCTCGTCTACATCAAGCTCGTCTTCATCGAACTCTACCTCCTCTGGTAGTTCATCTTCGGATTCAGACAGTTCTACGTCTTCTAAACGAACTAATCAACATTCTGAACAATACGCCAATGGTGTAAGACCACAGAGCGCTTCAACTTCCACTCTACCTGCCAATATTTCACCAAATTATACTGATGAAAGTGATAATATAGACTTAAGTGATGACGACCCTACATTTAATTATGAACTGTCTACCAAACGCAAAAAGAAAAACTATTTTTTTGATGCCACCAAAACAGACTCATCTGACAGTGACGACGATAGTGTTTCAGATTCTGATAGAAAGAAGCTTAGTAAAAGAGGGCGCAAGCGATCTCTAAATCCTGCAAAGTGGAAACAAAATAAAGTTAAAAAGCTACGGAACACTGGTGAATCGTATATATCCATATCGAAATCTCAGAAAGTTATTCCCAGCCGCTGTCTTAAAGTGCCTTGCACAGATAAATGTAGATTAAAATGCACAACTAATATATCAATGGATGAAAGGTATAATATATTCAAAGAATTTTGGGATTTAGGAGACCTGACAAGACAAAGAGTTTTTATAAGCAGTTGTATGGTAGACATAACTCCAAAATATAGGTACACAAATGCTACAAATCCCAGACGCCCAAATAAAGCCTATAATTTTACTGTTAATAATAAAAAAATAAGGGTATGTAAGACATTTTTTAAATCTACTTTGGATGTTACGGACAGAATGATATTCACCATACAGCATAAAGTAAGTGACGGTGGCTTTATGCTTGAAGATTTGAGAGGGAAACACCATAGCCACAAAACTCTCCCTCCTGAATTGATTGACGACATACGGAAGCATATTCAATCCATTCCGAAAATAGAGTCACACTATGTGAGAGCTACTTCTACCAGAGAATACATTGACGGTGGTAAAACTATAAAGGATTTGTATTCAGATTTTGTTAAACAACAAGAAGAAAATAACAAAGAGACAGGAAATTACATAGCATACTATAAAATATTCACTCTAGAATTTAATTTAAGTTTTTTCCAGCCAAAAAAAGACCAGTGTGATTTATGTGAATCATTTAAAAACAGTACTGATGAAAAAAAGAGAGAGCTGGAAGATAAATATAATAAACACATAGAAGAAAAGTCATTGAGTAGAATAGAAAAACAAGAAGATCGTAAAAAAGTTACCAAAGATAATATAGTCGCAATTTATGATTTAGAAGCAGTGCTCCAATGTCCAAGAGGTGATACCTCGGCATTTTATTATAAATCCAAACTTAACAGTTACAATTTAACATTAACGGAATTGACACAAACGGAGTCAAAAACGGCATATGATAAAGTACATTGTTATTTTTGGACAGAATCAGAAGCTAAACGTGGGGCAATAGAAATAGGAACTTGTGTATGGCAGTATCTTGAAGGGATATGTGAATCAAATATAGAAGAGAAAAACGTTACATTTTATTCTGATAACTGTTGCGGACAGAATAAAAATAAATATATCGCAACATTGTATTTATTTGCTGTGAACACGTTGAATATAAGAAGTATAAAACACAAGTTTTTAATCACAGGGCACACTCAAAATGAAGCGGATAGCGTGCACAGCTTAATAGAAAAAGAGATAAAGAAAAATCTTAAATCAGGGCCCATTTACAGCCCTGATCAGTACATAGCTTTAATTAAAAATGCTAAAAAAAGTAAACCAGCTATAAATGTACACGAATTAACCTTTGATTCCTTCGTTGATACTAAAATATTGCAGGAAGAATGGGGTTACAATTATAATACAAATATGGACGGACAAACAGTTAATTGGAATAATATAAAAGTATTGATGATGAAAAAAGAGAAACCATTCAGTATTTTTTACAAAACTTCCTACAAAGATGATTGTTTCCAAGAAATAGATGTAAGAAATAAAAGGAAGAAGATGAAGCTCATAACAGAAATTACACTAAAAAAGGCTTACACGGAAAGGCAAGATATAAGTCTTAATAAAAAGAAGGATTTAAGAGATCTCGTCAATAAAGGACTTATTCCTCCTTTTTACGCAAATTTTTATAATTCGATCATTAACTAGAGTTACTTCATTGATCTCATAATAATTCATTAAAATTTTAGTGATTTTGTTTGTCTATAATATTTTTAGAAACATCGTTTTTTTTTTGTTTTTATAATTAAGAAGAGTTTTAGTTTTGTTATTAAGTATAACTAATATTAGTCAAGTATAACATTATGATTGTTTAACATTGTGATTCCACGTTTATTGATTATTTTTTAAACATATTTTTTTTCACTTTTTGCCCCAGCCTGGGTTTGTGATTAGGTACCTCCCTGCCTTAATTCAGTTAGCCAAGTCATTAATGTCTTGTGTTATATTACTTTCGTACTTTAAAATAAAAGAATATTTCTAATTATGCGTTTCATTACTATAATATTTATTGATATTTTTCCGTCATGTTGTAAGACAAAGAAATATTTCGAATTCTTGTAAGAAAATTATTACATTTATTAATAAAAAATTGAAATAAAGCTTACTTAAGTTGAATAGCTAAACAAAATTTTATTAATAAAGAGATATATTATGTTTTATGACTAATAACATTTAAAATATGCACGTAGATTTTAATCATAAAGTGAAATAACTAGGAACTTTTTTTTTAATGCATCATCTACTAGTCAATAGTAAATAAAATATACTTTTATATAGCACTAAACAAAAACCAATAAACCCAGCTTTCCTTTAAATCAGTTTATTTCCTTATAACACGTCTAAATTAATTTTAATACGTAAACAAAGTTCAACCCAGAATAGTTCTAAACTTTAAACTGGCATATCCAAAAAATATCAATTTTGATATATTTCTTTTTTTGATTAAGCGTGCGAGGAGTATTTTATTTACGTGAAAATGGCACTGTAAAACCCTACACGTTCTGAGAATAATAGACACGATGCAACGGCAGTATGGGCACACTTATTACCAGTTTTTGAGGTGGCTTAAAAATCACAATCCAAACATTCACAGAATACACATGCTAAGTGATAGTCCTGTCAACCAATACAAGAACAAGTTCATGTTTCATCTAGTATATCATCATATAAATGATTTGTTTCCGGATGCGACATTTTTTGCGTGGAATTATTCAGAACCTGGCCATGGCAAAGGTGCCCCTGATGGCGTAGGTGGCACATTAAAAAGAACAGCTGATAAGGCAGTGGCTGAAGGCCGGACCGGAAGAAATTTTGTTGGCTAGATGTTCTTCAATAAAACTATTCGAAGTTACCACTGCTCATATCGCGAAGATAGAAGACTTAGTCTTAGAACAGTCAACAATCATTGCTGTATTTCGTGGAACCCAAAAAACTCGTCAATTTGTCTTCAGTAATGATGTCTTGGAATTTAGAAGTCTTTCATGCTTTCATGCGCAGAAAAGTGTAAACATTTTCACATGGGATATTACAAATCTTCAAAAAGTTGCATCGAAAAACCATCACAGCCAACCACACCTTTGAATTAAAATCACGAAACAAATCTTATGATGATGGACATTCGTCAAATGATGTTATTTGTACGCACAGTAATATCACTTACAATATTGGTGATAACGTACTTATCAAATGTGACGAAAATGTTTACCCAGGGGAAATAATATCAGTTTCTGAGGAAGGCGCTTTAGTAAAGTGTATGAAAAGAGGAACTAAATCTTGGAAGTGGCCTAAAATCAAAGATGAACAGTTATATGCCTGGCATGACATTCTGAGGAAGATTGAGCCTCTAAAATTGATCAGTAGGGGTTGTTATTTTATAAGACTTAAATTAGTCTAAAAGATCTGATTAAGATTTAATTGTAAAACTAAGACTGCATCGTTTAAGATTACAAATTTTAAAAGTAGGTTACCTACTAAATTAAGTTAATTTTTGTTTTGTTGAGTTAATACTAAACGTTCAATGAGACTAAAGTTTAAAATAAGAAGTTTTAAAAAATGCTGTTAGAAGAATCTTAAGTTAGCAAAGGTTTTGTTATTAAATTAAGTGCTATAACAAATAAAAATAAGTTTAAATTAGAGTTATGCCAAAGTGCTAAATTATTGCATAATTTTGTGATTCGCTGAAATTACTCATTGATCTTACTTATTGTTTAAGAACAAAATTTCATTCAATAATTAAAGATTATACTTAAAAAAAACATTTTATTTGAAAAGCTTCTTGACTTGTCTGTAATAATAATAATCATTCTCTCACATTGATTGTCATTCCCTCACTTTGATTTTTTTTTATGTCCTCATAACTTTTATAAAACACGATAATGTTTGGGACCGCTACATAATTAAATTCAAGTAACATTAGTACTATCAAATTCACATACAAGAAATATCAAATAATTTAAATATTTTTTGGAATTTCGCCATTTCGTGAAAATTACCCATTTATGGATAGTTTTCTAGGATCAATTTATGAATGCAACAAAACTAGAAGTACTGAGGTTTGTACTGAAACAATTTATATAATAGTTTGTAACATTTATTTATTTAATTACAAAAGAATTTTATATGTAACAAATCACCGAAAAAAGGAATAAGCAAACTCATTTCTTATGTCTACTGGATTTCTCGGGGATCTTCTAGGAATAATAGCAATATTACGCAGAGCTGGATTGGAGGGTATATCGGCCCTCCAAGAACTATTAAATAGTCTCCATCAAATATGTCAAATGTCCCAGGTGGATTATATCTGTGTGAGGAATGTCTACTTTTCCATAAAAAGTTGTGCAAAACTATACATGCCATAACAACTGTTATTGTACCACAGGGCTCGATATTAGGTCCTTTCCTGTTTTTAGTGTACATAAATGATTTACCTTATTTATTTCAACGTGAACCGGGAATGGTATTATTTGCTGATGACACATCGTTGATTTTTAAAATAAATAGACGGACAGATAATTATGACGACGTAAATAATGCTATTACGAAGGTTCATAATTGGTTTACAGTTAATAATTTAGTCCTAAACGACAAAAAGACAAAGTGTATATTTAGTTTTCCAAATGTTAAAAGTAACGAATGTGACATTTTATTAAACGGTAATAAATTGGAATTTGTAAAACAAACTACTTTTCTGGGTATAACCATAGATGACAAACTACAATGGGGGCCCCATATCACATTTCTAGCAGGACGGTTGAGCTCTGCAGCATTTGCTGTCTGGAAGATCCGACAGCTAACAGATGTGGACACTGCTGAAGACTGGTGTACTTCAGCTACTTTCATAGCATTATGTCGTATGGCATCTTGTTGTGGGGACAGGCTGCTGACATTGAGTCTATCTTTGTCTTGCAAATGCGTGCCATCAGAGCTATTTACAACCTAAAGCGTCGGGAGTCTCTTAGAGAAAAGTTTAGAGAGATCAATATTATGACCGTGCCATGTCAGTTTATTTATGAAAACATTATGTATGTTAGGAAAAACTTAAAAATATTCGATAAGGTGTCAGATAGACATAATTATCAACCTAGACATAGAGATAGATTATGTCAGCCATTATTTAGATTGGCAAAGGTACATAAGTCGTTCATGGGATTCTGTGTTAAATGTTATAACAAAATCCCAGACGAAATACAACATTGTACAACAATTAAATGAAAGAAATTTTAAATTATGTGTAAAGAAAACTTTATGTAGAAAAGCATACTACACACTGAATGATTACATTGTAGATAAAGATGCTTGGAGACATGCTGGTCCTGCTCCACAGGATGGCAAACCTACACCAAAATAAATAACGTTCCAGTGGATTTTGCTTGAACGGGACTTCTTCATTTTAGTGAAATTGCATTATATTGTATAACTATAACTTGATACATTTGTAAATGTGAGTGCCCTGTAACCTATTATAATTGGTTAGACTAGCAGAATGTCGGTCCTTATAACAGCTTGGAGTTGTCATGCTCACTTAAAGGTCACACTGGCGGTGGCATGGGCGCTGGATCGCTTAATTCCCTATAATATGGTTGAGTTGGGCGATGCTGGTGTACGTGTCATGCTCGTGAACGAGCGCCGTCAGTTGGGACTGGTCAGCTCCGGACTGTCAATTGTTCTTAAGGTTACTTAATTTTTATATTTGAATAAATATTAGTGTTACACTGTCCTCACATAATTGAACCAACTGTTTGTAAAAGGAATCTGTATGTGAAACTGATTTAAAAAGAGTAACCATGGAGTTTCTTGCTCGTTCTTCTCCATCGGAATCTACACTTTGGAACGAGCAAATAGCTTCACTAAGAGGACTGACCGACAGACTGACACTATTTTTTTTTTTTAATTTTATTTGACATTCAAAAGTGCCTGTAGAGGTCTAATTGGAATAAATGATTATTGACTTTTTTTTTGCTCATTGTATAAATTTGACGTGGAATAGCGCGGATGTATTTTTCATGTATTTTTTTAATAGGTGGGTAAACTAGAAAAAAAAAAAAAAAAATTATTTTTTTATTATTATCTTACAGGACCGTCTGGTGTTAAATTTATATCCCGGAAATACATTTATAAAATAGCGGAAAGTTCACAGGAACCAAATTTTGATAAAAAGTTGAGTCACATGGAAGAAACTGTGATCAGCAAGTTCTGTACAGATGAAGATCAACGCAAATATTGGAAACAAAAATTATCATTAATAAAGCATCAGTTTAAATCCAGATGGCACGCCGCGCATAAAAAGATGGATATGAAAGAAACAATAACGATTACCTTGATGGAATGACTTCGTTACCATTGCCATTGACAGGTGTGTGTTGCTGTGGTTTTATGGATATTACCTATTTTTATCCTTTTTTGTTTATAAAATGATACTCATGATCAGGTTGATGTGCTAAATTATGCGACTCAAATGAAATTGAGAGCTACAGGTACATGTAGACTCATCGAACTGTTACGGTTGCCCAATGCACCCTTAAATGATTAATTTACAAAAATCCCCTTATGATCAGCAGTGAACCCCCCTTCGTCGCAAAAAGGGCCTCATCAGCAGTTTTGCCATTGAGTGATGCTAGATCTCTCTAGCCTCAGTCTCCTTCTAGATCCCGTCGCGAGCACATCACTTAAGCGTGCTAGTTCTATATCCAATATACATATATCTTTAATTCTAGTTCAGTGTAACAATTAATTAAGTGTTTAATATAGGATATTAAGTAAGTGAAAATTGTTTTTTTTTTAAAACCTTCCGGGAGGTTTCCCTTCTAACATTGGTGGCTGCGGTGGGATTCCAAAAATCTGGAAAATCCGGTAAACGCCTCAGTGAAGAGACATTCAGTGTGCAGATTACGTGTGCAAAACCAAACTCACTATCTCCGTGAAAATAAATTCTACATCCATATCTTACCTGCTTCTAAATCTCTTATAAAATTCATCACTTACCCGATATTTACTCGCGTGTACACAAAATCCTCTACAAAATCCCTCGAGTGCAAAGTGCAGTTCCAGTGTTCCTGAAAATCATTTAAATATTTCCACCGTTCCCGCACTCAGGTGATCATGTTCCTGCTTCATCTCATCATCATAGCTGTTATCCTGTAAGTGAAATCAATATCTAACTCGATTCCCAGTGCAGTGCAGTGCTCCAAAAGTATACACAAAATACAATCCAGTGAACAAGTTACAGTGAAACTTAGCGATAATACCTGTAGACTAAACATCCGAAGCACTTCTAAGTAACAGCCTTATCGCTTTAATAGTAGCCTTATAAGCTCGTAACAAACATTTTAGAGATTATAGGCTAAATTATTCAAGTAAATTTTCTCGTGAAGCTTGTAACCTGGATGTTATAAACAGACTCCTTCTGACGTCAGACCCTCTCATAACTGGTATGAGAAAAACACCAATTAAGAAGTCCAGACCATTCCATAAAGAATCTCTAAACTTATTATTGCCTGCCGAATCGCCAAGTATTGGAACTCATTCAGAAACTGACACGGACATAAACAGTCACGACGACGCTTAAACGATTTTTTTAATAAATTTTAATTTTGGTTTATTTTTTATTTTATTTATGATGTGTGACGAGATAAATAAGAATAACAATACATTCGTAATGATTGACATGTATAGGGCCCATTTAGAGACAAAAATATTTTTGGCCAGCTTTAAGGTTCAAATACCCGTATGTGCGCCGGTTGTACGTGCTGACTTTTCCTAGCGAACAACATGGCCGACAACGACACGACTGAAGGCGAACCAAATCCAGAATCATCCGCGACAGCAGCGGTGGGATCGCTCCCATCTGTTTCCGGCGAGCTCTCGCAGCATCGACCGCGCAGACCGAGGGATATTTGTTGAGTTTGCGACGCGCCGGGGCGTTCCTCCCGCCGCCGAGAAGATGCCGCCTCCGCTGGCACCGCCTCAGCACGATGTATGGATGACTTTCCTCAAAAATATGATGGCGGCGTCCTCATCAAGTGGTGCTCAGTCTACACAGCACAAACTACAAGTAAGTGATATTTATTTGCCGCCATTTGACCCTGATGAAAGTCAATTTTCTATTGTTCAGTGGTGTGTGGAAATTGAACAGCATCGTAATAATAATTCTTGATCGGACTATAAGACTAGAAACGCCGCGTTCACGCATTTACAAGGACGCGCGAAGAAGTGGGCAACCCATTCTTATCCTCTATGTAAAACAAAACGGTTGCGGCTACAAAACGGTTCCATGATTTGTTCCGTGACATGGTGAACTATACTAGTGATCAAGCGATTACATACGTAGAATATTCTACCAATAAATTAGCTATGATTAATAGGCTTGAGAGCGGTTGGAGTGGACCAAATAAGATTGAAGTGGTCATCTCGGGCATAACCGACTACCAGGTACGATCACAGTTACTTAAAAATACTCCTACTGATTTTATTACATTTGTCCGTCACTTGAGTACGTACCCCAAAATTAAAAATATAAAGAGGTTCTCTGATAATAATTACACCCGCATTCAATGTGATGTGTCACAGCCAAAGCGAATAAAGTCTTATGACAAGCCAGCTGAAAGACGTTGTCATCATTGTGATAAACCCGGTCATTTAATGCGTCATTGTGCGTTGTTGCGTAATCAGAAAAAACGCGAGCCCAATAAACCAGAATCTTCTAATGAGAACTCTATTGCAAAACCTGTTACTACTTGCTCATACTGTAACAAACCCGGACATAACGATCAAGTGTGTTTTACTAAACAGCGTGATGAAAGATTATCTAACGCGACAAAGCCGCCCGTAAAACAGATCAATATTTGTTCGAATCCAGATGATTCATTAATTGAAATCAAAATTGATAGATACCGGTTGGTAGATACCGGTACCGAATGCTCTTTAATTAAGACTGCTATTGCTGATTGTATATCGGACAAAAGAGAATTCGAGTTCACCCGCCTCAAGGGGTTTTGGCTTTGCTTCGTGTTACTCCTTTCAAAAAGTAACCACAAATGTAGAAGTGAATGATAGGATCCATGCTGAAGTCACCTTTCATATCACAGATTCATTGCCTTACGATGTTATCCTAGGTAGGGAAAATTTTAAGATAAAATTTTAATTTGACGTAAGTGACATAAATAGGAAATACAACTGTAATACATATTATTTAAGAATTCATTTTGTGATTAGGTAAATTTTGAATATAAACCTATCGATTGTATCGGAAATCACATTTGCTCCAGTATTTCCAAGTGCTCATCGCTGCCTAACTTACGTTATAATCACGTGAATCTCTCTTCATAAAAGGTAAGTAAGTACTACACAAAATTTATTTAATTAAGAAGGTTAGATATTTCAGTGCGTTCTTTACATCATAATTGTTTCATAAAAAAATAATCTTTGTACTCGATTGCAGGTCTGACTCTGAAGTTGATTACCAGTCGCAGCCGAGGCGCTCAGCAGTAACCGAGGCTACGAAAAACGTGCAGCCGAAGAAAAAGGCATCGAAGCGCAAAGCTTCTGGGAGCGACACCACGCCGTCGGAATCAATCTCGAGGTAATTTTTGACTTTATTACTTACTTGTCGTGTATGTTATGTCCATTAAAGTTTTATTCACAAATCGAAACTAAACTCTAGTTCAGTAACGCAGAGAGCACTATCATAAATGTTAGATACGATATCTTTTCATACATCACGTTTAGTTTTTTTTTTTATTATTTAATAGATCGGCAAACGAGCAAACGGATTACCTGATGGTAAGTAATCAGCGCCGCCCATGGACACCCGCAACGGAGGAGTTACGAGTGCGTTGCCGACCTTTTAGGGATTAGGGATTTGGAGAATTAAGGATTGAGGACGGATTGGGTGTGGGGAAAGATTGGGCCTCCGGTAACCTCACTCACACGGCGAAACACAACGCTGTGGTTGTTTCACGCCGGTTTTCTGTGAGGCCGTGGTATCACTCCGTTCGAGCCGACCCATTCGTGCCGAAGCATGGCTCTCCCACACGTTGGTCATATTTAGGATTTTCTTCTGTATCGTGTTTGCGGTTACAGACATAAATCTCACATGCACACACACCTAGACCCCGAACAACTATCTGTAGATTATACAAATATTTGTTCCGTGCGGGAATCGAACTGCGACACGCAATGCAGCAGTCGATCGCTCGACCACTGCGCCAACCGTGCCGTCAACTTTGAAGGTATTGTTATCGTAATAATTATAAATAAAATGTTTTGTTTGTTTCAGTAAATACAAACATCATAGCTCGGACCTCTTCGGCTTAGAGAACGGCGAGCTTTTCCCAGCGACATCGTGCGGGGACCTTGGATCGTCCCTCGTGAGCCGCGTCGGCAACGGGAAAGTACGGCAGACAGCCGACCTAACGGGGGACTTCTATGTAGAGGTGAAGGTGTATCATAAGGCCGAAGCCGCTTCCACTCCTAGAGAGGATCGATGGAAGAAGGCGTCGGTTGCACTGAAAGTGCAAATTAATAGAGACTTCTCGCCGTGGGAGGCCTTGCAAATATTCATGAGACAGGCTCATGAGCTATTTGATAACTCGGAGCCCATCTTTTATAGTGATAATATTCATATAAAATATATTTTTCTTTCATTTGGGGTCGGCACACATTTTTAATATTTAAATTATAGTTTCAACACACTAGGATAACCCTGTGTCGTAGGACCAGTCTCTTTCATCATAGCCCCCATATTGTGTAAACCTAATGTGTTTTGCATACAGTAAAAGCTCCCTATTCGCGCTTCCTTCATTCGCGTTTTCACTATTCGCGGATTAAAAAAATGCAACCCAATTTCTATATTCGCGGCAAAAAAATTCTTTATTCGCGGATCTATAATTTCATACAAAATTCCAATAGGTGTTTAACGCAATATCTTTTGCAAGTGCCGTGAAATGGTACTTAGCAAGCAAACTTATTTTTGAAGGAATGAAGTATATTTTTAAATGTTGCTGTTCCGTTCTTGGGTAAAAGCCGCTTTGCCTATTTTATTCTTTAATCTTTCACATTTGTTACAAATATTATGATCGAGTAACACGTCTCTACTGCTCTCTTCGTTCTTCGTAATTAATAATGTCAACTAAAAAAATTGAGAAACGCGTTTCGACACGAAAATGAAAATAGAAATGCTTGATCGTTTACGCCTTGGAGACTCATTTGCATCCATATCACGCTCGTTCAATGTCAAGGAATCAATCCGAAGATAAAATAAGATCATCTGTAGCTTCAACTTCATTGTCGGCGAAAATTGTTCGTGTTCCAGCAATAGAAAAAATGGAAGTGGCGTTGTCATTATGGATAGAAGACCGCAACCGAAAAATGTGACATTTACTCTGAAAAATCTTAGTGAAGGTTTATGAATGGCAAATGAGCTTTGCGATTTCTTTGTAAACATTGATCCATCTATGGAACGAAGTCTTAATTTTAAGAGGAAAATGGCTAATGCGACTGCTGAGTATCAGTCTCAATTGTCGCTATTAAAAACTGCCAAGCAAGAGAAAATAACTAAATTCTTCAAACCATTGCCTAAGCCTGAGGATAATGATTAATTAAAATGTTCAATAACATCAATAAAATTGATTTTCTTATGTATGTGTCTTTTTTATTTTGGCACCTAGGAACGTATCCCCTATAAACCCATATAAATTACCATTCTGTATTCACGGTTTCTGTATTCGCGGCATATTCATGGAACATATACCCCGCGAATAAAGAGATTTTACTGTATAATGCTTTTTATCTAAACTAAATAATTTCTTTCTACTTATACTTTATTTTTGTAACTTTTGCTGCCTTATACACATAGCAGAATCTTCAGTAATATATAGTTTGTTCTAATTTTGAAGTACAAGGTAATTAGCATAATAATAAAATGCCTTTCTGTACTGTTTGTAATACATCTGTTGAGCGGAGTCACTGGGTAGGTCATTAACGCAGTAACGATCATAAAAATAAAAATATTTCACATTTTTGCGAAGGCGTTGAAATAATACATTCTGCATTTCGTAATCGTATAGCTTCTTATAGAATTACCGATTCGTTTGAAAATTGTTCTTTAGAATCATTTTTAAATAATATTCAGGATAAAATTCAAATGTTAATAGATATGTCTCTTAAAGAACATACAGGTTTGAAAGTAAACTTTGAATATTTTGCTATGTTCTTATTGGTTAAAAACGATTCTCAGGAGATGAAATCATTTTGTACGAAAAACTTCAGTCTTTATCAGAATTATGATTATGCCACTTTGATATCTCAAGTTGAAAATACTGTAAAGAAAAAGATTGAAGAATTCCAAGACCGTGATAGTGGTTGGACTTTATTAGTAGTTCTCATTTGGAAATTAACATTAACAAATATCAACCTTTGCGCGGCTCCGGTTTTATTAAATTACCGACAGCAATTAAATCAAAAAGAGCGTGTGTTAATATTCATAATAATGATGAATATTGCTTTTTGTGGTCAGTTGTTGCTGCTTTATATCCAGCTAAATCTCATCCTGAAAGAGTTTTATCATAACCACATTTCAGAAACGTGTTAAACATAGAAGGTTTCTCTTTCCCATTGAGTTTCTCTGACATAGCGCAGTTTGAAGTAAATAACCCCGAAATTTGTATTTATATTTATGGTTTAAAAAATAATACCGTGGTAGGACCGCTTTACAAACCAAAATCCTTGAATAATAAAAAGGTGATCCATTTACTTTATTTATAAAATGACAATCTGTCACATTACTGCCTCATTAAAGATTTACCGCGACTTGTTAAGAATCAAATAACGAAACATCACAGTAAATTGTACTTTTGTGAGGAATGTTTAATGTTTTTTTATTCATGTGATGATCTTAGTTCGCACAGTTGTGTAGGTATTGCCACTGTGCTGCCTCCAAAGGGTTCATTGATACAGTTTGAAAATTATAAAAGAAAGCAAACTGTTCTATTTGTTATATATGCTGACTTTGAAACAATGCTGGAAAGGTACTAATCTTGTGACCCTGATCCAACAACTGTGAGACTACTGTAACACGTCAGCGACATGTACCAGAGACGGAACTTAGAACATTCTGTTTTTGAGAATTGTAAACCATCTTTAACCAACCACAATACCACATAACAAAAAACATAGCTACCAACATGAAAATTCTAAGGAACCCTAAAAGATAGGGATGTCCATCCTAAATTAATAAACTTATCGACATTTTTAGTTTTCCGCAATTTATCGATATGGATGAAATGCATTATATGCAGCTATATAAGGCTTAAAATAAGTATATTATTTTGATAAATGTGGGAAAAATTAAACACTAATTTAATATATTTATTTTGTATTTATTTATTTATATACTAGCTCTTCTGCCAGCGGCTTCGCCTGCGTAGATTCCGCTACACAAACATTGCGCTCCTTTTTCACCTCGTTAGGGTTAAAATTTCTAAAAACCCTCTCTTATTGAGTGCTTATATAATTACAAAAAACACGCCCTCCAAGTTACAGGTCTCAACGATCAGCGTTTTAAGGCTGTGAGTTGATCCTTCAGTCAGTTATTCAGGACAAAGAATGTTTGTATAGATACTTGAACACACACAAAGTTACAGAAGCTGACTTAATGCCGTTATCACCTTTTATTATTCCTCATTTAATTTGGTATATAATTATGAAAAAATTGGTGTGTTCATGGTAGAGCATATAAAAGGTTACAAAGTTACCTCACAAATAGGCAGCAATATTTATAAATCAACAATATTAGTTGTTAAGATAGAATTTACTTATTAATTCAAATTAGCATAATTATGTCAAAGTCGGAGTCCCACAAGCCATGTACTGTAATGTGCCAAGTATATAATATCATGCCCACTTCTGTTCCTACTGTACATCAACGATTTAACAACATTATAAATCATCACTGTATGCTTATTGCAGATGATATCATCATCATCATCAGCCTATAAGTGCCCACTGCTGAGCAAAGGCCTCTTCTCACACGGAGAAGGTTTGAGCATTAATCACCACGCTTGCTCAATGCGGGTTGGCGATTTCAAACTTACAATTAGAAATTATAAGTCCAGGTTTCCTCACGATGTTTACCTTCACCGTATGTCAGTGGTGTCTAAATAATCATAGAAAGTACATATAACTCGGAAAAAGTCACATTGGTACTTGCCAGGTTTCGAACCCACACTCTCATGCATGAGAAGCGGGCTCCTTAACCTCCAGGCCACCACGACATACATTATTACAGATGATAAATAGATAGTATACATACATTGCAGATGATAAATAGATAGTAATTCCACAAAAATCGAATACTGAAGTTGTTTTAAACATCATTATATATGAGTCGACTAGTTTCAATGACGGCAATCTGTGCATTTTTCAAAAAAATGAGTTATTAATGTGGTAACACAGATAAATTTGAATAAAATCGTTTAAATATAGGTATATACAATGGTGAGTAGTATTAACTTAAAAGCTTATAAGATCAAAACCCTTTCCTAGAGAGGAAAGTAGAGTCCCAGCAGTGAGAACTTTATAAAGCTGATGATGATGACAATAGAAAACAATACAATTACAAATACAACATTTTATTGTTATTGTGTGAGACATTTACTCATACAATAACAATAAAATGGTACTATCCGTTAATATAGTTTTCTTGGGATGTCATTCAGTAGTCAGATCTTATGGAAGTTACACATAGATAAAATCTGTTCCAAAATGTTTCTATACAACACTGGCAAACCTTAGTTATAAAAATAGAAAATTACAGTTAGATTATATATATATTATATATATTATATATATAGATTATTTATATTGTGCATCTTATTTTCCAATGCCTTGTTGTTGAGCTCTTTTGTTGTAGTCAGCAACAGTTTCTTCTTCTACAACTATATTTTGGTTGATGCGCTGGCTTAGCCTTCTGATTAACAGAAGAGCCGGCCGATTAAATATTGCATTTTTTATTTTATTACTGTGCTCTTCACAAGTTATAAAATTAGTATCGCAGTTGGCGGTAAATACGGTAGTCGTCAGTTGACAAATATTTATTGAATGCAGACATGGCAAGACTTCATTTTCAAATATTTTACAAGCTGCCTCGACCAACCTACACAGGTTTTTGGTGGGATATGTAAGAGATAACTTCTCTGGCCACCATTCTCTTAATTTTATATAACTATAAATACGATCGTCAACCTTTAAACATTTTAAACGAACGTCACATTTATAATTTTTAAAATGATTGACACCATATACCCCCTAATGTAGACAATGGGTTGTTGCTCGATTTCTGCTAAATTTGATTCCATAGTCTCAAACTCCTCTGGGATGCTTAGCACAGGAATTTCCTGACTGGTGCTTGGAGTAAAAGATTCGGCCAACTCGACTTGCTTTGGGAACAGCTCCTTTTTATCTGGGTCTTCAAAAACTTCATTGTGAAAATCTGTTAAAAGATTTTTAAAATCTTTTTCACAGTTTGACCCCCTATTGTGTGGAGCTGTCATCCCTGAAATAATTGCCGTTTTAAGGGCTGCTATAAAAGAATAGCAAGTCGGGTTTCGAGTTGTAGGGCTATGCTGTCTTATTATTCCAAATAAATTTTCCAGAGCATCTTGGTTCAGCTGTCTCAAATTTAAATATTGGAAACCGCATGCGCTCAACTCCGCCCAAATATCGCGCAATGATTTTAATGTAGTTATATAGCCTTCAATACACCGCACATTCCTGGCTTTGATCCCTTTGGAGTTTTTGAAAACTACGGTTTCCAATTTAGCCCGGTATTCAACCCAAGCGTCCACATGGTCTGTCTTCATGGATACATTTTCCCGGCGCCCCTTTTTGATATCAGCTGGGCATGACGGACCATTGGTTTTATCAAAAAGTCGGTCGAGGTCATGTATTATTGTGCCAGTCTGCATCATCTCTTCCAATTTTATTGGGTCATGTTCTGACTGTGCCATCAGCTTTACAACTGCAGCTACTGTGGTACTAAAAATTTGAGTGGCATATTTTAATTTCATTTTTGCTCTATATTTTGGCTGCACATGCATTTGAGTTATTTTGCTAAGGTATAGGAGATTTTTATTTTTTTCCTCGGCTTGTATCAAATGATCCCATTTAGCCTTTATTCCACACATAGACATTTCCCCGTAGTTGTGGAAATTATTTCTTATAGACTTAAAGAGATGGGGTACATCATATATTATTTGGTTTGATAAATTAAATTTATTTATTTATTTATTTAGCAAAAAGTACAATTTTAGTAATAACATTTTGTTCTTATAATTAAAGATCCTCGCCAAACATAACGGTTATTATTTAAAAAATAGTTATTATTTAAATTAAATTGTAAAGACCACGACTTTAATAATTTCAAGGCTCCCATATTTGTAGGGCCCTGATCACAAATTGTGGTTAAAATATTAAAACCGGTACTTTCAATAACCGTAATTATTTCTGTTATTAAGACTGCCAGTTTTTGGGACGAAACTGTTCCCTTGACAAAATAAAAAGCCACAGGTTGCTTAAACTTTGCTCTTACACCCTGCAACATAAATACTAATGCATGATCAGCCAGTTGAGACCCGCGTCCTGCTTCTAAGCCGAAGTCCTCAAAGCCTTCAACTTGGTCAGTGCTGACATCTAAGAAAAGACGCCGTTTCAAGGCAATTTCGTCAAATACCAACCCACAGAATTTGTCTTTCATATCTTTCTTGACAGAAAGCTTTTTTAAATATTCAATTACTGCTGTGTTAATACCAGTAGACACTGGATTTTTTTTTAAAACATTATATACCGTAAAACCTTACAAGATTGCCCAACTACATCTGATTTTGCCCAGCAAGGTACTTTTCACAAATATTTAAAAAACCAGCAACATTTTTGGTTACGCTTAATATTTGATCGTCGGGAGAAATTTGAATATATCTCTGGCAACACTACGTAACTGATTTTTCCTAATGACACTATAGTCGGTGTCAAACTGTGTTGAAGTTGGTGGTGTATTTTGCGGGCCAAAATTCGTGTGTAAAACTTTTCTTGTACTCGGATTTGTAATTACGGCAGGTAAGTAAGTTTTTTACCACTATTCGTTTATAATAAATAAACGTAAATGATAGAGAATCTAACGCGAAATCTCGCTGGAATTCGAAAATATCATGGTGGGCAATGTCAAATTAGTTTTTCGAAAGGAGTCGTTACGACTTTGCCCACCAAAATATTACCTTTAGGGTTGTCGCTTGCAATGATTTTGATCTGAGATAAGTAGGTACCTAGGTAATAGTACTTTATTTAGATTTATTTCGAAACTACCTAAGTATTTGTTTACTATGAGAGTAAACAGACTATTTTAAAAATAATCTAAATACTCGTATATAATAAACGTGTTTTTTTTAATTTTTTATTTTACTACAATATGTCCTCTTAATGGGACATTCAGCAGTAGGTTGGTTGGTTCTATGCTGGCGCGCTCGGTATGTAATTATAGTTAATATGTAATTTTGCTGAGATCATGTTTTTTTTTATTCCAGTATGAATAAGCCTAAAAACACAAGAAAAAATAGAAGAATATTAGGTTCGCGGGCATACAGAGATTATTCTCAAGAAATTTTGGAGTTAGCGGTAGACAATGTGAAAAATAACTGGATGTCAAGTCGAGAGGCAGAGAAGAGATTCCTCGACGAACGATATTAAACAAAGTCAAAAAAAATCATTCGAAACCAGCTGGAGGACAAAAGAAATTTACTGACGAAGAGGAAGAAAAATTGGTTAACGTGTTGTTAGCTTCAGCAGATTACGGCAGCCCCATGACGAAAATAGATTTAAAAATGTAGAAAAAAATTCACGAACTGATTTATTTGGTGGCAAATTACCAAGTGATACGTGGGTCGAAGGATTTTTAAGCAGACATCATTCAAAATTAACCATCAGAACGCACAGTGTCCGCTCTAGAACAAGCCAGGTGGACAAAAGTCATTATCTAATTCCCGGAAGCAGGTACTTTCTACATGTAAACAACACCCCTAAACCCCCGATTCCAGGAATTGTTTACGTCCAACATTCCATACTGATGAGTCATCGTTTATCAAAGTGAGCTAATGAGGTAAATGCAATCAAAGAATTAGGTCAGTTGCATTTTCGCGACACTTGCAATAACATCTCATGGTGACAGTTCTTAATTTTGTGGAAGTTTTAGTGATGGATTTTACTTCTGAAGGTATGTATAACATTTAATTCTTATTGGATTCTTTTTATGTGCCATAGACATTCATAAAATAGACTATCTGTGAATACACAAAAAAAAGCATGTATTTTCATTGTTTTTCAATTTATCTGCCTTGGAAAAGCCATGTATCCTCTTGTATCCGGGCTGAATTTTTTATATGTTTTAGCTGCATGTCTGTAGATGATTATGACATATAATTTATGTAGCACACTTGAGTACAACTATTTTATTTTCATTTTTTTCAGAAAAGCTTTACTCTATTAATAAAATAGAGTTTTTCGAAGAGTGGCTTAAACACGAAAAAGACAAAAGATGTGATCGTCTATTTGAGTTTATTTCAACTAAGTTTAATTTTTCTGATATCACTGAAGAATGCGAAAGGGAAATTAAGATGAAATTAGCCAGCATTTCTTCAAAAATTGCAACTAGATGGGTGTCTTCAGGAAAATCAAAAGAGCGTTTCCTTAATAAGAATAAGTTGTGGCTGGAAGGCCAGGAGATAGAATTTTGTGTACGATCGACTCTACCGCAACCTTCTACCTCAACCGCTGAACTTTCTCGGCCCGGAAGGCCTAGAAAAGACTTTGAAGATGCGTCTTTTAAGACCAAAAAACGTAGAGTTGAAGATTTAGTACAATCGCGTAGTGTTGGGGAACTAATGACTGCCGCAGAGGTAGCTGCACGGTCAACTGGACAAAAAAACGTTGCCAGAGTTATTAAAGACATTGGTGAAAATCCAGCTTCCGCAAGTGCGTGCTTGAACATTCAACAAACAAGTGCTGTGCAAAGAGATAGACCGCTAAGTAATGACGAGGCATTAGCGTATTATATTGATTCCAAATCAACAACTCACTCATACAAACAGACTAGGAAGTGGACTATGAAAGTCGGGCATCATGTGTTTCCATCATATGAATGCATTGTCAAGGCAAAAAAAGGGTGTTATCCTTCTGAGGAGCACATTGTTGTGACACAATCTCGAGCAGAAATTGAGCTTCAAGCTATTTTGAATAAAACAGCAGAACGCTTAATCGAAGCTCAGAGAGAAGTCGTCACAAGTGTGCTTCCAAATATAAGCCCCAATTCATCGTTTACTCTTATAAGTAAATGGGGGTGTGACGGAAGTTCCGGTCATAGTGCTTACAAACAGAGATTTGAGAATAGCGAAGACACTGATGAGTTTCTTTTTGTTTATTCGTTTGTTCCTTTGAGGTTAATTGACGAAGGTAACAACATTATCTGGCAAAATCCTCGTCCATCATCCACTATTTTTTGTCGTCCAATCAAATTCATTTTTGTTAAAGAAACTATGGAAATGACAAAAATCGAGACAAATAAGGTTTTGGAACAAATAAACAACTTAGAGCCTACATCTTGTGATCTTGCTGGTTCTGAAATTTCTGTTAAGCACAAGTTATTGTTGACAATGACCGATGGAAAAGTGTGCAATGCTTTGACAGAGACTCATTCATCGCAAAAATGCTATATTTGCGGGGCTACTCCCACAATGATGAATGATGAAGGAAGGCATTTTGACAGTAATCAGGACAATTTTGGCTTTGGTTTGTCAACATTACATGCTTGGATTCGTTCGTTTGAGTGCTTTTTACACATTAGTTATAAGTTGGATATAAAAAAATGGCAAGCTAGGTCTTCCCAGGAAAAAGCAAGTGTAAAACAACGATCAGACGAAATCAAACAACGATTTAAGCATGAAATGGGATTAATTGTGGACAAGCCAAAGCCTGGATTTGGTTCCACAAACGATGGAAACACAGCTCGACGTTTTTTTGGGAACCCTGAACTGAGTGCTCGGATCACAGGATTGGATGTTACAATCATTAAAAACTTTGATGTATTGTTGAGAACATTGTCTTCTGGTTTCGAGATAAATCTTGTTGAATTCAACAAGCTTTGTCTCGAGACAAGAAGACTTTATCTAAGTCTCTATTCGTGGTACTACATGCCTGCTACTGTGCATAAATTGTTAATTCATAGCACAGAAGTAGTTAAGACGGCAATAGTTCCAATAGGGCAGCTTTCAGAAGAAGCCCAAGAAGCAAGAAATAAAGATTGTCGGAGGTTTAGAGAGCATAACACCAGAAAGTGCTCTCGACTTGCCACGAATAGAGACTTGCTCAACATGTTGATTATAACATCTGATCCTCTGATCAATAGCCTCCGGGAAGTACCAAAAAAAAAATCGAATAAATTGTGCGCGGAGGTCTTAAAGCTCATCATAGCTCCCACCATAGAGCCTCGTCCTCAAATTCCATCAAGGCCTCCACAAAATGAGGAAGATTATCTTGTCTCGGAATCATCGGATTGTGAATCCGATGATTCTGATATTGAGACTTAGTTTTAATGTAAATAGATACCTTTAGAGTTAGATTTATAATTTTTGTACATAATATGATTCAGAATCCGATGTTTCTGGTATTGAGACTTAGTTTTAATGTAAATAGAAAACTTTAAATTAAGATTTATATTTTTTGTACATAATATGTTAAGTCTAAGGTTGTGTATATATAATTAGTGTTAATATTTATAGCGATTTAGATATTTTTTTTCTGTTTTCGTGTATTATCATTGTGTATATATGAAATAAAATATTTAAATACAAATCCAACGCATTTTGTTTTTAAAAAATATGTTATAGTAATACATAATTAACTAATCAGTAGGTCTAGTTGCAAAACCATGAAAAAATATTTTTGTCCACCTGGCTTGTTCTACGCCGGACACTGTGGAACGACTCAAAATTTAAAAAAGATACGAGCTGAAAAAGGATTAAAAGAAATGGAGCAGTTTTATAATACAAATCTTAGTGAAACGCTAAATGATGTACCACCGGCAAACATACTCAACTACGATGAGACTAACTTATCCGACAATCCAGGCACTTCAAAATGTGTTTTCCGAAGAGGCGTCAAACATCCTGAGAGGATTTTAAATAGCACAAAAAGTTGCATCTCCATCATGTTTACTGCAAGCGCAGCTGGGTCATGTCTACCAACATACGTGGTTTATAAATCCACAAATTTATATTCCGAGTGGCTTGAAGGAGGTCCAGTTGGAACTAGATACAGTTGTTCCAAATCCGGATGGTTTGATACGGCTACCTTCGAGGACTATTTTAAAACTATAATAGTCGAGTGGGCGAGACAAATTTCCGGGCCAAAAGTAGTCATCGGTGATAATCTATCTTCGCACATAAATATAGAAGTTGTAGAGTTGTGTCAAAATTACAATATAAGGTTGGTATTTTTACCACCGAATTCCACTCACCTAACACAACCGCTGGACGTAGCGTACTTTGGCCCATTAAAAAGAGAATGGAAAAAAATCCTGTTAGATTATAAAATAAAGAATCCAGGACAAACCACCTTAAATAAAAAACACTTCCCAAAACTTTTGACTCAGTTACTAGAAAATATGAAACATAAGGAAAGCAATAATATAATAAGTGGTTTCAGAGCCACAGGAATATGGCCTGTAAACCCACAAAATGTTTTTAAGAGAACCCCTGAGTATTTTGACGATAGGGAATATGGGATTGATGCGACTTTATTGGATTATCTCAAAGAATCAAGAGCTGCTAAACCAATGCAAGTGAAAAGAAGTAAAAAATTGCGTACTGAACCTGGAAAGTCAGTGTGTGTTGATGATATCTTGACACCAAATAGTCAACCAACAGCACGAAAAAGACCATTTGCAAGAAAAAATACTAAAAAAGAAACAATAAATATTCACCAAGAAAAAGAGACAGAAGAGATAATATCGTCTGGGGTACAGAATATGATACATTTTTAAATGTAATTGCAGATGAAGGGATAGAGAGAGAGGAAATGATTGAATACGATATGCCATCCTCATCTGGAAATAATGATTGGATAAATAGTATGGAAGAAACAGCAAAGACTAACCAAGAAAGAGAGACAGAAGAGATTGTGGCATACAGTGGATACAGAAAATGAGACATATTTAGATGAAAGAAAGAAAGAAAGAAAACTGTTTTTATTCGGACCGAGACATGAAGGCCAAGAACAAACAAAAAAATACAACAATAAAAAAAAAACAAAACAATAAAAGTTTGAAGTAACAGGACAACAAAATAAAATAAAAATAAAATTAATCAAAACAATAACGTGAAAACAGCCTAACAAAATACAATAATACAACCCTGGGTTGGCGGACATGCCCAATCCGAATGGGTCGCCAACTCAGCAAAAGCTGGGCACGGAGCACCCAACACTGATTTTCAGTTGGCACCCCTGCAGTGACGCACGGACGAATGCAACACATACTATCTACTAGTTACTAGTAATTAGAGCATCTTAATCTGCATTATGACAAAATATCTTAGTTTTAAGACTTGCGGGTTCTAGTGATCAGTCCAGGGGAAAATAAAAGAAAAGAGATAGATAAGAATATTATAATACTAAAATATAATTAAATAGTGATATGTTAAATATAAATTATTTTTTAAGATTACATTTTACATGTTCAATAGTATATTTTTTTTGGATTTGGACATAAGCAAAAAAAATGAGCCAAGTTTCTGTTTAATATCACACGATGGCAGCACATTTCAGATGACCCTAAAAACAAATGCAATTGCAACCATATTAATATAATTAGTTAAATTAGCAGCAAAATATTTATTTTAAATCACATGATTTTCTTAAAACACATAATATTTTTGCAAATACATATGGTTAAACAAAAGTTGGCAAGATAATACAATACAGCCACAGACCTACATAAAATACTAAGTCTATTAAGCGTGCCGAATATATAAATGAGAATAAATAAACGATAAATTAAATTAAGAAGAACAAAAATTAAATTAGGAATAACAAAAACTAAATTATACAAATCAAATCAAATTAAAAATCATAAAATTAATTAGTGTAAACGAGAATAACGGGATCAAATTTAAAATTAATCATTACCACTAAAATCACCTTTAAAATAAATTTTACTTATTATTATCAATATTAACTTTTAATGTTTTTCTATATGTAATTCTTATAGGACAATACAAAATAAAATCGTATTCTGTTTACATGGCAATACTAGGAAAAACCAAAATAACTTTTTTAAACTTCGTTTCTTAACTTTATGCCGCCATTTTTGTTTTCGCACTGTTGGATAGGGATGAGACATACTTGTAAAAATGAATACCAGGGCTTGCAAGTACGAGTATGCAAAAATACCAGGGCTGAAAACCAGGTATTAAAATACTTGAAAGTATTTTAACCCCTATGCATATTTCAGTCTACTAGTCTTGTTCGTACCATGTGACAATCTTATACTTTTAGACTTTTATAGATGAAAATGAAATCTTTCCTTCCTACTTTAATTTCAGGCTTAGGACTGTCTGCTAAAATAATTATTTTTACGATTTTTTTAAAGTTTTTACGGTATTTTGTTATGAATTTGTTTAAATACGTAATACCCAGTTTAGCTTAGCAGGCGTAGTTAAGATTTCAAATCATTTACTATATGTACGTACATTTTTTTTCATTAAAATATGAATCATTCTTTATTTACGCAATAAACAAAAAATACTTTCAATGTACTTCCAAGTATTTTTTTCTGTTAGGATTATGCCCCTTGTTACTAAGGCAAAACGAATCATTTTCCTATGCAAGTATTTTCGTAGGTATCGGAAGTTCGAGGCGCGGACGTTCGGGACGCGCACGTGCAACAAGGGCTCGCGGGCAAAACGCTTGCCAAAGGAAATTGATCCGTTTCTGTATAGAAATTAGGTCCATAATCATCACATAGATAATGTACTTCTGTTTTAAAGCCTTGATTTGATTTGGGATTGTGGGTCTTATATTAAGTATACCATGGATAAATTTCCTATGAAAGTATTTCCTAGCCCTACCTGTGCCGGACCGGTGGCATAGCAAATACTTCAATACTTGCAAGTATTTCTGCCTCGTACCAGGGCGCCGTACTTTGAAGCAAAGCCCTGGTTTTAAAACCTGGTATGGTAAATACGTCTCATCCCTACTGTTGAAGTTCATGTTACTTACCGTGTTTCTATATTAATTTTCTGCAACTTGGCTTTGAGAATCTGGACATTGTGAAACCCGTATTATTTGATTGACTTGTACTTGTGTTTTGGACTTTGATTGCTGTTTTTACGTTTGACTTGGCCACGATAACGGACTTTTGACCCATCCTTCTCGATTCGGATTTCGAACAACAATGTCCCATAAAACTTTTATGAAGTGCTATTTTGGATGTCCATCTAATGATAAAGGTAAGGTTTGTTGTCTAATAACGTTTATATTCGTGTACTTATCGTGAATTTTATAATACCAATGATATAATTTCACAAACATCACAGAGTACATTTTTTATAAACAAATATGTCTACCTGTGTGTAAGATAGTAATTTGTTCAATTTATTAATATCTACAAATATCTAAATTATGATTAATATTTATGAAATTAACAAAATATATATGTAAAGATGAATGGTAATTCGTATGTTATTTTTGTCGTTGAACCTTCTATAATGTAAAACAGTTAGCATAACATGGTAATTTTCTTATTGTATAATAATATTTATTAAGTTGTATAACTGCGATAATTGCAATGTGATCTCATTAATGCATTTAATTTAATAGATTTCCATAATATAATTGTAATTTAATTTAAGGAAACATTTAAGCAATTTAGTCTCTTACTGCAAGTCTATTCTATTGCAATTATAAATTAATATAAATTAATAAATATATAAACAGTCGTTTGTTTCAAAGATTCCAAAGATAGCTTTTACCTAAGAATAATCACTTACCACCACCACATCTGACAGATAATAATTTGTTTTAGTGTAAATGATATGTAAATATTTTAGAGCCTTGTCACTTCTTTTGTGTTATTACTAAAAAATTTGTTTTGTTAACATTTTTCAGATCTTTTACACAAATTCCCAAATCCAAATTCGTTGAAAGTGGAACAGCTTGATCGATTTAAAAAGTGGAAGTCTGTACTTCAATTATCTGATCAAGAAAAAGGGGATGATTATTCCATGAAAACTACCGATTGCCATCTCATTATTTGACACAAAATGCAGTGCCAACATTATTTTTAGGTAAGAGTACAATGTGTTTAATATAATATAAATGGTGTATGCTTAATTTTAATAAAAAAATAAGCATATACCATTATTTTTAAGTTGCTCACTTCTAAATACTTAGAAAGACATTGATGCACATATAATGTACAACAGCCTTTGAACAACCAGTTTTCGGCTGTTATGTTATGTGACCATGCTAATGGACATTCACATGATATAAGATCAGACTTTGCTCTTATTGAGACATAAAACAAACAAAATTACTTATAATACATATAATGCTCAATGACAATGGATCGAAAAGATATATTATGTTTTAATGTAACTAAAAAGAAATCTTTCAATTTTCTGATATTTATTTTCATAATATTTCTTAAGGCGCAGGAAGGCGAAGCAGGCGCCCCCTGCCACCACCCGCTCCCGCCGCCTCCGTCGTCGCCCGCTCCGTGACGCACACCACCGCCGCCAAAGCGCCTGCCTCCGCTAAAGCGCCTGTCGCCGCCGCAACCAAGGCGAAACGGCAAGCCCCGCCGAGACCTCCGCCACAGATACTCACCATCAACGACGTCGTCCGAATCCTGCAAGGGATCGTGACGGCGCTCGTTACCCAGCGGAGCGATCCAGTGCCGCTGCTCCTAGACGCGATCAAGTCCCTCGTTTGCGATGGACCAGCGGCACTTTAGGATCATACACTGGAACGCCAACGGGATGTCCCCAGAGAAGACCAGGCTACTGAAGCTGCTACTAGACCAACGGCAAGCTGATGTAGCCCTGATCAACGAGACGCACCTCAAACCAGTGGACAAGCTGAAGATGGCTGGCTTCTATGTCTACCGGGAGGACCACATCTCGCCGTCAGGGATTGCCTACAGAGGGCTGGCAATCCTGGTCAGGAGAAGAATCGTCCACCAGCTACTGCCGGTGCCAACACTGCGCGCGTCCTACGCGCTGGGCATGGAGATCTGCATCAACCAACAGCCGACCCGGGTGTTTGCGTTCTACAGGCCGCCACACTACCGCCTCGCAGTGAGCGACGTTCCCACCCTGCTGGACTCGCCGCTGCCCACCATCATCGCTGGCGACTTCAACCTGAAGCACACAGCGTGGAACGCGAACACCAACACCAGAGAAGGCAGCCGCCTGCTCGACGATGCAGAGCTCCACAACTACGTGGTGCTGGGCCCGGAGGCCCCGACGCACTACCCAGGCCACCGGCAGCTGATGCCCGACGTCATCGACCTGGCCGTCCTGCGAGGCATCACCGCAACGGTCAGCTGTGACGTCCTGGACGATCATCTCCGGTCAGACCACCAGCCAGTGAGTCTGACTATCGAGGACATCCCGCAACGCCTGCGACCTCTACCCTCTCGCCCACGGCGGGACTGGCGCACCTTCGCCGCACACATGGCGCAGAACTCGCCGTCCTACCGAGTCGACACGCCGGCAGACGTCGACCGCCTCGCCGCCGACTTCACCACGGCCACCCAGGCCGCACTCGCAGAGGCCCAGCTACCGAACGTGTCGACACCAAGGAGGCCAGCACCTCTCCCAGCCGCCATACTCGCCATGATCGAGAGGAAGAGGAGACTCCGCAGGCAATGGCAAAGGACCCGATGCCCGACCATGAAGAACGTGCTCAACGCTCTGGCAGTCAATTTTATAATTATTTTATGAAATATTGTGATGTAGGTTGATAACAAAGTTGGTTGATATCCTATTTCAGACGTTATATTCAAGAGATGCCTCCAAAACGAATAAGGAATAGAAGGCGTCTGGGAGCGCGAAATTATAAGAACTACTCTCAAGAAATGTTAGAGCCCCCGCACACTGGCCACTTAGTGGCGGCCACGCTTCAGCCACTAGTGGCCGCCACAACCTGCGGACGCGTTTCTTCATACATTTTATATAGAATCGGCGCACACTGAGCGCTTGAGTGGCCGCGTCCGAGCCACAAGCTGCGAGAGTCGAGCGCGCTCGCTACTTGTGGCTGCGTTTTGTCGTTCGACTCGTGCGCATACACGGCCACAGTTGCCGGCTTCTTCCCACCCCTGCGCGCCGCTCCCCAATCCCGTCTCCCGGGTCTAGTCTTGTTGTAAGCTGCGTACTGAATGCACGTGCATGATGTCCACGGATCCGATTCCTCATTTTGATGTAGACGCTTTTATTTCCGATGTCGAAGAGCGACCCGCTATTTGGGATTTAAAGTCAGATTTGTATAGCGACAGGGGTAAGAAAACTGAAGCTTGGGAGGAATTGTGCCTAAAATTTATTCCAAATTTTAGTGAAAAAAATGTAGCGGAAAAAAACAAAGCAGGTAAGTTTTTGGACAATTTTATTTTACATTATTATTATATATTTATTATATTTTATTATTTTGCCAAGGTACAGCTCCCTCGTTGCTAATAAAATAATCTTTCAATATATCTCTGGTGTTTAATGAACGACGAGATTGCACGTGGGCGTTATCGATATCGTGAAGTCCTGGTACAGTCAATGTATGATGGAAATTAAATCCATCTCTCTGACGAACAAAGTTGTATAGTATACAACAGGCCTTCACGATGTCTTCGGCGAAATCTATTGACACATTCAATGGTCGATGTAGTATTCTCCACTTATTCACTAATATCCCAAAGGCACACTCGATATGACGCCTGGCTCGAGAAAGCCTATAGTTGAAAATTCTTTTTTCAATATTCAAGTGTTTTCCTGAATAAGGTCTCAACATGTGTTCTGCAAGACCAAAAGCTTCATCACCAACAAAACAGTAGTTTACAGGACCAGAACTACTAGAAATTGCTTTTGGTGCAGGTAAATTCAGGGATTGGTCTTCCAATTTTTTGAATAATTTCGATTCTTTGTAGATAGTCGAATCTGAAGCTTTCCCATAAGAGCCGACATCAATAAATGTGAACTTATAATTCACGTCACAGATAGCTAGAAGTACGATGGAAAAATAGTGTTTATAATTATAATATAAGGATCCGCTATCTTGAGGCTTAATAATCCTTATATGTTTTCCATCAATTGCACCACAGCAATTTGGAAAGTTAGCATATTCTTCAAACCCCTTAGCTATTTTACTCCACATCTCTTCAGTTGGTTGTGGTACGCAGATATCTTGAAGTGATGCATAGATCAATTTACATGTTTCTTTTACAATCAATCTCGCAGTTGACGCACCACATCGATATACTAATTCAAAATCACCAAATGAACAACCAGTAGCAAGGTACCTGCAACAAAAAGAACAGATTAGAAACCTTTGATTATGTTATTTTTATGTTTCAGCATCCCAGTTGCAGCGAAAATGGAAAAGCCTTCGTGACTGCTTCAAAAGAGAACACTCTAAACAAATGAGCGTTAAAAGTGGATCTGCATCATCGAGTCGCAAGCCGTATATATATCGCACGCTTAATCAAAAAAAGAAATATATCAAAATTGATATTTTTGGATATGCCAGTTTAAAGTTTAGAACTATTCTGGGTTGAACTTTGTTTACGTATTAAAATTAATTTAGACGTGTTATAAGGAAATAAACTGATTTAAAGGAAAGCTGGGTTTATTGGTTTTTGTTTAGTGCTATATAAAAGTATATTTTATTTACTATTGACTAGTAGATGATGCATTAAAAAAAAAGTTCCTAGTTATTTCACTTTATGATTAAAATCTACGTGCATATTTTAAATGTTATTAGTCATAAAACATAATATATCTCTTTATTAATAAAATTTTGTTTAGCTATTCAACTTAAGTAAGCTTTATTTCAATTTTTTATTAATAAATGTAATAATTTTCTTACAAGAATTCGAAATATTTCTTTGTCTTACAACATGACGGAAAAATATCAATAAATATTATAGTAATGAAACGCATAATTAGAAATATTCTTTTATTTTAAAGTACGAAAGTAATATAACACAAGACATTAATGACTTGGCTAACTGAATTAAGGCAGGGAGGTACCTAATCACAAACCCAGGCTGGGGCAAAAAGTGAAAAAAAATATGTTTAAAAAATAATCAATAAACGTGGAATCACAATGTTAAACAATCATAATGTTATACTTGACTAATATTAGTTATACTTAATAACAAAACTAAAACTCTTCTTAATTATAAAAACAAAAAAAAAACGATGTTTCTAAAAATATTATAGACAAACAAAATCACTAAAATTTTAATGAATTATTATGAGATCAATGAAGTAACTCTAGTTAATGATCGAATTATAAAAATTTGCGTAAAAAGGAGGAATAAGTCCTTTATTGACGAGATCTCTTAAATCCTTCTTTTTATTAAGACTTATATCTTGCCTTTCCGTGTAAGCCTTTTTTAGTGTAATTTCTGTTATGAGCTTCATCTTCTTCCTTTTATTTCTTACATCTATTTCTTGGAAACAATCATCTTTGTAGGAAGTTTTGTAAAAAATACTGAATGGTTTCTCTTTTTTCATCATCAATACTTTTATATTATTCCAATTAACTGTTTGTCCGTCCATATTTGTATTATAATTGTAACCCCATTCTTCCTGCAATATTTTAGTATCAACGAAGGAATCAAAGGTTAATTCGTGTACATTTATAGCTGGTTTACTTTTTTTAGCATTTTTAATTAAAGCTATGTACTGATCAGGGCTGTAAATGGGCCCTGATTTAAGATTTTTCTTTATCTCTTTTTCTATTAAGCTGTGCACGCTATCCGCTTCATTTTGAGTGTGCCCTGTGATTAAAAACTTGTGTTTTATACTTCTTATATTCAACGTGTTCACAGCAAATAAATACAATGTTGCGATATATTTATTTTTATTCTGTCCGCAACAGTTATCAGAATAAAATGTAACGTTTTTCTCTTCTATATTTGATTCACATATCCCTTCAAGATACTGCCATACACAAGTTCCTATTTCTATTGCCCCACGTTTAGCTTCTGATTCTGTCCAAAAATAACAATGTACTTTATCATATGCCGTTTTTGACTCCGTTTGTGTCAATTCCGTTAATGTTAAATTGTAACTGTTAAGTTTGGATTTATAATAAAATGCCGAGGTATCACCTCTTGGACATTGGAGCACTGCTTCTAAATCATAAATTGCGACTATATTATCTTTGGTAACTTTTTTACGATCTTCTTGTTTTTCTATTCTACTCAATGACTTTTCTTCTATGTGTTTATTATATTTATCTTCCAGCTCTCTCTTTTTTTCATCAGTACTGTTTTTAAATGATTCACATAAATCACACTGGTCTTTTTTTGGCTGGAAAAAACTTAAATTAAATTCTAGAGTGAATATTTTATAGTATGCTATGTAATTTCCTGTCTCTTTGTTATTTTCTTCTTGTTGTTTAACAAAATCTGAATACAAATCCTTTATAGTTTTACCACCGTCAATGTATTCTCTGGTAGAAGTAGCTCTCACATAGTGTGACTCTATTTTCGGAATGGATTGAATATGCTTCCGTATGTCGTCAATCAATTCAGGAGGGAGAGTTTTGTGGCTATGGTGTTTCCCTCTCAAATCTTCAAGCATAAAGCCACCGTCACTTACTTTATGCTGTATGGTGAATATCATTCTGTCCGTAACATCCAAAGTAGATTTAAAAAATGTCTTACATACCCTTATTTTTTTATTATTAACAGTAAAATTATAGGCTTTATTTGGGCGTCTGGGATTTGTAGCATTTGTGTACCTATATTTTGGAGTTATGTCTACCATACAACTGCTTATAAAAACTCTTTGTCTTGTCAGGTCTCCTAAATCCCAAAATTCTTTGAATATATTATACCTTTCATCCATTGATATATTAGTTGTGCATTTTAATCTACATTTATCTGTGCAAGGCACTTTAAGACAGCGGCTGGGAATAACTTTCTGAGATTTCGATATGGATATATACGATTCACCAGTGTTCCGTAGCTTTTTAACTTTATTTTGTTTCCACTTTGCAGGATTTAGAGATCGCTTGCGCCCTCTTTTACTAAGCTTCTTTCTATCAGAATCTGAAACACTATCGTCGTCACTGTCAGATGAGTCTGTTTTGGTGGCATCAAAAAAATAGTTTTTCTTTTTGCGTTTGGTAGACAGTTCATAATTAAATGTAGGGTCGTCATCACTTAAGTCTATATTATCACTTTCATCAGTATAATTTGGTGAAATATTGGCAGGTAGAGTGGAAGTTGAAGCGCTCTGTGGTCTTACACCATTGGCGTATTGTTCAGAATGTTGATTAGTTCGTTTAGAAGACGTAGAACTGTCTGAATCCGAAGATGAACTACCAGAGGAGGTAGAGTTCGATGAAGACGAGCTTGATGTAGACGAGCTTGAAGAAGAAGATTTCGGCAGTGCTTTTTGAATGCTTTGATCAATTTCAGTACAAGTTTCAATGTTTTCTAAGTTATTATTATCATTTATGGATGAATCATCACTGTCATAATCTGGTACGAGGTTTGTTTGCAATGTTCTTATTATTGATGTGTGTGTAGTAAGACTACTATTATCTGTTTTACGGGAACTAATAAATCGAGCATCAATTTTGTTGGCAAATTGATCATCTCTATCACAATCTGATAAGATCTCATCACAGCTACTTACATCAATATTTTTATTTGGGGAAACATTTTCTGCGTTTTCTTTAGCTGTACTGTGTTGATCTTCTACAATAGTATTGTCGATTTTAACCACCAGATTGTCTTGAGTATGAGATGTTGCATCAGGTGATACCAATTTAAGTATACGACTTGCTCTCCAAGACGCCATGCTACAAAAAAATTACAATTTATAATGTTTTTAATATTAAATTAACAGTAATTAAAAAAAGGCGCGTCTGCGACTCGGATAATAACGGATCAAGTCACAGTTTTAAACGTCAATAATAATGTAAAACTAAATATAATTTATATAAGTCGCCCCGTGACCACGGCTGATGCAACTCAGCTGAAACGTCGGAAAAATAAAATAGCAAGGTATGACGCGATTAATACCCGTTTTAAAACAGATTAATAATTAAATTAATTCCCTCACTACGGCAAAAATGGCTTTAGAACGGAAGTAATAGTATATATTCTTTGCTTTAGGTTAGTATCTGACAAAAAAGGAATGTCACAAAAAAAAAATCAAATATAAATTAAGTATTAGCAGCAAAACTTAGATTTTCGCGCATATTTTTATGTAGCATTAATTACCTACACAAAAACTTTCTTTTTGTGACATTCCTTGTTTTGTCCCTGTACCCTTCAAATTATCTTATATAAGGATTAGGGTAGGATACAATAATAATAAGACTGGCCTAATTGGATGTTAATTCATTAAATGGCTATTCAGACGATGCATAGAATAAGTAACAATTAAAATATTCTATTCAAATGGAAAGGGAAATAATTTTAAATGTCCCAAATAACTTTTGACGACAATTAATCATAAACAGCAACAAGCATGTTTCATTATTAAATTTGAACGATAATTTAAAACTAAAACGAAATAAGTCATTTTGTGCCAACATTATATTTATTCTTTTAAAATGAAAACGAAATAACTCGTATAAATTTGGACGACGCGTTAATAAAATTTAAACTAAACTGCAATAAGTCAAAATGATATCACAAAGTAGTGACATACTTTTTGTAATAAAGTGAAATAAGACTTAGTTATTCACTTTATGAATAAATTAAAACAAGAAATAAGACTTACCTGTTAATAATATAAAGATTTATGCCGTAATGTTTCGCCCTTTAAATAATTTTGCGATCACCTTACTTGCATCACTGTTGGCACATGACTGAATATAGCCGTTTACTGGTACCAATCTGTTCGGGCGCGTTAGTCAGAAAGAGAGCGACAGTCCTTTATTTCGTTCATATTCATTCAAATCGAGCGGCGGTTGGAGCGTAAATATTCTTAGCGATATGTTATTACGTTTTATGATTGAATCTTTAAATAACTTATTTTTGAGTTATTTCTCTTTATGATTAAGCGTGCGATATTATCAACAACTATCTTTTTTAAAAAACTTGGCTGACACACGACGTGATCCCAGCCCATTACCGAACGAGGTACACGATGCGACTGAGAGAAAAAGGCCAAAAAAGAACAAGACAAATAATGAAGACATTCAAGCAGAAACTGATATACTTGTTAGTATTTCAGAACAATTACAATCTCGTCATTCTAACAAGCATGAAGAAGACGCTGACCATAACTTTGCTTTGTCCTTGGTCCCGCACTTTAAACAAATACCCAATGAATTTAAATTGGATGCTCAAACCGATGTATTGATGGTACTAAAAAAATATAAACAGTATATGCGAACATCACAGAATCAACAACATGGATATTTCACATCATCATTTCAGGAACCACGCTCATACCATACTATGCAACCATCTACTTCGGGTTATCAACCGACTCCGCGTCCATCTGCTTTGGGATATCAATCGGCTTCGCGTCCACCTTCTATGGGATATCAATCAAATTTTGAGCATGACTTTTCCGTTACCTCGCCATCTGCATCTGATAATACTATGAATTCTGTTTTGTCAGATGATATAAATGAACATCTTTTTGACAACTGACTATGTAAAAGTAAATGTGTATTTGTTATAAAAACTGTATATCTGCGATATGTAACTTGATTTAGTTTGCGATTTTTCAATTCTCATTAATAAATAATTTCTATTTCAATTTGGCTTTTTTAATTGTTTGTTTTACGTTCTAGAATCCACGTGAGTCGCAAACTAATAGAAGCAAAATGATACGAATGAATGATACTTACCTTAAAGTTATAGCCAGCCTTTCTGTTGGAGAGATGCTTTTTCTCATGCGTGTATCTTGATGTTTGAGGTCATCGTGCAAAACGCTAAGTAATTCATTGAATGAGTTCACGCTCATTCTAAAATACTTGAAGAACTTATCTGGATAACATTTTAACTCTTCGAACAGCAATTTGTGCTGTCCATTTTTATTGCGTGATGTCAGAATTGGATGTACCCAGTGACGCCGATGAATTGGTCGTCGATGGTTCTGAATTCGGCGCCGTTTTCTACGTTTTAGAATAATAAGCAACAATAGCGAAATCAAGAGTGCGTCCATTCTTGGGCAACACACGTCTACCTCTGTCGAGATACTTGCAGCTAGTGTCTGACGCAAGTGGCAGCCACTGGTGGCTTGATGCGGCCACTAGTGGCTGCCACTGGTGGCGGCGTGTAGTGGTCTAGCCGAACTACTGGTGGTCGCGTTTAGTGGCGGCGACTGGTGGCCGTAATGTGCGAGGGCTCTTATTGTTGGCTGTTGACATGGTGCGGAACAAAAATACAACATCCTATGAAGCTGAAAAACAATTCGGCATACCCCGAAGAACTATAGAAAATAGAGTCAAAAACCTGCATACCGACAAACCTGGTCCGCGTTTCCGTCTATCACCAGAAGAAGAAGAAAAATTTATCAAAATTCTTATAGCAGCAGGTGATTTTGGATGTCCATTGTCACAGTTGGACTTAAAACTGGCTGTTTATGACTACCTTAAAAAAAACAACAAGACTTACATATTTAATGACCAAGTTCCCGGTGATTGGTGGGTAAAACATTTTCTAGAGCGGCACCGAGACCAACTTACACTCAGGTCTACTCAAAATATTACTAAAGCGCGAGCAGAAAGAACGTTGGATGAATTCAAAGCCTATTTTGAAAATCTGGAGATTTCTCTTCAGAATGTGCCACCTAAAAATGTTATGAATTACGACGAAACCAACGTTTCTGATGACCCAGGCTCCACAAAATGTATTTTTCGCCGAGGAGTAAAATACCCCGAAAGAATTATGAATCATTCAAAGGGCTGCATATCTATAATGTTTGCGGGAACTGCTGACGGTGAACTTCTGCCGCCATACGTTGTATACAAATCCGAAAACTTATGGACTGAGTGGTGTAAAGATGGGCCAGAGGGGGCACGCTACAATCGCTCGAAAAGCGGTTGGTTTGACTCCGTTGTATTTTTAGACTGGTTCTCAAATATAGTAATTCCATGGGCTAGACAATTAGAAGGGCCGAAACTAGTAATAGGGGACAACTTATCCAGCCATTTAAATCCTGATGTGATAGAATTGTGTGAGGCTCACCAAATACGTTTCATATTTTTGCCTCCTAGATCTACTCACTTAACGCAGCCCCTTGACGTTGCTTTCTTCGGGCCTCTGAAAAAGGAATGGAGGAAAATCCTTCTTCGATATAAGACGGAAAATCCTAAGCAGGCATCGTTAAACAAAACCCATTTTCCTATTCTACTGAAGCAATTGATAGATGCTGCTAACATAAAAAAACAAAACTTGCTGAGCGGTTTTAAAGCTACTGGCATATACCCGTTTAATCCTTATGAGGTTTATAAAAAACTGCCCGAATATCAAGAAGAAATTAGATATGACGTTGATCAAACACTGCTTGAATATCTCAAAGAAAATAAACATCCTAATCCAATTAAACGAGTCAAAAACACGAAGTTAAATGTTCCATCGGGTAAATCAGCCTGCAGCGCCGATATCTCGTCATGTTTGTCGACTAATAAAAAATCTATCACGAAACCAAAGACCACTATAAAAAGGAAAACGCCTGGCCAAACAGAAGAAAGAACAGAATCGGAAGAAAGAGAAGAAGTACAGAGTTTATCAGAAAACTTGGAGAAGGATGTAAAAAAAAGAAAATCAATTAAAAGAAACAAACGTCGCATTGAGAGTTCTTCAGATTCAGAATCCAGTTGTACTATCAGTGTCATAAGTGCATGGAGGATTCCAAATCAAAATCGTTTGTACGGCGTTTCATCGCCTTAATAATATACCATGGATGACATAGATGGCGCTAGTATACTAGTGGTATTGAAAAATATACATTTATAGTTTTTATCAGATACTTAACTTTTAGATACACAAATTAATCCTACGATATTCCAAACCTTTTTAAAGCAAAGCACGCAATAACCAGGATTCGAACTCGGTAGCATAAAATTTACCAATGCCTCTAGCCATTAGGCCATTGCGTAACCTTGAAACGTATTGAAATTATCCTACTCTTTATTAAATTGAAGTTGTTTAGCAACTATAACCCGATCATAAATCTCAAAACAGTTGAGGGTAATTTAATATTAACTGTATAAAAATTAAACCTTTTTGTTCAATCATAACATTCTTTACTATATTTGAGCGAGTTCAGTTACGATTTGCTTAACAAGTTTTTAATTATGAGTTTGCGTTCAAATATTGATATGGCTACGAAGGCCCAAATAATAGCATTGCATAATCAAAGCTTAAATTATACTGAAATTTCGAGAGAAACTGGCTTAAAGGTAAGTATTCTTTTAAAATGACCGTTCGTTATTTATTTTATTATCCATGGTTATCGATACATGAAAATAATAAATAATACACGTCCCTTACAGGTAAAGACTGCCATTTTATGGATATCTAAAGCGGTTTCAAGAAGAGGGTTCATTGGAGCACCGTAGTGGGTCTGGCAGAAGACGTGATATTGACTCAGACCAGCTTCAACTTATGGGACAAGGTTATGAGGAAAATTACTGGAGCATTGTCATCTTCAGTGATGCAAACAGTGAAAACTACATAGATGTGCTGAAAGACGTCATGAAGATGTGCTAGTGATAACGTTCGTGCAGGACAATTGTCCTATGTGTAATGTTCCATAATTGTGCAAGTGTTTAGTCAGCAATCAGACATACGGATTATTCCTTGGCCAGCGAGATAGGAGAAATAGGATAAAAATGGCGGCTACACTAGTTCTTAGAAGAAAAGATATTGTTGACTATAGGATTAAGCAATTACAAGACCGGGGTAGCTATAATTTATTTAATGGATAAATGTTCAAGCTTAGTGTTAGTAGGATAAATTTATTGACTACTTTATAACCAGCAACTGTTATTTACAGTAATGATTTTAATGTTTTACTAAATATGGGAAATAAAAATAAAAGCAATATTAATATCTACAGATGCTATTGATTGCAAAATAATAAATTATTTATTTATTATTACTATAAACAATTCGTCCCATATCTTATGAATGCTATATATATCCCGGTCTTAGAAATGTTATTGATTTAAGGTCTAGCTTCAATTTCTTCCTTGTTCTGGAACGAATACTTAAGCTATGGGCCTTTGTCATAACATGATGCACAAAATGAATCACTTTAGTCAATACTTTAATTAAATCTAAATTTTAAATTTTATGGGGAGGTAAAATAGTTGCAGAAGTTAGGTTGCATATTATATAGAATCGTATTATAACATTGTGTTTAAAACTAACTAATAAATGACTAGCACAACACAATTTTGATTTAAAATACTTATTTATCTTATAAAAAGTGTAATAAGTAATGTGTCAGTTAGCTGAAAAGTTATTAGGTCAGGGTATACACTATATAAGAAAGAAATAAATATTATGTTTTAAGAAATAAATGTCTGAAATTATAATGTCACTAAAATAGTTTTATTTGTTTTCCTTTATGAGAATTAAACTTAGTATTAGTCTTAATATGTAAGAAAAATATGTTACTTTTACATTAATAGTTAGCACATTTATAAAAGTTATTAATATATATTTATTAATATAATTTTATTCTAAAATAATATATATATTTATTTTTGTTATCTTTTATAAATATTAAATGTCCAATATTTTATTTATATATTATTATTATTGATTTTATATAAAAAAAAATATAAAAAAACCATTGTTAAAAAACCTGAATATAAAATTGATAACTCGGAATTTAACCGGTGCCCTACGACTTCATTGATCTACCATTCTTAATCATCCGAGCTACCGATTGCATTTTTTATGATGTCGAAAATGCGGGTTAGTTTATAACTTTTATTATTGTCTATTATTAATTATTGACGCCATCTTTTAATTGGTTTGTATTACTTGACTTAGATGGCGCTATATTAAGTCCTCGGAAATGAGAAAATTAACATAATTTATGTGTATTTGAATATTAATATATTATTGTCTCTTAATTATTATTTTAACCATTAAAAACCTTATTGTGTGCCTCTGCAGTGTAAAGTATTCAAGCTTTGCAGGGTTATTTTCATTTAAAAGCAGCGCCATCTAGTTATCAATGGTAGCGTTATGCAAAACCTGTCAGTCAATAGTCGACCTTAAGCTCTCCATGCATTTTTGTCACCCTTAGTACAATACCTTCTTACGATTCATCAGAATATGACCCCAGAAATGATGAAGACACAGAAACAGAACATGACATCAATGAAAGCATAATGGTTGATATTGATATTGAAGATCAGCACATTAATAGAAGCAATGAAGAAACTCCAGGTAGCATAAAAGGAGACGAAGATAGAAAAGTCCAGAACGAAAAAGAAAAGAAAGCTGAAGTTACGGGAGGTTTGGATGGCAATAAATTGAGTTTAGGAAACAAAAATATAGTGACAGTCTTATCGGACATAAGAAATACAGCAGAAAATCGGACATATTTCGATTTACGCAAATATGGTCTTTTTGCACTTGAAGAAATAAAACCCGATCATATTGTGAATGTAAAGTATAGGACAGAAAGTAAAAATACACAAAGCACCGTATTACCTAAAAAAACAAAAAAATCTGAGCATGAGGGGTTGATCGAAACTGGAACAACTAAGAAGAATAAACCACCGACTACTAATTTGACTTCAGACACGAATTGGGGTGCAAGTTGTAGTACCGAAAAACCCAAGCAAAATACTCCTTCCCCCTCCTACAAAGTCAACGATTTCATACTAGTGAGATATATATTTAAAAAGAAAATTCAGTATTATGTAGGTAAAATAATTGTAAAACTAACAGGTAAATATCAGGTTTCGTTCTTTAAGAAATCTGGAAGAAATGATAATATAAAATTTACTCTACCAAAGAAAGAAGACATTGATATCATAGACGAAGAAATGATTGTGAAAGAAGTTCAGCTGATACCTTTAAGTGAAAAAGAGACAGAATTTGTATTTTTGGAAGATGACGACTTAGTGTATTTTGATTAGGTGCCTTTTTTGAAGAGTTATGAGCGACACGCAGTTTCAGATTATGAAAGAATAATTATAAAATACGTTCAAATAATAGGTGCCATTACAATATTAAGAAACAGTATTAGTTTTGTAGAGGATAATTATTTAATGTACCTACCTAAGTATTTTGCTGATTGATTTTAGAGAGAATTTTAGTTTTGTTTTAGTTTATTTTTTTATTTTGTTTATTTTAATATTAACAAGAGACTGAATTACCCACTTTTGTAGATTGTGATTATTTTATATACAGATGCCAATGCACAAGAACTTCTAAATATGTAAAAAAAACAACCTTATTACATCAAAAGAAGTTTGAACGATTGATTAAATTTGACAGATTCGGATAGGTTGACCCATTCTATTTGTTTCATTGTGTTATTGGCGTCTGTGCCTATTTGAGTAGGTATTTTGATTATTGAATTTGGGAAGAGAATTTTAAGATTTGTGTTATTTTTTTTGTTACGAATATTTTTACATAAAAAAGAGACTGAATTAATATTGTAGTATTGTATAATGTGATTATATGAACCTACCTAGGTATTTTGGAGAGAGAATTTTATGATTTATTTTAAGTTTTCCATTTTTTTTGCTTCCCTTTAGTTAAACGAATACCTATAAGTTTTGATTATAAAATTACGATAAGAATTTAATTTTTAACGCAAAGTAATGCATAAATAAAGAGGTATCATTAAAAAAAATATGTGTATTATTTTTCGACAACCCTGATGACATGCGGCTATTTCTTGGATAATTTTGAATTTCCGTTAGCAACTTTACCTATGTATTGGTAGTGGTTACTCAAACGAAGATGATTACCTTAAAATAAAATACATTGCTTTTTTATCGCCTGGACCTTTGGCAACTTTACATTGCATACACTTTGGAACCCCCATTCAGTAAAAACTGTATCCTAGGTAAAGAGGTAAAGTTGCCAAATTTGTGTCAATTTTACCTCGCTCACATTTTCGTTTTTTTTCGCGATTATATGTGAGATTTAGTAGAATTCATTGGTTCAACCAAAAGAGTCACATATTCTTTACAAAATAAATCGATAAAAATTTAAATATCTTGCTCCATATTGTAGTGAATAGTTATAAATGTAAAAAATACGGTAAAGTTGCCACAGTTGACGGTACTTTAGGCGTGAAGAAAAGACGGACAGACAGAGTTGCTTTCATATTTATAATATTAGTTTGGATTTGTACTACACTTTATGTGAGAACAATGCAGGGACAAGTTGTTAGAAAAAAAAGGATAAATGATCGGATCTTTAACCCTTAATTAGGCGCATGGGGTCATGGCCATTTGCAATTTAAAAAAAAAAGTCTTACAGTGGTTTGAGCGCGCTCGCGCTTTTTCTAGCTTTTTCGCTCCGCGCGGGGTACGCAAATCAGTCGCGGCCAGAACATCAACGCGTACGCACGTATCGCTACTCTCTAGAGCGCTGACCCCATGCGACCAATTACGTAACATTTTTTGGACGAGGTAAGTTTTACTATTTGTGTTTTCTTTTAGTTTATATTAGTATATTGTTAATTATTTTTATTTGTGTATATGTATTTATATACTGCGTAATTGTTTTATGTGCTTTTGAGTTTATTTTGATTCCTTTTTTTCAGTTTTTCATCGATTTGAAATGTCTAACGAAACACAAATAGTGCAATGGCTGGACGAAGTGTCTGATGAAGAGCAAGATGTAGCTGGTTCGGATTCGGAAGACGAAACGGTAAATGATGCTGCTATTGATAGTGCTCATGATTCAGAAAGCGAAATTGAAGAATCCGAAGATATTCAAAACATCTCCGAACCATCAGAAGGTACCTATTTTTTATCTCGACATACACAAAGAAATGGCCCGAAAGTAAAATGGTCTAAAGTACCACCATGTAACGCAGTAAGGACCCGAGCACAAAATATTATTGTTCACTTACCGGGAGTCAAAGAGTATGCAAGGAATGCCAAATCTCCCCTTGAATGCTTCCAATTATTCTTTGACAGAGAGGTTATTCAACTTTTGGTCACAAATACCAATTTGTATATAGATAAAATAAAGGCAAGGTTTGGAAGAGATCGTGATGCACTCCCATCAGATGATACGGAAATGAATGCATTTTTGGGCTTACTCATTATGGCTGGAGTCCTAAGAGCGTCGCACTTGAACTTTATTGATTTATGGGCACAAGATGGATCAGGCGTAGAAATGTTTAGGCTAACAATGTCTTATAAACGTTTTCTATTTTTGTTGAGATGTCTACGGTTTGATAATACGTCAGATCGAGAGGAAAGACTAAAAATTGATAATATGGCAGCGATAAGATGTTTGTGCCAAAATATAAACAGCAAGTTTTTAGCTGCTTATTGCCCCGGCGAGAATGTAACTATCGATGAACAGTTTACATGCCTAACAAACCTAATAAATATGGAATAAAAGTTCAAGCCATGGTGGACTCGAAAACATATTACTTGTGTAATTTTGAAGTTTATTCTGGAAAACAACCAGATGGAGAATATCAGATATCTAATTCTCCAGATGATACTGTAAAACGTCTAGTTGAACCAATAAAGCGCAGCGGTCGAAACATAACAACTGACAATTGGTATACAAGTACAAAATTAGCTAAGGAGTTGCTAACGCCTGAATACAAATTGACTCTTGTTGGCACTTTGAATAAAAGGAAGCCTGATATTCCAACTGAATTTTTGCCAAACAAAAATAGACCACCACATAGTTCAGTTTTCGGATTTCATAATCAAATGACTATAGTTTCATATGTTCCTAAGCCAAAGAAAGCTGTTGTTTTACTTTCCACCATGCACTATGATAACGCCATTGACGAAACAACAGGCAGCGCTCAGAAACCAGAAATAATTACTTATTACAATAGTACCAAAGGTGGTGTAGATTGTAATGACCAACTTTGCAGTAATTATAATGTTGGAAGAAGAACAAAAAGATGGCCTCTGGCTGTTTTTTTTCATCTTGTAAACGTATCCGGCATCAATGCGTTTGTAATACACAAAGCAAATACTGATAAGGGTATCACGCATATAAGGCGAATATTTTTGAAGCAGTTAGCCGCTGCACTTGTGACAGATCACCAAAAACGTCGCATACAACTTCGTGCTGTACCAACGACAACAAAGAAACGGCTCCGTGAAGTTCATGATGTGGACGAGACGGTCCAACAATCGACAGCTAAGCGCGGGCGCTGTTCATCATGTCCTAGAAAGAACGACAAAAAACTGACAAGTAAATGTTTCAAGTGTCATAAATTTATTTGTCAGCAACACTCGAGGGTCTACTGCGTCGGATGCAGAACAGAAGAATCGGCTGATGAGACTGATTAGTTTTGTTTTTTTTATTTGATCTCAGCTATGCCAAGAAACTATAGTTTTAAGAGAAGTTACATTTTTGATTTTTTTTATTCGGTTTAATGTTCCTTTTATATTTTTGTCTCTTAAAGTTAATAATATTAAAGAACTTTATTAATTAATATAAAATAAATTTTATTTTATTTCGTTTTGACACTAATTTCCCAATATTTGTTTGGGGTCACTCAAGACCCCATGCGCATAATTGTGTGATTTTTTTGATGCGCCTAACTAAGGGTTAATTAAATTTTAAATCCTTTATCGTTTCGAACATGGCGCTCATCTATGCATACTGACAATCCAAAATAAAATATATTAACTCTATGGATGTATAAATTAAGAAATCATTAGTTTTGATAATTTTAGTAATTTAAAACATTAACATTTTTTTTATTGTTTTAACATATATTTATTTTTCTTTTCTAGAACCATTACCAAGCTTCAGTAGTGTGCAAGAGAAAAGCAGATCAATATCTTATTTAAGTAAGTAAAAATTTTTTTATTACGTATTAATTAAATATGACTGATTGGTGCAGTGAACAGACAACTTACACCTGTGGAATGTGTTGTGGGTTCAGTCCCAATGCATCAACTCTTACTGTGATTTATAAATTGTTTCTGGGTGTAATGTGCATTAATGTATTATTTATTTGCATGCAAAGTTTTGTCCTTAAGTTATTAATATTCATTCCAATTTACTATTTTGTACCAAACTACAAATCTTTTTTTTAAATGAAGGAGTAGGTCCATACCTAATGTTTGCTTTTTGTTGATAACTTGGTATTACTCATGATTTGTGGCTATTTTGTTAGAGACGTATGTTCATACTTAGTACAGTTATGTTCATGACAACGTTAATAAAACACATAATCATTATTTTCAGACACCAAGAAGAAATCACAAGAAATAGATACGATAACAAGCCTCAAAAATAGTATTGAGAAATTAAGAGCAAAGTACAAAAAACAAAAAACATTAGTGCAGTGTGCTAAACAGATATCGACAAAAAAATAATTTTTAAAATTAATTGAAAAGTTACCAGAAAGCTCTCGTGTATTTACTTTATTACAAATTAAAGGTTTAAAAAAACCAAAAGGCAGAAGATTTTCCGAAAAGGAAAAAGTTATGGCCTTAACTATATATAAGCAAAGCCCAAAAGCTTATAGGCTTTTGCAAAATATGTTTGTTTTGCCTTCAAAACGAGCCATCCAGAGAATGCTTAGTGCAGTGGCAATTGTTCCAAAATACCAAAAATGAAGGTTAAACACGCAGCACAAATTTTCAGCCAGAGAGTGTCTGCAGCACTTCGATTTTTAGCAAGTAAGTTAGACATCAATCAATTGTATCTTTGTAGTATTTTGTGGGCGACTAAAGTGCCAAACTAAAGCAAACTCTTAATGTGAATGTGACATAGTAGGTATATTGCCACGTATGACATACACTACCGTCCAAAAGTTTGGAAGCAACAAGATAAAATCAAATAAAATAAAAGTAAGCCATCTTAAATTTTTTTATTGATACAGAATTAAAAAAATGGACAAAACACACTTCTACAACAATGAAATTAAATAAGTAATATAAAAATTAAATTAAATTTTAGCTTCATCGAAGTGTCCACCCCTCTCTTTAATTACCTTCTCGCATATTCTAGACTTCCTACTAATTAATTTCATAAAATACTGTTCATCTAACTTCTTCCATTCGCTCTGTAATAGTTGCCACAAATGTTCTGAGCTCGTAGGAGATTGATTTTTCACCCTTCTATCTAGTTCATCCCAAACAAGTCCAATGGGAGAAAGGTCAGGTGATTGAGACGGCCACTGCATGATTTTCACATCTTTTTTCTTCCTTAAAAAGTTCTGGCACAGTTTGGACGAATGTTTCGGGTCGTTATCTTGCTGAAAAACGAACCCAGGACCAATAAGATTCAGTCCACTGGGTATGGCGAAATCCTTAAGAATTTTCAAATAGCGTTCCTTGTTTAGTTTTTCGGTTATCCTCACAAGACTTCCGAGTTTATTGTTGCCGAAACACCCCCAAACCATGTCATTACCACCACCATGTTTGATAGTAGGCACTGTACAAGCTTCTGAAGCTCTCTCTCCTTTAGATCGGCGCACAAAAACACGTCTATTGGACCCGAAAATCTGAAACTTCGATTCGTCACTCCAAAGAACTTTTTCCATTGGTTTATTGTCCAGTTTTTATGTTCCTTTGCCCATTCTAGTCTGTTTTTCTTATGCCGAATTGTTAGTTTTGGTTTTTTAACTGCAACACAACCTCTTAGCCCCGCAGACAGTAGTCGTCTTTTAACTGTTGTTATTGACACGGGTGTTCCTCGCGTTTCATTCAGAGATGCGGTAATTTGTGGTGCAGTTAAGCGACGATTCCGTTTAGAAAGAACTCTGATGAAGTTATCCTCTTGACTTGTAGTGGATTTGGGCCTACCAGACATTTTTCTATCTTCATTTTTGCCAGTTTCTTTTTTTCTAGCGACGGTGTAGTGGACACCTTTACAAGAAATTCCGAGTTTTTTTGCGATTTGGCGTTCACTGTAGCCTTCCTCACGCAGAGTACAAATAGCGCTTCGCTGTTCAAGTGTGATTTGCTTGCGTTTTGCCATTTTCAATAAAAAAAGACGGTCAAGGAAGTAGTCGAAATCTTTTGAATACAGACGATGTTAATATCACAACCTTCGCGTTCTAATGCTCAAGTGTAACTAAATAAGGTCCAAAAAAGATAAAACTACAGAACATTTTCAATAAAACCGCATCAATGCATGAAAGAAAGTCTCCGGCGGATGAAGTAATAAAACACGTGTTTCGTCAAAATCCAGGAATTTGTTAAAACTCAAGGAATATGCACTAGTAATCCTTTTGTTTTGTGTTAAAAAATCACAAAAGGTCATAAAACTTTATTTTATTGCTATTATTTACCGCAGGGAGTCGGCAATCTTTTGTTTTGTTTGAAATCAGGTGTGCTTCCAAACTTTTGGACGGTAGTGTATAGCTGGCAAAAAGTAGCTATTTCGTCAAAGATCTAGCTAACGTCTGGAGATTTTTAAGGGAAATGATATATCATATATTCCATGAAGCAATTTAACTTTATATTATATATATATTTTATTGTACAATCCCTAATGAAATCACGACTTCGCACGAGTGCTGAAATACTTACGTACTTAAAATTAATAATATATATCTTACGTATATTTTTTTTTCAGGACATCTGATACTTCCAGAGGAATGCCAACAAACAGCTGATTTTTTACCTATATTTGATCAATTATTTGATTCATTTAATGGTCATTTTTATCAAATGTCGACAAAAAAGTACAAAACATGTTTAAAAAATAGTTCACCGCACATACAACTTTGGAATAATTTACTGCCTGTATTAGAATCAATAAAATTTCAATCAATTAAAAATCATAACCATGGTAATGGAAGTTAAATTTGAATCAATTCCATCAATTAAGAATTGGATCCATAATATTAGAATATTTAAAGAATTGTGGGTTGATTTGAATAGTAATCACAATGTGCATAGTCTATAGACAAGAAATTTTAATCAAGATCCGTAAGAAAATTTTTTCAGTAGTATTAGAAGCAATGGAATTAGAAATAACAATCCATCATGTAATCAATTTATAAATTCCTATAAGACTTTGATTATAAATAATTTTAATTCAACGCATTCACCACATTCGAACTGTGAAAAAGATAACAATGGTTTATTTCAATCTTTAGTTCATTTAATAAATACACCTGTAGTTTCATCAAATGATGATTTTGCATGTGAAGTTGATTCGTTGATTACGGTGATGGGTAACATTAAAAGAAATAATAATAATGAAGTGCATGCTGAAGCAAAAAAAGATGTAACTGGATATATCATAAAAAAATGCAAAGTCAAAATTTTCAGAAATTGTAGTATATGTAATCGTGATTTTTGTAGTTCTGTCATTTTGTTGATGAGCAATCGTTTAATTATGAAGTCGATTATACAAAAAAGTCCTTATTTTATCCTAATAAAAACTTTAATGCGCTAATGAATGAAATATATTATTTGATTGTTGCATGCCTACGGATATCTCCTGAATCGCATCATGTAAAAGACAAAATAAAATTCTTGTTAAATTGTGCATGTGATTATAGTATAATTACTTGTGATTTACACAAAGTTCATTTGATTGAATTAATTAATGCTCTTTCAATCAAATTAATTATCCACAGTTGGTATACTGTAAATAGAATTTTGATTGGGAAATTATCTTATTTTGATAAGGATGACCATATTAAAGTAATGGCACATAATTATTGTTTGAAGCTAAAAAAAAATAAAGGTTAAATGTATATTTTAGGTGTTTTTTTTCTTAACTGACCTATACCAATTAAATTAAAGTAGAACAGCATTAAAAGTGGGGAACAAAATTATTTAAACGCCATCTAGTCCGTGTGCCGGGTACTAAGCATTTGTGATCCGCTCCATCTAGTGCAGGGATGGCGAACCAATGGCACGCGTGCCATTGCTGGCACGCGACGAAATAATTTCGGCACGTCACTGATTACGAGTTTAAAGAAAAAAGTATAAATTATGATGTAGCATAATACCTATGAATCTTTGAAAAGCAAACGCGCGCGAGCGTTCGGATCCGGTGCGCGGGGTGGAGGCGGGGCGTAGTTGCTATGCTAGCGCGCGGAATGCGGCGGTGGCGCGGGGCGCGGGAACGCAGAGCGGGGGCTTGACTTGAGTAAATAATAACAAACGAGGCGCAGTGCCCGCGCAAATTGTTTGTTTACGCAAAAAATAGTTGAATTTCATTGTGAAAGTGAACTTTAAAGTTTATTTAAGTTATTATTTGCTGTAATTTAATATGGCTAGTTCAGCAAAGAAACTAAAAGTGCAAAATAGCAAGGATACTAGAGAATTTCAGACTTGGTGGACTGATAAATTCGGCGTGATTAATAAAGGTGACAAAGCAGTGTGTGTTTTATGTTCTGGCACCATGGTATGTAGAACATCTTCCATTAAACGGCATTTTGAAACAAATCACAAATCAATTTGTCAAAAAAGCGAAGCAGAGCAAAAGGAATTAATTGCGAGTGCTTTGAAAGACAGAAACAAACAGTCAACATCAATAAATAAATTTGTTGGCAAAAATTGTCATACAAGTGCGGCAAGTTACACGGCTGCAAATGTCATTGCTCGGCATAGTAAACCCTTTCAAGAAGGCGAGTTTTTAAAGGAAGCCTGGTTAGCATGCGCGCCTTCTCTTTTTGCTGATTTCGAGAATAAAAATAAGATAATTCAGCGCATCAAAGATACTCCTTTGTCCAGAAACTCAATAAAGGAAAGAATCTTAAAATTGGCTGAAAATGTTACAGAGCAACAAAAGCTTGACATTCACTCTGCTTCATTTATATCGCTATGTCTCGACGAAAGCACTGACGTCACAAAATCTGCACGTTTAGCTGTTTTTGCTCGATACTGCGTAGGAAACGTCATTAAGGAGGAATTAATTGCGATAAAATCGTTACCAACAACTACAAAGGGCGCAGATATTTGTACGGCAGTTAAAAATTCGATAGTTGAAAAAGAAATTGATATAAAAAAAGTTGTTTCTGTAACAACTGATGGTGCTCCGAGTATGGTGGGTAAAAAAATTGGTTTCATAAGTTTATTTCAAACTGAAGTAGGACATTCGATTCTTGAATTCCACTGCATCATTCACCAACAAGCCTTATGCGCTAAGAGCGGCTTAACATCTCTTGATAATGTTATGGCAGTAGTTACGAAAATAGTCAACCTCATCTCTGCTCAGGCTTTAAACAAGCGAAAGTTCGACGCTTTGTTGGATGAAGTCAACTCCGTGTATAATGGCTTACTCATGTATAATAATGTTCGGTGGCTGAGTCGTGGGTCTGTACTTGAAAGATTTGTTGAATGCTTGGAAGAAATCAGACTGTTTCTGCAAAATGAGGGAAAAATTGAACAATACCCACAGCTTTTGGACGTCATGTGGCTTTCAAAATTGATGTTTTTTACAGACATATGCCAACACTTAAATACGTTAAATGTGAAGCTTCAAGGCACAAACAAAACAATAATCGTCATGATCGATCTCATTCGCGCCTTTGAGGCTAAACTGCAAGTTTTCAGAAACGATATTATCGCAAAAAACTACAAGTATTTTCCATACTTGAAAAAATATATCAATGAATCTGATATACATGAGACAACAAATGCAGAAAATATTACTGAGGAATTTATCTCTGTGATTGATTCTTCAATTAAGGAATTTTCAACAAGATTTTCTCAGTTCAAAGAATTATCAGAAACGGTCAAGTTTAAGTGTAATTGTATTTTTGGTAAATATAGAGCTTTGAGTTGATATTGTTTTTTTACATTATTTTTCCACTGATCACAAAGTCAAGAATATTTGATGGCACGGCTGCGACGTCATTAAATATTATTCCAGAAAATTGGCACGTATACGCATAAAGGTTCGCCATCCCTGATCTAGTGGATAGTTAGTATCATAAAAATGAATTGAAAGCAGAGAGACGCATCTATCTCAGTATATATTGTATAGTCTATGAATACTGCTGCACAGTTTAACGCTCATTTGCACCATAGCTACGCGCACCATCACTACGATGGTATAGAGTTACTATTGAGGGAAAAACCAGAATTTTGCGTGACGTGAAACTGAACAAATGCTATGATAATCGGCGATCAACTCTCGCAACAAAACTCGAGCGGTGACGGTGAGTCTTTTATTTATTAAATAAATATAATTATGTGAAATGCAGTGAAATAGTGAAGTGCAGTGAGTTAAGTGAAAGTCAGCGTGAACTGTGAGCGGCAAACGGAAGTTTGTGTCAGTCGCCCGGACTCTGCTGGAGAGGAACGCCGAAAACTTAACTCGGTGGACACTGTATTTAAGTGCAATAGAAAGTCTGAAAACCGGTATTAGTACGCACTTGAGACACGTTTTGGAGACAGCCACCTCGAGCACGTGTACAGGGCGCAATTAAAAGAGCGTACTCAGTGTGCTAATGAGAGCCTACAGCAATGGTCCGTGGAAATCGAGAAACTTGTGCGTCGAGCTTTTCGGTCGACTCCGTCAATGATTGAAGGCACGCTTCTCCAAGCGTTCATTGACGGTATTCGCGACCCCGAAATACGAGCTGCTGTTCATCTGGGCCATCACAAGAACATGAAAGAAGCTCTGGCCCATGCATTGGAAGTGGAAGCCGTGCGTGGCAACTCCCGTACTTAACGTCTGCGGGAAATGACGACAACGGAGCAGGTACCTCCACGCCGTCGGAACTTCATGTGCTATGGATGCGGAGGAAGTGAGCCGTGCCCGTACTACAAGCATGCTCGAGTGCTGTGGCTGTAGCTCGAGTTACATCGGGGAAACTCGCCGCAACATCACAACCAGACTAAAAGAACACATACGCAGTGTGAAAAACCGGGACACCCATACATCGGCGGTAGCCGAGCATGCTTGTAGATGCCGATGTCCCATGTCTAACCAACAAGAAGCAGTCACTCTTACCCTGTCTAACCAGCAAGAAACAGTTCCTTTTATAGTACTTACGGGAGACACCTGTTATACTGATGATTTTAACCCAAATATGGACACAATGTTTGATTCTCTACCTGTAGATGATTTATCTCCACGATTCGTTCCTTCGCCATCCTGCCAGTCAGCTTTACTCGACTTTCAATCTAACAATGATGATTGCACCAACGACAAAGCCTGTTTTGAAACACCAGACACTCCACTCACTCCGCTTCCATGCACGTCACTTAATATCCTTTCGAACAGGTCATTAAGTTTGTCTTCTAATACGCCACTGAATGCAATACCATTAGGTCACGAATGTCCCACATCCCATCAATTTTAGCGACAAATGATACCGCAGAAAATAGTATCGATCAAGTAGCGGAAAACGAGGGCGCAATTTTTTCAGAGATTGACCCCAATAATTAAAATATGAGTGAAGGAAGAAAAAGAAGAAAGAAAGCTGAACCTCGATAACTCAAAAATGACTTTTTGTGGGTTGAGTCCTTTCTGCTAAACTACGTCCAAGTCTACTACAACTCACCTTCAAATATTTTGTAACTCTTGCAGACGGCAAAATAAAAATTTTATTATGTTCCGTTTCTTGCATCACTTAGTACACAAGGAGAAAAAGTTGGAACGAATTACTATGACATTCCCAGTGAGAGGCCACTCATAGATGGAGTGTGATAAAAATATGGGTTTAGTGAGATGTAAGACCAGAGCAGAACTTCCTTCGGATTGGAATGAAATTTTTCAAAATGCTCCATGTAAGCAGAGTTCTTTTGAAGTCATGGAGGTGGACACATGTTATTTCAGATCATGTACTAGCCATTTGGACACAGTTTATGCAAAAAAAGTCATGTTTTCCTTCGTGGCCTATAAAAGTTCCCAAAGTTGACAAGTTGAGTACCAAAGGACGCGTCACGCGGCACGCGCCCTATTATAGCCTCGCGACATCGCGACGAACGGCGACCGCGACGGCGCATGCGCACAGGCCCTCTGTCGAGCCTTACGATAAACGCGCGCTGCTATTGGTTAATTACATATACGTATGTGTGATAGCGTGTAAGTTAGCCATTCTGAGCGTAATTGCGTTCAAAGTGATGTTGCTGTATGTAATAACCATAAGCAAAACAGTGTTAGTCGACCATGACAGAAAGATAACTGGGGTAACCTCGACGTACTACAAGGTGCCCAACGCCAGATATTCATGGCAAACGGAAATGAGCATCCCATATCATACCTACTCTGCGAAGATAATTGACAATACCACAGATTGGACCCTACTGGTGGAGATGCCTGTAGGTATCGACGTGTGTAACATGCTGCAGTTTGTGTCACCAGGTATGATTTGCAACGGTGGTGTTGTGCGCCGTGACGACTTGGAAGCTCACCTGGATCTATCTTTCATCAAAACAAGCTTCAAAGTGGACGTGTTGGATTTGGCAGTCAACGCGTCCCTGTACAACTTCGTCCTGTCGAACAGAATAGATTGGCGATACATAATGGAAAGTACCCCTACTTGGTTAGTGAATTTAACCCACCCAATACAGTTCTACACGGTCTGCGATGGGTGCAGAACCGAGCCAGATTGGGCGAGCTTCTTCGGACGGGGATCTCTCGACACAGCACTTAGTGTCGGGGGCTACTTTGGATCGAAGTACGCCATGGCAACATATAAATCATATATAGATGCATTGACACAAAGAATTTCAGGCACAGTCGTGGGGGAGACGACCCTTATGGAAAACATCGCCGAGGACACAGCAGCCAGCGTTAATGTACACAATGTCAACCCAACTCAAGCAGCTGACACTTTAGGTTTACCACAAGAGAACATCATTGACCTAGAACTACCCGCTACCGCAGGTGATGTATTTGAGCTTGCCCCACTCACGGCTGCTGCTCTACCTGAAGGAGGGGCCATCATGGCTGGTATAGGTACGGCAGCACAGATGGCAGCTACTCCCACATTGTCCCTATCGGCAGCTACTGCTGGGTCTGGGATAACCAAATCCTTCACTATACCCCCCGGTGCCAGATCATTAATAAATAGTGCACGAAACGCATATACACGGATGCTCCAGAATGAGGCACAGATCAGACTCGAAAACAGTGCCGCCATGGCAGATGCAACAGTGCGGTTATTGCGTAGACCGCACCCTGAGTGGAACTTTCTACCTCCCGAAATACCACCTCAAAAGTGGCGAATAGGACCGAAACGAGTGGGAACATAACCACACTCCCACACGTAGACCCCACGTCATCCACGAATGTAAATAAAACATCGCCGGCAGTAGGAAACAAGATAGCCGGGGGCAGTAAGACGACAAATGGAACGACTACGCGGAAGAACACCCTCCACGACAGGATACGTAAGAATCTAGGTGTGCCCGGCATGTTGGGAAAGATGACAACACACAAACCGACAAGAATCAAACGCGGTGTAGGTAGCCTAATTCTAGCTGGGCTACGGAAAGTACCATCTTGGGTATACCCCACCTTGGGAGCGGGTGCTGGCTGGGGAGCTGCGAGCACCAGTCTAATAACAGCATCTAAACAATACAGAATCCAACACCCCATCACTCTAATTTCTAGAGCCGAAAGGTACTACATCGCAGTCACCAGTATACTACTGTGCTCCTGCTTCCATGGGGTTGATCAGAACATTCTGAATTCAATAAATGAAGGCCATAGCGATATAAGATATGTAAATATAAGTAGGGACATTTGGCCGATTAAACCATTCCAAACCACGACTGACTCCGAGTTTCATTAACAACAAGAAGAAGAAGAAACCCTGCTCTCACTCCTAAAAGAATATAGTTTATAGTTGATATCATGCAAAGGAGAAAAACTTAAGAGCTATATTAACAGAGCTAGACCTCACTGAATGCAATAAATATCTTAAAATAGCTCTCCTGTAAAATAACAAAAACTGCAATTATGCCCTAGTTCTACCGAAGGTGCGATATGATATGGAAAAGACACTTCCACTCCCTCGGATTCCCACTAGCATAGTGTTTTATAAACGCCAATTGGCTTTATAACTGCGGAATACATGCAGGTTCTAGTGACAATGGCTACTGCTATGTGTGGCTCGAAGGTGAAGCTGGCCGTGGGGCACAACAAGTTGGGTCTTGCCTCATAAATTACATAAAACATGTAATGGGTCCCAAAGAACACCTAGTTTTATGGAGCGATTGCTGTGGGGGACAAAACCGAAACATAAAAAATGGTTTTAATGATGAAATCCGTACTAAGCTCCCACGCCTCTCTCAAAACTATAACACTAAAGTATCTGGAATCAGGGCACACGTTTCTCCCGAATGATACAGATTTTTCTAAAATTGAAAGTCAGCTCAAATATCATGACAGAATTTATACTGGTGAAGAGTATTTGAATGTTATCAAAAGCTGCAAGAAAAAGAAACCATTACAAGTTTACAAAATGAAGTCAGATGACTTTCTAAGTACCAATAAAATAGAAAAAAAGATAGTAAATAGAAAACTTTTTATAACTAAGGATAAAGTCAGCTGGCTAAAAACCAAAGAAATACAAATCAATAAAGAAAAACCATACTCCATATATATGAAGACTACAGAGAGTGAAGAGTCTCAGGAGTTAAACATAGAAAAGAGAGTTAAAGGCAAAACTTTAGAAATTTCGGAAGATGATTTAATTTTATTATGGCCAAATGATAAAGAGATTCCGGAAGCAAAATTGGACGACCTTAAATCAATGTTTGATTTAATACCAAAAGATTGCTTACCTTTTTATAACCCTTAACGTGGCAGGAAGTAAAAATCTTTAAAATATGTACTTTTTTGATATATTTGGTGTTAATTATGACTAAAAGATACGAAAAAAATAAATAAAAAAATCTAGATATCCTAGGTTTCGAGAAAAACTATGTACATCACAATGCACACTGCCAATTATGCCCAAATGTCGATATTATATTGTTTGTACATTGTGATGGACATTGCCAGGTTGATAATAAAATACATTTTTAATTTAAATTGTATATTTATTGTAATGAAAAGGATGAAATATTAAAAAATCTTAATTATTTTGTGTGAAAATTACGGAAGCAATTACGTTTTTGTTTTCCCACAACAAAACATAAATGCACGTTACATTTTATACAGAAGACAGTTGTCCTACCACTTTTGCAGTACTTGCAACGCATTGTTTCATCCCCTGCTTCTGGAAGATGACCCTTGTCATCGAATCGGACGCTATCTGTTGGACGAACGGAGACTGGTTTATGGATTTTTAGATCCTCGCCTATGTCTTCTGTGGCGTTTATACCTTTTACTATTTTATTTGATTTAGTCAATCCTTCGAACAATTGAAATCTAAAATCCTTTAACATAATATTTTTCCCATCTCGTTTATGCAAAAGCCAAGCGTTATTAATACACATATCAATAAGTTGTGAAAATATTCCTAAATACCAACGATGACTTTTAAAGGGGGTTCTATATAAAGATATTAGCATGTCCGCCAAATCTACCCCACCCATGTGTTTATTGTAATGTTTTACAATTTGGGGACATTCTACATGTACCTTCTTTTTCTCATCTTTATCATATCGCTTGATAGTTTCGATGGGGTGCGAGTCTATATAAGAGCTAATAAGTGTGACGACCTTATTGTCGTTCCACTTCACCACCGCCAGCTTGTTTTTATTACAGACAACTTGAGCGCTAGAACCACGTTTCTTCTTCTTCATTTGTTGGTCCGTTGGCAATAATTCCTGACACCCTCGTAAACGATTAGTCCTTATAGTACCGAGACTTAGAATGCCGTACTCTTCTCGCAGTATGTGCGTTAGTTCAAGTGACATGAAAAAGTTATCGGCGTAAATAATGGCCGGCTTTTGCCTTATAGTTTGGCACAATGCAATCACTACTTTGCCCCCCAAACCAATTGAAGCTTCTTTGTCCCTAAATGTCAGTCCACGAAACGTGTCATCGCCACCATAAAGAAGAAAATCGTATATAATACCCGAAACTCCCGCACGCACGAAATTCTTGAATCCCCATTTTTTGGGTTTCATTTTTACATATTGCTTCCTTTTACCTGCTTTACGACCTTTATAAGGTATCATCATCTCGTCTATAGAATATTTTCCTTCTTCTTCAACTTTCAAAAAGTTTTGCCGTATTCTTTCCATTACGGGACGAATTTTGAAGTAGCGGTCTGAATCTTCTAAGGTGTTATTAGCAAAGTGAAGGTACCGACGTATTTGTTGATACCTTTTGAGAGGCATAAGATCAGCAATGAGAGGGTATCTTGTCCTTTTACCCCAATAATCTGTATAGGCTGGCATATGTACTATACCCATTAACATTTGAATGGCTAGAAAGTTTTTTATCTCATCTTCTGTCAACTGTATAGATCGCCCTAGTTGTTGCACTGAGTATAAATTTGTATTATGAACAATGTCAGTAATTATATCAGGTGAAAAAAAGTAGTAAAAATAGTCCAGGGCTGTATCAATATCTGTTTGATGGAGGTCGTATAGGTTTTCTTCGAGACAAGCACTATGACGGAATACTGATTTGGACCAATGATAATCTAGAACAAATTTCTTGACCGCAACTTTTTTGGTCACTGCATTCCTTGTTGTCTTCTTACGCTTAGACCTGGTAAGTGGCAACTGTTGTCGGCTAGTGCCGGGCTGAGGAGACGATTGTTCAACGGTTGGGGTTGGTAAAGACTGTATGGAGTTCAGTGTAGGTAAAATGTTGTAGTTGCTTGTAGTCGGTGATGGAAAAACTTCGTTGAATATTGGCGTCAGAGGTGCATCTACAGAGATATCAATCTGCTCTTTATTGGATTCAGTCGAGCTATCTAGTAAATTGAGGCCCTCAAGCGAAGACGCTAGCGAAGGTGGATCAGAGGTATCTGGAGAAGGTGGTATATATACGTTGGTTTCTTCATCGGACGAAGAACTACCCTCAGAACAAGCATTTTTTTCAGGAACCAAAGCCAAGATTTTGTGCGAGCGAGTTAGTTTTAAATTCTGCAGACAAAATAAAAAAAAACAAAAGTCAAAACCAACACCTTCTGTCAAAACATTACAAAAATAACAAGCAAATACCCCAAAACAATCAAAATCCAAATACTTCGTAAACCTGGCAATGTACAGTGTGGTTACCATAGTTTACGGTGAGTACTTCAGCGTGTCATTGGCAGCGTGCAGTGCAATGTACATTCAATTCTTTTATCAAATGCGTGAGATAGTGTTTAGGTAGCTACGTAAACATGCACTAATTGAATGCTGAATATTCTTTACATCAAAGCACAGACAAAACATTGCCAAGTTTCGAGCCAAAAAGTAAAAAAATAAATAAAACACTTACTCGTGTCACACGTACAGCTTGTTGCTTCGCGGCCATTTTGATTTTGACATGTGTTTAATAGTGTTGTCACAGATAAATAATTTTCTACCAATTCTACTGTATTTGACAATATATTGATGAAAAACAGAATTATTATTTTTTCCAAAACTAATGAGATATATTTTTTTTAAATGTATGTACAGTGTGATGTACGCTGTCAAGTTAAGGGTTAAATCACTTACAGGCAATAAAAATGTTATTGATGATGTTGATGGTTATGGGGATGGGATTGATTTTTCAATTGAATATGAAAATGATAATTAAGTTACAGCAAAAAATATAGACTAATATAACTTCAAAATTAAGTTTAAATTATGTATGTATATATGTATTTACATAATTATAAATATATTAATTATTTTAGTGTTTTGATCTAAGTTCTACATACTTACTAAGCTAGTAATTTAAGGTATTCAGTAACATGGCAGTGTTTAAAAAATAAAGATATATTTGACTATAATGAAGTTTTATTTTTTAAAACATACAAATCTGTCATACTTCCGTATAATTTTCAATGTTTCTGTTATATTTTAAAACTTGGATCCTTAAAGCTTAATGTGTTTATTATACTGGGCTTTTAAAATAGTATTTTAATGAAAACAATCCATCCTCGTATTATGTAATTATCTCGAAAAATATGTCATAAAGTCGGACTTTAGATTAATAAAATTAAAAAGTATCTGTTTATCCTTTACTGAAAACCAACACCAGAAAGTTAAAGTAGAGAATCAAAGACGAAACACGATCTGAACTTAAAACTTGAATATCTCAAAACTAAGTCTATGTGGGGTGGATCCTTTACGTTTAACTACATCCAATTGTGTATTTTTATAAAATAAAGTTTATTTTTTTTGTTTCGAAAAATAATATTTATTAACTTTTTAACTAAAAACTTTTGATTATCTGTTACAGAATTTTGTAGTTTATAAGAAAACTGTAATAAAAAGTTGCCAGCTCTAATATGGTTTATTTTTTTTTTTTTTTAATCAACCTGATTGAAGTCGTTAAGTGGGCAATAGCTATACGGTTTACCTTATGTTAAATATACACTGTTCCTTTTCTTATAATGTACAAATCAAATTCTAGTAGAGGTGTAAGTATAGACATTGAAATTTTAGGTTTAATCCTTTGATTTCTCGAAACAATGACAATGTTAATGAGCTCCTTGTTTTCCTGTGCCCTTTAATTATTATTGTTATACTTTTTTTTCCTAATTCAGTTAACAAATTCAGTCTACATCTCAATATTTATTGTCACTCTCCCATAGAGCCTGCGTGAAGAGATTTCAGACGAAGTAAACTGTCCCTTTGTACCTTATTGTTGTATTCCTGTTCTTTTTCTAACTATGTACATAAAATATTAAATAAATAAATGTTTCACACAACACATACAATATATACATTTTGAAAAAATAACTGAACAACTGACAACCCAATCATATTTGAGGTTAATTTACTATAGTTGAAGTTAATTTTTCAAACAATAACTAGACAAATGCAACAAAACTTAGATAACCATGATAGACCAATAAAAGTTGTCTGAATGAGCACAATTCCCAACTGAGACCTAGCAGAAGTTCAGAGGGCAGCAACCAAACAGTTTTTACTCCCACCATAATAATAAGCAACAAATAGCAAAGACAAACCCTTTTGCAACCTGGCTCAACACTACTCAAATCATTAACTCTATTTGAAATTGAATCCTAACACTGGAAATAGTTTATCCTTTATTTTGGTCAGTGGGTAGCCTTAGGGATTTTCAAACACATAACTGAAATTTATATATGGCGTCTATACGAACTAAGATGCAGTTTCAGTAATTTGTCGCAAATCTACACTAGCTCTTTATGTCACAATTTTAACCATTTAAATTGAAGAGTGCAATAGATGACTTGCTTAATTAAAAATGAAGTTTCTCAGTTTTTTTATTTCGGGCGAACTCGTAACTATTTGGACAGAAACGATTTATAATAATATTATGAAACAATTCTGTTTTATAATATAAAAAAGACAAAGAGAATATAAGCACTACGCTATACTATACTATTTAAGTCTTTGACACCATTTTGCAAAGAGTATGTAACCACTACGTTTCCATTTTGACACTGCGTATTTGACATTTCGTTTGTTGCAAGTTTTTTTTCATTTCATGAATAGTGATGTCCCGCGACCGGTATTGACCGAAAGACCGAAATCATTCGTCAAACTGAAAACTATTGGCATTAATCAAATTATTTCAAGAGACTTTAGTCAGCTATAGCAAATCTTCTTTCGTTATTCATAAAGTACATATTTGCTAAGATTAATAATCATAAGTTTCTCTGGCTAAAAGGTTGAGGTTTCCGTTTTTTATGTTAAACCAATGAAAACGCGTGATGTAGCGTCGGTAATAAGAGCATACACACCCAGCATAAGAATTTCAAATTGCATTGAAAAAAACTTTTGTATATTATTTATTGTATATTAAAATATTATTCGACTAAACTATAAAAAAAATAAACTATAAAGTTACAAGAAAACGGTGATGATATTTTAAAACATCGTACTCGGGCTCTACGTTTAAAGATCTGGCCACATTATTAACCGACTTCAAAAAAAGGAGGAGGTTTTCAATTCGTCGGGATCTTTTTTTATATATTTTTTTTATGCATGTTCACCGATTACTGACGCCTGGATTGATTGGAATATATTTTTAGTTATCTAGGATATGATTTCCAGGTAGTCCCATATTCACCAGATCAGGATCTGATGATGAAAACTTCGCACCTATATGGTTTACAATGAATTAATGGAGTAAATCTGATGATGGAGCAGGAAGAATGTCGTGGAATCTCTTTGACTATTTGGTGTAATTATGTTGTGCTTGGATTTAATTCATTTATATTGATGAGAACTTTGCACTTATACGGATTATGCAAGTATATTGAAGGTCTGCAGTATAAATGCTGATGGGGACCATTGTCAGTCAAGGGAATTCCTCAACGATTTACGGCACTGAACACTGACTAACTCGGGATTACTATTACCGTGATTTTCGGTCTCAAGTAGCCGTCGTCTTCTCATTCTAAGCATTATCCTTGCTTGCTCTGCCTATCACTTAAAATGGTGAAATAAAATAATTTTTAACAAAAAAAAACGACTTCAAAAAGTAAACAAAAAAGCAAAAAATATTTTTTTTGTACAAAGTAAAACATGTTTTCATTTAGGTAAATAGAAAATAATATCAATAACTATTTTTTTAATCTTGAAGTCTGTGCCAAGTAAATGCTACATACCAAACAAAAACAGTAGGTATTAGAAACATGTATTGATAGGTACCTACTAATCATCATTGTTCAACTTGGTACCTGGCACTTACTTGCTTTTTAGTTTACTTTTTGCATTCACACTGTCACACAATAGTCGTACAAACCAACTTTGTGAACCTGTCAAAGTACAATCCAGAGGGGGGACACTGAACTACATCCACCAAGATCGGAAAGATAGAGGTGCCATCTTATATTTGTAACTAAGAAATACTCAATGTCTTGTTAAGTGACTACATATCACAATAGATGTCACTGTCCTGGTGCTGCAGATCTAAAGAACTGCTTCAATAATGGGTATAAATAACCACTCATGTGAATTTAAATAACACTTATAAATATATTTAAAGTGTATCAATTAACTAATAACTTATACTATAACTTTATAGTTTAATAAGTGGCTGTCACTATAATTTTTTGGATGAGACTCGTTTATCAAAACAAAACTTTGCTCAACAACAATTTATTAGAATCCTGGTTTTTTTTATGTACTTGCACGCCCAACTTTATCCAGGCTGTGAGGCCATGTGCCGCTTTTATCCGTGTCATCATTATCAAAACCCATATTGTTGAGCAGCTTTCGTAGAGTTTGTAAAGATTACAATTGTACTCATATTGAATGCATTATCTATGCTAAAGATGGATAAACTTTCCATTATGGACCATCGAGATGAATGATCAGTTTTTTTTTTGTCGACTACTCCAATAGACTTGGGGGCACCCCGACTCGGATGGGTTAGGTTGGTAGGTATTTTTTTTTTTTAAACCACCCAGAAGTAACTTAGACTTAGTAGACTTTGCCTATTAGGTGACTTTTTGTGTTTTGAGGTAAGGTTATAAAAAATAGTTTTTCTCGGCAACGGTGAGTTGCCTTGTCATTGGAGTGGTACAGGGGGAAGGGTCATCCTACTGCGGTACGATTCTAAAGTTATACACAAACTATCCGAAAAATCTTTCCTAACCTTAAAATTTTAACAAACTTTAACCATGGATATCTCCATAACAATGGGACTCCGCGGGGTGGGGATGGGCCTGGGTGGTAGTCCCGTCCCCCCTTCCTCCCCTTCTCGACCCATAAATCGACGGTCCATAATGGAAAGTTTTACCCAATGTATTCTGAGTGCAATTGCTTTTTTTAAGCTTTGTTCCACACTAGATATTTCTCCTGTGTCGTTAGTGCAGTCATAGACTTTTATATGTGTAGAATGGGTGCGGTTATCGCTTGGCAAAAAAGATTGTGGAACAATTTTGGTCGCTACTGTTTATTAAATTTAATGGCCACCCCAAATACTGAGACGTTACCGGTCTTGATACTTTTGACATTTTAATATTAATGATTCTTGTTTGAAAAGTTACTGTGACAATTTGAATAGCAAAGTTTCAGAATCTCTTATCTCGGGAAAAACTTGGCTTGATTTACTTACATCTTCAGAACAATTAGTTGATTATTCTCTGATTATCATCTGATTCAACTGACTCAGATGATAATCTTGTCATAATGTAATCATTTTGTCGAGTACTGTCATATCTCATATAATTATAACAAATCGCTTAATTTCTTCATACATTAGAAAACACATTTTGATACTCTTTTTTAATCTTGTTCACATGTCGACAAAATTATTCATCCAATATTTCCAATTCTTCGACCGTCACATACAATATAATAATGATACTATACAAGAAGTTAAAAGAGCGAAATTCCTAGCCTTGAAAAAGATGAAAATGAAAAACTAAATTGGGTATCGCATATAGACATGCTATGTTAGAAAATTAGTAAATCAGCAAATACGCACTACACACATTAACACCTATAATCAATAAGGATGCTCTTCTGATCGGGTATTATGGTATCGTAGAATCACATTTAAGGTACGGGATCATGCTTTGGGTAAATTCAACTGAAAGGGAAACAGTTTTAAGGTGCAAAAAAGGTGCAATCAAGCTATATTCAAACTTAAAGCTATTGACAGCTGCCTACCGTTTTTTAAATTTATAAAATCTACCCTTCACATACCTGTTGTTACCCTGTCCATATAAATTCGAAATAGCTCTGTTTGTTAAGGCAAACCCAAGTCGATTTAGACGTCTAGATAATGTAGGTGACGAAAAGCGCGATGGCAGTATTTGCAGTCAGCCAAAACCGCATTTAGTGTCTCTTGCATAGCTCCAAAAATATTTTACAAAATACCAAAAGTGTGGAAAGGATTGCCGTTCCTATTATTTCAAAAAAAAGCTTTGTAACTATTTATAGTAATGAAAGCGTATTATAACATAAACGAGTTCCTAAATGAAAAAGATTTTATATCTTATTGTTAGCCTGCTTCAGTTTATGTCTTACTTAAAGTGTAAATTGTTATTGATTTATACTGTTACTATACTCAGAATTTTAATTCCATTCCAGATTTGACAATTTCAGTGTTGCAACGTTATGACACGAATTAAATAGTGACGTTGCGAAATTATTCGATATGGAAATCGAATATTTCTGAATCGATTCCTCTCGTTTATAAATTTACTCTCATAATCTAAGTTTATCAGGAAATAAAATATTTCTGAACCGATAATTCGGTTTTGACAATAATTTAACGATCTGAGACTTTTCTTTTGTAAATGTGTGTAAAAATAATAAAAAAATGTCATCATGAAGGAACATGACAAATAAAACAGACATTTTATAAATTGTCGACATCATCGCTATCGATATCGCTGTTCCTTTCTGTAACATTTATTACGAATTGTGTCTGTGATATTTATTGTCAATTAACATATCTAGCTCACTCATTTTTTTCTCTTCTTTGACAACATGGGATACGCATTTAGACCATTCGGTAGCCGTAATTTTTCGAATGCCTTCCTGAAACTGATTCACTGATTGTAAATCGATTTTTGTGTTCATCACTACATTGTTGTATGTATTATTATTTCATTATTTCACAAAATGACAGTAGGTCATGTCAAATCAGGAATCGTATTAAAATTCTGACTATAGGTTATTAATATGTAATTATTGTGTATTTTTGCTGTAAATGGTTTTAATTTTAATTTTGAATTTAACTTATCCAATAATGTTTGTATATTTTGCATGAACAAGGGTAAGTTTAAAGGCTCATTCTTGCCAAGATGTACAAACATGCAATTTGACATGCTCATTACAGTTACACCCAGACCAGAACAACAATTTGTGAATCATACAAAGAGTTTTATAGGTATGTATTGTATTCTGGGTAAACTTTCGAGTACTCTACATACTGATAACATGTCTAAATATTACTAACTATATTATAACAAAAAATCTAATAGTTATTGACTAAAATACTCGTATGTAAGATATATAGGAATAAAATTTAAAAAAGTAGGATCGGGTCTCTTGACCACAGAACATATATACTATCTCTTGACAGTTGACAGTTGTCAGCAGACCTTCCGTCCGAATCGGAATTTCCGAGAGTCGGATCAGCGCGTCGTAGTGTTTACAATGTTTATTATATATTATATAGGTCGGAATAGTGTGTCTGTGTTGTTGTAGTTAGACATGCGCAAAACAGTGTACCACGAAGTGATGAGATATGGCATTACATTTCGCGCCGAGTAATATCACATTACACCATCACTTCAAACATCACGCGTGATGTTATGATGTAGCGCCATTCGATAGGACACCATCGCGCGTTCTTATGTAATGCAATGTTCTAGTGTAATAGGACATGTTATTCAAATAGATACGATGTTGTCCGCGTCATTATATGATTCTTAATTAAATGAAATGAGCAATAGTGTGATTTACTCACTATGATTTAAATAAAGAAATAATACAAAGTTGATTTTCCTTCATACTTATACCCTAAATCAACAAGTAACGGGTTTCCAGGCTTAGGACTGGCAATATTCGTAGGCGTAGGATTAAAAGTATATTATATGAAAGTGTAACGAAAGGAGTCAAGGACCCATGAATATTGGCGTATTTAAAAATCAACTTTATGTACAATGATTACGTGTTATTTATATACAAGTTAAATATGCTTATTTTTATGTAAGTACATATATACATTTTTATGTACATTTTCAATTTTTTTTTATATACAATTTCTATATTTTTATACACTGTACACAATTTTTATTAGTTTATTCACTTAAAGCTGTCAAATTTTTAATTACAGCTAATAAATACTAATTCTGATAGTTTTTTTGTTTTGAGTCGTGTCCGTCTCTCATTTAAAATTAAGCCAGCTTTCGAGAAGACACGCTCGCACGGTACTGAAGTGGCTGTAATGTTGAGGCGTTTCAGCATATACTTATAAAGTCGCGGATACACGCCCTTCCGATCTTTCCACCACAACAGTGGATTTTCTTGTCTTTTAATTAGTGGTTCCTCCATATATTTGTCGAATTCCACAATACCGGCTGCAGTAGGGTTTTGAGGAACAAGAGCTGAAATTTCTTCATCAAAATCATCCCATATGGACCCAGTTTTCGGTTGAGGAGGAACTCTTTCTTCTACAGCTGATTCCTGCGGAAACTGGGTTCGATCTGAGCCAATCCTTCGTTTCATTTCTGAAGCAGCTCTTTCGAAATTGCGGGGGTTATTAAATCCGCTTTTCTTAAAACGAGGATCTAGAATAGTGGCCTCGCAAAGGAGTGTATTATTCTCTACTTCTCCTAATCTTTGTTGCATCTGACCTTTTAGTGAATTAAGCATTTGCTGAATTGTTTGATTATTCTCGGGCGCGTATTTATTTAAAGCCCGGGTTATAATTTTGGAAAACACAATATATTTTGATGCGGAAACATACGTTTCACCACTGACCTCAAGAGTGATCTCGTAAAAAGGTTTTAGTAATTCTGTCGCCTTCTCAATCGTTTGCCAGTCTTCTTGAGATAAGCTAATATCTGGGCGCATTATCGCGAGGGTAGCGATAAGGGCTTCCTTAACCTTAAGTACTCTTTGCAGCGAGTCGTAAGTGGAATTCCACCGAGTAACCACGTCTTGTTTTAGTTTCAACGGCGCAATATGCATTTGCTCTTGAATTTCGGCAAATTTTTTTTTTGCAGGAGCGCTGCGGTGGAAATACTCAATGATATCTTTAACCCTGCGCATTGTGTCAGATATAGCGTCCATACTTGACTGCACGACTAAGTTGATGGTGTGCGCGTAACAAGACAAAGAGCGCCAGCCGCCTAATCGTACAGCACTTAAAATGTTTGCAGCATTATCGCTGACGATCACATTAACATACTGATTTATGTTCCACTCTGAAAATTTTGCTTCTAAAAAGTTTTTTAAATTTAGGCTTGTATGTCTCTCGTTGAACTCCACGCATCCAATCATTACTGTACATAATTTGTGTGATTCAATATCAATAAAATGCGCAGTTATAGCTACGTACCCATCCTGCACCGACGATGTCCAGGCGTCCGTGGTAATACATATAGCTGCAGCTTTTTTTATCTGTTCTTTTACTTTTTCTAATACTTTATTATAAACTCTTGGAAGAATGCTTTGTGACAGAGTCTTCCGAGTTGGTAAAGTATACCCAGGATTTAGCATTTCGACAAACTTCCTAAACTCAACTTCGTCGACCATGCGAAGGGCGTGGTAACCTTTTGCTATCATCCGAACTAATTGCTCGTCAAGCTGCTGAATGCGGATTCTAGGCAGACATTTTTTTGTTTGAACATAATCTGCCATTGTAGGTACCTGCTGACCTGTCTCCTGCCTATGTGTAACCAATAATTCAGTAGTAGCTGTATCAGCTTGTGTACTGCATGAAGGTACCTGAACATTGTCCATATCGCTGTCCGAAACACGGGCTGTAGTTGCAACCGTTGCCGTTTGTCTGCTGCTGTTTATTTGGATCGTGGGGTGAACGGCTTTCATATGCCGGCTTAAACTTCCTATCGAGCTGGACGAAACTGACAATATGCGGGAACAATAGCCGCATTTCGCCTTTTTGCTGGGTACAACTTCATCGAAGTGATTCCATAGAGGGCTATATTTTCTCTTACTCGCCATAATTGTTAACCAATAAAACGAAAATCAAAGCTACAAGCTAAAATGTTCCTAATAAGATAATTATTCACATTTAAGTATAAGAACTTATCATATTATATTTACACATACACAGTCTAATGTCTTAACCTATTTTGTATTTACAGTTCACATTTAGTGTTCAGAAATTTCACATTCACAATCCAATGTCTTTATTAATTTACAGTTTTAGCACATTTAGTGTTCACAATTATTATCACAGTCTAATCCTGTCTATACACTTATACCTATATTGATCGCAGCCACTATCACTCACTATCACACATTTGAGATATTTATAAATATTCCAATAAAGACGCGTCCTTGACCGCGATAGATAGTAAACAAACTAAAAAAACATCGCAATATTTGCAATTTGAAATAAAAGGACAGTTGAGTACCTATTTACCTACGACCGGTGGTGGTGTCAAGGAAATATAAACCTTTTCACAATAATAATAGAGTTCTAAACAACATACTAAGTCACCTGACCGAGCGAAATACGAAATCGCACTCGCCTAGTTCCGGACTTCCGAAATAAACCGAACATTGCCGATGCGATGCATTCGGGAGTAATCGGCAGGGCTCGGTTCGAGCGAGTCTGCAAGTCATTCATGTCGCGAGCTACTGCGCTGCTACCGCTCGCGTGATGTTTAGTGTAATGGTGTGATGCTTATTTTAGTCGAGTAATGTGTCATGGTACAGTACGCGCTCGGGTGATATTACGCGTGATGCATCACTCGCATTACTTACACATGTCTAGTTGTAGTCCTGTTTTGGGAGCCAAAAACTCTAATACGTAGACTTATTTTGAGAGAAAACAAGCGTTTTGTTTCAAATACCTCGTGTGAGTTGTATCAAAAAAATGATGGTAAAATCACACCTGTTTCTGCTATTCCTGTTCCACCGAAAAAACAGTTCCATGTATCTGTTACAAAATACAGGTTGTTACTTCATGATAGTTGAAAACGTGTAGTTAAAAGTGGTAGTGGGAAGTTATTGTTGTTAACCTTACAAAAGATTTTAACCCTTAATTTGGCATAGTTCCGAATTGTTCTTTTCTGTCTCAAGGGTAAGGAGTTAGAATTAGTTATTCGCTATGTTTTTGGTCATCTAAAAGCGTTGCTTACAGTTTTCTTTATCTAGAATGTGATTTTGTAATTCAGGGGTTTGCGCCAAAATCATTTTGTTATCAGGTGATAAATTATTGTACTTCTCACAAAAAGCACATTTGTGTTTTTAGGCACAATACATGTCAAAGTCAAAAGTTATTTATTTTAATTAGACCCATTCAGGCACTTTTGAATGTCAAACAAAATTTGGTGATACAGTGTCAGTGTGTCAGTAACTCCTCTTAGTGAAGCTATTTGCTCATTCCAAAGTGTAGATTCCGATGGAGAATAACGAGCAAGAAACTCCATGGTTACTCTTTTTAAATAAGTTTCACATACAGATTCCTTGTACAAACAGTTGGTTCAATTATGTGAGAAAATTGAACGAACAACTTGTGTACCTTTGCCAATCTAAATAATGGCTGACATAATCTATCTCTGTGTCTAGTTTGATAATTATTTCTATTTGACACCTTATCAAATAAATTTAAGTTTTTCCTAACATATATAATGATTTCATAAATAAACTGACATGGCACAGTCATAATGTTGATCTCTTGATGAAATCCAATATTAAAATCCCTTTTGAAAATGTTACAAAATACTCTTTCTGATATTGCTGAAGACTTTAGTGTTTTTTTGTCGCAATAATGGGATGGAACTGTTGGCAACATCCCAATAAATCGCTCATTTGGAGCGACAGTGACACAAGTGTAAATCAGTTAATTGTACACTACGCCATATTCAAGATTTTTAAGAAACACTGGTGAAGATTTGTGTCTTAAACTATTCTTACAGCTAATGAATATTTATATATTTTTTTATTATAGTTTAAACCTTGAGCTTGAAAACAGGTGCATGTCTTTTTCAATACCCAATCCGAATAGAACCGAAAAATTATTTTTTTGTTTTAAATTGTTTTTTTTTCATTAAATTCACAAGTGGTATTCTTTTCTGTACATGAAAATAATAATAGAAACAGAATAAGAATTCTGTTTTATTTTATGAAATATAAGTAATTTAATGCCCTTTAGAAACATAATTTCTTCCAATCCGCAACTAAGGTTTTGGTTATAAATATAAAATAAAAACTCTTGGATTTAGTTAACTGGTATTATTTGTTAGTAATGTTTTGTACTTCAATATAAAATAAGGAACAATTAAAATCACATACAAAAAACATACATTTTTAACAATTTATTTTCCATTACGTTACTCTTTGGATGAAATCAGTCAAATACTTTTTGGTATATTACTCCATTAGGATACAATATAAGAACTTTTTTAAAATTTATATACATCAAATTATTACCCTTTAAATTGTTAAAATTTAATGACGATCAGATGGAATTCGCTCAATTTAAATCAAAATATAAAATAGGACAGTCACAGAATTGACTGTACCAGTAATGGCATAGAATTCTTAAGACTAGTGTACATTAACAAAAAGACTTGAACATCAATATTTAAAATATTGCTAATTGTATATAGCTAGTATGAACAGCTACGAAGACAATTCAACGCTGTTATTAATAAAAAACATATGAAAACATTAAATATTATTTACCTTCGCCAAAGCTTTAACTGGACATTCTCAAGAAAATTAAATAAAATTATTAAAATTAGTATAAAAACGTTTTTAACATGAAAAAAACATTGGCTTTGCGAGCGTTTACGCTTTACGGCATTTCATATAAACTTTCAAGTCCTTTTTTTCGAAATGACAGAACCGATTTTAACGAAAAACCATTTCTAAAATGTATTAAAAAAAATGAATTTTGTTTGAGGGCGGATTTTTTTAAAAGTGTACCTAAGTTTAAATGAAGGTCCTCATTTTTTTTTGTTTTGTTTTGAATATATTTAGTTGAATTCTTATTGTCTATTAATTGAACTTTAAGAAAATGTATAAAATATTTTAATAGCTACTACAAATTATTCATAATTGTTATTGAAATTCTATTATAAGGGATTTCGGGTTTCACTGACTAACGATTTATTATCTTACTCAGTAAGTTAAATAAAACTGGTATAATGGAAATCATACTTTATTAAATCAGGTAGGTATTATTAAACTAAACTAATCCACATTTAGTTCGGACAGAGAAATTTTACAATAAAATAATTGTATGTTTATATCCTCTGACTAACTTGTTGAATAATCAGTAGTGTTTTTCATTATAACACAGTCAAATCGTCATTGATTACTATTTTGTTATATAATTTGAAAGTAAAATAAATATGTTGTGTTTATAATAACATTAAAATATCAAAAACTGAACACAAAAGTTATAATAAACCCTTAATTTTGAATTATTCTAAGAGGGACAGTTACTTAAAAGTAAGGGCTCTGGTTACAATGAAGGACTTTTTGCCAATTTTGATTGTTTTACCAACTTATTGAAACTATTTTGCTTTGTTACAATATACTTACTAGAAAACTGAATAAACTTCTCAATGAAAAACAATATTTAAAAAACCTTAAAAATATCATTAAAACTGACTTTGTTTTAATGAGTCTTAATAGTGCGTTTGACTAATGCGCCGCTCGCGAACTTTGCGAACTGCGCGCGAGCGGCGCATTCGCCAGATGACCATTATATATCACGGATATAAAATAACAATAGGAACACTGGTAATCATAATAATAAAGCTACTTTTGAACTGTACATCGGTGATGATGCTTGGGAAGTTTCATATAACTAGAAAATTAAATAAACTTCTTAATGAAAAACAATATTTAAAAAACCTTAAAAGTATCATTAAAACTGACTTTGTTTTAATGAGTCTTAATGATGCGTTTGACGAATGCGTCGCTCGCGAACGGCATGTGAACTGCACACGAGCGGCGTATTCGCCAGATGACCATTATATATCACGTATATATAAAAAATAACAACAGGAACACTGGTAATCATAATAATAAAGCAGCTACATCACGTACATAAAATAACAATAGGAACACTGGTAATCCTAAGATTACCAGTATAACAATAGGAATTATTGTTATTTTATAATTAATAAAGCTGGTTTCCAACGCATCGGTGACGATGGTTGGGAAGTTCAATATCCCTAACTAGAAAAACTAAATAAACTTCTTAAAAAAAAAAACAAAAAAAACTCTTACATAAAGTCTCTTAACACAATGTCTTAAAATATTATTAAAACTGACTTTTTTTATAATTAGACAAGAATCACATAAGGAACACTGGTAGGTATACAGGATAATAAAACTGTTTTTGAGCTGCAGTAATACTTAAATAATAATTAATAACAGTATTCGCTTTCATCATGTTGATAGTGATGATACGCAGCATACCCACAATATTTGCACCAAAAGAAACTGCTGGCTACCAACACATTTATTTGTGCAGTATTCATGATACTGGTGAAGTGAGGAGGCATGGACCGTTTTGCAGAACTTGGTAATATGTGTCCACAACCAAAACATTTCGAAGCTAAAACAAAATGTGTCCACGTCCAAGGCCAAATCAGGCGATAGTGTAGACATTGCGTAAAATCATTTTTGGTTAAAAACTTATCTACGTCCATAATGTTATCATTTATAACCATGTTTTTGAACCTTTTCTGGTATCTTGCGATGGCAAAGTTGCAACGGACTTATTTTACCTGGAACAATTTTATTGATATATTTTAAGAAACACCAGTATTACTGAAAAATAATCTTCTAAAGCCGTACACCCGAAATTTGGTAACTTGGGGTCGTAGATTTCCCTACGCAAAACATTTTCTTAGATGGATGTGTGGGTTGACAAGAATGGATAAAGTGAGAAATGAGTATATTAGAGGAAGTTTGAAAGTAGCTTCAGTGACTGAAAAATTGAAAGGAAATCGTCTGTCATGATATGGCTATGTAATAAGGCGAGATGAAAATCATGTAATCAGACGAGTGATGAATTGAATACGAGTATGTGTGTTGATGAATGTAGAGGAAGAGGTAGGTCAAAGAAAGATTGATGGATTGTGTTAGAGTGGATATGTATGAAAAAAGAGTGCATGTTTAAATGACTGCTGATAGAGGAGAATGGAAGAAGAAAACATTTTGCACCGATCCAAATGACATGGGATAAGGGCAGGCAAAGAAAAGAAGAAAATTTTTTCTTAGGTCCGTGTTACAGAACCCCACTCAAGATACAGGTTACGTTATTAAACTAGTTTCAATTAATCAAAAGGCTTTAAACGAGTTTTAAGTAATGTTTGAGTCTTGAGTATGGTTTTGTAATTTAATACGGACCTTGGTATCCTAATCAACTACACACATTTTTATTCTTCGCCTAAACAATTGTTACATACGTAATCAAAATAAGTATAGCCGTCGCTGCATTTGGAACAAATAGATTTTTTGCATGCCATACATTTTATTATTCTTGATCGAAATGGCGACACGTGTTGGTTGCAGGTGGCACATTGTATGGTTCGACTTATGGAAGTTTTTATAGCTTTTGAAACTCTGGGTTGGATATTTTCTTTGGCTTTAGGATAGACAATTGGTAGTTCCGTTCTAGTATGATAGCATTTTTTTTGTTTGGGCTTTAAATTATTTTGATTAGCTTCGGTTAATTTACGTTTTTTGAATTGCATGGTTTGACCAATAATATCTTGTAGACCTTCCCTAACCCCCTGGCCACAGCCAAGAGCGGCGTGGATTGCGGCGCGGTTTGAGACGCGGCAAGCGGTGAGCGGCGAAAACAAATGGTAGACAACTTATGAAGTATGCCACAGCTAACGGCGACGCGCAGCGCGGCGCGACTTGCGGCGCGGGGAGAGACGCGCGGTACACGGCGGCGACGGGCTGCGCGGTGTGCGAGTGAAACAAATGTACTAGCGAGTATCGAGGCGGCCACAGCTCAGAGCGGCGCGGGCGGTGGCATCGGTGGACGCATTCAGGCATCGCACGACCGAAACAAATAATTTTGTTTCTACCGCGCGTTTTTAACTTAAAATAATGAATGTGGAACAATTTATTAGTGAAATACTGAGTAGACCCGCAATATGGATGTCAAAACATCCACATCATAAATATAGGCATGTTGTAAAAAAATTGTGGGACGAAATAAAACAACAATTTCCTGGTAGTAGTGGTAAGTATTTATTACCTATTTTTTACGAGTAATTAAACAAGATACGGCAATTTAATATCATAGACATTCACGATTTCATAGATACCTACCTACCTATTCTTGGGTTGGGTTATTGAAATAAAGTTTGAATTGATCTCGTATTCTAGATGCTTGAATCGTAGCTCGATTATTCCGTCTTGACCTGCGTACGCTATTGTGACTATTTGAGTCTTCAAACTGGGAAAAAAACTGCTGGAAATCTTCATCTCTGTCTCCGTCTCTTTCTCTTATAATATTGTGTAACAGGCACGAAGCCTTTATAATCAATATTGCGTGCTTTTTGTCTGCCTCTATACTTTTCGTAAAAATACGAAATTTATTTGTTAGAATACCAAATGCGCACTCAATTGTGACTCTTGCCCGGGATAATCTTTTGTTGAAAATTCTTTTTTCCGTATTTAAACCACCGGAGGGATATGGGCGCATCAAATAATTTTTAAGAGGGTAGGCTTCATCGCCAATTAACACGTACGGCAAATTCAGATTTGAACCAGGTAATCTTTGTGACGGTGGAACGTTGAATCTATTTTCTGTTAATAATCTATTTAATCGTGAAAAATGAAAAGTGCCTCCATCACTTTGTTTGCCTTTCCCGCCAACTTCTACAATAATAAACTTGTAGTCTGCATCTGACACTCCTTGTCGGCGCACCTCATCGAGCAACAGCGATGGCGACCGAAGGGAGTGCTGCGGAGGCCGGGGCGGGGGGAGCCCCGGCTGGCGAGCCCGCGGCCGCGCTTCCTTCACTTCTCTCTGCGACGCGCTTGACCACGGGCACTTACTTGTTTTCATGTGTGAACATTGTAAATTTAACGGCATTAAAGTCTATGTTATACAGTCCACGAGCCTTATTTATAAAGTCCCGTTAGGGCTCCTACAGTTTGGTCCTTCGAGCCGGATATGAACCAGCGACCTATGGATATACAGTCCACCATCCATAGGTCGCTGGTTCAAACTGTAGGAGCCCTAACGGGACTTTATAAATAAGGCTCGTGGACTGTATAACATAGACTTTAATGCCGTTAAATTTACAATGTTCACACATGAAAACAAGTAAGTGCCCGTGGTCAAGCGCGTCGCAGAGAGAAGTGAAGGAAGCGCGGCCGCGGGCTCGCCAGCCGGGGCTCCCCCCGCCCCGGCCTCCGCAGCACTCCCTTCGGTCGCCATCGCTGTTGCTCGATGAGGTGCGCCGACATACTCCCCGGGTTGAAGGATGCTCGTTCTTCAAGAGTCTTCGATCGGGAGCGGGCAGATGCAGTTGAAGGCACGACGAATGGTGCCCCTCCTCGTCTTCAGTTCAGCCACCCGCGTGACTCCGTCGACGCCGGGATAGGTCTTAGTGACCCGACCCAGGGACCAGAGCAGCGGTGGCGTCGTCTTGTCCTTGATCAGGACCAAGGACCCTGGTTTCAATTCGCCTCTGGAATGAAACCACTTTGATTTGGCCTGCAGCAGAGAAGTGTACTCATTATGGAAGCGTCCCCAAAAGTGTTGTCTGATGTACTGGATCCTCTTCCAGCGATCCAGGCTCGTGATGTTGGCATCTGTCACCTGAGAGCATGGTACAGATAAGAGTGGTCAAACTGTAGGAGCCCTAACGGGACTTTATAAATAAGGCTCGTGGACTGTATAACATAGACTTTAATGCCGTTAAATTTACAATGTTCACACATGAAAACAAGTAAGTGCCCGTGGTCAAGCGCGTCGCAGAGAGAAGTGAAGGAAGCGCGGCCGCGGGCTCGCCAGCCGGGGCTCCCCCCGCCCCGGCCTCCGCAGCACTCCCTTCGGTCGCCATCGCTGTTGCTCGATGAGGTGCGCCGACACTCCTTGTAGCACTAATGAAAAAAAATGTTTATAATTATAATATGCACTTCCACTATTGGGTGGATTTTTTATGCGGAAATGTTTGCCGTCTATCGCACCCAAACAGTTAGGAAATTGCCATCTTGAAAAAAATAAATTTGCTACACTTTTTAACTTATCACAGGTTGGCTGCGGCATATGTATTTGGGCCAAATTTTTCCAAATAGCTTCTAGAGTTTGATAAATTACTTTGGCAACTGTACTTCGTCCTAATCGGTAAGATTGAGCCAGAGACCTAAATGATCCACCGTGACCAAGAAATCTGAAATAAAAAAGCACTTATTAATGACCTAGCTTTTCCAAAATGTTTACTAAATGTAGGTAATATTATAATACTAAATTTTAATGTGTTATTACGTCTAGCTATCCATCCGTCCATCCATAATACATCTTTATATTTTATGCATTACTAGTAATGAGGTTATGAGTTAATGATGGGACTATCGCAAATAAAAAAATCTGTTATTCCATAAAAATCCAATATTGGTAATTACTTTTAATTTTCAGATGACAGTTTAAAGAAAAAATGGAAGAACCTAAAAGACGGCTACCGGAAAGAACTCAAAAAAGTACCTATGTTAAGGTCTGGAGATGAAGGTTCAGATTATAAGTCTCAGTGGAAGTATTTTGAACAATTATCATTTTTGAAAGACGAATATTTGCCCACCGTGGGAGAGACTAACTTAATAGATGAAGATACATCAACTCAAGATCTAACAGAAGAATTGTCGTCGTCACTCTTCGAATCACCGCCGCCGCCGCCTCCGCCGTCGGTTTCACCAGTGCCATCAACTCCCACCTCCCCGCCACAGCAACCGCCAACTCCACAATCATCAGGACTTCAGGTACAGATTAATGCTACCACCTCAAGAGAAAATGAAACACAAAACTCCTCCCGAAAGCGATTGAAAACCACTGAAATCCGTGCTGAGTATTTAGAAATAGAGAGAAAAAAATTGAAGTTATTGGAAGCTGACTTAGCAGTTGGTAAAGAAAAAGACATTCCCAGGTCAGATGACTATCACTTTTTGATGAGTCTATTACCAGAAATGGAGAAGCTTAACGTTTTACAGAAAATGAGACTGAGAAACAAATTCACTCAAGCTTTGATGGACGAAATTAGTCTCAATCAATATCCAGGCTATCAGGGCTATTACACTCAACCTCCGCCTTCTGACTACGGCACAAATAATTAAAAATTTACATTTTACCAAAATGTTAAAAACTTAATAATTGACCAAATGACATGCCAAAAATATAATTATAATTAAAAACTAAATTTGTGATTAATAATTTGTCTATGGTACATAAATAAATACTTAGTGATGAACAAATTAATATTTTTATTTATCTACATATTTACCTTAAAGTTAGAAACAGCTGTTCTAGAGGTGAAACATTTTTCTTGAAATTAACTTTAGCTTTCAAGTCTTCATGTATATGGCCGAGTATATAATCAAAAGTTTCTATGCTTGCCCTCGTATATTCAAAAAATTTATCAGGATAGTTCCTATATTCATAATAAAGAGTATGAAATTCGCCAAGTTCTCTCCTTTTTTGGTTAACTGGGTGCGCTCCTATTCTTGACTGAGTGATATCTTGAGCTAAGAACGCACTTGTTTCGAGGCAATACCGTGCCACTTTTGACAGGGACATTTTAATAGTTTAGCCGTTCCCTAAATACGTGCACCGCTGACGCCGCCGTGGTCGCTACTAGTCTAGCTGTGGCATACCACCGCAAATCACAACGCCCGCCGCGCCTCTCGCCTCACCGCGCCCCGCACCGCCAGAAACTGTGCCCAGGCCGTAAGTGTGTGAGGACCTAGTTGATTTGGAACTGCTATATCTTGTGAAATTGTATTCAAAGTTGTGTCAATGTCTTGATCAAATAGATCTATATACTTAGTCGGGTCATAAGTTCTGTCACAAACTTTTGATGTAATAACTTATACGCCTTTTGACAATTATTTAAAAATTATATATGAAATGAAAGGTCATTAAATGTACAATATAATTTTATTTACATTATTCGAAATGCCCTCCCCCATTTTGAACACATGCCCTTAATCTACGCGGCCAGTCATCGATCGCTGCACGCACCACATTCATATCTATGTCTGCCGCTGCTTTAACCAGAGATGCTCGGAGAGACTCCAAATTCGGGTGAGGTTTAGCACAGACTTTTTCCTCCAAATATTGCCATATCTTGTAGTCCAGTGGGTTTAAATCTGGACTAGAAGAGGGCCAGTCTTCATGCCGGATGAAGTCAATTCCACGAGCGATCAACCAGTCTTGCGTACTTCGTGCCTTATGAGCCGGTGCAGAGTCCTGTTGGAATATCCAATGCCTGTTCCTGAACATTGTCTGAGAAAGAGGTTCCACTATGTTTGTTAGGACAGTATTTTGATAAACTTCGGCACTAGTTCTCACACCTTTTTCACAGAAAAACACCTCAGTTACGCCTGAATATGAGACTCCAAGCCAAACCATGAATGAGGAAGGGTAATGCCCACGCTGGACCCTCGCAATACGCGCGCTTGCTTCTTCACTGCTGTGGGCATACACCTTATCATTTTGTTTGTTAAAACTTTCTTCAATAGTAAAAATTTTTTCATCCGAAAAAAGAATTTCGCGGTATTTTTTTCCCGCGTACCGTCGTAGCAAAGCGCGGGATCTGTCTAGCCTAATTTTTTTTAAACGCTCGTTCAAAAAATGTCCTGTCTTTTTACGATAAGCTCGTAGTCCCAGGTCTTCATTTAGTACTCTTTTAACAGTGGTTCTGCTTAGCCCCATCTGCAGAGCTAGGATTTTTTGTTTACGTACGGGATTTCGTTCGATTCGCGCCTTCACTGCTTTGATGACCTTATGTGTCCGAACTGTGCGAGGTCGGCCGCTTCTCTTACGATCTTCGAAGCTTGACTCTTCGGTGTATCGTTTGATAGTACGATAAACAAACCGTAACGTTATTTTCAAATTTTGAAGAATATTGAAAATGTCTTTTGGCGCGTAACCACAGCGGTGCAACGCGATAACCGCGATTCTGTCTTCTTTATTCGACCACTCCATATTTAAAAATGAATAAAAAATAATTTCTTTTTTATTTTCTACAAGCGCGAAAGTTCTATTTTTAAAATAAGTCGAAGAATTTCTGGCCAGTAATCGAAAATTAAAAATATAAGGTTTTGACAGAACTTATGACCCGACTAAGTATTGTATTTCAGGAGATGGACATAATTGGATTGATACTTCAGGTGGACATATTTCAGAACACTGTATATTTTCTTCATCAACCTCCGTTGTTCGGTAACTCGTAAGCTCGGCATTGAGTAATATCGGGTTTGATGTGTCATTATAAACTTTTTTATTTACTTCTTCAAACTCCAAGTTTACGACATGTAGGGTGGGTTTTGAAAAATCGTCGTTCCTTCTGAATGCCGTGTTGAAATCTTCATCAACAAATTGGATAATCTCATCCAAATTGTGAAATTGACTGTGATGAGTGACGGCTTTAGATGAATTCGTGTCTGTCGAACGAGAGTCAGCTCTGGGTGGTGATATCATATCAGTTGCTTGAATGTCAGCTATGAATGAGATTATTTTTTGAATCACTATTTACTGCACCAGATTCTGTGAAAGTATGAGATGAATGTGTATTTGTCGAATGAGTGTTAGCTCTGGGTGGTGATATTGTACCAGTTGGATGAATGTCAGCTTTGAATGAGATTGTTTTTGAATGACTATTTATTGCACCAGAGTCTGTGAAGCTATCAAATGAATTTGTGTCTGTCAAACGAGTGTTAGCTATGGGTGGTGATATTGCACCAGTTGGATGAATGTCAGTTTTGAAGGATATTATATTTGAATGATTATTAATTGCACCAGACTCTGTGAAACTATGACTTAGTGGAGCAAAACAATCGCATAATCCTTTGTTGTTTCCACAAAAACAGGAATGGGTTCTGTGTTTAATAACACCTTGGCGAGTGGATATGATTTGGTGAATTTTCATTGTTCCAACTATGGTCTTTAAATCTTGAGGAGTTATTTTGCAAATATTTTCAATATCAGTGTTCTTAATATAAAAACATCGTATGGACTTCATGAGCTTTTGCAATGCCTCATGAGTTTTTGTACCATTCGTGACATCATTTCCATAGGTAACATGGCGGTCAAGTGCTCTTTTAACGGAACCACCAATGCCATCAGCGACTCCTTTTCCATGACCACTTTCCGTAAAAGACCATGTAGAATAGTTGAGATTCAGTTTTGACGTAAATAAATTATGAAGATAAAAATTTTTCTTTTGGCGATACTGCGAGCTCGGGCCATCCGAATAAAAATGAATAATGTTTGTCTCAGGTTTCAGCGTTTTTATCATTTTTATAACAGGCATAAGGTGAGCCCATATTGCTGCTGGCTCATGGCAATTATTATCCGCAATTGAACAAAAAGATTGACTTTGGTCTTTCCAGAATATCATGCCTGTAATTAAGAAAACAAGTCTTAATAAAGTTACAAGTTAACTAATAATCCTAAAATAATGTTGATCATAACAAAAGAAGTATATTGACTGATTATGAATGGAGATCTCTCCTTTATGCTCATTGACCAAGAAGAAAATGTGCTAAAAAATAGAAGTCTTAAAAAAAGTACCTGTATGGAGAGTGATTTGTTGTTTGGATGCACCAAAGTGCATCGACTGAATTTCTGTGTGTAGCTTACATTGATAATTTTCGGAAAAATCACATAATATTAGGGCCTCATTTTCGTTTAATGTGTTAATAAGACTTTGGTACTGTCGCTGCTGGTGTTTCCAAGTGTAATAGTGTTTTTTAAACTGTGGAATACTGGTTTCAAAATTTTTAATTAAAGTACGAATTGTTCCTTCCTTCAATACTTTGGAGCTTTTTTTTGTAACTACAGTCTTGGAAATTCCATTCTCAGTCTTCTTGTATTCGTAGTCTTCACGCTCCCATTGCACCCATTTCGCGCTCAAATTTGCCTGATCTTCTGCAAGGTTGAAATCCAACTTTGATAGTTTGCATGCCTCACATTCGCCGTTCATACATTTAAATGACTCCAAGTTGCAACTTACTAGTAATAAGACATCTTTCACAGATTTGCAATTTAGCAACAGTTTATGTACGTGCAGAGCATGCAACAAAAATTCGAAATTACCATGCTTGATGCATAAACAAGTTTCTCGGTTTTGTACGCCCGGAGATAAGATGTAAAAAGGCTTATATTTGTAGAATGTTGCTAGGCTGTATCTGCCACCTTCAGATTTATATATTTGGTGTAAATTGACTAATGTATCCGTTAGATTTCGTATCTGTTCTTTTCTCTTTGATTGTTTTTCAGTACGACATTCTTTTTTACCAGCAGTACATCTGCTGATATTGTCTCGCAAGTAGAAACTTTCTATTTCTCTTTTTATTGTATTATTTTTTAAAGCTTCTTTACGCTTTCTTATTTGACCTTTCAAGCCTATTAAGTTTGTAACATATGTTTTCTTCCTAGCACGTATTACATTTTCGTTAAGAACTATTCTTTTAGCGATCCTTTTTTCTTGTTGAGTTTTACATTGTTTTAGTGTAAATTCTAAAATTTCTTGCCTTGTTTTCATCTTATCCACAAGTTCTTCAGTTTTTTCATATTTTTTTTAAGTCTGTATACCTTTTTTCGAGCTGTCTCTAAACGAGATGTTAGTATTCCTATTCTTTTAAGAGCTATCTTATACTTTTTCGCTAATTTGGTATACCTTCGTTTTATCTGTATGGAAACGATAGGCTCAGGAGTCTGCAGTGGTGGTACGCAGCTTGCAGAACGATTTTCCTTCTTAAGTTTTTGTTTGCGTTTTTGGTTTCTCCATTTCTCTCTTTGTTTTTCTTTCTCAGCTTCTGAGAGATCAGACACTTTTTTAGTTTTTGATTTTACGAGAGCTGCATATTTTTTCTTGTATTCTTCAAATTTTATTGGGTCTTGCTTTAATTTTTCCCTGTGTCGTCTTACTCTCTCAGCTGATGTGAGAGGCATTATTATCACCTAATGATTAAATTACAATTTAAATACTTTTCTCTAACATTCTTTAAAACAATAAAGTTGGGAAGGATTCTAAAGATACCGCATCTAAATCGTTTGAGTTGTTAAGAGCGTGTACGCCCGCACTACGGCATTTCATACAAATTTTCAAGTCCTTATTTTTTTAAACGACTAAAGATTTTAATGAAACTTCACAAACATAAGCAGGATAGGGACATAGGTCTAAAAGTTAGTTGAAAACATTTTCGCAATATTGTGTATCAGTTAAATTAGACCGATTTTAAATTTTTCATTGTAGCAGAAAAGTATTTTTCTTTTAAATAAGACATTTCGAAAATGTTCTCAACTAACTTTATAGACTTATGTATCCTGCTTATGTGTGTGAAGTTTCATTAAAATCAGCTCAGTCGTTTCGAAAAATAAGGACTTGATAATTTGTGTGAAATGCCGTACGGCGTACACGCTCTTATTAATTAATTACTGCAACGCCACCTGCGTTGCAGTAATTTTGAAGTATTTTGAACGTCTGTAGAAAATTATCTCATATGAAATTTTAATAAAAAAATAATCGTTTGCTCCAGTTAATCATACCCTCTAGTAAATGGCAAAGAAATGAACATGATTACGAATAATTTTCTCAATAGAAAAAATGACAAACATGACACCAAATCGCAAATTTAAACGTATGCTTAGGTATGTAATGAATTTATTTCAGACTAGCTGACCCGGCGAACTTCGTACCGCCTAACAGTCGATTCTTTTTTATTATTTCGCTCCGTAATAACCATCCTCGTACTTCATGGAATACTTAAAAAAAAGAATTAGCGAAATCGGTCCAACCGTTCTCGAGTTTTGTGCTAAGCAACACATTCAGCGACTCATTTTTATATTATACCTACCTAGATAAAATGGAAAAACATAATATTTTACAACTTAGTTATTATTTATTTATTTTCTCCACGAAGAAAAACAATAAAATTTTGGGCGGTGCGAGTGCCCGTTTTTTTCGGTAGGTAGTTTTTTCGCTTCCTGCCTTAAGTGTAATGAAAAAACGCACGTGCACATACATGAACCTAAATTTGGTTCTAAATTATTTAAGATTTTGTTTTAGTTGAAACTCCATGTTTTATTGAGAAAAAGATCAAAAAAATCTTACTATAGTCACTGTCTGACAATGTTTCTAGCAAAACAAAAACAATACAAGCACAACAAAAACAAACAAATATCCAAATCCAACTCAAAACAGTTGCTAGTTTTAATGATTTAGTGTTTAATTTAATAACGCAATAAAATATTATGTGATCTGACGGAACGCTGTTCGTCGTGAATACAGCTTTAGCGTTCCACTGACTAACAATTTTCTCCATTGAGTAACGTTTTCGTCAGAATTAGTCAGTGGAATGTAACGAAAGTCCGACAAAAAATATGTTTGCACTTTTATTTCCATGATTTGCCGTTATATCAAGGAAATTATGCATCAATTTGAAAACTATTAACTAACAGTTCGTAAATTAAGTAGGAAACGTGTAAAAAATTGTTCAATTACCTTAAAAAGTGCCGCTAGTCACTGGATATATTTTATGCACACACTATACGCGTCCTCTTTGAAGCGGTTGTGCACGATGACAAAGAATTTGTTGTCAAGATGGCGGCAGTCAATCAGATAGCTTTGTAATGTTGCCAACGAAAAAACATATTCATAATCAAGTAATATTTTTTTAAAACCACTTATATTCGCGTTAGTCACGGGAAAGTTCCACCCGGTCAAATTTCCAGACTATGATTTAAAAAATAATTTAAAATCAATGGGTTATTAATGAATTGTTGTATCTAGGTTTATCAGAAATATATTATTTAAGCCGTCTAATAATGTAATTACATCAATCTACATACTGATAATTAAACTGTTATTCTACTTTTTAAGTTACTATTTGACGAGGGGACATGACAAAAACCTACGTATTAGTTATTTAATTGTACTGAAAAGTTATATATAAACCAGAAACAATAAAAAAAAGAAATACAGAAATGCTCCCAAACATATACTCAATCAAGACACGTTTGAAAAATCTTAGTTTATTGCAATTTAATCATTAAAAAAAAACATTAAACTTAAGGGACACCATGAAAACCTAAGGTACACTTTTAAAAAAATCCTTGTAAGGGGGATTCTTTATTCCGGTGTCGTCACGCGTTCTTGAAGGAAAGAAAGGTCGATGTTGTCAACGTATGTATATATTTTGGCAAAATAAAATAGGCGCAGTCCCACACAACCCTTTCCGCTTGGACGAGGGTGGCGGATGCAGTCCTCTAACCCAAAAAAATATACAATTATTCAGATAAAAGTATAATAGTGTCCGTGACTTGCTATGCAGAGGAGTCTCAAGTGACTATTCCAAGTAGGATGTAGCCCGAGAGTGCACCTTGATAGTAGCCTTCACTCCAACAAAACACAAATGTACTGGCGGGGGTCATTAAGTCGCGGAGAATCTTAACACCGCCATGTAAAATATGACGTCATACGCACAACGGCATCTAGTATTGAATCGTGGAGTTATACAATGTAAAAGATGAAGTTCACTATTAAAATAGGTTTTACATAATATTATAAATAGTTGTGTTACAATCTCCCCCTCAGGCCCCGAAGTCGTCTCGACGAGAGGGACTGGAAAGGTGTCTTACTATTGCTTCTTAGGCCGTCCACGGCCTAGTTTGACTGTTGGAGGAATTGCTTTCTTTGTTCAGTTGTAAAGTAACTCCTTTCAGCAGACCTGAGCATCCTGCTCGCATATTCTACCGGATGTTCATCGTCCTTCTCCCCCTGGACGAGAACTGCTCCAAGTGCGTAATTGCTGGCATCCGTTTTAATAATAAATGGTTTCGTTTCATCTGCCTGTCGCAAAACAGGAGCCGTTGTTAAACAAGTTTTCAGGGTGGAATAGGCTTCTTCTTGTTCCGAAGTCCACATCCAAGGAGCCTTTTTCTTTGTTAATTTTGTTAGAGGTTGTGCTATGGCAGAAAAGTTTGCTATGAATCGGCGATACCAGGAGCACATTTGCAAAAACGATACTAATTCCTTAAGGTTTTTAGGGGTAGATCTTTCTAGAATGGATTTCGTTTTCCCGGGATCGGGTTTCAGACCATCGGGCGTGATAATGTGGCCCAAATATTTAATTGACGAACAGAAAAAATTGCATTTTCCTTTGTTTACAGTAATGTTATTTTCTCTCATTCGCTGTAGAACAGCCTTCAAATCGGAGAGATGGCTCTCGAACGTAGCACTAAATAGGAGTAGATCGTCGAGATAGGCCAGCATATTAACGTGTTCCAGTGTGATACGGAACCTGTCGATCGATCTCTGAAATGTGGCTGGCGCATTCCGTAAACCGAAGGGCATCCTTTTGAATTTGTACAGTCCAAAAGGGGTGATGAATGCCGTCTTCTCTTCATCTTCTTCCCTTATTTTAATTTGCCAGTACCCAGATTTTAGGTCCAATCACGTCATAAAGGGTGTCGGCTTTGCAGCATGAAGTAGGTCGTCTATACGAGGTAAAGGGTAAGTGTCAGGTACTGTTATGGCATTTAAGCGTCTGTAGTCAACGCATACCCGAATCTCTCCATTAGGTTTTGGTACCATCACCACTGGTGAAGCCCAGGGCGAAGAGCAGGGTTCAATTATTCCCTTTTTTAACATTACATCTAATTCAGCTTTCAGAATTTCCTTCTTAGCTGGTGATAATCGATATGGGGGTACTGATACCGGAACATTACTCGTTGTGGCGATACAGTGTTCCCCGAGCATAGAGGGTTTGTCATTTTCAACAAAAACATCTTCGTACTCTGACAGTAATTTATTTAACTCAACAGACTTTATGTCCAGACTACCTATTTGGAGATCATAGTTATCTCCAGTAAAGAGACTTCTGGAATGTGGAGATAACGTTACTTCAGCTTCTCGAACGTTTTGTTCGGCGTCTCGCATAATGTATTCAGCGAAGGAAGGTAAGTACCCGTCGAACAGCGTCCTCGGCCGCTTTACTGGTGACAGCTCAAGCGGTATCAATTTGTACTGGGTACTCTCCGGTAAGTCAGATTCTTTTGAAGTAATTGCAGCTGTTTGACCCACCTGTGGTACGCTATCTATATTTACAGCGCTACTTTCGAAGGTAGCAAAATCTTCTTCGTAGAGTTCATATGTAACGTTAGCGTCGTCGAGGAACTCCCACGTAAACTGAGCGAGGTTCAGGACCATCTTGGAATCCTGTATGAATCCCACACCCAACAACGTTCGATTGTCTCTTGAATCAGGAAGGACAATGAACCTGGTTGGAATGATTCGGCCTTCGAGTTTGACGGAAGCGATGGTTGTCAAAATACGCTGCTTTTTACCAACGCCGTCAGCCAAAGTGACCCGAACAACTTCTTCCTTAAATGTGCTGCCTTTCTGTTTGAGTTGTTGATACAGCTGGTAGGATGCTACACTTGCTTTCGCACAAGTGTCTATATAGGCTGTGCCTTTAATGCCGTTGACTTCTATAAATACAATGGGTCTGTTCTTAACTTCCGATTGCAGATTCAGAGGACAAAAGCTGAGATCGGCCGGTTGATTGGAGTCTCGTTTCTTAGCAGAACACGTCAAACAAGAGGTGCGAACAACCCCAGGTGCTCCACAACCATAGCACGACACCTTAGGTGCAGCCGGTGATGGCGCTTGGGTACTTTTCGCAGGGACGATTTGATTTCCATCGTCATGAGTCGTACTAGGAATACCGGATTCCTCTTTCTTCTTTTTCAGTTTACGGCACCGGTCGGTGCTGTGCCCTGTGAAGTGACAGAACCCACACTTCAATTTAGCTCTGCCTGGTGTCTTCGTATTGGCTTTACCAGGGTCGCCTGACTTGGACATGCTGATCCATAACTGCTCAATGGCTCGTGCTGCTTCCAACAGTTCATCGAAGGAGTTGACTGAATTGCGGGGAACCTTTTCTTGAATTCGATTTTTCAACTGCCCATAAATCATGTCAATTTGTTGCCCTTCTGTGTGTTCGGGGGCTGGGAGTTGAGCGAATAGCATTCGTTTCTGAGCGATAAAATTCTCAGTTGAGGTTTCAAAGTCTTGCTTGATTCCTACTATCTCCTGGTACAGTCTGTATGCAGGTTTCTTAGGGGCGAAAGCATGGCGAAGACGCTCCTTGAAGTTCTCCCAAGTAGTGACTTGATGTTTCACTCCCTGCCACCATACTGCAGCTTCACCTTGAAGTATCAATGGTATACCAGTGAGTGCCTCAGCATCGCTAATGTTTTCGATTTGCTTGAAAACACTTGCCGCTGCTAAAAATGCTTCCACTTCTTCAGAATTCTTCACTCCTGTATATCTTGCGTTACAGGTAGCAAAAGAACCATGTCTACCAGGTGGCAGTCTTGCCAATAGCGCTTCAAACTGCGCGTCGGACATGTTGACGGACATCTCTGCTTGCTCCCTTTTAGTAGTAGTCGTAGTGATACGGCCAGAACGCGTGATGTACTTCGGCTTGTTGTCGGTGCCCACGTTGGTCGCCAGTTTGTAAAAGGGGGTTATTGTTCCGGTATCGTCACGCGTTCTTCAAGGAAAGAAAGGTCGATGTTGTCAACGTTTGTATATATTTTGGTAAAATAAAATAGGCGCAGTCGCACACAACCCTTTCCGCTTGGAGGAGGGTGGCGGATGCAGTCCTCTAACCCAAAAAATTATACAATTATTTTTACATAAAAGTATAATCACAGAACAGAAAATTAAGTAGAAGTGCCCCTACACTCTTTCAAAAGGAAAACCAGTGTCGCCAAAATCACACATTCGCAAATCAAATTGTCCATTACACACATAAAAAACAGCTATATAATTGGGTAAAAAGATGAAACGCAACTTTAGCAAATCATCTTTTAAATGTTGTTAAAAATTGAGTCTTATAACAATGAGCGAAAGTTGTTATCATTTCACATGTCACAATCAATAAAGGCGCCTATCGTGTAAAAAACTTAAATAAAACAATTTACAAACGGGTTCAGCCACTCAACGCTAGATGGCGCTGTAACAAATTCATTCTATTCAAAATGCTAACTTCTTTGAAATAGCTAAGTCGGAATATGGAATGTTGTTCTTACAATATTCTGTATTAAAATTAATTTACGAAATCGATAGACGTCATAGATGCATCAGCAGTTTAATGCAGTAAACAGGATGTGGGGCAATGCACTGTCATCGGTCCTCATAGAGTGGCGCTGCGTAATTCCTCCCCCCTTAGAAGGGCAACTATTTTAGCACGTTGAGTGAAAATGTTGCAGGAAGATTGTCAGGGTTTTCATTGCTTCCCAGGATGGCAGTTGGAGGTTGCTGGACCTTCGTCGTAGTTTTATCTCGTTTGCGTAGATAACGCCGGGAAATCATGATGCTGAAGAGTATGCCTGCAACCATTAGTATTCCATAGAATGGGATTGTAGTGTGGTAGAAGGCGTCCGTTTGAAGACTGTCGAGTTGAACAGGAGACTGGATCATAAGTTTTTCTTGGATGCCGTGTAGTCCTTGCAGATCAATGGAGTTCAGATGGACACGAGCAGCAGTTGCGGAGTGTTTCTCGACATCATATGGTATCTTCATTAATTTCAGAGGTTGGCCTTTAATTTCATCATAGTCATTTGCAACAGTGAATTCTTCTGATATCAGGCGACATCCCTTGGGAATGGTAGCAAGATAACTTCCTTGCAGCGACGTGTAGTCCTTCTGTTTGCAGATTAATTGTGTCTTTGTCTGCTGAGGAAATGATAGAACATAATGTTGGTCATCCAACTTTTCCATGGCTTCTCTCATCAGGGTTACCGTGGTAAACTTGCAGGATTCTTGTAAGACTTGATTGGTGATCAGTTCTTGGACGCAGTCAGCTTTGGTGCGGATCTGGTGGGTGATTCCTGCTTCGCAGAGGTACCAGTGTTTTAACTTCGGGCATTCTGCCTCTATGTACACGTACGACATCTCGTTAGTCGCAAGGAAGGAAAAAGGATGGGATAAGAGCCTGTAAATGCTTATTAGGAACAACTGACAATTTATAAAAATCATAAGTAGATTTGGAAAAGATTGGAAAGTTAAAAATGAAAACTATTTGATTGTCTACATAATATGACCCTGGTTTTATGATTTCGTAATATTCTCTAAGTTCTAAATCTAATATCTGCTCTTGAGCATAAGTAATTCTAAGTTTCTTAACCATAGATTCTAATATTTCTATGTCTACCATAGAATGGTGCATGCTAGAAGCATGAGCGAAGGCTAAACTATTTTCTATTCTAAATAATTCCTGGGTTAAATCTTCTATATTATCTCCTAAGACTTCTAGAAGTTGAGCAAACTGAGCATATTTTATCAAACTGTCTTCTCTTAAAGCATTACTCTGTAAAATTGTTTCTAGGGTTATATTAATTTTACGCTGGTTTTCTAACATCTGTGTAAGTACATTAGTATGTTTGGATATCCATTCTTTACTTAAGCTGATATGATTGTTTAATTCGGCTGTTATTTTATACTGGTTATTCTCTAGTAACTTAATAGCTTCATTATATTTTAATGCATCCTCATGATCTAGGTTTCCAGTTAGGCTTTTTATTATTGAACCTAATCCGTCTACAAGACCTCTTTTGGCTCTACTGGGTTCTAGAGATTTAAGTTGTCTTAGGACACTGTCAAGCTTGTTAGTGAGATACTTTATTTGAATTTCGTATAATGCATAAGTGTCGTTAGTCAATCGATTTTGGCAAGTTACTAATTGAGTTCGTAATGACTGAACGTTATTTTCTATGTTACTCAGTTGCACATATTGTATGAACGTATGATGATGAGTCGTAAGTTTCATGAGTCCTAGTTTATAAGGCAGAAGTCCTGGTCCATCGTCGAGGCTCTCAAGTTTTATCTCTTGAGGTCGCATCATTGGGAGAGTCGTTATTAGTAGGATCCTGTAACAAATTCGCCGTCTTAGGTACGCGTTTAAGTCTAGATTTTGCTATAGGGCCGCGTTTCTTTGAAGTATAAATGTGAATTGGTAAATCAGCTAAAACCGTATCTTGTGTATATCGTGGGGCAGTTTTCTGTCGACTAGCAAGGGGGTTCTTTATGAAAATTTGCTGTTGAGGTGTATATTCTACTTCGGGTTCTCGAGTCTCATTTCTTTTCTCTATTATAGCACTTCGGTTAGCAAGTGATGTCGAGTTAATGATGTCAAAGACTATTTTCATCTTATCCCTATGGGCTTGAGTATATTGCTGTAACAAATGCTGTGTTATGTCAATGTCATTGCAGTCCCTCGGGTCGAAGTGTCCAGTCAATAAGTCAAATGGTCGACATCTCGTGAAACTGTGTATGGAACTGTTGTAGGCAATTATAGCATGGGGCATTAAGTTAACTATTGGTTCATCTTTATGTTGTAATTTTAGTAATCTAAGATGTTCTAAAAGAGTCAGATGGAACCGTTCAATATTACCATTATCATTAGGTGAATGGGCTAGTATCCTGTGATGGTTGATTTTATGAAGTCGTGTAAATTCCATGAATAACTGATTCGTAAACTCAGTTCCATTGTCTGTAATAATGGTCATAGGCACACCATGGTGGGTACAATACTGTAAAAGAGCTTGTAAGATGCTAACAGCTGTTCCGTCGCGTAAATGATAAGCTTGGCCGTACTTAGTGAATACGTCTATGAATGTTACGTATTTTTCGCCCTGTATAGTGAATAAATCCATATGTATAATCTCAAATGGCTTAGTGGCTGGCGGTACAACATTGAATTGGGGTCTTATCGGATTCCTATCATATTTAGCCTGACCGCAGATGGTACACTCATTTATGAACTTGGTTATTTGGTCCTTCATTTTTGGCCAATAGTATTTGCGGGACAAAGCTAAGTGACATTCATTAATTCCACGATGGTTCGTTTTGCCATCATGATAATGCCGTATAATTTCCTGTTGTCGAAGATACTCTTTGATATTTTCGACTTCAGTCTTGGCTACGACGAGATTCATGGATGAGCTTCTGAATTTGTCCTGTAGAATAGGTATAATGGAATATATGGCTAATGGTGGATTTATTAAAATTGCTGTCTTAACCTTTGGATTAACGTATTCTTTAATAGCATTAATTAGGTCTTCTTCTAAATTTGATTCAGACAGTTGTATATTTACTCGGGTATGGGTGTCAAATGGTTTAGTAACTACAGGTCGTCTCCTAACGTCATCTACAATAGTCAGGTATAGTTGCCTGTGGAATTTATTTAGAGGTTCATCTGTTATAGGGACTTCTAAAATCGGGTTTTCAACACTTGTATGTACCGTTTCAGTGGAGGAGTTTGGCTTAGCGAGAATTGATTCTGATGGGTTACCCATTAAAGAGTTAAGTTCATCGATTTCTTCTATAAGAGACATTTCTTTAGTGTTAATTTCAATTCGGGATAAGGCATCAGCATTAGTATTGGATTTTCCTTTTTTGTAAGTAACGGTAAAGTCATATTCACTCAGTCTAAGTCTCCATCTTGTCAGTCGCGAGTTCGGTTCTTTCATGTTCACCATCCATTGTAACGGTTTATGATCAGTCAGAATTTTGAATTTACGTCCAAATAGGTAAGGTCGAAAATATTTCGTAGCCCATACGATAGCAAGAAGTTCTTTCTCTATTGTACTATAGTTTATTTCACTTTCATTTAGGGTACGGGATGCATAACAGATGGGTTTATCGGCGTTTATGGGTCCTTGAGATAGAACAGCGCCAATGGCTACATTAGAAGCGTCAGTAGTCAAGTTAAATTCTTTAGTAAAGTCCGGATATTGTAAAATGGGGTCATTAGTCAGTAACGCCTTGCATTTTTCGAAGCATTGTACGTATTCGGGGTCAAAAGTGATTTTACGTCCTTTCTTTAGGCATTGAGTGAGTGGTTTGGTAATGCGGGCAAAGTCAGGAATGAATTTTCGGTAATAGCCGAGAAGACCTAAAAATTGCTTAATCTCTTTAGGTGTCTTGGGTATGGGATATTTATTAATGGCAGAAATTTTATCGGGATTTGGCTTTATGCCGTCTCTAGTGATGACATGACCGAGATAGGCTGTTTCAAGCTTCAGGAATTCAGATTTATCCATCTGGATTTTGAAGTTAGATTCTCGAAGTCTTTGGAATACCTTTTCTAGGTTGGTCATGTGCTCTTGAAGGGATGTACTGAATACAATGATGTCATCTAAATAGACCAAACATATCTCGTTTTGAAGCCCTCGGAGGACATTGTCCATCACACGTTGAAATGTAGATGGAGAATTTTTTAGACCCATGGGCATTCTGAGGAATTCGAAGTGCCCGTGCTCAACATTGAATGCGGTCTTTTCTACGTCATTGGGGTCCATTTCCACTTGGTAGAAACCACTTGCCAAATCTAAGGTTGTAAAATACTGGCACTTCCCTAACTTGTCGAGAACGTCACTAATATTTGGGATTGGGTATTTATCGTCTAATGTCTTTTCGTTTAGTTTGCGAAAGTCAACCACGAGACGCCACTTCTGTTTTCCTGACGCATCCATTTTTTTTGGCACTACCCAAATAGGGGAGCTCCAGGCAGATTCTGATGGTCGTATGATACCCTGGTCTAACATTTTCCTTATCTGGTCCCTAACTTCTTGACGGTGCACGAAAGGGTATCTATATGTTTTAGCGTGTACTGGGACTTCGTCGGTAGTTCTAATGCGGTGCTTTACTTTATTAGTAAAAGTTAACCTCTCGCCTTCAATATAAAAAACGTCAGAATAGCGAGAACAAAGAGCTATAAGATTAGCCTTCTCTTCTGGATTGAGGTGGTCAGTTCTTAGGCGTGATATTACATCCTGAGTACGAGCTGAAGGCTGCTGAGTAGTACTAGAGCACTCAGTGTTAAACAACTCTGCATGTGCTGGGCGGTTGAGTGAAAATATAATGTCATTTTGAGTAGGATTTTCGATCTCTAGATATCCACGGCTATTAACAACGGTGGTCATACAATTATGAACTATACAATTGCAAAGAATTTGTTCAGGAATAAAAACGTCGCCATCTGGTGTGTTAATAGGAATACGAATAACTTTTGATGTTCGTGCCGGTATGATATCCTCATATAGATTTACGTTACGTGAGTTATACATCCTAATAGGGTTTGTCGCAGAACGAGTCAGTAATTGATTTTCTTTTAAATCAATTCGTGCTTCCCAATTATTTAACAAGTCTAAACCTATGAGCCCGTCAAAGTAGTCATGAAAACGATAAATGAATAATTTCATACTATTAGAATCATTGAACTCTGGAAAACATGGCAAAGTAATTGAATAGTCATTTCTAGTTGTCGCGTGAATGTTAGTTATTTCAAACGGATCAAAATTAAGAGGATATTCGGAAAAGTACTTTTCTACAGCTTCAGGGCTTATAAATGATTGGTTAGCACCTGTATCTATCAATAGTTTCAAAGGGGGCTCTGAGATTTGTATGTACGGGAGCTGCCTCTGGGTTTGAAGATTAAGCTCTATTTTGGTTTTAGTGAGTTCGGATCCTCCTGAAAATCCTGTTGAACATGGTTAGCAATGGCTGCTTGTGGCTGAGGTTCTTCATAAACATGGTTGTCTGTAGTCGTATTATAGTAAGTTGAGTCACAAGTATACTCAGGGGTAAATTCCATGTCATTATTATAGTCAGTGTAGTAGTTGTAATCTGGTTCACAGTAATAGTCATAGTACGAGTCATTGTAAGCCGCGCACTCGTTCATATTCATTTCCCTGGTCCTGAAATAGTTGGAAGCCGGAGGGTTTCCAGCCTGTCTCCAGTCATGGAATACTGGGGCATTTGTTGGAGGCAATGGTTTTGGGGTAAAACGTTGGACACCACTCATAGGCTGGGGGCCTTGTGGTACATTGTTTCTGGGTGGTAATCTAAAGACATTACTGCGTGGATTGTAATTAGGAGGTGGAGCACTGAACATCCTTTGTGTGTTCGTCGGCATCCGTTGTTGGTGTTGTACAGGGTGCGGTGCAGGGAATTTGAAAGGTTGCGGTGCTGGTCCTGCAGGGCGCTGACCCATTGGTGATGGCCAATTAGGTACAGGTGTTGGGAAGTTGTGTGCTCGTGGAGGAGCAAATGTTACTGAAGATGATTGAGGAGTAACTCTATGAGAAGCTTGAACTTTCGGGAATTCGCGTTGCTGCAAATACATGACGTTGAGTTCTTCTTGAACAAACTCAAGCGCCTTTTCAATAGTGGGTGGACGCATGCAGCGTATACGGGATCCTAAAGGTTCTTTTAACCCTCTAACATATGCCTGCATGGTAACTTTTTTATACAAATCGCGCTTGGCTTCTATAGTAGTCGATACAGTCTCATGTAAAGTCACATAAGTCATGAGCGTACTAAACAGTGTCTGACAATGATTATAAAATTCTTGCGGCGTTCTATTACCCTGAGAAGCTAAAGAGAGGTCATTACACAACGCAGTCTCATCACGTTGATCTGAGAAGTTATTAATCAAGGCAGTTCGAATACCGGACCAATTTTCTGGTATTCCATTAGCATTAATAGTACATGCAGCGGTTCCAGTGATTTTATTAAGTATGCCGTTTAACAAGCATTGGTTATTAAATTCTTGCCCGGGTGTTGCATTTAAGTACTGGGTAGCTAACGAGTCACATATTTTAATAAACCGGGTAAGGACATTTGGGTTCCCGTCGAATTCCGGGACAAGGCGAAGGGCCTTATAAATAATATCCGGGTTACACTGAGTCATGATGTCTAAATCTAAATCTTCTAATTTAATATCTCTATTATTATCAGCTACACGGTTGCGGGCCTGGCGTAATTCAGGCTCCCGCGAACTAAAGGCTCTGGGATGATAAATCTTGAGGTATAAGATTCAAAGGATGCAACACGAGAATTGTGAGCGTACTTACAGATAATTCATTTCTGGTTTCCTCCGTGAATCGATTTCTTGATTCTTCTTCTGGTCTGCAGCAGGTCCGTAGATTCAGGATATCCGGAACGGTGCTTGATAGCCACCCGAGTGACTCGCGACGCGATTATCGATGTGAGATGGTCACGATATCTCCCGCGGATATCCTACCGACTGCGCCAATTACGTTTGCGGCAGCAGAGTGATCGAAAAAAAACCGAAATGATCTTATAAAAATTAATTTATTGAATAGAAATTAATATTACAAATTAACCCTAGTGAACAATGTTCCACATCTAAGTCGGAATATGGAATGTTGTTCTTACAATATTCTGTATTAAAATTAATTTACGAAATCGATAGACGTCATAGATGCATCAGCAGTTTAATGCAGTAAACAGGATGTGGGGCAATGCACTGTCATCGGTCCTCATAGAGTGGCGCTGCGTAATTCGCTCCTACAAGTTTTATCTCCTTTCCATAAATAACGGAGACGAAAAAACAAAAAAAATGTTACAGTCGAATTGAGAGTCACTCTCCTTTTTGGAACTCTGATAAAAATCATGTACAACATCTATACTTATAATAAATCTGTAGAGGGGTCAATTCTGTACATTAAATATATTTTCAAAATAACTACCAGGGGGTGATTAGTGATCGATACTGATGCCAAAAATGCAATCAGTAAAAATTTGTCTCTGTCTGTCTGTATGTTCTTTATAGAAACAAAAACTACTCGACGGATTTTAAGAAAACTTGGTACAATTATTCTTTATACTCCTGGGCAGGTTATAGGATACTTTTCATCACGCTACAAATAATAGGAGCAGAGCAGTGAAGGAAAATGTTGGGAAAACGGGAGAATTTACTCCCTTTTGTAAGTTTCAGTCGCGTGTGTAACCTTAATGGTTAAACTTACATAGAAATTATGTATGACGGAAATATTTTAAATAAAATTGTCTAAATAAAATGTTTTACAGCATATGTCTATCTTTTATGGTTAACTCACAATAACACGTGTAACTCCTGATAGCTTAGCAATTCGGATAATAAGACATAGCGCCGTCGCAAGTGAACACTGAATCATGGTATAAGAATTATTTTTGTGTAGCGGTTGCCGTGCTCGACACGATGCGGTATAAAATATAATATAATATAGGTTTTATCAAATATTTGTAACTCTTACCTATTAGTTAGATCCTTTCTATCTATGGACGGACGGACTACGGAGACTTAGTAAGTAATAGGGTATTTACCCATTGGAGATGTACCCATAAAAATGAGACGATAAATACAAAATTTTATGTATACTTAGATTTTGTTCTATTGCTATTTGCTGCTTTTTATCAACACAGCCGGCGGGCGAAAACTAGTTATAAAACAAAAATGGTGATTAACCACCCGCACCTGCCACAGACGGATGCACGCTGTGTGTGGTTAAAACGTTGATGTGTCTATGCAATCTTAGTTAAACATTTATGAATTATACACAAAAATTGTCAAAAATCAATTTTCTGAACGATGATGAAAAATTATCGATATGAACCTATTTTACGAATATGTCGCATCCCTAAATGAGTAGCGTCGAAACTACTAGAATGTATTGTATATAATGCCTCCTCTACACGTAGGCGGACGCGTCCGCCGATACCATCGGCGGACGCGTCCGCCTACGTGTAGAGGGAGTGATTTGCTCGTCTGTGGTAGGTATTTGACGTCGGCAGACGCGTCCGGCACTTATCCGTTTGTTGTCGGTTTTTGTTGCACGGATCAAAGGGATCTGGCGCGGGCGCCCGGCGCGAGCGTGCGGTGTGTCCACACGTCTGACGACGCATCAGTGTTCAGCGGGAAGCGAGTGAGAGTGCACGCGTGATTTTCGCCGTTCTTTTTTACCTACCGCCGTTTTTTTCTTGCTTGTTGAAATGGCAAACATGAGCACAGAGGAAACATTTAAATTTCTGGAGCTGTATCAAGCAGAAAACTGCCTGTGGAATCCCAAAAATAAATACCACAAAAATAAAAATGTTGTAAGTACACAATTCATTCATTTTATTTAACTATCTACTTACAAATTCAGTTGAGTTTACTGTAAATTGGTTATTAGATATTAACAATGTGGTATTTTGATCGTGTTAACGCGACACACGACAACTTATTTTGACCACCTGTTATTATGCCCATTGATATAACCACAATGATTATACTTACTTATTTTATTTTTTCAGATTAATGATTCATGGAAACGTATTGCTGATACGATGGGCATTCCAGTGCATGAGTTAAAAAAGAAAAAAGATAATCTTCTTAGTACATTTAGAACGAATTTAAAAAAAAGAAATGCATCCATTCGGTCAGGGGCGGGAACAGAGGATGTGTATCAGCCCATATGGATATTTTACGATGTGATGGCTGCGTTTTTAACAGATGTTTACGAATCCACAAGTATTCTAAATACAGAGGAAAAAGTAAGTAAAAATAAAACATTCTTTATTTTTGGATTATTTATTTATTTGAGTAGCCAACACAACATACATTTCTATATACTTATCTTAAATTTATAGGTATTTAGATACTACTAGATTACTAGGTACTTTTGAATTAATGGTTATTCTCGTTAATATATCTGGTAAATTTTAATCGCGTTTCAACTGCACATGCAGGCGCTCTTCGAGGTATAGGTTGCAGTGGATCGAATGTTCCCGTGTAATTTTGTCTCCAAGACCCTGGTTGGATTAATTCTCCATTGAGATACTTATCTTCTGAATTTGGGGGACTGTACAAATGTTGAGATGTTTTACTTTTTCTTAAGAAATTGTGTAACAAGACACATGTCATTGTAATTAAAGATGCTTTAGTGATATTCAAGGGTATAGGCTTTTTGAAAATTCTGAATACGCTAGACATTATACCAAAAGTATTTTCGACTGCTACACGCGAACTAGAGAGCTTTTGATTGAATAATCTCTCTGGAGTACCAAGAGCGTGATGCCCTGGAAATGGTTTCATAATATGTGTACTCAATGCAAATGCGGCATCAGCTAAAAATACGTAGGGTAAGCTTGTATTACTATTGGGTAAGCAACTAGGAGAAGGCAAGTTGATCACATTTGTGTCAATTTTTTGCTTTAAAACACTTTGATTATAGACTCCACCATCGCTAATTCGCCCTGGGCAACCTATATCTACAAACATAAAGCAGTAGTCACTATCAACTAGTGCTAAGAGTACAATACTGAAATGCCCTTTATAATTGAAGTACTCCGTTGCGGTATTGGGTGGCGGTAGAATCATGACATGTTTCCCATCTAAAGCGCCAATACAATGAGGAAAATTAAATCCTTTTGCCTTTGCAAGCCATTCATCCGTAGTGTTAGGTATCTGAAAATAAAAATATATAGTCAATTTAAAAAAAAAAACGCTGGTTTGCTCTTTAATGTAATATTATTATTTAAATATATTTTTATTGAATTTTTTCTTTCCCAGACACAACCTGATTTGTATGAAGAGGGTAGCGCTTCTAACGTGCAGGTTAGTGATAATATTCCGGATGCTAAAAACGAAGACCATAATGATGCCAACATCCCTACTACATCTCAAAACAAACCAATTATTCAGTCACAAAAACGTCGTGCTAAAGATCCACCCGAAATGCAAGAAGCCAATAAAAAAATGAGTACTGCTTTTACAGCATTAAATAAAGCATTGGCTAACAAAGAAAACATAAAAGAAGAAGACGAATGCAATTTATTTTGTAAAATGTTGGCAAAACAAATAAGGGAGTATCCAAAACTTGAAAGGGAAGAAATAATGTACGAGCTTCATGGTGTTATGATGAACAGACGTCGTCGTTACAACACGATGCAGGGTAGATCATATGCTGTTTCTTCTCCTTCACAAATAATCCTCAGTCGACCTAGCACGAGCAACAGCATGTATCCATCAACACCGTCACCTATATACGTAGTAGACTCCCCCCATTCAGTTCAGTCACCACCACAAAATATGGCCAATCAACAAACCGAAATGGTTAACATTATTTCACAAGAAGTACTTGTACCACAAACAAGTAAAATGTATTACGAAAGCTGTTTAAATATGACGGACGATAATAACACCGATCACCCTTAATTTGTCAAAGCAAACTGAAAGTACCTACTTACCTATTTGTCAAAGCAAAGTTTTTTGTAAACTGTTGATTATTCATTACAATACAATTAATAATAAAGATTTTGGATTAAATTATGTGGTTTACCTTCACTAAATCCTTTAACACGTTATTGAGCGCTAAACATACTTCAGGAACAATAATGGATATAACTTGGCTTGAAATTTTAAACAGGTAATGCAAGCTTCTATAGCTATCACCAGTAGCTAAATATCTTAATGTTACTGCCAAACGCACTTTCACTGGAATGGCATCCCTCCAATCTGTATCTTTTTTAGCAATCGTTGGAGATATCTTTTGTAGTAAATATTCAAAATCGCTGCTAGACATTCGAACAAAATTATTAAATTCTCCAGAGGGCTCTGCATATAGTTCTGCAAACTGGTTTTCCATGCTATTCCTGCGAAGAAACAGAGTAATGTAAGAAGTCGTTACCTACGTTAAAAAAAACTTTTTAGAAAAGAGAACCGACTTCAAAAACACTAACCCGTAAGAATATCCAAGTATATTGCCGAAGGTCATCATTAAACTAAGAAGTATTATATACTATAACCTCTACCTAAATGTAACAAATTTATGAAAACCGCAAACATACATACAAACATACAGGTCAAACTGAGAACCTTCTTTTTTTGAAGTCGATTAAAAAGCGTACAAGTTATATTATGAATAAAAAAATCCCACTTACTTTGTTCGGTTTCTATGTATAGTCAGCATCCACCACCTTCTTCTTCTCCATTTTTTTTTAATAACCCTATTGCGATAGACGCTTAAATAATACTTGTAAGTACAAAATAAATTAATAGCTGCGGCAGCAACGGTCTCGATATCCATTCTGCGTGCGTACGTGTTGCATCTGACGAGAACCAACATAGACTGAACGACCTGGCGACGTGTGGACGGCTCGTAGAGATTCATCTGCGGATGCGTCTGCGGACGTCTGCAGACAAATCTGTCTACGTGTAGAGGAGGCATAACGTCACATAACGAACAAGTAGATTTAAACTTAATTGTGATGAAAATAAGGCCCTTTATAGTTTGCATTGAAGTAATGAAATGTGATATTTACATTAAAATCAAATATGTTTAAAATTAACAAAGGTTAATACTCAAAGATGATACGATACACCACCACAAGACTCATCTTTTTTTCTGCTTACTTTTTTGCAGTTGAAAACCGCACAACAAGGCATAATTTCTAATATATTTCGTGTTTCTTAGAGACAACCATGACAACCAATCATGACAACGGATCGAACGATTCTGACAACAAATGTGCCAAAATGTTGTATATCTATTCATCATGTTGGTTAGCGCGCGATGTCTGAGTGGCACTTCCACTGTATTTTCTATTCCGTGAGTATAATAGTGTCCGTGACTTGCTATGCAGAGGAGTCTCAAGTGACTATTCCAAGTAGGACGTAGCCCGAGAGTGCACCTTGATAGTAGCCTTCACTCCAACAAAACACAAATGTACTGACGGGGGTCATTAAGTCGCGGAGAATCTTAACACCGCCATGTAAAATATGACGTCATACGCACAACGGCATCTAGTATTGAATCGTGGAGTTATACAATGTAAACGATGAAGTTCACTATTAAAATAGGTTTTACATAATATTATAAATAGTTGTGTTACATCCGCCCTTTAACGGAAAATTTAAAATCGGTACAATTTAGCTGTTTAAACACTATTTTTCGAAAATATTCTCCGATACGTTTTTAGACCTATGTATTCCTTTTATTATGCGTACGAATTTTCTTTAAAATCAGTTCATTCATTTCGAAAAAATGTAAACTTTTGTAGCGCGCGGTCGTTGAGAGGGTTTGCGGAGCGTACAATGTACAGGCGCGGCCGCACGGTTAGAAACGGCTGCGCGCGCAACGCGCCAGCGCCGGCCGCCGCCGGTCATGTAGGTACGCAACGCTGACTAGTCGCGCCGACGCCGCAGTGCGCAGCACAAGTAATAATATACGTCTGTCGCGGCTCTCGCTCGCTCCCAGTTATCGTGTTGTGTTTAGTTTAATTAATCTTATATTCACCAAACTTTATTCTATTTGCTTTTTATAATATACAGACTTTCGTAACAATATCGTTTCCTTCCATCTCCGATCAATCGAAAACCCACGCATTATACCTAAACCTGAGAATAGTGACTCTACTGCCTATTACACTTTTTTAAATTATTATGAAATCACCCAATGCCTTATTTTGTTTGAAATGCCGTAATTCGTAAACTCTCTAACGAAGTTTTCAGTTATTATAAATACACTTATGTTTAAACATATATATTATAACATATACTTAGTCGGGTCATAAGTTCTGTCACAAACTTTTGATGTAATAACTTATACGCCTTTTGACAATTATTTAAAAATTATATATGAAATGAAAGGTCATTAAATGTACAATATAATTTTATTTACATTATTCGAAATGCCCTCCCCCATTTTGAACACATGCCCTTAATCTACGCGGCCAGTCATCGATCGCTGCACGCACCACATTCATATCTATGTCTGCCGCTGCTTTAACCAGAGATGCTCGGAGAGACTCCAAATTCGGGTGAGGTTTAGCACAGACTTTTTCCTCCAAATATTGCCATATCTTGTAGTCCAGTGGGTTTAAATCTGGACTAGAAGAGGGCCAGTCTTCATGCCGGATGAAGTCAATTCCACGAGCGATCAACCAGTCTTGCGTACTTCGTGCCTTATGAGCCGGTGCAGAGTCCTGTTGGAATATCCAATGCCTGTTCCTGAACATTGTCTGAGAAAGAGGTTCCACTATGTTTGTTAGGACAGTATTTTGATAAACTTCGGCACTAGTTCTCACACCTTTTTCACAGAAAAACACCTCAGTTACGCCTGAATATGAGACTCCAAGCCAAACCATGAATGAGGAAGGGTAATGCCCACGCTGGACCCTCGCAATACGCGCGCTTGCTTCTTCACTGCTGTGGGCATACACCTTATCATTTTGTTTGTTAAAACTTTCTTCAATAGTAAAAATTTTTTCATCCGAAAAAAGAATTTCGCGGTATTTTTTTCCCGCGTACCGTCGTAGCAAAGCGCGGGATCTGTCTAGCCTAATTTTTTTTAAACGCTCGTTCAAAAAATGTCCTGTCTTTTTACGATAAGCTCGTAGTCCCAGGTCTTCATTTAGTACTCTTTTAACAGTGGTTCTGCTTAGCCCCATCTGCAGAGCTAGGATTTTTTGTTTACGTACGGGATTTCGTTCGATTCGCGCCTTCACTGCTTTGATGACCTTATGTGTCCGAACTGTGCGAGGTCGGCCGCTTCTCTTACGATCTTCGAAGCTTGACTCTTCGGTGTATCGTTTGATAGTACGATAAACAAACCGTAACGTTATTTTCAAATTTTGAAGAATATTGAAAATGTCTTTTGGCGCGTAACCACAGCGGTGCAACGCGATAACCGCGATTCTGTCTTCTTTATTCGACCACTCCATATTTAAAAATGAATAAAAAATAATTTCTTTTTTATTTTCTACAAGCGCGAAAGTTCTATTTTTAAAATAAGTCGAAGAATTTCTGGCCAGTAATCGAAAATTAAAAATATAAGGTTTTGACAGAACTTATGACCCGACTAAGTATATTTGAATAAAAAGAACATTATAAATATATTATTCTAAAACTATAATTGTACATTTAAAAGAAAATGAGATCAAATTATTACAGTATAATAAGTTTACGTATAAAACAACATTATCCTTACCTCTAAAGCTTATTATTAAACATAGTCAATTAGATCAAATTAATACAACATATATTCTTCACCAAAACATTTACGACAAATAAAATTAATATGATTATTACCTTCACTGCAATTGGTACAAAACCATTACTCACATATTCATTTTGGAAGTTAGTATTTTTTTTATATGCGTAACATTCTCAAGTTCGAGTTATTAAAGTTTTAATAGAAGGCGAGCGTACGGCGCGTAGCGTTCCGCGCGCGCCTCAAAGAGCCATTCGACCACCGCAGACGGGGCCCTAAAGGGCTGATGTTCAGCCGGGGTTTCGGGGTAAGCGCAATGAGGTACCGCGACCTCGGCACAGAGCAGGAGAAGGAACAGGGGGGTTTTTAGTCAGTAAGAGTCTGACACTCCCTCCTGCCCGGCCCTGGGCGGGAGAAGTCATTTGATGATTTTCCCCTCACAAAAAAAAAAAAAAAAAATAGAAGGGTTTTTATTTTTCTAGGATCAGAACAATGTTTTTTTGCAACATTTTGTGTAAACATAGTAGAAGAAGCTGGTCTTTTAAAACCACTATGTGAAGAATTACCTGCATTTTGATGAGATGCTTTCTTCGAATAATTTTAACTGTCATATATATTTATTTTGGTAATTGTGTTTCCCTTAAAGGTACTGGTATTACAGGAGCATGCACCTCTTCAAATTTTTGTTCTTTGGCATCCGTAGGTTGTGAACTAGACTCTGCTTCTATCTTACCTGAACGGTATTGACGGTATAGATTCGCTGACTGTTTCCGTGAAACATTCAGTGAATTTTCCGTCCCAGCTGTAATTTTCAGTTATATCTGGACTAGAATTATTTAAATACAGAATTGGTAGGTCTGGTGTCATTGTCTCAGCTATTATTAAATAATTATCTAAAATCAAACTTTCTGTGTCTACATTTTCTACCGGATCAAGGTTGATTAATAAAGGATCAGTTAATGTGCTAGTGATCTTGCTGGTTGATGGTAACATTGTATTGGAAGGTTCTATGTTTACTGGGCTATTTTGAATTACATGTTTTTTTAATTCTTAACAATTGCAGGTTTCAGACTCCTTTTCGATTTTGCAAAAACAGCTTAATAATCTATTTAATAAGTAAGTCGAATTTGCAAAACTTATTATCTGATGAATTTGCATCGTCCCCGGTATTGGTTTGAGATCAATGGAAACGTGTTCTTGAACCATTTGTATATCTGACTCTTCGATGAAGAAGAACTGTATGGATTTTGATACTGACTTAAGCATTTCGAAGTCTTTTTTGCCGTTTGTGATGTCCCAGTTGTAAGCAACTTGTTTGTCGAGAGTCCTTTTAACAGAACCGCCTATTCCGTCCGCTACTCCCTTTCCGTGCCCGCTTTCGGAAAAAATCCATGTACACATCAAGGCCTAGTTCTGTCGTATAAAAATTTAAAAGGAAAAAGTTTTTCTTTTGTCTGTATTGTGAACTGGGTCCGTCCGAAAAAAAATGAATGCGTTTAATATCAGGACATTTTGATTTTAATAACTTAATAACAGGTAAGAGGTGTGCCCAAATAGCGTGTGGTTCATGACACTTATTGACAGAAACGGAACAAAATGATTGCGATCCAGAAGCCCAGTAATTCTTGCCACAATGAGTTATGCCATTTTACACACCCTAGTGTGTAAAATTGCGCGTCGAGATCGATAAGATTGCGCAGCTATATTATTTGCATAAATCGCATAAAACATAAAATCAACATACTAATTGTTGCAAAAAATTAACATTCGCCTTAAAAATTAAGTGAAAATCACATAATAGAAATTGCGCAATTTTACACACCATGTAGTGTAAAATTCCGCGTTGAGATCGATAAAATTGCACAACTATGTTATTTGCATAAATCGCAAACAAAAGCTCCGGAACCATTATAGTCTGAACAGTTTTCATGCCACCACACCTTACATTTATCGCACGCAATCCAGTCTTCTTCTATTGGCTCTTTATATATTTCGCTGCAACCTCCACATCTCCAAATCTTTGTGTTATTAATCTTTGGTTTCTTATATACTCTTTTCATCTTTTTTGCTTTTGGTGCACCTTTAGACTTATTCTTCTTAATTTTCTCTTCGTTTTCTTTCTCTAGTTGAATTTTATACGGTGAACTGCTAATCACTTCTGATTTTTTGTGTTTCCTATTAAAACTTCTTTTTTGTGTAGATTTTGGAAATGGAATAATGTCCGACAACGGTGATAAACTTATCTGAAGAATAGACCTTGCCTCCGTAACAGGTGATGGCTTCACAGAGCTAGGAGACCAAGACTGTGGTTCAGAGCGAAACGATTCAGGCTGAGGTTCAGAGCGAAAAGACTCAAGCTGCGGTTCAGAGCGAGTAGACTCAGGCGTTGGTTCAGATCGGGAAGACTCAGGCTGTGGTTCAGAGAGAAGACTCATGCTGAGGTTCAGAGCAAGAAGACTCGGGCTGTTCAGAGCGAGAAGAGAGATGCGGTGGATCAGCTTCAAATGTCTTATTAGGCACGTCTGCTTCTTGTGCTGAAGAAACGATCGATGACGTAGGGTCACGTGACACGCTTGTTGTTGAACTAAATTGAAGATCAGACTTCGCTTTCACAACAAGTGTTGCCGGTTTTTCAAAACAGGTTGATGTAGAACCAGAAAACCCGGGCTGTGGTAATTCAACTTCAACGGTCTCATCAGACATAGTAGGTGCTTTGTGGTGCTGAAATAATCGATGGCGTATCCTCACACAAGTCAATCACTGCAGGAACTAATGGCTCTTGTAGAAAAGACTGAGAAACAGGATTATTTTCTGGGTCTTCCCTTTCAGTAACTTCGCTTGCCAGGAAGTCAGCGTCAGTAAAAATTTCAGGATTCCACGGCACAATACCAGTGCACTTGAAGAGTTCTATTCCACGACCGGTAGTTGCAGCCTGATAAAAAGCTGGTGTGAAAATCGCAGCCACCTGGTAAACCGTTATAGATCGCCCTGGGTGATTTCGTAGCCACTTTTCACACTCGCTGGAATAAAACTTCTCCAGAACTCCGTGGAAACCTCTGTCAAGAGGTTGCATTTTGTGACTGCTGTGGGGCGGTAATGTCAATGCAATTATATTATTCTGTCGGTAAAACTCCACAGCTTGTATTGTGCAATGTGACACGTGATTGTCTAATATCAAGAGTACAAGCTGCTCTTTCGTCGGCTTTGCATGGTCTTTAAAATGGCTCAGCCAATCCATAAACAAATCTGAGTTTATAAAACTTGATTCCGAGGCCAAACCGATACATCCAGGTGGTCCAGCATCAAAGAGTTCTTTCTTCATTTTCTTCCTTCCAAATATAAATGCTGGCGGAAGGAAATGGCCAGTTGCAGATACAGCATTAACAATAGTTACGTTTGTGCCTCGTTCTCCGCTGGATATCTTGTTGACAGAGCGTTTTCCCTTTCTTGACAGTACTTTCGGCTGTTTGTTAGGCACGGTAGACACACCTGTTTCGTCCATATTATAGATGGACTGTGGTGGAAAGTTATATTTGTCCATTAACGCAGATAAATTTAGGTAAAATCGCTCCACCTGTGGTCTGTTGAATCCTATTGCACGAGCAATACTTGTGGAGGTTGGCTGTCTAAGTGAAATATCAGGGTGGCGTTGCAAAAAACCACGCAACCACTCCTTTCCTGCAACTTTGGTTTCCTTGTTGAATCTATGAGGTATATTATGTTTTTCTGCATACTCGTACGCGGCACTCCTCAACCTTTTTGGTGTTAAACCATAAAACATATCATCTAATGTCATCAAACGGCCTCAGAAATCTTTTTCTACCTCAGGTGAAAATGTTGTATCAAATCTGCCTAAGGTGCGCAATTTTACACACTGAGGCAATCTTGCAAACATTGTACTAATACTGCCATCTCTTAGAAAATATTTGAATTACTTCTCAAGTGGCTTTAACCTGGATGATTCCGCCGCGACAAAACAATGATGAATTAGCAAAATTACTACGTGTTTTAGTACAGTAACACATTGAAAATAGTAAAAAATTAAGTCAAATGTGAATAAAAACTTTGAACGCACGTATTTCGTTGGTTTTCCACTCATTTGCAATATTTTTTCGGGAGCACGTTCCTGTTGCGACCGATAACAAAATACAACTGAAGTTGGCTACTAACTTCACTCCGTTGTCCTTTTACGACGTGTGCGCAATTTTAACGACCGCGCAATCTTGCACCACCCTACCCTAATCCTAACAGTTTTGCAACGTATGATTTACATTTGTTCTTCTTCACTGCAACGATGTTAACAACACTCTTTATAAAACAAAAAGCCAAGCAGATAAACGTGTAATGTTTATCTGCTTGGCTTTTTGTTTTATTATATACTGAGCGTAGAGCACTTTCCATAACTTCTTCTCTTGCTTTCATTTTTCTTATTTTATCTGCAACCTTTAAACGGTATATTTGTTTTCTTGTTTTTTTTTGAATAATTTTACACAACTTTTTTTATTATTATTGATAGCATTTTCGTACATACGCCGCAACCTTCTAATAGTTAATAAATGCTTTTTGTTCATACATATATTAGTAGGTGTTTTAAAGGGTGTAGGTTCATTATTCTTAGTTTTGTCCTTTTCAAGCTTTTCTTTTTCGCTTTCTGTCTTTTTTTCTGTTTTCTCCATTTTTGCCTCTGGTTTACCTTTTCATTTTCTGATAACTCTGTTATTTTTTTATTCTTTAATTTAATTCTATTTAAATCTTTCTTTTTATACTCTTCATACCTTTCGGGGTCTTTTTTAAGTTTTTCGCGATATCTTCTCATTTTTTCAGCTGGCGTAAGTGGCATCTTTAAAGTAAAAAATATATATTCTTGAATATTGTATGATATAATATACAAATATTACAGACTAATGAGCCTACATCCTAGCAAAATGACAACCATATTATATTACTATAGGTAGACTCTTAAAGCTCATTTTGTTAAGAATTGTTTATTCACAATAATCGCATTCATCTTCACAATAATGATCATATATTGCATATAATGTGCATTGCTCACACCAAAAAAAGTCAACATTTATTAAATCCGTAGTATGGTTTATGGACCAAAGTTGTAGGAAATCCGCAACCAAAACATTTTTATGCAATTCGAAAATGAGTGATTACCTACGGCCATAATGACTCTTGCAATAATATAAAATCATGTTTAGTTAGATATTTATCAACGTTTGCAAATTTAACCATTTTTATTAAGAAACTGAAAAAATAAATTTGGATAGGTTGTGTGTCAATATTATTAAAATGCATACATTTTTCTAGAACTTGTGTCATTTCAATTATTTCTGAATATTTAAGAATTCTTATTCAGAGATACAAAGTGACATGAATATAATGTACCATCTTCCTAAAAATTCCATTCCGAAACTTTTAACTTCCAATAGGCATGTGAACACTAGTTGTAATATGATGGATTTGTATGTTATATTGATAGATTTTTGTATTTAAATACATGAAATAATATCCAATTTGTACATAAATTCATTAAATAATAATTAAAAATAGTTTTTCAAAAGATAAATTAAACCTTTGATCACGTGACCCTAAATACCAATCAGGGCGCATTACGTCACGATACTCAAAATAGCGATACGAGCTGTCAAAATAAAAGGTGTTCTTAGTAATCTCTCTATTGATATTAAATTAAAAGCTTTGTAGGGCTCTAAATAATTGCAATGGAGGCAGGATTCATTAAAGGAGACAGTGCAAACTTGCCGAAGGTGGATTCATTGATGGTGGCAAATTTCTTTGCAAGAAACAAGGACTTTTGTGAAGCGGAATACCGTAATGTGAAAACATCATTGTAAGTACATTTCAGCGATCATCAACAATAAATAACAATGTTAATGGCAAATTGTAGTAAGAAAACTAGGTTTTAGTTACTATGATTACCTACTTATTTTAAAGAACAAGTACATTATAATTCGTCATATGTGACTAGGTTATGTTACTGATGCAATGTTATTATTTTTCATTTTCAGATCATCAAGAGAATCTTACGGTGATGATGCAGTGGGATATGTTCAGCTGCAACGTGACTCTACCTTTAAATTGTGTACAGTCAAGTGTGGGGTTTGCCCAGAACATAAAGTGCGTACGAAACCATACAGTGTAACAGTTATTGTTGACGAACAAAATGGTGTGATTGTTAGTGCTCGTTGCCAGGACTGTCCTGCATCTGAAGGCGGGTGTAAACACGCTGTAGCTTTTTTAATGTGGTTGCATCGACGAAGTGAAGAGCCTTCATGCACTCAAATTGAATGTTATTGGAAGAAATCACAGCTTTCCAAAGTCGGGACGAGCCTAAAGTTTATAACTAGCAAAGAAATAGCTAAAAGTAATATTCCGACTTCATCAGATAATGCTGTACTCAACAAATTTATAGAACTTGCTGCTGCCAAAGAAATCAAAATTTGTTATGGACATCAATGTACCAGTTGTGTATAAAATATGGAGTACCCTCTAGTGAGGAGTTTGTAAACAAGTTATTGCCATGGTTTACTTCAAATGTTTTAAGACGTAGAAGAAAAAACTCGGAACCAGTCTGAGAACAATTTGTGGCATGAATTACGTTTTGGGAGAGTAACAGCTTCAAAAGCCTATGACATTAGTAGGTGCAAAACCAGTGACGGTTCCTTGGTGTCCATGATCTTGGGAGGCAACGTCCCAGACACACAAGCTATGAAACGAGGCAGACTTCTTGAGCAAAAGGTTTTTGAAGTCGTAAAGAAAATACTGGGAAAAGACATAAAAAAATGTGGGCTTTTCATAAGTAAACTGCATTCCATGATTGCTGTATCACCTGATGGCATAAGTGAACAATTTTCAGTGGAAATAAAATGTCCATTTACTGAAGAAACCATCAAGAACTATCTTCAGGATGGGAAACCATCAAAAAAATGTTATGCCCAAATGCAGCTCCAAATGTATGTCTGTGGTATAAAAAAAAGTAATTTCTGCATTGCAGACAGTAAATTTGAAAGCAATAAAAAAGTTAATATTATTGATGTTGATTTTAATGAAGAGTATATAAATACTACTCTGTCAAGAAAGTACCGGGAAAAAGTCAATAATACACAAAATGTTTGTTATTCATCTAAATTTATTTTATCACCTTCAAAGTATGCTCCTTCAGAAACGATACACTTACGCCAACGAATAATCCAATCATCGAAACTTTTTTTAAACGCTGTTTCCGGAATTGAGTTCAGTGCTCGCCGCGAATTCTCCTTTATGTCTTCTAACGATTGAAAACGGGTACCACGAAGGGGTAATTTGAGTGTGGGAAAAAGAAAGAAGTCTGCTGGAGCCATATCTGGTGGATATGGTGGCTGCTCGATGGTGTTTGTTGAGTGTTTGGACCAAAAATCGTTTACAATGATGGCCTTGTGCGAAGGCGCATTATCGTGATGCAAAATCCAAGAATTTTCTTTCCACATTTCTGGCCTTTTTCGTCGAATTTGTTCTCTTAAACGCCGCATAACGCTCAAATAATATTCTTTATTTACCTTTTGACTTTCGGGCAAGAATTCTGAGTGCACAACACCGCGATAGTCAAAGAAAACAGTCAACATGACTTTGACTTTTGATCGACTTTGACGTCGTTTTTTCGGTTTTGGTTCAGTTGGAAGGCGCCATTCCGAAGCTTGTTGACTAGTTTGCATGTCAAACTCGTAAACCCACGTCTCGTCACCAGTAACAATGCGTTTCATGAATGTTGGGTCGGTATTGACTCGTTCTAGCATGTCCTCAGCGACTTTCATGCGATTTAGTTTTTGAAGAAAATTCAGGTCTTTTGGGACTAGCCGAGCGGCAACACGTTTCATACCCAAATTATTTGTTAAAATGGTACGGATCGATTCGTTAGATACAGAAAATTCGGCGGCCATCTCTCTCAAACTTGAATGAGGATTTTCAGTCACTATTTCCTTCACTTTTGCGATGTTAACTTCAGTTGCAGACGTTGATGGCCTACCAGAACGAGGCAAATCTTCCATCACATCTCGACCGCTTTTGAACGCTTTGTACCACTCATAAGCACGTGTTTTTGATAAAGTCGATTCACCGTAAGCCTTCTGTAACATTTTGAGTGCCTCCGAACACGAAATTTCATTGGCGATGCAAAATTTAAGACAAACTCTTTGTTCGATGTTTTTGTCCATTATGAAATTCGCAATACACACTAGATATTTACTAAAGCTTTTTATTTTATAGTAGCATTTACAGTAAACATAAATATTAAGGTAGGTACATATTCATTTATTTATTAATTAATGGTTTTTGTAAATTCACAAGGCACAAGCTATTACAATGATGTCGTCAAGTTTACCTATTAGATTTTTATTTATACAAGCATGGGGTCTCAACATGGAATATTCTCTCAAACGCCTTATTAATCGTTTTATGCGTATTCGCAAACTAGCAATCTGTTTAGTCTGTTTTAGTGATGTAACGAATATTCGCATTCGCATTCGCGAATATTCGCAATTTTTTGCATATTCGCATTCGCATTCGCAAAATGTTTTGCGAATATGCACTTCTTAGAAAAAAACTATTTTTAAAATAATGGTAGGCTAAAAAAATCAAAATCCATTCGTTTATAACCTTTTTATTGCAAGTAAACTTGGTATTATTTATTTACTTTGGGCAATGAAACTTTAGATATAGGTAGTTAATATAATAGTTTCATAAAAAATAAACATAAATAAACTCTTTAAAGAAACAAAAACTAAACTAGAAACAAAATTAGAAACTTTTATCCAACTTAACATATTTTTTACGTTTAGATAATCATCATCTGTAATAAACAAAATAATGTAATACTTATTGAAACAAAAAATTCTTCCACAATAAACTTTAAATATACTCTAAATAATTCAAACTAAAAATATTTCTTCTTTTAAAAATACAATTATTCAACTTTCTGTAACATATTTTTTATATTAATAATGAAACTTGAGTAGAGGAATATTAAACTTTAAAAATAAAAGCTTTGACGCCTTATCTCCATCAAGTCGATTTCGATGTGGTGTGTAAATAAGTCCAGCGCCACTAAACATACGCTCGCTAGGGACGCTCGTTGGTGGTGTAACTAAATAATGGCGAACTACAGGAAACAGAAGACCGTACCTTTCTTTGTTCACTTTCCACCAAGTTAAAGGGTCGACGTCATTTGCCACGCGTTTTTCCATAACGTACTCTGTTACAGTTTTACGGATTAAAAGTTGGACAGGATTTTGAAAAGCAACAAGCGGTATGTCTTCTTCTTCACTGTCGCTTGCTTCCATTAGTAAATTCATTGTGTCTTTTAAAAATACACGTTTATTTGTCGGAAAGTCTTCGGTTTCATTTACCCTGACACGCTTTGCATTCGGACCACGTGAATTTGCAGATACATCGGTTGGATTGTCTCCTACCAAATCTAAAATATGTTCTATGATACGCTCTTTAATCGCCATATTTTTAAAAAACTTGCTTTTGTATCTTGGGTCAATAAATGTTGCAGTGGCGTACAAAAAATCATTTTCTAAGCCCGAAAATTTGTGAATAAGCTCGTCTTTTAAAACGGCAATTGTATCACCAATATATTCATCAGTAGCGTCAAGATCACCGACAATTTTTTCTAGAGTGGCGACTAAAGGAATCACAGAAGATATGGAAACATCGGCAGAACTTAACTCTTTAGTTAGTTCATCAAATGGTCTGAGTACACCGGAAAGCTTTTCTATAATCATCCACTCTTCTGACGTTAATAGGGGAATTTTATTATTTGTCGATGCATAAATACATACAGACTCTTTGACTTGCAAAATACGTTCTAGCATATGAAAAGTGCTGTTCCACCTAGTTGTACATTCTTGTTTAATCTTAAGGGTTTTTTGAAGTAGCCTTTTCTGTATATTAGCAAGTTCGTCTTGAGCGGAAGTCGAATGATGAAAATGAGTTGCAATCTTTTTGCATTTTGTAATAGCCGCCGTGACAGTTTCCTGAGCTTTCATCCCTTCTTTTAACACATTTTGAATCTTATGTGCAGCACAGTCAATATGTTTAACGTTTAATAAGTTAACACCTTTCTTCATGTTAGCACCTTCATCGCGAACTACACATTTAACTTTTTCTTTAGGTATCTCCCATTGCGACAAGATTTCTTCAAGTTTATAGGCTATATTTTCTCCGGTGTGGCGGCTCTCATTAAACACTTCTGCTTTTAACACAATCATTTTCCTTTCAAATTCTTCTGTAATCCCATGACAAGTTAAACTTAGCAGTGCAACTCCAGAACAAGTATTAGACCAAATGTCGCTTGTAAATGATAATTTTTCAAAGGATTTCAGCAATTCGAGTATTTTCTGACTTACTTTTCCATATAATTCGTCGCAGATAAATGAAGTGAAATATTGGCGAGATTTTAAATTATATGATGGACACAAATGCTTCATCAGTCTCACAAATCCAACACTTTCCACAAAACTAAATGGCAAGTCTTCCAAGGCCACCATTTCACTTATTGATTTATCAACCGCCAATGACTTCAAAGATTTATTATCCCACTGTTTTGTTTTATCTATACATTCTTGGAGCGATATCTGCTTCATGTCGGATTTTGTACTTTGATGGGAAGATGATGCCAGTTGAAGTGTTTTAGATGCATCATAATCATATTTTCGTTTTTCGCATTTTTGTAATTCGGAAAACTCGGTTTTATGCATTGCTTTCAAATGATTTCTCATAGCAGTTGTAGTTCTTCCTTTCCTTGAATATTCAATGTTACACAGCTTGCATTTAGCTTTTTCCGCATCGCAAAGTGTAAAATAAGTCCATATTTCACTAGCATTTGATTTACTCATGTTTGTTTACACCATTTACATTCACGCACAAACTAACCTCAAAATGTTTGTTTACGAAAAGACCGGCGCAAGCGGAATGATAAATCTATCGGATGGTTGGGTTCGTATCCACTCGGCAAATCTCGGAACAAAATAGACCCTGCGTTTCGATACGCGCTGAAAACGGCGACAAGTATTGGCTAGTCTGATTCGAAATGCGCCTATAACGGAACGTACCTCGTTCAGTACGAGACTGCCACCAAACCATAGAAATGGCGCCAAATTTGAACACAAACTGAATATTCGCATCCGCATTCGCATTCGCGAATGTCGATATCAGATATTCGCATTCGCATTCGCGAATGTTCAAAAACACACATTCGTTACATCACTAGTCTGTTTAACTTCCTCTTTAGATAGTGTTTTACCTGTTTGAACACTGGGAGGACGTATTAACTGACACCCTACTCCTAGTAGCAGGGGTTCAACATGTTTAAATCCCCTGTCTGCCATTACATGTGAACCACTTGGTAAACATTTTAAAAAACCACTCTGTTCAACAATACACACATCAGTAGTCCTTCCGCCATATCCTGGTGACACATAATTAACAAGTCCGTTCGGGGTGCAAGAAATCAAATACTTTATCGTATTAGCCTTTTTATAATCAGACCAAGTCAAAGCTTGGTGCAATGCTTTATTTGGTTTTTGTATTTCAATTTCTAGACAGTCGATTATACATGTAACTTTATTATAATTCTTCTTAAATGCTATTGGCAAACATCTTTTTATTGCATCCTTATCTAAATTCACAATAAAAGGTCTCATAACTTTAGTTAAATTTTAGTTACATTTTCTCTAAAAATCTAGGCGTATGATCCAGATATTCCAAAGTCATCTCCAAGTTCTATAGACTTTGTGTCCAATCGATTTTTTTTAAAACACAATAAAATATGTTGCTTTGGTATACCTGTATGCTCTTGTATAACTTGAATCAAAAAATAACAACTTTTTGGTACACCTAAGTAGAACTGGGGTTTATTTTCTATTTATATAGGGTAGATTTTAACAATCTACTTGTCTCTTCTTTTTCTATATCATGATCAATAACACTATATCTCCTGAAGACGAGTCACGACAGTAAGCCTTGCGAGTATTGTGCGTAAGCCTGCCGATCGTCCAAAATTTCTGCTGATTCTATCTCCAGGGTGCTCAGCATACATACGCGAGCCCCGTTATCCTGATACTGCCTTGATACGCAGTAGTACAACGCGGTACTGCCACGTGTAAGCGTCGTGCCACGTGTAGCTCGGGTGTCGTGCGTCGCCATCCTCGCTGTCCCTGCAGTCCCTGTGGCTGCTGGCTGCGACCTTCCGCACCATTACACTGCTGATCCAGTGATCTTGCTAATCCAGTGCCAAGAAATGCGCATCGACCTCTTCGTGATCCTGTGTCTGTGAGTAAAATATTTTAATTCGCTGTTATCGCTACAAAATTTGTCACTACGACTAGGTATTCTCATTGCCTAGGGTATCACATAACGTAAATCCTACCTCTATCCACATATTTGTGCTACAGTTTTACCCTACTAGTTCTAAGAAAATGGCAAAAATTTCGATGAGCGAACAGTTTACCATCAAAGTGCTCTGCGATTTCATCAGCCCTTACAAGGGAGAGCGCGAAACTCTTACCGCTTTCCTCACCAATTGTCAAAACGCCTTAGACCTCGCATCACCAAGCCAAACGGTTTTATTGACAAAATATATATTATCCCGCCTCGAGGGTAAAACCCAAATTGCATGCTCGAATAAATATTTGAAGATTTCAATCAATTAAAATGTTTTCTCAAACAAAACTTCGGCGACAGAAAACACTTAAATCATTTATTACTAGATTTGCAATCGTGTAGGCAATCAGCAAATGAAACCGTATCGCAATTCGCTCTTCGGGTAGAAAGTTGCCTCACCGACCTTCAATCTGAAATTTATAACTCCGAATCTTAAAAAGGATATATCCGGTCGTATCGCTATGACCGAAGGTCTGGCATTATTTACTTTTAGTTTAGGGTTACATCCACGGCTTAGTAATAAAGTCAGATGCAGAAATCCAAAGTCGCTCAATGATGCGATTAATGTGGCTCTTGAGGAGGAGAAAATACAAAACCTCCTGTATAAAACCACAATTAAACCCAAATGTAGCATCTGTGGTAAACCCGGTCACTCGGAATCTGAATGCCGAGAGAGACGAAAGCTCACGGGTCCACCACATGTTCCGTTGGTCCCTCGATCATTAACATCTTTTAATAACTCCAAACTTTACTGTAATTACTGTAAAAATAAGGGTCACGATATTACTCAATGTCGCAAAAGGAAGTATAATAACGAACGACGTAATACACTCAATTCTGATAATCGCGACAGACAAGCTGCAATGCATCATATTACATTCGAGCCGCCGCCGTTGCTATCGGACCCGTCACCAACACCTTATTCTACTTCTTACGAAAACGTGCCGTCGTCATCCGGATAAATTAGGCACTAATTCTACATATGAATCACAACGAAGCCCCCGAATCGTTGAGACGTAAAATCACTCCATCTCAACCTGCTTCAAAGGAAGCCTCCGAATCGTTGAGTCGCAAAACCACGTCATCTCAACCTGCTTCGGAAGAAGTGTCTGTTTCGTTGAGTCGTAATTTAATTTCGCCTCAACCTGCTTCAAAGGAAGTCGCTGTTTCGTTGAGTCAAAACTCTGTCTCATCTCGACAACCTCTACATCAAACTGCAAACCAAAATACTATTTTAACTCAATGCGCTTCCAATAGCGCCCCTGTATCGTAACCCTTCATTCGGATAAAGAATCCGCATTACCGTATAACCCTAAGGCTAAAATCGAAATTAATCCCGAAATTCCTGTCTATGAGATATCTTCATACTCAAATAAAGTATCATTACCCCACGTATACATAACTACTTCTCTCTCTACTCAGCCGCTGTGTCTTCTCATAGATACGGGAGGGAGTATTAGTTTAGTAAAATTATCAAATTTAACCAATGTGACCGAATTATCTCGCGAAATAGCTAAGATAAAAGGTTTTAATAACACAAACACTCATTCCGAAACCTTAGGCACATGTCAAGTACATTTCAACTTAAACAACAATCGTCACGAGTATAAATTTCACGTAGTTGACGATAATATAAATTTAGAGTATGATGGTATCATTGGCAGTGACTTTCTAAATCATTTTAAGGCCAATATAGACTACACTTCACAATCAATTAATATATGCGGATAAAACCTGGGTGTAAACTATATTCAGCCAACTTCAACTATATTCATCCCTCGTTCCGAAGCGGTCATTAAATGCGCAGTGTCTAATTACTCGCGTGAACATTATAAAAACAATGAGGGTCTATTATTAGATCACTCCATAAGTGAAGGTGTTTATATTGCAAATTGTCTCGTTCATATAAAACCTAATAAAAGAATTAATGTTACCGTATTAAATACTACTACTTCTGATATACAAGTCCGAGACTTCAACTAACGCCCCTCGAATTTAATATCACTAGAAAATCAAACGAATTCGTCAATTCCTTATACTATTCTGAAACTGACAGATCACAAATGGTATTAAATCTAATACGCTGTTCCCATCTTAACTCCGAGGAAAAGGAGGCTTTACTAGAATGTTGTGCTGAGTACACAGATATATTTCACTTAGAAGGTGAACCTTTATCATTCACGAACGCGATCGAGCATACTATAGATTCGGGCGACGCGCCCCCCATCCATGTAAAATCTTACCGTTTTCCTGAGTGCCACAAGGAAGAAGGAAGAAGTGGACTCACAAATCCGCAAAATACTCGATCAGAATATTATACGCCCATCAACATCACCTTGGAGCGCCCCTGTTTGGGTAGTCCCTAAAAAGATGGACGCTTCTGGGAAAAAGAAGTGGCGTATAATAATAGATTATCGCCGTCTGAATGACGTCACTGTATCTGAAAGTTACCCCTTGCCGCTAATAACAGATATCTTAGACCAGTTAGGTCATTCCAAATACTTCAGCACCTGAAGCCTGCATTGAACCTATCATGTGGCTTCCATCAGATTAAAATGAACCCCCTAGACGCACAAAAAACAGGGTTCTCAATAAACACGAACTCTAGTACCACCGGGAACTACGAATTCTTACGGATGCTTTTTCGGCTTAAGAACGCTCCATCAACCTTTCAAAAGTTGAAATATTTTCTTCTTTTTCTTCTTTTTGATTTGAGATCCTTTTCAGAAATCAACTTTACTTCTGCTCCTCTCAGTCGGTTACTTCTAATAGTCCCTGAAGAAAAAAAGCCATAATTTTCTCGTAAAACATATATTAACTCAAGTGATGTAAAGAAATTGTCAAAATATATCATAGATGGCTTATTGCATATGGTTTGTCATAAAGCAATAACAACTTGGGCTCCGAAACCTAACGATTGTTCTCCTTCATTGAACGTATGATTCCAGAAAGTGTCATCTCCGCCTTACTGTACGAAATCGTAAATCATACCAGATATACCTGCTCGGACGTAGTTTTTAAAACCCCATTTTGTAGGCTTATCTTTCATATATTGCCTTCTTTTTCCAGCTTTAGTCCCTTTATATGCAATCATCATTTCGTCAATGCTGAACTTATTTTCATCTTCTTGAGCAAGACAATTTCTACGTATCTTCTCAGTGACCGGTCTTATCTTATAATATCTGTCAGAATTTTCAAAATTGATATCCACAAAGTGAATAAAACGTCGGATTTGCTCGTATCTTTTCAAACATACATACGTACTACTACATATTTTTGGGCTAATTTTTAATTCAGTGCATCCGTGGTTCCGTGGCAAAGGGTAAGTGTTGTTGCACAGATTTATATTTCATTTTGTAAGTCGAGGTTAGTGACTGTAGAATCATTTATTTTAATTTTGGGGTTTCGATTTCAATTTGAATTATGCCGTTAGTAACGGTTACATACCCATATTTCGGGGTTTCCATTGTAATTGGTATTTAACTTCCTTTTAAGTATAATGATACCATTATGCTTAGACAGGACGGGATTGTTATAATGTAATAAAGGTTTTATTTTCATTTTACGTTCCACTTTAAACCATTAGTGTTATGGGGTTTATCGTTAGTTTAAATCTATTTGTTATACATTATTTGTATTTGTCACTTGTTATAGTGTTGATGATTACTAAATGAATATAATATTAAATTATTAAAATTTATGAAAAAGAACAATCATTCTGACAATTGACGATTCTTTTGGTGTATCGGGAAATGTTCAATTTTGTCTGTGTGGGTCTTGTACTTTTGCTGGGGTTTTCCGTGCCCTTTTTCGAGGTGCGAAAGATTCATTTCTACTGGTAGGAGTACCCGTTTTAGATGACGTAGGAGTATTTCCTCTTGACAAGGTAGGTGTACCGGGATTACTGACGGCCTCTTTTTCTTGAGATGCTTTTACCAGCCTTGCAATAATGTTCAGAAATGGCTAGCTTTAAGTCAAATAGTGACATGTATTGGTCAGTCTTGCGTCGCCACAGTAACCAAATTAACTGCTCACATATCAACCAAGTGGAAAAAAAAAATATACCACTGCAAGATCTTATTTTAATCCTATACAGACCTAACAAAGAGTCAAGCAAATTAAGGCCTCCCATGTGTCGGTTATACACATTAACGCATTGTGGCGATGTTATGTCCTTGTACTATTTATCTTTTCTGAAATATCTAGTCTTAGTAGAAGTCGGTTCACTACCAACAAACGCAGACAGTAAATTGACCACTTTATTGTCATACCATGATACCAGGCTTAGTTTTACGTCATCGACGATGGCGATTTTCTCAACCATAGCACCACGACCTATTTTCTTCAGGTCCTTTTCTATAGGCATATCAGCGTTAAGTACTATGTTCATTTTAATGGTTCCCAATGGCAGCAATCCATTTTTATACAGGAAAACTTTACACTATTGAACCACTTATCGAAAAATATTTTGTGGTTTACATTTCGAGGCACAGTAGATGTGAGTCGTGTAACAACGTTGGAGCTGACACCAAGATCTGGTGCATCGCTTGGAAAAATGTTGCTTTGATTGCCAGCAAAAATATCGAAGTCATAACTAACTCTAATACGCCACTCAACACTTGATTTTTGTACCCCCACTTATGAGGTTTGGCTGAATTATACTGTTTGAGTTGGTGGCGAGCTTTCGTGGGTATAATTTGCTCATCTACGGCCAGATATTCTTCTTTGGTTATCAAAAGTAACCGCTGTCTTAATTTATCTATAAGAGGTCGAATTTTAAACAGTTTATCGTGACCTTGTGTATAGGGTGGTTTGAAGTCATCATTATTATTGAAATGAAGATGATGTTTTATCATTTCAAACTTGATTGTGAGCCAAATCATACGAAGAGGCTATGAGGAGTCCAGAGGCGTCTGAATGGAAGAAAGCAATCCAGAGGGAACTACAGACATTAAAGGAAAATAATACATGGACAGTAAGTGATCTACCAGGTAATCAGAAAGCAATTAGTACTAAATGGGTATTCAAAATAAAACAAAACAACAATGTTATTCAATATAAAGCTAGGTTCGTAGCACGAGGCTTTGAGCAGGAAAATATATTGAGTTATAGTGAAATATATGCCCCGGTGGCTAAGTTGGCTACTTTTAGGTTGTTTATAGATATAGCAACAAAATTCAACTTTCCGTTTTATCAAATGGATGTTACGGGAGCATTTCTATATGGGGAAATAAATGAAAGTGTATATATGAGTCTACCTGATGGAGCGTATGAAAATAATGACTGTATTGTAAAGCTCAATAAAGCATTGAATGGCCTAAAGAAGTCACCGTAGTACTGGAATGATAAATTCAACTATGTGCTTATTAGAGAAAATTTAAAAAGATCTAAATGTGATCCTTGTTTACATTCTAAGTGTAATGAAACTGATAGGATTTATGTACTTATATATGTCGAAGACTTATTGATTTTTGGTAGTAATGAAGATTCTGTCTCACATTTAAAGTCAGTGTTAAAAAAGTAATTTAAAATGAAGGATTTGGGTCTGGTCTTTGATTTTTTAGGAATTAATGTAAAACAAAATTTAGAAACTCATGTTACAGTAGTATGTCAAAGAAATTATTTGGAAAATGTACTGAAAAGGTTCAATATGTATGAATGTAAACAAATTAGCACATCCATGGACCAGAATCTTAATGTAAAGGAACTTGAGAATAATAAGTGTACAACTGAAACTGAAAATGTATGTAGACAAATAATTGGATGTTTGATGTATGCAGCTTGTGGTACTAGACCAGACGTTTGTGCTGCAATATCAATTTTAAGTAGATATCAAGACAGGGCTAGTAACATGTTATTAGTAGCATTAAAAAGAGTTCTACGATACATCAAACACACATTAAACATAGATGGTTTAAGTATTTTTCTACAAAGACTGAAAATTGAGTGTGATGTGATAATACTCACAGAATGTTGGCTTTCAAATAGAAATGGGAATATGCCAGTTTTACCTGGTTACATTTGTTTTAACTCTACATTACTTTTAAATCAAAACGATGGTATTGTGGTGTACACAAAACAAATTTTAAATATTTCGATAGAAGAGCCTACAGACGTAGAATATAATTGTATTATTATTAAAATAGGTTCTGAAATCGCAATAGTATCGATCTACCGGTCTCCATCAATTAGAAATTTAGATAAATTTAATAAATCATTAGATAGTATACTACAGACACTGTCATTTTTTCCTAGTATCAATGTAACTGGCGACCTAAATATTAATATAAACTCAGAGAATAATGACGCAGGGGCTCAAGAGTACCTTAATGTGTGTGCATACCATGGTATTTTACCTTCACACACATTTCCAACTCATCAAAGTGGGTCATGTTTGGATCACGTCATGCTAAAAACAAGGCTTCCGTGTCTAACACTTGTCACTAACGCGTATTTTCCTTTCCGTGTTCAACTGGCGACACCGGTCTCGCGAAATCCACACGCTTTTGTTTTACTACGGAATCCTACGATCCCGTGTTCAATTCGCGTCAACTGAGCACGCTTTTGCGATCAAATGGCGCTGGGTAAGGTTTAACAAAATCGTGTGCAGTTGAACTGAACACTTTTTTGACTTGACTCTTAGACTGTTTGAGTCTTCAAAAGCGTGTTGAATCAGCGACGGTATTATTCTATAGTAGACAGTAGGTTGTATTATTAACTCAATATGATTTCAATGAAATATTACATACAATACAATTAATGAAACATTTATTATCAGCACAAAAATAACAAAAAAAACACCGACAAGACAACTATTTAGCGGAATGTTCGTTTTGGTCTATGTTCACAGCGATATTGTGTGCACGTTTCTTTTTAACAGGACGGCCGGACTGAATTCTACCACTGCTGGGTAATTGTTTTTGATGCCGTCTCGAAATAGATGTAGGTTGGACCTTTATTTTTCGTGAACGTCGTATTTTCTTATCATGCATGTATGAAACAATAGAGGAAGGAGTCTGCAATCGAGATAGTTCAGATGAATATTTTTTCAGTATTTGAGTGTTTACTGGATTTGGTTCTTCTTTAAGTACTTTGATTATTCTAATAAACTCAGACTCAATTGCGTCTACAGTAATCATATAATTTTCTTGAATTGAAGACTCTGTGGAAATATTATTTTCTGTGTTATCAGGTTCATTAATCGGCAACGTAAACTGTTGCTGTGAGTTGCCTTGACTTTTTTCAGCCGTCTCCACGTCATTTGAATCCAGTGTTATATTTTGGAAGAAATAGGGGTTATATTCGTCTCCCAATGCCAATTTGGCCAAATCTTGGCGACAATCTTCAGTCAAATTTAACGATGTAGTAATCGTTATGCCAAACTTTAGTTCGACAGCACATACATGCTTGCAGTAGCGCCCACCTTTCCCTGATAAACAGTCACACGTTCCCATTTCAGAATCAACTACATACACGTCTGTTTTTTCTTTTATTAAGTAAGACGTGTCATCAAGTGGTGATATTTGAGTTATCGACTTACTTTTCTGACAAAATTTTTCGTAGCTTACTGTTAACTTTCGCTCTCTCCCATTAGCAAATTGCAACAATCTTTTTTTGTGGTAATTTTCAAACGTGTCAGTGATAAAATCCAGCAGGGCACACATATTGAAAACTTTACATCTTTGCAATATAATATCTTTAAAAATTCTTATAGACGCCTCGCAAAAGTTGTTTGTGTTATGTCCTCTATTGATAATGTCATGCCTATATGACAAACACCATTCTTCTCGTCGGGCCCACATATTTGTTAAATAATTTTGCAATTTATAATTTGTCGCGACTTTTACATCTTCATTCAATATGGACATATTTAATTCGGCCTCTGCTATAGTATTTGAATACATAACTTTGCGGAACAGTTTCATTATGTATTGTTTGTCATCTTTATTAACATTATGCTCTGTTTGCCAAAGCCAACGCCATATTGCTTGATTAACGTGAAATATGCAAAGCAAAAGCCGGGTGTTAGGTAAAACTGACTTCAACGCATTTCTTTCAGCTCTGCTGTCATCGGTCATGGCTACACTTGGCTGAAATAATTTGTTGAATTTATTTTCGAGGAACTCTTTCAGAGTTTTGAACGCTAAACTGTATTGTTCTTCTGTCTGATTAGCGTGTAAAATTATTGCAACAGGCAACGCACCAATATTAGAAGCTGCAAAAATAAATGTCACACATGTGTTTGATTGATCACATGATCCGCTGGTATCTATAAAAACTATTTCATCGGCTAATCCTTTAGTGAAAACTCGCTGCATTATTGGTGTAATAATTACACAAATAGTAGGATTCTCCAGTATGATCAAGTCTATACCCAATTTCCCTAACTCGTCTTGTTTTCTTTTCAAAATTTGTAACACAGTCTGTTCATTTCTATTTCCATAATTTTGTTTACGCCATTGTTCGTAAAGATACACAACTTGACGATCTAGAGGGTTATGCTGAGCGTTAGCTAAGATTTTGTAGGCATCGCTTTCATAAGTACTTATAATATTTAATTCATGGTACATCTTAGCGGCCGCGGCAGTCATACCTCTATCGAAATAAGTTATAAATATTTGTTTCGTATCGTTCGAACATCGGAGCAAGGATAACGATTGAGCTACATTAACTCTGTGGGAATGATGGAAGTGGATGTCAACTATAACATTATATCCTTTTCTCAGCAGGGCTGAACTTCTCAGAGTACTTGGTGTAGTTTTCAAAAATTTTATATTAAGAGATGACTTGCAATTATAGTTTCTGTTAACACCTTGCGTTTTATTTATCAATTTATTTCTTTCCGAAAGATGGCATACAAACAATTTTCTGAATTCATAACGTATGGGTTCTGCAAACCGTCTTTTCATAACCCAGTTAGAATTTGTTTGTTTTGAAAAACATTCCACAAATCTAGCACATTTTTCGTCGTATTCTCCGTCATAATGTAATAAGCACTGAACTTTACACTTATAACTGTCACTAGACTGTCCGTCATAGTTGAGTATTTCAAAATCTTTAGTGATTTCACTGAAAACCCTTTTAAACTCTTCCATTATGCACTATGTAAACAAAACATAACCTTGAACGCACAGTAACAAACAAATAACAAATTGCAATGAGAAGCGCGCGAATCCAACTTCGCTCTCGCCTGCTTCGGCCCGCACGATTTATCCCGAACATTTCCGAACGCGCTAAATCAGTACGGATTTGTTTCGAATAGACAGGTTAAAAAACCGTGTTCAATTCAATTACACACTGTTTTGTAAAACTTCTTTTAACGTTGCTTGATCGCAAAAGCGTGCTCAGTTGACGCGAATTGAACACGGGATCGTAGGATTCCGTAGTAAAACAAAAGCGTGTGGATTTCGCGAGACCGGTGTCGCCAGTTGAACACGGAAAGGGAAATACGCGTCACTAACTCAACAATAACAGACCATTGTGCAATTTTGCTTACACTTGCATTATCGCAGACTAAAAATTATTCGCGCCCGCAGCAAAGGTCAAAGATCAATATGACAAATCTTGAGCGTGATTTATACAATATTGACTTTAGTCGAGTATATAATTCTACTGACACGGATTGGTCAATGTATTATGTTATTAATAAGTTGCAAGTAGCTATTTTAAACAATACTAACCCAATAAAATTAAGTAAGAAATATTACAACATCAAACCATGGATAACTACAGGTCTAGTCAGGTGTATAAGACACCGAGATAGATTACATAGAAAAACAAAGCAAAATCCAAATAATTTAGTTATTCAGATTACCTATAAAAGATACAGAAATTTCTGCAATGGTTTGCTGAAAAGAATAAAAATTGAATACGATAAAGCTCAAATATCCCAATGCAGAAATAACACCAAACAATTGTGGAAATACGTCAAGTCATTACATTTATGTCAAAGCAAAATGAATGTAACACGAACTTATTAAGAACAGATCGAACCCCGTCATTATCCGTTGACAACGTAAATAGATTCTTTGCAAACATTGGTGAAAAACTTGCTAAAAACATTCAAAGACAGTGTAGTACTGGTCCAATTAATGTTATACCAACCTGTTCAACATATAATAATAGCGGTAAATCTTGTGTTTTGCTAGAGCCGGATGAATGTGAAGTAGAATGTGTTATCTTATCATTAAAAAACAGTTCAGTAACGGGGTGGGACAATATCAGCGCTAACATACTAAAATCATTTAGGCACATACTAACACCTCCATTGACTCACATTTTTAGAATTTGTTTATCAAATGGTACTTTTCCTAAAAGCCTTAAAAAGGCAGTAGTAATTCCTATACATAAATCTGGTCAAAAGGATATAGTAAATAACTACAGGCCGATCTCTTTATTACCAACTATATCTAAGGTACTTGAGAAAATTATAAATAATAGACTGGTCGCATATCTTGAAAATAACTCTCTCTTGTCTACCAAACAGTTTGGTTTCAGAGCTAATTTATCAATAGCCGATGCAGTGCACTCTTTAACTAACTATATCACAAAGGAACTTGGTCAATGTAAACAGGTAATGGGAATCTTCCTTGATCTAGCAAAAGCATTTGACACGGTATCTATCCCACTCCTAATTAACAAATTGGAGGCTCTGGGAATAAGAGGTACACAGTTAAAACTGTTTGAGGACTACTTACAGGATAGACGACAATGCGTGAAAATAGGTGATGTTACGAGTTCCGAAGTGCTATTGCCACAATATGGAATACCGCAAGGAAGTGTGCTCGGAGGAACCCTATTCCTGGTATACATAAATGACCTTTGAAACCTCAACCTACAGTGTGGCACAATTGTATCCTATGCAGATGATACTGCTCTACTCTTCTCAGCAAACTCTATTGCAGAAGTTCAAAATTATGCACAACATGGGTTTAGCGTAGTAAATAACTAGCTTAAAATAAATTTACTAACATTAAATACTGATAAGACTAAATTCATAAATTTTTATATGCGTAAATCTCCAACACTAAGTAAATCTCCAACACTAACTAGTGAATTTCACTTATATGCACATAAGCACAACGATTGCATCACTGTGACTAATGCATGCACCAGCTGTCCGGAAATTGTAAACACTAATAATATTAAGTACTTAGGGATTATACTGGATGAAACCCTTTCATATAAACAACATTATGCTGCTTTAACATCTAGAATTCGCAAGCTGATGTTTGTCTTTAAGAAGTTGCGCTATATTGCAAATCAAAAACTAATTATTCAGTTATATAAGGCTTTGTGTCAATCTATAATCCAATACTGCATCACTTCCTGGGGTGGAAATGGAAAAACATTGATACTTCCGATAGAACGAGCGCAAAGAGCCATCCTAAAAGTCGCCACGCGCCGAACGTTCCGTTTCCCTACATGCCAACTGTATGAGTCTTGTAAAGTGCTCACAGCACGCTGCGCTTACATATGACGCGAACCTTACTAACACTAAGAGACGGAAAGATATTGTCTGTACTTCTCACTCCGCATCAAAGTTTGTGTTTACAAACAGGTTCTTTGCATTTTTGGGTCCATATTTGTATAATAAAATAAACAAAGAAACACCCATATACGACCTAAATTATGCCAGAGCAAAACTGCGGACGTCTCAGTTTTTACAATCACGTAATTACGACGAAACCGAGGCGTTGCTGACTGTGGTCAAATAGACATAGGTTTAATTGGGTACTAATGTAGTAATAGTTAAGTTTTAATGTATTCCTAAATTATGTATAAATGAAATGTATAAATTATAAGTTAGTTATCTGAATAAAAATAAATAAATATTGTTAAGGATGAATCATAGCATAACAGTAACTGAATGTGACCGTAATGTTATTTACCTAGATTAATTAAAATGTAAGACCTAATGTAAGATATTTATGTACAAACGTAAATAAATAAAATTTGATTGATTGATTGATTAGACTATAAATTGATTTATAATTGTAATGATGATGAGTTGGTGAGATTTTGTGATGCTGATTGGGGAAGGGGAGGTGACCTAACAGATAGGGAATCTACCACAGGCTACTGCTTTAAGTATGCAAACTGCCTGGTTTCTTGGTGCTCAAAGAAGCAAAGCACAGTTAGTATTTCTTCCACCGAGGCTGAATATGTAGCAATGAGTATGGCAGGGGCTGAGGCATGTTGGCTGAGCAATATGTTGTGTGATTTTAATATGAAAAATGTAACTCCAGCTATCTTATTCTGTGATAATCAGTCTGCCATAGTTATCGCTAATACCAACACTGTAAAGAGATTAAAACACATAGGTAGATATTAAATACCATTTTATTAGGGAACTTATTGAGAAACAAAAAAATTGTCTTAAATATGTGAAAAACTGAGGAGCAAATTGCTGATATGTTGACCAAAGCGTTGAAACATAATATATTGTTAAAATTAAAAATGTTTTATCTATGTTACCTACTGTAAATTTTATTCTAAAATAAATTGGCATACCTACAGTACTTAATCCTATAATTTTTCAGAAAAATTATTTTTGCATCTTTTTGAACATTTCCTTAACTTTTTGCGGCAGGCGCGTCTGCTATAAAAATTACAATATTAAATATTTTTGTTTCATGTTTTGTAAAAATATTTATATTTATTAGGAATTAGTACCTATGTATATGACATCTACTAAATTAAAAGTTTATCGGGTACTTTGTCATTACGTTTGAGAGTGGTACCATAATAGTTTTAATCATAAAAGTTTGTTAAGGTAAAGCTATGTGGGTAAATAATACTGACATGTGTATCTAAATGTGTCATATTTTGCTCTAGTCAATCATTAATTTATGAATAATTGTTAAGTGCAGTTCATATTGCAACTATGGCTGATAGTGTTATCAAAACGGAAAAATTTAAATGCGGAAACGATATAATACTTATTGATGGATATGAATTTATGTTAAATAAACATGTGGATAAAAAACATTATTGGTGTTGTGTGTTCAAAAACAAAAAACAGTGCAAAAGCCATATGATAACGGAGGTCAAAGAAAATAATGAACACACCCTAATCAAAAGTATGAGTGAACATTCACACGCCCCAAATGCCGGCTTGCAGGACTCAATAATTCTTAAAAATAAATTGAAGAGGGATGCCACTACTAGCAATGATGGTCCTACAGTGATCATCCGAAATAATTTGGAAGCTGTACCAAGCACAAGTGCGAATTCTCTTCCCAATAAATATGCTTTACGTCAAATTTTCTATAGAGCAAGAAAAAAAAACATTTCCGAAAGAACCTTCTACTTTGGAGGAAATTGATATATCTGCAGAATACATGGTTGGAGGAGAATCGTTTTTGGCACGGCAAACAAAATACAATGATAATAAATGCTTGCTTATATTTTGCACTCAGCGAAATATCAGACTTTTACGTGATTCATTTCTATGGACAATGGACGGAACATTTTGTACCTGTCCTGGACTTTTTACCCAAAACTATAGTATACCTACACGGGACGGTGGGGAATGATGTCGATAGCAGAAAAATTGTGCCTTTGGTGTATTGCTTTTTGGGAGATAAAACTGAAGAAACTTATATGATGATGTATGATGATGTGGCATATGCTGAAGAATCGCAATGTGAATTGAACCCCCAACATATATTTACTGATTTTGAAACGGCTGTTATCAATGTCGTCAAGATATATTTCATGAATATATAATTCATGGATATATTTGGCAAATACAGAAATCAGGTTTAGCTTCAAAGTACGGTAACGACAGCAAGTTCTCTCTTGAACTTCGCCACATAATAGCTTTGGCATATCTTACTCCTGAAGAGATACCGGACGCCTTTAAACTTCTTAAAGAAAAGGTTTTGCCAGAAGAAGCAGAAACTATCATATATTGGTTTGAGACGTATTACGTACATGGTGGGAAAAATTCGCGAACAAAAGGTACAAAACTATGTATCTCACAAACCCCTCCATTGTTTAGGTAAATTTATGACTAATTTTAAATGTTAAGTATTCCACAAATATGTATTATGTGGGTGTTATAAGGTTATACAAATGGTAAATCAATAATTGACCATAGTAAAAAAAAAAGACTGTTATCTATGAATATTGATATTTGCAGCCTTGTTTATAATAATTATTTATGACTATTATAATAATTACTTATTATTTACTATGTATTACTTTCCTAATTTAATTACTGTCTTTAAAAGTCTGATTATCTGTGATACAAAATACCAGTTTAAATGTTTAATTTTAACAAGTTTATTGATATCAAAATCAAAATAAATATTTCAATGCACTTTGGTCTTTTTTTTAGAGACAGGCAGGTTTAGGATAAGTTGCCTTATCCTTTTATTCTGTACGATAGAGAAAGCAATGTACAGCGAAACTGAAGTGGGGGCAATGACTTCCCAGTCGCCGCCGGAGGCGACTGGGAATTTTTATTCCCATTTGCCTCCGGTGGCAATCCTTGCGGGGGCGACTGGGAATAAACGTCCAAAACAATAACCGCCATGGCAAAGAACAAATAAGCACAAATCATGCAATCAAAGCACAGGCTAGCGTTGATAAGACTCCACTCAAGAAAAAGAGAATCCGACTCTATTGCGAAGATTTGTGCAAACCGTAATAATATGGAACTTCTTCCTTTTTTAAGAGCCATTTCGAATCATATAGAATTGTAATTACAATGTTATTATGTATTTTATTTCATTTTTATCGTTTTTTTCTTAGAAGTTTCGTTAATAATACATAGAAACTATAATATTTATAGTAATATAATATGCCATACCACTGTTAAACCCGCGGTGGTTTGTGTGGTATATTTAATTGTTAAAAAAATATTTGTAAACTGTTTTCATTAATAAAAAGGTAAAAAAATAAATTGTTTTATTTACGATTACCTAATGTTTTGTTTATTTCTTGACTTATGCTGATTATGTTCAAGTTTATATCTTTTTTATTATTTTGTTGTATGATTTTTTATTAAAAATCAGCAATCATTATTAAATTTGTATTTTAGGTGTTGTGTAGCAAAACGGAAGCAGTACGAAAGCAAAAATATGACAATTTTGCTTCCGTAGTGGGCGAGGATTAAAAAAAAAACTTAGAATGCCCTAGTTGCTTTCTTTTCCATGCTGCATATCGAAATAGACGATTGAGGTATGACGGTTTTGGCTTTTGAGGGTATCAGGCGATTGGCTAGCAACCGATCACTGATATTGTCTACGTTATCTTTGGCCCATGCCACAGCTAAACGTAGAGAATTTGTTATCTAACTTCCTCAATTTAGGGAAGTTGACGTGAATGTATGGTATTTAATGTATTTCCTTAACGTCTGTAATGCAACATAAGATTATTAATTAAATGTCACGGACAACAGTAGGCTTTTCAAACCTACATACCTTCGAAGTAATATAAATTACCGAACAAATGAGCAATCGTTGTAGGGTTTTTCGTAACAGGATTTTCCGCACAAACTTTACATCGCACCAATAACGCATCGACGGAATAAAACATCGTACAACTGAATTATCAACACACCGTGTTCGATATAATAAAATTCGAATCATCAACTTTCGAAAACAAGTAGGGAACCCCAATTAAGTGGCCACCGACGAGACCGCCAACCACGTACTCGTATTTACCCACTTATTTTTATATTTTGTAAACGCTCTTCAGTGGCAGTGCCACCAAGTAGGCATAGGACTCACGCCTTGTTTTTATTTAATTTTTGTAATTCAACAATAAATTATATTGTTAAATTTGTTGTTTGATTTATATATTTTTTTTATTTTTGCTCGGGTTTATCCCGTAGCAATGCTGTAGCAAGTGTCAATCTATCATCATACGTCAATCTTTGACTTATTGTTTGTTGTCATTCGCTCTGCGTTGTTACGAAAAACGCTCAGAGAGGTCGCGCGGGAAACTTTGAATAGAAAAGGCGCCTTTTGAAAAATATTCTATTTAAATATCTTACTAGTATAGTTATGGTATAAAGTAGTTGTAAATACTTAATTTTGTATATATTTATTCTAGGAAATTCTGAGGGCGAGTATTTTTTTATAAAGGCAAAAATAAGTCCTAACGGTTTTTATTTTTATTTTTACAAAAAGAATAATTATCAATAAAAACGAAAAAAACGTGTTTTCTGTCGCGATGACGGCTGACAGGCAAGTGAACCCGAGCGGTGGTGCGCACAATTTCAATAGTAAATGAGATGAACATCGACCAGTTTGGAGTCACAGAGGTAAAGAACAAAATCAAAAATTTAAGATCAACGTACCGCCAAGAAATGAAAAAATTGAAGACTCAAATAAATCGGGAGTTGGATTAAACAATGTTTATGTCTCAAATATAAAATGGCTCAAGGAAATGGAGGAGGTATTCATAAATGATTTAAAAAGAAAGACATATGAGAATGTGAGTATCTATTTTTATTTACTTTTTAATAACTGAAACATAATTACATAGAATATTTTGCCATGGAACGGCTCCTGGGCCGGAGAAGTATTCTGCATATTTGTCAGGTAAATCTCTCGCTACCCTCCCTGCATAGTTTGTGTTGTGGTCGGTAATGGTTGGCAAGGCGTTAATGAGTTCTTGCCTTCAAGACCCCTCAATTATAGTGCCTGAATCAATGTCTTCTTCATCCACACAACCTCGACGAAAGTATGTACTTGAACTTGCCTTTTGTAGCCAATTATGAAGAGCGCATGAGGCTCGTATGATTTTATCAGTTGTATCGACATCGGTTGGTATATGCCTTTGAAAAATTTGAAATCTGCTTGCCAGAATGCCGAGTCCGTTTTCAACTATTCTGCGCGCTCTGAATAATCGGTAGTTAATTTTTTTTTGCGTCGTTGTAAGATTGGTGCCACTGTACGGTTTAAGTAAATACGTTTTTAATGCGAAAGCATCATCACCCACTAAAAAACCTCCCTTTGTTAATAAATTATTTTCAAGACTATGGCGTAGTGAACTTTGTCTGAAAATTCCTGCATCTGAGTTTCTGCCGTTTGCTCCTAAATTAAAATAGCGAAAACAATAGGAAAATAAAACCATAGAACCGGCACATGGCGCTTAATACGAATATAAAGTACTTAGCGGTCGGGAAGGGAGCGGCGGCGTCGTGAAGTGTCCCGCACTGTGCGCTGGTGACGCAGGCCTCTCAGGCGCCTGCAGGTGACGTCACGCGTCTTTTCAAGTCCCGGCGCCTATGAGACGGCGATGCAGGCTGCTCACTACGTTGCACCGGCGGCGGCGTGTCTCGCGCAGCTACTTGGCCCTCCGAGTCTCGCGCTGCTACTTGGCCCTCCGATGCTCTAAGCCTAGCTAACATTGCACTCATTTCACGCTTTAAACTACTATCCACCGGGGTACGATCGCGATATCTACTATGACGCCTACGCTTTCGGCTGCTAATAAGTCAGACATTTTTGTCTTTTCACTTCACTAACACAAAAAAAAAACACAACTAATGAATGGCCATCAGGATAGAACTACGTTAATCCTTGTTTTTATAAAAACTATCGTGAGACATACTAAATTAACTAAAAGTCGCGAGTTACTCACGTGTAAATATTGAGAAAAAATCTATAGTTTCGAACCACAGAGGGGTTCTTCCTCATGAGCCGCGTCTCTCAATATTTACACGTGCGTAACCCGCGACTTTTAGTTAATCACGTTGATCCTATCACTTCTGATCTAGGCAATTCTAAGGGCGAGTATTTTTTTAAAAATGCAAATATAAGTCATAAGGGATTTTATTTAATTTTTTACAAAACGAATAATTATCAATAAAAACGAAAACACAGAAAGCTCCGATCGCGATGACGGCTGACAGGCAAGTGAATTAGTGAACCCGTGCGGTGGTGCGCACCGGCTTATATATAATAGTAAGCAAAAACTTCTCTGATCTGAATACATCGTATTTCTTGCGCATGTAGACGAAAATCAACAGTTCTTTGATAAAAATCGTCTGGCTATTTCGCACTCCATAAGAAAACATTGTGTCACAGATGTTCTGCATTTGAAGCCGATAAACAAATTTTGAAATAGCTGTTACTTTCGACTTGCCCAAAAACGCAAAAGTTTTTCTTAAAAATATAAGGCAAATTAAAATTAAAATCAACTATTCCTGCGTCTGATACTAAGTTCACTGGAGTACTTATTTCTGTCCCGACTGGGCTTTCAAATGAAAAAATCTTTCTATCAGGGAAAAAATTCCCTGATAGAAAGTTCCCGAAATGTTATCGATTGTACGTCGGTTCATGCGACGTGTTAGAACTGAGCAGGGTATAGCATCATTTCAACCTACCCAAAGGGTGGTAGTCACATTTGCCTCGACAAAGTTGCCAGAATATGTATGTGTATCTTGATAATTGGAGACATGAAGGAAGTGTATATGTATGTGCCTCCGGTAAAACAATGTCAGCATTGCTTGCGATTCGGACATATTGCAAAGTATTGCAGAAACGCAGAGGTTTGATCAATCCGTGCAGAGGGACACAGGTGCAGAGGGACATATTGCCATCTCCAATGTATGTGCACAAAATAAATTAAAAATAGAACAAAAGAAATTAACACGTTGAACGCCAAGCGGCCCACCAGTGGGCGATTCAAGCCAACCCGTTCAGGCTTAGTGGAAATCATCAATACCGTCATTTTTCGCTAAAGTAAATATCGACACAAAATAATAAAAAATGACTAAATTTGCATATTTAATTTAATTTTATCAATTTTCCGTGATATTTTCTTAAGGAAACTTGTAATCGGTCACCGGTGACCCCCGTGGCCTGGTGATATATAATCTTGATATTACGTCTGCAGGGGCCGAGGGGTCACCGCGCCGCCCACCCCGCGCGCCCGCGCATCCTTCTCGCGCTATGTAAATTATCCCCACAAGCCGCATTTAGTGTGTACAGTGATGATAGAACACGTGCACGTGTTATTATTTATTTACGTTGTTCCGATGTTTTGTTATTCTCTTTTTCAAGAATTTACGTAAATGTGGTTATGATGGATTATGACTTTGAAGATTTTGAATTAACTTAAGAAGACTTAACGGAACTTGAAAATGTAGAAATAAATTTTCTAAATAATAGCTTCCAGTTTAGTTCTGATGACGAACTGATAGCCCGACCATCCCGGCATAAGCGACGTCGCTGTGTTATACTGTCAGATAGTGACGAAAAGTGATGCCGAAAATATCACTATTAGGGTTACCCCTGATATTTTAGGTAAGCAATTTATTTTCAACTATTTAACTAACCTATATTTGAGTTGTTTATTTCAATAGTTTATGGCTGGTATCGCTTGTTTTAGAGCGAATTTAACATTAACTTAAATTATTTTACTACTATTTTTTTACCCAACTGCAAGAAAAAGGTTATGTTTTAATAGATTTTTTAATTTAAGTACCTACCTAATAATTGTAACATGTCCTGGATACAATACCTATATTCAACTCTTTAGTTAAAAACATTACCCTCCTTTCTTCGGCAGTCGGATAAAAATACAAGTGTCATGCCATGCTTGTATTGTAAAAGATGAATTAAAATGTATTTCATTACAAACTTTTCAAATAAACCCTCAAATTATTGACTTTGTATTCCTAACAAATAAATATATAATTTTGCAGGTAATACACGATCTTCTGGAGTATGGACAGCACCCAAAGGTAACCAAAGAAGTATCATATCTTTTACTGAAAATCCTGGCCTTACACCTCATCTTCGCTTTAGCATGTGTTGCGAATCTCCTGCAGCTTTTCATAAACTAATGGTGTCGGATGAAATTTTTGAACTCATAGCTGACTGCACTAACAAATTTGCTTTAGAAAAAATTGCACATAGCAATGAAGCTTCTAAGTTTGCACGGCTTCGTAAGTGGATTCCTACAGACTCCACTGAAATTAAAAAGTTTTTTTGGGTAACTATTGTTCAACTTCCCAGAATAGCGGACTATTGGTCTAAAGACCAAATAATATGCCAATCATATCCTCGAACGATTATGTCACGTAATCGTTTTGAGCTGCTGCTGCAAATGTTGCATTTTTCTACCGAAGACGAACTTAATAAATTAGATAGGCTTCATCGTATACTATAGCTTTTGAATAATTTGAATGAGAATTTTCAAAAAAATTATACTCTTGCTGAAGACTTGTGCATCGACGAAAGCGTTGTCCCATTTCGTGGCAGAATTATTTTCCGCCAATACAACAAACAGAAACGACACAAATATCACGTTAAGCGCCATGGGGGTCACCGGTGACCTGCGTTAGCGGAGGACTTGCCTTCAACAGTTTTCTGTCGGCAGTCAAAGGCATGTGGGATAAAAGAATTCAAATTGTGCACTGTTCCCGGGTATACGTACAAGGTTAACGTATACGCCGGCAAAAATAATGAAACCACAAACAATACCCCATCTAATGTGGTCATGGAGTTATACAGTGATCTCTTCAATAAGGGTTAACTCTATACCGATAATTGATACACCAGTTTAGATTTAGCCCGAAAACTGTTATAGAAGGAAACCCACTTAGTTGGCACGCTAATAAAAAACAGGAAACATCTACCAAAGACAGTTATTTCCACTAAGCTCAAAAAGGGGGCATATATAGCAAAGGAAAGCACAGATGGTATAACTGTCATGAAATGGCGAGACAAGAGGGAAGTTCTTGTTTTGTCGACAAAGCACTCTACGGGATTCCATACAGTAACAAAACGTGGAAAAATAGTTTCAAACCCCAAAATTATATGTGAATATAATAGAGCAAAAGCGGCCGTTGATTCGTCGAACCAAATGGCTGCCTATTCTACACCTTTGCGTAAGTCAGTTAAATGGTACAAGAAACTGGCGATAGATCTTCTTTTAAATACTGCTATCGTTAATGCTTTGACGTTGTATAAAAATGTAACAAAAAAAAGCATTCAAATCGTAGATTTCAGAAAACAGTTATTGGAGCATCTATGTCAGAAACTACAAGAACCTGAAGTCCTCGTAAGACCGAGAAGAATAAAATATGTTTTATCAAAAAGAGATGGTATGGTGAGGGTAGCTAGAAGAACTTGTCGTCAGTGCTACAAAGCGATAGCTGCAACTATGGGTAGCAAGATTGCTAAAAATAAGTCACAAAAAGTGATCACTTATTGCGAACAATGTCCCGCCAAACCATCACTTTGCTTGCCCTGTTTCAATAAACTTCACTAATAATATGTATTTTTTTTTATATTTCATTATATTTTAATACTTTTAGGTCATATAATTGTTAACCAGTTTATCCACAAATAAACGCAAGACAAATTATACATTTTTTTTTCTGTTTTAGAGCAACCCTAACATCTTCTAAGAAATTCGCTGTAATTTTTTATCTTTTCTAAATATTAAAAAACCAAGCTGTTTTGGTCGTTGAACAGGGCCACGCGGGTCACATCTTTGCCATTTTTATTCAATATTAATGGCTTGTAATCAACGTTTGATGTGAACACCTCGCTCCGGTCACGGGTCTCCTCCGTGGCCCGAACGGTTCAATACAGGGTGGCCCACCGGTGTCCCCTGTGGCCCAAATGACTAACTGCCATTTTTTGCTCGGCGTTTAACGTGTTAAAATCCATGTTATTGCCCTTCCCCTAACTCACATCTGTTACTTATGCCTAACTAAAGGAATATTTCCATATCTGCTTAAAAAAGGCGTAATAACGACTTACTTTCGCGTTATCGCTTCAAAGTGCACGAGTGCCGCGCCGCAGGACTTGTACTTTGCGAGATTCGCCACCGCGCGCCGCGGCGTTTGTCTAATACACTTATTATTATTTACGACGATAGGTGCGATATTGGACGCTTTATTTTAGTGACAGGACACGTAACCTAGTTAGTGATTTGTGTGACATTGGACGCTTAGTTTTTATTGATTTTTTTGTATTTTGTTTGAGTTATTAATTATGCCTTATAATTTATAATTACACAGCTTCAGATTACACTGACATGATTTTAATTTATGGAAAGTGTCAAGGAAATGCCACTTTGGCTATAGGTATGGACATAATTATCGACAGAGATGTGGGAACACTCGTGTTCGACCAACGGGTGTTCTATTGTCCAAGCTGTCCAGAGTGAAAATAAACCCTTAATCTCGCATATGGATAGTGCTCCTCGTACGAGAGTAATCAATAAGGAACGAATTTAATATACCTTAATAAATCGAACAATTTTGTAATTTAACCTACCTACCTAGTAACGTACTGATAAACAGTGATCCTGATAGTGATTAATAAATAACACACGAATTTCTAATTATTTAAATAATACATCTGTGATTCAGTGTAATTATTACCGTACTGAGCATTAATAATAATGCCGCGAAAACATCAAGTCGCTACTCGCTACCTACCTACTCGCTACGTACGGGCCCCCGCCAATGCTACCTACTGTTGTCACAGGTTAGTAAACTTCGTATAAAAATGGCGTTCTATTTTGTTTCCGTTTATATTACGCTATTTAGATTGTTTGAAAATTTCGATTTTTTATTTTTGATGTTACGGTTTTTGGATAGTATAGAATTATCTCTTTATCGTAACATTTGTTGTTATAATTATGATGTTGTAATAATAAGTGAAACTTGGTTAAATGACTCAGTATTGAGCAGTGAATTGTTTGACAGTCGTTATGTTGTTTACCGGAGGGATAGAAAATCATCTGGCTCTTTTAAGGAGGAGGGTGGTGGGGTGATGATTGCAATATAAAATCTTTGCTTTAAATCTAAATGCGTCAGAGCTTGGGAAAGTAGTTGTGAGGATCTGTGGGTGATTATGGATGTTGCCGGATTACATTGTAAATCTCAAATAACATTTTGTGCAGTTTACTTGCCACCGCCCTTGAAAATACGCTCTTTAGATCTTTTTATCGATGGCTGTAACTCTGCGATAGAGCAGATGGCAGACTCGGAACTCTGTATTGTGGGCGATTTTAGCTTATGGGAAGTCGAATGGGAGAAAATTACAAATCAAAATGATGTCTCTGGGTTAAGCAGTAAAATACAGCTAATGCTAAATTTCTTACACATTAACAGCCTAAATCAGTTAAACTATATTAAAAACTATATGGGCCGAACACTTGATCTGTTCCTTTCAACCATATCCTTGTGTAATGTTATAGAATGTGTCACGCCCATTAGTAATATTCATAAGCCACACCCGCCGTTAGATATCACAGTACCACTAAAAACAGATGCTAGACTTCCATATAACACAATTAACCCTTAATTAGGCGCATGGGGTCATGGCCATTTGCAATTTAAAAAAAAAAGTCTTACAGTGGTTTGAGCGCGCTCGCGCTTTTTCTAGCTTTTTCGCTCCGCGCGGGGTACGCAAATCAGTCGCGGCCAGAACATCAACGCGTACGCACGTATCGCTACTCTCTAGAGCGCTGACCCCATGCGACCAATTACGTAACATTTTTTGGACGAGGTAAGTTTTACTATTTGTGTTTTCTTTTAGTTTATATTAGTATATTGTTAATTATTTTTATTTGTGTATATGTATTTATATACTGCGTAATTGTTTTATGTGCTTTTGAGTTTATTTTGATTCCTTTTTTTCAGTTTTTCATCGATTTGAAATGTCTAACGAAACACAAATAGTGCAATGGCTGGACGAAGTGTCTGATGAAGAGCAAGATGTAGCTGGTTCGGATTCGGAAGACGAAACGGTAAATGATGCTGCTATTGATAGTGCTCATGATTCAGAAAGCGAAATTGAAGAATCCGAAGATATTCAAAACATCTCCGAACCATCAGAAGGTACCTATTTTTTATCTCGACATACACAAAGAAATGGCCCGAAAGTAAAATGGTCTAAAGTACCACCATGTAACGCAGTAAGGACCCGAGCACAAAATATTATTGTTCACTTACCGGGAGTCAAAGAGTATGCAAGGAATACCAAATCTCCCCTTGAATGCTTCCAATTATTCTTTGACAGAGAGGTTATTCAACTTTTGGTCACAAATACCAATTTGTATATAGATAAAATAAAGGCAAGGTTTGGAAGAGATCGTGATGCACTCCCATCAGATGATACGGAAATGAATGCATTTTTGGGCTTACTCATTATGGCTGGAGTCCTAAGAGCGTCGCACTTGAACTTTATTGATTTATGGGCACAAGATGGATCAGGCGTAGAAATGTTTAGGCTAACAATGTCTTATAAACGTTTTCTATTTTTGTTGAGATGTCTACGGTTTGATAATACGTCAGATCGAGAGGAAAGACTAAAAATTGATAATATGGCAGCGATAAGATGTTTGTGCCAAAATATAAACAGCAAGTTTTTAGCTGCTTATTGCCCCGGCGAGAATGTAACTATCGATGAACAGTTGATTGGTTTTCGTGGTCGGTTCAAAGGGAAGGTTTACATGCCTAACAAACCTAATAAATATGGAATAAAAGTTCAAGCCATGGTGGACTCGAAAACATATTACTTGTGTAATTTTGAAGTTTATTCTGGAAAACAACCAGATGGAGAATATCAGATATCTAATTCTCCAGATGATATTGTAAAACGTCTAGTTGAACCAATAAAGCGCAGCGGTCGAAACATAACAACTGACAATTGGTATACAAGTACAAAATTAGCTAAGGAGTTGCTAACGCCTGAATACAAATTGACTCTTGTTGGCACTTTGAATAAAAGGAAGCCTGATATTCCAACTGAATTTTTGCCAAACAAAAATAGACCACCACATAGTTCAGTTTTCGGATTTCATAATCAAATGACTATAGTTTCATATGTTCCTAAGCCAAAGAAAGCTGTTGTTTTACTTTCCACCATGCACTATGGATAACGCCATTGACGAAACAACAGGCAGCGCTCAGAAACCAGAAATAATTACTTATTACAATAGTACCAAAGGTGGTGTAGATTGTAATGACCAACTTTGCAGTAATTATAATGTTGGAAGAAGAACAAAAAGATGGCCTCTGGCTGTTTTTTTTCATCTTGTAAACGTATCCGGCATCAATGCGTTTGTAATACACAAAGCAAATACTGATAAGGGTATCACGCATATAAGGCGAATATTTTTGAAGCAGTTAGCCGCTGCACTTGTGACAGATCACCAAAAACGTCGCATACAACTTCGTGCTGTACCAACGACAACAAAGAAACGGCTCCGTGAAGTTCATGATGTGGACGAGACGGTCCAACAATCGACAGCTAAGCGCGGGCGCTGTTCATCATGTCCTAGAAAGAACGACAAAAAACTGACAAGTAAATGTTTCAAGTGTCATAAATTTATTTGTCAGCAACACTTGAGGGTCTACTGCGTCGGATGCAGAACAGAAGAATCGGCTGATGAGACTGATTAGTTTTGTTTTTTTTATTTGATCTCAGCTATGCCAAAAAACTATAGTTTTAAGAGAAGTTACATTTTTGATTTTTTTTTATTCGGTATAATGTTCCTTTTATATTTTTGTCTCTTAAAGTTAATAATATTAAAGAACTTTATTAATTAATATAAAATAAATTTTATTTTATTTCGTTTTGACACTAATTTCCCAATATTTGTTTGGGGTCACTCAAGACCCCATGCGCCTAATTGTGTGATTTTTTTGATGCGCCTAACTAAGGGTTAATATTAGACCAAATTTCTTCAAGGGAGATTACGAATCATTACGCAATTACTTGGCCGAACTCAATTGGATTGCACTATTCGGAGTCTGCAGCGATGTAAATGAAATGCTCGAGGTGTTCTATCATCACATCAACATTGCTATAGAAAAATTTGTTCCACATAACAAAACCGAAGAACAACAAATTTCCTCCGTGGTTCAATCAGAAATTAATTAGATTATTGAATGCAAAACATAAGCTTAGAAAGCGATTTAAAAAATATAAGAATCCGATGGATGGTGCAGAAATGAAATACATAGACAAAAATTGTGATAGATTGATTATCAACAGCTTGCTACAATTTATATACCGAACGTCTTGAAAGTGAGCTTAGGAGAGATCCTAAGCTTTTTTGGTCTTATGTTAAGGCTAGACGGGGTGGGCAAGCGCATACCCTAAAAAAATGACAAACGGTTCAATAAATTCATCTGATGATAGCCAAATATGTGAGATGTTCGCAGAACACTTTTCATCTGTATACAGCACCTGTGATGATGAGCTTTCTGATACCGCGTACATGTCCGAAAATTTACGTGTCCTGGACCAGAACAGTTTGTGCCTCAGCTGTCCTCTTATAGAACAGAGATGTGTTCAAAAGAAACTAAAATATATAAATACCGGAAAGGGTGCAGGCCCTGGTGGAGTGCATCCAGTATTTATAGCTAATTGTTTTTCCGAGCTGGCTCAACCTCTGACGCTGATTTACAATAAATCCCTTAAAACAGGTGTATTTCCTCTAAAATGGAAAATGGCTAAAGTTGTACCGGTTTTTAAATCAGATGATAGTGCAGCTATTCGTAACTACAGGCCTATATCGATACTGTCAGCTTTTGCTAAGATCTTTAAAGCGCTCCTCAGTCCGTATTTCCAGAAGCATTTACGATTGTATTTAAGTGACAACCAACACAGATTTGTTTCGCGCCGATCCACAAATACCAATTTAGTTCCGTTCACTGAACTACTAATACACGCCATTGATCGGGGTCATCAAGCTGACGTGATCTACACCGACTTTTCCAAGGCATTCGACAAAGTATCGCATAAAGTCTTTATAAATAAATTACGAGCTTATGGCATATCAAGATCCTTGCTAGGTTGGATATCATCTTATTTGATGTTCAGAGTTTTTTCTGTTGTAGTTAATAGGTATCAGTCAGGCTTGCAAACGGTTTCTTCCGGTGTTCCCCATGGTTCACATCTAGGCCCCATCTTGTTTAACTTTTTCATTAATAATTTTCCAGAATGTTTCAAATTTTTTGAAGTTTTTATGTGTGCTAACGATCTCAAGTTTGTGAAAATAGTTGAATCAGATCGGGATGCCAGGAATCTACAAAGTGATCTTAATAGATTAATTTTGTAGTGAAAAAACAACGGAATGTTGCTTAATGCACAAAAATGCTACAACGTAAAATTTACGAGAAAAATCGCAAGCCCTAAGCCATGCCTATGTCCATCGATTCTCATAAAATATCTGAAGTAGAAAATGTGAAAGATCTCGGGGTTACATTCGATAAAAAAATGACATTCGTACCACAAGAATGTCACTGTGTTAGTTATGTCTAACCCAGAAGCCAGCCCGTTTGGCCGTAGCCAATTACTAAGGCGGAGCCCACCATCGACGCCATCGGAACCTCCTAGAGATCCTAGCCCGCCTCCAGTCAGGGAAAATGAATTACCAAGTGAAGTATTTTCTACGCCGGAGATACAGAAGTGGATGAGCTCAATTGACTCAATCTTGAATGAAGTCTGCATTATTGTTTCGGAGGGGAAAATTAACTCTGAACAGAGGCTTCGAATTACCAATCTTTGCCGAAAGGTTTCTAGCGGGACGTCTCAAATGGCCATTTTATACCAAGCTCTGAAGCAGTAAACTATCCAGGCCCATAACTCAAATCAGCATTTACAAGAACAGCTGAATATTTCAAACTCTCTGCACCAGCTCAAAGATGTCCTCGAAAATAAAATTCAAACCGAGGCAAAATCATATGCCAATATGGTTAAAAAACGATCGGATACTTTTGTTTGTCCAGAAAATTTGAATTCTGTCGTAATTTATCCCAATGACAAGACCAAAACGAGTGACGAAACAAAGTCTCTGGTCCAAAAGATTATCTCGCCAAAAGAACTTAAGCTGCACGTTTGTGGATTGAAGAAGGTTAGAAATGGGGGTGTCATAATTAATACTGAAACTAAAGGGGACATTGAAAAACTTAAGAACTCAGCAAAATTAGATTCATCTGGTCTTAAAATTGAAGAACCATCAAAAAGTCGACCCAGGATTGCTGTTATTGGTGTACCAGTAGCCCTTATGGTGGCACTTCACATGGCTATTTGTATTTGTGTATTTGGAATATTTGGCAAACATATACCATGTATGGACATTTGACAAACATTTGACATTTGACTAAGTATTGGGCATATTGTCTATTTGACAAATATGGCCAATATCAAATACGCGTTTCCGTGCGCCTGTCGGTTTTTTGAGGGACTTCAAAGGGGCCAAATAGGCAAATACGCCAATAAACCGTCCACACAATGGCCATATTCAGAAGCGCGCGCGCCGCGGACGTACGGACGTGCAGATACCTACTGTGTTTGTGTGCAGCTTGTGTGTGATACTTGTGTGAAGCAACTACCGAACTTACTATGAATTGGGACAATAACACTGTTCTGAAATTTCTTTAACTATACCAAGTTATTATATTAACTATCGTGAGACATACTAAATTAACTAAAATTCGCAGGTTACTCACGTGTAAATGTTGAGAAAAGCTCTACTAGTTTCGAACCACTAGAGTAGGCTGCGCGACGTCGCCGCGTCCGCGCACGCTGCTCATGAGGAAGAACCCCTCTGTGGTTCGAAACTAGTAGAGCTTTTCTCAACATTTACACGTGAGTAACCCGCGAATTTTAGTTAATATACCAAGTTAATTCATGCATATGGGACCCTCAAAATGAGTCCCATAAAAATAGACAACGAGTCAATGACGCCTGGAACAACATAAAAGAAAATTTAGGGGTCCCATGCACGGTGCCAGTATTGAAGAAAAAGAAAGAGTCATTAATGTCTGCTTATAGAAGCTACAAGACAAAAATAAAGAAATCCGAAAGATCGGGATCAGGTGCCAACGACATCTATCAACCGACATGGTTCGCGTTTGCAATTTTTAATTCTCAAGAAAATCCGAAATTCTTGTCCTTGGAGTTTATGTAAAAATCTAAGAAAGAAATGGCTGTTACTAATATTTCTATACAATCCTCATAACTATACCTAACACTTTCACATGAGATTTTCGAGCTGTATAAATAAATAAATAAAACTGCATAGCCAAAATGTTCCTAATATCATTCCCTCACCATGTCTCAAGTACCAATTTTATTTACTTTTATTTACCAAAAAAGCACAAAAATCATTCGAATCATATACAAGTAGGCTGTATTGTATAAACATATTATATATTTATTGGAAAAACCGAAATAAGCGTTATACAGCAAAAAACGAATAAAATAATTAAATGTTTATTAATGTCTCACATAAATAAATCATTCCCTCACACTATTACTGGCAGTTGAATTATGAACGCATTTCAAATAAAATACGAACGCTACCATTAGTTTTTGAAAGTTGGCACTAATGTCAATTTATCAAAATGGCGATTTTTTTGTGATTTTGTGCGGATGTGCGCTTCAAAAAGATTTTATTAATATAAGGCTAAATTAAATTTTTGACCGTCATTCCATCACATTCTAAAAAACCAAAAGGTAAGCACTTTAAGTGATTATAAGTTGCACAGATAAGATGGCTTTTGGGAGTTATTTTCTTAAGCAGAAAAATCATTTCCAAAGTAAGGTTATGTCACGAGTCATTTACGTTTATTCTTTATTTCGTCATTCCCTCACCATCATTCCCTCATTAAAGTTTATGGTGAGGGAATGATGATATATGAGGGAATGATTTTTGGGTGGGCTAACTGGCTCTTTTTATTGTTATCTTTTAACACATTCAGTGCCCCCGACGCGTATGTGCGTGCGAGGAAACGCACATACGCGTCGGGGGCACTGAATGTGTTAAATAACTCTTGAATTTATTGCTGCAATATTGTTGTAGGCTAAAAAATGTCAAGAAAAAAGAAGATAAGCAAAGAAGAAGCTAAATTGAAAAAGCAAGAATATGACCGAAAACGCAGGGAAAAAATGAAAGCTAATCCTGTAACACTTGAAGTACTTCGCCAAAAAGAAAGAATTAAATACCTTAAAAAAAAAGAAAAAGGACATGTTAAACCTATATCCGCAATGAGTTCCCGAGAAAGAAGACATAAAAGGAAAAACTGGAATAAAAATAGTCAAACATATAGAAACAAAATGATGAAAGTGCGAAAGAATTTAGCAAGACTGTAGATGAGACACCGCCTCCTAGCCCAGAACCTATGCAAAATAATGATCAATTAAGAAATTTGGCAGTTAATCGGAGAAGGCAGCAACTCAGAAGACGTAGAGGAATACTTTATGCAAAAATATCCAGATTGCAGGAAAAATTGAAACAAGAAATAAGAAGAAAAGAGAGATTCCGTAAGAGATGTCAAAGACAGAACAAAAATAATCAGACTTCACCAGAAGCTAAAGTATCCGCTCTCTTGAAGAACGTCCGCGTTCCTGAAATTGTTAAGAAGAAGCTTCTTCTATCAGAAGTTATTACTAAACAGCTAAAAGATGGGTACAGTAATTTAAAGAAACATAGTGAAAAGAAAAAGTACTATGAAATAGTAAAACCAGATCTTTTGAAGAAGCATAAACTACTCAGCTTATCAAAACAGTTATTCAAACAGCATTATAAAAAGAGGGTTTCTAGAAAAGTCAGTGATAAATTGATAAAGGTCAAAAAGGATGTTCAAGATTTTTTGGAAAAGGACGAAAATTCCCGAATTTGCCCAGGAAAGAAAAATTTTATAAGGTCAGTGGGACAGGTGAAACAAAAACGTTTACTTTACGATAGCCTGAAAAATTTGCATTCCTGACTTCAGTTGAGTATAAAATAAGCTTGACAAATTTCTGCAGGTTTCGGCCTTTTTGGGTGACTTGGGCAAACATAAAAGGCCGTAACACATGCAAATGTGTAATCCACGCAAATGTTCAACGAATGATTAGGAAGTTACATGAAAATAGAGTATTGCCTTGCTGTAATCTTACTAATTTCTTGACCATGAGAACATGCAATGTCTATTCAACTAAATCTCTGTTACGAGAATGTGAAGGTTGTGCAAACAAAATGCTAGAGTATAATCTTTCACAGCCAAACAGAATAGTGACTTATCAACAGCAGATGTATGAAACTACATCCTTCGAAAAAAATTGAAAGATGAAGACTTGTAGAAAACCTATTTTAAAAGAGATCAAGCTTTCACTGAGATCATTGGTACTTCAATTAGAAAAAACTTTGCCTTCATTCTTTAAACACGTTGCTACAATAACACACCAGTATCAGACCATATCAGAACTTAAAAAGACTTTAGCTGACAATGAAGTCCTTATTCACATATATTTCAGTGAAAATTATTGTTCCAAATACAACGAAGAGATTCAGGCAGTACATTTCGGAGGTGCAAGACAACAAGTTACACTACATACAGGAGTATTATATTTACGTGAAAATGGCACTGTAAAACCCTACACGTTCTGAGAATAATAGACACGATGCAACGGCAGTATGGGCACACTTATTACCAGTTTTTGAGGTGGCTTAAAAATCACAATCCAAACATTCACAGAATACACATGCTAAGTGATAGTCCTGTCAACCAATACAAGAACAAGTTCATGTTTCATCTAGTATATCATCATATAAATGATTTGTTTCCGGATGCGACATTTTTTGCGTGGAATTGTTCAGAACCTGGCCATGGCAAAGGTGCCCCTGATGACGTAGGTGGCACATTAAAAAGAACAGCTGATAAGGCAGTGGCTGAAGGCAAGGACATCGTAAATTTGAAATCTCTCAAAGAAATTTTGTTGGCTAGATGTTCTTCAATAAAACTATTCGAAGTTACCACTGCTCATATCGCGAAGATAGAAGACTTAGTCTTAGAACAGTCAACAATCATTGCTGTATTTCGTGGAACCCAAAAAAATCGTCAATTTGTCTTCAGTAATGATGTCTTGGAATTTAGAAGTCTTTCATGCGCAGAAAAGTGTAAACATTTTCACGTGGGATATTACAAATCTTCAAAAAGTTGCATCGAAAAACCATCACAGCCAACCACACCTTTGAATTAAAATCACGAAACAAATCTTATGATGATGGACATTTGTCAAATGATGTTATTTGTACGCACAGTAATATCACTTACAATATTGGTGATAACGTACTTATCAAATGTGACGAAAATGTTTACCCAGGGGAAATAATATCAGTTTCTGAGGAAGGCGCTTTAGTAAAGTGTATGAAAAGAGGAACTAAATCTTGGAAGTGGCCTAAAATCAAAGATGAACAGTTATATGCCTGGCATGACATTCTGAGGAAGATTGAGCCTCTAAAATTAATCAGTAGGGGTTGTTATTTTATAAGACTTAAATTAGTCTAAAAGATCTGATTAAATTTAATTGTAATTTTAAGACTGCATCGTTTAAGATTACAAATTTTAAAAGTAGGTTACCTACTAAATTAATTTAATTTTTGTTTTGTTGAGTTAATACTAAACGTTCATTTTATGTATGAGACTAAAGTTTAAAATAAGAAGTTTTAAAAAATGCTGTTAGAAGAATCTTTAAGTTAGCAAAGGTTTTGTTATTAAATTAAGTGCTATAACAAATAAAAATAAGTTTAAATTAGAGTTATGCCAAAGTGCTAAATTATTGCATAATTTTGTGATTCGCTGAAATTACTCATTGATCTTACTTATTGTTTAAGAACAAAATTTCATTCAATAATTAAAGATTATACTTAAAAAAAACATTTTATTTGAAAAGCTTCTTGACTTGTCTGTAATAATAATAATCATTCTCTCACCTTGATTGTCATTCCCTCACTTTGATTTTTTTTAATGTCCTCATAACTTTTATAAAACTCGATAATGTTTGGGACCGCTACATAATTAAATTCAAGTAACATTAGTACTATCAAATTCACATACAAGAAATATCAAATAATTTAAATATTTTTTGGAATTTCGCCATTTCGTGAAAATTACCCATTTATGGATAGTTTTCTAGGATCAATTTATGAATGCAACAAAACTAGAAGTACTGAGGTTTGTACTAAAACAATTTATATAATAGTTTGTAACATTTATTTATTTAATTACAAAAGAATTTTATATGTAACAAATCACCGAAAAAAGGAATGAGCAAACTCATTTCTTATGTCTACTGGATTTCTCGGGGATCTTCTAGGAATAATAGCAATATTACGCAGAGCTGGATTGGAGGGTATATCGGCCCTCCAAGAACTATTAAATTGTCTCCATCAAATATGTCAAATGTCCCAGGTGAATTATATCTGTGTGAGGAATGTCTACTTTTCCATAAAAAGGTGTGCAAAACTATACATGCCATAACAACTGTTATTATACCACAGGGCTCGATATTAGGTCCTTTCCTGTTTTTAGTGTACATAAATGATTTACCTTATTTATTTCAACGTGAACCGGGAATGGTATTATTTGCTGATGACACATCGTTGATTTTTAAAATAAATAGACGGACAGATAATTATGACGACGTAAATAATGCTATTACGAAGGTTCATGATTGGTTTACAGTTAATAATTTAGTCCTAAATGACAAAAAGACAAAGTGTATATTAAGTTTGCCAAATGTTAAAAGTAACGAATTTGACATTTTATTAAACGGTAATAAATTGGAATTTGTAAAACAAACTACTTTTCTGGGTATAACCATAGATGACAAACTACAATGGGGGCCCCATATCACATCTCTAGCAGGACGGTTGAGCTCTGCAGCATTTGCTGTCTGGAAGATCCGACAGCTAACAGATGTGGACACTGCAAGACTGGTGTACTTCAGCTACTTTCATAGCATTATGTCGTATGGCATCATCTTGTTGTGGGGACAGGCTGCTGACATTGAGTCTATCTTTGTCTTGCAAAAGCGTGCCATCAGAGCTATTTACAACCTAAAGCGTCGTGAAACCTACACCAAAATAAATAACGTTCCAGTGGATTTTGCTTGAACGGGACTTCTTCATTTTAGTGAAATTGCATTATATTGTATAACTATAACTTGATAAATTTGTAAATGTGAGTGCCCTGTAACCTATTATAATTGGTTAGACTAGCAGAATGTCGGTCCTTATAACAGCTTGGAGTTGTCATGCTCACTTAAAGGTCACACTGGCGGTGGCATGGGCGCTGGATCGCTTAATTCCCTATAATATGGTTGAGTTGGGCGATGCTGGTGTACGTGTCATGCTCGTGAACGAGCGCCGTCAGTTGGGACTGGTCAGCTCCGGACTGTCTATTGTCCTTAAGGTTACTTAATTTTTATATTTGAATAAATATTAGTGTTACACTGTTCTCACATAATTGAACCAACTGTTTGTAAAAGGAATCTGTATGTGAAACTGATTTAAAAAGAGTAACCATGGAGTTTCTTGCTCGTTCTTCTCCATCGGAATCTACACTTTGGAACGAGCAAATAGCTTCACTAAAAGGACTGACCCACAGACTGACACTATTTTTTTTTTTTAATTTTGTTTGACATTCAAAAGTGCCTGTAAAGGTCTAATTGGAATAAATGATTATTGACTTTTTTTTTGCTCATTGTATAAATTTGACGTGGAATAGCGCGGATGTATTTTTCATGTATTTTTTTAATAGGTGGGTAAACTAGAAAAAAAAAATATTTTTTATTTTTTTATTATTATCTTACAGGACCGTCTGGTGTTAAATTTATATCCCGGAAATACATTTATAAAATAGCGGAAAGTTCACAGGAACCAAATTTTGATAAAAAGTTGAGTCACATGGAAGAAACTGTGATCAGCAAGTTCTGTACAGATGAAGATCAACGCAAATATTGGAAACAAAAATTATCATTAATAAAGCATCAGTTTAAATCCAGATGGCATGCCGCGCATAAAAAGATGGATATGAAAGAAACAATAACGATTACCTTGATGGAATGACTTCGTTACCATTGCCATTGACAGGTATGTGTTGCTGTGGTTTTATGGATATTACCTATTTTTATCCTTTTTTGTTTATAAAATGATACTCATGATTAGGTTGATGTGCTAAATTATGCGACTCAAATGAAATTGAGAGCTACAGGTACATGTAGACTCATCGAACTGTTACGGTTGCCCAATGCACCCTTAAATGATTAATTTACAAAAATCCCCTTATGATCAGCAGTGAACCCCCCTTCATCGCAAAAAGGGCCTCATCACCAGTTTTGCCATTGAGTGATGCTAGATCTCTCTAGCCTCAGTCTCCTTCTAGATCCCGTCGCGAGCACATCACTTAAGCGTGCTAGTTCTATATCCAATATACATATATCTTTAATTCTAGTTCAGTGTAACAATTAATTAAGTGTTTAATATAGGATATTAAGTAAGTGAAAATTCCGCCCCTAAGACGACCCACTGACTATTGTTTTTTTTTTAAACTTTCCGGGAGGTTTCAAAGTCAAAGTCAAAAGTCAAAAATCATTTATTTCAATTAGACCACAGTAGGCACTTTTGAACGTCAAGCAAGCAAAAAAGAAAAAAGTATATAACATGAGCTTTAAAATTAAGCATGTCAGTCTGTCCGTCTGTCCTCTAGTGAAGCTATTTGCTCGTTCCAAAGTGTAGATTCCTATGGAGAAGAACGAGCAAGAAACTCCATGGTTACTCTTTTTCAATCAGTTTTACAATACATTTCTTTGTTACATCATTTAGTTGGTTCTGATATGTGAGAACAATGTAACACTAATGTTCAGGCAAAAGGTACGAAAAAGAAGTGAACCTCAAGGACAACATATTTAGACAGCCTGGAGATGACCAGTCCCAATAGGCGGCGCCCGTTCACGAACATGACACGTACACCAGCACCGCCCAACTCAACCATATTATAGGGAATTGGGCGATCCAGTGGCCGTGCCACCGCCAATGAGACCTCTAAGTGAGCATGACAGCTCCCAGCCGACACAAGTACCTATATTCTACAAGTCTTACTTAATTATAATAGGTTACAGGGTACTCACATTTACAAAAACTTAGAAGTTCATCAACAATTAACAACATAGTGTACAATTTAATAATTAAAATCAAAAATTCCTCTAAACATCCTGTGGAGTAGGACCAGCTAGCCTCCAAGCATTTTTATCTTGTATATAATCATTTAGTTTGTAGTATGCTAGTTTACATAAATGTTTCTTTATACATAATTTAACTCATATCATCCTAGTGTTCCATTTTTGGAACGGATACTTTTTTTTTTTTTAGTAATTTTTGAACGCATTTTTAAATAAATGTTTATTATGTTGGTATTACTAACATTTCTAGCTGTCAGTTTAATAAATGTCATTTCACTTCGCGCGGTTTTTCCAACCTATAAAAAATATTTTATTTGGAAGTTTTTAGTGAAAATTATGGCGAACAGAAAAACGTAAGTAATTATGATGTTTTATATTATACTATTGACAATTTAGGGTTTATACACATGTAATAATATGGTTATATCATATCATTATATGTTTTTAGAAAAAACATTACTAATTTGTGGGTAAGTGTAAGTTTTATGTACTGTTCCATTATTGGAGCAGTAGGAACATACGCACATGTAATTTTTATACATTAGGATTTTTATTTCATCAGTACTGACATGTAATTATGATATTATTTTATCGTAGATTGAATGTGAATCAAATAATCTCGCACTTAGAAGAAGATGATGACGTGTTCGCGGCTGATATTTTCATCACACCTCCTGATAACTGGCAAAATAGCGACGAAGACAGTGGTGACGAAGAGTTTGCAAGTATAAATAATTTGTCAAGACATCAGTTACTTGCAGAAGCTGAACTCCGGGTCACCAGATCGTCTCAACCTGAGTCTAGGATAGTGAATGAGCTCGTTGGGGATGAAGAAACAGTGCACTCAATACCTTCCACATCGTCAGTGTCGCAGCCTCCACAGCCCATCTCCTCGTTGACGGTAACACAGCCACCGCCAAAAAGAAGACGTGTTGAAGTCACAAGAAAGTGGAGGTTTGTAGATATTCCAGAAAAGTCTGAGAAGGAGTACTGTGAACCGGATTTCCTGGAAAACCTTGAAAACCCTGTTCAGTTTTTTGAACTATTTTTTGATGAAGAAGTGTTCGAATTACTGCGCTCAGAAACAGAAAAAAATGCGATTCAGAAAGGTAAACATGCATTTCGGATTACTACGACGGATATCAAACATTTTATTGCCATTTTATTATTGTCGGGATATAACAGTGTATCGAGATACAGAATGTATTGGGAACAAAGAGTTGATTGCAGTTTTCCAACAGTGGCAGCTCTTATGTCGAGAAATCGATTTGAAGATTTGTTGCGTTATTTCCATGTTGCCGACAATAATAATCTTGACCCCAGTGATAAGTTCGCTAAAGTGCGCCCTCTATGGAAACTGCTCAATGCAAGATGGGTAAAGTATTATCCTGGAGATAAAAATTTGAGCATTGACGAATCTATGATTCCCTATTATGGGAAGCATGGCACCAAGCAGCATATCCATGGAAAGCCAATCAGATTTGGATACAAAAGTTGGTCAATTTGTACGCGACTTGGCTACTTGATTTATGGTGAGCTTTATCAGGGAGCCAGTACCGGAAATACCCATCCTGAGTTAGGTGTTGGTGCCTCAGTTGTTCTGGATCTAATATCAAAGCTGCCGCAAGGTAGCTACAGTTTTTATTTCGATAATTTTTTTACGTCATTACCGCTGCTAGAAGAGCTTCAAAAAATGGGTCACGATGGAACAGGGACTATACGAGCTAACAGAACTGAGAAAGCACCTCTCAAAGATCCGAAAGAAATGAAAAAAACAAGTAGAGGATCTCATCATCAATGTACTGATATACTATCTAATATCACTCTTGTTAGATATAACGACAATAACATTGTCACAGTGGCCTCGACTCAATGTGGTTCAGAACCCATAAGCAAAGTCAAACGATACTGTGATAAACAGAAGAAGGATGTTGACCAACCTCGTTGCTTCGTAAACTATAATAAATTTATGGGCGGCGTGGACCGACTTGATCAAAATGTGGGTTGTTATCGAATCGCGATTCGGCTGAAAAGATGGTACTGGCAGTTACTTATGTTTCCACTGAATGTGTCTGTCAATAACGCTTTTCAGCTGTACAAAATATCTCCAGCTGCAAAGAAAAGTAACGGTGCGCCACATGATCTTTTATCGTTTACGAGGGATATTGTTTGTACATATTTTCTAATGAAAAATTCAGCCCCTAGTACTTTTACCATATCAAATCCTAAATCTTCACTAGCAGTAATAAAACGTGTGCCTGATGCTATTAGATTGGATGGTAAAGGACATCTGATTGACAAACAAAATAAACAAACTCGATGTGGTTTATGCCACAAAAATACTACTATGAAGTGTATCAAATGTAATGTTGCCTTACATAGCAAATGTTCTATTATTTTTCATACTGAATAACATACCTAATTGTATTTTTTTATGTAATAATTATAAGATTTAATAAATATTTAATTTTTCTAAGATTTAATAACTAATAACTGGTAAATACGATAGTTTTATTTCCAAACGGAATCCATAGCAAAAAGTATCTTACATGCATGTATAATCCTAGTGTTCCATTATTGGAACGGTTACAAAACTAAAAATCTAAATGAGATATATTTTTTTTTTATATGTAGGTCTCATTAAACATCTATAAACGTGCCCTGATCCGATTTTTATAAAAATTGGATTTGTTTTACTATGGTTGGGATGATACGAGTTAAATTTGCTTTCATTTAGATTTTGAATTTCAACTGGGATTTTATTATAACATTTAACACAGAAACCCAGAAATGACTTATGCACTTTTGCCAATCTAAATAAAGGCTGACTCAATCTATTCCTATGTCTAGTATGATAATCATGTTTGTCAGATACCTTTACAAATAAGTGTAGGTTTTTCCTAACATACATAATGTTTTCATAAATAAATTGACTCGGTACGGTCAGAATGTTGATCTCCTTAAACTTTTCTCTGAGAGATTCGCGACGACCTAAGTTATATATAGCTCTGACGGCACGCTTTTGCAAGATAAAAATAGACTCAACGTCGGATGCCTGTCCCCACAACAGAATTCCATACGACATGATGCTGTGAAAGTAGCTAAAGTACACTAGTCTTGCCGTGCCTACATCGGTTAGCTGTCGGATCTTCCAGACAGCATAAGCTGCAGAGCTCAATCGTCCTGCTAGAGACCTGATGTGGGGCCCCCATTGCAACTTCTCATCTACAGTGATCCCCAGGAAAGTAGTCTCTTTTACAAATTCTAGTTTCTGATCATTTAATAATATATCATCACATACGTTTCTTTTAACATTTGGTAAAATAAATCTAATGCATTTAGTCTTTTTATCATTTAGTAGTAAGTTGTTTATTGTAAACCAATTTTGAACCTTCATTAAGGCATTATTAACTTCGTCATATTTGTTTGTTCGTCTATTTATTTTAAAAATCAATGAAGTGTCATCAGCGAATAATACCATATGCGGTTCATTTTGGAACAAATGGGGCAGGTCATTCACATAAACTAAAAATAGAAAAGGACCTAATATTGAGCCCTGCGGTACGCCCATAGATACGCTAGCACCCAGTGAGTTAACTTTGTTGACTTGTACTTTAATTTTTCTTTCTTGAAGGTATGATTTCAATAAATCTAGGAATACCCCCCGAATGCCGTAGTGTTCTAGCTTCAGTAACAGCGTCTCGTGCTCAACACAGTCGAATGCCTTTGAAAGGTCGCAAAATATTCCGATGGCATCCTGTGCTTTTTCCCACGAGTTGAAAACTTGTTTTATAAGTGATACTCCTGCGTCCGTAGTGCAACGTCCTTTGGTGAACCCGTATTGATGGTCATGGAAAATAGAATTCGTGTTAAAGTGACGCAGCATTTGAGTAAGCATCAACCTTTCGAACACTTTACTGAGCACTGGCAAAATAGAGACCGGCCTATAGTTATTAGGTTCTGTACTATCGCCTGATTTAAATAATGGAACTACTTTACTATGTTTCATTAAATCCGGGAAAACCCCTTGATCTACACTTTTATTAAAAATGAAAGTTAAGTGCGGCGCAATAGTCTCTATAAACGACCTGCACACTCGAACAGACATTCCCCAAAGATCTTCAGTTGACTTTACTTTGATCTCATTGAACGCCTTTATTACTGCCTGGGGGGTTGTGTATTGAAAGCTAAAGTCAGAAGGACATTCTTTGACGTTACCCCTGAGAAGCTCGACAGAAAGAGCTGATGATGAGTTTCCCTTCTAACATTGGTGGCTGCGGTGGGATTCCAAAAATCTGGAAAATCCGGTAAACGCCTCAGTGAAGAGATATTCAGTGTGCAGATTACGTGTGCAAAACCAAACTCACTATCTCCGTGAAAATAAATTCTACATCTATATCTTACCTGCTTCTAAATCTCTTATAAAATTCATCACTTACCCGATACTTACTCGCGTGTACACAAAATCCTCTACAAAATCCCTCGAGTGCAAAGTGCAGTTCCAGTGTTCCTGAAAATCATTTAAATATTTCCACCGTTCCCGCAGTCAGGTGATCATGTTCCTGCTTCATCTCATCATCATAGCTGTTATCCTGTAAGTGAAATCAATATCTAACTCGATTCCCAGTGCAGTGCAGTGCTCCAAAAGTATACACAAAATACAATCCAGTGAACAAGTTACAGTGAAACTTAGCGATAATACCTGTAGACTAAACATCCGAAGCACTTCTAAGTAACAGCCTTATCGCTTTAATAGTAGCCTTATAAGCTCGTAACAAACATTTTAGAGATTTTTAAACATTTTAGAGTTTCCTATACGCTGCCCAGCCAAGCTGTATCCTCCTACGAGCCTCCCTCTCGAAGTTGTTTCTACCGAACTGGATAGTTTGCCCGAGGTAGACGTACTCTTGAACAACCTCGAGAGGAGATCCATTGATGGTGATCGGCTCCGGGAGAACATGTTCATTGAACATGACCTTCGTTTTTTGTAGGTTCATCCGGAGTCCGATGCGAGCAGAGGAATCAGCCAGGCTGTTCAGCATATATTGTAAGTCCTGCACGGTTTCAGCCACGATTACAATGTCATCTGCAAATCTCAAGTGTGAGAGATACTTGCCGTTAATATTTAGGCCCCGGCCTTTCCAGCGCAGCGTCTTGAACATATCCTCCAAAGCATTAGTAAACAGTTTGGGGGAAATAACGTCCCCCTGTCTTACGCCCCGATGCAGGTTGTGTGGAGCTGTCATCCCTGAAATAATTGCCGTTTTAAGGGCTGCTATAAAAGAATAGCAAGTCGGGTTTCGAGTTGTAGGGCTGTGCTGTCTTATTATTCCACCTCTTATTACTCCGCCCAAATATCGCGCAATGATTTTAATGTAGTTATATAGCCTTCAATACACCGCACATTGTTGGCTTTGAGCCCTTTGGAGTTTTTGAAAACTACGGTTTCGAATTTAGCCCGGTATTCAACCCAAGCGTCCACATGGTCTGTCTTCATGGATACATTTTCCCGGCGCCCCTTTTTGACATCAGCTGGGCATGACGGACCATTGGTTTTATCAAAAAGTCGGTCGAGGTCATGTATTATTGTGCCAGTCTGCATCATCTCTTCCAATTTTATTGGGTCATGTTCTGACTGTGCCATCAGCTTTACAACTGCAGCTACTGTGGTACTCAAAATTTGAGTGGCATATTTACTTTCAGTTTTGCTCTATATTTTGGCTGCACATGCATTTGAGTTATTTTGCTAAGGTATAGGAGATTTCTATTTTTTTCCTCGGCTTGTATCAAATGATTCCATTTAGCCTTTATTCCACACATAGACATTTCCCCGTAGTTGTGGAAATTATTTCTTATAGACTTAAAGAGATGGGGTACATCAAATATTATATAAACTTTTTTGTTTGATAAATTAAAATAGTTATTATTTAAATTAAATTGTAAAGACCACGACTATATATACGAATAATTTCAAGGCTCCTATATTTGTAGGGCCCTGATCACAAATTGTGGTTAAAATATTAAAACCGGTACTTTCAATAACCGTAATAATTTCTTTTATTAAGACTGCCAGTTTTTGGGACGAAACTGTTCCCTTGACAAAATAAAAAGCCACAGGTTGCTTAAACTTTGCTCTTATACCCTGCAACATAAATACTAATGCATGATCAGCCAGTTGAGACCCGCGTCCTGCTTCTAAGCCGAAGTCCTCAAAGCCTTCAACTTTGTCAGTGCTGACATCTAAGAAAAGACGCCGTTTCAAGGCAATTTCGTCAAATACCAACCCACAGAATTTGTCTTTCATATCTTTCTTGACAGAAAGCTTTTTTAAATGTTCAATTACTGCTGTGTTAATACCAGTAGACACTGGAATTTTTTTTAAAACATTATATACCGTAAAACCTTACAAGATTGCCCAACTACATCTGATTTTGCCCAGCAAGGTACTTTTCACAAATATTTAAAAAACTAGCAACATTTTTGGTTACGCTTAATATTTGATCGTCGGGAGAAATTTGAATATATCTCTGGCAACACTACGTAACTGATTTTTCCTAATGATACTTTAGTCGGCTGTCAAACTGTGTTGAAGTTGGTGGTGTATTTTGCGGGCCAAAATTCGTGTGAAAAACTTTTCTTGTACTCGGATTTGTAATTACGGCAGGTAAGTAAGTTTTTTACCACTATTCGTTTATAATAAATAAACATAAATGTTCGAGAATCTAACGCGAAATCTCGCTGGAATTCGAAAATATCATGATGGGCAATGTCAAATTAGGTTTTCAAAAGGAGTCGTTACGACTTTGCCCACCAAAATATTACCTTTAGGGTTGTCGCTTGCAATGATTTTGATCTGAGATAAGTAGGTACCTAGGTAATAGTACTTTATTTAGATTTATTTCGAAACTACCTAAGTATTTGTTTACTATGAGAGTAAACAGACTATTTTAAAAATAATCTAAATACTCGTATATAATAAACGTGTTTTTTTTAATTGTTTATTTTACTACAATATGTCCTCTTAATAGGACATTCAGCAGTAGGTTGGTTGGTTCTATGCTGGCGCGCTCGGTATGTAATTATAGTTAATATGTAATTTTGCTGAGATCATGTTTTTTTTTTATTCCAGTATGAATAAGCCTAAAAACACAAGAAAAAATAGAAGAATATTAGGTTCGCGGGCATACAGAGATTATTCTCAAGAAATTTAGGAGTTAGCGGTAGACAATGTGAAAAATAACTGGATGTCAAGTCGAGAGGCAGAGAAGAGATTCCTCGACGAACGATATTAAACAAAGTAAAAAAAAAAACATTCGAAACCAGCTGGAGGACAAAAGAAATTTACTGACGAAGAGGAAGAAAAATTGGTTAACGTGTTGTTAGCTTCAGCAGATTACGGCAGCCCCATGACGAAAATAGATTTAAAAATGTTAGTATTTAAATATGTAGAAAAAAATTGACGAACTGATTTATTTGGTGGCAAATTACCAAGTGAAACGTGGGTCGAAGGATTTTTAAGCAGACATCATTCAAAATTAACCATCAGAATGACTCAAAATATAAAAAAGATACGAGCTGAAAAAGGATTAAAAGAAATGGAGCAGTTTTATAATACAAATCTTAGTGAAACGCTAAATGATGTACCACCGGCAAACATACTCAACTACGATGAGACTAACTTATCCGACAATCCAGGCACTTCAAAATGTGTTTTCCGAAGACGCGTCAAACATCCTGAGAGGATTTTAAATAGCACAAAAAGTTGCATCTCCATCATGTTTACTGCAAGCGCAGCTGAGTCATGTCTACCAACATACGTGGTTTATAAATCCACAAATTTATATTCCGAGTGGCTTGAAGGAGGTCCAGTTGGAACTAGATACAGTTGTTCCAAATCCGGATGGTTTGATACGGCTACCTTCGAGGACTATTTTAAAACTATAACAGTCGAGTGGGCGAGACAAATTTCCGGGCCAAAAGTAGTTATCGGGGATAATCTATCTTCGCACATAAATATAGAAGTTGTAGAGTTGTGTCAAAATTACAATATAAGGTTGGTATTTTTACCACCGAATTCCACTCACCTAACACAACCGCTGGACGTAGCGTAGCTTTGGCCCATTAAAAAGAGAATGGAAAAAAATCCTGTTAGATTATAAAATAAAGAATCCAGGACAAACCACCTTAAATAAAAAACACTTCCCAAAACTTTTGACTCAGTTACTAGAAAATATGAAACATAGGGAAAGCAATAATATAATAAGTGGTTTCAGAGCCACAGGAATATGGCCTGTAAACCCAAAAAAATGATTTTAAGAGAATCCCTGAGTATTTTGACGATAGGGAATATGGGATTGATGCGACTTTATTGGATTATCTCAAAGAATCAAGAGCTGCTAAACCAATGCAAGTGAAAAGAAGTAAAAAATTGCGTACTGAACCTGGAAAGTCAGTGTGTGTTGATGATATCTTGACACCAAATAGTCAACCAACAGCACGAAAAAGACCATTTGCAAGAAAAAATACTAAAAAAGAAACAATAAATATTCACAAAGAAAGAGAGACAGAAGATATAATATCGTCTGGGGTACAGAATATGATACATTTTTAAATGTAATTGCAGGTGAAGGGATAAAGAGAGAGGAAATGATTGAATACGATATGCCATCCTCATCTGAAAATAATGATTGGATAAATAGTATGGAAGAAACAGCAAAGATTAACCAAGAAAGAGAGACAGAAGAGATTGTGGCATCGTGGGATACAGAAAATGAGACATATTTAGATGAAAGAAAGAAAGAAAGAAAACTGTTTTTATTCGGACCGAGACATGAAGGCCAAGAACAAACAAAAAAATACAACAATAAAAAAAAACAAAACAATAAAAGTTTGAAGTAACAGGACAACAAAATAAAATAAAAATAAAATTAATCAAAACAATAACGTGAAAACAGCCTAACAAAATACAATAATACAACCCTGGGTTGGCGGACATGCCCAATCCGAATGGGTCGCCAACTCAGCAAAAGCTGGGCACGGAGCACCCAACACTGATTTTCAGTTGGCACCCCTGCAGTGACGCACGGACGAATGCAACACATACTATCTACTAGTTACTAGTAATTAGAGCATCTTAATTTGCATTATGACAAAATATCTTAGTTTTAAGACTTGCGGGTTCTAGTGATCAGTCCAGGGGAAAATAAAAGAAAAGAGATAGATAAGAATATTATAATACTAAAATATAATTAAATAGTGATATGTTAAATATAAATTATTTTTTAAGATTACATTTTACATGTTCAATAGTATATTTTTTTTGGATTTGGACTTAAGCAAAAAAAATGAGCCAAGTTTCTGTTTAATATCACACGATGGCAGCACATTTCAGATGACCCTAAAAACAAATGCAATTGCAACCATATTAATATAATTAGTTAAATTAGCAGCAAAATATTTATTTTAAATCACATGATTTTCTTAAAACACGTAATATTTTTGCAAATACATATGGTTAAACAATAGTTGGCAAGATAATACAATACAGCCACAGACCTACATAAAATACTAAGTCTATTAAGCGTGCCGAATATATAAAAAAGAATAAATAAACGATAAATTAAATTAAGAAGAACAAAAATTAAATTAGGAATAACAAAAACTAAATTATACAAATCAAATCAAATTAAAAATCATAAAATTAATTAGTGTAAACGAGAATAACGGGATCAAATTTAAAATTAATCATTACCACTAAAATCACCTTTAAAATAAATTTTACTTATTATTATCAATATTAACTTTTAATGTTTTTGTATATGTAATTCTTATAGGACAATACAAAATAAAATCGTATTCTGTTTACATGGCAATACTAGGAAAAACCAAAATAACTTTTTTAAACTTCGTTTCTTAACTTTATGCCGCCATTTTTGTTTTCGCACTGTTGTTGGAGTTCATGTTACTTACCGTGTTTCCATCAGGGACCATTTTGGTTACCCATTGAAAGGGTTTTTGATAGGGTTTTGACAAAGTGTTGTTTTAAAACCAATTTCATATTGGTTACACTTTTTTACGAAAACCATTATCAATAGATAACCTCTTTAAAACCCCTTCGATTTGATAACTGTATATTCAAAAACCCATTCTTAATGGGTTACACTTTTTTGTCGTCAGCCGTTTTGAACGGGTTACCCCTTCAACGACTGTAACAGAGTTACCCATTGGGACTACAAATATTGTAATTTTATATCTAGTGCCTTTACTTTAAAGTTCTAAACTACAATACGGCCCTTGTATCGTGGCAAGTCTGAACCACAAAATAAATAGGTACAGAAATCAATCTACATACAAAGCGCGTTCGAGTCTCGCGGGTGTCTATGTGTGCGTGTTCACAGACGCACTGTCTCACGTCAAGTCGCAACACGCAGTCTAGAACCTAGCGATTTCACTGACCAAACAGGCATTCGATTATGGTTATTATTGCAGTGATTTTAAAGTTAAATGTATTTTTTATTCTGGAGTTGTCGGGATTGTTTCATGTATAATCTTGTCTTTTTTTACGGAATCATAAAGGTTTTCGATCGTTTCACTCTCACTCATCATTTAGACGCCGAAGGGAAAGGAGCTACGTCAAACTGTTAGATTAAAAAAATGCCACAACCGAAGCGAGATGCCGTACATAGATATTATGAATACGATGCACCTACTCAGAGCAGCAAATGCAATTTGTGTGGAAATCGTATAAAGGTAAGGTGAAGACAATAATTATTATTATGAAGTGATTTTCTCAATGTACTTATCTAACACTAGCAGTAACCAGTTTGGGTTGCAGCAGGCCTTTGTCACTCGATGTACTTGCGCGATAAATGCCTACCGCTCGCTGGGCCGCCGCGGCCCCGAAGCGGCTCAGGGCGCACAACAGTCACACGCGCCGCGCGCAACACAATATTTATTATTTTTATTTCGTGGCCTGTTGTGCTGTTGGTTTTGGTTAGGTTTTTTAAGCTACCTAACAAACTGATGGATTATTTTGAGTTGTGTTGGTTTATATGCGACTGTTGTAAAAAAATATGGGTATTTACCTAGAAACATTTTATATGTATGAACTTATGTAGTAGGTAATTCTAATAAATTAATACTTATCTACTTTATGATTTTAAAAACAGAGATCATTAGGTACTTATTTTACTTTAGATACCTACTTAGTTATATGAACTGTATTGTGATTTTTAGCTCAAAACACATCTCGAGTGTAAGTAGATATAGTTCTGGCCCCCCTAGCCAAGTCACAACAAGTCGCAACGATAATCGTAAACGCTTGCTACTCCCCAATAGATTTTCAACTTTGTACCTAGCCTAGAGTCTAAAGTTGAAAATCTATTTAAGTCTAACCGATTCCGTTCCCGAATGGTAAAGCGGGACCCTATTACACTCAGCTGTCTATCCGTCTGTCTGTCACCAGGCTGTAGGTATCTCATGAACCTTTATAGTCATAAAGTTAAAGTTTCTACAAATGATGTATTTTAGTTGCTGCTATACCTATCAAAAATTATAAAAGCAGAAAGGAATAAATATTTAAGGAGGTTTCCATACAACAGACATCGTGTTTTTGTGGTTTTTATTTTTTATAAATAATGTTACTTACGGAATTCTTCGTGCGCGATTTCCGATCCAATTCGTACTATGCCGGTTTTTATACAAGCTGTTGATTAGCATCCGTGCCATATTCAAGGAGGTAATTATGCTAATGATTCTCGACCCAAATCAATAAAAAAATGGTACGTAATTTTTTTTCTTTAATTTTTTTTATTTGATCTTGGCGCGTATGTTACTGGCGTTAAAACCGTGCTGCACCCTCACACAAACGCAAACACAAAGCATACGCAAAGATCACTAATAAATTTTATTCATAAAATTGGATTACTTTGGAAATACCACGACATTACAATGACAAAAAAAGCAGTGCATATTAGTTATTTCCCATCTACTGTAATTCCAATCGATTATTTACGTATTTTATGTCCTCCTCCTGAACTATGGCACAAATACAAATCAACACCTTGTATTTCTCACAACCTCATTAACTTTGTCATCTATCCAAGTTTTATTTGTTCTACCGCATACATTTCCTCCGCACAAGACCACATAGGTATGGGCATTTCTCTGTAAACTCGTATTTGGCTGTCCCGACCGACTCTTTCAATAAGTACTTTAATTATTTACTAATAAATCATTCCTAAAGAAACTCTAATCCCGAAACTTTAAGGGCTGATTGTTTTAAGCACCATAACTATTTTAATTTTTTTTCTACACATGTTAGAAGCTCTAAAAACACAGTCCCCTGGCTGTCCCCACCATTGATTTGTTGACTAGATATGGGATTTACGAGAAAGGTATTATAGCTACATACATTTGTCAGTAATTATCATAAAGCAAACATATTAAAATATATTATTTTCATAAAACTAGATCTCATTACGCATTTTATTATTTAGTAAACACCTGCAAACTTTGTCCCTAAAATTTTTATACAGTCCCCTGCCAAAGATTTAAATCCATAGAAAAAAAAACTGTAAGATTAAAAAACATTGTTCTAAGTGAAACGAAACGCAATTGATGTGAAGTTAGCTACGATGCCGAAAGCGGTGACGAGACGCCATCTTGTTTAGTTTCAGAGTGACATTTGTGTGGTGAACACGTGTTTGTTCCGGTACCCCGCACAGTCCTCCGGTAAGTGATAATATCATGTTAATTACTTTAATTATTTAAATCATATAGTTTATTTTTTATATTTATGTCTAAATTGATCGGTAGGTTCTTAAACAAACTAATCTGCATCAGTTTTTAAGATATTGTGATATTTATTCGAAATACACAGTCCCCTGGCAACAGTCCTCTGGCAGGGGACTGTCTTGTATAACAGGGGACTGTGTTTTTGACGTATTGGTATTGTGTTTATGTATTGTTTGTGTAAATTTATACGATAATCTGGTTTATCAATAGGTATCATCAATGTATCATTATATTTCTTTATGAAGTTGTATTATTTTACACAGGCCGAGCGAAAACACAATAATATGGCTCCGAGAAAGAAAAAGTTATCCCGAGAGGAATTACTACAGAAGAAGAGAGAAGCAGAACGACTACGTTATGAAAAAAGAAAAAATGACCCACAAAAGAGAGAAGAAATGAGAGAAAAGGAAAAATTAAAGTACCAAAAGAAGAAAGAAAAAGGTTCACGAAAGTTGGTAAAGGATATGACACCTCGTGAGCACAGAGCTGCCCTAAAGAAGTGGAAAGAACATTGTACCGTGTACCGAACCAAAAGATTAAGACTGAAAAGTGTCACTAATACTTTTATACGAGACAATACGCCAATATCAGATCTAGAAGCATCTCCTCCGCCTACAAGACCCACCACTCCAATTCCAGAGCAGTTTTCTTCAGCTCCAAGCCCAGCAGCTTCCAGTGCTAGTCAACAACAAAGAAAGAAAGAAGCCACGACTCGACGAAAGAAGTTTAACAGGAAAAGAAATGAAAAAATTGCACGTTTAGAGAAAAAGCTTGAGAAGTACAAGAAAAGGTTAGCTAGATTTAAAAGTAAAATGCAGAAGAACGTTGAAGATACACCTAAAACAAAGATATTAAAAATGTTAGAAGAGCCTGATCAAAGAAAAGAAGTAGTAAAGAAAGCGTTGTTTGGCGACGTCATTAGTAATCAGTTGAAAGAAAATTATTCTACATTGAAACATACGAAGGAGAGACAAATTTTCAAAAAAGTTGTTACTGGTAGTCTTGTTCGAAAGTATAGGCAATGGATACCTAAAGAAATTAAATCGTTGTCTAGACCCGGAAAAAAATCCAACCTCAATGGCTTAGATGTACCTGTATTGAAACGATGTAAAATACCTGAAAGTTATAAAAGAGCTGTTCACAATTTCTTTGAAGATGATAGTAATAGCCGTATGGGAGCCGGTAAAAAAGAATTTATTACTAGGAAGACTGTAAAGAAACAGAAGAGGTATCTTCTTGACACAGTTATGAATCTTTACAAAAAGTTTATTACAGGCAACTTTAAAATTAGTTACCAAACTTTTTGTCGACTCCGTCCATTTTGGGTTGTTAAACCAAATGCTCAAAACCGCGATACATGTCTTTGCATAGTTCACAGCAACATAGACATGAAGCTCAGCGCACTTCATACTGCAAATATATTGGGTTACAACAACCACCAGAAGTTACTGGAAGAGCTATGTTGCGACCGGTATAATGTGAATTGTTTGGCGAGATCCTGTCATACTTGCCTTAATAAGAACCCGAAATATAAAGAATTTGATAACAGAAATGTCATAAAATATAAAATGTGGATTTCGGAAAGGCAACAAATACAAGATTTTAAGACTAAAAAGCCCCGACTCGTGACTAAATGTTTGAAAAAAACATTTGAAGTACATCCAAGACAGCTCATAACGCAATTACAGAAAGATTTAGACAAGTTTTTTGAACACCAGTGAAATATTGTTCACCAATATAAAGCCATAAAGGATTTGAAATCAAACCTACACTGCGACGAAGTCCTGATACACGCCGATTTCAGTGAAAATTATTGCACTAAGTACTCTGAAGAAATTCAGGCCTTTCATTTCGGTGGATCTCGTGCACAGCTGAGCCTGCATACCGTTGTAGTTTATCTACAAAATTCAATCCTTTCTTTTTGCACAGTCTCCGAGAACATAACCCATTCACCTGCTGCCATTTGGACACATCTACGACCAGTTTTCAGGGCTCTTCCATGTAACATTAAACGAGTGCACTTTTTGAGCGATGGCCCTGTAACGCAGTATCGCAATAAAACTATGTTTTTTATAATGGCAACTAAACTCTCTGAAGAAATTCCTGATATTGAAAACTTTACATGGAACTACACTGAAAGTGGCCATGGAAAAGGTGCACCGGATGGAATCGGAGCAACATGTAAAAGGACAGCAGATTTTGTAGTTAGTTGTGGAGGTGACATCAACAATATTGATCAGTTTGTTACAGTTATCCAGGAGCGATGTCTTGGCATCACATGTATCGCGATTGACGGTAAAGACATTCAGGCAATGGTCGATACAGTTGAAGAGGAAGCAGCCGATCAGAAAGGGTTTAAAGGTACTCTAAATGTACATCAGGTCGCAGGTGTTTATTCCAGCTCCATCCCTGGCCTTCCCACTAAATGTAAAACACTTACAATGAAAACTCTCAGCTGCTTTTGCAACCGCGGATCTTGTGAACATTATAAGATAGGCAGTATCAACTTTGCTTTAAAGCCTAAATTGACAGTAGAAGAAGTATTTACAGAGTCCGAAGCCGAAGATCTTGAGCCTGCTAAGTCTGAATTGACACCTACACAAACGAAATCCCTTCAAAGATTGGATGATGCTATACCAGGAACGAGTGGCATTCAGAATTCATTTTACAATACAGGAGATTATGTTCTTGTGAAATATACAGCTAAAAATGTGGAATATCGTTATGCTGCTGTAATTAATGGGATTGACGATGAAGAAAATGACTTACGTGTTACTTTCCTCAAGATTTGTGACCAAAAAGCGCAGCTCTTTAGAATAGATGATAATGACATTTCAGACGTGTCATTTGAACGAGTTGTCCTAAAGTTGGATAATCCTGACTTGATTTTAAAAGGAAAAAGAATATTTTATAAATTTCCTACTGAAGTAAAAGTTTTTGAGCGCTAACTTTTTAACGTGTTAAATTAACTGTGATTTATTTGTGCCTTATTTGAATTAATATTTTTAAGGTTTTTGGAGATTTCAGTTTAATTTAATTTGAGAGAAAAGACTTTCTTTATAACCTATGTTAATGATGTAAAGATAGTAGGTGTTTCAATTTAACTGCATAAATTTAATTAATGACTGATATTATAATACTAACTTACTGTTGATCTCAAAAAGTTCAAAATATTTCTAGCACATAAGTTTAATTTTTGATACGAATACTTACATTTTTATATTACAAATTAATATAATAAGTATTTAAATGCATAGCATTGAGCAATCCATATTATAATAAATAATATTATATTGATCTCTTAGCAAGTACAAAATGTTTCTAGCACTTAAGGTTGATTTGTGATATGAATGTTTAAAAAACGTTACGTTTTCTGTTATTTTTCATAAAGTAACTTAGTTGATTATCGTTGCGAAAACATGTCATTTAAATAATAAATGATTGATTAATGTAAAATGACTTTTCTTTCAAACACATCAGTCCCCTGTCTCACTTAACAGTACCCTGTTACGTTCAAAACAGTCCCCTGACGCCCGAAACAGTCCCCTGTCATGGTTTTTTAGAAAATCGCTAATAACTCGAAAAATACGTATAAGTTCAGTGGGCCACCTTATTTTATTAAAACAACAGTTAAGTTTCTTCGAAATAGGAGACTTTTTATTGGCAAATATTTAAAAAAATCGCCAGGACAACATTTATATGGAGCCTGTACGAGCTTACAGAGAATATATAGTGAAAATGCCTTTTATCATACTGCTTTTAACATATTTTTTTTGTTTTAGGGAAAACATACCACCAATTTGAAAAACCACATGTCTTTATAACATCCGGAAGAATATTTACTGCTTACTAATATAAATAAAGAAAATGTAAATCAACCAAGTACGTCTAAAGATTCTTCTAACTCGGAAAAAGTAAAAAAGTTGTGTGTCAGATTAGTTACAACTCATGGACGACCATTTGCATTGCTACAAGATGATGCATTTCAAGAAATCGTTAATATTGCAGTCCCATCCAATTCTAGTCTCGTGGGATGCCCAGGTGAATGAAGTCAGTCGGAAGGTTCATTTTTCTATTCATTCGCTGAGGCGCCTCCAGACCCTGCTGCCTGTGAAAACAAAGATTTACCTTGTCCAAGCGCTGATCATGCCTCTGATGGACTATGCAGATGCTTGCTATCTGGATGCCACTGAGGAGCTATTAAATAAACTTGAGCGATTGCAAAATCTATGTATCCGCTTTGTATTCGGTCTTAAGAAGTATGATCATGTCTCCGAATTCCGCAATAGGCTCAAGTGGCTCCCTATCCGTCTTCGCAGGAACACTCGCATTTTATGTCTCCTCTACAATTCCCTCTACAATCCAACTTATCCCGCTTACCTCCGTGACCGTTTCTCCTTGGTGCGTCCTCCTGAAGTCCTAACTCGTTCTCATCTCAAGTCCAACCTTAAAATCGTGCCTCATAATACCGACTTCTTCTCCTATTCTTTCACCGTTTATGCTGTGAGACTGTGGAATTCTCTCCCGCCTAACATTCGTGACGCTAAATCGCTCGCTCTGTTCAAAAAACTAGTTAAAGACCATTACCTTTCTTCATGAGTACTTACAGTTACGTTTATTTATATGTGTATCTTATTTATTGTTATTATTATATATTAAGTATTTATATGATATATATATACATATATTACCTATTTGTTATAGTTAGTTCTTTTTTTTCACTTTTGTTACACACTGTGTCTTATATTTTAATTACATTTCCTGTCTCAGGTCTACTGGAAGAAATTCCAACAGGAATAAGTAGCACCTTTGTACTCTTATTTTTTTATGTATTTTACTCTGTGTTGTTTGTGTGTACATAAATTATTAAATAAATAAATAAAATAAATATAAAATTGGATTCGGCATCTTACGTTGACAGGATTTTTTTGGGTATCAACATGCAGTATGTGAAAAACGGTCAGATTATAATAAGAAGTCTAGCTGTATTAGAAGTGTTGGAGAGACAAACCGCAGAGTATTTAAAGGAAAAGCTTTTGGAAGTTTTAAATGAATTCATGATTTCACATGCACAAATTTACTCAATAACCACAGACAATGGAAGTAATTTTAAAAAAATGACTAAGTTGTTCATTGAATATTGCTGCACAAATGCACAAATAGAAAACTCTGAATTTGATACTGAGTCCAGCGGTGAGTACGAGGAAAATTATTATGATGATGATGATGACGATGACGATGAAGAGAACAGGTATGAAATCAATGAAAACACAGACCTAAACAGTTTTATCGACATTGAGCACAATGACTCATTCAAGCCGCGTGTAATGTTTTGCGCTGCGCATACTTTACAGCTAGCTATTAAAGACGCGTTTCATAATAATTTAGATGCAAAAATTGCTATACAAACTGCACGAAGAGCAGTTAAAATTTTACGTAGACCAAATTCAAAAAATGTTTTAAGGGCCTCCAATTTAAATAAACCAGTAATTGACTGTCCAACGAGGTGGACGTCTACCTATCAAATGTTAGCCCGGTTATATTTATTAAGGGATGTTCAAGACTCGGATCTCACGAGTATTTTCTCTGATAGTTTCTGGATTGAAATCCAAAATTTAATTGCTTGCCTTAAACCTGTTTATGAGGCGACGATAGCATTACAACGAGAACAGCTCACGATTGGTGACTTTTTCACGGAATGGCTTAACTGCAAAATAAAGCTGGAAGCTATTAGAACCTCATTTGCAGAGGACTTAGTTAAAGCCATGAAAGTTAGAGAAACTGTTTTATTAATAACGAAAACGTAATTAATAACGAGACAGGCAGAAATAAATTGCATAACACGGAATTTAATTTAAATACGAATAATGGACGAGTTAATGCTAATCAAGAAGTTGCCCAAGAATTCGATTTTTTTTTTCAAGAATATCCCCATTAAAACTACGAAAGACTTAGAATCATCTCCGGCACTTTCTATTAGTCTTCTTAAAAGAAATGTTAAAGAATGCCGTTCTGGCTTCCGATTTCAGTACACGGACCCGCAATCAGTAATAAAGGCGTTTAAAGACATAAAAGTTAAGTCTACAGAGGATCTATGGGGAATGTCTGTTGTGGTGTGTAGGTCTTTTATAGAAGCTATAGCGCCTTACTTAGCTGTAATTTTTAATAAAAGTGTAGATCAGGGTGTTTTTCCAAATTTGATGAAACTTAGCAAGGTAGTTCCGTTGTTTAAATCTGGCGATGACAATGATCCCAATAATTATAGGCCGGTATCAATTTTACCAGTGCTTAGTAAGGTGTGTGAAAAGCTAATGCTTTCTCAGATGCTACGACACTTTAACATAAATTCCATCTTTCATGACCAACAATATGGGTTTACCAAGGGTCGATGCACAACTGACGCCGGTGTAGCTCTACTTAAGCATGTTTTTGACTCATGGGAAAAGTCAAACGACGCTATTGGGATTTTTTGTGACCTGTCTAAAGCTTTTGATTGCGTTGAACACACGACACTGTTGCTGAAGTTGGAACACTATGGCATTCGAGGGGTATCTCTCAATTTATTAAAATCATACCTGCAGGATAGGCAGTTCAAAGTACAAGTAAATAAAGTGAACTCCCAGGGTACTAGCATATCTATGGGCGTACCACAGGGCTCGATATTAGGTCCTTTCCTGTTTTTAGTGTACATAAATGATTTACCTCATTTATTTCAACGTGAACCGGGAATGGTATTATTTGCTGATGACACATCGTTGATTTTTAAAATAAATAGACGGACAGATAATTATGACGTATGTCGTCATAATTATCTGTCCGTAGATGACAAACTACAATGGGGGCTCCATATCACATCTCTGGCAGGACGGTTGAGCTCTGCAGCATTTGCTGTCTGGAAGATCCGACAGCTAACAGATGTGGACACTGCAAGACTGGTGTACTTCAGCTACTTTCATAGCATTATGTCGTATGGCATCTTGTTGTGGGGACAGGCTGCTGACATTGAGTCTATCTTTGTCTTGCAAAAGCGTGCCATCAGAGCTATTTACAATCTAAAGCGTCGTGAGTCTCTTAGAGAAAAGTTTAGAGAGATCAATATTATGACCGTGCCATGTCAGTTTATTTATGAAAACATTATGTATGTTAGGAAAAACTTAAAAATATTCGATAAGGTGTCAGATAGACATAATTATCAAACTAGACATAGAGATAGATTATGTCAGCCATTATTTAGATTGGCAAAGGTACATAAGTCGTTCATGGGATTCTGTGTTAAATGTTATAACAAAATCCCAGGCGAAATACAACAATTAAATGAAAGAAATTTTAAATTATGTGTAAAGAAAACTTTATGTAGAAAAGCATACTACACACTGAATGATTACATTGTAGATAAAGATGCTTGGAGACATGCTGTTCCTGCTCCACAGGATAGCAAACGTACACCAAAATAAATAACGTTCCAATGGATTTTGCTTGAACGGGACTTCTTCATTTTAGTGAAATTGCATTATATTGTATAACTATAACTTGATAAATTTGTAAATGTGAGTGCCCTGTAACCTATTATAATTGGTTAGACTAGCAGAATGTCGGTCCTTATAACAGCTTGGAGTTGTCATGCTCACTGAAAGGTCAAACTGGCGGTGGCATGGGCACTGGATCGCTTAATTCCCTATAATATGGTTGAGTTGGGCGATGCTGGTGTACGTGTCATGCTCGTGAACGAGCGCCGTCAGTTGGGACTGGTCAGCTCCGGACTGTCTATTGTCCTTAAGGTTACTTAATTTTTATATTTGAATAAATATTAGTGTTACACTGTTCTCACATAATTGAACCAACTGTTTGTAAAAGGAATCTGTATGTGAAACTGATTTAAAAAGAGTAACCATGGAGTTTCTTGCTCGTTCTTCTCCATCGGAATCTACACTTTGGAACGAGCAAATAGCTTCACTAAGAGGACTGACCGACAGACTGACACTATTTTTTATTTTAAATTTTGTTTGACGTTCAAAAGTGCCTGTAAAGGTCTAATTGGAATAAATGATTTTTGACTTTTGACTTTGACTTTATTAAATAATGATTTAGTGTTAGAAAATTTATATTTAGATGGTCGCCTCAACGTAATTTTGTCTGATCAAGAATGTGAAAAGGCAAAAACATTAATAACGCAGACTTTCCAGCAGTTGCAATCTCTCACATTATCTGATTCTCCAACCGAAACTTCAGAATTACCAGATTACTCTAGCACCAGGCAGCATGGTCAAACAACATCAGCATTAGAAAATTATTTAAAAGAAACTGAGGCAACTCGTGGGCTAGCTGGGAGGTCGTCACTGAATACATTTGATGGAATGTTAAGTAAATTGCGATTTGAACCCAGGCTACCCTTGAATACCAATATATTAACCCACTGGGTGAGCAAAGGAGCATCAATTGATCCCTCTCTAATGAAAGTAGTTAATGTAGTGTTTGCAGCTCCTGCAACGCAGGTATCAGTGGAGCGGTTATTTTCATCAGTAAAATTTATATTAAACCCTCTAAGAAGTAACATGAGTGGAAGTTTGTTAAAGGATATAATGTTGATCCGTTCAAATCCAGATTTATTCGAATGAGAAAAAAACATGTGAAATGTGAAAAATAATTTAATACCTACTAGTTTTTGATTATCGGGGGACCGCTAAATAATAATTTTCCTTTGTCTCTCTGGTTTCAAAAGAAATAATAATGTATAAGTATTATATTTTGCGGTCTCCCATTGTTCAATAAATACATACCTATCATTTTTTCTTTTTGAAAGCTATTTAAGCCGATTGTATTTCTTTCGAGCCATAATTTTGATAATTGTTGATTTAGAATTTTTGTGTAATTATTCTTGCAGTAACGGTGCCTGCTATTTGCTCCTCTTACTTTGTCATTTTGAATAATAATCTCGTTATTTAATAAATAAAAATCTTGTAAAAACGTAGTACTTATTTATTATTTAAGAATACCTTTATTTCTCATTATTACTGCTTTTTTGTCTTGATTCTTGTTCTTGAACACTTTGCATGACTATATGAACTATTTCATGCATACACTGGTTACATCGTCCTTCTTCTAACTTGCTTAGATATTTTGCAATTAGTAGAGAAAAAGAGTAACACTCATGAATATCATCTTCCTTGCTATTGTCACATTTATCCGTATTTATAGCCTTATCTTCCATTTCTTTAGTGTCATTTTCAAAAGACAAATCGGGAGTCGACGCATTATCATCTAATATCGGGCGCAATGTCGGCATTGACACGCATGAAGCATCGATTGTCTTTAATTCCTTAAAATACATTGATTCGCTTTCGTCTGAGCTTCTGTCGCTGTCTGAAATATATATATGCTCTAAAAAAAAAAAGAATTATTATTATAAATCGTAAACCGCAATTTACCTTGTAAAGTCACAACCAACTACAAGAACTTTTATATTATCTATACCTACTAATATTATAAAGAGGACTTTGTTTGTTTGTTTGGTTATAATGGATAAACTCAAAAACTACTGGACCTATTTTAAATATTCTTTCACCATTAGAAAGCTATATTATCTGCGAGTAGCATATGCTATATTTTATCCCGGTGCGGGCAGTAGTTCTCACGGGACGCGGATGAAACCGCGGGAAAACGGCTAGTGTTTTATATAAATGTAGACGATTCCCAAAACTTTAAATTTGTTAAAGCAATGGTTAAAAAGTAATAAAAAGTTTGTGTAGGTATATAAGATCTTTAAAAGTACCTACCTAACCGTTGAAGAGACCTGAAAAACAAGTAAATACCTAATTCCTTTTATAATAACTAAATTTCAGGTAACCTACCATGGTGTCTTAAAGCGTGAGTAGTTCCGGTCAGGGAACAACTTGTATAGCTCTGTTTCTTTCCTACAACCTAACTATATGCCCTAACTCCCGCGAAATTCAAATTTTCTTACGTTTTTTGCAATTAGAATTTTAAATATAAAAATGATCAAACCATTCTCTCCATCAACACTCATCTCACATAGAAAAGGTTACATACAATAGAGAGACCAACCTTTAGAAGGGATTTTAACCTTGAAGACGTGTAAGTTATAGGATATTATAATTTTACGAACATGCAACTTATTTATTAAGTAGGTAGTTACCTAAATATGAACAGACCTTGTCGAGATCATTAACCATAATAACCTTTCAAAGTTAGGTGCCGATTCACCCCTGCGTACTCTATTCACTCCGTTTACTGTACTTAATTAAAATACACTTACCTTTGTTCATCTTCAATATTCAGATGTTATTTAAAACTTAAAAAACCGAGAAAGCTTAAAGTACTGTCATATGAAACCGAGTAAGAAACACTAATGAAAAATTGTAAATGATTCCAAACTTTCAAGGTCAAACTCTTTTCCCCTTCTCCAACGTAATTTAAAATAATTATTTAAAATCCTTTAAAAACCCTGACAAACCCTTTCAAAGGGTTATCTACTTCAATTGGATATCATACATGAGTCGGTAACATCTTGTACAAGTTAACTTATTGAAAGGGTTACCCTAACGTTAGGGTTTTGAAAAGGCTATCACTACCAAGAGATAACACTTTTATTGACTGTAGCCATATAACCTGTAACACTTTCGAAAGAATTAACTTATATTCGGGGTTGTACGGTCCCTGGTTTCCATATTAATTTTCTGCAACTTGGCTTTGAGAATCTGGACATTGTGAAACCCGTATTAATTGATTGACTTGTACTTGTGTTTTGGACTTTGATTGCTGTTTTTACGTTTGACTTGGCCACGATAACGGACTTTTGACCCATCCTTCTCGATTCGGATTTCGAACAACAATGTCCCATAAAACTTTTATGAAGTGCTATTTTGGATGTCCATCTAATGATAAAGGTAAGGTTTGTTGTCTAATAACGTTTATATTCGTGTACTTATCGTGAATTTTATAATACCAATGATATAATATCACAAACATCACAGAGTACATTTTTTATAAACAAATATGTCTACCTGTGTGTAAGATAGTAATTTGTTCAATTTATTAATATCTACAAATATCTAAATTATGATTAATATTTATGAAATTAACAAAATATATATGTAAAGATGAATGGTAATTCGTATGTTATTTTTGTCGTTGAACCTTCTATAATGTAAAACAGTTAGCATAACATGGTAATTTTCTTATTGTATAATAATATTTGTTGCGGTAAAGCTGGCAACACTGGATACGCGCCGCGAATATCCGCCGCAACAACTTCACTCTTCTCAAAACCAACCGCTCGGTAGACGCACGCATATTTTGTTATATCGCAATTCCATTCAAAATTCAATATTGTAACCGCAACCCTGAATACAACAGCATTATTTAATTGGAGTCAGATTTTCATTATATCCATACTAAACATTGGTGACCCCGACGTGATACATTGGATACCATCAAAACGAGATTTACAAGGAGAAATCGGAGCAATTGGAGGGCCATCCACTACGAGCTTGAAGCCAGCCGGTCAGCCTACAGCCCACGAGCAGCGCCGCAGCCAGTGCTAAGCCAGGAAAGTGCCTCATCCCATCTATACCTACTCCAGATTTCCCATTTCAAACTTAACTTGTCTGGAGAAAGTTGCCAATTTTTCAAATTTATTTCATTTTAAATTAAATTTCAATGTGCCGTTACCGCCAAGCGAGCTTAAAATTTGCTTTTTAGTTGCAATTTACAGCTCATTAAAAGTTGATTCGTCAATATATCATTTCGCCCTTCAATTCTTCATTTAAATTATTCAAGTCTTATTTCTTAAAAATCTAAAATTCGCTTATTTCATTTATTTGTATAGATTTGCAAAAGAAAAGGGTAAAAACATAATTAAATATTTCAATTTGCAAGCGAAAACGCTCAGTCATTCTTCCTACCCGCCATTGCTAATTATTGTAAAGATAGGTGCTCAATACGCTAACTCGTTTTCTGTTTATTCCAGTTCCACTATTAATCGTTGGCTGCTCGATGTATTTGTTTAAGTCGCCTGCGCAGCTGATTCGCTGACCTTGACCTCATTAACGGAGTGTTGGTGCTTTGCCGGGTAGACCGCATAAGTTACGTATTGCTTTCATATTTTTAATTCCTTCTTTACAGTTTTGTTTTTCAAATCAACTTAAAGGTCGAGTAACTTAAGTGTTTGCTTAATAATGTCTCATACTAGTGAACGTGCGAGTAAATTACAAGCAGAAACTACTAAGCTTCCAATACCTTGCGTGTCTGTGTCCAATTTAAACATAAAGGATTTGTGTACAAAACGAAGCTCGATAAAGGGTAGGATTACTAAATACAAAAATTATTTAAACACATTCTTAGAGCCTGGCAAGACCTTTTCATCCACCGATCTGTGTAGTTTAAGCCAAAGATTTCAAAAGTTTGAAGAGTTGTGTACGGTGTTTGAAGATGTTCAATCAGAGATCGAAATGCTCAATTCTTCGAACTTGGATAGTGAACTTGACGTCAGGGATGAAATGGAATTGGATTTTTCTACGTTAATTGCCCAAACTCGTATTTTTTTGGACACAAATCAGCCACACGAAGGTAAAATTAGTTCTGCGCATTCAGTCAATAGTTCTTGTCAACATAATAATGGTAATAGTGTTAGTTTTAAATTACCAGTGATAAAGATAGCCAACTTTGACGGAACTTATTTCAAGTGGCTCGAGTTCCGTGATACATTTATGTCGCTTATACACAATAATAATAGGATTGAGGATATACACAAATTCCATTACCTCAACTCATACTTAGAGGGAGAAGCAGCACTAGTTATTAGCAATTTAGAGGTTAGTTCTGCTAATTACAAGGATGCTTGGCGTCTCCTCTGCGAGAGATACAACAACGAAAATCAACTAATAACATACCATTTAAATTCCATGTTTAATTTTCAAAATGCACCTCGTGAGTCATCTAAGACATTAAGGTTCATAGTCGATCATGTGTCAAAGAACTTACGGGCTCTGAATACGCTGGGAGAACCAACCGAGTCTTGGGATTCCTTGATCATACATTTGGTCTCAGCAAAGCTCGACAACAGCAGTAGCTTCAAGTGGCAAGAACACAAAAATGTTCTCAATAGCAAGCCTTCTCTGAAGGACTTCTTTACATTTTTAAAGAATCGTGCCGATGTTCTTGAATCTGTCCAAGTTAATAAAGCTGAACGCCATAATCATAATAACTCTTCTAAATCTGAAAAATCTCATGCAAAGGCATTTGCTATTTCAGCTGTTCCTGGTGGTTCTGCTGCTACCTGTGCCTTCTGTGGTGGTAGTCATCGCATCTACGACTGCTCCTCATTCCTGGCTAAATCTGTGGAGGATAGACAGAAGGAGGCAGCGCGGTTAAAGCTATGTATAAACTGTTTACGTAAAGGACATTCTCCTCGTCAATGCAGGTTAGGCCCTTGCACTATTTGTAAGAAATATCATAATAGTTTGCTACATAGACAAAATAAGTCTCAAGCCGTTAATGTAGCAAATGTACAATCGTTTATCACTGAGACTGAAGTTGAGTGTCAGCAGGATTCGAGCGTCGGTACCAATAACGTATTAAACAACATGTCACTACTTACAAACGATTGTGTTTTGTTATCCACGGTTTTGGTGGATATTAATAATCCAGTTTCTCAAACACATTGTACTGTTCGTGCACTGCTAGATAGCGGTAGTCAATGTTCGCTTATTACAGAAAGTTTAAAGAACAAATTACAGTTGACTACTCAGCCAACCAGTGTCGATATAGTCGGTGTAGGTAATAAGTCACTCTCTAATGCAGTGCAAAGATGCACTATTCACATTAAGAGCCCCCGCACACTGGCCACTTAGTGGCGGCCACGCTTCAGCCACTAGTGGCCGCCACAACCTGCGGACGCGTTTCTTCATACATTTTATATAGAATCGGCGCACACTGAGCGCTTGAGTGGCCGCGTCCGAGCCACAAGCTGCGAGAGTCGAGCGCGCTCGCTACTTGTGGCTGCGTTTTGTCGTTCGACTCGTGCGCATACACGGCCACAGTTGCCGGCTTCTTCCCACCCCTGCGCGCCGCTCCCCAATCCCGTCTCCCGGGTCTAGTCTTGTTGTAAGCTGCGTACTGAATGCACGTGCATGATGTCCACGGATCCGATTCCTCATTTTGATGTAGACGCTTTTATTTCCGATGTCGAAGAGCGACCCGCTATTTGGGATTTAAAGTCAGATTTGTATAGCGACAGGGGTAAGAAAACTGAAGCTTGGGAGGAATTGTGCCTAAAATTTATTCCAAATTTTAGTGAAAAAAATGTAGCGGAAAAAAACAAAGCAGGTAAGTTTTTGGACAATTTTATTTTACATTATTATTATATATTTATTATATTTTATTATTTTGCCAAGGTACAGCTCCCTCGTTGCTAATAAAATAATCTTTCAATATATCTCTGGTGTTTAATGAACGACGAGATTGCACGTGGGCGTTATCGATATCGTGAAGTCCTGGTACAGTCAATGTATGATGGAAATTAAATCCATCTCTCTGACGAACAAAGTTGTGTAGTATACAACAGGCCTTCAAGATGTCTTCGGCGAAATCTATTGACACATTCAATGGTCGATGTAGTATTCTCCACTTATTCACTAATATCCCAAAGGCACACTCGATATGACGCCTGGCTCGAGAAAGCCTATAGTTGAAAATTCTTTTTTCAATATTCAAGTGTTTTCCTGAATAAGGTCTCAACATGTGTTCTGCAAGACCAAAAGCTTCATCACCAACAAAACAGTAGTTTACAGGACCAGAACTACTAGAAATTGCTTTTGGTGCAGGTAAATTCAGGGATTGGTCTTCCAATTTTTTGAATAATTTCGATTCTTTGTAGATAGTCGAATCTGAAGCTTTCCCATAAGAGCCGACATCAATAAATGTGAACTTATAATTCACGTCACAGATAGCTAGAAGTACGATGGAAAAATAGTGTTTATAATTATAATATAAGGATCCGCTATCTTGAGGCTTAATAATCCTTATATGTTTTCCATCAATTGCACCACAGCAATTTGGAAAGTTAGCATATTCTTCAAACCCCTTAGCTATTTTACTCCACATCTCTTCAGTTGGTTGTGGTACGCAGATATCTTGAAGTGATGCATAGATCAATTTACATGTTTCTTTTACAATCAATCTCGCAGTTGACGCACCACATCGATATACTAATTCAAAATCACCAAATGAACAACCAGTAGCAAGGTACCTGCAACAAAAAGAACAGATTAGAAACCTTTGATTATGTTATTTTTATGTTTCAGCATCCCAGTTGCAGCGAAAATGGAAAAGCCTTCGTGACTGCTTCAAAAGAGAACACTCTAAACAAATGAGCGTTAAAAGTGGATCTGCATCATCGAGTCGCAAGCCGTATATATATTATCAACAACTATCTTTTTTAAAAAACTTGGCTGACACACGACGTGATCCCAGCCCATTACCGAACGAGGTACACGATGCGACTGAGAGAAAAAGGCCAAAAAAGAACAAGACAAATAATGAAGACATTCAAGCAGAAACTGATATACTTGTTAGTATTTCAGAACAATTACAATCTCGTCATTCTAACAAGCATGAAGAAGACGCTGACCATAACTTTGCTTTGTCCTTGGTCCCGCACTTTAAACAAATACCCAATGAATTTAAATTGGATGCTCAAACCGATGTATTGATGGTACTAAAAAAATATAAACAGTATATGCGAACATCACAGAATCAACAACATGGATATTTCACATCATCATTTCAGGAACCACGCTCATACCATACTATGCAACCATCTACTTCGGGTTATCAACCGACTCCGCGTCCATCTGCTTTGGGATATCAATCGGCTTCGCGTCCACCTTCTATGGGATATCAATCAAATTTTGAGCATGACTTTTCCGTTACCTCGCCATCTGCATCTGATAATACTATGAATTCTGTTTTGTCAGATGATATAAATGAACATCTTTTTGACAACTGACTATGTAAAAGTAAATGTGTATTTGTTATAAAAACTGTATATCTGCGATATGTAACTTGATTTAGTTTGCGATTTTTCAATTCTCATTAATAAATAATTTCTATTTCAATTTGGCTTTTTTAATTGTTTGTTTTACGTTCTAGAATCCACGTGAGTCGCAAACTAATAGAAGCAAAATGATACGAATGAATGATACTTACCTTAAAGTTATAGCCAGCCTTTCTGTTGGAGAGATGCTTTTTCTCATGCGTGTATCTTGATGTTTGAGGTCATCGTGCAAAACGCTAAGTAATTCATTGAATGAGTTCACGCTCATTCTAAAATACTTGAAGAACTTATCTGGATAACATTTTAACTCTTCGAACAGCAATTTGTGCTGTCCATTTTTATTGCGTGATGTCAGAATTGGATGTACCCAGTGACGCCGATGAATTGGTCGTCGATGGTTCTGAATTCGGCGCCGTTTTCTACGTTTTAGAATAATAAGCAACAATAGCGAAATCAAGAGTGCGTCCATTCTTGGGCAACACACGTCTACCTCTGTCGAGATACTTGCAGCTAGTGTCTGACGCAAGTGGCAGCCACTGGTGGCTTGATGCGGCCACTAGTGGCTGCCACTGGTGGCGGCGTGTAGTGGTCTAGCCGAACTACTGGTGGTCGCGTTTAGTGGCGGCGACTGGTGGCCGTAATGTGCGAGGGCTCTTATTGTTGGCTGTTGACATGGTGCGGAACAAAAATACAACATCCTATGAAGCTGAAAAACAATTCGGCATACCCCGAAGAACTATAGAAAATAGAGTCAAAAACCTGCATACCGACAAACCTGGTCCGCGTTTCCGTCTATCACCAGAAGAAGAAGAAAAATTTATCAAAATTCTTATAGCAGCAGGTGATTTTGGATGTCCATTGTCACAGTTGGACTTAAAACTGGCTGTTTATGACTACCTTAAAAAAAACAACAAGACTTACATATTTAATGACCAAGTTCCCGGTGATTGGTGGGTAAAACATTTTCTAGAGCGGCACCGAGACCAACTTACACTCAGGTCTACTCAAAATATTACTAAAGCGCGAGCAGAAAGAACGTTGGATGAATTCAAAGCCTATTTTGAAAATCTGGAGATTTCTCTTCAGAATGTGCCACCTAAAAATGTTATGAATTACGACGAAACCAACGTTTCTGATGACCCAGGCTCCACAAAATGTATTTTTCGCCGAGGAGTAAAATACCCCGAAAGAATTATGAATCATTCAAAGGGCTGCATATCTATAATGTTTGCGGGAACTGCTGACGGTGAACTTCTGCCGCCATACGTTGTATACAAATCCGAAAACTTATGGACTGAGTGGTGTAAAGATGGGCCAGAGGGGGCACGCTACAATCGCTCGAAAAGCGGTTGGTTTGACTCCGTTGTATTTTTAGACTGGTTCTCAAATATAGTAATTCCATGGGCTAGACAATTAGAAGGGCCGAAACTAGTAATAGGGGACAACTTATCCAGCCATTTAAATCCTGATGTGATAGAATTGTGTGAGGCTCACCAAATACGTTTCATATTTTTGCCTCCTAGATCTACTCACTTAACGCAGCCCCTTGACGTTGCTTTCTTCGGGCCTCTGAAAAAGGAATGGAGGAAAATCCTTCTTCGATATAAGACGGAAAATCCTAAGCAGGCATCGTTAAACAAAACCCATTTTCCTATTCTACTGAAGCAATTGATAGATGCTGCTAACATAAAAAAACAAAACTTGCTGAGCGGTTTTAAAGCTACTGGCATATACCCGTTTAATCCTTATGAGGTTTATAAAAAACTGCCCGAATATCAAGAAGAAATTAGATATGACTTTGATCAAACACTGCTTGAATATCTCAAAGAAAATAAACATCCTAATCCAATTAAACGAGTCAAAAACACGAAGTTAAATGTTCCATCGGGTAAATCAGTCTGCAGCGCCGATATCTCGTCATGTTTGTCGACTAATAAAAAATCTATCACGAAACCAAAGACCACTATAAAAAGGAAAATGCCTGGCCAAACAGAAGAAAGAACAGAATCGGAAGAAAGAGAAGAAGTACAGAGTTTATCAGAAAACTTGGAGAAGGATGTAAAAAAAAGAAAATCAATTAAAAGAAACAAACGTCGCATTGAGAGTTCTTCAGATTCAGAATCCAGTTGTACAATACCTTCTTACGATTCATCAGAATATGACCCCAGAAATGATGAAGACACAGAAACAGAACATGACATCAATGAAAGCATAATGGTTGATATTGATGTTGAAGATCAGCACATTAATAGAAGCAATGAAGAAACTCCAGGTAGCATAAAAGGAGACGAAGATAAAAAAGTCCAGAACGAAAAAGAAAAGAAAGCTGAAGTTACGGGAGGTTTGGATGGCAATAAATTGAGTTTAGGAAACAAAAATATAGTGACAGTCTTATCGGACATAAGAAATACAGCAGAAAATCGGACATATTTCGATTTACGCAAATATGGTCCTTTTGCACTTGAAGAAATAAAACCCGATCATATTGTGAATGTAAAGTATAGGACAGAAAGTAAAAATACACAAAGCACCGTATTACCTAAAAAAACAAAAAAATCTGAGCATGAGGGGTTGATCGAAACTGGAACAACTAAGAAGAATAAACCACCGACTACTAATTTGACTTCAGACACGAATTGGGGTGCAAGTTGTAGTTCCGAAAAACCCAAGCAAAATACTCCTTCCCCCTCCTACAAAGTCAACGATTTCATACTAGTGAGATATATATTTAAAAAGAAAATTCAGTATTATGTAGGTAAAATAATTGTAAAACTAACAGGTAAATATCAGGTTTCGTTCTTTAAGAAATCTGGAAGAAATGATAATATAAAATTTACTCTACCAAAGAAAGAAGACATTGATATCATAGACGAAGAAATGATTGTGAAAGAAGTTCAGCTGATACCTTTAAGTGAAAAAGAGACAGAATTTGTATTTTTGGAAGATGACGACTTAGTGTATTTTGATTAGGTGCCTTTTTTGAAGAGTTATGAGCGACACGCAGTTTCAGATTATGAAAGAATAATTATAAAATACGTTCAAATAATAGGTGCCATTACAATATTAAGAAACAGTATTAGTTTTGTAGAGGATAATTATTTAATGTACCTACCTAAGTATTTTGCTGATTGATTTTAGAGAGAATTTTAGTTTTGTTTTAGTTTATTTTGTTACATTTATTTTAATATTAACAAGAGACTGAATTACCCACTTTTGTAGATTGTGATTATTTTATATACAGATGCCAATGCACAAGAACTTCTAAATATGTAAAAAAAACAACCTTATTACATCAAAAGAAGTTTGAACGATTGATTAAATTTGACAGATTCGGATAGGTTGACCCATTCTATTTGTTTCATTGTGTTATTGGCGTCTGTGCCTATTTGAGTAGGTATTTTGATTATTGAATTTGGGAAGAGAATTTTAAGATTTGTGTTATTTTTTTTGTTACGAATATTTTTACATAAAAAAGAGACTGAATTAATATTGTAGTATTGTATAATGTGATTATATGAACCTACCTAGGTATTTTGGAGAGAGAATTTTACGATTTATTTTAAGTTTTCCATTTTTTTTGCTTCCCTTTAGTTAAACGAATACCTATAAGTTTTGATTATAAAATTACGATAAGAATTTAATTTTTAACGCAAAGTAATGCATAAATAAAGAGGTATTATTAAAAAAAAAATATGTGTATTATTTTTCGACAACCCTGATGACATGCGGCTATTTCTTGGATAATTTTGAATTTCCGTTAGCAACTTTACCTATGTATTGGTAGTGGTTACTCAAACGAAGATGATTACCTTAAAATAAAATACATTGCTTTTTTATCGCCTGGACCTTTGGCAACTTTACATTGCATACACTTTGGAACCCCCATTCAGTAAAAACTGTATCCTAGGTAAAGTTGCCAAATTTGTGTCAATTTTACCTCGCTTACATTTTCGTTTTTTTTCGCGATTATATGTGAGATTTAGTAGAATTCATTGGTTCAACCAAAAGAGTCACATATTCTTTACAAAATAAATCGATAAAAATTTAAATATCTTGCTCCATATTGTAGTGAATAGTTATAAATGTAAAAAATACGGTAAAGTTGCCACAGTTGACGGTAGGCGTGAAGAAAAGACGGACAGACAGAGTTGCTTTCATATTTATAATATTAGTTTGGATTTGTACTACACTTTATGTGAGAACAATGCAGGGACAAGTTGTTAGAAAAAAAAGGATAAATGATCGGATCTTTAATTAAATTTTAAATCCTTTATCGTTTCGAACATGACCCTCATCTATGCATACTGACAATCCAAAATAGAATATATTAACTCTATGGATGTATAAATTAAGAAATCATTAGTTTTGATAATTTTAGTAATTTAAAACATTAACATTTTTTTTATTGTTTTAACATATATTTATTTTTCTTTTCTAGAACCATTACCAAGCTTCAGTAGTGTGCAAGAGAAAAGCAGATCAATATCTTATTTAAGTAAGTAAAAATTTTTTTATTACGTATTAATTTAATATGACTGATTGGTGCAGTGAACAGACAACTTACACCTGTGGAATGTGTTGTGGGTTCAGTCCCAATGCATCAACTCTTACTGTGATTTATAAATTGTTTCTGGGTGTAATGTGCATTAATGTATTATTTATTTGCATGCAAAGTTTTGTCCTTAAGTTATTAATATTCATTCCAATTTACTATTTTGTACCAAACTACAAATCATTATAGATGCATTGACACAAAGAATTTCAGGCACAGTCGTGGGGCAGACGACCCTTATGGAAAACATCGCCGAGGACACAGCAGCCAGCGTTAATGTACACAATGTCAACCCAACTCAAGCAGCTGACACTTTAGGTTTACCACAAGAGAACATCATTGACCTAGAACTACCCGCTACCGCAGGTGATGTATTTGAGCTTGCCCCACTCACGGCTGCTGCTCTACCTGAAGGAGGGGCCATCATGGCTGGTATAGGTACGGCAGCACAGATGGCAGCTACTCCCACATTGTCCCTATCGGCAGCTACTGCTGGGTCTGGGATAACCAAATCCTTCACTATACCCCCCGGTGCCAGATCATTAATAAATAGTGCACGAAACGCATATACACGGATGCTCCAGAATGAGGCACAGATCAGACTCGAAAACAGTGCCGCCATGGCAGATGCAACAGTGCGGTTATTGCGTAGACCGCACCCTGAGTGGAACTTTCTACCTCCCGAAGTGGTTCGGGCAGCTCAAGGAGACGGAGCTCAACTAGGACAGGCATTACGCCAATACAGTCTGCAGAGTCTTGAAACTGCAGGAGCCGTAACATTACCCGTTGTTGCAGCTTCAACACTAGGGGAAGCCAGCCAAGCATTACCGGCTATAGAGGCAGTTGCGAGTGTGTTGTCCATTTTACCCAAAGTGCGCAGAAGACGGTCACCTCTCAAAAAGGCACCTACCACTACCAAGAAACCCAGTCTGACCACTCAAGTGAAAGCAAATACCACCACAAAAGTGGCGAATAGGACCGAAACGAGTGGGAACATAACCACACTCCCACACGTAGACCCCACGTCATCCACGAATGTAAATAAAACATCGCCGGCAGTAGGAAACAAGATAGCCGGGGGCAGTAAGACGACAAATGGAACGACTACGCGGAAGAACACCCTCCACGACAGGATACGTAAGAATCTAGGTGTGCCCGGCATGTTGGGAAAGATGACAACACACAAACCGACAAGAATCAAACGCGGTGTAGGTAGCCTAATTCTAGCTGGGCTACGGAAAGTACCATCTTGGGTATACCCCACCTTGGGAGCGGGTGCTGGCTGGGGAGCTGCGAGCACCAGTCTAATAACAGCATCTAAACAATACAGAATCCAACACCCCATCACTCTAATTTCTAGAGCCGAAAGGTACTACATCGCAGTCACCAGTATACTACTGTGCTCCTGCTTCCATGGGGTTGATCAGAACATTCTGAATTCAATAAATGAAGGCCATAGCGATATAAGATATGTAAATATAAGTAGGGACATTTGGCCGATTAAACCATTCCAAACCACGACTGACTCCGAGTTTCATTAACAACAAGAAGAAGAAGAAACCCTGCTCTCACTCCTAAAAGAATATAGTTTATAGTTGATATCATGCAAAGGAGAAAAACTTAAGAGCTATATTAACAGAGCTAGACCTCACTGAATGCAATAAATATCTTAAAATAGCTCTCCTGTAAAATAACAAAAACTGCAATTATGCCCTTGTTCTACCGAAGGTGCGATATGATATGGAAAAGACACTTCCACTACCTCGGATTCCCACTAGCATAGTGTTTTATAAACGCCAATTGGCTTTATAACTGCGGAATACATGCAGGTTCTAGTGACAATGGCTACTGCTATGTGTGGCTCGAAGGTGAAGCTGGCCGTGGGGCACAACAAGTTGGGTCTTGCCTCATAAATTACATAAAACATGTAATGGGTCCCAAAGAACACCTAGTTTTATGGAGCGATTGCTGTGGGGGACAAAACCGAAACATAAAAAATGGTTTTAATGATGAAATCCGTACTAAGCTCCCACGCCTCTCTCAAAACTATAACACTAAAGTATCTGGAATCAGGGCACACGTTTCTCCCGAATGATACAGATTTTTCTAAAATTGAAAGTCAGCTCAAATATCATGACAGAATTTATACTGGTGAAGAGTATTTGAATGTTATCAAAAGCTGCAAGAAAAAGAAACCATTACAAGTTTACAAAATGAAGTCAGATGACTTTCTAAGTACCAATAAAATAGAAAAAAAGATAGTAAATAGAAAACTTTTTATAACTAAGGATAAAGTCAACTGGCTAAAAACCAAAGAAATACAAATCAATAAAGAAAAACCATACTCCATATATATGAAGACTACAGAGAGTGAAGAGTCTCAGGAGTTAAACATAGAAAAGAGAGTTAAAGGCAAAACTTTAGAAATTTCGGAAGATGATTTAATTTTATTATGGCCAAATGATAAAGAGATTCCGGAAGCAAAATTGGACGACCTTAAATCAATGTTTGATTTAATACCAAAAGATTGCTTTTTATAAAATAAAAAAATAAAATAAACCTTTTTATAAATCACTTACAGGCAATAAAAATGTTATTGATGATGTTGATGGTTATGGGGATGGGATTGATTTTTCAATTGAATATGAAAATGATAATTAAGTTACAGCAAAAAATATAGACTAATATAACTTCAAAATTAAGTTTAAATTATGTATGTATATATGTATTTACATAATTATAAATATATTAATTATTTTAGTGTTTTGATCTAAGTTCTACATACTTACTAAGCTAGTAATTTAAGGTATTCAGTAACATGGCAGTGTTTAAAAAATAAAGATATATTTGACTATAATGAAGTTTTATTTTTTAAAACATACAAATCTGTCATACTTCCGTATAATTTTCAATGTTTCTGTTATATTTTAAAACTTGGATCCTTAAAGCTTAATGTGTTTATTATACTGGGCTTTTAAAATAGTATTTTAATGAAAACGATCCATCCTCGTATTATGTAATTATCTCGAAAAATATGTCATAAAGTCGGACTTTAGATTAATAAAATTAAAAAGTATCTGTTTATCCTTTACTGAAAACCAACACCAGAAAGTTAAAGTAGAGAATCAAAGACGAAACACGATCTGAACTTAACCCTTAAATGCATAAAGTTGTAAAACTGCAACATACCATTCAAACGACCATAAAATTATTAGTATGAGTTCATTGCATGCTGTTGCAGGATTATCACTATCATGGTTATATATTTAATCGAGTGGCAACACACTTTTTTTCTTCACGACTGTCAAATTTAAACTTGACATTGACAAATCAAAGCCGATCGTAATTTTGGAGCGGATGAAAATTGTGTACTTGCTTTGCAGTGTAATTATTTGATTTTCGAAGGTAAGTTCAAACAAAATTAGTCATTTTACGTAGTAATTCATCTTCTTTTCAGTACAATTTATAAGTTATAAAAAAATCTTTTGGTGTGTTCGGAAATTTTGTTTATTTTGTTGTTGTAGATCTGCAACAATATGCATTTACTAGAAAATGTCCCTGTTTAGATTCTAACTATCACTTTTATTGGTTTTCAGATGCCAAACTTGAATCAAAAGCAAATAGAAGAGTATTTAGCTCTAATAAATGATGGAGAGAGGTCGGAAGATGATCTTGAGGAGTCTGATACAGAAGGTCATGAGAACTTTTATGAAAATCGAGACGATTTGCTTCACGATCTTGAAAGTCCATTAGAAGAGGAAAATGATGACCCCAATAATGATCCATTCATGGCAGGAGACCCACCATTGATAAATGAAGCTACAGCAAATAATCAAGTGCCACAGGTTCCATTCCCCTCAACAAGTCAAGCTAGTCGCCGAGCAACTATGAGAGGACTCGTATGGAAGGTAAAAAAATTTGTTTTAAATTCTGACCAGACAGCTTTTCATGGAGACACTACATACCCACCAGAACTGAAGGATGAGGCTACTACTGGTACTCCCTATAGTACTTAGTCGGGTCATAAGTTCTGTCAAAACCTTATATTTTTAATTTTCGATTACTGGCCAGAAATTCTTCGACTTATTTTAAAAATAGAACTTTCGCGCTTGTAGAAAATAAAAAAGAAATTATTTTTTATTCATTTTTAAATATGGAGTGGTCGAATAAAGAAGACAGAATCGCGGTTATCGCGTTGCACCGCTGTGGTTACGCGCCAAAAGACATTTTCAATATTCTTCAAAATTTGAAAATAACGTTACGGTTTGTTTATCGTACTATCAAACGATACACCGAAGAGTCAAGCTTCGAAGATCGTAAGAGAAGCGGCCGACCTCGCACAGTTCGGACACATAAGGTCATCAAAGCAGTGAAGGCGCGAATCGAACGAAATCCCGTACGTAAACAAAAAATCCTAGCTCTGCAGATGGGGCTAAGCAGAACCACTGTTAAAAGAGTACTAAATGAAGACCTGGGACTACGAGCTTATCGTAAAAAGACAGGACATTTTTTGAACGAGCGTTTAAAAAAAATTAGGCTAGACAGATCCCGCGCTTTGCTACGACGGTACGCGGGAAAAAAATACCGCGAAATTCTTTTTTCGGATGAAAAAATTTTTACTATTGAAGAAAGTTTTAACAAACAAAATGATAAGGTGTATGCCCACAGCAGTGAAGAAGCAAGCGCGCGTATTGCGAGGGTCCAGCGTGGGCATTACCCTTCCTCATTCATGGTTTGGCTTGGAGTCTCATATTCAGGCGTAACCGAGGTGTTTTTCTGTGAAAAAGGTGTGAGAACTAGTGCCGAAGTTTATCAAAATACTGTCCTAACAAACATAGTGGAACCTCTTTCTCAGACAATGTTCAGGAACAGGCATTGGATATTCCAACAGGACTCTGCACCGGCTCATAAGGCACGAAGTACGCAAGACTGGTTGATCGCTCGTGGAATTGACTTCATCCGGCATGAAGACTGGCCCTCTTCTAGTCCAGATTTAAACCCACTGGACTACAAGATATGGCAATATTTGGAGGAAAAAGTCTGTGCTAAACCTCACCCGAATTTGGAGTCTCTCCGAGCATCTCTGGTTAAAGCAGCGGCAGACATAGATATGAATGTGGTGCGTGCAGCGATCGATGACTGGCCGCGTAGATTAAGGGCATGTGTTCAAAATGGGGGAGGGCATTTCGAATAATGTAAATAAAATTATATTGTACATTTAATGACCTTTCATTTCATATATAATTTTTAAATAATTGTCAAAAGGCGTATAAGTTATTACATCAAAAGTTTGTGACAGAACTTATGACCCGACTAAGTATTTTTTCACATTTTATTACATCAGAAATAGTTCAAAGGATTGTGGAAGAGTCTAATTTGTATTCCGTTCAAAAAAATGTGACTAAACCATTAAATTTGTCTGAAACTGAGCTAAGAAAGTTTATGGCGATACTGATATACATGTCTGTTATAAAATATCCCAATGTACGGCTATACTGGTCAAATACTGTAGGTTTTCAACCAATCAAGGACATAATGACTGTCAACAGATTTGAGACTATTCGTAGATTTCTACATTTCAACAATAACGAGAAACATTTACCCAAGGAACACCCACAACATGATAGGCTCCATAAGATAAGGCCTATAATTAGCCATCTAAATGAAAAATTTGCTTTAGTTCCTATGGAACAAAGACTCTCAATTGATGAACAGATGTGTGCCACGAAAGTGGCACACTTCATGAAGCAGTATTTACCTAATAAGCCCCATAAGTGGGGGTTTAAATTATATGTAATGTGCAGCGTGAAAGGTTATGCTCATAAATTTGAAATATATACTGGCCAAGAGAATGAACGGCTTCCAGATGAACCAGATTTTGGGCCAGTTGGAAATGTTGTAGTCGGGCTTGCTAGAGGTGTCCCAAGGCATATAAATCATATCATTTATTTTGATAATTTTTACACCTCTGTACCTTTAGTTACCTATCTTGCCAAACAAGGAATTTATAGCCTAGGTACTGTCCAATCTAACAGGCTAGTGAACTGCAAACTGCCGGACAAAAAAACAATGATGAAGAAATCTGTTCCTCGTGGAACTTATGAAGAGCAGATGACTGAATTTGACGGTATTGATTTGACAGCAGTTACTTGGAAGGACAATAAAGTTGTAACTTTTCTATCTTCGTATGTTGGAGCTGAACCTGTGGGCCAAGTAGAAAGATTTGACAAGGCAAATAAGACTAGAATTAAAATTTCATGCCCACATATAATAAAGGAATATAATGCCCATATGGGCGGAGTGGACCTAATGGATAGCTTTATTGGGAGGTACCGAATTGCAATGAGAAGCCGAAAGTGGTATCTTCGTATCTTTTACCACTTATTGGACATGACGGTAATAAATTCTTGGCTTGTGTATAAAGATTTAAAAACAACTGAAGCCAATTCATCAGTTCTAAACTTATGTCACTATAGACTGGAACTAGCTGAGGTATTAGCCAAAGTAAATAACTCATTTGAACTCTGCAACAAAAGAGGAAGGCCAAGTACCAGCAACAGTGTTGAAATGGAAATACAAGCAAAGAAAAGGAGAGGACCAGCTCAACATATTCCTCCTAAGGACATAAATACTGATAATGTTGGTCACTGGCCTGGTAATTGTGTTCGCAGCAGATGCAAAATGCCTGGATGCAAGGGATACACGCAAACAAGGTGTGAGAAGTGTGGAGTAGCTCTTTGTCTTACCACGACCAAAAATTGTTTTAAAAATTTTCATATGTAGTTATTGTCTAGTGAGTGCATGGTGTTGCAGTTCTGCAACATATGGTTTTTAATAAAAATAGCCATGAAAAAAACATTTACGATTTTTTTTATTATTTTTCCCTGAATCAGCATATTCATGGCTCCAAAATATATTTTTTCTCGGTCTAAAAATAAAATCATGCATTTAAGGGTTAAAACTTGAATATCTCAAAACTAAGTCTATGTGGGGTGGATCCTTTACGTTTAACTACATCCAATTGTGTATTTTTATAAAATAAAGTTTTTTTTTTTGTTTCGAAAAATAATATTTATTAACTTTTTAACTAAAAACTTTTGATTATCTGTTACAGAATTTTGTAGTTTATAAGAAAACTGTAATAAAAAGTTGCCAGCTCTAATATGGCTTTTTTTTTTTTTTTGAATCAACCTGATTGAAGTCGTTAAGTGGGCAATAGCTATACGGTTTACCTTATGTTAAATATACACTGTTCCTTTTCTTATAATGTACAAATCAAATTCTAGTAGAGGTGTAAGTATAGACATTGAAATTTTAGGTTTAATCCTTTGATTTCTCGAAACAATGACAATGTTAATGAGCTCCTTGTTTTCCTGTGCCCTTTAATTATTATTGTTACACTTTTTTTTCCTAATTCAGTTAACAAATTCAGTCTACATCTCAATATTTATTGTAACTCTCCCATAGAGCCTGCGTGAAGAGATTTCAGACGAAGTAAACTGTGCCTTTGTACCTTATTGTTGTATTCCAGTTCTTTTTCTAACTATGTACATAAAATATTAAATAAATAAATGTTTCACACAACACATACAATATATACATTTTGAAAAAATAACTGAACAACTGACAACCCAATCATATTTGAGGTTAATTTACTATAGTTGAAGTTAATTTTTCAAACAATAACTAGACAAATGCAACAAAACTTAGATAACCATGATAGACCAATAAAAGTTGTCTGAATGAGCACAATTCCCAACTGAGACCTAGCAGAAGTTCAGAGGGCAGCAACCAAACAGTTTTTACTCCCACCATAATAATAAGCAACAAATAGCAAAGACAAACCCTTTTCCAACCTGGCTCAACACTACTCAAATCATTAACTCAATTTGAAATTGAATCCTAACACTGGAAATAGTTTATCCTTTATTTTGGTCAGTGGGTAGCCTTAGGGATTTTCAAACACATAACTGAAATTTATATATGGCGTCTATACGAACTAAGATGCAGTTTCAGTAGTTTGTCGCAAATCTACACTAGCTCTTTAAGTCACAATTTTAACCATTTAAATTGAAGAGTGCAATAGATGACTTGCTTAATTAAAAATGAAGTTTCTCAGTTTTTTTATTTCGGGCGAACTCGTAACTATTTGGACAGAAACGATTTATAATAATATTATGAAACAATTCTGTTTTATAATATAAAAAAGACAAAGAGAATATAAGCACTACGCTATACTATACTATTTAAGTCTTTGACACCATTTTGCAAAGAGTATGTAACCACTACGTTTCCATTTTGACACTGCGTATTTGACATTTCGTTTGTTGCAAGTTTTTTTTCATTTCATGAATAGTGATGTCCCGCGACCGGTATTGACCGAAAGACCGAAATCATTCGTCAAACTGAAAACTATTGGCATTAATCAAATTATTTCAAGAGACTTTAGTCAGCTATAGCAAATCTTCTTTCGTTATTCATAAAGTACATATTTGCTAAGATTAATAATCATAAGTTTCTCTGGCTAAAAGGTTGAGGTTTCCGTTTTTTATGTTAAACCAATGAAAACGCGTGATGTAGCGTCGGTAATAAGAGCATACACACCCAGCATAAGAATTTCAAATTGCATTGAAAAAAACTTTTGTATATTATTTATTGTATATTAAAATATTATTCGACTAAACTATAAAAAAACTAAACTATAAAGTTACAAGAAAACGGTGACGATATTTTAAAACATCGTACTCGGGCTCTACGTTTAAAGATCTGGCCACATTATTAACCGACTTCAAAAAAAGGAGGAGGTTTTCAATTCGTCGGGATCTTTTTTTATATATATTTTTTTATGCATGTTCACCGATTACTGACGCCTGGATTGATTGGAATATATTTTTAGTTATCTAGGATATGATTTCCAGGTAGTCCCATATTCACCAGATCAGGATCTGATGATGAAAACTTCGCACCTATATGGTTTACAATGAATTAATGGAGTAAATCTGATGATGGAGCAGGAAGAATGTCGTGGAATCTCTTTGACTATTTGGTGTAATTATGTTGTGCTTGGATTTAATTCATTTATATTGATGAGAACTTTGCACTTATACGGATTATGCAAGTATATTGAAGGTCTGCAGTATAAATGCTGATGGGGACCATTGTCAGTCAAGGGAATTCCTCAACGATTTACGGCACTGAACACTGACTAACTCGGGATTACTACTATTACCGTGATTTTCGGTCTCAAGTAGCCGTCGTCTTCTCATTCTAAGCATTATCCTTGCTTGCTCTGCCTATCACTTAAAATGGTGAAATAAAATAATTTTTAACAAAAAAAAAACGACTTCAAAAAGTAAACAAAAAAGCAAAAAATATTTTTTTGTACAAAGTAAAACATGTTTTCATTTAGGTAAATAGAAAATAATATCAATAACTATTTTTTTAATCTTGAAGTCTGTGCCAAGTAAATGCTACATACCAAACAAAAACAGTAGGTATTAGAAACATGTATTGATAGGTACCTACTAATCATCATTGTTCAACTTGGTACCTGGCACTTACTTGCTTTTTAGTTTACTTTTTGCATTCACACTGTCACACAATAGTCGTACAAACCAACTTTGTGAACCTGTCAAAGTACAATCCAGAGGGGGGACACTGAACTACATCCACCAAGATCGGAAAGATAGAGGTGCCATCTTATATTTGTAACTAAGAAATACTCAATGTCTTGTTAAGTGACTACATATCACAATAGATGTCACTGTCCTGGTGCTGCAGATCTAAAGAACTGCTTCAATAATGGGTATAAATAACCACTCATGTGAATTTAAATAACACTTATAAATATATTTAAAGTGTATCAATTAACTAATAACTTATACTATAACTTTATAGTTTAATAAGTGGCTGTCACTATATTTTTTTGGATGAGACTCGTTTATCAAAACAAAACTTTGCTCAACAACAATTTATTAGAATCCTGGTTTACAATAATTATGTTTTTTGATGTACTTGCACGCCCAACTTTATCCAGGCTGTGAGGCCATGTGCCGCTTTTATCCGTGTCATCATTATCAAAACCCATATTGTTGAGCAGCTTTCGTAGAGTTTGTAAAGATTACAATTGTACTCATATTGAATGCATTATCTATGCTAAAGATGGATAAACTTTCCATTATGGACCATCGAGATGAATGATCAGTTTTTTTTTTGTCGACTACTCCAATAGACTTGGGGGCACCCCGACTCGGATGGGTTAGGTTGGTAGGTATTTTTTTTTTAAACCACCCAGAAGTAACTTAGACTTAGTAGACTTTGCCTATTAGGTGACTTTTTTGTGTTTTGAGGTAAGGTTATAAAAATAGTTTTTCTCGGCAACGGTGAGTTGCCTTGTCATTGGAGTGGTACAGGGGGAAGGGTCATCCTACTGCGGTACGATTCTAAAGTTATACACAAACTATCCGAAAAATCTTTCCTAACCTTAAAATTTTAACAAACTTTAACCATGGATATCTCCATAACAATGGGACTCCGCGGGGTGGGGATGGGCCTGGGTGGTAGTCCCGTCCCCCCTTCCTCCCCTTCTCGACCCATAAATCGACGGTCCATAATGGAAAGTTTTACCCAATGTATTCTGAGTGCAATTGCTTTTTTTAAGCTTTGTTCCACACTAGATATTTCTCCTGTGTCGTTAGTGCAGTCATAGACTTTTATATGTGTAGAATGGGTGCGGTTATCGCTTGGCAAAAAAGATTGTGGAACAATTTTGGTCGCTACTGTTTATTAAATTTAATGGCCACCCCAAATACTGAGACGTTACCGGTCTTGATACTTTTGACATTTTAATATTAATGATTCTTGTTTGAAAAGTTACTGTGACAATTTGAATAGCAAAGTTTCAGAATCTCTTATCTCGGGAAAAACTTGGCTTGATTTACTTACATCTTCAGAACAATTAGTTGATTATTCTCTGATTATCATCTGATTCAACTGACTCAGATGATAATCTTGTCATAATGTAATCATTTTGTCGAGTACTGTCATATCTCATATAATTATAACAAATCGCTTAATTTCTTCATACATTAGAAAACACATTTTGATACTCTTTTTTAATCTTGTTCACATGTCGACAAAATTATTCATCCAATATTTCCAATTCTTCGACCGTCACATACAATATAATAATGATACTATACAAGAAGTTAAAAGAGCGAAATTCCTAGCCTTGAAAAAGATGAAAATGAAAAACTAAATTGGGTATCGCATATAGACATGCTATGTTAGAAAATTAGTAAATCAGCAAATACGCACTACACACATTAACACCTATAATCAATAAGGATGCTCTTCTGATCGGGTATTATGGTATCGTAGAATCACATTTAAGGTACGGGATCATGCTTTGGGTAAATTCAACTGAAAGGGAAACAGTTTTAAGGTGCAAAAAAGGTGCAATCAAGCTATATTCAAACTTAAAGCTATTGACAGCTGCCTACCGTTTTTTAAATTTATAAAATCTACCCTTCACATACCTGTTGTTACCCTGTCCATATTAATTCGAAATAGCTCTGTTTGTTAAGGCAAACCCAAGTCGATTTAGACGTCTAGATAATGTAGGTGACGAAAAGCGCGATGGCAGTATTTGCAGTCAGCCAAAACCGCATTTAGTGTCTCTTGCATAGATATCGCTGTTCCTTTCTGTAACATTTATTACGAATTGTGTCTGTGATATTTATTGTCAATTAACATATCTAGCTCACTCATTGTTTTCTCTTCTTTGACAACATGGGATACGCATTTAGACCATTCGGTAGCCGTAATTTTTCGAATGCCTTCCTGAAACTGATTCACTGATTGTAAATCGATTTTTGTGTTCATCACTACATTGTTGTATGTGGTATCATTATTTCACAAAATGACAGTAGGTCATGTCAAATCAGGAATCGTATTAAAATTCTGACTATAGGTTATTAATATGTAATTATTGTGTATTTTTGCTGTAAATGGTTTTAATTTTAATTTTGAATTTAACTTATCCAATAATGTTTGTATATTTTGCATGAACAAGGGTAAGTTTAAAGGCTCATTCTTGCCAAGATGTACAAACATGCAATTTGACATGCTCATTACAGTTACACCCAGACCAGAACAACAATTTGTGAATCATACAAAGAGTTTTATAGGTATGTATTGTATTCTGGGTAAACTTTCGAGTACTCTACATACTGATAACATGTCTAAATATTACTAACTATATTATTATAACAAAAAATCTAATAGTTATTGACTAAAATACTCGTATGTAAGATATATAGGAATAAAATTTAAAAAAGTAGGATCGGGTCTCTTGACCACAGAACATACCTATATACTATCTCTTGACAGTTGACAGTTGTCAGACCTTCCGTCCGAATCGGAATTTCCGAGAGTCGGATCAGCGCGTCGTAGTGTTTACAATGTTTATTATATATTATATAGGTCGGAATAGTGTGTCTGTGTTGTTGTAGTCATGTTTTGGAAGCCAAAAACTCTAATACGTAGACTTATTTTGAGAGAAAACAAGCGTTTTGTTTCAAATACCTCGTGTGAGTTGTATCAAAAAAATGATGGTAAAATCACACCTGTTTCTGCTATTCCTGTTCCACCGAAAAAACAGTTCCATGTATCTGTTACAAAATACAGGCTGTTACTTCATGATAGTTGAAAACGTGTAGTTAAAAGTGGTAGTGGGAAGTTATTGTTGTTAACCTTACAAAAGATTTTAACCCTTATTTGGCATAGTTCAGAATTATTCTTTTCTGTCTCAAAGCTAAGGAGTACTTCTCAAAAAAAGCACATTTGTGTTTTTAGGTACAATACATGTCAAAGTCAAAAGTTATTTATTTTAATTAGACCCATACTTTTGAATGTCAAACAAAATTTGGAGATATAGTGTTTGTGTGTCGGTAAGTCCTCTTAGTGAAGCTATTTGCTCATTCCAAAGTGTAGATTCCGATGGAAAATAACGAGCAAGAAACTCCATGGTTACTCTTTTAAAATAAGTTTCACATACAGATTTTTTGTACAAACAGTTGGTTCAATTATATGAGAAAATTTAACGAACAACTTGTGTACCTTTGCCTATCTAAATAATGGCTGACATAATCTATCTCTATGTCTAGTTTGATAATTATTTCTATTTGACACCTTATCAAATAAATTTAAGTTTTTCCTAACATATATATAATGATTTCATAAATAAACTGATATGGCACAGTCATAATGTTGATCTCTTGATGAAATCCAATATTAAAATCCCTTTTGAAAATGTTACAAAATACTCTTTCTGATATTGCTGAAGATTCCGGATTATTTTCTTTCACGTGATTTACATACTGTAAATACAAAAACAATATATTTTGAAATTCTTGAGGTAAATATACTTTAGTGTTTTTTTGTGGCAATAATGGGATGGAACAGTTGGCAACATCCCAATAAATCGCTCATTTGGAGCTAGGGTTGCCAGATAGGAACTTATCAAATCCGGGACAGTTCTAAAAAAAAAAAAAAAAATGTCGGGTCGTGGCCATAATATAAAATATCAAATATTTTTTTATTTTCAAAGGATTCATATTTATATTTAAAAGATGAAATGCCATTTTTTCAAAAAACATACTTTTATTAGCTGTAGGTATGTAATTAGCTTAAATTGGTAAATTAAAACTTTGGTAGACAATTACTAAATTACAAATTAAATAGTAATAAACTGAAGAAAACAAAACAATAATAATAAGATACTATGTACCTTAAATAAATCTTATATCAATAAATTCCTAACTTAAAAAACAATCGGTACCTTGCTTTTTGGTACATAATGTTTTGTTATTAAGCTTTGGTAGTTGGTAGGAAATCAGTACAAACAAATTATGTATCTTCTAATAAAAATAAAACTTCTTCTGATAGAACGTAAATAATAATGTTAAATAAAACGGCGATCAAATCATTTTTTGAAATATTTTTCACTGGATTTTGCCATTTTTATTAGTTTTTCTCCGTCAGAGCTTTGTAAGACTGTTAGAATTTCTGAGCAAGACACGTCAAAGTTTATACGAGTCTGCAGTTCGGACTTGATTAAATCCATGGACATCCGGTTTCGCTCTTTAGTCCATAAACTATTCAGTAGGCTAAATATTCTTTCGCAAAAGGCATTGCTTGTTGGAATAGAAAGAACGAAACCAACTATTTTTTTTAAATTATCGAAATTTGTGGACGTGTTATTTCTGAAGAAATAGGCCCATATTTCGTCGTTTGGTAAGTCTTTCGGAAGCTCCCTATATACCGTTTTCAGACATGCAAACTCTGAGTAAAGGGAGTCAATATTAATAGCGTCTTCTATATTTAATATCATGGGCAATTCGGAAAGCACTTCCCAAGTCAATTTTAATTCCTGTGGTTTGAGGGACAAAAGTTCAAACTTTTTGTAGATTCCATCGGTACTAAAATCATATCTTTCTTCTATATATTTTAATGCTCTTTGCAGAAAAATATGCACCTGTCCTTTAAATAGAGCTCTTTCTTCTTCATCAAGTTTTCTGAAAATGTCCCTGACTTTGCTCCCAAAAAAGTTATCAGCCATCCTACTTTTTAATTGGTGGTGAAGACTTCGCATGGCATGATCAATGTCCAAAATAGTGAAGCTCTCACTTTCTAATAGCAATATCACTTTTGTAAATTCAGGCAAGATATTGCTCAGGAAGAAAAGGTAACAGTCATTTTTACCTTCTTTTTTACATTCTTCATCATCATTATTCATAAAATCAGTACTACAACCTTCTGAAATAAAATCCCATAGCACCTTGTGGCAGTTATCACGACCTTTTGATAAAAAATAATGTTTAACAGCAGGCCAACTCCGAATTAAGCGATCTATAGCTGGCAAAAGTGACAACCATCTTGTAGGTACATGTCTTAGCAGTTCTTTATACTCTATTTGGGCAAATTCACAACATTCTTTCAATTTTTTTGTTTTTAATGCTGATGAACTGAACTCATTATAAATTTTTATGACGATGCTTTCTATGTCAACATCGAGGCCTTTTAATGCATATTTTACGCAATTATTAACAACGTGGCAATAACAATTGGCTTTAAAAATATGATTATTTTCTTCTTTTAATTTCTGGAATACAGAATTATGGGCACCATAATTAACAGAAGCATTGTCTGCACTGTATGCACTTATTTGATCCATGCTGAGATTAGAGTCAGTGGTAATTTTTTTAAGGCAGTTATATATATCGAGCGATGTTTCTTCAGCTTCCTCGTAAAAGTCCAATAATTTTCTACATATACCTTTATTACAATTAAAATATTGAACGGCATAGGGAAATGTTTTTAAATTACCAACATTTGATGCATCTGAGGCTACGGAAAAATAATAACATTCTTTTAATTCAGAGATCACTTTTTCTTGTGAATAGGGTCCTAAAACATTGCGTGTTATTGCCGATGCTTTTGTTCGTCCACATGTCAATTTTGCTGCTATTTGACTATCTGGAATGAATTTGCTAATATTTTTTGCCAAACAATCCAAGCTGTTGTAACTCAAACCATGCTTCACATTATGATAAATAAGAGCCACTTCAGAATTTATTATAGAAATTTCTTCTGAGGCGTGCTTTTTTATAAAAAAAGCATCCAAGCATTTGGAAGTTTTCCTAGCCATCACCATCTTTTTATGTTTTATACTATTAGCGTGAGCCTAGAACAATGCATATAACAAATTTGAAATTAATTAGATGTATACATGCGAAACAAACGCACGCGATGTTATCGTATATAAGTACAACGTGTTTTTTTAATACTCATAACTTTTGGATACCACTGACGAGACCACTTGCAGTAATTCGTGATTTTCTCAATACTTTATGTAACACCGCGTTATTGGAAAACGTTGCGCTCTGTTATTGCATACACTGAAACTTAATACGATTACAATTTTGATATAAGTAAAAAAATACTTACTGCCAGCGCGCGGCGACCTTCATATTGAATTGCAATATCCGAGTTACATGCTTTACAAATTGCAGTAAACTCATTTTTTTTCTCTATCCACTCTTTAAAATCGGGATCGGTGATCCACTTATCATTAAATCCTGTAAATCTTTTTTTACTTGTGGATGGATACGACTCCATGATGAGTAATTGTATCGCACAGTTCGCAGTTTCGCACGCGTGACGCGTCTGATTCAATCAAAGCAAAACACGACTGAAAGAGTGACAGCGGACGCGCCGACGCGGGCGAGAGAGAGGGGGCGGCGGCCGCGGCGCGGGCGAGCGACAGCGGACGCGGGCGAGAGAGAGGAGGCGGCGGGCGCGGGCGAGTGAAGTAAAACTATTGCACGCACTCCCGTCCCGCGCGCCTCCCGCACTCGCTCACCGGCAGCCATGTCATTCCATTCGTTGCTAGTTTATTTTGTTAAAAAATAATAACTTTTCAAAATCCGGGACAATGAGCGCTAATTCCTGGACACGGGACAAGAGGCAAGATTCCGGGACAATCCCGGATTTCCCGGCGGTCTGGCAAGCCTATTTGGAGCGACAGTGACACAAGTGCAAATCAGTTAATTATACACTACCTCCTATTTATGATTTTTAGGAACACTGGTGAAGATTTGTGACTAAACTATTCTTACAGCTAATGAATATTTATATATTTTTTTATTGTAGTTTAAACCTTGAGCTTGAAAACAGGTGCATGTCTTTTTCAATACCCAATCTGAATAGAACCGAAAAAAATAAAAAAGGTTGTAAGACTTACAGTTGCGTCGTTGTTATCATAGGAACAAAAAAAGAATGTAGTTATGAACTTTTCTGTCTTTTAAAAAATTTTCTCAATCAACAAAATTAGTTTTAACTAGCTACTGTCGCCCGGTTTCACCCGCTGCTCGGCTCCATTTAATCATAGCGTGATGTTTTATAGCCTATAGCACTCAGCAACATCGTAGCTGGGTCATTTTCACAAAAACTGTACATGGTTATAAATGTATTGAAATTTATTTTTTTGTTTTAAATCGTTTTTTTCATTAAATTCACAAGTGGTATTCTTTTCTGTATGTGAAAATAATAATAGAACCTCTTATTCTGTTTTATTTTATGAAATATAAGTAATTTAATGCCCTTTAGAAACAAAATTTCTTCCATTCCGCAACTATAAGGTTTCGGTTATAAATATAAAATAAAAAACTCTTCGACTTAGTTAACTGGTATTATTTGTTAGTAATGTTTTGTACTTCAATATAAAATAAGGAACAATTAAAATCACATACAAAAAACATACATTTTTAACAATTTATTTTCCATTACGTTACTCTTTGGATGAAATCAGTCAAATACTTTTTGATATATTACTCCATTAGGATACAATATAGGAACTTTTTTAAAATTTATATACATCAAATTATTACCCTTTAAATTGTTAAAATTTAATTACGATCAGATGGAATTTCGCTCAATTTAAATCAAAATATAAAATAGAACAGTCACAGAATTGACTGTACCAGTAACGGCATAGAATTCTTAAGACTAGTGTACATTAACAAAAAGACTTGAACATCAATATTCAAAATATTGCAAATTGTATATAGCTAGTATCAACAGCTATGAAAACAATTCAACGCTGTTATTAATAAAAAACATGAAAACATTAAATATTATTTACCTTCGCCAAAGCTTTAATTGGACATTCTCAAGAAAATTAAATAAAATTATTAAAATTAGTATAAAAACGTTTTTAACATGAAAAAAACATTGGCTTTGCGAGCGTTTACGCTTTATGGCATTTCATATAAACTTTCAAGTCCTTTTTTTCGAAATGACAGAACCGATTTTAACGAAAAACCATTTCTAAAATGTCCTAAAAAATGAATTTTGTTTTAACGGAAAATTTAAAATCGGTACAATTTAGCTGTTTAAACACTATTTTTCGAAAATATTCTCCGATACGTTTTTAGACCTATGTATTCCTTTTATTATGCGTACGAATTGTCTTTTAAATCAGTTCATTCATTTCGAAATTATACATTTATAAATTATTATGAAATCACCCAATGCCTTGTTTTGTTTGAAATGCCGTAATTCGTAAACTCTCTTACGAAGTTTTCAGTTATTATAAACACACTTATGTTTCAATCAACATATATATTTGAATAAAAACAACATTATAAATATATTATAATTTATATATTTTTCTAAAACTATAATTGTACATTTAAAAGAAAATGAGATCAAATTATTACAGTATAATAAGTTAACACGTTCATCGCCACGTAGGTCACCGGTGACCTGACCCTGCCCAGTACTCGGGCGCCTCGTAGGTCACCGGTGACCTCAAGGCAGACCTGTTTTCAAACCTATTTAGTGAGGCGTAGGACACTTACTCCGTAGATTTTGTGTATGCGTGTGACCGCTGCGGCGCTGTAGAATATGTGCACACAATGGTTTTCGTTTACCTTGAAATTTGTTAGATTCACATAGAAAAATCTGCAGTTTTCGGCAAACTCGTTCATGGATGCGGAGGTTTGGGTTTTAAGTGCAACATAACTATTCCTTTTAAACATTTTACGTAGCTTAATAATTACCATTTTGTAGGCTTTTTTAACAGTAATGTATTTTTTTTAATGCATAAGTAGTTTTTGAGAAAACTGAGAAAAGTCTCTGCTATTTTACAATATATTGGGTAAGGTAATAAAATTAAATAATAAATACAGTAATTGTGTAAGTAATGAAAATTTTTATTAGAAAATGAATAACAGTAATTATATTGTTAATTATAATAAAGAAAATACGTTACTACTTGTGGATCTTGTTGAAACACTGTAAATACAAATGCGGTTTATTTTCGCATTCATTGCAAAATGTTGAAACTTTTTTTGTTTTATTTCTGGCAAGTTTCGAACCATATAGTTCGACATTATTTTTGTAACATTTATTACAAAATCGGCGTGTGTTTCTAACTGATCCCTCTTTTTGAGTTAGGTTATGCCTTAGCCTTTTAGGTCTTTCAACCTCTTCAGCAGTTTTATTTTCTGTCTCAGTCAAATCTTCCACCAACTGCCTTCGAAATTCTACAATCCCCATTTTAGTTTTATTATTCTCACAGAACATCACCCAAGAATTCATCAAAGCAGTGTTCAAAATTAATTCTATTCCCAACTTTTTGTACCATTTTACAGTCTTTCTTAATGGAGATGAATAGGCATTCATTTGATCACTAAGATCGACTGAACCTTTTGCCATGTTATATGCATAAACCATCTTTGGCTTTCGAACTATCTTTCCTTTTTTCATTACAGTTTTGAACCCTTTTGAATGCTTAGTGGACAGCATAAGCACATCCCTCTTATGTTTTCATTTTAAGACGCATATACCCCGCTCATTTTCCCTCGCTATTGACTCACCTGGTTCGAGTTTGGCTTCAACTACTTGCTTTGGTAATCCTCTTCTGTTTTTTCTCAAGGTGCCAACCAGGTGAGTATTATTGTCAAGTAACTGATTTGCAAGCTCAAGATTTGTGTACCAATTATCAGTTGATACGGTATGCCCTAAATTTAGTAGTCCATCACATAGACCCATGACCACATTAGTAGATGTATTCAACAATTCATGGTTTTTGCCTGCGTATAATTGTAGCTTACACGTATATCCGGGTAAGGTGCAAAGCTTAAATAATTTCATCCCATATTTATGTCTTTTACTTTTATTATACTGGCGGAATATAATACGGCCCCTAAATGGGACTTGACTTTCATCCACACATATGTACATCTTCTTTTGGAGCATAGCTTTTCTGGAACGTTTCGTTGAGAGCTTCTATAAGAGGCCGAATTTTGTAAATACGATCCGATTTGTGCAATTATATTATTCTGTCGGTAAAACTCCACAGCTTGTATTGTGCAATGTGACACGTGATTATCTAATATCAAGAGTACAGGCTATTCTTTCGTCCGGGCACGCTACTATAGCCGCGGTAAGACCCCTCTTTGAGGAGTGGCTTGAGAGACGCCACGGCGTCCTCACCTTCCGCCTGACGCAGGTGCTTACCGGGCACGGCAGCTTTGGTAGGTTCCTGTTTCGGATCCAGCGGGAGGAAACGCCCGAGTGTCGTCATTGTGAGGATCACCTGGAGGACACGGTGGAGCATACGGTGGCGGAGTGCCCTGCTTGGGCTGAGCACCGCCGTGTTCTCAGGGAAGTGATCGGCGGCAGCGACCTCTCGCGCCCGGCCTTAATCGAGGCCATGGTGCAGCGTGAGAGGAACTGGGAAGCTATCTCCTCCTTCTGCGAAGCAGTAATGCTCGCAAAGGAGGAGGCGGAGCGCGTGAGGGAACTATCCTCCTCGCGCCCCAGCCGCCGCAGAAGGCGACATTCCGGACGTCGGGGATCGAGGGATGATCTCCGGCCACCGTAAGCGCGGGTCTGCGGACGGCGAGTAAGGGTAGCTCGCCGCCCGACCAGAACTGGACCCGAGCGTACGGCGCGTAGCGTTCCGCGCGCGCCTCAAAGAGCCAATAGACCACCACAGTCGGGGCCCTAAAGGGCTGATGTTTAGCCGGGGCTGCGGGGTAAGCGCAATGAGGCACCGCGACCTCGGCCCAGAGCAGGAGAAGGAACGGGGGGGTTTTTAGTCAGTAAGAGTCTGACACTCTCTCTCGCCTTACCCTGGGCGGGAGAAGTCATTGGATGATTTTCCCCTGACAAAAAAAAAAAAAAAAAAAAAGGCTATTCTTTCGTCGGCTTTGCATGGTCTTTAAAATGGCTCAGCCAATCCATAAACAAATCTGAGTTTATAAAACTTGATTCCGAGGCCAAACCGATACATCCAGGTGGTCCAGCATCAAAGAGTTCTTTCTTCATTTTCTTCCTTCCAAATATAAATGCTGGCGGAATGAAATGGCCGGTTGCAGATACAGCATTAACGATAGTTACGTTTGTGCCTCGTTCTCAGCTGGATATCTTGTTGACAGAGCGTTTTCCCTTTCTTGACAGTACTTTCGGCTGTTTGTTAGGCACGGTAGACACACCTGTTTCGTCCATATTATAGATGGACTGTGGTGGAAAGTTATATTTGTCCATTAACGCAGATAAATTCAGGTAAAATCGCTCCACCTGTGGTCTGTTGAATCCTATTGCACGAGCAATGCTTGTGGAGGTTGGCTGTCTAAGTGAAATATCAGGGTGGCGTTGCAAAAAACCACGCAACCACTCCTTTCCTGCAACTTTGGTTTCCTTGTTGAATCTATGAGGTATATTATGTTTTTCTGCATACTCGTACGCGGCACTCCTCAACCTTTTTGGTGTTAAACCATAAAACATATCATCTAATGTCATCAAACGGTCGCAGAAATCTTTTTCTACCTCAGGTGAAAATGTTGTATCAAATCTGCCTAATTTTGTAGCACAATGAGGTTGTTGCAAACGGAATCGTAAAGTTGACTCTGCCATCCCTAATGATGCAGCCACTGCTCTTTTGCTTTCGCCATTATCAATTCGCTTCGCTTTCATCTTCACAATAATGATCATATATTGCATATAATGTGCATTGCTGACACCAAAAAAGTCAACATTTATTTAATCCTTCCCTTTAGTGTTATCGTGTATAATAAAGTGGTATGGTTTATGGACCAAAGTTGTAGGAAATCCACAACCAAAACATTTTTCTGCAATTCGAAAATGAGTGATTACCCACGGCTATAATGACTCTTGCAATAATATAAAATCATTTTTGTTAGATATTTATCAACGTTTGCAAAAATAACCATTTTTATAAAGAACCTGAAAAAAAAATTTTGGATAGGTACTCATGTCAATATTATAAAATGCATACATTTTTCTAGAACTTGTGTCATTTGAATTATTTCTGAATATATAAGAATTCTTATTCAGAGATACAAAGTGACATGAATATAATGTACCATCTTCCTAAGAATTCCATTCCGAAACTTTTTACTTCCAATTCTACGTTACCTGCGTTTTGGTAACGGAACAGAAGTATCGGAATTCTACCCATGAACACTAATATTTCATTTAAATTTAACTAACACATCAAACCATAAAACTTGGTATCAAATTGCGTTCATTAAAAGTTCATAAAGATATCAAAATAATATGCAAGATATAGAATTCAGTACTTACTTCGAAATTGGTTGCGGTTGTGGAATATCAAAAACGGACCATTGTTAAAGCACGTGTTTCATCGTTTGCTGGTCGCCGTCAAAATGGACGAATTGTGGTAGAAACAGCCAATGACAGCTTTACAAATGTTGCCAATTGATAAAAAATATGCATAAGTGGTAGTTTAAATTGCAAACTTTCGTAAAAAATGGGGTTTCGGAAGGGAATTTTCCACTTCAGCTAATTTTTGTCCTCACAAAAATATGATTATTTAAAATATTTTATGTAGTATTACACTGTTTGTGCAATTATAAAAAAAATCTTAAACTACTATACTTTCAGAAAAATCAATCAAATCAGTATAGATAAGTCTACAAAATATGTAAAATTTATGTTATTTTACTGTGATTTGTAGTGGGACAGCGCTAAAATAGGTACCTCCTGCTAGTATTTTTGAAAATTGTGGTAATATGACTGTGTTTGTATTTGGCAACAATATATAATATTGTTAACAACTAACCATAGATTCTTATTTTGAGTATTGTTTTACTTAAATTCGGAAATTATTTGTTAAATAGTTAAGAAAAGTTGTGGGACACCCCCAAAACACAATTGTACACTTTTTGTAAAAAATGACCCAGCACCACCCACCCATCTATCAGTGAAAGAATTTTGGGAATCCGACCAGGCAGCGGTTCCAAAGATTACCCCCTACATACAATCTACACATACAATCTACAAACTTGCAAATTTTACCTCTTTATAATATTAGTATACAGTATGTATATTTGAACGACGGACTTATTTAAACCCCAAATAGTTTAGGCATAGACTTCACCAATAAACATATAAACAATAATAAAAACCCTGAGGAATGACGAACAAAACCGTTCCATAAAAGTGGTAAAAATTTCGCAACGTTTCGACACCCTAGCGCTTATCGCAGAACATAATTATGCGCGGTCAACGACCGACGCCGACGACGTAGGTATGAATGCATTTCCCTTCATACTTTAAAATCTGGCTTAGGACAAGCAAAAATATCAAACAATAAACATTATTCAATACAAATTTTCATAAGACGTGATGCACCATAGTATTTTTGGCGTATTTAAAAAATGAATGTTTAGGTACTCACGTACGCGCGATAGTACGCGGGCCGTCATGTTGTTAGTACAAGTTCTGGTAGATATTTAAAGGCACTTTTTCCAGCATTTCACTCACTACTACATTTTTTAAAATGTTTAAATACCTACGATACACTGTCAAGTCGTCCATCAATAAAATAAGGGCCTATTAAATTGTTATTTAAAATAACTGCCTACACATTTACACTAAGGTGATGTTTCGAGGTTCATGGTCATGAAATTAACCCCAAGTTCCTGTATGGATCTAAAATGGAAGGGTGCATGTCTTCGTTGTGCATCAGCTTCCACACAGTCATTTGTGATACACCAAAACGCCTTGCAGCATTTCGAGTACTTTCTTGTCGGTTTTTTCGAAGTACTCGAGAATGGCGTGTTGTAGCTCTACTGGGTATGGTGCTGCTCCTCTTCCTTGAGCATGCGTCGGCACGGTAAACTGACCATACGTTCGTAGACACTGGTTGACACCTAGCATCAAACTGTATGATGGTACAATCTATCTGTTGGGGTACATTTCTCTGTACAAATTGATTCCTTAGCGACAGGAGCGGCACGTGTTTGGCGCGTAATTATGTAGGCATTTTACTATTTCCGAGTTCGCTTTGCGCTCTGTGTTTATGAATACGGTATTTTATCGGAGCGTTAGATCAAAAATTAAGGTCCTAGTTTTTTTTACATATTTGGATAGAGAATCGAATACTGACCACCCTCCTTCAATAAGTCCGTCGTTCAAATTTACATACTGTAGATTGAATAATACAATGCTTGATTGAATAATACAATGCTTCTATTAAGGCCCTTATTATAATTTAATAGAATCTTATCAAATCATTGTTATAATGCAGCGGACATTTTTATTAACTACACTTTAATAGGAACTTTTCAATACTAAACTAAATTAAATTACATAAAAAAGTGTTCATCTTTCTTAATTATTGCTGTCTAGCATGGCACAGAGAAATCACAGATCCATTCTACAATACTCCTTAAATCACCCTGCACATCCAAAATTTTAGTCTTAAAAACTAGAATTAATGGAATGTTTGTACAGTCACTAGCATAAATATATTACTATGGGCACATCGGCAATTATATCTGACCCAGGAACGAGTTCAATAATATCTGTCTGTTCGAACGCAGCATAAATATCTGATCGTTCATAGGCATCATATTAAAGTGACAACTTCCCAAAGCAAAAATATATGACGATATAGTTTCAAAATAATGTGATACCTCTACGCAGCACTAACATCTGATCGTTCATAATCATCATATCAAAGTGACAACATACCAAAGCAAAAATATGTGACGATAGTAGTTTCAAAATAATGTGATACCTCTACGCAGCATAAATATCTGATCGTTCGTAGGCATCATATTAAAGTGACAACTTACTTGATATTAGTTCCAAAATAATGTGATACCTCTTGGAGTGCAAAAATATGTGCCCTTTACTAATTCTGCGTTCCTGTCAACATTTACATTGATTCCTCAATAACGTGCATAAATATATGCCGATAAATAGATGGCAAAAATATCTGACATAATTCTATCTTAGGCGATTCTCACACAGCCCCGCATGGTGCAGCGTAGCGCGTGGATGCGTGTTCTTCCGTTGCTTGTAAGTATCTCCATTTGTATGGAAAACACGCACAGTCTAACACACAGAGAATGCATCCACGCGCGTTCATGCGGATCACGCGATACACGCGGAGAAACATGCACCCCCGCGCGTAGGTGCGGGGCGAGACGCAAGGTATGGCACACTGAATCCCGCAGCGCCGCGCGTGATTTTGAATGGTTGGTTGGTTGTACCCAGTATCTTATATATTATTATAGGCACAGTTTGTTATAATTTGACCGTACAAAAACAGTTAGTATAATGGCAGCGTACTGAATGAGTTCCACACCATTTTTATCAAAACTATCGTGATGCTCAGTACTGCACGACCAATGCGAATTGAGCAAGAGCCGCCGTGCGTGAATCTACAAAAAGGCAACTACGCGCGTGAGTGCGCAAAAAACCCGCACGATGATGCAGATATTCAGTCCCGCAGGAACGCGCGTAGGTGCGTCGACACGCAATATGCAGCATGATGCGGGGCAGTGTGAAAATCGCCTTACATATTATTTTTGAGTTTGTATAATTATCCCATTGCAATTCAAAATAAAAATTATATATATATATATATATATATATATATATATTTGATATATATTTGATAATATTTTATTGCATACAACGTTTACATGTAACATGGCTAGAAAAAAAACATATTTGTATTAAACTACCTTATTTAAGCTTCTTAAAATCGAGTATAGCCGCCATTCGCATCTATTACGTCCTGTAGCCTTTCTTGCATCGACGCAACCATATTGAAAGAAATTTGCGAGCCTTGAAATTACTCCCATATTTCAAAAGCGTGACAACATAGGGAATCACCGGTTCGACTTTGAGTTGGATCCCATTGTTGCACCATTAGTCCCCACAGATTCTCTATGGGATTCAAATCTGGGCTTTTTGGAGGGAATTTGATTAGCCTCAACGTATCACTGGTATTAAACTACTCAAGGGTTAGCCGAGAGTTATGAATAGGACTATTGTCCTGCACCACATAGATGGGTGGTGAAGTTAGGAATAGCAGCTTTACGAAGGACCAATAAGCGTTGTGTAATTTTAGCGGGAAAATATATTTTTGTTAGGTACGTTACGTTGGATCGAATATTGGACGACACAGAAATCGAGCAGATGGAAGTGTGGGAGGAATAGGTGTAACTTACTTGGGAGCACTGGAGGGTATGTTGGTGCATCTACTGCCGGCGTGGTCCGTGGATGACACGCACTCCTGGATGATCTTTGCACTCGCGCTCGATGAATTAAATCGATTATATTGTCCCACTTTATCACTTTGTGTCGGCCAACACGTTGAATAATTTTTTTAACTATAATGATGGTGGTACAGCGGTTTAGTTTTTAAGTGATGTTGAGCGGTGGGCGGCTTGAAGAGAACAGGACGAAAATCATCATGGCGACCTTTGTCTTCGCGGTGTGTCGCTGCGGCGGAAACGCTCATTGGCGGAGCGGTCCAGCACCCTTTGCGGAATGGTGGTAGGATTGGAAAGGAAGAAGGAGTAGGATTGGCTCAATACTGTGTTCCAATATGAATTCTATATTTAATGTGTGAGACGCGTTTGGATACATGATACCAACATATAACATTTCTAGTTTGCGTAAGCATCCTGCCCGGCTTTCGAGAATATGTAGTATTCTCAAAAAAGGAAGAAATTAAATTAAAGCGGACAAAAGGGAAAAATTAATGATTAAAATATGTGAACTGCAGCTAAATTAGAATTTTAATTATGCGGTGGTATTATTGAGAAGGTAAAGGACATAGTTTAACAACAGGTCTTTTGAAAGATCCACTGCATGTCTTCACCATGGCAACGCGGGTTGTCCCATCCCTGCCGGGAAAAATCTCGGTGATTATGCCCATTGGCCAACGTAAAGGAGGGACATCATCTTGATGCATGAGAACCACTGTACCAATCTTAATATTTTCGGTCGTAAGTAGGTAGGTACCTATACATATAGGAACGGCGAATCAATTCATTCATCATTTTCATTAAAAAAATCATCTAAATAAGACATCTTGTACAGTAAGATGATTAAATCCTAAGTGCAAGGGGACAAAATCACTCATTAAACAATTTCTTGCTTTTGACATCCACCTTTCTAAAGTGGTTCGAGGTTTATTAAAAAGGGTAGCCAACCTTTCATTACTGTCACCAGTTCTTACCTTAACTAAATAGATGCACAAGGCTATAGAAGCATTTGGTACCTGTTCTGCAAGATTTGGGATACTGTTAAGTAAATCATAAAACTGGTCAGCATTGAATCCAAGCCAATAATGACATAAATATGGAGGCATCATCCTAATATTTGTTCTGTTATTAGCTGCTCGCTGCATCATAGTCATAATATTATCAAATTGAATACCAGTAAAATCCCTCAATTGGGAGGTTAATTCATTCCAAGAACCATGATCCAAGTGGTGACGGCAAATACGTGCACCAGATGGTACATAGAATTTATAATGATACAATAATAAATCTTTTGTAGCACATGGTACAAGTAGACGTTCATTTTCAAAACAATTAACGAATATGCAGTGGCCAGATGTGTTTGCAGCACGTCTATATAAAGATGATGTGATTTTTGGTGCCGCTAATTGAACTGCTACTGGTCTTGAAGGTGGAAGAGGAGGTGGCGCAGGAATATTGAAATCATCAATTGACACAGCATGTGCTACAGTAGGACGATTTGAATCATGCTGCTGTTGCCTCTGTACTTCTCTCGTAGCTGATCTCCATCATGCAGCACATACACGTTCCATTCTGGAAACCTAAAAAAAATAAGGTCCTTAAGTATTTATTCTGTTAGCCCATGTAGACACAAACACTCCATATTCGCAATAAGATACTAATAAATATTTACCAAGTGCGGTGGAACCAGTCTCATTAAAATATTTCTTTCTTGTCGATCATGTCGCACAGGGTATGTTCTTAGTGCTCGTAAAATAGAATTTACACGAGGAAAGCAGATTCTTCTATGTCCAAGAGCAGGCAAAGGCATAGCACTTCCTTCGCTCATTGTGTTAACTCGATTTTGAAGCAGGTCAAAACACTCGGAACAAATTGTACTTCCTGGAGACAGCTGCAATCAAAAAATATATTTGAAATGAAATATAAAAAAGGTCATTAGAATACAGTATAATAGAATGAGCAAAGGAATGTCACAATCACCGACTTCTAGCCTAACTGAATGGGCCGCACAACATAATTATATTTTGTGCTTTCAGCACGGAGTGCTTCCAATTTCAACATTGCGACATTGATTTTATGCTGTCATTTGTCTATAGTTTTTAATATGTTATTTATAAAAAGCAAAAATTGAAATATGAGAATGAGAGAATGACTGGTAGGTTTTAACTGTCTGCGGAATAAGAAATAGACTGATATAGGTATGAAAACGTCAATAGAATGTGCATACCTGAGTAGGAGTTATCCATGACTGTAACACATTGATCATCTGAGTAGAAGCTTGTTCCAAAGAATAACAGCAGCAGCAGTACAACAACGAATCACTCACAAACTTCAAACAAAGTGAAAACTTCCTGGCGTAAAAACGTCCTGGCGTAAGATTCACAATTTCACATTAAAGTTAGCGATAGTGATTGAAAACAAGAAATAAACAAATAGTTGCAATGAATATCACAATTAATGTGGAGAGTAGGACTCGATCAACACAAAAAAACTATAATATTTAAATCGCAATGAACAAACTTAGCATTTAGCATGCACCACGCGCAATTGACATTGGACTTTTTGACAATGACACACCAATGTTGCCACTTTAGATTTTAAATGTAAATCGATTACTCGAATAAATACACTCGACTCATAATCGTTTCAAATGTCGGATTTAGTACTATAATCATTAATTTATTAAAAAGGTTTGATTTATATCAAACCGAAGCAAGATAATTTAAATAATGTATGCAATCATTCATATGTATCGTTAGCCAACAAAGTGAAATTGCTTTAAAAAGTTTTGAAAGCAAAATAATACGACATCTGTGTATGTGAAATACTAATTATTTCACACCGCAATAGTATCATCTCGCTTTATTATATATAAAAACCCCGCGATTTACCTTTCAAATGACTTTACAGTTATATTAATTTGGAATCATATACAAAAAAAAATCGATTAGAGTTGTCAATATATTTATTTATTTTAATTATGGCAACACTTTGACGTAAGAATAGCCGGCAGTAGGTAATTCATTTTATCAAAACAATTTCATAACTTATTAAGTTTACAAAATAAACCCCTATACAAAATTGGCATTCCTATTGCAGAATGACTTTAATAATAAAGAAAATAATTGTAATATAATTTTTATCTTGAGAAAAATCAGTACCGTTGATGGTCATGATCCTTTCTCTTCCACTTTTCGGGTTGAGCTTTACGTTTTCTAGCCGAACTATTATCAACAGGTACAGGGGAACAATCCATAATTATGATTTACCACTTTTTTCTAACAAAACTTAAAAAACTATTTAAAAATTTAGAGAATTTACGGACCGAGGTTTCGCGTTCACAACAATCGACGCCATATTAAAACCGTGCCGCTTGATGCGCTCTGATTGGCTGATTAGGATATTGCTACCTATGCACTTGTCAAACATGGATCTTGCTGTGTTTGCAACAAACCTCATTTTTTGTAGCTGTTTTACTACGGGATATTGCTGTCTTAGGAGTATTATGAATTACGTAACGTGTTGAGGAAATTGCTACATTTTTGGCGCTATCGAAATGTCAATTTCAAAATTATGTGGATATTGCTGGTTTTGCTTTTATACGATTCTTTATCAATGAACTTAAATACCTCATTTCGATGACTGTTTGATGTGCAGGAGTGATTCGTCTTTCTCAAAATATTGGTACGGCCACTATTCAACGTTGTGGTTGCAGAACACGAAACACGGTTTTCACATCTCCATAAAGTCGTCTCGTTTTTATTACGTTTTGCTAAATAATAGCGATAGCCATCTGACAACACACAGTCGTTACCTTTTTGGGGTTTAATTATTGTTAAGGTCATTTTTAAAAGCAATTATAATATTTACACGCACCTTACAATGTTCAAAAGAACGTTTAATGCTAATTCTGTACAATACGACTAACATCATAATTTGTTTTACAACTACCCACTGTACAATGTTGACTTTCATAAAAATATCTTGAACTATGACTAATTGAGCTACTGTTATAGCGAACTACTATAATTATGATTTTAAAAAATAATTTTACACAAAAATTTAAATTCCTACTGGAACCCGTAAAATTTTGATAAAAAAAAACTATTTAGAAAGTGGACGTTTTGAGAGTTGACCTTATGGGAAGTGGACTTTTCGGGAATTATAGATTTGTCGTCGTTATGGGAAAGTAGACGAAATGGGAAATAGACATTTTTGGAATTACCATTTTGGGAAGTAGACGTTTTGGGAGTGTGAACGTTTTGGGAAGTTGTCGTTATGAATCTAAAGGTAAATAATTAATTTGCAGAGAGTAAATATATGTTTACTTTAAATGTAGAACAAGGTATTAAACAATAAAAACCAACAAATTAGGTAATAATTAATCATCATTACTATCAGAATTACGATCACAATCAATAAATTCAAATCTGTTTAGTCCAGATGTACACGGTTCAGGGCTTTGCCATTCCATCGGGATTGACGGCGAATCAGGCATGCAGTCATCAAGAACATTATCTACATACTTATTTGGGTATTTCTCTACTAATAGGAAAATCTTCTAACATATTTTGTTCTGAGAGTTTATTTTAACAAAGTGATGATTTTCTCACCCAGAATGCTTAATATGTACAGATTATTGTCATATTTAATAAAAGCTGGTTGATTTATTTAATGTACATTGATTTATTGACGTTTTTGTGAAAAATGACGACAGGGGACTGACACTGCACAGGGGACTGTTAAAAATGAAATTAACTAGATGGTAATCTTAGAAAATCAGCTTTATTCTAGGAAATAATCAACATTTTTCTCAACTTTAGCAGTAACCATAACAAATCGGCCTTATTTCTAGGAACTAATTAGCATTTTTCTTATTTTTTATATTCTCTTTGTACATATTGTTCAATAATCAGTCTTTAGGAAATTTATGATTCACATCAAATGAAACTATTTAAAACATAAAATATGCAACATGTTTACATCAAACAAAAAACTATTTATATTACTTCTAAAATCAGTCAATATAGGTCATTCTAAATAGTCTAAATCTGTCGTATATCTTCAGCGAGATCTAATAAAGCTTTCAAAAATAGAAACATAAAATACTAAACTTCTTCGGTTTGAACATAAAAACAATAAACATTATCTGTAACTTCTTAAATACTATTATTAAAATACTAGAAACAGCCTTCGTAACTATTTTTCGAAGAAATTTATGGGTACACTAAATTTGTAATATATTCTTTTCCCCTTCAATATAAAATCAGGGTTTACAAATTTTTCAATAACCTGTTCATAAGATACATCAGAAATATCATTTTCATCTACCTTGAATGACAGTCCTTTCTTATCTACAAGTTTTAAAAATGTTACCCTCTAGGAATGTGACTTGGTGCTTGAAAAATCGATTTTTAAATAATCGATTTTTTATTGCTGGCAAATAATCGATATAAAATAAATCGATGTTTTTACTAAAATAATCGATTATTTCATAAAAATCGATTTTTGAGGGAAAATCAACTTTATTTACAATAATAACAATAATGAATAACAATTCAGTTCAGTACCTACTGCTGCCACAAATCTGTAGGCAAACACTGAAGGAATAATAGTTTGGGCAATCTTTGCCCCAAGATGCGGTTTCTTGTTTTTCGGACAATATTTCCAGCCTTCGAAAAAAGGCGCTCTGCCGGAGCTGAAGAAGCACTTACCAGAAGGTGCTTGCAAGCTAACTTTGCAAGCTTTGGATAGGCTCCTTCATAATTTTTCCACGTAGCCAGTGGGTCACTTTTTGAGTCAGACAAGGCAGCAATATATAAATCCAATTCTGATGTCCCTGCTCCTTCGCTGCGCGAAGAATTTGACGATGAGCTTGCCATATGTCATCTGGATCAACTTCATCAGACGCTGAAGCTTGGCTTATAACAGGAGCAGCACCCAAATCGTTGTTATCATTCAAATATCGCTTTATTAAGTTTATTGTTTTAGCCAAGGCTGTCCCATCGTCCAAATGAATCTTTTTAAAGCGAGGGTCTAAGAAAGTTGCCATCGAAAACAAATGGACCTTTTGTATATTGTCAAATCTCTTCTTTATTTCGTTTAAAAGCGTATTTCTCAACTGGACAGTCAGATCATTTGTTGGAGTAATGGTCTCTAAATATTATCTTAAGCATTTTATCATTGGTATGGCTTTACTCCCACTTACGTACTTCTCGCTACTCATTTCTTCAGTGACTTTTAGGAATGGCTTTAAATTTTTTTACAATTTCCGTTAGTATCATAATGTCCCTGGCTTGGAACATAGGTGGGGCATTCTCGTGATTAATTAAAATTGAACCAATAACGCTGCTCATTAAAATGAATCTTTCGATCATAAATAGCTGCGAGTTCCAGCGAGTGCAAATGTCTCCAATCAAACCTTTTATTTTACCATCGGGTACATTTTGGGCTTTTCTTAATTCATGTAACGTTGTAAACCTTAGATTTGGGACCTACCTTAATTCAGTTAGTATTCATTCCGTTTAGCATTCCAAATAACATAATTGGATGTAATTTTATTTGTTTAAATTCACAATAATGTTGTGTTTGTTGTTTTTGCAAAGTGTCAAACCTCACATCAAAGTGACGTTACGCTTGTCGTGAAATGTCAACGTCAGTTGTCATTTCACAGATTATAGACTCACCCAATCGATAATAAAATCAATGTGCGGTAGATGATATAATTGTGTCAATAATAGCGGGTAATCGTTTTAATTTTATTTATTAATGGATAATCGCCCGCGGACACTTAGCCTTGAGGTCAGATAATTAAAAAGAAGTAGATATGTGTCTCTGCTTCCCATACTTGTCTATGAAATTCAATTTTCTTATAAGGCGGGTTTGAGTAGAATCTTTCCTTTCTTCTGGAATCCTGATCGCCGACCTACAAACGTACTGTGTTGCATAATTTTCGCAGACGCCAATTTTAGGCTTAATAATTTAAATTCAGTGTTTCCGTGGTTCCCTGCAAAGGGTAAGTGTTGTTGCACAGACTTATATTTAAATTCGTAAGTCGAGCATAGTGACTGTAAATTCTTGTATCTTGATTTTCGGTTTTATATTTTGTAATTTAAATTGTGCCGTTAGTAACGGTTACATTTATATACTTTCATGGGGTTTCTCGTTAAATCTATTTGTTAAATGAGTTATTTGTACCGTGTTCATGATAAAGAAACGAGTATAATTTTCAATTATTAAAATTTATTATTTTCGTGTGAGGGTATATTCATATAATTTTATTCTAGTTACGAATCCTGTATTAACTCGGGTTTAATTCCTGTTTCGTTGCATCTTGAACCTGTGCGTGGCGTGTCCTATTCTTACTTTTTTATATAATTTCGCCTTCAGGAAAAAACGGTCACCGTCTTTTCCGAATTTAAAATATGACACGCCATGGCAGTTTCTGAGGGTGGATGACTTTTTATTAATAATTGATCTGGTTTCTTTTGTACCAAATCAATTAACTTAATTGTTTTGTATTTTTATCACCTTTAAATTGATCTGAAAACCAACAGTAGGGTTTTAATATTATCTCTCACTACTCAGTGAGAGATAATATTTAGTATTTTATTGTATTTTATTTTGTGAGATAATTTTGTTGTTTTATATTTTAATGATGAATTGCTGTGCCTTTGTACCTAATTGTTGTATTATTTTTCTTGTCCAACTTACTGTGTGTACAAAAATTATTAAATAAATAAATAAATAATTTTCCACCCTTGTAAAAGACCAACCGACCGTAGGGCCCTGTGATAGGATTTGGTCGGTGGTCACCAGGACATCTTGGGATAACGGTGGACTACACCCTACCTATTTGGCGGTTTCAGGAACTTTGTACGGAATTAAAAAACCCCGTCGAGCTGAGTTGAGAGCTCCCTTTGAGAGTGGGACGTCGGAGATCGTCGTCCTCGTGCCATCGTGCTTCCCTCATTGTGAGGCGGGATAACACGACAGCGGTAACATCGCCTCGAGCGTGGGATAGACTGCAGTGGAATTTTTACCGGCGCCTCCAACGAGGTCCCCTTAGTTAAGTGGCCACCACCAACACTGCCAACCACGTCTCGCTTCTACCCACAAATTTTATTAGTGTAAACGCTCATCAGTGACAGTGCCACCAAGTAGGCGTAGGACCCACGCCTTGTTTTGTGTAGTTTTAACAATAAATTGATATTGTTTAAAACGTGTGTTGTTTAATTTCTAGTTTTAGATTTTTTATTTTTTGCTCGGGTTTATCCCGTAGCATTCATCAGAGTCAACGCCACTCTGTTACTATTACACTAAGTTTTTCATTGCTGGTTCAGGCAGCGAATATGTTTTGCTCGTCCAAAAACTATTTCTACGGCCTTCACAATGTTTGGCGCATTGTCAGTCGTGACAGAAACTACTTTTTCGTCAGGTATTTGCCATTCTTTGCAAATATTTTTTATGATAATTAATAGATATTCACCAGTGTGTCTTTCTGAGAGTGGATCACAAGAAATATTGAAAGAAGTTATTTCAAAGTTTTCAATATAATGGACTGTCACACCCATATATATATAGCTCTTCATTTGTAAATCTTTCCATTCATCAATAGTAAGGCACAGGTTGTTTACGGATCCTAAATTCTTTATAATAAGGGCTTTTTTTCTCTTCATATTTACTGTCAATTAAGTTTGTAATAGTTTTTCTGCATGGAACTTTGTATAATGGCGCAACTAGTTTCATGAGTTTTTTGAAACCTTCACCTTAAACCAATTTAAAAGGAAGACTATCACGACACACCATTTCTGCAATCGCTTGAATGATTTGATTATTTTTCGTACCACCAGAGCTATATTCTAAGATTTTTGCAAAAGAAGCTTCTATTCCGGATTTAGAGCGTTTCGGCGTCGAAGTTATGGGTTGTTCTTTTGCAAAACTTGTAGATGTAGATTGTCCTTCAAAGTCCATCGCTGTGGCTGGTTCTGGTTCTTCCAAGTTCAGTTCCGATTCCGATTCAATTCTTTCCTATGGCAACAAAAAGTGACAATTTCATTTCAATTAACATATTTTTTTTTAAATAATCGGTTATTTTAAAAATCGATTATTTTTTCACATCCCTATTACCCTCAAATCGTCTTCTTCTTCGTCAATTTCGTTTATTACAACAGTATGTTCAGTTTTTTAATGTCCAGCTTGTAACTTCACCAGTACATAGTCCCCACTTTTATATTTGTCCTTCATGTCACAAAAGGGACCTGCTACTGCCATATCTTGTAGAAAGTTATTGTCAGTTTGGTGGTTAGAGTTCTCACATCCGGGTTCAATGGGTTCATTATCATTTTCGGTTTCTGAGATCTCGGATTCTGCATATACATCGTCTACATAAAGTTTTGTTTTCGAGCTGTAATCAATGGTGCCAATTTTGAAATGTTCACAGGTGGAGTCGCAAAAACAGCTCAAGCTCTTCATTGTTAGCGGTATTAGAGATGACTGTAAAGTTCCCTGAAAGTTTTTATTTTCTGTGTATCTTTTTGAAGTTCATCAGTCAGTGATAGGATTTCCTCGGCGGCAATCGTATGGAAAGTAATTCCAGGGCATCCGTTCTGAACAACTTCCACAAAATGTTCAAGGGTTTCAACATCACCTCCGGCAGCGACCACAGCATCTGCAGTTCGTTTGCAAGTAGCATCAATCTGATGCACCCTTGCCATGACCACTTTCAGAGTAGTTCCAGGTAAATCCTTGTAAGCGTGGAAATTGATGGGACAATCTTGAAGCCAAAATGTAAAACATAGTTTTGTTCCGATATTGTGTAACAGGCCCGTCGCTGATAAAATGAACATATTTAATTCGTGGAGGTAGTGTCCGGAAGGGTTGATTGCAAATGTGGCCAGATTGCTGGGGGTGAATGAGACAAATTTAATAAAATTGTACCAAACGATTGCGTCGATTCTTTTAAGTACACAACCACGGTGTGAATACTAATTTGAGTACGAGAGCCGCCAAAATGAAAGGATTGTACTTCTTCTCGATATTTAGTAATTTTCGGAAAAATCCATGTGAATCAAAACGTCTTCTTCAGTAAGGTTTTCTTTTAAATTCTTTATGGTGAACAATATTTCTTTGATGGCAAAAAAATTTGGTTTCTAAGTCGCTCTGTAATTCTTGGATGAGTTGTCGTGGACTGACTGTGTAAGATTTTTTAAGGTGTTCAGTAACAAACTTAGATTTTTTTGTTTTTGGGTCTGTATATTCCTGCTTTTCTGTCACCCATTTCTGAAATTGTATGTGCTTACTATTGTCAAATTCTTTATAATCTGGCGTTCTATTCTTACAAGCCTGGCAATCTCTGGATAAACAGTTTTCTCTGTATTTGTCACAGCAAAGATTCTCCAAAAGCTTTTGATGGGTATTGTAAGGAAGTATTTTCGCTGAGCATAGAGCATTTAACTTCAAATCAACGTTGGCATGAATAACACAAAGACAAGTGTCGCGGTCTTGTACTCTTGGCTTAATCACCCAAAGTGTGTTTCTTGACATTGTTTCTAGTTATGAATTATTTTTTTCCAGCTCCTTGTCTACTATTGCTATCGTCTTCGTAAAAACTTTGAATCACCTCGTATCTCATAGAAATATTATCTTTACGCGTCCGTTTAAGTACAGCTGAAGTTCTTGAAGACCGTGATTTCTTTAACATTTTATACTTTAATGCACTTGCCTCATTTCTCCATAGTTAATACAGGGTGGCGCAATAGAACGTGCATTTTCAAAATAATTATTAAAAAATAAATACAAAAGGTATAGTTAAAATAAAACTAAGCAATTATTAAGTGATAACTGAAGTTTATTTTTTAAAAATAACATCATCTAAATGGTTACCCTCTCTGCGTTGGCACTCCTCTAACCGCAAATAACGCAAATAACTCTAATCGTAGACATCACACTGTTTTTGATTTTCAGCGCCCTTTCGAACATATCACACGTCGAGTTCCAGCGTGTAGAAACGTCTTGCTTCAATTTCAGTTGAGGTTCGTCTAGCTTTTTCTGCATATTTTTTAGCCTTTCTGATGCAAGGGGACTTCTTTTAAAAACTTCCACTATGTATTTAATTTTAGTCGTTATGTTTTTTATTTCTTACAGAGATGTTTGGACAATGAGGTTCAGTGTATGGGCAAAACAAGCTATATGTTTCCAATTATTTTGACGTAAAGCAGCTTTGATGTTAAACGCGTTATCGCTTGTTGCTGCAACAATTTTGACGGTAATTTGCCATATATCCGTGATGCGTTTTAGTTCTTGGGCTAAGTTTTTTGCCGTGTGTCTCTCCGGAAACTGGATGCATTCCAATAAAAATGACTTCAATTCTGCCTGTTAATTAATAAAATGGACCGTTACGGCTATATAATTCTCATTGGGGCTAGAGGTCCACCCATCAGTCGTAATACAAACATACTCAGCCTGATTGAGTTCTGTTGTAACTGACTCTTTAGTGATATTATAAACATTTGTCAATAAAGCATTAGACAAAGTTTTGCGGCTCGGCAACTGATAAGCTGGATTCAACTCTTTCATAAAATCTTTGAACTCAGGTGATTCGACAAGGTGGAAAGCTTAATAATTTTTGGTGAATACTTTCACAAGCATTTTGTTGAGTTGGTCAGTTTTTTTTTTGCAGTAAGCGGCTTGCAAAAGTATTGAGTTAGTTTGGTGTTAGTAGCTGGTGCTTAAAATATTGCAGTGGTGGCTGGTAAGGAGTCAGGTTTTTCAGGCATACAAGCAGCTGAAGCAGTAGATGTGGAAGCTGTAAGTGTATTCAGTTCTCGAGCAATTGAAACGGTCGAAGTTGATGGGTGCTGAATGTCTGTTGCGGAAGCTGTACTTTCAAGCAGCGGACATTCGCGTATAGCAACGAACACATGTGGATGCTTGCTTTTAGTGTGTCTTATTAAATTATAAGCACCACCACCTTTGTACGAAAATTCTTTTTGGCAAAAATTGCATTTTGCTTTATTATTATTTAGATCCGTAAAAAACCGCCAAGCTTTCGAAGATTTTCTGTCACCAGACATACTACGCATGCATAAAACAAAAAGAAAAATGTCATATTAAGTATATAATACCATTCAAAAACATGAAGTAGATTACGTACGATATATACGTAATAACTACATAATTGTATTAAATTCATACATATTTAATTATTGAGAATAATTGAAGTACTGTTACTATTATTTTATTAAAACTTTATGTAGGAACAGTGGTGGTACATAGGCGAACTCATTATAACATATTTTCCTTACATTATTACATATTAAACTTACACCCATAACCATTATTCAAATTTTATCAAAAAAACAATAGTGTCAACTCCAACCAATATAAAATTAGTAAACCCCACTAAAATATTAACACAAAATAAAAAAATAATAAATAGTTATTGAAAGTCATTCATAATAATATTTTCAAAGACTTACATGAATATTTGTCACTCAGAGATAATACTTTTCAATAGTTTTCATTAACTTATAAATTTCACAACTGCACACAGCAAAACGTCAATTTCACCAATACAATTATTTTAAATTTTAAACGGTACGTAAGGTACGTTTCAATACTTTCAATGCACCGAATGCGCGACTCATCGTTTTTTCTTTATCTGTCGTTTTTTTTGTCGATTTATAAAATCATGTGTATTTAAATTTGAGATAATCAAAATATCCAATAGGAATCAATTTGCGAAAAATTTAAACAGCCAGGTTTTTTGGCGGGATTTAATCGCCAAAAACCCGTGCGCCTCATCGTATTTAGTTTGGTATTGGTAGTCCATTTAGTCGAGTCGCGGTTCATCGTCATCGGTCCATTGAAGAATGTCGTACTATTGTAGCATGTACCTAGCTCGTTTCCTTTCTCTCTTACGATGAGTGACGACACGCGACATAAAATTTGAAGTAGTACCTACATTTTATAGTGCTGAGCCGCTTTTACATTTTGACGTCATGTACGGGACAAATGTACTGTCTCTTGTATGTCCTACTCAACACTAGTTTGCATTTTATTCAGCGGTTTCTAAACATAGCAGTTATTTCAGCTCAGTATTTTCAATGCTCTCAAGAATTTCACGTTTTTTCATTTTCTTTACTACTGATCTAGTTTTTAGTGGTATCATTCTATTTTGGCGTTCAAAAATATGAGGTACCACATCTTTTTTCAGATAAAGTTTCCCCTAATTTTAAACTTAATCCAATTCACGACGTCGTTCTTCAACTGTAAAATTAAAAATATGATATTGAGAAGTTTTGTAACTACTTAAGTACAGTACAAGCGATATTATTAAGTATTCGCTAACCTACTAATAGTCATTTCTCTTTGCAGCTCGAAACCACATTCTTCTCAGTTTTGGGTCAGAAGGTCCAGTTAAAAACAATTTATTTGGAAACTTTGTTGCAGTAGATGAACACAAAGGCACAAAACATGAGTCAACACGACTTTTTTCGGAATTTTAGGAGCATTATTGTGATCACCCGATGTTGATGGATAGTCCATTTTTAATTATTACAAAAAAATAATTAGAAAGTCGAGAAAATTTGCAAGTACGACTAGTGACAGGCAGGAATAACGTCATCGGAACTATAGGTCCGTTTTGGCGCGAAAATTTAAACGGTCCGTTTAAAAACGCATTTTTTTTACGATAAATTAGATTGTTTTAATTTTTTAATATGCTTATGACCTATTTTACATGGAATTCTTTAACCCTTAATTTGGCAAGACTAAAAAAGTAATTTCAGAAAGTTCGCGTTATGTTCATATGCTTTCAAAACACACGGGAAAAATAAAATAAAAAATCTTACCTGAACAGTTTCCTGAAAACACCACGTTAAGTATACTCAACAAAATTCGAACATTAAAGAATTATAGACACGTAGATTTGTTGAGTATACTTAACAAATTCGGCTCATCGGTAAGTTTAAATAAAACAATTTTAAGGTATATCAAAATGAATATTTATTAAAGAACATGTTCACACGTAATAACTAGGGGAAGGTGGGTAAGATGGGGACTTTAACTTGCCTCTTAGCATGTTGTTTACAGCTTGTGTTACTGGAACGGTATCAAAATCCTCCACAACCTCAATTAGGTCTTGTCTGTGTATGGCAATATTGTGCAATACTGCCAATGCAACAATGTAGAGTTTTGTGTTTTCCAATTTTGTAGTGAATCCTCTTAGCAAACAACGGAACCTTTGCTTCCACAAGCCAAAGCATCTTTCCACTACATTGCGGGTTCTTATGTGTGCTCGGTTATAAAGTTCTTCTTTTGTTGTAGTAGGATGAAGGACAGGAGTAAACAAATATGGAGTACAAGCATAACCTGAATCTCCTAAAAGCCTTCCTTATAATTCCGACTGCTCAAATCGCTGTTTTAAACGACTTTCATTAAATATCCTAGCATCATGTGTACTACCTCGCCAATGAGCCACAATATCCATTATCTCCAGGTTGGCATTAGATACAACCTGAAACAATGTACACAAATATTGAAATAGAAGTAATGGGGACTTATTAAATATAATAATGTAATTATTTGTTACAAGCATGAGCTGTTCAGGTATTAAAAAAACTTACTTGCACATTTATTGAACTGTATCCTTTCCGGTTTATGTAATATTGTCCAACTTCTCCACCAAGTTTTGGTATTCGGATATGTGTGCAATCGATAGCCCCAATCACTTGTCGGAAAGCACACAATGAGTGAAAATCAACAATCACTTTGTTTTGTTCTGCATCAGTTTGTGGCATTTTAATCCATTGACTCCTTTGAGCCAGTATTGCTAGGGCAACTTGTTTGCATACGAGTGATATTGTTGACTGACTCATTCCACTAAGATCTCCGGCATCATCTTGAATCTGTTGACACAGTTTTGTTTCACATTAGAAATAAGTAGGTAAATAAGTACTGCTCTGAGAAAAAGATAATATTGGTAGGTACTGATGAAAGTTTACCTCTCCACGGGCCCATATTCTAATTGCTGCCAAAACTTTCAAATAGGGTGGTATAAAGCCTCCTCTTGCATCACCAGCTAAATCATTCTTAATCATGTCTATTATGAATACTGCAGTGGATCGAGAAAATCTGTATTTAGACTTAAACTCGTTTTCCTGAAGTTCTTCCAGTGGATTTTTCCGTATTTTATACATTTTAACACGTCTCACTAATACCGTATGGCTTTCAACCTCATCTATTTCATCTAACACTCTCAAATCATCAATAAAATGATCTCTTTCCATTTTCTATGCAAAAATAACAGGCGTGAATAAAGAAGCACAAACTACTCGTGGAGAAATGGTCACAAAGTACTTAGGTTATGAAATAAGAAATTTAAAAAACGTCAAAATACACGTTACTCTATGCTTACTCAACCGTTAAACTATGTAGCGCTAGTGATTAACTTTTATTCCAGGAGTAAGCTTGGATAAGCTTACTCTCTTCTTACTCCGCGTTTATTAATACTAAATTTATTTAAGTCAAACTTAACACTTGGAGTAAAGTTATTCTTGTTCTAGTCGAAGTTTATTAATAAGACCGTAAGGCATTTTGTAAATAAAACCCTCAATTTTAATTACACAATGTAGGAACTTTTATCAAGATAATAATCAGTCTTTCTTCTTTTAATTATAATCAGTCAAAACAAAATATAACAAGTCTTCTCATAGAAATATCAATTTTAACAAAATAACTAAATCTCCCCATCTTGCCCCACCTATAGGGCAAAACGGGGTACCCCCTTGGGTAAGATGGGGTATAGAGTATAATAAATAGAATATTTAAGAGTCTTCGCAAAACGGGCAAGTATGGACAGCTTCGTCGTTTTTCATTTTCTTTTTGTTTGTTACCTTTGGTGTCGACTTCTTACTGTTTTGCCTCTCTTCTAATTCTGCTTTATTTATTATATACTTTATTGTACACCACACAGTTATAAAGGATAGCTTACAAACATTGAGTGTACAATGGGCGGTCTTATCGCACACGGCGATCTCTTACAGACAACCTTTGGATGAAGCTATAATAGGAGTCTGAAATATGGGTCGTCAAGTGTACAATTTTAGATAAATGCTTATTAAAATACTATACTTATATATGTATAAAACCAACTACTATATACCTACTATATATATATTTATATATGCTATATATATAAAATATATAATGATTACTACAGATGCGTGTCCATTTGTGTGTGTTTGTGTGTGTGTGTGTGTATGTGCGTGTGTGTCTATGTCACCATGCTAAGGTAGGAGAAGTGAGTCTATAGAGTAAGGTAATGCGCTTTAACGAGTTTTTTAAATTGTGTGATGGTTTGAGCCCGTCTCGCTGCAAAAGGCAACGCATTCCACAACCGAGCTGCTTGTACTGTAAAAGATTTATCAAAGAAGTATGTGGAATGTAAACAGATTTTCAACATCATTCTCTCCGAAGATCTCAAGACCCTCGAATGTGTGTCACTAAGGTACTGAAAGCGCTCCTTTAAGTACCCAGGGGCAGCAGGATTAAAAAGAATGTTGTATAGGAGTGATAGAATATGAGCATTCCGGCGAAGACGAATAGGAAGCCATTTGAGCTTGTTGCGGAAGTCAGAGACGTGGTCATATTTGCGTAATCCAAATATAAACCTGATAGATAGGTTTTGGAGTCGCTCAAGCTTGTCTAATTGTTCTTGAGTGAGATCAAGATAGCTGGCATCAGCATAGTCGAGGATCGGCAGAAGAAGGGTTTGGGCTAATGCAATGTTAGTAGTAGAGGGTAAGAAATTACGAAGACGCAAGGAGCCCGCCGAGGCAAACATTCTCCTACTGACCTCTTGTATCTGTTTAGACCAGGAAAGCGTGTTGTCAATGTATACCCCTAAGTTCTTAACTTCACGGGAAAAAGGAATGTTTGTGTTAAGCAGACAGACTTGTGGAAGAGTAGACCAGTTAATTTTGGAAACAGTCCTTGAACTGCCGACTACGGTCACCTGTGTTTTAGACGGGTTAATACCTAACCCAAATTTAATGCTCCAGTCAGTAATCAGTGACATATCACGGTTAACCAATAAAACAGCATCGGGTAATTCTTCAAGTGAAGCTTGAGTATAAATCTGTAGATCATCGGTATATAGGTGGAAGGAAGATGAGAGTTCTTTAGAGATAGAATTTATAAAGAGCGCGAATAGTAAAGGAGATAGAACGCCGCCCTGCGGTACGCCAGAAGTCGTAGAGCACCAAGAAGAAAAACTACCTTCAGCATGAATACGTTGCCGGCGACCATACAGGTAGCTGCGAAACCAGGCAATTACCGATGGAGATACGTTAAGAGAGCTGAGCACGCCAAGCAAGATGTCGAAGTCCACGTTGTAGCTTTATATGGAGAAGCAGTGATAATAGCTGCTTTTCCTCTTCTTCGAACTTGTCTAGGTCTTTTTTCGGCCATTCGTGGATAAGGCATTAACTGTTTCGGGCTTACCAGATTGAATGAAGTATCCAAAGAATCATTTCCTGGTGCTTGCTGAACTAAATTTGAGGTTGTGGGAGCCACTGGATCTACATTGTTTGCTGAAGAATTTAAGGCACTGCCGGTGGCCATTTGAGGATCAGGCGATATTATTGTTGAAGGAACTGCCAGTGTTTCTTGTGGGATAACTGCAACATACGGCGTGGGAGTTATATCAACTTCGGGTTCCGTTTCAGCGTTCAATTCGATTTCAGTGGCCTCTGCAGCAATGAAGTCGTCTTCGGTAAAAACGTGTGGATTGTAAGGTGAAATTCCACACGTTTTAAAAGCATTTATTGCAGTTGACATTGTCGCTGCCCGAATAAATGCTTGCCCAAAGAGTTCAGCCACTTGTAGTTGGGAAACTACTTTCCCAGGATGATCTCAACCATGCTGTTAGAGCCTGATCATAAAAGATACTCAAGGGCCGCATAAAACCAACATCAGCTGGCTGTAGTTTGTGAGTAGTGTGTGGTGGGAAGCATATTATTGTCACGCCATGTTCACGTGCATTATCAACTAATTGCAAATTTTGGGTGTGAGAGGCATGACCATCTAAAGTCAGCATAACTGGGTTTGTTTTAAAAGCATTGGTGAGTTTCACAAACTTCTGAAACCATCATAAGAAAATATCTGCAGTGATCCACCCAGAATCTGAACATTCTGCCCACGAATTTGGTGGGGCTCCATTTAGCAGTTCGGGCTTCATACGTTTCCTAGGATATATAAACATAGGAGGAAGGTATGACCCTGCAGCGTTAAAACAAATTTCAATAGTAATAGTTGTACCTCGTTCCGCCGATGTCAAGGCTCCCACTTGCGTTTTACCTGTTGCTGCAATCACTTTGGATCGTGATTTTGGCACCACTGAAATACCTGTCTCGTCACAATTATAAATCCTGTCTGGAGTAAAAGGGTTATCATCAAGTGCTTTTCCAAGCAGTTCGAAGTATTTACCAACAGACACTATTAAACCCAGCAGCACGAGCCGCAGACGTGTTTTCTGGCTTGCGTAAACTCAAGTCAAGATGTCGGTGCAGAAATCCACGCAGCCAGTCTTTACCGGCCTTTTCCTTGAGTTCATTAAATTTATGCTGTTTGTTGTTACGGACTGCTAACTCATAGGCTAACTTCTGTAATTCGGATGTTGACAACCCAAACAATCTTCCTTCCATTTCCTTTAAATAAGTTACAAGGATTTGTTCTTCTTCTTTCTGAAAAAACTGTTGTAATCGGACCTAACGGAACTTTGACATTTAGTATATTATTGTCTCTTTTTCTGGCTTGGTTAACTTTACGCTCGAGTGTTGTTTGAGGGACATATAAGTCTTGCTGGCTGATTTATAACCATTTTTTCCATCTAAAACTGCTTGAATGGCTAATTTCATTTGTTCTTCACTCCACCCTCCTCTATTAGTACGTCTCTTATAATCTCGAACCATACTCTATAAAAGAAACAATTAAATTAACTCAACTAAAAATGTTAAAACAGGAACCAGTCAGCGGGTAAGATGGGGTACCAACCCCGTCTTGCCCGCAATTAGGTACCCCTAAATGTACTTACCAAGTAGAAACGTGCACTCCTCCGATCGAACTTGTAGCGACACTGACTAGTACTACTAAACAGAGTTAGATGGCGTTGAAACCAATTTTCTAGTGAGACTGTATTATCTATTTTGGTAGGGTCCCCATCTTACCTCGCTACCCCGTCTTACCCCACCTTCCCCTATGGTTAATTATGATGATAATTAAAGTGACAATTTCTGCCCTTAACAAAACACAGCCTTATCTTACATTTGAGACAAAACACGATAGTAAAACCTTTTTTACAATAAGCACATCGACTATATTCTGTACCAGGCTCAGGAAAATGGTCGATATTATCATATTTTATATCATTTATAGGCCTAGGACGTTTAGGCTTTTTTATTTTTTGATCAGGGTTCAAATCTTTGATTGTTGTTTGATCAACTTTTTTACCTTTGTCAAGTAATGCTTTATACATTTCGAGGCGAAACTCTTTCAAAGGTTTACCCTTTTTAATACCTTTTCGAGAATAATTATCTCTCCTGTACATCAACCATGCATTGTTGACACAGATGTCTAGTAACTGTGAAAACATGGATAGATACAAACGTCGGCACTTCATTTCTGTGCGGTATAGTGCAGTGAGCATATCCGCCAAATCGACGCCGCACATACGTACATATTTTGACGATTGAGGGGTGGCATGAAAGGGACATTTTTGATTTTTAGGTCCTAGTGAGTGATTGAGAGAGTATTTGGAATAGGTTTCAGTCGAAAAGGAAGCGTGTATTATTGAACTATTAAAATGAAATGCAATAATTGTCATTAATCAATTCTTAGTTTATTATTTTCACAGCTCAAAAAAAAATATTTTGTCTCTTTCATAAATGGACTGTATTGAAAGCGACGATATCATTTATGAAAGGGACAGTAACTTATTTTGAGGAAATATGTGCCTATACATGAACTAGGTAAATTAAAAATTAAATTAGGAAGTGAGTAAAACTATAACCATTATTAAATCTTACCGTTTTTACCTTAAAAATAATATAATTAAACACTGTTGTCTCAAATATAATGAACTTAAAAATTATTAATAGCTTTTCTTATAACACTTATCAGTCTCTTTATAATTAACAATCAATGTAAAACATATATAAAATTAAAGACAAAACAAAATTTTTATAAATCTTTTTAAAAATGCACTACAAAAATAATTATTGCTTTTTTAAAGTAAAATTATAATCAACAGCCTCCATAAACTTTGATTTAAATTCTCATAAAGTAAGCTTAAATACTAATCAATGTGCTTTTTAGTGACATAGTGAACAAAAAAAATACCGTATGACATGATGCTGTGGAAATAACTAAAATAAACTAACCGATTGTATCTATATCTGTAAAATTTCTAATTTTTTTAACGGCATATGCTGCAGAACTGATCTTCTTCGATAAGCCATCTATATGTGGGCCCCACTGGAGCTTAGCGTCCAGGTTTATACCTAAAAAGACAGTTGTATCTACAGGACTCAACTCCTCGCCCTTGACAAGCACACTGGTTTTTACCTGTTTAACATTTGGTGTTGTAAATTTAATACATTTAGTTTTAGTTTCGTTTAATAATAAGCTATTAACACCAAACCAGTGAACTATTTCAGAGAGAGCACTGTTTACATTGTCAATAACTGATTGTCGTCGTCTGAGTTTGAATAATAGTGAGGTATCATCAGCAAACAGCACTATCTCGTGTTTATCCTTTACAAGGTAAGGCAAGTCATTAATATAGATAAGAAATAAAAACGGGCCGAGAATAGAACCCTGCGGAACACCCATCTTTACAACAGACCCGTCAGAAACCACTCCGTTTACTTCAACTCTCTGAACCCTATTACTTAGGTATGAGGTAAGAAGGTCCAGAGATGCACCTCTTATTCCGTAATGGGATAGCTTCCTGATCAGTGTATCATGAAGCACACAATCGAACGCCTTGGACAAATCACAAAATATTCCCAAAGCGTCGCTTGAGTCCTCCCACGCGTCGTAAATGTGATTAAGAAGTTCAACACCGGCATCAGTTGTTGAACGACCCCTTGTAAATCCGAACTGTTTCGCATGTTATAATTAATTTCTATTAAAAAGTCTTTGCTTTTGATCTAAAATATTTTTTTCAAAAATTTTACTGAACGTAGGTAGCACTGAAATAGGTTTTTTTTGTGTAATTGGTCGGCAAACGAGCAGACGAATTACCTGATGGTAAGCAATCAGCGCCGCCCATGGACACCCGCAACGGAGGAGTTACGAGTGCGTTGCCGACCTTTTAGGGATTAGGGATTTGGAGATTTATGGATTGAGGAGGGATTGGGGGCGGGAAAGGATTGGGCCTCCGGTAACCTCACTCACACGGCGAAACACAACGCTGTAGTTGTTTCACGCCGGTCTTCTGTGAGGCCGTTTTATCACTCCGGTCGAGCCGACCCATTCGTGCCGAAGCATGGCTCTCCCACACTTGGTCTAAAGTTAGTGGGTTCAGAAGTACTACCTGATTTAAATAATGGAATTATTTTACTACATTTCATAAGATCAGGAAACACACCACAGTCAATACAAAAAGTTTGTGGGGTCAGAAGTACTACCTGATTTAAATAATGGAATTATTTTACTACATTTCATAAGATCAGGAAACACACCACAGTCAATACAGTTATTAAAGATTTGAGCTAATACAGGTGTTACAATAGTTATTACAGAGCTTGTAATATACACAGAATTACCCCATAGATCTGCAGTCTTTTTGTTATTCAAAGTATTAAAGATTTTAACAATTTCCTTGTTATCTATGTGCTCGAAGGAAAACCCTGAATCGCAAGCTACAACATGTTTTTTGAGTTAAGACTCTGCAACAGTGGGAGATGAATTCAGTGACTTAGTAGTGGATACCGGAATGTCGGAAAAGAAATTTTCAAAAGCAGTTGCTATTTCTACATCCGCTTTTATTAACTTATTATCAATTACAAGACTATGTTGGTTTATTCTCTTTTTAGACCTTCCTGCCTCACTGTTGATAATATTCCAAGTGTCTTTGATAACATTGGTACTGTTCTTTATCTTAGAGCTTAAGAATAGTGATTTAGCAATAGAGCAAACCTTTTTGAATAATTTAGAATAGTTTTTTACATATTCACTGAATTCAACAGTATTAATATATGTCCGCTCATTATAAAGCTCATAGAGGCGATTTCTACTCTTATAGATATACCAGTGGTTGCCCAATCACCGAAAGACGCATTGCTATTAGCTGGTATAGTTTTATCTGTAAAAGTAGACTTAAACTCTGTTAGGTACATTTTTTACATTAGTACATTTTAGTACATTTATAATTCAACAACAAAGGCAATTTGTTGCTGAGTTTAGCTTTGAAAAATTCAATGCGTCTTTTAGTCTTCGGATTAACTGTTTTAAATTGTTTTGACTCTATATTTATTTCATTTGTTAAAGAAATTCACTGACCACAATGATCGGAATCAAGTACTGAAATTATTTCTTTGTTAAGTGGCACAATGTCAGTATAAATATTGTCCAGGCAAGTGGCACTAGTGGGTGTTATCCTAGTTGACTCCAGAAACAAATTCGCAAGGTTGTATGAAGAAAATAAACTTACAATTTTTGTGCTTAAACTACATTTTCTAATAATATTGAAATCACCACATGTAATGATGGATTTCTTTGAATTTGTAAGTTTACTTAGAACTTCATCCATTCCTGTTTCAAAACAGTCATACAAACCAGAAGGTGGTCTATACACGCTAAATACAATAAACCGCTCCATATTCCACACAGGCTATTTCAACAGAGTTACTAACTATATCTTTGCGATCTTTGAATTTAAGCTGGTTACTTATCAGTATAAGTGACCCACCATGTATAGCGTTTTCTCTGCTAAACGAGCTACCAATCTGGTGCTTACCAAAATTAAACATGAGCTGATGGGGTTTTAGCCAATGTTCAGTAATACACAAAATATCCACATTATTACAATTTAAAAATAACTCTATTTCCAATTCTTTACTCTTAAAGCCTTGAATGTTTTGGTGAACCAGATTAATAACCTTATTACCGTTTAATTTGCAAGAGGTTGTCTCTATTGTCTTATTTAATAATTTAAATTATTATGAATGTCAGTATTAGGTGACTCATTATGAATTTCAACATTTATTGGTTGCTCAATAGGAGTAACCTGTTTAGCCAAGTTATTGGCTGATATATTAAAAAAATATGATAGCGACATTGCTATTTGTCTTAAATAATATTTTGAAAGATAGTACCTATCTTTTGTCCTATATTTATTAAGACCAACATAATTGTTGGTGTCTATGAAGTGAATATTAGTATTGTTACTTAAGTTATAAAATGTAGTATTAATTTTATATCTACTATTGTTTTTTTCCTGTGGCAGTGATTTTATATAAGGCAATGCAAATATAATTATCTGCTTTAAATTAAGTCTGGCAAGTGAATTATGTATATTATATTACTTTATTTAGACTACCTCTGTTACCACACATTATAATGAGGGTAGAATCTTGGTTAAATCTATATTTATTAATTTTATCCAAAATATTACCAATACTACAGCCGGGCATACAGTGATTAAATATTGACTGTCCAGGTAATTCTTTTTCAACATTGAACCTAAGTTTTTTCCTATCTCATAGGACTAGGATTACAATTATTAAACAAAACCTCTACCATGAGGTAAGGTGGTCTCACATGCTGGCAGAGAAAAGGCAGGCGGTGTAGCATCAGGAGTGCACTTCTCACACTGTTTCTCCTGCGACCTTCCCAACTCATTCATTGCCAACATGTATTCCCTCATCTGCCTTTCTGAAGCACTATATTTATTTGACATTATTTCTAACTTCGATGTTAATTGTTCTAGTTCTGACTCCAGGCTCAGGAAGGCATGTAAATTCAAACAATGTATCTTGAAACTGAAACCGGAGAAATCTTCTATCATATTTTTTATGGGTAACAAGTAATACGCATTTTTCAAATCTATAGTTGCCATAAAACAGCCTGAAGTCATGAGTTTTGTTGCTGTTCATAAATCTTCTAATTTAAAGTGGTGTGTAGTAATGTATTTATTAAGTTTTTTAAGATTTAATATAAATCTCCAAGTGCCGTCCGATTTTGGATGCAAAAATATGCTGGATAAAAATTGGTTATCCACGGGTAAACATTTTTCTATAGCACCTAACTCTAGGAGTTTAGTAATTTCCATAGAGATAAGATTACTTTCTTTCTCACTGAAATTATTATTTTTAGGACTGGAAGTTTGAACTGGAATATCATAAAAGGGTATTTTATAACCCTTGATCCAATCAAGTACTGTTGGATTATTGGTAATTTTGTTCCAGGCTTTTGAGAAAAACTGTAATCTAGCAGTTTGTACCTGAGCTAGTGGCGTTCCTGGCCCCGACGTCGCTGCTGGCGCCTCTGCGGTGAGTGCCTCTGGCGTGTTGCTGGTGGTTTGTTCCGCTACAGCAATATTTTCTGCCCACCCGGACGCGGGAACTGCTGTCTGTGTGGGCCCCTGTGGTTTAAATTTCTTTTTGGTCTTGTTGAAGGTCTTGCAGGCATATTTTTCAGTTCTTGGCCTGACTTCTTTACGGCTTTTATTGCATTAAACTTGTCTTGGAGTTTATCTCCAAATAGGTACTCGGATATCGGTGTCTGCTCCATTAGTTCCTTCATTTCCTTATTAAGGCCAGGTAAAATTAAAGAACGTCTAGTAATGCAGTTTTCATGGTATATGTGACATTATAATCTGGCTGCGTTACTTAGAGTCAAAATCTGGTCAGTAGTATCCTGATTGCCAATAAGGGTATTTAACACTTTACCTAATGATGTTATGGCAGCACCCAGTGTGATCTGCTGCTCCCTGATACGACTGTCTCTTTTTACTCCACTATCACTGAGAGCCGCAGCCACTTCTTCATTTAGCTTTGGTGGGTTCAGTAAGCTGCAGTTCTTGGGTGTTTCTTGTTTGTTTATTATGTTTTTCCTTGTTTCTTCGTTTAAACCATGCACTATTATAGTTGACCACCGCGTGGCTAGGCTATTGTGAATTTCTACGGGAGTCTTAATTGGCTGTACCCCTTCATCACCAAGGAGCTCCTCAATGCCTGGAGGGAGGGCATCAGGTAAGCTTGCCGTAGTGAGTTGACAGATGTCAAGAGAGAGCGCGCCAACAACCGGACCACAGATAACATTTTTGTTCTGATGAAATCGATTCATCTTTGAAAAATGTGACAGCAAGTTAGCAAAAAGTGCAAACTACAAGTACTAAAATGAGGACGAGATTATTTCACATAATTAAGGATCGGACGTCACTAGGTAAGTTAGTCTAGTACTAGAACTAACAACTTTCACTGGGTGACATGCATCATTATCTGTAGTCTGATTTGCAGTTAATGGATTTAATCTAAATTTATATCACTATATTGTAGTTGAGAAGCTTGGGCTGACACCAACTCGCTGAATAAACTATTATTCAAGCCGGCCGTGATGTTAAAGTTTAATGTTTCTAGTTCAGAAATTTGACTGTTGGCCTCATGTAGCTGTTGTTTTAGTAGAGTTTTGTCATTTAAAGTGGTTTCATACTCCTCGCTACATTGCTTGAATTCGGCCACAACGAATTGGAGCCTATCCCGGGCCTCAATGGCTTCTGTGTGTTGAATGTTAAACAGAGCCATTTCACGTTTCAGCTTCTTGTTTTGGTCCAAAATAACCAAGAATCCCTCTCATTGTCATCCCTTTCCCTCAACAATTGATCACACAACTCCTTTGATGCCTTCAATTCGCTCAAAGCCAGGCTGAGTTTAGACTCCTCTTGGCGAGCATGGGCTTTGCGAGTGAAAATCATTTTGGAAGTTTAAAGGTAAGAGATAGAATTAGAAAATTATAATGGAAGCTGAAATTATTATGTAAATTGAGGTAATGAAGTTACTAGATAAGTAAAAGTTTGTTTACACAAAGAAGTTGTGCCACCAACTACAAAAAGGGTAATTTTTGTTGTTATTTGACCGCTAATGTTCGTTGCGCTACACGAAATCAATGTAAACACGAAAATAAATAGGCAAAATAGCTAATTACGTTGAAATAATACTGTATTTTACCTGATATCGAGATGACAATGCAGCGAATCCTTAATGCCGGTAACCTTACATTTATTAACTTCACAATTTTCACTATTTTTAGCAAGCAAACTTTGAAAACTTTATAAATTACATTTAATAATTCAGTGATGAGGTGGTTTCAGGCAATATTGTATTTAAAATTAATATATTTTAATAATTAAACAAATAAAAAACAGGGACAATCTTAAATCAGCTGTCAACGCCAGTGTTGCCACAAAAACGTACTTGTCATCTTCAATCCCCTGACAACGTCTATCCAGTTCTTCTTTTAGTGACGAACGCATTGTGTCCATATTAGAACAAGCCACTTTAACTTCTTCTTTAATCAAATGCTTCGAAAGAATCGTTAAGTTAGGAATGACCTCTTATATACAGGAGTAGGAAGAGCTAATTTTTTTGTGATTTCTTCGAAAGTTTGAAGTAACGCAACACATTCTTTCAGAAGCTCCCATTGTCTCTCTGTCAAATTCGTAAAATTTATTGTGTTACTGTTGTCAGATATGTACAACGAAATCACTCTCTTTTGCTCCAGTAACCTTTCAACCATATAAAAAGTGCTATTCTAGCGGGTGCTGACGTCTTGAATAAGTTTGTGCTTGGGTATATTGAGCTCTGTTTGTATCAGCTGTAATTTTTCTTGAGCTGGTGTTGAGTGATTGAAATGAGTCACTTTACGACGCCCTGCCGCTATTGCTCCATTAAAATGAAAACAAAACTAAAAACATTGCATGTTCCCAATTTGATATGAAGTGCCATTTTTGATTATGGCGCCTAAATCAGAATTACCAAAAATGTTTGAAAATGTCTATGGTGGACTTAAGCTCATTTGATATGTACCGAGACACATTGTGTTTTTATTGAGATAAAAATAAAATAATTAACAATGAGCAGGTATTAGAAAATAACTAAAATAAAAACATTATGAAACTTGGATATCTATTGGTAATAATTTTCTATTATAGTACTTCTGACAACAAACCCTGCGCTTGTACTAGCCATTACAGTAGTTTCGTTTGCACCATCATCTTGATTAGAATGGGAATCAATACCCAATGCCAAGTTGAAAGAAAAGAAAGAAAGAAAAAAACATTTATTCTTGCGCAAGCGCACACACATAAAACAAAAATACAAAAAAAGAAGAAAATAAAATAATACAAAAAATCTAAACTAAATGACACATAAAAATAAAATGGTTTTTAGAAACAAACTAATAACAAAAGAAAAAACAAAAAGTTTTGTCTATGGTCCACAGTTATGCGCGAGGTCGCGTGGTATTTTATTATCTGTGGACCATAAGGACAAGATAGTAACATTTGTGTTTAACAAACAATAACAAAGAACATTTAATAATTTAATTATATTGATAATTTCCTCCTTACTACTGTTATAACAATATAATGTGGTACGAGAAGTTATCAATGAAACAATGAAACAATGAATTTATTTTTGCAAATAGGCCTTAAAACGGCACTTTTACACGTCAAATTATATGTGAAAAACTAGATGAAGCCGGCATTTCCTATCTGACTACTCTGAGAAGAAATACCGAAACAAACTCAGAGGTCAGTCTCTTTTCAAGTCCAGACAATATAAAATAACATAATGTGAGAGAACCGTGCAAGTTCATTCTGTAGTGGTCTTTTGAGGAAAGAACCACACCAGTTTAAGTGGACCCGTTCTGAAGACAGGCACGCAAGTGTCAGTTTGCAACCATATAGCTAGTGCTGTTGAGTTGTCCGACGAACAATACCGATCAAAAGAACATTTGGGTGGGTCGCGCAAGTACTCAAACTGTCAGAACGCAGATGACTGGTGATAAAAAAGCACGACAAGTCTCACACGGTCCTTACACTAACAATAATATAAAATAATAAAAATGTCAACAAATAAATAAAAAAAAAAAAGTCAAATAAAAAATAAAAATGTCACAATAGGTGATCATGTCATTGTATACAAAAAAATAAACGTAATGTCAAATTGTATATAAAAGTGTAACTTATGTTACAAACATGTCAACATGACCTGTGCAGACATTACAGCGGCTCATTCCCAAGCCTGACTATCCTCTAAGTAGTCTTTTATTTTATAAAATGCTTTACAGCAAAGTTTAGCCTTTATTACACATTTAAATTTATTGAGGCTCAAATTTTGAATATCGCTAGGAATTTTATTGTAAAAGCGTATACATTGACACCTAAACGAACTACTTATTTTCTGAAGCCTGGAGGCAGGCACAACATATTTGTTTTTCCCCCTCGTGTTGATATTATGTATATCACTATATTTCTTAAATAAGCTTTTGTTTTTATGAGCGTGAATTACATTTTCATAAATATATTGAGAGGCAACTGTCATTATTTTAGATTCCTTAAATAATTCTCCGAGCGAATGCCTCGGACTAAGATTATAGATTGATCGAATAGCCCTTTTCTGCAGAACAAAAATAGACTGGATGTCAGCAGCATTCCCCCACAACAAAATACCGTATGACAGGATGCTGTGGAAATAACCAAAATAAACTAACCGCGCTGTATCTATATCTGTTAAATTTCTAATTTTTTTAACGGCATATGCTGCAGAACTGAGCTTCTTCGACAAGCCATCTATATGTGGGCCCCACTGGAGCTTAGCGTCCAGGGTTATACCTAAAAAGACAGTTGTATCTACAGGACTCAACTCCTCGCCCTTGACAAGCACACTGGTTTTTATCTGTTTAACATTTGGTGTTGTGAATTTAATACATTTAGTTTTAGTTTCGTTTAGTAATAAGTTATTCACACCAAACCAGTGAACTATTTCTGAGAGAGCACTGTTTACATTGTCAATTAATGATTGTCGTCGTCTGAGTTTGAATAATAGTGAGGTATCATCAGCAAACAGCACTATCTCGTGTTTATCCCTTACAAGGTAAGGCAAGTCATTAATATAGATAAGAAATAAAAACGGGCCGAGAATAGAACCCTGCGGAACACCCATCTTCACAACAGACCCGGCAGAAACCATTCCGTTTACTTCGACTCTCTGAACCCTATTACTCAGGTATGAGGTAAGAAGGTCCAGAGATGCACCTCTAATTCCGTAATGGAAAAGCTTCCTGATCAGTGTATCATGAAGCACACAATCGAACGCCTTAGATAAATCACAAAATATTCCCAAAGCGTCGCTTGAGTCCTCCCATGCGTCGTAAATATGATTAAGAAGTTCAACACCGGCATCAGTTGTTGAACGACCCCTTGTAAATCCGAACTGCTTCGCATGTAATAATTTATTTCTATTAAAAAATCTTTGCATTTGATCTAAAATGATTTTTTCAAAAATTTTACTGAACGTAGGTAGTACTGAAATAGGTCTAAAGTTAGTGGGGTCAGAAGTACTACCTGATTTAAATAATGGAATTATTTTACTACATTTCACAAGATCAGGAAACACACCACAGTCAATACAGTTATTAAAGATTTGAGCCAATACAGGTGCTACAATAGTTATTACAGAGCTTGTAATGTACACAGAATTACCCCATAGATCTGCAGTCTTTTTGTTATTCAAAGTATTAAAGATTTTAACTATGTCTTTGTTATCTATGTGTTTGAAGGAAAACCCTGAATCGCAAGCTACAACATGTTCTTTGAGTAAAGACTCTGCAACAGTGGGAGATGAATTCAGTGACTTTGTAGTGGATACAGGAATGTCGGAAAAGAAATGTTCAAAAGCAGTTGCAATTTCTACATCCGCTTTTATTAACTTATTATCAATTACTAGACTATGTTGACTAATTCTTTTTTTAGACCTTCCTGCCTCACTGTTGATAATGTTCCAAGTGTCTTTGATAACATTGGTACTGTTCTTTATCTTAGAGCTTAAGAATAGTGATTTTGCAATAGAGCAAACTTTTTTAAATAATTTAGAATAGTTTTTTACATATTCACTGAATTCAACAGTATTAATATATGTTCGCTCATTATAGAGCTCATAGAGGCGATTTCTACTCTTATAGATACCAGTGGTTGCCCAATCACCAAAAGACACATTGCTATTAGCTGGAATAGTTTTATCTGTAAAAGTAGACTTAAACTCTGTTAGGTACATTTTAAAAAACTTATCATATAAAGTGTTAGAATTCTTATAATTCAACAACAAAGGCAATTTGTTGCTGAGTTTAGCTTTGAAAAATTCAATGCGTCTTTTAGTCTTCGGATTAACTGTGATAAATTGTTTTGACACTATATTTATTTCATTTGTTAAAGAAATTAACTGACCACAATGATCGGAATCAAGTACTGAAATTATTTCTTTGTTAACTGGCACAATGTCGGTATAAATATTGTCCAGGCAAGTGGCACTAGTGGGTGTTATCCTAGTTGGCTCCAGAAACAAATTCGCAAGGTTGTAAAATAAAAATTTGTATCATTTAAAATCAGTGATAAATTATGTAACACTGCACAGGCTACAATAATAAGAGACACCGTTTGTAACTTGTTAACAAGGCCTTTTGATAAGCATGGAAACCGACGTTTCCAAATTCCAAATGTTCTTTCAACGATGTTTCTAGTTTTGATTTGTGCTCGGTTATACCGTATTTGAGGGGGATCTTCAGGAGTTGGCCTAATTGGTGTAAGCATAAACGGCAATGTTGGATAACCACTATTACCTACTAGTTTACCATTTAGCACACCTTGAGTATACTTCATGTATACCCTGGACATTTGAAAAATTCTGGAATCATGAGTGCTGCCAGCCAATCTAGCTACTATGTCCAAGAATTCTGTTTGTGGGCCGACAACAGCCTGTAAAAAAAATATTACAATAGTCATCATCACTGTATAGATGTTATGCAATTATAGCTATACAGGGTTACTGCTAACTCGACGTATTCGTTGCAGGACGTCATAGTAGGGCTAAAATGTAACAAATTAAGCCACTAAATGTTCTACCGAAATTCAGTAGTTGAGTTATTTAGATTTTTAGTATTTTTATGAAAAATCCCAGATTAAATTATTTGGAGCCAATTCAAAAATTATTTACGGCATGACAGTACTGAAAGGGGTTTGAGTAACTTTGTATGGACTAGTGGCGTCATTTTTTTTTTTAGCGGCCACGAATCCTTTTCATGTATTTTTATTGTGTTATGACAAGTACACATATATGTTTAATTATTTTTGTACTAAGTGATATCGAACTTAAGATATTTGCATCTGAAGATTTTAAAAAAGTCGTCAATATACGAGTAGAAATACTTTAATTAGCTAGTCTTTCGTAAAGAAATGTTACTTTTATTTATAAAAGGTTGTTATTAGACATTGGTTTTGCTGTTATACGACTGTCTGTTACAGTGACGTTAGTATTGGTTCTTGGAAAAAAAACTTGGAACTTTATTAAATGATAAGTAAAAAGTGTAAAAACACATTTTTTAACTTTCTTCATCCATTTCATTCTCAATATCATGTCGAATGATTGTATCTAAAAATTGTGCCGGCGGAGTGAGATTATTTTGGTACCTGCCCCATCCCATGTACCATATAATGGACATGACGTGGGAACAGCAGCCTAAGGTCCTTTTTCCAACAATGCATGAGCAATAGTGGCCCAAAATTGCATCTAGCCCTTGTGTAGCTCTTTCTACGAGAATATATACATAATATATCCGTCTAGATGAATGCCTGGAGTGGATTCTGCCTCGTAGAAGCCACGGATTAATCCAATTGAAGGTTCCCACCGAAAAATCATTAATATTGGGTTCTCTGCATACCTCTATTACATACGAACCGTCGCTTTTTATATGTTCTCCGTAGTAACTACGAGCTTGTTGTACTTGGTATGTTCCAAGTGCATAGATAACTAAATCATCAGCACTTAAAATAGGAAAGTCATCCAGTCCAGGAACTTCGGCATCCATATGTTCAAAATCAGCCCTTCTTCTATTTAGATGATTGGCAATGACATACTCGCCTAATTGATTACAAGGACTATGGTGAGGTATTCGATTTATTATTTGCTCCGTTAGCCTATGGTCTTTCAGTGGCACCCCAAAGGCATTTAATAATGCTGCAGCTATTCTTATTTCGTCAAATAGATGGCTTGCAGCTACATTGAAATACTGCGAACGAAGCTGACGGAATTGATTTTTTAATCTGCCGTTAATGGTTTCAACCACCCAACGGCACATGGTTACTTTTCTTGAATCGTTGGCTTGTTGTGTGGTAAGTTCGTATTCATTATCATGTTTAGATAAAGGCATATATGCACTGTATCCACATGTCTCCACGTCTTCGATGCAGTCTCTGAACCCTCTGTCTAATATAAGAACATCGTTCTCGTGAAAGAACCAATGAAACGGATCACTTGGATTCTTCATGGTCTCTGAGAGGATCGTCGCATCGGATTTAGTTGCTTCATATAAGCCATATATATCTATGATATGGCTATCAGGACAAACCATCAAAAAAGGCTTTAATAAATGCCGGAACTTGTGTAAACTATATGACTTCCTCTGAAAGTAATAATTGCTACTTTTTTGCAAATAAATGTATGTGCCATCTAATATAATTATGGCCTTCCTTTCAGTCAAAGAAGCATCAGAATTGCCAAATAACGTATTAGGGATTGTTAAACATCTCGAGATAACATCTTGACGAGTTAAATGATTATAGCCAAGGTGCTGTGGAACAAATTCCCTTATTATGTCTTGTCTTACTAGATTCATAGTTTTTTCTAAAGTCTTTCTTGACATATTGAAAATCTGAGATAATCTCTGATTTGACTCACCCGTGTGAAGTTTGGTAATCACGGTAGCTAGAGCTCTTCCTGCTTTATTTTTATAGCGTTGAGATATACTAGGGCAGCTTTGAAGGATATCTTGGAATTGGGATTTTGAAAAACCAATGTAGTAATGGAAAACAGAATTGTTTATTAAAGATCGTCTATCAAAATCTAAAAAAACCTTCCGAGTTCTTAACATGTCCATCATGTCTTTTAGATGAGACGGGGTAAATTCGTTTAGTATCCGACGAGTACTTGATTCAATATTTTGCCACACTGTATCTAACATATGCTCTTCACATACACGAGTGCCACGTGGTATATAAAAGCATTTTTCCTGTAGTACTGTGGCTCTAATATCAATGTGAATTCTCTTTAAATCTCTATTGTTGCATGCTGCAATTATACAGACGTGAGTATTAAAAGGCGCACGAGTGTAACCCGGTAACGGTATCATTCGCATCATATCTACTTGTACTTCTCGATCTTGGACATTTGGTATAGGTTGCTCCAGTACAGAGTGTTCTTCGGCAGGGTCTTCGGCAGGTTCTTCGGCAGGGTCTTCTTGCGTAGGTTGATCTGATGGACCGGCAGTAGGATTATCAGCATTGACTTGGCCGCTAGCGTAACGTTGAGCACGTTGTAGACAAGGTCTACAGATTTTGTCCTCTTCACTAAACTGAAAAGGGAAAACATGTATTATTGATAAATGATATTTATTTTGCACAAAGGTTTTAGAAAACACTTTTACACGTCAATTTTTTTCGTCAGTTTTACCCAGATGTAGTGGTGTTTTCTAACCTCTAAGTTTATTTCGGTGTTTCTTCTTAGGATAGTCACCTGAGAAGAAACACCGAAATAAATTCAGGGGTGAAAATCTCTTAAAGACCAAGAATTACATTTTAAACATGTGATGGTCAAATCATATGAGAACCTTGTTTTCACCTTGCAATAATTAATACTATTAGTGAGTTTATGCATTTTCGTAACTCGCTCTAGTTTTATGAACATATAAAAGTATTAGATTTCACAAAACTTACCTGCAAAACATTGGGAATTTCTACCAAATACGGCATTAAAGATGGACTCTGGATCTGGATCTACGACGAGTTCCACCAACACGATTTACACTTCGTCGGCAACAGATACAAAATGCACTGTTAATTGCATCCATGGCGTACATCCAAATCATAAAGAATATCAGAGTCCAAAGAGCTATGCTGGGTCAGTCACAATACACAAACAATCACAATGTCCAAGAAAATGTTATAATTATCCACAAGTCTACGAGAGATTATAAGCGTAAAAAGTAACACACAACAATAAGGGACACGCACTTAATACTGAGTGAGGACGGGCCAAGCCGCCAAGGGATTCGCAGGTAAACGAAACGTGTATTGTGATTGGCTAATTGTTATCGCCCGACGGTCTATGCGCAGCTCGCCGGAGCGCGCCACTCCATTTGCCCATAGATCACAGTAATCGAGCATTCGGTCCATTCGTTTTCGTCATTATATTATTATTTGATTTATTTTATTTTAAATTCGTGAAACAATACGGCTCAAACCTAAAAAAGTGAAGTAGAGTCTTTGATTTTGGTGATTAATTCAAAGACAAATATCTCCGTTCCGATATGGTTTAGAGAAATGTATCCATAATAGCTTTTGATCGTTTTGTTCTATTCTTTAATAGTATGCAAGTTTCATAAATGGCCGCTCAAAAGAAACATACCACAAAAGAAACATTTATTTTTTTGTGATTATTGCTATTACTTAATACAAAATGTTATCTAGTGAAAAAAAAATAACTATGCCAAATGTACAAATTACTAGGAAATCATCCTTGTCTTACCAGCTATCCAAAAAGGTATGAAAGTTAATACAAAGTTAACCTTTTGAACGCAAGAGGAAAAACGCATGAACTTGCCCTCAACGCCAGGCCACAAACTCACTGCAAAAACCTACGAAAAAAATAGGGATTCCAAAACTTCATCGATAATAAATTTTATTTTCATTTTCGTCTTTAATTTCGAAATATAATGTCCTTATAACATTAAAATTTAATTCAACATTACATTTCTTCCTATTAAATTAATTGTTATACACTATTTATAGACTTGTATAATACCGTAATAACAGATATGAGACTACAATATATTTAAATATAATAACTGTAGGTACAACTGACACTATTCTTGATCTGCTGTCTTCATATTGTGGCCATGGCGTGGACGGCCCGCCATTTTAATAACTACTTCGCTTCCGAAATAAGGATGTGGCAACGTAATATCTCGTTAATCGATGTTCTAGTACAATATTATTTTATAATAAATGAAACACGATTTTTAAATCAGATTTATAATTCCGAATGTAACAGGTACTTAAAAATATATGATTGAAATAGGTTAAGAAGGTATATAAAAACTATGAAAAAATAGAAAATTTTATTAAAATGTTATACAGTATGTACTATGTATACATGTTTTTAAATATTAAGTTCTATAAACCTGGCATAAAAAGTAACAAATTAAAACAATTAACGATTTTATATAATTTTCACAATTACCAATCAGTCTTATACTAATAAATATTTATTATTATATTTATATATTTCTCCATTTTGAATAAGAAAAAATGCGTGATTGTTATCCCTGGGTTTTCTGATACCTCCAACACGAACATAACGATATCGTGGCTGGACAGTCAGCATACAGTTAGAAATGAACTGCCATTGTAATTGTAAATCACCCTAACCCCAATACGAGTTGAATATAGCCTTCCGATCATTATCGTTAAATTTCTTACAACATTGCAATTTACATTTTTCTGAGCAATCTGGTTTTATTTTTCTCTCTGGCCTAAGGTTTGCATTGTCGAATTCATCTCATAACACTTACCAGTATTTCTGGCTTTTTTCAAAATATTTCGTCTCCATTTATCCTCTCTCTTGGAACGCTTCCTCCCTTTTTTTAGGCGTATTAGAAACTGTCGTTCTTTCATTGAGAACTGTAGTTGTATGAGTTGACAACGATTCGTTTTCACAAGAACTATTGCTTTCTGTGTCAGGTTCTTCGGGATCAAATAAAGGTGGTTTGCTAGTAGAAGCTGTGAAAAAAAAGATAAAATGGTAATAGTAAGAAATTATCCTAAAAAAGTAAATAGTATAAATTCTAAATTCTTGACGATGGCTGTGCCCTTACCCTGTAATGGCGGTATTTGCTTTTGAGTGTTTCTGTTTTCAAACTCCGTTTCGTCCTCGCTTGATGAACTAGATGAACTAGATGAACTTGAAGAATTAATGAATGAAGAGCTGGACGAAACAGAAGATTGGCATCTATTTTGTCTGGGCAGTTTTGGTATTGTTACTTCCGGTAATAGAGTTTCTTTCTCCATGTCTGTGCTTTCTTTTACCTCAATAAGATTAACTAATAATCGCCCCCGCGACGCCTAAAACAATTAATGGAATGGGATAAATAACATCAAAATAACATTTTGTTTGTTGCAATAGTAACACAAGTCATAATAAATCTTAAAATATATGAATGTTTTCTGTAAGAACGGTATAATTCAAAATATGACTTTAAGTTTTCAATGTTGAAATTCATTGTTATTATTACAATAATGTCTTTACGATAAATAATACAAAAACTCCCTTAGTTTTACATGCAATAACGTCATTTTGTTGAATAATACAAAACAATTTAACGCAGTTCTTTTTGCAATAATGTCATAATTCAAAATAATTCCATATTGCATACAATAATTAATGTGAAAATACTCTTACCATTTGTTGCAAGAACGTGTTAACTCCTAATATGACGACCTTGAGGAACACGATGCGTGCGTCTGTGTCACCCACTTTTGAGTAACTGAGATAGCATTATATTGAAACAAGCGAATGCCGCCGCCATGAGCGTGCAAAACCGACAGTGTAGCCACCTAGCGGATTCGAGTGGAAGGATCTTTATAACATTCTAGTACTAAAAAATATACTAATCAAAGAGTATTTTTATTTTAATATACAAAGAGTATATTTATTACTGGGTAATATACGAAGAGGATTACTACTGCTAGTTGTAGCTAACGTGGAGCCTTCTATAATACTACCACTGTGGTACCTCTCTATCAATTGCCGAATCACGCTCAATTGAAAATCGGCAAATTTCAATTTTGGCATATCTTTTAAATGCCGGTAACAATAAAATGCATTTAATAGATGCGTATCTAATAAATGGAAAAATAACTTTTTATACCATTTGACTGTTTTGCGGATACACTGCAGTGATGATAATAGCATATCTGCGGTATCAACACTGCCCATGTTTTTTGAGTAGTCCACTACAGCTTTTGGCTTAATTACAGGCAATCCCGTATTTCGATGTATTCGCGATGATAATTCCATAGAATTATCTTGGATGGTGGATAACATAAAAGTCTTTCCATTTAATGGCCATCAGTGGACCAGAATATTGCACTTCCGTTTCATTCAATTCTAGAATCGTGTTTAATTTTGGCATATACTTTCTATTTTTTTTACCGTACCGCAAGCGTGAATATTATGTTCGTGTAAATATTTAAATAACAATGGGCTCGTGTACCAATTATCCACATGTAAATGGCGATCGGATCCTAAAAATAGTTTGACCAACGTGGCAACAACAGCCCCGCCAACACCTAGATTACAGGGATCAACTATCTCTGTGGTTGCTCCACAGTAAACAATAAAATCAACAATAACACCCGTATTTACATCACATAAAACAAATAATTTGACACCGAATCTGTTTCTTTTATTCGGTAAGTATTGCTTTCGTCAATACATATAGTTTTATATGGCGTAATAATATTTCTAAAGTTTTGTCGTGTATGAGATACACATTTCTGGATTTTCGATAAAATTGTATTTTCTTCTCTTTACTCAGAAAAATGGAGCATGCCAAGTATCATAGAAAACCTGTTGCGTGTCATTACTTTCGAAAATATCGGAGAATTCAATAAAATATCTGTGGACCAATGTTCTTCTACAGATAAATGTTTATTTCTTGTCATTACCATTATGACTGCAAAAAACATGTACATCTCCGGGACTGTTACGTCGTACCAAGCATGTAAACGAGAATGCATACGCAAGTCTACATTCAGCACAAAGTATCGATGAAATTTATTGGTCATATTGGCAGTCATCGACACAAAAATTTATGTCCATAAAATATTGAAATATGTCGCATTCAGAAGCAATTTCCGACGGCTCTAACAGCTACTTCGGGTGTACGTCGTTCCGAGGTCCATTGGAAAGGACGGTTCCGGCTCATGACCTCGATGGTGGCCATCTCGAGAACAATAGATCTTTACGGCCGACAGATCCGAAGATATTATTGTACTCCAACTCGAGTTATCAGCTTATATTGTGTCAAATTCATAATAAAAATTTGAAATTACTACTTGCGCTGTTGCAGATGATTTATTGCTATACAACAAAACAAAAGCTACAGATTTATGACAGTTAGTTTAAGTTTATTGTTCCATTAGTTAATATTTTTAAGGTAAAACCTTTTAAGAATCTCGTTATTGTTAGAATGTTTTACTTTGATCAACAAAACAAAATCTTTAGGTTTATGGCAGAACCTCAAGCTTTATTGTACTACTGCAAAATATTTTTAGAGCATAATATTTGAAGACTGGTCAGTAGCACAATTAGTTTAAACTTCAATAATAAAAAACAGACATAAACATTAGTGATCTTAGAATTTCGTATATTTGGTAATTTGTAAAATTTGTAAAGCCAAGATATCATTTTACAAAAAGAAACTTAATTTGCATTAAATTAAATTCTCATTAATTACGCTACGCTTTACCTATTTGTGAAGAAAATAGAATACAATTAAAATAAGCTTAAGATTAAAAAACGTCTATGGTTTTTATGTTTCTTCCCAAGCATTATTGGTATTTGCAATTTTTTTAGGTTGGTAATACTGACATGTTGACTAGAAAAGAACGTTTTATTAGACATTCGTACATCGGTTCCGAACATTCGAAATTCTATCATTCATCACCATTCTTCATTCTATCTGAAATATTTTATTTACATAATTAATATGTCTTCTGGTGACGAGAGCAGACCTTCATCACCAAGTATATTACAAAATATACACCGTGCCAAGAGAATTAAGTTCTTAGTTGAACCTAATAGTGAAGGAGTGAAAACAGAAATGATATCAAAGCAAACACAGGTAACGACTGAGGATATTGCAACCTCAAATATGTACCAGCGCAGTATATGGGACAAAGACGAATTAAAATGTGAAGTTTCACATTTACCTAATGTGGGTTTCGATGAAGAGCCAAAGGACCCACGCAATAAGGCATTCGCAAGATTGGTCGCACATGAATTAGATAGTGTACCAGCGGAGAAGCGTTCGGTAACTTACACCAATATAATTAATATTCTACGTAAAGTACGACACTAAAAAGACTTAGATGACATTAGTTTACCGAGCTACCAGGATTCCGATTAAGAAATAATAAATGATTGAAAAGGTTATAAGTCTAATTATTGTCTAATTAATAAATATCCGTAAATTCGTTCATTTATTTATTTCAAATACTTTTCAGACGTGGCTTAATTCTTTCTTAACCCTGTGCTCTACATAAATTATATCTTAAAAACATTTTCGGAGGGATCATATAGCTTGACGAACAAAATCGATAAAACCGTTTCGACAGGCAGATTTAACATCGCAAGAAAGAAGAATCCTGAATTACAGATAATGTCGCGCGAGACGGACTGTTGAAAACGCTTTCGGGATAATGGCATCACGATTTCGGATATTTTATACTCATATAAATTTAGAAAAATATCGATAAAGTAGTGAAAGAAAGAAGAAAGAAAGAAAGAAAATACATTTATTCGGCATCAGACATGAAAGCCAGAAAAAAAAAACAAAAATACAACACAAAAAACAATAAAAAGGTTAAAAAGACAGAAAAACAAAAATACGCTAAATATACAGTTTTGGCAGACAGCAGAACACACAGTGTTGATAGTGTTCTACAGGGTTGGCAGACATGTCTAAACCGAACGGGTCGCCAACTCAGCAAAAAGCTGGGCACACTGAGCACCCAACACTGATTTTCAGTTGGCACCCCTGCAGTGACGCACGGACGAAAGCAACGCATAACGAGTACGTTCAGATTATAATATAAGAAAGAAATTAAATTAAATATAAATTATAAGAGCAAAGATCATGTTCAAATGAAGAAAAGATACATGAAAAAATATTACCAGAATATATCAAAAACAAACTAGGAAAAAAAAAACATTTTGTAATATGGGGATATTATAATTGAAATGTACCGTGGGGTATTTGCAATATAAAACACCATGAAATCGCAGTAGTAAACAGAAGTTGAGGGTAATCAGGGTGTCGCGTCGGTTGCATACTGCTGCGCGGTTCAGCGCTCATTTGTCCGTGGATCCGTATACCCACGTCGCGATGTTATTGTGTGATTGAAAATCGAGCCGTGACGGGGTGAGTCTTTAATTTATTAAATATATATAATTACATTACATAATAATATAAAATTGAGTAGACAGATTATTTATAGATAATATAAAATGTAAAATGTGTGACTGAATATGTTTTAATTAGAAAATTAGTGATAGTTATAATCGGTAAAAAACAAAACAAAATAGTTAAACAATAAAATTAAATAAAAGACAGGTCAATATTTATTTCGGCGCTATTTATTTGGTTAGTAAGCACAAACTCTTTGAGCTTTCTTCTAAAAGTACTCAAACTTTGTAGATTTCTGATTGGCGGAGGGATATTGTTCCAGCACTTCGACGCCGCATACTTGAAACTACCCCTAAACGCAGCGGATCTGTGATGCGGTATAGCCAGCTGCTGCGCACAACGCCTACCCTCTCGCTGGCGATGTGCATTCACCCAAGTGAGCTTCGAGTAGAGGTATGACGGGCATTTCGATCTTATGACACCAAAGAGGAGACAAGCCAGATGCAACTTGCGACGTGACTTCATTTTTAACAAATTATTTTTATTAAGGTAAGGTGTAATGTGGCTCCTTGGTGGTATTTTGAAACAAAAACGCGCGCAAGCATTCTGAACCCTCTGTATCAATCGTTTGGTTCGCGATAGGAGTCTAGGGCCAATGACCGTGTCCGCGTAATTTAATTTGGACAGAACCAGAGATTCCGCCAACTGCACACGCAATTCCTCACTGAGGTACGCTCGCATTTTGTACAGTACTTTAAGACGGTAAAAACAGCTTCTGACGCAATCTGAGACATATGATTGAAAGCATCTTGTGTATTACATAACTTTTTAATTGAACACTCAAAAAAGTCTTATGCACCTCAAAAATGTTTTTATCGAGAAAACTCTGAAAACGGGACTATAATATCTGAAGGATACAATACACAAAATAGCACCATGGAAAACTTGGAAAGAAGAAACCCAGGAAATACTTTGAACAACGCGAAGATAGTCCGAAACAATTTTATGAATTATTTCAATCAGGAGGGAAGGGTACCATGGCAAAATGATCATGTAAATTAAATAATGCCTAAGGCTGAATGGGCAGAGTAGGTACATAGTTCTAAATAGTTATAGTTATAAATAATTATGTTATTATTATATTACTTAATAAAAAAAAATACTACAAACTATGAAATATTTTACTTACCTCACAACTATTTTCGTCATCACTATCTAAGTTGGATGAAGATTTCCTTGGAGTGCATTGATCATGAATGAAATTGAACAAATCATAGTACCACAGTTTAATACGATACACATCATCAGCAGATGCCCCAGACTTTAAAGATTGCTCATATTTCTTCTTTTCCTTTCTAACATTGCTTCTTCTTATTATTCTCAATTTTTCTATGAGTAATTTATAAGCAGCTTTTTTTTTGTCTCGATTATGGTAATCTTTGTTTTTAATTTGCCATAGACATGGATTACTTCTATAAATTTCAATAAAATCTTCAAGGATTTTTTTAGTTGAATCTGGTGGCGCCATTTTCTGGCAATACGATGCGAGCGATGAGACGCCCGTTTGAAAGAAACACTAGAAAACAAATGACGCGACCTGCGCAGGCGACCGGAGTACACGCACACACGCACAGGTACACCGTACGGTGTCACTCGAAAGAATCGATTTTCGATCTTGCGCCGATTGCCTGCGCAGGTTCAAAAAACTGCACAGGTCTATATACCGTATTCTGGCATGGAGTACTGAGAGCCCAAACTTTAAGGTTTCAGTTTTCTTGGCACTTTTTTTTAATTTATTAAAATCTTTTGATGTCTGTCCGCATATATAACAACGCATGGTTGATGCTGAATCAGTCGCGAAGTTGCAGACTTTCCCGTCTACCATTGTGAGTAAGATGGTATGTTTGATTTTCGCTGATATTACGCTCTCTTCAGTTTCTGTCAGATTTTTTGCTTGATTTTCAATACAAGCGATTTCTTCCTTAGTGATATCTTTCGTTTCGTGAACGAAACGAGCTCTGATAGGTCTGCAAAATCTCACCGAAGAAGGAACTGGGTTCTGCCATATGATTTTAATTGTATCACCATCAAATGAAACAACCAATCTAACGGGAACAAGCGAGCTCATAAATATATTGCAATCATTGCTTGTGGTATTTTAAAATTTTGTTTGAATAGAGTTTGGTGGGATCCATCGCATCCCCATTTTGATATCAAAAGCAGGTGCTGCTTTTCATTTTCAAAGCCAGTTAACGTATCCGTCACTTCCTTCAAATATTGTATGAGGCGCAAAGCCGTATGATCGAGCAAAGCTTGAAGATCCACATTAAAGCTCTAAGATCTTTATGTACCATGCTTCCTGCAAACAAACGAATTCTATTCTATTCTAAAGCCAGTCTCTGTAACAGTTATTTTTTGTTCATCTGGGTAGCACTCCTTTTTTGCTTTTTGTAATAGAGAATAACAAGGGTAAATTTCTTTGCGTCCACCTTGTAATGATGTCCACTGGCTTCTTGTAAAATTACCTTCCACAAAAAAGACAACGCTTCTCGTGGTGTGTATTTTATCACTACAGGTTCCTTTTAAGTAAAACTTATTTTTCGGTATTTCTTCGCTCTCGTTGGCGTTGAAGTAATTTCTTTTATCATCTTCGACGTGTCTTTATTCCCGGAAGTGCCCTGACTCACAAGTGCAGCAAAAGTCAACTCTTCGACAGGTATGTTTAAAATGTATGTTTAAAATGTAGGGCGACAAAGACCGGCAAATAAACAAAAACACTAATGTTTTAAAAAAAAATGTTTTAATTGATTTTAAAAAGGGACTTTGCAAATTAACTCTAAATGGCAAAACTTGGCGAGAAATTAATTGTAATATATTTCATTACAAAGTACATACCTTCACTTTCCATATCCAAAATGGTATTTTGACGTAATTCACCCCACGAGGACAAATTATCACGAAAAATATTTAAAATAATCGAGAACGCCGAGAACAAACACAACCGTAACACACAATGTCTGGGTTTCGACTGACAGTGCGACCAGACCGCGCAGGTAGAGTGGGTTTGGGGGCAACCCTTTGATAAACCGGTTATTGTACTTCATTAAACACGCATTGTTTGTATCATTTAGTTAATTTTAGAAAATCCACTTATAACCGAGTTTTTACCTCAAATACCCCTTAGTGCGCCGGTCGCACGAGGCACGACTATAAAATATATCAAAGCGCCATCTATTATAGATTTATGGAAAAAACAGTTATTCTTTTTGCCCGCACTATGCTTCTTGCCCGGGCTTCATACAATACCATCATGGTCAAAACATGACTCATCAGTCCACAGAATGTTTTTTAAAAAGTTTTCTTTCGGCGTAGGCATTTAGCATAAAACGACAAAATTCAAGCCGTCTTGGCGGATCTCCCTCTTCTAATGACTGGACAGGTTGATAGTGATATGGATGTCGGCCTGACAAGTGAACACAGACCAGACTTTCCACTGTGACATACCAAGCTCACGCGCTACGATGTTTGTCGATATGTTGGGGTCGTCAATAAGACGTTGAAGAATCAGCTCTTCATGCTCAGCCGTGTATCTTCGAGAACGACCAGTGTCAATTTGCCTGCTTCTTTGGACGCTGCCAAATTCAGATATTCGCCGAAAGGTCGCTCCGAAAACACTAACGTGTGGGAGTCGGCGGTTGGAAAGCGAAGTTGATATTCTCTCCGCGCCTGAGCAGCGTTACCGTCACTAAGCCCGTAAGAGTAAGATTTCACGCTCATTCTGGCGTCAGTTCAGTCCATCAGTTTGGTCCGGTTCAAACTGATGCCAGAATGATGGATGAAAAATACGGTTACATGCTCAGTCCACGACTGACAGCAGACTAATAAAACTTACCTTAGTCACCGTTCGTAAAGTGAAGACGAAAGTCTATTGCATCACCCGATCCTGCCTAGCCATGGATATTTTAAAGAAAAAAAAGGCCTGTGCTATTATAATTATCGCTTTACTGCTAAAGAAATGCGTGAAGAGGAAGCGATGAATGAAAACTTGGCTACAAAAAAGAGAACATTATACGCATCTAAATTTATTAAATGGAATACGACAACAGGATGAAGAAGAAGATTTTCAGAATTACTATCGAATGAAAGAAGCCTGCTATGATCATTTGTTGCAAATAGTCAAACCATATTTGCAAAAACAAGATACCCGTATGAGGAAAGCAATAACCGCCGAAGAAAGATTAGCTGATACTTTACGATACCTTGCTTCTGGAAGAAATATTAAAGATTTTAAATATTCTGCAATAATGTCACCTGCTGCCATCAGTCAGTCTATTGTTCAGACATGCGAAGTATTAATTTATGTCCTACAGTCTTATATCAGGGTAAGTTAAAAAAATATATACACTACCGTCCAAAAGTTTGGAAGCAACAAGATAAAATCAAATAAAATAAAAGTAAGCCATCTTAAATTTTTTTTATTGATACACAATTAAAACAATAGACAAAACACACTTCTACAACAATGAAATTAAATAAGTAATATAAAAATTAAATTAAATTTTAGCTTCATCGAAGTGTCCACCCCTCTCTTTAATTACCTTCTCGCATATTCTAGAATAGAATAGAATAGAATAGAATAGAATAGAATAGAATAGAATTCATTTATTTGCAGGAAGCATGGTACAGAAAGATCTTAGAGCTAAACAGTGAAACTTCACACTTCGCCATAATACAGATGGCATGCAAAATTTATCATTTTCAGGGTTCATTGTATGTATACCAATGAAACGTCAATTACATGTGCAGAATAATTATACAATTGATTACCAAATCACCAAAAATACAAAATAATATGTCAGTACAAAAAATTATTAATTAACACAGTAGTCAAGGTATAAGAAAGTCAAGTTTACAATTATTACAATTAATGTCTCTGTTTTTGTATCAAACGTCAAAATTGTAGTAAAAGATTTCAATGTCACCTTAAGAAGTCATTCAAGTTGTCAAAACTGTGTTCTATTAGCCACCTATATAGTTTAGTTTTAAACAAATTCAAAGGAAGCTCTCTGATACATTTCGGAATTTTATTAAATATTTTTACGGGCATTATAGAGCAGTTCTTTTGACAATAGGCTGTCTTACATGGTGGCATCAGCAAAAGAGTGGGGTCCCTTTTTTTTACAACTGAGTTTAATTTATTGAACATTTGTGGGAAATGCCTACGTTGTTCTTTAACAAATATACCAGCTTGAAGGATGTATAGTCCAGTTAAAGTTAGTAATCTAAGTTTTTTAAACAATGGTCTACATGATACCAGGGGCCCAACTCCACATATTGCTCTAACGAGGCATCCTACTAATTAATTTCATAAAATACTGTTCATCTAACTTCTTCCATTCGCTCTGTAATAGTTGCCACAAATGTTCTGAGCTCGTAGGAGATTGATTTTTCACCCTTCTATCTAGTTCATCCCAAACAAGTTCAATGGGAGAAAGGTCAGGTGATTGAGACGGCCACTGCATGATTTTCACATCTTTTTTCTTCCTTAAAAAGTTGTGGCACAGTTTGGACGAATGTTTCGGGTCGTTATCTTGCTGAAAAACGAACCCAGGACCAATAAGATTCAGTCCACTGGGTATGGCGAAATCCTTAAGAATTTTCAAATAGCGTTCCTTGTTTAGTTTTTCGGTTATCCTCACAAGACTTCCGAGTTTATTGTTGCCGAAACACCCCCAAACCATGACATTACCTAATATTACATAGCTAAGGAGTTCGTTAATTAATTTAAGGGCGTTAATCTCACGAACGACAGCTTTAAAAACGGAAAAAATCTTTGGTCATTAATAGTGTTTTATGCACAAGAGTTTACACACGCAATTGAATTTCCTTCTTACCAAAATTTCGCCAAAACACCTTGAGCAATCACTATGACATCATAGTTTATTTAATTGTTCAATATGTACTCAAGTTAAAGCCTTATAAAATCCATTGAATAGACTGTAGGCTGAGCTGACTGAATAGTCAAATGTCAAATTAGCACATCATTATATTTTAATACCTACATAAGTACATATATAATTAAAGTACCTACTTTTCATAAATAAATACCAAAGTTTATTAGTTTTAAAATAATGTTTAAAGTACCTGGAAACTGCCAGAAGAATAAAATCGTAAGGCCACTAGCAACTGATAAATAGGTGGCAATGGAAGACCTCTTGCAGTTAATTTCTTTAAATCTTCATTTATCAGTGGAAAGAGTTTAAAAAGGACTACATCTTTTGTAAACCTGTAGCGTCGTCTAGATTCATCCGAACTATAATAATCAAACGGATCTTGGAAATCGCGTATTACTTTTCTGGTACTTATTCTGCGCTGCTTATTGATATAATTATCAAATTCTTCTTCACTACTGTAATCCATTGTAAAAGAACTAGAATCGAAAATTTAAAAGACAAGCAAATCACGAAAAAACAAACAAACATAACCACTAACCTAAAATTTTTGACGTAAGCTGGACGCTATGCGTCGCTTAATATATGCGAAGCTAGCTATCTTAACTGTGCGTTCATTTTAAGGGACGCATATGTGTTTTTGGAACCCTATGCGTCCGCGCGCACTGCGCACCTCATAGTAATGTTTGTGAATACGGGTGTAAGTCTATATATAAAAATAATTTCAATATATCCAGTAATTAAGACAAAAATGCATTTTTAATTTTTAAAATTTTCTACACGATTTATTAACGCACCAACAGGTTAACGACCCCCGCGGTCCGCATCTGTAGGTACAATTGTAAAGAAAATCGGTCCGACCTGTGAAGGTATTGTTTAAGGTACGATAAATATCGATATCTGATTCTATTAATATTAAAAAAAGTAGTAGGTTCTTGAGGTCATGAATCTTATGTTTGGCTCTTGGTTCTCGATTTCTGTTAACAAGACTAACGCCCTTTCCGGGTTCTACTTAAATTTTTGTTTTTCTTTACAAGTTCAGCGATATTTATTGTTTTAGATATGGTTCCATATCTAACATATTCACTGATAGTTTCTGTTTGATGGCTAACTCTGTCATATCCAGGTAATCTTTTCAGTACTTGTGTAGTCTCCAGTGGATTTATTCCAGCTTTTTTAAATCTTGATAAATAAAAATTCTTTAGCATTGTTTTAGGGCGTCTAAAAGCATGGATAGTAAATGTGGAAAACATCGTTTTTGAACCGATGCTTGTTAGTGAACTGTGACTTTTTTTCATTGATACAGTATATTTAGCCAAGCTATTTTCATGGACCTAAAAAAGGCTACATACAATGGCTGTGTGATGTGGATGGAATTAGGTGGCAGTAATACTCTCTATCTATTTTCTCCATGGCATAGTTTAATTGGATCTAAGAAAGGTGCGACGCTAAATTATCACCGATCAGTATTTTTCTTCCGGGTACTCCTTGAAAATATGATTAACGATTTAATCTAGTCTTCAAAAATAGTTCCATCAAACCAAACTAACTGTGATTTATTGCAACCAGTCCTTTTTGGACCCTTAACCCTAGTTAACTAAACCGTTTTCATTGTTTCATAATAACTACACCTTCGTCGAGCGGACTACGCAATGAAAAACTGAAATATAGACAAAGATATTTATTTAAGGTAGGAACTTGTTACATGGCACAAAATTAAAGTTTACAATTAACAAAATAAATGCAAAATAACTATAATTATATCAGTCTAAACAATGACTACACATGTCAACATTGTGCGGGCCACAAATAGCCTTTCCACATCTGGTGCAACGGTGTTTGATCATTCTCCGGGCCTTTGACGGACACAGGTAACAAATTTTACGCGCATTAGACGTAGATGGAAGTGGAGCTTCTACCGTAGAAGATTCGCCAAGAATATCCTCAATCATGACCCTTATATTACGTCTTAAACCTACGGTCTGTAATCGTTGTCGCAGCCAGGGCTCCATAAGCTGATCTCCTAACTTCATTACAAAATCACGCCGACTCATTGTTTTTTTATGATTTCTCACATTGTTTGATACGTAAATAGCATAAGCATTTATTGCAGCTAGATTAAGCATGTTATAGAAGATACACATAGGCCATCTCATGGTTTTACGGTTTGTGCTCATATTTGAACACATTTGGTCAACAGTATCCACTGCCCCTTTTGTGCCATTATAAAAATGAATTATTTCTGGTTTTCCGGTTGTTTCGTTAATGGTAGGTTGATCATGAATGGTTGACAATAGAAAAACCATTTTGTTGGACTTGGCTTTGAACGAAACTAGTGTCTTGTTACCATCGTAGCAAAACATCGAAGTACCGATAGACCGAGATTTGGAATTTTTAATGTTTTTCGGAATTTCACGTTTATTGCTTCTCAATGTTCCCACTAAAGTCAAGTTATACGGTGAAACCAGCAACTCATCAGCCAGAGGTACAGACGTGAACCAGTTGTCCATGGTAATGTTACGATTGGAGCCATGAAGAGGGGCAGTTACTTCTTTTATAAAAAATGAAGCCAATGGTTGCTTCTGCGGATCAGTTCCTTTTCCTAGGTATGGAATGCAATTTATGATGTATTTACTATTAACGTCAGCAGCCATAACAAGTTTTATCCCATATTTGTTAGGTTTGTTTGGGATATACATTCTAAAAGGACACCTTCCGCGAAACCCAACAAGCTGTTCGTCCACGGTTATGTATGACCCCGGTGTGTACCACTTTTGAAAATTATCAATCAATTTTTGCCACAGTTCTCGTATATGTGTAAACTTGTCGACAAATTTTCTTTCATCTCTTGTTTGTTTGTCGTCAAAACGAAGACATTTTATTAGAAAATTGAATCTTTCAGCGCTCATACAGGCCTTGAAAATAGTTCCCGATCTCTGTGTATTGAAAAACATACGAGTCGGCAAGTGATTGCTTTTCACAGCCGCTGAAATAAAAAGTAAACCAAGTAGAGCTCTTATTTCTTTAAAATCAGTCTGTGATATGGTGTACGAATCATTTTTATATTTATTTTTTCGAATAAGTATCTCTGCGTTAGTAAACGTAACAATCTGTTGCAGCATTTCATCAGTAATAAAGAGAGAAAATAAATTTATTGGGTCAACTGATTCCCTGGCTTCTGCTTTTGGTCCCGGTATGAAATGAACTATGTTTCGCCTCAAAGTACGTGTCGTAGCTGGCCTAGGTTGAGTAGACCATTTATGTTTATTTTTTCCATACACAAAACGAGAAGTCGGCTGAACAATACGGGGATCGGTATTTTGATTTGAGATACTTGGTCTAGGTACCGTAATATTTTCCGAAGAAGAATCATCGGAATCTATTACTTGGGTTCTTTGTCTCTTACTTGGCTGTACATTTATATCACTATCAGACTCCGAGGACTGAAGACTGCAAGAATCGGAACTTGTGTTTTCATGAACTTCTGTCTCTAAACTATCTTCCGTTTCTGAAGCCGAGTTGTCAGATAGCTCTTCCTCTTGGTTTTCTAATTCTGCCTCTAACCAACGGGAAATTTGCTCTTCTTGATTCCTCAAATCCATCTATAATAGAAACACATCGAATAAATAAAGTATCATAAACAAACAAAGAAAAAACCCACAGTTTTGTAGAATTTCCTAGTTATCAACAAAAATAATAATACAAATAATAATAAGAAGTAACACTTTACTTATATATTAGTAAATAAAACAATAGAAAATAGATATGCAACCCACAAAACGAAAAAAAAATTGAATATGTTTACTAGATACCTCGAAAATAAAAGTGTCGATATAACTAAACGTTCGTCGAGCGGGCGACGGGATGGTCACACACAGATCACAATCTATTATGCGTGTGGCCACAACCGCGTCACACGATGCACTGTTTGCGTAATTAGGAAGGTACACGAAGGGTCAAGGTCGCGGGGCGGGGCGGTGTAGGTGATTTTGAATTTCGCTGTATAGCGCGTAGTCGCCTCGACGAGCTATTAGTTATTTAGGGTTAACGGTGTTAGTGTCATACAAATGTTGTGCTTTATAGACAACATAAGTAGGCAGTATTTCTCCCTCAGCTGTACAGGCAATCAATAGAAACAGTAGACTTCGAGTGGTTCCCCGCTCTGAATATTTCACGCCTTTTTTGTGATTATTTTCTTCCGCTTAGGATCATCCACAAAAAAAGTTTTGTCGTAATCTATAAATATAATAAATCTGTAGAAAAGTAATTTTTGTACGTTGAAAAAATTTACAAAAAAAATAGCCACAGTGTTAAAGGATAACTAACCGAACCCATTTTCGTAATTTTTGTCTGTTTGTCTGTTTATATGTTTGTTTGTGCGCGCATCACGTAAAATCTACGAATTCAATGCAGACAATGCTTTTATACAAAAATTCTACACAACTTGAGGTATAACTTAGTTTTTGTTTCATCGAAATCGGTTAATTCTATCAGAAGATATGATTAATTTAGTGAAGAAGTAAAACAACACGCATTTCCGTATAGTACTTGCAACGACACCTTAAGACAAAAAACAGAACTAATGTTGATAGTTGATATCTTTATTCGATAGATGGCGTTGTGCAAATACGTCATTTTCTGTATAAGATTAATTATGACATTATTGCGAGGATTTTGTATTTGAAACTCAAAGTTTTGATTAATCTACTTACCAAGGAGAAAGTTTTCGGGTCAACTCTGTGTTTTATGTATAGCGTCGAGTGGCAAAAGCGTGGTTTACCCTCATGCGCACATTCTTTTGTGGCTGGAAGAAAAAATCGTCCCGACGCTATAGACAGTGTCATAAGTGCAGAATTTCCAGACCATAGCGCAGATCCGATTTAACATGACATAACCCGAGACAAACCACCTTGCCCGCATTTATTCGCCTTTGCGAAAGAGACAATTTCGCCAAGTCTGTTGTACAATGAAGTGCCACATTATTATACTTACAACAAGCAGCAAGGTGTTTTTAAACGCAAGTGACGTGGAACTGCTGTAGAAGGTGAGCCCGGCATTTTTAAAGAACACGTGATTGGAAGAGTATACACGGTGCACCCAAATAATGCAGAGTGTTATTATTTACGCCTTCTTGGCGTGTAGTGCGAGGGCCTACTTTTACTGATCTCCGCAAAGTGGGCGATATAGAATATCCCTCATTTCAGGCTGCTTGCCGCGCACGGCCATTATTAGATGGCGATCAGCATTGGGATGATGCTTAAGTCGAAGCATGCGTCAGCGAATGTCATCGTCTTCGTCATTTGTTTGTTTTATTGACATTTTGTGGCCTATCGGACGCTGGGCAGTTGTGGCAAAAATATAAAGACGCGTTTGCCAGACAGGAAATTAGTAATAGAGAACCCTCTGACCAAGTACGGGAAAACTGCCATAATAAGGCTTTGCTAGCTATACAAGATTGTATAGGAGGGAACCTTCTCAGTCAATACGGCTTGGCAACGCCGACAGCTGGTGGGGAACCAATAAATAGGGAGTGTGCATCGGAAATAAATTACAACCCTGAGGAGTTGGCAGAAATAGGGCTAAATGGCTGTTCAAATACGACCTCAGAACAGCGTCAAATATTTGATAGAGTATGCTGTAGTTTAGAAAATTCTTTAGGAGAAATATTGTTTTTAGATGCACCTGGTGGATCAGGTAAAACTTTCCTCACCAAAGTTATCTTGGCTCAAATAAGAAGCCTAAACAAAATTGCCCTTGCGGTGGCCTCCTCAGGAATTGCAGCCACTTTATTACCAGGAGGAAAAACTGCAAATAAAACATTTAAAATACCAATCGACTTGGAGCGCACATAAAACCCTGTTTGCAACATCTCTCGCAATACTGATAAAGTTATGGAAGCTGTAGATAGAATGTTGCGAGATATAAGACAAAATGACCGACCGATGGGCTTAATGGTGCTATTCTGTGGAGACTTTAGGCAGACACTCCCTATAATACCCAGAGGAACGAGGGCCGATGAAATAGGTGCATGTTTAGAGCTCTTTTTTATGGCGTAGTATCATATCATCCAATTTGAGCTTTAATATGTGAGCATATTTGGGAGGTGACGCAAACGCGCAGGTCTTCTCAAATTTACTACTTCAAATTGGTAATGGTACATACACGACTCAAAAAGGTGGTAAAGTAACTTTAGTCGAGAGCCTGTGTTCTTCTGTTGCCTCACAGCAAGAACTCATTTCTTCTGTATATGGAGATCCATCAGAGATCTCGAACCATGACGCTGCTTGGCTATGCCAACGAACTACTTTGGCACCTCGCAATGACCAAGCAGCAGCAATCAATTCTCAAATATTGGTACATGTTTCTGGAGAAAGTAGGGAATACTCATCTATTAACACGGTTTTGGAAGAAGGAGATGCCACCCACCATCCAGTAGATTTTTTAGACTCTTTAATGAAACCAGGTGTTCCAGCACACAACATTTATTTAAAAGTTGGTACTCCACCAATCATTCTACTCAGAAATTTAAGTCCTCCAAAAGTTTGTAATGGTACACGGCTGAGAGTAACAAGTCTCCAACGCAATAAATGTGCAATTCCCTGTAAGGGTCTGTTACCCCATGACCTTACTTTTGATTGTTTTTCACACGGCGGACTCTATGCTTCTCTATCACGTGTTAGCAACCCAAACAACCTTTTTGTATATGCTCCAGGTAATTCCACCGCTAATATAGTATATAGGGAAGCATTAACGTAATCAGCTATACCAATATTACTAAATAAATATATACTACAGTCAGGATCTTAAATAGCAAAAAATCTTTCTTGAATGGAGTTTATATGTGTATAGCCTACTGTTATCTAAACGATGTTGTTTTGTTTTCGACAACCACGCGAACGAAGTCGCGGGCACAGCTAGTTTATAATATTGCTCGTAGGTACATTACTTTACAACTGTGGTTCAATTGTCTTGGCAGATGAGCAGTATTAATTAATAAAAAATAAATGGCATTTCTTACTTACCCGAGTTTTTTTTTCTTCGTCTGATAAATCTTCACCTCTGTTCTTCACTGTTTTTTCTTCAAATCCAGATTAGCATATTCCTCACTTTGTAAATCCCAAATAGCTTTTCGGGATTGTATTTCCGATATAAAGGGGATTGCCCACCCACTATAGACATTTTGGCCCTAACTGCACACATATAATAGTATAGGGAAATGATAATATGTAATATAAAGGAAAGAAAGGGTAAGGAATTGGTTTAAAAAAAGTCTGGATTTTTAAGATATTAAATGGTTTTTATTTTTCAAAAATACAGTTTATTAACAATCATTTACTGTAAGACATTAAGTTTTTAACAATCATTTTACTGTAAGACATTAAGTTTTTAACAATCATTTTACTGTAAGACATAACGTTTTAAAGGTATTTTATGATATTATGCATCATTAGTATTACACACAATCAGTACATCATTCAAGAATTGAGCTGGAGGGAAAATATTACTCTGATGGCGTGCCCAACCCAAATACCATATTACAGTCATTACATGGGCACAGCATCCAACCGTTCGGCGGCCGACAATACAATTGCAACAATACTTTTTAATTGCATTTCTACCAGAATCATTGCCACTTATTAAAATATATACAGGGTGTAAGGGACAGCCTTCCGCAAACTGATAGGGTGGATGGGTGATTGTCCAAAAAACCTTAACTTTAATTTAACAAGTCATTATCCTCCCAGGTTTTTAAGCATCTTAGTAATTTATTTTATACAATATTTTTAATCGGTTGCTTGTAAGCAGTGGTGAGATTTAATTTAATAAAATAATTATCTGTGTTTTAATCAGCAGACTCGTTAATTTTCGGTTGAGGATAATGACATTATAATTTTTTTTTTAATTGATGTGAAGAATCACCCCGATTCAGTATATCGTCTTAAGTTGACCGGTACATGAAATTATTTCAGGAACGTTATAGGAATCCAATTAAACCGATTTGTTCCATTACCTTACACGCAATGTATCGCTACCACCGCAAACGCACGCAGCGAACGGCAGCGCTTTTAGTATTATTACTTTACACTATGGGCAGCGCCGCGACCTTACGTTCAGACAAACGGTCGCGCTCGCGCCACGTTTTAATAACAATAAATTATTATTTAAAAGATAGCCGCATTACTTACAAAAGACAATGTAATAATCGCGCTCGCGCCACGTTTTAATAACAATAAATTATTGTTTAAAAGATAGCTGCATTACTTACAAAAAAAATCTAACAATCATAACATCGTAACTGATAAATGATAAAAAAAGAAAAATGCGTAGGTACCTTAGAATCGCTCCGGTTTCCGGCTCTGGAAAGCATTTGTGATGCGGTCTCGCATTTCGTACTCACTTGCACACGCACTCACAAACACTTTTTCTTTTACGTAACCCCACAAAAAGGGGTCCAAATGGGTTAGGTCTGGAGATCGTGCTGGCCACGGTTGCGGTCCAAACCTACCTAAACTACGTTTAAATAGGAAAGCACTGGTAAGTGGTAGCGTCTCGTTACGTTAGCGAACCAATTCCAAAATCCACGTAGGTATTGGTCTTCCGGCGCCTTTTTGTCTGGGAACAATGGGCTGGTTTTCTAGCAAGCGTTGATAGTCACCAGTAATTATCCTGGAGTCTGATGGATGGCGACGGTCAGGATACCTATACTGCTACAACACATTATCATCTCCCCACAATCACGCGCGCTAAACGTACCTAGGTAGTAATTTCGCACAATTTCTACAACAAAACTTCACTACACTTCACACACTACATAACTAATAAAACTTAACAACACTACTTATAACAAAACTTTCGCGAGCGATCCGTGCCGACACACGCTCGCGGTACACAAACAATAACATCGCAGCAAGGCACAATGGCGACTGCATGTGATGAGACACACACAAACATAAATCTGTTGTTGCCAATTACACGAAAACTACAAAATTTCGGGGTAAAAAATAAAAAAATATGCATGGTCGTAATTTATCATTCTGTTATTTTTTGTAGAGAAATGAAATGAATTGATTAAATCAATTTAATTCTAATTTCATTGTTTAGTTAATTTAGAATAATAAAAGTGCAGTGTGATAGAAAGCTGTGCTTCCATTCCAGGGAGATTGTGTTTAATTTCTGGCTCGACTATCAATTCATGGCTATTGTGAAGCCATGTAAAAATCTGTAAGTAGTTTAACAACTAGCCAGTAATCGCTTAAAAAGAACAATCAATTAATAAATTAGGTAGTATTTGTAAATGCTTTAAAATTAAAACTAGACTAATCTTTATTTATTTCTTATTCAATTTATGTGCGCGACAAGATTTTCATTAATTGATTAATGAAAATCTCATCAACGTAATTATGAATGCAAAGGAGTTCTCAAGTTTTAGATAAATTTCGCTAGTTCTAACATTTTCGTTTACTACCTGAGGTAACAAAAGTTAAAAATTGGCAACATTGGTTCAATCGGGCAAACATTGTGCAAAGAATCGGGGAGACGGGGAGGCGCGCGGCGCGGCGATCGGCGCGTTGGGGCGCCGAGCCGCTGCGCCGTGACCGCGGTGCGGTGAGTTCAAACGACTCGCGCTAGGTAGAAATTGAACAGCTGATTTCATGCGTAGTTCTTTAGAGAATTCACATTGCGTATTTTTTTGTTTTAGCTGTGTTATTTACATTAATGTTATTCTTCATACATAGAATGTAATTATACATTGAAATAGAGGTGTAGGAACTGAAAAAACGAAAAAAAAATTGAAAATTTTCCTGAAAGAATTTTCACTGGAATATGATTCAGAATAAGGAGCTGAATGCACCCTGTTAATTTGTGGAGGGCTGTCCCTTACACCCTGTATAAAATATACTTTACGACTGATGTGTCGACTTGCAATTCTAGCCCTAAGTAAAGAGCAGTTTGGACTTAAGATTATTCCTTCCATAATGCTGCTTCTGTGTTCATTACATACTCCTATTCGGTAGCAACCATTGAATCTAATATGCTCACCATAATAAGAGCGAGCTTGCTTTAATTGGTAAGTACCACAAGCAATTAATATTAAGTCGCTGTAAGTTAAAACAGGAAATTCCCTAACATTTTCAGAGTCCACATTTATATTACAAAAGTCTGCCCGAGCTCTATTTAAATTGCGTTCCCTAACATAATCAGATAAGTCATTATTTGTTTCCATATTTTGATGAACGATTTCCAGTATTTGGGCCGCATCATCTCTGTCCTTTATTTTTGTATGGAATTTATTAATAAGAGCAGCAGCTACAGCAAAGTCTGTCATTAAATATGTAGAAGCCCTATTAAAATTATTTTGACGTAATATTTTAAATCCTGTTTTAAAAATGCCATTTACCACCTCCACTACCCATCGACACATAGTCACGGCTCTGGACTTATTAGCATCTCTTGTTGATAATTGAGATTCACCGTCTTCTGGAGACAAAGGTACATGAACCTGATAACCACAACGTTCTAAAAGTGGCAATGAGTCTCTAAACCCTCTATCTAGGATGAATACATCTCCAGGTTCAAAATATTGTCTTAATGCACTAGATTCATCACCAAATTCATTATTTATTATGTCTGCATCTGAGGTTGTTGCAGAGTAAGGGCCCAAAATATCTATATTGTAACCATCGCTACAAACAAAAAGGAAAGGCTTTACAAGATTACGATACTTGTGTAATGAGTAAGTTTTTTTCTGATATAGATAATTGGAGCTTTTTTCTATGTATATATAAGTACCATCGGCAATTATGATGGGACTCCTAGCTTCTCCCCCATACAGTCCATTTGAGCTATTTCTGCGGGAAATATGATTAATACCCACATTCCTAGGAACAAAATCCTGATTTAATATTTCGCGGGCCATATTCATGTGCCGCTCTAGCGTGCTTCTTGGCACTTGTAATAATGCCGACATGCGTTCGTCACTATCCCCTGTTCTTAATTTCATTAAATATGCAGCAAGTGCGAAAGAACCCCTATGTTTATTTGACAGTCTCGGGACTTCAGACAGAATTCGTTGATATTGAGCCTTTGTTAAGCCTAGATAATAGTGCTCAGGCATACTCTGAATATTTTCAAAATCAATATGATTGTGCATATTATCTTTCAGTAATGTAGCAAAATCTTCAATTTGTGCTGCACTAAATGTTTTAATAGGATTATATATTGATTAAAAGTAAATCCCAAGAGTTACTATTTAAATGGTAGTTACAAATTCTGCATTCTGGAGGTACATAATAATTGTACTCACAAAAAAGACGTACTCGCAATCCTGATGGTACAGTGAGTCGATTGGAATCATTACAACCAGGAAAAAAACATTGATTTTGTGTTATTGGTGCTCTAACATAATTAGGCAACAGTACACTTTGTGATGCTTCTAATCTTTGTGGTTCCGGTTGCAGTTCATTGCTAGCCTCTTCAGATTGCAAGGAGGGCAGACTAGATGGTTCAGATTCAGATGGTTCCCGTTCTGCAGTTGTACGTGATGTAGCTCTATCAGTCCTTCGCCAGCAATTATGACACACACGAGATAATGATGGCATCTGAAAAAATAAAATAAAGGTCCAATGAACAAAATAAAATAGTTTTTTTTTTAGTGTAAACCTGATATTAATGAGATATTTGTTTATTTAATACTATAGTCACATGTTAAAAAAATTGTACAAAGACGGACTTAATGTCATCTAATAATTTATATTGACTTTATATTTGACTGGCCTGTCGGTCTAATGGTTAGTGGCCGGAGGTCGTGGGTTCGATTCCCACCCAGGACAAATGTTTGTGATGAGCACGATCATTTGTTCTGTGTCTGGGTGTAATTTACCTATAATATGTTTGTATTTAGAAATATATAAGTATATTTATCAGTTGTCTATATATCCATAACACAAGCTCTGCTTAGCTTGGGACTAGATGGCGTTGTGTGATAGTTGATATTATTATTATATGAATTATTAAATTACATTGCATAAGGACAGGGACTACCAGTTATCCAACATAAACAATGAAAAATCAGCTGTCTCTTTTTTTGGGTTGATATGCAACCAAGTAACAAGTATTCGTATGTATCACTGTTAGATATCAGCACCACACTTACATAAATTAAAAAATTGTTAAACACTTACCATACGTGGTGCAATCTGATGGGCAATCACATTTCTTATGAGTTCCTCTCGTGGTGAATCGGAACTGAGTGTGTGTGATCTTATTCTCAAGAGTGACCTCCCACAGCTGATGCACACATGTCCATAACCAACAATCGGTGCATTTTGCTGTTCACTAGTTGGATGTTGAATTTGATTCCAAGCTGCAGGCCAAGACGAGTGGCACACTACACTGTCACTCGAAACTTGCACCTAATAAAGAAGCCGTAATTATTAAAAATTGTTATTATTAGAAGTCAATTCAGTAATAAAAAAATATTTCTCAGAGGAAGAGATATTACATGGTGACATGGATTAATTAATTACCTGCTGCGGTCGAACCCATTGCTGTATAAGATTTCGGACTTCTGCAATTTCCAACAAATGTCTTTGTATTCTCGAGACATTTAAACCACAATTGACACAGCGTAAAAGTCCTCTTGAATAAGTTACTGAGGGCTGGGAAGATCTCTGGCCGGTGTGAAAGCTGGGGTCATCATTATCAGTGGATATCGAGTCCATTTTCGTGCTGGGGTCATCGTAAGAAGCGGGAGCGGGATCCATATTCAGGCCGTGGTCAATAGTCAGAAGAATTCTCGGAGTCCATTTAGAAAGCCTGATCGTTGCTTGGATAAAAAAACCGCAAGAAAACAAACAAATACAAACGCAAACGAAATCGATTTGTGTTCGGTCAGTGTGATTCCACATGACAGTGCCCCTCTGTCATAGAGGATTCGATGTTGCCACTTCACGAACATGGACTCGACCACAGACTAAAAGTAGAAAAATCGATATCGATTTTTTGATGGAAATGTAGTCGGAAAAAAACATTGAAGCGCTCTAAGTTGCATTTCTTTTATATAACATTTTCTTTTAAATTATTTTCAAAAATCTACTATTAGTATATTTTTAAAAATAGTTAAAAATATTTAAATGTGCAGTGGCATTTTTGTTAGAGTCTGTTCATTCTGAGAACCGTCGCGGCCATAAAGCGAACTACAACGCTATTGTATTGCACGCTATTGTATTGCGGTACAAAAAACGTAATTAAGCACATCAGCGCCACCCCATCCCACGACGGTTCTCAAAGTGAACCGACTCTATGATCGAAGAATTCATGATAAATCAACTAGAAATTAGCTTATTAATTTATCATCATAACATCATTATAGTGAATAAAGGGAATAAAATAATAACATTGGCATTTTAAAAATGACATCGTAAGTAATTATAATCGATTGAAAAATAAAAGTATCGATGATTTATTTAACGAAATTAGTAATTGGCAGCATTTTTCATATATTAATGGATTACGGATTTATCCAGATTGACTTAATTTGATCTTTATCGTTTTGATACTTTTTTTGTTCAAACATGTTGCATTCTTGTTTAGATAAATGAAAAAAAATATAATAAATGATTAATAAACATAAAAGAAGATGTTTTTTTTAATAATAGCAAATTGTTGGGCGCTTCGTGCGCTTCGTGGCCGAAATTGGGCATTCTCTTTTATCCGTGTCTAAACTCATTGTGCGCGGCCGTCCTTTCGTTACGACAGTTGCTCGCAGTGTGAATGCTTTCATTTAAAACCGTGCTCCTACTAGTCGCCGGCGACCGGCAGTTGCCTGTGCGTCGCCACTGCGCGGCGAGTCGCCGAATCGCCCGGGCAACCGGTGACTAGTGCGTAAAAACCTATTTAAACTATACAATATTACAGTCGTCGACAACTGAGTCGCCGGCGACTAGTCGACAGTGCGAAATAGCCCTAACAGTAATTCAGAAGAGCCTGGGGGGACTCATGAAATGATTCTTGTGATTGACTTTCGTATACAAACTCACTCCTCTTATTACGAGAAACGTTAAAACGGCATGTCACATTTTCTACAAATATTCACAAAATCATAGTTAAATCATTAAGTTAAAAGATCACATAACAGATTGAATTGTTACACTAAATATTTTACGCATGAGAGTAAATAATTATCATTGTTTGCATACTTACTGAAAAAGTTTTTAAATCTATCGTCTTGTTCCGTCGGGGCTGGCAGCCGGAATGTCAAAATGGCTTTCTGTTTATACAGGGTTACAGGAAAAGTCGACCTAGATCCGTTAAGGGCTAGTACACATCATTTCTGAATGATTTCACTATGGAACCCCCCATTCTAAACTTAACCGTTTTCGAGATTTTCGAGTTTTAATTTTTTTATGAAAATGCCCAATTGTTCGGCAATTGAATTGAATATTTTGAATTTTTTTGACTCATATGATTATTTTTTTGGTTTTTTACATGAAGAATGAGATGCTCAATGACCTCAATAAAATTGCACGTAAGTTAACTAAATAGGTCGTTGTAGACGATCGAAACTTAAGAAAATAAGTACAAATTATAAAAAAATATTTTTCTTCTCTGTATATCGCAAAAAATTATCATCGCACTTGCTCTGCAGATGTACTTAAAAACATCGACATTTTATCAGCTATCCAACGAGGTATAACACTCTAGGGTATTTATCAACCTCGAAGGTGGAACTTAGTTTCTAAGGCTACATGGCAGTCAGAATAAATAGCGCTTATTTAATCTAATTATTTTGACTTAAGTTCAGCATCATCATTTCAGCCTACTGGCTTCCACTACTGAACATAGGCCTTCCTCGGCTAGGTACAACCTTCATGCATCCATTGATGTCCCACTATCCTGACCTAGGAGATCATTCAATTTTTATAGCATTCTTTTTGTTCATATCGTCGATCGTACAACTAATGACCGTACGCCAACCATTAGTTGAACGTAAGTGACTAGTTACTGGCTTTTGTTTGAAAAATAACGTAATCGGTGCGTTGTTAACGCTAGTTCGCATACAAAATCACTCACGCTCAACTCATAGTTGGCGTACAGATCGTCGGTGATTGTAGTAAGCTAAATGAAACAATAAATCAGTTCAAAATAACATTTATTCACCTTATGTTTTTGAATAAATTTTTATAGTTCATGTTCTACGTGTCCATCTCTATTTCGCACACATTTTCTCATTCTTTCACGTAGTCCACTTTTGACTACACCAGTGGTTAATGTTCTTCTTATATCGTTAGCAGCATTAATTATCCTTTCTTTGAGAACTTCAACTGACGATATGGGGTTGGGCTCACTGTAAACGAGGCTCTTCATGTGCCCCCATACATAAAAATCCATCTTCATGTGCCCCCATACATAAAAATCCATCTTCATGTGCCCCCATACATAAAAATCCATAGGGGTCAAGTCGGGACTTCTGGCTGGCCAGGGTAAAGGTCCACCTCGTCCAATCCATTTGTTAGGATAGTTAGTGTCCAACCATTCCCTAACGCTTCTTCTGAAATGAGCAGGGCAGCCATCATGTTGAAACCACATGTCCCGCAATAATTGTAATGGGAGATCATCTAGTAGGTCACCTAAGTCACCTCTTAAGAAATTTTCATAAGTTTCACCATTCAGATTGTCTGGAAGAAAGTAAGGCCCAATCAAATGGTTGGAAATGATGCCCATCCACACATTTACACTAAATCGTCGTTGTGACCCCTTTACTCTTTTCTTATTTGGATTGCCTAGTTCTTTAGGAGCCCAATGGTGTGCGTTATGGTAATTAGTAATCCCGTCCTTATCTAATTTGGACTCATCTGTCCACATAATTTTAGGAAATTCGGGTCTTCGATATCTGCATTGAGCATGAATCTGCAAAAGTCCATGCGTCTCGCGGGATCTCCTTCTTCAATTACATGTACCGGCGTGTAGTGATATGGATACAGGCCTGCCGTAATGAACCGTAAACCACACTTTCTACTGAGTTAGGCCCAGTTCACGGGCAACAATATTGGTCGAAGTGGTTGGGTCTCTTCTGAACCGTTCTACGATTTCGTTGTCTTGTTCCTCGTCGTCATCAATGACACGTGGTCTTCCTAACTCCGTACGTCGTCGCGAAACAGCCAGATTCACGAAGTCGCCGGTAAACTCCATCGAAAACGCTCACATCAGGTGCTCGACGGTCGGGATAGCGTCGTATGTACTCAGTCCGAGCTCGTGCAGACACACAATTGCAGTATCCATAGCAGATAAGCATATCCGCATATTCTTCGTTCGAGAATGTTGCCATTTTCAACAGTCCTGTATCACAAGCACAAATCAGAGTCCAGTAAACAAGCACAGTAGTCACAGTTAGAAAAATCAGTCCAGAAACAAAGCCAAGTCGTGTCATCTACCATGGACGAATCGCATGAGCAGACTAAAATGGATGGCAAGCAAACAAACGACCAAATACAAAACAATGGGCATGTTGTATCCCCAAACTTGTTTTTGCACATTATTTTTCTCACTCTCATCTGCATTAAATCGTAAGTTGTCTCGCTCACACGCACCGGATTAACTTGAAGGACAATAGCCGAGGGACCCGTTAGATCTACTACCTGAACCCTTTTAACTATGTTTTTTTCTATGAGTTTAAATACAACCCTAGGTTGTTATACTTCGTTGGATAGCTGATAAAATGTAGATGTTTTTAAGCACATGTGCAGAGCAAGTGCCATAATATTTTTTTGCGATATGCAGACAAGAAAAATATTTTTTTATAATTTGTACTTATTTTCTTAAGTTTCGATCATCTACATCGACCTATTTAGTTAACTTACGTGCAATTTTAGTCATTGAGATCATTAAGCATCTCATTCTTCATGTAAAAAACCAAAAAAATAATCATAAGAGTCAAAAAAATTTAAAATATTCAATCCAATAGCCGAAAAATTGGGCATTTTCATAAAAAGAATTAAAACTCGAAAATCTCGAAAACGGTTAAGTTTAGGATGGGGGGTTCCATCATTCAGAAATGATGTGTACTACACGCCCTTAACGGATCTAGGTCGACTTTTCCTGTAACCCTGTATATAGGAACAGCGTATCGTCCCCCTCGCTCCGAGTTAAACCTCTTCCTAGATGCTGTTACTCATATCATCAGTTCACTAACAAAATGTTACCACTATGCACTGCTTGGCGATTTCAATGTTAATATGTTGAGCACTAGTTGCCAAACACGGCAAATCTGGTGTGTGTGAACCTAGCTAATCATTGTACAGCAGATCAAAAATAAAAGAGAGTTCTTATCGCATGCAGCTGAGTTCTCCAGTTCCTGATAGTTTTTAGCAATAGTTCTAACGTTTTTACCTTGAAAAAAGCCGATTGCCGAAATGATCTGCTAACTTCCCGTAGCAGATCATTTGACAGCAAATCAAAAATAAATGCCAGTTCTTGTCGGATGCAGCTTAGTTCTATAGTTCCTGATAGTTTTCAGCAATAGTTCTGACGTTTTCACCTTGAAAAACGCCGATTGAAGAACTGATCTGCTAACTTCCCGTAGCAGATCATACGACATCAGATCAGAAAGAAATGCGAGTTCCTTTCGCATGCAGTTGAGTTCTACTGTTCCTGATAGTTTTCAGCAATAGTTCTGACGTTTTTACCTCAGAACATATTTATCGCCAGAAAAAGGTACTAACTTCTCGTAATAGATCATTTTGCTGAAGATTACAAGATACAGATAAGAGAGTTCTAATACGAATTCATAATCTGCCAGCACAACACCGCGACCGTGAGTTCTCGACTCGAATCGAGTTCTGTGTTCTCTGTTGGAGTTCTGATACAAATTCATAAGAAACGAAAGAGTTCTAGCCTTTAGCAAGTATTTCGATGGATGAAAGATGAAATTTTCAACTTTTAAACAATCTACCATGATCTGCTAGCACCGGAACGTGAGTTCTGGACTCGAATCGAGTTGTATGTTGGAGTTCTGATACAAATTCATAAGAAACGAAAGAGTTCTAACCTTAAGCAATAGATCCAACAAAGTTCTAGCCTTTAGCAATTATTTGAAAACATGAAAAATGGATTTTTCGACTTTTAAACGATCTACCATGATCTGCTAGCACCGGAACGTGAGTTCTGGCCTCGGATCGAGTTGTATGTTGGAGTTCTGATACAAATTCATAAGAAACGAAAGAGTTCTAGCCTTTAACAATAGATCCAACAGAGTTCTAGCCTTTAGCAATTATTTGAAAACATGAAAAATGAATTTTTCGACTTTTAAACGATCTACTATGATCTGCTAGCACCGGAACGTGAGTTCTCGACTCGAATCGAGTTGTATGTTGGAGTTCTGATACAAATTCATAAGAAACGAAAGAGTTCTAGCCTTTAACAATAGATCCAACAGAGTTCTAGCCTTTAGCAATTATTTGAAAACATGAAAAATGAATTTTTCGACTTTTAAACGATCTACCATGATCTGCTAGCACCGGAACGTGAGTTCTGGACTCGAATCGAGTTGTATGTTGGAGTTCTGATACAAATTCATAAGAAACGAAAGAGTTCTAGCCTTTAGCAATAGATCCAACAGAGTTCTAGCCTTTAGCAATTATTTGAAAACATGAAAAATGAATTTTTCGACTTTTAAACAATCTACCATGATCTGCTAGCACCGGAACGTGAGTTCTGGACTCGAATCGAGTTGTATATTGGAGTTCTGATACAAATTCAAAAGAAACGAAAGAGTTCTAGCCTTTAGCAATAGATCCAACAGAGTTCTAGCCTTTACCAAAATATTTGAAAACATGAAAAATGATTTTTTCGACTTTTAAACAATCTACCATGATCTGCTAGCACCGGAACGTGAGTTCTGGACTCGAATCGAGTTGTATGTTGGAGTTCTGATACAAATTCATAATAAACGAAAGAGTTCGGCGAATAATTCATCTTTCATCTAGTCCAGAACTCACGTTCCGGTGCTTGCAAATCATGGTAGATTGTTTAAAAGTTGAAAAATTCATCCTTCAACTATCCAAATAATTGCTGAATGCTAGAACTCTTTCATTTCTTATGAATTTGTATCAGAACTCCAACATACAACTCGATTCAAGTCCAGAACTCACGTTCCAGTGCTAGCAGATCATGGTAGATTGTTTAAAAGTAGAAAAATTCATCTTTCATATATCCAAATAATTGCTAAATGCTAGAACTCTTTCGTTTCTTATGAATTTGTATCAGAACTCCAACATACAACTCGATTCGAGTCGAGAACTCACGTTCCGGTGCTAGCAGATCATAGTAGATCGTTTAAAAGTCGAAAAATTCATTTTTCATGTTTTCAAATATTTGCCAAAGGCTAGAACTCTGTTGGATCTATTGCTAAAGGCTAGAACTCATTCGTTTCTTATGAATTTGTATCAGGACTCCAACATACAACTCGATTCGAGTCCAGAACTCACGTTCCGGTGCTAGCAGATCATGGTAGATCGTTTAAAAGTCGAAAAATTCATTTTTCATGTTTTCAAATATTTGCCAAAGGCTAGAACTCTGTTGGATCTATTGCTAAAGGCTAGAACTCTTTCGTTTCTTATGAACTTGTATCAGAACTCTTACATACAACTCGATTCGAGTCCAGAACTCACGTTCCGGTGCTAGCAGATCATGGTAGATCGTTTAAAAGTCGAAAAATTCATTTTTCATGTTTTCAAATATTTGCCAAAGGCTAGAACTCTGTTGGATCTATTGCTAAAGGCTAGAACTCTTTCGTTTCTTTTGAATTTGTATCAGAACTCCAACATACAACTCGATTCGAGTCCAGAACTCACGTTCCGGTGCTAGCAGATCATGGTAGATCGTTTCAAAGTCGAAAAATTAATTTTTCATGTTTTCAAATATTTGCCAAAGGCTAGAACTCTGTTGGATCTATTGCTAAAGGCTAGAACTCTTTCGTTTCTTATGAATTTGTATCAGAACTCCAACATACAACTCGATTCGAGTCCAGAACTCACGTTCCGGTGCTAGCAGATCATGATAGATCGTTTAAAAGTCGAAAAATTCATTTTTCATGTTTTCAAATATTTGCCAAAGGCTAGAACTCTGTTGGATCTATTGCTAAAGGCTAGAACTCTTTCATTTCTTATGAATTTGTATCAGAACTCCAACATACAACTCGATTCAAGTCCAGAACTCACGTTCCAGTGCTAGCAGATCATGGTAGATTGTTTAAAAGTAGAAAAATTCATCTTTCATATATCCAAATAATTGCTAAATGCTAGAACTCTTTCGTTTCTTATGAATTTGTATCAGAACTCCAACATACAACTCGATTCGAGTCGAGAACTCACGTTCCGGTGCTAGCAGATCATAGTAGATCGTTTAAAAGTCGAAAAATTCATTTTTCATGTTTTCAAATAATTGCTAAAGGCTAGAACTCTGTTGGATCTATTGTTAAAGGCTAGAACTCTTTCGTTTCTTATGAATTTATATCAGAACTCCAACATACAACTCGATTCGAGGCCAGAACTCACGTTCCGATGCTAGCAGATCATGGTAGATCGTTTAAAAGTCGAAAAATCCATTTTTCATGTTTTCAAATAATTGCTAAAGGCTAGAACTTTGTTGGATCTATTGCTTAAGGTTAGAACTCTTTCGTTTCTTATGAATTTGTATCAGAACTCCAACATACAACTCGATTCGAGTCCAGAACTCACGTTCCGGTGCTAGCAGATCATGGTAGATCGTTTAAAAGTCGAAAAATCCATTTTTCATGTTTTCAAATAATTGCTAAAGGCTAGAACTTTGTTGGATCTATTGCTTAAGGTTAGAACTCTTTCGTTTCTTATGAATTTGTATCAGAACTCCAACATACAACTCGATTCGAGTCCAGAACTCACGTTCCGGTGCTAGCAGATCATGGTAGATTGTTTAAAAGTCGAAAATTTCATCTTTCATCCATCGAAATACTTGCTAAAGGCTAGAACTCTTTCGTTTCTTATGAATTTGTATCAGAACTCCAACAGAGAACACAGAACTCGATTCGAGTCGAGAACTCACGGTCGCGGTGTTGTGCTGGCAGATTATGAATTCGTATTAGAACTCTCTTATCTGTATCTTGTAATCTTCAGCAAAATGATCTATTACGAGAAGTTAGTACCTTTTTCTGGCGATAAATATGTTCTGAGGTAAAAACGTCAGAACTATTGCTGAAAACTATCAGGAACAGTAGAACTCAACTGCATGCGAAAGGAACTCGCATTTCTTTCTGATCTGATGTCGTATGATCTGCTACGGGAAGTTAGCAGATCAGTTCTTCAATCGGCGTTTTTCAAGGTGAAAACGTCAGAACTATTGCTGAAAACTATCAGGAACTATAGAACTAAGCTGCATCCGACAAGAACTGGCATTTATTTTTGATTTGCTGTCAAATGATCTGCTACGGGAAGTTAGCAGATCATTTCGGCAATCGGCTTTTTTCAAGGTAAAAACGTTAGAACTATTGCTAAAAACTATCAGGAACTGGAGAACTCAGCTGCATGCGAAAAGAACTCTCTTTTATTTTTGATCTGCTGTACAATGATTATCTAGGTTCACACACACGCAAATCTGTGAATTTTTCAATAGTCTGAGCCTTAGGCTATTAGTTGAGTCCCCCACCCACTTTACGGATCACATTCAATCGCTAATCGACCTTGTTTGTACTAACTTAAGCAACTCGTCTGTCTGTGTTGAACCATTCGGTGCAATACATGGTCACTCCTTAGTAATATGCAAACTTAATATAAAGCGTAGTAAATACAAACCTCATACGGTGGTCTTTAAACCAATTTTAAAAATTAACAGAGAAAGTTTGGATGTTGATCTGGAGCTTATAAACTGAGAAATCATTCGTGACTTGCCAAATGTAAATGAAATGGTTGATGCTCGGAACCGGAATGTTGTGTCTCTCTTCAATGAGCATGCTCCTGTCAAGACTTGCTCGATTAAAGATCGCTCATGCCCGTGGATAACAGATACAATAAAGTTCATGAAGCGTCTGCGTAACGAGGCCCTCGGCAAGTATCGTGCAACTAAGTCGGGATCAAAAAGGGTATATTACAAACAATTAAAATCAAATGCATATTTAAAACAAAATCTATAACAAAATCAACAAACCTAAGACTATGGAAAAATTTTACAAGCACCGTATTGCCACCTAAACCAATCAATGACCTTCCAAGTCATCTTAGAGACCCTGATAATTAAATAGTAATGATAATTATGTATTATATGTAAGCTTAAATGACACATTTTTAGAAGTCAGTATTAGTCACCCTCAATAGTTGATATTGAAACACAACACACACAGAACCTAACAAACTTATTCCAAAAACACACAACACTGAGCACTAATTACGCCTTTAATGTTCATTGTTCGGTCTACTCGACGTCCGTGTGTCATTGCAGGGATCCAGCAGAATATCAGCGTCAGCGCCATTCGGTGCAAACTGAAGACTCATTATATCACATCCTTTTTCTCGTTCTTAATGTTATGTTTTTATAATAACTATGGTGAGACATACTAAATTAACTAAAAATCGCGGGTTACTCACGTGTAAATATTGAGAAAAGCTCTACTAGTACGCGATTTTTAGTTAAGTTCTTAATGTTCTTTATTTGGTACTAACCGTATATACGTAATTGTTATATTTTTTTTTGTGTATAGTTGTCGTGTTAAATTGTATTGTGTACCCTAGGGTTGCCAACTTTTTTTAGCATAAATAAAGTATACATGATTTTAAAGGAGGTAAATAAAGTGCATGCACTTATAAAAAAGAGTATCATTTATTTTTATCTTTGAAAAAGGTATTTTTTAGTACTTCTTGCGGCACATAATTTTTTTTATTATTTTTAAAGGTATTGAATGCATCTAAACATTCTAGCTCTAAATTAATATAAATGAAGAGCTCATTATTTATTAAATTTAATGAAGCTCTATTTCTCTCTTCCCGCCACTTCACATTCACGATCGAAAAGACTCTTTCTGTAAATGCTGAAGTGGCGGGAACAGAGAGTATATAACTTATAATTTTTTTTAAAGTATCAAATTCTAGAGGACATTTTTTTTAAATATATTGCCATTTTTTAGCGGTACATTTTTGTATAAAGTCTGTGTTATTAAACAATTCGGCTTGGAGCAATTTTAAAATGGTTACTTCTGAATATAAAGTATCAATGTCTATTAGTCTTTTTAAATTAAGTTTTCGTTCTATAATTTGTTGTAAATGACTAAATTCAACAGTAGTCTTTAAAGATATTGTATTTAGTAAATACAGCCAATTATCATTACTAAAATCAAACCATTTTTGGAAATAAGTCAAACATTTGTTAATACACAATGAAAAATTAGTGTTAATTTTATTATACAAGTCAGGTGATGATTGTTCAAGAGGTTTTAATTTCTGTTTTGTTGTATAATGCCAAAATAGTTGTCTTTCAGTCTTTGCTGTAATTCTGATTTAAAATTTTCCATAATACCAAAAACATCTACAATTGTGACAGAATTACCTTCCAGAGATTTAATAGTTTTTCGATAGAAGCTTGTCGATTAGGATAAGGAACAGTTGTTGCTGAACCGTCATTCAGAATACATAAGTCACATTCATCAATTATATTAAATACTCGTACAGTTCTCAAAAAACCGGGTGTCTAATGTTGATTCGAACGCCGTGGTTGCGACACACGCTGTTGCGAATTATTTTACCACTGCCTCACAGGTTCGAAAGCTCATGGACTCGAATGAAATAATCGCGAGACGCTGTTTCGAAAAACATTTCCACTGCCTCATACGCTCGAATGCTTGTGATTTCGAATTATTTAGTCACAAAGTGTACAGAAAAGTATTAGTTTACGATTGTTGTTGTTTATTATATTAACATTGTACATCAAAACTTATTTGCCTATTCGTGAGTCACCCGTCTTTTATAGGTATATTTTTATAGGTTTTATAATTGCGCAGTTTTATTTCCCGTTCCTGCCTAGATAATAATAATGCACAGAATATTTCAAAATGTGCGGGTAGGTGGCCACCACAAAGCATTATGGTTTTCTAAATAGGATTTTAGATGTACCCACGAATATATACTTTTTCACAATATCTTATTCCAACGTAAACTGTGATGGCGAAAACATTGAAAAATGAGCGTAATAGTTTTTTTCGTCCTGTGACTACTGGATATGAAAAAAGTAATCTTATTATAGATGGATATATTATGTCCCACAATAAAACTGTAAAAAACGTACATTATTGGTGTTGCGTGAATAAAAATGCTGCTGTAAACTGTCGAAGTACTGTTAATAGCCGAATACTTAGTGAAGAACATCTTATAATTAAGGTAATGTCCAGTCATAATCATGCTCCTGAACCAGGTATGTAGATTCTTTTTGAAGTTATACTTCGCACAATGAAAAAAATATGAGAATGAAATTATTTTTTTAATTAATTGACCAAAGCCAAATAATAAATATACACTAAAGACAGATACAGAAGTTAAACTTTTTCGTGTATATTCAAACTTAATCCGTTGAGTTTCATCATCATCATCATATCAGCCACAGGACGTCCACTGCTGAACATAGGCCTCCCCCATTGATTTCCAGATAGGCCGGTTGGAAGCGATCTGCATCCAGCGGCTTCCTTCGTTGAGTTTATCCTCTACGAATTAATTATACTTTTATTTTGTGATTTGCAGATCGCGTTGATGAATTGAAATTAAGGGAAAATATTAAAAAATCTGCCGTTCAGAGCAATTACTCACCAGGTAAAATAATTCGTGAAAACTTATCTTCATTGCCTTCTAGTAGCACAACTTCGATACCTAATAAAAATGCTCTGCGGCAAATCATACAAAGAGCAAGAAAGAAGAATGTGCCTAAAGAACCAACATGTGTTAGTGAAATAAACATACCTGATGATCTAAAGGAAATAAATGGAGTAAAATTTTTGGCTCGTAACCGTAGAATATGGAAATAGCCAACGCCTGCTTTTATTCACCACCGAATCGAATCTGCGGAGGTTAAGTGAATAAGAAATGTGGTTTGTCGATGGTAACTTTAAAAGTTGCCCCAATATTCACTCAGCTTTTTTCCATTCACTGCTTAGTAGGAACTCGTGATTGCAGACGCATAGTTCCATTAGTGTACGGGTTTCTAGACAGAAAAACAGAAGAATCATATATTGAGTTTTTTTCTCAGCTGAAAGAATATTCTGCTGAATTTAACATTGAGTTGAATCCATGGCAAATCATGTCGGATTTTGAACAAGCTATAATAAACGCTACTCGAATCGAATTTCCAAACACAATTCAAAGTGCTTGTTTGTTTCACTTACGTCAAAGTATATGGAGAAAAATCCAACCTTGTGGTCTAAGTGCACGATATGGTGCAGATAGTAATTTTGCGGTACAAATGCGGTGCTATATAGCGTTTGCCTATCTACCTGCGGAAGATATACCAAATATCTTCAGACAATTGAAAGATACTCTCTTCCCAGAAGAAGCGGAGGAAGTTACTAATTATTTTGAAGACTGATAAGCCGCGAGATAGATGACAAAATTAAAGTTTCACGCTTACAACCACTTTTACCACCGAGCATATGGTCTATAGAAAGAAATAACAATGTCTTCCTTCCACGTACTCAAAACAGTGTAGAAGCCTGGCATCGCCGCTGGAATTCTTTGTTAGAAAATAAGAGACTTGGACTGTATGGATGTATACGAAAGCTTATTGAGGAGCAAAGTGTCACGGAACAAAAAATCGAGATGATTTTGGGTAATTTACCTCAGACACCACCTAGAAAAAAACAAAGAGTTGCAGAAAATTCTATTTCAGCAATTTTGAAAAAAAAAGTACAATGGGTACCCTTGAATTTATAAGAGCTTTAGCGTTAAGTACTCGTCTATACTAACTTATACTATCACATGTGCAACTGAATAATTTCGGAAACAAACATCACTTAAGTATCTAGACATTTTTTTTAATGATATTATATCACTCTTAGATTTTGTCTTCTAAGATCTTTGATCTGTTAAGTACACAAAGAAAGAAAATTATTAAAATTTACAGTTAAGGTACTAATGTTTTTGATTGTTACAATTTGTTAATAATAATATTAAAAGTTAATTGATACCTAATTTGTTGTTTTTTATTTAATTACTGCTTGAATATTTTTCTGTACACTTTGTGACTAAATAATTCGAAATCACAAGCATTCGAGCGTATGAGGCAGTGAAAATGTTTTTCGAAACAGCGTCTTTCGCGATTATTTCATTCGAGTCCATGAGCTTTCGAACCTGTGAGGCAGTGGTAAAATAATTCGCAACAGCGTGTGTCGCAACAACGGCGTTCGAATCCATATTAGACACCCCAAAAAACCAGTGACAAGGTGGAATATAAAATGTAGCGAGGCTGTCGCTAATTCCAAAGATGCGTTAAAATATGATTTTTCTCAACCTAGTATCGAAAACTGAGGTCGATATAAGAAACTAGATGCAAAAAAGAAAAGAATATTGAACGAAGGAAGATTTTCTTCTTAGGAAAATTTATGTAGTAGCTTCAATAGATTAACTTCAGTCTCTAGGATATGGGATATATGGGGAATATTAAAAAAATTGGTACCATGTACCAATTTTGAGTCGACGAGTGACGATTGGGTTCCAAATTTTCTAGATAATGTGTCATATTGTACAAAAGTAGATGTAAATATTGGTCAATAGTCTAAACTTAGAAAGTAGCTTCTAATAGGTGACCAATTTAATAATAATGTATCAATGCATGGTAAAAGAGAGAGCCATCTTGTTCCCACATGGCGTTTTATTTCGTGAAAGTATCCATCTACTGCTCTCTTCTTACAGCAGAATATGAAAAATGACCATAAAATTTTAAAATCACATTTTCTGTGTCGTGTGATAAAAAGCTCATAGTATGTCTTATACAATTATGCACTATATGTGCATGACAGTTGCCGTTAAATAATTTTGGTATCATTTTTTTCATATTTGTGTATAAAGAATGATTGACATTTGTCACCGTAAAATATTGTATTGCTAATGGAAACAGTTTTATATTTTTTTTATTAGAAGCATCTGTTTGTAAGCAATAAAACATTTATCTGTATTAATAGCTTCTATAACATTTTGTTAAGGGCCGATTTCACCAAAGTGGAATAACTTTTATTCGAAGAATAAAGTCGATATTTACTCCCAGATAAACACATTTTCATTTCACCAAACATTTATCCTTAGTATAAACAAGCTAAACGAGAGTAAGCCTTATACTGCCGATTTTGGGGGAATAGCGCGTTATTCTTCGGATAAAATAAAAATGGCGTCGGATGTCTCAGTCAGCTGATTAGTTTAGTAGGTTAGATGTAGTGTACGCTTTTGTCTTGCATTATTTTTGTTTCTCGATTTTCGCTAATTTTGTTTGTTAATGATATAATGCAGCGTTTGAGAAGCATGATATCCGATAGTGAAAGCGATAGTGATGATGAATATATTATGAGACGTCCAAGGTGGATAAAAGAAAGAAGTGAGCATTTTTTAAATTATGATGACAAGGATTTTAAAATTCGATTTCGTTTATCGAAAGCAGCAGCATACGATTTATTATTAAAAATAGAGGATAAATTAGAATTTTTATCTGAAAGGTAAGTAAAAATAATTAACAATATAATTAGAAACAAAATAGTTCCAGGCGCTTGACATTGTTATTTGTTCATCTCCATCCTTCAATAAACCTAGACTCCTAATTAATTTATTAATAGTTGACATATCTTCTTAACAACCCATTGTCGCCCACTACAGAGCACGGGTCCTCCCTACTAGGGGAGGTCAGGTCAGGCAGTTGATATTATGTTAATTATGACTTATGTGGTTTTAAGGCCCAATGAAAAGTAAATAGTTAATTTATGTTATTTTCAGGAACCAGTCTATATCACCGATCAACCAGCTTTTGGCTACTTTAAGATTTTATACCACCAACAACACACAATTAACAATTGGTGATTTCAGTGGGCTCAGCGTATCGACAGCCCACAGGATAATACACAGGGTTAGTGCAGCCTCGTTACATCAAGAATACATTAAATTTCCTACAAGTAGGCAGGAGATACGGCAAACACAAAATGATTTTTATCGAATTGCTAGATTTCCGAGAGTTTTGGGTGCTATGGACTGCAAACATATTCGTATATCTTCACCAGGAGGATATCAGGCAGAAATATTTCGAAACCGGAAAGGATACTTCTCTATAAATGTACAAACAATTTGCAACGCAAATATGGAAATTACGGATATTGTGGCAAGATGGCCGGGATCTAGCCATGATAGTACGATTTTTAATAACTGCAGCCGCAAAGCTAAATTTGAAGCTGGCGATTATGGTCAAGCCATATTACTTGTGGATGGCGGATATGCTTCTACCTCGTATACATTGCCTCCACTTGAAAATCCAAGAACACCAGCAGAACAACTATATAACGAATCACAGATCCGTACAAAAAACCCTGTGGAAAGATCTTATGGCGTCTGGAAACGAAGATTCCCAGCATTGGCAATAGGGCTTCGTGTTAAGCTAGACAAGGCTCTAACAATAATTATAGCGACTGCAGTATTACATAATATATCACGGCAACGAGGAGCCAGTTCCCCCCGATGATCCAGAGTTAGTACTTGCAGCACCTTGGGACGAGCTCTTACGAAGTGGGCAGATGGAAAGAATATCTAACAGACCTTATCGCAATAGGGTTAGAGACCTGCTCATAAGCAATTATTTCCAAAATTTGTCTTAATAATAAATCTTATTAATACTGATAAAAACAGTTGCATTTTTCAAAATATTTTTTGTTTTCTTAATTGTAATAGTAATAATTCAGTTTCAATTATTCTTCTGCTCATAATGGGCAAATGGAGGATCTGTGTGCCTTTAGGGACAATGAAATAGGGCCAGGGAACCCCAGGGATGTATAGGTACTGATTAAACTTCATTTAAGAATTTAATGTAGTTTTAATATAATATTGTTATTTTGCACACACCAAAAAGAACTTAATTTTAGGTTGCAGCCATGTTAAAGAAAAATCTCATTGCTTTTTAATTTTTGGTCGAAGCCGTGCAATCGCCGCCTCATCAATCTCGTCCTTATCTTTCCTTGTTTTAATTTCTCGGCTTTAATTTGTAAATCAATTTCAAAAATTGTTTTGGCATCTGCTCGTTCTTCTGCTGCAAGCTTCATTTGCAGTTCTACTGCTCTAATTTTTGTTTTGTGAAGTTCTTCCAAAGCCGCAGCAGCTGGAGCCTCAGGCCTCCGTTTGGAACTCCATGTCTTTCTTCCATTGTCTTCTCTCATGCCATCTTCCCGTACCTCAAACCGCAGAGGAGCAGACTTGGGCCCTTGAAGCATTTTTGGAGTATAGTCTCCCCAATCCTGTAAAATAAATTAAATAAAATCCTGTAAAATACCACGTTTTAATATTTGTCTCATAAAATGCAAGTTACTTTGTTATTATTCCCTTAAAATATTAAACATATTTCCTAGGTGATCCTATATAAATTTCATTGAAATTGACTGAATGGTTATTGAATAACAAATACACAGATGAAAAAACTTTAGTTTTTATTGAACTACTTTTTTAAACCTGGTATTATATTCAATGATGCAAAATCTACTTTAAAATTTTACTGGTAACCTACCATACTTTGTATGCTTTTATTTAGTTTTGCCTCTAACATGTACATATGTATATTACTACTTACACAAGTGATGTTCTGCGTTTCCTTATCAATACTTTCAATGTTTTCTGCAGCTGCATCAGGAACAGTGTTTTGTGGTTGTGTTGATACTGGTATGAAATCAGTTTTGTCTAGTACTGAAAGTAAATCAATCCACATTATCTGACTAGCCCTGTGAACTATCTGAATGACACACATATTTACCTACTTAAAATATTGCTCAGAGATGCTTAAGTTAATATAATGGGTTAATATAACATCGGTGATAACTAAACATTTTTTTTAAGCTAAGGGTTTATATTACATTCATCATCATATCAGCCGCAGGACATCCACTGCTGAACATAGGCCTCTCCTAATGATTTCCAGTAGGACCAATCATAGACGGCCTGCAGTTGGACGCCCTAAGCTGCGCTTGCCAGTCCGTGGTCGCCACTCCAGAACCTGTCCGTCCCTCCGGCCATCGGTTCTTTGTGCTATGTGCGTCCACTACCACTTCAGCTTGCTAATGAAACATGGTCTCTTACTATGGGACTCATGAGAAAGCTCAAGATCACACAGCAAGCTATGGAGAGGGCTATGCTCAGTGGTTTTCTATGTTACATTCTTCTTAACAACCTATTGTCACCCACTACATGAGCACGGGTCTCTCCCTACTATGTTACATTCACTGTTACTAAATTATAAATTAATACATAGATGGGCTGTCACTTATTTATTACTTACTTTCCACACAAGCGAAATTATCTTGTACTTCTTCAGACATGTTTGTTGATTCCATGTTATCGCTGTCAAATGGATTTTGGAGCCCTGTGACAGTCGTTGATATCAAACCCATTATTTTATCATATAATGGATCATTGTTTTTTGGTTTTGGGAGTCCACCACCTGAAACATAATTATGTAGTAATTTTATGTTTTAGTTTTCGATAATGTTATGCATAATATTCGATGTTTAGTTCAATGTATGTATCAATAACAGATTGCTGCAATGTTGCGAATGAATGAATAAAGAAAATCGAATGATAAAAATTAATTACCTGTAGTAATTAAGCTTTGCCTTACAGCAGCTGCTTCCTTTCGAGTAGATTTCTTTACACTTTCCCACTGTGCTTTCAAATTATCCGCCGTTCGGTGGGTAAAAGTTCCTCTTTTGCGATCCGACATCTTCACAAATTTCACAAAATTAGGTTTTCAAGAAAGCAACAGAAGGGAACGCAAATAATTCACCTCAGATAATTCACCAGACAATATAAACTATTCACCTCAACACAAACAAGTCACACAGAAAATCCCGCAAAATGAACAACCAAAAGAAAATGAGGTTATGTTTATTAAAAAACTGACATAATAACCTTGCTAAAGTTAGAAACCTCGAAGTCACTTATATTGTTCTTGGGCGACTCCTACTTTTATTTTGACTGCATTTTAAACTCATTCGTTCATTCATTCTAAAACTGTTCACCACAGATAAGCAAAACCGTATTCCTAAGAATAGTTAGTCTTGGAGTATTATAACTGATGTGTAACATGGTGAAATGTAAAGCAAGATATTATAGAGTAAATCTGAGGAATAATTTTATACTGGTATAGTTATTCTCGGATAAAGCCGCCGTTGGTGAAATCGGCCCTAAGAGTATGGGCCCAACACTTCTGTAACTAGTGCTTCCATTTTTGTTTTAGCTATAACGAATTGCTGTAGCTGTAGATGAATTAGTATATAGTACTGCACTGTACTGCTATCCATGCTATTGTAGGACAAATTACGTTTTACAGTGTGATATGTAACAGGTAACTCAGATACAACAACATTTTCTTATTCATTTCATTGAGACAATGTAGAAGTAGAAGAAGAATCAAGGAATTTCTCAAGTAGTCCAGATGTTCTCCTTATTTGTAATTTTGATTTGTGTTGTTTTGTTTGCAGGTGTTGTTCAACCTAAAAATATTAAGAATAAGGGCTAGCATATACATACAACATTTGCAGCGACTGAACTGTTATGTCGAGTTGTGTACTTCTTGTGATTTCTACTCAACTAAACAGTTAAGTTGATGGAAGTACGCATACAATCGAATTTTTATCTCCTCAAATCAACCAGTCTTTATTCAGCAACGCAAGCTCGAGTCAAGGTGTTTACAAACAATGTCAATTAACAAGAAAGTTTTAGTTTGTGCTTTTGCTTTATAAACATTTTAAGAAAGATAAAAAAAGAAGATACTGTGTACATTTTATACTCAGTGATAGATTATCTAGTGGATTTTTTCATACGTTACATTCTAAGCTAAAAGAGCACCCAGACAAGTTTTTCAAATATTATAGAATGAGTGAAGAAACGTTTAATGAAATAATTTCATTCGTGGGTCCTTTTATAAAACGCCAAGATACAAGATGGAGATGCGCCATATCAGTAGAAGAGAGACTTAGCGTTACTTTAAGGTAAGTAATATTATAAATTAAAACACATTTATAATATAATAATCAACGTTTTATTTTAATAATAATTACAGCCAGTAATCGAGTTTATAAAGCTTAAATAAAATTCTAGTTCAAGTCGAGTAGAGGAAAAAAAAAGAAATATTAATATATTATTACTAATAATACAAGTACAATTTGTAGTGCAGTATTGTTTCACTTCAGTGTCGTGCCCATATTGGGATGAACACAGTGAAGTTGTAGGTTAACTACTGAGCTATTAGTGATAACGTTTTGAGTGACTACTTATATTGACATTTAAATCAACAATCAATAGACTGAAAAAAGCCCAGAATATGTCTCAGAGTTAACTGTCACAACCATAATGATCAATTGAAAGAATAGCTAATAAACACCACACTAATATTATGAAGCCGAAAGTTTGTGAGTGTGAGTGTGTATGTTTGTTACTTTTTCACATCTAAATGGCTGGATGGATTTGAATAAAATTTGACAGGAGGATAGTGTATGGTCCAGAATAACACATCTACTATTTTTCCCAAAATTTCCACGGGAATCCTAACCGCGGGTAACGCGGCGGGGCGCAGCGGCACTGATGGCCCTGTAATTTTTAAATATGTAACAGCAAAAAAATAGTTAACCGCTTATTTAGTAACTTATAATCAACAAACAAATATTTCTGGCATTATATACAACCTTATTTTTAGTATAATGTGAAACCTTATGCACCTGTTTAGTAATGTTAGAGTTCCGAACGTCAAAAGGAGAAAATGGAACCCTTATAAGATCACTTTGTCATCTGTCTGTATGTTTGTCTGTGTGTTATAACCCTTTATCTCAGGAATGCGTGGATAAAATAAATAAATAAAGAAAGTTACTAGATTAGATAGGATGGAAGCCACAAATTGTCACTTCTACAGGTATTACAGATTTGGACCAAATAATGATACGTAAACGCTCAAAATAAGAGTCCATACTTCATTTGTAGATGCAGTCACGATTACAAAATAATATCACAAACTACGAATTATTAAAACACAAATCAAATATATCAAATAAATATCATGCATGACCGCAAAACATGACGGTTTAAATATTGTTTTGTATTTGACTTACGTGACAGCTGTGTTGCCACATATTGATTAACTAATCCATTTATTAATCCAATCGATTAAAATCATCGAATCTTATTAATATTTAATGTTGTTTATTGCCGAATTAAATTGTAAATCGATCTATTTTCTTTTTATTTAATGACGAATATTTGCACGAAAGATAGTTTCCAAAACATACATTACATACATACTTGTGCAAATGTTTAGGCCGTCTATTTAATATCCCTTTTCGTATTTTTAAGTGATTAATTATTGACTACCTTTCAACATAACATTCTCTAACATTTTTAACACACGCTACCACCCGTGAAGTACTAATCATTCAAGAGTCACTTCATCAAATCTGATTTAAGTAGTATAAATGGACCCAGTTAAGCAGAAAAGATCCAGCCAACGTTTCATTACTTTTGAGTAAATGCAGTTTAAAGTTAGGCAATGTGACGAAACGGCCCTGCCGAGGGGGGGCCCTTGACGTCACTCTGGGTCGGGAACGAATAAAGTAGATAGAAAATTCCCGTCGATGAAAGAAAAGTGGGTGGTTCTGAACTGGCAGACCAATGCAAGTATGTACGCCTTACCTTGGTTATCCACGCCAACGAATCCTCTGACTTCCAGGGTAGACGGATGGAGCCCACCGCGTGGTTGCCGGCCGGCGTCGTTTGCACCACACAGTATTTCGATGAAAATACGAGAAATATCGCTAATTCCACACACTCCCGCGGGAACCCGTAATAGAAACAGTCTAAGTACACCAGAATATGGAAGATTTGGTCAGTTTTTGAGGGTTTTTCGGATTAGAAGGTTTTTTCTTACACAGCGCGTTGTGCGGTTCCGTTGCGACTCGAATGCCGCGATCAGCCATTGGTTCGGCGTATGCGCGAATAGCGCCTTGCGATTGGCTAACCGCCCGATACCACCCATGATACGTCATAGGCGGGAATATTTGAGTTTAGACTCTTTACGAATAGTGAACATACCGCCCACCAAAATACAGCTGGTATTTTCCGGATAAGTTAGAATATAAATAAAAATATAAGATAAACTACGCATAATCGCTAAATGTTAGGTACTTAAACTAATTGATTAGGGTTAAGGTTAAGCTTAATCAGTAGCAGGTTCTATGGGAAGCGGACATAACTTTACAAGGGGACGCTTGATAAAGTTGTTTTGCGTTTTGATAGTAGCTATACGGACGATGCCGTCCGGGCCTGGATGTAATTCGGTTACTCTTCCCAGAGACCACTGCAACGGAGTACGATTATCATCTTTGATGATGACGATAGAATTAATCGATAAAGGTTTTGACGTTTTCGTCCATTTTGCGCGTTGCGTCAACGAATGTAAATATTCGTTCTTCCAGCGAAGCCAAAAGTTTTGAAGAAACGATTGGATGAGCTGCCAGCGGTTAAGTCGATAGAGTTTAGTATTAGAAAGGTCTGCGTCTGGCACTGCAGTTAGCGGTTCCAAAGTCAAGAAGTGACCTGGCGTTAATACGTTTAAATCGTTAGGATCCGCGCTTAATGGACATAAAGGTCGAGAATTCAACACAGCTTCGATTTGAATAAACAACGTGCTAAGTTCTTCGAAAGTTAACACTTGATTGCCTACGATCCGATAAAGATGTGATTTTGCTGCCTTTATTTGTATCTCCCATACGCCCCCAAAATGAGGTGCGGAGGGAGGATTGAAATCAAATTTGATATTAAGAGCTTGCGATGCAGGCTCTAGTGAAGCTAGATAATTGCGAGCACCGATGAAGTTTGTGCCACAATCCGCATGGATCACGCTACAACGACCGCGACGACCTACGAATCTGCGTAACGCTGCCAAAAAGGCTTCGGTAGAAAGAGACGAAACAACCTCAAGATGAACCGCCTTTGTTGATAAACAGACGAATAGACAAAGGTACGCTTTGTCCATCTTAGCTCCACGGTGAGTTCCTAATTTTATGCGAAATGGTCCGCCGAAGTCAACACCGACCACCGAGAACGGCTTGACTTGGTTAACCCGATACGATGGGAGATCCGCCATGTACGGTTGTAATGGTTTAGGATTCGTCTTGTAGCAGCGGATGCACTTGGACAAACATTTACGAATCGCGCGTTTCGCTGATAAAACCCAAAAACGTTGCAAAATTAGATAATGAGTCGTATTGTATCCAGTATGACAATGACGACGATGAATGAAAGAAAGAAAGAAAGAAAGATACGTTTATTGGCACACACATACTATACATATTGTAGCAATTAACACAAACAAAAAAAAAACAAAAAAAAAACACGTTACAAAACGGTTGAATTTAAACGTAACAAGTGACAACAACAAGAATGGACTCAATGAGCTTAAACGTGAAAGGATGATCACAGGGCAACAAAGCTGGATGCCTTTGATCGTATTCGATACCTGCACGAGATATTCGACCGCCCACCCTGAGGATACCCTCCTCGTCCAGGAACGGATTAAGTTTGCGCAACGGTTTCGGTAACGGTTGATTAGATTGAAGTTGTTGAATTTCATCAGCGAATGACGTTGATTGTACGAATTTAACGATAGAAAGTAATGATTTATAATTTTCGATTTCAGTGGTGAATTCACCTATGTTACGGTTGTTCGGGTTCAGAAGGAACCGTCGCATGTACGATATTATACGAATAATTTTATCAAGTGACGAATAACGTTTTAAAAGATAATCGATAGGAGTTTGAGGATTACTTAATACGGGTTCAGTGACTAACACGACAGATCGACGTTCCTCGATACGCACTTCAGACTCTTCCGCGTCGTTAAGAATAGGAAATTTCGAATTGTTTGGCCAATGGTTGAAAGTTTGTGATAACCAAGATGGTCCTGACCACCACAACGTATTCTGAAGTAGATCATGTGGTAGCTGTCCACGTGAACATACATCAGCCGGATTGTCTGCGGATGCGACGTGATGCCACGATTCCACAGGTACAACATCCTGAATGGCGCTAACCCGATTGGCAACAAACGTGTTCCAACGAGAAGAATGCGAACGAAGCCAAGATAATACGACAGTCGAATCAGACCACAAATGGGTAGAATTAATAGACATTTTATTATTGTACGTGTCAAGAACGAATTTAACAAGATCCGCGAGAACCACAGCCGCACACAACTCTAAGCGTGGCAGCGAAAGCTTCTTAATGGGTGCAACCCGAGCTTTAGCACATAACGGCAGCACTTGTATAGTGTCGTCAGTAAACAGGATGCGCATATAAAGGACTGCTCCATAGGCTAGCTCGGAACTATCACAGAATCCGTGAAGTTCATACGCTTGCACACGTCGAGCAGTGAGACAGCGCGGCACTTTCAAGTCTTGAATGATCGATAACTGATCACAAAAGGCTTTCCAAACACAAGCTATGTCCTCGGGAGGACTCTCATCCCAAGAAACACCGAGTAACCAAAGCTTTTGGAGTAAAACCTTGGCTTCAATGGTTAAAGGGGACAGAAATCCCAACGGATCAAAAACCCTTGCAATCTCGCTTAAGATATTTCGCTTGGTACACGAACGATTAGATGACCTGACATCAAACAAAAACGCATCAGATGCTGGGTCCCACTTGAGCCCAAGCACTTTGATTGTTGAAGGTTGCTCATCAGAAAACGATTTAGGATCCAGAAGGCATTCTTCTGGGGGAAGATCTGACAACAATTGAGGTTCGTTACTGGCCCATTTCCTTAATTGAAAATGACCACGTTTAAATAGATTTATTATCTGTGATTTGGCCTCTAGAGCTAAATCTAGGGTTGCAAATCCAGTGACGACGTCATCCACATAAATATCCGACCTAAGGATTTGTTGAGCTAGAGGAAAGTTAGTTCCTTCATCCTCAGCCAACTGCTGAATAGTCCTGCAAGCCAAATACGGTGCGGATGAGACACCATACGTTACAGTGTTCAGTTTAAATTCCTGCAAGCACTGTTCCGGTCCGGTTCTCCAGAGAATTCTCTGATAATCGCGTTGATCATCAGCGATAAGAACTTGTCTGTACATCTGACGAATGTCAGACATAAAGACAACAGCGTGTAAACGAAAGTGGAGAAGAACGGCAACGATATTGGTTTGAAGTTTAGGTCCCGTTAGCAATGTGTCATTTAAAGATTTTCCTTGAGCGTCTTTGGCAGACGCGTCAAAGACTACGCGTAATTTTGTTGTGGCGCTATCCGGTTTTAAAATGCAATGATGCGGTATGTAATATTTACCTAGGTTAAGGTCTTTCAAATCAACTAACGACATGTGACCCGACTTAATATAGTCATCCATGAACTCTGAGTACTGTCGGTATAAGTCAGGATCGCGTGAAAGACGACGCTCGATCGCGTGAAACCGGCGAAGTGCTATATCGCGAGAGCCCTCGAATATAGGTTCCGAGCTATCCTTGAACGGAAGTCGGACGATATACCTACCCGAAGAGTCACGGCCGTATTCAGAAGAATAAATCTGCTCGCATGCTATTTCGTCAGGTGTAAGAGACGAAGCCTTGGGAATGCTGTCAATCTCCCAGAACCGCTGGACAAGAGTGCACAGTTCGTTATCCGGTTTGGATGAAAATTGAAGTAGTGACGAGGTCACAAGAGACGTTCGACCTAATAAAAGCCAACCGAAAACGGAATTGAAAGCAACAGGTTGATTTACAGCACCCTTAATGCGTTGGTTTAAAAGTGAATCAGCGAATACATCTGCGCCCAACAGAATGTCGATAGGTCCTGGAACATCGAAGCCAGGATCTGCTAACGGTAGCGAGTGAATATGTGACCAACCCACGGTATTGAGTCTTGCGATTGGTTGATCACCGCATATGTTTGAAATAACATGGAGGTCCACGTTAAACAAACGTTGATTTTTAGATGCAATCGAACAATTTACTAAGGCCGGTTATAGTGCTCCACCGACCGTCAGTACGTACGGTCTGTCCTGACGATACGCTTGAACCGACCGTCAGTTTCTATCATTCAGTGCTCTCCTGACCAACAAACTGACCGGACTGGTACAGTCGCACGCAATGGAACCGTTTACGAATTGTTTAGTTGCTGCTTATTATCTTCGTAGACGTTTTAAGAATAGAAGAAGACGTAGATATCATGTACACCCTATCGTCGCCCAAAGAACATTACGAGGGGAATTCACTACTATATATTCATTATTGCGCGAAGATGAAGAAAAGTTTTTTAATTACTTCAGAATGTCGATCAAAAGTTTTGATGAATTATCAGCGAAGTTACAAGACTACTTAAAACATGTAAACTTATTTCGAGCTCCTGTATCACCGGTGGAAAGACTTGCAGTCACTTTAAGGTATGTAACTATGTCTATATTACAGATTACAAAAATGTAGATATCAATTTAAATATATTAATCCCATTCCACTAATTACTAACCCTATTAATCCCATCCCACTAGTATGATAGAGATATATGAGACTCAATAACAAAATAATGTTTAAAATAATCATGATTTTAAAATACCTTAATTACAAAAAAATCACAGTTTCTTATTTAACTATTATTATTTAAAAATAAAAATTCAGTTTTGTTTAAATACAACAAGGTCAGAAAAATCTGTTTGCTCTACGTTGGAATTGGAAACCATAACAGGCAGCATGTTAGGATAAATATTTGTGAGAAGCTGTTCCGATTCTTGTGCAGTAATATTGTTTGATGTTTGTGAATGAGATGAATAGGACTCTGGTGACGTGACGAAGTATGTCGTACTGGAAGACTGGGACTGGGGACGACTAAGAGCATTGTCACCATCATGAATCTTCGTAGCTATTTTTAGTACTTCAGAACGAAAAGTCAACTTTTGACTAATAGAAAATGAGTTAGTAATTGGTAACAGCGATGTGAAAAATGCCATGTCATCATTTTGTAGTATTGTACTATTCTCTTTAAACATTTGCAGCATCTGTTTGTCAAATTCAAATTCTTCTTTATTTATAGACCTTTTAGATTTTGTAATTCGTCTATTTTTTTTATTTTGACTTGTCTGGGATGCAGGCTCAGTATTTTTTTGTTCGAAAACTCTAGTGTCAAAAATAGTGCTTGTCGAAGGTTGTGGCTCGGGCTGGGGCTCGGGCTCAGGCTCAAAGTCGGGCACCGAAATATTTGTCTGGGAATCATCTGCCATTAGGGAGTCCTCGACTTGGACTGTGTGTTTCTTGTCGAGAAATCTCATATGATCGTAATATATATACTTTTTTTTTATCGCTCCGCCGCCAGATCCGGACTTCGTATTAATAATTGCAGCTTTAGACCTTGTATACGCATCCCGAGCTGTTCTCCATCTCTGTTGTATAGTTTTATCTGTAACATAAAAGTAACTAAGCTTATTTCTTTCTTTCAGGTACTTAGCTACTGGTCATACATTCACAGGCTTGCATTACAGTTATCGTCTTGGGGTGTCAACAATCAGTTTTATCGTTAAGGAGGTGTGCAAAACAATATGGGAGATTCTTCGTGAAGAATGTCTTATGTTGCCAACATCGCCTGAGGGGTGGCTTCATATCATCAATGAATTTAACGAAATAGCAAACTTTCCAAATTGTGTTGGATGTATAGATGGCAAACATGTGAGAATAATCAATCCTGAACACAGTGGAAGTATTTATTCCAATTACAAGAAATTTTTTTCAGTTGTTTTACTTGCTATATGTGATTGTAACTATCGTTTTATATACATTAACGTCGGTTCATGTGGAACCGACTCTGATTCTACCATATTCAAAAACAGTAATTTGTTTCAAAAACTACAAAACGAAGAAATGTGTTTTCCTCCCCCCAAACCATTGCCCCATACGACCGAACCACTGCCATACGTTATTGTCGGGGATGCGGCATTCGGTATTTCAAAACAAGTGTTACGACCTTATGCACGTAGTAACATGACTTACAAAAAGAAAATATTAAACTACAGACTTAGTCGTGCAAGGAGATATATCGAATCTACATTCGGCATAATGAGTAACAAATTCAGAATATTCCACAGACCTATGAACACTTCCTTGGAAAACACAATTACAATCATCAAAGCTTGTTGTATTTTACATAATTACATCAGAGAACGAGATGGTTACAAAATAGAGGATACATTAACAATTGCAGGATTTGAACCGCTTACCCACGGCAGTGACAGTCAAAGACATAATATCAGATCAGGGGACATGTTGAGAGAAAAGTTTGCTAATTATTTTATATCTCCAGAGGGTGCTGTGTCTTGGCAAAATAATAGTATTTTTTAAATTATTTGTATGTCTCGAAATAAATAAATAAAGATGAAGATAGTTTGTTTATTACTTACCTATATCTTTTTGTTCGGTAAGAGTCATTTCATCGAAATTAGGAAACAATGCTTCACACACTTCTTGCCAAGCCTTTAACTTTGCATCACGGTCTTTATACAAAACGTGGCTTATGTTCCAGAGTGGTTCACGAAGCCGAACTTCGGTGATTAATCGTTCGGTGTCGATAAATTTGTTCATTTTGAGTACCTACGAAATAATTTCTCGTCGACGATGATACGCACATCCGTGCGGTCGGTCCACCGGTCGGTGCAGCACTGAATGCGTTCATATGTTTCCATAGCGCGTCGGTCGACCGACGGCACGCATGCGGACGCGCTCGACCGACGGTCCTCGTACGCAGTGCGTAGCAATATATGCGTGCGTACGGTCGGTCGAGCACTGTGACGACTTGTGAAATTTCATACAAATGAGAAGCGCGACCGATGTACGCACCGACGGTCGGTCGAGCACTAAAACCGGCCTAAGCCGATAATGCTAGCAGCAATGCCACCTAAACCGTTGATATTTGTTTCGCATGAAGTTGGCTTAAGATTTAAACATTGTGCAGCGTTCTTAGTAATAAAATTATTCTGACTGCCCGTATCGAACAGTGCACGGAAAGAGTGAAGCTGTCCGTTCGAATCTTGAATTTGAACTATTGCTGTAGCAAGCAGCACGGTAGAATTAGAAGAAGATTTAGAAACTAAAGTTGAATTAGAATCCTTAGCTAGGAGCGCTACTGAGTCTGACTCAGTACCACCAGACTGAATTTTGTTAGCAACACCACGATCAGTATGAAGCAACGTATGATGCTTATGCTTACACTTCACACGAAACGAAAAACAGATTTACAGTCCTTAATTTGATGTGAAGATTTAAGGCAGTTAAAACACCACTTCTTCTCAACAGCCACCGACATACGCTCTTCTGCAGTTTTATCTAGAAACGTTTTGCATTTTGTGATAGAATGATTGCTTGAGCAAAATGAACACTTGAAAGACTTATTATTCTGAGAGTTATTTTGATTGCTAGATTCAGGATTAGTTTGTTTATTTGAAGGGAAATTAATTTTATTAGAAGTTACAGAACTATCAGCTAAAAGTGTATACGAGGAACTAGAACGTTTAGCAGATTTATTTGTAGAAGCTTGCGGGCTTTTGCTTGCGTCAGAAAAATGATTATCACGTATGAGTGCCTCACACTTCGAATGGAGAAATTGTTTTAGTTCAGTGAAAGTATGGAACTCAGTATGACCACACTTCTCTTCAAATTCACGGCGAATTTTAGAATCCAGCTTAGATAAAAGATGATAAACTAGAGTGAAATCCCAGTGCTGAATAGGAAGTTTCAATCTTTTCAGAATACTTAAGTTTTCATCGATGCTGTCTAATGTTGCACGAAAATCGGTAGCACTTTGAAGTTTGAAGTTAACGTTTAAAACATCTCGCCAACAGGTGTATGCAAGATCACGTTTATCTTGATAACGCGCGACCAGCGCCGCATATGCGTCCGAATAATGATCGCTCGTAATAGGAAATGTTCGAATAAGCGATAACGGATCGCCACTCAAGGACGACACTAGGTAATGAAATTTCTCAACATCTCGGAGAGACGGACTATCATGAATGAGCGCATTAAACGTATCAATAAATTCCGGCCAATGTTTAATGTTGCCCGAGAAAGCAGGTAATTGTATCTTTGGAAGCCTAACACGCACTAACGACGATGACGAAGCGTTAGCTTGATGTGAGATCTCAGAAGAATTTAAAATCGATTTATTTAACTGAAGACGAATTGACATAATTTGGAAATATATATCGTCAAAACGAGTTTGAGTCTCATCTTCATCATCTCCCTCCTGGTCTGATGATTCTAAAACTCCGATAATAGACAAGTGCGCATGTTCAAACTCCGATGTCCATTTATCAAGTTGTTCACAGTATGACAGGAAAAGATCAGTATGAGCATCATCACTGCGCGCTAAGTTACCTACTTCAAGCGCTTTTAATAAACGATTTAATGCAATGGTACGTTTTCTACGTAATACGGGTAAGTGTTGACTAGTATAGGATTCCACTTCAAAATGTTTTGATTTAGATCTACTTAATTTACGAACTGTACGTTTTGGAACGGAAGACATTATGTTGTGTAATTAGAAATGATAAAAAACAAGTCGCGAAAGTTGAATGGAATGTTTGCGTATTTATTCAATAATATGAAACTGATAACGAATAATATGGAATAACCTGTTTACGTGAGTCAACTATTCAAAGACCTGAGCAGTTGTTTACGTTTTTTATGATTTAGATTGAATGTAAGTTACTGCAGCCGATTAGTTTATTATATAAACACCGATACTTTGATAGAATTGCCTATATAATGATCTGAAGTAACTATAATTCACCGTATACGAATTATGTAAACAAGTTAAACAGAAAAAACTATTTGTTTTGACAAGATACGAATGAAGTCAACCGCGAGTGAATAAGTGAGTGAGTGAAAAGAACCGAACGTATAACTGACCGAACGAGTGAATATAAGTTTCTGGTGACCGACGAATGAATCTAGAAGGAACGTTATCTATGATTCGGTACTTACTTGAGTGATTGAATGAGTGGAATGGAAAGAATTTTTACTAAGTTCAACGCAACAAATACAAAATGGATGAACACCTTTACGAAACTCAACCTACCCCCAACCAGAAATTGCAAGTCATGTAATGATTATCAATTTCTTGGAAAATATGATTGGATGTTACGGCAAAACTGTTAATTCACATTGAAATAAATACTGTTAGGTATACGACTACGATAGAATAAGTTTGAAATACGAATTTTGATATGTACGAAAAATACCAGCGTTATTATTTAGGTACGGTAGAATACAACCTCGAGGGAAGTCAAAGGGCGATTCCCGGGTTTCGGCACCAAAAAGATGTGACGAAACGGCCCTGCCGAGGGGGGCCCTTGACGTCACTCTGGGTCGGGAACGAATAAAGTAGATAGAAAATTCCCGTCGATGAAAGAAAAGTGGGTGGTTCTGAACTGGCAGACCAATGCAAGTATGTACGCCTTACCTTGGTTATCCACGCCAACGAATCCTCTGACTTCCAGGGTAGACGGATGGAGCCCACCGCGTGGTTGCCGGCCGGCGTCGTTTGCACCACACAGTATTTCGATGAAAATACGAGAAATATCGCTAATTCCACACACTCCCGCGGGAACCCGTAATAGAAACAGTCTAAGTACACCAGAATATGGAAGATTTGGTCTGTTTTTGTGGGTTTTTCGGATTAGAAGGTTTTTTCTTACACAGCGCGTTGTGCGGTTCCGTTGCGACTCGAATGCCGCGATCAGCCATTAGTTCGGCGTATGCGCGAATAGCGCCTTGCGATTGGCTAACCGCCCGATACCACCCATGATACGTCATAGGCGGGAATATTTGAATTTAGACTCTTTACGAATAGTGAACAGGCAGAGAATAAAAAAATCATATGATACTGTACCTATTTGGAAGTTAGTAGTGTAGTTGGCCATAACATATATATTATTTTGAAAGTAGTATATTGTACATTATCATATGAAGAATATCTGCAATTCCTGAAAAACTATGCGTGGATCTTTTATGCAAAATACGATATTACTATAATAAACATTGGTTTAATGTGTGGTTCATTTTAGAAGGAAGAAATCTGTACTTATATAAAAACAGTTTAATGAGAAAAAGTAATTCAAATTGTCGCTTTTAGATAAAAAAATTATAATTATAAAACATGAATCGGCAATCACTGGTTGGTTTTCCAATTTATTTATGCAATACTGCTTTCCTCAGCTTCAAACTCTACCTCAAAATCAGGTTCGACACCAAATCCATCAATGTCGTCTTCTACATTACTGTCGCCCGTTAGATTTTTGTAGAAGGTGTGAGCATCTCGTGGAATTAAATGCATAAGGCTTCTGTTATCGCTCAATTTCGCAGCTGCTATGGGTTTACCATTTGGCCAAAGCATATTCATCATATCTCTGGAAATTAAGCGTTGTCTTCCACGTTGACGTTTTTTCAGATCCACCTCTTCATAATCATCCTCTAAACTTTGTCGCATAAACAAGGAAAACATTGCTTCCTTTTTCAATAAAATTTCTTTCGTTTTAAGCCAGGATATTGTTTCACCAGTAATAGATTTTTTTCTATTTGTGATTGTATTTTCAAGATTTGCTGATCCAAGAAAATCTTTGGCCTCCATTCTGTGCACTTGAAAAGGTTTATTTTTTTTACAGGTTCTCATTGTGTTCATGTAATCTTCAGGTAGGTAAACTCTTTGTTGGTGTTTCAAAGCACATTCTATTCTTCCGAAATCGGTGTCGTTAGGCAAGAAGCTGTGTCCAGACTCTAAAAATCTAATAGAAAGGTGAATGACCAAATTAGTATGGGCACTAGACCCAAAAAAAAATTGCTGCCCCCAGGGTTGACTCTTTGTTGGTGGGTGAATACTGTTGGACTAACTATGTGTGCAAATGCGAATCAAATTTCAACCCACAGTTACAAAGTAATTCGACGTTATATAATACTGCAACTATACACTTTCGCTTGCACCAATTTTTTTTTGTATATTATTTCTGCTTGTTAAAAATGTTGTAAGAAGGATTCACTTAATACAGATGAATAATGAATTAAAAAAACGACATAGTTATTTAATAATTGTTTATTTTCGAACAATTTATTTTAAATGTTATTCATGACTCACTATTCTGCACAATATAGAATGCGTATTATAAATAATTTTCATCTATTACAATACTGTCTAAAAACTGTGCTGGATGGTCAATATTTTCGTACCGCGCATATGCCAAAAACCATACTATAGACATTACGTGAGCACATGTGCCCAAAGTACGTCTGCCACTCTTACACGAACAATAATAATGATTTAAAGCCTCCAACCCAAGGTGGTCTGAGTTTACAGTATATATGTATGATAAATTCGGCTTCGGGTATGCCTAGATTGGACTTTACCTCTTAATAGCCAAAAGTTATTACCAGTTATATTATAATTATTTAAAATATTATTTAAATCATTATTTTCTCTGTACACTTCTATTGTATATACGCCATTACGAGCGTGTTCATTATAATAACTCCTGGCTAGTTTTATTTGGTACGTTCCTAACGCAAACATAACAAGTTCTTCCTCAGACAACCTTGGAAATCCTCTTACATCAGGTAACTCGGCAGACATACTTTGAAACGGAATTCGCCGGCCATTAAGATTATAGTGAATGACATACTGTGCGAGACAGTTTTCCATATTGACCCTATTATTAATTCTCTCCATAAAACCAGAAGCATTAACATTATCAGTGATTGGGTCGTGGAAAGCATTTGTGATGGCCGCGGCATTCCTAAAATCGTCCTGCATGTGAGGCAGAGCCCTGTTAAAATAATCTTGCCTGAAAATCTTAAAATCTCTCTTGAAGCGGCCATTTACTACTTCCACGACCCATCGACAAATCGTCACTAATCGAGACTTATTGGCGTCAGCCGTTGTTAATTGAGTTTCGCCCCTTGAAACAGATTTAGGCATATGGGCATCATAGCCACAAGACTCTACGTTTGGTACGGCATCTCGGAAACCTCTATCCAAAATGAGAACATCTCCTTCTTGGAAAAACCAATTAAAAACACTGTCCGCACCATCAATTAATTTATTTAAAATGCTTGCATCGGATGTAGTCGCTGAATAGGGACCTGCTACTTCAATTATATAGCCATCACAACAGACTATTAGGAATGGTTTTAGTAGATTTAAGAAATTGTGATGGCGTCAATATGGATAATGGCGATATACGTCAATCTTTGGAAGAGGAAGTTGCTACTTTTTTGTATGTATACATAGGTACCATCAAGTATAATTATACACTTGTTTTGTTCGTGGTTTCCGAACAGAGTTTAAGGTATAAAAAGGTTTCGCCTAAGTACTCGCTCCCTTGTGATGTGATCCCAACCCAAATGTAGAGGTGTAAATTCTTCTTTTATACAGTCTCTTGCGGTTTTCATTTCTCTTTCTAAAGTTGTTCGGCTTATGTGAAACATATCTGCCAGTCTTGTATTGGGTTCACCAGTTCTTAACTTAATCAAATATGCTGCTAAAGCGGTTTTGGGTCTTTTGCTCCTTCTAGACAAAGATGGCGTTTCTACAAACATTCTGTTGAACTGTTCGAAACTTCGACCAGTCAGAAAGTAAACTTCATTGGGATCCATGGTTTCTATATTTTCAAAATCCACCCTTCCCTCTTGCGGCATAGTTTTCACAATCTGCATCATGTCCATGATGTGAGCTTCGTTAAAGTCATGACTTACATTTCTGGCTGACAATAAAATCTCAAAATCATTTAAAAGCAAATGTTCTTCACAAACGCGTGCAAAAGGTAGGGCGTAGTAGTTAAAATCTTTCAACAAACAGATTTTCATGTGCTTTGGTATTCGGTGCCTTGTCTCGCCTGTACATCCGAATATAATGCAAGAGTTTGAAGTGTTCGGTGGCCGACTAATATGTGGTAAATGTATAATAGAATGTTGAATGTCTTGTTCGACAACTACTGCTACACGTTGATCACCAGCATGCGGTACCACAGCTAGATCTGGTTGTACCTCGGCTTGATCTGGTTCAATCACAGGTTGATCTGCTGGCTGCTCAGAAGCGCGTACTGGTGGTTCTTGTTCTCGTTCACTGGACGTACGACGTCTTGGTGGGTACGCCTCGCGTCGCCAGCAACGCTGACAGATAAACTCGGCGTTGTTAAATTGTATCTGAAACAAATAGTTTCAGATACAATTACACATCACAAATACACATCTTTTTAACAAATGTTATTCAGTACATGAATATACGGTTATAATATAAGGTTTCGGTCGTAGGTGTTGCAAGCGAACACACGCCTTTTGTGTTGCACAAAGCATCATAAAATACAATCTATTTTTAATTTAATTTTTAAATAATTTATATACACTAACCAAGTACTCACAGTGCAGCAAACTGTTTAAATAAAACTATTTTGGCACACCACCTGCCAGCACATCAAAAAGTTTTATTATCATAAGACAAGAAGCACAAATTTAACACTGCACAATGTCCCAACTGGCTGAGGTATTGTGCGCACAAAAGTCACTGGAGGAGTGCTTCATGAAGAAGATGAATGCACTGGAGGCGCAAATCCAAACTGCTGGCCCAGCTAAGGACACAGTTGCGAAGGTGGCAGAGGAGTTCCGGGCTTTCCGTGATTTGGTCATCGGTATGCTGGGACTGCTGCGACGCTAGATCGGTGAGTGCTCCCGACAGCTTGATGATATAGAGACAAGAAGCCGCCGTAAAGCCCTTATCATCCAGGGCATAGCTGAGGCAGCGGGCGAAGATTGCACCAATGTCACTCTGGGGGTGATTAATACAAAATTAGGCCTCAATTATACAAAATCGTCAATAAAGGTCTGTCACAGGCTGGGTCAGGCCAATACTAACCACCACAGGCCAATCCTGGTGAGATTTGCCAGCATAGATGCCAGGATGTCAGTCTGGAGAGCCAAAACTGGCTTCAGGGGCTTCAAAGTTGCAGTAAGGGAGTTTCTGACGAAGACACGACAGAGTGTTTTTGGAACTGCGCGTCAGCACTTCCGCATGAAGTCGTGTTGGACCCAGGAAGGTGCAATTCTTATCAAGGCTCCTGATGGCAGTAGGCATAAGGTGACATCCCTCGACGAGTTAAATCCTTTGCTGTCTAAGTACCTAAAGGCACAGGATCCCTCGGTTGGCAGGCCGTAGTCAGCGGGAGAGAAACTGAAAGGTACCAAGAAATAGTTATATTGTCAGGACACTTGTAGATTTTATACGAAAAGTGTATTGGTGCCTATTAATCTACTAATCACTTACTTGGTATGTTCTTTCTTCGATCCCCTGAACCCAACAACATTATTCTTAAATTTCTAAATCTATCTGTTATATTGTATAATATTATTCTCTTTGTCCTTATAGTTTTCTTTGTTCTGTCCTTTTAGATATTATTTTACCCTCATTATTATTTATGTTTTCTTCAAGTCGTAGTCGGTAGTCCTTTGCAATATATCATACTATCATAGATTAATTATTTTTCTCTTGTAATTGTTTGCTGTGTAGTATGTACGGAATTAATATTCTAAGGAGTCATTCACCGTCAGTACTTATATTAATCTATGACTATGATATTATTTATTTTGGTTTTGAAATTCAATCACATATAGTTCACAAATTCACATTCACAATATGTCAATTTTGTCATTATTTAATTATCAACGTCAACTGTCAACTGTCATTTAGATCAGAGCCTTTTAAGAAACAACACTGTTTTATTGCCGAATTACGAGTGACATTTTATGGATATAATGTTACTTTTTATGTTTAATATTTTCAGTAATCTGTGTAATTATATTCATTGCCCTTTTTTTACCTTATCGTGTGTTTTATATTGGATTTTTATACTGTTATTGTTTTTAAATTTTACGTTTAGTTTTGATGTTAGCTGGCGGGTGGTGCAGAGTTGCACTTTACAATTATTTTTGGAAGCACTTTTGGTATTGTAGTATTGTACATACCATTAAACTTTATATTTTATTCATAGTATTTATACTTATTATATTTTATACATATTTTGTAATTTTGCATATCTATAATATTATTATGTTGTCTGACGATGATTCTTTTAAATCGGCCAATGACTCATTTAATAATGACAGCTTTTGCTCCTTGGGTGACAGTCTCACTGACTTTGTTTACTCTCAATTCACCAATACCAACAATCGGCAGTTGAATATCTGTCATTTAAATGCACAAAGCATCCCCAGCCATTATAATGAACTCTTTGACGTATTCAGCAACAGCAATGTTCACGCTATCCTGATATCGGAAACTTGGCTCAAACCACAACTACCTTCCACTACCTACCCCCTTCCTGGGTACGTTCTAATACGGAACGACCGAACTACCAGGCGAGGGGGTGGTGTAGGTATATATCTCCGCAGTGAACTCTCTTATAAGGTACTATTTACATCTTCACCCAACTGTCCTGCGGAGTATCTCTTTCTAGAAGTTTGTAGCCAAGGGGGGAAGACTGTATTGGGGGTGGTCTATTGTCCTCCTAATATTGATTATTTCACTGAATTCGAATCAGTATTGGAATCTTTGGGTTCAGAGTACATGCATCACATAATCATGGGTGACTTTAACACCAATCTCCTTTCCAATGAGTCCCCTCGATCCCGTAAACTCCTTCACATAGTTGAGTCGGCCAATCTACATGTGTTACCACTCAATCCCACTCACCACAATACTGCAGGCGACGACTCCTGGCTTGACCTTATCCTTACTTCCAATCTCTCCCTTGTATCCTGCCATGGTCAGCGTGATGCTCCGGGTTTTTCTCACCACGACATGGTTTTCCTATCCTATATCCTAAAGCCACCCAAGGCGAGGCCTACGGTCTTGTATAGGCGTTGTTTTGCGCGGATGGACGGAGCAAGATTGCAGGAAGACGCGTCATCAATCGACTGGGAGCCCCTAATGGAAGCCACCTCAGTCGACGAAAAGGTTGAGATTTTTAACGCCACAATAATAAGCCTTTATGACCGACATGCTCCCATTAGGCGGATAAGAATGAAACGACTGCCTGCGCCCTGGATGACTCGTGGTATTAAAATGGCTATGCGACGTAGGGACCGCGCTTTCCGCAAACACAAGAGGGATCGCACCGATGAAAGCTGGGCAGCTTTTAAGCTAGCAAGAAATCGCTGTAACCACATGGTGCGTAACGCTAAACGCCGCCACGTTCTCGAAAACATCTCTTCTGCTTCTTCTGCCGATATTTGGAAATTTCTTGGGACTTTAGGTATCGGCAAAACGCACCATATAGGACTACCCAGCTCAATTCGCTTAGACGATCTAAATCATCATTTCTCTACAGTACCTACCATAGATCGTCTAGTGAAACAAGATACTCAAAGGTTCATCTCTGGTCTTACGCGTCCCAACATTGCTACTCCTTTCCACTTCATTCCAGTTGATTCGGCAGAGATTGGTAGGATTATCCTTTCAATTAAATCAAAAGCGGTAGGATGTGATAACATTTCTCGTAACATGATTGTAACTGTTCTAGATCACCTCCTACCGGCTATAACCCACATTATCAATTTTTCCCTGTATTCCGGATCTTTCCCATCCCTTTGGCGTAAAGCCTTTGTTCGCCCTCTTCCCAGTCTCTACTCCCACTCTTCCCAGTCAGTTCCGTCCTATATCCATACTTCCTTTCCTGTCCAAGGTGCTTGAGGCCTGTGTACACAAACAACTATCTGATTTCATTTACAGGAATTCACTTGTTAGTCCATTCCAATCGGGCTTCAGACCAGGCCACAGCACTGTTTCCGCCCTCCTTAAAGTGACTGGCGATATTAGAGTTGGCCTTGAGGACGCTAAAGCCACAGTCCTGGTTTTGGTTGATTTCTCAAATGCCTTCAATATGGTCAGTCACGATATCCTTTTAGCCATCCTATCCCATCTTGTGATCTCTGGTGGGTCTCTGGCATGGTTTTCTTCTTATCTTCAGGAGCGTCAGCAGTCGGTCAAGCATGGTGATATATCATCAGGCTGGTGCGAATTAAAAGCTGGCGTTCCTCAAGGCGGCATACTATCACCACTCTTGTTTTCTATTTTTATCAATCTCATCACTTCTGACCTTCGGTGTGCGTACCATCTGTATGCAGATGACTTGCAGCTGTACTGTCAGGCTGGCGTAGACTGCTTGGCCGATACTATCTCAAATATTAATGATGACTTAGCCACCATTAGTGCCTGGTCAGCTCGGTTTGGCATTGCGGTAAACCCGAATAAGTGCCAGGCTATCATCATTGGAAGCTCTCGATCGCTAGGTAGGGTTGACGATGCATCTCTGCCAGCCATCCTTTTCGACGGTGCGATCGTTCCTTACAGCAACGATGTTAAAGATCTAGGCTTACATATTGACAGGAATTTAAACTGGCATACACAAGTCGCTAACGTGTGCAAAAAAGTGACAGGGTCGCTGCGGGCCCTTTACCGCGTGAAAAACTTGCTTCCGACCGTCACCAAGACGATGCTTGTACAGACCTTGTTGTTCCCTATAATAGATTATGCTGATGTTTGTTACTATGACCTGAATGCAGATCTCCTCAATAAACTCGACCGACTTCTGAATAACTGCAATCGTTTCGTTTTCAACCTGCGCAAATATGATCATGTTTCTGCACATCAGTTGCAATTAAAGTGGTTGCCCATACGCCAGCGTAGGGAGCAAAGGGCGTTAACCACTTTATTTTCCTTTCTTAACTCGCCTTGCCCACCTAGCTATATGTCCTCTTACTTCCAATACACATGCGCAAACCACAATAAATATCTTCGCTCTTCTAACAATCGTCTCCTCAACTGTCCAACTCATCACTCAAAATTTCTCCATTCCTCATTCTTCGTTCAGGCTATTCTTCTGTGGAATGCGCTACCCCCCGATATCAGGATCTTGACTAGTCGGCTGTCTTTCAAGCAGAGAGTTCGGGATCTTCTTTTGAAGAGATTGGGGGAATCATCGTGACTATGACTGCATATGCGCATATATATATATATGTTTACTGCCTTATAAATATGTATTATAATGTATGTATATATTATGTATGTATGTAAAGTGTATCATATATAATTTTATATATATGTTTGGTATATTTAACTCAATTTGCTTGCTTCTTGCACCTGCCACCAGATTATCTCTGCATCACCCAAAGGTAGACTGGTAGAGAATGCTCATTGCATTAAGTCCGCCTATGTACAGTGTTTTGTGCATGAAGTCTCAAATAAAATAAAATAAAATAAATATACCAATGAATGAATAGCGCCGCTACTGAAGTCCCTTTGACGCGGCGCTAGTGTCTATGTCATTACATTACATTGCATAAAAAAATGTAGTTCCACAATTTCCGCGGGCTTTCATTCGTGATATGCACTCTATGCATTGTTACATGGTTAAATAAGTCATTATTGCAATCATTTATGTAAGTACTCACATGATAAGGAAGAACTCGTTCAGTTATATTATTTGCAGCGATTGGATATTCTTCAAAAAGCTGCGTAGTTAGTGTTCTTCTTCTGATCGACCGCACTGATCTACCACACACTAGACACACTTGTTCAGCAGATGCACGAAACATCTTTAAAACTGTATCCAAATCACAGGGCTTAAAATCAGGTCCAGGTAACGTAATGCAAGGGTCAAACACGCAATCACAGGATATCCACAGAAAATATTCGCACAGTACACAACTGTAAGCGAAGAGGGACAGAAGGACAGAAGGACTGCACAGTTGCAATGCAAAGCGCATACATGTGTGAGCGAGAACGTAGCTCTATCGCCTTCTCGCTCACACAACTATTGAACAATGTTCAAAGAAAGCAAACTCGCGTGTAAGCTCATTATCTGCGATAAGAAAAGGTCACCTACCTGTGTAAAGAAGTAAAATATGTAACTTTTTCATAAAATCACATTTTAGGTTATATTTATGTTTCTGTGGGACAGATTTTTTTGGTTCCATAGAATAAAATGTTGCATTTGAACTCTTCTTTCAAATGAGCTATATGGCAAATCTGGGGACAGACTTTGACTTTTTTTACCAATTTTTGGTCCAATTCTGTCATTCTCCTTTGTTGTAATGTTGGGTGATCATTTAAAAAAGCTTTAAGCATAAGGGTGAGCTTAATGTTCCTATTTTGGCCGCCGCAGGAATCGCTCCACAAAATAAGATTGGTCACTCCTTCTTTCAATCTTTCAGATAGGTGCTTAATAAGACAAGAACCTACTTCTTGGGAGCCTCTCCCAGCTTCACCTTCTACCCAGATATTACTGTGCCCTTGATCATCTGATCCCGTATGTATCCCCATATTGTACACCCATACCTGCCTCTTATAAAATACAATATTCGTAGGAATGCGTGGAAGTGGCAACGTTTTCTCTAAATCATATGTAATCGTTTCTGTGTAAGGATCAGTTTTTGCGAGAGCCATGCCATTTTTCAGTCGTTTTTTAAGATCTTCTGCGGTTATATATATATTATGTTCCTCTATAATCTTTGTCTTAGGTTCTTCATCCGTAATCAAATTCTTTTTATTTTTGTAAAAGTCGCATTTGTTACAAGTATCTTTATTTAGGGGTTTGGTACGAAGACTAAATTTGGTTAAGAAAATCTGTTTTACTTTTGGATACGACAATACATTAATGCCTGCGGAATGTGCTTCTTCAGTGTAGATCTGGTAAATTTTAGGAAATGTCATATTAGATCTTAAAAATTTCGCAGCTCCTACTTTCTCACGACAGTAATGCGAAATGTACGTAGGGAGCTTTTTAACAATACTTATGAAAAATTTTTCGCTTTCCTCATTAATTTTATTGCGACCTCCATTAATTCCACGTTTATCCGAAATAGAATCCGACTTCATTTTTTTTAAGTGCTGTATCAATCCTTTTTGGAATTGTATGAATTGTTTTTACAAACATTTCCCTACATATTGGAGTACCTTTCAGGAAATACTGTCGTGAAAATGACCTGTTCTTGGAGATATTTTGTGATTGTGATACGTAGCGTCGTTTGACTGGAACTTCTTTAACAGCAGCTACTATGAACATATTTTGAGCATGATACGACCCTAATTCATAGAATTTCTCAAATTCAGCTTGCCGGTCTTGAAGTGAAATCTTTTCACTACATTTTTTTACACAATTACAGTTAAAATCAATAAAAATCTTAGGGCTTACTTCTTTTTTCTTATAATTAACGTAAGATAAGTTTTTATACTTTCTTTGTTTCCTTTCTTCTCTAGTCATTTGGCCAAATTTTCTTTTTCTTCCTTTTGAAGGCCTCCCATGTGTTTCTTCATCTATAGGCATTTCTTCTTCCAGTCGCCTGGGTTCTTCGCCAATAGCAGTAGCCTGTTCCAAATCTACTCTACTAAGTTCCGGCTGTACACTGGCATCAAAACCGGTTGATATTGCATGTCCTATTTCGGCATTAGGAGACTCATTGTGGGTAATTGCTTGTGTCGTAATTATAGACGCTGATATGTTCGAACTGTCGTCACTAGAACATGCATCAGCAAAACCATCAATTACATAGTTAGGGTCTTGCACGGAATCGTCACTGTCAAAATCTTCACATCCTTCTAAAACACTTAATAGTTCTCTAGTTTTTGGAGACATTTGAGGCATTGGTGACGGAAGAGCTGGAATAGTAATTGGAGTTACCGGGGAAAAAGCGGGGGCTTCAATGCTCATCTCCCCTGCCATAAGCGGTGTTGTAGTAATTATTGAAGAAACCTCCACCACATCATTATTACCATCATCACAGTTAACTATGTTCATGCGCGGTGTTAAAAGGGAATACGGCGGAGCTTCTATGCTCTGGTCACCAACTCCATAGCTGCCCACACTAGACATCTCCGTAGCCGAAAGCGGTTTGCAAGCAACAGGCATCAATGAAGAGTATTCTTTGTTTTGCTGACTTCGAAAAAGCAGATTTGATGATATTTTTAGTGTTGCATTTTGTTGTTTAGCCATGTGTGTACCTAGGCAAACAAACAAGCTTGTAAGCAATTATTAAGTAAAACGCGGCTCGTCAGTAGTAAAAAATGTCATAACGGGGTTAGAAATACAAACGTGGCAAAGCAGCGACAAGACTTAGTAAAATAGATTGTTATTTAGCCATGCGTAAAACTCGTGCCCTGCACTTATCTAACATTATTTTTTATTAGACTAGCTTACAACTGCGACTTCGCCTGTGTGGTATGACGACAATTTTTTCGAATTCGGATGATTCCATTTAACCGTGTAGCAGTAACAAATATACTTACACACCGACAGACTTTCGCATCTATACCTAATATGAGTAGGAAAGTAACAGTAATACAACATAATTTCCATTATAACTACCAAACTTAATAAAGTTTGGTAGACGTACCTGAGTTTAGGAATCCAATCGGGCTGTTTTGAGGTGAGTTTTCTATAACATCTGCTGACAAGACGTTATCTGTGTAATATAAAAGTTGATTTAATTTTGTAAAAATGTTAAAACTAAATACCTACGGCGTCCTTTATACCGTACGCAAAATACGTGCCGAGTCGTGGAGTTGCGAACACAAGCCCAGATTACAATACAATACATCCTTTCTTAAGATATAGGAAATGTGTATTTTGAATTTTCAGAAAAATGTGAATAGGTTAGGTAGTTTTACTTCGCAACATCGCTCTGCTCAATCTAGTGAAAAATACACACTTAGCTTTGAACATGCCTCACATTTAGAGACATTTTGAGACTAACATAATAGATGTACTTTTTATTATCAGCAATGCAATCATATTTTGAGCATTCAGCATTTGAAAAGTTTGAAAGTATTATTGAGGTTATAAAACGCACAAAGTTACTTACTGTCTTTGTTTTCGTTTCGATCGTCGTCATCGGAACTATATCCCAAGTAGGCACCTCTTAAAACATTGTTCGCACGTTCCATATTCGAATATTAAAGCTATTATGAGTGCCAAACGAACACTACACTACACAGACGTCACGTAGTTAATGACCGTAGAGCAGGGAATTCTATAGTGTTACCAAGTAAAAAAAGAATATCATTATCAAGTAAACGGATAAAATAAAGTTATATTTGTTTTACATCGATTTTTATCGAATATCGATTTTTAAAATATTTAAGATTCATCAAAAGTTTACTTTGATTCTTTTATTTAAAATTACAATAAAAAAATATTATTAGCAGAATACATCCAAACATCATGGATGTGTCAAACAAAAGCAAACGTTACATTTGACATTATGCAAATGAGATCCAAAGCATTTGGCTCTTTAAGTTTTTGAAATAAAGTTAGGTATCTATTATGCAAAAAGATCCCAACTGCGTGGTATGAAAAGTATACAACAATTTTTGAGACTTTTAAAAGTTTCAAATAGATCCATGCAACATGAATCTTTTAAAAATTTAAATCTTATTAATTTCTGTGTCCAAGCAACATGGTACTTTTTGCATTTTTTAAAATTGGTGATTAGGGGATGGTATCTTTGACACAGTATAACTTTTGTTAGATAAATGTGATCAAACTGCCTGGATCTTTTGTGCATATATGAAACATGATGAGTACATAACTCTCGATTTTACAAAAAATGTGGGTTGGATCTTTTCTGCTTAACTAGGTCCAAATATTTCTCTTGTATTGCACTTATTTTATTGATTAAACGATTTTTTTTCTTCTTCACTAAAGATTTAACTCATCCTCATCGATTTGGGTTTATTGTATGGCAACACTGACGTAATACGTCTATTTGATGCGTTTTGTTTTCGTAACTGGGCTGCACCCCAAAAAACATAGTTTTTTAATTACTCCCAACAAGTAAAAAAACATTTTACCTTGGAAAATAACTACGGATTTATGACCTATAATTAGCATATACAAACTAGATTTTGAAACGTTTGGATTTGATGAGATACCCCACTAGGCAATCTCCTTTTATATTTAAATTGTTAATAACTTTATCATTCATGTCTTGTGACTGGCCCGAACCCCTAAATGACCATAAACTTTCACGATTCTGATTTCTCTCTTGATTATCCGTTGTATACGCTGATCCTTGTCCTCGCATAGATCTTTTTGTTCCTTGACCTCTTCTCGGCATTCCGCGTCTTTTATTGTAACTATGGTAAGTATTCTGTTTATTTTTACAATCTTCAATCATATGCCCACTTTTTCCACAACCATAACAAGTAACAAATGCTTCGTTGCTTATTTTAGTTCTGTGGCCTTGCATTTCTTGTTGATTACCTTTTATTTCAGCATCCAACAGTCTTCAATAGAGGTTATTATACCATCATATTGAGGCGGCACAGATGACAACAAGTAACAAACTTTATCTATATCTTCTATTTTGCTTCCAATAGCTTCTTGCTCACTTAGCAAAGAGTCAAATTTTATAAAGCAATCTTGCAGTTTTTCTGTTGAACTACATTTCAGTATTAATAATTGACGTTTCAATGTTTATTGAATATGCTTTTTCTCTCAAAGCTATCTTCTAATTTGCAGATCATGTGCGCCGCGGTCTTAAATTCTTTGATGATTTCAATATATTTTTCCCAATATTGTGTACTATTACTGACCTTGCCTTGGCGTCACTTTTCCCATATATGTAGTTTGGATTCATGACATTTCTCCAATACGTGTGCCAACCCCTTTTCTTCTAGGATTAGCTTTACTTGGAACTTCCAGTTGCCAAAACTGCATTTTTCATTTAGCTTAGGATATGCCTGCGCCATCATGTTTGTCTATGGTAACTTTACTTGCTTGCGCAGTGGAAGCGTGCTGTTAGCATTCCACAATTGCGAAGAACGTTAGCTTTAATAAATTAACAACAACTGGTTCCCATCTTATTCAGTTTTATTTTATTTAAGCTTACATTACATAAGTGTGGGAGAGCCATGCTTCGGCACGAATGGGTCGGCTCGACCGGAGTGATACCACGGCCTCACAGAAAACCGGCGTAAAATAACCACTGCGTTGTGTTTCGCCGTGTGAGTGAGGTTACCGGAGGCCCAATCCTTCCCCTTCCCCAATCCCTAAATCTCCAAATCCCTAATCCCTAAAAGGTCGGCAACGCACTCGTAACTCCGCCGTTGCGAGTGTCCATGGGCGGCGCTGATTGCTTACCATCAGGTAATCCGTCTGCTCGTTTGCCGAACTATTACATAAAAAAAAAAAAAGAAACATTACACCATTTTTCGTATACTTATAGAGTAACGACGCCATAGTACTGGGCTTTCCACTTTCATAGACAAATAGTGATGTCCAACAATAATCTATATATATAAAAGAAAGTCGTGTTAGTTACACCACTTATAATTCAAGAACAGCTGAACCGATTTAGCTGAAAATTGGCAGGGAGGTAGTTTAGAGCCGGGAGAAGGACATAGCATAGGATAGAGTAGGTAGAGTAGGTTAGGTAGAGTAGGGTAGGTAGAGTAGGTTAGGTAGAGTAGGGTAGGTAGAGTAGGGTAGGTAGAGTAGGGTAGGTGGAGTAGGGTATGTAGAGTAGGGTAGGTAGAGTAGGGTAGGAAGAGTAGGGTAGGTAGAGTAGGGTAGGAAGAGTATTAAAGGGTTGCACTTCTTTGGAGTACTTGGTTGAGAAACCTGTCCTTGGATTTTTTCATCCAGATTTTTACCAGTATTAGCAAAAAAATAAGTCGAATATCTTTCTAATGCATTTCCAGATTTGTTTACTATTTGTGCCAGCCTTTTCTAGCGTGTTTTTATCGTCGTTACTTTTAACTTTTTTAAGCAGTATATTACTTATATTTCTGTATCGCTTATAAGATAATTGTAGATCCATATTGTCTGGATTAATTTAATATAGGTATTTGTAGGTATAAGTAATTGATAACAGAGTCGAGCAGCTGGTCACGAAGTCTAGGAGATGCAAGTTGAAACACGATAGATCGGGGACGGTCACTAGATGACACTGATAGTACATATGTTTAAATAGAATAAATAATTTGGAATGATTTTAACTATTATATCTTTTAATTTTTGGATGTAAATGTATTTGATGCCTCTGGCTGTATTTGCCAACACTATCAAACATGAACATTCAAATTCAATATAAATTTATTCAAAATCTGAATAGCTTGTAGCTTCTCACTCTCTCTTTCAGTTTCTAAGGTTTTCAAACAGATGAGTTTTTTGTTTTGAGTATATTGGTTTAAAAAAACAATTTCCTAATCATTTCAATCATAATAGTTACACATTTACTTATTTTATAAGAACAGATAATCTATTAGCTATAACACAGTCCCCAGAAAAGTAGTAGGCTAAAGGTTATTTCCACTTTTTTCTAATGCCAATAGCCATAAAAAGTAATGCATGTGTGGCTGGCTCCATAGTTCTGCCTTGATTCCCATAGTTTTGATATCCATCAATAATATCAAGTTTAGCATTCTATTGTAAATTTCTTCTTATCGACATTACATCAAATGCTAAAATGCACTGGTTTTCGTCCTTTTCTCTTTTATTTGTTATGCCTTTAATTGTGTCAAATATTTGGCTATTTTTTTTTATGTAATAGGTCGGTAACGAGCATTCGGATTACTTGATGGTAAGCAATCAGCACCGCCCATGGACACCCGCAACGGAGGAGTTAAGAGTGCGTTGCCGACCTTTTAGGGATTAGGGATATGGAGATTTAGGGATTGAGGAGGGATTGGGGAAGGGGACGGATTGGGCCTCCGGTAACAAAAACACAACGCTGTGGTGGTTTCACGCCGGTTTTCTGTGAGGCCGTGGTATCACTCCGGTCGAACCGACCCATTCGTGCCGAAGCATGGCTCTCCCACACTTAATACCACATGGTAGTATTTATACCACATTTCATTGGTATTTTGTTAAGTAAAGCTTTTAATGTACGTCTATATCACCCAGTAGACCTTTTGTAGATGCTTTAAGCCATCACTTTATCATCTACACTCCACCTCCGTCCAGTCAGTTTTCTGGGAGTATTTTGAAGTTGACTTTGTAACAATAATGCAAATGGTCCTGATATATTTTTGTTCATCAAACTTTGCACATTACTGTTTGTTGTCGATTTTTTGAAGAGGACACGTGGTTATTTTTTAAATTTGTTTCTTAGTCTTGTTATTTCACTCAAATTTCTCTTACGCCTTTTATAAAGTTTCAGTTTTCTACGGGTCAGCTCCTTCAAAATCTCTTTAGATTTTGGCATCTAGAAACTAAATTGTATCAATAAGTAAAATATTCGCATATAACTGCTGTTTTAAAACCTACCTACTAAGTAAAAGGTATCTCTTTCGATAATAACAATAAAGAAAAAATACTCGACAGAGCAACCATTATTATTGTTGCTTTTAACCTTTCCTATCCCAAATTTAGAGACCGAAAAATGCATGCACATGAATTGTAAGTGTAAATTAGTTTCTTACTAACCTTTAGGCTATCAGTACCTTTAGGCACCTGAACAGGTAAAGATGCAGTTGCATCAGCTATGGTTGGCACCTGAACAGGTTAAGATGTAGTTGCATCGGCTGTGGTTGGTAGCTAAACAGGAAATGAAGGTTTCGTTGGTACTAGTACTTGAAAATTGAAAACGGTTTTTGTGAACGAAAGTGATAATCAGTTTCTACATTTAAATTAACAGGTTGTTTCAAATGGCTGATTCTAATTTGTTGTGTTCATCTGTTGATAGCATCCTTTCATCATTAAGATTGAGAGTTGTGTAATATGTAGATTGCTTTTTAAAATGCTTACTATATGTTTACTGTTTTTATTATTATTTCTAACTTGTACCAATGATTTTGTACGCATCAACATTTATCAATTCCAACCAAATATTTTCAAGCTTTAAGATGGACTGAGTTTTATTATTGTAGCGGGCGCAATACGTCATCAAGCGCCTTATAAGCATTATTCAATGGTATCGTACAGGCGACGCTAAAACGCCAGTTGTCCCGTGGGCCTAGCCGAGGCCAGATGCCGACAGTTGCCGACGTGCCGCGAACCTATTGTATCCGATAATCAAGTGTAACTGTGAACTATTGTGTGATCAAATAAATACCAAGTGAATCCTCAAACTGAATATCATTTGCCCATGCTGAACACACAAGATACATAAACACACATCTACAATTATAATTAAAGTTAACTTACTTGAGATATTTCAACAGGGGGGATATTTTTATCTTTTTAACTTCCAGTTGCAGTTGCATATTGTTCCTGGCGAAACTTTACCATTAAACCTTCTGTTCCAATTGTGTTGTTTGCTGTGCGCTCCTGCTTTAATTTTACTGGGTAACAATTCTTCGCATGTAATGTGAGATTTCACGGGACGATCATCTAAAATGATCACTTGTTGATGATGAAGGTTTAGTATTGTTTGCAAATATTTCATGGTATAGAGTGACTCTTTTAAAGTTTATTGAATTGCAAGTAATGCGTATTTTTGTGATCTTAGTTTTGTTGTGATATTTCTAAATTGAAGTAAAATCAGCAGATGATTGAGGCATGTCTGTAATTTAAGATGGGCTTACACATCGATCGTAGCTTACTGGTGTAACCTCGGTATTATGGTCCTGTACAGTTGTGGCACGTTCATTGACATAATTCCAATAATCAAGACAAATCGATCGTAATGACGGGGTCGAGATTGAGTCAGGATAGTTTGCGACTGCAGCATTACTTCCGGGCCAAATTTCAGTTTGTTGTAGAGTAGTGAACTGATATTCGGAGAATGAGACATCACACACACACAACAACAGTGGATGTGTGGAAGTGGAATTGAATTGAATTGAATATTTAAACCTTGTTCGTGTTGTTTTTTCCATTCTGCAAGTTGGTCCGGATGAAATTTCTCTTCTGGTATTGCATTATTGCACTATAAAAAGGAAAAATTCCAACTTTTCGGCATCCTGCTATGCACTCTTTGGGATCCATTTGTGCCCAAACAACACCAATAAATTTTGAAAATTGATTTTCAGGCAATACTTAACCTATATGCAATCTTTGCCACTTTACTAAAGTAAGGTCCTATTTCTCTTTAAAGGACTTGTGAACTGTAAGGCCCAAGGGCTGCAAGTTGTCACTAGTATGTGGGGGAATTTTCAGCTTCTCGAGCTCTTTCAAACATATTGAGCCCCATATGTATAGAGTGGCCATCGTAGACCAGTAAAATTGGCCGTTTCTGGCCATCGGTGGTAAAAACACCTTAACAAAAAAACGTCTCAAACACATCCGCCTCCATTCAACCGTTTTTTGTGGCTAAGCAGATAGTCTTCTTTAGAAGTCCACTCATCCCAAAGATTTTTCCTAGTGATGTGCCAACTCGGAAAAAACTTAACTCGATTTAACTCTACTTAAAATCCACGTAAGCCGGGTTGAACTCGAAATACGTAACTCGAGTTAACTGAAGGGACCATCAGTGAATGTTTTTATTTTTTTCTTTATTATTCCCTCAGCTTGGCATAATTACTTTAAAAATTGGAACAGACAAATTATATTTTTATCTGTTTCAATTCTTTATTATCTATACTATACTTATACTTATAATAAATCTGTAGACAGGCCAATTCTGTACATTAAATATATTTTCAAAATACCTACCAGAAGTGATAAGTGATCGATACTGATGCCAAAAATGCAATCAGTGCAATTTTTGTCTGTCTGGCTGTCTGTCTGTCTGTATGTTCCTTATAGAATCAAAAAATACTCGACCGATTTTAACAACACTTGGTGCAATTATTCTTTATACGGCAGGTTATAGGATACTTTTCACCACGCTACAAAAAATACGAGCAGAGCAGGGAAGGGAAATGTTCGGAAAACGGTGGAAGTTACTCCCTTTTTTAAGGTTCCGTCGCGTATGTAGCCTTAATAGTTAATGATAGATCGTCCAAAAGATTGTTCTTCTAGGAGCTCTTCCAGAAGGACTTTGATCGTCCTGCTAGCAGAATGTTATTTTGTATGAAGTATGACGTACGTCCTTCTGGAAGTACAATAGATACTGGCAGGACATCGTACGTTATACCTAAATCAGTCATAATAAAACATTTTTACTTTCCTCGTCATATTATGATACTCGTAGTTTATCAATAGATACTCATGCCTGCCGGGGTCACGGGACGGTCATAGCAGGAAGCAGGATACCGTGGCCCTGGACGCAAATTACATCCGAAGGAACAGGGTGGATTTTAGTCAGTAGGAGTTTGACAGTCCTTTCCGCTCCACCCAGGGCGGGAAGGACTAATTTCATGATTTTACCACCCCAAAAAAAACAAAAGGTACTTATAAGACTTATAATAATGGATATAAACATTATAATTTTTTTGTTATCTGGGTAAAAATCAAAGACTTATTTATTAAAGTAACAGAAACAATTTAATCTAAAAAATGAAAATTAGCAGCAGGAATACCATTTGTAATGTGGTACGCAAAACAATTCCGACCCGTTTGTGGAGCATACAGGGTGTAAAAAGACAATTAACGAAGCCGAAAGCCACGTATTCTACCCATTATTTGGATATTTTTTTCTTTAAGTCTATAGCTGGGACTCCACGGGTTCTCGAGATATTGAAGGTCAAAGATGCAATTTTAATTTTTATTTTTTTGCGCAATCGAACTCTAAGTATTATTACAAAACTTTTTTCCAAACATACATTACCTGAACTTTCGATTTTTCTAAATAAATTACGCATTTGAAGTTACGAACAGTAATGTACGTAATAAATAAATGCAGACCCGCACAAAAAACATCGTGCCAGTAGGATTTTTATTTTACAGATTTTTTTTTTTAAACTTTGCCCCACTTTAGGATTTTCTCCTGTGTTGTGGGTGCGTTTACAAACATACTTATGACACCCAGACCCGAAACAACAATTTGTGGATCACACAAAGTGTTGTTCCGTGCGGGAATCGAACCCGCGACACGTTGCACGGCAGCCAGTTGCCCAGCCACCGCACCAACCGTGCAGTCAAAAATTGTTTTGCTGTTGCGAAGTAAAACGTCGACCTACGTACTTATCACAGCGTTTTAATGCTAAGCTGTGAACCTACGCACACAATGACACGAAGCCCGTTTGCTTTACATTGCGCGCAATATTTTTTTTTTTTATACCTAAAAATAAAAGTCGTTTCCCAGTGATAATTTTAGCGTAAAGCTACTTAGTTAGAACTGCAGTATGCGTAGTTAACGGCTTCGTTAAGTGTCTTTTTACACCCTGTATAGGACGCATCGTTTTCCACATAATTTGCAGTAATAACTGGCTTTCTGTCTTTTATGAATACGGGAACAAATTATGCATTTTCGTTGAACTCCTGGCGCTTTCCATTTTCATCATATCGTCGTTTTCTTGCAGGAGCAGCACAAAGTGTGGTTCCACAACTTGATATGAAAGTATGTATCTTTCTATCTCTCCAGCGTAATTCGTATAAATCTATATTATATTTTTTACCAATGGCCAACTACACTACTTCCTTTGCTTATAGGACTCTTATCAGCAATTTTTTAAGCGGAAATTTTATGGGCTCTTTTTAACATACCGATATAGAATAATCCACATTTTGAAAGTTCAGTTGCCGTTTTAACGGAAGAAAACCATGAATCATCGACAACAATACGCAACAATACGCCCACTGCCGTGCCATGGCTCTGTCAACCGTAAAGTGGTAGCAGTGCCAGCACCAACTTGCCGCTACCATTTCTTGTTACTCATAGCCTCTTTACCCTCGTTCAACTCTAAACTGTCTGGTCTGGCTTGGTCTGGCTGTCAGCTATAATTTTGGCTTCACATCCCACAACCTTTAGGTTTTCTTTTTTTTAGAATTATCATGACAGCTGGCATTCTATTAGCAAAATACGATCCACGGCCATACCATGCAAACATGGATTCATCTACGGTTATTTTGTATCCAGGTGAAATAAGAGACCGCCATTTTTAATTTATCATTTGAATAAGCGGCCGAACTTCAAACCATTTGTCCTTATCGTTTACTTTGTCTGGTATGAAGGACAATGCCATAAGGTTTTCTTCAAATCTTTGTCTTCTCATACCATGTCTCTTCCCGAATTCGGGTACGGGAAATAATCCATTGGTCACAGTGTTTCAATAGTTTCTTCTTTCGGGAAATGGGTTAGTGCACATAGCATACATAATACCAAAAAACTTATACAACTCATTTTTAGAAACTGCGCTGGATACATTTTTTAGGCGTGAGTTTGTACAAAACAAAATATACCAAATCTTCTACTCAGGAAAAAAATAAAAACCAAGTTTCTAATTCACTTAGATTTTTGGACGAGTTTAATAACTTGGGCTTATACACACCGGCTTTATAGACGTCTATCAGGATTTCTTTATTAAACTGCCACTCAACTTCTCCTACAAGCACACTATTGTTGTTTGTTGTTGCTTCAATATCCTCTTCTAATTCGACGGGTGCAAAGTAAAAAGAGTCATCTACAAAACAGCTACTTTTCAGGAGAGAGCATAATAGGAAAAAATGCTCCCATTTTGTTAGTTTTAAACCAAATTTATTGAAATTTTTATCATTGCTTCATTATTTAATAATGTATCCATATATTTCATTTCTTCTAATTATGTTTAATTTGCGAGATATTGTAGTTGTCTGCATCTACTTTGCGCTTAAAATAAGACAAACTGTGTTATCTACCACTTGGTCGTTTCTACGAGGGAATTAAAAAAATTAGATTTAGTAAAGTATAATTAGTATATTTCAGTGAATACGAAACGTGTAACACTTCATATTATTAAAATTAGTTAATGACCGTTTTACATCTTAAATACATCAAGTTCAGAACATAACTGAGCAGATGTCTTTTTCTACGTCGTCGATTCGGTGCAAGGTACACGATTGAGACGGAGGTTAAATGAAATATTTACTTAGGAATCATTCATTTATTATCATAAAAAACGTAACTTCTCACACATTTATGGAAATAAAAATAAAATCAATAAAAATCTTACTGATAATTTATGAGTTAGGTAATCACTGGGTCTTTGGTTGAGAATTCAACAGTAAAATTTAAACTTCGATAAAAAAAAACAATTAAAATTAAATCTAGAAAGTTCTAAACTTTAATACTTTATAAAAAAAAAATTACAGCAGTCACAATAATCAAATTAAAGTCGTTTCGATGACCTATTTAACGAAGTAATAAAAATAAATCCTCTGAAGTACGTTCTATTCGTATACGAGTATTTCTTAAATAAAAATAGGTATATCACTTATGATAAAAGTAAGTAGAAAATTAAATTGTAAACAATTATGAAACTCTGTATTTTTTCATCATCAGTGTTCGAAGAACTTTAAGACGTAGATACTGGAGACTGTGTCTGTGATTCGCGGTGCGTCTGTGGCTCGTGAGGTGAGGTTGTGGGTTCATCACTAAATGAATTTGCGGGTTCTAAAAAACTTTTGTGAACACAACTTGTAGATCCGTCATATTCCCACACTACTTTTAGTTTATTATTTTTCAAAACTGACTTTACACTCCCATAACAATACGCCGTTGCAAAAGAATCACAAAAATGTTGTCGACGCCAGGCGTTATCCGGACCCGGCGCGTCATAGTGGGACGCTAGCGAGCGCACGCGGTGGCCACGTCTAAACATCGCAGCCATCTCGCTCACACTGATCATACGACAATGCAACAAACACGCCTGGAAAAAGAAAGAGACAAACTATCTACTTGTATCAAACCAGGTCCTGCTGGCAGGCCCGTTTGGGTAAAATCCTGACTCTAGACGATTTATCATTAAAGTTACATAGAAATTATATATCACGGAAATATTCTACATAAAATAATCTAAAAAAATGTGTTACAGGATACATATGTCTATCTTTTATAGCTAAGTCACAATAGCACGTGTAAGTCCTGATAGCTTAGCAGTTCGGATAATAAGCCATTGCGCCGTCGCATGTGAACACTGAATCCTGCTATAAGGACTATTGTTGTGTAACGGTTGCCGCGCTCGACGCGACGCGTTTTAAAATATAATATAAATAGGTTTTATGAAATACGTTTCACAAATGGAACATACGTTTCACAAATGGTGGACACGGCACAGAAGCTTAAAGGTACCGGTTTCCAGATCACTAAAGAGTGGATCGGTTCACTGCTATTGGCGGGGCAAACAGAAAGATACGCTTCTATGATAATGGCCATTGAACATTCCGGCATGTCATTAGTACGGACGTCATGAAGTCGAAATTATTAGACATGAGTACGGAAGTTGACAGTAATGCATTGAACAACGCTTTCTTGTCGAAAGGTTGGCAACACCGTAGCGAACCAACATTGTGAATCTGTCATCAAAACGATACGCTGCTATAAATGTAAACTTAGACTTGGTCATTATATGAATAAATGCCCGAATAATAGTCAAAATAAAAGTGATACCAACGCTTTTAGTGCCATATTTATGAACAATACATTTCAAAAATCTTGTTGGTACATAGATTCAGGTGCAAGCTCGCATATGATCAAAGATAAAAGTTGTTTACAAAATGTTACACTTGGCCACAAAGTGAAGGACATCGTAGTTGCAAATAAGGAAACAGTACCAGTTATGTGCTCAGCAAATACAATGATTAGAACCATAGTTGATAATTCAGAGTTCGACATTACAGTCGAATTTGTTATCAGTAAGTCAGCTTATTCGAAATGGAAACAAAGTGAGTTTTGAAGAAAATGTTTGCTATATATGCAATAGACAGAATGTACTGATTGGAAAAGCAAATTTGGTTAACGGAGTGTACAAATTAAACGTAAAGTTAAGAAGTTAGGTGGCGTGTTCAGCTACAACAATAACAAGTGAAATTTGGCACCGTAGACTAGGGCATATTAATAGCAAGGACCTGAATGCTATGAGGAATGGCGCTGTAGACGGAATATCGTATGTACAGTGGTAAAGCAAAAATTGACAAATCTAACTGCATCACATGTTGTGAAGGTAAGCAGGCAAGATTACCGTTTTCACACAAAAGCAAGAGGTGTGAAAATGTTCTTGAAATTGTTCATTTTGTCACAACCTTTGTGGCCCCGATGGAAAGGTCCCTCTGGGTCAGGCACGATATTTTTTGCTTTTTGTTGACGACTTCAGTAGAATGGCTTTTGTCTACTTTCTTAAGGCCAAAAATCAGACTTACAAGTATTTCAAGGAGTATAAAATCCTTGTTGAAACACAAACAGGAAAGAAATTGAAAACTTTAAGAACAGATAATGGAGGGGAGTTTTGTTCCGAGGAATTTGATACCTATTGAAAGAAAAATGGAATAGGCACCAAACAACAAACCCCTACACACCACAGCAAAATGGTCTTAGCGAACGTCTAAATAGAACAGTTGTGGAGAGAGCTCGATGTCACATCCCTCACATGTTCTGCTAACACCAATTTTACCTTTTAGCACAGTCTGGGGTTGGAAAATGATTGTGTGTTTATAACCACAGAACATATATACCCTAAAGGAGAAGAATGTCAACTTCGAATAAAAAAGACAAAACGGAAGTCGCTTCTAGCGACATCTAGTTTCTGCCCACTTAACTATCCTGCACCGCGAAATTTAAAACGTACTACGTTGTTTTTATATTTTTAGACTATTTTGGGTAGTTGGTCCCTCTCGCTTGCAAGAATACTCGAATCACCACGTATTTCGAGTTTTCTTACAAGTGAGAGTGCTCAGAGTCTTAGAAAACAATAGAAAATAAAAGAAGGACATTATATTTTATAGGTAATTATTTATTTTTCTATTAGAAAGAAGATGATATCAACACACAAGTTGAGACATTTTCTCTAATTTACATTAGCTGAGAGTTACATATTCTATATTCGTTCTCGTACTATTTCTACAGTAAGTATCTTTTTGTCGCAACAATGTTTTGTGCATTACATCCTATAAAAATACACAATAAGGACCAAAATTTTCTGCCCAACTAATGTTAAATGTACCAAACTTATAAGTCATTAAAATACTACTACTTACATATTCATTTAGTTGCAAAGGTAATTTAATTACAAAAATGTATCTCTGATTAATCTAATGTGGGTTTGCCTGAAACTTTGGGACCTTCTATAAATGAAAAATAATTCTTGAAAACATTTATGAAATTATATTATTGCTACAATTGATATTATTTTGCTTATTCAATGTGTTTGTCAATTTGCTTTTAAAAATTATACTTTATAGCATACACATAAAAAACCTGTTATAAAAAGGACCCAAATATATAGTCATTGGACAGAATTTCTTTTGTTGGACAGTCTATACTAGTTAATAAACAGCACAATTTAGCTCATGTTCAAAATAAGATTAATGAGCTAAATTTATTTTTATAAATCGTTAAAATAGCAAATAATAAAGGGGAAATATATGAACAACATTTTTATATACATATCTCTTAGAAGAAACGTTAATAACCACAATTGCTTTCAAAAATATTCCGTTTTAGCAGCTCTTATTTGTAATACAAAAATACTTTCTCGAAATTATTGAACAAAATAAGATACCTTTTATAAAATTTACATCAAACAAAAAAATCAACTCAGTTCTATATTTTCTTAATCAGCACCGAATGTTAATTATTAAGCATATTTTTGTCTAATCGTAATCTTTCTTTTTCTCCTGATAGCCCGTCCAATGTCTGATTTTAATGTTAAAATTAGTCATTGGACACCCTGTCCAAATGGAGTTCTGTCCAATAACTGATAGTGTCCAATGACTGGTAGTTTACCCTACTACTAATTCTATTTGTGGAGAATAATTTTCATTTTGCGATTGAGTGCAGCTGCTGATGCTTCTTGTGAAAAAGATCTGTTTTAAAGTATGCAAAAACGTTTGATACAAATGTCAAAAACACTGTTAATAATGTGTTCAATGTTTGATTGTTTGTGTTCTAAACATTCATTCAGAAAATCTAAATTAATTTTTGAAATTATATTTTCTGTTATATTTGTTTTTAAAGAATTTGCATGGGCATTTTCTTTTAAAATGTTGTTTATAAGCGTCGCACAACACTCAACGCAAGCTATCATTGGCTTTGTAACATAATTTAAACTTTTTTTAATTCATTGTACTCCCGGCACTCTACAAATAAATGTTGTGGTTCCATTTCTTGTGTCAAGAAAGTCTTGTGGCAGGTTTTGCATACGTTTTTAATTTTTTTCACAATAAACCCACACACATAAGCACAGGCCTGTATTTCTGCATTCTCTTCTTCAATATATTCTTCAGATATTTCAGGCATGTCCTCAATAACAAATTTAATTTCTGTGCGTATGTGAGTAGGTTGTGATTGTGAGAATGATAAAAAAGTATCAAAGTTATTAATTATTGTATTATTATCATTCTCGCAATTTCCCGATTTGCCAATATGGGACAAATTGCTAAGAATTGCTGTTTTTAAACCTGCCACATGTAGGGTTTGTGTTGGACCCACAGTTACCCCGTATGCATCCAAACAGATTCTCGATAGGATCCTGCTTGCGCCTTCTGGTAGCCAGCCTGGTAATGTTACCCGCCTCCAAATTTTTATGAAGTCTTAAAAATGCATTAAGAGTTGTTAGCCATCCATCTTGTGATGGCGGCTTTCGAGGACACCCAATAAATTTCATTGTCTGAAAAAATTCTTTCATTTTCTTGAAGAATTCTGTGTGTGGGCTTGTTGTGGACCAATTGGTGGAATGAGGTTTTCCTCGCCTTAAGTCTGGGCTGTCAGCATTCACTAGGTCAAATAGCTTATCCATGTCTGCCACTAGACTGGCTGTTACAGCAGCTTCAGTACCAATTGAACCTGAAATTTAAACAAAAAAAAATTTAAAAAAAATGCTAATGTGCTGTGAGGCTAGATCACATAGGTATAGCTATAATAATATAATTAATTTAATATATATGTATACAAGTAATTTTGTGTTTTAACATTCTATAGTTAACATTTGATATTCTCGCTAACATTCCTCCTGTTACAGAGTGGCTCAGCACTTGTGCAGCTAGGTTCACTTTCATTTTTTGTTTAGAGTTGGGATCTAGATGGTCTTTTTTCAATACTGGTGCATATACAAAATTGGGATTGGTGCTGTCCACTCGAAAAAATTCCTTAATGTGAGACCATTTTACAATACCTGTAGACAAATTATCATTTAATATTGACACTCCATTATAAGCAGGTGTGATGATCAATAATTGTGCCTTCTCAAGAAAAGATGCCTTGCCTTAGTAGGACAATATTAGGGTAAGTATTATTATATTTTATCTTTGCAGCAACACCTTACAATAACTGTAGAATAATTTTATGTATTAGAAATAGATGGTCAAGTTTTATTACAGTTGTTGCTCACGCAATTCGCTAAAAATAGCATGCTAAATTAAATAATGCATTATGTGAAATCTAATATAGTTGGTAGGTTTTGTAAATAATAATTATTATATACATTACATTAATCTTACCTTTTCCAACTAAGCCATCAGACGAAATTTGTGTAGTCATCTCAATATTATATTTAATAAACATATTTCGGAAGCATTTAAGTATGTGCGGTGGGTCGAAAATGGTTACAATTTCTTTGTTGTTAAATTTTATGTATGGGTGTTCTACAGTTGAACCCAAAATTGTAAGTGCTCGTCTATTGACTCCATCCATATCACAGACAATAGCTGCAACATTTATGCCTACTTCAAAACATTGATATAAAACCTGAAATTAAAATTTAAATATTAGGAGATAGGACCTTGATGGTAATTATGATGAATGATGATAATTTTCTAAGCTTTATTTAACTGATGTACAGTTTAGGACGCATAAGAATTAAAAAAAAAATGCGCACCTCTTTTATAAGCACTACAAGTCTGTCTGCAGTTGAAAATCCACTTGAGAAATAGTGGGCAATTGGTTGTTTGATCCTTTTCCTTATGCCCGAGATCATAAAAACTAGAGCATAGGATGCTGTAGCTGGTGACCTACCATGGGTTCCATTGTCCTGGTAACCTATAATGTCATACTTAGGGTTATATTGGAGATGTTTTTTAATTGACAGTTCATCAAACATCAAAGTGTAATAATTATCACTTGGTGCTTGTGTTACTGCAAACCTTTTTAACACTGTAAATATTGGTTTATTTATTCCAACTCCAAATGGCAATTTCCGTAACAGAGTTTTTAGTGTACTTATTGATGGTAATGGGAACAGCCGTCGTAAAAGTCGATAACACGTTGGAGACCGTTTATAAATTCTCAAGGCTGTAATTTTTTCCTCTTTCGACCATCTGCGGCCAGTAACTTTTTTTTTAAGTTTCTTATTTGTCCTTTTAAAAGCAGGCTAAATGCAGGTGTAATTTTTTCAGAAAACTTTTTGACTGCTATGTCTTCAGTAATGACATTTAAAATTTCCTTCTTTTTGAAATTCTTCAATCGGTTTCGTAGCTGGCAAACTTTTTGCTTCAGTATTTAAGTTTTATTAATAAAAAAATATTTATTGATCAATTTTTATTGTAAGTAATTTGCATCAGTATTATTTTTTCATATTAAAAGTCATTGTAATCCACATCCGTGTAGTTAGAATAGCAGGCGAATCCTGCTATTCTAACAGAGGACGGATTTAGAAGAGAAGCTGCTGTAGTTAATTCTACAGAGGATGGACTTTGAACAGTAGTCACTGTAGTTATGTTTGTACTGAAAGAATTTGTAGCTTCTTGTATATTATTTTGATATTGTTGTGTAAAATATCCTCTGTGATCTGATGGGATATGGAATGACGACGGTTCACATATTTGGCGACTGTTTTTAATTTTTTTCATTAATTGTAGCACAGCCATTTGAAATTCGAGGACTTCATCATCGTTATACTTATCTAATGATGGTAATATTCCATTAAAAAATGAAAGATGCCGATTCATTGTTTTAGGTTCGTTATTTGAAAAAGAATCCATAAATTTCATCATCTTTGCATCGACACGACTAATTATATTCTTTAGAGATCTTTTAGGTACACGATTAGGTATAGGGCTCTTTGCCGCCGTTGTGCCATGTGTCTCTATAGAGTTTGTTTCCAATGTTTCATTTCCTCCCTCCTCCGACGTTTTTTTGCAGTACAATCGCCGTGTGAATGGATCTATGTACATTGTATGGTCACTATTTATATGTTAAGACGTATACTGCAGAAAAACGTGCAGGACAATGCCGTGTGAACCTAGCCAAAGCCTTTTTTTTTTGTATTTTTACCAATTTAAAAAAACCGTTTATTTATTGCCACTAAGGCGGAACAAAGTTCGCCGGGTCAGCTAGTTAATATATAAAAAACAAAATAAGACAATAAAAGTTATTTAAAATAACTATTCAAAAAAAGGATTTGGTCAATCTTCTTAGCCTCCAGTCTATTGCGGCGTTGGTTGCATAAAAGTCCAGCCTTGGAGAAAACTCGTTCCGAAGGCACAGAAGTGGCTGGAATACATAAATACTTTAAAGCTATTTTATATAGGCCGCTGTTGGCGATTTTGCGAAGTTCCCAAAATTCAAGTGGATTGGCTTTTCTATCCAAATACTGTAGCTCTACATACTGCTTCACCTTAATAATTGAACTGATGTTGTGGGGTTTTCCTTGCTTGAAAATTTCAACACTCTTTTATCTAGATGCTCCCATAAATTGTCACCAGTCACCTCTGAAGTTATCTGCTGGGAATCTGAAGATGAAGTTGTAGGTGGTTCGAGACTTGAAGTAGATAGCAGTAGAGATCTATTTGGCACGGTCTGCAATTGAGCTTGAGATTCCTGTGTTTCTAATATCATCAACTCGTCAACAACAAATTTTTGAGCATTATCTGCATTCGTCTCGACGCCAAAACCAGCTTTCTTAAATCTTGGATCCATGAATGTTGCTTTAGCAACAGTCTTGTTTGTCTCATGACCGCCAAATCTTCTTTCGAAAACATCTAGTAATTTTATCTTTAATCTGCTAGCGACTTCGGAATCAGATCTGCAACTTCTTAGTGCTGTTTGTACGCCTCGAATAAGAGGTATAATGCAGGATAACGTTAGATATTGCTCGCCAGATATAATACCCGTCATTTGTTCCACAGGTTTTAACACGCAAAGGCACTCATGCACCTCGGTCCATTCGTCAGCGTTAAGATTATCTGGACAGCCAGGTAATGAAGAGATTGCAGAAAGAGGTATCTTGAGCTTTTCGAGATGTTCCAGCATATAATACACCGACTTCCATCTCGTCTGGACATCTTGTTTTGGTTTTAAGGGTTCCAGTTGCATTTATTCTTGAACCTGTTTTAATTTATATGCAGCATTATTGCTTCTTTTGAAATAGGCTACTATTGCTCGGCACTTTTCAATCAATCGAATTAATAGTTCATTGTCTTTGATGGTATCTTGAACCACCAAGTTTAAAGTATGAGCTGCACAACTGTGGTGACGTTTTTGCAAAATATCAATTACAGCCTTTTTTATATTAGCCGCATTATCAGTTGTAACGCAAATGATTTTGTCCAAAATGTTCCATTCGGTTTCACATATATCTTTCATTTCTCGAGCTAAATTTTCTGATGTATGGGTATCCTTAATTTCCCTGGTAGATAACGTTAAAGTTTTAAATTTACCGTCATAAATGAAATGAATCGTCAGGGTCATGTAACTTTTGCTGCTATCGGAAGTCCACAAGTCTGTTGTCAAAGCAATGTAATCTGTTACATTAAGCATCTCTTGCGTAGCCTTTCTTGCCAAAGAATATTGCTCCGGAATTAATTTTTCCGAAAGAATCTTTCGTGAAGGTAGCTCATAATTAGGGTTAAGCGCACGAGTATACTCTTGAAAACCTTTATTTTCAACGACTTGAAGCGGTTGAAAATCAACACACACCATTCTTAGTAACGCTTTATCCACATTTTTGGAGTTCACCTTCATAGCTGGCTTAGACGGAAAAGTCATCTGAAGTTGCCGTTTACGTGGTGGTGGTACTAGTGGTGTTTCGCCATCTGTCATTGACTGGAATAGATTAGAGTTCTTGTCCTCGTTGACTGGCGTTTGATCTTCAGAACCAGAAGCTACACTTAATAAATCGGAATCACTTTGAGCGGGGGGAATCGTTGAAGAATTTTCAATCTGAGTCGAGTAAATAATAGGATGAGATTTTTTTAGGTGCTTTAACAAATTAGTTGTGTTTTTGAAATCTTTAAATACGGAGTCACAGTTTTTGCACTTTATTTTATCGTCGTTCACTTTCTCAAAACACCTCCATACAACTGAGGTTTTTTTCGGCGCCATTATATAAAAACTAATAGAAAGCACTTCACTTCTACTATTAAAAAACTTAGACACAAAATAACTCAGTACTTAGACACAAAATAACTGCTAACTGACAGAAAACAAACAAATCAAAACAAAAAGTTGCAGGTTCAAACTTGTTGGTATTGTTGGAACCGCGCCACTTCATTGCTTAAGTAAACAGTTTGCGAGTACAAGCGAGTTAACAATACTCGTATACTAGACTCGAGTTAGTTGGACTCGCATAAATAGAATCGAGTTAGCAAGTACAAATCGATTCTTCCTGACTCGAGTACCGGAATCGAGTCCGGTGTACTCGAATCAAAATAAATTGGTATTCGAGTAAGCGAGTCCAAAGCAGGAATCGAGTCTGACTCGAGTCAAACCGTACTCGGCACATCGCTACTACTAACCGAGCTGCTTTGCGAGGCTGCTCGCTCTGTGTGGACCCGCCTAATAATAGCCGCGTACCCACCTAGCGCACAGGCTCGCGCGGCAGCCTCGGTGTCCGGATCGCGAGCGATGGCTCCCTCGGCAGCCTCAATAGTTTTGTTCAATTTACACGAGGCCGCCTCGCGAGGCAGACTGAGCCATCATAAGTCCGAGAGTATTCGTAATGGACAGTCGTGTATTTTCAGCTGCAGCTATTTTTCTAGCTGCTTATTGTATAAAGAAAGGAAAACAGTCACGTATCAAGAAAAAATCTAGACGCTTCTGGATTAGAAAAATTTATGAGCGTCGCCACCAATATTAAAATAAATTACTTGGGGATTTAGTATATGATCAGACTGTACATACGTAATTTTACACAAATGTCCGTACAAGAGTTCGAAAATTTGTGCTCATTGTCTGATAAAATCAAAAAGTGCGATACAAAATATAGAGATAAACTTTTTGAACTTTATGGCATGTAACCCTTCAAATGCGACCCCCTTTTTCATCAACATGTAAAATTGTACTCAAAAACATTTAGAATAGTATGCAAAGCCGCAAAGCGACTTTTCATCAGTAATAAAATAAAATCAGCTGATGACAAGATAAAGGCTACGTGGAAAATAATACAGAATGAGACAGGTAGGAAACGATTAAAATATTCGGAATTTTGTTTAAACACTGAAAGGGGACAGATTTCGTCAAGCAAAGATGTAGCTCAGGAGTTTGAGGCATTTTTTGCTAATATACCTGTCACAACAACTGCTCATTTAGAATCATCAGCCAGACTATCGGTAACTTTGCTTAGAGAAAATGTCAAATCATGCAAAGACGATTTTAGTTTTCATTATACCAATCCTTTAGTGATAATTAAGGTTTTTAAAGAAATCAAGATCAAATCAACTGAGGACCTTTGGGGACTATCGGTGAAAGTATGCGGATCACTTATCCGAACTTTAGCGCCGTATCTGGCTTTGATTTTCAATAAAAGTATAGATGACGGTGTCTTCCCGAACCTAATGAAATACAGTAAAGTTATTCCATTATTCAAAAATGGTGACACTAAGGAACCAAACAACTATAGGCCTGTGTCTGTTCTGCCGGTTCTTAGCAAAGTGTTTGAAAAGTTAATGCTATCTCGGATGCTTCATCACTTTGATAAACATGCCATCTTCCATCACCAACAATACGGTTTCACTAAAGGTCGTTGTACAACTGACGCCGGTGTCACTTTGATAAAGGAGGTATTCGGTGCTTGGGAGGAAGCACAGGATGCTGTTGGTGTCTTTTGCGACCTCTCAAAGGCGTTCGATTGCGTTGATCATGAAACACTCTTGCTGAAATTAGATCATTACGGGATTAGACATACTGCACTCCGTCTACTAAAGTCATATTTAGAGGATAGGCAGCTGAGAGTTCATGTAGGTGGTTCTAACTCACGGGGCTCTGAGATAAGAATTGGCGTACCGCAAGGTTCAATTTTGGGTCCGTTTCTCTTCTTAGTGTATGTTAATGACTTGCCATTTCTATTTAAAACCGAGCCAAGAATGGTGCTGTTTGCAGATGATACATCATTAATTTTTAGAATAGGTCGACGTGTTAATAATTTTGACGAAGTAAACAGATCCATTCATCAAGTTCATAATTGGTTTACAGTCAATAATTTAGCACTTAACGAGAAAAAAACAAAATGTATTAAATTTAGCTTGCCCAACGTACATAGTAATGATTGTGACATAATTTTAAATGGGCAAAAGTTAGAATTTGTTAACGAGACTATGTTCCTAGGTATTACGCTAGACAATAAACTTCAATGGGGTTCCCACATAAAGACGCTTTCGGGAAGACTGAGCTCAGCTGTTTTTGCAGTTGGACAGATTAGACAGCTCACAGACGTGAACACAGCAAGGCTTGTTTATTTTAGCTATTTTCACAGCATTATGTCGTACGGAATTTTGCTGTGGGGTCGAGCTGCGGAAGTAGATTCAATATTTATTTTGCAAAAGCGGGCTATCCGAGCGATATATAACTTGCTCTCTCAGAGATTCACGAGGGGCGTGAATCTCTGAGAGAACTATTTAAAACGATAAATATCCTAACGGTACCTTGTCAGTTTATATATGAAAACATTATGTACGTAAGGAAAAATTTGCAATTATTTGAAAAAAGAAGCGATAGACATAATTTTAGTACAAGAGGCAAAGATAGGCTGGCTGTGCCACGATTCCGTCTGTCCAAAGTACAGAAATCCTTTATGGGGTTCTGTGTAAATTGTTACAATAAAATTCCAAGAAGTGTATTAAATCTTAATGAACGAAAATTTAAAACTTATATTAAACGCGAATTATGTAGATAGGCATACTACAAACTTTCAGATTATATTGAGGACAAGAATGCCTGGCAGCATGTTGGTTCGGCTCCACTGGACAATACTCAAATATGTAGTCAGTAGTTAATGAAATTCTCAAAATTAATGAAACCTTGAATGAGTTTATATAGAAGCATTCTTTTGGATTGTGAGTACGCATATGTGAGCGCCATGTTCGAGACAACAAAGGATTAAAATTTTAATGATAGATTAGATAGACCATCATTTGTTCCTTTTTATTAACAACTTGTCTCTGCATTGTTCTCACATAGGCGTACAGTAATGTATAAAATGTATTATTGGTGAATTGTAAAACAAATATGTTTTTAAAAGAGTAACGATGGAGTTTCTTGCTCGTTCTTCTCCATTCGAAACTACAATTTGGAACGAGCACCTAGCTTCACTGACAAACAGACTGACAGACTACTATTCTTTTTTGACGTTTCAAAAGTACCTTTTTATGGTTTAGTTGAAATAAATGATTTTGATTTGATTTGATTTGAGAGAAGCAATCACTGTAAATGAACGAGTTTTAATAACTTTAAGAATTGTACCAAATACGTTTAGTCTGAATACTTTCTAAAAGCGGAGGGTCCTGTCATGCATTTTACAGATCCATCCATCTACTGAAGAACAGTTGCTTGCTATATCAAAAGAATTTGAAAATAAATGGAATTTTCCCCACGCTATTGGTGTGATGGATGGAAACATGTTATGTTGCAGGCACCGATTAACAGTGGCACTGATTATAATAATTACCAACAATTTCCAAGCATCGTGCTTTTTGGATAAGTTGATGCTACCTACAATTTTTTTTATGTAAATGTTGGTAGCAAAGGGCGAATCTCTGAGGGTTGGTGTTTTTAAAAACACAACGTTATATAAAAGCTAGAAAAGAAAGAATTGAACGTGCCTAAAGAGAAGATATTGGAAATACCATGTGTAACAAAAGTTCCTTATTTTATTTTATCCGATAAAACCTTTGCACTCAACGAATATACCATGAACCATTTGAGGGCAACCCAGAAAATGGTTCTAAAGAAAGAATATTTAATTATCGCTTTAGCCGAGCTCGACGTGTCGTTGAGAATGCATTTGGTATATTAAGTGCCATATTTCATTTTTAGAAAACTTATCTTACTAGAGCCAAATAAAGCAACAAATATAGTCTTAGCAGCTGTATATTTGTACAACTACATCCGAAAAAATACTTCAACTAATCTTATTTCACCGGAATTGTTTGATAGAGAACTTGATGGCGCAATGATTCCTGGCCAATGGAGGAATGAAGTTACATTCGCACCAATTGCAGCGTTTCCAAGGCGTAGTTCTAATAACGCAAAAGAAATACTGTTGGTGCGGTGGCTGGGCAACTGGCTACCGTGCATTCCGTGTCTGGTCTGTCATGTGTATGTGAAATTGTATGTTTGTAACCGCACCCACGACAAAGGAGACAATCCTAATGTGGGGCAACGTTTAAAAAAAAATACGTTTGCACTTGGCAGAACGTTTTATAACTAATGGTTCTATACCATTTCAAAATCATTATGCATAGTTAAAAATTCTTACATTCGGCATCGTTTCCTGAGTGTCACCAGTTTCATTTTTATCCTTAAGAAAATGGAAATAAGGATATCCAAATCACTTCGAATTATAAACATGTGCAGCGCCTGAAACAGAACAAAAATAAAATTTATATTTCCATAATTTAAAATATTTTAATTGGATAAATAATTTTTCTTCAATTTAAATATAGTATATAATAAGTAATTATTTTATCAAATAATTCAAGTTCATATTTTTAAGTATAAAAATCCATACCTGAACCTGTTAAGCGACTTTTTTTCTCCCTGCTTTTCTCTCGACGGTAAGAACCACAGAAGGACACCGTTTTGTTTGTCACTGCCTTGACAGGCATATTAATTTGAGCAGATATTTGCCGCCAACTGACTTCCCACTGATTTTTGTTTAAATATTTTGGATCTTTGGGGTCACAAAGCTCATTGTACGTGCTGGACTTGTCTTGTATTAAAATTACCCAAGACAAAAACGGCAAGAGACTTGAAACTTGTAGCTTCGCGCGCGATACAAAACATAACCGTCCCCACCTAACGCACAGCGCTCACTGAGGCACCTTTGAGCGCGTCAAGTTTACCGACAACAGATGGCTCGGGGCCGAGCCGTGCTCGGTAGGATACTTAGTATATTAATTGAGATCAAAGAATTAAATGTTGTCAACGCCATCTAGCGGTCGACAGGGAAACTACCAAGTGAGCCGAGGCTCGTCGTTCGATGAAAGCGGGCGCCACCTTGCGGGAGGACACAGTTAACCCCCACCCCTCGATACGCGCACCGGATATCGCCACGGCTGGCTTCCCCACAACGTCAATGCTCGAATCAAAATCGTACAACAAACAAGTCCATTATATGTTTTTTTTCTGTTTCAATTATTATTTGTAAAAATCTCGAAATACAGTTTATTCTCCATGAAAATAAATTATTCATTGAAGATGTCATCTCCTTTACCTGCACTGTCATAAGAAAGATGAGCGACGACGAAAGCACGACTCGTTCTAATAAGCTGAGTTTCTCTGAGTTTAAAAAGAAGCGTGGAGTAGTTAAAGGTCGATTAACATTATTCGCAAACTACGTTAACAAATTACATAAATCGTGCCTAGATTCTATAACTATTTCTCAATTACAAATGCGCATCCTTAGCGCAGCCATTTTGTTTTCTGAATTTAACGACATTCAATCAAAAATCAAAAGAATTGTAGACGTAAAAGACTTGTTATTACACTTAGAATACCGGGAGTTGTTTGAATTCCAATATTATTCGATTACAGCTTCACAAAACAAGGCGACGGTGAGCAAAGCGTGTCAACTAATAATAATAATTCTCATTGTAGTAAATCTGTGTGCATTAAATTTAAATAACCTCAAATAAAGTGTATTGACGGTTCATTCGATAGGTGGTTGGAGTTTAGGAACTCTTACGTTTCTATGATACACGATCGTAGCGACTTAGATTCCATACAGAAATTTTAATACCTAAAATCGTCTCTCAGCTGTCAGCGGATCGGCGTTACATGTCAAACTTTTTTAGAGTTCATAACGGCTATCTAGTTCTTTGGTTGAAGGAAAATTTGTAAATGGATGCCGCAATATGCAATATTTTTGTTATCAAGCGCTAAAAATATTGATAAATAACACTTTTGTTACATTATCTGTTTTCCTATCACCTGTTTCTGACTGTATAAAAGAAAAGACTTCCTGAGTGGACGGTCACTCCGAGTTGTTATCGATGGATGCTCATCAGAGCCTATGTCGACTAATGCCGGTGTTCCTCAGGGGTCTGTTCTCTCTGCAACTCTATTCCTGCTCCACATTAATGATCTGCTAGTGCCTGGTATCCTTGGGTATGCAGATGATAGCACAGTTGTAGAGAGATACCTGCCCAGTGCTCGGGCTAGTAAGGAGCTAATCCAGTCTGAAAGGGAGGCTATGGTAGAGCGTACGAATGTCTCACTTCAGGTAGTTTCAAAGTGGGGCAAAACTAATCTGGTAACATTCAACGCCACCAAAACACAGGCGTGTCTATTCACCGCCAAAAGGAGCCCGTTCACCTTGGCTCCTGCTTTTCGGGATGTATCCCTGGAGTGCACCGACCGCCTTCAGCTCTTGGGAATGGACATTGCTTCAGACCTCAACTTTGGGCGGTTCATTGAGTCCAGAGCCAAGGTAGCTGCTAGAAAACTCGGCGTTCTTGCAAAAGTCCGACGGTACTTCACACCGAGTCAGCTTCTAATGTTGTATAAAGCTCAGGTCCGATCGTGTGTGGAGTACTGCAGCCACATATGGGCTGGTGCTGCGAAATGCCACCTAGCGGCTTTGGATTCGGTGGAAAGGCGTGCAAAGAGGCTGATTGGAGATCCAGATTTGGTTGGGTCCAATATTCAAAGTCTCGAGCACAGGCGCAGAGTAGCCAGCCTTGCGGTTTTCTACAGGATACATTTTGGAGAGTGTGCCCAGGAATTGCACGATTTGATTCCGCCATCCCAATTTCACCTTCGGACATCCCGGCGTACGGCGAATATCCACCCCTACGTTGTTGAGACACCTGCGGCCCGGACTAAGCGTTTTGCCTCGTCATTTATACCGCGTACATCGAGGGATTGGAACAGTTTGCCGGCTGCAGTCTTTCCGTCCGAATACAACTTAGGTGTCTTCAAGGCTAGAGTGAATAGGCTCTTAATAAACTAGTGCGCCTTACCATCAACGATTGCATCACTGCTTAACATCAGGTGGGATCGCAGTCAAGCACTGGTTTATTGCAAGTAAAAAAAAAAAAAAAGTATTTTAGTTCTTTTGTGGATGGATTGTTGGTCTTTTTTCCCGAACATTTCTTGTTTGGTTTTCAGCTTCAGTGTCAAAGTTATAACATGTAAGATTACTTTTTTCCTTTTGGGTCCTGCATGCCTTTTGTGTAATTTTATTTTGCTTCTTCGTAAACTTATTATTACCTTTTTTGCCTTTGCTAGGACCAGGTTCTTCCAGCACGTTTAAATTAAATGTTTAAACGTGCTGGATATTAAATTATTACCTTGAATATCTTCTGTATTATCATCACTTGATTCTATTATCCTTTAGAGGTCTTCTGTTTCTGCTGGCGAAATTACATTTTCTACGCTTCTTCCTGGAATAACATCTGGATTTTTTGACGCTACTTGTGCCTTACCTCATTTCTTTGATCATGGATAGAACAGTTGGATCAATTACTTCTTTATAATTTTCATTTCTAGCTTCCAAATTTGCAGTTGGTAGTCAATCTAAAACTTTATTTCTATTTATTGGACTTATAAAGCACTTTTTGAACCTTCTATTATATTCTTATGTAAATTGCTTTCTATTTCTTTCATAAGCTTTTGAAGAAGCGACGGAAATATATTTTTGGGTATAGGGACTATAGGGTATAGTAGCCTGCACTCTACCGTCTGTTTTTTTCCAATTATAAAGTATCTGCCGCCAAGCAAAATTTTTTAAAGGTCTGAAAAAGGCCCCGTCTGCCGGTAAAAAAATGAACCAAATATTACGTTTTTTACACTCGCTTATTATTTCGATTGAAAGATGAGAAGCGAGATTATCACTTATAAGATTTTTTGTATCAGACTTTATCTGTTGTATTATCTGTAATTAGTAATACTAATCATTGATCATCACTAGAACTGTCAATGTCATTGTCATCATATTACTATAAATAAGGTGGCAGAGAGAGTGTCGGCCATTCACAATGTAAGTCTGGTGCAGTGAGCGGCCCGACTGTGTACTGTGCTATAAAAGTATCTAAGATCCAAGTCTTTTCATCATATTACATGGTGTCAGAAGTAAAAGAACACTGAAGAGAAAAAATTTAAGCCGTCACGTAAGTCGATCACAGAAATGGACCAGTCGACTTCCAAGCCATGCGGCGTGGGCGACCAAGATGGCGTCCAAGGTCTCAAAAGCAGGATGAAATCCTTGATTATTTCGTCGGATTCCACTAACAATAATGCGGAAGCGTGGAAACGGTCGTCGCAGCAACTGGACCTATATTTACTCACCACGGGTTTAGGTAAGGCACCCGATAAGCGCAAAATAGCAATACTGCTGCATCTGATAGGTAAGAAAGGTCTAAACATTTTCAACACATTTAACCTCACTATCGACAAAACCACGCTTGCCGAAGTGAAGCAAAACTTTAACAATTTCTTTGAGCCCCGGAGGAACATAACCATGTGTCGTCACATGTTCTTCACGAGGAGGCAGAAGCAATCCGAGTCCATCGAAGAATTCCTGGCAGATCTTGAAAATAAGAGCAAGAATTGTGAGTTTATACACGAAAAAAGTCTGGGTTTTCTTTCAGGCTTTAATTCAGTTGGTCATCAATAGGAGTCGTTACGTTTTTGTCACATTCTTGCCTGCTGTTGTTATTCGTCAGTCCATTTGTCATACAAAATATGTCTAAATCAATCCGGATGTTACTCATAATATTGTCATATATATTTTTCATTCCGTACTTATTGATTCGACCAGTAGTGTACGAGAACATGTCGAATGTTAGATCACGATTGCTGTCGAAGATATAATAATATTTGAATTTGTAGCTTTGGTTGTCTAGGTGGAGGAGGTTGTTAAACATGTCAACTTTGAAGTTATGAATAAGTGATCCTGTCCTATACGTAGGAAGACAAATTACATTTGTGTGCGTAATTCTACTAAGGGACTAATTTAGTAACTTTGTTATGTCAATGTAGTTGTTTTCATTTGAAATTATATGATTTTCTCGATGATGAAAATAAGGCAGTAGTCGCTTAACGTGAAACTTTTTAATCTTTCTTCAATACCGCTCAATAATTGTTTTATGGTACCATTACGCATGATGTAGTGATAGCATCAACATCACAACACAATACACTAATTACATCACTCGATACAATTTCCGGCATCATAATTGCATAACAATATATCTCTCGTGCAATTGGCCGGTTAAACTACATCTTTGACAAATTACACTTGCCGCGCTCTCTATGGTTCGAGACTTAACTTTTTATTTTACATTAATTTTTGTCTATGTTTTGTTTCTTGATATTCTCGTATTGTGATTTGTTTTGTCTGTTTTAATATTCATGGTTTTTTTGTTTAGTTTACTTTTTGTTTTTTAACATTTTTGAATTCTGTATGTAACTGATTATATATGTATACTTATTTTATTTAGTGATGCCGAAACGGCGTCAGGATTTTATAGTCCCGAGGCAAGGCCACGTGGTGGGTCAGCGCTGAAAACCAGCGCTGTTGTTTCGTGCCTGCGTGCGCGAGACACAGCATTTATGCTGAGCGCTGCCCCTTTTCACGCATGATCGACGCAATTGCAGCGCTTTTCTTTTTTTTAAGTTGATTATTTGTTTTGTCCCTATATTATTTTATTCGTGTGTGTTTGTTTCTTGCGTCATTTGTGTGTAAAATAAATGGTTTTTCTTTCTTTCCTTCAAATATTTTGAGAAAACCTTTTCTATGGAGGACAAAGAATTGTTATGTTTGTTACTACTTAAGATACATCGTTTATTCTTTGTGTTAGGGTTCGACATTACAGTTTTCGTTATTACAAGACTATTCGGTGGTACAGAAGCTGATGACACTCTGCTCTTGTGTACTGTCTGATTAGTACTAATCTCAGTCTGTGTTCCTTTATTTAATTTAATTTGAAATGTGTAGGTGTCTTAATTATTTTTACGGTGGGCCTTTCGGTATAGCTATGTCCTAATAGAATATCATAATTAATCAAATGGTCATCCACGATAAAAATCTCTACATTTGGTTCAGAAATTCCCTGGACATCAATATTGGATACGGATACGGAACATTCCCTAATCCTCTAAGAAATGGTCCATTGACAGTGTCCCAACTCAACCCTAACCTCTTAGCCTCACTTTCGCGAACGAGTGTAGCTTCACTACCTAGATCTAGTTGGCAAATAGGCAATCCATTAATATTAATAGCAAGTCTGTACTTATCATTATTACTATCGGCTGGGAAGACCTCAAGTACATTTTTGTCTTTAGGTGGATCTTTATGTCCCTTGGACCTTGGACAATGGGCAGACAAATGCCAGGCATTGGCAATTATCACACTTCACTGAGGGTTTGGGACATTTAAAACTGGGGTGTCCGACACCATTACAATTAAAACATGTGATAGGTCCCTTGGTGTAAGTTTTAAGCGAATTTGTGTCAGAACTCCTTGCAGAGTTACTGTTCCCCAAAGCATTAGCATTTGAACGTTTATCTCGGTTAACAAATGTAGTAATATTTACCGACAGCAAAAGTTCCCTTCAGCATCTGGTACGATGCGCCTATGGACACAGAGGTGTATCGATTGCCTATGATGTGATGAGGAAAATACACTCACTTCTTTTAAGTAACATCAACATTGTTTTACAGTGGATCCCGTCACATATTGGCCTGAAGGGAAATGAGGAGGCCGATAGATTAGCGAAAATCGCGTCAGTTTCAGGTTTTGAAATTTACATTTTTCCAGTTAGTTCGGAAATACTATCAAAATTTAAGACTTATTGTTTCGAAAAATGGAAAGATTACTTTAATGAGCAATCTAAATTAAAAGGAATTTGGTACAAAATTATCCAAAACGAGCCTCCTCCTATCCCATGGTTTGATGATGATGACATTGGTCGTGGTACTGTTGTAACTGCTCATCGGGTTCGTTCCGGACACATGCCACTGAGAGCTTTTGCGTATCTTATGCAAAAAGTTAGTTCTCCCAACTGTGAGGTCTGCGACAAAAGAGCGAGTGGAGAGAGAGAGAGTGGAGTGCATCAGAAACGAATCTGAGAGAAACAGAATTATTAGAGAACTAAATATAAATAGGTTAGACGTAGGCGTATTTTATTATTTTTTGGCTCGCCCACTATCCCGTGAGGCAAAAATGATATAGTCATTAGTTAATATTTAAAGCACTGTTTTTGTTTAGTTTGTTTATTTTGTTAGTTAACTTAAGATTAGTTTATGATGGGACTGACGTGAACTGTGTTCAAAAGTCCCATAAAATAAAGAATAAAAAAAAAAAAACTCGGTTAAAATCTTTATTGGTATCATTCTGAATTCGATGGTGTTAAATAGTTTTAAAGAACTCTAGCACATCCTCGGGTCTATCAAACTTGGCTCCCTGAGCCCCTACACGGACTCCCCTATCATCAATTCCATGAAGTAGGCAGTCCACTGCTTGTTTTCTAAAGATTTTACATCTATTCATCAAGTTAATTTTCGAAAAGTAATATAACTCAAGTGACTCACCTAGACGTACACGTCTACCAAGCATTTCTGTCAACAGTTCTGCATAGTTTTCAGTTGCAGGTAATGATTCTCTCAGTATTATTTTCCATTCTGACCAGCAGGCTTACTCTGCAAATTAATATCAATTCGAATCTAAAACCAATCCGATTCCAATGTTTATTTCGTGGTCACGTGATTCCGTACTCTTGAAAGCAATGTTGTCAACATTGGATTGAAATCGGGATTGCCCCAAGATTACATTCTAACGCATGAAGTGAGCTACTTAAGGCGCCGCAATAGTGTTGTTCAACACATTACGATGAATCGATAATACTGCTTTAAAATGCTGTATCTATTAAATAACAACGCTAATAAATAAATATGATATAAATAATTATTTTATTAATTATTTTTAGCATTCCTAATGCAATTCTGTATAAGAAAATTATTAAAGTCATAAATTTAACCATGACTTTGGCTGTATTTCGTTGCCTACACTACTCGTATTTAAAAAAAAGTCGTACTAGAGCGTCAATTTTAAAATTGAAATCAAGTAGGTGAATAAACTTGTATAGTTGTGCCCACAGGAATACAAGTGTATTTTATATTTTGATATATTTATTTTAATAACTCTACATATTTAAATATTACTAATAAAACTAATAAAATAATATTAAAATAGGAGCCAGCCGGTAGCGGGAGCAAGGTCCAAGCCACCGGTGGTAAGGGCTCCAGAGACAGAAATCCCCTCATAATACGTGCCGTTTCAAGGAGGACTGCCTTCTGTATGAGGTTCTCGTCATGAGGAATGGCAACATCGACTATCATCGTACGACAAAATGTTCAAGTGTATTTATTATTATTGTTCAAGTGATAATACAGTTGGTAAGTAAATAAACAATCATATTACTTATACAAAAATAATATATTACTACAATGGATTACTTATTCAAAAGATTTTTTTATAGTTATACTATGTGTATTCTTGTTTTTTTAACCGACTTCTTTAGTTAAAATGACAAATCGCCCCAGTTACGCTCAACTAGAAGGTCTAGTTGAGTTTCTAGAGCAAAACCCAGGCATCGCTAAAGGTTTACTCCGGACTACTCAGGCGAAACTGGAGACCAAAAGAAAATGGGCAACTTTGGCGACCTCTTTGAATTCTCTTGGAGGCGCTAATAAAGATGGTCAAGGCTGGGCTAAGGTATTTTCGTTTTATGTAGAAATAATAAATATATAAATAATTCACCAATTTCAATAACAAATTTATATTTTCAGTATTGGGCTGAGAAAAAATGTAGATTAAAGAAACAGTGTGCACAAATGTCATCTTCAATGAGGCTCACTGGTGGTGAAACAGCATCCAATTTGCCCACATTGTCTGCCTTGGACCAAAGATTGGTGGCGGTGATGGGTGGGCATGAATTTGGAAACCGTGATTCACGATTAGCAGTTGATCCATTCCCTGAATTGGTAATGTAATATTGTACAATTTAATTATACGTATATTTTATGAATTATACAATATCTATCTAACAAATAATAACTTTGTTTTAGACAATACCCACATCCCCAATCATTGAAATACCAGTGATTGAAACGCCAGTGATAGAAGATACATCTCCTGTTCCTGGCACCTCACATGATGACACATCACAACCGATATGCTTAAGTAAGTCTTTATTATTATTTGTTTAGCAATGCTTAGCATAAATTTAAAAAACCCATCATTCACCTCACAATCCAACATAAGTGTGTAACACTTGTGTGTTGTGGGACTAGTGCTATGGCAAAAAAAGGAGCTACTTCAGTTTTTTTTACTGAACTTTACCAAGTTCTGTTACAAAATAGCTTTTGCAATAACCAATCTCTGTATTATTAGTCCTGTAGTATGAAAACAAGAATATTGCTACATTATTGTATTTATTAAATTTCAGTTCCACCAGCAACACCGACACCCACTCCAGTTCACAGCCACCATACCATCACAGTTACCATACCACAAACCCGCCGGCGTCGTTCTTTAATTCCAAGGCCTCAAAATGCAGACATGGAGCAGTTTGCAAGAATTGAAGAGCGAAGAGTTGAAGCTGAAATTAAAACAGCAGAAGCACTGGCTAAAATAGCCGAACATATGGGCACTATAGGTTGTGCATTATTAGAAATTAGTAGAAAGATGCCAGAGCCATAGTAATAAGTGTAATCTTAAGGTGTTTTGTTGTTTTTACTTGATTGATGATTTTTGTGTTAATAAAAGTATTTTTAAGCTACAAAAAACTTTTATTCAAATCAAAGAAAACAAAATGAAACTGAAAATTATAAAATAAGTAAAGACAATTTGCTTTCAATTATAAAAGAGAAAAATTAAACTAAAATGTTTTAATTAATCATAAAACTATGTAATTATATGATCTTAAAAAGTAAAAATACAGCAAAAATTTAAAGTACAATTTATAATAAAATTTAAACTTTATGTTTCAATTCAACTCTTCTGTCCTACCTTCTACTAGCCCATAACTGCTGAACTAAAACAGCTCTCTTTGCTATGCCTTGTCTTAGCTCAGCAGCTGATGTGCTATTAACTTCTTGAGAATTTGCATCAGGGTTTTCATACCCATCATTTGCTATATTCTCATCAAAACCTATCCTATTTATACACATGTTGTGTAAGACACAACATGCATTGATAATTTTAGCTGATACATCAGGATGGTAATGTAGCACCCTATGCCCCAGTAAGCACCGCCATCTGTTCTTAAGTACACCAATAGTACGCTCCACCGTATTTCGTGCAGAGCAATGCAGCTTGGTGTAATACTCTTCTGGGGAGCCCACAGGAGCATCTACTATAGGTGTCATCATATACCCTCTCTGAGCATATCCGAAGTCACCTAAAATGAATATTTCATGTAAATATATATTTACAATCAGCAAAATAAAGATTTTCTTTATGACAATTTTCATAGTAATACTTGCCTAATAAATATACATTTTCTCCATTATTGTTTAGATTAATTAAATGTTGTTTAATAGGATGTTGATTCCAAACAAAACTGTCATGAGATGCTCTTCCGAATGATGCATCTACTGACAGAATTTTTAAATCTGCATCACAAATCTGAAAATAAATAAAACAGAGATAAAACTAATTTGTAAGAGAGTAAACCACAATTCAATATAAATTATGAAAACTGTCTTACAATCATAACATTTCTAGAGTGGAAATGTTTGCGATTAAAATATCTCTCCTCATTTTCTGTTGGCCTAATTATAGCCACATGGGTGCCATCTATACACCCTAATACAGATGGAATGTGATATATTTCATAAAACCTGAAACCAAGCATATTATATCATGTAGACTAGGCATATTAATATTAATGTAGACCGGCTGAATTAATTGTTATTTGCATTACCTTCTTTTAATAGAATCTCTTTCTTGGCGCGTTTGAGGAAACTTTATCCATTTACTTAATACCACTTGATGGTTAAGAGCTGCCGTAACATCTCTAATTGCTCTCGAAACAGATTGCTACGACATCAGGGTCCCATATGTGCCTCCAACTATTCTCTGGTAACTACCAGTCGCATAAAAAGACAATGCCACTAAAATCTGTAAGTCAAATAACATAAATATTAAGTCGATTTGCCTAACAAAGGAGTAATTTTTATAAGTCAGGTATATAAAGACAACATACCTTGTACTTGGGCTGTATATCACTTCTCCTCTTTGGAGTTGGTATAAAGGCCTTTATATTTTGGTAAATTTCCTCATACAAATCCTTGCTCACTCGGTAATTTGCTTTAAATTCGTTTTCAGGCATAGAAAACGCTTTGTCGGTATATCGCATCATTCGACGTTCATCGCGTCTTTGTTTTAATTCTCTTTTACGCGATTTGAGTAAAATATTGTTCATTAATACTGTGACGGAAAAGTGGTTCAAGCTCTTTGACATCATGACGTCAATGGATGGTTGTCAAACGTTGCCTAGAGATTGTAAATTTCGTCGTGAATTGTCAACACGAGTTGGTGTAATCGGTAAGGCGTGTGGATTACACCACAGAGACCCCGAGTTAGAGTCCCGCCGTAAACATGAAGTTTTTTAGTTGATAGAAGTTTTGTGGAACTTTCTGGAATTATTTGAAAAATTTGTGAAAGAAATGAAAAATTAAAGAGCGAGAAGGAGAATAAATAAAAATGAGTAACGAAATTATTGGAAGGTTCTGGAGTCATGACGATCAAAAAGAATAACGAAATTGAATGTTCCAGAACCTGAACCAGGGGTATATAAGCGGAACTGCGGCTCACCGCTGGCAGTTGAGTTCTAAGTCTAAAGCGATTCGGAAGAAAAGGAAGAAGTGAAAAAGAAGAAAAGTGAGTGAAATAGTGAAGTGCAGTGAAATAGTGAAGTGCAGTCACTTAAGTGAGTTAAGTCAGCGTGAACGGCAAAGTTGTGTCAGTCGGCCGGACTCTGCTGGAGAGGAACGCCGATAACTCCGTGGACGCTGTAACTTAAGTGCAATAGAAAGTCTGAAAACCGGCATTAGTGTTTCATTTCATCCAATTCCGTAACTCAAGCCCGCATAGTCAGGAACGTGACGTCAGGCACGTAACAATACTAATCTAGCCATGTTATAAGCTTATTATTTAATTAAAAATACTTTTAACACAAAACAATTCCTAAAAAGTTACACTTTCGTTATGGAAAAATTCACAATCGACAAACAATACTAACACAATAATGCCGCAATACTCAACTGTCAAAACAAATTCAAGAGTAGAGTTAAGTGCTCAGCCAAAACCGATCCCAATCCCATTTTCGTTCCCCAAAATGGCCACACAATATTAAAACAATTTGGCGCTAGTGTTGAATTTAAGATTACGAAACGTCAAAATTCCAATGTCGATCGATCGGAATTGTAATGAAGAGTAAGCCTGCAGTTGTGCTTGATAAAAGATATAGAGAGATAAAGGGTAGGCCCTGGTACCACGTTTTAGCTATTCCGGAAAGTTTAGGCAGGGCATAGTGCACCGTTAGACAAACGGTGCACTATGCCCTGCCTAAACTTTCCGTCCGTCCAATTATAATTTTCTGTACATTTATCTACTTTATCAAGCCAAACATTTATGGTCTGCTCTTTAGACAACGGATCGAATTCTGGAATTACGTTGTTTATAGCTGTGAACGATTCACGATTCCCTGCCTTGGATTTAAGCACACTCAGAAAATCTTCAAAAAATTCTAATGTAGATTTATGTTCTTTGGGTTTTCTTACAATCATCAGTAACACTGGGGTTGCGACGTTTAGTCGGCGTTGATAAAGAATGATTATGCTGACTATTATAACTACGGTATTCTCTACGATGAGACGGACCGGCCTCAGGAGTATGGTCGCGTTCGCGCTCAAGCGCTTTATCAAGTTTTTCACGTACCTCCCCTTTCAAGAGCACGTAGCCGCTCTCTCTCTCGTGACAGCATGTCCTCCCGCTCGCGTAATCTGCGTAGACTGCTGTTGCTCCGACTTCGGTGGCGACTTATCGAAGGTTCCGTGGCGCAGTGCGAATCCGTGATCTCCGAAGACGTCTTTGGTCTTAAAAATAAATGGAAATATGAAATGGAAATATGACACTTGCCTGGCTCGGATAAAACAAAAATCCAATTATTATTATTTATCTTATGAAATACTTGTACTGAGCTTTAGTAGCTTAATTTCACAAGAACTAGGTAACTTACTTACTACTTCCACAATTAAGATAGTCTCACAAATTGGGTTAACGACACTTGAAAAACACTTTCCAACTCACACACGTGGAATTTATCCGGAATCACTTTGCACTGATTTACACTACACAACAATGAATAGAACATATGATCGACTCGACTGTTATTGCTATGTAAGGATGAGCGGGAGCGATAAGTACAAATATATCAGGTTGCGATACGTCATATGGGACAGGCATTGGAATCACGCGGTACAAATATATGTTTGCGGAAGTACGAGCGGGGTTTTAATGACGATGATTATTTTGTTATAATGAAAATAAGAAATGATTCTAGAAGTATCGATTAGTTCATGAACGTTTTGTAAAGACAGGGATACCGGGAGTTCGTAAACCTTGGCATATTATTCCTATTTTGTTCAAGTTCGTTATATAATTGATGTAGACAAATTATAGTTGGATGCAGTACATTCATTTTGCTGAATAAAATAGCATTATTGATATCTTCTATATCAAATGATAGTGAAATATCAAATAATAATGATACTTTCAAGAGCACTTAATAGTGAATTAATGTAAGACTTAATTTCTAACTTATCATTAGAGTTGGAAATAAGTTGAAGTCCTTTATCAATGACCTCGAGATTTTTATTTAAACGTTGCTCATTTTCACTTAATTTAGAGATAAAATTATTGAATGTAGTAATAGTTGACATAATTACGTGAATATTATCTCTCATTAAATGCGCTAGTTGTTTTTCATCTGTTTCTACTTGATGAATTGCGTTAGAGAACTTGAGAGCTTCCTCTGCATCCAGAGTGCCGAAAAAAGATTTTAGTAGCGATTCGCCAGCATCTATGAGGCCGCGTTTGTATCTTTTATTACTATTAACTAAATATGAGACGGAGGAATACTTTTTAACATTGTTATCGTGTTGATTTTGCAAAGCTGACAACGCATTTAAACAATCCTGTTGGATTTTTGAAGAACTAAAATCTTTGCAATAAGTGTTTACTCTACAAAATAATGATTCTACAATAGTAAAGTGAGAATGTATTCTACTAATGTCTAGATAGGTTATGACATTCCAGTTATCATTAGTGAATTTTAGATTATTAATTTTGTCGAAGTATAGACCTGGACTCGTAGTTATTGGCGTAACAATTTGATGACACGAAGTTGATGGACCAAAGTGCCTGTAATGATAAATTCAGGTTACACCTTCGTCTGTCGCCAGCTTTTTTTCGTCATAATGATGACGCACGTGTCTTCGATTTATCAATAAAGTGACGGTGTGGTTACCGTTTAATTTAACAATTTCAAAAGGGCCTTTCCACACAGGGGATAAGGCTTTGTGTTGCTTGTGGTGACACTTAAGATAGACTGAGTCACCAACGTTATACATTCAGTCAACAAAGTATCGGGAATGAATGTTTTTTTATGGTTCCAAATTCGAATTTTAATTTTTTTTGTTTTTGTTAGATTGGCATAACTGTTTTCCATTTTGGCGCGGAATTTGAGTTGCATCTGTTATTTATATTAAAAACAGTGCTGTTTTTAGTTTTATAATATCTAGTGTGTATTGCGAATTTCATAATGGACAAAAACATCGAACAAAGAGTTTGTCTTAAATTTTGCATCGCCAATAAAATTTCGTGTTCGGAGGCACTCAAAATGTTACAGAAGGCTTACGGTGAATGGACTTTATCAAAAACACGTGCTTATGAGTGGTACAAAGCGTTCAAAAGCGGTCGAGATGTGATGGAAGATTTGCCTCGTTCTGGTAGGCCATCAACGTCTGCAACTGAAGTTAACATCGCAAAAGTGAAGGAAATAGTGACTGAAAATCCTCATTCGAGTTTGAGAGAGATGGCCGCCGAACTTTCGGTATCTCACGAGTCGATCCGTACCATTTTAACAAATAATTTGGGTATGAAACGTGTTGCCGCTCGGCTAGTCCCAAAAGACCTGAATTTTCTTCAAAAACTAAATCACATGAAAGTCGCTGAGGACATGCTAGAACGAGTCAATACCGACCCAACATTCATGAAACGCATTGTTACTGGTGACGAGGCGTGGGTTTACGAGTTTGACATGCAAACTAGTCAACAAGCTTCGGAATGGCGCCTTCCGACTGAACCAAAACCGAAAAAACCACGTCAAAGTCGATCAAAAGTCAAAGTCATGTTGACTGTTTTCTTTGACTATCGCGGTGTTGTGCACTCAGAATTCTTGCCCGAAGGTCAAACGGTAAATAAAGAATATCATTTGAGCGTTATGCGGCGTTTAAGAGAACAAATTCGACGAAAAAGGCCAGAAATGTGGAAAAAAAATTCTTGGATTTTGCATCACGATAATGCGCCTTCGCACAAGGCCATCATTGTAAACGAATTTTTGTCCAAACACTCAACAAACACCATCGAGCAGCCACCATATTCACCAGATATGGCTCCAGCCGACTTCTTTCTTTTTCCCACACTCAAATTACCCCTTCGTGGCACCCGTTTTCAATCGTTAGAAGACATAAAGGAGAATTCGCGGCGAGCACTGAACTCAATTCCGGAAACAGCGTTTAAAAAAAGTTTCGATGATTGGATTATTCGTTGGCGTAAGTGTATCGTTTCTGAAGGAGCATACTTTGAAGGTGATTAAATAAATTTAGATGAATAACAAACATTTTGTGTATTATTGACTTTTTCCCGGTACTTTCTTGACAGACTAGTACGTAACAGGCTTAGCATGAGAATCGTAAAGGAGTTTAGATCTTTCTTTAGACAACTGAATATTTTGTAGTGCTTTTTGCCTACTGTAGTATAATCTATGATTTAGTGATCTGACGTAATCCGTGTAAGTGTTATTCTCTAGAGTATCAACAGGCTAAAGTGGCAATGGGCAGGCCTCGTCGCTCGAAAGACGGACGATCGATGGGCCCGAAAAGTCCTAGAGTGGCGACCAAGGACCGGAAAACGTAGTGTGGGCAGGCCTCCCGCTAGGTGGACCGACGACATCGTCAGAGTCGCAGAGAGCTAATGGATGCAGGTGGCAACTTGTCGTTCGACGTGGAGAGCTAAGGGGGAGGCCTTTGTCCAGCAGTGGACGTCTTCCGGCTGATGATGATGATGATGATGATGATGATGATGAAACTATTATTGACATTGTAATGGAATTTAAAATTTATCACAATTGATATGTGTTATTTATCTCACAGTTAAACATAACTGTTTTTGTAACTGAACTTATGTATATTAAAAAAATAAATGTATTTTTCAATCAATTCCCAAGAATTTGGAATAATGAATCGATACGAAAAATATTTCGTTCGTTCAATATTATTTTAAAATGTAACGATCACATCCCTAGTCAAAGACACCGCACGCCGCCCGGTAGGCACCTATTCATAAAAATGACTTTTACTTTAAGGCTGGGTTGCACCACAGAAGAAGTTATAGTAAAGGTTTGTTTCAAATTTAACACTAACAGTAATGCTGCCTTTAACAGTTACAGCAAAATGAGTTGCACCAGCGAATTCATTAGCTTTGTTAAAGTTAAAATAGTTGCAAGACAAATGAGGCGTGATTTACCCCAAGTTCGATGCGGGTAACATTTTTAAATACATAGGCAATACTAAACATAAATGTTAAAACTAGTTTCTGCGCTGTCATCAGTGTCACTTCATTTCATTGATGTGAGCTCGATGTCTGTTATTTATAAATATTTTTCTTAACACATTCAGTGCCCCCGACGCGTATGTGCGTTTCCTCGCACGCACATACGCGTCGGGGGCACTGAATGTGTTAAAGAAGCTTGGAATTATTTTTATTTACTAATGATCTTTCGGGTTCTGGTGCGCTGTGGAAGAAAATAAAAACATGGACGACAATTTGCTTGCAAACATTCAAACAAAGTAAGTACGTACCTTTTTATTGCTTTTCTATAAAACGCGTGTTATTTTTTGGTTGAACAATTTTACGTACGATGAATATCCTTGTTACGCCTTTGCCTTAAATAATATTTTTTGTTTCAGGGAAAGAAGTGAGAACTTTACCAAAATAGAATTGGACAGATTGCAAACACTTTTAATAAAATATAAAAGTATTTTATTTTGCAAAAAGACAGACGGCGTTAGTTTGAAACAAAAGGAAAGTGCATGGAGTAAAATCTAATACGAGCAGACACTCCACGCACAGTAAAACAATTAAAATATAAATTTAAAAATTTAAAGAGAACAGCAAAGAAGGTAAATAATATTTTATCTAAAGCTTTATGTATTTCCTATAGGTAAATACACAAACCATTTTTTTTTATGTTTACAGGGAGCTAGCAAAGAGCGCCAAGAAATGCGTCGCACTGGAGGAGGGCCACCACCTGCACAGCCATCTGGTTTCTGTAGTGATGCTACAGACTGGCTGAGGGAAATTATACCATCATCAATTGATGGAAATATGGCAATTTTTGATGATGATGTCATATATCAAAAGCCTACTGTCTTTGTAAGTGCTAGTATATTAAAGATTTACCTATTTACTTTTGTGTCATGCTAAAATAAATTGTATGTTAAATTCCATTAACAGCCTGCAAAAAAGATGGAAAACATCTTAGATGAAGTGGTTGAGGACAACACGACTGAAGAGTCTCACCTACCAAAGAAGGTATTTCACTATTATTTTGTTATGCATTGTTAATCCTCCGTTAACGCTCTGCCTACCCTACCAGGGAATACAGGCGCGACTTTATGTATTGTAGTTCTGGCAAAAATAATAAGAACCTATTCAATATTCTATTTACAGCCTCGTTCGGAGAATATTATTATTGAAGTAGTCGAGGACATGACCGAGGAGGCTCATCTTCAAAACAAGGTATTATTTACATTTTAAAATAATAAAAACATCTAACATATCAAACAACCTACCTGTCACCATAATAGGGCAGGTATGTTGACATATTGTTGTGAAGCCAGTAATCAATATTGTTACTTTTTATCTACATGAATCAATGTAAATTATACCAAATACTTATTTTTACAGATTCCTGATAATGGAAAAACAAACGAGGCTACAAATAATGAGAAGTGGGACTTTGATCCGAGTACACCCCCTACAGCTCTCTCAAGAGACCAATGTCATCACCACTGAAAAGTAATGTAAACGATAATCACAAAAGCTAAAAAACGAAGAACTGCAGATCATCAAAACACAAACGTTGTCCGGCAATTGCTGCGGGAAAAAAAGTTATCAGTGATGGATAAGCTGCAGGAGCTGGAGCTCCAAAGAATTAGAGAATCCATCAGGCACGCCTAGGAGCTCCATGAGCAAACGCTGCGTCACATTGAGGAGCGGCACAAATTAGAAATAGAAAAATTACAACTAGATATAAGAATATTAAAAAAGTCTGATGAAAATTAAATAAAAATAATTACTTTATATTCAATTTTTTTATTGTTTACTTATTGACTAAGCCTATTAAAATAAGTGTTGATTAATTGTGACCTGTTACGATCGTCATTCCTTGCCACTGTATAAACTATATTATATTCCTCATTAGTTGGTTCATTGTCCTGGTCCATATTTGGTACCAATAATGGTGGCATAGGATCCCAATATTTTTTGCAAATATTGTGCAGTACAGCAGTAGCTACTATGATGGGCTGGACTCTTTCTAAATGTGTTCTTATTTTCATAGACAGGGCAGGAAATCTTCTTTTCCAACACCCAAACACCCTTTCTACTACATTTCTCGTTCGGATTTGGCTCTCGTTGTAAAGCTTCTCTCCGTCAGTAACTGGATCACGCAAAGGTGTTAGCAAATATGGCTTAACTGCATAGCCTTTGTCACCAACCAACCTTCCAAAATTACTGGTTGTTATTATAAAACATGAATCGGCAATCACTGGTTGGTTTTCCAATTTATTTATGCAATATTGCTTTCCTCAGCTTCAAACTCTACCTCAAAATCAGGTTCGACACCAAGTCCATCAATGTCGTCTTCTACATTATTGTCGCCCGTTAGATTTTTGTAGAAGGTGTGAGCATCTCGTGGCATTAAATGCATAAGGCTTCTGATATCGCTCAATTTCGCAGCTGCTATGGGTTTACCATTTGGCCAAAGCATATTCATCATATCTCTGGAAATTAAGCGTTGTCTTCCACGTTGACGTTTTTTCAGATCCACCTCTTCATAATCATCCTCTAAACTTTGTCGCATAAACAAGGAAAACATTGCTTCCTTTTTCAATAAAATTTCTTTCGTTTTAAGCCAGGATATTTTTTCACCAGTAATAGATTTTTTTCTATTTGTGATTGTATTTTCAAGATTTGCTGATCCAAGAAAATCTTTGGCTTCCATTCTGTGCACTTGAAGAGGTTTATTTTTTTTACAGGTTCTCATTGTGTATTTTTCAAGGAATCATATGCTGACGAATTATTCAAGAAAGCTGTAGTGGTCAGAAAAAAGAGAAATCATAATAGCCAAAGCATTAATTTAGATTTGCAAAAGGTCTATCTCCAGAAACCTGGACTAGCAGAGAGAAAAAAGGCTGATCTCATGGATTTAAAAATCTCAAACCTCATTCCTAGATACCACAAGCCATTTTACGAATCGTTTTAAATAAGACTGATTAAGTACAAAGATTTTTTAAGTTTTATTTTTTATAATATTGTTACGGGCCTGACGTCACGTTCCTGACTATGCGGGCTTGGGTTACGGGATTGGATAAAATTAAACACTAATACCGGTTTTCAGACTTTCTATTGCACTTAAATGACAGTGTCCACCGAGTTAAGTTTTCGGCGTTCCTCTCCAGCAGAGTCCGGGCGACTGACACAAACTTCCGTTTGCCGCTCACAGTTCACGCTGACTTTCACTTAACTCACTGCACTTCACTATTTCACTGCACTTCACTATTTCACTCACTTTTCTTCTTTTTCACTTCTTCCTTTTCTTCCGAATCGCTTTGGACTTAGAACTCAACTGCCAGCGGTGAGCCGCAGTTCCGCTTATATACCCCCGGTCAGGTTCTGGAACATTCAATTTCGTTATTCTTTTTGATCGTCATGCCTCCAGAACCTTCCAATAATTTCGTTATTCATTTTTATTTATTCTCCTTCTCGCTCTTTAATTTTTCATTTCTTTCACACAAATAATTCCAGAAAGTTCGACAAAACTTCCATCAACTAAAAAACTTCATGTTTACGGCGGGACTCGAACTCGGGGTCTCTGTGGTGTAATCCACACGCCTTACTGATTACACCAACTCGTGTTGACAATTCACGACGAAATTTACAATCTCTAGGCAACGTTTGACAACCATCCATTGACGTCATGATGTCAAAGAGTTTGAACCACTTTTCCGTCACAATATATTTAATTTTTACATTTATAATGATAGCGTTTTTATTAGTATTAAGAGAATTTGTGATTATATGTTCATAAAGGGTGATAGCAATGTTCCTATTTTGAATTTCTTTATTCTATAAAACTTATACTATATACCTTATAATTTAATTAATACCAGTACTAAGTACTATGTGATTAATTGATCTCTTGTTGATTACTGTGCCTTAAACTAATTTCATGGTGTATATAAGGCATTGTTTTCGTAAATTTATATTTTTTTAATACAAGATCTTTATTTTGATAGTGAGATTTGTTTTTATTTTTATTTAACTTATCACACAGCCTCACACCTAAATTTAACATCTTCAACGTGATTTATCAATATGTTACAACCGTTTTGTGACATATTTTCATTAAAACATTTTTTTTTGGTTATTTTCAGATAGATCATTAATTACCGCAACAATTTAATAGTATTCTATAGTAAAATTGACAATATTTCAGAATTTATCAATGTTTTAAGGTTTAAAAAGGCTCTCCTGTAAAGTTGTGGTTTAAAAAATATCACGTTGTTCTTGTAAAGAAGCGCTATGTCTGCAGATCCTTCTGATCTGTCAGCACTTCCTTCACCCGTTATCCTAAAGACCAGCATCAATCGATACCAGCTGATTGAGCGCTTAAGACAACCCTTTTGGTCCCGCTGTACAAAGGACTACTTATGCACTCTACAACAACGCGTCACGTGCATAGGACCATATTCGTCTAGACGGCCTGGCTCTTGACGACCAGCTGCCACCCATGAAGTGGCTCATGGGCCGCATCATCAAGCTGTACCCGGGAGCTGACGGCGTATGCAGATTGGTTGATGTGAAGACTGAGAGCAGCGTCATTCATAGCCCCGTCTCAAAACACTTAATACTATAGGTATTCCTAAGAGCTATGAGCTCCTTGGGAGCAGGAAGAAAAAAAAGGGGGGAGGGGAAAGGATGTTCGCAACGGAACTGGAACGCACTAACATGCGCATTAACTCATCGACGATTAAATTTCACAGAAATACAGGCATTATTTTGTGTAGTGTACCAATACAACTGTCGTAACTTGGTGAGTCCATACTAACATTTTTAGGAGCCAAATGGTGGCATGAAGCGGGCGGAGGTTTAGGTTAGGGATCGAAACACAACAAAACACTTTAGCACCTCTGAATGTGAATACATATTGTTGTGGGATGAAATGTGCTTAAAATAATTTATGGTATAATTCTAAGGCGGATTTTATTGAAGGCTTTCAAGACCATTCTACCCAAGGTAGATCTCCAGAAGCAGCTTCATATGCCCTTGTATTTGTAGTAGTTGGATTAGAAAACATTTTAAGCAGCCAGTGGCTTTTTATTTATCAAGCGGTTTTGTCACAGCTGATAGACTATCTTCTTTGATTATGGAGGTATGCATTTCTTCTTCATTTTCAATGATGATCATGCTTATTTAACTTTTTACTGAACCATGATGTTTTTTGATAAAATTAATTTATCGCTAATGTACTTTATAATACTTCCAGGTTTTAAATTGTTGCTTTGATGCTGGCAACAATATATGTGCTTCAGTTTGTGACATGGATGGAGTCAACAAAAAAGCTCTATGTCTGTTAGGAGCTTTTGTAGAGAATCCCTATATAGAAGTGAGCAATCACAAAATTGTCACACTATTTGACACACCACACCTGCTGAAGTGCTTCAGAAACCTTTTCATGAAGTATGATGTAAGGTTTAGCACCAATATAACATCAGACAACAAACAAGGAATTGGTAAGTCATTAGTTATTTAATTTTACAAAAATATTTTTGTAAAATTAAATAACTAATTTGTTGAAAATTAATTTTAATTTAAAGCATAATACATAGTAATTATAATACTTTTAATAATTACTTTACAGGAATTGCTAAATGGAGTCATATCAGGCAATTTTATGAACTGGACAACAATAATCCCAATTTTGTGTTTGCGCCAGCCTTAAGTAATGAACACCTTGACCCCAATTCAAAACAAAAAATGAGGGTAAAACTTGCGGCACAAGTTTTAAGCCACTCAGTTGCAGCAGGAATATATACCAAAGTAGCTGGAGGTAAGAAATCTGATTTATTGCTCAGTTATGTATGAAACATATTTGTTACAACATTATGGTTATCTGGGGTTCTCTTTTTTATAAATTTAAATTAAAGATAAACCAACAAATAATTATGTTGTACTTTTAAAATTATATTAGTTAATCCAGTATTTAGCATTGTTAGTAATATTCATTTCATGTTGATTTAATTTGTTTATTGTGAATTTTCAGGAGACATGCCGACTGAAGCCTTGGCAACAGCTAATTTAATCACGAATATGGACGAATTTTTTTATGGTGTCAACGCGTCTACACCGGATTTAAGGAGAGGAAAAAAATTTTCATCAAATATAAAGCAATCTTCAGAACATCTCCAAATGTTTTATAAAATGAAGACTTTTTTCAAAAATTTTGAATTTTTGGGATGCAGGGGTAATTCCCCTATCAAAAGATGGGTGGATTTGGACCCTCAATGGGATAGAAATGTTATGGAAAATCCTAAGTGCCAAACATAAAGCAATAAAAAGTTTATCTACAAGAAGATTCCAGCAGGATCCTCTCGAAAATTTATTTGGGTGCATGCGATACAACTGTGGATCCAATAGCAATCCAACAGTTTCACAATTCATTGCTGGATTAAAAACTGCTGTGATAAGCAATATGGCACATACTGGCTCGTGCAATTGTGAGCTGGATAGCAACAGTGCCATAATTAACAATTTTAAAACTTTATTGACACCAGACACAGACATACAAACTGAAACAGTGCAATCTGAAATTAAACAAATAGAAAAAGATATTGAAGAAAGTGTTGTTTCCTCTCTGGAACAAAATTTGGATGTAGGAAAGAGCGAACTTCAAGCATGTGCTTATGTCTGTGGCTTCATTGTTAAAAAATATAAAAATAACTGTAAAAATTGTAAAAATATTTTAGTCTCCGAAACGCCAGAGGAAGTCCATAATTTTATAGAGTTTAAAAATTATGAGTCTGTAAAAAAGTCGCTTACATACGCCTCAAAGAATTTAATAAATTGTGTAGAAAAATGTGCAAGCATTATGAATATATTTTTGGAAAAAGAGGCGTATAAAGAAAATATCAAAATGAAAATAACACAATTATTAAAGGACTCTATAAATTATGACTTCCTCGAAAATTGCATGGAGCACAAAGAATGCAATATAAATTATATAATGAACTGTGTCTTTCACATTACAGTTAAGAGATATTGTATATTAAAAAACAATTTTTTTTCTGAAGAGGCATGTAAATCTGCTTTAAAAAGAAAAATGAACATAATTATGCATAAATAAATAATATTTATTATCCAGTCAATTATGTCCGTAAAGATTGATGTGCCATATTTCATAACATAATGAGATTAAGTATTTATTTAGTAGTAAGTTTAACATTTTTGTAGGATTAATTCCCGATTTTGTAGTATAATATTTTGAGAGGAAAGATGTTTATAGAAAAAAATCTATTTTATTTCATATAATCTTATTATTTGGAAATTGGAGACTGCAAAATTCTGTCTTAATACTTAATTTCCTTAAGATACGAGTTGTGGCACCTCAATTTTTACGCGCATGGTCAATTTGGACGTAAAAGGCAAATAACATTGATTCGTGTTCCGGGCTATTTGTATTAACCAACATTTTTTAAACTTTACACCACAACAGTTTTAAGTTTCGATTTTAAGAAAAAAAAAACTTTAGTAAACCGCATTATTTTCTTAAAAAGAAAAATACTATTGTTTTTACAACATTTCCCCCATAATCAGATTATATTTTTTTTCTAATATTCCTACTTTTAATGAAGATAAATGTCGCTTAATACAAAATGGTTTTTGTTCTAGGCTAAATGACTTAACGCCTGTGATTATTGTTTCTTATTTCAGGCTAAATGACTAAACCGCCTAGGTTGATTATTACTTAGTCCAAGCTAAATGACTACAAGTTCGCTGCCACCCCCGCACCGGTGCGGGGAGGGGTGTCCATGCGAGAGGCCGACCACGCACCGGTGCGGTCTCGCGCCTTAGTAGATTCATACACTCAGTTTGGCGCCGGCACTGGGCCAAGAACGTTGTGTTTGAAGCGGCACTGTGCTTGAAATTTCAAATTTTCGTAACGTGTTTTTGGTTTTTTCGTATGTTTGACGGTTGAGTGTTTATGCAGAAATAAATATTAAGTAAAATGGATTGCGAAGAAGACCCTTCTAGGCCTAAAAGGCAGCGAAAACAATTGTTTACTATTATGCACGACAGTGATATAGAAGAGGTATTGTTTTCTGATAATTCTGAAGACGATTATCAGCCTGGTGACGAGGAGTCAGCATCAGAGAGTGAAGGTGAGGAGCACCCCTTAGATATCGAATTACGCTCTCCAGCACGTCAAAGTGTCACCTACAGCTCAGGATCAAGACCTGCAGCCAAACTCACCATCTGTATCAGACACTCAAGGTCAAGCCCAGCTGAACCAACCATCTGCAGTAGGCTCAACCGCTGAATGGACTACAACTGGCGAGATGAGAGAAATTTATTTTACAAAATCAAACGAATTTTATGGTGAAATTGCAGGAGCAAATCCTATTGATTATTTTAATTTTTTTTTTTACTGAAGATTTTTTGACGATTATTTGTACTGAGAGAAATGCACAGGCACAGAGGTTGATAAGTAGACATAATCAGGAAGTTTCAAGCAGACGAAGTAGCGATTTTGCCAGGATTTCTGGATGGAAACAGGTCACTGTCTGCGAGCTGAAAATTTTCCTTGGTTTGCTGTTCCACATGGGAACTATCCCTCTCAGTCGTTTACAGGATTACTGGAAAAAAGATAGGCTGTTTTCAATTCCAATTTTTGGGAAACAAATGAGCAGAAACAGATTTCTCCTCATACTGAGATGTTTGCATTTTACCTCAGAGGAAGAAAGTGAGGATCCAATGTTCAAGGTTAGAAGTGTCATTGATTACTTCAACAACAAAATGATTGAATGTTATTATCCTGCAGCACAATTATCTCTGGATGAAAGTATGGTGCTATGGAGAGGGCGACTGAGTTTTCGGCAGTTCATCAAAAATAAACGCCACAAATACGGCATAAAGTTATATATGCTAATTGAACCAGATGGATTGGTATTGAAGTTCCGTTTTTATGCAGGTGGAAAAGATACAGACGTATCTGGGAAGGGTCACGCTGAGAAAGTTGTCATGGAGCTGCTTCAGGGAAAACTAAATAATGGCCACGAATTGTACTATCAGTGTCATAAGTGCATGGAGGATTCCAAATCAAAATCGTTTGTACGGCGTTTCATCGCCTTAATAATATACAATGGATGACATAGATGGCGCTAGTATACTAGTGGTATTGAAAAATATTTGAAAGTCGTGTGGAAAGATAAACGCGTTGTGACGTATATTACTACCCAGTATAAAGACAGAATGGTTCCAGTCCAAAATAAACGTGGCCACGTTACTCAAAAGCCAGAAGCTATCTCGAAATATAACGATTACATGTCAGGAGTAGACATGCAAGATCAGCTTCTAGCGTACTATCCTTGCGAAAGAAAAACTTTACGCTGGTATCTGAAATTAGACATCCACACATTCCAACTACTTTTCTTGAATTTATTTATTTATTTAATTATTTATGCACATCACACATACAGTAAATAGAGAACAAATACAGAGACAGAGGTACTAAGGGTGACAAAAATGCATGGAGAGCTTAAGGTCGACTATTGACTGACAGGTTTTGCATAACGCTACCATTGATAACTAGATGGCGCTGCTTTTAAATGAAAATAACCCTGCAAAGCTTGAATACTTTACACTGCAGGGGCACACAATAAGGTTTTTAATGGTTAAAATAATAATTAAGAAACAATAATATATTTATATTCAAATACACATAAATTATGTTAATTTTCACATTTCCGAGGACTTAATATAGCGCCATCTAAGTCAAGTCAAGCAAACCAATTAAAAGATGGCGTCAATAATTAATAATAGACAATAATAAAAGTTATAAACTAACCCGCATTTTCGATGTCATTAAAAATGCGATCGGTAGCTCGGGTAAATAAGAATGATAGTATAATGAAGTCGAAGGGCACCGGTTCAATTCCGGGTTATCATTTTTAAATTCAGGTTTTTTAACAATGGTTTTTTTTATATTTTTTATATAAAATCAATAATAATAATATATAAATAAAATATTTGACGTTTAATATTTATAAAACACAACAAAAATAAATAAATATATTATTTTAGTAAATATATATAAATAACTTTTATAATATGTGCTAACTATTAATGTAAAAGTAACATATTTTTCTTACAGATTAAGACTAATACTAAGTTTAATTCTCATAAAGGAAAACAAATAAAACTATTTTAGTGACATTATAATTTCAGACATTTATTTCTTAAAACATAATATTTATTTCTTTCTTATATAGTGTATACTCTTACCTAATAACTTTTCAGCTAACTGACACATTATTTATTACACTTTTTATAAGATTAATAAGTATTTTAAATCAAAATTGTGTTGTGCTAGTCATTTATTAGTTAGTTTTAAACTCAATGTTATAATATCTACGATTCTATATAATATGCAACCTTACTTCTGCAACTATTTTACCTCCCCATAAAATTTAATTAAAGTATTGACTAAAGTGATTCATTTTGTGCATCATGTTATGAAAAAGGCTCATAGCTTAAGTATTCGTTCCAGAACAAGGAAGAAATTGAAGCTAGACCTTAAATCAATAACATTTCTAAGACCGGGATATAGCATTCACTAGATATGGGACGAATTGTTCATAGTAATTAATAAATAAATAATTTATTATTTTGCAATCAATAGCATCTGTAAATATTAATATTGCTTTTATTTTTATTTCTCATATATTTAGTAAAACATTAAAATCATTACTGTATAACAGTCGCTGGTTATAAAGTAAACAATAAATTTATCCTACTAACACCAAGTTTGAACATTTATCCATTAAATAAATTATAGCTATCCTGGTCTTGCAATTGCTTAATCCTATAGTCAACAATGTCTTTTCTTTTAAGAACTAGTGTAGCCGCCATTTTTATCGATCCTATTTCTCCTATCTCGCTGGCCAAGGAATAATCCGTATGTCTGATTGCTGACTAAACACTTGCACAATTATGGAACATTACACATAGGACAGTTATCCTGCACGAACGTTATCACTAGCACATCTTCATGACGTCATTCAGCACATCTATGTAGTTTTCACTGTTTGCATCACTGAAGATGACAATGCTCCAGTAATTTTCCTCATAACCTTGCCCCATAAGTTGAAACTGGTCTGAGTCAATATCACGTCTTCTGCCAGATCCACTACGGTGCTCCAATGAACCCTCTTCTTGAAACAGCTTTAGATATCCATAAAGTGGAAGTCTTTACCTGTAAGGGACGTGTATTATTTATTATTTTCATGTATCGATAACCATGGATAATAAAATAAATAACAAACGGTCATTTATAAGAATACTTACGTTTAAGCCAGTTTCTCTAGAAATTCCAGTATAATTTAAGCTTTGATTATGCAATGCTATTATTTGGGCCCTCGTAGCCATATCAACATTTGAACGCAAATTCATAATAAAAATAAATATTAAAAACTTGTTAAACAAATCGTGACTGAACTCACTCAAAGATAGTAAAGAATGTTATGATTGAACAAAAAGGTTTAATTTTTATACAGTTAATTTTGAATTACCCTCAACTGTTTTGAGATTTATGATCGGGTTATAGTTGCTTAACAACTTCAATATAATAAAGAGTAGGATAATTTCAATACATTTCAAGGTTACGTAATGGCCTAATGGCTAGTGGCATCGGTTAATTTTATGCTACCGAGTTCGAATCCTGGTTATTGCGTGCTTTGCTTTAAAAAGGTTTGGAATATCGTAGCATTAATTTGTATAAAAAATTATTAAGTTAATAACTTTGTATCTGATAAAAACTATAAATGTATATTTCAATACCACTAGTATACTAGCGCCATCTATGTCGTCCATGGTATATAATTAAGGCGATGAAACGCCGTACAAACGATTTTGATTTAGAATCATCCATGCACTTATGACACTGATAGTACATAGGTACTGCATATTCCTATATGGAATCTCTTCCTGCAGTCCTTCGAAAGGAAAAATGTAAGAGACATAAGACACTGTGTGATAAACTAAAACAACAGGAAAAAGAGAAACAGGAAATAACAAAAAAAATGAATTCAATGAAGATGTTACAAAGCTTTCTTAGACGAAACATAGAACTTTCAATCCGGCAGTCAGAAGGTGTTTCTGTGGCTAAGGCTAAGGGGATGAATAAAGAATATGTTGATAAGTATTTCAACCTTTTAGAAGAAGTTTTGAAAGAAAATCAACGTCCGTCATAGGTCAAGAAAAATAGCAGAAATTTTGAACTCTACTGAAAATATTCAGAATTTAAAAGAAAATCAATCAAGGAAAATGAAAAAAGAAAATTCTATTGAAACTAAACAGATTTTAAAAGTAACACGGAAAAAGAAGGGAACTAAAAGACAAATTTCTGCAAAGAAAGAAAATAAAAGACAGAAAAAACAAAAAATTGAAGACAGTTCTGATGAAGATAGTGAACAAGAGATTATAACTCTGCGTGATAAGTCCTGAATTGACTGAGTGGGATGACAACGAATGTGCAGGATGTGGCGAAAACTATGAGGAAACCCTGAGTCAAGATGAATGGCTGCTGTGCATTATTTGTGAACGCTGGTCCCATGAAGGCTGCACCAATTATCCCGATATGTGCGACCGATGCGGAAATACGATGACAAACCGAAGATTTTACTTTCATTTAATTGCTTATGTTACTTGTTGATTTCGTTTTGAATGTTTATTTTTTTGTTTGGTAGTGTTAATAATTATTTTTGTTAGGACCATCTCTCCTTACTAGGTGGTCCGACTCACCCGTATAGTATGGGAGAGATGGACTGAGAGTACTTTTTTTTAATATTTCAATTATCTCCATAAAGATGCTATGATCGTGCCATATTAAAATTTAAAAATGTTAACTATTAATAGTTAGTTAGTTTGTCACTAAATTGTTTAATAGTTATTAAGCAATAAAAAAGATATTCAAGTTGAACAAAATGTGGTCCATCTCTCCTGGTTTTACCCTAAGAAATTTGATGGTAGACGAACTAAAAAATTTGAGACTACTCGGACTAACCAGAGCCGCCATAACTTTCGCAAAGGCAGTTCTAAGAAACAAAACTCAGAACAGAATAACAAACAGAAATGACTATCTCCAGAATTATCAAAGTTACCAGGGGGGGTGCTTAAGGAACCATATCGAGAGATGGAAGGAGTTGAGTGCAAATCAATACATAATAAATATTGTTACCGGAAGCTGCTTACCCTTCAGTGAGAAACCACCATTGAAATGTTTAACAGCAGATCTAATAAAAACATTCAATACAAAAACCTCCCCGGACATGTCAAAGATAATAAGAGGTTTAATAGAGGAAGGAATCTTGGACTTTAGTTTTATAACAGGAACCATTCAAATAATTATAGAGGCCAGCGTGGAGGTCGCAGTTTTTATTCGTACAGAGGACGAGGCCGAGAAGCGCAGCATGGAGCCCACTTCGCTTCTCGAGGACAGTTGGACTCGAAGAGGAACTACCGGTCGCAAACAATATAGAGGTAAATTTTATAATTCAAACAGAGGAAATCAAGGGATGCGTAAAGAACGCAACGTTAATTTAATGCAAAATTCGGAAACAGCGGGAGACGATTCATCAAAATGCCTAGCAGTCTCGATGCACAACAGCAAACCATGAGAAAATTTCGCAGTATTGCTAATTTTCCTACAGTGATTGGAGCAATAGACTGTACTCATATAAGAGTGAAGAAAATCAATGCTGATGGGGGTCAGTTGTACATTAATCGAAAAGGCTTTTCTTCAATCAATGTACAGGTAATTTTATCTGTCTCATTTAATTGTGAATAGTTAGATCCCAAAATGCTTCACTAAATAGATAAAAATACAATTGATTTACTTAATTACCAATTTCATATTAAAATAACATAGGAATGTTAAGTTATAATCAGCTTTCACTTTTCAGGTGTTTTGTAATGTTGACCTGAAAATCATGGACATAGTAACAAGATTGCGTGGCAGTGTACATGACTCCAGGATATTCAGAGAATGTCGCTTAAAACAGAGGTTTGAGGCTGGCGCATTCTCTGGAATATTATTGTACGACAGTGGCTATCCTTGCACTCCATATTTATTTACACCATTGCTCAATCCCACAACACCACAAGAAGAGAGGTACAACCGCAGCCATATCCGTACCCGAAACACAGTGGAAAGGTGTTTTGGTTTGCTGAAGCAACGATTTCGTTGCCTTTTGCGAGGCATGTTTGGGGATATTGAAACAGCAAAAAAAAAACAATTGTTGCATGTGCTGTCCTCCACAATATTGCCATTGATATCAGAAAAGACCTATTTCCTGGCGAGGAAGATAATATAGAGCCATCAATCCAATTTGCACCTAGTGTAACAGTTGAACAAGGATATTTTCCATCTTCTGTTTGGGGAAATATTAGGAGAAGGCAGTTTATTGAAACTCATTTCCAATAAATATTATTTATTATAATCTTGTTTTATTTTCTAACAAACTTATTTCCAGCTTAAGTTTTTTAATTTTTTATTTGGCAATTTCAATATTATATGCATGTTCTTCTTCCATGATTTCTAATTGTCTTTTTTTAAAAAGCAGCGTTGCTTTCGACAATTGTTTGCCGCATTTCTTCACTACTGTAAAATTAAATAGAGTAATAAAGTCATTTTAATTTGACAGGTAATATTACAAATATAAAAATATGTACAAAAAAAGGAAAATGTAGTATCCAAGAAAATGTTTCTCCATTTTTTACCAAGGTATTTGTTTCCATGCTGAATTTTATCAGTGCTGCGTAGTAAATAGTAAGTACATATGTACATACCTATTTTGCAAGCTCTTTTTCTTTTTAATTGTTGCTTGTTCTTCATGCAAGTCTCATTGTTGGTTGTATCTGTAGAAAGAATGGTTTAAGAAAATGAAATATAAATCAAAAATGTGTTTTTTACACAATATGATGGTCTTGAATATGATGCGCTAGACGCACTGACGCACTTGACGCACTGACGGAAAGCGACAATAATGTAGCAGGGTTGATAATTATTGTGTTGTAATTATATTACACTAGTTTTAAGAGCAAAATAACGTTAAAGATTATCCCACAGTTGTATATAAAATTATGCCACATAAACATATAGCATAATTTTAATGTTTTGTTCATTTTGCGGGGATGAAGTGCTAATTCTATTAATTCTCTTGAACACAATACTTGTTTACCTTGTAAAGAGACAAAATCCTTTTCTGGCCTATCTTCGCATCGTTCAATATGAAACGATACCGTTTCAAAACTAGGACCGGGTTTTGAGTCAGTTATAATCTCAGCCGCATTGATTGTAGGCACGGGAACTGGATCCTAAAAAATATATTTACTTGATAGGTTTTCACGCTCACTACTGTTTTTGAAATTTGAGTGCTGTAACGTTACTTTGTAGAAAACATTTGAGCATGTGATAAGCTAGTAGTCTAGTGATTGAATATAATGACATTAACATTTGGGTTTACTGTGTTTAAATAATCAATAAATTAATGAAATGTTTTCTATTCAATATAATACATTTTATTTACCAATGCATCACTATCATATTCATTGACTTCAATGACGAAGTTATGAGGAGCAATTGCCATAACTGCCAAGTCCTCTCGGGAAGGCGATGGCGGTTTTTCACCGCCGCCTGTCATATGTTGCCCCCTTCTATGCATGGAAAGGTGGGATTTAGCAGACAACTTCATTCTTTTTCATGCTAACTTCAGCTCTCCGCCCGAACGAAATTTACCTGTTAATTCATTAAAATATAAACTAATTAGTATCATGTAAACAATGACTACCATGCCCGGGAATTTTTTCCTATAATATGACAATCCAAAAGCTTTTGAAGGGCCTTACACCCGCCTTTAAAAGTCGGGAAGTTCGGTGTAAGTAGTGTCGGGTCAATCTAGTTAGTGTAGACGCAAAGAACCGGGCATTGTGGCGACTTGGGGGAGGCCTATGTCCAGATTGCACGTCTTCCGGCTGAAATGACGATGATGACGAAACATTAGCATACTTGTACTTACGATACGTAACAAATTAAAGCAGAAGGTACTTAATTAACCTGTATATTCTTTCACTCTTTTATTTTTTGAAAATTCACCGAAGATTTTGTGGACTTCTAATATGTGTGCTGATTGAGCAATCAATTGACGTAAGATCTCCTATAATAATAAGAACATTGGTTTAAGGTATTCAAGTAATATTACTAACTTATGTAGGTACATACAGATAGGTATATTATTTTACTAACTTTTTCGACACAACTCCAGTTTTCGCCTCTTTTTCTCTTTTTTTGTTCCATGTCTCACTAAAATTCACTAAATACGGAATTACGTTTAAGTTTTTAGCAAATTGTTGTATTTGCGCCTAAGTTTCAAATTGAGGCGCGCTGTCATCGTTTGTAATTAGCTCCATTTCACGGTAGCAGTGTTAAAAATACGACAACATATTTATAAACATTGCGTTTAAAGTACAAGTTGCACGTATTTAACATGGACCTAGAAAAAAAGGCGGACGCCGTCTGCTCTAACAATAACTGAAGCACCCATAGTAAGTCAGTGCACTAATATATACAAGCCAACACGCACACATTCACACCATAGTAAGTCTGCCGTCGGCCATTACGCTTCGAACGACGCTCGCGAATTATTCGGTGTTATTTTGGCTAATAAAAACGAAAGTATGCCGTCATGTGTTGTTAAAAGTTGTCGAAACCATAGTGGTTCAATTAAAAAAAGCCAGGGAATCACTTTTCATAGGTAAGCGTGTCATTTTGAAGCTTATTTCTCGATTTTTTATGTCATTATATTTATTAAAGCTCGAAATCAATCAGTGTTGCAACTATTTCATGGTTCAAATTATTTAAAAAGTGGGAGATTTATATTTTCTGTTTCTATTTATCGTTATTGTATTCTTTATTTTTACAGATTTCCCTCAGCAAATGATGCATGGAGAAATGACTGGATAAAAATAATAAGGGAGAGTAGACACGAAAATAATTGGAATCCATCAAAATCAAGTGTAATCTGCAGTATACATTTTGAGAAGCATTGTTTGTATTCAACTAAAGGCGGACTTCTTCGTGTTGTTGCTTACGCCGTACCAACAAAGGTAATTTATATTTATTTATGGACACCTTCCTTATAACCCACACTTTGAAACTGTAATATTTTGATAGTTTTATTAACAACAGTTGAACTTTTTTTTAGTTTTTATCCGATACGTCAGCTGTACAAGAATTACCGACTGAAGTATTTTCTTCCAGTGTTTCTGATAAGGTTTGTTTTTTTACTACAACGCTATTTTATTCTAAAAAAAGTTATGCTTTTGAATCGTTTCTAACCTGATGGTATTCTTTATTTTAGAGTTCACTAGTGATTGAAGGAGTAGCCACAGTTTCCGGGCAGCAAAAAAAAATAGAACAACCTTTTTCACAAAATGTAACGACGACTTTGACACAAGTGAGTAGCCTAACCTACTGGAAATCTGATGATATTTTATTAGCCTTGGTTAACCAAGTTAACGAAATGTTATTCATTTTCTTAGAGTTCATCAGTGGTTGAAGGAATATCTGTACAAGAATCGACACTGCAACAGTCTTGCTTATTGAAAGCGACTTCGTCCTTGCAAAATGTAAGTATTTAAAAAAAAAAGGGTGGGTTTATCGAGTTTATTATTCAAAAAATATATATTATATTGACAATAACACGAAAAAAGGTAATATTATGTTTGTTCATTATTTTTAGGAGTCACCCGAAACTGTAATATCTGGAGTTGAATTGGATCAACCACTGTCATTACTATGTACTCCCCGAAAACGACGTATGAAGGAAGATCTGATGAAAATGCGTGCCCTGGTGCAAAATCAAAAAAGGAAAATAAAAGTTTTAAATCAAAAAGTTAGACGTCTCCAAGATAGGAACAAATCTTTGAAAGGTATTTTAAAAACCCTTAAGGAAGAAAATTATGTTGATTCTGATCTTTTTAACAGATTAAATGAAGACATTGTTGCTGCTAACATTTTTAATAATTACAATAAAAAAAAATAAAGAAAAAGATTGAATACTCACCGTCTATGAAAAAATTTTGTTTAACCCTCAATTATTATTCTCCGAAAGCTTACGATTACGTCAGGCAAACTTTTAATACTTGCCTTCCTCATCGAAAGACACTGGCCAAATGGTACGGGCATCTTAATGCAGAACCAGGATTGACTGAAGAATCTTTTCAGGCATTGAAAGCAAAAGCTCAAATAAGTGAACATCGGCCTTTGTGCACTTTACTCTTTGACAAAGTTGCTATTAGAGCTCAAAAAATTTGGGATGGAAAAAAATATATAGGCCTCGAAGATATGGGTTCGGGAGTTGCAGAAGGTGCACCTTTGGCAAGCCAAGCATTGGTTTTTTTACTCGTTGGGATTAACCACCGCTTCAAACTACCATTGGGATATTTCTTAAGTAATTCAATAAGAGGTGAACAGAAAGCTAATTTGATAAAATTATGTCTTCTCAAATGTTTTGAAGCTGACATTGATGTTGTTGCATTAACATGCGATGGTCATCAAACGAACTTCAATGCATTGGAATTGCTTGGTTGCAATTTCAAGCCCGAGTCGTTAAAAACAACATTTTCTCATCCTGCCAATCGTTCTGAAGTTGCATTTTTTCTGGACCCTAGTCATGTCATGAAGTTATTAAGAAACCATTTAGAATCCAAAAGAGAGTTCATGGACAAGGATGACCTAAAAATTAAATGGAACTATATCGAGGAACTAAATAAATTACGAGAGAAAGAAGGATTACATTTGGCCAATAAATTGACAAGAAAGCATATTAATTTTAAAAATAATATAATGAAGGTGAAACTGGCCACTCAGGTGTTTAGTGAAAGCGTAGCAGTTGCTATAAAAGCATGCAGAGAAGACCTAAATCTAGACGTATTTAAAGATTCTAAGGCAACGGAAAATTTCATTAGCAATATAAATATAATGTTCGACATATTTAATTCTCGAGCTATGACTCAATTTGATTTTAAAAAACCACTTTGTTCCCAGAACAAAGATACGATATTCAATTTTTTGGATGAACTAAAAGAATATGTATTAAAGTTAAAAATTAAATGTATGTCAAAAAGAAAAGTAACGAAAGACGGTCGAGTGACTTATGTTCTTACTGTATTCTATAAACGTTTAGTAGATGCAAAATGCAAAACTGGTTTCCTTGGCACGTTAATAAATATTAACAGTTTGAAGTATCTATATGCCAAATTAATAGGTGAAAAACAGTTGGTGTTCCTACCAACCTATAAACTGAGCCAGGATCACCTTGAGATGTTATTTTCATCCATCAGAATGCAAGGAGGCTTCAATGATAACCCTAATGTTCGTCAGTTCAAAGGTTGTTATAAAAAACTGTTGGCTCATTTAGAGGTACGATGCCTGACCACTGGAAATTGTGTTCCTTTGGAGCAAATAGCTGTGCTTAATTGTTCTTCGGCCAAAAAAATAATTAACACAACGACTCTATCATACCGTCACGAAGAACAAGAAGGTGATGTTAGTTGCGACTCACTATCATTCATGAAAGAAATCACCAAAGACGATGACAACCTGGCACAACGATTACAAATAGAAGAATTTAATGATTATAGGAAGTTGATTGTAGGATATCTAGCAGGCAGTATCTGTCATTACGCAATAAAAAATATTAAGTGCCAAAACTGTATAGCGCGGCTATGTACAGACAACTGGCTTTTTTTTTCACAAGTTGATAAATTTAAAAACAAGGGGAGGATTAACTTTCCCATCAAAAGATTTGTACGACATTTGTTGCACTTGTGAAATGGTGATCCGAAGACTTTTAAAAGATAAAATAACAATATATAATGAAAGACAACATCAGTACATGCTAAACAAAATCCTAGAAAAATTTATAGCAAACGACAACATCTTTTTAGATTTGGAATTTGAACATGCATTTGCAGGAACAGCACATAAAATATCTTTAATTAAATATATAGCCGAAAAATACATTAACATTCGTTTTCACCATATAAGTAAATTAGAAGGGATTTCTAGATGTGTCGATAGCAAAAGACAAGTCTACAGAAATTTGAACCAACAAAAGGGATTGTAAAACTTAGTTTTTTAACTTCCTTTACTACTTTTCAATTTCCTTGTCAATTAGCTAAAATCATTAAATTTTCTATTTAATAAACCAGTTGTAAATATTTTTATATCCAGTGTGTTTTATTTATTTTACCTTTATTTTAACAATATCCATCACAAAAACTTATAATAAAATAAAACCTAAGTTCAAGGGAGATCTTATTGAAATATTGTTTATAAATGGGTAAAATTTTCCTTCATCTGGCATCCCTTTACACACGCACACATAGTTAGGCAGCCGCCATTGTGGTGCTTCAACAATTTCTTTGTGACGTTCCGTCCGCCTTTTTTTCTAGGTCCATGGTATTTAATATATAATCCAACTTAATAAAATAACAGTTTATGATACATTTTAGTATTAATAAATAATTATTTTAGAATTTCCAGGGTTAATTTATTATCAATACTAAAACAAACGGAACGTTGCTTCAAATCAAAAAGCTATGAACGAATGAAAGAATGACATTTTCTTTTTTTTCTGTGGATATTATTTAAACCATGAACTTTCTTCGGTACTAACTGTTCCTCGATTAGTCTTAGTTTTGTAATAAGAACACATTTTAAATCTAGTACTAGCTTTAGTACAAGACTAGTTAGTCTTGGTTTAAACCAGTACTAAAGCATTTTTTTGTAATAAGACGGAGTAAGTTTAATGTTTGCGTATTCGAAAAAACACAAAAAAACGCCGATCGAGTAAAAAAGTTATTTTCATTAATGAAATTAAAACATTTAAATGATGAGGAGCAGAAACTATTGAAAACATTTGCGCAAAGTTTTCAAATAGATTCTAACTTCCCGGAGATCAGTTAACTACAACAGATATATATACTCATACTATTTCTGTGAAGCCTAACACAAATCCAGTATTTTCAAAACAAAATCGTTTGCCATATTCTCAAAAAGATGAAGTTAAACGCCAAATTAATAAAATGTTAGAAGAAGGTATAATTGAGCCTAGCAAAAGCGATTGGTCAAGTCCGATACTATTAGTACCCAAAAAGTCAGATACAACGGAATATAAAAAATGGCGGTTAGTGGTTGACTATCGGAAGCTGAACAATTGTATAGAGGACGATAAGTTTCCATTACCAGATATCACCGAAATTTTAGAATCATTGACGGGTAGTATTTATTTTACGCATTTAGATTTACATCAGGGTTATTACAATGTAAAATTAGACGAAAATAGCAGAAAATTCACAGCTTTTTATTCAGGACAGTACCAGATGACGCGTTGCCGATGGGACTGAAAACTAGTCCAAGTTCTTTTTCAAGAATGATAACGATGGCAATGGCTGGTCTAAATTATGAAAAGTGTTTAAAATACTTGGACGATTTGATTATGTTTGGCCGAAATTTGACAGTTCATAACAAGAATTTGCAACTTAAAACTAAATCCAGCAAAAGGTGATTTTCTAAGAAAAGAAATTCTGTATTTAGGACATGTTATTTCAAGTACTGTACAAAATTATCCGCGCCCCACAAATACAGACGAAGTAAAACGATTTGTAGCTTTTACTAACTATTATCGAAAGTTTTTACCAAAATTCGCTGAAATTGCACATCCTTTAAATAAATTGACTAGAAAAGGCGTACCATTTGAATGGAATACCAAATGTGATGGTTTCATTTCATATGAACACCGCACCTTACAAATTAATTAAAATTACAGAAGTCAGACGTACTCAGGTTGAAGACTTGACAAGTCTATTCATATCTATCACAGGCAAGATTAAGCCAGCAACACGGACCATCATAGCTGGTTGGATAAGAATGTTTCTTATCCAACCAGCTATGATGGTCCGTGTTGCTGGTGTTCAAACATGCTGGAATAGATGCATCTCCAGGAAGTGTAAGATCAGCAGTTACATCAAAAAGTTTCTTAGAAAACAAGCCAGTAGAAAAAAAACACAAATGCTGTGTGTTTTTCTACACACATAATAACTGTTTTGTTTTAATGCAAAACAGCTCTATTATTGACATAAAGGTATAATATAGTTGACTTGCTATGCGAAGGAGTCCCAAGAGACTATTCCAAGTAGGACGTAACCCGAGAGTGCACCGTCATAGTAGCCTTCATCAAAACACAAATGTACTGGCGGGGGTCATCAAGTCGCGGAGAATCTTAACACCGCCATGTAAAATATGACGTCACACGCACAGCGGCATCTAGTATTGAATTGTGGAGTTATACAATGTAGACGATGAAGTTTACTATTGAAATAGGTTTTACATAATATTATAAAAAGTTGTATTACAATCTCCCCCCTCAGGCTTCGAAGTCGTCTCGACGAGAGAAACTGAAAAGGTGTCTTACTATTGCTTCTTAGGCCGCACGGACAGGCAATTCTACCAATTACGCAGCCAAAAATACAATTCATAAAATTTGTCTCAGGTAAAAAAACGACTACCTGCGACTGGAAAATAACCGTAAAACAATGCTGCCGTGATAACGAAGAATGCAGTAATCGCAAAATGGCGGTTTCGAGATAAACGCGGGAAAGATATTTTTACATATTAGAGGAAGATGTATGTATTTTATAGCCATTCAAATATATCAGTAAAATATTATCTATCAGTTATTATATATATATCTATTTATTATATCTATTATATATCTATCTATGTTATATCTATTATATATCAGTAAATATCTTATATTTCATAAACTTGTATTTCCATTAATAATGCGTATTATTGCGTTTAGCTTTAGCATCAGACCTTGTGTAAACCGCAGGATACTAAGATTAAATACAGCAATTGCGCTCATTACTGCATTATGGTCTAGCGCATGTTGATTACTGCATTATTGCTAAGTATTAAGTACCGCTTTTTAATGTCCGGGGCTAAGTAGATGTATACCTATTATCCCCTTACAAGGATTTTAAAAGTTTGCTCTATGGTTTAAACCGATTGCGGGGATATTAAAATTAAACAATTTGTAGAAGAAAATTAAGCTTTATTAAGACAACATTCCTATTAAAATCAGCTAGACTGACACATATATTTATTTAATAGTAGGAACAATATTAGATTAATCTCTAAGTAGCAACAATATTTTCTATATTACCTGCTTAATTGTAAGCGTTTTCTCAATATACAAAGTAAATAAGACTGCTTCAATCTAGTTCTAATAGTATTCAGTCTTGGATAACTTAAAAGCAAACAATTTGGTAGGTAAATACCTACGTACGTATATCTAAACTAGGTATATCATGAAATGGATATCAGATACACATATAACTTGAAAATAATAGTTATACATTCTCATAACAAATTACACATCTTTTTTTAATTACTTTACTCCTAATCATATATTTAACAGTCTTTTAGGACATAATAATAATAAAAAATGTGTTTATCTTAAAATAGACTACATTTTCTCCTACATAATGAGACTATGTACTATAATTTAATTATCACAGAAGTAGGTTCATCATCACATAAAGGCATATTCTTAATCGAAACATTAAAATAAAATTTAGGTAAACAATACCCATAAAAAAACTAATATTATGAACATAAAAAAATAACTCCTATACATTAAATCTTATGGAAGAGTAAAAAATGTAATTATTCTTGAGGCTCTCTAGTTGCAGTGAGATCTACAGACTCATTGTTAACAGGGAGGTTTTCCCAAAATAACAGTCTATTAGGAGGTATTATATCACCTAGTTTTCTTATTATACCAGTTTTCCTCTCTTGAGTTATTCCCCGTGCGTTCTGGTTTCTCTCTGGTTCCGGTATTGTAGATTGTTTTATTAGTTTGGTTTTCAGAAAATCTATTTCTATCATGTTGTTGTCATCATGGCTCGTCTTAGCAAATAGTTTCATGCTGTTTCTTAGTACCACGACACAAACAATATCTTTTAAATATGTTCTCTCTTCACATTTTTCAGTTTATATTGTGAAGAGTGATCTTTATATTTGTAGAAATCACTTATTTCCATAGGTTTAACATTAACTTTTCCCGAGTTTGCTAGCTGTACACAAACTATAAAATCCGAAAAATCATATACTTTCTTTGCTTTTTGGAACTGGTTTTCGACCTGATGATGGAAATTATCTGCAGACATAAATGTATGCCCAGGTTCGAAATATTTTATTGTGATTTTAGTTGCTCTAAATAATTGGCTATTTATAATCTGTACCGGAAAAGTGAAAAGTCCCCAATTTTTATTTTGCTAGTGCAGTTGTCTGTCCAAACAATGATTTCATCGCAATCACGTTTACTTCCGAAAAAAGATCTGTATGTACTAATAATGTCTTCCTGTTTTCTGCCAGATACTGCTTCATGCCAAATCGCTGCGAAAGGTTTTTCTTTACTAGAGCCCAAAGTCACAAAACTTTCGTTAAACGCTATAAGTCTCGGACAAAACATTACAACTTTAAAAATGTCTAGTCTGGATAACATAATGACCTTTTGCAAATCAGCAGAGTAGTAACATTTTGAAGATCCTGAGCTATTCATAGATTGTATTACATCTTGTTGGTAATAAGTTCGTGCTTTTTCAAATTTTTCTCGATGGTTCTGGTATGTAGTACAATCAGTACAATGTTCTGTATTTTTGCATGAAATTTGATGTAGTTTGAAAGTTTCACATTGTTCGCACTCTTCATTACCTAACTGGGCAAAAGATATGTTCATATCTTTTTTTAAGATTTTTCTATAGATCATGAGATACCTTAAAATTTGGATTCTTCTCCATTAAAACTGTATGCATCATGGTTGCAGTCAAATCACTTGGAAGATATCTTCTATTTGGGGCATGTGCACGCCTATAATGTGCAATGGCTGGTTTAAAACTCTCGACATGCCCTTTGATCGTTTCTCTGTCCAATTGTTTTGAATTACCATGTTTCCCGCGTCGATCCCCTTGAGCTTCAGGAAGCTTTTTCAAAATGTCAAGCACACGTCTATCATTATTTTTGTGGTATCCCAGAGTCCTGAGAAAGAATATTTTACAAACTTCCTTCTTCTTACTGTCTGTTTCAAAAAAATATGTATACGTGTGCTTCCGCATCATCTGGCTATCTTTAATACGTCTTTGTACTTCTTTTTCAGTAACCAACGACTTTACATATTAACCCTGTGCTTCATAATTTAACTTCCAAAATGTTTCATTTATGCGTATGCGTTCTAATTCCGTAAAAGAAGACATGCATTTCTTTATACAGGTTTCGTTGCAACCAGGTTTTACCGTCATTTTATCTAGCTTTCTCTTTTTCTTCTCTTTTAATCTTGTTTCTAACGATTCCACAAATTTGCGTCTCATTCTTGGTTTGCCTGATTTAGTTTTTTCCTGTGAAGTCACTTGTTCTATATTATTTTCGGACTCCATATTTACAACATGACTGGATTCAGTTGTAGGTGTGTCATGATACAAATTGTTATCTTGGGGCTCTTCGTTTGTCAAAATCATTGAACTAGATGCAATAGGAATCATTTTAGAGGGTTCTTTGGTTTCAAATGTTAGGTCTGTTAATGATATATCCATCAAAGAACTTGGTAACGTTTCATCACATAACAGACTAAATGATTCATCTCCCTGGTTTGAATTAAATTATGTATAAGTAGAAGGTTCTGTTTGACGATCCGATTTACCCAGCACCACGTCTAACATGCTTCTTCCGCGGGAATTTTTGACAGACATTATGAAGACAATGTTCTGAAAAACATAAATAATAAATGTAAGTACATTAAGCAGGAAAAAATAAAACAAAAAATACGTAACAAATCGAAACACATGTCACGAAATATACGTACCTATACTAATACCTAAAACTACTATAAACTAACTACCCAATCGGAACTAGATTTGTCTATAGATACCTAAAGTTACCTTTCTGTTAAAAATTTCAAATAGCTAACTTTGCCTATCTGTTAGAAATATTAAGTACCTTCATATTACGATGTTCTTAATAATTCTATCAGATAGGTAACTTTAGTTATCCTGTAGGTATACGAGTATGTAAACAAAGTTGCAGAGTATGTATTTAGTTGTCGTTGTAAGCTTTATTTTAAGATTTTAATCCTACAATTAAATTATACTTCTATATGATAGATATTAACCCTTAGCGATAATGTTAGATACTAAAATGTATCTTTTCCCTATATTTATAGGTTATAATAAAACCAAAATCTGACTGCCGCGTCAGATGATAGCTTTTTATTTCAAGGTCCTGATGCTCAATAATACACTATACTTAGTCGGGTCATAAGTTCTGTCACAAACTTTTGATGTAATAACTTATACGCCTTTTGACAATTATTTAAAAATTATATATGAAATGAAAGGTCATTAAATGTACAATATAATTTTATTTACATTATTCGAAATGCCCTCCCCCATTTTGAACACATGCCCTTAATCTACGCGGCCAGTCATCGATCGCTGCACGCACCACATTCATATCTATGTCTGCCGCTGCTTTAACCAGAGATGCTCGGAGAGACTCCAAATTCGGGTGAGGTTTAGCACAGACTTTTTCCTCCAAATATTGCCATATCTTGTAGTCCAGTGGGTTTAAATCTGGACTAGAAGAGGGCCAGTCTTCATGCCGGATGAAGTCAATTCCACGAGCGATCAACCAGTCTTGCGTACTTCGTGCCTTATGAGCCGGTGCAGAGTCCTGTTGGAATATCCAATGCCTGTTCCTGAACATTGTCTGAGAAAGAGGTTCCACTATGTTTGTTAGGACAGTATTTTGATAAACTTCGGCACTAGTTCTCACACCTTTTTCACAGAAAAACACCTCAGTTACGCCTGAATATGAGACTCCAAGCCAAACCATGAATGAGGAAGGGTAATGCCCACGCTGGACCCTCGCAATACGCGCGCTTGCTTCTTCACTGCTGTGGGCATACACCTTATCATTTTGTTTGTTAAAACTTTCTTCAATAGTAAAAATTTTTTCATCCGAAAAAAGAATTTCGCGGTATTTTTTTCCCGCGTACCGTCGTAGCAAAGCGCGGGATCTGTCTAGCCTAATTTTTTTTAAACGCTCGTTCAAAAAATGTCCTGTCTTTTTACGATAAGCTCGTAGTCCCAGGTCTTCATTTAGTACTCTTTTAACAGTGGTTCTGCTTAGCCCCATCTGCAGAGCTAGGATTTTTTGTTTACGTACGGGATTTCGTTCGATTCGCGCCTTCACTGCTTTGATGACCTTATGTGTCCGAACTGTGCGAGGTCGGCCGCTTCTCTTACGATCTTCGAAGCTTGACTCTTCGGTGTATCGTTTGATAGTACGATAAACAAACCGTAACGTTATTTTCAAATTTTGAAGAATATTGAAAATGTCTTTTGGCGCGTAACCACAGCGGTGCAACGCGATAACCGCGATTCTGTCTTCTTTATTCGACCACTCCATATTTAAAAATGAATAAAAAATAATTTCTTTTTTATTTTCTACAAGCGCGAAAGTTCTATTTTTAAAATAAGTCGAAGAATTTCTGGCCAGTAATCGAAAATTAAAAATATAAGGTTTTGACAGAACTTATGACCCGACTAAGTATATAAAAGCAGACTATAATTATAAAAACTTACCAAAATTTTGTTCGATTAAAAAACAACAGTGCGCGGGATCAACACATGTGCCGCACGTTTCACTTCGCCGAAAGATGACGACGCACTGATTTGCTTCAACAAAACGCGGCACTGTATCGTACGGTTACGATCTCGCGATCTTTTATTACACACAAATGCAGTAATGTGGAGTACTGCGTTTTGGCTAAACAACTTGTCTATAAATACTAAAATAAAATGTTACAGTATTGGCTATTACTGCACTTTATTTTAGGGCATTCCAACAAATACTGCATTCTTCTTTAGCATATCGTCGTTGATACTGCAATACCGCAATACCTTTAGTCCATATTCCAGTGGATAATACCGCGTAAATACAAAAGTATCAAATTTTAGATTTGGCGACAATGAGCTAAGGATGCCGATTGGCTACGGACCACATTCACAGTTCATTCAATAGCTCCTTCAATATGCGACCAATCACAACTAGTTAAAACCGCTTGAGCGAGCCTGTCAAAATAATTTGACCAATACCGCGCATTTACGCGATCATAACAAGAAGACGTGTTGTTTTTGTGTGGCGCTCCGGAAAAAAAAAGTTTTTTCATAGTAATACGAAGCTGATCAGTAAGTTTTTAATATTTTTTTATTGCTTGTTTCTCAGTCAACTTGGTTACTTAGTAGAATTTGTAAATTCACTTGTTTAACAACTAAAATTTGCACTTATACTTGTGATAGTAGTTCCGCGGTTTTGAATTTGAATGTTTTACTGGATGTTTTAGTTAGTTACGCGTGTTTGTTGATTTTGTTTTGATAAATAATTCATTCGTGTTTATATATATTTACTTAGAAGATATTTTTGATTCAAAGTATTTTTAATTCTAGGGCAGACAAGTAGTGCCTGCTATATAGGTAGTTTATTTATTTAGAAATTGTGGGTAAGTTTCTAGTGTTTTTCAATATCTTCTTTTGTTTTAGACGACCATGGAAGAACAGGCAAGTGTCGACGAGTCTGTAGTATGGAAAAATGCCGACGTCAGTGATAATGTTGTCACTATACAAGAGCTTCACAATCGACGCCAGGCACTTTTAAAGAAAAGGAACCACATTTTAGATCAAATGCGTAATCCACTTACATTTAAAAAACCTGTCAAACAAATTTCATGTACAGATACGAATATCGAAAACTCTATTGCTGATTGTGATACTTTGACCACAGTTTTAGAACCTGTCCCTAGCACATCAGGTCTTCCGAAAGTTGCTACTGACTCAGTGTTGGATTTTTCGTCAGATGACTCTGTTCTTGACCCTGATTATGTTCCACTATCTCAAATTACAAATGTACAACCTTTCGAATCATTAGATCATATTGAATGGTTTCCTTAAAGAGATACTGAGGCAGAAGTTGGGAGATTGTCAAGATCGAGAAAAAGAAAAGCTGACCGATTAACATGGAAAAGAGAACATAACAGAAAAAATCGAATGTTAGGGAAAGAATATCTTGGATACAAAAAGAATGATAATAAATATCGTGAAACTGAAAATAAGCCGAAAAAACTATGGGTCCTCTATGCAATTCACAGTTTTGTGCTCGTAGCAAAGTATTTTTTTGCTCACACCTAACGCAAGAGATGAGACTATCTATTTTTAATAAATTTTGGTGTATGTCGTGGTCAGAAAAAAAAATGTTTGTGTCTTCTATGGTGGACAAAACTGAGACTCAGAGGAAAACCATAGGTACTGACTCTAGACGTTCAAGTACCAAAGCGTATTATTTTCAAATAGAAGGCAAAAAAGAAAGAGTCTGTTTGATTACATTTATAAATTCACTTGGTATAAAGGAATGGACGGTTCGCTATTGGCTTGGTGATAGAGGTAACAAAGAGAAGCAGATAAATGTGAGCACGTCTGCATTAGTTAACACAGAGAGTAAGCGAGATTCAATTAAAAGCTATCTATCAGTCTTGCCGAAGTTACCATCCCATTATTGTCGCAAATCGAGTACAAAGCAATATTTGGAGCCTTTAATTCAGTCCAAATCACAGCTTTACAATTTATACGTGGAATTTGCATCCTCATCATCCAAACCTGTTGCTTCAAGGAAGCTTTTTTGTGACGTTTTAGCAGAAAAAAACATAGGTTTGTTCCAATCTAAAAAAGACGCTTGCGACCTTTGCTGTGCATATAAAGTGGGCAATGTGTTAGAAGAAGATTATCAGCGTCACATTGAACTCAAGAACATGGCTCGAGAAGAAAAGAGCAAGGATAAACAAGCCGCAAAAAATGGAAACATTCACACTGTGACTGCTGATTTACAAGCTGTAAAACTATGTCCTTATTTGACGGCTAGTGCTCTATATTTCAAAACCAAATTAGCAGTGCATAATTTCACTGTCTACAACCTTGGAACAGACGATGTCACATGTTATTGGTTTGATGAAACCACTTTTGACTTGAAAGCTACCACCTACGCTTCTTTTTTTGTGGATTATGTAACAAATCTGTTAGATGAAGATGCAAAAGACGTTGTCATATGGACAGATGGTTACACATCGCAAAATCGAAACAGTATCGTGTCAAATGCACTACTTAGACTAGCCATGGATAAAAATATTACAATAACTCAAAAATACCTCGAAAAGGGACACACACAGATGGAGGTGGACTCTGTCCATTCAGTAATTGAGAGAAAGTTAAAAAACATAGAAATATTTTTGCCATCACAGTACGCAACATTAACTAAACAAGCAAGAAAGAAACCCTCTCCATACAGAGTTATTCAACCGGATCATACTTTTTTCAAGGACTACGGGATTAAAGATTATCAAGTATATGACTCCATACGACCTGGTCGTACTACTGGCGATGATTGTGTGGTGGACCTGCGAGTATTAAAATAAAATCCTGATGGGACTATTCAATATAAAAAACATTTTAAAGATGACTTCACCCCATTGCCACGAAGACCACGAAATGCCTTAACACTTACGAATAGTGTTCCATTGCTGTTTTCATCTAGAGTGCCAATATTAGAAAGCAAATATCTTCACTTACAGCAACTAAAATCCGTAATTCCTGCTGATTGTCATCAATTTTATGATAACTTACCTTATCTTAAGAAAAAATAGTTATTTCTTTGTTATATACAAAGACTGTAGGACCTGTCTTGAATGATTGATGTTTTTGATGTTCCTATTATTTAACTATTATCAAAGTCAAAGTCAAAGTCAAAGTCAAAATCATTTATTCCAACTAAACCATAATAAATAGGTACTTTTGAAACGTCAAAATAGAAAAGTAGTCTGTCAGTCTGTTCGTCAGTGAAGCTAGGTGCTCATTCCAAATTGTAGATTCGAATGGAGAAGAACGAGCAAGAAACTCCATTCGTTACTCTTTTTTTTAAAAAAAAAAATGTTTTACAATATCAATAATATAACATTTATAGTATACATTAGTGTACCCTTATGTGAGAACAATGCAGAGACAAGTTGTTAAAAAAAAGAACAAATGGGGGGACCTATCATAAAATTTTACTCCTTTGTCGTCTCGAACATGGCGCTCACATATGCGTACTCACAATCTTTAAGAGTGCTTCTATATAAACTTTTTGGATATATAAATTAAGGATGCATTATTTTTGAGAATTTTACCTAACTGCTGACTATATTTGAGTATTGTCCAGTGGAGCCGAATCAACATGCTGCCAGGCATTCTTATCCTCAATATAATCTGAAAGTTTGTAGTATGCCTTTCTACACAATTCACGTTTAATATAAGTTTTAAATTTTCGTTCGTTAAGATTCAATACAGTACTTGGAATTTTATTGTAACAATTTACACAGAACCCCATAAAGGATTTCTGTAGCTTGGACAGACGGAATCGTGGCACAGCCAGCCTATCTTTGCCTCTTGTATTAAAATTATGTCTATCGCTTCTTTTTTCAAATAATTGCAAATTTTTCCTAACATACATAATATTTTCATATATAAACTGACAAGGCACCGTCAGGATATTTATCGTTTTAAATAGTTCTCTCAGAGATTCGCGACGGGGCAAGTTATATATCGCTCGGATAGCCCGCTTTTGTAGAATAAATATTGATTCTACTTCCGCAGCTCGACCCCACAGCAAAATTCCGTATGACATAATGCTGTGAAAATAGCTAAAATAGACAAGCCTTGCTGTGTTCACGTCTGTGAGCTGTCTTATCTGTCTAACTGCAAAAACAGCAGAGCTTAGTCTCCCCGAAAGCGTCTTTATGTGGGAACCCCATTGAAGTCTATTGTCTAGTGTGATACCTAGAAACACTGTCTCGTTGACAAATTCTAACTTTTGCCCATTTAAAATTATGCTACAATCATTACTGTGTACGTTGGGTAAGCTAAATTTAATACATTTTGTTTTTTTCTCGTTAAGAGCTAAATTATTGACTGTAAACCAATTATGAACTTGATACATAAATATTTCATTTACTTTTTGACTGACTATTGCTAAGCCTTTAATTATTTTATTTGTAAGCTCTTTGTTTTGTTAAGATCTAGTAGAAATAGATCTAGAATTATTTTAGTAAGTAACTACGAGACTGATTTAAGCTTGTAACTACCAAATTGAAGAACTGTGATTACCTCCTTAAGTAAATATAACATTTCTCTATTAATATAATTCTGTTTTATTCTCCCTCCGATTCCGCGTAAATGCCAAAAAAGCTCCAATAGCGAATGGCTTATAAAATGGAAAACAGCGTAAGTGTATTTTCTAGCTAAATATTGATTGGATTTATTAGATATTAGTATATAAGTTGCCTAATACACTTTTATAAATAGGTAAGAGTTCAGACACAAATCTGATGAGTGTAGGAGAAGTTATTTAGTTTTTTCGCTAGTAGTTAAGTTAAGTAAGTAAGTAAGTAAGTAGTTAAGTTAAGTTACGCGGTATTGTCTGTTGTTAGTTACGCGGTATTGCAGTATCAACGACGATATGTTTAATACTGCGGTTTTTCTTATCATTGATATAGTTTTCATGTAAGTACTGCGAAAACCGTTAGCTAAAAAGCATACTTCCGGGAACTTTTTATATGAAATATATTTTTGTACATGTTAATAAACTCCTTGGGATCCCATTTCTTGCAAAAAGTAAAAGTCCCAAAAATGTCGATTACTGCATTCTTTGGGCAGAATGGCCGACCCAACCCGCTTCGCTCTAAGTGTTAGTATTGCTTTTAGACATTCCGTGCAAAACTGTTATTTTAAAAGTGAATATTTTTATTTTGGAGTGTGTTGTGAAGAAAATTGTGATGGATTCAAGTATAACGGGTAAGAGTTCATACATATTAATACGTTTTAAGCGAAGGGTAAAACAAAATATTGCGCACAGGCAGAATACAAAAACATGCTAGTTTTTATTGTATTAAATTCCTATTTTTTAAGTTAAAACGTTTTTGTTGTACTTCAGGGTCTGTCCCATCGGTTTTGTCAATTGTAGTATAAAAAAGGGTATTTAAGCTAATTGAAAACGATAAATTTGGTCGTGATCTCCCGTGAAAACAAAGGGTACAACATCAATGAATGATATAGTACAAATTCATCGAATTTGCTTAGGTGAGTTCTCCTTTTGTTCCAGAAGCTGGGATGAGAGTAGTAACGAGAAGATACCTTTTTAACAAAATGCAGGAACAAAACTTGCATACTTTTGACGAAAAGTTGAATTATCTCGAGAGATTTGTTTTATCACAAGATGAGTATTGTGAGGAAGAAAAGAAGGAAGTAAAGCATAAATTATCCTATTTGAAGTCTCAATTTAAGAAAAAGTGGATGGAAGAAGCTCATAAAAAATTAAGCTTTTCCTTTAAAAGAATGATAAATGGTTACAATGAACATTCGAAATACCGAGGGTTAAAGGGCGTTCTTCTGGTCGACCAACAAAGTCATTTTTAGAATCAAGTGAAAGGAGTAAACGCAGATAAAAACACAGAAAGTACGCAGTGCTGTTGATAAAGATTGTTAACGTTGCTGCTCAAACATGCCTTCAAAGTTCGGGAGAGAGAATTGCATCCAATATTCTAAAAGACATTACCAACTCTCCACAAACAGCTCAAGCATATCAAAAAGCATACAAAATAACCAAGCAGTGTGAAAAAACCATCACAACAAGATCCAACAACCGCCCTTTCAATGTTTGTGGAAGTTGATCTTTCACGGCGACAATAAGAAATAATAAGAAATAGCAACAAGAAGTTTTATCCGAGCTACAAATTGTTACAGCAAGCTAAACAGACTTGTTATCCGGTGAGAGATGCCTATCGGATAACTGAAACATGTGCTGAAATTAACCTGCGGGATCTAATGGACCATACAGCTGAACGCTTGGCAACATATTTAGAGGACGACGTATTTGAACACTTAAGTCCAGAAGAGCGTCAATCGTTGACCCTTATTTCAAAATGGGGATGTGACGGGTCTCAACAATCACAATTCAAAGAAAAAATGCAAGATTTGGACGCAAAGGACAGTAATATTTTCCAAAGCTGCTGACAGTAATTTTTTGTTCCGCTACAGTTAGTATGCGGGTCAAACAAAAAAGTGGTTTGGCAAAATCCAACTCCTTCTTTGCCACGTTTCTGTCGACCAATAAGGATCCAACTTATCAAAGAAACAGTGGATATCACTAAGTTTGAAATGGCAAATGTCGAAGAGGCTATAAATGCTTTGAAACCCAGTGAATTCGTATATATGTAGTATAAAACACGTTACGACTCTGACTATGGTTTATGCAAAAGTGTGTAACGCTGCAACTTCGACGACTTCGACGACTTCAACCATGAGATGCTACATCTGTGGTGCGACATCAAAAGAATTTAATGACCTCAATATCAAGAAAACTGTCGATATTGACGCAATACAGTTTGGCCTATCTGTGTTGCATGCTAGGATTCGGTTTTTCGAAACCATACTTCACTTGGCATACAAGATTCCTGTACAAAAATGGCAGTTAAGATCTGAAAATGACAAAGGTATTGTTAAACAGAAAAAGGCAGAAATACAAACAAAATTTAGAGAGCAAATGGGTCTACTAGTTAATGTGCCGAAAGCTGGTTTTGGCAATACCAATGATGGTAATACTAGTAGAAGATTTTTTGCCAATCCAGAAATTACTGCTGAAATCACCGGTGTGGATTTAAATCTAATAAAACGCCTGAAAGTGATTTTGGAAGTCATATCCAGCTCTAATAAAGTTGATTTAACCCTTAATTTGACTACGTTCACTGTGATAAACGTTCATAAAAAATAAAATATTGAGCGACTACTATCTACTAATCTTCGGGTTTTTATTCGATTGTGGCAAGTTTAAAATATATTTATTGGTATAAAAAATAATCCACTAGTGGCAACAAGCAAGCAGACAAGATGTCAGCAAGACACGGGCACTTAATTCTTCGCAAGGTAAATGTTTTTATTTTACACGTTTTTTATAAATAAACTAAACTTTTCATGCTTTTTATTTACTAAGCAATATTTATTCTTTGGTTTCGAATAGTTTTTGTGCTATGTTATGAATTTTTGGCAACTTATTTTTGGAGGCAAACTTGTTTATTCATCACAGTGAACACTGCCAAATACTCGTACAAGTATTGTCTGTTTGGTACGTTTATTGTGATGAACATCGCCAAATTGGGTATAACTTTTATTTGCAAATGATATGGTTTCATGTGGTAGGTTAATGGTTTCAATGGGCTTATGGTTTTTTTTTCGCTTGTTAACAGCATAAAATACAAGACCGCACGCAAAGAATATTAGCGCTTGTTCCTGTTGAGCATGCACCATCCGATACTAGCGATAAATCTGACACTAACAGTGACAATGAACTGCCACCACCTTCTCCAAGCCCAGTTTCATCTACAGTTCCTTCTATTAATTCCTCCTTAGAACGCTTAAATATTAATAGTAGCCCAGAACCAGAAACAACTCTGTTAAATTATATGCAAATAATCTGTGAAAAGGCACTAGTAGCGCCATCTATTGTTTAGCTCAATAGACTGTTATACATATGTATCATGAGTGTCAAATAAAAGTTTAGTTCCATTCGAATCTCGAAACCGGCGTTTTCATTATAGGTTATGGGCCCAGAACTACGTTGTTTCTCGCGAAAATACTTGCAAGTTTGTGCCGATTAGTTATTCGCAGACTGAGAATACACTGTGCTATTGAACTGTTGGACTGTGAACCGTATTTGTGAAGATTTTGTGCAAATTGTTAAAAATGGCGGCGAACTACATTGTTAGCGTACCTAAGTTGAAAGGTCGCGAAAACTATAGTGAGTGGGCCTTTGCAGCGGAGAATTTTCTTATATTAGAAGGAACTTTTGATTGCGTCAAAGTTACAAAGCCAGAAGAAGCCGCAGCAGACGCGAAGACCAAAGCAAAGTTGATCTTGACGATCGACTCGTCGCTTTATGTTCACATCAAAGATTCGAAGAGTACTAAAGAGTTATGGGAAAAACTGAAGCATTTGTTCGACGATTCTGGCTTTACAAGAAGGATAAGCTTATTGCGAACGCTTATTTCTATTCGCCTGGAAAATTGTTCATCCATGACTTCGTACGTCACACAAATAATTGAGACTAGCCAGAAATTAAGTGGATCGGGCTTTAACATCAATGACGAATGGGTCGGATCGCTACTTTTAGCAGGATTATCCGAAAAATATTCGCCCATGATAATGGCCATCGAACATTCCGGAATTTCAATTACAGCGGACGCCATTAAAACAAAGTTGATGGACTTAGAGGAAGATAGTGGCGACACCAGCGGAGCATTTGCAAGTTTCCGTAAACATAACAAGATTGGTAGTACTGGCGGAAACAAAGACAATATGTCAATGTCAAACTCAAATATGTCAAAGTTGAAACCAAAGATTATAAAATGCTATAAATGTAAGCAAACGGGACATTATCGAAATCAATGTACCAGTGACAAAGACTCGGTAAAATCATGTGAACGTAAACAAACCCATGCGTTCAGTGCCGTTTTTCTAAATGGAAGTTTCTCCAAAAACGACTGGTACATAGACTCTGGTGCAAGTGCTCATTTAACCGCCAACAAGCACTGGATTAAGAATGTTTCTGTCGAGCATCCGATCAAAGAAATTGTGGTCGTGAACAAGGAAAAAGTGCCGGTAGTATGCTCGGGCGATGTTGTGATTACGACTTTGACTGACGACTGCGAGTATGAAGTAGTTGTTGAAGGAGTTTTATGTGTGCCAAATCTGACCACCAATCTTATTTCAGTGAGTCAATTGATAGCCAAAGGAAATAGAGTACAATTCACCAGCAGTGGCTGTGAAATCTATAATAAGAATGGTGAATTAGTTGGTATGGCTTCATTGTTGAATGGTGTTTACAAACTGAGATTACCTGAAGCATTGATGGCAGCAGCAGTGGACTCATGTGATATTTGGCATCGTAGACTTGGGCATGTCAACAGCAATTACCTAAATAGAATGCAGGATGCAGTGGAAGGGCTCACACTGGATAGAAAGGCAGATATTTCGAAGTCATCATGCATAGTGTGCTGCGAAGGTAAACAGAGTCGATTACCTTTTCCACAGAATGGCAATAGAAGTAAAGAGCTACTGCACACCATACATTCAGACGTGTGTGGTCCATTTAGCAAGAATTCAATTGGAGGTTCCAGATATTTCATATTGTTTGTGGATGATTATAGCCGCATGATCCATATATACTTCATGAAGAGCAAAAGCGAAGCTTATAGTTGTTTTAAAACATATAAAGCACTGGTAGAAAACCAGCTGAATAAGAAAATAAAGATATTGCGAACCGACAATGGCAAAGAATTTTGCAATAAAGAATTTGATGATTATCTCAAGATTTCAGGAATAATTCATCAAAAGAGTAATGTTTATTCACCTGAACAGAATGGTTTGGCGGAACGTTGTAACCGAACGGTGGTGGAAAAGGCAAGATGTCTCCTATTTGATGCTGATCTTGAAGAACAGTTCTGGGCTGAAGCTAGTAATACTGCAGTCTATTTACAAAATAGGACAGTGGCATCAGCTCTTGATGGGAAAACACCTTTTGAAATATGGACAGGAAGAAAGCCTGACATAAGCCATTTGCGAGTTTTTGGGAGTGTGGTCATGGCACATGTTCCAAAAGAGAAGCGGCTTAAGTGGGACAAGAAGGCAGAGAGAGGCATTTTCGTTGGTTACCCAGATGAAGTGAAAGGGTACAGAATTTATAATCCCAAAAATAAGAATATTTCCACTAGCCGTGATGTAATCATCATAGAGAAACCACCAACAGTAGAAGTTCAGAGTGATGAAAAACCAACAACTTTCATAGAAGAGCAGGAAGATTCAGTGGGGGAAATTTCAGATAGTTCCAGAAGTGAATATTTTACTGATGACAGTGATCAGACATATGTTCCAGATGATGAATCTTCTGCCAGTAGTGTTGAAAGTGTAGTGAGTGCTAATAAAAGGTGCGTTTTACGTAGGGAGAGACGGCAACCAGACAGGTATGGTCTTTCTAACTCTTGTATTGGTAGTAGTACAGAATTTACTGGTGAACTTTCAATTCAGGAAGCTTTAGAAGGTCCTGAAAAAGAACAATGGTTAGAGGCAGTGCGTGATGAATTGCAATGTTTTGACGATAATTGTGCATGGGAGGTTGTTGATTTACCTAAAGATAAAACCATAGTGCAATGTAAATGGGTTTTACGCAAGAAGTATGACAGTGAAAACAAGGTTAGGTATCGTGCTAGACTAGTGGCTAAAGGTTTCTCACAGAAATATGGTGTAGATTACACAGAAACATTTTCACCCGTTGTCAGACACACAACCCTACGTCTTTTGTTTTCATTGTCAGTACAACTTGGACTTGATGTAACACATCTCGATGTCAAAACTGCGTTTCTTAATGGCGACCTAGAGGAAACCATCTACATGCAAAAGCCTGATTATTATGATGTTTCTGGTGGCTCTGGAAAAGTGTTAAAACTTAAGAAGGCCATTTATGGCCTAAAACAGGCTTCAAGGGCCTGGAATAAAAAAGTGGATCATTCTTTGCTTGAGAATGGTTATTGTAAATCTAAGTTAGAACCTTGTATGTACACAAAAATTAATGGTAAATTCAAGACCATTGTGACATTATATGTCGATGATTTTTTCATATTTTCTAATTGTAAACTAGAAACTGAAAACCTTAAGAATGTATTGTCAAGTCAGTTCAAGATTAAAGACTTAGGTAGAGTAAAACAGTGTTTAGGAATGAATATTAAGTTTAATAAATTAGACAAGTCTGTAACTTTGAGTCAGGAAAGTTATATAAATAATTTGTTACAAAGGTTTAACATGACAGATTGTAAAACTGTTGATACTCCAATGGAGACTAAAGTGAATGTTAAAAGTGATAAAAATGTAAATAATCAAGTACCTTATCAACAGCTTATAGGGAGCTTAATGTATCTATCTGTGTTGACTAGGCCAGATATAACATTTGCAGTAAATTATCTAAGTCAATTCAATAATTGTCATACTGATGAACATTGGGGATATGCTAAGAGGATTTTAAAATATTTAAAAAAGACCATAAATTTTGGTATAAGGTATTGTGCAGATGGAAATACAGAAATAAAAGGTTTTGTTGATGCCGATTGGGCAAATGATTCTGTGGATAGGCGGTCTTATACAGGATTTTGTTTTGTGCTTGCTAATGGTATAATATCTTGGGAATGCAAAAAGCAGAAGACAGTTGCACTGTCGAGCTGTGAGGCTGAGTACATGGCCATATCAGAACTCTGAGTACTGGGCCCTCTAGTACTCGTATTAGAAAAACTAGAGCTTAAAAAGACAAAGTAAATTCCAAAGTTTACCCTTACATATAAATAGATGAAAGGTATTTTTCCCACCCCGCCATAATTGAAGAAACACACGAAGCCTCAGTTGATTTTCCAGATGATGCCCCCCTCAATTATTTTTATCTATTCTTTTCTGAAGATATATTTACCGACTTAGTGGAACAGACTAACATGTACTCCGTACAACAAACTGGAAAATCCATTCAAGTTTCAGAGGATGAGATGAGAGATTTTATTAGCATGCATATTATGATAGGAATTGTTGAAATGCCATGCTATCTGGACTATTGGAGCAATAAGTTTCGATACGGGCAGATAGCCGATGTATGCCGTTGAAACAGTATCAACAGATCTGCAGATTTTTGCACTTCAACGACAACAACTTACAGGACTTAGACAGATATTATAAAGTAAAGCCTATAGTAGAAAAAATAAGAAAGAATTGTTTAAAGCAAAAAAATGAGAATAAGTTCAGTGTAGACGAGATGATGATACCCTATAAGGGCAGGAAAGCAGGAAACAGAAAGCAATACATGAAAGACGAGCCCAATAAATGGGGGTTCAAAAATTATGTGCATGCTTCCGTTCGTACACGTTTACCGAACAGGAATCTTCACTTGGTTTTGGAGCGCAAATTGTCATAGCTTTGGCTCGGACTATTAAAAAAAACCAGCAACTGTGTTATGTGACAATTTTTTCTCATCCCCAGAGCTCTTTTATACACAGGTATATTGAAGGAGAATTACAGAGTCTTCGGTCTGGGCACAATACGAGGCACAGAATTAGAGGTGCTGAAAAAATTTTACCGGACGACAAGGCTATGAAAAAGAAGCAAAGGGGTGAGTATTCACAAGTCGTTTGTGATGCAAACAAATTAGTTATTGTGCGCTGGAATGATAATAAACCGGTAACTCTAGTTAGCACGTTTGTTGGTTCCGAATCATTGCAAAAAATTAAAAGATACTGCAATGAACAAAAGCAAAAAATTGATGTAGATTGCCCACAAATTGTTCGTGAATACAATAAACATATGGGGGGTGTAGACCTGGCCGACATGCTTATATCATTATATAAAGTTCCATTTAAAACAAGACGGTGGTATATAGGAATATTTAGCCAACTGTTAGATGTATGCATTAATAATGCTTGGCTTTTACACAAACGTAACTGTCATGGACAAACTCAACGAAAAAAAAAGTCATTGAAAGTATTTCGGTACGAAGTTAACATAGGTTTGACAAAGAAAAATGGACTTAAACCTCTTGAAAAATTACAACAATGCAAAATTTTAAACCCTAGATCAGCCAGGCTTACAAGCCCCATCCGATTCGACAATATAGGTCACTATCCCAGCATAAAAGGAGACATGGGACGTTGCAAGTATTGTCAAAAAAAATACAACTGTGTATTGTTTATAATGCAATATGAGACTTTGTTTTGTTACCGGGAAAAGTCCCCGCAATTGTTTTTTAGATTTCCATAATAAATAGTTTGATTTACTGATACACATAGTGTTTTTATTTCACCAGCTTTAACGATACTTATTTGACAGTGTTTATCACAATGAACATTTCAAAGCACTTGTTGTTCTCAAAGTATTTGGCTTTGTTCATTGTGATGAACATTGATTTCCTGAAAATCTGTAAATGAATTTTTTTTACATTTTTCCCAAGTTTTTCAACCCTAACACTTCAAAACAACTGTCATCTCTGCCAAATTAAGGGTTAAAAAAGTTTGCTCTATATGGGTATGAGACTGCGAAGATGTGCATTGATTTATATCCCTGGCATCCGATGACTCCCACAATGCATAAAATACTAATACATGGCGTAACTGTCATGGAAAATGCACTTTTGCCTATTGGTTTACTGTCAGAAGAATCAGCAGAGGCGCGTAACAAGCATATTCGACTGTCCCGGCAAAATTACGCTAGAAAATTTTCTAGAGAGCAATGCAATTTAGATGTGATGAACAGATTATTGCTCAGCTCAGATCCCTTGATATCTAGCATAAGACCAAAACCTAAAAAGAGGTCTACACCACATAGTGAAGAAGCAATACAAATGCTTATGCCTGCTGAGGCCCACACGGTTGAAGAGAATTCCTCGGATGAGGAAACGGCCGCAGAAGAGACTGACAGTGAAATACATTAAAATGCAAGTGGATGAAAAATCTGGAAGAGGCGTGAGACTCTTAATTGATAGAAATAAAACGTTGTATTTTTTTTAAATAAACCGTAATTTTCTCATCAACAATTGTGTTTTACTTGGATATGTGTTCACCAAAAGCTTTTCTAATGCCCATTTTCACCAACAGATTTTAACTAACTTTTAAGCGAAAAAAAGCGAAACAAAACTCGCGAGAAGTGCCCCTTATATTGATAAACCTTATATTGATAAGGGGCACTTCTCGCGAGTTTTGTTTTCACCAACGTTTAAATATCACCTATATCATTAAGGGTCCCTTATAATTTAGGGGATGAATTGACGACCCCGAGACGTTTAAGTGACGCATAGTCTTAGGTTATTTTGCGAATCACCAAACAGTATTTTATCCTACTGAATAAGATAAAAAATAATAAAAATGGATAATAACCACGATTTATTTGCAGATTTTGAGCAATTGAAGATATGGAATTGTTGAGTAACCGACATTTGTATAGACGATCTCGTATTTATCGTAAATGATCGAAAGATTTTGAAAAAGGATCTTATAAAAAAGACTTTTTTATAAGATACAGGTTACCTGCTCAACCTTACTTGTATTTAAAGAAATAAATCTGTGGCACCGATTAACCAATTACTGTGTGCCCTTAGATTTTATGCAACAGGCAATCAATGATTATCTGTAGCAGATTTCAATCCCATCAGTGTATCTACTTGCAGTAGAATTATAAAAAGAGTGTCTGACGCTATCGTGGACTCGTGGCAAAGCGAATTCATACAATTTCCAGACACCGAAGTGTCTGGAAATTGTAGTGTTTTTTTATTTTTATTTTAAAGAAATGTTTAAAAATATAATTTATATGTTAATATGATAAATAAAGAAATATTAACTATTTAGAATACATAAAGCAGAATAAATCATTTTGGCCGCCTAATTTGAATAAATGCCCCACCGCGGGCCGCCCACGGCCTCGTTTGACTGTTGAAGGAATTGCTTTCTTTTCAACAACTTGCTTTCTTGGTCGTCCTGTAGGGGATTTCAAATTTATCAACCACTTCAGGGCTTGATGGTCCGTTATTAAAGTGACTGGTAAACCATTTATGTATAATCGAAATTTGTTCAAATTCCATACGACGGCTAAAGCTTCACGTTCAGTTGTAGAGTAATTCCTTTCAGCAGACGTGAGCAACCTGCTCGCATATTCTACTGGATGTTCATCGTCCTCCCCCTGGACGAGAACTGCTCCTTGAAGTTCTCCCAAGTAGTGACTTGATGTTTCACGCCCTGCCATCATACTGCAGCTTCGCCTTGAGGTATCAATGGTATAGCAGTGGGTGTCTCAGTATCGCTAATGTTTTCGATTTGCTTGAAAACACTTGCTGCTGCTAAAAATGCTTCAACTCGTCGGAATTCTTCACTGCTGTATATCTTGTGTTACAGGTAGCGAAAGAACCATGTCTACCAGGTGGCAGTCTTGTCTATAGCGCTGTAAACTGCGCGTTGGACATGTTGACGGACATCTCTGCTTGCTCCCTTTTAATATTAGTCGTAGTGATACGGCCAGAACGCGTGATGTACTTCGGCTTATTCCGGGGACGTCACGCGTTCGTGAAGGAAAGCCAGGTCGATGTTGTCAACGTGTATTTGACTCAATAAAATAGGAGCAGTCCCACACAACCCTATCCGCTTGGACGAAGGTGGCGGATGCAGTCCTCTAATCCAAAAAAAATATACAATTATTGAGATAAAGGTATAATATAGTATCCGTGACTTGCTATGCAGAGGAGTCCCAAGAGACTATTCCAAGTAGGACGTAACCCGAGAGTGCACCGTGATAGTAGCCTTCATCAAAACACAAATGTACTGGCGGGGGTCATTAAGTCGCGGAGAATCTTAACACCGCCATGTAAAATATGACGTCATGCGCACAGCGCCATGTAAACGATGAAGTTCACTATTGAAATAGGTTTTACATTTTTTTTTATGGAATAGGTGGCAAACGAGCAGACGGATTACCTGATGGTAAGCGATCGGCGCATAATATTATAAAAAGTTGTGTTGCACATATAAATTAATGTAGTGTACCTACTGCAGTTTCAAATTTCCGCCCCAGCTTCTACTCTCTTGTTTACGCCGGAACGCATCATTCTTCGTCGTGTATGGAACGCATCCGTAGCGCGAGCGAGAGGTTCGAGCTGCGCGCCTTCCGGCCACTGCCATTCTAATAGCCGCGACGAAAACACACTCAATTATTGTAAACTTATATTATAATTAGTGATTAAAGAAGTACATCTGCAAAGGGATTTACTTATTTATATCGATCATCTGGCGACCGTGCAAAAAGAAGAATAACTGCAATCTTCGGATAAACTACAAAAACCAAAAGGAGTTTGGTGTCAGCGCAACGTGGCGGCGAACGCGAACGCCTAAAACAAACGACGACTACGACTATACATATATTATTTGGAAAGAAGACAAGTCCACCTGCGAGCTGCTAGTAAGGATACCTAGCCACCATGGGAAGTGCTCGTTTTTCCTCCACCTTTCTTTTCCAACTGTCCGCTATCGGGTGAAAGTAATGTAGTCAATTCATTTGATTTAATTTTCAAAAAATTCGTCGTCCGCCATTTGTATGTTTCTATAAAATTAAATTTCATTTTAGTTCGTCATGATTAGAAAGGTTGGTCATTTTCAAGAAATTTTTTCTTATTAAAATTTTAATATATGGCCTAACTTGGGTACTTTCAAGTCGTTAATTTAAGCCTTAACTGTGATAGGCACTAGTACCTAGTTAAAACTAATATTTTGCTGCCTTGATACCCTGCCGCCCGTTCTTCCTACATTTATTTTTCATGCCACTCGGCTGAGCATTCTTATTTTCTGGTGTGTGTGACACGCGGCATGGGTTTGCCTACTTCTTGCATATTATGCACATGGGGGTTTCTTTGTTTTCATTGTAAATTTTAGCCGTCCTTATTTGCACCATTTTCTAGCTTGCTTTGCTTCATAAGATTTGCCGAACGTTTCCAGATTCGTATGCTTGGCGCGGCTGTGGGCATAAATATCCAGCCCGTTTTGCATTGCATGAGAGAAGTGCGCCTATGCTGCATGTAGTATCCATCTACGCCGCGCCAGGTTTGAGCACTACTGGGACGCCGTGCAGTCTGCAATAAGGCGGTGACTTTCCTGTGCTACACACTGCGACTGGAGTAAGGAACAATAATTGGGTTAGATGCACAATTTATTTACCTAGTTCATTATATTTCTTTGTTTATATTTGTTGTGAGTGATTAAATTTAAAGATGTCTACTTCTAAAAGTACTGAACTAAGTACATTGGTTAGGCAACGTGGAAATATAAGAGGTCGTTTGACGACGCAAACACAATACATAAACACTCTCAAGTTAGTGGATTGCTCTAGTTTATCAAATGCACAAGTTATTGAAATTAAATTACATTTAAAAAAGTGTGAAACCTTATATAAAGATTTTGAGACCTTTCAAGACAAAATAGAATTACTTTGTGATGAATCTGAAATACAAGAACAGATAAATACTAGATCTACAATAAAGAATCAGTTCATTACAGCAATTTCAACCTTACAAGATATTTTAGAAAAGTTAAATCCGGTTAATGTCAAATCACAATTACCCTCACAATCTGATGAAAGTTCAGTTAAGTTACCAACCATTAAATTGCCTGTGTTTGATGGCTCATATTTGAAGTGGCTTGAGTTTAGAGATACTTATTTGTCTTTAATTCATGAGAATGCATCAATACAGGATATCAATAAGTTTCACTACCTGCGGGCTTCACTGGAGGGCAGTGCTAGTGAGGTTATAAAGTCATTAGAGTTTACATCAATAAATTATAAGATTGCATGGGATTTATTGTGTGCTAGGTATGATAATAAGAGAGTTCTCATTAATAGTCATTTAAAATCATTACATTTAATCAATCCCATCACAACAGAATCACATAAAGCATTGCGGAACTTATTGGATCATGTTAATAAAAATATGAGAGCGCTTAAGGCCCTTGGTATACCCACAGAATATTGGGATGTCCACATTATATTCATCATAACTATGAAATTAGATGCCACTACAAATATGAAATGGGAGGAATATTTAAGTAATTGTTCTGACAATCCAACTTTAGATCAATTTTATACTTTTATCCGTAACCGTGCTGATATTTTAGAGAATGCTGTATCTCGTACAACAAATCATAGTGAAAGTTCGAGTAATTCTAACTCAAATAATCATAACAAAAAATTTTGGAATAATAATAATAAAAAAAACAACGATCTAATATTATGGGGAAGAGGAAAAAACGTCGGAAACACGATCAATGTTGACGAGAGCCGCAGCTCGCCGTGCACGCCCACCACCTCCGGCCTCGTCGCTCAGCTCCGCCTCGCCGCTGCCGGGATCCAGCCCCACCGGGAGTGATGTGACACCGGCCGTGGCAGCTGCGTCGAGCTCCAGCGACGAGTACTTTTCACCGCCGACGACACCACCACCTACGCGTCGCCGGGGAGAACGCCGGCCGCCAGCACGCTTAGGACCTCGAGGCCCACCGGCTTCTGATAGGGTCCCAGCTACTGGCGGAAGTGTGCAGCGCATGCGATGGACGCAATCAATAAACGAAAACGTCATGCGCGCATGCTATGGGGCTACAGAGGGAGGAAACAACCTGACCGCGTACCGTGTTCGGATGCTCTCTCTGTTTCAGGTGCTTGAGCCAGCCATCAACGTCTCAGCTCAACGACTGTCGGATCAGGTGCGGGTTATCCAGCGTAATCGTATGTTGGACGATACTGTACTTGATCGCCTCCGCACGGAAATGGGTAGCTGTGCCGGTGCCTCCTCGTCGCGGACTGTGGCACCACCGATGATGCCACCGTCCAACCGCGGTACTGTTAGTACCGCCGCTGATGAGGAAAGTACTGACACGGTTACACACGTAAGTACCCAGTGCAATGATGAATTGAGGAGTGCTTTGGAGTGTGCGATTCGGGAATATCGCTACATATCACCCGAAATCAGACCACGTTTACCTCGTTTGCCCATGCATAACAAAAATAGAGTGCTAGTGGCTGCTCTGGATTCGCAATTGTCTAATCATTTTGATAACTGCGAAGACCTCAGTGATACACATTCGATGATGTATTGCGCGGCCGTAGCGGCATGTCGTGTGGCTCACGTCAAATTTCCAACCAGTGACGTAGCCACACGACTAAAACCAGCTGTACCGGCCTGGCAACGCAGGATCGAGCGTCGTATTGCTGGGGCCAGAGCACTCATTGGCAAGCTAATTTGCTTCAGGGAGGGTAATACTCGCCCTAGAGTGATGCGCTTTGTGAGACGGGCATTCTCGGGGACAGACATCAGCCCCCAAGATTATATGTCCAGGGTCACAGAGCGCATCGACTTCCTGAAGCAGAAGGTGTATGCATGGGCAAACCGCATTCGAAGGTACAAGAGACAGGTGGAACGATACACCCAGAATCGCACGTTCCGGAGTAATGAAAGGTGGGTGTATAGAGCTTGGGAGCGACCGGACCAAGGTGTGACTGACACGCGCCTCCCGGATGATGACGCCATGTGTTCATTCTGGCGCAGCATCTGGTCGGTGCCTGTCAGTCACACTGAGGGTGACTGGATTCGGGAGGTCGAACGCGCGTGTGATCCAATACCACAAATGGGGGCAATTAACATCAGCCCCCAAGATGTTGCTCGTGCAGTCCGTCCATTGCCTAACTGGAAATCTCCAGGACCGGATGGACTGCACAATTTCTGGATTAAGTGGTTTACAAGATCGCACGCACGTTTAGCATCTCAATTCCAGTCTGCCCTAGAGTCGGGGTCGCTGCCCCAGTTTCTAACGACAGGAGTAACCCACCTGGTCCATAAATCAGGTAGTACTACGGAACCTAAAAATTATAGACCAATCACGTGTCTGCCGACGGTCTATAAAGTTCTTACATCCATACTGAGAAGTAAAATTAATAGTCATATTGACAAAAATAACATAATGTCAACTGATCAGAATGGATGTAAGAGCGGGTCCCGCGGTACTAAGGAGCTACTCCTCATTGATATGACCATTAGCCAACAGGTTCGACGTTCCCGAAAGGATCTGTCGACATGTTGGATAGATTATAAGAAGGCCTATGACTCTGTCCCTCATACATGGCTCATGAGGGTGCTGGAATTGTATAAAATTGATACAAAACTACGCACCTTCCTGATGTCCTGTATGAGGCAATGGAGTACAGTCCTTCGCTATCCGGGATGTCGACATATCCGAACGAATAGCGAAACTGTAAGGATCGAGCGGGGTATATTCCAGGGTGATAGATTGAGTCCGCTTTGGTTCTGCCTAGCCTTGAATCCTCTTAGCACATTGCTGGAAAATTCAGGTCTAGGCTACCGGTTGAAGAGAGGTGGTCAGGTTATATCTCACCTCCTTCATATGGATGACTTGAAGCTTTTTGCCCCCAACAAGCTGCAACTGATGGAGCTACTCAAGCTTACTGAAATCTTCAGTAGTGCCATCAGGATGGAGTTTGGTGTGGACAAATGTGCGGTCATGCATGTCAAACGAGGGGAGATTGTGGAGTCCGTGGGCACTCAACTCACGGATTCCATAAACCTGAGGTCCCTCTCCCCAACTGAAACCTATAAGTATTTGGGTATGTCGGAAGCTTTAGGCATCAATGTCACTGACATGAAGCAATCGCTGAGGGAGCGTTTCTTTGGTCGTCTGAAGAAGGTATTTAATAGCTTTCTTTCAGGCGGAAACAAGGTGCGCGCCTTCAACGGTTGGGTCATGCCGGTATTGATGTACTCTTTCGGCGTACTCAAATGGTCTCAAACCGAACTTGACGCCCTGGACAGGCGGGTCCGAACAATGCTGACTGCATACCGAATGCATCACCCGCGATCGTCGGTGATGAGACTGTATATCCCGCGGAAGTGTGGGGGTCGAGGCTTTTTAAATGCTAAGACCCTACACAACCTCGAGGTATGTAGTCTCAGGGAATATTTCCTTGCTGCCGACGTGGGTATGCATCGAGATGTAGTGGCAGTAGACAAGGGGCTCACCCCGCTCTCCCTGGCTAAAGAGAACTGGCGCAAATCGGTCGTACTTGACACCAACGCTCGCAGGGAAGTATGGCAGAGCAAGGAACTTCACGGACGCTTTTTCCGAGCCCTACACGGGCCGGATGTAGACCAGTTAGCGTCCGTAGCCTGGCTGCGTTTCGGTGACCTCTTTGGGGAAACTGAAGGGTTTGTCTGTGCAATTATGGACGAAGTTATCATGACGAATAACTACCGGAGATTTATTGTGAAGGACGGCACGGCTGACATCTGTCGGGCATGTCACCGTCCGGGAGAATCAATTCGTCACATAATCTCTGGTTGTTCTCGTCTAGCTAACGGCGAGTACTTGCATAGGCATAATCTTGTAGCCAGGATCATACATCAGCAACTTGCTCTGAAATACTCTCTTGTGGAATCGGAAGTGCCGTACTACAGGTATGAGCCCGACCCAGTTCTTGATAATGGTCATATCACTTTGTACTGGGACCGGTCTATCATCACTGACAGGACTATTGTGGCCAATAAGCCTGATATAGTGGTGGTGGACCGAAAGGAGAGGCGTGCAATGATTGTTGACATAGCCGTCCCACATGACGAGAACCTTGTGAAAGCCGAGAAAGATAAACTGATCAAGTATATCGACTTGGCACGCGAGGTTGTCGACATGTGGGAAGTGGATTCAGCTATCATTGTACCGATAGTCGTGTCAGCCAATGGCTTAATAGCCAAGAGCCTCGACCAACATCTTAGGAGGCTCTCTTTAGGTGGCTGGATTAAGGGCTTGATTCAGAAAGTGGTACTCCTGGACACGGCTCGTATTGTCAGGAGGTTCCTTTCTCTGGAGCCCTGACCGCCGGTAGCTAGGACCCTGTTCCCGATACCGGTGGGACACTATTTTTTATATTTTTAAATGTTTTTTTTTTCTTTTCAATTTTGAAGAAATATTTAAAAATGTAAATTATATGTTTATATGTTGAATAAAGACAATAATAATTCAGTTTCAAAAAAAAAATAAATCATTTGATAACTTAAAGATTTCGAGTCCTGTAGCATCAGGTGAGACTGTATGTGACTTTGTGTGTTTATGTTGCAATAAACAAGGACATCGCATTTATGATTGTCCAAAATTTTAAGATATGGATGTTCCCCATAGTGTAACGGAAGTTAAACGATTAAAACTATGTCATAATTGTTTACGTGAAGGTCATAACTTTCAGAATTGTCGTCTGAAATCCATGTGTCGTCATTGTAAATATAGTCATAATACTTTGTTGCATTTAAATAAAAATGATAAGCACTCAGAAAATATTAATTCTACAGTTGCTTCACAGTCACAGACACTGCCTCCAGTTACACTGTCTGGCATCTCTAATAGTAGTCAAGTATTGCTGTGTACTGCTGTTGTATCAGTAAAGAATATGATTAATAATGAAACTTACCCTGTTCGCGCGTTGTTGGACAGTGGTAGCCAATCGTCCTTTGTGACTGATAATCTGAAAAGAAAATTAAACTTACCTGTTCACAATATTGAACCGCTCCGTGTCTCGGGCATTAATAATGTTGCATTTAGTATATCTGAACGTGTCACCTTAGGGATAGAATCAAGGAATAAAAATTTTAGTACTATGATAACATGTTTAGTAGTCCCTAAGGTAACAGGTACTTTGCCTAATTCTCCTGTTAATATTCTAGAACTAGACTTACCTCCCAATATTGAGCTTGCAGACCCATATTTTTATTGTCCCGCAGAAGTTGATTTACTGTTGGGCGCTGACATATTTTGGGATTTAGTAGGGTTCAAGCGTATAACTCTAGGTGTAGGTAGACCAGTTCTTCAGGAATCACAGTTAGGTTGGCTTGTAAGTGGGCCAGTGGGTATTTATAAACCTGGCCATGTTATTTGTAATTATACTCATAATATTAATGATAATTTAAAGAAATTTTGGGAAATTGAAGAATTAAATTTAAAGATTAATATTGGCACACCTGAAGAAAGGTTGTGCGAGTCCCATTTTCAAGAAAATGTCAAACGCCTTAGTAATGGTAGATTTTCAGTAAAGATGCCTCTGAAGGAAATTCCTGAAGAAGCTCTTGGAGATTCTTTTTATTTAGCCAAAAAGCGTTTTTTATCTTTAGAGAATAAATTAAATAAAAATCCTAATCTAAAAGAACAATATTTTAATTTTATTAAAGAGTATCGTGACTTGGGTCATTTAACTGAAATACAGAGACCTAGTTTTGGTTATTATTTGCCACATCATGCTGTTTAAAAGGAAAAAAGTGAAACTACAAAACTCAGAGTGGTTTTTGATGCCTCAGCCAAAACCACTTCTGGTAAATCTTTAAATGATATTCAGCTTATTGGACCTGTGTTACAAGATGATTTAACTTCAATACTAATTCGTTTTCGATGCTTTAGATATGTAATTACTGGAGACATTCAAAAAATGTACAGACAAATTGAGATTGATCCCAGTCAGCGCCATCTGCAGCTCATATTGTGGAGGGATGATGATGCAGGATCAGGTTCTGTGTCAGGACATCCACGGCCAATTAAGGTACTCCAATTAAATACCGTTACTTATGGCACGGCCTCAGCGCCCTACTTAAGCACGAGATGTATTCTTCAATTGGCTCGTGAGTGTCCTGACACTACCATATCTAACATCTTAGAGCATGATGTATACATCGACGACCTGACTACAGGCGCCGAATCTAAGGATTCTATAAAGCATATTTATAGTAGTGTAGAAAATGTATTAAATTCAGCTGGTTTTCCGCTACATAAAATTAGAACTAATCGTCCTGAAGCAATTCAGAATGACACTACAACTTCAGTTTTAGAATTAAATAAAGAATCGTCTGTTCTGGGTTTGAATTGGTCACCAGATACAGATACTTTACATTTTAGTACAGATTTAAGTAGTGATAATAATAAGATAACAAAACGTTCTATAATTTCACTTACCTGTAAGATCCATTAGGTCTTTTATGTGCTTGTGTTATAAAAGCAAAAATAATTTTACAACTATTATGGAATGAGAAATTAGCCTGGGATGATCCAGTGCCATCTCACATAGCTAAAAAATGGTTAGATATAGCAGAAAATCTTAAAACATTGTCAGATATTAAAATACCAAGATATGCATGATGTGATGATTTCTTTACTAATGTTGAATTACACTGTTTTGTAGACGCATCGCACGAAGCATACGGAGCGTGCGTCTATCTACGTTCTACGGATAGTAGCAATAATATTGTCATCAGGTTATTGTGCGCAAAGTCGAGGGTTGCGCCCCTGAAGGCCATGACCACCCCTCGCTTGGAATTGTGTAGTGCTTTGCTTGGTGCTCGACTGGTAGCAAAGGTACTTCAATCAATTCGTATTTCTATCACCAATACTATTATGTGGACTGATTCAACTGTCGTCCTGGGTTGGCTTAAGGCTCAGCCTAAACTTTTGAAAACCTTTGTTGCCAATCGTGTAGCTGAGGTATTAGAATTAACTAAAGGGTGTTCATGGCGACATGTTCCCACTGATTTCAATCCTGCAGATCTGGCCTCTAGGGGGGTTGTCCCTCAACGCTTGCTCGTGGAGCCCTTGTGGTGGGAAGGACCTTCCTTCTTGAAGGAAGGCTCTTCTTCCTGGCCACAAACTCCACACTCTATAGTAGAGCTTCCAGAGCTTAAGGCGTATGTGAACGCTGCTGAAGCCCCTGAAAATCATTTCATAAACTTTAAAGATTTTTCAAATTTTAACAGACTGAAGAGAATTTTTGCGTACGTTTTAAGATTTATAAGCAATATACATAATAAACATAACAAATGCACTGGTACGTTGCAAACAGTAGAAATAAACAAGGCTTTAAATCTACTTATTAAATTTAGTCAAGGTGAATGTTTTACAACTGAAATAAAGGCACTGTCTTCTGGTCAACATTTAAATAAAAAATCGAAGTTATTACAGTTAAATCCATTTATTGATACAGAAGGCTTGTTGAGAGTAGGCGGTCGATTGGAGAACTCCTCCTATGAATATAATAAGAAACATTCTGTTATTTTAGATGGCAGGCATACTTTTACATCCTTGTTATTGCAACATGAACATCGCCGGCTATTTCACGCAGGTCCTCAGCTGCTGCTGTCCTCGATACGTGACTCTTATTGGCCTATCGGAGGTAGGCAGTTGGCGCGCAAGGTCGCAAAATCTTGTGTAATATGTGCTCGCTATCGCGGTAAGACTATTCAACCTATTATGGGAAATTTACCCGCAGTAAGGACAGAAGCAACCTTCCCCTTCTATTCAAGTGGCACTGACTTTGCAGGCCCTTTTCTTATATCAAGTAAAAGGGGGAGAGGTAATCGTAAAACAAAATGTTACCTTTGCTTATTTGTGTGCTTGAACACTAGAGCTGTCCACTTGGAGGTAGTGAGCGATCTCACTACAGATGCCTTTATATTGTGTTTGCGTCGTTTCATCGCGCGTCGAGGTAAACCTAAAGTTTTATATTGCGATAACGGTACCAATTTTATAGGAGCAAATAATGAACTTGGTAAAATTTTGCGCTCCAGTCGTGAGTCTGTCACAGATTTTGCTACCTCTGAAGGTATAGATTTCGTTTTTAGTCCAGCTTATTCTCCTCATTTCGGAGGTATATGGGAGGCGGGTGTTAAGGCAGCAAAATATCATTTAGTTAGGATTGTTGGTAATCAATCATTTACTTTTGAAGAATTGACTACGCTATTTTCACAAATCGAAGCTATCTTAAACTCCCGTCCTCTTTCTCCTATCTCGTCCGATCCTTTTGACCTAACTCCCCTCACCCCAGGGCACTTCCTCATTAGACGGCCTCTGGTGTCATTGCCCTCGCATCCAGCAGACGACGGCAGACCGAAATACCTTACAATAACAAAAATTCGTGATGAATTCTGGGAGCGATGGCGAAAGGAATTCTTGGCGGAATTGCAATTGAGAACTAAATGGACGACTCCTCAAGCCAATCCTAAGGTCGGGGATATGGTAGTAATTAAAGAAGATTTTTCACCACCGCAACGCTGGCGCCTTGGCCGCATTTCACGTCTGCACCAGGGACCAGACAACGTGTGTCGAGTGGTTGACATTTACACCGCCAGAGGCACTATTCGCCGAGCGATCCACAATGTCGTTCGGCTACCACAAGAAGTTGAAAGTTAAACTTTCAAGGGCCGGAGGATGTCTACGCCGGAACGCATCATTCTTCGTCGTGTATGGAACGCATCCGTAGCGCGAGCGAGAGGTTCGAGCTGCGCGCCTTCCGGCCACTGCCATTCTAATAGTCGCGACGAAAACACACTCAATTATTGTAAACTTATATTATAATTAGTGATTAAAGAAGTACATCTGCAAAGGGATTTACTTATTATTAGTTTCGTGGGAGTAAAGTGCAGAAAAAAAAGGATTAGGAAAAAAGTCCAAAACCCAATCTTCAAACAGTTGCGTTAAAAATTTATTAATTTTTCCCTGAATACACAAATACCTCTAAATCCATCAATCAGTTGTGCTTGTACTTTCACTAGGGATGAGATTCTTGACATGAATATAGAATCGATGCCCATTGTTTTAGAGGATGATCTATTAGTTGGAAGAGAAGAAGTTTTAATAGAACAGACAGAACCGGAACATTACACAAATGTAGACAAAGATGTCAGCATTCAACAAGTAAACAAAAAAGAGGCTATAAAGGAGTTTAAGGTCAAAATATTATCTGACAAAATCGTTACATCGAATCGTATTCTTACAAAGAAAAAGAAGACAGAACATAAAAATATGATGTGCACAACAAAAAAACCCAAACTGTTTTTTACTCCAAATGCAGCTCCGATCCCAAGCCGAAGAGGTTGGGAAATGAGTTTAAATTACTTTAGTAATGCTGAAGAAATTATGAAGATTTTAGAAGATGAGTAGTTCTGGCTATGTTTGTGCAACGGTTTAATATTTATATGCTTATATCTTTCTTTAGATCTATAATCTATGTACTAAGCGTGAAGTCTTCATTTTCACTGTAAAAATATTTTTACAATGATTATACCAAATTATCAGCATTCCGAATAAATTGTCAAATTCTAAGGATTTCACTTACTAATTTGGCTTACCACACTAATAAATAAATAAATGTATGTTTTGGAATCCTACTATTGGCAACACCATTCTTTGAGACTTCAAAATGGTGGAAATCGTGTGAACATACTTTTGTGTCCTGCAGTTTCTTCCGTTTTGCCTGTGTCTTGTGATCGCCCGGTAAGTTCATGTGTTTACATTTTATGTATATGTTACCGGAAATGTATGAAACCTAGAAATTATATAAAATTACTAGGAAATGTATACAATTCCGAAGCTATATAGGAAATGTGTAAAATATTGTTCCAAACATTATTTAATACACACATATCCTGGGAAATGTATACATTTCCTAGAAATTGTATAAAATTCCTATATCGTATTAGGAAATGTATAAACCATGCTTTCTATGAATAAAATTAATAAAGCACGTTGTTAAACTTAGAAACAGATTTATTATTAAGACTGCGGTTGAAACAATTAGGTAATAATCATATCGTAAAATATAATATCTTCTTCCGGCTTACTAACTAAGCTACAAAAACAAAACTATTTACTAAATTTTAAGGCCCATCTAGCACAAAAATTACTTATATTTTCTTATAAAGCTCTATCTATATCTATAGGTTACTAATCAGTCTGTCAATTAAACAGTAATACGCCGTATAAACGCATACGAATGGACATCTTTAAAGTAATACATTTCCGTTAGCTATTTAGGAAATGTATAGATTTACTAGGAAATGTGTGTTATGAAATTTATTTCACACATTTCCGAGCAAATTTAGTAATTATATAAATTTCCTAGGAATTGTATACAATGACGGATTACATACATGTCCGTTAACATATATATTAGATCTTTTACATATTTCATATTGAAAATACCGATTTCTCTGATATTTGAGATAATTTATGAGAATAATCTGAAGAGTAGAATTTAAAGTTATGGTGATAAATTGGTAAAATACGTGGTGCTGATAAATGGATCGAATATTTTGTAAATTCCAAACTATCAGCACTGGTGCTGATAAATGGAAAAAAGGACGTAAATACTAATTTAATACTTTTTAAAGTGAACTGTGTTTATTTTATGCATAGAATTCATTTTGTTTTGTAAAATTAGTTTATACTATCAATATCCAAATCTTAGCATGGTGCTGAAACTTTATTTACCATTTGTCAGCATGGTGCTGATAATTGCATCAGAAGCATGCTGATAAATTGGTTTTCCTGGAATTTCATCATGTCTTTTCTTTTTCAGTACCACTTAGCCATCTACCATGAAGCCAAAGGAAGCAAATAAAAAATGTACACAAAAGAAAATCTACTAAAAGCCTTGGATGCTGTTGAAAAAGGTATGTCAAAAAACTGGCCTCGAAAACTTACAATGTGTCTTGCCTTGCCTTTGCAGCCCGGGCAGAGCCAGGTCGGCGATACTTTGGCTGATGCCGGAAAACCCACACAGCCGGGATGATAAGCACCTGGGCACCTGGTGCAACGGACGCACTCAGCCGAAGAGATAAATTTGCTACAACCACCACACTTGGCCATGACTAACTATAATTATGTAGGTACTTAGATAAAGATTCACTAGGTACTCAGCATCCACACTTGACACACACTATTTATTTATTTAGACACACTTAAAAACAATAGACGCACTTTATTATACTGTTAGCTACAAAGTATTACACTGCGATCGTTGTTTCTATTTTATTAACCTGATTTTCACACACACCGATCAGCTGTTCGCCGCGTCCGTGACGTCTCTCACGATGTATAGATCGATCAGATGTACGTTATATCAAAAAAGGGAAAAAATACCACAAATTCGGGAAAAATATTCTCTATTGGATTTGAACCTGATTTGTTGTGCACAAAAAAAATAGTTTTTCAATTATTGCCAAGTTTTATTCAACATGGCGGACATTGGTTCAAGGGCGGAAAAAAGTCCTTTGTTTCAACCTTGTTTAAAATGTCTATAATTTGGTACACACATACTAGAATGTTAGTAGAAACAAGTTCTTAAATTAATACGGATAAATAATTATACAGTATTTAATTATATAATGCCTAAGTAGGGTGATCGAGAATTTACAAATTTCGTGCAAAAAATATTGTTATTTCAAGTATGAATAGAACCAAAATACTATAATTATCAACTTTCTTTTTTAGTTTAGTCATAAGTTTATTGTGTGTATTAATAAAATAGTAAACATAATGTTATAATATAATGAATAATTACTTGCTATTACATTTTTAGTGAAGAAGGTCATTTGGAACCTTTTGTTTTCAATCATGAGATCATAACTAATCTCCGTTATCGACCGATACGTAATAATATACTTTCGGAGATTAATTAGACCCTATTAATTAAGAATACATTAGTTTTGGCTGCGATAACCTGCGATCTTGGAAATACCAGGTCCTTAACTAATGACGCTCTGTAATTAAGGAAAAGTGCATTATATTAATAAGTGTTTCTAATGAGGGTAATTAACATTTTATCATATCGTGTAGTATAAATAGCGTTGAATGGTAGTTTTAACTTTACTTACAATTATTTTCTCTTACGATAACAGTGTTATTATAGTGATGGATAGCTTTACTATTGTCTATGCCGATTTAGTGGAAATCATAATATCAAGTAATCGTGAGATACATAAATGCCTCGAAAATTTAAAACTTATGTATCCACAGCTTACAGAAAGTGTTTGGAATCAAGTTTAAGAAAAGTTAAGCCGTAATTTTCTACCCGTATTTACAAAAAAGTGGCAAACTGCAGCGAGATATAAAAATGCTTTTATGGCAAAAAATGAACAGTGGCTGAAAAATATTTTTACCGTTGAGACATCTTCGGTGCAGACTGATGTGGTGAATTGTGACAGTAATGTTCCAGGGCCATCAAAACGCTCTCATAGAGGACGATCAGAAAAATCATTTGATGAATGTTGCGATCGAACAAAGCGATATAAAGTTAAAAGATTGTGTGAAAGCGTTCCTGAAGAAATGATTAAGAAAGCTGCCAGGTACTCGTACAAGAAGAATCATCGGAAACTATCAAGTTTACTCCAGAAAAAGCGTTGGCATTATTACGGAAGTTTTGGCATTCATCAAACATGCCATTGATTACATGGACGAGGTCAGCATCTTGCAGATCTGCAAGACATCTTTTAAGGAGGATGAGATTTGCAGTGCCAAGTTGCTGCTGTTCACGACGCTTGGCAAACTCAGTCAGATGCCGTCTCGTCGAAGGGATGGCACGGAGAAGAGCATCCAAGACATCGTAACATTGTTGAAGGAGACCGACCCGGACGACGTGCCTGAATTCGTGGCGAAGGATCTGCACAAGCTGCCTCCCGTCACTTTCGACCACGTAGACGTCACCAGGCTGCTGAAGGATATAACACTCCTGAAGCAAAACCAGGTCGAGATGCAGCATTAGCTGGCGGTGTCCAACAAGATCATCACTGATCTACGGGCAGAAGTAGTGTCATTGCGCAATGCAATTTCTGCAAGTAGGTCACCCAGCAATGCGAATGTGAACACGCGTCGCGGGGCACAAGACGCCTCCATGTGCAGTCTCGAGTCAGCGGGCTCGAATGCGTCACCAGTTGCCGATGATGCACGTGTTGCAACGCGTGCCGCGGCCGTCTCTGCCTCGACACCGGTGGAGACGACGACGTGTGTAGGTTCGACGACCCCCAATCGAGCCTACGCAGCAATTGTAGCCGCCGCTAAAAAGCCTGTTGAGCCACAAAACTCACAGGTTAAATTAGCGGGCAACGCAAAAAGGGGTAAAACGAGCCTATCAAATACAAAAAAGGCTCTAAATACGCAGGGTCCAGAGAAGGACATGAGCGACAAGGATGGTTTCATCAAGGTAGAGAATAGGAAGAAGAAGAAGCCTCCTTGTCGGAACCAGTGCGGTACTGCGCATTATAATAACATAATGATCATCAATTGTATGGGGAAAAAATACATAATGGAAACTATGAAAACTTTATAACAATCATACCAGATATATTACTTTTTAGATTCTCCCTGGAGACAGAGTATGCTGGGTATCAGCTAGAAGAAATATACAGCGTGCAGCTAATCTTCGCCTAAATAGTAGGAATAATTGTGTTGTATGTACAACATCAGTAGTGAGAGGTCGCACACATTTATTGGTGAATGGTCCAGAAAGAGACGTAATTTCTAGAAGAATACATTCTAGAGACGTGTGTAAATAAGTCAACTGTGAATGTATGAAGTATGTATCTATTTGTAAATGTGTAAGTTTATTTTGCTTTGTTTTTACAGGTTGGTAATCATTCATTGGTGTGCAATGATTGTTGGATTTGGGCTCAAAATACTGTTCGTCTAGAAAATGAACAACCTGCCGGCGAAGCATCTAATCTAGAACAGCCCCCACAGGTTTTGGATATGCCCCATCATATAGAATTAAATTCCTACAAAAAAGTGGGTATGTCTAGTTCCAAGTTGTTTATTCACGATTAAATAGTGAAGACATTATTAATTCGATTTTGTCTTTTCAGATTATCAGTATGGATGAATTTATTTGTATCATTTGCAATAAGGCATATAAGATGATAAGCAAGTGTATGCAATAAAAAAAAACAGCTTTGAAACGTTTATTGGTATCCAGCAAAAAAAGGATCGACAATAAATACAAAAAAATTGAGACTTTGACATCAGCTTTTATTCATGAATAACGTAATGAGAATAAAGCATCTACATTTAATAGTACGATTTACATTTATATTTATCTATAATGAGATTTTCTTTGACATAAATGTAATTAGAATTAAATAAATCAACTTTTTAATTAAAAGAAATTGCAGCAATCACATTTTTAGGATGAAATTATTTATAATAATTAAAAAAAAATTCGATTTCAAGTTTTTTTAATTTTTGCGTTTTCTGAGTAGATTTACCATAGTAACATATATTTTTTTTTCACCATCGGAAAGTAGAGATTTCAAAGAACAGAAACTATACCAACTTTTTTAAAAAAGCTGTTATTTCGACGGGTGAATTTTCGATTGAAAATGATGATCAAATAAATTACAGTTAGTAAAATTTAGTAAAATTTCGTTAATAAAATAAATTTTTTGTAGAAGATAAAAATAAAAAACCAAAAATTTGTTTTTTTTGAATTTTTGACATAAATTTTGAGGTTATGTGAAAAAAGTGTGAATACAAAAGTTTTAGATCTTTTTATTAAGGTTTTTCAATTTAGTGGCCCGTTTTCGAAAACAACCCGAACTAAACTAAACGTTGTTGGTCTAGTCAATTTGGCATATCAGTAAATTCTGGCAAATGTCAGGCCATAGTTATCGGCAGTCCTCGAATGATTAGCAGAGTGAAGATCGAAAGTGTTCCTTCAGTGACATTGGATGGAAGTGTCATCCCCGTTTAGTTCTTCAGTTAAGGACCTGGGTTTGCATCTAGATGCTACGCTGAGCTGGCAGGTTCAGGTCTCAAGTGTTAGTCAGAGGGTGATGGGGACGTTGCGCTGTCTAAATAGACTTAGAAATTTTCTACCACCTAGGACGAAGGCAATGCTTGTGCAGTCTTTAATCTTTCCTATAATCGACTATGCTGACGTGTGTCAGCATAGTCGAACCGAACGAAGCAAATCCGAACCGAGATCATAGTAGATCTCGGTTCGGATTTGCTCAATAAACTTGATCGTCTCATCAATAACTGCATAAGGTTCGTCTTTAACCTGAGGAAGTACAATCATGTTTCTGAGTACAGGTTCGAGTTGAAATGGATGCCAATTCGCCAAAGAAGAGCATTTCGCGCTTTAACAACTCTTTTTTTCACTTCTCAACTCTCCAACCTCGCCTTCTTATACTCCTCCTCCTACTTTTGTTACCGCTACACTGGTCATTCTAAAAATCTTCGCTCTTCTCATAATCTTCTTCTTCATTGTCCCTGTCATAGCTCTGATACTATCCATTCATCCTTTTACATTCAATCCATTCTCCTGTGGAATCGGTTGCCCTTGGAAATCAGGAAGGCTACCAGTAAGCAATTGTTTAAGGCTGAATTGCGTAAGCACATTTTGAATGGACTGTTATTAGAACCATCATCATGAAACCCTTATGTTTATGTATTGACTGTGTATAATATTATTATATATATATATATAATATATTTTCAGAAATAATGGTATACCACCATTGCATCAACTTTTATTGGCACTTCGATTTTATGCATTGGGGACAATGCTTAATTCAGTGGCCGACTTTGCTGGAGTGTCCTTATCGTCAGCTTGTAGGATAGTGGCAGACATATCTGCTGCTATCGCTAGATTGTATAACAAATACATTTGTTTACATTCTAGAACTACAGATGAATTTTATAATATAGCTCAATTCCCAAGAGTATGTGGTGCTATTGACTGTACACATGTACACATTCAGTCTCCATGTAAGTATCCAACTCTAGATTTGTTATTAATTAAGAATTGGCAATTTGCTTAAGTAGGTTTTTAATTATTTAGAAAGTTCTCATACATTTGCAACATAAATGAAATGAGTATGTTGTATTTCAGGTTCAACAATAGGAGAGGAATTTAGAAATAGGAAAGGATACTTTTCTATAAATGTCCAAGCCGTTTGTGATGCAGACCTTAAGTTATTGAATGTTGTTGCTCGGTGGCCTGGTTCAGCTCATGATGCTACTATTTTTAATAATTCAGTATTAAGAGGTAATATTGGGTTTATTGTCTCTTCTAATATCATAAAAATAATATGGTGTTCTGATGTATTTAACTATTATTACAGCCCAGTGTGAAGATGGTATTTTAGAAAATCATTGGTTACTTGGGGACAGTGCCTATCCAAACAGGCCTTACTTGCTCACACCTTTGATAAATCTATCAACTAGCCAGGAAATAAGATACAATGAGGCACACATAAAAACTAGAAACACAATTGAAAGGTAAAATCACCATTAAAGCTTTCACTATAGCTTTCTTATATTGTAGTCAATATAAGATTAAGTACTAATTCATGAGACCATTTATTTATTTTTATTTTATTAACCAAATCCATTAAAAAGTGTACTTGTTTGTACAGGACATTTGGAGTCTGGAAACGTCGCTTCCCAGTCATATCATTGACCATGCTGTTGTCATTACACAACATACAAACCGTTATAATAGCTACAGCTGTTCTTCACAACATCTGCAGAAATTATAATATTGAAGAAGTACCCCCAGAAGTAGAAATGCCAGAAGAAAGTGAAATTACTGTGACATCAGAAAATTCGGACAGTATTCATAATGATATCAGACATAGACAAGGATTAATTTTAAATTATTTTTAATACTTATTACCTATTTATTTTGCAAACATTTTTTTTTGTCTGTCTTGAGATAATTTGTACATTGCTTTAATTAGATTTTTATTATTACCACTCCATCTTTATTCTTAAGTATACTTACTATTAGTTTCAAATGAATAAACAATGATAATTTCAGGAAATAAAATATTCCATATTTAACATTTCAAAATTGTTTAATTAGTGATTTATTATAAAATATAGGACATTACAAACTTATTGACAAATTAATACTAGTTTTACATACAAAAATATTACTCTAGAAATCCTCTCCCTTCAGCTTCCTTATCTCTAATCTTAATTTTTCATTTTCTAACTTAAAATTTTCAAACTTACTCTCTAACAATTTTTTCTTAACACTATAATATTCAGCTAATGCAATATTTCGAGCTTAAGACCCATTATCTGGCTTCAGGAGTTTCCGTTTAATACAACCTGTAAAACAAAAAAAAAGCTATTAAAGTTTTATTGAGTAACAAACATAAAGTTTCACATATTATGTACTAGCTGCCCCCTGCGGTTTCCACCACTTCTCTGCTCCCGTAGGACATAGCGTTATGTTATGTAGCATATGTGTTATTCTGATGTACATATAAGCCTATATTACTATAAAGTTGCATCAAAATCCATTCAGTAGTTTTAGCGTGAAAGAATAACAAACATCCACATATACAATTTTTTTTAACAAATTAGTAGGATATTACCACTAGCTCTAAAATTCCTTTTTTCCTTTGGTACCACTGGAGTACTAATATTGTTCTGCACCGTCACCAACTCATCTCATGAATCAATAGCATTGGAGACATGCTATTATCAACCGGCACAATAAAGGTCTCTACACTCCCGTCACCGTCACCATCACCAATCATTTGGGGCTCAGCATCACCACCAAACCTCTCTGTGAGACCCTCTCCAGTGCTGCCCAGTAATGCTGCCACCCTATCCAGTACGTCATCAGGAGGAAAGTACCCTGGTGGCCCACCTCCAGTCTGGAACATAATATGACATAATTCAACACGTTAATTATGAATACAACATAAACATACAATCATGTCAATTTTAAACTTAATTACTTACCTTGATCCGTTCCATTCGTATTAAAGTACTGCGTTTTCGTGAGTTCTTCTTTAAGTTTTCCCATTTAAGACGCAGTTGTTGTGGTGTACGGCGACAGGTACCAATGTTTGCGTTGAAAACACCGGCAATCCGTGTCCATTCTTCGACCTTTATTTTATCGCTTGTGGCGTTTGTTTTTTTATTATTTATAATCTTGCTCCCCTCAATTAAGGAGAGCAGTCCTTTCGTCTCTTCCTTCGAAAGAGGTTTGGTTTTATTCTACAAACAAATAAATTAAAGCTTAGTAAGTTTTGTACAAAGTGGCGCGAAATACCGCGTCCCCACGCATTTATCTTTTACAGCAAAAATAATACATTTGTGGACGTGAATGTTTACTACTCGATAAATTAAATCATAATTATACTATTTACTTACAGTTTCTGGCTCCATTTTTTACTTTCTTCTTTCCAAGAAACAAACTACAATCAACAACTTGAGGTTTTATGTTATGTATAATTTATAACATAAACTAATGGTTAGGTTAGGTTTCTTAGCGATTTTCTAAACGCCATTAAAAATATATCAAATTTCTGGAAACGACCGGACATAGGGTCCACTTTCACTTTCGACAGACCAGACATAGGACGGGCACTCTCTTGTTTTCATCATCGCGTATAGATTGCAAAGCGAAGTGGCAACAGTTCATAACAAAACCAACCAATCGTGGCAAAGGTGACCTCTGATTGGTCCATTTGAATCAGATCAACAATTGATGGAGCGGATTTGTATAAAAAATGCAATGAATAGTTCTTATTTGTGCCGCTAGAGAGTTAGCAATTGTTGATCATAGTGGAGCCACATTTGTATGCCGAACCATACATTAGATCAACAAAAACTGTTTTGATCAACAATTGCTAACTGATCAACAATTAACTGATGCTACAACCCGTCTGATCAACATTTGCCGAAGGGATACATCTATATACAGGGTGTAAGGGACAGCCTTCCGCAAACTGATAGGGTGGATTCAGTATATCGTCTTAAGTTGACCGGTACATGAAATTATTTCAGTAACGTTATGGGAATCCAATTAAACCGATTTGTTTCATTACCTTACACGCAATGTATCGCTACCACCGCAAACGCACGCAGCGAACGGCAGCGCTTTTAGTATTATTACTTTACACTATGGGCAGCGCCGCGACCTTACGTTCAGACAAACGGTCGCGCTCGCGCCACGTTTTAATAACAATAAATTATTATTAAAAAGATAGCCGCATTACTTACAAAAGACAATGTAATAATCGCGCTCGCGCCACGTTTTAATAACAATAAATTATTATTTAAAAGATAGCTACATTACTTACAAAAAAAAATCTAACAATCATAACATGGTAACTGATAAATGATAAAAAAAGAAAAATGCGTAGGTACCTTAGAATCGCTCCGGTTTCCGGCTCTGGAAAGCATTTGTGATGCGGTCTCGCATTTCGTACTCACTTGCACACGCACTCACAAACACTTTTTCTTTTACGTAACCCCACAAAAAGGGGTCCAAATGGGTTAGGTCTGGGGATCGTGCTGGCCACGGTTGCGGTCCAAACCTACCTAAACTACGTTTAAATAGGAAAGCACTGGTAAGTGGTAGCGTCTCCTTACGTTAGCGAACCAATTCCAAAATCCACGTAGGTATTGGTCTTCCGGCGCCTTTTTGTCTGGGAACAATGGGCTGGTTTTCTAGCAAGCGTTGATAGTCACCAGTAATTATCCTGGAGTCTGATGGATGGCGACGGTCAGGATACCTACACTACTACAACACATTATCATCTCCCCATAATCACGCGCTCTAAACGTACCTAGGTAGTAATTTCGCACAATTTCTACAACGAAACTTCACTACACTTCACACACTACATAACTAATAAAACTTAACAACACTACTTATAACAAAACTTTTAAGCCGAATGCGCGAGCGATCCGTGCCGACACACGCTTGCGGTACACAAACAATAACATCGCAGCAAGGCACAATGGCGACTGCATGTGATGAGACACACACAAACATAAATCTGTTGTTGCCAATTACACGAAAATTACAAAATTTCGGGGTAAAAAATAAAAAATTATGCATGGTCGTAATTTATCATTCTGTTATTTTTTGTAGAGAAATGAATTGATTAAATCAATTTAATTCTAATTTCATTGTTTAGTTAATTTAGAATAATAAAAGTGCAGTGTGATAGAAAGCTGTGCTTCCATTCCAGGGAGATTGTGTTTAATTTCTGGCTCGACTATCAATTCATGGCTATTGTGAAGCCATGTAAAAATCTGTAAGTAGTTTAAAAACTAGCCAGTAATCGCTTAAATAGAACAATCAATTAATAAATTAGGTAGTATTTGTAAATGCTTTAAAATTAAAACTAGACTAATCTTTATTTATTTCTTATTCAATTTATGTGCGCGACAAGATTTTCATTAATTGATTAATGAAAAATATCATCATATAAATCTCATCAACGTAATTATGAATGCAAAGGAGTTCTCAAGTTTTAGATAAATTTCGCTAGTTCTAACATTTTCGTTTACTACCTGAGGTAACAAAAGTTAAAAATTGGCAACACTGGTTCAATCGGGCAAACATTGTGCAAAGAATCGGGGAGACGGGGAGACGCGGAGGCGGGGCGATAGAAAGGGACGCAGCTATTCTGTACGTTGAACGGGATCGTAGGTATTATACCGACGGCGCGCGGCGCGGCGATCGGCGCGGTGGGGCGCCGAGCCGCTGCGCCGTGACCGCGGTGCGGTGACTTCAAACGACTCGCGCTAGGTAGAAATTGAACAGCTGATTTCATGCGTAGTTCTTTAGAGAATTCACACAACCATTGCGTATTTTTTTGTTTTAGCTGTGTTATTTACATTAATGTTATTCTTCATACATAGAATGTAATTATACATTGAAATAGAGGTGTAGGAACTGAAAAAACGAAAAAAAAATTGAAAATTTTCCTGAAAGAATTTTCACTGGAATATGATTCAGAATAAGGAGCTGAATGCACCCTGTTAATTTGTGGAGGGCTGTCCCTTACACCCTGTATATATATATATATATATAAATGTATATTTATACTACTATTTATGTAAGAATATAGAGTATGTATTGAGTATTTATTTTATAAACCATACCACCATATACCAGTATAATTATATTATTCTATAAATATATAAATATTTATTTATTTTAGTGGTTTTGTTTTTATCTTCTCAAAGTTCTCTTCTTGTTGCACCTACCATACTCTCTCTGCATCACCCTAAGGTTGACTGGTGAGAATGCCTACGGCATTAAGTCCGCCTATGTAATGTTTTGTTGCATAAAGTTTAAATAAATAAATAAATAAATAAAGGAAAAATATTGTCAATTCATAAACGAATACAAAGCGTTAGGTCACCTATCCGAATTGCCGGAGTCTAGACCGTTAAATGGTCATTTCTTGCCCCACTACCCATTGATACGGGAACAAAGCGAGTCGACCAAGTTACGCGTTGTGTTTGACGCCTCGGCTCGCACTTCTTCTGGTGTTTCCGTAAACTATCTTCAAATGGTGGGACCAATTGTGCAAGATCCCTTATTTAATATATTAATTTGTTTCAGACAGCACAAGTATGTCCAGACAGGAGACATAGAGAAAATGTTTCGCTCAGTGCTTCTCAGAGAGTCTGATCGCAATCTTCAACTCATACTGTGGCGTGATAGTGAGGATAAGCCCTTAAGGACACTTCGTTTAAACACCGTTACTTACGGCTTCGCTAGTGCTTCCTTTCTTACTACTCGTTCTCTTTGGCAGATAGGCGAGGAATGTTCAGATCAGAAGATCAAAACCATAATTCAAAGTGATCTATATTGCGTATGTCACAAAGACCGCAGTCGCAGCTATTACCGTCACCACGGCCACAATCGCAGTTATCAACGTCACCACGGCCACAGACACAGCTGTCAAACCGGACCTCTTGATCCAACGAACGGCCTTTCAAAATGTCAAATTTATTGTTCAAACAATATATTGAAGGAAAGCAAACAGAAGATGACCCAACCATTCGTTTTTCATAGGTCATAACCATGGGCCGAAATGTGAAAACAAAGCCTAAAAATATTCAAGGCAAATTCAAGAGCGAAATTTTTCGCCTTATAAATGAAACGGAAATAAGACTTGCTGATGACACCGGTGGTAACATCACACGAGATACAGATGAATTCAACTTATCTGCCACGAAAAATAATACAACCACGTCATCTTCTTCAAAGTATCCATTGGAAACAACCAGTATCAGTCCTAGATCTGTGACAGAAAATGACAACGAAACAAACATTCCAACCACATCCTTTTCATACACACCATCAATAATACCGGCTACTGTAAAAAATCTATTATATCTTTTTCATACAAACCATCTAAAATACCGTCAACTTCAACAAGTTATCAAAAAACGAACACAGAAAATATCTACGAGAAAAACTCCCCACTTTTATTTTATGTAGTACTAGTAGTAGGACAACTAGTAGTTGTTACATTTAAACTTATATCTAAAGTAATAACAAAATGAAATGCACAACATTTTAAAGTGTCGCAACATGCTCTGTTGAAAGACCTGAAGTTACACAGAACGTAATGTACTGCTTTGATTAGAAATGTGGTTTCTCCGTGTTTCTTGGAAGACTTATTGGAAGAAGTTAGAGACAGCCATTATTCCATGATCATCGATGAAACTACCACTATTGATAATAAGAAGTAATGTGTATGATTATTAGATTTTTCGTGTTTCAGTGAGAAGCAGAATAAAATCATTACTCAGTTCTACAGATTGATAGAAATATAATCTGCAGATGCGACTTCTTTGACTGCTGTGTTCAAAGCACAACTAACTGCTGATGGTCTTAACACAGATAAACTTCTGGGCATAGGTGTTGATGGTGCTAATGTCATGGTTGGTGAACACCACTCTTTTTGCTCTATTCTATAGGAAGAAAACCCCGATCTAGTAACCATAAGGTGCGTCTGTTATTCATTGCATTTAGCAGCTGAATATGCATTCAAAACGCTTCCCCGGATCTGGATTTTCTCATTACAGAGTGCCACAACTGGTTTGCAAGTAGTACAAAAAGACAGATTGATTACAAGCAAACGTACATGTTACTTTACGAAGGAAATACTCCTCTAAAAATCAACAAATTAGCTGGCACTAGATACGAGGCTCTCATAAAAATTTTAGAGCAATGGGATGGATTACAATTACATTTTGGCATAGCGAAATCGAGAGAACGCTCTTACACTGCTGATCAATTGAGCACTATGCTCAAAAGTAAGACAAAGTTGTACATGACTTTTCTCGGAACTTACCTCAAACCTATCACTATGGCAAATAAAATGATTCAAGCCACTAATGCAGACCCTTTAAAGTTGCTGGATGAAATAAATAATTTACTATTGACTTATTTGAATATTTTAATACCTCCAGCACAACTGGAAAAAGCAGACAAAAATAATTTATCTAACTATGATTTTGAAAAGTATATTATGGATTCGTCATTCATGAATTTTAGGTATTCATTTAGAAAAGTCTGAAGGTATAAGACCCCATGATTTGAAAGACGTGAAGCACCGATGCAAAGAATTCCTTATAGAAATATGTAAACAAATACAGAGAAGACTACCAAATAATATGAAAACTTTAGAAAATTGTAAGTTGTTGAGCCCGAAGAATGCAACATCGCAAGTAAAACCTGATATTACAAATTTAGCTAAATCTTTTAAGACCATCTGCCGACGATGTCGACTCTGTGGTACAAGAGTGGAATGCTTTGCATCGTACGACCTGGAAATCCACACAAGATACAGAAGAGTTCTGGATTGAAGTTTACGGATTTAAAAATGCAGTCGGAGATAGAACGTACGGACGTGTGAGCAAACTAGCATTGGGAATTATGTCTTTGTCCTTTTCAAACGGAGTTGTGGAAAGAGCCTTCTCCCAAGTAGCTATTATAAAGGACAAATTTCGAAACAAATTAGCCATCGAAACTGCCGAATCCATTTAAAGGATTCGATATACGTTGACGTATGGATGTATTCATTTTAACCCAACTACAAAAATGCTCAAGAAATTTGATTCTGAAAAATTGTATGGCAACACTGGATTTTCCTGTCAAACAAGATAATTCAAGTTTTGGTTTGTCTACACTACACGCATGGACCCTTCCTTTGAGTGTCTCTTACACATAAGTTATCGCTTAGATTTTAAGAAATGAAACAATGAAACAATGAATTTATTTTTGCAAATAGGCCATAAAACGGCACTTTTACACGTCAATTTATATGTGAAAAACTAGATGAAGCCGGCATTTCCTATCTGACTACTCTGAGAAGAAATGCCGAAACAAACTCAGAGGTCAGTCTCTTTTCAAGTCCAGACAATGTAAAAATAACATAATGTGAGAGAATCGTGCAAGTTCATTCTGTAGTGGTCTTTTGAGGAAAGAACCACACCAGTTTAAGTGGACCCGTTCTGAAGACAGGCACGCAAGTGTCAGTTTGCAACCAGTATAGCTAGTGCTGCTGAGTTGTCCGACGAACAATACCGATCTAAAGAACATTTGGGTGGGTCGCGCAAGTACTCAAACTGTCAGAACGCAGATAACTGGTAATCAAAAAGCACGGCAAGTCTCACACGGTCCTTACACTAACAATAATATAAAATAATAAAAATGTCAATAAATAAATAAAAAAAAAATGTCAAATAAAAAATAAAATATCACAATAGGTGATTATGTCATTGTATAAAAAATAAACGTAATGTCAAATTGTATATAAAAGTGTAACTTATGTTACAAACATGTCAACATGACCTGTGCAGACATTACAGCGGCTCATTCCCATGCCTGACTATCCTCCATGTCAAATGGCAAGCAAGGTCTAAAGCTGATAAGGATCATTTAAAATTACGTTCGAAAATTATTAAAGATAAGTTTAAGAAAGAGTTAGGTTAGGTTTTTTTTCAAACGCAGCTTTAAGTGCTGACATTACGGGATTAGACGTGAATTAATTAAAAAACTCGGTATTTTGTTAACAACTTTGTCTTCTGGTTATGATATTGATTTAAATAAACTCGCAATATTGTGACGAACTCTCACAATTCCGATTCAGGTGTATAATAAAACTGCTTGCTTCGTAACAACGATTATATTATTTCAATCACTCTGGCTTATATTCTTATACAATTATACAGTACAGTAACTATTGCACGGCTTTTAACACAATCGTAATGACTAACACGTCTGTCTCAGTCGAGATCGCCGATCAGAATGCCATCACTTCTTTTTAAAATAACCGACAACACATTTCGTTCCCGTGAACGAAATGTCCCGATCAATCTATTCGTTCTTCATAGACTAATAGAGTAATGGCATTTTGATTCGACTAACTTACATAAATCGATTATATTGATTAAAACATAATAAATCAAATACAAAACGTATTGTAAATTCAATATAAATATTTTTAAAAATAGACTTGATTTAACCGACAAATTGTAAAACAATATTAAAAAATCATAAATTCATTACATTCGGCCGTCCGACTACGTGCGATCTCCTGACGCACGGTATATAATCACATAGAATAATTTTATACCCCAAACATATATCAAATAAAAAATTCAATAACAAATCATATAACAAATCATATTCCTATATATTTTATGTATAATTAAACATTCATTACATTCGGCTATTATTTGGACTCAGGTTGACTTTGTGGCAGTTCATTGTCACTTTTATTACTTTCGCTATCAGACGAACTACTGCTATTAGCCATTGCATCTACATTATCATTTTGCTCGGACACATTTATATTGATCCACGGTCGAATCCTGTCTACTGCTACTACGCTATCGAATTTATTCTTGCGCTTACTAAAACCAGGTATTTCGACAATTTTATACCTATCATTGCCCAAAACTTCGGCTATTTTGAAGGGGCCTACAAATTTTGACATTAACTTAGTACTATTACCTTTATTATTAAAATTAGTTCTAGTTATTTTAATTAGATCCCCTTCCTTATAAGTCGGGGCAGCAACTCTATTTTGATCGTAGTTTTGTTTTTGTTTAATCTGACTAGATTCGATATTTGTACAAATTTCTTGTCTTACTTCTGTAAAATTGGAATGAGGCTCATTATTTACATCTAACATATTGCTTAGGCTATCTTTCAATCTGGTTCCAAATAATGCTTCAGTAGCTGTTTTCTGAGTGGTGGAATTTGTGGCATTATTAATTCCCCACTGAATTTTGCCTAGACACATGTCCCAGTTCCGTTCGTCCTTACCGTCAGAATATTTTGCAAGTGAACTTAAGATAGTTTGGTTGTATCTCTCGGCTTGGCCGTTGGCTCTGGGACACGCGACAGCATTCAAAACATGTTTAATACCATGAGTATCACAAAAGGATTTAAAGGCTGCTGAAGTGAAGGAGGTACCTCTATCCGATATTATTCGGGATGGTAAACCGAAATCATAAAAAATATTTAATAATACTTTAACGGTTGTTTTAGTTTTGGTATCTTTAACAGCTCTCACAAACAAATACTTGGTAAATCCGTCCACTATGGTGAGAATGTAAACATTGCCGTTCTTGCTTTTGACAAATGGACCTAAGTGGTCAATGTGAATGGTGTGGAACGGAATGCTTACTTTCTCTATCGGATACAACTGACCATTCTTATATCGTGACGTATTATCCTTATTATAGGCGCACTTAATACAAGACTTTACATACTTTTTAACAAATCTACGTAACTTAGGAAACCAGAAAACCGATTGAATTTTCTCGGTTGTCTTTGATACTCCTAAATGACCAGCGTCATCGTGGTTAGATTTACATATTTGCCATCGGGCATTACGAGGAATTACTAGACAAAGCTTATCATCAACTCTCCTATACACTCTACTATTCTTAACTACATAATTTTTCCTAATGTCTTTGGCTTCTTCGTCTGACTCAGGTTTGAGAATTTTATATATACGAGATATATCAGGATCCGTCATTTGTAAAGTCAAGAGCCAGTTATCAGTTTCGATACTATAGACTGTGACTGCAGAATTATCGATATCTTCGGGTGTTAATTTTGTGTTACGGCTCAATGCGTCCACATGAGCCATACGGATGCCTGGACGGTACTCTATACTAAAATTGAATTCGCTTATTAAAAGCCACCACCTAGCTATTCGGGGTATTAAGTCGCGTTTAGTTAGGGTAGTTCGAAGGGCGTTACAGTCTGTCATAATTTTGAACTCTATTCCCAATAAATATACCCTAAATTTCTTTAATGAACATACAATCGCAAGGGTCTCGAGTTCATAAGAATGCGAGTGACGCTCTTCGGGGGTGGTTTGCCGGCTAAAATAAGCTATTGGTTTGAGGGCACGGGGCTCCGGTTGCCATTGCATCAATATCCCACCCACGCCTAAAGAACTTGCATCCGTATGCAACTCAGTCTCAAAATTAGGGTTGTACAGCGCTAAAATTGGTCGGTCAATTAGTTTTTCTTTTAAGGTAGTAAACGAATGGGATTCTTCATCTGTCCATTTAAAAACATTGCCCTTTTTGAGTAAGTTTGTTAGAGGTCTAGCTATTTCCCCGAAACTTCTGATAAATTTTCTAAAATATCCTGCTAGTCCCAAAAACTGACGGATTTCATGTACGTTCTGGGAACAGGAAACTCTTTAACAGCTAGAATCTTATTTTCATTAGGGCGTATGCCTTCGGCAGAAATCTCATAACCTAAGTAGTCAAGGGAATTATCGAAGAAACGGCATTTAGATAGTTTTAAAGTTAACCCATTCTGCCGCAACAACTTCAAAACATCCTCCAACCTTTCAAATCCCTCCTCCAAGGTAACCGATGGCACAAGAATATCATCTAAATAAGCCATAGCCGATTCATGACGTTTACTACCTAGCATTGCATTCATTAATCTCTGAAATACCGCTGGAGCATTCGCGAGACCAAAAGGCATCCTTTTGAATTCGTAATGCCCATCTGGCGTTACGAATGCAGTAGGCGGACGACTTTCTACTGCCATCGGCACCTGGTAGTACCCAGAAGCCAGATCTAGGGATGTGAAGAATCTATTGCCACTAAGGTTTGTCAACTGATCGTCGATTATCGGCAAAGGGAAACAATCTTTCCTAGTCTTATTATTCAGAGCCCTATAATCGACACATAAACGATGCTCCCCTGTCTTTTTCTTCACCATTAGAATAGGACTAGCATAATTTGAATTGGACTCTTGTATAATGTCATTTTGCAACAAATCATCTATTATCTCCCTAACCTGACCCCTTTCCGAAAAAGATAATCTGTACGGTCGATAAACTATGGGTTTATCATCTAATAAGTCTATTTTCATTTCAGTTGAGTTGATACAACCAATTTCTCCTAGATTGAATGCAAAGCAGTCACGATAATTGAGTTAAAGTGAATGAAGTCTACATAATGTCTCTTTGTCAATTTGGGGACCAACTTTTATGTCAGATATTAGTAAAGGTTCATATTCTGAACTATCTTTCGTTATTCTATTCGTATAAGTGATACTTTTCTCAACAAAACAAGCTCCTTTAGCAATAGGACAGTTCTTGGATAATGTAAGGTTTTGACCAGATAAATTAGTCACAGGCAAACAACACTTCCCATCAACAACCCTATACACTCCCTGATGCAAATAATGCTCTTTCCTAGGCTCACAATTGCAGTAACCCTCAATATAAATATCTCCACAGTAGCCAACATCGGATGCGGTAACTTCGACTAATCCTGATAATGTAATATCGGTATCGTTATCAACATTTAACTTTAAACACTTCACCGGCTGTATTATAGTATCGGGGCTCTGGTAAAACGTTAACTGATGGCTATTCTTAAATACTGTTACGCAAGGAAGTTCAGTAACATTCTGACCTATAAGTAAAGCTGACTGAAGAAACTGATTGCTGACTACTAATACCTCAACATTAACCTCAACCTCATCTAATTTCAGATCAACACTGCTCCTATATACTGGAAAAACTTTAGAGTTGCCGAACCCTTTGATTACTGGCAACTCTGTTAAATTTTTAGTTAAATTTAAACTTCGAGCATCAGATTCTCTGATTAAACTACATTCGCTGCCGAAATCAATAAAAGCAATTAAGGACTTATTGTTTACCTTAACGGTTTTGTAAAATTTGTCGCTGCTGTTATTGAAGGTAGATATAGTCAATATTTTTCGATCCTGGTTATCTGCCTGTTTGGGTTCATTTCGTAAGACTAATGGCTCTAGTTTACAATTATCATTATTGTGGCCTACCCGTTGGCATTTTAAACATTTAATAAGAGGTTTGGGGCATCGAAAGTAAGGGTGTCCTTTTGAGCGGCAATTGAAACAAGTTACCGAACTTTCACTCGAGGGTGTTGCAGTGTTACCCGTTCGAACTGTCATATTATCGCTACGTTTTCTATTGAATGTGTTATTTTCCAATATGGGACGTTGGGAGCTTAGAAAATTCAATAAGTCTTCTGGTTCATTACAAGTCAGTGCCTGTGCGCTGCTTCGAATAGATTTATCTAGTATTCCGTGGATAATACAATCAACGGCATTTTTGCCTTTTATTTCACATCTGTTTAACAACGTTAACTTATCGTAGAAGTACTCACGCAAACTTTCGCTACTACGAGTAGTGCGAGCTAACATTTCTTCGAGAAGCCGACCATAATTTTGCTCATTGGGAAAAGCTCTTATGAGTTTTTCCTGCCACTCTGACCAAGTGAAAACAACGCTAGGAAGGGCTTCAAACCACTTCTTTGCCAGACCAGAAAGTTTTTGTAGAGCAAAATGTATGGTCTGCTTCTCGTTCCATTCATATAACCCAACAATCAATATTCTGAGTTTTACTTGACGGATCAAATTCCGGTATCACATTGTTGAGAAGATTGTTATTTAAATTATTTGTCTTGCTTTTATGTTCCTGAAGGGTATTACAGATATCAAGTACCTCTTTAGTAGACCAACTGCCACCCTCCTTGGATCGTCTCTTATTCGAACTCCGTGAACTACGGGGTGACTCACTGCTGGATGAGGAGGAGCTGGACGACTGCTTACGTCTCCTCCTTGATCGCTTTTTGGCTCTTTTAGACTTAGCTGCTGCTTTGGAGGAGGATCGTTTACGTTTTCTTCGGCGCTCATCTTTACGAGTAGGTGAGCCTTCAGGAGTCATCGCTTCGTCAGAATTCATACCTCAAAAGAATAGAATATCATTGTAATCATGTCAGTATATCAATTTATTGTTTAAATGTGTTAATAATAAAACGGATTTTCATTTGGTATATGTAATAAAATAAAATAATAATAAAAAATGTGTATTTTTAATTAAATAAAAATTAAACGTAATTCATTTATTTTCTAAATTAATTATCCTTGATTAAAAACAAAATATGAAGATGAGACATAAACATTCTATAGGCATACTTAGGATCTTATTAAAGCACACTCGGCTTTTTATTGTAGGTACACATGACCTCTAACAACTAAGCACACATGGCTTAATAGGCATACATAGCCTCTAGTAGCTAAAGCACACTTGGCTTCCTATTGTAGGCACACATAACCTCTAACAACTAAGCACACATGGCTTAATAGGCATACATAGCCTCTAGTAGCTAAAGCACACTTGGCTTCCTATTGTAGGCACACATAACCTCTAACAACTAAGCACACATGGCTCAATAGGCATACATAGCCTCTAGTAGCTAAAGCACACTTGGCTTCCTATTGTAGGCACACATAACCTCTAACAACTAAGCACACATGGCTCAATAGGCATACATAGCCTCTAGTAGCTAAAGCACACTTGGCTTCCTATTGTAGGCACACATAAGCTCTAACAACTAAGCACACATGGCTCAATAGGCATACATAGCCTCTAGTAGCTAAAGCACACTTGGATTTCTATTATAGGCACACATAACCTCTGATACCAAAGCACACATCGCTCTATAGGCATACACAGCATCTAGTAGCTAAAGCACAATTGGCTTCCTATTCTAGGCATATTTAAGCTATAATAAAAGCGCCCACGTGGCTTGCTCAACTTCTAAACAGTCATAAAATTAATTAATTAATTAATAATCATATAAAGCACTTTTACGTACCTTAGATTGGGTCCTGATCCCACTTCTGAACTGTGACGAACTCCCACAATTCCGATTCAGGTGTATAATAAAACTGCTTGCTTCGTAACAACGATTATATTATTTCAATCACTCTGGCTTATATTCTTATACAATTATACAGTACAGTAACTATTGCACGGCTTTTAACACAATCGTAATGACTAACACGTCTGTCTCAGTCGAGATCGCCGATCAGAATGCCATCACTTCTTTTTAAAATAACCGACAACACATTTCGTTCCCGTGAACGAAATGTCCCGATCAATCTATTCGTTCTTCATAGACTAATAGAGTAATGGCATTTTGATTCGACTAACTTACATAAATCGATTATATTGATTAAAACATAATAAATCTAATACAAAACGTATTGTAAATTCAATATAAATATTTTTAAAAATAGACTTGATTTAACCGACAAATTGTAAAACAATATTAAAAAATCATAAATTCATTACAATATATTATTCAGATATAAAAACGCTTTATTTAAGTCTGTATTCAGCTACATACCAGTTACTTGATACAAAATACTTGTGCCTAAAACTGAAGTAGTCAAATCTTCACTACTTCCCATAGGACAACTATCGGAAAAAGCGCAAGAGGCTCGCAATAAAGGTTGTCGTCGTTTTCGCGAGCACCACACTAAGAAAAGGTCACGTTTTGCCACGAACAGACTATTGCATACGTTTCTATTAACGTCTGATCCTTTGATTAATTCCCTTAGAGAAGTCCTGTTAAAAAAGGTTGAATAAATTACCCGCAGAAGTTTTAGACATGATTATCCCACCTTCACAGCCCCAAAACGGAATATCGCAGCACGAAGCTTATCGTATCGTCTAGCGAGAGCTCGAATCAAATTCGTTAGTGACGTCATGGTAATGAACAAATTTACAAATAAACAAATTTTAAAGATATTCAAATTTTTACTTCCTAAACAAAAACTGTAGTTTTTTTGATATCAAAATTTTTTAACAACTTACATATACATATAATTATATTAGTAGCACTACATAAATAATAAAACAAAGTGTCATTATATGTATTTGTCCTGCCGGTACAGCCGACCCTCGTTCACGAAATATTCTTTGAAAAACTCTCTTGCCAACAACTAATAGTAATGTTCGTACATACCCCCTTATGGGCATGATTAGGAGATCTGACCTTTTTTACTTTTTTTTCAATTTTCTATTTAATTATTTAACATATGTTCCTAATTAGAATTAGTTATGGAAGACTGATAACCAAAGATGATTACTTAAATAAAAAAGATAATATAGGCACGAAAATGTTGGTTTTATTGAGATTCAAACGTTAAGTACCTCGTTTTACCCCCCTCTCCCCTACTCCTATATTGTGATGAATAATTTGGCAACCGTAAATTTTTTTCAGGTTTGGAGTCGGAAATCATTTTACATTTTGATATAAACTCGGAAGATGCACTCAAAGTTACTGATATAGAAGAGAATAGGACAAAAGAAGGGCAACCATATCAATTTCCTGGTAGGTATGTAAACATGAAGTCTTTTATATGATTCAATAGGGGTACAAAATATTAACTTAACAATTTATTATTTTTAGAATCAATCCAGGTTAATAATAACCGGTTCAATGAAAATAACACACCTATTCCATCCCCAGAGTGTGCTACAAACCATTTAGACTACGATTGTAGTAACGACTTCTGCCCTCGGTAAATTGAAAATGCTATACAAGAACCGTTTTCTTCATTTTCCGAATCAACGCCGAGTTGTTCTAGAAAACGTAAAAATATTTCTCGAAAAGATGTAGGTAATATTAGACGTCGACATGTTGTAGATTGGATTGATAATAAGAGGAAGAAGCTCAGAAATTTAGGCAAAGAATATTAGAGTCACGATGGTACCACTAGGCTTGCAAAATCTTTAAAACCAATGTGTCTGGAGAATTGTAGACAAATGTTCATCGAAAATTAGTAGCGATGAAAGAATTTATATTTTTAATCAATTCTAACAGGGAAAAGCAATGCTTGCAAGCTTTTGTAGCTTACTTGGTGCTGAAACAATAAAAAAAACGTAGGGTTTTTAGTGATACGCCCACAAGGCGTAATTTTACGTTAATTTATAGAATGAATGTGAACAGGGGTGGTGAAGACCAATTAGCCGGGTCCACACCGGACGATCCATCGCGCTCCGATCGCGCGCGGCAGCAGCGCGATCCAAAGATGCAGGCGGTGTGGACGTGCCGCGCGCGATCCATGCGCACGTATTGGAGCGCGCGCTCCCTCCCTCGCGCGATCCGTGTGCGGTCGGTTTTTGTGCCAGCCTCAAAGGTGCCTCAGTTGCGTGATGCGCGCGGTGTGGACGGTTGTGTTGGTTCGCGCGATCCACCTCGCCATGGACATCTCAGAAAGTCGCCGTTTGATATCGCTTTATAAAGAATTTAAATGTTTATGGGATCCCAAAGATTCTAATTACACCAATAGAGGTGTTAGAGATGATAAATAAATGATAAATGGGGAATAAGTCGATCGAGAACCTAAAGAAAAAAATGCGATCTCTGGCGGGAGGCTACAGAAGGGAGAAACACAGAGAGAAGCAAAGCCGTATAACTGGATCCGGTAAGAAAACAAAGCTACTTTTTATCTGTAGGTATTAAAATTATATATTTTATTATAAGTAATTACATCATAATATTTACTGTGGATTTCACGTGATTTCGCTTTTTACATTTAAGCTGTTAGAAATACACGTGGTTATTTTAATGAGTAACTTGTTTATTTCAGGTGCTCAAGATACATATAAATCAAAGTGGTTTGCGTATGATGACTTCGACTTTATGGCGGATAAAAATGAACCCGGAACCACACGCGCTACATTGGAACATGTGAGCTATTAGTATACTGATATTCATTTTGCCAAACTATTGTATGGTTTGTAACAAAGTGTCTTGCTAAGTGGGACTTATTGTAGTGGCATTTTCTGTTGCTCTTCTTGGTACGACGGCCATCGGTTGTAGCGATTGTGATGCCGGTTCATTTCGCCAGCTTCCAGGTATTACATCTCCATTCTCCTGTACTGTATCAAACGTTCCTGGCGATATAAAGTTAGGATTACTGCGTAAGTAGTTATATAGACGAACCGTTGCCAGCACGACTTTAGTCGCAGTTTCTGATTCCAAAAGCATAGGTTTACGCAGGACTCTGTAGACAGAACTAAGTACTCCAAACGCGTTTTCAACTACTCTACGTGCTCTTGACAGTCGGTAGTTGAAAATTCTTTCACAAGAACCCCTTTCCCGTGTACCATCGTATGGTTTCATAGTATAATCATTAAGCTGAAAAGCTTTATCACCTAGTATATAATAGGGTACCTCAATTTTATAGGGAACTTGCAATATCTCCGGTGGAGGAATATTTAGCTCTTTTTTTTCAAGTTTTTTTTTATAAATTTGTGCTTTTGAACACGCCTCCATCTGATATTCTGACTTTTGTCCCAACATTCACATACAGGAACCTATAATTTGCATCTACTAATGCAAAAAGAACAATACTAGGAAATAATTTGTAATTATCAAAGTCGTTGCCACTATTAAATGGCGATTGTATAGCGACGTGTTTGCCGTCCATCGCTCCTATCACGTGTGGGAAATTCCACTTATTCTCGAATTGCTGAGAAACTGTACGCAATTCTTCTTTAGTTGACGGCACCTAAAAATAAAGGAGATCTTAATTATAATATAAAGCTGAAAATAAGAATAAGCAGTAAATAGTAATAATAATTGTTGTTACAGGTAGAATCTGATACGACTGAACGGGAACTTGAAGTTAATACTAGAGTGAGCGAAAACGAGAACAGTAACATTACTAGTGACACACAACCGGAGAGAGCCAACCACCACACAGATCAGAGTAGAGAGCAGAATGATCAGAATGCACAATCCAGTGTCCAAACAACAAACAAAAAAAAAGAAAGAAAACTACTTCTAATAATACAGATGACATATCAGATGAAACTCTTTCAGAGGCTTTCCAACTTCTGCAACAATGTGCTCAGCCGCCACAACCGGAAACTGATTCTTACATTGCTTTCGGGCAGTATATATCTACTGAATTGCGGAAATATGATGCAGTAACATTAGTTAATGTCAAAAATGCTATATGCCAAGTTATTTTTCAAGCTGACACAGGAAGATATGGGGATAGCAATTATGGATATTACACTAATTCATATCCTGGCACACCAATAGCATACACTTCATCACAGTCCCAGTCTCTACAACCTCAAAATTATCCAGCTCCAATTCCACAGACATCACCGTCTGCTCATCTAGCCTCCAATTCATCGCAGTCCCAGTTTCTGAAACCTCAGGATTATTTACTTTCACAGTCACCACCGAATTAAATAAGTACCTACCTATATCATGTTTTCAAAAAATAATTAATAATTGTAAACATGTTACTTCTTTAAATTATGATTGTAATACACTACTTTTTTATTGAGTAATAAAGTATGGTTTTACTTACCTTTACACAACCATTTAACAGGTCAATGATGGCTTCACAAACTTCAGGAATAATTATCGATATAGACTGTTTGGAAATGCGGAACAGATACTGCAAACTGACGTACGAATCTCCAGTTGCTAAAAATCTTAATGTTAGTAATAATCTTTCCTTCACAGTAATGTCATCTCTATAATTTGTATCATTCTTTCTTAGCTTGTTATTTAATAATGAACACAATATCTCAAATTGATTAGCATTCATTCTTGCAAAATTGTGTTCAACTTTATCTGACACTAACTCTGCGTACAGCTGAGTCCCAGATTCCAAGCGATTTTTGTAAATTTGTTTCACCCAAAACCGTCGTTTTCTTTTTTGTGATTTTTTGCGCAAGCATTTAAGCAAAAATAAAAGTTACTGCTGCAACGGCAAGACGCCGCCGTTGTACGTGTGACTCCATATAGTACAAGAGTTAGACTGGCTGAATCACGGATCGCCTTAGGATCGCTTGGAGCGCATATTTGGGATCGCAAGTTTCCAAGAATGGATCGGCCTAACATGATCCACGATCCACGCTCCGCGATCCTGGATCGCGGATCGCGGGATCGATGGATCGTCCGGTGTGGACCCGACTATTTATGACTGTTTGTAAGAAAACTTTTTTTAATACTTTCTCTATCAGTGAGCAGTTTGTCTACACTGCTTTAGAAAAACTAGATACTACTAGTGGTTTGATAGAAATGGACCAGCGAGGACGCCACGATAATCATCGGAAGGTGATCACCGAAGATGTTATTAAGGGTGTGTGTGATCATATCAAATCCATACAATCCGTGGAATCTCATTATACCCGAACGGAAGTGATAAGCGTTATTAGGGTATTTGACGACATATAAAATAAAGTATAATTTATTGTCATCCTAACTAATTATAGGTAAATTAAACATATTACATTTTTTTTTAATTAAAATATCATGTATTTTCAGTGTATTTCGTGAATAAAGTTGAAAATCATTTTCTTTTTTTTTTCGGTGATAGAAACGTTCTGTCATTGGTTGCCATTGTGATGACGTCGCACACAAGTAAACAAAGCACATTTGACAGAGTTTAGTACGCCGTTTACTTGTTATAAAGTGTTTCGATTCGATTTTTGAGTGATTATTTAACATTTTCATTTAATTTCTAACACAATTTTTTATTACGAAACTCTCGAGTACAAAATATCTAAGATGGAATCCAATTACGAGCGAGCAGATAACAGCAATCTACCTAAGATCGACCCATTCATGGTAGCATTATTTTTTAAAAATAATGCCGATTATTATGCTGCAGAACTAAAAAATGTAAAAACAGCAGTGTAAGTACCACGCAACAATTATTTGTTTATATTTTGTACAAAAAATCATTCGTGTATTTTAGGGTATAAAAATTTCAGTACCTTCAGTAATAGTTTTATTTGCAGGTCTGCAAGAGAGTCATACGGTGATGATGCCGTTGGGTACGTCCAGCTATATCGCGACAATGGAATTTGTACAGTGAAATGTAAAATGTGCCCGGAACATAAAGTGCGCACCAAAGCTTACAATGTTACCCTAATCGTTAATGAAAATGACGGTGAAATAATAAGCTGTGAGTGCCATGACTGTGCGGCTTCAGCTGGAGGATGTAAACATGCAGTTGCCTTTTTGATGTGGGTCCATCGTCGCAGCGAGGAACCGGCATGTACTTCGGTGGAGTGTTACTGGAAGAAGCCTGCTCTGTCTAGAGTAGGAACCACTTTAAAGTTCATCACTATAGAACAAATGACCAAGACCCTTGTTCCACACAGACCTAGCACATCAGCACTATGTGAAGACTTTATTTTAGAAGCAAAAAAGAGAAAAATTAATAAGTGTGAATTGCTAAAATATCAAAACGATTTTGTGCATAGTGACATTACTCGTTACTCGTTGCATAGCTTCATGGTTAATCTACCTCAAGAAACTAAGAATGATGTAGGCTTGCTCTTAAGCGTTATGAAAAGTGCATTCACTAGTGATATAATAAAAAATATAGAAGAAGCGACTAGGCAGCAGAATAAAACTAACTTTTGGTATGAACTGCGGTATGGCCGTATCACTGCTTCAAAAGCCCACGAAGTGAGTGTTTGCCATACAACTGATGGAGCATTAGTGGCCACTATAATGGGGGCAAAAATACCTGATACAGTGGCCATGAAAAGAGGAAGAATTCTAGAGCTTTCTGTCCGGAAAGCTGTAAGCAACAAATTGAAAAAAAAAAATAACTTCCTGCGGGCTTTATGTCTGTAAAGACAACCCTGTGATTGCTGCATCCCCTGATGGGGTAATGAAAGATGCTGTTATTGAAATAAAGTGTCCTACAAAGGCCAAATCTAAAACAAATTATATAAAAAATGGCATTCTTACTGCAAAATGTAAAGCGCAGGTGCAACTGCAAATGTATGCAACTGGTCTTCATAAATGTTATTTTTGTATAGCGGATAGTAATTTTGAACACACACAAAAAGTTGATATAATGTTAGAAAATTATGATGAAGATTTTGTTAATAACTTAATAAATAAATTAACTTTTTTTTGGAAAGGAAATATATACCCTATATTACTACGTAATACAGATATAAGTGAGTAAGCAATAAAAAACATTTTACAATGGTGAAAATATCTTGTTTTATTTTTATTCCTTAACTGGCTAGACACATTATTTAATTAGAGAATCTTGCAAATTAATAAGCGCACAAGCAATTATAATAATATGGTCTAGAACGCGACATATATTTGTGTTTATAACCGAATGTTGTTTCAACATATGAAATTCTCTTAATCTTCTTATAACTCTTTCGATATGAATTCGCAAGCTTGCAATAATTTTAGTTTGTTTAACTTCGGATTTAGTCAATTTTGCACCAGCACGTACACTAGGTGGTCTTAATAATTTCATTCCTTTTGCCTGAAGTAAAGGTTCCAGGTGCTTAAAGCCTCTGTCAGCCAAAATAATTGTTCCTGGCTGTAACCCATTTAGAAAACTACAATTTTCTACTATGGTGACATCACTAGTTCTGCCACCAAACCCTTGTGAAACATAATTGACTAAACCATTGGGTGTACATGAAATTAAATACTTCACAGTATTCCCTTTTTTGTAGTCGGACCATGTTAATGCCTGATATAGAGCCTTGGATGGTTTCTGTATATCAATTTCCAGACAATCAATGATACAACTGACATTGTAATGATTGTGTCTGAAAGCAATTGGAAGATTCTTAATTATATTTTTTTTATCTAAAGCAACAATAAATGGGTTTAATACACTACTTAATATTGAGATATTAGACAAAAATATTTTACTTGCATATGATAGAGATATTCCAAAATTATCTTCTAATTCTGAAAATGTGCTATTTAGTCTAATTTTTTTTAAACAAAGTAAAATATGTTCGATTCTTATATTTGTGTGTTTATGAATTAACTGAATCAAAAAATAACAGTCTTTGGAAATACCAATATACATTGTAGGTTTGTTTTCAATCAAACGCATAGTATTTTTAAGGCACTGCAATTTTTCCATATCTTCAGTCTCGGTGGCATTACTCTCAGAGTCAGTCATTTTTGATGATGATGATGTAGCTGTAGGTACAAAAGGAGATGAATGGCCACTTTCCAAACAAGATATTTCACTGTCTGATTTATCATCTTCAAGCACAATCTTTTTCTTCACTGCTTTTACAGCTCCTGACTGTGATGGTTGAAGACGACATGGTTCAATTTTAAAAGGCGAAGTAAAACTGGATGTTGTACACACTTTCAACGGAGATGTAGAAATACTTTTATTTTGTATTCGTACTTGCACAGCCTTGCTCCTGAAATGTTTAGTCACTTTTGTTGTTACTTGAACAGATTTTTCTAGAGTTATGATAGTTTCAGTAGAAGTTTCTTTCTCTTGAGTTTTTGATGTTTCTGAAAAGACAAACACATAATATTGATTATTTATTACTTATTTTTTTTGGTTTTAATATAAATTCATAATAAATACATAGGTGACAAGTACCTTCCAGCATAACCGCATCTTGTATTATATTGTCAAGTTGTTGAATACTTTCAACTTCCGTTTCAGTAGTGCTTTGACTTTCCAAACATTCCGTGACAAGACTTCTTCTTTGCCTTTTAAGGAACGCTTCTCGAGAAGGTCCAGCTTCAGGGGATAGCCGTCTCTTGCGATCTTCTTGACAGTGAAATTTTGTTGGCACAGCCTCATCTCTCAATAATATCTTTTGACTGAAGCCCATTTTGTATTTCAGGTAGTTAGTTGTATCTTGTTCCATCTGTAATTATAGGTACAGTAATATTAGAGGTTTTTTTTTTGTTTTGATTGATATATTACCTCTATAAAAGTTATTCTATTTAGGATTCAGTACTTATAACATCTAATTAGCAAACATTTGCCTATCAATGTTGTTTGACAAGGCAATAATATCAACAATCTGCTAAGTACTTACAAAATTGTTATAATACATTATAGGTTAGTGATAGGTACATACACAAACTGGTATGAAATAATCATTTATATGTTTAGCTAATTAAATTTAATACTTACATCAAAGTGATCTTCACACATAAAAATGTTTGTATGCGATAAAACGTTCTTTGGGTCTCTTCGAGCTAATTGTAACCACATTTTTCGTCTTTTGGGATTAGTTGGAACAGAAACGAATATTTTTTCTGGAGTTTTTATAGATGTATTTTTACATTCTGGCACCGTACACCATTTATACACCATTATCACGGTTTAATTAAAGAAAAACCACGGAAAAACAGCTTGTCTCCTTTGATTGTACCTTTGTTTACTTGTGTGTGACGTCATCCACGTCATGTGACCGGCGCCATTTTCTAAAAAGCATTTTTCGCGCGAATTGGGGAATTTAAACTTAAATATTTATTTTCTTTAAAAATAAATAATATTTTACGAAAATATTAATACAATATGCCTATTTCATAACAAAGAATAGTTAAATAATATTTTTCAAAAATTGTCAAATACCCTATTTAGACGGTGATTTGAATTTTCATCGCTTATTTGATTTGTACAAAGAATAGTTCGACGAACAGGTATACGCCTCTATAGCTAATACTGAAAGGCAATATCGTGACATTGTAAACGAACATTTTAAGCTAAGTTTTCACGTTCCTAAGAAGGACCAATGCGACAAATGCCTATATAGTATATATATAAACTCGGAAGATGCACTCAAAGTTACTGATATAGAAGAGAATAGGACAAAAGAAGGGCAACCATATCAATTTCCTGGTAGGTATGTAAACATGAAGTCTTTTATATGATTCAATAGGGGTACAAAATATTAACTTAACAATTTATTATTTTTAGAATCAATCCAGGTTAATAATAACCGGTTCAATGAAAATAACACACCTATTCCATCCCCAGAGTGTGCTACAAACCATTTAGACTACGATTGTAGTAACGACTTCTGCCCTCGGTAAATTGAAAATGCTATACAAGAACCGTTTTCTTCATTTTCCGAATCAACGCCGAGTTGTTCTAGAAAACGTAAAAATATTTCTCGAAAAGATGTAGGTAATATTAGACGTCGACATGTTGTAGATTGGATTGATAATAAGAGGAAGAAGCTCAGAAATTTAGGCAAAGAATATAAGAGTCACGATGGTACCACTAGGCTTGCAAAATCTTTAAAACCAATGTGTCTGGAGAATTGTAGACAAATGTTCATCGAAAATTAGTAGCGATGAAAGAATTTATATTTTGAATCAATTCTAACAGGGAAAAGCAATGCTTGCAAGCTTTTGTAGCTTACTTGGTGCTGAAACAATAAAAAAAACGTAGGGTTTTTAGTGATACGCCCACAAGGCGTAATTTTACGTTAATTTATAGAATGAATGTGAACAGGGGTGGTGAAGACCAATTAGCCGGGTCCACACCGGACGATCCATCGCGCTCCGATCGCGCGCGGCAGCAGCGCGATCCAAAGATGCAGGCGGTGTGGACGTGCCGCGCGCGATCCATGCGCACGTATTGGAGCGCGCGCTCCCTCCCTCGCGCGATCCGTGTGCGGTCGGTTTTTGTGCCAGCCTCAAAGGTGCCTCAGTTGCGTGATGCGCGCGGTGTGGACGGTTGTGTTGGTTCGCGCGATCCACCTCGCCATGGACATCTCAGAAAGTCGCCGTTTGATATCGCTTTATAAATAATTTAAATGTTTATGGGATCCCAAAGATTCTAATTACACCAATAGAGGTGTTAGAGATGATAAATAAATGATAAATGGGGAATAAGTCGATCGAGAACCTAAAGAAAAAAATGCGATCTCTGGCGGGAGGCTACAGAAGGGAGAAACACAGAGAGAAGCAAAGCCGTATAACTGGATCCGGTAAGAAAACAAAGCTACTTTATATCTGTAGGTATTAAAATTATATATTTTATTATAAGTAATTACATCATAATATTTACTGTGGATTTCACGTGATTTCGCTTTTTACATCTAAGCTGTTAGAAATACACGTGGTTATTTTAATGAGTAACTTGTTTATTTCAGGTGCTCAAGATACATATAAATCAAAGTGGTTTGCGTATGATGACTTCGACTTTATGGCGGATAAAAATGAACCCGGAACCACACGCGATACATTGGAACATGTGAGCTATTAGTTTACTGATATTCATTTTGCCAAACTATTGTATGGTTTGTAACAAAGTGTCTTGCTAAGTGGGACTTATTGTAGTGGCATTTTCTGTTGCTCTTCTTGGTACGACGGCCATCGGTTGTAGCGATTGTGATGGCGGTTCATTTCGCCAGCTTCCAGGTATTACATCTCCATTCTCCTGTACTGTATCAAACGTTACTGGCGATATAAAGTTAGGATTACTGCGTAAGTAGTTATATAGACGAACCGTTGCCAGCACGACTTTAGTCGCAGTTTCTGATTCCAAAAGCATAGGTTTACGCAGGACTCTGTAGACAGAACTAAGTACTCCAAACGCGTTTTCAACTACTCTACGTGCTCTTGACAGTCGGTAGTTGAAAATTCTTTCACAAGAACCCCTTTCCCGTGTACCATCGTATGGTTTCATAGTATAATCATTAAGCTGAAAAGCTTTATCACCTAGTATATAATAGGGTACCTCAATTTTATAGGGAACTTGCAATATCTCCGGTGGACCATGTGTGGATCCTCGCAGGAGAGTACCATTTGCGTTGCTTGGAAAACTACGCGAGGAGTTGGATCGCATGGAGAGCATGAAAGTCATAGAAAAAGTCACTAAGCCTACTGAGTGAGTGAATAGTATAGTTATAACTGTAAAAAGTTCTGGTCAGTTACGAATTTGTTTAGATCCTAGAAATTAAAATTAAAATATCATAAGGGAAATATATCCACTTAAGTCAATTGATGAGATAAGATCTCAACTAGTTGGAGCTGTCTGTTTTTCTCATTTAGATGCATTTTCGGGTTTTTGGATGTTAAAATTAGATGAATATAGTTCTAAATTATGTACTTTTCAAACACCATTTGGTAGATATAAATATTAAAGGTTACCTTTTGGAATAAATACATCATCAGAAATATTTCAAAGAGTTATGATGAATTTGTTTGGTGATTTAGAAGGAGTCTTAATATTCATCGATGACATTCTAGTCTATGGCCCAAATGAATCCGTACATATTGAGAGATTACATAAAGTCATGCAAAGAGCACGTCAAGTTAATTTAAAATTTAACAAATCTAAATGTAAATTTCTAGTGTCTGAAGTCTGTTTCTTAGGTTATATCTTTATTAAAGATGGTGCAAGGGTTGACCAAGAGAAAGTTAAAGCAATGGGCATTGAACAATTTTTTCGACCCTCATTTTTTATTTAAGATTTCGATAATATAGAGCATTCTAAGAAACTAATTTGAATAATTATTATTTTTATGGAGTCGTTCTATTTTTATAAATTATTTAAAATTAGGAGTAACTTTCTTACGGTGACGTCATCATTTGGCTGTATAATTCACGTATCTGTGGCCTTTCAATTAAAAAATTTCTTTGACGTTAGAGAAATGTCAATAGGTTGTCAATCTGTTCATTAGTGTCATACAGTACAGTAAACAATAAACTTCTTTCAAATAAATACCACGCTATCATTCATCTTGTTTGTAAATCATTTTATAAACTTTCTGTTTTTTACGAACGGTTTACCATGACTGACAACTTCGTGAAAGCTGACTATTTTTTGAGTCATTTTTACATGTCGGAATGAAGCACTTCCTATATTCCATAGTTTTTTGGTGGTAATTTCGCTAGACGCTAAATAGAATAATCGAATGTTTTTAGAGGTTATGTTTATTGTTTATATATCTTGACACTTTTGACAGTTGTAAACTGTCGTGTAAGTGTGTGTGAGCGTGTGTATTATGTTTGATGGCAAAGGAATTCTCCCTTTAGAGCCAAACGATGACGTCACTAGAGTTCAAATAAAGGTTATTTACTTTTAGCGACAAATAACAATAATCCGTGAATATTTTACTATTTTAAACGCTAAATTCTCATGAGTGACCCTATTCCTCGAAACGGATTTCATATTTACTCATTAAAAAAAAAATGAACAATCCCCATTGTTAATATGCCTACACCAAAAATGTCAAAGAATTACAAAGAATATTAGGTATGATCAATTATTTAGGTCCCTTTATTAGTAATTGCGCAGGGAGCAAAGGGCGCTTACCACTCTATTTTCTTTTCTTCATTCACCTTCTTCGCCGAGTTATCTATCCCCTTACTTTCAGTACATATGCGCAAACCACAATGAAAATTTACGTTCTTCTCATAACCGACTTCTTCAATGTCCTACTCATCGCACTGATTTCTTTCATTCTTCCTTCTTCGTTCAAGCTATCTTCCTGTGGAATGCGCTCCCCCTGGATGTCAGGATGGTGTTAGGTCGTTTGACTTTCAAGCAGAAAGTTCGTGAGCATTTATTGAAGAAATTGGCTGAATCATCACAATAAGTAAATATAAGTATATTTATTTAAATAATAATATATATATAAGTATGTAGTATCTATTTATTTATATTAGTGTTTCTATATTTATTTATACATAATTTGTATGTATTATTAGTTTATGTAAGATTATATTGCTATTGAATTTGTTTAAATTCATACATTATTATATTGAGTCTTTGTTTTAGTCTATAAAAATTTTGCTGCTTGCGCTCACCGTTTTTACTCATCTCTGCATCACCCAAAGGTCAGACTGGTAGATAATGCCTACGGCATTAAGTCCGCCTATGTACAGAAATTTGTGTGCATAAAGCTTAATAAATAAATAAAATAAAATAAATAATTTGTCAGAAAAACTCAAATTTTAAGAAATCTTTTGAAAAAGGATTCTGTCTGGTCTTGGGATGAAAATCACAATAAATGTCTTAAAGGTTTCATAGATGAAATCACAAAGTCACCTGTCTTAGCTCACTATAACCCCAACATTCCATTAGTCTTGTCAGTAGATTCGTCTAAATCAGCATTGGGAGCAGTCATTTTACAAAATAATAAACCCATTGCTTATAGTTCTAAAACTTTAACCACAACCCAGTCAAGGTATGCTCAAATAGAGAAAGAATTGCTTGCAATTCAATTTGGTGGTTGTGAAAAATTTCACCAGTATGTATATGGTCACAGAGTTACAGTTCACACAGATCACAAACCTTTAGTCTACCTGTTTGATAAACCATTACATGATGTACCAGCTAGGTTACAGCGAATGGTGTTAACTTTGCAAAAGTATGATTTGAAAGTTATACATGTCCCAGGTAAACAAATGTTCATATCTGATACTTTGTCGAGAGCAGCCTTAAAAGATCATTATATAACAGAGAATGAGTCTGAAATAACCTGTCATGTCAATTTAATGCATTTAAATTTAGCAATTACTAAGGATTACAGTACAAAATTGTCACAACAAACTAATAAAGATGAAAGTTTGCAATTGTTAAAGAAATATTATTATAAAGGATGGCCAAAAAGTAAAAACAAAGTTAGTCAATTAGTGAAACCATATTGGAATGTACAAGCTGAAATACATGTGGTTAAGGATTTGTTATTTAAAGGATCAAAATTAATAGTACCACAGTTTATGTATAAAGAAATGTTGGATAAAATTCATGAAGGTCACCAAGGAATAAATAAATGTCTTAAATTAGCTAGAGATTCTTTATATTGGCCAAACATGTCAGTTGATATTAAAAATTTTGTAGAACAATGTCTTATATGTGCAAAATTTAAACCTGCTAACCAAAAAGAGCCATTACAAAGTTTTGAAATTAACAAATATCCATGGCAACAAGTTGGTATTGATTTAATGTACTTTGATGGTCTTTTTTATTTAATTGTTACAGATTATTATTTTAAATACATTGAAATAGCTTTGTTAAATAAGAATACTATAGCTAAAAATGTAATTACACATTTAAAGTCGATTTTTGCCCGTCATGGTATACCTTTGACATTAGTGTCTGACGGTGGACCTCCTTTCCAATCTATAGAATTTAAAAACTTCTTACATGAATGGGACATAGAACATGTTGTTACTAGTCCATATCATGCACAGTCTAATGGTCAAGCTGAAAGTTCAGTTAAAATTGACAAAATATGTTGAAAAAATGTAAAGAAAATTCGTCTGATCCTTATATAGCTTTGTTGCAATATAGAAACACACCTAAGAATAATTTACCGTCCCCAGCTCAACTCTTACGGCCTTATTACAAAACAAGGTTTTACTTTAGTCTAGGACTAACTACTCGCAAGGGAGAGAGGATGGTGACAGTCAGAAGGCTGGACCTCAAGAACTCTCATCTCGATCCTCAAGTAGTCAATTTGTTACACGTTCAGGTCGTATTGTAAAGCCCACAAGAAGGCTAATAGAAGAAATAGATTAAGTATATTTTGTAATCTTATATGTTGTAAATTAAGTAACTAGTCAAGTTATATAAGTCGTATAAAATATTGTCAAGTAGTCATAGTGATATATATATATATCTAGATATATATATATATACTTAGTCGGGTCATAAGTTCTGTCACAAACTTTTGATGTAATAACTTATACGCCTTTTGACAATTATTTAAAAATTATATATGAAATGAAAGGTCATTAAATGTACAATATAATTTTATTTACATTATTCGAAATGCCCTCCCCCATTTTGAACACATGCCCTTAATCTACGCGGCCAGTCATCGATCGCTGCACGCACCACATTCATATCTATGTCTGCCGCTGCTTTAACCAGAGATGCTCGGAGAGACTCCAAATTCGGGTGAGGTTTAGCACAGACTTTTTCCTCCAAATATTGCCATATCTTGTAGTCCAGTGGGTTTAAATCTGGACTAGAAGAGGGCCAGTCTTCATGCCGGATGAAGTCAATTCCACGAGCGATCAACCAGTCTTGCGTACTTCGTGCCTTATGAGCCGGTGCAGAGTCCTGTTGGAATATCCAATGCCTGTTCCTGAACATTGTCTGAGAAAGAGGTTCCACTATGTTTGTTAGGACAGTATTTTGATAAACTTCGGCACTAGTTCTCACACCTTTTTCACAGAAAAACACCTCAGTTACGCCTGAATATGAGACTCCAAGCCAAACCATGAATGAGGAAGGGTAATGCCCACGCTGGACCCTCGCAATACGCGCGCTTGCTTCTTCACTGCTGTGGGCATACACCTTATCATTTTGTTTGTTAAAACTTTCTTCAATAGTAAAAATTTTTTCATCCGAAAAAAGAATTTCGCGGTATTTTTTCCCGCGTACCGTCGTAGCAAAGCGCGGGATCTGTCTAGCCTAATTTTTTTTAAACGCTCGTTCAAAAAATGTCCTGTCTTTTTACGATAAGCTCGTAGTCCCAGGTCTTCATTTAGTACTCTTTTAACAGTGGTTCTGCTTAGCCCCATCTGCAGAGCTAGGATTTTTTGTTTACGTACGGGATTTCGTTCGATTCGCGCCTTCACTGCTTTGATGACCTTATGTGTCCGAACTGTGCGAGGTCGGCCGCTTCTCTTACGATCTTCGAAGCTTGACTCTTTGGTGTATCGTTTGATAGTACGATAAACAAACCGTAACGTTATTTTCAAATTTTGAAGAATATTGAAAATGTCTTTTGGCGCGTAACCACAGCGGTGCAACGCGATAACCGCGATTCTGTCTTCTTTATTCGACCACTCCATATTTAAAAATGAATAAAAAATAATTTCTTTTTTATTTTCTACAAGCGCGAAAGTTCTATTTTTAAAATAAGTCGAAGAATTTCTGGCCAGTAATCGAAAATTAAAAATATAAGGTTTTGACAGAACTTATGACCCGACTAAGTATATATATATATATATGTCTGTTTTGTAAAGGGTTAATTTAAACTTAACAAGGGGGATGTTGTATTGTCTATGATTAGTATTACTAATCAGTGTTGCACTATTATTGTCTATGTCGTTATATCACTATAAAGAGGGTGGCCTAGCAAGTGTCGGCCATTGACAATGTAACTCTGGTGCAGTGAGCTGCAGGACTGTGTACTATCTAATTAAAGTCAAGTATCCAAGATCCAAGTCTTTCAATCATAATACACGCTCCACGCGGTAATTTGAGTATTCTTTATTATAAACGTAAATTGTCTGTATTCAACTTCACTAATCTAGTGGATAAGGAAGTAATGTTTTATGTGGCATGAAGGGCAAAGTAAAAGAGGGGCTAATGAGGTTACCAGACTTAGGGGCAAACGAATTTGGATTTTGGTCAGATAATTGTGTGTCAGGTTTCTATTCGTCATTGTTTTTTAGAAGTTGGACACACACAAAATGAAGGTGATAGCGTTCATGCATTAATAGAATCTGCCAAAAACAAACTTATTTACACTCCTCAGGAGTGGTACTGTTTGGTTCGTTGGGCTGGGTTGGCAGTACACAAATTTTTCAAATTTAAGTTGTTGTTACAAGGGAATTGGATCAAGAGTGACTCTGGAACAAAATTAAAGAAGTTTTTGTAAAATCAGAAAATCCCAATAAATTATACTATAAATATGATATGGCTAGTAATGATTATAATGTTCTGTCGGTAAAAAAAAATACGAGGCGGCAATGTTCAACAGATTCTTCTGTGTCAGTTGAACCACTGTACCAGAGTAACCTACCAATTCGTAAAGCCAAAAAAGACGATTTAATTAATATGTGTAACTCTGAAATTATTCCTAGTGGTAATTTCTTTACAAATCTCGCATCGGTGTAGTTGAAGGCTTTACTTATTTTTTAATTATATTTTACGGGTTTATTCTTATTTTTTGTGCCATTCAAATGAGTCTGATAGTGTTATTTTAAATTTAAGATCATTATTAAATGTTTACAAGATGTAAAAAATTAACATAGTTTATGAATAGTTACTGATTGCACAATAGTTTTCTTACATCTTGAAATTGATTACTGGATACTACTTGCCTAACTAACAAATATTACGGTTATAAAAACAAGAAGAACAGGGGTTCTACTCTCTTTCTTCGAAACGAAACTTTCGCAAACGAACGAAACCCGAGCGAAAGAACGTTGACGACCCTACTCTGTTTTATTTTCGGACACGCCATACGAAGCTCGATCCAGAGATAATTTTCGTGAACGAATGTTAATGTGTAGGTTCTTTTTAATGTGATTTGTGGTAAATTACGGTTTTTACTTAAAGGTAAAATTAAAAATTCTCAGGCTGTTTCTTTAAATTAAACATTATGCATGTGGTTTGTAAAACTATTACTTACACTATTCCACGCAGAAAATAAAAATATATTTATTTTTGACGGAATTGTAATTTATCATCGTTACTTTATAAAACACTCTTTTACAGACATTTATAACCGACTAATTTAAAGAGTACTATTTCATGCCAAGAAAGGGTTGTTATGTATGACGACCAAAAATGGCTGTATTCGGACCGTGCACGAAATGTGTCAAAAAAATTAATGTCAACGGATTGTTTATTTTATCAATACAACTTACTAAAATATACTATAAAAGATAATAAATATAATTATGTGGAGAAAGGAAGTTTATTGAATTGTACAAAAAATGGATATCATTATAAAAACAGGTTTTGAGTGTTATAAACACACAATCATTTTCCAATCCCAGACTGTTCTAAAAGGTAAAAATGGTGTTACCAGAATATGTGAGGGATGTGGAAGAACAAAGAACTAATGCGAATAATAATATGGCTGTGCGTTAGTATTGATTGTGTAGTGGTGGAAGAAAACTGTGACAAAGCGAGTCGAAGCTAAATGTCCAATTATCTACATTTGAAAAGAAACCTGTCGTTGAATTTGATAAAAAATACTTACTATTTTTATAAAATAATGTAATAGAATTATAACAAAGCCATTGATATTACACTCATGTTCAATTACAAATTTAGGATAAACTTTCCTTTATGGACCGTCGAGTTTAGCGTTCATTTTTTTTTTTGTAGATAGTACACATTAACAGAAGGCTTTTTACAAATTTTTATGTTGCGAAAACTCACGGTTTACGAGATATAATTATTTAAAAATTGTAAAGTTTATTGAAAAATTTACGCCAAAGGAGATGTTCGATTTTGGGCCAGGTATATGTACACCAGATAGATAAAAAGGGAAAAAATTGTAGATTCTCATAAAAATACTATTAAATTAATTGGAATAAAAGTATAATTGTAATTAATTAATTACTTATTTGAAATTATTTTTCCTTTCATTTTTATCATATTTCCCTCTTTTTCGAATGGGTTTCATTCTATTATATTTTTTTTTCACTTTTCATTATTTTTGAAGGCTTCTACCCTGGTCTAAGTAGTCAGTTGGTAAATTTAGATTGTACAATATGCTTTTGTATTAGAAAGTATAATGCTTGGGTCTCTAGCTCAATATCGTAAAATGTGAACAGAGGCAGTTTTGCATCGATACCCCTCATTTATGCTAGTTTTAAGTGTTAGTGCTAGAAAAGAAAAAATGGACCCAGTCATGGAAAGTCGCGTGACTCAATGGTAGCAGTACCAGAGGGAGAGAGAGAGAGAGAGAGAGAGAGAGAGAGAGAGAGAGAGAGAGAGAGAGAGAGAGAGAGAGAGAGAGAGAGAGAGAGAGAAGAGAGAGAGAGAGAACTGATTTAGTTGAAATGAAAGCGCTCATTGGATTGTTGCTAGGCATTGGAGTCTCGCGTTCGGGTCGTCGTAATCTCAATGACTTCTGGGACAATAAAGGTACAGGGCTGCAGCTCGTGTAGAATTTAGGGGACGTTGTGGATTCATCCTGTATATCCCAAATAAACCTGATAAGTTTGGTATAAAAATATACATGGTGGTTGATACAAAGTTCCCTTACGTTTACAACTTTGAGGTTTACGCCGAAGCTCAGCTAGAAGGGCCATTTCAACAATCCAACAAAGTAAACGATGTTGTCCTCCGTGTACTCGAGCCACTCTTTGATCTGGGATGCACCGTGACTATGGACAACTATTTTAGGAGTCTGTCAATAAGCTTGGACTTACTGAAAAAGACCTTTACAGTCGTAGGCAAACTGAAAGCAAACCGGTCGGAGTTACCCAATGAATACAAAAAGTCGATCTGCACATTGATTTCTTATGTGCCCAAACAAAACAGAGCTGTTGCATTACTTTCAACTATGCATTACGACAGTGCTATAGATCCAGAAACCAAGGATGACCGTAAACCGGAAATAATCACTTGCTACAACCGTACGAAGTGTGATGTTGATATTCTCGACAAAATGTGTAAGCAGTACAGCATTTCGCGAAACTCCTGAAGATGGCCGCTGACACTCTTTTTCAATTATATGAACATAGCTGGAATAAATGCCTTGATTATCCAGCTACTAAACAAAGGCCAGGAAAAGATGGTGAGAAGCAATTTTCTTTACAATCTTTCGTATGAGCTTGTAGAACCCCTCTCTAATCGTCCGAAATGGAAACCGACCACGATTATTCAGATAAGAATTTGAGAAGACGGGCTTGGGAAGAACTCGTCCTTATATTTTGTGAAGGACATGACAATGAAGAAAAGAAGAAAATATTATGTGAGTATATATATTTATTTACATTTACAATCGGTTTGTGTTACAAGTTAAAAATATAACGATCCTGCCAATCTACTTTTCCTTCATTAATGAAATAGTTTGTTAAATGTACTCGAACATTATCCGCCTGTCGCAGAGCACGTCCAGTATAATGTGAGGCTAGATTTTCCAGGGGTTAAAGTGTGTCTTCAAAATTGTAGCCATCCCTGATTCTGGCATAATTATTTAGTGTACATATCGCTTTAACGATCTTTTCAGCAAAACCGATGTTAACATCTAACGGCCTGTGTAAAATGCGCCATTTATTGCACATTATGCCAAAAGTACATTCAACATACCGGCGTGCTAATGTCAAACGATAATTAAATATTTTTTTAGCATAAGTTAGTGACCTTCCCCCATATGGACGCATTAAATTCTCCATCATGCCAAAAGCTTCATCAGCCACTATCACATATGGCAACGTTGTCGGTCTATTTTGTATTAACAATGCCTTTGGCTCAGGTAGATCTAATGACCTTTCTGTCAGCTTTTTGTACAATGAAGAATTCTTGAATATACCTGAGTCACTGTTTTTACCGTAGGCACCTATGTCAACCCACACAAAACAATAGTTTACATCCGATAGCGCCAATAAAACTAGCGAAAAATAATTTTTATAGTTATAATACATAGAACCCGTGTGTTCAGATAAGATAAGAAGCTTATTTGCTGATGACAGTACACTTATTGTTCCATGTAAAAATAGGGAAACTTACGAAAATGACATAAAGAAATCTCTTCATTGCGTAATAAATTGGTTACTTATAAATGGGTTGAAAATTAATTTAGAAAAGACTAAGCTTATGACATTTTACCTAAAAAGTAAGAAAGTTAACTTAAATATAACTTATGCAGATAAAACAAATTGCAGAGACAAGCAGTGCCAGGTTTCTGGGACTTCACTTGGATACTCATTTAACCTGGAAATTGCATGTAGAAAATATTTGTAACAAACTAAATCAGTACTCATATGCCCTCTATAATCTATCAAAAATTGTAAATGAATCCGTTGTTCTAATCTCTTATAAAGCCTATGTGACATCAACACTCCGTTTTGGAATAATATTTTGGGGGAATTCCACAGATAAGCAAATTGCGTTTAAGGCCCAAAAGAAATGTGTGCGTGCTGTGTTTAGACTGAAACCAACTCAAAGTTCCATATTTCAAAAAACATAAACTTTTAACATTACCCTGTATGTATATTTTTGAAACAGCAGTATTTGTCAAGTCAAACTTACATTTATTTGAAACATTAAGATCCAAACGACGCGACAAAGATATATGCGCTAATTCACACAGTACCGCGTTATACACAAGAAGCTTTTTAGGCATGGCACCTAGGATTTATAACAAGATCCCTAGATCAATTAAAGAAAAAAGTGATGTCCATGATTTTAAACAAGCCTTACTTAAACTATTATTTGAAAAATCATATTATACTATAAACGAGTACCTAACTGATGCATTGTAATGTTTTATCTTAGATTATTTTTAGAATTAATTGTGTTTTTGGAGGTTTCGTGCAATTATAGTATATAGTGTATAGAATAATATAATTTTATCTGGTATTTAAGTGTATTTTTTTTTGTTTGTAAAATTGTATTTGTATGCCGGTGACGGCTTGACATAGCGTATCTACCTATGTTCAACAAATAAATTATTTTGATTTTGATTTGATTTGATTTGATTCAGGCTGGATTAACCGTATATGTTTCCCGCCCAAGGCTCCCAAACAATTGGGAAGCTTTGAGTTCTTTTCAATTATCGTGGATATTTCACACCACTTTTCTTTCGTTGGTTCACTCATAACAACGGGCCTTATTTTTTTCCAAATAGTTTCACATACATTTGGTATTATAGTAGCCACAGTAGATTTGCCAATTCTATAGTCCCAAATGTCCCAAATGAACATCCAATGGCCAAATATCTGGAAACAAACATAAACTATTACTAAATACTGTGTTTTTTCAGCGTCATTCCTGCAAAAAATCTGGATCAGGAGCCTCCAAAACTTCGACATATATTCATTATAATAGACTACGTTTTCTACAGTCATCAATTGCCAACAAAGATACAGAAAGTAGTTTCGATGCAGATAATGCATCAACTTCGTCAGAGATTGCTGAAGTTGAAATAAGTTCTGGCTTTAAGAGTCCTAAATCTACTTCAAGAAAAAAACAAAAATTAAATCCTGCTGATGAAAGATTTGCAAAATGTGTCTCATCCAAAAGAAGATGACGATGAAGACAAGCTGTTTTGTTTGTCACTCGTTAAAAAGATTAAAAAATTTCGGAATATAGGCGACTTCAAACTAAAATTGCCATTTATAATTTAATTTTGCAAAACCATAATGAATTTCAAGGACTACAACAACAGACATATGAAAATCAAAATTACCCGGTATCACAACGAAGAAATTATTCATCACAAGAGCAACGTCATCAGTCATCAGCTTCTGTTGAAGGCTTTCGTTATCATGATTGTAGATCACAGCAGTCTAGTGTGTCAAATTATTTTGCACATTATGGTTATACTACAGCAATGGGATCTCCATCGCAGCACCAACTAATGCCAGCAATGAATCAGAGTTAAGGTGCTCCCACATTGCCGTTAGAAAATGTTTAATAACGATAGTAAACATTTGTTAGCAAACATAAAAAAAAATTAATCACAAATAAATTTTAATGTTAGAAAATGTTTAGTAATGTTAGTAAACATATTATAACAAAATAAAACATGTGTTATCTTTTGTTTGTAAACATTTTATAAGGGTGATGGCGGGATAGGCGGTGCGGTGCGGTGGGGGTTAGAGTACGCAAGTCGCTGCGCGTGGTGTCTCGCTTGTCAGTCCCTTTGTGTCAGCGTGCATCGCTGTGCGTGTGTATTAGTGGTTGCGCGTGCGCCAAGCAATAAAATATGTCCGGTAATTGGAATAACGATGGTGTTTACAAACTGATTGAAATGTTTCAAGTAAGAGAAGTACTATTGAACACGATGTCAGAGAGCTACAAAGACCGAAATAAAAAACTCGATGCTTGTATGGAAATTGTCAGTAAATTTAATATGGATAAAAAAGTAATTGAAAAAAAATTCGATCACTCGTAGGTCAATTTAACCGAGAATGTAAATCTAATAAATCTGGTGCAGGAGCTAATGAGTCAAGTAAATGGTTTGCAAAATTAGGCCCGGAGTGTAATTATTCCGTATGTCTCACAACTGATTTATGGACTTCAGGATCAAATGAATCTTACATAGCCGTAACTGGCCACTATATGACAGACAATTTTGAACTGAAATCTATATTATTGGATTGTCGTAATTTTGAAAACTCCCATACAAGTGAAAATATACAAGAAATGCTAACTAATGTCGTGACCGAATGGGGATTGACCAATAAAATTACCACAAATAAATTTTGCTGTGTCAGATAACGCAGCTACCAGGGCGGGTCAATAAGTCCGTGACTTTTTTATTTTTCCGCCTCTTAATTGAAATGGCAACACTGCTACCTTCAACAGTCATCTATCAGATGACTCCTGACGAAAATTCAACAAGCTGTGACATTTAGTTAGTTTTTTACAGCCGTTAATATCAGACTACCGCGTTGATTGAGAAGAAAATGGAAAAAAGTGAATTTCGTGTGCTCATTAAGCATTATTTTTTGCGGAAAAAATTCATTACGCAAACCAAGGCTAAGCTTGATAAATATTATGGGGACTCTGCACCATCCATTTCCATGGTAAAAAGTGGTTTACTGAATTCCGATGTGGCCGTACCAGCACAGAAGATGCCGAACGTTCTGGACGCCCATTTGAGGTCTCCACATCCGAAACCGTTGAAAAAATCCACGATATGGTTTTAGCCGATCGGCGATTAAAAGTTAAAGAGATTGTGGAAGCCATGGGCATCTCGCATGGCTCAGTGGTTTAAATTTTAAACGATCATTTGGGTATGAGAAAGCTTTCCGCAAGATGGGTGCCGCGTTTGCTCACAATCGACCACAAACGCAAGCGTGTGACAATTTCGCAGGAATGTTTGGGGTTGTTCAATCTCAATGTGAACGAGTTTTTATGCCGTTTCGTAACCTTGGACGAAACGTGAATCCACCACAATACACCAGAGACCAAACAGCAGTCAAAACAGTAGGTTTCTCGGGGTGAATCGGCGCCAAAGAAGACAAAGGTGGGTTTTTCAGCCAATAAAGTCATGGCGACTGTTTTTTGAGATGCACGCTGTATTATCCACATTGACTACCTTCAAAAAGGAAAAACAATCAATGGTGAATATTACAGCAACTCATTAGGTCGATTCGATGAGGTATTGAAAGAAAAGCGACCACACTTGGCCAAGAAAAAAGTCATTTTCCATCAGGACAATGCACGGGTGCACACATGTGCAGTTTCTATGGCAAAAAACCATGAATTGGGCTACGAATTGCTCCCTCATCCAGCCTATTCTCCCGATCTAGCCCCATGTGATTACTTCTTATTCCCAAACTTAAAGAAATGGCTCGGTGGAAAGAGATTTGCGTCCAACGACGAAGTCATCTTACAAACAAATACCTATTTTAAAGACCTCGACAAATCATACTTTTGGCCGTATACAGAAAGAAAGCTGGAAACTTATAAGCGCTTACCGGCGCTTGACAGCGCTGGTAACCCGCGCAGGAAAATATATGAACGCGCGCCGATAAGCGCTTATAAGTACTGAACGGTGCCGACAAGTTCCGACAAGCTTCAACACGCGCTGGTCAGCGCTGGTCGCTGCCATTTTAAATTAATAAACAACTGCGACAACACGTGCAATTACGACAGGCATTTTAATTGTGATAAATATTAAAATGGATAGTGACATGTTGATATCCTTAGTCTTCAGTAAGCAACCTGTGTGGGACAAAAGGGATAAAAGGCATTGTAATAGAAACGTGACTGACAAATGTTGGAAAGAAATAAGCGAGGCAATGAATGAAGACGGTAAGTATTAATTGATTTTATTTTTGTTTCTCGACTTAAGTTAAAGTTAATAAACATTTAAGGTTTATAAGTTCTTTATTTAAATATGTTATTTAGGTTGTGATGTCATAGCTATGCCATTAATGTTAGTGAGGGTAGATAAAGTTAAATAATTAATTGTTGTAAGTCAATGTATTGTGTGAAAAATAGTCAACGTAAATATTTCTTATATCCATTGCTTAATTTGTAGGGTGATTTGCTCTATTCCACCTTAAACGTGTTGTATTTACAGGAGTAAAATTTCGGTCTGAAGACAAATCTCGGCCACCAAAAGGTTTTAATAAATATTTTAGCAATGGATATGCTTCATCGCCTATAAAAACATACGGTGCTTTCACGTTTGTTCCTGGAAAATATTCCGGTTCTGGAATATCCATCTCCCCGGTATTCAACATTTTATATAGTTCGGAAGCCTTAAATGTTCCACCGTCGCTCTGTTTACCAAATCCACCAACTTCAACTATCGTAAATTTATAACTTGCGTCGGCGACTGCTTGCAGAATCATAGAAAAAAACTTCTTGTAATTGAAAAACATACTTCCTGACTGATCTGGACAGATTACACGTACATGCTTCCCGTCGATGGCCCCTAAAGCATTCGGAAAATCCCAAATATTCTTGAAGTCGTTTGCTATTGAGTAGAAAGTTTCTTCTGTAGGTATAGGCATATGTATTGGTTGTAATTCATCCCATAATATACTGACTGTTTCTTCAATTATCATCTTTACTGTAGAAATCCCCATACTAAATTCAGATGCCAAATGTGCAAATGATGCACCAGTTGCAAGATAGCTGAAATAAAAATAAAATATTTAATGTTTCAGAGGGCAAAGTCAGGAAGAAATGGAAATATTTAAGGGACCAATTTGCAATCGAACATGGAAAAATTCCAGTTCCACGTTCTGGAGATGGAGCATCTACTTCCTATGAACCAAAATGGCCATATTACAAATCCCTGCTGTTATTGAAAGATATCATTAAGGCAAGAAAATCTTCGGGAAATCTGACCAAATCGAAACATCAATTATCAGTGGGATCTGAGCCACAAACCAGTGATTTTAATTATGTCCAAGGTGATTCTAATCTCGACCAAGACAATCTCGATCTAGACAATCTCGATCAAGACAATCTCAATCAAGATTATTCAAATCCTGATCAAGCCAGCCCAAGCAACGTCTCAGAGGAGTCAGCAAGCACCAAATCACCAAAACAGAGCTCAGTACCACGCAAAAAAAAAACCAACACATTCAATCAAAATATGTTAGACATAGAGAGGCAAAAACTGGAGTATTTGAAAAACAAAAGAAGTCAAAATGAAGATGATGATAATTTATTGTTCCTAAAGAGTCTCCTACCTCATATTCGCAAGATTCCTCAAGAACGACTGCTGTCATTTCGTAATGATATTCAAAAAACAGTAGATGATTATGCATATCACTCACGTTTTTCTTCACACTTATCTCTCTCTAGGTACTCACCGTATACGCCATCACCACCACCATTTACACATCAATCACTGGATACACACACCACTCAATTGATATCAGCAACACTCCAGTCACCACCAATCACACATCAATCACCAGATACACACACCACTCAATTGATATCAGCAACACTCCAGTCACCACCAATCACAAATCAATCACCAGATACACACACCACTCAATTGATATCAGCAACACTCCAGTCACCACCAATCACAAATCAATCACCAGATACACACACCACTCAATTGATATCAGCAACACTCCAGTCACCACCAATCACAAATCAATCATCAGATCTAAACAATTATTTTCATTCTTTCTCTGAGAGCATATTAGAAAACGTTAATGAGGATCATAATTAAGAACAACTTGTTATAAAAATGTGAATCAGAAATAAAAATATATTACCCTAAAACGGTTTTTTTCTTAAAAAATAAAAATAGGTACTTAAAACTTAGGTCAATTTTTGTTATTGAGATCAGATTGGCCGATTTTTACTTATCATCAAAGTCACCTTAAAGGTCAGAAGTTATTCTATAAAAAAATATATTTTAATATTTTTATGAATATACCTAATATATTAATAACTTTATTGTTGAATAAATAGTCGATAAAAATATATTTTTTTATACTTACCGAATGGTGACAACAAGTCTTTCTTCTGGAAGGATTGGTTGTTTATGCCAATTACACCAATTTTTCATCAAATGGTTTTTCACTAAATCCAAAATGTAATCAAATGTTTCTTGAGTCATTCTTGTATATTTATAAAATCTTTCATCATCAAATTTTAATTCATTTATAAATAAATGATGGTACTCTCCGAAACGTTTCCTATCTCTATTAACGGGATGTATAGCTTCTTTTCGCATTTTTAAATACACATTTTCTAACAAAACCAAATCATCGTCCGATGAGTCCGACATTTTTGCTTGGTCTGCTTCAACCTGCTTCCTTTGTGTAGAACGGACCAGCGCTGTCAAGCGCCGGTAAGCGCTTATAAGTTTCCAGCTTTCTTTTTGTATACGGCCTTTCGGAAGGGATAAAAAAATTGGAGAAACGTTGGGCTTAGTATATAGAGCTCAAAGGAGACTACGTTGAAAAATAAAATAACATTTTATTAAAAGAATTGTGTTTCATTTAAAAAGTCACGGACTTATTGACCCGCCCTCGTAATATCGAAAAGGTCATCAATAATATCGGATGGAAACATTACGGCTGTTATGGCCACTCCCTTAACTTGATAGTGCAAGATGCCCTTATTTTCATTCAGCCTCTGTTGGAAAAAGTAAAAAAAAATGTTAGGCATTATAAAACAAGTAGCACGGCGTTGGAGAAACTATTAAAGGCTCAAACGGATGACAAGGCAGACTGTATCCCAAAACGTCTGATACAGGAGGTACCCACGCGATGGAACTCGACTTTCCATATGGTTAAGCGCTTCGTAGAGCTTGAGCAGTATTTGAGAGCCACAATGGCTATTTTAAAAAAAGATTTACCAATTATCTCTAACGAGGAATGGTTGTTGCTCTCCGAAATATCAAAAAATTTACAGCCGTTTGATCAAGCCACAGAGACAATAAGTGGTGAAAAATATATGACTGGAAGCTTAGTGATTGTAATGACACGCTGCCTTTTAACGGCGTGTGAAAAATTTATAGGAGAGCCTTTCTATGAAGTGACAAAGGAGGTGATATACCGCCTGACAACTGGGTTGGTGACAAGATTTGGCCTCGTAGAAAGAAGCCGAACATTTGCTACATGCACATTCCTAGATCCCAGATACAAATTATCTGTATTTGGTGATCAGAATGAGGCTATAAATACTAAAATTTACGTACAGGAAATGTTAGTAGCGATGATAGCTGAAGAAAGTTCACAAGAGTCGTCCCTTCCGTCAGCATCGGCCAGTAGCAGCATTACTCTCGATGGATTTCGGGCTATACTTAATGAAATTGTTGGCCAAAAGCAACATCCAATTGGAACTCCTTTGTCGAAGGCCATTAAAGAAATCGACACCTACATTAATGACGATCCGCTGCCAATTTTCCACGGAGCTAAATGGAGCTAATAAGCTTTGACAAACAAAATATATTTTTTTAAGTTCAGTTGACTCGTTTGACGCGCGTGTTGTGAAGTGTTTTTGTGAGTGCCAACTATTATGTCGTAAGTACTACAGTTTTGTTTTATTTATCTTGCAAGTGTTATACATCAAAATAAACTAGAAGATTTGTGCTTTACGATGATGTATAAATATCACAGTTTTCGCTGATAAATCTAGTCTACTTTTAACTTCAAACGATTGTTGTTTCGAAAAAAATGGCCGGTCGTATGGTGTCGGCCACTTTTAGTTTTGTTTATACATATTTTACATACTTTGCATTACAATAGTATACAGTATGTATTTTTGAACGAGGGACTTATTCAAACCCCCAATAGTTTATGCTTAGACTTCACCAATAAACATATAAACAGTAAAAAAAACCCTGATTAATCACGAACAAAAGCGTTCCAAAAAAATCGTAAAAGTTTCGCAACGTTTCGACACCCTAGCGCTTATCGCAGAACATATGCGAGGTCAATGACCGACGCCGACGTATTTATGAATACATTTTCCCTTCATACTTTAAATCTGGCTTAGGACAGGCAAAAATATCTAGGTAAGTCAAACAACACCATCGTATTTTTGGCGTATTTAAAAAATGGAATCACACCTATTTACAACGATTTGTAATTTGAGTATTACGACGAATAATTTGAGTATTTACAACGATTTTGCACTTAAGGAAGAAATTAGACTAATCTTAAAAGATTTTCGAAATGTGCACCTCCACGCGTTATGCACAGTTCGGCACGCTTTCGCATATTGTCTTTAACGCGGTTAAGGACGAACGGATCACTTCTCACACTGTTAAAAGCGTTCGTTATTCGTTCCTTCAGTTCTTCGCGATTGGAGTACTCCGTAGAGTAAACAATTCTTTTTACCTCACCCCACAAATAAAAGTCTAGCGGAGTGAGATCCGGCGAGGGTGCGGGCCCGCCGCGACCTATCCACTTCTCACCAAAATGAATGTTTAGGTACTCACGTACGCGCACCTGATAGTGCGCAGGCGCTCCGTCATGTTGGTAGTACAGGTTCCTGTAGATGTTTAAAGGCACTTCTTCCAGCATGTCACTCACCACATTATTTAAAATGTTTAAATACGATTCACTGTCAATTCGGCCATCAATAAAATAAGGGCCTATTAAATTGTTATTTAAAATGCCTGCCCACACATTAACACTATTGTACTACTAACAAGTCACAATATTTCTAAATAACCCGAGACATACAGGAATAAAATTTTAATTTTATATTATTTACCCATTTTTCAGATGAACCTCTTGAAGATACTTACAATCCCTTGCTGGAGCATAGTTATTCCAAATTGACAAAGGATCTTAAAACAAAACGTAAGTTTATTTTTTTTAATTAATATTTCAAAAATTATTTTAATATAATTGAAAACTGACTGTTACATGAGTATAATAATAATATTGCTACTTTAGTATCAGAAATCTGCAAGTTGGCAAAGTATGGGTGACCTTTACCTAAATCTCAGTCTTCAACTCTGTTGTTTACCCAATCTTAGTGGTACAACAATATAGAGGGATGTCTCTTAATTTATAGCTTAACATTCCTGTAAAATAATAATAACACCAGATATTTTGAGAACCTAATCTTTTTGATACCATTGCCCACCACACTTTCACTTGCCTACACTAGCAGCTAAAAACAATTTGTCGTAGATTTTTTAAATATTGTAATATAAAATCATTAATTATTTCAATTTTGTAATTTTCAGGTTCCAAAAGTAACATGCCTACAGTGCTAACTTCAAAATACAGGTTCTACCAAAGAAACATTAAGAATTTAAGGAGACAAGTCTATCGTCTCAGAAAACGAGGAAAAGACATACAGTCTAGGCTTGAAAATGCTGAAAAATTATTCAACAAAACTGATTTTCAAAAAGTTGTTAAGGACATGAAACCGGCAGCAAAAGTTTTTGCAAATATGCAATATTATCAATCCCAAAAGAAACCAACTGGACGGCGTTTCAAAATGGAAGAAGAAGTGCTTTCACTTTCCTTATATAAAAGGAGCCCGAAATGTTATGGATTAATGTCCAAATATTTTATTCTGCCTTCACCAAAATCTTTGAAGCAATTACTTGCCAAAATCAAATTGTGTGCAGGTATTAATAAGACAGTTTCGCATTTAAACATTGAAGATAAACTGTGTACAGTTTATATTTGATGAAATGTCCATAATGCCGCAAATTCATTATGAGTCCTCTAAGAGGATGAACTCAAAGGTTTTGCAAGTCCTGGCACCGTGCTGATAGCAAATCATGCTCTCGTCTTTATGGTTAAAGGAATAAGGAAGCATTACAAACAACCTGTAGCATACTATTTCACAAATGCATTAAATAAATACTACTTAAAGCTATTATAAAAGAAGTCATAAAAATTGTCCAAGAATCAGGCTTAATTGTATTAGCCACTGTTTGTGTGACCGTGACGTGTGACCAAAGCACGGTTAATGTAGGAGCCGTAGATGAATTAATCAAAGACACAAGGGTAAATTATTTAAGAAAGGGTCATAGTATGACACACAATTTTATGGAATTATATATAAAAAAAAACCATTATATGATGTCCCTCATTTGTTAAAAGGGTTAAGAACAACATCCTAACAAAAGATATGACATATATTGATTATGAAGATGGAAATAAAACAAAAATTGTGAAATGGGAGTATCTACAGAAGTTGTTTGCGGCAGATAAATCTTTTGGTGAGCTGAGGTGCCTACAGAAACTCACTGAAGAACATGTAGTACCTGAAAAAATTAAAAAGATGAAGGTTAAGACTGCAGTCCAGGTCTTCAGTCATAGTGTCGCAGTTACCACTGAACACTTGACTGCTAGGGGTAATTTACCCACAGAGTGCCGTGACCTTATACCTATAACTTTATTAATTGATAATTTGTTCGACAGCATGAACTGTAATTCTTTTACAATCACAAATGGTAAAGTGTACAAGGGACCTGTAAGACGAAATACCCCACAGCATCAGCTGTGGCAAAAAACCATAAAATATTTTAAATGTGTGAAATTTATAACTGAAAAGAAAGTAGGCAATAAAATGCAGAAATGTGAAATTACTGTACCATCTGTAACCAATTTTATTAAAACCATAGAAGGCATTCAAGAATTGTGGAAGATTTTATCACAAAAATATTGTTTTGACTCTATGTTTACTAGAAATTTCAATCATGACCCACTTGAGAATTTTTTCGTAAGTATCAGGAATTGCGGGGCAAGGAACATTGCACGAAATACAATAGCATTCGAAGGCGCGTTTAAAACCCTGCTATTAAATAATACAAGTTCCTCATATTCGTCGAAAGCCAATTGTGAGTAATCTAAAAATTTAATGTTTGCAAAAAGTTATTTTGGTCTTCACCAAAATAACTTTTTGCAAACATTAAATTTTTTTGTTACAAAAGCGGCCCCTGCTCCTGATACTTTCGAAGAAAGAAATATTTCTGCTTCCAGTGAAAATGAAATACCAATACGATTGACTTTATAAATAGTGAAGTCAGCGATTTAGGTCAAAGAGATTATGTGTGTGGTTGGGTCCTGAGAAAATGTTTAAAAAATATAATAAAAAATTGCAAAACATGCAGAGAAAATGTTTTGAGCAAAACAAATCCTGAAAAGGATTCTTACATTAAAGCAAAAGAATATTTTTCTAATAAAAAGTTGCTGTGTTACCCATCAAAGCAATTGCATGAATGCTTTTATGACATTCAAAAAATATATGTTTCGCATTTAGAGAAAGATGTACCCAAAAAAGATTTAAAAAAATCGATTAAAAATCATGTCGATATTTTTTTAGAATTCCCATTTAAATGCAAAACACATAAAACAACAAACAAAACAAATCTTGAATTGAATTTTGAATGATGAATTTATGTAAAACATCTCTCATAACCACAATATTTTACATACATTCCTTTCCAAATTCCAGGTGTTTTATACTAAATGAAATGCTGGTGCGTAAGGGTGATTTATTTAGTTTACCTATTAATAATTTAATCCATTTCAAATTACGAGATCGTTTCCCAATTGAAAAAGATTCATTTATTATTATTTTGTAAATAAATTACCGCAATGGGCGCAAACAGCATTTTATGAAGCATATACGTAAAAAAACAGCTGCAATTTAGAAAAAAATCTATGCAAAATTTTAAATTATGCTGTAAAGTTCGACTACTAATTGCAAAAACAAATATGTAAACATAATAATTTAAAACAAATCTTTTTTTAATACATCTAAATTATAATCCTATTATTACTACCCAAATGTAGGCACGGTTACGTATACTACATACCTATATATATATTGAGATTAGTTCGAGGGATAAAATATCAGATGGCGACACCATGAAATCAAGGTGACATAAAAATCGCGAAGTTAGCTCTCTATTCCCTATAATATTACTATACTCTGTGGTATCCACGGACGTTACATGAAACGTGATAAATAAGGTTCGCTATACACGGCAAAATATGTTTGCATTATTTTTGTTTTGCTAGTGGTGGTATAATATTTTGCTTGAGATGATACTAATATTTAATATAAAATGCACTTTTGGGTTTTGTACTAATATTCATCATTTATTTTTCGCTTGGTTTCCGTTGGATATGTATAATGTTCTAATGTTTTTTTTTTTGTTTTGAAACATTAATTACATGTTTGTTCGTGTTGATTAATTTCCGCTAAATGTTAAAAAATGCACTTGTGGATTTGACTACCTTCCTTTTTTACTGTTGCCCTTGCACGTGTTGCATGGTCGCATATATTTTAATGCTTTGTCGCCAAATTTTATTTTATTCTTTTAACAATACTAATGTTTTAAATTATTCATGCAGATCACCAAATGAAAGCTTTTATGTTGGGGGAAACAGGGGACGTGGGGGTCGCGGTGACCGTGGCAGTCGTGGAAGTGGTGAGACACGCGGGAGCCGGGCAGCCGGGGAGGCCGTGGCAGCCGGGGAGGCCGCAGGGGGCGCGGACACGATAGTTTGCCCTCTCAAACAGGGAGGCAAGTAAATTATGCATGGATTAATTGTACATTGTATATATCTTTTATTTTTAATGCTATAGCATTTTTTTTCTAACAGTGAGCTAGGCGTCGTCCGCGCCCAGCGCCAAATAACGCAGAGGCGCACTGCAGCCCTGCCAGTAGAGGTTAGGCAGGAGCTTCTGTCTCGGAAGCGCGAAGCCGAAACCCCGCGATGTATATTGCCTGACGCGCCACCGCGCAAAAGACGCGCCCGGTAAGTTTATTTATTACATATTTACAACTATTTAACATTGGATCAAGCCTTGGTAACGTTTTTTTTTTTCTTTATAGGTTACCGTCTCCGGAGCGCGAAGCATGTATATTTGAAGAGCCGCAACCGCAACCGGAGCCGCAGCCGCAACCGGTGCCGCAACCACAATTGAAATCCAAGTGAAATTATTTGTTTTAGAAAATATTCAATTGGTGCCCCCTCCCCCCCCCCCCCCCCCGGCAAAATGAAGGTAGGTATAGATGTCATACCATAAGTCGAAATCCGTAAGTAAATGCTTTACAAGATCTATAAATAATCTTATAAAATTACTTATTGCTGTTACAGAGGAGCTAGAAGCTGGCGGACAAGAAGGAGCTGGAAACATCCAGCGTATCGGTACGCCAGATTTGGATACCGCCCCCAATTCTCCTAGTTCTCTGGATAGCCTAGATCCATGCCGCCTTAATACAGAGGCTAATAGGGCCTTGATGGTAAAGACTCCCCAGAAAAAGGGCTATGTCGGTCATATGTATACGGATGAAAAGTAAAGCGTCCCCTCAATGTTTTTTTTTATTTATTACCCGACACACACACATAACAATTTGGTTCAGGAACGAACCAAATTATATTCTTTTCATTCTTAGTCAAGTTTTGGTTACTTTGAGACATACACGCTATAATTTAGTTGAATTTTATTTCAGGAAACAATATGGTAGCGAACGCTGGAGAAGAAATTTCTGTTGCGCCTTCCACAAGTACACAACGTAATTCGATTAGTACCTACGCAAATTGGTATTTATTCAACTAGAAGTCAAATTTTAAAGACCGTAAAATAGTAACGTTACGTAACGTGTTTGTTTAAGGGGTTAACGACACAATTTGACAACATAAATGACGAGTGGATGAAACTCACTGACGACCTAAGCGACTGCGACATGGACATAGAAGACGAGGAACACGTCATCCCACCGATTACTTCACGCAATGCTTCAGCAGAGCCTGCAGTTCTCCTAGCGAGACCCAAATACTCGACATAGAAGACAGACAAAATGACCTGGCAATTAGGGAGCTTGTATCGACTGACTGTTACGATTTTAAATGGACAAGAGACCGACAGATTTTTACAGGACGACGTGAGACTTTTACTGGAACTCCAGGACCTACATTTGAAATGACAGACCAGACACGTATTGTCGACATTTTTTATAAAATGATAGACATAGACTTGGTTGACAACATTTGCACAGAAACTAACCGATACGCTGAACAAAAAATTAAAATTTTAAAAGACCAAAATAAGTTCCTACCGACAATACGACTTTACAGATGGACACCGACTGACAGGAACGAAATGATCAGTTTCTTGGCCATTATTATTTAACAGGGGCTATACCCCCTGCAGGAAGAGGAGTCCTATTTTTGTTTTAATGGTTTCGGCACTATGTCTTATTTTTCTAAGATTATGTCATATAATAGGTTTGTATTAATTACATCCCTGATACATTTCGTCGCCAATGAGACTATAACTGACCCTACTAAACTGTGCAAAATACAGACTGTGACCGACTATTTTAACGACAAATTTTCCAGCTTATATAATCCTTCCCAAGATATTGCCATAGACGAATCCCTTCTGAAGTGGCATGGGAGACTAGGCTTCGCTCAGAAGATTTTGTCGAAGGCTGCACAAGTCGGAGTGAAGACATACGAGTTGTGTGAGTCTTCCTCGGGGTATCTTTGGAAGCTCTTTGTATATGCTGGAAAACACAAGACCAAGACTGCGACCGCAACTACGACTGACGACATTGATGACACAGACGACAGACCTGCAGAGCCGGAAACGACTGAGCAACTTTTACCTGGCAGTAGCGATGCACGTCCCAGCAACGCTACTGCCAAAATTGTGTATGACTTGGTAGAGCCGTTACTACACCGTGGACATACGTTAATAATGGACAGTTTTTATAATAGTCTATTATTAGCGCGATGTCTAAAACGGCAAGGCACATATTGCTACGGGACGTTAAGACTGAATCGGGAATTCGTTCCCGATTCACTGAAGACAGTAACAAAGACGGATCTTCGACAAGGTGAAGTAATGGCAAGCTACGGTGCCGATTTGTCGATTATTGTATGGCGAGATTCTAACCTAGTTAGCATGATCTCGACTTACCATAACCTACAAATCGGTACAAAACAAAAATATAACCGACTGACTTATAAGCCAAGTGTTGTCCTGAATTACAACAAATCCATGGGAGGTGTGGACCGGAAAGACCAGTTCTTGTCTGCTGAGCCCTTGGAGCGAACAAAAAACAAAATATGGTACAAAAAACTGTTCCGCCGCTTGTTTAACACTGCCATATTTAATTGCTTTATCATATTCAAGACCACCAATGACAAAATTTCGCATAGACAGTTTAGGATAACATTGGCAGAAGACTTACTCAAGATACACCGACAGATTGACCTGACCCAACAAAGGGGACCGACCAATAGACCTCAACTCGAGCACCGTCATTTTTCGGTTCGAACCGGCTTCAAACAGAGTCGTTGTTGGATGTGCGCACAGAGAAAGGTTACTGCTAGGACCATATGGAAGTGTCTACAATGCGACGTCAATCTCTGCATTGAAAATTGTTTTATGGCTTACCATATATATAAATGTGTGGAAGGAATAAATTATTATTAATTAATTTAAAATTTCTTTCATTTAATTTTTGTATTTCGCCTGGGATTTTGTTATAACATTTAACACAGAATCCCATGAACGACTTGTGTACCTTTGCCAATCTAAATAATGGCTGACATAATCTATCTCTATGTCTGGTTTGATAATTATGTCTATCTGACACCTTATCGTATATTTTTAAGTTTTTCCTAACATACATAATGTTTTCATAAATAAACAACACAGATAATAATAGCGTTGTGTAAAAGTATAAAAACGAAACCTGCATTTGTTTACTATGACCATTTTTTCACCTGCCCTGAGCTACTATCTATACTAAGAGAAGACTGGCATTTTTACATTAGGAACTATTAGAAGTAATACATTTAGAGGCGTAGAGACTGCCTTACCCTCTGAAAAAGAACTGAAAAAAAGTCCCGTGGTAGCCACGCTCAGGTGGTTTGTGACAGAAATCGTTTAGCTATAGTACGATGGAACGATAATAAAGTTGTAAGTTTGATTAGTTCGTACGTGGGAGTAGAACCGGTTGAAAAAATAAAAAGGTATTGCAAAATATCTAAGACTAAAGTAGATGTCGATTGTCCTCAGACTGTCAAAGAATACAATAAATGTATGGGCGGGGTTGATTTAGCAGACAATCTCGCTTTACAGGACACCATTTAAATCTAGACGCTGGTACATAGGTATATTTACGCAAATTTTGGATTTTTGTATTAATAATGCGTGGCTATTGTATCGGCGAGCCAAAACTGGCAAGCAATCCCTCAAAGATTTCCGATTTGAAATATATAAGGGCTTGTCAAAAAGTGGGCGTGCCGCTAAAGATAACACACGTACAAAAAGCGTACCCCGACCTAACCCAGTAGACTCGTCGCGCTACGATAATGTTGGCCATTTTATGACAATTACTACTCAAGTTCGATGTAGGCTGTGCTCTAAACTATCCCGCTAAGCAATGAGGTAAAGGATCTGGGCCTATATATTGACTGTACTTTGAAGTGGCATGCACAAGTTGCGAGCGTATGTAAGAGGGTCACTGGATCCTTACGGACACTGTATCGACTGAAGAATTTGCTTCCGTCTGCTACGAAAGCGATGCTGGTGCAGGCCTTGGTTTTTCCTATTATTGATTATGCTGATGTTTGTTACTACGACCTGAATGCTGATCTACTCAATAAACTTGACCGACTTCTCAACAACTGCATTCGATTCGTTTTCAACCTGCGTAAATATGATCATGTTTCTGCACATCGGTTGCAATTAAAGTGGTTGCCCATACGCCAGGGAGCAAAGGGCGCTAACCACTCTGTTCTCTTTCCTTACCTCACCTTTTTCATCATTCATTTCATGTGCGCAAACCACAGCAAGAACCTTCGTTCTTCCCATAACCGTCTTCTTCAATGTCCCACTCATCGTACTGATTTTCTCCACTCCTCCTTTTTCGTTCAGTCTGTCTTGCTGTGGAATGCGCTCCCCCCTGATATCAGGATGGTGTCTAGTCGTTTGACTTTCAAACAAAAGGTTCGTGAGCTCTTGCTAAAAGGTTTGGCTGAATCGTGACCACTATATATATAGTATATTATAATAATTATAAGTATATATTATATATGTATATGTTATTTATAAATATATTATGTAATTTGAGTACTTAGTTTATATATATTATATTGTAACTTGTAACTTGTGTGTAAATATTTGCACATATATATGTATCTATCTCGTCTTCACTCATTTAAATTTAAGTCTGTTTGCTTGCTTCTTGCACCGACCATTGGCTCATCTCTGCATCACCCAAGGCTCGACTGGTAGAAAATGCCTTAAGGCATTAAGTCCGCCTATGTACCCATTGTGCATGAAGTTTTAATAAATAAATAAATAAATAAACTAACGAGTGTGATATGTATGAAATGCCAAGACAGTTTATGCTTTGTTACAGGCAAAGGATCTAGAAATTGCCAACTAGACTTTCACGTACGCGGCTGATACTGGGATATTTTTTGAGTTTTTTAATATTTACAATGGTTTTTACATAAATATAATAAAGTCCAGATGCCTAGTTGGCGCCGTTCAAATACATCCAATTGACAAACGCTCATTTGGCGTCTTCGGTAACAAACCCCGCCCACCGGCCGCCATTACGCGATCGACATTCGCCGAGAGTCTGCGCCATAAAACGTTAATAAATAATTGCAAAAATGACTATTTGTGCTGTGAAATCTTGTAAAAACTACACTGGAAAAAAAGAAAAGGATCCGAACATCACTTTTCACAAGTAAGTTTGCAATTTTATGATGAGTTTCTACGTATTTCTTTTAAAATATTACGAAAACAAAATAACAACAAAACGACTCCATAATATTGTGAGTGTTGCCAAGGTATGATTTTTTTTCCTTTCTTTTAATATTGTACTGCGATATTCTATTATTGTAAAATGTTACGAAATCAACATAATAATGTACAAAATGATATCTCATTAATAATTATGAACAAAATAATATCAATGGTTGCCAAGGGTATGAAATACTTTTACCATCTTTTTTAAGACCGCGATATTATTGAGTCTACAAACCGATTTGGGGTGAAACAAAGTTTTAGAAAGAAAGAAAGAAAGAAAGAAAGAAAGAAAAGACATTTATTCAGCACCAGGCACGATGCAGCATATAAAAAGACAATAAAAGTGTGACAGTAGAAGTAAGACAAACATGAGTTAAAGATTAAAACAGATGAAACAGAAAATAGACGCTACAACATGCCCATGCTAAATGGGTTACCCACTCAGTGTAAGCTAGGCATACAAGTGGCCCAGCACTGATTTTCAGTGGGCACCCCTGCAGTGACGCACGGATGGTAGCAACGTTTTATGGCTAGACAAAGACAAACAAAAATATATAAGTATATAATATGTATGTATGATAGGTATAAAGATACAAAAATGGAATACATATTAATATAATAAAATGTAAAGAGTAATATAAAATAAAATAATAAGAAAAATGTAAATAAATACATAGTACACATGACAGAACGCAGGGCATTGGGAAAGGACAGTCCGTTTAACCTTGTTTTGCATTGTTTTGTTAATAAGTACTTACACTAAATTATCTTGAGTTAAATAATAGACAAGACAAATCAATAGTTTTAAGTATATTTGTTTTAGGTAAAGTACGTAGGTATGTTTATGTCGTGATAACTCTCAACAAAACAGTACAGTACGCGGCAAATAAGTTCTTCTTCTTCTTCTTTTTGTTTATGGCTCCTTCGTCGGCAAATAAGTTGATCATGACGATCGACCTTGAATGCGCAGTAACTGATTTTCGAGTTTCATTCAATCGGAAGTGACCCTGCGCGTTACCATAGCAAATGGTTCAACTAATTTGCCACGTAGGTATACTACTATACTTTGACTTTCATGATCTACTACTTAGGCATGAGGAAAATAATAGATGAGTGAGTATGATTTTTAATGAGTTATACTCATAAAAATGGGGTGTTTTTGACATCGATGCACAAACGAATTCCACGGATGCAGTACATGATTCTAGTGGTGGAATTTTTCTATTTTTATTTTTTATGGATTTAGTACGTTTTTAAAATAAAACTATATAAAAACGTTATTTTAACTATTTTAGCAAAAAAAATGAATTAATGACTTTCCAAATTAAAAATAACATCGGGTTTTTTAATTTTAAAAAATGATATTTTTTATATTATTGTGGTTGGTTAGATAGAATGACGTTTGTATACAAGTTAAAAAAAACAACTTCTTTTTTTTTTATTTTTCAAAAAGCCGACGAAAAATTTCGCCTCTGGGGGGTTCAGAATCATGTAGTGGATCCATGGTATTCGTTTAGGCGTCGATGTCAAAAACACCCTGTATTTATTTGCACAAAACACCAATCATTTTTAACATAAATTGATGATAAAAGTGGAGGAGCCATGTTTTACGTTGTTGGTGTCCAGGGACCGTTTGCAATATTTTATAAGTTTGTATTATGCATTAAAATAATGTGAATCTAAATAATCCGCTTTACAAATGGAAACTGTTAGGTAATTATATCTTTTGTTGGAATTTGGTAAGATAGTTATTATGTAAGTTTATTTCTTCTCTAGATTTCCAACTGATCCCGTGACATCCAGTCGTTGGACTGAAATAATAAGACTGACTAGAAATGAATTCTGGTGGAAGCCTCAAGTAAGGACCTACATTTGTTCAGCTCACTTTGATGAGAAGGACACTTACATGACAAAGAGTGGTCGATGAAGAATTCGCTCAGTGGCTGTACCTACAAAGGTATTTTTATTAAATTGTTTCATTCACACATTTACAAACACCTCCTCACAACACCATAGTGGATATTATTATAACTAAATTCTCTTTGGTTTCTGGTTTAATGAAAGTCCGAATAAAATTGAACTTCCGTGTTTAATGTGTTATGCATTTTGAATGGCCCTGACTGCTATGCCACTGGTTGTGGGTCCAATTTTTAACCAGGACAAATGTTTGTGTGTTGAGCACGACGATGACTCGTTCTGTGTCTAGGTGTAATTTATTTATATTATTTATTTTTGGAAAATTTACAGAATGGTTACCAGGAACTATATTAAGACTATGAACCCTGCCTGAACAATGTTATTTATTATTCATCGGTAAAATGTGAATGTTGTTATCGTGTATAAACAGCTTAATATTATTTTTCAGGATTTATTATACATAACTCAACAATATCTACTGATAACAAATCAGAAAACACAAACGAAAACGTTAATGTTCCTTCAGATTTAGGGATTAAAGGAGAAGAAGCGATGAATCAGAATCTGTTTGAACCTGTAAGTAAAGACTGTTATTATGTTGATTGATAATTAAAGACAATTTTAATCGATGTAAATATTTATTATTATTTATTTTAAAGTACTTCGACGGGACAACAAACGCAATATAAAGAATCCACAAACAAAAACCTAGAAGACGAGCCGGTGGGTAATCTGCGTGACTTTGTGTGAGGAATACGATAAATTATTACCGAAATTATCTTAATACTTAGACTCTATTTTCGACACACCAAAAAAGGCAAAATTAAGAAAAGAATTAAGGAGAAAAACCGCTCTTCAAATTAAACATGTAAAAAAAATAATCTTTTGCAGCAAAAAAATCGACGTCTAAAGAAACGAAACGCGTCTTTACGGCAAGTTATATGTTTTTTAAAGAAACAAAGATTTATTGATCATGATATACATGCTATTTTGTCGAAAAATGCGTTTGCAGCAGATTTATATACGAATTTGACTAAAAAGTTAAAATGTAAGAAAAAAAGACCTATGACAAAGTATACGGCGGAATTCAGGAAGTTTTGTCTTACGTTGAACTTTTACTCTCCAAAAGCCTATAGTTAGGTTCGAAAAGTATTCGACACTTGCCTTCCTCAACCGAACTCTTGCTACATGTATCGTAATATTGATGGCGCTCCAGGTTTTACATCTGCAGCATTTGACATTTTAAAATTAAAATGTGAGAAAATTGGAAAAAAATATATTTGTGCATTAGCTGACGAAATGGCTATACGTCAGCAAAGTTTATGGGATGGAAAACAAAATCAAGGGTATGTGGTGAACAGGCACAGGTACGTCAGAAAATTCCGTTAAAGCTTCTGAAGCATATGTATTTATGTTAGTATGTCTTAACGAAAGCTGGAAAATCCCTTTAGGGTATTTTTTAACTCACGGTTTGACAGGAACGCAAAAAGCTAATTTGATAAAAATTTGTTTATGTAAATGTCAGGAAGTAGGTATGAAGGTTGTATCAATAACCTTTGATGGTCATCCGACAAATTTATCGGCAATGGAATTATTGGCTTGTCAAATAAAGGATATAAACAAATTGAATACAACCTTTAAACATCCTTCGGCAAATCACAGAGTGGCTGTATTTTTAGATGCTTGCCACATGGTTAAACTAATAAGAAACCATTTTGAAGATAAAAAAACGTTTTTAGATGAAAATGAAGACGAAGTGAATTGGACATTTATTGAAAAACTTAATGAAGTACAAGAAAAGTCAGGCATACATCTTGCTAATAAATTAACAAGAAAGCATTTAGAATTTAGAAACTCAATAATGAAGGTAAAGCTGGCAACTCAGCTTCTTAATAGAAGTGTTGCTTTAGCTCTGCAGTGTTGTAGGAATGACCTGAAGTTAAAAGATTTTGAAAAAAGCGAAGCTACTGAAAAGTTTATTATGCTTTTCAACAATTTCTTTGACATATTTAACTCTCGGAGTTTACAGCAGCACGATTTTTGTCATCCACTTTTTCCGGGAAACAAAACTGAAATATTTACATTTCTGAATAAAGCTAAAGACTATATTAAAAAAATACATATACAAATATCAAGAAAACGGACTTATAAAGAGTCACAAAGAAAAACAAAATTAACTCTTAAAACGTACCATTCGGTGCTTAAAACAAAATTAAATACTGGTATTTTGGGTCTGATAGTTTGCATTGAAATTCTAAAATTCCTGTATGAAACAATAGTTGAACAAACTAAAGAATTGAAATATATAACAACATATAAAATCAGCCAAGACCATATTGAACTTTTTTTGGGGCCATCCGCATGCCCGGAGGATACAACGATAATCCTAACGCTCGTCAGGTGAGAGGTATTTATAATAAATTATTATGTCATATGGAACTGAAATTAACGGACACAGGAAACTGCGTACCGTTGGAAGAAATCGCAATTTTAAATTGTTCTTCGGCAATAATAGCCATAAATTCCACAACTACAGCACGTAGATACGACGAAGAGGATGAAGAAATTGCTATACAATTTACTGGTAGGCATAATGAAGATAGTGAGAAAACTATGGATTTTGAATTAAGCTGTATCAGTTTGCTTGATCAGACAAGCGCACAAGAATATTATCGACAAATTGTCGGCTATACTGATGGTTTACGTTGTTCGACAGTTAAATAAAAAACTCAAATGTATGCCTTGTATCGAAAGCTTAATCAGTAAAGAAAAACTAGACTTTCACAAATTAGTTGGGCTACGAGACAAAGGTGGCTTAATTTATTCGTCAGAGAATGTTTTTAATGTGTGCTGGCTATCAGAGACAATTTTGCGTAATAGTTTAAAAGAAAAGCCTATAATTACGGAAAATGAATACAATTTTCTCATAATTAAAATAATGACGCAAATAATGAATAAAAACCTTTTTGATTTTAATGAAACAAATCATTTATCATGAAAATAATATTGTCAAACTGGTAGTCGAGAGTCAAAAGTCAAAAATCATTTATTTCAATTAGACCACAGTAGGCACTGTTGAACGTCAAGCAAGCAAAAAAGGAAAAAAGTATATAATATGAGCTTAAAAATTAAGCGTGTCAGTCTGTCCGTCTGTCCTCTAGTGAAGCTATTTGCTCGTTCCAAAGTGTAGATTCCTATGGAGAAGAACGAGCAAGAAACTCCATGGTTACTCTTTTTCAATCAGTTTTACAATACATTTCTTTGTTACATAATTTAGTCGGTTCTGATATGTGAGAACAATGTAACACTAATGTTCAGGCAAAAAGTACGAAAAAGAAATGAACCTCAAGGACAACATATTAAGACAGCCTGGAGATGACCAGTCGCAATTGGCGGCGCCCGTTCACGAACATGACACGTACACCAGCACCGCCCAACTCAACCATATTATAGGGAATTGGGCGATCCAGTGCCCGTGCCACCGCCAATGAGACCTCTGAGTGAGCATGACAGCTCCCAGCCAACACAAGTACCTATATTACAAGTCTTACTTAATTATAATAGGTTACAGGGTACTCACATTTACAAAAACTTAGAAGTCCATCAAAAATTAACAACATTGTGTACAATTTAATAATTAAAATCAAAAATTCCTCTAAACATCCTGTGGAGTAGGACCAGCTAGCCTCCAAGCATTTTTATCTTGTATATAATCATTTAGTTTGTAGTATGCTAGTTTACATAAATGTTTCTTATTACATAATTTAAATTTGCTTTCCTTTAGATTATGAATTTCAACTGGGATTTTATTATAGCATTTAACACAGAAACCCAGAAAAGACTTATGCACTTTTGCCAATCTAAATAAAGGCTGACTCAATCTATTCCTATGTCTAGTATGATAATACATAATGACATAATGTTTTCATAAATAAATTGACTCGGTACGGTCAGAATGTTGATCTCCTTAAACTTTTCTCTGAGAGATTCGCGACGACTTAAGTTATATATGGCTCTGACGGCACGCTTTTGCAAGATAAAGATAGACTCAACGTCGGATGCCTGTCCCCACAACAGAATTCCATACGACATGATGCTGTGAAAGTAGCTAAAGTACACTAGTCTTGCCGTGCCCACATCGGTTAGCTGACGGATCTTCCAGACAGCATAAGCTGCAGAGCTCAATCGTCCTGCTAGAGACCTGATGTGGGGCCCCCATTGCAACTTCTCATCGACAGTGATCCCCAGGAAAGTAGTCTCTTTTACAAATTCTAGTTTCTGATCATTTAATAATATATCATCACATAGGTTACTTTTAACATTTGGTAAAATAAATTTAATGCATTTAGTCTTTTTATCATTTAGTAATAAGTTGTTTATTGTAAACCAATTTTGAACCTTCATTAAGGCATTATTAACTTCGTCATATTTGTTTGTTCGTCTATTTATTTAAAAAATCAATGAAGTGTCATCAGCGAATAATACCATATGCGGTTCATTTTGGAACAAATGGGGCAGGTCATTCACATAAACTAAAAATAGAAAAGGACCTAATATTGAGCCCTGCGGTACGCCGATAGATACGCTAGCACCCAGTGAGTTAACTTTGTTGACTTGTACTTTAATTTTTCTTTCTTGAAGGTATGATTTCAATAAATCTAGGGATACCCCCCGAGAGATATTTGAAAATCAGACTTTTTGATGTAGCCAAAACAGAAAAAGTTTCTAGAAATGTACCATCGAAAAGGCAAGTGTTTAGGAAGCAATCACAATTTCAGGGTTTTTAAATAAATTATACGCTCGAAAGTAACAGGTTTTTTTTGTAACAGGCTCAAATGTAATCCTATGTTTAATAAACAATTTTGATTTTGAATACGTTCTTTTATTTTAGCGCAAAAAGACATTCATTCAGTCAGCCGTTCGAAAGTAAAGAAGTAACAAAACACACACACAAACCACTCACAAACTCATCTCAACTTCATCCACGCAGCATTACGAAAACAATGTTAAAAATAAAATTATAAAAATCTTTAAAAACTATCATTAGAGTCATTATGTATGAAAGTAGGAGGCGGATTTCATTTTTGTATCATATTTCGTCTACATACATATAACAATTATTTTACCTACTTCATTATGAATAAAAAAAAATACACGAATTTACCCATATTTTGGGGTAATCATTTTGTGTTGGTATTATCGAACATCACGCTCACAAACTCATAAACGATAGTAATACACCTGCGTTGGGCGGTACCCACGCACACGCGTATCATAAAATGCATTCAATATGAACGTTGCGTTTTGTACTGAACACTCAATCTGGACTTTATTATATCTATGGGTTTTTACAATACTTTTTCATATTTTCGTTGTTTTAATAAATATTTTTATTAGGTGCTATATTTGATAATATATGTCTTGGCATACAGAATAATTACCTTTTCTTTTCAGTTTGGTTGGCAATTTATGCTGTGGCATACATGCTATTTTAGACAAACTGTCAGTTCAATATTTTTTTATATATTTTTTTTAGATACATCAGTTCAGTGCAATAAAAAAACTTAAAAGTATGCTGACTGAAGAAGATGCTCTCATTCACATGGATTTTTCTGAGAATTATATAACTAAATATTCTCAAGAAATTCAAGCTTTTCACTTTGGCGGTTCACGCACACAAATTAGTTTGCACACGGTTGTAGTATACTTGTAAGACACAACAAAATCTTACTGCACAATTTCTACGAATGTTTCTCATTCTCCAGCTGCTATTTGGGCTCACCTTAATCAAATTTTTAATGCTTTGCCACCTCAAATTAAACACCTGAATTTTTTTGCTGATGGTCCAGTTACTCAGTGCAGAAAGAAAACCATGTTTTACATTATGGCGACGAAAATATCAAAGAGATTTCCATATGTGCAAAATTTTACTTGGAACTATACGGAAAGTGGCCATGGTAAAGGCGCTCCAGACGGCGTTGGAGCTACCTGCAAGAGGACTGCAGATGCCCTGGTCGCTACTGGAGGTGATGTCGAGAATCTGGAAAAATTTGTAGAAGCCATTGAAAAGAGATGTCCTGCAATTAGTTTGAGCATTATACCAGTCACCAGATGAAGCAATTGAAGAAATGAGCACTGAAATCGATCGAGAAGTAACCAAAATGAAAGCTTTCGTTGGCACCCTCAAAGTCCATCAAGTCACTGGAAGATTCTTTAATCCAACAGGAATAAAATCAAATTCTACTGAAATAGTGATAAAAAGTTTAAGCTGTTTTTGCGACAATGATTATTGTGTGCACTTTAATATCGGAAAAATAATTTATGAAGACAAGCGAAAACTTAATGTAGATGTAGAAGATGTGTACACTGATTCAGAATCTGACAATGAGGCTGGACCTAGTTCTGCTGTAGTACAACCATTCAAAACTGGAGATTATATTGTTGTGAAATTGCTTAGCAAAACAAATATGGAATATAGATATGTGAGCATAATTGACAAGATTGATGAAAAAGATGGCGAAATCCGGGTCACATTCCTAAAGCTCTGTGATAATAAAGGCCAATTATTTAGATACGATGCTGATGGTGTGTCAGACATTACAATGGACCAAGTGGTACAAAAGCTGTCTAATCCAAACATAAAAGGCAATAGAATATTTTATAAGTTTGATTTACCTGTAGATGTATTCGAGAAAAAATAAGACTTTAAGTACAATTTTTATTATTTTGCTATATTTTAGAAATTACTAAATATTTTTGAGACTGATTCTGTAGTGTAAGTTTAATTCAAAGTACTGAAAGTATTTTCAAATATGTGATTTAATAAAGTAAATATTAAGATTACAGTGCTAAGTACAATGTTACAGAAAGATAGTTGATTCTTTATTTCTCAGTTACTTAATTCTTAAGCTCCAAAGTTTATGATACTAATACAACGTTTAATTTCACTACTAAAATTGTATATTTTATTTAAGTTCACAGTCCCCTGGCTTTGGCAACAGTCCCCTGTCTATTTGTTTCAGAAAATACTTAATATTTCCTAAAGTAATGGGAATATTTGTGGTTCATCTTCTGTATATATAGGCAATTACTTACTTCCTAAAGAAAGTTTATTATATTATGAGCAAAAAAGTAGCTGAGACAGTTTCATTAGAATGAGTTGCCCAGTTTACAGAGAAACGCCCAATTATAGAAGAGAACACTTGGACGTATTTATGCAAACAGGAACCAATCCACACCTATACCAAAATCGAGATAAGGACATAGAACGTTTCAAAAATAAGTCTTCTATCGACCCTGTAAAGATCAAAATGATGTGACAACTTTGACAGATCAAAACAATTCTATGACAAAGTTATCAACCAACATAACCGCAGTTATTCAATAAACTAACAAGAACCATACCCCATGGTTACCCAATGATTTTAAAAAATAGTTAAAATTGTTTTTTTCAATAAGACTCATACCACATGATTCCTTTCATTTCTAATTTTTTAGTCAAATTAGTAGAACCATGCGGATTGGTTCTTGTTTGCGTATTAAAATAGGCGTATTACTACTGCACGTTTACAAAGACTCAGATTATTTGGTTCCTTGTTGATATAAGTTTATTTACAACATCTGAAAAATCATGTTGTTTTAAACTTCTTGTAAAATAAATTTTAATCTAAGTTACTCATAACTATTGTAAGCCGATCGTAGGTATACATTATTGTAATTCACTTAGTTTTCTAAATATAATAATACTTATATTAATGTTTATTCTGGTAAATTTTCGAGTGAATATAGCAACTATTTTTAAACTGAATAGTAGGTCAGTATATTGATTGACAGTGGCAACACTGTACCAAAAAACAGGAGATCTCGGTACGTCTACGTCTCACGTCGTGTAATGCATAAATAATCAATTTCATTATCTATTAGTAAATTGATTTACTGTTTCCAACAATGAAGAGAGTAAACACCAGGATTCAAAATATGATTTCTAGCTGCCTCAACTATTCAGATGACAAAGAGAATGATAATCAAGGTACGTAAATAATAAATAATTTTGAGGTTGTAAAAGTTTTGGTTTGGTTGTTTCTTAAAACTTTTTTATTAATAATGTTTGTAATATATTGTACCGTTGTAACTAAATAATAATGTTTTAACCAAATTGGGTTTTTAAAAGTTCAGCTCCTTGCACAGATATGTCAAACGGGTTTCTTGATACACAATAATAGTAAATTATAATAATGGTAGTTATGTTAGTAGTCCCTTACTCAGTTTAATATATATTATTCCTTTTTCAGATTTTTATGATAACTCCAGACCAAGCAGCCCAATCCAGGTTCCTTCAGGTACTGTTTATGTTACATATCATAATTTTAAACGCCTTTTTTGCTAATTGTTGTTTCATAGGCATGTTCAAATGAGCAATTTGTGATTAAACGCGGGCTATTATTCTAGGTTTGCTGCAAAAACGAGGAAAATTGAGTACGCATGGTGAATTTAACAGTTTGCATGAAAAAACGGCTTGCGGTGATGGAGCTATATCCAATCCTAATTTGCCTGCTAAATTACTTACAGTCTCTGCTGATGTTTCCCAGAGTCCTCTGTCTCCTGTTCCGTCTTCAGCTACAAATTTTGTGAAGGAAAATAAAACATCACATAGCCCTGTTGACACTTATGAAATCGAGACTGCCGAAAAAGCATAGAACCACCTCCATACTCACCGCTGACCCCACGCCCAGTCATCGCTAAAAATAACGCAACTTATGAAATAGAAACTGCTGAAAAAAGCATAGAACCACCTCCGTACTCACCGCTGACCCCATGCCCAGTCACCGCTAGAAATAATGCAACTTCTGCAGAAACATTTACTTCGGAAAAACTTATTGGAACTCTTGCTGCTAAAACTGTATCACCGCTTCCTTCTATGTCTCCAGAAACGGCGTCTTTGTTTAATATTTTAGCTGATTCAAGAGAAATTAATAGTTATTATCTGAATATTGAAGGCGTATCTGACACCTCATCGATAACAAGCTTGAAAAGTGGCGATGCTCCATTATTTATTGATAGCGATGATTCGGTTAAAGATCCCGATTATTGTGCTTTTGAGAATTATGGCTCGAGTGGTGATAGTTCTAATAATTCAATTTCATTGATAACTGGTACTGCACATGCAGAAATCAACCAAACAGATCACAGGATTAACGAGATCGCTAATTGTCAAATAGAATTAATTAATTTAGGTCCTCTAAATGCTCAACAGGAAAATATGCATGACGATAGTGAAATGGCATTTTTGTTTTAGAGTCTGACAATGGTAATGGTAATAATGATAGTTTACGCGTAATACAGCCTACGGGACGGCCAAAAAGAGGTAGAAAGCCAAAATATGGTGGTATATCGCGGGAAGAAAGGAAGAAACGTAAGTACACAAATTTGTCCTATGTCAACTCTAAGAAAAAGATTGTCAGTCCTAAAGAATTTATAGATTATGAATGCAATTGCCTAAAAAAGTGCCACGAAAATATTTCAGTAGAAAAGAGATTGGCTCAATTTAAAAAGTTTTATTCCCTAGGATCTTATAATGCTCAAAATATGTTTTTAACTGCTTTAAGGCCTGCGCAGACGAGGTACTGTCCCCCGGGTACTTTTTTGTCCCTCATTATAGATCTCTTATAACTGTACGGAATAACGCACACAAAGGTAATTAAAAGTACCCCGTACAAAAAGTCCCCCGAACCACCGAGGACACCGAGGGACCGGACTAGACAAAAGTACGGGGGAGTCCCCGAAAAAAATAGAACCAACGTGACTAGGCCCAGCAACGCACACAGCGAACTTTAGTCTGCATTGACCGCTCGATGGTGACGCACGCGTGCACGACAAACAATGGCGCACGATATCGATTGTAAAATTTTAATAAGTGAGATTGAAAAAAGAACTCCATTATATGATACGTCAAGAAAAGAGTATCACGACCGAAATTTAAAGAAAAAGTTGTGGAACGAGGTATGTCAGGAAGTTTATTCCTCTTCAGTTTGGGATTTAATGTCGAGTGAGGACAAAACCAAATATGGTAAGTTTTTCGGATTTTCAATAAAATGCGTATTTAGTGATTTATTGTTTTTATTCAGGAAAGTTGCCACTTATTTATTAAATTTGGTTATACTGCCATGGTACAGATCCTTGAGGAGACGTAAAGTAATTGGCCATGTAATTTCGAGTTTCGATACCAGTATCTGTACCTCTTACACCAACTGGAGGTATATCCTCGAAAGTACAAGAATACAGTGTATCTTCAAAATGAATGCCATCCCTTTTACGGACAAAATTATGAAGAGTACATGCAGCTTTTATTATTGTTATTGCAAATTTCATATCAACATTCAAACTTCTTTGAAATATTGCCCATTTATTACTCAAAATACCGAATGCATTTTCAACTATTCTTCGTGCTCTTGATAGACGATAATTGAAAATGCGCTGCTTTGGACTTAAATTGCGATCAGGGTAGGGCCTCATCACATGATTTGAAACAGCAAACGCTTCGTCTCCAACAAAAACGAAAGGCATGGGATTTCCGTTCTCATCATTAGGAAGATTATGATTATTGGGAAGGGGTATTGAACCACTTGAAATACCCTTTTCTAAATTGGAATTTTTAAATATGTTTGAATCACTATGTTTCCCATACGCTCCGACATCAATGAATGTAAAACAATAGTCAGCATCAACAACCGCCATTAAGACTGTAGAAAAATATGATTTGTAATTGAAATAATTTGAACCTGAGTTTGGTGGCATCTTTAAGCGAATATGTTTACCGTCCACAGCTCCCAAACAATTTGGGAATTGAGTTTTTCTGTAGAATTCACTTGCAATCTCTAGCCATCTTTCCTCATTAAAGGCATGCATTTTTACACAGCTGCCAAATTGCTGTACAAGTTTCTTTAACGATAGAACGTATAGTAGATGCTCCAATTAAGTAGTCTTCTTCAAGATCAACAAACGATGAACCTCGTGCTAAATACCTGTAAAATAAACCGGAGAAATTAAAAATCTTGCAGCCTTTTATATTGTCATTTTATTTTGCAGGAAAGGAGTTACAGAAGAGATGGACTTCTCTTAGACATTGTTTTAGAAGAGAACTCGCCGCCCAAAAAAATACGCCGTCTGGAAGTGCAGCCAAGAAGAGGAGGAAATACATGTACTTCGATTCTCTTCTATTTTTGTTGCCTTTTACAGAAATTGTAGATACAGAAGGATCTATTGAAAACGATGAACCTGAGCTGAGCAATGTGGAAAATAGGAGAGATATAACTTCTCAAGCTGAAGCAAGGTTTTCAAAACCAAGAACGGTGAGCAAAAACACCGATGAAGAAATAGTAACTCTACTTAAAGAAGGTAATCAAATGCTTTCTAAATCAAAAACATGCGATAGCGGGCAAGACGAAGATGAGTTTTTTTTACGTTCGCTTACTTCATATATGAAGGGATTTTCTGAAGAACAAAAATTATTATTGAGAATGGAAATTTTAAAGTTAATTTTAAATTTTAAGCAATCATCAAACGACAATTCAAGATTTTCTCAAATGACCGTAACACCTAATGTTAGAAATGAAACACCTAGGAGAGAGCCGCTGTCATCTATTCAAAATCGTTTTAATAATCCAATCCAGTCTGTATCGTACACCACCGCAAATGACTTGTCTGAAAATCTTGAATATATTCCTCAACCATCGACATCACAGCTCTCAAATGTAGTATCTTATACACCAACACCTGTGCATCGGGATTACGTTTTAATCACATCTCCAGAAAATGATACCTGCGACACTTTATTCAGTCTTGGCGATGGCGATGAAGAAAATTAAGTGTCTGGCTCAAGCCTCAGTAGGTACTTTAATTATGGTAGATTTATTATATAACATAAAGACTGATTAATAATTATGCATCCTTCCAAAAAAATTATGAAAAGTTGTACCTAATGTGAAAAAATATTTTATTGTGATTGATGATGATTACCAAATCTAAGATGATTAAATAATTATTACGAACTGGAAATGCATTTATTTACTTACTTTAAAGTTACTGACAGTCTCTCTTCTGGACCAATACATTTCCTCATCACTGTTTCAGAATGACTTATAGCAGGTTCCAAAATTGACAGCAACTCATCAAAAGTTCCCACCGACATTTTATAATATTTGAAAAATCTTTCTGGATATTGTTTTAACTGACCATGCTTCACATGAAAATATCCATTCAATAATCGATCTGAAATAAAGGGATGGACCCAGTATTTTCTTTTAAAACGTCTTTTTTTATTCTTAAAGTGTATGTAAATTATAACACAACGCAATTTCAGAATATTTGCTTCCATAGCGTGCGGTGCGCTTCACTTCTGGGCAACAAATGACCGCACACCGTCTGCGTTAAGTCCTTGGCAAGTCCTCGGAGGACATTTTTTCCACCGTACAGGGATTTTTGTCCTCCAGGGACAAAAGTACTTCGTCTGCGCAGGCCTTTAATAAACGAACAGCCTGTGAAGCGGCATTACGTTGCAACTGACAATAGAACCCAAGTTTCGAAGAAAGTCTTATTCACGCCAATATTTTCTAGATGGCGTATCAGTTTGTAGAGATATGTTTGTCAAGACATTGCAGACATCGGCAAAACGAATTAATACGTCGCTTTGTAAGATGCGAAAGTCAAATTCTTGTGTTGTCGGAAGAAAATAGAGGTGACATTATACTAAAACGAGCAGCGCATCAGGAAATGGCAAAAAGCTTACAAAATCAATTGAGAACTGACATGGAACTAGCTAAAAATAATCCCACCGTCGAAACTCTTACTTTCGATCTTCAAAAAACTTTACCGTTACCGCGCATACCCACTAATATCGTATTTTACAAAAGACAACTGTGGGTATACAATTTAGGTATACATACAGGAAGCAAAGACGAAGCTCACTGTAATGTATGGGTAGAAGGAGAAGCTGGAAGAGATGCTCAAGAGGTGGGGTCTTGTCTAATCAAACACATTACCAAAAGGCTTGATGACAATGTGAAATTTTTGATTTTATGGAGTGATTCGTGTGGAGGTCAGAATCGCAATATAAAATTGATATTAATGCTGAAAGCTATGTTGAATGAACACCCATCTTTAGACCAAATAAATATAAAATTCTTAGAATCAGGACATAGCTTCCTCCCAAATGATACAGATTTCGGAAAAATAGAATGTGCCTTAAAACGTCAACAGAGGCTCTATACACCGGATGATTATATTCATGTTATGAAAACTTGTAAAAAAACCAATCCAATGCATGTGCACAGGATGAAAAATGAAGACTTCTTGTCCTCATTAAAACTAGAAAAGAATATAATCAACAGAAAGAAAACGGTAGATGGAGAGAAAGTTTCATGGATCATACGAAAGAGATAATGATTAAAAAGGATGAAATGTTCAAAATTTACATGAAAACTGATTTGAATGAAGAATTTAAGGTAGTGGACATAAAAATGTTCGCGGAAGACAATATTTTAAAACAAAAGCGTTGATGGAGCCACTTTGGCCAACAGGCAAACCTGTCCCTTACGCTAAATTAAAAGATTTAAAAAGTATGCTACACCTTATTCCGCAAGACTCACATGATTTTTATGTAAAACTTACTGGAAATGAGGATACAGAAGACGATATTGACGGATTTTCAGGTCAACCGGATTTTGAACTAGAAACGGATTTAGATTAAGTTACTTTTGAGCAGTTTGGTATATAGTTCTAAGCATTTTCACATTTCATATAATTCTAGACATTTAAGATTGATTTTTATTTTACAAATATATGTGGATACGTTAAAAAAATGGTGTTTTAATTTTTTTTTTCTTACCTAATTATGGCAGTATAATAAGTTAATAAAAAACCAATCCACACAAAGATAGTTTTGTAAAAAGGAACCAACGAGTTTTTATTGAATTATTATTAAAAATATTAAATATTTTCATCAATATTAGGTTTGGATACACAGAACAAACTATTTTTTACAATAATATAAAGAAACTTTAATTAAAATTACTGATAATTTTACTCTATACAAAATTTAGACAAAAACTGCTTTTACTCAAAACTGTCATTGTGTGGGTTGATTCTGTGTTGCATAAATACGTCCACTTAATAAATTGTTTTTAGGTTTTTATTAGTTAGAAGTGATAATTTGAAGACTTTAATTTGTTCCTAAATGATAACGACATCAGCTGATATTTAGTTGCTAAAAGTTTATTTTATTAGATAAAAAAATATATTTTTATTTGATGTTTTAAGATGATTCTGCACAACCTCATAATGAAATGTATAAAAGAAACATGTATTTTACTAGTATAAAGATCTACAACCATTTGCCCTGTAAAATAAGATCACTCAAACTAAACAGCTTTAAACATGCAGTTAAAAGACTTCTAATTGAACATTGTTTTTATGATTTGAAAGAATATTTTGAAGCAAAATTATGAAAGTTGAGATGCTTAAAGATCAATGTAAGAACACTGTATTTTTTTTTATACTTACTTCTTATTGTTTTGTAACTTTAGTTACAAGAAGCTAACATTTTATGTGATGCACTATGTGTCCTATTGCATGCCTATGTAGGTAAATTTGTGCAGAGCTGTAAATTTGTAAATATTAAGATCATAATATGTAACCATCTGTAATCTTCATTGCACTAATTGTTAGTGCAATAAAGATTTATTATTATTATAATAGCTATTTATAGAAGAAGTAATGTCGACTATTATTTTTGATAACTTTACATACTTGATGTTGGTCCAATCTTCATTTTAACTTTATCATTTACATACTTTATTTTGTTAAATAAATAATTGATTGGTGTTGTGTTTTTTTTTGCCTTTACAGTTTCGCATAAGTACTGTCTATGATCCTGAAATATTTGAAACTATACAGCGTAAGTGACTTTGTAAATAAACTATAGGGAATATTTTCTTTAAAAACAGTATATAAGATAAAGAAGAACGAAACTGTCCTATGCTCAAGTTCATTCAAAGTTCGGCCGATTAGTTTTTTATAAATTTAATCAACGACAATATACTCTTATATTTTGCAAATAGCTTGATAAATTCTTTGATAGTTAAACAGTAAACAGGTAAAAATTTGTAACCTAAAAGTCACATTTGCATTAATTTATAGAAGAATAATTTAAATCCTTTTTTTTTTTCTTAAAACTAGCTTTCAGCGTCTTATGACAGTTTTTCAGAGGAAATGCGATATATAAAACATTAAACCTCTGCCAAATTAAGGGTTAAGAAAGAAAGAATTAACTCTATTTTTATGAGAAACAATCTGGGAGATGAGTTCAAGGAAGTTAATATAAAAAAAAATATCAGGAGCAGCACCGTGATAACCAAAAATGATATGGGCTTACTTTGGCCTACATGATGGGGTTACTTTGGCCACCAGGCAAAGTCATATCTGAGGCTAACAGATATTAAAAGCATTCTGCATCTTATTCCAAAAGACGCAAAAGATTTTTATAAAATCTGAAAGGTAGCGACATGGAAGACAATATTGACGGCTTTACCAGGCCTATGGATTTTGAGGTAGAAGGCGATAATAATAATGATGATCAGGTTTAAGGGTTCTAGCTTCCGTTGTACTATGTTTGTATTAAATGTTAAAATACAATTCACCATCTGATAAATGGCATTAAAAAAGTATACTTTATAAAGAATTGCTTTTATTTTTAGAAATATTACAACAGTGAAATTGTACGTCTAATTTGAAAGAAGAAACTAAGTAACAAAATATGTTTTAACAAGAAAGAACCAACCGGCTCATTCATATTCATAGACAGGCTACAGTATCCCACATAAGGTTAAGAAGTATTCATTCATTAATACACTATGTATGCATTTTGCACACTCGGTTAACAAGTCTTGTTTTCTCAAAAGAAACCTGCTGTGGGTTGGTTCTTGATTGCAAAAATGGGTCCAATTATCATTCTTACTTTAGCCCATGTTAAAGTTTAATTTTCAAACAATAACTAGACAAAATGCAACAAAACTTAGACAAACATGATGGACCAATAAAAGTTGTCTGAATGGGCACAACTCCCATGCTGAAACCTAGCAGATGAAAGTCCAGAGGCCAGCAACCAAACAGTCTTAACTGCCAACATTATAATAAGCAACAAATAACAAAGACAAACCCTTTACCAACTTGGTTCAACACTACTTACTACTACAAATTGAATCCTAATGCTGGAAATAATTTATTTTTCAAGCACATAAATAATATTTATATGTGGGATCTATACGAACTAAGAAGCAGTTTCATTAGTTCGACGCAAATCTACACTACCATAGCACTTAAAGTCACATTTTTAATCATTTAAATTGAAGAGTACAATGAATGTTTTGCTTAATTTAAAATTAAGTTTCTCACTTTTTATTCCGTCCATAAGGCTACCCACTGACCAAATTTGTAGCTCTTTTGCATGAAATATTAATATTGATCGTCATTTTTTTACTATGACCTTAGCCACACTCGCCGAAAAACAAAAAAGAGATATTATTATTATGCAGATATTATATTAACGAATAAAATAGATGGGTTCGCATGAAATTGAAAATTGGAATAAAATAAGGTTCTGAATCAAACCAAATCCTAATAATAATTAAGTATACGCAAAACTGAACATGATTGAAATACGACGAAAGATAGAAATAGAACACAGAATTGTTTCAAATTTCAATCAAGGAATATAAAACTCTCTACGAGAGGTTTCAATATAAAAAGAACAATTTTTTTTTGAGTTTATGGCCTGGTGACAGGTCCTTTAAGCCAAAAGACAACGATTTGACATTTAAATTAAGAAGAATGTTGCAAGTTTTTATCCATTCTATCAATATTGAATAGTGAAGTCCCGCGACCGGTATTGACCGAAAGACCGAAATCATTCGTCAAACTATTAACTATTGGCATTGATCAAATAATCTCAGGAATCTGTAGTCAGCTATGGTAAATCTTCTTTCGTTTTTCTTCAAATAGATATTTTTAAACATTAATGATCGTTAGTTTATCTGGCTAAAAGGTTGAGGTTTTCGTTTTTTATGTTAAACCATTGAAAACGCATGATTTAGCGTTGGATAATAATAGAGTAGTCCCAGCATAAGAATTTCAAATTGTAATGAAATAAGCTTTTTTTTTATATTATTTATTTTTCACATTTTAATTTTATTTTTTTGTTATTATTCGACTAAACTAAAAAATACCAACGCAACGTTATTTTATTTTTCTCAGTTAAGTTAAAAATAACGGTGACGATATTTTAACCTTTGTGTAGTGGTTAAATTATTGTCTATAAATTATGGAACGAAAGAACATTCAACTTTGAAAGATCCTAGATCCTAACTTTAAAATCTCAATATTGCCATAACGTACCATTTTTCCTGACTATGACCAAAACCGTGAGATGTTCCGTTGCAACTCGCAGTACATGAAATTGATAAGCAGTTGTTGTTTAATAAATTCATGTATCTTATGTACTATTTCAGTTACAAGTCCAGGTTTTCTCACGATGTTTTCGTTCACTGGTGTCTGTGACACGGTAATAATATGTATACAGTATTGTAACTCGGCCGCATTTTTAATAAAATAAATGCGGCAGGGGTGCTGCCTCAGGTTATTATGGTTTCTATAAATTAGTTACAACTCACAATAACTCGAAACAAAAATTCGTTGGTCACTAATGTCCAGCTGAACAACTGACTACGAATATTTCAAAATCACAATCAAATATTTTATTATACGAGACTAGCTGTCGTTATTGTTGTTATTAATACCGAGAAAAAAGTTTACTGGTATGTGTTGTGATAGCAGCAGTAACATCGTAAGTATGTAACTTTTTGAATACAGTGAAACCGGCCAACATTGCTCTTAGCGGATATCTTTGCCCGAACATGAAAAGTAAAAAAAAAATAAAAAATAATATACAAAAAAGGGTTTTTTTTTTTTTTTGTGAGGGGTAAATCATCAAATGACTTCTCCCGCCCAGGGCCGGGCAGGAGGGAGTGTCAGACTCTTACTGACTAAAAACCCCCCTGTTCCTTCTCCTGCTCTGTGCCGAGGTCGCGGTACCTTATTGCGCTTACCCCGCAACCCCGGCTGAACATCAGCCCTTTAGGGCCCCGTCTGTGGTGGTCTATTGGCTCTTTGAGGCGCGCGCGGAACGCTACGCGCCGTACGCTCGGGCCTGTACCCTTAGTATGAGTTTCCCCAGCGACAAGACGTTGAAAGTTTTCGAGCTGACGTAAAAAGATTGCGATTTCGAGAAGTTGGTAGTACGAGTGTCTAATTTGGACCGAACGAGCTCTCGAAAACGTATTACGAGAAGCATAGACTACGAACGAATGTACGATGTTCACACTGATATGTCTTTCTCTCTTACTCTCGACTAAAAGAGTGAAATAGATATACATTCGGTCTTTTGACAGCTAAGAAAAAGTAATTGTCCCGCCATTTCAAGCAAGTTTGATAAAAGACGATTACTAGTACTATTTTTAAATAAAAAACATTAAAAAATGTGTACGAAGACAAGTTACTTGCAATATTAAGTGATGGTGGAGTTTATGGAAAGGTAAGCAAGTATTAATTCATATCTTTTAAGTTATTGAATGTTTCTTAATACTAGTTTTAATTCTTCAACATCAAGTTCTAATTTTTCGTGTATTTTACATATATTTTAGAAATGGAGACCTTAAAAAGCCTGCTGGTGGTCCTCACGGCAGGCTTAGCGGCGTCTCCAAGTGGGAGGAGCTCGCTAAGGTGCTTAACGTTGATCCCACCGAAAGTTCGAAACCGGTGGACAAATGGAAAGAGGTACAACAATAATCAAAATTATATTATTATAAAGGCTTCCCATAAAGCCAGCATTTAGTTAATCCATTCAATCGAGACAATTTCGATGTTAAATGCTACTTATACAAGAGTTTTAATAATTTACTTGCTTTACATTTGCCATTGTATTTTAATAGTTAATAAGCATGTTTTCTTTGCACGTAATAGGTGTGGAGTGACCTAAAAAACAAATACTAACTGGTGGTGGTCCAGCTTTAAAAGTTTGCATCACCAACCTGGAGCAGTGAGTCCTCAGCCTGATGGGGCCCGAGGCTGCTACAGGCATGGTCTCAATAAATGAAATAGTTCCTGTGCCTCAGGTAATATTGCTTTTGTAATGTTTGTGTTACTCATAATAAGCTTATATGTAATTAAATTACTCAATTGTGAAATGCACACATTATTAGCTTTGCTTAATGAATATTTAAAGTCATATTACATAGATAAATACTACATAATAATATGTACATTAATACATAAATATGACATTACAAACTTTAAACTTTAACATTATATACACACCACATACATAACATTTTGCTAGAATTTTATAGTTATGGCATGATTAAGTCAAAACAATTTCAAAATCTTTTTAAACTAATTTTGTTGTTTCTTATAATTTGGGCTATATTACAAATACTCTGACTAGATGCTCTAAAGTGCCTAAGGCTATATTTATAAGAAATTTCCTTTATTTACAGAATGATTCAGCACTGGCTGCCAACTTTGTAGAGTTGGAAGTGCCACCACCAATACTGCAGCCTCGGTCACCCACACCTGCCCAGTTACCAACCAATCAGATGGACATTCACAACAACAAAACAACTTAACAAATAAATTATTTATTTGTATATATAAGTATAATTTAGGAATTGTGTCGCTGTCTTTGTTTTTGTCTATCATATCCTCATCACATTCTTGCATGTGCAGATTGTATTTAATTAATTATTGATGTTAATAGAGAAAGCAATGGTAATACAGTACATAGTAACATTTTATTATTTAAAAAATTGTCAACTGTTTATTAATTACTTACCATTTATTTTTCCTTACTAACACTAGATGTTAAGTCAAAAATAATTTATTTGTTGGGTTTTTATCATCAAAATTTTGTTTTGTTTCATTCTTTGGCAAATATGTTAGTTTCTTTGTTTTTGTGTATTGTATCCACATCACATTCTTGCATGTGTAGATTGTATTTAATTATTTGATGTTGATAGAGACAGCAATGGTAATCTATTATAGAAATAAAATTAGAACTTAACATTTTATTATTTAAAAATTTGTCAATTGTTAATTAATTAATTGCCATTTATTTTTTTCTTACTAACACTATATTTTAAGTAAAAAATAATTTATTTGTTGGGTTTTTTATCATCAAAATTTTGTTTTGTTTATTCTTTGGAAAATTTGTTACAGTCTTTGTTTTTGTCTATTATTTCCTCATCACATTCAATCTCAATACTCAATACTTTATTGCATTCCATAATGTATACAAGGCTGGTAGGTAAATTACAGAGAAACAATTATGGACCGTGTCGAGCACAGCAAGTTAGTTTTTAGAGGAGAGGATGAAGAGCTTTTTGTTTAAAATCATAATATTGAAATTAAGGAGTAAATCTTATATTTAGATATTGAAGTAGATATTATTTATGAGTAGATTTATATTAATTTTGTTTATTATTAATATTTTTATATTTATTTATTTATTATTAATAGATATTTTCTCAATTATAATTTAGGTAATTATTTTATATATTTACATATATTAGCTGTAATTTATTATTAACTAAATAGTAACTAATTAAAGATATTGCATGGTAGATAAGGTAAATAGATGTATTAGGTACTACTTGGTTATTCTAATTATTCTTGCATGTGCAGATTGTATTTAATTATTTGAAGTTGATAGAGACAGCAATGGTTATATAGGAATAAAATTAGTACTCAACATTTTATTATTTAAAAATGTGTCAATTGTTAATTAATCACCTACCGTTTATTATTTATTTCTTTTTATAAGAATTTAAGCCAAAAATAATTTATTTGTTAAGTTTTTTATCTAAAAAATTTTGTTTTGTTTCATTCTTTGGTTTTTCATTATCTTTAAAAATGTGTTACTGTCTTTATTTTGTCTTTATTATTATCCTCTATTATAGTAATAAATAACATTTATTATTTCATAATGTTGTAGTCAATTGTTAATTAATTATACTAACCATTTTATCATACTAACACTAGATTTTAAGTTACTAAATTATAAGACACTGGAACTTGTTTATTACAGCTTTATTTTTAGAGTGTCGCTGATTATATTTCTCTTAGAAGCGAAATAGGCTAACGAATGTAATACTTATACAATAAATATGTAGGAAATAAAACAAATGTTTTTATTTATGTGTATATTAATAAATAAAATTAACGGACAATATGCACTATACTGGCTACGCGATCACGCATTAATTGGCCCAAAGTTAAAAGGAACCGTCTTCTTGCGGCATAGACTCCACCCTGGCATAAGCTTCGTGACCTGTGGAAACAAAACACAAACTATGAAATTTGCTGAGGAATAATACGCTTTTAAAAATAATCGAATGAAACATATAAAATAAATTGTAACATTGTCACTTTAGTGGTATTAGTTGGACCATTTTTTCTCTAACTAGCTTTCCCCTGTCATGGAGGCTTGAATTTAGTAAGTACCATAAATTATACTCACAAGAGAAATTTTCTTTTAAAAAATTAATCTTGTGTATTGTGTAAATATTTATTATTATATTTTGTAGTAATTAAAACAGCTTTCCTTATACAAATTGACTTTAAATTATCATACATAAAATGAAATTATAAACATTGATTTCATTTAAATTCTACTTATTGATTTACAAGAAAATAAAGGGATAATAAGTTGATAAGGTACCTGTGGGTTCCATAACCGCTTCAGGTACATTAAAAGTTATGCAGCACACAGAAAGCCACAATAATTAATGCACACTTCGGGTTTGTAGTGCAAAACTCTGTTCTTGCACACTCACCTCCACCTATTCTTCAGGCGTCTGAAGGTGTTCTCAATTACAACTCTTTCACTGCTGTGTACCTTATTGTATGTGTCTGTAGCAGAACCAGGGTCTGGCTGAGTGTATGGAGTCATCAGCCACGGTCTTTGTGGGTATCCAGAGTCACCTGCAGATACAACAAGTTTGCATTTGAAATAAATGTCTAGAATTACAATAGTGTCTGTGACCTTTAGTTATAGTTAACAGTTAGTTAGTAGCAGATAATATGAGCATATTACATAGTTAACCTATTTTATTTACATGTAGAAACTTACCTAGCAGCCATACAGACTCTTCACTTTGGTACAATGTCTGCATGTACTGGTTAACTAGACTGTTATCCCACACAAAGGCATCATGGCTGGCACCAACATACTTATGGTTAACACTGATGATTTAGCCCCTGTGATTGCACACCTAGAAACAATGTGTTATGTGTAAAGAAAATAAATCATCATTATCATGATTTATTTATGATGTTATTTCGTCACTTTATTAACATTTTTATTTTATAAACATTACTTTAAACTATAAGGCTTTTTAAATTTTATTTAAAAGTAAGTCTATGAGGAACTCCAACAAAGTATAATGTCTTTTCTATAAACAATATTAAGCAAAGTTACTTGAAGATTTGTGCTCCTAAAGGTAGACAAGACATACACATACATTATAATTATGAACCTTTTGATTGTGTAGATTGTTTTATTCAAACTATATTTATTAAATTCTATAATGTATATTACCATTTGCACATTTAATTGAATGATAATACTTGCGGCAGTAAAATAAGTGGTCAATCTCCATCTTCGGCTTAACAATTTTGAAGTGTGGCATTTCATACATGTTATAGAAACTATAAAGAGAAACATTCATTATTAATTAACAAATTATCCCCTAGCAAGTGTTCAAAGCATGAATATGATGTTAGTTTAAACTGCGAATTACCTTGTTTGACTTGTTCTTTAGCTTCACGCGTCGCTGGGAACTTCACAAAGTTTTTTAATATGTTCGGGTGGTTGAGCGCTTCAGTCACTAGGTGGACAAAGCGGCTAATAGCTTCTTGCGAATAACAATTAGCCATGCCAACCAACCTTTGGTAATCAATCACCGTTGGCATAAAATAATAATGCGCAGAGTACCTAAAACCAATAAAAAATGTCTTTAATGAATCATTGTTGCCATTGCCATTAACTACCTTTTTATTTATGTAGATGATATAATTGACTTACCTTAGTTTCTAATGAGACTCTTTGATAACTTCTTAAATCATAGAAACTTTTAAGCCTCTTTAATCAGCCGGTATCGCTGAATAAAGTGGGTGTCCGAGATTTCGAGAGGACTTAATAATTTTCGCCGCAAATGAAGGTTTCGACGCTCTTCTTCGTGGCGATCATTTTCAGCTGCTTCTGCTACCATCCTCCAGGCAAAATAACTCCTCGCAGCCATTTAATATTAAAATTAAAAATCGCACGAAAACAATTCGCTACGTTCCACTAGGTGAGTTGTAAAACGTAAACTTTGAGAGAGAACGAATCGCTTTACTTGCATAAAATTGTCAAAATTGTAACTCGTACTGCCAATTTGGCGAGAACAGTCAAAATGTCTCGAAAACTTTTTAAGATTACGAGAAATTTTACGCTGGTGCAACTCGTACTGCCAAATTTAGTTTCTTTTCGTTTCCGCTAGGGGCGCTGCTAATTTATGAATGAAAATCAACGTTTCGAAAGGACGTAACGTTTGCTGTCAAAACTCATACTAAGGGTACTGGTTCTGGTCGGGCGGCGAGCTGCCCTTACTCGCCGACCGCAGGCCCGTACTTACGGTGGCCGGAGATCGTCCCTCGATACAAAAAAGGGTGAGACATGATAAAAGCACGACTAGTGTGAGGTGGTGCCAAAATCTTGTTTTACGTTTTTACACATTGTCAGCGGACGACATCACTCAGGTAAGTTATTTCATACTGTATACTGTATATTTTCTGTTTGGAAAAAAGTTTAATGTTTGAAAATGATGACAACAAACTCTCATTGATGGTGAAATTGGCTTGCGTATTCTTAAAGCAGACTTCCATTTTTTCTTCATAATTTTGTCTTTTGGGAATAAATGAAAACTTATTCCCGTATGTCCGTAAGTACTACATTGAGGAACGCAACAATTTTTCGTATTTCTGCTTTAATTAGCAACAGGTTTCCGTTTAGAATCGTAATCCATCTGAATAATCTAACATAGCTTCAATAAATAAACTAACAGTGTCATTCTTAGACAGTTTCTAAATTTCGCCGCTAGAGGCGTGCTGATAATCTTTGCATCGCCAATTCAAAAATTAGCCCAAACAGCAAAATGCCACTCAAATCTGATTTTTATTTATATTTTTTTTTTCTCTAACGTTAATTGTTAGGAAAACAATAAACAAAGCTTTACAATTTTGACATTAGAGGCGCTAGTTAAAATCTTTGCATCGCCAATTGTAACAAACAAACTAATAGTTATTGACTAAAATACTCGTATGTGAGGTACATATGACTAAAATTTAAAAAAGTTGGAGCGGGTTCTTGAAGTCTTGACAGTTGACAGTTGGGGGACCGTCCGTCCGAAATTCCGAATTGGTTGGTATTCTCATTAAATTGTTCTTTATAGTCTGACGGACTGGGAATGGTATTTTATTTTTTATAAAATGAGTGTTTTCCTTTTTAAAAACGGAAAATAAATGGACTTGTAGTGAAAAAGTGGTCAGTTTGGTGACGACATAAATATCTTCCTATTTTCGTCAGCTTAGAGTGAAAACCTGCTAACTGCATATCCTCCTGACACCGAAGTATTATTTTGACCGACTTTTATTGCAACCGGATGTACTACATATAGTACAAAAGTGTTTTAGCTGTTAACCCGCCGTAGGTAGCGCTCAAGTTTTGTAACAGGGTTGGTCACCTGGGGTCAACCAGTATCCCCAAAATTAAATGAGTTTTGTAAAGAAATGCAGGAACTAATTAATGTGACATATAGTTTAATTATTAATTTGGAGTGTTGAGAAATAAAATAACACAAATAATAGCAAATAAAATATTTATTTTTTACTTTGAGGTCTTATAAACTAGAAAGGAACATTTGAGCAACTTTTATGGCAGTCTACAAGTATTATTATTAAAACATAAAAAAACATAACTTGAACTTTTTTCTTTAACCAAATTAAATCTTTGTGAACATATCAATAATGTGAGATCTTAAAAGTAATAAGTATTTATGAAAAAAATAAAAAACAATCAGACTAAAATGTTACAATTACGCGCAGGCACAATCAGGGCAAATATTTTTGCAGTGCCTTGGGCACACATTTTTTTTGCATTTATAGCAGATTGTGAAATACTTTCTGTCCATCTTCTGAGGACAGTGCACACAGCGACGCTTCTTTGGTTCAGGTTCTTCAGTTCAGGTTCTTCAGTTTCCTCGTGTTCTTGTAGTGGAGTTCTTACAAAGCGTGATATTGTGTTAGAAAGCTCGCGAGGTATGTTTTTCATTGTACTTCGGCTTTTCAGTTGAGTTTCAAATAATGAAAAAGCCAAAGATTTTATAAAATTTCGGCGCGTAGTGTTAGAAGAAGGGTTTACGCCATCAAAGATTACATGCTAGTTTACAACTCCTATATCGAGTAAACTAAAAAATAGACGCAATGGCCATCTGAAACAAGTGCGTGCTACAGAGTAATTCAGTTTTAGGCGATCCACAACATCAACGCCCCCTTTTGTCGAATTATAAAACGATATAATTTCTGGCAATCTTTTCGGGGTTCCTTCATTTACTGAAGCATCATTATGCATGGTCGAAAGTAGCAGAACTACTTTATTCTTTTTGGGACAATATGACACAAGAGTACTGTGGTTCTTGCCAAATCCAAATAAAGATGAGTAAACTTCTCGGCCCTTTTTTTTGAAATCGTCAGGTATTTCGGGTTTATTTTTTTTTAGTGTACCAACAACAGTCAAATTGTGTTGTGTCAATAAATCTTCAGCCAACGGTACACTAGTGTACCAATTGTCCATGGTAACGTTGCGAGATATTGGTTGTATCATTCGCTTTGTGACGGCGGTTGTTGAATTATCCACAGCATACGGCCCTGCTGGTTGAACTCCCACATAAACCTCCAAATTTATGGTGTAGAATAAACGAGCATCCACCAGTGCTTGTATTTTTATCCCATACTTTGCAGGTTTATTGGGCATATATTGCCTAAAATCACATTTCCCTCTGAAAGCTTCGAGCATTTCATCTAGCGTCACATACTCGCCGACATTGTTGGGATGCCTGAACGAACTCTTCTATCAATTCTCTCATGGGTGCCAGTTTATCAACAGCATTTCGCTCATCACGCGTATTCAAGTCATCGAATCTCAGATGCCGCATCCGAAACTTGAATCTTTGGACTGACATCACTGCTCTACAAATGTCCAATCCTGTGCCATCAGGGCTGAAAATGTCGTTAACATGCACGTGTGATGATTTATAGAGGCCAATAAGATATAATAACCCTATCAATGCTCTTATTTCGATCATATTTGTTTCAGCGGTATCTCGATCTCTCAGATAATTTTGTTGCTGGGATTGAATTTTTTGATTCGTGTAATTTACAATCTTTTGTAACCACTCACTGGAAAAGAGCAATTTCCATGCTTTTTCGGCAGTATCCGCTCCTCTACATATGGTTTTAGGTCCTGGCAAATTAGTCACGATGTTTTGACGGCGTGTACGACATGTGGGTGGTGGCGGTTGTTTCTTCCATCTGTAAACTATTTCTGTTCTACCATTTCTCAATTTTCTTTTCACCACATAACACTCCGATGATTGGAAATAGGTTAAGGGAATGTCGTCCTCGCTATTTGAAGATATGTTCTGATCCTCCATAACAGTTCCAGATTCGGAATCACAATCCTCTTCCGTATCCGTCTCGTGCTCACTTATTTGAGGCGCTGTCTCCGCCCCATCATCCTCATCCGCATCCCCACCAATTCCCTCTTCATCTGATTCTTTAAATTTGAAAATCTATACATGATAGTCTCTTATAATGACTTATATATGTATATATTTGTATTTAAACTGTTACGACTGGAAATCAACTGAAAGCACCGTTTTCCGACCAACTGACTACAAATATTCGTGTATCCGACCACTAAGTAGCTATTTCGACCAGCCAATTCTTACCTTGTAAAATCAACTGTATGACCTAGAAATGGAGTGAAAATTCTTAATAAAACAACCATTTTGAATATTACTTCAGCATTTATTAGGAATTTGATCCAAAAATAACAAAAATGAACTCTTCTATACTTAAATTAGATTCACAAGGATCTTAACGTAGGACGTACATCATATGTCAATCTTTATTATAATAACAAAATATAGTTATTACTATATATTTTTAATGAGATCATTAAATAATAATTATTAAAAGATATATTAAATACTATTATGTATGTACGTAACTATATGTATTTATTACAAGGTTACCAGATTGTTTTGATTTCGCAGTTGATTTATTTTCGGAACATCATAAGTCCCACGGCTAGACATGAGAGCTGGACTTTCGATTTTGCACATGATGTCTGTAATATCATAGATCAAGATATCATCTTTCTCCGGCCATTTCCAGTAACTTCCACTCATTGTCATTGTCTTTACTTTTATGTTATCATTTAAATTTTCCATCACTATTCCGGGAAAATATTCTCCTTCATATTGTACAACAACAAACACCCCTTCTGGGTACTCCATTTTTTCTTTTGCTTCTGTAATATCTGTATTGATTTCAACTTTTGTCTTCTTTTTTGACTTAGTTTGCTGACTTTTTTCTTTCTTCTTTTGAGCTCTCTCTAATTTATCATTCTCTTTAGCTAGTTTCTCTGCCTCAACTCGTCGTTGATATTCCATAAACTGGTCGCTAGTTGCTACGGTGGGATACATTTTTGTTTTTTTTAATTGCCCCTTGCAATCTGTGGTAGTCTTCCTCTTCTTTTTTATATTTCCTGGCCAAAAAAGAGCATTTTTAAAAGGTGTAGGATATTTTGAACCTGTGGTATTGTCTCCTGATTTTTTAACTGGTGTTTTGTAGTCTGGTTGTTGTGGATCATGAAGGTTTAAATCTGTATTTATATCTGAATCTTTTGCTTGGTCTTGCTTTGATGTAGATGGCTGAGATATTAAATTCACTAAGCTTAAAGACCCATCTGTTTCGACTGTTGCTTCAATTGCGTCATCATTAGCTAACCAAAACTCTTCATTAATAATTATGTCAGAAATAGTTTGATTTATGTTACTAGGCAAAGTAGATTCATTCATAGATATATTTTTTTCAGATTGTATATTTTTCCAGAATTTATAGAGTTCAAGAAATCTCTCGTCTAGATCAATTTCAGAGTCAACATTTTTAAATTTATTTACAACTTCCGTAGGCAAACGAGCTTCCACTTCACTTAGTAAATTCAATGGTTGACTGCCATCTGTTTTGTGTGTGACGTGTTGATTAGCAGTAGATAGTGCTAGATTGTTATTTTCGTTATTGGAAATTTCTTTTATTAGCTTCGAGTAATCTATAGCATCCTCATTAAACGGATAGAGCCCACACGTTTGGAATGCTTTTGCAATTATCGCAGGCGAAAGTGTTGCATTTATAGACTCATGCAATATTATCTGAAAATCTGATCGCTGCATTTTGCGCGCTGTTTGCCATACGCCATTCCCGGACATCATTTCGCCAACAATTTTATAAAGGATAAAATACCCCTACATCCTATGGCTGTAGACGGTGAGTAGCATTGGGGTAGAATGCTATCAGAATTATCTCATGTTCTTTACAGTATTCACTCAGATTAATATTAATGTGAGATGAATGACCATCCAGAAAATGAACTACTGGCATTTGGATTCCTTTTTCTTTTAACCATGGGTGAAAGACATTTGTGATGTATTCATAAAATGTCTCACTAGTCATCCACCCAGAATCAGAGTGACCCATTCCCCACCCTTTAGGCATATTGGCTGTGATGTACGACGGAACATAGCGTTTATACGGAAACATAATCAATGGTGGAGGTATTGCCCCATCAGCAGCTACTGTAAGTAAAACCGTCAAACACTCTTTCTCGTCGTTGTCAGTACGATTGTACACTTTTTTCGAGCCTTTTCTGACTAGTACTTGCTTTTCTTGAGGCGACAGATAAAAACCGCTCTCATCACAATTGAAGATACGTTTGGGGTCTTGGAGAAGTTCTATTAATTTATTATCAACAAAATATTGCCGTATTTTTGAAAACCAGCTCCTAATATTATTCTCCGAAACAATCGCTCTGCATGTTGTGAGAGATTGTGGAACTCTTTTCGAAACTTCCGGGTGGCGAGCAAGAAAGCCATTATACCATTTCTTACCCGGCTGGTCATCTTTAAAAGGATTTTACGGCCTAAACTCTTAATTAATTTAGTGGCAGAATCCAGTAACTGAGTCTTCGTTATCGGAAAACCGACTTCGCCCAATTCTACAATCCATTTCACCAGATACATTTCTTCTGAGCTTGTCAGTACAGTTGAACCGCCTATGTTACCTGGATTTTTATATTTGTCTTTTAATCTGTCTAATATCGTTGTTTTTGGAATGTCGTATGATTTTGCAGCCTGATTTATACTCATTTTCTTCTCTCGTATATCTCGTAGTGCTTTCTCCATATTTTCCTGCGAATACTTTAACCTTTTCTTATTATTCATGATGATGTACCTAAAATAAACACATGCAATTTTAAACAAGCACACCGAAACCAAAAGCACCGGAGTTGGACGGAAACAGGGGCAAGCGAAACAAATCCTATCCAAATTCCGACCAATCCTATATTTGCCTAATAAGTCCTCTAAACCGAAATTTATATAAATTTTTTAGCGCGTTTCTATTTCACACACACTTATAAAAATCTAACAGCATTGTAATTATGCAATTATGTCTAATAAACATAAAGTATAAGGTTTTAAAACCAGAGTGGTCTTTGGAAATGAATAGGAAGTAAACCGAAAAAAAGTGCAAGTTAAAACGAATTTTACAAAAAATCCATTAAAGTTATCATAGGTCGGATACAGGTGTATTATATAAAGATATCTTTTAGAATCAGTAAATGAAAACGAAACACTCACAAAACAACACGAATAATAGAAAATTAGTTTTATTTACAACGTGCAAAATTTCTTTTACCGACCAAGCGGTCGGTATTCGGAATATTATGATTTTATAGGGCACCTCATTCCGTCCACAATAAATTAGCCGATAAATATATAAAAATAAGCAAGATTTTTTTGTATATTGAAATTTTAAGGCGTTAATCCACTAATAAAACGTATAAAGTAAAAAAATGCTAAACTTACCAGAATATTCTTCACAAAAACCCAGATGTTTGTTTTCATAGATTTATGTTTTATTCACATTCAACTTGATACGAACTACTCCGTTGCGTAGCTTTTGTTGAAATGACAGAGTGTCCGTTGACATTTGAAACACAAGTTTTGACAATTGACGTACGATGAGTTATACTAAATTGAATGCGTTCGGTTTCACGGCTTTCGCGCGATATTTTAAATGTTTTAATGGATAAAAACCAAAATGGTCGGATAGAGGAAGCTAGTCGGAAACCGGTGCCATTACGTTATATTCCTATTTTCGTCAGCTTAGAGTGAAAACCTGCTAACTGCATATTAGGTAACTATTCAGGAGAGAAAAAAAAACATTCCTAAAGAAATATAAATATATTTTATAACAAGACTTTTATATTTCTTAACATTTATTTGTATTCCATACAATTTGAAATAAAAGATAGATAATTTAATTCAATATTTATTTATATATCATCATTTTTGTGACTTAGCAGGTTTTTGTAATCAAATATTAATTTTATAAAACAACTTAGCAGGTTTTTTGTAATCAAAAACGAAATTAAAAAAATCACTTTATCCATATTCTTACTTATTTATTTTAACCAAACAAAAATTCTATTTTTTTAAACAAAACAAAAACTCTGTATCAACAAAAAATTAAAACATGTTATTTTCTTCTAAACATAACCATTTTATTCTTGTAATTTTAGGTAGGCAAATATAACTCAGACTTAATATTTCAATCAGTCTCATCAACAATAATTTACTTCAATACTTGTAATCAACTTTAATTAATTACTATTCATGAAGTAAATTATCGTAATAACTACGGTAGTCTTCAGGTAAGGTACTTTTCAAATATTGCAAATTATAAAATTTTATTTTCGTGATTTTCCTCTTAGTAAGGTGCTGATTTCGGAGAGAATCAAAAGGCAATGCAGTAATTGCCGGTGATTTTCGTTGCGGTAGTACGGCCCATTCTTCTGTGAATCTTAATTTAAAGAATACATCACCATCTGGAGTGTACCGAAGAGCTTTAATGTCAGTTACTTTGGGGTCACCTTTACCACGTCCAGGACGAATGCTTTTGAAAAACTGAACATCATCAAAGCTTTTGAAAGTGGTTTAGGTATGTTACGTCTAAGGTCTCGGATGTTTTCGTGCTGATCTACAAATGGCGATGTACTCCGCGGGCACATTGGATATTCTTGTTTTTGAGTGCCCGTTCAACAGATGAATGACTTCTAGAAATTTTTGTTCTATCACGATGTTGTTGTTGATAGCCGCGCATAGCAACGCATTAGACATAACACAGTTTCGGTTTTGATAAGTACATCCATCGCTATAAAATATTATTTTACTTGGTTTTTCTAAATCCTTTTGTAGAATCTTTTTTTCCATTAAGCTTACCCAAACACTTGCAAACTCTTCAGAATTCAAACCTCTCTTTGTTGTTTAAATTATAAAAGGCAAGATTGTGTATTTGGAGTTTTGTTCTGTTGTACAAACTGCTAATATTAGATTTAGGTGCCATCAAAACTGCCTGCAAGTCAACAGTAAAAACAAGATTTTCTTCACGTGTATCTTTCTCCTTCTCAGATCTAGCTTCTTCTTTCTTCTTTAGATGTTCTGAATATTCTTCTTGGGATTTATTCCCAACTTTATAGAGAGCACATATTTCGCACTGGTCTTTTTTCGGGTGAAACAATCCGAGATTATGATTGTCAAATTCTTCATGAAATTTGCAGATGTATAAAGCAGCTACGTTACGTGTTTTACACCAATCATTAACATAAAAATCATAAAGGGATCGTTTTGAACGCCACTCTGGCAACAAGTACTTCTTTTGTGTACTAGCACGACAGTAATGCGACTCCATCGCTGGCAGTGATTGTGTTTCGCACAAAATATAAGGGCATCGGCAACACTTTCGCTAAACAATTGGGAGGCAAACCGCACTTTCATTTTTTGATTCTCTCCTTAATTTATTCACTAAGTGCAATTTTTCTTTTTCATGAACTTCATTTAGTTCTTATAAAAGACACCAATTTATTTGCCTGCCTAAATTGTCAATTATAATTCCGTATGCTTCAAAAGCATTTCTTAATAATTTAAGCATATGACACGGATCGGGAAACACAAATATTGGCCGATTTGTAATTGGATGGCTAAAGTGCGATTTTATATTGTCTGGATTAAAAGAGCACCCGAGTTCCTTTGCCATGGATATGTTTGCGGGGCAGCCGTCAAAAGTCAGCGAAGTCACTTCAATTCCAGTTTCATCCAGCAACTCTAAACACTGTCTTACTAAGTTAGAGCGCTGTTCACCTGTAACACCGGCAACAAGGAAATACCCTACTGGTATCTTAAATGCTCCGTTAATCGCTGTAACTAAAAACACAAGCGCTTCTTTAGCTTCTGCCAAGTAATCGCCTGATGTCCCTTTGTTACATATATTCACATAGCCACGCATTTTTTTGCCGTCCCACTCAATGCGCTGTTTGATCGCCATTTAATCCATACTCAAATTACAAAGCAATTTTAAGATCAGTATTTTGAACTTTATACCTTAATGCTTTAAAAGATTCTTTTGTAAAACCTGGCTGCGCATCGACTGATTCGTACCATTTTTTTATAGTTCGTGAATGAGGTAAACAAGTTTGAAATTTTATTCCTACATAATCGCACGCCTTCGGGGAATAAAAATGAAGGGTACAGGCAAACGTTCTAAGAGCTGGCGAATATTTGTTTTTCGTAATGTTATTACTTTATGTAGTGTTTTTGTAACGAGCTATAAGGTCATTTACTCCAAGGTTTTCTAAATTTGTGGATTGGTCTGAATTAATAAAGATTTTTTTATGGATAATATCTGACAATATATCATTTAAATTTGCAATTTTTTACGATCTCGGCATTTTTTTTTTTGTAGGCGTTTAATTTGAATTTTTTTGCTTTTTTATTAGATTTTCTCTCTGGGTAATTTTCATGCGCAGTCTACGTTTTCGAGGTGTTTCTATTATAGAAGGTTCTGCCGATTTCTGAAAAAAAAACAAAAACAAAAAGTGTTACATATAAATAGTTTATTTTTTTATAGTGTATGGGTATTTCTTGATAAATGTGCATATTTGTCAAAATTTATGAAAATGATAAAAAGTTGTATGTTTGTGTTTTTTTTATAACTAGATCGACAGATTATAACATCAACATGAAATTTTCACTTGAGGCCTTCTTTTAGCCCCCCAAAGTTCAGAGTTATAGCCCCTGAAAGTTTTAAGAGACATGGTAATGACAATTTTCAGCACGGTAATTACAAATTGAAACACGGCAATGACAAATTGAAACACGGCAATGACATGTTTGAGACACGGTACGCAAAATCGCATCACGGTAATGACAATTTGAATGGCAAATAGCAAATTAGAGTTATTGAATGTTTTTTAAATCATGTTCATTACATAAATATAAGTAATAAAAAAATTAAATGAACTTTGCTTAATCGAATACTTTATTTTTTCTTTGGTAGACTTTTATCTAATTATCAAAACAGTCTCAAGTTCGAGGTACTCTTGTTGCATATCAAGGTTTTGGTAATTATTTCTTTTATTATATTTAAAGTTGAATATTAATATACAAGAGTAAACATTCAAAAGCTGTTGCTTACAATAAGGTAGAAAAAAATAATACTTAATTGAAAATAATCACAGATTTTAAAGGAACTGAATACCTCAATAAATGAAAATTAAATAATCATAGTTAAGAAAACTAAATAAAAACACTTTCTCTTGATCTCTATTTTAGAAGCTTTAAGCTTCTAAAATAGAGATACCAATCCCTCCATTTCACCACTGATATTGGTGCAGCACATTGGTATATAAACTCTCCTGGTTTCAAAGATGTTTCCTTTTTTTCTTCTCTATTTAAATTTCTTCCTGTTATCAAATCTGGTAAGCCTTTCCGGTTTATTCTAATTGTTCCAACACTGTAAATATCTTTCTCATGTAAAATTTCTATCAAAGGAAGACTGGTAAAGAAATTGTCAAACGCAACAAGTGTATTAGCTGGCAAAGATACACACAGGTCCATCACTACTCTGGCCCCTAAATTCTCCTCTGTTCCATTATCAATCCTTCCAGTATAAAACTGAAATTCATACATATATCCTGTATGGGAATCAGCCCTCACCCAACATTTGTATCCACGTTTAATGGGCTTTTTAGGCATGTATTGTTTCATATGACTACGGCCTTTAAACCTTATCATACTTTCATCAATTGAATTAAATTCAGAGACTTTTACATTTTCCTTAAAAGTTTTGTTCAGAACTTCAATAGCAGGTCTAATTTTCGTCAATTTATCATAATTTGGGGTGTTTTGTGAAGCTTCAGTAATAATGTTTGATATGTGAAGGTTTTGTGTTATTTTTTTGAATCTTTTTAATGGCATAGGTTTGCTTATGACTGGGTTTCTGTAAAATTCATCTGTCGACCAATATGTAGTTATATCGGACAAGGGATTTATACTCATCAGTATAATCATACCAAAGTATGCTTTTATCTCTTCTTTCGTAACATTTTTCCAAGATTTAGCATTTTTGTGATGTGCATAAATATTTGTGTTCTCAACTATTACATCAATCAAGTCTTCTGGAAAATAATCAATGAAATAATCAAGCGGTTGACATCGGTTAGTGTATAGTTTCTTAACTTGCATTTCTCTGTGAAAACTAGGCCAATTAATATTCTCAGCTGTAAAAGACCAATTTCTTGCCTTATTTTGTAACTGACTAAATGTATTTCTACAAAAAACTGATTTTGGTTCAGGATGATTTTGTTCACCTGGCAAAGAATCGTTTGGTATTGAAGCAGTGCCTGCTTGGACTTCATTCAATGGTAATGAAGAAGGGCCTGCTTGTCTTTCATCCAGTGGTAATGAAGAAGGACCTGCTTGTCTTTCATCCAGTGGTTATAAAGAAGGGCCGGCTTGTCTTTCTAAAGCTATCAAAGGAGTACCTGCTTGAGATTCTACCATTGTAACATCTTGTGGTATTGAACCAATATTTAACATTGTTTCTGGGACAGTAAACTCTTGAATTGTGATACTTTCTTGGACTTGTTGTTCATGTGATACTGGTAAAGTAATATGTGTTTCATCTTGTATTGACGAAAAATCAGACTCACCCAACAGTATACTATGTAAATCTTCAGTCGTTACATTTTGAATTTCGTCCAACCGTCGGTCGTAATCCACCGAGTAAAAGTCTGTGGCACAAGAATCAAATACATCATCATCAAACCCTTCTTCTTCTTCCGATGAAAACAAGGCAGCCAATTGACTTTCAATTTCCGAATCTTTAAGAGGTTTCTGAAAAGTAAAAGGCTTTGTTACAGGGAAACAGTTTCCCACTTGGTTTTTACATACGCGAACCTAAACGGGCAACATGAAAATATTTCCCACACATTTTCAACGCCTAAAACTCAAGTATCAATTGTTTATTTGACTTATAAAAATGATAAACAAGTAAACTAATTCAAAACCTAATGAAAATTATTTGAAATAAACACTTACCGAATTTTTTCTCGACATTATTACTACAATTGTGCAAACAACCGGTAAACATCAGCAAATTCATTGACGATCTTGCCAACTTTGACAGGTGTTTTTTTTCTGCGTTCCATTTTACGGTGTGCGTTTGGCACAGACCATAGATTACTTATAAAAAAAAAAATAGAAGTGACATTTTGTGGGAACAGTTTACTTATTGACCGTTCACAACACGAAATATCATGTGGGAATAATATTCCTCTTGCCCAATTAAGGGGTAATACCGAACAAGTACTTGATCGTCAATAGAATAGATATCCACAAGAGTTTGATTTCCAAAAGATTTTATGTTACCAGAACTATCTTCATTTAACAGCTCACAATCTTGATTCTCAGTAAGCTGAAGTATATTATAAGCTACACTAGATTTCGACTCGACATCCTGCATAAAAGTTTTAGGACAGATTTCTGTGGTCTTCAAATCGAGTTTCAGGGATATGTTACAAGCAGCTGTTGCCAGTACAGACAGTGACTTCGGAACATTGTTTTCACCCTCATATGCCATAATTTTGTCTATACCTGCCTCATTCCATGAGGCAGGAGGATTTGGGACGACATCTTGTAGAAACGATTCAGTACAAACTTCACTGATAGAATCAGGTTGCATGTGAGGGGGGTCAAATAATGATTCAGGAACAGATATTCCGATATCCTCTATGAATAACTCAGAACAATCTTTATTCAAGGTCGAATCAGGATTCAAGGGTAAGGTGTTGTACGCAGGGACAATGACTACATTCGATGTAATAATAACGCTTCGTTTGGTCTTCTCAGAACTGTCCAACATGGGCAAATTGTAAAACCCTAAATGTTTGCCATGGAAACATGATACAGCCTTGTTTCTGCAATTCTCAGAAATACAGCTTTGTCTTCGCAAGACTATACTGTTTTCTGAGTCTTTATTCCACACTATTTGGTGAACTTGCATCATACCTTTGAAAGGTCTGAGCAGTACAGATGGCAAGAAATATTCTTTTTCATAAATATTATACTCCGATACGTATTCCAGTACAACATTTTTTATTGCTTTCTTCATTTCTGTCGCAAAAGTGTCTACATCTGGTATATCTCTCCCATAGCGAACAATTTGGTCTGCTGTTCTTTTCAGTGTTGCGCCGACGCCATCTGGGGCTCCTTTTCCATGGCCAGCTTCCGTATAATTCCACGTAATACTTACCAAATTCTTGAGGTACCAATGTAACTTTGTGATCATAAAATTGATAGTCTTGTTTCGATACTGACTGCAGGTGGAATCAGTGATGATGTGAAGGGTATCTGTATTGGGTGCTGTATTTTCTATGTACTTTAATATAGGGACGAGGTGGCCCCAAACACCGAGGGCATCATGGCGCAGACAATCGCTATACGTGCAAAAGCTTTTGGGCGGTGTTCCTGCAATATATAGACAACACTTGTGTGCAGGCTGATCTGGTTCCGACTTCCGCCAAAATGCATGGCTTGAACTTCAATGTTGTGTTTTGTCGAGTAGTTTTCGCTAAAATCCATGTGAATTACTGCCTCATTTGACATTAGTTGATTTTTAAGGGTAGTCGTACATTCATATTGGTTGGCGATATTTGCACAGTGGACATAAAACTTTTGTAAGTCTTTCATCATAATCTCAATAACTGTTTTTGGAGAACCTTTATGTTGTTTTTTTTCAGTGATTTTTATTGTTTTGTTACCAGTTTTTGTCTTAACCTCTTTCAGCCCAGACTGCCACATCGAGTATTGTATTTCTACGGAAATATCAAATTCCATAATTTTTGGAATTTTGTTGATACAATTTGGGCATCTTCTTACAAGACATGCCAAATCGTGAATGCTGCAAACAATGGCAGACAACACTTCACTAGAAGACTTCTCTTGAATTATTTTGTTCTTCCAAAGTGCCTGTGCAAGCAGTGTCATATTCTCATGCAGTTTGCACATACAGGTTTCCATGTCTTTGTCAGTTGGTGTGACCAACCAAAATGGTTTATTTTGACAGAACAATGAGTAGCTCACTGTATACTCATGAGTTTCCAGAAATTTCTTATGTAAATTTTTTAAAGTGTCTTGCAAATACCTTTTCTGCTTTTTCTCTTTCTTTCGAGTTATGCACTCTTTCTTTCCAGCTGCCATTCTAGTATTATCGTCGCTTTCAAAAAATAATTTAATATCTTCTTGAACTTTATATTTGGTTTCATTTAATTTCCTTGACAAATTAACTTTCCGTGCTAATTTTGGTTGAATGATTTTTGTTAACATTTTATAATTTTTCAAAGTCTTGCGTGCTGGCTCAATGTTCTCCTTAAAAACTTTCTGTTCCTCGTTTGTTTTCAACTTTTCATAATTGGACTCAAGATTATTTTTCATTACTTCAGCAAAGACGAGAGCTTTCTTAACTTCTTCCTTTTTGTTTGGATCTGATATTAAATTGTCAGCTTTGGTCCTCGGGCTATTAGTGTATTGCTTCTTCAATTTATTATTGCTGCGAATCAGTCGTTTGCGCAACATATCGTTTTTTTTATGTTGTTTAATTGCTGTTTGCAGAATAAATTTTTTTTTTTGACATATTGTAACGTTGACGTCTTATGAGCTGCCTATTTTGTATTACACTAGGAGATTCAGGTGGACTGAGCTGGGTTTGACGGGGAATTGCTCGACTGGGTTATGTTAGGGAGTTGCCTTCTAGTGAGCACCCTATTCTGTACTACACTAGGAGATGCAGCTAAACTGAATTGAGCTGGGCTTGACGGGGTATTGCTTGACTGGGCTAGGTTGAAGCTGGGCTGTACTGGTAATATATTTTCAGGTTGGAGATCATCAGAACTTTGCTGGAATGGACTGGGGCTGGGCTGGGCTGGTAATATATTCTGAGGTTGGGCTTCATCATCAAAGTCTAAATCAGGAGGAGTACTTTCAGCTAGTTTTTTCTGCAAAAGTGTTTTTTGTTTTTGCTTCTCTCTAAAATTCTTAGAATTAATTTTCCATTTCCTTCTTTGATTTCTCTGCTGCCTCGGGGTCAAATCATTTATTTGTACCAACTTTTTATCTTCTTTTCTTTTTTTGTATCTCTGTCTTTCTTTGTCTTTATACTGTGCGTGCGCTTCTGGATTCAATTTAATTTTATCCCTTCTGGCTTTCTCTGCTGCTCGTTTTTTTGCTAATAACTCATCTCTATTCATTTTTTTGGGCTTTGCCATCTTAAATCTGCAAACAATTTATTATTTTTATAAATATTTATTTATTTTTATTAATTTAAAAAGTTATTGTAGGTTAATAATAATAATTTCACACAACGCCATCTAGTCCCAATCTAAGCAGAGCTTGTGTTATGGGTACTAGACAACTGATAAACATACTTATATTTCCAAATACATACTTATTATAGATAAATTACACCCAGACACAGAACAAAATGATCATGCTCATCACACAAACATTTTGTCCTGGGTGGGAATCGAACCCACGACCCCCGGCATAGCAGTCAGGTTCACTAACCACTAGTCCAACAGGCTCATCATTAACATTCAAAAACCTAAATAATATAACGTCATTACCATGGAACATTAATAATTACCGTGGTTAAAAAAACCACGGTAAAACATGGTAATTACGAACATGGTAATGACGATTTCTTTATTTTTGCCACCAAACTTTGAAACGAAACCGCTTTCTGGAACATTCTTTCATTCAAGGACTGTTTCGCCCGTCCGTTTTTCGTTTTATACGAATAATATTATGATTTTGTCAATATTTACCGGGTACTGCAATCCACGTAGATGACGCGGTCCACACGGAACACTGACTGAAAACAATTATTTACTAAATTTTCGGCGAGAAAAAGTGACGTGCGTTCGCACTGACGTTTGAATAATGACTGGCGGGATGCGGGGGAACCGACTAATATAAACAAAATGTTCTGTAAGAAATTGTGCACGTTGCGACAAGTCAAGCCACGATAATTATTAAGTTAGTTTTTGAAATCTGATCCAACAGACAAACTGTGTATACAGTTTTGTTGGACATTTTATACTTTTTATAATGTAAAATGTACCTTTTAAGCAATAATAAATAAATAAAATAAATAAATAAATTACTATTTTTTCTTAGGACAAAGTTGAAAGTTATTTGGTGGGTTATCCATTTCGTTAAAATTAATTAGATAAATGTATTATGGTAGAATAATTTATTGTTATTTGATAGTATTATGTGAAACAGGGTATAAAAGACGTTAATAACTTTAATCCTAATGTAATAATTCCTTTTCGGGGTTTGGGACAGCCACGGTAATTACATTTTCACATTTTAAAATTTAAATATAAATAGATTAAAATTACAGCAGCATACTGTGATTCCATAAAGGAAAAGTTCATGTTAATTCCATAAATATCCGAAAATCATTGGAAAGCTTAGTATGCATTAAGTATGAGTCCGGACAGCAAAGGTGAATGGCAGGCTTATATGGGAGTTTTGTACAGCATAAAAATTTCGTGTTTGGGATACTATTTGTTCTAATTTGGTAGTTAATATTATAGACTAACCCTCCCTAATATCTTAGATTTATAGATAGCAGGACAAAAAATTTATAAGCAGTTTAATTTTTTGAGGTTATGTACAAGTGAACCGATGTAGTTTGTTACATAATAGGTGAATTTAAACATTGTTTTGGTAATAAAGTAAATGCTCTAAATTCCATGTCGCTATTTTTGTAGTGTTTTACTTACCAACTTCATTTTAGCGTATGTTTTGTGTATCGTATGTTATGTTTAGTTTCAAAGCTTTCAAGTAACTTAGCATGATCTAGTGCTGTTAGATGACTACATCTAGGACCGACTTTTAAGTGCCCTCCAAAGCACGGAGACACTCAAATACCAATACCACTAAACGGTCACCTTTCCATAGGCTGACCGTGTCAAACCTACGTAAATCGTATACCTGTAACTGATGGCAACTGGCTACGAGTGCCTCACTTACCATTAAGTAAGTAAAATGAGAATAGAATCATAGTCATTCAGTACCTACTGCTGGAAATAGGTGATGCACCCCACATTAGGAGATAGCTATATCCAACAGCAAGCTGCAACAACTTAAATTAGGAAGTTCTGGTGGTGTTTTGAGGGTAGGTACATAAAACATTTATTTTTTGTAAATACATTTATTTATTGTACCTATATACCTACACTATTATATTCTTAAAATGACTTCATCTAAGAAGGGTGCAGGTCGGGTAAGACCCTCATGGCGAGCATAACTGAGGAACCAAATGATACTCATCACAAGTGAGCAACATCCTACAGTTCTTAAACCTACAATGCAATTACAGCAATAGCTTTTGATTGCGTCCCGACCATTCATATTCGTTTCTGCGACTATAAATACAAAATATGTTCTGGCGGAGGAATGGCGGGACTTTATCTTAGCTCGAAGCAACATTGGATTTATTCCCTCTAAGCCATCTACTCTGTCTCGAGCTACCTCTAATGTGTATATGCCATGGAAGCGGAAATGTTCACCCACATATGAACGGGCCTGGCGAATTTGGTATACACCACATGCCAATAATATTAATTCCTCTATGGATAGTCGCGGAAAGGATACGGTTGTCGCATCTATGGGTACAAACCAGGAACCGCGCCTGTTTAAATTATGTTCCATAACTAACGCGGCTACGATATTACTTAAAAACAAGCGCTCATAAATTATAGAAACAAACTGCTCTGCATGAATATTCTCTGCAAATGGTGGAGTAAATGCATTCAGCAGAGCAGCTGCTATTTTAAAATCTGCCATTAGATGGCGACAACCACGGTTAAAATACTCATGGTGGAATATTTTAAAATCTCTTTTAAAACGGCCATTCACAGCTTCTACTACCCACCTGTTTATGGTAACACATCGTGACCTGTTAGCGTCAAGAGTAGACAGCTGTGATTGGCCGTCTTCTCTGGTTTCAGGCATATGACCAATGTATCCTTTCTCATGCAGACTATCCATGCAGTCACAAAAACCTCTGTCGAGTATAAAAACGTCATTTTCCCTATAAAAATTGTTAAAGTCTGTTTCATTTAATAATCCGTTCATTATTGTGGCATCATTAGTAGTGGCACTATATGGTCCGCGTACATCTATAATATATCCATCAGAGGCACAGAGAATAAATGGCTTTAATAAATTCCTATATTTATGAAGGGAATATGTATCCTTTTGTAATAAGTAATTACTGCTTTTTTGTGTATATATATATGTTGCATCAGCTATTGTAATTGCAGGTTTTAGTTCAGCTGCATCAGGCTCACCGAAAATGTGGTCGGCAATATAAGTGTTTCTTGCCGCCACCTGCTCCCTTCTTATATGCGAAAAACCAAGATATTGTGGTACATAGTCTGTTAACAAAATATCTCTTGCTACAGACATAAGAGTTTCTAATGTTCTCCTGGGTACTTGAAACAAGCATGACAATCTGTCTCCAGAATCTCCAAGAATCTCCAAGAAGTCCTGCATAACAGGGCTGTTAATGCAAAACTACCCCGACACATATTTCTGAGTCTCGGTGTTCTGTCTAGTATCTGTTGGTGTTGTGCTTTTGTTACACCTACAAAGTACTGCACTTGGTGATCAGGGTAGTTTTGTATATTCTCATATGAGATGTTCTGCAATCCTTCCATTAATATAAATATGATTTCTTCAATATGTACTGAAGTGAAAGTATTGAGACTGTACTCAGCAGTATAAAGATTTTCGTAATTTGCCTCTTGTCGATGCATAGAGCAAATACGAGCTCCTCTTGGAATGTAATATTGGAAGCGAATTAGTACTTCTCGTCTGGTTTCTTCAGGCACAGCACTCCTCTGTGGTTCCGTGCATTCTTGAAAAACGCAATGCTGTGGTGTTTCAGCTGCTCTTCTTATATTGGGCAAGACAATACGCTGGGGTCTTTCTTGCCGCTCTTCTGGGAAAGGTACATTAAGATCTTGAGCATGGTCCCAGCAAACTCCACAGACTTCATTCATGGCTGACATCTGTAAATAATTAATTACATGAGACATTCATTCAATTATGTCAAATAACTAAAAACTAAGTTTAAGATATTCATAAGTTATTACGCCCAACTTAATCAAGGATAAAAAAACATAAACTGAATTTGAATAACATAAATTCAATTTGACCAAGCCAAATTGAAGAATCCTTGAAGTGCAATTAGTTTTCTTCTCCATAATGTTACTATGAGTGAACAAGTTTATAGTGTCGTAGTTAGCAACATAATTAAAGAGTGATGCCCTTTGCATTGCCACTTGAGATTACAAGCTAATGTGAATGTAGTTCAATGTAGTGCTATCTCATATATATACCTGCTGGTGCTCCAGCAAACGGGCAATGTTGTCAGTGTTCCACTCTCCATCTGATGTTGTGGTAGTCAGACTCTGACCACATACAGCGCACATCAAAACCGAAAGTTCAACATCCACTTGGTCAGGTGAAGGTGTTTGAAGATCATCGACTGGTGGAGCAATCCTAGCTCTTCTAGCTCTTAGCCAACAAGGCACACAAGCTTCATCTTCCGAACGAAGCTAAAATACAAAACATAAATAAAGAAAAACTCACAATCAAACATGCATGGTAATAGTGGGAAATAATCTCATATTTGTACTTTCTTAATTAAAATAAACTCTGATTAAAGAAATGTGCAAATAGCAAAACACTCAACCCCAATTACAAACGGTGGGTGAATTTGCTTTTTGCTTACGCCTTCAGATTACACGCTGTTATGTTAATGAATTCATATCATTTTATTTCTTAGTTTAAATAAAACTATAATAATTGATAATAGTTATAGTATATCCATGTTTTTGTACCTGTCGTGGTGGGATCCAAGTAGAAATTACATTAGCCAATCTTTGTTCTTCTACATTTGCCCCTTCAATCAAAATCCTGCGTCGACTAATTCTTATTATGGATCGTCCGCATACAACACAAACATGTCTTGATATGTCATGCGTGACAAACATAGTGAGCTGGTGTTATCTGGAAATAATGAAATGAATTAAATTCTTGTCCGGCTAAGCAGTGACACTGCCCTTTGCTGATAAACTGCGGAAAACCATGGTTAGGAACAAAAATATTTGAACTGCTTTTCATATTATTTTACATGCTTTCTTGTCCTTTTCAGTGGTAATACTTTCAGAGTAATATCTATTCTAGCACACTTAAGCAAATCAGTAAGAAACATACGCAGAATGTTTTTGGTAAAGTACTTACATCTCTAGGATATATCCATAGTCGGATAGTATTGATGAGTTCTTCATTCTCATCTAATAAGGCTAGGCGTGCCTTCTTATTCGGGACATGCGAACGTTACAATTAATACATTGCAAACTCGCCATCGTAATAAGAGCACGTACACAAATAACACATATAAAAAAGCGTCCTTTCGCGAAACTTCTATCAAGAGATAGAGAACGGAGGAGCAATGCTCAACTCAACGTAAAACAGCCAGGTAATTCGCTAAATTGCTTAGATGCAGTCACAAACCACAATCCAAAACAACAGCAAAGAACTGAACTGAACTGACAGAGGGATTTTCTTTGTCTGTCAATAAAATATAATTGCCATAACAAGAAAAAAATATTGAAGACGAAAATCATTCATATAAAAAATCGAATTTGACTATATAAATATCAAACAATGAATAAAACTATTATTATTTTATGCTAAAATAATGCATTTTTATGTACAGATATAATGTGTTTTTATATACTTTTAGTTATTTCTAAATAATTTCATTCTGATATTTGTGTAATATTACGTATGGCAACTTCTGAAATGACAACTGCGTTCAGTTTAGGATTATATTACGTTTAGTAATTAAAATATTTTTATTGATATTACTAATTATTCAGACTACCTAAAAATATTATACTTATATAATTAATTAAATATAAAGGGCTTACTTGGCTTAATAAGTGGTATAAATTCTATAACAATTCAACGAAAAATGTATACTGTACAAATCCTGCCGTTCTTCTTTGCACATTTCTCAGGAACTGCCCGTATTAATAATTTTAATAACTTCATACCAAATCTTGATTTTGGGGTTCTTGACATTCTTCTTCCTTTTGTTGAACACATACGCGATTTAAAGGCGGCTTTTCAGATTCTTCGTTTGACGTTTTTAAATGTAGCTAAAAGAACGCAATATATTCAATAATCATAGAAAAATACACGATTTTTGTAATGTGTAATGATACACGGGAAGAAGTTAGAGTCGGTTATAAGTTAAGTCTCATTTTTTTATCGTCACAATGATAAAACATGATGTTTACTTACTTGTCACTTTTGATGGGAAGGTGTTGGCAATACGGCTGGTGGGGCTGGTCCTGGTTCGATAAAATCCTGGAAAAGTTAATAACTAATAATATTATGAATAATTACATGAAAAAGCTTTCATGTAATTATTTATATATCATTTATATGTTTATATGATAAATAAAGAAATAATTATGAATAATTACATGAAAAAGCTTTCAGTTAGTAAAAAAAACTTTAACTCACTTCTGCAAAAATAAGATCTAGTTTTAATTTAGGGATTGCCCATTCAAAAAGGTCTTTTTTTAGAGGCTGAAACATTTCTGGTTCAAAGTGACTTGAGCATACGGTACTATTTTTTGTAGGGAACCAATTAGGTGGCCCTCGAGTGGCATCAATCCATTGTTTTTTTAAATTTGCATCTTTCGGGAAACTGAAAGCATAAAATAACACTTTAGTTATCAGTTTTACCTAAACTAAGTCTGCTAAAGTTTACCATGTAAAAAAAATAGGAAAAAAACCTTGTACAAAGCTTGTTAAAAAAGTCAGGAAATAACACCAAGATAACGCATAACATAATGAGACATCCGAAACCAAAAAATAGTTCACCACCTTTACGACAGTTGCTTACGTATTTTTCTACTACTCTGTAAAATAAAAAAAATACATTATTTCACTTCGGATATCCAAACAATCGATATTGTGATCGATACATTAGTAGATCTATACCTACACGCTATATCACTGTCTCGTTGCATCTAAAAGCGGCCGCATTATAAAACATATCGCACTAATAAAGTATCATTATGTTATATTTACATTGCTTGCCCATTTTCTGAGCATCAAAATTAGGTTGTGGTTAACCCTGCAGTGGTCGCGCCCCTAAAAGTTTCATGAGTGGTCGCGTGGACTACATACGTAGTCCATATACAAATTGAAAAAAAACAAAAGATTTATTCATAAACTTTTATTAATTAAATAAAAATAGAATCAGTACAGTTTTCTCTTTTTAAAAATAATTATCACAATTAAATCACAACCTCTGTGTTACAAATAATCAACATAATAAAAAATCTTCTCTAAAATGGCACAAAAATCACATGGATTGTTCTAATTAGCATCACAATTTATAAAAATAGTTAAATTTACATCTAAATGTTGTTTTCTGCACAGGACAGACACATAATCTTTAAATGATCTCCACATACAAACTTACTGCACTTGGTGCACATCTTTCTAGTACTTTTGTTGCGCGCTCTTCCACAGTCATGGCAACGGCGCACAACATTGCTCGATGTACCTTGCGAGGTAGTGGGTTGAGTTTCTGCATACGTAATACCAAGAAAATCTTTGATTTTTATTGTGAGTGTTCTTGGCAACGTTTTTTTTTCCAGTCTCTTCTGCGCTAGTGGTTTCATCCATGCCAGAGACAAGTCAATAAGGGACTCACGTCGGCTGACATGTTCATAATTTTTGTTTGCCGTGTAAATGCACAATGCATTGAGTGCACTCAAATTCAGCAAGCGGAAGAAAACTGTAAGAGGCCATCTTCTTGAGTTTCTCGCTACATCATACATGGAACACATTTTATCCACCAGGTCGACTCCATTCTTAGTCCTATTGTAGTAAGTTATAACTTCTGGCTTTCGACTATCTCCAGAGTCTTCATCAATTGTAGCATCGTTGTGCATCGTCGAAATCATAATAACAACTTTATTGGGTTTTGCCACATAAGACAACAGTGTACATGGTGGGTGAAACCCAAATTTGGAAGAATGTAGTGGGTTTCCTCTTGCAACACGGAATTCCCGAGGGACTTCTCGTTTATCTTTCCGTACCGTCCCGACCATAGTTGTACCGTTTTCGAAAAGTTGTTTTGCAGTTCGAAGTGAAGAAAACCAGTTATCCATGGTGATATTCATATTTTTGCCAAGGACAGGCTGTGCCATTCTCATAACAATGTCATGTCTTTCATTGCTCAGGCGAAAAGCACCATCTGGTTGTTGGCCAGCATATATCTCTAAATTATATGTGTAAGGGTAGTGGACATCAACTAGCGTAAAAATTTTCACCCCGTATTTTGCCGGTTTATTTGGAATATATTGCCTGAAAGGACAGCGGCCTCGAAAAGCTACCAGCTGTTCATCCAAAGTCATTTCAGCACTAGGAATAAAATATTTTTGAAAATTTGCAAGGAACAATTCAAAAATCTCTCTTACCGGGGCTAATTTATCAATTCTGGCACGGTCTTGGCGGTCTTCAATATCATCAAAGCGTAATACCCTTGTTATAAATTTAAACCTTTTCTCCGACATTGTCAAATATATGGCGTCGATCCCTGTGTGTTTTACATGTTCAAATATAATAGCAGTACTTTTCCTTTTCCCAACTACTCCAGCCATTAGTAATATCCCTATATAACCTCTAATTTCAGTTTCATTGGTCTGTTTAGCATCTCGTTCTCTTCTATATTTCTCCTTGATATAATCAATTTTCTTATTAGTATATTTGGTAATGAGGTGGATGATATGATCATCAAAAAACAGTGACATGCAGTCTTCTAGGGTTGTTTTTTGGCGAGCTGTTCCTTTCGGCCCTGGGGGTACAAACACTATATTATGGCTTCGTGTTCTACCTCTGTTTAGGGGGACAGTTTTCGACCATAATGTATCATCTACTCCCCTGTAAAAGTCCGTGCGTCGGCGACGTTGCTGAGGTGGATTATCTTCTTCAGAACTTTCGTCAGATCCCTCACCTGGTATATCTTGCTCTTGCTCAGATTCCGATTGATGGTCTTCCTCTTCTAAATTATCAATTTCTTCGTCGGAGCTCGATTCAGCTTCATAAACATCATTTCCGACATCAACTTCAGCCAGCCACGACTCAATTAGTGCATCACGTGCATTGTCCATTTTTTGTCTAAAAACAAACACCATATTACAATAATCTACCAAAACAGAACAAAATAAAGTATTTTTTAACTAAAATAAACGAAAACACAATAATTCAATCTAAAATAAACGAAAACACAATAATTCAATTTAAAAAAATACTCACGTAATTGGTCGCGCGGATTACAATTGTAGTCCACGCACTTTACTGAGCTCCTGTGACACAACCGCGCGAGTCCTACGCTTGCGCTGCACTGAGTGCGTCGCTCAATCATTCATTTGAAAGTACCTGGAGGCGCCACAAGTTAACGCAAATCGATTGTTGGAAATGATCGATTTTGTATAGGTGGATTACATATGTAGTCCACGCGACCACTCCAGGGTTAAACAGCAATGTATTTAGTGTAAGAGTAATAAAGTTGTTTCGATATTTGAAAACAAAAATAACGTAGTAACAGCAAGGGATTTTATATGATTTGTTTTTTTCCTGATTTTAAAGATAAATATCTATGTATAGTATTAAACTTTGAAAACGTTCAACGACTGATTAAAATTCACGTTTGTTTTTTGTTTTAGAGAATTTATAGAAGAAAAATTTAATGAGCTGCTTTATGAACCATCAGGACAGTTTCACAACTTTTGTCGTATGAGTTTTGCAGATTTTGAATATTTGCTAAACAAAATATCACCTCTAATTTCGAAGCAAGATACTGACTTCAGAGACGCCATACCAGCTAAATATCGTCTAGCAATAACATTAAGATTTATCGCATCTGGTGACAGATATAAAAGTTTACACTATTTATTCAAAGTATCCTCCCAAATCATCTCAAAAATCATACCTGAAGTCTGCAAAGCTATTAACGAAGTTCTGAGGGATGAAATAAAGGTAAGGCTTTTTTTGTTTATTAAAATTTCAGTTAATAAAATACCGTCAATTTTTATTTATTTCAATTTTTACATAATATGCGATAGGTGTTACCGTAAAAAATAATAATATATGTAGCGCGGGATTTTATTTGGCTAGGCTGTGGCTTCGCTACACTGTGGCTGCAACGCGGCGCAGCGCTACCTATTACAGTAACACGCATGCGCGGCCCCCCCTCCGCCGCCCGCACACCCCGCGCGCCAACGCAGGCCGAGGTGGCGCGAGCGGCGGCGCGAGAGAGCGCCCCAACCCTCGTCGCGTACGGGCGACATGTACATTCCTCCGCGACTCGACGCCACGTTAATTGTAATGTAACCATGTGCTTAAATTTAAGAACTAAGTATGTTTGTGATTAATAATGTTAAACAACCAATAAAGTTTTAATGTTTCAACCATTAAATATAGTATTATTCATTTATTATAGTTATCAAAGTCTTCGTTCGCTTTAAGTAATGCTTCATTAATAATATTTGGTCGTGTTTGTGGTGCAATTAATTCGTTTGATATAATTTGTTAAGTCCGGTTGGGAGATATAATGGAATTGAATGCTTTGAAGACTTGATGGTTCGTTTTTTTGCTGGCGATTTAACGGTTTGATACCTCTGTTTCTCCTTAATTCTATTAACAAATAAAGTGTCTATGTCATACATCATCAGTTTTCTGTCATCAGGAGGCAGTTCTCGCAACTTATGGGTTAACAATTTCCCATATAGTTCGCAGTCATCTTGTTCCGTTAGTGGTAGTTGATTTTCTTTTTGCCTTTTGGCTAACATATTAGTTAACTGCCCAAAAGCCGAAGACATCTGCCGTTCCGCTATATCGTTAGCTGGACGACGACGGGACTTTGGTGGTTTTGGTGTTGATAAGTCCCCTAAATCACTGTCTCCTACGTTTTTTCCTTCTTCCGCTGAAGCTGCACTTTCATTTGGCATGTTTTCTTGTGATGGCCCCTCCTAAAAAAATGTTATTAGTTTAGATTATTATCGTTGTATTTCACATTGTTTAATTTTTTATTTCAGATGCCATCAACGAAAGATGCTTGGATGAATATTGAAAAAGGATTTAGAAGCAAATTTCCGCACTGTCTGGGTTCCATAGATGGCAAACATATTCTTATAGAAAATCCACTTCATAGCGGAAAGGAGTATTTTAACTATAAGAAAACCTTTAGCATCGTTCTTTTGGTGTTAGTTGATGTCAATTACAAATTTATATTTGCAGATATAGGATGCCAAGGGAGAATAAGTGATGGTGGTGTTTTTAATAATTCGTTACTATGCCCACTTCCTGGATCGAACATAGATGTGCCGTATGTTTTCATAGGAGACGGCGCTTTTTCATTTAGTGAGCATGTTATGAAACCTTACCCAGGCCAGCATAACGTCGGTTCACCAAAAAGAATATTTAATCAAAACTTATCGAAAGCTCGGGTGGTAGTAGAAAACACATTTGGAGTCTTGACGAATAGTATGGTTACAAGGATAATGAGAGAACACGTTTTGTTTGAAGTTTCATTTTAATAAAAAATAAAAACAATTCAATCAGTTGAATCGAATACACTTTCGTCTAAATATTCGATGCCAGAAAAGCTCACATTTTGGCTAGAGCATCCTGCACATTCAGAATTACTAGAATATTCTAATTCTGATAAATCACTGCTACTGTCATCTCTTAGATTTATTACCAGCCGTTCCATCTGTTCCTACATATTTGCACCTCTGTCACTCTTTCTCTATTTTCATAACATGTTTGCATGAATTCTTCCAGTCTTCAGCAGTAATGTTAGAAAATGCATGTTCAGCAGCCACCTATAAAAATAAAATAATCATTAAAACCATTCCTACATCAGAATATTAAATAATTAAGCATGTAAAAACTAGGCTACATACCTTTATATCAATGGACCCAACATTGACTTTTATGCTTTGCAATTCCCCATATCAGAAGAGAAGAAGAGACTCATCAAAAGGTATATTGTTTTGCAGTAACCATATCTTTATCTCAGCAACCTTTGAAGCACTAGTTGGTGCCTTATTCAAGACAACCGAATGATAAGGAGCATTATCCATTACAATGATGGACGGTTCACTTAGGTTGGGGATTAATTTTTCAGTAACCCATTTTGTGAAGTTGGTTTTATTCATTTCTGAGCGATAGTCTTCATTTTTGTTTGTGCCACTAAAATCAAAAGGGTATTTGGAACAAATCCTTTCTCACTTCCCGCATGTACAATTATACTGCATATCTCTTGCCTTTTGAAATATTGTGTTTTACTCCGCTGACATCAACTGACTGCCAACATTTTTTCAGCTTATATGATGAATGAAAATAACTTTCATCCAAATATATAATTATTTGTTTTTGTAGTTCTTGAGGCAGGTTTCTGTTGTCCATAATGATTTTCAAATATTGTTCCCGCTTTGCTGCTAAGTGAGGTTTCTTAATTAGAGCTGATCTGTCCGTTTTACACTTCTTATATGAAAAACCCAGAGAATGTAATATCTTTCTGAGATGTTCGCGGCTTCCATCATAACCTAAGTCCTCTCTAACTATCGCCAGTAAATTTCTCAATGTAGGCACCTGAAACATGATATTTTGTTATAAATCAGCTTTTTTAATTACAATGGACCTCCGGTAATCCGACAAACATTATGCAGGGCAGTGTCGGACTATCGAATTCGTCAGATTATAGAGCGCTGCCAAAGACCGCAATAGTCCGGATTTTTTTACAAAAGAGTACCTTGTAATCTGACAAATTACATATCCAATGATGAGAATCTGCATATAAGTTATATGTACATATGTACTTTGAAGTTCAGTTCATACTTGAGTAGTCCACTTGCAAAGTGCGCTATATTGATTGACTATAAAAAATGAAATCTCAATGTATTATTCATTATTTTATTAGAATATTAAAATTTAACACAGCGAGTTTTGCAAAAGTATTCTTAACATAGACATATTTGCAGTTGTATGGAATAAACATGGAGAGTTTTGAATCAGCTTCACACTTAAGTCTTAAAATTAAATACTCTCCTCACATGAAAATTTTAAACACTTCGTTTTTATTACACTTTTATATCTGTTTCTTCTTCCATTAAAGTTTCTTCAGAATCAGTTTCTTCTAAATTACCTTCATTTTCTTCTTCTTAAAGAAACTTATAGTATTTAAGACTTTCTTTAGTAGCCCAATCTTCACCGAAATGTTTACGCAGTAAATTTTGTACGTCGTTTAATTTTGCTACTTTTACAGGAACTCCAATATTCATCAAAGTAGGTTGAATATTTTCATAAGACTTTCCTCTTTTACAGACGTTTCCATAGTTAATCAGTTCAGATACGTAATTAGGTTCCCCTTTAATGCCGATTTTATTATTTTTGTCCTTCCTTAAAAAGAATCTCTTAGAAGCATTAAATTTGAAATGCCAAGAACCAGGTAATTTGAGTACATTTGTAACACTTGTTTTCCAATCGTAAAATTGAAAGTCACTACCAAGTCTGAAAACTGTACCATATTTTTTGAAAATATCAAAATAGATCTCGGGTTGTATAATCACTTCCAACGGCCGTATCTCTCTTTCGATATTTCCAAATATGCGATCGGGAGGCAAAAAAGAATGCCCAACTGTAGGAAATATAACCGTTACTTTTTTAACATGTGTCGGAGCTTTCGTTTTTAACCAATATGCCAACATTCCCACAACAATAGAATTTTTATTTTGCCCCCCACATCCGTCACAGAATAATTTAATATGATCAATACTGTCATCAAAATTGGTATTTAACAGTCGATGATATAAAGCAGAAGCAATCTGGTTGGATCCTTTTAAAGCCTCTGTTTCGAGCCATGTACGAGGGGTGGCTGATATATTATCTACTTTGTTCAATAAAGTTACAAAAATGATACTGGCTACTATGAAGCTTTAATACTTATGTATTCCTTATTTGAAAATAATAGCATTCATTTGTTTTAATCGTTTTCATTACGAATAGTCCACTAACATAGTAAACATGTTGGATGAAAATAATAAAATGCTTAAAATTGAGCAGCGTGCCGTGATATAAGACCTAACTAAAGAAGGAAATACTCCTTCGCAAATAAAACAACGAATGTCCAATGTGTTTGGTGATTCATGTCCTTCCGATTTTGTTATTAAGTTTTGGTCTAAACAATTTAAAAATGGCCGTGTGAGCCTGGAAGACGATCCCCGTAGCGGATGGCCGGTTTCTGCAGTCACAGTAGACACGGTGGCTCGAGTGAAGAAAATAATACTCGCAGATCGGAGAGTCAAGCAGTGGGAAATCGCTAGGGATGTCAGGGTTAGTATGGAACGTGTTCACGTTATTATTCACGAACATTTAGGGATGATAAAGGTAAGCGCCCGATGGGTACCGAGAATGCTGACCCCCTTTGATAAACAACGACGCGTCGAATGTTGTGAGGCATTTTTGGACCTAGTAAAAGACAGAGAAGAAGAAAATATCTCTAGAATAAAAACCTGTGACGAAACCTGGATTCGCCAATGGGACACCGAAAGCAAACAGGAGTCTGTACAGTGGAAATTTAAAGGGGAGAAGCCACCGCGCAAGTTTAAGGTTCGGCCATCAGCAGGCAAGCTTATGGCAACATTTTTTTGGGATGTCGAGGGTTTTTTTTGATAGATTACCTACCAAAAAATACTACGATGAACGCAGCTTACTAAGCCAGCTTATTTGACCAACTGCGTGAAGCCATAAAAGAAAAACGAAGAGGGAAACTCGGCAAAGGAGTTTTAATTTTGCACGACACTGCTCCGGTCCACACAGCTTTACATACAAGGTCAGTCTTCAGCAAGAATGGCTTCACGGAACTAAACCATCCACCCTTTAGTCCAGATTTGGCCCCTGTGACTATTTTCTATTTAGAAATTTGAAGAAAAGCCTAAGAGGGAGGCGATTTTCGACCGATGAAGAAATGAAGGTTGCTGTGGATGACCATTTTGACGACAAGAATTATTTTTTTGACAGTTTAATGTCGCTTATTGACAAATGTAATAAGTGCATTACGGTAGTAGGGGACTATATTGAAAAATAAAAAAAAATGAGCTTCCTATGTCTTTTCTTTCTATGTTAAGTAGATAACTTTCCAGCCATCCCTGGTATATATAAATGTATTTGAGCTATTTTGAGGTGCACGAGATGGCCCCCATATAGTTGTCGGCTAAAATATGCGCTTTGGTCTGGCACTTTTGGTAAAACCAGATTTTTTTGGCAGTCAAAGGATAATATTACTTCGTTTTCATGTTGTGTCTTAAGGCTGGTATAAAAAGATTTAGCTTTTAACTTATGAATACGGAGTTGCGCTATTAACATTTGTTTTTTGGCTAAGTCATTCTCATTCTTAATATTATCTTTTAACTGAATGCACTTGGAGCAAGAGTCAGTAGCTGGTGTTTTAAAACTCAAATTAAAGTATTTATTAAATATTCTTCGGAAAAATTCGTATTTCACTGGTACATTTTGTGGGTTATTGTTGTACAAATCATGTATTTTTTTAACCCTAGATAGCTAACGTTCCTGGACTTCTATAATAAGCTAACCATTCGACTTTTTGACGAGCATTTTTCAAACGTGTTTTTTATTTTAAAAAGATGTAATTTTAATTAGGTTTATTATATTTATAGGAAATATGGGATGTAAATTAAAGATAATTATAACAAAATCTTGGCACATGCTTCATTGAGATCAAAAAGGCACAATTTCTTACAACGACTAAATTAGGAACTATTATTTAGAAATTTCTACTTTTACTTACAGTATAATGAAGAAAAAAGATTAAAGTTATCTGTGAGTATCAAATTATTTAGATTTTTTTGGCACAAGTTGGGCAAAAGTCAAACGTATGTTCGCCACAAATGGGAACTTTGCAACTATAGCAGTGATTCTTGGTCATGCGCCTTTTCTTATAGGAACACAAACTGCAGCTTTTCCTTTTCCTTGTTGAGGAATTTCATTTTTCAATTACTGGACTACTTCCAGAACCAGATTGCTCAAGATTTTGACCTTGGCTTTCAGCGCGATCCTCATGTTTCAAACCCAAGACGTCTCTTATCTTGTCTTTCATTCTACGAGGCATTGTTGGTATTTCCAGACGACGTTTTAGCCAAGGTTCAACTAGTTTTTCATGCAGTTGTTTCATATAGCTCCTTCGTGCCAGTGGTTTACCTCCAGACACCAATATATTATGGCAGTAGATGACGTAGGAGTTGATACTAGTTATATTGAGCATGCCATAAAACATGCACATGGGCCACCGGTTAGTCTTACGGTTTACAAGACATATTAGAACACATCTGGTCAAATGTGTTTACGCCACTTTTTGTGGCATTGTAAAATTCTATAATGTGTGGCTTTTTTGATGTTGGGTTCACAGTCCCTTCTTCGTCACATGACGACAACAAATACACCATTTTGCTTGGCTTCAGTTTGAATGATAGGAGGGTTAGTGGCCCATCATAACAAAACATGGAAGTACCTATCGCTCTACCTCGGCTGTTCTTTATTTCTTCCGGTATTTCTCTTTTGTTGGCCCTCAAAGTTCCAACTATTGTCAACTTATAAGGTTGTTGTAGCAGTTGTTTCGCTAATGGTATTGATGTAAACCAATTGTCTGTGGTAACGTTTCTGTTTGAGCCATAAATACTCCGTGTTAGTTTCTGTTTCTTGACAACATATACACCAAGGGGCACTCCTCCAGTATTTGTTGCTTTTCCAAGATAAGGCATGGCGTCAATCATGTACCTGGTCCCACTGACACACATCATTTCAATTTTTATACCGTACTTAGCAGGCTTGTTCGGGATGTACATTCTAAATTTACAAAAAGTGAAGAAAGTGAAGAGTGAAGAAGTGTGGGAGAGCCATGCTTCGGCACGAATGGGTCGGCTCGACCGGAGTGATACCACGGCCTCACAGAAAACCGGCGTAAAATAACCACTGCGTTGTGTTTCGCCGTGTGAGTGAGGTTACCGGAGGCCCAATCCTTCCCCTTCCCCGATCCCTCCTCAATCCCTAAATCTCCAAATCCCTAATCCCTAAAAGGTCGGCAACGCACTAGTAACTCCTTCTTTGTTGCGGGTGTCCATGGGCGACGCCGATTGCTCACCATCAGGTAATCCGTCTGCTCGTTTGACGTCCTATCACATAAAAAAAAAAACACCGACCACGAAATGCCAGCAATTGCTCATCGGTGGTAGCGTTAGTTCCAGGAACGTAATTGTTTCGGCATTGAATCATAAGTAAGTCCCATATTTTTCGGATTGGTGTGAGTGGATCAGACTGCAAGGTTCCTATTCTTACAGCCCTATCATCAAATCTAAGACATCGTATGAGGAAATCAAACCTTTCTCGTCTCGTACACGAGATGTATCGGGTTGCACAAAAAGACGTGTTGAACAATTCATCACTTGTAAGATGGTTATCTTTCAGCGCAGCTGACAATAATAACACACCGAAGAGAGCGTTGAGTTCCTCTTTGCACGTTTCGTTTTGGGTTGATGACATAGTCTCATAGCTTTGTTTTTTTATTGCTATTTCAGCATTGGTCCACTGCAAAATTTCCTCACATATTTCATCAGTCATAAAGGAACCAAATAAAACGAGAGGATCTGTTATGTTTCTGACTGAACGGGCTGGTCCTCTCGCCGTGTGAACGATATTCATCGCAGAAGTTCGGGAAGAAGTATGTCCTTTGTGAGTTGCCCACACATGACGATTTTTACCACGAATATTAGGTTGAGGCAAGAGGATAATGCTGCTGGAAGCAGATGGTGAATCCTCACGGAGACGACGAGCATCGGAAAGTGACCTTTCTTGGTTTTGTTCAACATCTAAAGGTGGACTTACTTGTGCATCTTCAGTTTCCGAGGGTTCGTCGTTAAAGTCACTTTCAACGTCATCTGCCAAGAAACCATCCTCATTTTCACTATCTGAAGAAACATCATTTGTGTTGACATAATCTTCATCATCTAACGCCCGAACTATGTCGTCATCTGTGATCAATCTTGCAGCCATTCTTCACTATCAACGAAATAACTAAAAAAGAAAACAAAGCAAAACTCAACTCAAAGCACGAAAGCTAAAAGTTACGCATAAGCTAACCATTCGTCAAAAAGACGAGTATGCAGTATGTATCTCAAAAACAAAAGTACTTACCGGCTAAACGCAACCACCACGCGACGCAGTCTAGCGGACACTAAGTTGGCGCGAAACCGTGAGAGTGTAGGTAAAACGCTGAGAAAGGGAGATGGAAATATTTATTAGATGTTCGTCATTTTGACGAACGTTAGCTATCTAGGGTTAAGGTCTCTGCTTAAATATTGTACAGTAGACCTACCTCTCGCATAATGTGATTCTATGGATTTAAGACCCATTATATATGACTTAACTGATTCTGTACGACCTGAATACTGTTGAAATCTTCTATCACCGCCTCTTCTTTCTTTCGGCAATTCCATTGTGGTTAAATGTCTCTTACAAATTCTTTGTATTCTATCTTTCGAAATTCCTAGAACTGTGGTCATTGCTTTTTGGAATACTTTCTTTAATTTAATATAGCGTTTACCACCAGCAATTGCTTCATACTTTGGTATAAAATAACATATTGTCTGGGCTTTTTCTTACCTCCTTTTTTTGGAGTTTGTGCAGTACAATATTTTAGTAAAAATGTATCTTGAGAAACTTTGTTTGATGATGCATAAAAATGTCTGTAAAACTTACTATAGTCTTGAACTGTTAACTAGTTACATTTATAACCCTGTTTCGAATTTGTATGCATACATTGTGGTATATTTGGTGGCCCTTTAGGCAGGCCACCAAATATATGTCTGCAAAATAGAAAACAATAATTTAACTTCTAGTTCATCATAATAATAGATAGATACACTTCGTAAACAGTTATTAAACAATAATAGCTATTTGTAATGCTAAATAGATATCGAAATAGAATATTTTAACTTTAATATTGTACTTAGGTATTTTATTAACATAACAAAAACTTTAAAAAAACGTTCCGGGTTTTATGTAGGTAAGTAAACAAATAAGAATTATACATACCTGCCTTTTCGATTTTTCAACTTCCCTCTTCCATGTAGATTTATCCAAAAATTTTTTGACGCCCTCTTCTACTAAGTGCTATAATAATTTGGTTTTCTTGAAATTCCATGTTTACAACAACAAAACATTCAATACAATAGCAAGAGCAATAATGTAACAAGCTGTGGTAACAAGTCCGTACGCGCCAACAACATTTAGCGTACTGGTGGCGTACTAGTTGACAAGATGGCGGCGTTTGCAAAAGTCATTTTATTTCATAGCGCTGTTTGCAAGTGAATGCTAACTTAGAGAGTTTTGAAAGTGAACTGTCATTCGACATAGCGATATTTGCAAGAGCATAACGTATTTGTTCTCTAATTATTGGGATTATAGCGAGTTTTGAAGCAGTATGTAACAAGTATTCCAAAGCATCTTAAAATTCAAAAACAACGGTCAACTTTGGACAATAATTTATAATTTTTAACATAGCGTGATTTGCTAGTGGAAAAGTTGAAATTAAATAACAATTGAGAGCTTATATTTTAATAAAATATAAATTACTTACATCTATAATATTGGCTCGTCAAATTTTTTATCTTCCGTTCTATTTCTGTGACATTTGTATTTAATTCGTTTGCCATCTCATTTAGTGCATCAAAACGTTTAGGTCTACATTTGTGTGTGTGTTTTGAAACTGAAGCAATGTGAGCTGTTTGTTTTTTTGTATGCATACCAAGTCATTGTCAATTTGGTATTCCCTATATGCTTGAACGACAGCTAAATCGGATGCATGAAATATATTTCATGCATCCGATTTAGCTGTCGAAGAGTCATTTTTTTGATTTTATAAATGTTCTGTAGATGCTCATGAGCTGGTCTTATAAGTCTACTCCTCCCATCGCATGATTTTACTTCCTAACAACTTCAGGACGTTCGACTTCAATAAATTGTTTATGTTTTTTACACCATCTCCTTACTATGTATTTTTTACCGATTCCAACAAAATTAGAAGCTAGATGTGTGATTTTACTATCCAACCATTTTACCACAGTTACGTCTTCGTCATAGCTAGTCACCTCTTGGGCAAAGCCTCGAAGATTTTTGCTCACTTCTCTGTCGCTAAGTAACGCGGGGCTTGCAAATCTATTGATACGAGCGGTGCATGCAGCCATTATTCCTCTTTGTTTCAGAATTTGTAGCAGATGATATGAAGAAAAGTAATTGTCGAAGTATAGTTCGTGACTCTTGCTTTCTTCAATTCTCTTTGTAAGATGAGAGACAACTGATGCACCGTATCCAATTTTTTTTGTCAAATTGTTATCTAATTCTGGACTAGAGCTCTGATAAAGTATCTTAAGCTATAAAAATTATTTTTTTCTAAAGATATAAAATCGAAAGCTTTACCATGTTTACCACATAAAAAAATATTTTTAGACCCCATGGACAAGATTTGCCTTTTATATACTGTTTGGGCAACATGTTTTCCAGTGAAAGGAACTATCTGTTCATCAACGCAAAGTTCTTTCTCAAGCGGTAACTCTAAACACCGCTTTCTAACTGTACAAAAATTGGTCGCAAAAAAATGCATCCTTAGAATCACCTGGTATTTTTGTGCTGTCAACAAAATGTAAATTATTACGCAGTACAAAAAACCGGTCTCTTGCCATATTTTCCGCGAACAAGGGGATGCTGATATTTGTTTCCCAGTACATTTTCAAACACAGGTAATGAAAAATACCTGTGGCTAAATGTAATCCAAACGAAATCTCTAGTTCTTTTTCAGAAGTAGGCTTAAACCTAGGTCTGTTTGAATGTGTTGCGTATAAGTTATCATTTCTGCCATATCCTGAAATAATTGTTTTAGCTCTCCAATCTCTCTGATCAGTTATCAGTGGAAATCAAGGTGATGTAATTTTATTTATTATTTCCCTATGTCTCCACCTTATGTTCTGCTTAGGCGTAACATTCTGTAGAATATTTTCATAGGCGGAAGGCATTTCCAGTTCTACGTCATTACTAGTGTTTTTGCCTGAATCCGGTGGTAGTACTTCTCGTTGGTTGCGGTTGATGACATCTGTTCAAATGACATGGTGGATGCCCTGAACTGGAATGTTGTGTCTGTCTTTAATAAACATGCTCCAGTCAAGACTTGCTTGATTAAAAATCGCTCATGCCCATGGATAACAGATACAATAAAGTTCATGATGCGTCTGCGTAACGAGGCCCTCGCCAAGTATCGTACAACGAAGTCGGGATCAAAAAGGGTATATTATAAACAATTAAAATCACTCGTATCCAGTTCCTTATTTTACGAAAAAGTTGCATATTTTAAACAAAATATAAATAACAAAATCAATGAACCTAAGACACTGTGGAAAATTTTGAAAAGCTCCGTTTTGCCACCTAAACCATTCAATGACCTTCCAAGTGACCTTAGAGACCCTGATAAAATAAATTCAAATTTTTTAAATGTGACTGGTAATCCAAATTTTAACACAACTTTATGTACCTTTTTTGAATCCCATCGCTTTAGTGATGTTACTTTCTCACTGCACCCGATAAGTGCAGATCAAGTTTTGCGATATTTTGGTAAGTTGAAATCGAAGGCAGAAGGTTGTGACGGCATAACACTTGACATGCTTACACTGACGTTTCCGCGTTCAATAGGAGTCATTACAGATATAATTAATAAATCTATTATCTCTGCAACGTTCCCTGACGCCTGGAAAATTGCAGTTGTTAGACCCCTCCCAAATATAGCCAATCCGACTGAACTCAAAGATCTTAGGCCCATAAGCATATTGCCATGCCTTTCCAAAATTGCTGAAAAAGCAATCTGTCTGCAACTGTCGCAGTATTTGGAGGAAATACTGCGACGGAGTTGCAGTCAGGCTTTCGTAAGCAACGTGGTACTGCGACCGCTCTCCTAGATGTGACGGATAACATCCTATCTGCACAGGACAGAGGCATGTGCACAATTCTGGTTTTGCTAGATTTTTCACGTGCTTTTGACTGCATAAATATGATGCTGAGGTTAGGATATAATATGCTGAGGTATTATCACTCTCCCTGCCAGCAATATATAGTATGGTTCCAGTTCAGCAAGCCATGGAGTCCGCCGGCGGGTGCCAACAAATCTGTTGTGGTAGGCCGTCACTTAAAATGAAAAAATATTACAGCAGGCCATGGGGTCCGCCAGTGGCTAGTTAATAATGCTTTGAGCACGCCGTGGGATCCGCTGTGACCCCCTAAATTCAAACAGATTTTTGTAGTACTTGGCCTGCTAATAAGGAAAAATATATGTCTAGTATTGGCATGCGCATACAATGAGCTACATGTTGAAAAAAAAATCAAGTCAATCAGCAGAGCAAAAATAACATTTCTGTATGGCGGGGCAAAAAATTAAAGAACTAAACATTATATTGACGAATCTTTATTGTTATAACACAAAAACTTACAATGAGAAAAAATAAATTAAATTTTGCTGTGTTTATTGGCAAAACAAGATGCGCAAATATTGGGATTCGTTGGGCAAGTGAGGCATACAGTATTTGTTTTTTTCGTGAGTTTCTTGGCCTCTACGCTTGATTTTCCTTCTTGTCGTAAACTTTCATAGCAGTGTATACACTTGCGGTATATTAGTCGATTGCGATGGTCAGTCAGGGGGTTCTTTCCGAACTCGTGTTTGGTTCCGACAGGATTGGTAGCACGTCGCTGTTGTAAGTCCATCAACTGTATGCATAGGTTCTCTCGAAATTTCGTAATTGTATAAGTTTTTGTTGTAAGTCTTTTACGAGACTTGTATATCAAGTAGGCGTTTACGACAGACGTAGTTAGCAGTAATTCAATTGCCAGCTTTTGAAACCAACGTACGTTTCTTCTGCCCATCTGATCAGAAAAGTCAACCGTACTTTTGTATTTGTTGTATTCGGCTATTACCGATGGTTTCAAAGCTGTTTTTCGCCAATTTCGCTTGCTCCGGACTGTCACAAATCCAACTGAATGTTTGGTTGATAACGCCAGAACATCTCTCGTGTCTTTCCGCAAGTTAAGCATATGTGGTGCTATCTATTGGCTCCAGTGTTAAATTGTACACATTATGATTGTTGGCAATTTTTATTTATCTATGACTAAGCGCTAGTCTATGAAAAAAAACTGTTCCCTCTCTTGAATAATGGCTGCGAGTGTGAACGGTGTACGTATTAAATAAAAATGTAAAAGAACAATAAAAATCAAGCTAAAACTTTCCTTTATGGACCATCGATTTTGGGGTCGAAAAAGGGGAGGGGACTACCCCCCAGGCTCATCCCCACCCAGCGAAGCCCTATGGTTATTGAGATATCCATGGTCAAAGTTTGTTAAAATTTTGAGGTTAGGAAAGATTTTTCGGATAGTGTGTGTATAACTTTAGAATCGTACCGCAGTGGGGAGGTTGCCCCTTCCCCCAGTACCACTCCCATGACAAGGCAACTCACAGTTGCCAAGAAACACGATTTTTTTATAACCTTACCTCAAAACACAAAATTTCACTTAATAGGCAAAGTCGACGCGGGGCTCCTACTTCTGGGTGGTTTGAAAAAAAAACCTACCAACCTAACCCATCCGAGTCGGGGTGCCCCCAAGTCTATTGGAGTAGTCGACGGAGCCCCGCTGTGCTGTGTGGGGCTCCTGATTTTGTTTTCTGGCTTGGCATGAAAGTCTTTCATCTTAAGTACCACCCTTTTGTACTTACATTATGTATAATCAATAGGAATATACCAACTTTTTTCAAAACAAGATATCTAGAATGATAATAAAATCAAAGCCATAGTTTGAATAAAACACAAGGATAATGATTATTAATATATTTATTAAAATTTATATACATGTTTAATAGCAATTATTAGTTCTTCAAAGGGATCTAACTGTTGATGAAAATTTCTCCGCCTCCAAATCCAAACATACTCACAGAGCCATTGGGTGAAATTTTGTTTATTTTGTTATTGTCTAAATTTTTATTTAAGACCTCCCTACTGACTCTCTATTCTGTGGGGGGGTCCCGTCTGGTGCCACAAAGTTAGTCGGGTCACTATGGTTGACCCTTTTATGCATATAACCATGCTGAGGAAGGCTCAGATATGTTCTCCAATAGTCTGTATAAATAATGGAGCCTTCCTCAACATGTTTTTTAATTAGTGGCACCAACATCGCTGCAGACCTGTCATTATCGGGACACACCTCCAGCCGCAAATCATCGCTCCCGTCTTCGATCATGCCGATTAAATTTTCTCTTACCAAATTTTGATTCATCGATTTGAACTATTTTATTGGGGCCACCTATCTTCCCTTGGGCTCTCTGGTTCTCTAATTCGTAAATTGATACTGTTTCCCTGCAATAACTGAACCAGTCCGCCACAGTCCTTGTAGATAAAACTGGACTATCTTCAGAACTTAATTCTTTCCTAGTTTGGTGGTATGTCAGTACCTCGCTGAACGCATACATCATATGAAAAATCAAAGTGAGGGACAACCGGGATTTTCGAACCATGTCCCCTATTGAACGAGACTCTGTCTTGGTCCGGCAGTTGCTCTTTCGGCATCTAAATTTTCCCACTTGCCCTGATTCTTTAGTTAATGTCATTGCTGATTTATGGTATGAGTACAATTTTAATTTAGAGATAAGTCGTTCGGCAAACTGAACACACTGTTAATGTGTCCCCAGATTTGAAAAAAAAAAATTCCAGTTCCACATCGAAATTAATAATTACTTCTTTACTACCAAGATAGCTAGACAGACTACAAGCTAGCTTCGTGGTATTTCTTTCTAACCTTGGTATTCGTGGTATTTTTTTTAACCTTGAAATTCGTGGTATTTTTTTCTAACCTTGGTATTCGTGGTATTTTTTTCTCACCTAACCCATCCGAGTAGCTCTCATAAGCAGTAGCATATATACAAAACTTAACTCATCCGAGTTAGGGTAGTTTCTTCGTCCAGTTGACCCAGTAGAACTGGGCACTGGAGGAGCAACATCTTCATTCTCGTCCTCCGAAGAACTAGCGGTAACCGGTAAGCTACCACTGGAACCAGCTGCTATTCCACTTTACCAGCATTTTGTTTTTGAGCTGAAGCATTATAAGCGTTTCTTCATCTGTCACAGAGTCAAGTATATCCCTGATTTCCAAATTAAACACCAGCGCTAAATTCAGTGAAGCTGTCTTTTGTGTTGATAACATTTCTACGACTTCACGGAATTTACGTACAAGATCTTCTAATAGGTTCCACTCCTGTTGACAAATTTTTAAATCACTCTTTCCGATCTCTGACAGCATGTTATGAACTGGTTCTCTGTTACAAAAATGTGCCAGACTTTCCAGCATAGCTGGCACACTATGCCAACGAGTTGGTGAAGAAGTTTTGATAGTCGGCACATGATTTATGTTACCAAATTCATCGCTGATGGTTTGTGATTCGGAAATCAAGTATGGTTCTGGCTCCTCATTAACAATGGGGATTGTTCATTTTTTTTAATGAGTAAATATGAAATCCGTTTCGAGGAATAGGGTCACTCATGACAATTTAGCGTTTAAAATAGTAAAATATTCACGGATTATTGTTATTTATCGCTAAAAGTAAATAACCTTTATTTGACCTCTAGTGACGTCATCGTTTGGCTCTAAAGGGAGAATTCCTTTGCCATCAAATATAATACACACGCTCACACACACTTACACGACAGTTTACAACTGTCAAAAGTGTCAAGATATATAAACAATAAACATAACCTCTAAAAACATTCGATTATTCTATTTAGCGTCTAGCGAAATTACCACAAAAAAACTATGGAATATAGGAAGTGCTTCATTCCGACATGTAAAAATGACTCAAAAAATAGTCCAGATAAAAGGGGAATGCCAAGTCCCCATAGTAATTTAGGCCCACTGTGCACACATATAAAAGTTCATGATTATAATAGAGGGTAATTCCAATAATCAATTGGTAAAAGAAATTATATCAAAAATACTTGGCACTTCAAAGTTATTAAAGGTTTTATTATTTCATCAACACTAGTAACGTTAAAAAAACAAAATAATAATTATTTTAATTTTATAGTGTGGAAGTGTAAAGCATAATAACTGGGAGTAAAATAACACAAAACACCTTTAGTTTTACATATTTATTCTTGTTGATCATCACCATATATGAGTAAAACATCATCAACAAATTGTGCGGGTGGAAATACATTATTTTGATGCCTTGTCCATCCTAAATACCATATTATTATCACGGTCATGACATAAGCACAGCATCCTACAGTACGCCAGCCACCAATACAGTTACTGCTGCATGGCCTGTGTCAACAGTGCCAACTAAAACCGATATACAGCTTTTTGCGACGAACATGACAACTAGCGATTCTGGTCCTTACCAGTGAACAGATTTGTGCAAATATAGTGATTGTTCTATTACTATTATTAGTACATACTTCTATACAGTATGCCCCGGTAAATCTCATTTGCTCGCCATAGTATGAGCGAGCTTGCTTAAGTTAATAAGTGTCACAAGCAATCAATATTAAATCACTTATTTATATTTATACCAGGGAATTCTCTTATATCTCATTATTAACAGTAATGTTTTGAAAATCTGCTTCACAAGTAGTGTTTGTATTCCATGTATGTGATTGTTACCTTAAAAATGATGTGCCACAGTGATGACACATACATTTACATGACCAATAATTGGCTCAAATCTTGTTGTATGTCGCATTTCATTCCAAGCATTTGTCCTACATGCATGGCACACTAGACTATCATTGGAAACTTGTACCTACAAGAAAAGATGAGAGCAGTTACAAAATCAGCACATAAAGTACTTTTAAAATACTATTAAGTACTAAGAGATTTTAAATATATAATATGATTATTAATTACCTAGCAAATCCATCGTTGTATAAGATTTCGAAGTTCAGTGATTTCCAAAGTACTATGTCTTCGAATTCTAGATACATTCAAACCGTATAAACAGTATAAACGACGTAGATCACCACTCACAGCAGTAGATGACTGTTGTAAATAACTAGGTCCAGAGTAAATGCCGGGTTCGTCGTTGGTCGAAGCGTGTACGGTGTAATACCAAATCAACATTGTCGATACTAAGTCCAGACTGAATGCCGGGTTCGTAAGCCAAAGCGTCTAATACTAAATCCAATTTATCACCAGTGTCGTCATGAGTAGCAGGAGCAGAATCCATAATCAGGCTGTAGTCGTCAAGGATAGGAGAATCCTCAAAGTTAATGAGTGAAAGTAGTCAATTTAAACCACGATTAGTATACACAAGTCGTAAGTAAACAAACAAGCAATGATTTTGACATTAACTTTTTCCGGCGGCTTGTCAAAAGTTGACTTGATGTTGCCATAAGAAGAAAAAATCGATAGATCGATTATATTATTATTTCACAAAAAAATTGTTCTTTAATGGAAATAATATTAGTTTCCATTACATGATATTCATTAATTCATTTTCTTTTCGGAAAAATATCTCTGTTTATTAAAAATAATATCACTGTTATTGTTCCGATTCATTCTTGGTAGTTTTTTTTTGTAAAGGCAACATCTTGAAAATATTTTTATGTTTCCTAAGATTAGTCATTTTCATATCTATTTAATGTTTTTGAAAAAATATCCCATCATGCACAGACTTATGAATATATGCAAGACATGAGTAAAATAACAAGGTATTTTTCTATTGAAACCAATTTGTTGTGCAGCTCTGGGCCGAAAATTGGCATTCCCCTTTTTGTTCGTATTCGGGAAGACTTGAAAGAAAAATGGTGTCGTGAAGCTAAGGCGGAGTGTTTTAAAATTTACAGAATGTATTGCTGTGAAGATCATTTGGAGGTAAAGATTATTGATATTATAACGCTAGATACTATAAATTTTTTGGTTTAACCGCCATCAGCACTTGTCGCAACTTATTACAAACCTATGATATTTTCTAACCTTTCATTATTTTATATTGTACCCCATAGAAGATTTGATTAATTATTACCAATGCAAGTTATTGAACGAAGAACCTAAACTAAAACGTTCGGCTTTGTTGCGCAATATTGGTCAAGATACGAATGAAGGCCTATCAGAACTAAACAAGTTATTTTTACAACCTCCAAGTACCAGCCGGCCATTAAAAAGAAAATGTGACGATTTTGATAAATCAAAATCCAGCACTACTCCTAACAAAAGTAAGCTGTTTAAAAGGATTGAGGATATACCTATGCCCAGTACATCCACATGTTCTACAGTAGCTATTAATGTAGGTACTTTCTGTTTTTTTATCATAATAATAATAAAATAATTATATAATTATAACTAACAAAAAAAGTTAAGTACACACATTGTGTTTATTACGTTAATCTTTTTGACAAATCAAATGAGTGAAACTGCTATAAGTGTGAGTGAATTATGTAACGAAATGCGATGAATTTTAAAAAGTGTGTTGCTACTGAAGTATATGCCCTAAGTACTGATTTATTTCTAGATCGATGCTGCTACTCAGTGTGAAATAAAGATGGTTGACAAGAGTACAAACTATAAAAGTAGGAAACAGCCTGCAAATATTACTACCACTGACATATTGCAATCTTCACAAGAGACATCTTCGGCAGCAACTCCATCTTTATTTGGTTGTACATCAGAAACTGAACAATCTAGTGAATGTGATGCAAGTAAAGTGGTGTCCAAAACTAAGAAGATTATGTTAGACTTAGTAATAAATAAACCTAGGATGTATTTGGGGTTACCAAAACAATTTATATGGCTTATTGATCATATAGTAGAAAAAAGTACAGCAAAAATAGACAATCTACCATTATTGTTACTTTATTGAAAATAAAGCAAAATGACTCACTGGAACGTATAAGTGATCAATTTAATATATCTCGTACCAAGCTGTCATCAATGATATTAACTGGTATTGAAGTATTAGGTAACTTCTTCCAAAATTTTGTTTATTGTCCCCAACCCAAACAAATAAAAGAGAATCTACCATTAGTATTTAAAATAAGATATTCTGATGTCCAAATGATCATTGATTGTTTTGAGATACAAATCTCAAAACCATCTAACCCTTTGAAACAAGCTCAGACATGGTCGCAGTACAAAAGTTGTAATACTGTTAAGTACCTAATAGGTTGCACTCCAAATGGCTTTATAAGCTTTATTTCAAAAGGTTATGGGGGAAGAATATCTGATAAAGCGATTGTAGAAAAAAGTGGTTTAATAAATGTTTTAAAGCCTAATGCTGTTATTTTAGCTGACAGGGGATTTAAAGAAATAGAAACTCTATTAAATGCGCGGAATATAAAACTTTTGAGGCCACCTAGTGTTTATTCAGGCACCAAACAAACTACTCGTGAGGCACTTCAGAGTAAAGTAATTGCAAGTTTGCGTGTTCACATTGAGAGAGTTATTAGACGAGTAAGAGAGTATACTCTACTGAAACCTCATTCAGTTGTTAATTATAAATATATACCTTACTTGGATGAAATAGTGTTAACCGTTTGTGGTTTAATTAATTTGCAAGGAGAAATAATAAAAAGTTATTAAAATGTATCAATATTTTATTTTTTTTGCACTTTCCAATAACTTAGGAAAAATAAATGTACTCCAAAAGACTTCTGCTTTTTTTATTATGTCCCTTATGTATGCTTCATCATAGTCCACCCAAAGAACATGAATATTTTTTGTGGTTTCAAATAAAGGATCTGCAACACAGAATAGTCCTTTGTTTTTTTACAGGCCATCATTTGGCACATTATTTGTGTTTTAAATTTTTCTGATATAACATCATTTTTTAAGTATCTTTCAATCGCTTTTTCTGAAGATGGACACTTAACCTCTACTACAAAATCTTCTCCAATACCGTCAGGTGATGCTCCCAAAATGCCATCAATGAGGATAAACCCAGACCGTTCTATTTTTACTTGTAACTTATCTTCAATTTCTTTTAGAACTCGGCTTTCCAATCTCCTGCCTCGTTGTATGGCTTTAGTTTCAGGCACTTTATAGCCTCCTAATATTTGCTCAACTAGAGCACCATCTGTATGGCTATGAGCAGCTGCATATAATTTAGAAGCTGTTAATCTTCCTTGCCGTATATTATGCCAATATTTACTATCAGCTTGCCTTATTGTTTTTAATTTTATTTCTTCAATAACAATGTTGTTGAAAATTCTTTTTAAATACTTTCTAAAGTTAGTATAATCATGTATGGTTTCATCATCAACAAATGCCAACATAATGTCAAATATATTTTTGGAGTTGGTTTTCAACCCATCACAGAACTTCATAATAAGGGAGTCGCTCAAATTCCTTCTAAGACATTGTTCCCGAAATTCAGTTAAGACAGTAGTGTCTTTCGGCATAAGTTTTGGGATCTTAACCTTTGGAAAAATATCTTTACTAGCAACTGGTCCTGTGCTTGCACTTGTGAGAGAAGGTTTGTTCCAGTAGCATTGAACTGCAGTTGATGATGGTTCAGAAGTTTTTTTTGCTAACCAAAACAATAGCAAAAGGGAATGCTTACAACCACCTGTAAAATACAAAAATCATGGTTATTCCAAGTTTGAACAAATGGTACTTACATATCTAATTTAAAAGTTAAATAAAATACCTGCTGATGCTGGACAATCTTCACATGTTGCATTAATAATATTATTATCCTGTTCATCAATTTTACAATTGACGGTATACAATTTCTTGCTTATTCTGTGTTCAGGCACTACTTTAACACTGACTATGCAATCACTGCCTGTTCGATTAACTTTAACGTAACCCACAGCGGTATTGATGTACGAATCCCGAGATGACCTAAAAATTAAAAATGCTTTAGTATATATAGTAATTTAAAACAGTACAAAAAACAGAAATAATTTAGTGAAGTTATCATCATCCCTACGCTAGACCGGTTGCGTTAATACTATTTCATTGGAGCCAAGTAAACATGAGTAGTTGGCGAACAAGCGAAGGATTTGTTCGAATTCTAATATAATGTAAAAGATACTTACATTAAAATCTTTGCTCCCCTTATTTCAGCCAAGTTATGATGGCTACATGTTGCCACATACTCTAATATCATAATATTTCCCACCTTCGGTAGATTTCTGGAGTCAGCTTTCACGAAGTTGTCAGTCATGGTAAACCGTTCGTAAAAAAACAGAAAGTTTATAAAATGATTTACAAACAAGATGAATGATAGCGTGGTATTTATTTGAAAGAAGTTTATTGTTTACTGTACTGTATGACACTAATGAACAGATTGACAACCTATTGACATTTCTCTAACGTCAAAGAAATTTTTTAATTGAAAGGCCACAGATACGTGAATTATACAGCCAAATGATGACGTCACCGTAAGAAAGTTACTCCTAATTTTAAATAATTTATAAAAATAGAACGACTCCATAAAAATAATAATTATTCAAATTAGTTTCTTAGAATGCTCTATATTATCGAAATCTTAAATAAAAAATGAGGGTCGAAAAAATTGTTCAATGCCCATTGGCTGATCTTCATCCATTTCTAAATGGTTTGATACTTCTTCCATAGATTGTAAAAGTTTTAGTTGTCCTTCTTTTGCAGAACGTTCTAAATCGGGTAAATGATAGCGCACCGTCTTGACAATCTTTTTGCATTTTTTGACCAATGATGATAATTCGGGTACACTGTCAATTCCATCTACAGTCACCAGGTTATGTAAATCATGGCCTAAGCACAAATGGGAGTCTAGAGCCGCAAGCTGAATCCCTCGTTGGGCATTTGATCCAGCGTCAGTCACAGGGTGGAGTTCTAGTCCTTGAAGTCCAAAGCACTCTTTTGCGTCATTCAACATCTCATTAATTTTTTCTCCTCATTTTTTGCCCTCGATGAGCTTAGTGCACAAAGTAATAAACTTGAGCTTCAAATCTGTAACAGAAAATGTAATAAACAACATTTAGAAAAACAGTATCTAGGTATTTTCAAATATTGACACATTTCATTAATAACACGTATTGACCGTTTGATCTTGAATGTGCTCAATATTAATTAATAGTGAAATAATAACAAAAACTACGTGAACATAAAACTGGATTCGCAATAAAAACGAGGCAAGCTAGATAGTGTCGATAGATAGAAGAACCTAAGGAAGTATTATTTGTTATGATATGAATTAACTTACCAGCTGTTAAGTAGTGCAATGTAAATGTTATACCTAGTCTAGCCATAAATACTGTAACAAATAATTTTTTTTTTTCTATTGCAAATAACATTTATTACTTTTACAGTATGTAAGTTTAATACATAAATATAAAACAATTTACAACATAAAAAGCTTATTCGAAGTGGTCTCCATTGGCTGCAATACAGACTCGCACTCTTTCCATGGGAAAATTCTTCACTGCCAATCGTATGGATTGTTTTAGGGAGTCCAAATTATCATGACGTTTAGAGCAAGCCCTACTCTCTAAAACTGACCATAAATCATAATCCAGCGGATTAAGATCGGGACTAGACTAGACGACGCACATAGGAGTATTTGTACTAAAAACCTGGCCAATTTCGAGCCATGCTAGAGGCCCATATTCATGAGCAGCATTCCGCGACACGCGACTCGGCGACTGTCGCGCTGCTACTGGCTACTCGAGTCTGCGCGCTCAACGCGCCCTCTGCCGCGATTCACGCGCACTTTCTGCTATCCTTGGTGTCGGCAGCGACGGCGCGCGCGACACTGTTGGCACGCTAGACTCGCCCGCCTGCAGCTGCGTTGGTGTTGGGTTCGAATCCCGGGTCGACGCAAAAACAGTGTTACATACCGCGTTAACTGTGTCACACTCCAGACCCGCAACAGTGCAGTCTGACGCAGATTTCAGACTCGGCTTCCAGGTGGTAATGCCCAGCCACCGTCTCTGTTGAAGTTCGGACGCCGGCTTATTTCGATGGCCTCACGTACTTTCCGCGGTACGAAGTATTTTTCCCTCGCTAGTACTGAGACCTTGTCGAAACGGAGGAAGTAAGCCGTGCCCGTACTACAAGCATGTTTAGCTACCGCCGATGTATGGGTGTCCCGGTTTTTCACACTGCGTATGTGTTCTTTTAGTCTGGTTGTGATGTTGCGGCGAGTTTCCCCGATGTAACTCGAGCCACAGTCGCACGGTATCATGTATACTCCGGGAACCGCCAGCGGATTCTTGTCCTTAGGCGAGCGCAGAAGATGTCGTAACTGAACGGGTGGGCGGAAGATCGTCCTGTTGCTGTATCTCCGGCGTAACAGGTGTCCTATGGTGTGGGTTACACCTTTCACATAGAGTAAAAATCCTGGAGTCCATTCCGCAACTGTCGGCCGTCTTCTTTTACTTAATGAGCTCGCCATTCGAGTACACTGATGCCAGTTGTACCCATCATTTTCCAGTACCTGTCTCAGGTGGTCGAACTCCGCGTCAATGTACTGGGGATCACATAGGTTCAGAGCCCGGTTGATTAGCGTCCTGGGAACGGAGGCAAGGTGGGAGGGATGGTGATGCGAGTCGGCTCGTAAGTACCGGTCCGTGTGTGTCGGTTTACGGTAAACCGTGTGCGACAACCGGCCGTCTGTTCCACGACTTACGAGGACGTCTAAAAACGGCGACATTCCATCTTTTTCCTTGTCAGTGGTGAACTGTATGCTACTGTGCACTGAGTTTAGGTGTGCTATAAATTCCTCTACATGTTCCCGGTTGATGACTGCGAACACGTCATCAACATATCCCCACCAGTGTCGCGGTCGTACTGGGGCAGACCGTAAGGCTTGACCCTCAAACCACTCCATGTATATATTAGCAACCACTAGCGCTAACGGTGAACCCATGGCGACTCCGTTCCCTTGCTGGTAAAAATCACCTCTCCACAAGAAATAACCTGTTGTTAGTCAATGGCTTACACCGTCAATGTATCCAATAGGTAAATCTGTACCGTTCAATAAGGTGGTGATGATATTTATAGCCTCATCTAGAGATGTGTAACACTGCGCTGCGCCGCGCAATTGCGCTAACTCAGTTCACTGCGCTGGATGTGTTAACTCACTTCTTCGAAATGTGTTGGCGCACAGCGCAGTACCGGGAAATCCGAATATTATTTTTAAAAAGGGCAACTCAATAATCAGTTCTTTATTATCTATATAACTCCGTAAAATGTAAATTGAGTTAAGTATAACTAGGTAATTTTTATTTTTTAGATTTTACTTTACTAGCTGGCCATAAGGTTGTATTTCTATAGATGGCTGAGTTGATAGCTTAGTGTAAAACAAATGACAGATTAAGTTTACGTTCGAAACGGAAAATCAAAACTAATGAACCATAGTCGATTTTGTGGGAAGTAGTTGAAAGAAAAGCATGGTTAATTTATTTTAATTTTGTAATCAATGTGTTTTAGTGTACAAAAAATTTGTTATTTTATGTTCTAAAGGTGTAACTAAAATGTAGAAAGATAAAAATTCATTGAATTACATCATTTTTGGACATGCATTAAATGTCAAACGACTTGTCGTGCAAATCTGCTTCTCTGAATGAGTCGTCTTCACAGAATTCTAAACCTTAACTGAAAAATAAATATTTCTGCAATATGTAACCATTTATTTTGCAACAAGATATACTACCAATAAAATATAAATAGTAAACTGAGTTACTGAGTTAACGCAAGGATTTTCGCTGAGTTACCCATGTCATTGAATGTTTATATTTAAATTTTAAAATGGCGTGCTGGCTTTGCGCACGCGGGTTACTTTGTGAAGACTGTTGTAGGCTTTGGCTAAAGACTTTTTGAAAGGGAGAGAGGGGTGATTAACAGTAAATAAAAGTACAATACATAGTTACATAACTTTTATTTAAATAATTATTTGCACTTTGAACCATTAGCTTAAGTACCTAAGTACGATATACTCTCATGACATTTAAAACTAATAACACAGCTAATTACTGTCATTATAATACTGCTTTTGCTTAGTATAATACAATTATGAGATCAAGGTGACAAATTATTAATAAAGTTAGCTTTTTAAGCTTCAAGACTTAGAAAAAAGTATCAGTCTTACAAATATAGAACATAAAAAATAATTAACCTTTTTTATAGTAAAAGTTATTCTTAAAACTACAAGAAATATAAAAAAGAAGATTTTTCTACCTCTAAGAGATATCATTCAAATTATAATTTAAAAATACCACGTTAGATACCTTGTTTGCTTTAAGATTTCCTCTTTTTTCATTTATAATTTGGCCAGCATGTGAAAATACTCTTTCACATGGTACTGAAGTAGCCATGATACTTAATCTGGTTTTCACAAGTTGATATAGTCGGGGATAGATATGTTTCCTTTGGAACCACCATAATAAAGGATCAGTATTTACTCCATTAGCATTTTGACTTGGTAATAATGGTTCTTGTAAGTATTTATCAACTTCGAAAACCGCTGATGCTGTGGCATTTGCAGGCCTGATGTATTTCTGAATTTCGTTGTCAAAATCGTTGAAAAACATATCTAATTTATCAGCCTTATTTGTACATAAAGTCATGTTTTCATTGGATACTATTTCATTATTAGGTGCATTTTCAGAGGTCTCTGTTAGTCCAATACGTGTAACTTTACTATATAATTTCTCTAGCATTTTTTTGTATTTTGTTTCATCAATAAAACCAAATTTTTTAAACCTGGGATCCAATATTGTACTCAGTCCTACTAAATCATTGTCCTCGATGTGATCTCTTTCACTAAAAAAACGTGAGTTTAATTCTTTTAATAGTCTTGTCACCATGCTGTTTATTTCTGGCATCAGGTTAGATTTATTCATTTCAAATTTATGCAAATGTATTTTTAGTTGCTTTAAATAAATTATGATTGAGGACATGGTAACTTTATTTTGTGAGCTAATAATAGTGGTGAGTGTATCGAATACTTCCAACACTTGAACAGCTTGTTCTGCGATCAACCATTCATCAGGAGTAAGCACATCAACTTCTTGTATTTCTTAATTTCGGACTAACAGAGATGATTTTAAGACAGCGATTGTAGATACTATTGCATTTTTTACAGACAAGATTCTTTTAATCATATCAAAGGTGGAATTCCACCTAGTAGGAACATCATTTTTCAACTTAAGAATTGGCAGATTCATATTTTCTTGTGTGGCTTTTAATTGGACGGTTGCGTGAGAGGATCTTTTAAAAAAACTTACTATGGTTTTGATTTTGTTAACAGCTACTTCAATCTCTTTAATTCCAGCTTGTGTGATAAGATTAAGAGAATGAGCGAAACAACCCCAGTGGCGCCATTCACCTAAACGTACTGCAGCCTTCATGTTAGCAGCATTGTCACTTACAATGACGATCACTTTATTAACAATTTGCCATTCAACCATTATATCTTTCATTTTCTTTGCAATATTTTCAGCAGTATGACGCTCAGTAAATGAAACACACCCCAATAAATCACTATCCAATACCATTCCGTTAGTATTTTCAACAACATAATGTGCAGTAACAGCATAAAAACTTTCTCCTGTTCTTGACGTCCATCCATCAGTGGTGAGACACACGGCAAAAGCGCGTTTTAAGCGATTTTTAACTTTTTCCAGTGTTTCGTTATATACAGCTGGTATTAATGAATTGGAAACTGTTTTTCGCGTTGGTAATTTGTATGCTGGATTTAGAAGATTAATAAATTTTATAAATTCTTTATCTTCTACCACACTGAAAGGGTGATATTCTTTTGTGATCATTCTTACCAACTGCCTATCTATTTCTTTTTGTTTTTTCAAATTTATTGTTTTGTTGTAAAAATAACCATCTATTTTTTGAGCTGATACATTTGAAGTAATTCTAGACGGAGGCAGGACAGGACTGGCAACACTGGCTGCTGTTTGCTATGCTGTAGAATTAATAGATTCAATAGAATTTGTGGACTGGATAACAATTGGTATATCATTTGTCGAACAACTATTATCCTTATTCGATTCAGGATGTGTTTGCCTCACTATATGCTGAGTTGGGTGTTTTTTATTAATATGCCTTATAAGACTGCATGTAGATTTATTGGCAACTGATAATTGTTGACCACAATGTAAACATTTAACTTTGTTTTCTTCATTTATAGTAGTGAAATGTAGCCATATTTGGCTTTTCAGTCTTGATGACGACATTTTTTACAATCCAGAAATACCTAAAAGAAATATAAAATTAAATATTGAATTCTACAAATAATATTATTTTGGTACGTCTTTAAAATGCCGTTTCATTCAATTTAATAATTATCAATCAATCTAATAGTCATCAGTACGAATCAATGAAATCACAGGAGTACATTCGAAGAAAGGATATAGAGTTGGTACGCTATATTTTTCGGTACGAGATCGATTAAATCGTATGTTTTAGGTTAGGAAATCAAAAACTCCAATGTTATCATATTATCAATCAGTCTATCCATCGCAAATTATTGTATAACAAGTTCACATAACCACAGGAAAAATAATAGTAACTACTAACGTACATAAGCTATATAAATAAATAAAACAACTTACTATTTACGATCAACAAATATAACACACACTGACTCAGTTGACACATGCAATACCTGAATGAACTACACTCAACTCAACAGTCAACACAGTCAAGTGTCATCATGCCCGATATTATTCATTCTTTCTCTCATTCGATAAGTGAAGAACAATGAGCTAACACAGTTTCAGCAGTTTGCGCGCTACTTGTGCTAAGAAGCTAAGAACCTGTGAGCGCTCAGCGCGGCGTACAGATGGCACACATGTCGTTTCTCACTCGGCGCCATGTTTTCATTTTGTTGCGCCATGGCGCAATTTTGAGTTAGCGCAATGAGCCGGCGCAGTAAGCTGCGCCTGAGTTACTGAGTTAACGCAAGGATTTTCGCTGAGTTACCCATGTCTAGCCTCATCTACTGGAACATTTGTGTACAGTGATGTGATTATTACTTGAGTAAGCCAAAAATATAATAAATAATTTAGAATGTCTCACGAAAGTTATAATAACCTGGCCAATATTATTTTGTAACATTTGGGACGTGTAAACTATTAAATAAATGTATTAAGATGGTTTTCAAACGTTCATTATAATAAAACAAAAAAATATTCATCGAAAATATTAATTATAGAAATCAGACTCATCTGTTGTGTTGTGTTCTGCGTCACAATTTCTAGTGATGCATTTTCGGCGTCAGGGAGCAATAGACTTATAGTCTCCGAACAGAATGGCTTACTTTTCTTGCGTGGTTGTTTTCGAATGCTACTTAAAAATGGGTCTGACGTAAGTAACAGTCTATTTAAAATGTCCCGATTACATTTTTCTCTGTCAAATTTACGCGAGAAATTTTGTCTCTACAGCCTGAAGTGCTTATTGCGAGCTTCGGCAGCTTCTTCAGAAAGCTGCCCAATAGGTAATATCGATTGCGATATTACTGTTGCACCATCCATTAAAATTTTATGAACGGTAGGCGACATTGGGTGCCATTCATACAACTGCACGTACTAAGGGTGACAAAAATGCATTGAGAGCTTAAGGTCGACTATTGACTGACAGGTTTTGCATAACGCTACCATTGATAACTAGATGGCGCTGCTTTTAAATGAAAATAACACTGCAAAGCTTGAATACTTTACACTGCAGAGGCACATAATAAGGTTTTTAATGGTTAAAATAATAATTAAGAAACAATAATATATTTATCTTCAAATACACATAAATTATGTTAATTTTCTCATTTCCAAGGACTTAATATAGCGCCATCTAAGTCAAGTCAAGCAAACCAATTAAAAGATGGCGTCAATAATTAATAATAGACAACAATAAAAGTTATAAACTAACCCGCATTTTCGACATCATAAATTATGCGATCGGTAGCTGGGATGAATAAGAATGATAGAATAATGAAGTCGAAAGGCACCGGTTCAATTCCGGGTTATCATTTTTAAATTCTGGTATTTTAATAATGGTTTTTTTTATATTTTTTATATAAAATCAATAATAATATATATATAAATAAAATATTTGACGTTTAATATTTATAAAAGATAACAAAAATAAATATATATATATTATTTTAGAATAAAATTATATTAATAAATATATATGTTACCGGAAATGTATGAAACCTAGGAATTCTATACAATTACTAGGAAATGTATACAATTCCGAAGCTACATAGGAAATGTGTAAAATATTGTTCCTAACATTATTTAATACACACATATCCTGGGAAATGTATACATTTCCTAGAAATTGTATAAAATTCCTATATCGTATTAGGAAATGTATAAAACCATGCTTTCTATGAATAAAATTAATAAAACACGTTGTTAAACTTAGAAACAGATTTATTATTAAGACTCCGGTTGAAACAATTAGGTAACAATCACATCGTAAAATATAATATCTTCTTCCGGCTTACTAACTAAGCTACAAAAACAAAACTATTTACTAAATTTTTAGGCCCATCTAGAACAAAAACTACTTATATTTTCTTATAAAGCTCTATCATTTGGTAACTAATCAGTCTGTCAATTAAACAGTAATACGCCGTATAAACGCATACATTTTTAAAGTAATACATTTCCGTTAGCTATATAGGAAATGTATAGATTTACTAGGAAATGTGTGTTATAAAATTTATTTCACACATTTCCGAGCAAATTTAGGAATTATATAAATTTCCTAGGAATTGTATACAATGACGGATTACATACATTTCCGTTAACATATATAAATAACTTTTATAATATGTGCTAACTATTAATGTAAAAGTAACATATTTTTCTTACAGATTAAGACTAATACTAAGTTGAATTCTCATAAAGGATAACAAATAAAACTATTTTAGTGACATAATAATTTCAGACATTTATTTCTTAAAACATAATATTTATTTCTTTGTTATATAGTGTATACCCTGACCTAATAATTTTTCAGCTAACTGATATATTATTTAATACACTTTTCATAAGATTAATAAGTATTTTAAATCAAAATTGTGTTGTGCTAGTCATTTATTAGTTAGTTTTAAACACAATGTTATAATACGATTCTATATAATATGCAACCTTACTTCTGCAACTATTTTACCTCCCCATAAAATTTAATTAAAGTATTGACTAAAGTGATTCATTTTGTGCATCATGTTATGACAAAGGCTCATAGCTTAAGTATTCGTTCCAGAACAAGGAAGAAATTGAAGCAAGACCTTAAATCAACATTTCTAAGACCGGAATATAGCATTCATTAGATATGGGACGAATTGTTTATAGTAATTAATTAATAAATAATTTATTATTTTGCAATCAATAGCGTCTGTAGATATTAATAGAGTTCTCTTGGTAGGGTTGACAGTGCATCTCTGCCAGCTGTCCTTTTCGACGGTGCGATCGTTCCTTACAGCAGTGACGTTAAAGACCTAGGCTTACACATTGACAAGAATTTAAACTGGAATACACAAGTCACTAGCGTGTGCAAAACAGTGACCGGTTCGCTGCGGGCCCTTTATCGCGTGAAAAACTTGCTTCCGTCCGTCACCAAGTCGATGCTTGTGCAGGCCTTGTTGTTCCCTATAATAGATTATGCTGATGTTTGTTACTATGACCTGAATGCAGATCTCCTCAATAAACTTGACAGACTTCTGAATAACTGCATTCGTTTCGTTTTCAACCTGCGCAAATATGATCATGTTTCTGCACATCGGTTGCAATTAAAGTGGTTGCCCATTCGTCAGCGCAGGGAGCAAAGGGCGCTTACCACTCTATTTTCCTTTCTCAACTCACCTTGCCTACCTACCTATCTGTCCCCTTATTTCCAATACACCTGCGCAAACCATAGTAAATATCTTCGCTCATCTAATAATCGTCTCCTCAACTGTCCAACTCATCACTCAAAATTTCTTCACTCCTCCTTTTTTGTTCAGTCTATTCTTCTGTGGAATGCGCTACCCGCCGATGTCAGGACTGTGACTGGTCGGCTGACATTCAAGCAGAGAGTTCGGGAGCTTCTTCTGAGGAGGGTTGGGAAGTCATTGTGATCATCACTACATTTATGTATATATATGTATGTATGTGTTTATATGTGTAAATATATTAAGTAGTATGTGTTTTATAAATATATGTATATAAGTATAGTTCTATGTACTTTATGTATGTTTATATAAACCTATGTTATACTACTCTATTTCGCTTGCTTCTTGCATCTACTACTGGATTCTCTGCATCACCCAAAGGTCGACTGGTAGAGAATGCTCAATGCATTAAGTCCGCCTATGTACATACAAATTGTGCATGAAGTATAAATAAATAAATAAAATAAATAAATAATATTGCTTTTATTTTTCTTATTTTTCTTATATTTCTCATTTTTAGTAAAACTCATTACTGTAAATAATAGTTGCTGGTTATAAAGTAGTCAATAAATTTATCCTACTAACACTAAGTTTGAACATTTATCCATTGTATAAATTATAGCTACCCCGGTCTTGTAATTGCTTAATCCTATAGTCAACAATATCTTTTCTTCTAAGAACTAGTGTAGCCGCCATTTTTATCGATCCTATTTCTCCTATCTCGCTGGCCAAGGAATAATCCGTATGTCTGATTGCTGACTAAACACTTGCACAATTATGGAACATTACACATAAGACAATTGTCTTGCACGAACGTTATCACTAGCACATCTTCATGACGTCTTTCAGCACATCTATGTAGTTTTCCCTGTTTGCATCACTGAAGATGACAATGCTCCAGTAATTTTCCTCATAACCTTGCCCCATAAGTTGAAGCTGGTCTGAGTCAATATCACGTCTTCTGCCAGATCCACTACGGTGCTCCAATGAACCCTCTTCTTGAAACAGCTTTAGATATCCATAAAGTGGCAGTCTTTACCTGTAAGGGACGTGTATTATTTATTATTTTCATGTATCGATAACCTTGGATAATAAAATAAATAACGAACGGTCATTTTAAAAGAATACTTACGTTTAAGCCAGTTTCTCTCGAAATTTCAGTATAATTTAGGCTTTGATTATGCAATGCTATTATTTGGGCCCTCGTAGCCATATCAATATTTGAACGCAAACTCATGGTAAAAATAAATAAGTATTAAAAACTTGTTAAACAAATCGTAACTCACTCAAAGATAGTAAAGAATGTTATGATTGAACAAAGAGGTTAATTTTTATACAGTTAATATTAAATTACCCTCAACTGTTTTGAGATTTATGATCGGGTTATAGTTGCTAAACAACTTCAATATAATAAATAGTAGGATAATTTCAATATATTTCAAGGTTACGTAATGGCCTAATGGCTAGTGGCATCGGTAAATTTTATGCTACCGAGTTCGAATCCTGGTTATTGCGTGCTTTGCTTTAAAAAGGTTTGGAATATCGTAGCATTAATTTGTGTAAAAATGTATTCAGTTAATAACTTTGTATCTGATAAAAACTATAAATGTATATTTTTCAATACCACATACTAGCGCCATCTATGTCGTCCATGGTATATTTAATTAAGGCGATGAAACGCCGTACAAACGATTTTGATTTGGAATCCTCCATGCACTTATGACACTGATAGTACAGTGTAGCAGTTTCGTAGGCGTATGCTTCAAATTTGTTAGCATCAATCGCGTGACCACTTGAAATCACAGATTATCTATTAAAGATAGATGTGACAGTCACTTTTCTGCCTAGTTTCCGAGAGACCCGTTGTGGCGCTGTTGTAGCTATTCAGCGGTTTCAACCACAGATTATCTAATGTTACAACTATAGATAGCGCTTCTATAGAAAGTTATGTATATGATTAATGATTGCAATAGTTCTATCGATATATCGATAACTAGTGATGTCTGACTTGTCAATATCTGTGCGACCTTGGTTGTTTAGATAATTTTATTTTAATTATTGAAATTTTATTTAATGATTGAAACACAACATATTAATATCTTTATTTATTTATTCAAACATTTTTTCCTTAATCTAAAGCTTTTATATTTATTTAGTGCTCGTTTTTGAGGTTCACCCATCTTGCTTATATATTTTTCTTCCACTGCACCCTTCAAAATTTTATTAATTATATTGCACCAATTGTGTACTTGTAACCTTATTAAAAAAATTACAAAAGTGTTCATTAAATCTTTTTGATGCTCTGCACACCCTAGCCAGGAAAACCTCATTGTGCTAAAATTTTTTTTTTTCAAATTGCTTTTGATCTTATTTTTAAAACGATTAACATTTAAAAAACTATGTATGAATGTTGTTACATCTCTATACAATATTAAAAGTTTTTCGTTAGGATATACCAAGTTATTATTTTTTAAAGATTTAAATTCTCTAAATTTAATATACGTATGTATGCTTTCTTCATTCTTTGTGGTGTATGTCTGCAAACAAGCATCGCATTTTACAAATTTAGAATTTTTTCTACAGACATACCCAGCTGTGTATGCTGAGCAGTGAACTCTCACTTTTTCTAAAATTACCTGATCCACTAAAATGTTTTCGTTTGGACATTCCTGTACAGAGAACACATGCTTTTCTTCCTGTGAAGAAGATGGGATTTCTTTGTTGTCTTCCATATTTTCTTTATTCTCATTTTCAAATAAACATTTTATGTTTACAATACTATTATTTCCTTCATCTTCTTCACAGTTGGCATATTTAGAATGCGGGCTCAGCAAATTTGTTATCAATAGTGATTTGAATGCATATATAAAAGCATTTGCGTCAGGATTCACATTTCTCGAATTTAGAGCCCTTAAACGTACAAAGAAATTTTCTAGTAGATCTTGGTTTATACGTCTTGGATAAAAATACATGACACCATACTTATTAAATAATAATTTGGATATCTTTAAAAAACTTTCCAGGGTAGTGATCCAACCCTGCAGAGATGGTACTTTCACAAGTCGAGGCTTTCCTAACTGTAAAGCATGCTTGCTCGATGTATCAATATAATATAATGATTTCAGCTTTTTAATTGCATCAACCCAAAATGTGTGATGTGGTGAATCTTCCTTCACGGCCCTTCTAAGTTTTCCGGCTTTGGATCCACCAGGATTACCATTGACACTGTCAAATAATTTTTCAATGAATTCTACAACTTCTGCTGTTGTGGCCATTGTACTGTTACTTTCTCCACTATGAAAGCTATCTGAAAATAAAAAAGAAAATGTTCACCTTAGTTAAAATAACACGTACAACACCATACTATTCAATGTTTGTCATTATTTGTGTTGCCCCAACCACACATAAATCCAGAATTATGCCTTTATAAACATTTTATTCTAAAGTCACATAAACATAAGCCCAGCAACTCGTAGATCATACAAATATTTGCTCTATGCGGGAATTGATCCCGCGAGACGTAGCAGGACTATGGATGGGAACTTTTTTTAATGTGGTAAAATCATCAAATGAAGGACTCCCAACCCGGGTAGGACGCGAGGGACTGTCAGACTTTTACTTACTAAAATCCGCGGTATCTTTCAATAGCCCTTTACCCTTTTACCAGCAGAAGGATCCAAGTGTAGCAGTAAAATAAAATTTGGAGTATGGTTTTATAAAATTAAACTTTAATTAACTCAATTTTTTATTTTTTTTTTAAGTTAACATTTACTATAAAAAAAACATGGTGGCAATATGATTGCCACTGCTAGCTTGGGCATCAAAAAATTGTCTTAGTAACGATAGAATCAGTCTAAAAATTACCAGTCTAGATAATCAGTGATCATTACTAGTTAATATAAAAAATAATCAGTCTGTGAAATTACTTTCGACTATTTCATTTTGATTGAGTTGACTAATTCAACTCAATCAAAATGAAATTGTCGAAAACAGGGACTTATATATAACGGAACTTCGCATCTTTCACATATTATTTTTGATCTCTTATTGTTTGTCTTAGTACTGCATAATCTACAACGTTTGTATGTTTCTATTTCCACTGGCCAATGTTCTCCCAACTGCTCAGTCCTCAGTCCATCTGGAACATTGTGTACTGTTTTCTGTCTCTCATTACTCTGCTTACTCTTCTTGGTGTTATATTTGGGCATTGAATGAAAGCTTCTCTTTCGAAAAGACAGGTTATTGATTAGTTCTTTTGATAATGCAATCCGGAAATACTTTTGGGTCATTACGTTATGTACTCGTGAATTACTCTTATATAATATATAAGCATTTGTGATCGCGAGATCAATAAGAAAGTAGAAAATTCTCTTCCACCATTTTTTTCTTCTCCTACCCACAGCATATGGAGTCCTTTTCTGATCGAACCTGTCTACACCACCCATCCGCTTCGTGTACTCAGGTATTATCTGAGGACAGTTGTAGATTTTCTTTGACCCATCTTTTTGGGTGCGCGAACAAGTTCTTCTTTCTTTTGGGTGATAAGCAGTACTCAAAACAGTTACTTGTTTCGTGTCTTTCCATACAGCAAAAGCGACATTCCTTTTCACTCTCCACTTCCATTTACCCCTCTTCAATTTTTTCACCCGTGCACTTTGTCTTTTAGAAGCCTCTGCAGTTTTGCTGTCTGCCTCCTTGTTACCAGTAAGTTTCGGCTTCTTTACTAAAAGAGGTAAGTCTTGCCTATCACTTCTAACCGTTGCTGTTGAATATATTCCATGATCGAACAAATACTGTAACAAATCAGTACTCGAAAAAAAGTTATCAAATGCTAAATGACCACGATAATTTGCTCTGAGCAAAGGTTCACACAATGACTTGATTACATTGCTTCCTAGTCCTGTCTCCGTCGTATCAGTCTTTCCAGTATAAACACGAAACATGTAAACGTAACCTGTAGTGCTGTCTGCCCTAATCCAAACCTTATAGCCACGCTTCACCGGCTTCATAGGCATATACTGTTTGAGGCTACTACGGCCTTTGAATTTGATCATGCACTCGTCTATTGATTGGGAATTTGTTGTTATAGCATTTTCTTGGCACTTCTCATTCAATTTCTCAAGCAGAGGCCTTATCTTGTAGAGTTTATCATAGTCATTACTATCTCTGGTTGGCATCTGCGAATTATCGTTGAGATGCAAATGCTTCATGATGTGCTGAAATCTCTTTAGGGTCATTGTTTCAGCTATTTCTGGCACTTGCAGTACAGGGTCACTTGACCAATAGTCCTCAATACTCGGCAAAACATGAATACCCATTTGAATGAGAACGCCAAGAAAAGCCTTGATCTCTTCAACAGTGGTTGGTGTCCAACTCCTGTTACCTACTTGCGAGGCGTATAAATTAGTTTGATCTACAATGATATGTAGTACATCATTACTAAAAAATAAATCAAAGTAGGTCAGTGGTTTCGTCCTGTTTGGAAGTTGTTTTGAAGAGTGAATGAGCGGAGTGTCAAAATAGCTAAAATCTGGATTCTGGGTCCATTCTTGTTTTTTCCAATCAGTCTCATCTATGTCCGAATCTGAATCTGAAGACGAAAAGTCCGATAATTCATTCACTCCATCAATCCTATCTGGCGTATGTGGTGATGCTGCTGGTTCTGCATCACTCGGTAGTTGTGCGACTGAAGGACTTTGATGTTGTGTAGGTATTGGTGTAGATCTTGAGGCGCTCTGAAGTCTTGAAGCTGAAGGACTCTGATGTGGGGCTGCCGGTGTAGATCTTGAAGCTCTTTGGAGTCTGGGAAGTGAAGGACTTTCAAATGTTGATGAGGATGGTGACGATATTGCCGTAGAACTAAGTAGAAAATCATCACCTGTTAGTACCCTTACTAATTCTTCTTGGGTACCTTGTTCTGAATCCGATTCTTCCAAATCATCTTCAGAAATCATACCATCTGGAATTCCGAACATTTCTTCCAACTCCTGGGTAATAAGATCATCTGATATGGGTTTATTCCGGCTCATTGTAGATTATCTAAAAGAAAAATAAGACAAAAATACTTTACCTCCGACTGGCAGTATACATTATATTGCCACCATGTAGGTAGTTACAAATTGATAGTGGCATATATATGGCCACCATAGAAAAATGGATTCTAAATAAACTATGACAACTTTTTTTGAAAATAATGATACTATCGTCTTCCATACTATTTTTTTACGTAAAAAAAGAAGGTCACTTACATTTTTAGCTGTTGGATTGGTGAGATATTCTTAAATTTATTTTGAAGTCACGAAAAGCGGCAACTTTTTTTTAGCATGTGTCAAATTTTTTTTGCATATGGTTGGCACCACTGTTTTTTTTTTAAAATATATTGATGTACATTCAACTACATATTAGTAACGATTCCAGTATAAGAATCGAATAAACTTCTCGATTTAAAATTCCTATTAGATGGTGGCACGTATATTGCCGTCATCTGAAAAAGGGTTAAGTTCCGGGATCACCGGGATCACGGTAATGAGATATGTCTCGCGACCCCGGTAGGCTTTGGCCCTCTAGGGGCCCCATCATCTTGCTAACACTTTTTGAGGCGCGCGTGGAACACAATGCCCCGGCGTCGCGGGCAAGGACTATGTAAATTTTGTACTCACTGACTGCATTGGTATACTTCAGCATAGCCGCCATTCTTGCACTTAGTACTTGAGCAGCTACGCTGACTTTCATTTTTTTCATTTTGCTTGGATCCACATGATGGGCTGTTAATTTCGGCAATGCTTTAGTGTGCCCCAACTTGCTGTCAATATCGAAAACAAATTCAATATCCTTCCATGATGCAGTCTTTCCTTCCCAAAGGATATCCTTGGTCATAAAATTGTTCCTTAAGCCTTTCAATAGGTGCGGAGGGTCATGGAAGACACTCATATCATACCCGCTAATGTTTACTGATCCATCTACAAAAAATAAAACACTTTATTGAATATTGTAACAAAATAAAATTAGACTGAAATTTCACATATTCTTAATCATTTGTATTTACCATCATGAATACATTGAATGTTTCTTGATTTGACTGTGTCTGCCCTCAATATTTTAAGAGCTGTTCGGAATGTTGATCCTTGATCACAAACTAGTCCTAATGGTATTAAGCCAGTTAATCCAATTTGGGACACTATTTGTTTTAAAATGTTTTGTAGCTCAGCTGCTGAGACAGTTCCTTCACAGAAGTAATATGCTATAGTCTGTCGCCAGGGAGAGCATATTCCTCTAACCATGAAGACCAATGCATGGTCAGAATACTTTAATTTCCTTTCCCCAGCTAAATCTACAAACCCAACAAGTTTATCTTTCTTCTCACTAAAAGTAAGATGTGGTGTTATAGCCACTTCATCAAAAACAACTGTGCATAGTTTTTGTTGGTTATCCCAATTTTGACAGGTGCGTGATATATGTTCAAAAATTTGAGGATTCAGTCCTGGTTCCATTGACACCTTTTCAGATAAGCTTATCAATGTTCTCTTGTTCGGTAGAGCAAACATCTTTTCTAACAATCTATAGCCTTTAGGACTTTGCTTCATCAAGAGCAATGCCAACAGCTTTTCTTCTAAGCTGAATCGTCTAGCCATTTTGCTCTTTTGGACTTGTCGAAGCTGCATAAACAGAAATGTTCGAGCTTGTCTATTTAATAAATTAAATTTATGGAACAGTTGTTCTTTGTCAATGTGAAGAGCTTTTGTAATTCTCTGTGCTGCTGACTGGCTTGAATTTTCTGTTGCTATCTGAGTAACATTTTTCATAAATTTCCTGTTACACTGTATTTTACGAACTGCAGTACCTGCAAAAAATAATATTTTTGTACTTCTTGTCAGATTTACGAATATAAAAAATATTGAATGCGACATAGTGTTCCGAAAATTACTTCCGGCACCGTTTAGCATAACTCATAATGATGATAGAAAGTGATACAGATGGACAATAATCCAATAATATAAATAAGCAATTCTAATGTTTTGGTAAAACAAAACCACTGGTAAAAAAAGGGTTATGTATCTATAATCTGTATAGGAGTAGGAGACTCTTATCATAATTATGCCAAATTTCAGTGTCGGAGGATTTGAAATTTCAGTTTTTTCGGAAAAATAAATTAGTCTGATCAACAAAAAAATCCTTGTTGATCAGACTTATATGCAAACAAACCAGGCTTTTTTTTTCAAGATTGTACTTACTTGTTCGCTTTGGTGTTTGAGCTTTATGAAGTACCACTTCAGTATTGATAGCATGACTCATACCAGAACACAATGGCTGTTCTAACATCAGATCTAATATTAAAAACAACAAGATTGAATGGAAGTCATTTAATAAACTATTTTTAATTCCTTTTTTAGTTTTTGTGACCTTACCTTTGAGATCTATGTTCGATGTATCAGTTGGAAAGCTAGAACACGAAGGATGTTCAGGAAATTTTCCAATATCTACAGATATTGGAAAATTTGCAATATCTGTAGATATTGGAATTTTTTGAATAAAATGCATTTTTTATTATTTTTTTCTGAATGACACAGTTTGCTATTTACTACAGATTTGTCAAGGACAGTTATGCCTGTTCATCCTTGAAATTGTATTCTGGTCTTACTCCAGACAAAAACATTTACTAGATCTTCTACAATGAACAAATATTATGTTTGGACACTCAACGATAAATGCAATAATATGTATTAGCAGCATGTGATTAGTATAGCTGTTGGTATGTTTATAGATGGAATCAAAGACTTTATCTGTGTGTCAACTTATTATATTTTATTTTGTGAAAATTTCTTATGAATTAGTTTAAGTGAGTAAAGTCTGTTCACTTTGAGAACCGTTGTGGGATAGGGTGGCTTTGATGTGCTTAATTACCTTTTTTGTACCGCAACATAATAGCGTGCAATACACGGGTGCAATACAATAACATTGTAGTTCACTTTTTGGCCGCGATGGTTCTCAGAGTGAACAAACTCTAAAGAGTCTAATGAGATGTCTTAATGATGGAGAGTGTTTGAGACTTAAGTGACAGACAATTTGTTATTATTTCAATGAAGACATACACACCTGCTGCACTTCCAGTCACTACTGTTGATTTTGTGACATTGTTCTCATCTTGCTCTTTGAAATAATCATGTTCATTTGTGGTGTTCCTTCCTGAAAAAAATATATTGAATTCAAATTTTATTTGCATTCTACAATGTGTACCAGGTACAGCAAAAACATAAAATGTACAAGAGAGAGTCAATTGGCGGGGTAAGGACCTACACATAAGTTTCAATTTTTTTGGTACAGTGCTAATATTAGTGACCTTGTTTGTTGATTTGACCAGCTTTTATCATTTTCAAATCAAATGATATTTTATGTTATAAGTAATATATTAAGATTCAACTCATAAATACCACTTATTGTTACCAATGTAGATGGACCTGCACCCTCCTCGTCTTGGTCTTTAGAATAATTATGTTCAAGTGTAACATTCCAGCCTGGAAAATAGATATACAAACTGTTAAATATGTAATCAATTACACAGCACTTTGAATAGTAGTAACATACTTTATGTTAACATTAAAGTTAACATTGAGTAGTCAAGTCCATACAAACATTTTTTGAGTGTACTACATAAGGAAAACTAAATACCATAAAATTCACTAATTGTTTGTTACTAATTGTTTAATGATAAATAGTTTATCTTTGTTGGGTTTGTGTTGCGAGGCTTCAAGGGAAGCTTGGCAGTATTTGTTATGTAACTTGTTTAAAGTTTAATTAATTAGCAAGACTTACCTGTTACACTAAGTGGAACTCCATGAGCAATTTCTTTATGACTTAGCAGGTATGGGTAGGAGTACCTCAGTCTATTACCGTCATGATTGAACTGATATTTGTCGGAATGTTTTTCGCAAACGCGTTTTCTTAATAATTGCTCCTAGGAGAGTCCAATGAGGAGGGAATTTGTAGGAACTAGGAAGGACATCCACAGATTTCTAAGTTCATCGTTCTTTGGGAAACTAAAAAGCCGGTGAGTCTCACTTGTTGCATTGCAACCACCAACACAGTACTTCTTGGTTCCCATGACGAATAACTGCACAACGATATGCACAATCAATATTGTCTCGTAACAGAGGAATAATTGCGTATCAAGGATCTTGACTCAGCAAAATGCGAGGAAATTCACTTAGTAGCAGGCATTCAACTCGGGAGTATTTCGACAATGACAAGTTGACATTTGACAAACAAAACGTCACATCGCGTAAAAATATGGCGGCGATGACCACGTGACTGAGATCAATGTGACAGCAGCGCCAAACGGAGCACTTGGAACTAAAGCTGTCAGAGGCCTGCTTGAAATTGCTTCCAAGATTACTTTGAATCTATATATCAACGTGAAGTCTATTCCGGTTATTTGAGAAGCTGTATCAGGATCAGAAAAAAATCTTCTCGATGTATTTCCATCATTACTATTCCCGAACCCTGCTTTCGGCATATCAACTAAAAGGCCCATTTGCTCCCTAAACGCCTTTTGTATGATTTCTTTTCTCTCCTTTACAGCTATTTTATCTTCTATAGACCTTATTTGCCATTTTTTAACACCAAGTTTGTAAGACAAATGCAATAAAGATTCGAAAAAACGTTCGTATTCTTGCGTGGAGAATCAATAGACCAAATTTTAGACTTTCTCGGTCTACTTCCATTCCTCTGGTTAAATTATTAAAACTTTTGGAAGTTAGCCCACAAATATAGCACCTCAAAGTTGAAGAAGTAGGTATTGGTAGCTGCATTGCATATCTTGGCGTCCACCATTGTTGGTAGTAATTTATGTGTTACGTAAATTATTCCACTGAATGTTGGTATTTCTGCGTCTCTTACAGGCTGCAATTCCTAAGTCGTCTTTTAAAATACGCGACATGGTTTTAGGTGCTATCTTCATCTCCCGAGATAAAATCTTTTGCTTTCGGACAGGATTTCTTCGAATTCTTTCCCTTACTGTTTTGACCACCTTTTTCGTACGAACACTACGTGGACGGCCAGATCTTTTTCTGTAACAAACAGAGAAGGTCTCATTGTACCTATTATTAGCCCGGTACACAAACATTTGACTAATGCCAAGCGTGTGGAGAGTTTTAAAAATTGCATTTGGCTCCATATCCACTTTGTGTAAAGCAATCACTACGATTCGGTTCTCTTTATCACCCCACTCCATTTTAATATCGCAAAATATTGAACAATTTATTGGAGCCAAAATAAGAAAACACAATAAAAATTATATAAAAATTACAGATTCCAAATTCAAATGTAATATTTTGTTTATTTTTAATTGTAACAGTATTTATGGCTAGACTATGTATAATTCAAGTGTCGATATTGATCAGACCATAGATCAAATGTGATAGCTGCATGTCGAAGCGCATCTGTTCGTATTTGAGATTTGACATCATTCAGCATATCTTCAGCTATATCATCAATGCAACGTTTCACACTGTATCAGAAGAGGTATTTGTGAAAATTTTTGTTTCAATATTCCAACAAACTTGCGCATTTCATTGATAGTGGTGTCTTTCCAGTATCTAAACCGTGAGTGTTTTTGTAAGGGACCAGCCACGCGATGAGCGTAACTATTAGTTGCTTGCACCATTGAACCCGAGAAATCGTTAGCAAAAAATTAATCGGCCAAAGCACTCGGCGAAGAAGTAAAATTGTTCTTTATACCTGGTTCCCCTAAAAGCGGAAATCGTTGCGGTCTTACTGACTTAATTTTTCACTGAAATGCTGGATCACACGACGGCCCGTCGTCTCCTGGCGGTGGCGCTGGCCGTAGTACCTCTTCATCGGGTTCATCAGATGAATCACTTCCCGTTAAAGTATTTTGATTGCCATCCAGCTCAGGATCGTTATCGTCACCGGACCCCGGAGAAAAATCCCCATCATCTGACGACGACCACGTAAAATACGTCGATTCGATCCGCGTCCAAAAATCAATCTAATTCAACGTGTATTTCATCGCACGCAGCGTGCCAGACTAAGGATAACGCAATCATTCGATTGCGTGGCGTGATCACCGTGGGAAAAGGACAGAAGATGAAATGGTTTTCTACGGAATACTACGTACTTGGCACATAACGTATACATTATATTCCGTAGATTGGCACCTCATAACAGTTTTTAACAAGGTGCCAATTACGTAGTATTACGTAGAAGACTACATATTTGGCATTCAATGTGTTAAAAGGTCGATGGAGATGCCTTTTGGCTGCTCGGGAACTGCATTACTGCCCTGAAACAGCTGGTCAAATTATAATAGCCTGCTGTGTTTTACATTGTCACGTAGAAAGGACGTGTACAAAATAAAACTAGGTTTAGATAAAAAAAAAATGTGAAGGTATATTAATAAAATTTAAGGGTCTGCCTAGGTCTTAGCGCACTTGTCTGGCCTTCCACACTTCCCTGGCGAAGCCCTCCAGGCGTAGTCCGGTAAGCTCTGTCCAGGCGCAGTTCGGTATGCTCGGTACTCGGCAATCCACTTCAGTCCGGCGACAGACGGCAGGTACAGGAGACGATCTTACCTTGTAAAACCGTGACGTAATTCCTAGGGACAAGGGGCACATCAGTAAACTGCCGATATAAGGGGTGCACGGGAAACTCTAGGTATGCATGGCAAGAACTAGATTGGCAATAGAGGCGGAAATAATTCTTAGCGTGAGACTAAATTGATGTTCAGGTTCGCTAGCAGAGGCGGTTACAAGCATTAAGAACACTACGAATAGCACATTGAAGGGAAGGCAAGCATTACACACAGGATAGGAATAAGCTACAAAATTCATATAGACTCGTACCTTAAATTAAACACATAATAATATAATACAAAATAGGTAGGTAACAGCCTTTAGAAATCTACTATACAGAATTGTGCATAACTTACCCAAGTTTGGGAATCAACGTCACTTTTAATTATTGACAAATTTTATATCTTTAAACATTTTACCAAAAAAGTATCTCCGCAATGACGGTATTTATCGGTGCGCGATAAGAGCGACAGCGTCCGTGCCTCGAGAGGGTTGGCTGCAGACTGTCGTGATGTCGTCGCGCGCCGGCACAGCTGGCGAGCGGCCGGGTGACAGGGCCCAACGAGAAACCGTTAACTCAAGGTTAACTCCGTATATATAAAAATCCCGGCTGTCCGCCTTACTTGAATTTTTAACTTAATTTATTATATAACGTTATTTGTTTATTTAATAATAACTAGCTTAAAATAAGTAGGTACATAGTTTATATTTATTTTTTATATTAGTGAGGTGCACGTTATGTACACTACGTTACAACATAACATATGTATAAGGGGTGATGTTGATGTACCTGTGTTAACTGAACATGAACTTGAAGTTGAAAGAATCAGGCAAGCTCCCTCGCAAACAGCCGCTATTTCAGCTCGAGCTCTTTAAGCAGGTCGAAGAGCAAGAGCTGTATTGGTGTAAATGTTGGAAAGAAATAGGTAGGATAACAACCTTTATTCCAATCCAGTAATTATTTTAAGTGACATTTATATTTTTTTCCATTGGACTAAGGTAATAAAAAATAAAGTTTTTAATTATCAAAAAGTTTTATTTGCTCACACACTATCTACAAACAAATATTGAAGGCAATGATTCATTTACAATATCAAAAAAAAAAAAATACAATCTACCTTAATATAATTTTAATTCCTATGGTATAAATATTCTCGAAGGAGTTCTGACAGCTGTAGCAGGGCAGTCCTAATGCCTGCAAGCTCGGTGTTCTTGGCTATTTCTCTGCCTATTCATATTCGAACAATCTCCGTCTGACACCAGGACTAGCAGCAGCTCGTCTCCTTCTGGGACGTGTAGTGAGGCTGCAAACCCACATTCCAAACTAAATGGGTATTTAATTCTCGTGACACTGAAGATTGGAGCTCTACGAGCGGTTTATTTTCCTGGCTGGGTTCGATACTCTCCACAACATCCTCATCAAATCTGGAGGTTGATGGGATTGGTTTAATGGTCTGAAAATAAATAAATAAATCAGTGTGGAAGAGCCATATTTAGGCATCGGCACGAATGGGTCGGAGTGATACTACGGCCTCACAGAAAATTGGCGTGAAACAAACATAGCGTTGCAGTTGCCCGTGTGAGTGAGCTTACCTACCAATCCTTCCTGAACTGTAGGTGAGTATTATATAATTATTATATTATATAATTATTATATTATTACGGTCGGCGGAGAGAGAACAACTACCGTTCGCTTGCGTAGCTGATTTATTACTGGCGAAGGGAAGCGCGGGCGCAGAGGCGCAGCTCGTCCGGCCCGGCGCGTACGTAGGTACATTATGTATTATTTATTATACGCACACACCACACTTCCCCTCCCCTATTCCCTCCTCATTCCCCAAATCTCCAAATACCAATTCCAAAAAGGTCGGCAACGGACTCGTAACATTTTTTTTTATTTAAACGAATGACACCTTCCTAAATCTTGGTACTCTGGCTCCAGTTTGGCGCTCACCAAATCCATCTCCCATTATAGCCAGTATATTTAACTGTGATTAGGAGAAAGGTGGAGATGGACCACCGTCCATCTATAGTACCCAGTCGCTGAAGCCGCTTTTCTAGCATCAGCAGCAGCTTTCTTTGTTAAATGTTTTCTATCAAACCATACCTGCAAAATATAAAATCATGAGATACTTGTGTCACTTTAACAATATTTCATTAATTAACAGACCACTAAGTACCTTTTGTCACTGCTGAATTGTTTTAGTGGAACCACCCACCAACCACATGGAATTGAGCTTATTGCACAATTCTTCCCACAGCCTCTTTGCTAGGGCATTTCCATCACCACCCCTTAATCTTCCGCGGGCTAGATCCCTATACTCGTCCAAAAAATTAAGAAGGGTGTCAATTTGTTCGGGAGTAGACGAACCCGTATGTGGAGCCATTTTTAACTAAAAAGATATACTCGTATAATAGAACATCATGGTACAAGTGTGTAATGTTGGTGATCACCGCTAAGGCGCTTTGATGCCTGAGCCGTCAGACGAGGGTCTTATGGAGCCGAGGACGGTAATCATTAATACACACATGTATCATACGAAGTTTTTCAACACCCTTAAATAAAATAATACATACATACTAAATATCTAAAACCAATACCGTATAACTTCAATAGAGAATACAATACTACGCGCGTGTCCGTGGCGAGTGGACGTATTCGTTTATAAAAATGGAGCGTGAAATCTTTGACACGGAACTTTTTGCTGACGAAATTGAGAAAAGGGTAGCTATATGGGATATGGAATCATCAGATTATTCTAATAGAACCATTAAGCGTAGGAACTGGGAAGAAATAGTAGATTTTTTTTGTGGAGCTGGTGATTCCGAGGATAGAAAAAGAACTTTAGCTAAGTAAATAATACTTTATTAAATAATATTATCCCTTGCATAGATATTACGTTAATAAACTTTGTCATTTTATCCTGCCAAGGGAGTTCGTCTTCGTTAACAAAATAATCAGCAAATCTATCTCTTGTATTCAATGTATTCAATGATCTTGCATTAGGCCTTATTGCCTCAGTGTTCAAATTAATCAGAAATGTTTCGTAGAGAGTGTGATCATACCTGTAGCCATCCCTTAACCTTACGTAATTATGGAGAACACAATAAGCCTTAATGATGTTTTCTGCAAATTTTATGTCCACATTCAACGGTCTATGAAATTTTCTCCATTTATTTACCAAGGTGCCAAAGCAACATTCAATGTAATGCCGGGCCCTGGATAAGCGATAGTTAAAAAATCTTTTTTTGGTTTGGTTTTTCTAATAAACGTTACATGTAATACGTAATTCGTGTGCATTACTGTCTTTCACCTAGATATAGAACTAACACACAAACTCCATTTCCCGCCAATGTGAAAGTGACGCCCAACTCGCGGCCCGACGTTTGTTTCTAATGTCGGCAGTAAAACGAACCCAGTGAAGTGTTATACACTCGGCGTCACAAAAATCGCACCTCTTTATAAATTCCCTTCAAAGTCATTTTAACACTATTTATCAATGGTAGACATATGATTATGAGATGTCATTGGAAAGGCAATTTATTAAAAGGGGTTTGAGTAACTTTGTATGGACTAGTGGCGTTATTTTTTTTTTGCGGCCACGAATCCTTTTCATGTATTTTTATTGTGTTATGACAAGTACACATATATGTTTAATTATGTTTGTCCTAAGTGATATCGAACTTAAGATATTTGCATTTGAAGATTATAAAAAAGTCGTCAAATATACGAGTACAAATACTTTAATTAGCTAGTCTTTCGTAAAGAAATCTTACTTTTATTTATAAAAGGTTGTTATTAGACATTGGTTTTGCTGTTATACGACTGTCTGTTACAGTGACGTTAGTATTGGTTCTAGGAAAAAAACACAATAATATGCTACAATAGACTATTAAATGACTTATCATTTTCACTTAACTTTTTCTTGTAAAGTTAAAAAATGTGTTTTTACACTTTTTACTTATAAAAAGTGTAAAAACACATTTTTTACTTTCTTCATCCATTTCATTCTCAATATCATGTCGAATTATTGTATCTAAAAATTGTGCCGGCGGAGTGAGATTATTTTGGTATCTGCCCCATCCCATGTACCATATAATGGACATGACGTGCGAACAGCAGCCTAAGGTCCTTTTTCCAACAATGCATGAGCAATAGTGGCCCAAAATTGCATCTAGCCCTTGTGTAATATACAGGGTTACAGGAAAAGTCGTGCTAGATCCGTTAAGGGCGTAGAGTACTCATCATTTCTGACTTATTTCACCATGAAACACCCTACCCTAAACTTAACCCTTTTCGAGATATTCGACTTTTAATCTTTTTAATGAAAATTGACGATTTTTAGGCTACTAAATTTAATTTTGTTTATTTTGTGTGACTTATTATTATTATTATCCCATTTCTACATGTGTAATAAGATGCTTTAGGACCTCAATCATAAAAATAGTGAATAAGTTAATTCAATACGCCGTAGTAAAAAAGAGAAAGTTAAGAAATAAAAAAAAAATAGAAAGTTTATTTTTCTCTGAGGGATATCTAAAAAAAAATTTATGGCACTTGATCGGCAGATAAGTTATAAAATATCTACGTTTCATCAGCTATCCAACAAGGTATAACAATCTAGGGTTTCATTTAAATGCATTGAAAAAACTTAGTTTCATAGGCGATAGTGGAGGAAAAAATTAATACTTAGCAAAAAAAAAGAAAATTAAAATTAATGCAAAGTATTTATTAAATAAGGTTTTTACACAACTTTTTGTTACAATTCGTGTTCAACATGGCCGCCTCTGTTTCTAATACACTGTCGCATTCTTCGACGGAGACCAGTCTTCACTACTCCAGTGGTCAATGTTGTCCTCATTTGATTGGCTGCATCCACAATCCTTTCTTTTAATTCTTCCACAGACGAAACTGGATTTGACTCGCTGTAGACAAGGCTTTTCATGCGCCCCCACACATGAAAATCCATGGGGGTTAGGTCCGGACTTCTAGCTGGCCATGGCAACGGCCCACCTCGTCCTATCCATTTGTTTGGATAATTTGTGTCCAGCCAGTCTCTGACACTTCTCCTAAAATGTGCAGGGCAGCCATCATGTTGGAACCACATGTCCCTGATCAAGTTGAGTGGCAGATCATCAAGCAAATCACTCAAGTCTCCTCTCAAAAAATTTTCGTAACTTTCTCCATTTAGATTGTCCGGGAGAAAGTAAGGTCCAATCAAATGATTGGAGATAATACCCATCCACACATTTACGCTAAATCTTCGTTGGAAACCCTTCACTCTTTTCTTATTGGGATTCCTAAGTTCTTTTGGAGCCCAGTAATGCGCGTTGTGATAATTACTTATGCCATCTTTATCAAATTTGGATTCATCTGTCCACAAGATATTTCTTAAAAAATCTGGGTCTTCTACGTCAGCATTTAGCATAAATCTGCAGAAGTCCAACTTTCTCGCGGGGTCTCCTTCTTCAATAGTGTGTACCGGCGTGTAATGGTACGGGTATAGGCCAGCAGTATGCACTGTAAACCATACTCTCCATTGCGAAAGTCCCAGATCACGGCAACAATATTAGTAGAAGTAGTCGGATCCGCTCGAAAGCGCTGCACTATCTCATTGTCCTGTTCGTCGTCGTCATTAATTCGTGGTCTGCCCATGTCTGTATTTCGTCTCAAAACAGAGCCAGTTTCTCAAAGTCTCCGATAAACTCTATCAAAAACAGCCACATCCGGCACACGACGACCGGGGAATCGAGCTATGTATTCGTTGCGAGCTTGCGCAGATACACAACCGCAGTATCCGTAACAAATAAGCATATCAGCATATTCCTCAGGTATGTACGACGCCATCTTCAACACTTCCGTAGCACAAGTACAAATCGAAGTCCGGTTAACAAGCACAGTAGTCACAAATCGAAAAAAAACAGTCCAGAATCACAGCCAAGTCGAAATAAAGAGCAAAAACGATATCACATCTACTATGTACGAAGCACAAAAGCAGACTAACAAACAAAACAATATCCCGTGATATCCCTACAATATTTTTTCTTTCATTCGCACCTACATAAACCGTCGCTTGTCTCACTCGCACGGTGCGTCATAACTTAAGGACAATAGGCGCGGTACCGTTAGGACTGCTACCTGGAGCGTCCCAAATCCTTTTTTTACACGAATTACATACAAATCCTAGATTGTTATACCTTGTTGGATAGCTGATGAAACGTAGATATTTTATAACTTATCTGCCGATCAAGTGCCATAATATTTTTTTAGATATCCCTCAGAGAAAAATAAACTTTCTAATTTTTTTTAAATTTCTTAACTTTCTCTTTTTTACTACGGCGTATTGAATTAACTCATTCACTATTTTAATGATTGAGGTCCTAAAGCATCTTATTACACATGTAGAAATGGAATAATAATAATAATAAGTCACACAAAATAAACAAAATTAAATGTAGTAGCCTAAAAATCGTCAATTTTCAATAAAAAGATTAAAAGTCGAATATCTCGAAAAGGGTTAAGTTTAGGGTAGGGTGTTTCATGGTGAAATAAGTCAGAAATGACGAGTACTCCACGCCCTTAACGGATCTAGCACGACTTTTCCTGTAACCCTGTATACATAATATATCCGTCTCGATGAATGCCTGGAGTGGATTCTGCGTAGTAGAAGCCACGGATTAATCCAATTTAAGGTTCCCACCGAAAAATCATTAATATTGGGTTCTCTGCATACCTCTATTACATACGAACCGTCGCTTTTTATATGTTCTCCGTAGTAACTACGAGCTTGTTGTACTTGGTATGTTCCAAGTGTAACTAAATCATCAGCACTTAAAATAGGAAAGTCATCCGGTCCAGGAACTTCGGCATTCATATGTTCAAAATCAGCCCTTCTTCTATTTTGATGATTGGCAATGACATACTCGCCTAATTGATTCCAAGGACTATGGTGAGGTATTCGATTTATTATTTGCTCCGTTAGGCTATGATCTTTCAGTGGCACCCCGAAGGCATTTAATAATGCTGCAGCTATTCTTATTTCGTCAAATAGATGGCTTGCAGCTACATTGAAATACTGCGACCGAAGCCGACGGAATTGATTTTTTAATCTGCCATTAATGATTTCAACCACCCAACGGCACATGGTTACTTTTCTTAAATCGTTGGCTTGTTGTGTGGTAAGTTCGTATTCATTACACTGCGTTACAAATAAAAAAAAATTTTGAGTACCCGCTTTGAAATGTCATGTTTTCTTATTTATACCTATCGCTTATTAAACATACATACAAATTTTCTTTTCATCACGTATCATTTTTCTTCTGTAGGAATGTGCCAATTTATATTAAAAATTAAAAGGCAAAAACATATTTTAAAGAAATCTAATAAAATCAACCAGAATTTTTTACATTCATCAAGTTTAATTTTATCATTTAGGTAAAAAAAACTCAAAAAAAGCCATTTTATAAAATTTTAATACAAAATATCATGAAAATTTAACTTTATCTTTTGTGCTTTGAATGATCTTCTCGTTTTAAATGCCAACAGTAATCACCTAGCATGGTTGTGTCCCAACGACCTTGAAATCGTTCCTCAAGCTTCTTTACATCCTGGTGGAACCTCTCACCCTGCTCATCACTGACCGCACCAAGATTAGATGGAAAGAAAGAAAAATGAGAATGAAGAAAGTGAATTTTTAATGACATTCTGCAACCCAACTTTTCGTATGCCTTTAACATGTCGTTAACCAGCTGTTCCGCATTTTCGGCTCTGTGGTTCCCTAAAAACCCTTTTATAACTGCTTTAAGTGATAACCAGGCGTCAAGTTCCTTATTAGTAAGCTTTTTGTCGAAATTTGGGTCTTTCATCAATGTGCGTATTTGCGGTCCCACAAATATCCCTTCCTTGAGTTTTGCATCACTTAATATTGAAAATACTGTTTTTAAATATAAAAATCCATCTCCCTCTTTATTCATAGCCTTCACAAAATTTTTCATCAAACCAAGTTTTATGTGGAGGGGAGGTAAAATGACGTTTGTAGGATGTATCAATGGTATATGTTTCACATTAGATTTTCCGCAAACAAACTCTGACCTTTCTGGCCATACTTTTGTAGTATAGTGCTTTTCTGTGGCTCTGCTGTCCCACATACAAAGAAAACAACAGTATTTAGTAAATCCACCCTGTAATCCGAGCAAAATAGCTATAACTTTGAGATCAGCGCATATTTTCCAGCCATTACGGCTTTGCTTTGTATTTTATTAAATTTAATATTGATTTCATATTTTCATATGTTTCTTTTAAAACAGTTGAATATGCTATTGGTACTGATGCATACTTGTTGCCATTGTGAAGCAATACCGCTTTCAAACTTGTTTTTGAACCATCAATAAATAAACGCCAGTCTTGTGTTTGTTACTGTTCAACTCACTCATCAAAGTTTCGATATCGTTACAGTAACATATGTTTTCAAAATTTGAATAAAATGAAGCCAGTTTCTTATTACGTTTTCGTTGCACAGATACATTTGTGTTAGGAGCCAACAAATTCCACTCTTTTAATCTAGATCCTAGTAATTCAGCTTGCTTAATTGATAAATCTAAGTCTCGTATCAAATCATTCAATTCATTTTGATTTATCAGATGTGGACGGCCAAGAGAACTTGTTGAAGGTAAAAACTCGGGGTCTTCGCTGCTTTCTTCACTGTATTTTACAACATTTGGCAAATCTGGTTCTTCTGGAACAGCGGTCGTCACACTTTACTAGCCAAGGGCCACAAATGACAATGTGGGTACCAGGGCTGGGCCGCAGGGTATGTAAAGGAGCTTCAAGAGCCTTTGCACACTATTATAAATACGAAAGTGTCTCTGTCTGTCTGTATGTTACCTCTCTACGCTTAAACCACTGGACCTATTTACATGAAATTTGGTATGGGGATAGTTTGAGTTCCGGGGAAGGATATAGAATAATTTTTATCCCAGGAATAACTACGAGTATTACACAATCATATGTATTCAGCTCATTTCATGATTCACTTCGCGCTAGCTGTACCCGCGACGCGACGACGTTCGTGTGGGAGTTGATATCAAAAAAGTAGACTCATATATATTTTATTTATTACTATATTTATTAGAAAAAGGTAATTTATAAGTAAACATAGAAACAAAACAATAGGAACAAAAACATAAGGAACAAAAACATAAGGAATGATTAATCGTAATCATAAATACCTGTGTATTATAATTAGGAATTATGGTGTTGAACTTTTTTAATTATTTCTTCTATATTGGCATCTTTTGGACTACATGCGATCCTCATTGTGTCTTCTAAATGAGTGGAAAGACGATTACGGTATTTATTTTTTAAGAAGCTCATTTTGGAAAATGAAGCTTCACAGAGATATGTTGAAGAAAATATGGTTAAAACGAATTGTGCGCAGTCTTGCAAAGATTTATACTTGCTAGGGGTATTTTTCCAAAATTCATTGTACTCCTGCTTTTCACGGTGCTCAATAAAACTAGCTTTTAGCTGCGTGTCGTGCTTTAGTTCAATTATTTCATTCATCAACTGTGTTTTAGAAAATCCAAACTTGCAAAATAATTTCATATCTTCGTTTTGAACGTGCCAAGGATTTTCCACAAGTAGAAAGCAGTTCTTAATCTCTCGCACATCGTCAAATCTATTTTGTATTTCTCTCAAATATTCTTTCAAATAGGATATCAAGTCTTGATGAATAGTACTGTCGGGAATAGAAACTTCGGCTTGCAGAGCAGCAACAGTTGGAAAATTTGAAAAATCTCCTGCTTCGAGTTCGTTTATATACAGGGTGTAAGGGACAGCCCTCCACAAATTAACAGGGTGCATTCAGCTCCTTATTCTGAATCATATTCCAGTGAAAATTCTTTCAGGAAAATTTTCATTTTTTTTTTCGTTTTTTCAGTTCCTACACCTCTATTTCAATGTATAATTACATTCTATGTATAAAGAATAACATTAATGTAAATAACACAGCTAAAACAAAAAAATACGCAATGGTTGTGTGAATTCTCTAAAGAACTACGCATGAAATCAGCTGTTCAATTTCTACCTAGCGCGAGTCGTTTGAACTCACCGCACCGCGGTCACGGCGCAGCGGCTCGGCGCCCCACCGCGCCGATCGCCGCGCCGCGCGCCGTAGGTATACGATCCCGTCCAACGTACAGAATAGCTGCGTCCCTTTCTATCGCCCCGCCTCCGCGTCTCCCCGTCTCCCCGATTCTTTGCACAATGTTTGCCCGATTGAACCAGTGTTGCCAATTTTTAACTTTTGTTACCTCAGGTAGTAAACGAAAATGTTAGAACTAGCGAAATTTATCTAAAGCTTGAGAACTCCTTTGCATTCATAATTACGTTGATGAGGTTATCATTAATCAATTAATGAAAATCTTGTCGCGCACATAAATTGAATAAGAAATAAATAAAGATTAGTCTAGTTTTAATTTTAAAGCATTTACAAATACTACCTAATTTATTAATTGATTGTTCTTTTAAGCGATTACTGGCTAGTTTTTAAACTAAGTACTTACAGATTTTTACATGGCTTCACAATAGCCATAAATTGATAGTCGAGCCAGAAATTAAACACAATCTCCCTGGAATGGAAGCACAGCTTTCTATCACACTGCACTTTTATTATTCTAAATTAACTAAACAATGAAATTAGAATTAAATTGATTTAATCAATTCATTTCTCTACAAAAAATAACAGAATGATAAATTACGACCATGCATAATTTTTTATTTTTTACCCCGAAATTTTGTAATTTTCGTGTAATTGGCAACAACAGATTTATGTTTGTGTGTGTCTCATCACATGCAGTCGCCATTGTGCCTTGCTGCGATGTTATTGTTTGTGTACCGCGAGCGTGTGTCGGCACGGATCGCTCGCGCATTCGGTTTAAAAGTTTTGTTATAAGTAGTGTTGTTAAGTTTTATTAGTTATGTAGTGTGTGAAGTGTAGTGAAGTTTTGTTGTAGAAATTGTGCGAAATTACTACCTAGGTACGTTTAGCGCGCGTGATTATGGGGAGATGATAATGTGTTGTAGTAGTGTAGGTATCCTGACCATCGCCATCGCCATCCATCAGACTCCAGGATAATTACCGGTGACTATCAACGCTTGCTAGAAAACCAGCCCATTGTTCCCAGACAAAAAGGCGCCGGAAGACCAATACCTACGTGGATTTTGGAATTGGTTCGCTAACGTAACGAGACGCTACCACTTATCAGTGCTTTCCTATTTCAACGTAGTTTAGGTAGGTTTGGACCGCAACCGTGGCCAGCACGATCCCCAGACCTAACCCATTTGGACCCCTTTTTGTGGGGTTACGTAAAAGAAAAAGTGTTTGTGAGTGCGTGTGCAAGTGAGTACGAAATGCGAGACCGCATCACAAATGCTTTCCAGAGCCGGAAACCGGAGCGATTGTAAGGTACCTACGCATTTTTCTTTTTTTATCATTTATCAGTTACCATGTTATGATTGTTAGATTTTTTTTGTAAGTAATGCAGCTATCTTTTAAATAATAATTTATTGTTATTAAAACATGGCGCGAGCGCGATTATTACATTGTCTTTTGTAAGTAATGCGGCTATCTTTTAAATAATAATTTAGTGTTATTAAAACGTGACGCGAGCGCGACCGTTTGTCTGAACGTAAGGTCGCGGCGCTGCCCATAGTGTAAAGTAATAATACTAAAAGCGCTGCCGTTCGCTGCGTGCGTTTGCGGTGGTAGCGATACATTGCGTGTAAGGTAATGAAACAAATCGGTTTAATTGGATTCCCATAACGTTCCTGAAATAATTTCATGTACCGGTCAACTTAAGACGATATACTGAATCCACCCTATCAGTTTGCGGAAGGCTGTCCCTTACACCCTGTATAATCGCAGTTTGTCTTCAAATGCAAAAACTTTATTTGTCATTTGCCCAATTATTTTGTTAGATCCTTGCATGTCTAAATTAAGACTATTGAATTTCATAGTGATGTCGGTCAAGAAAGCCGCAAGTGTCCACCAGTCATTTTGTTGTAGTTGGGGGTATTCTTTGCCACTTTGTTGCAAAAAAAGTATTATTTCGTGTTTCAAATGAAAGAACCGTTCTAATACTTTTCCCTTGCTTAACCATCTGACGGCTGTATGTAAGATAACATCGCCATAATTAGCTTGTAATTCTTCAAGAAGGTCCTTGAATTTTCGATGATTAAGTTCGCGCGCGCGAATAAAATTTATAATGTTTACAATCGTATTCATCACTTCTTTTAATATGTTATTCGAAATTTTACATGCCAAAGTTTCTTGATGCAGCAAGCAATGAATGGGCAATAAATTAGGTAAATTCCATTCCTTCTTCATTAAAGCAATCAAACCATTATTTGCACCCACCATTGACGGACAACCATCGGTACACACTGATATCAACTTATTTACAGGTATTCCGTGTTTTTCTACAAATTCTTTTAGAACTTCCATAAAATCACAACCTCTCGTATGACTAGGGTTGCCAGATAGGAACTTATCAAATCCGGGACAGTTCTAAAAAAAAAAAAAAAAAAAATGTCGGGTCGTGGCCATAATATAAAATATCATATATTTTTTTTATTTTCAAAGGATTCATATTTATATTTAAAAGATGAAATGCCATTTTTTCAAAAAACATACTTTTATTAGCTGTAGGTATGTAATTAGCTTAAATTGGTAAATTAAAACTTTGGTAGACAATTACTAAATTACAAATTAAATAGTAATAAACTGAAGAAAACAAAACAATAATAATAAGATACTATGTACCTTAAATAAATCTTATATCAATAAATTCCTAACTTAAAAAACAATCGGTACCTTGCTTTTTGGTATATAATGTTTTGTTATTAAGCTTTGGTAGTTGGTAGGAAATCAGTACAAACAAATTATGTATCTTCTAATAAAAATAAAACTTCTTCTGATAGAACGTAAATAATAATGTTAAATAAAACGGCGATCAAATCATTTTTTGAAATATTTTTCACTGGATTTTGCCATTTTTATTAGTTTTTCTCCGTCAGAGCTTTGTAAGACTGTTAGAATTTCTGAGCAAGACACGTCAAAGTTTATACGAGTCTGCAGTTCGGACTTGATTAAATCCATGGACATCCGGTTTCGCTCTTTAGTCCATAAACTATTCAGTAGGCTAAATATTCTTTCGCAAAAGGCATTGCTTGTTGGAATAGAAAGAACGAAACCAACTATTTTTTTTAAATTATCGAAATTTGTGGACGTGTTATTTCTGAAGAAATAGGCCCATATTTCGTCGTTTGGTAAGTCTTTCGGAAGCTCCCTATATACCGTTTTCAGACATGCAAACTCTGAGTAAAGGGAGTCAATATTAATAGCGTCTTCTATATTTAATATCATGGGTACTAAAATCATATCTTTCTTCTATATATTTTAATGCTCTTTGCAGAAAAATATGCACCTGTCCTTTAAATAGAGCTCTTTCTTCTTCATCAAGTTTTCTGAAAATGTCCCTGACTTTGCTCCCAAAAAAGTTATCAGCCATCCTACTTTTTAATTGGTCGTGAAGACTTCGCATGGCATGATCAATGTCCAAAATAGTGAAGCTCTCACTTTCTAATAGCAATATCACTTTTGTAAATTCAGGCAAGATATTGCTCAGGAAGAAAAGGTAACAGTCATTTTTACCTTCTTTTTTACATTCTTCATCATCATTATTCATAAAATCAGTACTACAACCTTCTGAAATAAAATCCCATAGCACCTTGTGGCAGTTATCACGACCTTTTGATAAAAAATAATGTTTAACAGCAGGCCAACTCCGAATTAAGCGATCTATAGCTGGCAAAAGTGACAACCATCTTGTAGGTACATGTCTTAGCAGTTCTTTATACTCTATTTGGGAAAATTCACAACATTCTTTCAATTTTTTTGTTTTTAATGCTGATGAACTGAACTCATTATAAATTTTTATGACGATGCTTTCTATGTCAACATCGAGGCCTTTTAATGCATATTTTACGCAATTATTAACAACGTGGCAATAACAATTGGCTTTAAAAATATGATTATTTTCTTCTTTTAATTTCTGGAATACAGAATTATGGGCACCATAATTAACAGAAGCATTGTCTGCACTGTATGCACTTATTTGATCCATGCTGAGATTAGAGTCAGTGGTAATTTTTTTAAGGCAGTTATATATATCGAGCGATGTTTCTTCAGCTTCCTCGTAAAAGTCCAATAATTTTCTACATATACCTTTATTACAATTAAAATATTGAACGGCATAGGGAAATGTTTTTAAATTACCAACATTTGATGCATCTGAGGCTACGGAAAAATAATAACATTCTTTTAATTCAGAGATCACTTTTTCTTGTGAATAGGGTCCTAAAACATTGCGTGTTATTGCCGATGCTTTTGTTCGTCCACATGTCAATTTTGCTGCTATTTGACTATCTGGAATGAATTTGCTAATATTTTTTGCCAAACAATCCAAGCTGTTGTAACTCAAACCATGCTTCACATTATGATAAATAAGAGCCACTTCAGAATTTATTATAGAAATTTCTTCTGAGGCGTGCTTTTTTATAAAAAAAGCATCCAAGCATTTGGAAGTTTTCCTAGCCATCACCATCTTTTTATGTTTTATACTATTAGCGTGAGCCTAGAACAATGCATATAACAAATTTGAAATTAATTAGATGTATACATGCGAAACAAACGCACGCGATGTTATCGTATATAAGTACAACGTGTTTTTTTAATACTCATAACTTTTGGATACCACTGACGAGACCACTTGCAGTAATTCGTGATTTTCTCAATACTTTATGTAACACCGCGTTATTGGAAAACGTTGCGCTCTGTTATTGCATACACTGAAACTTAATACGATTACAATTTTGATATAAGTAAAAAAATACTTACTGCCAGCGCGCGGCGACCTTCATATTGAATTGCAATATCCGAGTTACATGCTTTACAAATTGCAGTAAACTCATTTTTTTTCTCTATCCACTCTTTAAAATCGGGATCGGTGATCCACTTATCATTAAATCCTGTAAATCTTTTTTTACTTGTGGATGGATACGACTCCATGATGAGTAATTGTATCGCACAGTTCGCAGTTTCGCACGCGTGACGCGTCTGATTCAATCAAAGCAAAACACGACTGAAAGAGTGACAGCGGACGCGCCGACGCGGGCGAGAGAGAGGGGGCGGCGGCCGCGGCGCGGGCGAGCGACAGCGGACGCGGGCGAGAGAGAGGAGGCGGCGGGCGCGGGCGAGTGAAGTAAAACTATTGCACGCACTCCCGTCCCGCGCGCCTCCCGCACTCGCTCACCGGCAGCCATGTCATTCCATTCGTTGCTAGTTTATTTTGTTAAAAAATAATAACTTTTCAAAATCCGGGACAATGAGCGCTAATTCCTGGACACGGGACAAGAGGCAAGATTCCGGGACAATCCCGGATTTCCCGGCGGTCTGGCAAGCCTACGTATGACCCTTCATGGTAATCACTGCTAAGAAGTCTTCTTCTATGATTCCGTCCATTGTGCAGTACCGAACAAATAATGAGCATTGAGACATAGAAGTTATATCCGTACTGGAATCGCAAGCAAGACTGAAGTATTTGCAGTTTTTCAGTTTGTCAATTACTGCCTCAAACAAATTTTTCGAAATATCTTCAACACGGCGGCGACAGGTGGATTCAGAAAGTGTAAGCTTGTTTACTTGTGCCATTATTTGTTTACTATTTGAAAAATTTTGAAAGAACGTTTGAGAAACAGTTATCATACACTCTTTCATCAATTCAGCATCAGTAAAGGGTTTCATGCGTTTTGCAAGAATGTTACAGACTTGGTATGATGCTTTTGTAATAGCTTCATTTTGCCCAACTGCTGTCGTCATTAGGTTTTGTTGACGATGAATTGACGATTTCAAATGAATTATTTTATTCTTTCTTTCAATCGTTTCTAAAGGGTAGGCTTCGGTAAATGAACTATGCTTACTTGTGTGGTGACGAAATAAATTGTATCGCTTAATTCCAACGACAGTCCCGGCATATTAAACAAATAGCAGTACCTTCCTTATATCCATTTATAAAACAAAATTCTTCCTCCCATTTTTCTTGAAAACTTCTATTTTCGTCAGCTATCTTCCTTTTAGTAGCACATTTAGATGATACTCCCGCCATTATTGGTACACGAAAGAATAAGATAAGAATGAATACCGCGCGCGCGTTCGATAAAGAAAGAAACGTCCAGTCTTGTGCGTTAAAACAAATGAAATGGAACGCGCGCGGCTCGTGTCGCTCTCGACTCCAGTGCGGGAAGCAGCGCGGTAGGTATATGAGCGACGCGACGCGTGTGTGTGGGAACTATCGTATCGTCAGTTCGTCACTCGTCAGTAATCGTCGCCGAATTTGAATACAAAGTCGGATATTGATTTTGTTTATGATTATGACATGTAGGTATAGTTGACTATTATAAATGCAATTTACTTTGCTGGGCCGCAGAAATAACGCCCGCGGGCCGCAGTACTACAAGAAGATATGCGAAGTGTGATCATGAGATGGCGCATGCACAAGGTATGCTTTGCAAGTGACGTCATCAAGATGTATAGAATGGTACTCTTGGATCAGGAAGATACAGACTACCACAGAATACTGTGGCGTGGCAGTAAGAAATCTAACAATAAGCCAAGCTGTCCACCACATGAAGTCAAGGATTACTGACTAAAAACAGTAACGTTTGGCACAGCATCTGCGCCGTACCTCGCCGTCAAAACTTTACTTAAACTATCAGAAGATGAAGGCGAGCAATATCCTGAAGCAGCCAAAATCATTCGCGACGATTTCTACGTGGATGACTTGACGTCAGGTTGCGATACAACAGAACAAGCAATCCGTGTTAGTAGGCAAATCATAACTATTCTGAAACGAGGAGGCTTCGAACTTCAGAAATGGGTATCGAACGATACAGATTTTCTCAAATCTTTAGACGCCAACAGAATAACTACAAAAGCTAATCTAGACCTCAAACTAGATGGCACCATCAAGGCACTTGGTCTATCATGGAATCTTGGAAGAGACGAGTTCAACTATCAACTACAACCAGAACCTACAACGTCAAATATTACAAAAAGGACAATTCTATCAGATTTCCAGAAGTTATTTGATCCACTTGGATGGATATCACCAGTGATTGTAACAGCAAAAATTCTTGTGCAAAGATTATGGTTAGAAGGACTTGGATGGGACCAAGAAATCAGCAGCGAACTGAGAGACGAATGGAAATGTATAAGAAGAGATTTAGAAAATGTAACAGAAATACGAATCAGACGTTGGCTGGACACAATAAGCACTGAAAAAGAACGAATAACATTTCATGGATTCTGCGATGCATCTGAAAAGGCATACGCAGCTGTGGTATACTGCCGAATACGAACTACAGATGGCGAGATAAAAACAAACCTCATCGCCTCAAAAACGAAGGTCGCACCTGTGAAGACCATTTCACTACTACGTCTTGAACTTAGCGGAGCAGCACTACTATAATAGCTAGCCAACGTGAGTCAAGCTATGAGGATTCCGTCAAATAATGTATATGCATGGACTGACTCAACTATAGTCCTCGCATGGCTCTTTGGAGAACCCAATCGATGGAAACCATTTGTTGCGAATAGTGTGGTTGAAATATTAGAGCAAACAAGCAGCGCACACTGGTTCCATGTTCAGTCAGCACATAATCCAGCCGATATAGCTTCAAGAGGATCATCTTTAGCAAAACTACAACATGAGGCATTATGGTGGAGAGGACCTACTTGGTTTGCAAGCGAAAACATTGAATATACGAGACCGTCAAAATCAACCACAGATTTGGAAAGTAAGAAGATCATACAGTCCCACGTCAATGTCAACGAAGAAGAGAAATTTATAAAATTTGAAGAATACAATTCACTTACAGAACTGCTTAGAGTGATAGCATATTGCAAGAGATTTTTGAAAATGAAGACAGACCCCAACAAATTAGGACAAGAAATGACAACAGAGGAGATACAAAACGCCTTAGACGTTTGCATAAAATTCACACAACAGGACGAATTTTCAGATGAAATAAGAAGAATAAAAGAAAGGAGAAGCGTAAAAACCACAGGCATTTTGAAGTCACTAAACCCATTCATAGACAAGTACAATATTCTTAGGGTGGGCGGAAGACTGAGAAACGCAGACGCTGACGAGAACCTGAGACATCCCGTGATACTAGGCAAGAGAAACGGCTTAGTGTCACTAGTAGTCGCTGATGCACACCTGAAAACAATGCATGGCGGAATAAATATCATGATCACTTACCTGATGAGTAGATACTGGATTGTTGGCTGCAAAGGACTGGTGAAAAAACACATACATGAATGTCTTACCTGCGCGCGGCAGCGAGCTGCAAGCCACATACAAATGATGGGTGACTTACCTGAATGTCGGGTGACATTCTCGCGTCCCTTTTCTCGAAGTGGAGTGGACTTTGCTGGCCCTGTATACGTGTTGAACTCGAAAGGAAGAGGATCTAAAACCAGCAAGGCATCTGCATCTTCATATGTATGGCCGTAAAATCGATACACTTGGAACTTGTGAGCGATCTGACGTCCGAAGCGTTCATCGCGGCATTTAAACGTTTCGTCGCTAGAAGAGGAAGATGTAATGAGCTCTGGAGCGATAACGGTACTAATTTTGTGGCAGCAAACAAAGAATTACATGCAACGTGGAAGGAAGCAGGATTTGAATTACTCACCTTAATAGCTGGTCAACTGGCTAACGATGGAACACAATGGCAGTTCACACCACCATATAGCCCAAATTTTGGAGGACTTTGGGAGGCTGGAGTCAAGTCCGTCAAACAACATCTTCGAAAAACACTGACTAGAAATTTAACATTTGAAGAGTTTACTACATTGCTCACACAAATTGAAGCCTGCCTTAATTCTCGCCCATTAACCCCGATAAATACAGATGTTGATCTCATAGAAGATATACAAGTACTTACACCAGGACATTGGTGAGCTTCTATTTACCGTACCCGATCGCAACTTTATCACTGCTAACGTAAATCTATTATCCCGATGGCAACACACCCAAAGACTTGTTCAAGGATTTTGGAAACGTCTAAAATTCTCCGAACTTTTCTTAAGAACGTAAACGTTTTAAGAACTTTATTTTAATCTAAATTAACCGGTTTATGCGACGTACGACATGTCGCTAAACGCGCTGCAACTCGAGGCAAACGGCGAGGTATGAAGACGTAGGTACTAGCGATATTTATTTTTATTTTTACTTTGTAGGTAGTATGCTGTGCTGCGCAGTGAGATTTAATTTCATATTATTTGTCTATTATTTGTGTTTAAAATGGGTAGAAAGCGGAAGAATTTAATCTATACATACAATTAATGGAGCTAATCCGATAATGGAGCTAATATGATTCGAATGTCCAAGCAGTTAGAGGAAGAGATGCTAGACAATACATCTGAGGAACATGACTACGTTGACGACGAGGATTCTGAGCATGTCACCGGATACGAGATGTGGTTCGCTGAAGCGGGTAACTCAAATCTCAATATCGATAATCAAGGCCAAAACAAATTGACTACAGTGCGTTGTGCAGCGCATACGTTACAGCTCGCTATAAGAGATGCTTGTAGCGAACTTCGTGATCTGTTAGAACAATGTCGACATATAGCTCGTTTGCTCCGCTCACCAAATAATGCTCTTCAGTTAGGAGTCCAGGGTTTACTACAAGCGATAATCGATTGTCCTACGAGATGGGATTCTACAGCAGACATGGTAGAGCGCATATTATTATTCAAGGATTTCTTGAGTGGACGCATTGAACCTGTGTTTCAAACATTTGCAGTAGAAGATACATGGCAGAAACTCAAGGAAACTCTTGATGTTTTAAAACCCTGTCGTGTTCTGTCGAAAACTATACAACATGAACAATTGACTTTTGGAGATTTCTATCTTGCCTGGCTTAAATGTATCTTAGAAATAGAAAATATGAACACGGTTTTTGCCATATTTTTTGTAATTTGTATGAGGGAAAGAGAGAAAGCTCTTCTTGAAAACGAATGTTTTCTGGGTGCAATTTATCTAGATCCAAGAGTAAATTCAATGTTGTCAAATCAACAGCTGGAATTAGCTCGTGCCCATTTAGTCCAAACTTATCAAATATATCTAAGGTTGAATTCGAGCGTTGATGTAAGAGAAACAGAAAATGAAACTCCCGATGATCCTACGCCCTCAACTTCATCTTCCATGCTTGACAATTTTTTGCAAACACAGTTCAGGCAACGATGTCAGGATTAACCTCATTTAAATTATAATGATAATTTACAGATTCGTTTGGTGGCTTTTCTAAATGAACCGTTGCTTCCTTCTAATACCAACATTTTAAATTATTGGGAATCAAAGAAGGTTACTGATCCAGCACTAGGAAGCCCTGTCACACAGATTACCAGGCCCCCCCATGAGAACAGCGAGAACATTACAGATTTAAGACCTTTTGTTCCTAATTTAGATATTAATGACTATTACAATTTAACTTTTTTACAAAAAAGAAAAAGAAAAAGAAACGTGAATGAGTGTGTGTTTGTGTGAGAGGGTGTTTGTGTGTGTGTGTGAGTGAGTGTGTGTGTGTGTGTGTGTGTGTGTGTGTAAAGTGATTATAAAGACCTAATCATGCCACGAATTACGCGAGCAACCCGAGCACAAATCGAACGCAAGGCGGAGGAGCAAGGAAGTGACGGTTACTCCGATTCAGACTGCGACTCAGTGGTGGAGCCGCGCGCCCGTGCCGCCCTCGACCACACGCTCGGTGGGGCCCGGACCGGCGCGCCCGCCACAGCCGTCATCATCGACGCGGCCGAAGAGTTGCGCGCCCGGAGGGGCGCCGCTCTCGACCACACGTTCGGCGAGGCCCAGACGCGGCGCGCAATACCGAGCGACTGCTATCCACTATGATGAAATCTTTCGCCCGGATGCAGGCGGAAACAAACCTTACGTTTGTGGAAACTCTACGATCCCTACGGCGACACGTCAATCGACGCCGGCGTCTTCGCCCTCGGTGAACACACTTGCGGCCTGTGGCGGTAATTTCTCAAAGTGCACCGCTAGGTTTGACGGCCAGTCCCGCGACCCGGAGGTACTGGAGGCCTTCATCGACGCGGTGGAGGTATACAAGGAGTGCGCCGGCGTGACAGGCGATCACGCGCTACGCGGCCTCTCCATGTTGCTGAACGGAGACGCGGCGCGGTGCCCGGGCCGCGGTCGGCTCGTGGCCTGACGCGCTAGCGCGCCTGCGCGCTACCTACGGCGTGCGAAAGCCCGCGCACATGATACTGTGCGAGGTATTCCAGTGTGAACAAAGTGAGTGCGAACGTGCTGAAGTTTTTGTTTCAAAGGTACGTTGTTTACTTATTCAGTTACCCTATTCTGTGCCGAACGAGATGATGGTAGACATAGTGTACGGTCTATTACACCAGCTATTTATATAAGAAAACGGGTGTCACGAGACACCATCACCGACATTGAACATCTGTTAGAGCGAGCGAGACTTACAGAAGATTCGATAACCGAGCAAAAAAACTCAAACGTTCCCGCGAACAATTTGAACATACCTACTGTTCCCGACCGGAGTATTACTACGAGTTCGAACGCAACCACTAGTCCCAAACTCACCTCTAAATCGAACGAATCGTCTAAGGGTTCAGGCGTTTCATCCCTGGCTACGCAGAGGTCGCCAAACCATTGACAGCGCTACTGAAAAAGGTAAGTGTTTGGAAATGGGGCCCGGAGCAGCAAGCTGCTTTCGAGAAGATCAAGCACCTGCTGGTTACGGCGCCGATCCTGCGTCAGGCTGATGCCACGTTGCCTTTCGTCCTCAGGACAGACAGCAGTGGATACGCTCTCGGAGCGGTTCTCCTTCAGGGGGAGGGGACCGACGAGCGTCCGATAGAATACGCCAGTCGCCTCTCGAACGCTGCTAAAAGGAACTACAGCACGACGGAGAGGGAAGCTCTAGCCGTCGTCTGGGCCGTCTCCAAGTTCAGGGGATACATAGATGGCGCAGAAGTGGTGATTAAGTCAAACCATGAGTATGAAATCTCCAAAGCGGTCGTCTAGCCAGGTGGGTCCTGAGTCTTCAAGAGTGCAACCTGAAGATAGAATACACTCCAGGTAAGGCGAACGTTATAGCCGACACTCTGTGGCGTCCGGCATGTGCCGAAGATGCCGACTGTGACCTGTGCTGCGCTGCGGTCGACGTGCCTTCTCGCAGTCTGAAGGACGTGCACGAGAATCAAATGAAGGGTCCAGAGGTCAGTCCCACCACATACACTCTCGAGCGCCTCAGCGATGGTACAGTGCAAGGTAAGTATCATACTTCTGTGTTGACTCCCTTTTGCGTCTACCACACGTATATGCTTGACCACAGTTTTATTTGCGCATGCTTGTCGCATGAAAAGACTGAACACGGACGTGTCTACCACACGGCACAGTTAAGTATGCGCAAGCCCCATTCTTGGGGACATCGTTGGCGTGGAAACAATGTTTCCCAATGAAGAACTATTTCTTTTGCTATTATTTTTCAAATGTTTGCTAGTGAAAAAAAAGAAAATACTAAAGTCAAAGTGTAAACGATCAAAGTGGCCGGCCACATCGGAATTCAGTAAACCACTTTTTTTACCATTGAAATGGATGGTGCAGAGTCCCCATAATATTTATCAAGCTTAGCCTTGGTTTGCGTAATGGATTTTTTCGCAAAAAATAATTCTTAATGAGCTCACGAAATTCACTTTTTTCCATTTTCTTCTCAATCAACGCGGTAGTCTGATATTAACGGCTGTAAAAAACTAACTAAATGTCACAGCTTGTTCAATTTTCGTCAGGAGTCATCTAATAGATGACTGATGACGGGAGCAGTGTTGCCATTTCAATTAAGAGGCGGAAAAATAAAAAAAGTCACGGACTTATTGACCCGCCCTGGTAGTTCATTATGTAATAAAATAAACAGGAAGCTACTTGGTTTGCCCCTCTGCCACCAATGCCTTCGTCCCACATGAAACAATATACCCTATTAGAGGTACAGTCCCTTAATGTCAAATTGTACGTCCATAATGGACGCTTGAAAAATGCCGCTCCAGATTTAAGATACGGTGTTGGCAAGCGTTGCTGCAATTCAAACGACAAAACGATTGTATCCTTCTTCCTGATTGAAAGCTCCCGATCTTGTGATTTTTTATCGTTAATTACTTCTGCTCTGCGTTGGTGCTCTTTCAGGAGCTTTTCATTATTTTCTCTCTCCACACCGTCGCTGTATTTTATTTTCATACTTAAAGTATCGCATTTCACACATGTATCAACGTTAGGCGCCTTAAGATAGATTTTGGTCATTGATACTGGATTTTCATTCGTTTCACAGTAAGTAAACCTTGTACTTAGTCGGGTCATAAGTTCTGTCACAAACTTTTGATGTAATAACTTATACGCCTTTTGACAATTATTTAAAAATTATATATGAAATGAAAGGTCATTAAATGTACAATATAATTTTATTTACATTATTCGAAATGCCCTCCCCCATTTTGAACACATGCCCTTAATCTACGCGGCCAGTCATCGATCGCTGCACGCACCACATTCATATCTATGTCTGCCGCTGCTTTAACCAGAGATGCTCGGAGAGACTCCAAATTCGGGTGAGGTTTAGCACAGACTTTTTCCTCCAAATATTGCCATATCTTGTAGTCCAGTGGGTTTAAATCTGGACTAGAAGAGGGCCAGTCTTCATGCCGGATGAAGTCAATTCCACGAGCGATCAACCAGTCTTGCGTACTTCGTGCCTTATGAGCCGGTGCAGAGTCCTGTTGGAATATCCAATGCCTGTTCCTGAACATTGTCTGAGAAAGAGGTTCCACTATGTTTGTTAGGACAGTATTTTGATAAACTTCGGCACTAGTTCTCACACCTTTTTCACAGAAAAACACCTCAGTTACGCCTGAATATGAGACTCCAAGCCAAACCATGAATGAGGAAGGGTAATGCCCACGCTGGACCCTCGCAATACGCGCGCTTGCTTCTTCACTGCTGTGGGCATACACCTTATCATTTTGTTTGTTAAAACTTTCTTCAATAGTAAAAATTTTTTCATCCGAAAAAAGAATTTCGCGGTATTTTTTTCCCGCGTACCGTCGTAGCAAAGCGCGGGATCTGTCTAGCCTAATTTTTTTTAAACGCTCGTTCAAAAAATGTCCTGTCTTTTTACGATAAGCTCGTAGTCCCAGGTCTTCATTTAGTACTCTTTTAACAGTGGTTCTGCTTAGCCCCATCTGCAGAGCTAGGATTTTTTGTTTACGTACGGGATTTCGTTCGATTCGCGCCTTCACTGCTTTGATGACCTTATGTGTCCGAACTGTGCGAGGTCGGCCGCTTCTCTTACGATCTTCGAAGCTTGACTCTTCGGTGTATCGTTTGATAGTACGATAAACAAACCGTAACGTTATTTTCAAATTTTGAAGAATATTGAAAATGTCTTTTGGCGCGTAACCACAGCGGTGCAACGCGATAACCGCGATTCTGTCTTCTTTATTCGACCACTCCATATTTAAAAATGAATAAAAAATAATTTCTTTTTTATTTTCTACAAGCGCGAAAGTTCTATTTTTAAAATAAGTCGAAGAATTTCTGGCCAGTAATCGAAAATTAAAAATATAAGGTTTTGACAGAACTTATGACCCGACTAAGTATATGTCCTGAATAGTTAAATGGGGTGGTAAAAATTTTTTGTTTGTTTTCGATCGGCCATGGTGGATTTCATATATAGGGAATGATAAAATCGGTGCTTTTATGTTTTCTAGCTTCTCGCCATCTATTTTAAAGGCACTGAGTTTCCTCTTGTTGATTTAGATATAATCAAACCACCGCTTAGTTTCATTTTATCTGTCACAGTTTGGACAAAGTTGGGGGATTCATCGAAAGTTTTTAAAAAACAACCCTTACAAATGCGATGACATTCTAAGTCCAACTTCAGGAAGAAATCGTTGGAATAATTCCTATTTCTGATTATAGCCGCCATTTTTTTGTAGCTTTTTCTTTTATCTTTATAAGATTACTTATGAACATTACACGTCTGTCGCAGTCACCTCAACTCCAGTAACGATCAAAGATATTTTTTCTAAACTCTTCAGGAATTCTTTCAGCTTATTTCATTCTACAGGTTTCCAAACTTTTCATGTTTCGTTCTTTAACAGTTTTTCCATTACTCGTCTGGTAACTATTTCCTAAATTTTTTTTCATCTTTGTAATTTCTCTATCTTCTCTTCTTTCTTTTAAACTTTACCTAGATTTACGTTTTCGTCCTTGTATAACACCTTCTCTCTCCCAAAATGATGCATCATGGGTAGGTGTTAAATGAGTAAACACGTCACATTTATTTATTACTCAAAAATAATTAAATTAAATTTATAAAATTAGTTAATTGCCTAAATTTGGATTAGTAAAGTGTAATAATTGAATAGAATAAGTGCTACAACTTGCCAGGTCCATGTAAATTAATTTAACTTGGCCACCACCTGCCAGCACATCAACTTTAATTTTAACACAAGCCCGGAGCAGAGAGAAACAATGTCACAGATCACAGATATTATCACTGTCCATAAGAACGTGCAGGAAAGCTTGCTGAAGAAGATGGGTGACATAGAGGCTCAAATCCAGTCAGCTGGATCATCGAAGGACACCGTGGCCAGGATAGCTGAGGAGTTCCGCACCTTCCGGGAGCTGGTCTTCGATATGTTAAAGCTGCTGCGGAGCCAGGTCACAGAGTGCTGCAGAAATATAGATGGCCTTGAAATGCGAAACCGTCGCAAGGCTGTTGTATTTCAAGGCATCCCAGAGGAGGACAAGGAAGACTGCAGCCAGGTGATGTTGCAGATCATTAATGGCAAATTGGGCCAGGATTTCCCGGTGTCTGCACTTAAGGTGTGTCACCGACTTGGAGTGCATAACAAAAGTCATCATAGGCCGATCCTGGTGCGGTTCTCTAGTGTGGACTACAAGGCTTCAGTCTGGAGGGCAAAGACTCGACTGCAGGGCACCAAAATCACGGTCAAGGAATTCCTGACTAGGCCCAGACAGGAGGTATTTGTTAGAGCTCGTCAGCATTTCGGCATACGTGCTTGCTGGACTCAGGACGGCAACATCTTCCTCAAGGCGTCTGACGGAAGCAAGCACAGAGTCGTTTGCATGGAAGAACTTAGTCCTCTACTTGACAAATATCCCAGTCTGAAGAGCGTGTCGCAGAAGGCAGCCGGGGGCGGAGCAGGGGCACACACGGTGAGCCTGAAATCAACACGCAAGTAATTATTATTAGTTCAACTTAGCTAGAACAATTAACTATACTGTGCGAGAGGTTGTTTTTTTTTCAATAACTTTAAACTTACCGTTTGTGTTTTTATGTTATTCCTGTTCCCGTTTTGCCATTAGCAAATTTCCTGTGAACTGCAATATCTTTACTTGGACTTTTCTACCCACAATTCTCGTTGCAGTACTTTTCCTTTTAATATCATACGAAGTTACCCCACAAAGTGTAATTGTTAAAATTATTGTCGTTAAAACTTATTTATTATCCATATCAGTGTCATGAAGGTCCAGCCGTCACTTGTCATTGTCATCGTGACATTTCCACCCTATAATTTGACACATTGTTGCGAGTTGCGTTCGGATATCGCACAGAATCTACATGTCACTTTTTATATGTTCTTTTTTTTCCACTTGGTTTTTTTAATGTGTTCATAAATCGTATAGTAATGTACTTTTTAAATATTATTTTTTATCAATTCTTATTTTGATTTTTGTATTTTTCTGTCTGTGTTTTCTGTTTGTTTGTGTATTTGTTGTTAGCTGGCGGGTGGTGCAGAGAGTTCTTTAGTAGCAAGCATATTATAACCAAGTAGTGATTAATTTGTGTGTTGTCTAATTAAACATCATATATTTTATTATATATTTAATATAATTTATTTTTTATATAATTTATATATTTATTCATGTCTGAAAATGATTCTTTTGTCTCTGCAAGTGAAGATAGTTCGTCTGGTAGCGACAGCTTCTGCTCATTGACTGAGTGTCTGGGTGATTTATTGAAGAAACAATTCGAGGATAATAATTCTCGATTGTTAACCCTTAAATTGACGTAGTATGCCCCAACATACATCAACTTTGAAAATATATTTTGTTAAAGAAAATAATAAAATGACGTGGATAAATTTTTTTACCCACTTGCAACACTAACTAATTTTGGTAGGAAATATAAAACAGATACCTGGCAACACTTATTTTGACATTAGTGGAAAAAAATGGCGACCCGTCGGCCGGCTGCTGTTCTCTCCAAGGTATTTATATTATTTTATTAATTAATACAAGGTTTAGGAAAAATTAAATGACTGAATTCTATGCTTGATATTATGATAATATAATTTCAATAATAAGTTTGAAGTTTTTACGTCTTGAAATGGTTTTATTTTGGGTACTAACATGAAGTATGCTGTGACATACATTGCCAAGTTTGCAGTAAAAGACCCCTAAAACAATTTGTATGTCATGGCATACATTGCCAGTTCTGGGGATATGCTTTGCTTACTTTATGTTTTAGCATTTCTTTTTCTTTGTCTGCAGCAAAAGCTTGAAACTCGTGGTGGTAGAATTTTAGCGCTTGTCCCTGCTCATAATGCACCTTCTGACGATAGTGAACCTTCCGATATTGAAGATGAGATACGTGTGCACGCTCCGCTTTCTATGTCCAGTTCTTCTGCACCCTCAATTGAAAGCTCCTTAGAAAGACTAAACCTTTTAAATGATGAACAAGAACCCACTAACGACAATGTTCGCCTTACACCCATTTTCCAAACTGTTTATTCCAGCCCATCTCTAGAACCGAATTGTAATAAAGTACCAATATTGAGTGATATCCCATCATTTCCCGCAACACCTGCGTCACCTGTAACTCCTGCTACTCCCACAAATTCTGCAACAGCTTCAGTTCTTGCACGCTCTGCATCCCTTGGTTTGGAAACACCACGCATGCCAGCGAATGCCTCTTCCACATTACTTTTTTCCAGAAGAACAAGATCACAACGTCCTGCTATTAGTGTTGCTCAACGACCTAGACGAATTCAAAAGTTCACTCTGAGCTATCGTTGGAAAAAAGCTGTGTTTCGTCATTTGGCTACTATGGAAGAGGAATCGGATCCTATCGGTGACGCCACTATCCAAACCCCCCTGGAATATTTCTATAAGTTTTTTTCTCCTGATATTTTGACACACATTCTGGAACAATCAAATGCTTATGCAGTATCTAAAACTGGACGTACACTAGGTTTGACTGAAGACGAATTGCGAGACTTTATAGCTATACATATCATAATGGGTGTTGTGAGCATGCCATCTTACACTGACTATTGGAGTTTGCGATACAGGTACAAACTAGTGGCTGATCTGATGCCACTAAAACGCTATCAACAGATACGTCGCTATTTACATTTCGTTGACAACAATATCGAAGATTCTGATAGATATTATAAAATTAGGCCGTTGGTGCAAAAAATAAGAGAAAATTGTTTATTTCAAGAAAATGAGAGGAGGTTTAGTATTGATGAGATGATGATCCCATATAAAGGGACAAAAGCGGGCAAGCGTCGTCAATACATGAAAGACAAACCAAATAAGTGGGGATTTAAAAACTATGTACGCGCTGGAGTGTCTGGCATGATATATGATTTTATCTTGTATGGAGGAGAGGATACATTTAGATTCCATACTTTTAGCGAACAAGAAGCCTCTATCGGATTTGGAGCGCAAGTGGTGATCGCTTTGTGCAAAACTATAAAATCTAAACCAGCTTTTGTATTCTGTGATAACTTTTTTAGCTGCCCAGAGTTATTTTACATACTTAGAGAAGAGTATGGGATCTTTGGACTGGGAACCATCAGAAACAACAGGTTGCGAGGTGCAGAAGCAAGTCTGCCTTCAGAAAAAGAAATGAAGAAGAAACCCCGGGGTAGTCATGCTCAAGCCACTTGCAACAAAAACCGCCTGGCGGTAGTACGTTGGCATGATAACAAAGCAGTGACATTGATAAGTTCCTATGTAGGCGTTGAACCAGTAGCTACAATAAAAAGGTACTGCAAGGACTCTAAAACTAAAGTTGACGTTCAATGTCCGCAAATAGTGAAGGAGTACAACAAGCACATGGGAGGGGTTGACTTGGCCGATATGCTTATATCTTTATATAGAACCCCGTTCAAGACAAGGAGATGGTATATTGGCATATTTGCCCAACTTCTGGATATATGCATAAATAACGCATGGCTTCTCCACAGAAAGGATTCAAAGTCAAAATCTATGCCTCTGAAGGACTTTAGATTCGAGTTGTACGAGGGTCTAACAAAATACCAACGTTCCGAAAATGGTATCAAAGGCACAAAAAAACGAGTACCACAAGTTAGTCCTGTGGAAACGTCACGGTATGATAACGTTGGTCATTTTATGACCATGACCACCCAAGGACGATGTCGACTGTGCTCCAAACTAACTGTTGTACAATGCTTGAAGTGCCAAGTCCGACTCTGTTTTGTTACTGGTAAAAATTCTCGTAATTGTCAACTGCAATACCACGTACCAACGTAATTTTTTGTCATTTAAATTCCTTTTTGCACTAATAAAATACTTAATAAGTCCGGTAATTGGTAATGTATGTCCCTACATACCACTCATTTATAGTATGTAGTTTTGAGAAGTTGGCAGTGTATGTTGTGGCATACATGAGTTTTCAGGAAAAGCGAGCTTTTCAGATTTTTTCTGAAATTTTTCTGCAACAGTTTTAGATGTGTTTATTATTTTTTTAATAAAAAAAAACAGTTTTTATCACATTTTTTTCTATGCCAAATTAAGGGTTAAATGTTTGTCACATTAATGCTCAGAGTCTACCCAGCTATTACAGTGAGCTGTATGAAACATTTAATAACAGCAACGTGCATGCCGTCCTGATATCCGAAACTTGGCTCAAGCCTCATTTACTGTCGGTCACCTACCCCTTACCGGTTACATTCTGATACGAAATGACCGTACGGACGGTAGGGGAGGTGGCGTGGCTATATATCTCCGCAGTGATTTTACTTACAAGGTTATCTCCACGTCTTCCCCTAACGGTGCTGCGGAATATATAATTCTTGAGGTTTGTGTCCGAGGGGTGAAAAGCATTCTAGGTGTGGTTTATTGTCTCCCCTTTGTCGATTACTTCACTGAATTCGAAACAGTACTTGAATCCGTGGGTTCGGAGTATGCGCATCACATAATCATGGGTGATTTTAACACTAATCTCCTTTATTAACTAAAATTCGCGGGTTACTCACGTGTGAAAGTTGAGAAAAGCTCTACTAGTTTCGAACCACAGAACGCCGCAAGTGCCGCGTCCGCGCACGCTGCTCATGAGGAAGAACCCCTCTGTGGTTCGAAACTAGTAGAGCTTTTCTCAACATTTACACGTGAGTAACCCGCGAATTTTAGTTAATTTAGTATGTCTCACGATAGTTATTATAAAAACTAATCTCCTTGCCAACAACTCCTCTCGTTCCCGCAAACTCCGACATTTGATCGAGTCAGCAAGTCTTCATCTGCTACCTCTCCAACCTACTCACCACAACGTCGCTGGTTGGCTCGATTTAATTGTCATATCCAATCCCTCTCTGGTTTCGTCTCATGGCCAATAGGAGGCTCCAGGATTTTCCCATCACGACCTGATTTTCCTTTCCTACGGTTAATCCCAGGGTTCGATACAGGCGTTGTTTGCGCGGATGGACGTCGACAGCCTAGTTCAAGATGTGTCGGCCACTGATTGGAGCCCACTGATGGTAGCTACAGATGTCAACAAAATGGTTGAATTATTCAATAATACCTTGACGAATTTATATAACCGACATGCTCCCATCAAAAAGGTTAAACTGAAGCGACCGCCTGCGCCTTGGATGACTCGTGGGATACAGATGGCGATGCGACGCAGAGATCGTGCGTTTCGTGGGCACAAGAGGGATCGCACCGAGGAAAATTGGACGGCTTTTAAGATTGCGAGGAACAGGTGTAATCAGATGGTACGTAACGCAAAACGCCGCTTTATCCTTGATGGAATCTCTTCTTCTTCTTCTTCTGCTGATATCTGGAAGTTTCTCGGAACTCTAGGTATCGGCAAAGCGCAAAATTTGGACCTTCCGAGCTCGATTGGTTTGGACGATCTCAATCGCCATTTCGCAACTGTTTCTCAGCTGGATCCACAAATCAAACAACAGACGCTTTCTTTAATAGCTGGTCTTAAGCTCTACTTCTATAGTTTCTTTTTGTTTCGTTCCAGTGCAGCCTGATGAAATCCGAAAAGTTATCCTTGCCATTAAATCCAAAGCCATGGGTTGTGATGATATATCACGTTATATGATCACGGCCATCCTGGACCTCCTCCTTCCCACCATAACTCATATGGTAAACTATTCCCTTCACTCGGCGTCTTTCCATCCTTGTGGCGCAAAGCCTTTGTCCATCCTCTTCCGAAAATCTCCAATCCCACCCTTCCTACTCACTTCCGCCCCATCTCAATTCTTCCTTTCTTGTCTAAGGTGCTCGAGGCCTGTGTCCACAAGCAATTCGCTTCCTTTATCCACCGGAACTCCTTAATTAGCCCAGTTTAATCGGGTTTCAGGCCTGGACACAGCACCACAACCGCTCTCCTTAAGGTCACCAGCGATGTGAGGGCAGGGATGGAGGACACTATGGTTACTGTGTTGGTCCTGGTGGATTTCTCGAATGCCTTTAACATGGTCGAGCACGATATCCTGCTAGCTATCTTTTCCCGTATTTTGGTTTCTGATGACGCACTGGAATGGCTCTCATCCTATCTCCGGGGACGTCAGCAGTTGGTCCAGGTTGACGAGTCGTCGTCAAATTGGTGCCAATTAACGGCTGGCGTTCCTCAAGGCGGAATTTCTCCTCTTTTATTCTCTACTTTTATTAACTGTGTTACCTCCGAACTTCAGTGTGCGTACCATCTATATGCTGACGACTTGCAGTTGTATTGTCAAGCGAGGGTCGAGGATTTGCCTGATGCGATCTCGAGATTGAATGCGGACCTGGTTGCCTTGAATAACTGGTCAACAAAGTTTGGGATTGCCGTTGATCCGAGTAAGTGTCAGGCGATAATTTTGGGGAGCTCCCGTACCTTCGGAAGGGTTGACAGCAAAGCTGTGCCACCTATCCTTTTCAACGGTGCGATCATCTCGTTGAGTAGTGATGTGACGAATCTCGGTCTATACATCGATAATTGTCTAACCTGGCGGGTTCACGTCGCTGTTGTCTGTAAACGGGTAATGGGAACGCTTCGGGCACTTTACCGTCTAAAAAATTTCCTTCCGTCCGATCCAATCCTTGTTGTTCCCTATCATTGATTATGCGGATGTCTGCTATCACGACCTGAATGCAGATCTACTTAACAAACTTAACCGCCTTCTGAATAACTGCATTCGATTCGTCTTCAACCTGCGCAAATACGACCATGTCTCTGCCTATCGATTGCAACTAAAGTGGTTGCCCATACGTCAGCGCAGGGAACAACGCGCGCCACTTTATTCTCTCTTCTCTGTTCCCCTACTTCTCCTAGTTATTTGGCCCCCTATTTTCAGTATGTAAGCGCCAACCATAGCAAATATCTTCGGTCCACAAATAATCGTCTCCTCCACTGTCCCTCGCACCGGACTGACTTTGTACATTATTCTTTTCCTGTCCAATCAATTTTGCTGTGGAATGCGTTGCCCACGGATATCAGGACGGCAACCAGTCGACTATCTTTCAAATTTAAAGTTCGGAATTACTTGCTAAAGAAACTGACAGATTCCACTAATTAATAATCGTAATCTATTCTTTCCATATTTAATTATATTATTTATGTATTATTTATATGTTATATGCGTATTTGTAGGTTATATTTATTGTATTCATATATTATGTTTTTGTATTATATGTAAATGTTGCCTTACATGCCTGTACTTTTTAATCATTGTGTGCTTGTTTAAAACCTATTATTAACACTTCTCTGTATCACCCTTGAGGTTGACTGGTAGAAAATGCCTTCGGGCATTAAGTCCGCTTTTGTATATATTATTTTGTATGTACATAAAGTGTTAAAATAAATAAATTATTACTCTCATTTGAATCTAACTGAGGAATGATAACATTACGTCTTCCTCTTGCATGCCTGTTTACTTCTGAACGATCCGAACCACTTGTGTCAGGTAGGGTAATATGGTCAACAGTAGATCACTTTTTTTTATCGCGTTATAATATAAAAACTAACAGTCAGAATTGTTTGAAAAATTGCCAGAGGATAATTTGGTTATTAATTTTGACAACATCATTGGCCTTTCTGACAGTCAGTGTACAATTAGAAAGATATATATGTCGGAGAATCGGGAGGCCGGGCTGTATTTCCTTGTTCTCCAGGTAGTTCGCTAGTATTCATGGTAGGTATTGCAATAGAAATTTGGTAAATAATAAAGTGAACCGATATAATTGGACATCCGTGTATTACATTAAACAACGTTAAGTAAGAAGCCGAAATAATATAATTTTCAAATCGCAAGAGCAAATGGAGTTGCGTTGGTTTCTACGGGCAACCCATCAACAATCCTGTCTAATTCCTCATCACTGGCTCGTAAGACAACTGACACAAACCCATTCGGTGTTACCCGCTCTTGATTGTTACCATACGCAATATGAAAAATACAAGGAGGTAAAACTAAAACATAAATAAACAAATTCTCCACTACTTGAGTAAACTTCACTTATACGCCGTTATATATATTTTTTAATTTGTGGGTTTTGATCCAGTATGTACACATATGGTACTCAGTGGATTACCCCATGGTTTACAGTGGATCAAAGAAAATCTGAACAGGGAAGTAATAAAAATCATTGCAAATAATCAACAGAATATTTATTTTTAAACATTGTTAACCACTACTGAGTAGTGAGTGACATAAAGAAACATAATTTTCTAAGAAACTTAAAGGAACTTTTTCAGTCTTCATTCAATAATGCAATATAATAACATTAACTTTATCCTACTAAGTCTTGAAATATCACTATTTAATTAAATTTAAATAGTACACTAAGAACAATTGTAATTTTAAATGGCACATTTGAAATATCAGTCTGGAATAATATCTTCCATTAATAATAATGAGACATCTTAATCTAAAAAACAATCTTAAAAAAATACGAATTCAACGAATGTTAATGTGACTTAAATTAAAAGGAAATGTGTAATATGACTGTTGCCTAGCAGTGCTTCCACTAAGTGTGGGCGTCGGCAATACTAGTCTTACGTCGTCGTCTTTCACATATGATAAGTCTGGGACATCAGGCATAACAAATTTACCCTTTTTGTACCTTAAGAAAGAGACAAATAATTCTGAAGTATTGTGATTTCGTTCCTCAAGAACTTTTCCAACAAAAAAATCTTCTGATTTTTGGAACAAAATTGTACCAAAACATATTCACCTTCATTTGGTAATCGCTCAATTGATTTTTTTAGTAAATCCTCTGTTATTATGGTCTCTAAACTTTCGACCCAGCCTCCTTCATCGTCTGTTTCGTCATTCAATACCATGTCCTCTTCATCTTCTGAATCACTTTGCAGTACTTGACGAATAACTTTTTTGCCCATGCCTTTAGATTTAGTTTCCTTCTTCCTTTTTGCTGCCTTCTGTTCTGCTATAGCATTTTTTGCTGGTGTGTCCGTCGCTATATGACTTTTACCAAGTTTTCTTGGCTTCCTCTTTCCTAGTCGTGTGGGTGCTTTTAGTGGCTTCCGAAACTGATCAGGTGTTATGAGTGACTTTTTTGTAGATTGATTAGCATCACTTTCAGAAGCAGAAGCGAGAATTATAACCACATTTTGAATTGCAGAACCATCCAAAGAGTGAGTCAAAATATCAGATCGGTAAAAAGATTTTTCTGGAGTGGAAAAAATTGGCATTGGAGGAAATGCTGAATACTCATTTAAATTTTCCAGCAATAATGGACTCATTGTACCTACCTCTAAATGGTTCTTTAGCTGTGCTTGTAGAGGGCCTTGGAGAGTAAGTTACTTGTAAAAGCAATGGCTCCTCCTCTAGCTCTAAAATAGGTTGATGATCAGTGCCTTCGTTTTCAATGCTGGGATCAATTACAAGTTGCGGATTTTCAGGTCTGTCAGTAACAGTGCTGGGTGCAAAGTCCTCATCGCTAAAAATATGTCGATCTAAAGGGAAAATTTCCGTTTCCTTAAATGCTTGTGTTATATTAGATGGTGTCATTGACTTTTCGAAAGCTTGGCCAATTAATGCTCCTACATCATAAATAGTGACCGGGCATCCAGGGTTGCGTAACATCCAAGGACTCATGGCGTGGATGTAAAGTGAGTACAGTCACCCCAGACTCTTTCGCGAGATCGAGGGCTTCGATGGAAAGGTGAGGTTCGTGATTATCCATTATCAAAATCGATGGGTATTCTTTCGAAGTTTCAGTTCTACGTATGAAATGCTTCATAACATCCAAGAACAGTTTTGCTATTCATCCATCCAGGTGGATTTGCCAGAATCAGTGAACCAGGTGGTGTACCAACAGCCATGCGAGGGTTCGTATTTTTTCTTGGGAAAATAAGGACTGGCGGAACTGCCTGACTCCAGCACTTATGATGTTACAGGTAGTGACAAGTGTTCCTTTCTCACTACTGGTGACCTTCCAGAGATTTCGTCTACCTTTTGTTGCTATTACTCGTTGGGTCTTTTGCACAGTGGTTGTACCGGTTTCATCTAAGTTATAAATTCTTGTGCCGTCAGAAAATGCAGGATGACGCTTAATTACTTCCTCTAAATTATTGTAAAAATGATTGACAGTCTCCCTGTTAAATGCTGATGCTCGTGCTAAGCTGCACGCTTCAGGTTTGCGCCAAGTCAAATCCTGATGTCGCTGTCGGAAACCTCTTAGCCAATCTACTCCAGCTAATTGATTGTCTATCCAAGTCTTTGGCATTTTAATACCATTAATTTTGGCCATTTCGTACGCCACTTGTCTACAATCCTTCACAGATAAACCATAGAGAAGGTTTGCGCATTTTATGTAATATTGTTTCAATATTAGCTCTTGGTCTTCGGAAAATACTTGGTTTACTGAATAGTTAGGCGTCAATGTTGTAAGCTGGTTTTGCGGGGTTTTTTCTTTAGTTTGATACCTTTGTAGTGTTGTATAAGAAATGTTATAGTCAGTTGCGGCTTGTCTTATACTTTTCCATCTTTTATTGCCTTTAATGCTTCACACGTCTGCTCATGTGTATGAGCATCTACTTTTCTTTCTTCTCGTCTATTCCTCGGCATTTCTGTAAAAATAAACTTCAATTATACGTCTTGTAGTGAAGGTACACTCTGGATGGGTCTCAGAATACAGAACAAACCAGAAGCCGCGTTCATTCACAATTGCATGTCGTCTAATGTGTCCAAAAACAATACGTCAGTCCCCCGCCAGCCGCACTTCACACCCGCGTAGTGTTGCCGACAGTGGAAGAATTCCCTTGGTTTGGGGTAATTTTACAAAAGGAGGGCAAAATATATTTAATTGGTAAAAAATTGGTAATCTTACGATAAATTTAACAGACTAGTGGTTTACACATTTCGTGCAGGTATCATAAAAGTTGACGATTTCCAGCTGTGTTAATTTTAGTTACACTTACTATTCACAACAAATAAAACAAAATTTCAATAAGTACAAAGGTTTGATTGCGTTCTCTTCTGCTGTTTTATCTTTTTATAACATGTATTGTCTTTTAGACTCTGAACTGATTAGAAGTTTACCTACTTTTCTTAGTTCCTCAGATTAGCGCGTTCAAGCAAACCAACAAACAAACTCTCCAGCATTATAATTAGTATTAGTTAGTAGGAGTTTCTGTTTTTTTTATTCTTTTTAAACCACCTCTGTCATAAATATATTGCTGTTCAAAGTGAATTGAGCAAAACTATGCTCCGGCTAGATGATTTTAAAATTCATCTAACCGTGCTCTTTGTATGATTTTTATTCATTTTCTTTGTTTGTCGATAGGGAATCTAATACGACAAAGGTTCCATAATGGCCAAAATATAACTCACAACACATAAATAAGTGGGTAAAATTTTCACCAAAAATGACAACACTCACAAAATGGCCGCATCATTTTCATAGAAAAATAAATCGATAAAAAATATTCAATAATTAATTAAATATACTATTGCAGTCGATGCTTGCAGATGAAATTTAATCTTATCCACTTTTTTCGTAATTCCAGCCGCATTTTTACTAGTAGGAATAACACAAGACGGCGAAATAAAATTAAAATTGATACTCGTAAACACGTCACGACATGCCACGTGCCAAAATTGACTGATCGTAGAAATTTCATACTACTCTAGTTATGAATGGTTTGAGTTGCTTCAGTATGAAGCGCGTTGACGGCTTCTGGTTTGTTCTGTATTCTGAGGGATGGGTACACAGTGGATCAATCCACTGTTAACCATATCACCATTACACGATTCAAAATCAAATTTCTCAAGATCCACAAATAATTACGTAAATTTATTAGCAGTCAATCAATCAAACTACATAAATCCACACAAACAATTAAAATACAATAAATAAGAAAATAGCTTTAGTATACGCAAAGTTAACAAAATTCAACTTATTTTATCGATAGTTTTTATTCTCGGAAAACCAAAATGTCGCGCTGCCGCGTCTGTCTGTGAGCGCGTCCGCGCTGCGACTGAGGGAGTGAGACGCAAACGGAACACGATTTCGTGTTTGATTTACTCTTACATTAATAAATGGCACAGGTATGTGTGTGATCACCTGTGTACCACTGATCCACTGTTGACCATGTGACCCTATATAATCGTCACTACTGTCACCAGAATAATCGAGATCAGGGAATGGCAGCTCATCAACTAATAGGGAAACAATGTCAAGACATATGAGATACGTTTCGTCAGAATCAGTAAATAAACTATTGTCATCTTTATCGGTGTCTGCTCTTAGGGAAAAGTTTTTGGAAAATCCAGTCTTAGGAGACCATACTTTTGATCTGGTTGGTGAAAAATTTTTTAAACATTCAAATATTGGGGAATACTCCTTAGAACCTCCTGGCTTTGGAGAACAATCCTTAGAAACTCCTGGCTTTGGAGAATGAGTAAAGAGAGAACAAGTAGGTACAGGTTCATCAATAAGGCAACCAACGTCATTAATCATTTCCAGCTCTTGATGAACAAGATCAATCATTCGGTTTATTCTACGTCTACCGGCCATCCTTAAAACAAAAATTCGAATTATTAAGTAATATTGCACGGCTATACGACTAATATTGTTTTTTATTGTGTTTGTTAATATGATGTTTGTTAGTCTTTAAGGAACTATGAGTCCATGAGCCTGAAAATAAAGATATTTGATTTGATTTGACTATACCCACGAGTAGACGATTAAGTTTTAACAACTTAACTGTCCAATGAGTCACATATGTCTCACGGAGAACTTTTGGAATAAGTTCAAGAGTTACAGGTGACTCATTTCTTTATACAACTTTGGCACATAATTTTGTTATGAGCGTGGAGTAATATTATAATTATAATTACGTTAACGTATAGCAAAAAACCTAACCTATGAGAAAACAAAATAAAATTTCTCAATTTTTTTTTATATTTATGGTATCAGGCCTTGTATTTAGTACGAAATAAAACAGAAATAACAATGAAATAAAAATGTTTATTGAGAAAATTTCTTATGTTTATAACAGAAACCAATCACACATGTTTTTCGTTGTAGCAATCCAAACAATATGCTTTTTTACCTGCTTTGCACTCTGTGTGCACTTGCTTGGCTTTTCGAGCCAACTTGCCTTGAATTTTTAATTTTGCATAGCAACCAGTACATCTCCTCCGTAGTAACTTATTGTTTGTAGTATTTCGCGGAATTTCTTGAAGACAATGGTCAGATGAAGAAGCAGTAGCTGAAGATCTGGGAGTCAGAGAAAGCGAAGGTATTTGAGGCACGTTAGGTATTGTAGTCCACGCTGCTGGCCCAAGAAAATACCGAACTAAATGTTACTGAGCCCTCAAAACAGACAATTCTGGTGCCAGTTCGTTATAAATACACCTTGCATCTATAACAGCAACTTGAAACAAAATATCAACGGCGATTTTTTTGTACCAGGTTAGGCTTTTGCGTAAAGGAGAGTGAAAAGATGCTAGTTGGTCAGATATGTCTAAACCTTTTTTTGCTTCATTTGAGTCAATTATAACATCAGGTTTTATAACATCTCCTCTTTTCGTTTTAACCTTTGCAGGTCGATATCATCAAAACGTCTCGCTTACCACGCCATTTTAGAACAGTATATTGGTTGTCTTTCTGCCTTGCCACTTGCTCTCCCGGTTTCAGTTTTTCACGTCTTTAGGAAGATATTTTTTGTTTTTACGTAAGGTACCGCAAAGGTCAGTTTTTTGTTCTTTGAGGTACATTGTCAGCGGAATGCTGGTATAGTAATTATCGGCGACAATAAGACGGCCGGCATTCAGAATTGGTTCGGTTAGTTGGATTACAGTAGAACCAGGCTTATCAAGACCTTCTAATTGTTCTGACACGCCGGAATAAATCTGATAAGACCATGTATAGCTATTTACAGTACAAGCTTTGTATATCTTCATGCCGTAGCGGTCGGTTTTGGCAGGATTGTAGGTTAGAATAATCAATTTACCACGAAATTTTACCATGGATTCATCCACAACTATAACGTCACCAGGTAAATAGAGCCTACGGAAATTATCCACAACTTTGTGTATTAGTGGATAAATTTTATGCGACCTTTGTGCTCCTATAGCACTTATATCAACTTCAGTGAAGTGCCAGCACCTGAGTATTGTATTGAATCTGTTGTAAGACATATTGATTCTGTGCATGAGCGGGTAATAAATAGTACAGTACATCTAGTTTCCAATAATGCTCAATAGAAGGTTTTGGATTGAGACACATGTACATTATAACACAAAAAAGCCTTAATCTCTTCTCTAGTTACGTCTTTCCACCTTTTCATCCTGCTAAACTGAGCTGTACGTATTTGCTTCAATAAATGAGCATAATTATTGGTATGAATTATCATATCGTCAATCAAAGTATCAGGTACAAAATATTCATATATTTTTGTCAACGAAACCTGTCCATCATCAAGTATTGCGTCCATGTTTTGTACCCCTTGACTGCCTGTGAACGTTTCTCTGCCTATCGGTAAAACATGAGATTTCCATTCTGATTCAGGCTCAGGTTCGAATGACGATCCTGGAGTTGGCGGTTGTGGTGGTACTCCACTTGAAGTACTCGCTATGAAATTCGCAATTACCTCTGTATCCTCACTGTCTTCTTCGGCTTCGTCGGGCTGGTATTCTTTATCGCTGCCTCCACTGAATGGGTCTTCGTCGATATCAGAATTTTCTAAGTAACGCACTAATTCTTCCGTAGTGTAATTTTTTCAAGCCATTTTAGTAAATATCCAATGAAAACAAAATTATTAGTATAACCTCAAATAGCAATACACTTTTTCTAGACCAGTGACAGTTCGTAATTTGTCAATTTACTGTCAATAGTTGGTGTGTGCACATATGACTCATAGAACGTGGGAAACGGGAATATTTTATCTCACGTCCATGAGTCATATATGAAGCAAATAAATAAAATCAATAAAAAAACACCAATTATTTTTATGAATTATATTTACATACGACAATGTGAACGATAATAACCTATCAAAAAAGAAAACACGATGGACATAAGGTAGTTGTAAAATGTATTGTATAGGGACAGTTAAGTTGTTAAACAAACGACTGCTTAAAATAATAATTCAAAATAGCATCCGACTATTTTGACTTCTGGAAATAAATCTTTGGGTGCTGATATCGCAGTCATTTCCAAGTGCATTGAAATATTTGTAGGCGCCATTCTTTTACTTGACTTTTTATCATTTGAAATAAAATGTCATATGTGGCTCTTTTCTTGTCGGGAAGCAATGCATACAGCACAGGAACCACATTTACGTATTCATCATTGCTGCCTACATCAGCGTGCATAGTGTATACTTGAAAGAAACACTTCGGGCAAATTTTGCATATGCCGTCGATAAGGAATCGTGTACATTTTTTTTTAATGTTTACTCTTTTCTTTGTTAACAAACATAAGGATACGCTTGTTTTTGTGTTTGAATTGAAATATAAGAAAATTTCATTTTTTTTCGGTACCTCGAGGTCACGGGCTTTTCGGAAGTTCAGTTTTTAGCACCCAGAGATGAATTTCTTTGTCTGCATATTGTTCTTGATATTTTTAAACTTTGGTAATAGATTAACCACATTTACTGCTTGGTCGGATAGATTTTGTATGATATACTCAAAAATTTGCGTTACTGTTTTATTAAATTTCTTTTTGACTGTTTCAGTACATAAATAAATCAGTTTCTCTATTTCAATCTCTGCTTCTTCCCTTGGTGAATGGTTATGGGCAGTCTCGTGAAGTATTGAAAGTGGATTTTGTTTGACTTTGATTGTTGCGTTGCACTTACTAGAATAATTATTGGTGCATCTCCATAATTCAGAGCCGTCTTTGTTCGTTCGCTTTAACACATAGTAATAGGCCGGCTCCACACGTTAGCCCCAACGCTCGCACCAATGTTGGAGCGCAAATTCGGCGAGGCGTACACACGTTGGCGAATAAACTAGTTCTGTCTCGTTCCCGTCAGAGCCAGTGTGAAGATGTTCGATACAGAAATTGAAACTGCTGTGAGCGCGATTCCCATATTTTGTTGTATGGTGCGCCATGCATCAGCTATTAAATTTTTATTTTATGATCCTTTCGAGACGCGTCCCATATTTATCGGATGTGCTTGAAAAAGTTCAATAAACCCAATAACTTTTTCATTTGTCCATGCCGGTGACGATGTTGCGGATGAGGAAGCCATTGTCGCTCGACGTACGCACTTGCTGCGTGTTGCAACAGAACTAGGCAAAGCGCCAATGTGTGGACAGCTCGCTAACGTTGGCACGCAGATTCCTTGGATGAAACCGACACGAGCCGGCCAACTACCAATGCTCGCCCGAACGTTGGGGCCAATGCAATTTTCTAGATCCACACGTTGGACGAGTAGCGTTGGGGCCTATATTGGGGCCAACGTGTGGAGCCGGCGATACCCAGCACGACAGAGCGTTTGGCCACCTCTCTTCGTTTTCAGAATGTGTCTCTTGTGAAATTGATGGGTCACCCAACATTTTAAGAGAGATGAAAGCAGCAACCTAAACAAAAAATATGCAAGAAAACGTATGTGGTTAAATATTAATTATTCATATTCATTTAAGTAATTTAATTACTTTTTATGTTAAGTTACTAAGTAGTATCAGGGTTTTATTAACTTTTGATGTTTTTTGGGTTGCCTATCATATAAATGTGAAACATTAAAAGTAATCATGCAGCTTCTTTATTTATTTATAGATGAGTAGAGAATATTATTTTAAGATGATATTACTTGTTGCACCTACCATACTCTCTCTGCATCACCCTAAGGTTGACTGGTGAGAATGCCTACGGCATTAAGTCCGCCTATGTAATGTTTTGTTGCATAAAGTTTAAATAAATAAATAAATACTTCGAAAATTATGAGAAGAACCACTCGTGGTCCGAAACGACGAAACACCCACTGGTTGTTCCAACCCGTTTTGTTGTGCATACGTTCATGAGGCGCTGAAACAAAACGGATTCGGATTGACGTCCCTGATCGGTTGTCACAGTAGCCAGCCAGTTACTAATGTGTCAGCCACTTCTTCCGCCGTGATAGACGACATAGGCCATGCCTCGGGCCACCTTGTGTACCTGTCGACTGCGGTAAGACATTACGTGAAGTTATCAGAGTGTGGAAGAGGACCAATTATGTCTATGTGGATAGGGCGAAATCTGTGGGATGGGTTAGTAAAGGATGAAAGCGGTGATGAAATATGTCTGCTGATCTTGCTACGTTGGCATTGTAAACAGGCTTGGGCCCATAAATGCCAGGCTTTTTTTAATTTTGTGCCACACGAAGCGGTCAGACATCAAACGAATTGTTGCTCGTACTTCAGGATGGCTTAGTCCGTGAAGTTTGTGGTAAGCTGTTCGACGAGCTGTTGAAATGTCGCAGAAAATGTGGGTATTGGTCCCGGGAATGTTGACCTTCGCCATTTTTAGGTAAGACGAAGAAGAAGAAGACGTGTACTCTTTCAGCTCATCGTCCTGTTCTTGGGATTCTGTCAGGGCTTCGTAATCGGGCTCTAATGATATCGAATCAATACGAGACGTAGCGTCCGCAACTATATTGTTGTTTTTTTGTATAACTCAGTTCTGTTTCTGTATCTCCTATAAATTAAAACAGAACATAATTATTATTTCGTTTCTTTTCTTTTTACCAAATTAGCCAAAAAATTTTAACCAAAATAGGCTGCAGCATCATCATAAGGATTAGGTAATGGTTGAATTTGAGGAGAAACCATGGCTAAAATTTGTGCATCTTGTTCTGTCAATACACTTTTGTATGCTCCACCACCAGTACGATAAATTTCTTTCTATAAAAATTAAGAAAATATTATGAGGAAATATTCAGTAAGGCCCTACTTCTTTACAAATATTAAATTTAAACAAACCTTATCTAATTATGCTTTCGTTTTTACATCTCTCATGCTGTCAGTGGTCTCATAGTACTGGGGGCGTATTACGATTTAATTCCAGTCAATTTACACCTTAAAATGAACTGCCTTGTTTATCCGTATTACGACGTCTTATTGCCAGTCAGTTAGCAGTCACGTGACACTTGACCGATTTCTGCACGTATATTGGCTGGCAAACCCGTATTATGACCGCCAAACTGACATTTCTTAGCTTGCTCAAATGTCGAAAATTGTGTCAAACAAACCAGTCTGTTTACGCCGGTGTCGAGTAGCTTTTACTGAATTGTTTTAAGTTTTTATCACATACTGTTTACTACAACATTAAATATGTGTGATGAGTTTATAATCTTCGAGTTTCTTGAAAGGGATGCGTCACAAGATAACCACCAAACAAAAATTCAGAGGACGCGTCTTCGAGATCTTAGTGACCCTTTTGCGATTGAAGATGTTGAATTTATTAAGCGATACAGGCTTAATAAACAATTAGTCCACAACTTTTGCGATGAACTGCGACCTCATGCAGCTACTGGGTCTACAAGGTCGTCGGATTTACCAATTGAAAGGAAGGTTGGTAATTTTAGAGTTTGTTCAAATTATAATAGATTTAGCCATTACTTAGTCTTAGATTCTGTATCTTGGGTATGTGTACTGTTAATGAAATCAATAAACTTACAAATTAATTATTCTTTCAGGTGTTAATTGCATTATCATTTTATGCTACGGGGTCGTATCAACGCCCTGTTGATGATATATCTGCACACTCTGTAGCGCAGCCTACAGTGTGATGATAAAGCAGATTACTAAATTATTGAATTCACCTCGTATTCAAGCAAAGTACATAAAATTTCCGAGATCTCCAGAGGAAAGAAATGAGATCAAGTTAAAGTGAGTTAATTTTATTTTGAAAAGATTTTATTCAGCAGGGGTGTGGTTGTAACCTTACATAAAGTGCCATTGAGCTCACATGAAGTACTCTATGTGGCCTAGTTATAGATATAGCTATATAGTTGCTTTTTATGAAGTGTTTAACCCTCAAGTATGGAGAAAGAAAACTAGCAATAGATTACAATATTATTGTCTTTTTATGTTTGTGAATTGGACACATACGTTATTTATCTATATAAATACATATTTCTATTTTACATTCTACAATAAGTTTAATATGCAAGAAGTATTAGGGTGTATTGATTGCACACATGTTGCAATAGTACGGCCCGTAGAAAATGAAGAACGATATTACTGCAGAAAACAGTATCATTCGCTAAATGTCCAACTGGTAAGAATTTTAAAATAAAAACATCAAACTTTATAAAACGTGTGTAATTTATTAAAACAATAATATCTAATCTAATCTAATCTTTGTTTCTTTGGAATTCATCTGAAACAATTTTAATTTTAGATTAGTAATGCGCAACTTTTTCGCGGGTAGGTGTTCAATAAGTAAGGACGTAAATAAAAGTCGCTGCTAAAAAATATTTATTGAAATAAATTACTTACGGTTTATCTCCCTAGGAGTTTAGTTAACCTTGGGATAATCATGACCTGACCAGAACTCGACAAACTGTTTTCACTAAAGCACGCCAGCACTTCGGTATGCGGTCTTGCTGGACACAGGATGGCGTCATTCATGTGAAGACAGGTGATGGAAGCCGGCACAAGGTAACTTCAATGGAGGCGCTTGATTCACTGCTTTTGAAGTTTACCAGGGCGTCAGGAAACAGGAATGATGACAGACCAACTGATGGGAATCTGAAAAAGTAAGATATTTACATTTTGTTGTTCAGGTTGTAATAATGTAATTTATATCGGTAAAAAAGTCACTAAATGGTGTTCGAGTGATTTTCACGCAGTCAATATTTTCTTAAACTCCTGCAAAACTCCAACTGAGATCCATAGAGCTGTTCGAGGTTAGGACTGTTTAAGTCATTGGAAAGGATCAGAGTTTAGAACCTTCTTTCATTATTTAAGTGTGGCGATATTACAAAAAGTGTTAAAGAAAGATGCTATGCAACATTTTCTCACATTATTTTGTGCAATAACAATATGTTCTTGTGAGGAATACTTTCCATTGCTACCTTTGGCAAAAGAACTTTTGGAATACTTTACGAAACATTATAAGGATTTTTACGGTATTGACTATGTAACTAGCAATGTTCACAACTTAACTCATGTTGTTGCTGAAGTTCAACGTTTCGGAACGTTACAAACATACAAGGTCAAAGATGCATTTTTTATTTTTTGCGCAATTGAATTCTAAGTATTATTACAAAACTTTTTCCAAACAAACATTACCGGAATTTTCGATTTTTCTAAATAAATTACGCATTTGAGGTTACGAACAGTAATGTACGTAATAAATAAATGCAGACCCGCACAAAAAACATCGTGCATCTCAGTAGGATTTTTATTTTACAGAATTGTTTTGTTGTTGCGAAGTAAAACGTCGACCTACGTACTTATCACAGCGTTTTAATTCTAAGCTGTGAACCTAGGCAGACAATGACACGAAGCCCGTTTGCTTTACATTGCGCGCAATAAAAATATTATTATTTTTTTTATACCTAAAAATAAAAGTCGTTTCCCAGTGATAATTTTAGCGTACAGCTACTTAGTTAGAACTGCAGTATGCGAAGTTAACGGCTTCGTTAAGTATCTTTTTACACCCTGTATTCTACAGCTGAAACTAAAGCAAGATGTTGTAACGCGTTGGAATTCAACGTATGGCATGTTAAGTCGTTTGGTAGAGATGCTATTACGGCAACTCTTGCGGCCATAAGAGCTGAAATAAGTCTTAGCACTGATGATTGGGCTATTGTTGAGGTGGCAATACCCATTCTTAAAATGTTTTATGACGTAACTGTCGAAGTAAGTGCGGAGAAAATGTCACTTTATCAAAGGTCATACCGTTGTGCCTAATCCATATCAACAGAAATTTACGCGAGCAGCAAGAGCAGACCATTCCTGCTATACATCAGATGGTAGAAAAACTTCGTACGGAGTTTGACCGAAGGGTTTCTGCCATGGAATTCCCCGATGCACGCTGAAGCAACGTTATTAGATACGCTGTTCAAGGACAAAGGGTTTTTCAACAAAAATGCAGCTGAAAGGGTCGTGACCCAATTAAGATTAAAATTTGGTTCCTACCGTATATCACAGGAAAGTGCTCTACCACAGGACCCATTGATGTCTGTGCCTTCGACGTCTACATCAACATCAATATGGGCAGAGTTCGACCAGGAAGTAGCTAAACTGACTCCTACAAACCCCACAGCAGCTGGGATTGTGGAAATTGAAAAATATTTGCAAGAGACACTATTAAAGAGGACGAGCGATCCTTTCCTGTGGTACACATATACCCGTTGCCACATCTGTTCCCTGTGAACGATTTTTTTCTAAGGCAGGGAATATTCTGACTGCCCAACGTAGTCAATTGAAGGCAACAAATGTGTCGCAGCTGCTCTTCATCAGCTGTAATGCAGAATAAAAACACAGCGAAAACATGTAAATAATATGTATATTTTATATTGAAATCATTGTAAATATCAGATTTTTAAATACGCCAGTCTAGATTGTCATTTTTATATAATTAGCGTTTATTATCTGTATCAATTAAAATAAAACACCTACTTATTTAAATAATAATTCTAAATAGATATGTGTCGTAATAAAATAAACAATACGTTTTAATTTAGCGAAATGTATTTTATTTTAATAACAACCAAACCACACACAAAGTATTTTTTTTTTCCTAAGGAAGAAGAGACAATATAAAGTGCTGCCAATAGACAAGTACATTGTAAATTATGGTGGAATTACATTGTTATATTTTAACAATATGTAATTTAATAGATAAAAAATAATCTAGATTGTCAGTCCTAAGCCTGAATAAAAGTATGAAGGGAAATCTGTTACTTACAGTAATATTAAAAAAATATGTATCTCGTCGCAGCCAAGACAAAATCTCGTTCGCAGTTCTCAGTAGGTAATCTAAAACACCGCATAAGCCATTGGACTAAATGAGCTACTGAACTAAAAGAGTCGCAAACATCGCACTGATCGTTGAAGTAACCAACGAAAACCATCGATGAGATAAGACCTGAGCCATTTAACTAAATGAACTACTTAACTAAAAGAGTGTCATCACTATGGTCAAAAGTTATGTTTATATCTTTTAAATTCAGTGACACATTCTGCATATATCTACTAGTCAATGTCGTATATTATATACTAACAGATAAGTTATAAGCGCGCAAAAGTGAAGACTCGAACAGGATACAACTGTATGCAAGTGCAATTAGTCTCTCTTGTATGTTTATGTACGTTGAGTATGTAATTGATAACAATAGCTATTACGTTTTTTCTTGTTGGATTTATCATACTATCCTTTTTCTACAATTTTTACCATACGGCAAAGCAAAAGGAGAGTTATGATTTTGACAGGCTATGTATGTGTGTATGTTCATCTATTCCCTCGTAACTTCTAAACTACTTATCAGAATTCGACATATGGCATATCATTAGAAACGTCTTAATTGTCTGCTGGTTATATGATGTATCACAAAATCTAATGTGGCGTCCTCTAGCAGACAAAACCACCAGAGTAAAAAAATAAAGTTAAGATAATTATACCGTGTTTGGTATCCTTTTAAAGCGCTTTACTTGTGACTGCTTGTATTCATGGGCTGATTGCATATAATTCACATCTTTTCGTTGATACCTTTTACTACTTAATATTCGTTCATTCTTTTGTTGATATTATGCGCCACAAATACATTTTACCACCAAAATAGTACAAATAACAAAAACTAAAACCGACGCACACAAGCGAAAAATCGATAAAAGGTGGCATAAAGTAAAAAAATAAAAAAATCATAAAACCTTTTCTAATTGTTGTATCTTACGACTCAATGAACGGGCCTAAGTACCTACGCCTGCAAAAAGTTTGACTTGTTAAGCGGCGGATGTGTTTTATGCAATTTTTGTAACATTTCAATCTAAAATATTATAAGTTATTGTGAAATTATTGGTATTTCAACAACGGATGTCCTTCCAGGAGGTAATAATTGTTTATTTTTATAGTGATCCAATTGTGTAAGTAAAAGCTTTTATTTGTAATGATTGTTTTACGAAATCAGTATAATTTTTTCAAACAGAGATTTCTCATAGAGTAAAAGTTTAATTTCCTGCCATTTCATTCCTTAAAATAACCTTCACTGCACTCTTTATTTACTATTAATGGATTAAAGTAAATTTTAAAGGCGACCAGTTTAGACGCTTTAACAAAATATGCGTTTGAATGAGAATTCATATTGAGTCTCCTGTGTAACTCAACTAAGTATTAACTACACGTCTCGGCTCAGCACGGGTTTGTATTTGTACTCTCTGTTGTCTAATTTAGACAAAAACATTTCATTCACCGACGAAGACACTTTCACAAGAATGGGGGTTTGTAATGTACATAATGAGCATTGGTGGAGTCACGAAAATCCCTATGTAACGCGACAGGACGCTTATCAATATCGGTTTAGGGTAAATGTGTGGCAAGCATTTTAAATAACAATTTAATAGGCCTGTAAGGACGGGACTTAGGTGAATCAAACAAGATGTTGTTGGTTACACGTTACGTTTATTAATGCCTCTCTACCTAAAAGATACAATGTTATATTCTTATAGACTAATGATTACTTACTACGTCACACGCCCTCTCAAAAAAGGAGAAAAAAAAAATGTAAACTATAAAAACATTTTTTTTTTTTTTTTTTTTTTTTTTTTTTTTTTTTTTTTTTTTAAATTTACACATAATTCATTCAATTGTGTAGATTCAGCTTTTATACATTTTTCATTGTATAATAATTAGTTAATTGTAAGTTAGTATCCAATATCTATTTCAGTACACTTTACAATCTAAACAATAAACAATGACATCGGTACAAGTCTTCATTTGATATCGTACAATTACAAACAAAAGTGTTACAGGAATATAATCTTATTCATAATACAGTCTAGTTCTATTTTTATGAACAGTTTTTTCCTTTCCCTTAACTAAGATAACAACATTTGGAGATATGTCCTTAACTACTGAAAATGGACCTAAATATAATGGATCAAGTTTGTTACTGTTCTCATTTTTAACCAATATTAAATCACCAGTTTTATACGTTATTGGATTTATACTGCTATCATATTTACTTTTTCTAATAATTTTAGAATTAATAAGATTGGTTTTAGCATCCATTTGAGACTTTTGTATACGATATTTTAATTCAACAGCATAGTTATCAAAATTATAAATCGGATCTATTGTAGTAGTGAGGTTGGAAGGTATGTTACATTGTTTCCCGAATACTAATTCATATGGCGTAAATTTTGTACTCGAATGTACTGAAGTGTTATATGAGAAACACCAGTAGGATACCCATGAACTCCATTCCTGTGTTTGACTATTAACTTGCATTCTCAAATAAAAAGTTAAGTGTTTATGGCTATTTTCTAATGAACCTAAAGTTTGATGATGGAAAGCTGTAGATTGTAAATGATTTATATGTAAAATTGTACATACCTCTTTCATTATGCTGTTGACAAATTCGGTTCCTCTGTCGCTTACTATCTCACGGGGAATGCCATATCTAAGAATAAAATTATTTACCAGTGTTGTGGCCACCGTACGCGCATCCTTACTCGCTATCGGATACGCCTCGACATATTTGGTGAGGTCACACTGTAGTGTTAAAATGTAGTTATAGTTGTTATCTCGTGGTAAAGGACCTACTAGATCCATATATACTTTATCGAAAGCTGAATTTCCACAATCCGTTATAACCATAGGCTCTTTTACTGTATTTAAATATTTATAGCGTTGACATTTATTACATTTCATTACAAAATTAGTAACATCACGCTCTAATCCACTCCAAAAATATTTTTTACGAATATTGTTTAACATACGTCTTATCCCTGCATGTCCACTAGTAGGAAGAATATGATAATCGTTCAAAATTACTCTCTTTGTATCGTCGTCGACAATCTTTTTAACGCCTTTTACTACGCATAAGCGGGGTCCGGACCACTTAGGCAATTTATTTATATATTGAGCTAGCTCTTTTATTATTCTTACGTTATTTTCATCTTTAATTATATATAAAGTATCTATTTTTAAATCAGCACAAAATAATTCCATTTCTCTCACAGAGACCGCTCGTGTACGCTGTGATTGAGTAAATAGTTTTACATATATGGTGCGATCTGACGCCGAATACGCATAATCACCATTCTTTAAAGACACATATTTTTTAACTTTCATCCATTCTTTCTCATTCACAAATACCAATTCCGTGTAATCCTTCGGTAGTTTTAACATTTCTACAACTCTTGGGTGATCAGTCCAATCGTTTTTAGGAATATTAGCCACCGAAGTATGATTATCAGAATTTTTCTCAAGCTCCCGTCTCTTCGCTCTAGTAAGTACAGACACAATGTGTTCGTTCATCGCCCGTAATTCTTCACCAGTCACTTCTATGCGCGACAATGCATCTGCAGCTACATTATCACGCCCTTTCACATAAACCACTTTGTAATCGTACTCCTCTAGTAATAACCGAAATTTTAATAATCTACTGGAAGGATCTGTCAAGTTATACAAGTATACTAAAGGCCTATGATCCGTTTCAATAATAAATTGTCTTCCATAGAGATAAGGCCTAAAATATTTGACGGACCATACTATCGCTAACAATTCTTTTTCAATTGTAGGATATCTGCACTCGGCCTTGTTTAAACTTCGGCTGGCGTAAGCAATTGGCCTACGATCAGCATTACACAAAACTGAACCTATAGCGTACCCTGACGCATCGGTTTGAAGAATAAAAGTATTACTGTCATCAAACAAAGGATATTGTAATACCGGAGGTTTTACTAAACAGTTTTTTAACATAGAAAATGATTTCTGGCAGTTTTCATCCCAATTATAAGTTACGTTTTTACGACATAAATTGTTTAATGGTATGCAAATTTCGGCAAAATTCGGAATAAACTTCCTGTAGTAATTAGAAAATGCTACGAAACGTTTTAGTTCATCAGCGTTTTTAGGAACTGGATAGTTATTTAAAACTTTAATCTTTTCTGGATCAGGTCTTATACCATCAGCTGATACAACGTGGCCTAAATATAATATTTCTTTTCTAAGAAAATCGCACTTGTCCGGATTTAACTTCAAATTTACTTTCCTTAGCCTAGCCAAAATGTCTAATAAATTCTTATTATGTATATCTAAATTTCTTCCAAAACAAATTAAATTATCTAAATAAATAAAACACTTGTCATAATTTAGTCCTGACATCGCGACTGTCATTAAACGTGAGAAAGAACTGGGACTTGTCTTTAACCCCATCGGCATACGGGTCATCTGATACTGGCCGGAGGGTGTTGTGAACGCCGTGTACTTTCTACTGTCTGAATTTAATTTTGCCTGATAGTACGCTTGAGTTAAATCTAACTGTGAAAAATATATTGCGCCAGAGAGTGAATCTAATATATCGGTTATGTTGGGGAGGGGAAATTTATCATCCATAATGCGGTCATTTAATTTCCGAAAATCAACAACTAAACGCCAACTTTTCTTGTTATCCTCTAGTTTCTTAGGTACCAGTAGCACTGGACTAGACCACTCACTACTTGCGGGTTCTATAATACCATTGGAAAGCATTTTTTGAATCTGATTTTCAATTTCATTACGCTGTGAAAATGGCAACCGATATTGTTTAGTATAAACCGGATCCGAATTGGGTTTCAACTGAATTTCTTGTTCGTAAAGGTTACAAGTGCCTAATTTATCTCCCGGTAAGTAAAATACGTCAGCAAATTTTGCACATATGTTTTGTATACTTATGGATTCTTCTTTGTTCAAGTGTTGTAATTTTATCAACGATAATAATTTCCTAACTCTTTCGCCGCTTAAATTTTCCTTTTCGAATGCACACATATTATAATAAGATAAACGATCAATGTCAGGTTTAAAATAACTAAGTTGAACTTCTGTTTCACGTGTATTTAAAATTTGTATTAATATCTTTCCCTCCTTGGGTTGACAGATACTTCCAGCCATAAATACACCGTCGCATAATTCTCTCGGAAATACAACGCAAGCCTCACTCTCAAAACAATGAACTTGGAAAAATTTTTCACACCTTGGTGGTACTGTAATAAATAAGTTTTTACCTAATTTCCCTAATTCTAAACTGGTTGTAACTGAACTATCGCATTCATTTATTGTCAACGTGTTATGTTCATAATTTAAAACACAATTGTACTTCTTTAAAAATTCTTGCCCAATTATACCGTCTTGAATACAAGGTAGATTCTTTAGAACATAAAACTTATGTTTGAATTCTTTTCCACATATGGAGAATGGTATGTAAACATAACCGTCGGTGGTCGATTTGCCACCAATACCATTAATGGTAAGGCATTCTGGTTGCAGAGGAATATTCCAGTCTCTAATCGTTTCATATTTCACCACTGACAAAGAGGCTCCCGTGTCAACTAACATTCTATATTTAGAATCGAATATTGACAATTCTACAAAGTTATTATAGTTACATGTTAAAATAAAGTTAGGATCGAAAAAACTCTAAATCTAAATTTTGATTGCTTGTCGACGCGCCTTGAATATCATTTCTCGACTGATCTAGCAAATAAGTATTATGCCTGTTATTGCGATTATAGTTTCCCGAATTCGTAGCCTGACTGTAATTACGTCCACGTCCTCGCGGATTGTTAACAAAACTTCTTGCGCGCCCTCGGTAATAAGTCCTAACAGGTACCTGATTCCTCGGAGGCGGTTGCGGTGTCGACCTATAATAATTACGATTCGGAATATAAACACGTCCTCGGCTTTGTCCTCTATAAAATTGATTATACTTACCTCGATGCTGAGCCGCAAAGACTGTCTCCGCCGATGTGCTGTGACCTTGGTGCGCCCGTTCCTCATCTTTAGCCGCACGTATAACATCTTTCAGTTCTGAGTAATCTCTAGCCGTTAAAATGGTACTCAATCGACCATTTCTCAAGCCTTCTGTAAACCGCTGAATAGCTAGTTTTTCATTTACAGGTCTAAACATTTTATACGCGTCTTCTTTACCGTCCGCTTGAGATATAGTCAATTCAACAAATAAGTCCTCAAGTTTCTTACCAAATTCTTCAATGCTTTGGGACCCTTGTCGAGACTGCAATAGCTCCAACTGAAGCGCCGTGGCAGACTGCTTCGTCAGCAAATTATTTTTCATGTCCTTTATAAGATCTGCGGAAGTATCATAGTTAGATGCCAAACGTAATTTGGCATGTCGGGATATGCGAGTTTTAAGAACAAAGGATATTAATAAAGATTCATGCTCTTTCTTAATGTTTTGGCTATAAAATTCAAGAGCATCTATTAATTTTTTAGTACATTCCTCCTCTCCTGTCATCACAGGTAGAAGAGAAGATGCAGTTTTCATGTCAAACTCAGTCATGGTGTTCACGGTACTTAGGCTTTGTTCGTTCTCTAAACAAAAATTCTGAATTCTTTGATAATATGACTCTATTTCCTCACAAATAATCAAAATATATTTTAATTCCTCCTGCTTAACATAACCTTTAGACACCTTTATATCTAATTCACTACGACATGTAATATATTTATCATATAAACCATTCGCTTCTAAATATTTTTGCTCTAACACTTTCTTTGTTCTTTTAACTTTACTTAATTTTAGTAAATTGACTTTAATATTTTTAATTAATGTATGAATATCTATTAAATCAGACATTTAACCCTTAACTCATGAAAAATAAATGAAGTGGGGCAACATAAAGAAACCTATTCTAAATCTTAACTAAAATACCTCTGTCCATGCCGTACACTTGAAACACTTCACACACACATTTTCACTTTTACCGTAACATATGAAGACTCTCTTATCCGATGTCTGCCTTTGTCTAGCCGAGTTTTACTCAAGGCTAAACGCTCTCGATATTGGACTCTTTGCTCCTTGGGTCACGCCTTGGGCCAGAACGCGTAAAAGCACTCCTGGCTATCTCCGCTCGCATCCAGTCTACGTGACAGCGTTTATACAGCTTGTATACTCCAAACCAAACTCCAATAGTCAGGATGACCAACATCGCACCCAGTATAAAATTGGTCACTGACTGATTTTGATGTAGTTGGGCAACATCAGCAGCATTTACGCCACCTGCGGCGTTTTGCGCAATCACAACTTCTTTACTTTGTGGTTTTCCCATTGTCAGAATCAAAATTACGCACCAAACTTATAACTTTGTCCGAACAATAACGCAATACAATAGTTTTTTCCCTCATGTCACTACGCGCGATTTACTGAGCCCGGAATCCGACACCGAACCTTAAATGGCAGGGTCGCCATGTAAGGACGGGACTTAGGTGAATCAAACAAGATGTTGTTGGTTACACGTTACGTTTATTAATGCCTCTCTACCTAAAAGATACAATGTTATATTCTTATAGACTAATGATTACTTACTACGTCACAGGCCTTTATTTTATAATGGACGACTTGACAGTGTATCGTATTTATTTATTAATTTTAAAACATTATGTGACATTAGTTTGACTTAATAAGCGTTTTAGTAAACAATTTGACAGAAATCGTTTGTTGTTGTATCTACTATTAAGCAATGACCAACATTCTTTATAATTATCAGATGTAACTGCAATATGCCTAACTAGCTGTTCCGCTTCCCCCGACAATAAACCTTTGAGATAATGTAACTTTTGCACATTTTCTAAACTTTTGTTACTGTCTATTAACGATGTAAATAAATCTTTAAAAGTTGTCCATTCAGCGTAGTTGCCCGAAAACTTATTGATATTAATTTTAGGCAATCTAACATTACTTGACATTGTTTGTGTGTGGTCGATATCTGTCTTATTACTTGAATCTGAACTATTTGAAAAGCTATTTAAAATTTCTTTTAGCTGTGTTTTATACCATATATAAGTATCTTCTGTGCTATCATATGCATTACTAATAAAATATTTATCCGACGCTTGCTGTGCGTCTGTAACCTTTTGAAGAATATTTCTATGAGTTGTAGTAAATTCCAACCACAAAGCCTCAAGTGCGTCTAGTCTAGTTTCAACATAAACTTTCGTGACCCTTTCTTTTGGCGATTTTTTGAAGTTATGTTGAGCCTTTTCTATTAAGAGCTTTGTGTTGAATTGCACTCTATATAAAGCCTCCATTTTTATTTATTTGTTAGGCTTTAAAAAAACAACTATCAACCCACACATTAAACAAACTATCAAATTACACAATAAACAAAACTATTGATAACAATTGGCTCAATATTGCATGTTGGGCAATACGGGCACAGAATGATACATAAAATAGGCACACAGAAAACAAATACACACAAACAGATAATAAAATACAACAAAATCCACTAAAGTCCAATAAATATTTTTCGTCGAAATTTTTCTATGTTTAGAAAATCCGACTTGCAAAGTAACAATAAAATGTACTCACGATTTTGTCTTCAACAAACCGCACTTCACTCGCACTGAACCACTCCAGAGGTGACCGCGTCACCTTGATGTAGAATGCGCCCAGGTGTAACCTGGCGCTCTACGTCCAACTCAGCTGGTGCTGATGATGTCCAAGTCCGCCCTGCGCCGCCCTTAGTGAGGTGATGTCCAACTCCGCCTGGCACCCTGCGCCAACTCCAGGTCCAGGTGCTGGTCCAGGTCCAGGTCCACGCCAACTCTGCTGCTGCTGCTGCTCACTTCACTGTGCACACCAGCTTGGGTGTGCGGCGCTTCAGAGCGATCCACCCTGGTTTCCACGCCAGAACTCTTACAAAAACACTGTCAGGAACTCACTCACTATCCGACTCGATAAGGACCATGAACTTTACTGCGCGGACTTCGGGTCAATTAAACACCGGACACCTTTCTAGATGTTTATTGCACCAGTTCACAATTCAAACTCAACATAAAATTTAAAATCTCTGAGACTACTACTATCTCGGGAGAATCTTAACACCGCGATCTAGAAATGGGACGAAAACGTTAAACGCCATCTATTGGTGTTTTAGGAACTAATTTCGTAAAGACCTTGTTACGAACGTACAACGCTACACAATGCCATCTAGTATAAAACGAACAAACTTCAACCAACTAACGATACGTTGTTTTACTGTGAACATAACCTATTATGAATTTTAACGCACATAGCTGAGCAATTTTTTTTTAACACCGCAGTCTTTGGTGCATAATCTAACACTAGTCGCTGACCATGTCTGGAGAAACGAGGGTAGAAATTATCCCGTGTATAAATATCACGAGCTCTTACAAATAGATTAGGATTGGACCTTACGAACACACAAACTTCAAAAATTTACATACTCGGCAGGGGTAATATCTTGAGTTTATTATAGTGAGGTTTACATGACTCATAACGAGGAATACCAACAATTGCTCTTATGCACCGTTTTTGGGAGAGAAACGCCCGCTGGGAAACTGTTGAGTTTCCCCATAGTATTAACTCGTATCGTAGCACGGAAGCTACATGGCCATGGTATGCCAACAATACCGTACTTTGGTTAGACGTAGTTATTAGTCTGTTTAGAACATATACGAAAGTGTTAACTCTCTTGCAGACCCCGTCAACGTGTCCTTTCCAGTCTAGGTATTTGTCCGTGGTGAACCCAAGAAATCTTACACTGGTAGATTCATTTATTTTTATACCGTCATATGAAATATGCCTTGGAACAATTTTTGATCCACGGGTTTGGAATTATACAAAAGTCGTCTTATTGATATTTACTTGTAAATTGTTCCTTACTAACCACTCTATAACTAAATCAATTGTATTGTTTATATCAATGTCAAAGTAATTACTAATTATATTGTCATATGCTAATATTATTGAGATGTCATCTGCAAATAATATACATTTTTTAGTAAGAATGTCAGGTAAATCATTTATATATATAAGAAAAAGGAGGGGTACTTCCCTGCGGAACGCCGTAACTGTTAACAAGATACTCAGATCTCTCTTGTTTTACCACAAGGTATTTCTGCACATTATTTGCGATTACTCAAGTATTGTAACCATTGTAACGCTGGTCTGGGCCTCTGATACCATAGTTCTCCAGCTTTTGTAGAAGCAGATCATGAGAAAAGAAGTCATGCTTTTGACATGTCAAAAAATATTACTATTGTCTGCTTTTTCTTGTCAATGTTTACTAGGATATTGTGTACTAAATCGAATGCAGCAAGTGTAGTTGATTTTCGCTTTCGGAAGCCATACTGTTCATTCTTAATTAATTTGTACTTATTCAAATACGAAGATAATCTTTTATGCATAGCTTTTTCAAATATTTTAGACATGATAGGGATTAAAGTTATGGGTCTGTAGTTGCTCGTTTCTGTTTTCTCTCCTTTTTTATGCAATGGCTTGACTGCTAACTTCTTTAACCGGAAATGTCCATCCTGGAAGGATAAATTTATCAGGTATCCAAGCACGGGGACAATACTGACGACTAATTTTTAAAAAATATCGGATCTAATACCATCATAACCGACAGAACTTGTATTGTTTAAGGACATAATGATATTTACAATTTCAATGTCTTCTATCGGTGTAAGAAATATGGTATTGTTTGTACAAAAGTATAAATTTGAGCCATGTCACATCTACAATATGGATGAATCCGGATTTACAACGGTTCCAAATAAAGCCCCAAAAGTGTTAAGCTCTAAAGGGAAACCAATCACCAATGTTTTAGTTGTATGCGCAATGAGTGCATCAGGAAATTATGTACCACCAGCTTTTATATTCCCGCGAAAGAGAATGAAGGCCAAATTATTAGATGGAGCTCCAGCCAACTCAATAGGCTTCGTAACAGAGAGTGTGTAGTGAGTAGAATGAATGCAGATTTATTTTTGGATTGGCTAAATCATTTTAAATATCATGTCAAACCCACAGATGCATATCCAGTTCTTCTGATTTTAGATAATTACTTACCACATACATCTTAGGCAGCTGTAAAATTTTGTAGACAAAATAATATCCATGTGCTGACTATCCCACCTCACAGTACGCATAAAATACAGCCCCTAACCTAACCAGATAGGTGTTTCTTTTCACCGCTGAAAAAATATTATGCTAATGAGTGTGAAAAGTGGATGTTAAACCACCCGGCATGGGCTATAACTATTTATCAGGTAGCTACTTTATTCAATGCTGCTTACATGAGGACAGCCAATATTTCAAATGCTGTAGCAAGATTCAAAGTAGGACGAATAGTCCCCTTCAATCGGGACTTATTTACAGACGCTGTTTTCTAGCCAGTGTACTAACTGATAGACTCGTTGAATATGCTAACGTTTTAATTGATGCGCAGAATGATACAGGTCTTCCATACACGTCCCGTCGTGTCCTTCTTCAGGTAGTGAGCATCGACCTAAAGAAGTACAACTGAATTTTGATATACCATTTTTTGGAACCTGTATACACAATCTACATATTTGAATCACACACATACTTATGTATGAATATGACATATTGTCCTTATTTTTTATTAGTACCTAATAAATGAAGCTATTTTTTTATTTCAGATATTAAACAAATAACTTGCCTTTACAAAAGTATTTGATTACCTGAAGTTTATTGACATATTTGGACCACGCAGGTACACATTCTTATGTATGAAACATTTCATTTTTCGTAGGTAATTATTAGATATATTCTTTTCCCCGGAATGCACCGTAACCAACCTAATAATGAGATAATCGAATTGACGACCCATGTATCTAAATAGATACTGGGCGTCTTTCTCAGTGATTAGCAAATGAATTTGTTTGTGTCCAAAAAGATACAAGAATACTTTACGTTTTTTACAGAAAATGAACATGAAGCGAAGGTCAAGGAGTTCAATAATTTTAGCCCTATTGCCGCCACCTGACTCCGGGTCTGATGATTCTGATATAGATTTAGACCTGTCTTCAGACGCTCCTGATATTCCCATCGTCATGATGGACATTTTTGAACAATCGGATAGCGAAGATGACTGTTTCCCATCACAAATACAGCCTTCACCGGAACACATGGTAATCACGGGGTTACCTGATGCACCAGCCGCGAGTATTAGAGGAAAGTCACCAAATATGAAATAGTATCCTAATATGGAATACCTTCATTTCTCTAAGACTATAAGTATGAAACGCAACACTCGACCATCTTCTGTTCCATTCGGTCTACTAACTATCGCACTCACACCATCGAGTCAGTTGCGCGAACACTTCACGTGTGGCAGGCGTGTTTTGTTTTGTTGTCGTGCGGAAAATTTTAAAGGTAAGTAATAAATGAGTATTACCAGCTGATATGTTTGTATACATAAGTGTTATACTATTTAGTATATCGGTATTATGTTTATTTCACCATTTTGTGATCTTTTAATTTCAAAATATTGTGACTTAAAAAAATATTTAGAAGAGTTTAAACTAGTATGAAAATCCAAATATGGACAGTCGTCGGTGTCTAATTATGGAATATTCCATAATTAGATATAATATTTCATATGATAGATACTTGCTTGCTAAAAAATGTATGTAATGTTTGTTTTTAGAATGTCCGGTTCACAATCAACCAAACGAAAAACCTGGGATGAAGAAAAAATGGCACAAGCTATAAAATTCGTTCGGGAAAAAAAAATGGGGTATTTGAAAGCGGCACAGCATTTTCAAGTGCCTAGGACAACTTTATTTCGTCTCTGCCAAAAAGATGAACAGTCTCCAGAAGTGGCAGCAGCTAAGAAAATAAACTAGTCAAGACAAAGAATAAGAAGAAAACTGCGAAAAGAAACAAACAAACGAAGAAAAATAAGGATGATAGTGAAGAAGAAGACTCTGAGGAACTAGACGTTATCCAGTTTGATGAAGGTAGTGAACATGATGAGTTGATGGACCAAGTACCTCCTGACTCTGCTGATGCAGAATGTATGTTCTGTTCAAGACTTTTTTCCATGGATAAAAGTGGAGAAAGCTGGCTTAAATGCTTGATGTGTGGGCTCTGGGCACATTATGATTGTGCTGGTCCAGAGTTTGATAGGTACTTGGATCTGTGACTTTTGCAAGTAATTATGTAACTTCTTTCATTTATCACAATATGTTATATTTATTTAATTGATCTCAAAGATATTTATGTCCATTTTTGTTATTGTTATGTTGATTTATGCTTATATTCCATATATGGGTACCTATTCCATATTTGGTTACTCATTTGTGATTTTGTTTTTTATGTTAGATTTTAATTTGATAACTAATATATTTGATTAAAGGCTGTTAATTACTACATATAAATGTATGACTGATTAGTAAAAATATTAAACTGTTTTAATTTATATGAAGTTTTTTTTTATATCCCAAAAACAAAATAGTATTCCATATTTGGTGACTTTCCTCTACGATTCCATCTTCACCTTCTCTAAAAAATGGCAAATCCGTCACCAGGCACATCACAATCTGTTCAGTCACCAGGTACGCCGAACACCATTTATTCAAATACTTGTAGTCCTCTGATACCAATTGCATCCGGACTCCTACGCTCACACAGATCACAAACTCAAAACCAAAGCAATAGAATAGAACTATCATCAAGCTTAAGACAAGAAGACCTATTTCAACCCCAGACTTCTGGTGTTGAAGTTCAGCGTTCGAGAAAAAGAAAAAAGGAACATATGGAATTCAAATTTAAATCTACAAAAATTTTTTGTGGGCTGTGGACAGGGAAACAAGTGTAGACAGTTCATTTCAGGAACAAGTCACTGGATACTCGATATCAATACTTCAAAAAATTGTTCGACGATGAATTGATACGATTTATTTGTTATCAATCAAACCTTTACTTCACTCAAAGCACAGAAAGATCAGTTGATATGACAATAGAAGAATATGAAAACTTTTTAGGTATTGATATGCTCATGAGTATTGTTGGTATGCCTTCTTACAAAGACTATTGGTCACATCAATTAAGGTATGACAAAATCGCATCGGTAATGCCTCTGAAAAGATATCAGCTGTTACGTAAGTACTTGCATTTTTCCGATAACAGCAATGTGAACCCTAACGACCGATATAACAAAGTGAGACCTGTCATGGAGCACGTAAGAAAAAATTGTTTACGAATAGAACCCGAAAAAAGCTTTTCTATTGATGAGATGATGATCCCGTACAAAGGGACAAGAGCTGGATCAAGAAGGCAGTACATTAAAAATAAGCCCCACCCAAATAGGGTTTAAGTTTTTAGTCAGAGCTGGAGTATCTGGCATAGTTTATGACTTCTTCCCTTAGAGCGTTTTCACATTATCCGATCCGATATCGGTATCGGACGCCGATCCGATATCGGGGCAAGCAAAATGTATGAAATATGTACCTGTCTTTCATATTGTCCGGCCCGATATCGGATATCGGAGCCGACACCGATACGCTGGCGGCACCATCGGACGCCCGTGAGCGTGAGCCGTCGGACGATATATTTGTATGTGTGCTGTACGTGTATCTAAATTGTCTCTGTGTGCGTAGAGCCGCCTGACGCGCGGCGGCCATTTGCTTTTTGTTCTTGTTTAATAGTTTGGTTGTCATCATGGCGTCGTCATCATTTAAATACGATATAATTACATTAATTGAAGTAGTAGAATCAAAACCATGCTTGCGGGATAAAACTCACCCGGAATATAAAAATAAAATACTCCGAGACAATAATTGGCGGGAAGTATTCGAATACCTTGACGAGGGATATGAAGTTTTAAATCAGCACGAGAAAAAAAAGACTGGTATGTAATTTACACTTTTAATTATTCAAATTCTAAATCTGCTTATTTGTGTACAAGTTAAGTAAATATTTATTTTTATGACCTAGATCTTGGACAATTGCCATGGTAATTTACCTACATCTGAAACAAAATAATCAGCAAAGGTTGCACGGACTCCACGTCCTGTTTTATTAGTGGATTTTGTCTGGGGACTGGAAAAGTTTCTAGCGATGATCTCTCACTTAAAATTATATCGTCTATTCGATATCTATCACGCTTCCTCACGATGTTGTGCAAAATAACACAAGCTTTCACTATGTTTTTGGCAAACTTTGGGGACAAATCGATGGGTCTATGGAACATTCTCCATTTATTACTCATAATTCCAAATGCGCAGTCAACATACCGACGTGCTCTGCAAAGTCTGTAGTTAAATACGCGATGTTTTGGACTTAAATTATGTCCAGAATAGCTTCGTAACATATGTTCATTCATTGGGAATGCATCATCAGCAACAAATACGTAGGGAACTGTAAGTCCTCCATCAGTAATGGGTTTTGGCTGCGGAATGTGTAAATTTCGTTGCATCAACAATTTCCAAAAATGGGTGTTTTGTAGTATAGAGGAATCACAATCTTTGCCATATGCGCCTATATAAACAAATATGAACGAATAATCTGAATCTACAACTGCCAAAAGGACTATTGAAAAGAATTTCTTGTAATTCATATACATTGAACCGCCATGTGGAAAATTTTGAATGCGTATGTGCTTTCCATCTATAGCACCGAGGCAATTGGGGAAAAGATGCTCTTTTATTAAAACCCTCTGCTACTGTTTTCCACTTTTGTTCAGACATATTTTCTAAATGTTTGCTACGGAAGTTTTCCCATATATTTTGGCAAACAAAATTTATAATCTCAATGTACTGATGCCTAGCCTGTAATTGTAGTGTAGATCGGTCAGAGAGCAACCACTGGCCAGGTACCTAAAAAGAAAAAAAGAAATTGTAATCTTTTATTAATGCTCTTTTAAAAATTGTGGTTACATAAACTTTAATTTAGCCTATTTAAACTATGTAATGATACCTAAGTACATTTGTATTAATAAGCTAATTATTGTTTCAGCACAACTCATTATAAACAAATGGAATAATATAAGAGACGCTTTCATTAGATCTCTTTGAGATCTTTTGAGGAAGAAACAGAACAGGAGCATGAAGTGATCGCTGCTAATGATAATGAACATTTCGTCAATGTTGCTATACATGAATCAAAGAAGGAGCCGTCAAAGACTAAAAGGAATAGACAGCATTGAGGCCGCAATATTAAAAGAAAATAAAACTACCAACTCTGAAAGTGTGTTAACAGAGGACAATTTCTTTACGTCTTTTATACCATATGTCAAAGATATGTCAGAACCAGAGAAAATACAGCTACAAATGGACCTTCTATCTAGTATACAAAAAATTAAACAAAATCGGGTCCTTCATCAACGTGTACGATCACCATATACTCTCGCAAACCCTTCACCTGGACACAGTAGATCATATCCAAACCATGGCCATTCGAGTCATAGCAATTCAATAAATTCTCCCTCACCTATATTTCTGCCATCTCCTTCACCTACAAGCAACGCCTATATTGATGTACCAAGTCCACAATCAGTAGTAAATCAACAAACATCGACTCCAAGCAATTCCTACATGGATGTACCCACTCCACAACTAGTTGGAATTCAACAAACATCGACTCCAAGCAACTCCTACATGGATGTACCCACTCCACAACTAGTTGTAATTCAACAAACATCGACTACAAGCAAGTCCTGTGAATCGGTTAAGGAATCCTATAATAATAACTTTCAAAAATTTTTCGATAAATATTCCGAATTGTAAGTTCACCTTGTCATATGCTATTTCATCTTCATTTTGATCTTTATATAACAATACCTGTTTCTGATTAAAATACTTTTTATAACGAACTTTCTTTAATTAATTATACCACCAGGCGACAAACGATAATGATAGATACCAATGATTAAAAAACAAACATAAATATAGTAAACTTACCTTAATGTCACAGCCAGCATTTCTTTAGGCCCCACAGCCATTCGAAAATGTGTGTCTTGTTTCTTGATACTGTTTGTGAGATGAATTAACAAATAATTGAATGTGGATTCACTCATACGAAAGTAGTTAAAAAACTTACTAGGTGCGTTTTGTAGCTTGCTAAAAAGAGTATAAAATGCTCTCTCTGAATATCTAGCTTCCACAATGGGGTGTATCCAATACTGTCTGTGGACAGATCTTTTTTTGCGTCTCAAATATAATAGATACAGCAAATAAAGTTTTCTATTATAGTCTGCCATGATGACCTGCCCGCACTAAGTTATGGAGCAAATGGCCGTATCGGAACGATTTTGTCGGAAATATGTGAAAATAGCACAAGGTGTCGGCTATCGGATGTCGGCTATCGTCGTCCAACACCGATATCGGATCGAATAATGTGAAAACGCTCTTGTTCGGAGAAACCACTTTTGATGACATCAGTTTCACAAACACAGAAAATAAATATTTCGGGCTCACTGAAAAATGTGTACTGCGTGTGGCAAAAACTATTGAAAATCCAGCTTTGACAACCTTGTTTTTTGACAACTGGTTCTCTTCTCTTGAACTTATTTCATATTTAAGAAGTGAGTTTGGCATCTTGTCATTGGGAGTAATCCGTAAAGATCGTTTGAGAGGATGTAATATGATTTCGGACAAAGACTCGTTGAAGAAAGGAAGAGGAAGCTATATGGTTATGGTCGATAACAAAAAGAAGATTGCTGTTACTAAATAGGCAGATAATAAATGTGTTACTTTAGCGAGTTCATATGCTGCTGATAACAAGGAAACTTTTGTAAAAAGATATTGTAAGGCTTCTAAGAGTAAAGTAGATGTTAAATGTCCAATGATTATATCAGAATATAACCAGCTCATGGGAGGTGTGGACTTAGCGGGAATGTTTGTTTCTCTGTATCGAACAGGTAGTAAGAGTAGGAAGTGGTATAAAAGAATTTATTACCATTTAGTAGATATTTGTGTCAACAATTGCTAGTTAGTATACAGGCGACATTGCAAAATGTTCAATGAAAAGAAAGTAATGTCTCTTAAAGATTTTAAATTAAGCATTTCTTTCACCCTTTTACAAAAAGGTAAAACAGTTAGTAGAATGGCCACAAATTCGGTGAAAATAAAACAACCCGTTGTGCCAAGGCCCGAAAAAGATATCCGCACTGATGGCTTACACAATATTCCAGGTATAGTAAAGAAGGGTCGGTGCAGGAACTGCACAACAGGACAGACAGTAATAAGTTGTTTGAAATGTAATACGAGGCTTTGTCTTATGGAAAAACGTAACTGTTTTCGTGAATTTCATGCCAAATAATGTATACGTATTAGCACAATAGTTTTATTTACTTTTAAAGATTGATCTCTCTTACATAATTATTTAATTTGACATTTTTTTATTGTTTAAGTTGATTATTGTTTATAGTTTACATGTTTGAGAATAATTTTGTGTCTTTTCAGATACAAAGTTCTCAATAACCTATTTTATCCATTTGTGTTTTTGTATCTAAAAGCTGCAACCTGAAAACTCAGTGTTAGGTTCCTGAAAAAATACTTTTGTTTTATATTTTCTTTTAAGTATTAAAGATAACTGATTTGGTCCACTATTTTTTTATTTACCCATCCCGATACTATTTTGCTCCTTAAAAGGTTAAATGTTGTGGATGCCAAAGATGGGGCCATAAAACTTGTGCAGGGATAGATAGCGATGATGATGAGTTTACATGCGATTGGTGTAGCAATACAACGCCAGGAAAAAGACGCTTAGAACTATAATTTTTGTTCTTGTTTTGAGCTTAATCTAGATTTATTTCTTTGTTAAAGGTAGTGAACACATTTTATTTGTTTTTTATTTTTCTTAAATGTTGATTTTGGATAGTGAGATTTATTTTACCAGATTAGTTTTAGAAGAAAAGTTTAGTTACTTTAGAAGAATGTTTAATTTTGTTAAAGCTTTACTTCATCATATCAGACTATACGACTGATCTCTGTGATGATTGTTTTCTAGAAATTTAATTATAGTTGAGACTGACTGTTAATTAATAAGACTGGTTCATTAGGTCTGTAATAGGATATTTTGATTTCATTTAATTAAAGATAGTGAACTTATGGTTTTATTTAGGTAATTCTACCAGAACCTTTAATAATCCCGACATGGGAGGGGGGCAACATGATCCTGGGATCGTCTTGCCCCTACCGCAAGGATCATCTTGGGCACTGGGGTGTACAAGATGATCACGATTGACAACGTTTTAAAAATATGATAAATAATAATAAAACATCTTAAAAACCAAAATTTTGAGTATGGCAACAATAAGACACATAAATTTACTATGCATATACGTTTTTACATCCGCGCTAAGTAGAACATCATATAAACTACAAACATTCTCCCTTATTGAATCATCTCGTACACCTTCCCCTATGTGGCTAAGGTCTGGTTTTCTCCCATACCACATTTCATATGAAGTTTCCTGAAGCCCCGATGCAATGGATCTATTTTTCAAATAGACAGCAGCGTTCGCTGCTTTCGCCCAAAATCTTTTATCCAGCTTTGCATCATACAGACATCTTGCCTTCTCAACCGCAATACGGTATGCACACTCACATAAACCATTTTGTTCAGGTGTATAATTGTTCGATCTTTGATGAATTATACCCTCTTGCTTTAAGTAATTCTCAAACTCTTTGTTGGTGTAGGTATATCCTTTATCTGATCTTAGTGTTTTTATCTTTTTATTTAACTGATTTTCCACCATTGTTTTAAAGATCTTGAAATAAGCAAATGCTTCATTTTTCTTTCGAAGATAATATATAAATGTCATTCTACTAAAATCATCCACAAACAGTCTAAAATATCGTGCACCATTCAATGAACTTTTTTCCAATGGTCCACAAAGGTCTGTATGGATTCTGTGTAGTGTCTCTGTGCTTCTGTCATCCACATGCGAAAAGGGTAATCTTTCTTGCTTTCCCTCACAACAAGTTGTGCACTAAGACTTGGTTACGTCAATATTATTTTCACATGACAAACCATCCACCATATTTCTCATTTTATTCATGTCTTAACTATTGATGTGTGCCAGCCTTCTGTGCCATATTTCGCCACTTACCTTTGCTGCAGCCAACATACAACTCCGTAAGTACAATCCGGTAAGTACTAAAAACTTCTTAATCTTATAACTTTATGATGTTTTCTATATATTTGTTGTTATACTTGCGTTTATAATGAAATAGTGTTGGTGTGGTGTCGTTTCAAAAAACGTGGGAATTATTTGTCTATTGCGCATCGATGAAAATCAATGTATAATTTTGTGGGAGATATTTTCATGTTATCCAATAAAAACAATGTTTGCATTTTTTTGAAGATTAGAGACGAAGACATTGAGAAGGAGTTGCGCAGAATTTTGTCTTCTGATGATGACGACGATGACGAAGACTTTGACGAAAATGATGACACCTTCACCCGTACAAGTTTCAGGACTGATACCGGGTGTAAGGGACAGCGTCCCGCAAACTGATAGGGGTTGCTCAGTCAACGAAACTGAACAACTATAACTAGGTACCTTTTTCAGGAAACGAAAAATAAATTAATTTTCCATAAAAATTGTCTGGTGGGGTGTTCATTTTGTATGGAAAAGCATCAGTGCTTACATGGGAATGGTAGTGCTTATGTCAATAAATCCAATGTCAAAGATAAAGATAAAGTTATATTTATTTGCTTAAAACATGTGCAGTTTACAGGAAATGCATCCTAAAGCAGTTTAATAAATAAATTTGAGTATCAACATGTTTTGCCATGGAAGGCGTACAAATATAGATTGATTTAAATTACATATTGACAATAATAATAAAATGTAATTCATTAATAAAATAGCAAAATTAATGTCAGAAAATAAAATATGTCAAAAATATAATGTCAGATATGAAATTGTACCGGTCTGTCTACTGATGAGTTTTACAATAATTCAGTAATCAGTAGTTTTTCGCTTGCTAGTTTGTTATTTATTAATTGGTGGGTACATTCCATAATTTGTTTATGTTTGGTTGCATATTTTTGATGGAATTCCTTGGGACAATGAAGTTCCATAGGATTTCTACTTTCTGTATGTCCGTATAATAATTCAAACGGAGTAAAGCCTGTTGCAGAATGAATGGTGTTGTTATACGCTATTATTGCGTATTTCATGAGGTTAATTGTTTCGTCTTTATCTGTTAGACGCTTTATTCTGACGATTTCTGCTAACGTGGAATGTAGTCTTTCTATTGGTGAGTTAGAGTTAGGATTATAGGGTGTGGTAATGTGTATGTGTATATTGTGTAGTGCGCATATATCTGTTATTGTTTCGTTATCGAATTTTGAATCGGAGTCTGTTGTTATTTTTGTAGATACTCCAAATACTGAGAATATACTAAGTAAGGCTTCAGCTATGTGAACACTCGTGGAAGCTGTCAGTGTTACTGCCTGGGCGTATTTTGTGAAATTGTCTATGATCGTTAAAAATTTTGTACCTCCGCTACTATATAGGTCCATAAACATGTGTTCCATTGGTTTATGGGGTGTGTATGTTAAAGATAAGGGTAGTTTTAGCGGATTTCGTTTGTAATTACTTTTTAAACAACTGTCACATTGGTTAATAAATTTTTGGATTGAGGTTAACATGTGCCGGCCAGGCCAGTGATAGTTTCTGTGAACATGTTTATATATCTCTTGGATACCTCTGTGTATTGATACATTCGTGATATTTTCTAATTAATTCTATTTGTTCGTAAGGGTTTTCTGTTAATGTAACTGTTCATGCATCTAACTAATTTCGGCCCGCGATTGCTTAAAATCATTTTGAAGACTTCACAGAATAATTAGAAGTGTTCTTCGTTGTGGAAGTAACCATGAAAAATTCTATCTGGAATTGTATGCTCTTTTAGAAATTGTATGATTCGTTTATTGGAACCCATACATCTTTTATAATTGTTTTTCCTTTTGATCTATCGTCTACTCCATATGTATTTCCTGGTGTTTTTCTGATGTGAAATTGTTTTAACTGTCTGTCTATTGCATCGTCTACTTTGGGTATACTATCAGTGGTTGTATTTGTGTTTTTTGGTTGAGATTATTGTGTTTGTTTTTGTTGTGATATTTCTGTGTCGGGTTGTGCTCCGGTGTTAACGGGGGTAATTGGCATATCTAGTAATATTCTGATATCTATATTTGCTAAATCTATGTCATCAGTTGACGTGCTAGGTTGAGGATTATTTGTTTGTGTTTCTACCTCATTGTGATGTACTATTTGTACTCTAGATAGTTATGTGTAGCCAATCCTTTCCTCGTATAGTTACCATAAGCAAAGATCACGCCATGCCACCCAGCGGTTCCAAGTAACCACTAGACTTAAGTTCCTAATTGTTAATTCTCATAAAATTAATGTTTGCCAAAACAGTTAGAGAAATGTGATCGACAGATTGCTGTTGCTGGCCAACTGTGAGGTCCAGCCACAGACACACACATGTAAAAGCCCTCAAGTAGTATATAAGCTCATGTAACCTAGATTTAAGCGTTCAGATCAGTTCATTGTCATCTTAAAGCTCATGCTGAGCAGACGTGTATTAATTAAATAAATATTTTTTAATATAAATCTTGCGCGCTCTTATTTGACTGGCGCAGCCGGTAGGATTAGCCAGTCGCGTACAAGTGATCGTTAACTAGACACGCGAATTGGTCGAACCTACTAAATAAATTCGTCAAGAAGGCGCAACCTCAGCAGCAGCAGAACCAGAACCGGCATGGGATCGAGCAAACTGTGAGTAGACCCTTGATTCGCATTCTGTTCCATTCCCTGTCTGAACCTTACTAATTACCTACGTTTATTAGACTAGACATTGCCGATATTCGTCTCGTCTATTTATGGACAAAAATCGCCAAATTTAGACAATTGATCAATCGCTGATCTATTTTTAGAATAGTTCTAACAAATTGGACTTACATCGCAATTTTGTTAATTATATTAACGTTAATTATTTGCCTTAAGTTAAATTAATATTGTAAATCTAATAATACCAATATGAATATTCAACTAATACCAAAGGAAATCCAAAGCATCATCCCTAGATTTGATGGTGATGATAAGTTACTAAACCTTTTTATATCGAAATGTGAGTACGTTATTAGAAGTTTTCGAAGGGAAAACAACCCAGCACAACAAACCTATTTATTCCATTGTATAACAAGTAGATTGGTAGGAAAAACTGCTGTATTAATAAGCGAACGCGAAAATGTTACCACATGGGAGGCATTAAAGGAACTCTTTGTCTAGCATTTCGGTGATCCCAGGTCAGAAGCTTGCTTAAGCATAGAGTTAGAAAACCTCAAGATCAAACAAGGGGAATCTTACATAGACTTTTGCCACCGCATACAAAATGTTAGGAGCTCCCTAATCTCAAAGGTGAATTTAATAACGGACGAAGGAATAAAGGCAGCAAAATATATAATATATAACAACACAGCTTTAAATGTTTTCCTGTACAATTTACCAGAGGATTTAATAAAGTTTGTGAGGTTAAATAAATGTGACAATTTAGAATCCGCATTAGGTATCGTAACAGAGGAAGTCAACTTTCAAACGCGGTATAACTCTCGCAATAAAAATAAAACCAACACTACTAGTGCAAACCCTAGTACACCTAATAATCCTAAACCTAACTTTACAGCACCGACCCAATACAAATTCGGAATTCCAACAAATAACCAAGGCTTTAGGCAGCAACACCCATTTAGACCCAATTTCATACCGAACCCTAACCTGGGTAACCAACGATTTGGTTTCCAACCTCAGGGAGTTAAACCACAGCCACAAAATCCGAATTCAAAACCCGGGATTCCTCATCAATCGCAGCAGCTTCCACAAACACTGAACAATTACAAACAATCAGGCTTCTTTAAACCCGGTAACCAACAATTTCGTTTTGGTATTAATAACCAACCGCCTAGACAAAACGCCGACGTATCTATGAGAACGGTACGAAATAATATGTTAGAAGAACCCATTGAATACGATTTTAACTTCGAGCAAGTTTGCACTTTCGATGAAAATAATGTATTACAGATTTTAGAAAACGATAATAATAATCAATTAAACTGCACGCAAAACGAAACGGATAATGAAAATTTTCAAATAGAAGCCTCAGTACCAGACCAACAGAAGTAATACACCTCAACTATAGTGGCCTTAGGCTACCACACATCTATTTGCCAGAAATAGAAGCATTCTTTTTAATAGACACGGGTAGCTCGCGATCTTTTATTAACGAAGAACTAGCTGACCAGTACTTTCAGTACTATAAAGACTTTGATCCATTCGAAGTTATCAGTACCCACGGACGTAGTCAGCATAATGAAGTCGCATGCGTTCCTTTAACCGACACATTTAATACAGACACCCATCATAAGTTTTATATATACACCGTAGATCAACAATATAATGGTCTTATAGGCTCAGACTTACTAAAGAAATTAGAAGCTAACATAGATATGAAAAATCAGGTTTTAAGGACAAATACTACAGAAATACCTATTTTATATAACCCATCTTACCAAATAAAAGTACCACCTAGATCGGAAACACGCGTTAAGGTGCCTACTACGTTAGACAACGGCAATGCAATTTTAAATCGCCTCGAATTCTGCCCAGGAGTTCGTATGCCCGATGCTTTAGTTAACTGTGTAGACTCACAATTATTCAGAACACCACTGATACTGAAATGACTATAACATTTAAAAAACCATTTACTGTATACAATATGCACCAAGATTTACAAGATAGTTGCCTAATAAATAACTTACATGATACCTCAAACTTAAATAGATTATTAGATGAAAACTTAAATAAATTACGCCTTGACCACCTAAATACAGAAGAAAAACATCTAATATCAAACCTGTGTGCAGAATATAAAGATATCTTCCACTGTGAACACGTACCCTTGTCATTTACAAACCAAGTTAAACATAGAATCCGTTCAAAAAATGAAGATCCTATTTACATACGCCCATATAGACACCCAGTTAGCCAAAATCTAGAAATTCAGAAACAAGTCGATAAATTATTAGAAAACAAAGTAATAACGGAATCACACTCACCCTGGAGTGCCCCGGTACACCTAGTTCCAAAAATAATGGATGCCTCGGGTGAACAAAAATTCCGAATGGTTATTGATTATAGGAGACTTAATGAAATAACAATTGATGATAAATATCCACTGCCCAACATAACAGACTTATTCGACAGACTAGGAAAAGCATCCTACTTTAGTACAATAGACTTAGCTAGTGGCTACCATCAATTGGAGGTAGAAAAGGAGGACCAACCAAAAACAGCATTCACAACCCAATCAGGTCATTACGAGTTTACTCGAATGCCCTTTGGTCTAAAGACAGCACCAGCTACGTTTCAACGAGCTATGGACAATTTGCTCCGCGGACTACAAGGCATACATTGTCTAGTATATTTAGATGACATAATAGTATATTCAACTAGCTTACAAGAACACATAGATAAACTCAGGAAAATATTTGACCGACTTAGAGAGACGAACCTTAAGGTCACGCTAGACAAATGTGAATTTCTAAAGAAAGAAGTTTTATATTTAGGTCACATTATAACAAAAGATGGTCTCAAACCAAATAACGATAAAATTAAAACTGTATTAAATTTCCCTCTGCCTAAAACACCAACGGAAATAAAAAGTTTTCTTGGATTAGTAGGCTATTACCGTAAATTTATTAAAGATTTCTCAAAAATAACACAACCATTAACTAATTGCCTTAAAAAGAAAAATAACGTAACAATTATTAAAGAATACATAGATGCATTTGAAAAATGCAAAGAATTGCTTACCAATGCACCACTATTACAATTTCCCGATTTCGAAAAACCTTTTCTTTTAACTACAGATGCATCTAACTTCGCATTAGGAGCGGTTTTATCTAGAGGACCTATTGGTAGCGATAGACCAATAGCATTCGCTAGTAGAACGCTTAATGATGCCGAAACGCGCTATAGTGCTATTGAAAAGGAACTATTAGCAGTCGTTTGGGCCTGCAAACATTTTAGGCCTTACCTATACGGTAAGAAGTTCACTATACTAAGTGATCATAGACCACTGGTATGGTTAAACTCAATTAAAGAACCAGGAAGTAGACTCACCAGATGGAGACTTAGGCTTTCTGAATTCGACTACGAAATCAAATACAAACCAGGTAGACAAAACAGCAACGCAGATGCACTATCCAGAATAAAAGTCAATGCATTAGATGACGTGTCAATGATAGTCAATACTGACGATTCGAAAACAATTCATATCATCAGATGAAAGCGACAATATTACTATTTCATCTAGAGATTCTAAGGCTAGACCTAGATCGCCTTACTCGATACCATCAGTAGGAAGCGAAACAGTCACAGCCTCGGAAAGAGCAGACTCTCCTTCCTTAGCAACAGTCCATTCAGAAGAAAATACCGATTCTTCTGGTATTCCCATATTAAAAGAAGCCATTGATACTAAACCAAATCAGATATTAGTATATACTTGGCATAAAAACGAGTATAGCGTTAAAGATTTATCCCGAGATAAGCAAAAGGTGTTTGAAGTACACTTACCTATCGATGACCCAGATTTAATTAAAGATTATTTAAAAGCTTATATTCGCCCAAAAGTTAAATATTACATTTATTTCGAAGATCAACGTCACCGTCAACAATTTTCAAAAGTAATTACAACCCTATTTAAAAAGGATGCAGTAAACATCTACGAATGTACTGAAAGAGTCGTTTACGTAGAAGATGAAAACGAACAACGAGAAATAGTACTAAAATACCACGTCGGGAAAACATGCCATCGTGGCATCAAAGAAACGGTAGCCCATTTGAAAAGAACATACTATTGGAATAACTTAGAACAAACCGTAGCCAGTATAATCAACTCTTGTGACCTTTGTAACCAAATGAAGTACGATAGAAAACCATTAAAACCTGAATTACAGTTGACTCAAACACAAAATAGACCTTTCCAAGAAATATTCATAGATATGTTTTCAATAGAAGGAACATATTTCCTTACTATAATAGACGCATTCAGTAAGCTAGGACAAGCATTCGAAGTACCAAATAGATCCACACCAGAAGTTATAAGAGCACTAATAAAATACTTCTCTATATATGGTGTTCCTTTAAAAGTCAGTGCCGACCCAGGATCAGAATTTAATAATAACCTTTTAAAAGAAATGTTAGCTTTTTACAAATCTTCACATAGGGACGCCACATAACCCAAATTCTATGGGACTGGTAGAAAGATTTCACTCGACTATCATAGAAATTTATAGACTAGCTAAGTATGAGCGGAAGATAACTGACGCCGCATCCGTCATGACTTATGCTATCATGGCTTACAACCAATCTATTCATTCCACTACTGGCTTAACTCCATTTGAAGTAGCCTTCGGACATACCGACGCCTCAAGCGCTTTTGCGGTAGACTTTAATAAATATTACACCCAACAATTAGTAACCGATCATGTTAAGCGTACTAAATATCTATACAATTATCTATCGAATAAAATGTTACAATCCAAAGAAAAGATCAAAGAAAAACGCGGCGGAGAAAAACAATTCGATATAAAGATAGGTGACCAAGTTTATATGAAAGGAGTCAATACTAGACGTAGCAAGGATAAGCCTAGATACCAAAAGGCAACAGTCATAGATGAACTAAATAGGAATACGGTATCAGTTACTAATAAAGCCCGTAGGACAAAGAAAATACCAGTTAAAGACATTAAGCGTCCTTCACAGGTTCGCCCTCGTGATAGCGATGCAAGCGACCCTGAGCCTGGCCCTTCAACTTCAAAGGATTGAAGATAATCCGGGAATTCTTCCCGTTAAAGAAGGACAAGCCTCGCTAAGCCTCTATAATTGGCACATAGTTAAGATCTTAGACTTAGATTTAGTTCATAAGAATTTAGATTACAACATAGGAAAGTATTATGAAATATTTAGTTATATGAAAGAAAAATTAGACATTTACGTTTTAGATGGTAATCTCGTTGATGCTGAGTTGCAAACCCAATATATAATGAATATAACCATAGAACGATATAATCAATTAATTCCAACCATGAGAATAAGAAGGGGACTTATCAATCCTGTTGGATCTATAATTAAAGCTCTTACTGGAAACTTAGACAATGATGATGCAGTCAGATACGATAAATTGATAAGCAGTATGCAATCGAAACAAAATGAAATGATGAATAAAATTACTTTAGTTTCCGAGATGGTCGATACATTTGTTAACATTACCAACTCAACGAGAAACAACTTTATAATATTAGAAAAAACTATTAAGGAAATTGAAGAAATTTTGAATAACACCCAGTTCCAAAGGAGTAAGAGCCTTGTTTTAAATACATATAATATGTTAATTCATAACTTTCAAATATTATTAACCCGCTTAGATGAAGTAGAAACAGCAGTAGCATTTAGTAGAGTTAATGTATTGCATCAATCTATATTAAATACAACTGAACTATTTAACATTCTCATAGACATTGAGAAAACGGATAGGCTACCTTTTCCTGTGACTATTGAAAACTTAGTTAATATTGAACATTGTATTGATATCAAAGCTTATGTAAAAGGCAAACAAATAACTTTTATTATTTCAGTACCAACGGTCCAAGCAGATGTCTATAATTATTATACCTTACATCCTTTTCCTATGTACAATTCCCACCTTGACTTATCATTCATATTAACACCTAAACATTCCCATATCCTTGCGAAAGGGTCGAAAATAGTATCGCTCTCTCAGCCTTGCAGAGAAATAGACGAAGGAAAGTTCCTTTGTTACGACAGCAACGTATCTTCAGAAGAGGAAAGCAAATGCATTACAGATTTGATGACGTTCTCTATGAAGATAACATCGTGCCTGCCTCTACCAGTAAATGCATCTACGATTAAAGTAAAAGCCATACAACCAGACTCTTGGATAATTTTCGCAGGTTTTTCTACATTCTTAACAGAATACTGCGGCAACGACATGAGCCAACACGACATCATGGGCACCTACATCATAACCCTGAACAACGCCTGTGAAGTAAAACTTGGTACAACAACTTTAAGAAAACACCGTCTCCAGACAGGAGATGTTGAATTCCGCAGCTCACCAGCTATACACTTACCTAGCATCATGACACCAAAGAACACCGTGTCACGGAAAATTATCAGCCTAGACGAGATCAACTTAGAAAATCTACAGTTTCTATCACACGCCTTAAAAGACAACAGTGAAGTGATAAATAGTGAAGGGCATTTTGTGAATGTGTACAGTGTTAGTATAGGAACTATTGTAATTTACCTCATTTTACTTATTATGTTAATGATAGCTATGTATCGTTATAGACATGTATTAGTACGTAAGCCGAATCAAAATCATCAGCCTCGTGATGAACCTTCGGATGATGATTTTGCACTTACGGAGGGAGGAGTTATGTGTAGCCAATCCTTTCCTCGTATAGTTACCATAAGCAAAGATCACGCCATGCCACCCAGCGGTTCCAAGTAACCACTAGACTTAAGTTCCTAATTGTTAATTCTCATAAAATTAATGTTTGCCAAAACAGTTAGAGAAATGTGATCGACAGATTGCTGTTGCTGGCCAACTGTGAGGTCCAGCCACAGACACACACATGTAAAAGCCCTCAAGTAGTATATAAGCTCATGTAACCTAGATTTAAGCGTTCAGATCAGTTCATTGTCATCTTAAAGCTCATGCTCAGCAGCAATATTTTTTAATATAAATCTTGCGCGCTCTTATTTGACTAGATAGAGCGTCTGCGTTTGTATTGGCTTTACCTTTTTTGTATTGTACGTCATAATTGTATTCTGCTAATCTTAGACGCCAGCGTGTGAGTTTTCACTTAGGGTCTTTTATGGACATGATCCATGTGAGAGGTCGGTGATCTGTGTAGATGTGTCGTAATAAAATAAACAATACGTTTTAATTTAGCGAAATGTATTTTATTTTAATAACAACCAAACCACATGATTTATTTAATTTCACAATGTTATTGCTACCTGAGTAAGCTCCTTCTGTATACTTATATAAACACATTCATTGATTTCCCCATACAGGAATGCTCCGGTTACATCCATTTGCATTATAGGTAGATTAAGTTTAGTTGCAATTATTATAAAAAGCCTTACAGTCAACAGGAGCATAACATTCGTTTAAGTCTAAAATATTATTTTGTTCGAACCCTCTCGCAACTAATCTAGCTTTATATTGAGGAAAATTTTGAGCCCCCCCCTTTTTATTTTAAAAACCCACTTAGCACTTATAACCTTTTCATTTTCCGGTACATCACACATTTCCCAAGTATTATTTTCTTTTAGTGTTTAGCAATTGACAGAGAGATCTCTGTCAATTGCTTCCTTCCATTTGTTACTGTCACTTGTCATCATTGCTTCTTTATAAGTAACCGGTTCACATTGTTCAGTACTCACATTTTGACACTGATAATAAACAGGTGTTTTCTTAGTCCGCTTGCTGGGTTCTCTTTGACATACCTCGACAACTGAGTCTATTGAGCTGTTACTTTCTTCATCGGGATCATATTCAGATCCAGACTCTTCCGTCGTACAAGCCGTTTCCATTGTTTCATCGAGACTCGATGATGTAGTTTCAGCTTAATCTTCACTAGTTCTATCATCATTTTCTTCTACGTTCAATTTAATTTCAACGTCATTACAGTTTTGCTCCTTTTCTAAGAAAACTACATCACGCTTTATTTGTACATCATTCTTATGCGAGAAGTAAATTCTATAGCCTTTGACTGTTTCACTATATCCTACCATTACACCCTTTTCTCCTTTGCTGTCCCATTTCTGGCATCTAACAAAACCTTCATTAAACATAACACTATTAAACTTTATGGCCTGAAAAACTCCCCTAAATGTTGGAATATAAAGTTTAATAGTGTTATGCTTAATGAAGGTTTTGTTAGATCTAATTGTGATTCTTGTCTATATACAAAGTGTATCGATAATGACCAGGTTTATTTACTATTATATGTTGATGATGTTCTAATCTTTGGAACAAATATTGCTTTAGTTAAACAGTTGAAAAGTGTACTAAGCCAGAAATTTAAAATGAAAGATTTAGGTTTTGTAACAGATTACTTAAGTATAAATATAAAGCAAAATTTAGATAAAAGAATAACTGAATTAAGCCAAAGAGAGTATTTAGAAAAAGTTCTTAAAAAATTTGGAATGGAAAATTGTAAACCTATGTCCACACCTTTAGATCAAAACATAAATTTAAAGCTTTTTCAAAACCACAATAGTACAGTGGACAAAAACATTGTAAAGTTATGTCAGCAAATAATAGGGAGTCTAATGTATGCTGTATCTGGCACTAGGCCTGACTTATGTTTCGCTGTATCTTTATTGAGCAGATATCAAAAATGTGCAAATGATACTTTGTTAAGTGCTTTGAAAAGAGTATTACGTTAGAGGTTAAAATACCTCTTTCTGCTACTTTGCCACAGCTGGATACGTCTCCGCCAAATCTGGATTCTAATGAATGGATGATAACAGAAGACGTGGTGACACTTTTGCGCCCTTTCGAAAATGTTACTGTGATTTTATCAGGAGAAAAATATCCAAGTTTGTCTTCTGTTATTCCTCTTGTTTTTGGACTACAAAATGCAATCGAAAACAAGACGCCAATAACGGAATTGGGCAAGATTTCAAAACGTAGTCTTTCTGCGGTCATTGAAAAACGGCTTGCAGTATACGAGTCAAATAGAACAGCATCAAAAGCCACCTTTCTGGATCCTCGCTTTAAAAAAAACGGTTTTAGGTTAGAAAGTAATGCCAATAATGCGCAAATGTGGATAATCAATGAGTTATCAAACATGAACACCGACCAAGTCCTACCTTCATCTAGCCCAGCCCCAAATACTCCAAGTACTTCAATAACTGTTGCTGCTCTGGATAAAGACGACATTTGGGAAGTTGTAGATAAAAAACTCATGGAGAGTAGTGCTCGCCTAACTCCATATGCTTCTACAGCTATGATGGTTAAACAATATATAGAATTACCATATCTTGATAGAAAATGCGACCCACTTCAGTTTTGGAATGACAAGAAATGTTTATTTCCGCAGTTCTCCGAAATTGCACTAAAATATCTTTGTATTCCAGCATCGTCAGTCCCTTCAGAACGCTTATTCTCAAAAGCTGGGATTTTGTGCAATGATAGAAGAAACCGCCTAGCACCAAAAAAGAATGACCAAATCTTATTTCTTGATAGTATTCAATGATTGTTTATTTTTTAAGTACTTTAACATTTTTTTTTTATTTTATGTTTTATTTAACTTCTATTTCAAAAAGAAAAGAATATTATTTTTGTTAAACTTATGAGAAGTTTGTTTTAGTTTTTTTATAAAAGATTTTTATATGTTTTTGTCAATAGCTAAATTGTTAGTTATTTGTCAAGAAAATATTTTTTGTTTTTAAAACAATGTGACATTTTCCTTTATAGTGCCTACGATATAATTAAGATAAAAATATAAGCATATAATTTAACTAAGGAAAAAGATTCCTTGTGAAACTAATATAAGCAAATAGTTTAGCGAAAAAAAGAGATTATTTGTGATACTAATTATCTAATTTTCTTGAAAATATTGTGATTACTGACTGATACTGATTATAAAACAATTATGATCTCGTAAATGTACCTTTCATAATGTAAGTCTGATTTTGAAAGGATAATTTAATAGTTTAATTGATAGCAAATACGTATTATTTTTTATTAAAATTCGAGCCAACAATAGTTCAATAAATGATTCGATTTCAAACAATAACTCTTTTGTTTCTTTAGTTAGTAGGTATAATAACTCTCCCAATACATAGGAATTGAAACAGATGAAAATTGGAACAGCTGAGGGAATAAATGGGTAAAAACTCAAAAAAAAACATTTACTTGTCCATCCAGTTAACTCGAGTTGCGTAACTCGAGTTCAACCCGAGTTACGTGGATTTTAACCCGGGTTAACTCGAGTTATGTTTTTTCCGAGTTGGCCCATCTCTATCCAGTATAATAAAAAGCAGTTGATAACCTAGATCGGCAAACGAGTCTCAAATCAATTAATTTAAAAAAACGAGGTAAGTCTACAATAGACACATTCAGACTGAGTCAAATATCTCAGGTGACTCTACCAATAAGTATTGAAAAAAAAAAAGAATTTGTTGGATGTCCTTGACCTAATCGATGAATCTTTTAAAGACTTTTATTTGCAACTAAAAACAGTCAATGACCCAACATCTACCACTGATCCAGATTTGGACGAGGATAACCCAGATGAAGATGAAAAAAGTCTAGGTTTTTAAATTTAATTGTATTGTTTTTAGTTGTAGTCTTATAAAACAAACGCTTGAAGCACATATAAGAACTAACTTTTTTTTTATACCCACAAGTTACAATATAAAGTATTATACAGTATGTAAATTTGAACGACGGACTTATTGAAGGAGGGTGGTCAGTATTCGATTCTCGTCCCAAATATGTAAAAAAACTAGGACCTTAATTTTTGATCTAATTATCCGATAAAATACCGTATTCAAGAACACAGAGCGCAAAGCGAACTTGGCGCGTAAGTCAGTAAATAAGCTCTCGGCCGAGAGAGTTGCCGAACCGAGTGGGTGTTTACACGTATTTACACCAGTGGCGAGTCAGTTCAGTTTTGATCACGACGTCTACAATCGATCGAAAAAAAACCAATTTAAATGGGTTTTAAATCGCCTGTTACTAGATATTATTAACGAATTGTAGATTGTGGTTGGTGAATAAATTGTTTGAAAAAAGACTAAATGCATTAAATTTATTTTACCAAATGTTAAAAGTAACCTATGTGATGATATATTATTAAATGATCAGAAACTAGAATTTGTAAAAGAGACTACTTTCCTGGGGACCACTGTAGATGAGAAGTTGCAATGGGGGCCCCACATCAGGTCTCTAGCAGGACGATTGAGCTCTGCAGCTTATGCTGTCTGGAAGATCCGTCAGCTAACCGATGTAGGCACGGCAAGACTAGTGTACTTTAGCTACTTTCACAGCATCATGTCATATGGAATTCTGTTGTGGGGACAGGCATCCGACGTTGAGTCTATCTTTATCTTGCAAAAGCGTGCCGTCAGAGCCATATATAACTTAGGTCGTCGCGAATCTCTCAGAGAAAAGTTTAAGGAGATCAACATTCTGACCGTACCGAGTCAATTTATTTATGAAAACATTATTATATATACATTATATATACACTTATTTGTAAAGGTATCTGACAAACATGATTATCATACTAGACATAGGAATAGATTGAGTCAGCCTTTATTTAGATTGGCAAAAGTGCATAAGTCATTTCTGGGTTTCTGTGTTAAATGTTATAATAAAATCCCAGTTGAAATTCAAAATCTAAATGAAAGCAAATTTAAATTAATAATTTAAATTTGCTTTCATTTAGATTTTGAATGACTCTTAAAATTGACATTATTCATCGGTTTTTTGTTGGTGGGCATAGCCAAAATGAAGGCGACTCCATGCACGCGTGTATTGAAAGAGCTCTGAAAAACAAAGTTTTGTACACACCGGACCAAGTTTATAGTATCATCATGAACGCTAAAGTATCCGGAGAGAAATATATCCTAAAAGAAATGCAACAATCCGAAATCCTCAACATAAAAGAACTTGTTGAACCCAAAAGATGGCTTCAAGATAAAACAGGAGAAAAAGTTCGATGGTCCGATGTGATGGAGATTAGTGTGTCGTACAATAAACCTAACTGTTTTCTTTTCAAATATGATTTTGATCAGGATTATATTGAATTGGATTACAATGCAAGCGCAAGTAGACAACGTCGGCAGAAACAGGTGTCCAAAACAATTGAAAGCATTGAATTAAAGCCAGCATACGACAAGCCCCTCCCTATTAGAAAAGCTTTGTACAATGATCTCCTAAGCCTGTGTAACTCCCAAGCAATTCCTCACCATTATCAACCATTTTATAGGAACTTAAGCTTTTGTGATGCTGAATCAGGTCACGATGAGGATTCTGATTAAGATTTTTACCTGTAATAAGTGCAGTGTCTATTTTTTATGATACATACTAATAACTACCGTGTTTTGTCAAACTAACCAAAGTTGTTTCATTTACTAGAATGACCTTTATTCCATAAAATATAATAATTAATCATCATCAAATAATACTTAAGTAAACCATTCGATTAAACAGTACCTAATAGTCATAACAATAAAATATATGTTACTGTTAAACAATCGAATAACCTAATAATTGTTTTTACAGATGTTCAGTATACAAAACAAATTACAGGAATAATAGCGCTACACGATTTTACCGTTGCCGTCGAAAATATAAATTTACACGAACAATATCGTAAGTGACATTACTGACCAGAGCTTGACCTACACTAATATAGTAAAATGCACCCAGCTAAATTATAACGAAGCCCTTAGGACTACTTAAATTTTGTTGAAATAACCAGATAGCTGAAAAAAATAGCTTCCAAATGCGATATAAAACGTCTCTGATACTTGTTGTTTAATGGAGTTATTAAGGAAAAATGGTTTTTTATTTTTCCTGAACATTTACACTTTTACGATTACCGGATTATTCGCGGGGGGCATCGTTATGTATAAAGAAACATTTATGTAAACTAGCATACTACAAACTAAATGATTATATACAAGATAAAAATGCTTGGAGGCTAGCTGGTCCTACTCCACAGGATGTTTAGAGGAATTTTTGATTTTAATTATTAAATTGTACACAATGTTGTTAATTTTTGATGAACTTCTAAGTTTTTGTAAATGTGAGTACCCTGTAACCTATTATAATTAAGTAAGACTTGTAGAATATAGGTACTTGTGTCAGCTGGGAGCTGTCATGCTCACTCAGAGGTCTCATTGGCGGTGGCACGGGCACTGGATCGCCCAATTCCCTATAATATGGTTGAGTTGGGCGGTGCTGGTGTACGTGTCATGTTCGTGAACGGGCGCCGCCAATTGGGACTGGTCATCTCCAGGCTGTCTAAATATGTTGTCCTTGAGGTTCACTTCTTTTTCGTACTTTTTGCCTGAACATTAGTGTTACATTGTTCTCACATATCAGAACCGACTAAATTATGTAACAAAGAAATGTATTGTAAAACTGATAGAAAAAGAGTAACCATGGAGTTTCTTGCTCGTTCTTCTCCATAGGAATCTACACTTTGGAACGAGCAAATAGCTTCACTAGAGGACGGACGGACAGACTGACACGCCTAATTTTAAAGCTCATATTATATACTTTTTTCCTTTTTTGCTTGCTTGACGTTCAAAAGTGCCTACTGTGGTCTAATTGAAATAAATGATTTTTGACTTTTTTGACTTTTGAAACCCGCACACTGCTTGATGACGAATAACGAACGAGTGGCGAGTGGCCGAGTGACAAGCGAGTGCGTGTTTATACGTACCGAGCGGGATAGCGAGTCGCTGCGGGGGCAGAAGAATGAAGTGGGGTGTTGGGTACTCGGCCTAGTAAACAAATTGGGATTCTAGTGACTCTCTCGCCTCTCTTCTCGACCGAGTACTCGGCCGAGCACTCGTTAAAGTGTTTATACCAACCGAGCACTCGGCCGAGGACACTGACTCGCCGCTGTACTCGTTAGGTGTAATCGACCCTTTAGGAAGCGAGCGCGCAAGTCCTGCCCTTTCCTTTGTTATGTCGCCGACTGTGCCGAATATGTAGGAACCGGCTCGCACGCACCCTGCGCGTGCCCCCGGTCCGCTGACCGCCAGTCTATGCGAGCGCGCCGCCGCTTCCGCATTGTGTAAATATCTCCGTTTACCAAATTTACGTAAAGTGCATTTCCTATTGTTAAGTAGTGTGTGTAGTGTAATAATGTTGTCCCAGTATTCAAATAAAGAATATTAAGGATATGGTTCGTGCCTACGCGCTATCAAATGATCGTGTGCGTGCTGCCATTAATTTGTACAGAGAAATGTACCCCAACAGACAGACAGACTCGAAATGGTGCAAGACGTTTTGGTGTATCACACATGACTGTGTGGAAGCTGCTGCACAACGAAGACCACCCTTCCATTGCCCCCGATGCACCCTTCCATTTGAGATCCGTGCAGGAACTTGGAGTACTTACCATAAACCTCGAAACATCGATTTAGTGTAAATGTGTGGGCAGGTATTTTAAATAACAATTTAATAGGCCCTTATTTTATTGATAGACGGCTTGACAGTGTATCGTAGGTATTTAAACATTTAAAAAAATGTAATAGTGAGTGAAATGCTGGAAAAAGTGTCTTTAAATATCTACCAGAACTTGTACTAACAACATGACGAAGCGCCCGCGTACTATCGCGCGTACGTGAGTACCTAAACATTATTTTTTTAAATACGCCAAAAATAATTTATCTTTTTTTTTTCTTTTATTTTCCTAGATATTTTTTCCCGTCCTAAGCCAGATTTAAAGTATGAAGGGAAATGCATTCATACCTACATCGCGAGTCGCGTCGGCGTCGGTCATTGACCGCGCAAATGTTCTGCGATAAGCGCTAGGGTAACGTTGCGAATTTTTTACCACGTTTTTGGAACGGTTTTGTTCGTCATTAATCAGGTTTCTTTTATTGTTTATATGTTTATTGGTGTAGTCTATGCATAAACTATTGGGGGTTTGAATAAGTCCCTCGTTCAAATATACATACTGTATACATCGCGGTAGGTGGCGCTACTAGTTCATAATTAGTGATATTATAGATACAAAATAACACCCCCACATATCATAATATTCACTAAACAATTTTAAACAAAATTATTCTACACAAACTACTATGCCAAGAAGCGACATGAATTTGTAATGTTTTGCTGAACATAAACTTTTAGTCAAAATATCAGCTGGCATTACAGAACTTTAACAATTTTATCTTTTACTAGATCACGACAAAAATTATATTTGATATCAATATGTTTTGTACGTTTGTGAAAGACTGGGTTTGCATATATGGTTATCATTGAACAGACTAAATGTGTACATTTTATTAGTTACTTCATATTGCAAACTTCTCAAGTATAATATTTCCCTACATGCCTCAGACAGGCCGACATACTCTGATTCAGTGCTAGAGAGGACTATAGATTTCTGTTTTCTACATTCCCATGAGATAACACCTTCAGATAATACAAAACACATACCAGTATATGATCTTCTATCCACAGAGTCTATATAGTTATTTCTGAATTGCCTTCTTTACAATATTTTGCCTCTTTGCATATTGCCAATGCTCCTTTGTGTGACTATTATTAAATTGACTTAAAAAACTTATATAGAATAACTAATGTCTGGCCTTGTCAGGACTGACAAGTACATCAAACTGCCAATTAGTTGTTGATAAGGCACATGACTATTTATACCTACTTGACCCTAATTTACATTTAATTTGACGTCCATAGGAGTATCAACAGTCTTACAATCACTTAATTGAAATTTACTCAAAAGTTGATCAATATAAATTTCCTGACTTATTGTTACATATCCCTTTTCTTTATTGAAAGTTACATTCATTCCAACACATTGTTTAAGTGTGGGAGAGCCATGCTTCGGCACGAATGGGTCGGCTCGACCGGAGTGATACCACGACCTCACAGAAAACCGGCGTGAAACAACCACAGTGTTGTGTTTCGCCGTGTGAGTGAGGTTACCGAAGGCCCAATCCTTCCCTTCCCCCAATCCCTCCTCAATCCCTGAGTCTCCAAATCCCTTATCCCTAAAAGATCGGCAACGCACTCGTAACTCCTCCGTTGCGGGTGTCCGTGGGCGCTGATTGCTTACCATCAGGTAATCCCTCAGCTCGTTTGCCGAACTATTACATAAAAAAAAACTTGGCCCAAATCCTTACTGCTAAACTTATTACATAAAATATGTTTCAAATTCTCAGTTTCAATTATGTCATTGGAAAATATAAAGAAATCATCGACATACACTGTTACAATGATCTTATATTTTTTAATATCTTTTATATACATACATGGCTCTATTTTTGCCTTTTGTAACCATTGCCTACTAAACAATTATTAACCTTTTCATTCCAGGCTCTAGACGCCTGCTTAAGACCATAATGGCCTTTTTGAGTTTTAATACTTTACTATCTGAACTGTTGCTATTATAACAATCTGGCATTTTCATATAAATGATTTCCTCCAAGTCACCATTTAAGAATGCAGTCTTGACATCTAAATGGGTAACATCTAAGTCTAATTTAACAGACAATGCAAATAATAGTCTTAGAGCTGTATGTCTTTGGGTGAAGCACCTTTGCAACTAGACGAGCACGGTACCGCACATTGTTTTCACCATCGTATTTTTTTCGTAGAACCCACTTGCACTGCACCATAGTACCATCTTTTGGAAAATTAACGACTTCCCATGCACTATTTTTCTCAAACGACAGTAACTCATCTTGCACGGCCGCTAACTATTTTGCTTTCTCAGGACCATCGTAGGCTTCTTGTAACAATATCTCACCCGTGAACATGTTGTCATCTTCTATACAAGCGCTTGCATAACCATATCTGTCTGGCTGCTGTCTACGCCTGGGACCACTTGTCATGTTGACATTATTCAGTATAATGGAGTCTTCACTATCTGTTGTAACAGATCCAGAGCTATCTGATGTTCCATTTTCACAAGGTACATACAGTTCACCGCTGTCATCTAAGTTCAAGCTTTCTGATTGTTCAAGAGAATCTTCCTGGAAAGTCACATCTTCCCCCACTGGAACCATATTCACCTTATCTGAACAACTTTCCTGTACCTCTAGAACATCCTCTGTCACTATTTTCTCCAATACTACTACATCTCTACTGGTAGTAATATGCCTTATCACATTTCTAAAGTAACAAATTCTGCGATGTGCGACTCGACTTGCCAATGCGATAGATACTCTGCGACACACATTTGTGATAGATTACTGACTAATTCCATGAATATCAGCTGCATCGGCTTGATCTTTTTGTCGTGTAAAGGCGTGGCTCTAGAGCTATACAGACATGAATTTCTGCTGGTAGACCGTCACCCGTAGTCCTTTGCTGTATATCATGACATAGCAAATCCATAACTTCCGTAATATGTTTCTAATGAAAACATCATCATTAGGATCATTGCAAAATTCATTTTCTTTCTTTTGTGTTGATTTTTCGGAATTCACGATTATCAAACACATTTTATCACAATAATGTAAAAATCAATTTTATACGTCTGACAGTTAAAACACGAAAACGATCGCATATTCACACGTTATACTAGGTCCACTTGCTGAATAAGTCTTGTCTAACATTAAAATTTTCTCAATGGTTATAACAGTTGTATACGCGGGAAATGTCAAAAGTTGATTATTAGTAATGAGTATTAGTAATGAGTCTGCTATACCTCTGTTTTAAGATGCGTGTAAGTCTTTATTACTAAGGGGTTTAATAATTATAACGCCGAACAAAACTATAAGATCGGAACGGATAAGGAAGTCAGGTCGTCAACTTCTACGGCTTCTACAGCGACAGCGGTTGAATCCAACGATTGCGCTTACGTTCCGCAACTTCCGCAAGCCAGTACATCCACAGATGACGTGACGCCTTCAGCATCCACACACTATGTTCATTCTGAAAGTGCCCCAAGTACACACACGCCATCAAGTCCTCGACCACCTAATGCAATACAATCAACTATAAGAATGTTCAGTAATACGAAAAAGTTATCTACAAAACAAAGAAAAGAAATAAACGACGCGCTAATAGACCTATTTTCTAAAACTTTTCTTCCTTTTTGCATACTTGAGGATGATGATTTTAAGAACTTTGTGGCAAAATTAAAACCCGCTTACCAACTGCCGTGTTGAAAGCACTTATCTACTACATTATTAGATCCAGAATATTACAGTTGCGTTAACAAAGTTAAAGAAAGTCTGAGTAATGTGGATTCTGCGTGCATTACAATATATTGCTGGACATCGCGGGCACAAGAAGGCTATTTAGCAGCGACAGCACATTACGTAAATGATGAAATTAGAAACGGCTCTTTTACATTGTCGAATTTTAGCTTCGCCGCATACAGCTGTTAATTTTAGTGTAGAGTTGAATGAGATAATACATGATTGAAATTTAACGAAAAAAGTTAGACTAGTTGTATCTGAGAACGCGCCCAACGTCCAAAACTGTATTAAAGAGTTTGCCAGACTTCGTACTACTTACTTAATACTACATATACTCCCCCCTTTTAAAAATAATTAACATATAAATTGAAAAAAAATAGTATGTACCTAATTATATAATAACTTAACCTTGCTGATAAATTACATCCTATGCGTAATGTAATGTAATGTCATTGTTGCTAATTCGAAGGAAATAAAAACTGCTGCCTTTGTTGTGACGGCGGCGGCAGTCGATGAACTATCCACTGCATTTGTGCTGATTGTTTCTTGCTATTGTTTTCACTCTTCTGTCTAAGGTCTTCAGTATTCCGTAGAGAAGAAGGATGCCAATTGTGATGAGGATTTGTCCAATTGCAATGTTTCTCGTCCACCGTAGCTCTTCCAGGACAAGACTTTTGAGATGGTCGGCTTCATTTTGATTAAGGCAACTGTCGGAGTTATATACGATTTGATCTTTGGAGCTTTGGTTGCCCATTGTTCTCTCGTAGATACTGACGGTATATGATGGTATTTTCAAAATACGGTGAGTATTTAAATGGACTGATTACTTGTGTCAGCAAGTGACGAATCGTACTGTCGGCTTAACCGCCCGTCCTGACTTCGTGATGTACGTGTTCCGCCCGTTGTGATTATTTTCTGAATTTGGCACGTTCGTTCCACTATTGAAGACAAATGCAGGTTTTAATCGGTCTATAGATATTGCTTGCTATTGAGCATTCTGTAATCTCCACATGGTCTCCATTCACCGTTCTTTTTCTTAACCATGTGCAAAGGACTAGCCCATGGGCTGTCCGAAGGGCGACAAATGCCAAGCTCCATCATAGTCTGAAATTCTTTCTTTGCTATATGATATTTATCAGGAGGTAATGGTCTTGCACGTGCTGATACCGGTGGTCCTTTAGTGATAATATGATGCTTAATCTTGTGTTTTGGAGTAGTGTGGAGGGAGGCTGGTTTCGTAATATCCTCGTATTCATTTAATAGTTGAGTAATGCGTGGATTCGTCTCAATGTTAATAGTGCGGATTGTTTGCTGCGTCGATTTGATCAGGGTTGCGGGCGTTGTCAGCTCAGTTACCCTATCTATGAGTTTTCGACCAGCTATATCGACTAATAGCTTATAATGCTCTAAAAAATCTGCTCCAATAATCGGTTGTGTTACATCGGCGATGACAAAGTTCCATACAAAGTTTCTTCGTAGCCCGAAGTTTAAAGAGAGTGTTTTTTCACCATATGTCTTAATTTTTGTACCATTGGCGGCATAAAGTATACATTGTTCATCTTGTATTAGTGAATGTCTCTGTGGCTTGCTAATAACTGAAATATTTGCTCCCGTGTCAATCAAAAATCTCATACCACTTTTTCGGTCGGTAATAGTGAGGCGGTTGGACGGGTGAATAGCACAGAGTTCCGCCGTTGTCCGTGCTTCAATTAGTTTCCCTGTTTCCTTGAGTTGAGATCCTGTTTCCAATCACAAGGTTGAACACACTTTTGTGCATATTTTTTAAATCTTCCATGGTAAAAACAAAAGTGCCTTCTTTCTCTTGAACTCGACTGTGGTAGGAAATGCCGACGATTGGAATAACTTTGAGTGCTGCGTCGATAGTTTTTTTGACCTTGCTGAATTGCATTTAGTTCCAATTGCATTTCTGCTAACTGTGCTAGTATGCATGACATTGTATCGTCGCCAGATTTGTTTCCGTTTACAGCTGACACCTCTGTACGTGTTGAATTTATTAATATCTTGTCCGCGATCTGGCTCATCTTGTTCACATCTATGTCTTCTGTGACTGCTAGAACCGAAGTCACTGATGGTGGCAGAAGCCTCAACCATAGAAGTTTGATGGTTTCGTCGCTGATATTTCCGTTACTCAGGGTCCGCATCTTGCGCAGAAGATGTGATGGTTTCTGGTCGCCGAGATCCATTTCAGACAATAATTTTTGGAGCTGACGTTGGTCTGATTCCTCATAGCAACTGATTAGGCGTTCTTTGATAGCCTTGTACTTTTCTATTGGCGGTGGGCAAGTAATGAGGTCACTAACCTGTATTATTTCTTCTTTTGGCAGTTTTGCAATGACCGTATAGTACTTGTAATCGTCTCCTTGCTTCTGTGGTGCTACCATAATCTGGGTTGGTCCCTCCAAAATTCCGGAATACGGGATAAAATGGCGGTTCCGGCTGATATCTCCAAGGCTTCTTGTTGGCTGCTGCTTGGTTTGCAGGGTGAATGAGTCATGTTGATTGTTCTTCGTCGGGTCACCAATTTGCCAGACTTCGTGGCAAGGTAAATAATGAGACTGTAGATGGTTAAGGTCTGTTTATTACTTTAATTGCTGGTGCTTATATACTAAGAAGATGCGTGAGATTTTCAGATTTAGCTATCCTAACAAACGTGCAACAATTAACATGTATGTCTTATCTCTATCGTATCTAAGTAATGTAGCGACGTGATAGTGCCGCTACAAAGAGCTTCAGTTAAAAAAATTCGGATGCTTTGCTCACACCATCAACTTAATAGCTAAAAATAGCCTAATTTTACCGGAGGTTGAAAATTTTTTAGTTAAGAGCCATCGTGAGTCACTTCAGACGGAGTAACACAGCTGTAGAGAAACTATTGAAATATCAAATCAACAATGGCGTAAACCAACCAAAAAAAAAAATGATAATAGATGTCGCAACTAGACGGAGCTCTACCTTTTATATGTTGGAGAGAGCGTTGTTACTGAAGGAAGCAGTAACAAGTACACTGGCGATTTTAGACTCCTCAAGCAGTGCTTGCCTCAAAAATATAACTGCTGATGAATGGAAATTGTGTCAAGATTTATTCACGGTTTTAAAACCATTAAAACAGGTTACGGTACAGATTAGTGGAGAAAAGTACCTCACAGGCAGTCTTGTCATAATTTTCAATAGATTATTACTCAATGTTTATTCTGATAAAATGTCCCATGATGCAACGCTACATTCCAGTTGTAAAGACGTGTGTAATAGAATATTAAGAGGTATAATGACAAGACTGAATAATATAGAAATGAGCGGCACATTCAGCGTAGCTACGTTCCTTGATCCACGTTTTAAAACAGCATTTTTTTTGGACAAACTGGCCGCCGAAGCATTTAAGAAGAAGGTGATCGAAATGGCTGTCATTGAAATAAATAAAGAATGGGCTACACTGACATCTTCAACACCAACGGTACTGGCAACAGCACCAACTACTACATCGGATACCAGAAGTTCTGAAAATGCTAGCAAGCCGTACAATTATACTGATATTTGGGCAGATATCGACGTCCAAGAGGTCCATACACTGGAATCACCACTGGCCATTGCAATTGCTGAGGTTCAAAGATATCTTAACGATAAAATGTTACCCAGTTACCCAGAAATGCGATCCCGAATGATTGGTGGCGTAAACATTGGTTTTTATATCCGAACCTCAGTTGTGTGCTGGCGACTTCAGTGCCTTGCGAGAGGATTTTTTCTAAATCTGGGGAGTTAATTTTCGACAGACGTACTCGTCCATCTTGTGAAATAGTAAAAAAAAAAATGATGTTTTAAACACAAATAAAAAGCATTTTTTTGAGTGTTTTGTTATTTATTCCGTTCCCACACTACGACTCCATATCGCTGCTTTGCATGAATACACGCACAAACCAAAATTTTGAAAATACTGGTTTATAACACAGTCACTTGCAAAATAGTCCGTTTTTTTATGGTGTGTAAGACTCACATTCATACCGGCAAAACTGACGTAGTGGCGCGTAAAAATGTCGTTATGTGATTGGTTGATTTATCACGCCATAATTGTGCAACAGTCGACGATCGCCAGTTGATATTATTGTTTTCGCGTGTCCACATCAAAACTTTCGGGAATAAATACATTACAAACCAAAAGCACATTACCAAATAATCGTGTTTTTAAAGTGAAAAGTTTTGTTGTATTTTCTGCAATATTCATTCATTTTGAGTTGGTTGATTATTTAAGATAAAATTGTGTCAATTTTCGATCATTTTTTTTTTGAGAAAAGTGCTGCATTTAGTGCTACAACATTCTTCACGAAAAAGTAAGTAAGACAATAATAAACATTTACCGCGCGCGGTGGCGGCGCGGCGGCGGTCTTCGCGTGACTCAGTACAGTGTAGTTGTGCGGCGACGGGCGCGGCGACGGCGCGGTGGCAGCATCGTGTGCAGGAGCGCTTAGACCATTCTTAATAGATTTATACTGTGCGTTAGGAATTGTGCCCGACGAATAGCAGAAAAAACATAGCATGATGCTATGTTGTGTTGTATTGTGATGTTGGTGTGGCATGCCAAGGCACGACATAGTATGGCGTGGTTCGTTATTTTATGAATTGTTCTTTTTATTTACAGTGCCGAATCCCCGTACCCTACAAATAATCCGGAACCTCAAACAAGATAGTAAACCAGTTATACAAAATGAAATACCTACTTCCACTTCCATACAATTCACTGAAAAGGAACAGTTCATTTTATCTCCCAAGCCTAACGATAACATAGAAAATAAAGATTTATCTAATGTTAGTGGACTGACTACGTTTTGATAAGGTCTCCGTACTAGCGAGGGAGAAATACTTCGTTCCGCGAAAAGTGCATTATTGTCTTTTCCATAGGAACCCACATTTATCATTACAAACCATCGATCACTAATAAAGAACTAGATACACAATCAGTGACAAAAAAATGTCCTAACTGAAAGTCCACCAAACTCAACATCGCGGTGTAGTTTTAGTTTAGTACCACTCGAATGCTCCGACGGTAAACATGTCTCAGTGCTCGTTTAAAAACTGCAAAAATCGCACATCTAAGACGCAAAAAAGGATGGAATTTCATATTTTCGTTAAGTAATAATATTATCATCATATAATTATCATCATTCTATTTTAAATATTGATATTTTATTAAGAAATCAACTTAAAAACTTTTTCCAAATGAAATCGTATTCAAAAACTTTATAAAGTCACTTATACTAAACGTAAAATCACTCTCTAGCATGACCACTTAAGTTGTTCGGTTTACGTGGATTGATTCTGTTCCGTTTAGTGGAGACGCTATTGTTTCTAATTTTATTTATTGTTTTTTTTATTAAAAAATAGTTTTTATTTAATATTATACTTCTTTACTGTGTTAATTAAAATATGGAATAGGCAGATATAATGGATTTAATTTTAACTGCAGTAAAGACATTTTATTTTGCTTTTTTTTTTAGCTTTCATCAAAATCCCGTGCGATATGAAAAATTGACAACAATAACGCCAACATTTTCAGTATTTACTTTAGATATATATTCTTTTTATTATTTTACATTTTTTTTTTTGACTTCGAATTTGGAATATTTTTCAAAGTATACATATATACTTTGAAAAATGTTCCAAATTTAGGAAGGATTAAGAAGGAGGAAAATAATAAAAAAAATTGTAACTATATGCATTAGTTTCATTGGTAAATAAATGAACACACCTATAGAAAAGAATACTATAAGTAATGCGTTTTAATGTGCGTATTTTTTTGTTTTTGATAAATTATCAAAAAAAATATGAAAGAAATATATTTCTTACGAGACATTTCGACTCCAATCAGTCTTTGTCCTAGCGGTGAGCCGAAGTCGTTAAATTTTATTGCTTATTTTTGACACTTTGTAAATTCGACTTAGAAGCATGCGAATATGGTTCAATTTCTTATGATTTATGTTTGTCAAGAGCTTCGGTCGCAAAAAATGTTTAGATTTAGTATACCTACCACTTTGTGAAAACAACTGTATGAGTTGCGTTTAAGGTTTAATTTACATTAATGCATGTTTATTTCAAGTATAAGTACCTAAACACAGTTGGCGACGACAGTTTTGAAGCGAACTTTTGTATGGAATTGTGTATCTAGTTCTTTATTAGTGATCGATGTTACAAACTTATAATTTGCGTCTGTGACTGCTAACAACCCAATCGAAAAGAAGGATTTGTAATTATAATACATGGAACCACTCTTTTTTGTTTTTTTTATGCGAATGTGCAATTAGGAAACTGCCATCTGTTCCAAAAACATTGCGCTATGTTTTTAAAGCTATCTTCTGAAGGTTCGGGCATGTGTTTCCTAACTAATTGAGTCCATATAGCTTTGCAAACTTGTGGTACGATTGTAGAAATAGCAGATTTTGAAATTCTGAACGAGAAAGCGAGTTGCCGATATTGTATACCTGTGGCCAAATACCTAAAATAAAGCAAAATATTAAGTTATCATTCCTTTTCTTTTTTCAGGTAAAATGACTAAGAAATGGAAAAATTTGAGAGACACGTTCAGTAAAGAATTAAATACAAATCCTAAGCCACGTTCTAGGACTGACGCCGATAATGAGCCGAAGTATAAAGACATGTCCTCAAAATGTGGCCGTGTCCACATTTTGAGGACATGTCTTTTTTAAAAGTAGTTCTGAAACCCGGACAAACATATGGGAATATTATATCAAAAGACTCCGAAAGCAATTCTGTAGACCTGTCAGTGTATTCAGACGCGGCTAGTCCGGAAGAGATTTTCAACATGAACGCATCTGACAATGACAACACCCAGCTCCCTGAATCTGCGTCTATTTTAGAAGAAATATTACAGAACATGTCCATAGATAACAACCTTCGACAAGATCGTCCACCTTCGCCCTCGTTGCTAGGTCCTTCGCCTTCATCCTCATTGCCAGCTATAACAAAGCAAACACGCAAAAGAAAAGATATAAGTCTCGAAGCATTTCTCAATATTGAAGGAGAAAAAATGAAAATTCTTCGCGAAGATCAACCAGATAATACTGACGACGACCTTCTTTGGTTCAAATCAATATTACCTTACATGAAACATTTGACATTACTCAAAAAATCACATTTTAGAAAGCACATGCAGGAGCTTCTTCTAATGGAGCTGTCGAAGTTAAACCTACCACAATCCAGTACTCAACAACATGACTATTACACATCTTTGTGAAAGTATTGCAATTATGTACATACTTACTAATTAAACTTAATTAATATTATATGTAATCTCTAACATTTATTTCATAGTTTTCTTATCTCAAAGTCACCACAAGTCGTTCTTCTACAGAAATAGGTTCCTGAAAATTTGTTGTAGTAAATTGCAGAACAGGTTTAATGGCTTGTACAATATAGTCAAACGTAGTAGGTAACATTCGACATTATTCCTTGAACAACAGTGGTTGAGTACGTAAATCCTGGTACAAATTTAGAAATTCCCCATGAGTATGCCTTTCTAAGTACACAGTATTAGTTCCACTTCTCTGCTTTATACACTTCTTCAATATCTCATATTTTAGATATGAATTTTCCAACAATATTAGCTTCCGTCCGTCCATGACAAATGTTTAATGCTAACTCAACTGAACGGCGGCGGAGGGCGCGGAGGGAACGGTTCGCGCGCAGACAGGACAGAGTAGCCGCGTCGCGCGTCGCTCCGCACCGCATTAAATTCGCATCGGATCGTTTCGCAATCGCGTTCGCGTTGAGTCGTCCACGTAGGACACAGCGGTAGACTGCGGGCGGGGCCGCGCCGCGCAGCGCCCGCGGCTCGTAGATACGTTCAGCCGGGTCCAGACAAGTGTAACGTGTAATGTAATCCACCGTGTAATGTAACACGAATTCTACGTGTGGACGGCACTACGAGCATTACATGTAACGCTCGCGCGGCGCTCGGGGTTGATCCATCGGCTGTCGATTTGTCGCGAGAACACAAAGACGCTCGCAGTGATCGTTTGGACGGCGTCCGTGACGGTTGTGTCGTATGTACGTTCATGATGTGGAGTGACGAACAATCGCTTGAACTTATTACCTAGTCTAGCCATAAATACATTTTTTCTATTGCAAATAAAATTTATTACTTTTACAGTATGTAAGTTTAATACATAAATATAAAACAATTTAAAACATAAAAAGCTTAATCAAAGTGGTCTCCATTGGCTGCAATACAGTCCTTTAAACGTTGAGGCCAGTTATCAATAGCAGCACGCACTCTTTCCATGGGAAAATTCTTCACTGCCAATCGTATGGATTGTTTTAGGGAGTCTAAATTATCATGACGTTTAGAGCAAGCCTTACTCTCTAAAACTGACCATAAATTATAATCCAGCGGATAAAGATCGGGACTAGACGACGGCCAGTCTTCAGCTCTGATGAAGTCGGAAACGTTCATTTCCAACCAAGACTGCGGGGACCGAGCTTTATGACCCGGCGCCGAGTCTTGCTTGAAGGACCATTGTTGGTTATTGAACATGGTATTGTTAAGGGGCTTAACTACCTTCTCAAGGATGGTATTTTGATACACTTGTGCCGATGTTTTGATACCTTTTTCGCAAAAGTATGGCTCAGTCACTCCTTCATAGCTAACACCCCACTAAGGGGCCGTTCAAGTATTACGTAAGCACCGAGGGGGGTGGGGGGTCTCTGTTTTCTCTGTGTGCAAAATGTACAAAAGTTAGTTAACGAAGTTTGGCGAAATTATAAATTACAAGCAAAGACAGATAAGGAACTAGATATTATTGTATCTAAGAGAATCGAAGAAGAATTGCAAGCGGCGACTAAAAATAAATCCAATCTGCTTCATTTTTTTTCCAAGGTGCGTAAATATAAGTACAAAGTTTCTCTTTACGCTCTGTAACAATTAAAACGATTTATGAGTAAAAAATATGATGGCCTATCTCAAAGTAAAAAGCTAAATGATTGATATTTAATTTCTTAAGATTGACTCCGGCAATTGGTCACAAAATACACGGTGTTTTCAATATCTGTATGTGAAGAGTTTCTGTGGGGAAAAGTTTTCAATAATATTTAAACGCTGGTTTTATTAAATACGATGAATTTATGTAGCTTAATAAGAGAATATCCAGCAGAACTCTTAGAATTTTTTCATTTTTAGGCAACGTCTTCTACCAGTAAACCTGCAGAAAAAACACAAATTATACAGCCATTTTCTAACATTGAAAAACAGAAAGAAGATAAAATTAAAACCGGCAATGAATCACAAGAGCAATGCGAAAATAATGATAATGCAGATAAACAAAGAGCAAACCTTCCCAAGAAGCTTTGAAATATAAGATTACTCTACTCGAAAAAAATCTGAACGCTTTGTATTCTGCCAGAGATACTATGCCAAATTGCGCTGAAGTTGATAAACAGATCATTAAGTTGCGCGAGGAACTAAAAACAGCAAAAAATACTTTAAACAGGAAGATTCAAAACGCATTTGCCCAGAAGAAACACAGGGATGGTATGAAAAGAAAGTTAAAAGATATTTGTCAGGAAAATCCTGAAATAAAAAGAAGACTATCTCTGAGGGATTCAGTAGGACATCCTAAACTTGAAAGCGATCAACCATTACTATTGAAAACAATTGCGGATATGGCTTTATTTGGGAGTGCATGTGATGACAGGAGACGAACGGAATCTATGCGCAGCGTAAAAACTCTTGACGAACTCACACAAGAACTGCGTAAACTAGGATTTGACATTAGTCGCAGTGCGACATATTTTCGTTTGATTCCCAGAAAATCGAATTCTACAGAGGGACGAAGACATGTATCGACAGTCCCTGTTAGGCTCATTCGGGCTCAAACTGATCACCACGAGAGCCACTTAGATAGCAAGTTCGCTGAAACATCAATCCATTATTTAGAGAACATAGCATCCATACTTGGACCAGATCAAGTATTTTTCTTATCTCAAGATGACAAAGCTCGAGTCCCTATTGGCGTAACTGCGGCAAATAAGCAAGCACCTCTTTTAATGCATATGGAATATAGAATCAAATTACCTGACCACGATTGGGTAATCGCTGAGCGTCATAAATTAATACCATCTGTTTATGCTGGTATCAAAGTTACTTCCAATATGCTAGGACAACCGCAAGCCGTCGGATATTCTGGGCCAACATTCATCGCTATTCGAAGTGGAAAGCATAGTTCATCTACTGCTAATACTCATGCTCAGGATTTCGAGACGCTTCTCGAACTTGAAGAGTTTCGACCATTAGCAAAAACTGACCATGGACTAGTAAAACCAGTCGTAATTATGACGGTTGATGGAGGGCCAGATGAGAATCCGCGTTATCAAAAAGTCATAGGGTTTGCTATACAACATTTTAAACGACATGATCTCGATGCATTGTTTATAGCTACCAATGCTCCTGGAAGGAGTGCGTATAACAGAGTGGAGCGAAGAATGGCACCTCTGAGTCGGGAACTGGCTGGTTTAATACTGCCTCATGACCATTTTGGGTCTCATTTGGATGAACGTGGCGTTACAATTGATGAACAATTAGAAAGATATAATTTCGAATTTGCAGGAAATCTATTAGCTGAAGTATGGAGTTCAATTGAAATTGATGGCTATAATGTTACTGCAAAATATGTTGAGGCTGATGAACAAGATGTTCCTGAATTTTCAGATATTAAATGGTACTCAGAACATGTGCGTGAAAGCCAATACTTGCTTCAAATTGTAAAATGTAAAAATACAGAATGCTGTCGTCCAAGAAGTGGCCTATTCAGATTACTAGACAACAGGTTTCTTCCACCACCTGCAAAAGTAAAACAAACAGTTGATGACTTGGTTTTGGATGAAGGAGGACAATTTCTTGATCTTCCAGTCAATTTAGCTCTACACTTGAGTACTACCCTCAAAGATTTTTTGCAAATGCCCTACGATTATTTTTGTCCGACGGTAAAATTGAGGCTCTCAAGCCGAACATGCAAAACGTGTGGTCTTTATCATGCTTCCGTCAAATCATTAAATCGTCACATCGAGAAGATCCATAAAAAAGTAAACACGCCCACAGAGGGAAAAGTTACACCTATAAGAGTCGCTGCTCGTCGTGCTAATGAACTGATGTGCATTATTCAAAATTTAGAGCACCAAGATGTTGAATGGCTCGATGAGAGTGACGTAGACATTCCAAAATCGGATGAAAATGAGCAGACTCACAACACTGAGCAGCAATCCAATGTCATCGATAACTTAGAATCATGGATTCAGGTTTCATGGACTGAAGACTGTTAATGTGTTCCGAAAATATTCTTTATGTTAGTTATGTTCTTTATTTCTGATTATATTTTTTGTCATTTACTCTATGTTTATCAGTTAAACCTAATATTTCCATGAATTTTCCTATTTTAAAAATAACAATATAAAAAATCATTTATTACTAAAAATGTTTACGTAAGCATAGGGGGAGGGAGTAAGTGCTTTGCTTATTTTTCATGACAAGGGGGGCGGGGGGGTAAAAAATGGTAAGAAATCTGCTTACGTAATACTTGAACGGCCCCTAAACCATCACTGAAGTCGGATAATGTTGTAACGTTGTACTCTGTCGACTAATTGAGAAGCTTCCTTAGAGCTTTGAGCATAAATACGGTCATTTTGTTTGTTAAAATTGTAAAAATTTTCTCATCCGTAAACAAAATTTTTCTGTGACCTCCCTTTGCGTATCGCTTTAGTAGTTGTTTATCACCCTATTCTTTTTTAAATTATCATTTAAAAAATGTCTAGTGCGGTTTTTATAGGCTGCAAGTCCTAAGTCGTCTTTTAAAATACGCGACATGGTTCTAGGTGCTATCTTCATCTCCCGAGATAAAATCTTTTGCTTTCGGACAGGATTTCTTCGAATTCTTTCCCTTACTGCTTTGACCACCTTTTTAGTACGAACACTACGTGGACAGCCAGATCTTTTTCTGTCACAAACAGAGGAGGTCTCATTGTACCTATTAATAGGCCGGTACACAAACATTTGACTAATACCAAGCGTGTGGAGAGTTTTAAAAATTGCATTTGGCTCCATTCCCACTTTGTGTAATGCAATCACAGCGATTCGGTTCTCTTTATCACCCCACTCCATTTTAATATCGCAAAATATTGAACAATTTATTAGCGCCAAAATAAGAAAACACAATGAAAAATTATATAAAAATGACAGATTCCAAATTCAAATGTAATATTTTGTTTATTTTTAATTGTAACAGTATTTATGGCCAGACTATGTAGTTTGTATCAAGAAAAACCTGTTATTTAAGCTCCAAAAAACCCGCAATACTATAAAAAATCTGAAACACGATGCTTGGAGTGATATTGCTCATTCATTGGAAAGAGGTGTAGAAGAATGCAAAAACAAAATTATTAGTTTGCTTGCTTCACATCGAAGAGAAAAAGTAAAGGAGAGCCATAGTTCCGGAAAAGGTATGTTTTATTATAAATTTCTGTTGCTTTACATATTACACACTTTTATTTATTAATTTTTATATTCTGGAATTTATAATTTATTTATTATTTTTTATATCTAGAAACTGAAGGCGTGCATTTGGTGGCGAAAAAACAGGTTTATTCAATAACCGAAACAAAATATTAGGTGTGCCAAAGATGCGTTTTTCATCATCTAGTGACGTAACAGTTCCAAAAAAGTTTCAGGATTTCTTGCTAGCTGACTACAATGGTGAAAGTGATGGAAAAAGAATTCTTATATTCTGTCGTAAAGATGTCAGATCCATGATTAAAAGCTTCAGCCATATATTGTGGGATGGCACTTTTAAATCCTGCCCAAACGGTTTCAGGCAGTTATATTCAATCCATACTCATAACGAGAAAAGTAAATCCGTGACTCCGATAATTTTTTCTTTACTACCTGATAAAAGCCAGGAAACATATGCGATCCTCTTTCGTCTCATTAAATCAGTCTTTCCTGTCTGGAAACCATTGAAAGTAACAATGGACTACGAGAAGGCCGCAATGAATGCAGTAGCCAAAGTATATAATGGCATTGAAATCAAAGGATGCTATTTTCATTACAATAGATGCCTGTTTCGTAAAGCCAAGCAGTTCAAAATTTCAACGCCGGTTAAGCAACGACACGTGTCACGATGTGCTGGAATTGCACGTTTGCCAGCGGAACTCACAGCGAGTGGAATCGAATATGTAATGCGTAAAAGCCCGCCTGGTACAGAGATTGAAAAATTTAACGCATATTTCAAAACCCAATGGCTTGAAAAAACTAATTTCAACAAAACTTGTTGTTGCAACAAGGAGCAACTACGAACGACAAATAATTTGGAAGGATGGCACAGCCGGATCAATCGTTATATTGGAAAAAAAAACACCACAATTGCAAATTTACTAGACATATTGATCAAAGAAACGAAAATCACTAATATTTTCAAAACCAACTCTAAGAAGGCGAAAATCTATCTTGAAATTGACCATGAAATTGATAGTGCAGTTAGCGATTTAAAAAGCGGCTTAATAACTGTTGGCCACTGCGTTGAGTTAATTTCCCCTTACGCTTTTAAATTTTAAGATCGTTTCTTAGGTAAAGAGGATATTTTAGTTAATTACAAACGGTATTGCCGGGGTAAATTTTACACTCGGTAGGACCAAAAGGTAAAACAGAAGTAAAGATTTATGTTTACTTTATAGTTGTTTAATTTATTTCTAATATACAATACAATGGGGTTAAGTAGGTATTGGTTGTAATCGAGACATTCGGCAGCGTCAAAATCCGTTGCAAAAACGGACTTAAGTCTATTTTAGACCTATCTTCTAGCCGTGAACGGAACTGAAATAGAGACATCTATTTCAGTTCCGTTCACGGCTGATGGAATACGATCATTACTTCATCGGAACCAGTTCCATACAAGTAAATTAAAAGCCTCGTACGGAACCAGTTCCATACAAGTAAATTAAAAGCCCCGTACGGAACCAGTTCCGAAACCCCGGTTCTACAGACGGCCGAAGGGGAGGAACTTGGTGAACGCTGTCACTTAAGTTAAATAGAAAGTCTGAAAACCGGTATTAGTGTTTAATTTCATCCAATCCCGTAACCTAAGCCCGCATAGTCAGGAACGTGACGTCAGGCTCGTAACATTTGGTGTCAGAAGTGGGATTGGAGAAAAATGCCACTAGTGCCGCAGGACATAAGAGGAGTGAGTACCCGTGCAATGTCAGAAGCGCAGCGTGTGAGGGAAGAGGGTGCTGCAGCTCAAACCAGCGATACAGAAGCTAAGCCTGTGCAGGTGGATCTTCTCTTACAGCTGTAGCAAATGATGGCAGAGCAAGCGCGCCGCCAAGAAGAGCAAGCGCGCCGCCAAGAAGAGCAAGCGCGCCGCCAAGAAGAGCAAGCGCGCCGCCAAGAAGAACAGCTACGGGAGCTGAAAGAAGATCAAGCTCGCCGCTAAGAGGAGCAAGCGCGTCGCTTGGAAGACATGCATAAAGATTTCACGAAGGGACTGCAAAAGGCTGTCGAACGGGTACAAGAAGTGGAGGAAGGGTTAGGCAAGTTGGAACATCGCGTCATGGCGATAGAGGAGAGAGTGGAAGAAGAGATCTCCAAAATCAAGCAGGAAGTGACAAGCCCAAGCCCTTTGAAGAGCCGAAGCCGTCTTGCAGCCGTTTTTGACGCCCCAAATGTGGCCTCAAGCGCAACGAAAGGGCTCAAGATTCCCCATTACGACGGAACAACATCCTGGACCGCGTTCAAGCTACAGTTTGAGACACTTATGGAGGCTTATGGTTGGACTCAAAGGGAAGCACAGTCAGCCCTCACCCTGGCCCTCCGTGATCAAGCGCTCTCAGTGCTGGAAGCTATCGGCGCAAGTGGGGATCTCAGCTTTAGTGCCCTCCTCGACGCACTGGAGGCACGTTTTGGAGACAGCCACCTCGAGCACGTGTACAGAGCGCAAATCGCGAAACCGAGAAAATCGAGAAACTTGTGCGTCGAGCTTTCCGGTCAACTCCGTCAATGATTGAAGGCACGCTTCTCCAAGCATTCATTGACGGTATTCGGGACCCCGAAGTACGAGCTGCTGTTCATCTGGGCCATTACAAGAACATGAAAGAAGCTCTGGCCCATGCATTGGAAGTGGAAGCCGTGCGTGGCAACCCCCGTACCTTACGTCTGCGGGAAATGACGACAACGGAGCAGGTACCTCCACGCCGTCGGAACTTCATGTACTATGGATGTGGAGAGCGTGGGCACATACGGAGCGACTGCCCGAAGAAGATAAACCGCCAGGACGCGGCGGTCTCAACTTCTGACCAGCAGGGAAACTTAAATCCAGCCAGGGCTGCGGGGTGGGCGCTGGCTGGTAGTAGAACAACCCCAACAATCTACATCAAGCAAACCAACGATGGAAATACTCTGGTGATAGACGGTCAAGTAAATGGGAAAAACAGTCAGCTAACATTAGATACTGGAGCTTCAAGGACGGTGATAAATGTTCGGCTGCTCGAGCAAAACATCAGGAAACACGTTAAACCAATTGTTGGCCTACGAATGAAATCAGCTACCGGCCAGTGCATACCGATAAGTGGAAAACTGCATGTAACAATCAAAATTGGGGAACGTGTTTATCGACATGAGGTTATTGTGGCCAAAATTCTGGATGACTGCATCGTGGGACTTGACTTCCTGCAAGGGCACCAGTGTAACATCGACCCAAAATCTGGATTTTTACTATGTGGAACTGAGGAAATTCCGATGAAGGGTGGAACCCTGGGAAAAGTTTGCTGTTTAAGAAGAACTGTTCTTGCACCAAAATCACAGACTCTCGTACCAATTGCATTACCTAGGAGGAAAGAAGGAAGTTTACCTCGAAGGTGCGCTGTGATTGATAAATCGGAACACGTAAACTCATGGCTACCGGCGAGAACTGTCGTGGGGTCATCTGATGTCAACCGCATTCCGGTATTCAACTTCAGTGATTCAAAAATTACGATTGAAGAAGGAGAGCCTGTGGGCGTATTGGAAGAAGTGGCCTGGATAAGAAAATGCTCGGAGAATCTTGTGAAGAAGGACAGTACGGGAATAGACTTTGTAACGAAAATCTGAGACGAAAACAAAAGTCTGACAAAAGTGGAGACTATGAAAGCTAGAAATTTACTCCTTCGATTCTCTGATGTGTTTTCAAGAAGCGATGGTGATATTGGCCGAACTGGTTTGGTGAAGCATAAAATAATCACAGGTGATACAATGCCAATTCGTCAAAGGCCCAGACGTATACCATTCGCTCGTGAGAAAGAGGTTGAACAAATGATTGACGATATGAGGAAAAATGACGTGATAGAGCCCTCTTCTAGCCCTTGGTGTTCACCTGTCGTGCTTGTCAAGAAGAAAGATGGTTCAACGAGGTTTTGCGTAGACTATCGACGATTGAACGATGTAACCAAGAAGGATAGCTACCCGTTACCAAGAATCGATGACTCACTTGACACACTGAGTGGCATGAAATGGTTTTCAACGCTCGATCTGAAAAGCGGCTATTGGCAGGTGGATTTGGATCCCAAGGACATGGAAAAGACCGCATTCTCAACTGGGAAGGGACTCTGGCAATTTAAGGTGATGCCATTTGGATTATGCAATGCACCGGCAACCTTTGAGCGTTTGATGGAACAGGTGCTGGCGGGACTACTGGGCGAAACCTGCCTAGTTTACCTCGATGACATCATCATCGTTGGACGGGATTTTGACGATCATATAAGGAAATTGGAAAAGGTACTCGAAAAGCTAAAAAAGATTCGGCAGAAGATACGAATGACAGCTACAGTTATTTTTTCAATAATAACTACCTATTTTCTTTTCGTAAACTTATATTATGTTGCTTATAAAAAAGGCTATGTGTTGATGTAGGAGATTTACGCGAGCCGCTTCACAAAGGTGGCAGAAATCCAACCGATTCCTTGATAATTTTAGGGGAAAGTACGAGAATTGGTTGGGAGCAAATATTGATTGGTCGAGTTTTGTGCAAACTTTAGTTAATCAAGAACCAAGTGTTGATAAAGCACCAAGAGCGCCCTCAGTCTCTTCAGAACCGTCGACATCAACGTCCATTGGAACAATGACGAAAAGATTCCGTAAACCATTCGAAGATCTGGGAAGTAAACAAAAAAAGAGAAGATCTGATGAACACATAGGCAAAGATTGCAGTGAATTGGCATATGCAGCTGCAACACGTTTAAAAAAAGAAGGGCATGGAGATATCGCCTCTGTCATCGAATACATGATGAAAAATCCTGAAGTAGCCGCTAAATTAAATGAAACGCTTAAGAAACCACCGAAAACAATCATATTTACGCCAGAAAAGGCACTTGGATTGCTTCTTTCGCTAAAACTCTCAAAGTGGCAATATATTACGTTGCGTGAGGCTGCCATTCGGGAAGGTGCTAAGGATATTTATCCATCTTACTATAAAGTGCAACAAACTAAGCTTGATTGCTACCCTCCGAAGCAATAAGTAACAGTTACTGATTCATCGGCTAGGTTCGGATCATAACAAGCAGTTGAAGCTGATATCCAAGTGGGGATTTGATGGTGCTTCTAAACAAAGCCGATACAAGCAGAAAATTGAGGGTGAGGAAGATGACTCGAGCATTTTCATGACCTCCTTGGTGACACTAAAACTCATAGATGGAGACAACATTTTATGGACGAACCCAAAACCATGCTCAGTTTTGTATTGTCGTCCATTTCAGTTTACTTTTGTAAAGGAGAGTGAAGCAGTTGTCCTTGAGCTAAAAAAACAAATTGATGAAGAAATTGAGGCCCTTATCCCCACAGAGTACAATAATAATAATAAGGTGACTCATCGACTAATGATGACGATGATCGACGCTAAAGTCTGCACTTACCTTTCTGAAGCTAGATCAAATGCACCGTGCTACCTGTGCTTAGCAAAGCCTACAGAAATGAATCGCTTAGATGCTGTAACATCAAAAATTGTATGTTCGGACCTGTATGAGTTTGGCTTGTCATCCCTACACGCCCGTATAAATTGTATGGAATGTGTGTTACACATTGCATATAGGCTCGACTTCAAACGGTGGGCAGCGAGAAGTGATGACCACAAAGAAATGCTACAGACAAGGAAGAAAATAATTCAAAATAAATTCAAAGATGAGCTCAATCTGTTGATTGATATAGTAAAACAAGGCTCGGGAACCACCAATGACGGGAATACTGCAAGAAAATTCTTTGAGTTAAAAAAAAACCGCAAAATAAAACCGCAGCTGTAACCGGTTTGGATGAAGACCTCATCAAAAGATTTTCTGTAATTTTACAAGCAATTACATCTAGAGAGCAGGTCGATATAATAACATTTAGAGATTATGCTCGCAAAACAGCAGAAAAGTACGTATTATTATACGAATGGTACTACATGTCAACCGTTCATAAGTTATTAATCCATGGGGCTGACATAATCGAGAAAAATAATATTGTGCCGATTGGGACTCTCTCGGAAGAAGCCTCAGAGTCTCGAAACAAAGATTTAAGGAAGTTTCAAGAATATCATTCGCGGACAAGAAGCAGGCAGGATTCTAATCAAGACTTTTTAAATATGCTTGGTGTTTCTTCGGATCCTTTGCTAAGCGCACAAAGGCCTAAGTTAGATGCCAAGAAAAAGCAGAGCTCTTTTGCTGAAACTCTCGACTTAATTCAATTTCAGAAAACTGAGTTCGAGTTTTTATATATATCCAATCTGGATGCTGACTGAATTGGAGTCTGACAATGAGAGTGACAAGAAAAATTTGTAAAAAAAATATATATGTACATATTTGTAAATTTGTACTTGAGTGTTTGGTTTTTTTGTAATATTTAATGATTTTATTTATTTTACAAATGCGTAGTGTTAATTCCTTAAATTATATTATTTTGCATATAATATAACTTTATATGTAACTTTAATAATAATTTGATAATTTTTTATTTAAATTAATAGAAATGTGTCAAAAACAGCAATTATTTTATTTCATTTTTTTTTAATTCGTATGTTTTTAATATTTGGGTTAATAACATATCGAACGTTTTAACTTGGACACTAAAAGGGATCGTTTTACACGTAGAAATAAATAAAAATATTTTGACGAGTTATTAAAAAAAATAACGGCATTAAATTTTTTGTCCGAAACATAAATAATTAGCACTATGACCACCTCCAAGGATATTACGGTTAAACATGCCGTTTAGGAGATAATTCGATTTTTCATACTAGCTTCATACAAATTTTTCGTAAAAAAATATATTTCCTTTGTTTTTGGGCAGAATTAACTCGGGTGTCATTTTTGTACATAGTAATAGAAGCGATATCCGACATTAAAACAAGCACTTGCAAATTGAAATCAATCTATGAAAGCCGATTTTCAGCCCACCGTGCGGCGGGCAACTAGTAGAATCGCGCGGGCTGCGGTTACCCGCAGCCTCGGCGGGTGGCACCCGCGCGCTTTGCGATCGATTGGCGAGAACCGCGGGGGCCGGCGGGCGGCGCGGCGGGAGTTACAGAGATCCGGCCATTTTGCATCAGTCACTTGTTATTACATCACGTGGCATCGTGACGTTGTCAACAAACAATAAGTATAATATTCTAAAAAATGGATATTGAAATAGATCTCTTAATTACTTTAGTACAAGAAAGGCCAGTTCTATGGGACAAGAGTTTGGAAGAATACAAATACAAGAATTTGACGCTCAAAGCATGGAAGGAAGTCTGTACTATTTTAAATAAAGATTTTGAAAATTCGAACGAGAGAAATAAAAAAGAATATGGTTAGTATTAAACAGGTTTATTTATAAATGTCAGCGGCACCATTATTTTCTTTATTGACTCGGGTTTCGTATAACTACAATAATTTTTTAACTTAAATTTTTGATATTGCCAACTTAAGGCTCCACTGTCACTCATAAAATATTGTTGAAAAACATCTCTTATATTATTGGCTTGTCTTCCGCTGCGTACTGATTGGGCTATCTGTATACTCTCCAGATTATGACTAAAATCTTCTTCTCTAGTGTGATGGCCGTCACGTTTTCCTACGAAATTGTGAAGTATGCAACATGCCTTCACAATATCAATTGATTAAGTTATTGATACATCTAAAGGTCGATTTAATATTCGCCATTTGTTTGTTAAAATGCCAAATGCACATTCTACGTATCTCCGTGCTCTAGATAGGCGATAATTAAATACCCTTTTTGAACACTCAAAAACTGACCACCATAAGGTCGCATTATATTTTGATGTAACCCGAACGCCTCATCGGCTACGAATATATATGGCACAGGTGGTACATTAGATCCGGGTAGTATTTTTCCATTGGGAAGTTTGATGGAATCGCTATTAAGAGCATTCCAAAAAGGTGTGTTTTTGAAAATTTTTGAATCAGCATTACTTCCCGGGGCTCCGATGTCTACAAAAACAAAGCAGTAATCCGCATCAACTACAGCCATTAACATAAATGAAAAATAATCCTTATAATTGTAGTAAGTTGAGGCACTGTTATCTGGTTTAATTATTCTTATGTGTTTCCCGTCTTTTGCCCCGACGCAGTGAGGAAAGTTTGCGTAATTGTAAAATTTTTGGCTGATTTCTTCTAAAACTTCTGTAGTGATTACCGGAAAACATTCAAGCAATAACACGTCCCATAATTTTCCACATTTTATTCTTATAATTGTCGATATACCTATAGTTGTGTGCCCAATTCTGAATGTGTAATGCAAATCTTTCATTTTCAATAATGATCAGTTACAGTTTTTGAAAAAAAATATGCCTATTGAAAATACCTCATCAACCTTAACAAACAGTGATACAGCTCAACAAACTACTAATACTACTACTGTTGTATTTTGCTACACCTATACCAGTCTGTTCTCAAACAGCTGCTGCTAAAAAGAAAAAAAGGACGACCCCGACAAAGCATTAATAGAGTTGTTGTCTCAACGCGAAGATAGACATTTGTCATTTTTCGTGGAATTTTACCTTCATTGCAAAATTTTGATGAAGCAAAAACAAGAAAATTTCAAATAGCAGTTTAACAAATTATTGATGATCTTGATAATAATCTTCCAGCATTTTCATCTTATCAATATACATCATACAACTACAATCAAGAAAATAACAGTAATAACTATTGCGGCTATCCTACCTCATCTTCTTACCTGTCTACTCCTGAAAGCAATACCCAAAGTCCTCAAAATCTTCCATCAGTCTCTTCACTAAATACTAATTTGTCCAATTTGTCAGATGATGTGTATTTTGAGTAAAGAAATATAATGATTTCAATATTACCACTAGCTTTATTAAAATAAGCAGACTTACTTTAATGTTACTGCCAACATTTCCTCCGGTGATATAGGATCTCGCATATTAGTATGTTGTTTTTGAAGAGCAGTTTCCATTTTTATTAAAAGTTCTAAATAACTAGATACGGACATTCGAAAATAATTAAATAATTTTTCTTCGTCCTTCTTATTCACTAATAAGAGTAACAAATAATCCATAACGATTTCTGTCCTTAATGAGTGGATGCACCCAGAACCTTTAGGGCCTTCTTTTTTTAATTCGTCTATGAAGTAAATATAACGCAACGGCTCGTTTCTGGTGTGTGTCCATGGCGGTCTGGACCTCAACTGATCGTAACCCGCCCGTCTTGCAATCTTGCGATCATCGCCCGCCACGTTTGCGGGCGATCATCGCAACCGCGGCGTCTGTGTAACCGCGCAAATAACCGGTCTCGTGAGTTTGGAAATAAAACCGCAGTTCCGCTACCGCGGCGGCCACGTTTCAAAATCGCTCCGTGAGTTCTTAGCTTTAGAAGGCTTAACCGATGAAAACCGACGAATTTATGCAGACAACTGGTACAGTAGTCCTAAACTGTATCAATACTTACACAATCGAAAAACATATGCATGTGGCACGGTGCGGCTCAATCGACTTAAGAAATTCACGCGCTGTACACCAAACCTCTCAGAAAATCTAAAATATGACATAAATAGCTCGGTCTGCATCTAATTGATCTATTTAAAATATTTTATACAAATACAAGCTTGGCCGATTTTCAATTAGGAGTTATTAGGCAGTTAATAGAAAAATACAAAGCACCCGAGTTGGAATACTCTATCCCGACCACTTCTAGACCCACAAGTGCACTACGATTAGCAGCACAAAATCTTGCTGACCATATGCCAGAATATACAAAAGGCAAAAAATCAAGACCATGTTTTGTATGCCAACATACAAAATTACATGAAAGACGCCGAGAGAGTCTCGCTTTATGTGTGAAATTTGCCAAGTAACACTATGCATCGTTCCATGCTTTAAAATATACCACAAACAAAAAGAGTTTTAATTTAATCATAAATTTTATCGATAAATTAAAAAAAATATGTCCCGACCTAAAATGACACTCGGTAATAATAATTTGGCTTGATTTTTTTAAGTCATTTGTATTTGGCTTTCGAAGTGGACGGACATACATCATGTCAGCATCTGAAAATTCTCCTCCGCTATCACCATCTATTCTTTAACCAAACATATTTGAAAAGAGAAAAAAATACACCGATGCATCGACGCAGACGGAGTCATATTACACGTGTTATGTGAAATCGAAAGAAATTGATTGTACGGCCCTATTTAATTTACCTGAATTAAGATTTTTTAATCAAAGACCGCAAGATCCTCGAAACGAGTATTTTGGTGCACTGATAACATTTGAAATGGGGTCTGTTCAACCCGAAATTCGTTCTCAAGTGTATATGAACATCATAAGTTTCATACGGAATGCTCGGGCAGAAGACATGACAGTAAATCAAGGGGGCTTTTAGTCTGTGTCCATCTCCAGAATATTAATTTTTTTATGAAGAATTATGAAGAAATTATGATTGATAAATCAAAGACTGATTACCTATGTTTGAAGACTGATTTATGTGATACGTACGTACCGTACGGTACACGGAGTGACGTCACGGATGTCAACCATTCTATACGTAATAAATAGTGCTAATACTGTTTACGATTGTAAATAAAATACGTACCTCTGATTTACTCAAATTTATTGCGGGATTACATATAGTGGTGCAACTTATTAGTAACAATATTATCCGGAGTGTCTGTGTGGTGTAAAGTATTAAAAAACTTAAAATTTAAATACGCTAAACAATTTGTGCTAAAAGTACCCTAACTTAAATATAAATAAACTAAATCCTAAAATATACATATAAAATAACAGTGACTATATACCAGTGTGTGTGCGCCCTTACACAGCTACCGTGCAATAAGTCTATGGTGTTCCTATAGAATATAATCACCTTGAAAGCTGCCATAAACGTCTTCTTAAGAACAACGCCATCTATTGAGCTCTTTATATACCAACTAATTAAATCAATTACAAGAAACGTTCGCAATCATTATGGCTAAGTGCGGTGGCTGTGGTAAATTCATGTCGCTGACAGAGGGCGCTAAATGCGACAAGTGTAAGTCCTCATACCATCGTCAGTGCGTGGGCATAAGAGATGCGGTCCCGATTGGGACCCCCTGGCACTGTCCGGAGTGCAAAAGAAACGTGCCTCGAGATAACAGGGCTGATACGCCGGTCCGAGGACATGCACCACCCGCTATGGATGAGAGCCATCTCCATTTAATGGACACTAGTTCCAGCTCTAATACGGCAGATAAAACAACACAGGAGTTCCAAATAAACATCAGGGCTGAGTTAAAGCTTTTTAAAGAGGAATTCCTAAATACTGTTCGGCATGAGTTTCAAGTGATGCGCCATGACCTATCCGAGATAAGAACGGCAATAAGCAACACAAATGCACGATTGACGAATTTGGAGGAGAGGGTGGCTGTTATTGAAACTCAAAAACAGGCACAGTTGCAGCCAAGCGGTGCATCAGATTTGGATAACATAATATCCCAATTGCGTAGTGACATAAATGATCGTGATCAGGAGTTGCTCGCAAATGATATACAAATCTCGAATTTGCCAGAAATAAGTGGCGAAAACCCTAATAACACAGTTATGCTAATTGCATCGAAGATGGGCATCAAAATGGAGCCGAGAGACATAGTGTGCGCTGAGCGTGTTGGAGGTAGGCGGATCACAGCTGTCCAGTCGTCGGCGCCGGTGGTTACAACACTATACGTACACACACTGACATTGTTACACACACATCGATCCTCGATTTTTGGTCTCGTCTGATGGTTCACAATGCCGATCTACTGATACACTATATCTATGGTGAATACTATATCCAGTAACGATGGATCAGTTAACCTTCGGCAGGCAACACTTTTTTTACATACATGAATGGCAACAGGGGTTACGCATCACCCCCCCCATTTTTAAACTCAAATAAAACAGCAATTGGTAAGAAAACGAAAGTTATTTATTATGAGATCAATCACTTATACAATTACTAATAACACGAAGAAGTATTAATTATGGCACCCTTAATTTGGAATATTTTTTTTTTGGGTTAAATGCAGTTCAAGCAAATATCCTTACGGTGTTCAGTGCAAGCGGGCTGAAGACATTTTGTGCAAAAAGTTTTTACTTTTTTGTCCCGTTTTCTTGGACATAGTGCACATCTTGCTTGTTTGTGCAATTTGACAGGGGGCTCACCTTCAGGAGTTTCTAGAGGTGTAAAAGTAACGAATAAAAGCGTACCCGTATGTATTCGGTACTTTGTCAATTAGTACTCGTTACTATCGTATCGTTACGTTACTCGTTACTTTTGATACTTCTCAAAAGCAACTAATCAAATCTTATTGCGTGCGCTTATTATAAAGAACCGGATGAATGGACTATTTTTATTTTGTAATATAACCGTGTTTCCTTAATCACAATGATAACGAAATCTATTATGAATTATTTTGTAGAAAATACTTTCTTACCTCTTTTCTGTTTCAATCTCAAACTTTATCTACACTACACACACACAATATCTAAAACTTGAACGACGAATTTACAATTTGTACTTAAATAAATAAACAAAGATCGTTATTTGTAACTAAGTTTTAAAATTTTACGAATAAGTGTGCGCATGCGTAAAACATACGATCAGAAACGTTTCAATCAATACCAATATACGTATCAGCGGTACTTGGATGTACTATACGAAAAATGCGAGTAACGAAATGCATTCATGTGTAACTTTTCGTTACTCGGTACTAGACGGCGCACCCGTTACTCAGTACCGAATACATACGGTTTGCAACAGCTCTAGGAGTTTCCTGGTTTATATTTAGAATGTCACGTAAAGTGACTCCTAATTCTCGCGGCAAATTTGTAGCCAAACGACGCCTCATGTGCGGTCCCACCAATTGTAAGGCTAATTTCTTTAAATAACTGCTCCGGAACTTATTGGCAGGAGTGTTTGGATGTTTAGCGTCAATATAAAGCACCATAGAATTGATGCCAGCTTGATCCAGCATGCCATAGAAGTATCGAAGAGGCCAACGTCCATTTTGTCGAAAGTATCAACACCACCTTTTGTTGAATTGTAATCATGAATTATTACTGGTTTGCTTGTTTGTGAATTTATTTCTTCTTTATAATGCATCGTAGATAATAATATAACAGACTTGTTTTTGTGTGGTGTCAAAGATACTAGAGTCTTTTGCTGATCGAAAGCAAACTAAGAAGTGAGCGGTCGTTTGTTTTTGTTAGGCAAAAAAGATGGAGGTATCTCGCGCTTATTTTTACGCATTGTACCAATAGATGTGAGCTTATATTCCTTCAATAATTCGTCGGCAAGTGGCACAGATGAGAACCAATTGTCATAGGTAACATTGCGACCGGAATCTTTGATACTTTCGACTAGTTTTTTTACATAATCTGCCGCTGTTTTCACCTCTGTTCCTTTGCCAATGTATGGAATCGCATCGAACATGTAAAAGGTCTGAGCATCATAAATAGCCACAATTTTTAGTCCATATTTATCGGGTTTAGATGCTATATATACTCGAAATGGACACTTGCCTCGAAAACTCAAAAGTTGCTCATCAATTGTCACGTAGAAACGTGGCTGGTATGAATTTCTGCAATTGCTTGTAAACGCTGACCATATTTGTCTTATTGGGGCAAACTTGTCTTCCAAATCCCTATTATCTTTGTCATCAAATCTTAGGCAAATCAGCAGGAACCGAAAACGATTTGCATTCATTATAGATTTGTATATAGCAGCACTAAAAGGAGACCACATATCGCTTACGTTTTTGCGATTATCTTTATTTATAGCCGAAAAGAACAGAAGGCCTATCAAAGCTTCGAGTTCTGTGCTATCTGTCTCATGCACATAGCGTTGCTCTTTATATTTTGGTGCAAGTCGCCTAATTTCTTGATTAGTACATAACACAATTGAATCAATAATTGGCTGGCTAATGCCCGTTTTCACCAACAGCCCCTAAAATTTAAGTGTCTCTTAAGCCAATATAAGGGGCACTTCTCGCGATTTTTGTTTTCACCAACGTTTTAGTGTCACCTATATCATTAGGGGTTCCTTATAATTTAGGGGATGAATTGACGACCCCGTAACGTTTAAGTGACACATAGTGTTAGGTTATTTTGCGAATCACCAAACAGTATTTTATCCTACTGAATAAGATAAAAAATAATAAAAATGGATAATAACCACTATTTATTTGAAGATTTTAAGCAATTGAAGATATGGAATTGTTAAGTAACCGACATTTGTATAGACGACCTCGTATTTATCGTGAAAGATCGAAAGATTTTGAAATATATGATGAGAAAGACTTTTTCTTAAGATACAGGTTCCCTGCTCAACCTTACTTGTATTTAAAGAAATAAGTCTGTGGCACCGATTAACCAATTACTGTGTGGCCTTAGATTTTATGCAACAGGCAATCAATTATTATCTGTAGCAGATCTCAATCCCATCAGTGTATCTACTTGCAGTAGAATTATAAAAAGAGTGTCTGACGCTATCGTGGGTCGTGGCAAAGCGAATTCATACAATTTCGAGACACCGAAGAAAAACAACAAATAGTAAAAGAAGAATTTTACAGAATAGCTCGTTTTCCAAATGTTTTAGGATGTATAGACTGTACACACATAAAAATTCAATTATAAGGTTGGGCGTTTAGAGAAACACAGGTCCTTACGAGTAACCATTTATTACTGAATCTCCTATGAAATAATAAGATGGATAGACACGCACACATACAGATACGCCAGATCTTTGTGTCATATTTATTGAGCCTCCAGCAAACTCCGTCGTTCGCACACCTATCGTCTTTCTATGATGCCTCTTATAATGATATTCAAAAGTCTTTTAATTGTATTAACTAGACACCTTCTTTACATTTATTCATGTGATAAATTATAAGAGATGATGCCGAACTATTCCGGAATAGAAAAGGCAGTATGTCTATTAATATGCAAACAATAAGTACTGCAAAATTATTAATAACTGATGTGGTGACACGCTAGCCAGGATAAACAACATTCTTTATCTTCAAGTGAAAAATTTTGACCACGTTTCCTCTTTTCTGCCATTGTAATTAATAAAAATTTGGTATTTTTACACGAAATGATTGAAATGAAACTGTCACTAGATAGTGGCATCAAAATGTCACCGGCACCGCGTCTTTGTAAGCTATGGCATTCAACATACAGCCAAAAAATAAAAACACAACTTTTTGTTACTAATCTAACATTCACCAGTTCGAAAAGTTAGAAAAGTTAATTACTTGTTAGAAAAGTTAATTACTTGTTTTAAGGTTGTATATTTACGAAAATAACAATAGAATTGTCTAATCGATTCATTTATCGATAACTGTTTGCATAGTTCCTCAACACTAAACGTCACCTAATTAGGGGGCTCTTATATAGGTGACACTTAGGACAGTGAAACAAAATTTAAGTTAAGGGATGATTTGAACGGTCCCCTAAGTTAAGTGGCCCTTACTAAGGTGACTGTTTAGGGGCTGTTGGTGAAAACGGGCATTAATAAAGTAACGAATGCATCTTTTTCCGTTTCGATACTTAGAGCGTTGCCTCTCCCAAGTCGCTGAATAGTCACTATATTTCGCCGCGGTGTTCTACTCGAAGATGGTGGAATAGACGACCAAACATGTCCATTCTTACCTCTCAATACATTAGTGCGTAATTGTGCCAGCGGCACATCCTCGTCGTCACTACCTTCATAATTTGAAATAATGTCCTCCTCCTCCGAGTGCACCGAAACATGATCATCATTTTCACTCACATCACCGTCTTCGGAATGGCGCTCATCATCAGAGCTAGCATCAACAATACTTTGCAAGTAGTCTTGAATCTGCGTATCTGAAATCGAAGCCATTTTTACCTAAAAAAATCAAACAATTATTACAGTATTACAAAAAGAAATACTTACGTAAATAGCAACAGGGGTGATGAGTCACCCCAGCAATGTTAATATAACAAAAACAACAACTTACCGCGACACGTTGACGCGTGCGACTGATTGCATCCACTCCAATTAGAGAATAGATTGAGCGTTAGAATGAGACAGAAACAATACCAACTAAATATTGACACTTTTATCAAGTAGTGGAACCCCACTACTTGACCCGTAACCACGGGTCACCCCTGTTGCCTTTCTAAGGTTAAAAAGGATCTTGTAAAAACGGACGTATATGTGAACGCGCCCTAAGGGCCTTATCATACTAGCGGATTGCGAGCGTCTTCAAAGCGAAGCGGGCGCGCTACGAATACGTTACGGGCGCGCAACGAACTCGCCGCGCATGCGCTGCGAATTCATTGCGGACGTGCAACGAATTCGCCGCAAATAGCAACGTGGACGCCATTTTGTACTATCTCGTACAAACGCCCGCCCGTCCGCCCCGCCTCTCTACAGTCAGTATCGAGACACGAATGCATTGAGTTGTTTATAAGTGAAATTCAAAGTCGTTACGTAATATGGGATCAAAAAAGCAGAGAATTTAGTGATCGTAATTTAAAAAAAAAGGGAAATGGGAAGAGATTTGCAATTTATTTATTCAATATTTACAGAAAAAACAGTCAAGGAGAAAAATGAAGCAGGTAAGAAAAACAAAATAACGTTTACATGTTCTTATGCTGCCATGGTAATGCCCCTTCATTTGAAACAAAATAGTCGGCAAATTTATCTCTTATCGCATTACCCGAAAGTCAACAAACATTTCCATTAACGTGTGGGTTGTCATAAACTCCAAATACTTGTGGTACTTTCTTACGACGTCTTATTACCTTAACTTTAGATCGTACAAAATTATGCATTATACAACAATATTTAACTATTTCTTCGCCAAAGTCTATTTCAACGTTTAATGGTCGATGAAAAATACGCCATTTATTAGTCACGATCAAAAGTGCACTCTATATATCTTCGTGCTCGGCTTAATCTATAATTATATATTCTTTTTGTAGGCGTTAAATAGTTGCATATGGTCGTTGCATGTAGTTTGACAATGGAAATGCTTCGTCGCCAATAAAAGTAAAAGGCAACGCTATTTCATTGTTTATTATTTGTTTCGGTTGTGGAATATTCAAACAATTTTCTTCTATATCACTTCTCAATTGGCTTCTATCAAATATAGTTGAATCTGAACTTTTTCCATAGGAACCGACATCAACAAATATATACTTGTAGTTGGAGTCACAGATGGCTAGCAACTTCATCGAGAAATACTTTTTATAGTTAAAATATAGTGAGCCGTTATGACACGGCTGTATCATCCTAATATGTTTGCCGTCCACTGCACCTATGCAGTTAGGAAAATCAGCATTTTCTAGAAAGCCTTTACTAATGTTTTACCAGTCTTCTGTTTGCTTGGGTGGCATACAAATATAAAATAAGTTTTTAATAATAGCTTGACAGGTATCCCGAACTATTTTTTGTTTTGTTGAAAATCCTCTTCTAACCCTTTTTAAGGCATAGGGAGTATTTTTCCCACCATATATTTTTATCGATTCGTTCCAAAATAAATATGGTGGTATGTTTTTTTTTGGTGTTGGCCACATTACAATGAGCGAATACACAAAATTAAAAAAATGACATTAACGTTTGAAATGTGTCATGGCGGAGATCGGTAATTTGAAAAAATTGTGGATATTTACGTCATTACAATTAATCTAAATAAATCTTCGAATTTTATTATAAGGTAAGTTCGTATTTTATTTTATTTACATTTTGGTATGTTTCATTTACACCAAAATTAGTTTATTCCCTAAAAGAGCCGTTATCTTGCTCTTCATTGATTTTTATTATGGTGGGAAAAATACTCCCTATGCCTGTGACAGTGTGTGTTTATTTACAGATATTACAAACAATGTCACGGCGTCCTTTGAGCAACATCGATATTGAGGAAGCTTTGAGACTGGTTATTGGTATTCCTGATAATGACAGTTCCGAAGATGACTTGGAGTCGTTGGATGGAGAGGAATATAATGACGAAACTTTACGACTTGTCTTGGAAGATGAAACGGATTCTCATTCGATCAATCTACCTCCTTCACAAGAGGTTAATCCTTCTATTTATGATGATCCTATACCTAGTAGTTCCAGCATTCAGCAAAATCCAATACAAGAGCAAGAGATACAGGAATCTATTTCTGATGATGAATGTGAGATGACGGAATCATCCGAAGATGAGAATGATGACTGGAAGAAGACAGATTGGACTGACCGCCCAAATGCTGAGATATTTGATGAGAAAATGTTGCGACCTAATTATTTTTTGAGTAGTCGAGCAAGGCCAGTTGCTCATTTTGATAACTTTTTCTGTGATAAAGTCTTTGATTTGATTGTGTTGCCAACAAATCTTTACGCAAAACAAACTAAACCTAATGGTTGGGTCCCAGTAACCAGAAGTGAAATACGTGCTTTTTTGGGAATATTGATTATAATGGGCTATCACATTCTACCAAGTATTGATCTGTACTGGTCTACAGATCCAAGTTTTCGTGTTAGCGAGGTTGCAAATGTTATGCCTGTCAAACGCTTCAAAAGTATCTTGCGCTCACTACATTTGAATGACAACAGTCAACAGCCTGACAGGAGCAGTAATAATTTCGACAAACTTTATAAGTTGCGTCCACTTTTAGCTTTGGTCAATGAAAACTGTCAAAAAAATGCCAAAAATAGTTCGTCTCAAAGCAATGACGAATGTATGATTTTATTCAAAGGTAGGTCCTCACTAAAGCAGTACATGCCACTGAAGCCCATAAAGAGGGGCTACAAAGTCTGGTGCCGGTGCGACAGCGTAACTGGATATTTATACGAATTTTCAGTTTATACTGGAAAAACTGGAACCGGTACAGAAGAGGGTTTGGGAGCAAAGGTGGTCAAAGAACTGACAAATAAATTGATTGGACAGGAATCCAAGATACATATAACCTTCGACAATTTTTTTTTTGTGATTTTTCACTCTTGAAATATTTGTATGAGAATGGATTATATGCTACTGGAACTGTAAGAAGGAACAGAGCTGATTTACCAAAATACGTAAAAAAAATCGGCCGGTGACAGATCCAAGAAGAAACACGAAAAAGGACAATATAAATGGAGGACAAAAGATGATGTAGCCTTTGTATTGTGGCAGGATAACAAAGAAGTTTTACTTCTAAGTAACACATTTCATCCCAAAAATCGTACAACTGTTTCGAGGACACAAAAAGATGGCAGTAAACGAGCCCTGCCCTGCCCGGAAGTTGAAAAGGAGTACACTAAACGAATGGGAGGAGTGGACCGATTCGACCAAGTCCGCAACACATATTCGGTTGGCAGGAGATGCAAATGATGGTGGTTACGAAATTTTTTTTTTTCTTAGACACATGCATAACAAATGCTTGCATATTGTACTCCCAAACCACAAGAGCTACAAAATTGTCGCATTTAGAGTTTCGAGTAGCAGTAGCGAGGGGTCTCATTGCCGGCTTTAGTACAAGGAAACGAAAATCTGACGCACTAAGTAAAGCAACTTACAAAACTATAAAAAAATCTGCTGAGCCCAATCGTCAAAAAGTTGGAGACCACATGCCAGTTGACTCAACGTATAGGCGCTGCAAACATTGTCATAGGTCCTAGTGGGCATAGGGAGTATACTTACCACCACAATTTCCAAATTTTCCAGATAGTTTTCTTATTTCCAATGACTGTCATATTATTATGATTAATAAAAACATGCCAAAACCATTAACAGTTTTTAATTTTACCTGCTAGTTCTTTATGCCTTATAAAGGGCTAAATGAAAAATGTAGGTCCATTAAAGAGCACCCAGTTGCCAAATACCTGCAATATTTCTTTACTGTTACAGTTGTTAAACTACAAAAAAGATGGAAAGGAATCCGCGACGCCTACGTCAAAGATACAAAAAATAACAGGAGTGGCTCTGCAATATGGGAAAATCGTGTATGTGCCGTCTCAAAACTCCGTATCTCAGTTATTTCAAAACGTGTGATATGTGATTTATCCAGGGCGTTCGATTGTGTGCTTCATGATACACTGATCAGGAAGCTTTCCCATTACGGAATTAGAGGTGCATCTCTGGACCTTCTTACCTCATACCTGAGTAACAGGGTTCAGAGAGTCGAAGTAAACGGAATGGTTTTTGCCGGGTCTGTTGTGAAGATGGGTGTTCCGCAGGGTTCTATTCTCGGCCCGTTTTTATTTCTTATCTATATTAATGACTTGCCTTACCTTGTAAGGGATAAACACGAGATAGTGCTGTTTGCTGATGATACCTCACTATTATTCAAACTCAGACGACGACAATCAGTTATTGACAATGTAAACAGTGCTCTCTCAGAAATAGTTCACTGGTTTGGTGTGAATAACTTATTACTAAACGAAACTAAAACTAAATGTATTAAATTCACAACACCAAATGTTAAACAGATAAAAACCAGTGTGCTTGTCAAGGGCGAGGAGTTGAGTCCTGTAGATACAACTGTCTTTTTAGGTATAATCCTGGACGCTAAGCTCCAGTGGGGCCCACATATAGATGGCTTGTCGAAGAAGCTCAGTTCTGCAGCATATGCCGTTAAAAAAATTAGAAATTTAACAGATGTAGATACAGCGCGGTTAGTTTATTTTGGTTATTTTCACAGCATTATGTCATACGGTATTTTGCTGTGGGGGAATGCTGCTGACATCCAGTCTATTTTTGTTCTGCAGAAAAGGGCTATTCGATCAATCTATAATCTTAGTCCGAGGCATTCGAGTAGTTAGAAAATAGGGCATCCAGATCAGAGATCTGGATACCCTATTTTCCACATTTTAATCTTCTACTAACATATTATTTTAATCTGTTTCTTGATCATAATATTCAGCGGTTAAATTAAATGTTATTGTGAAAACTTCATTTAAACTCAAACAAAAAACCAGACCAGAACTAATATCAACTTGTCTGTGTGGGAATTGAACCCACGACACTTCGTCTTTGTGGTTGAAGAACGTGTTATAATATTGCACTCAGTTGTGACCAGGGTCTTAACCATTAAGCCAAACGTGTCGTCGAATATGTAACAAAATAGCGAACCGCTTCATGCACTTTGTTTACATTAATGAGACGTATATTGTGTGACATCATTCATTCGATGCGCTTCCATATATGCAAGATTTCTCACTAACACAATTCTTGATGATGTTTTGCCACTTATTGACATATTCCCCCCCTTTCACCGCGTTCAAATAAAAACACTGTGGAAAATTTATAGCATGCTGCATCCAAGGATCATCATAAATTTCCCAATCTTCTATAACGCCTCCACATGAAAAACATGCTGCTTTATCATATGGATTATTTCCGTAATAAAAGAATCCAGCATCAGCCATTTCCATCACTAATCTTTTCTTTGAATTATTCGTCCCCCAGTAATAATTAAAGGATAATTCACGTATTTTGTATGCATTATACATATCATATCGAGGTTTATATTCAGTTTGAAACATATTTTATTTATTTGGTACTAGTTCTTGATGCTAATAATTATAAACATAAAATGACATTGCTTTAATGCTGCAAGCAATTTATAAACGTGATTGTACAGGATTGGGAGAGATAGTAAACATATTATAAAAAATTAAACAAGTTTTTTTTTTATTTCATAAAAATTTTATTATCATGGCACCATTTATTTAAACACAATATATTTTTTAAAGCACATACAGAGTTATGATAAATACAATTATACATATCTTGCGAATGTTTATATTGATCATATAAATGTACTAAACTAGAACAACCCTTATCTTCTAAATTAAATATATTACTATTACTATTTTCTAAAATATGCTTTAACCATAAAACTTTTTCTGAACCTTTAACATAAACACATTTATCTCTTAATATATCGGAAACCAAAGTCTGGTAATTGGAATAAGGTACAAATCCTTCACTCCAGTATATCTTTTTGTTACGTTGAATCCAAAGAACTACCTTCTTTTCAGATTCCGTTAAATTTTTAAATGGAAATGGTGGCTTAACTAAAAACACTTGTAGTTTTTTGTTACACAATATAGCGATTTCTTTTAATATAAATTCACCTGCTTCTGTTCTAAATCCTTGAATATCAACAACAGCAATCATGATAATCTGCGCACAATGTTGCTGAGAGGTTTGTATTCCACAAGTCGATCGTTTATAATCAAACAATACGCAGTTGTCTTATCTGGTATTGGTGTGGAACATTCAACTTCTAACCGCACGTCCACTGGACCGGTTTTTAAACTATCGTTTTGTCTTGAGCAATCTAAGATGAAAAGGGGAGCCTTTTCTTTAAAATCTGTTAGATCTAGCAATGGGTCAACAGGACTGTTGTAATACGACTGACGAAATTTCACATACATTTCATATAATATACTGTACTTGTTCTCAGAAAACTTTAAACTCAAAGGTTCGTAGGGATAATATTGCGAATTCAAAAAGAGTGTTACGTTGGTCACTTCACAATGATCGAATAGTGAACTGTCTTTAGTCCTATTATTTCTCCTATTAGTTTGCAAGCAAAATATAACATATCTAGGCTTTTCCAATTGTGAAGCTGTTTTAACTGACCAAGAATGCTTTGTAGTTTTAGGTAGCAAGGGATACTCATATAAATCCCAATTTCTAAAAGCCATCTGAATAGGTTTATCTCTTTCTAAATGTTTTAAAAGTGTTAGTCGTTCTCGATCTGACACTTTTATATGTGGCACCCTCCATTGGACTCTTTGTATATCTATTTGAAAATTAACAACATCATCAGTGAGAATAACACTATTTAAGTTAGAGTTGCTTCTACTCAAAATAAGTTCGTGTTTACAATTTATCACAATTTTATTGTAATCTTCTGCAAACCCTAAAATCTTATTCAATGGTATCACAGCACTAAAATGTCCATCATTTTGGAATCCCGCTAAGTTCCAACCCCATAAGGCTGCAACTTTATTTTCTGCTTCATTTAATGAAATGTATGCTTTTATTGTTGACGTAATTCCTGAATTTTTAATACGGTCTATTTCGATACCATTCATTTCGTATCTGATGTCTTGAAACAAAGACATAACAGGGTTATTAGTGAACGTAACAGTTTTCTTGATCGGATTCCCATCTTTACCGAACAGCCTTGCCTGTCCTTCGATGTAAATTGAACTGGCTGATGGTAGCACGTATATATCTTGCTGATGTATGGGGATTCTGATTTCATCGTTTTCTCTAAAGCTGTTATTGTAGGGATTGTACGAATGGATTTCATAACTTTCAATCGAACTGTCGAAATGCGGTAATTCAGTAATCTGTAGCATATTCATACTTTAAAACCCAGAGCTTTAAGAAAATCTTTATTTGCTTTAGTCAGTTTCTTAATTTTTGTATTACGTCTTTGCGCCTTAGCGGTTGCAGAAGAAATAAACCGATTTATTTTTACTGGAGTGCTTTTATAATATACTATCATTTTGTTTTTCTTAAGTGCAGACGTAACTGAATATATTCTTCTTCGAAGTTAATACAGTGACCAAATTGATCAACAATTTTAACAGATATGGATGAAATTATATTTTTGTTCACTGGAAAGTAAATAACGTTTTGTGGTATTTCTTTATAACCATGACTTAGAGCAGTATCTGATACAAATTCATGAATAAAATGTGTTGGTAATCCATTGCAGTATGAACCGTACACAAGATCACATTCAATTTTGATCACAGACAGATTACTAGTTTTAACTGAAATATCTGGTCTTGAATTAAATACTGAAAAGTATAGTAAACCGCACTCGTATTGATCAGATAAATGAAGAGGTGGTTGAAAATACGAGACCAGTTCTGATTTATTTCCAGAGATGGTAACCGTAGTAGACATGCTTATATACTGGACTGTTATGAAAGATCCTGTTCATTTTATTGCTTCGTTGACCAAAAATTGTTTAAGAAGTGTAAACAAAGATGTCCACAGTTGAAGGGGTGATCACGTTGTATATTTTCATAATTATATTGAATGTTAGAACCTACATATTTTACAAATTCCTTTGGTGGCTTAAGATTCCCGTAACTGTCGAAATACTCAACATAATCATTATATTTTGCATAGGCTACCCAATGAGAACCAGGATTTTTAGAACTATCTAAATTAATAACTCCACATTCTTTTTTATACGGATATTTAGGGAGCTCATCTCTCATAAAGACACCTCTAAAATAAGGAATTCTATTTCCATACTTTAAAATGTCAAAGTTAGTTAAGGCCCGTTTGGGTAGCCGATATCTTAGTTTTTTTCTTTTAATACGAAAATTCCAAGACCACTTTTATGTGGTTTAAGGTGTAGTCCTTTCCCAATACATAGAGCTTCCATTTTTTCATTATGTCTCCTCGATTCCTCATACAGCTTTTTAGCCATTTTAAATTCATTTATGGTTTTAGCAATACCAGCTGCACCGCCTGCTAAAGCTCCCGCCGCTGATAACCCCGCAAAAATAGGAATCAGAGGTAGTACTCCCCCAGTTTTTGGAATAGGAATAACGCGAGGGAGCTTAATCGATGAATCATTAGCTAATTCTCTGGTAGCGGCAATAGCTAATTCTATAGCCATTTTCTTGGTCTTAGGTTTTAATTTTTTTATGTGTCTTTTTACTTTTGTAATAACAGTTTTTAATTTGCTTTTTAATCCTTTTCCAGATGTAACTTTGGGAGAACGCTTTTTGCTCAAACCAGAACCAGTTTTAATTTTTGCCGACATAGCCTTACTTACTAAGCGTGCCGCGAGTTTTTCGCCTGTACTGGCATCGAAAGCAACCGCTCGCTGTTTTGCCATTTTTAACAAAATTAAATCAGCCTTATGTCGATCCTTTAAGTTTGATGACTTGTGATATGCAATATCGTGATCTTTGCAATATTCGTCCAACTTATTTACACCGTTATCTCCTTGTGCAAGTCTTTTTATTAATTTAGTACCAGGACCACAGTAATTATATCCTGGTAAATGTAATTCAAATGGTAAATTATTAATAAGCCAATTGAGAAGACTGCTCTCTCCAAAACACATTATAAGACTGATGGTTCCGGTTTGAATAATTTAATAAATAGTTATGCGATTCGAGTTTGTTGTTAATATTATTTTATTTATAATATAACATTCGATTTATCAATCCAACTGCTTTCAGCTGAAGACAAACCTAGCCATTTTACTAAAACCCTACTACCTTTTCTTCTGAGAACTTTCTCGACTAGATATACATTGGGATGTTTTGTTTTTTGAAGTTCTTGTGTATAAAATGCACCTAAAATAGGCTGACCTCTGATAGTATCTTCGATTAAGTAAGTTATAGGAGTTGTATTTTGTATTTTACGGATTTTAAATATTTCTGTTGACCAGTTGGGAGTATAACCTTTTTCAAATGTTCCTTTGTATTTACTGATACGCACATAATCACCTACTTTGTACTTGGTTTTTAAATTATCATTTTTTAGCAACTTTAAATACCTTTCTAATATCGTTTTTTTATTATTATTGTCCACATTAGCAGGGATTTCATTAATAGTGCGATGGTGAGTGTGATTGTATTTGTAAATAACATCATTGAGGGTATTATTTACCCAATTGTAATTGCCTTTTAAACTAAATTCCTTATAGACTTTAGATTTCAATGTCCTGATAAATCGTTCAACTATTGAAGCCTTTTTTGTTGAGAAGGTTGAATAATGGTTAATATGATACGATGTCATAAGCTTCTGAAATTTGTTATTATAAAATTCTGTTCCATTATCCGTTTGCAGATTTTTAGGAACACGCCCTTTATCCAACAAAGTTTTGAAAGAGTTACACACATCTTCTTTGGTTTTACTTCTCATAGGAAAGGCCCAAGCATATTTCGAAAATGTATCAATAACGGCAAGAATATATCTGTAATTTTTATTTTCTTTTGAAATTGATTGCATATCAATTAAGTCTGCTTGCCACAAGTCATCTATATCTTTCATGATAACACGTCTTCGTGGATAGTTCACCCTCGCATTTTTATGAATTTCGTTTACTACGTCAGCTTTGCCCATGTTCACAATTCAGTATACTTGTCTTGAACTCAGCTATTATACTGAATAAAAATCATATTATTATGACTATTTATTATTTAATTATATCAGCTTCTTTTAATTCTTCGATTATTGATAAAATTTCATTATCATGGTTTGTATTACCAGCATCTTGGGAAGCAATTAATAGTTGCAATCTGTCAACCAATTCGTTAGGATCATCCCAATATACTAAGTCAGTATTATTTTTGTATTTCTTTAGCGTTGGTAACCTTCCTCCAAATTTAGTAACAATATTACTGTTTAACGATTCAGAAAACAATGGTCTAATTATTTCACGATATTTTATACCTTTATCGCCTCTAATTTGTCCATTAGGATTGAAATCTCTCTTATGTGCATTTGTATAATGCAACATATCCTTGTAGACAAGTTTATCTTTGCTCGATATTAGTTTCAAATCTGGTTTTCTTCGAAGTAAAAGTTCTTTTAAACCAGGGGTTAAATTGTAGGTTTTATCACCAATTTTAATTAAAATGACATTATCATCATTCACACTATCTATTTTAGAAAATGAAACTATTGAATTACCCATTAGTAATTTTTTGTTTGCACTTCTTATTCCAAATGGTATATTTACCCCTTCATAAATATCATGGATATCATGACCCTCTAATGATATTTCTAAATCTTCTAATAATTCCGTCTGGGGAGACTTTTTAACGAACTGCACAGAATTCGGTTCTGGATTGTAGCATTCTTCAAACTTTGTAGATGAGCTAGTATTAATATCACTCAATTCCATGTCTTCAAAATTAGAGTGTGTATTTTCTAAATTTTGTGTTTTTTCTATTGTTTTATTCGAATCAACTAGGGTTTTAAGAGGATCTGTGACAGGTTTTAGCATTTTATCAATTGACAAATTCATTGAGTGTTCCTGATCCTTCATTTGTTTTATTTTATTCTTTATGGAGTTTACAGACTTCATTAATTCTATTTTAATATTTTTCTCCATGTTATAATTATCTATTATAACAACTGCATTCAACTAAGGAACAAATTATACTGAATTTGATTTTACATGGAAATTACTTATATGCACATGTAAACAGTCAGTCAAATTTAAAAAACATGTCAAAATTCTGTCTGTACCTTCCATTATTTAATGACGATTCTTTATTAATCAGTAGAAAATTATAAGGTTTACTCCAAACAGTTTGACAAATATTTCTGAACTCTTTCCATTGTAAATCAGAACTAACATGCTCCTCATAAATATGCTTTAAATTTACATCATCTTGTTTGAATATAATAAGAAAATTAACATTGTCACGTAACAGTTGCTTTGGAATTTTAGAATAGGTTTGAGACAAATAGAAACAATCTATTTGTTTATGCCTACCCATACAGAAATAATTGCGAATATTTATTTGATTTTCACAAGCAACATCATCAAATATAAATATAGAATTTGTTAAGGCTTCACTCGGAGAAATTACATCGTTGTTATTATTGAACTCGTAAAAGTTAATCTGTGGTACCCTTTTTAATACTTCGATCAAGAAACGGTATTTTGGTTGAAAAGAAGTTTTAGAGTAAAGATAAAGATTTTTAAATTTGAGCCCATTTTCATGCAGCAGCAAACTGATCATTACATTCGTTTTACCACAGTTTGATGGGCCACATATTATACAGCGAATAGTATTTGGCAGTAAAGCGCTATGTCTGATGTGGTGAACAGAGTCACTTAATCTTATATTATTAACATTGAGAGATATGGGTTGTTTGATCAACTTCATATTGTATATTAATCTTATTTCCACCTAACGTACACTTATATACTCGTTACTACATGAACCTCATGATAGAATAAGCATGAACTTACAATTTGATGATAACGTTTAGGAAGTTGAATACGTTTGAATAAAAGTCAATTTGTTTAAGAAATATCATTTTATTATAAATGTTCATCATAGCGTATACATTCACTCATAATAGTAGCGTAATATATTCATTTACAGTACATTACTTATTCTTAAGAATTATTCATACATCATTTCTATACACATTACATACATGAAAGTAGCATAAATTTATTTATAATTATCACTAATAAAATTAATAGATACTAAACGTGTACATAGTTATAGATTACGTATCACTGGAATAATCTAAAAACATAGAATCACAATGACCCCAGGGTAATGTGTGAATTTGATCTTGTAGTACTTGAATTTTATCATCGTTTCTATCTAAAACTTGTTTATCTACTTGTTGGGAGTATAAAACATGTTTAATTGATTTTATCATATTCATTTTACATCTTAGCGCTTTATCGGTCAACAGAACATTGCTGTAATCATTCAATTTTAGATTATTTGTGACAGATTTGGAAACACCTTTAGCTTTTTTAATTTGAGTTTTGAGACTGTTTATAAAATATAATTTAGCTCGTAGACCGACAAATTCTATAATTAAATCATCACCCATCTCATGTTTCCATAATCCGGGAACTTTTGCATTAGTTTGTGGTATGCGATAAGGATTATTTACTGCAAAATTACTAGTATCGAACTTGGTAAGATCATCATGCATATCTTGATAAAAATCAGTTGTATATATTAAATATAACAAACTATCAGTATCAGTATAGCATAACTTTGCATTATTTCCATATTTTTTCTTTATAAAATCATAATGAAACTGGTATAAGTGTTGCTTAGAATATTCCAAAACTGTGAATCCGATATAAATCGGTCTATCTAAAACAACTTTTTCATGATATAATTCTACAGCTATAAAATTATCTGAAAATATTGATACACTTTTTAAGTTTGGTTTAGCTAACAATTTTTCAGCATCAAGATGTTTGTTTGTTTTATTGGTGGTATCTCTCCATTTTGTTACTAATTTAACATCAGCTTGCTTGCGCTTATTTTCAATAGTTTTTCCGAAAATCGCATTATTCAATAATTTAAAAAAGTCCTTTTCAAATGCAGTTTTGGAATTTTGACGAAGTCTAGTATTGAGATCGATGTAATTTTTGAGAAAACATTCTTGTCTAAAGCTAAGTATGCAATGAATCTTTTTTAAAATCAGACCATTTTTTAAACACTCTTTTAAGTGCACGTAATGAATCACATAATGATGCTTATCATAAAGATTCGCAATCAATTTTGCTGATTTTCCATAAGGTGGTACTAATTTTTCAACTGCAAAAGGTAAATCTTTATGTTTGTTATGTAAATAGTTCGGATAAATCAGGTCTACTTCCAAAATATAACCGTAATCATTATCATCAGAGATAGTAATTACATCAAAGTTGCTAATTTCTTCGAGAGTTAAAAATTTGAATTCTGAGATAGGAAGTTTCTTCATCATAGCATAGCCATACAGATTATTACAATCAAGGTATATTAAATAACTGCTTGGTTCTAACTCGTTAAAATGTGGTAAGTATTTATTATTTGCTTCAGCATGACGTCGAGAACACTGTGCCAGCCCACCGCGAATTCCTTTTTCTAATAACTCATACATTTGCAAGTCACTTATTAACTCCAGTTCAGTGTCAGTATATAGAAGCATTGCATCCCAGCTTAAGCTCGGTGAAGTAACATAATAAGCTGGATCTAACTTATAGTACTGTAAGCTTGTTTCTCTAAATTTTTCGAATATGTCACATAGTAAAAGCACATCACATTTTATGTATAAATCTGTATATTCACCAAGAGATTTAACGTTAAAAACATTCCAAACTGTTTGAGCGTGTAAATATTCTTCATCAGTTATATGCTTCTTACACAAACTGTTATAGAAATGATACTTTGATGGAAGTTGCGTCTCATCAAATTTGGACCAAGAATCGATATAATCATAAGGATAAACACCCTTTTTTCTCATTAGATCAAATTTTCTTTTATCGCTAAACTCTCTTGATAAGTTTAAAAAATCGTTTTCTGATAAACTATCACTCAATGCATCTAAGCTAGAACTAAGAAATTGAAAAGAATCAATAAATTTTATCTGAATAGGATGATTATATTTTTCTGTCTTTATTACTTTCGTTATTGAGAGGTATTTTTCTTTAGTTTTCGGTATTATGTTAATAGTACCTTCATACTTTGCTAACTCTTGAATGAATAAATGTGAGTCATATCCAGACAAATTATGAAAGACGACAGGAATGAATGAACAAACTCTATACATCAAATTACAATGGGAGTGCGCTGCCCCACGGTACTCTGAGGTAATATGATCATGATCTCGGACTTTGTCATTAAGCAATAGTTGTTTACATATGTGACATGTATTCGAGTTCTGATAATTCATCTCTTGCTCAGTTGTTAACGGAGTCATAGACTTTTTATTACTTAAAATTCTATGTATACGTTTAGCGTCTCTTATTAAATATTTAACAAATACTTCCGCACAATCTGTACCTCTGTATGAGACATACTTATTTAATTCATTATTATGTGCACAACAGATATAATAAGCAAAACATGAAGGTTGATGTGTCTTTAGTTTCCGAGTGTTTAAAGAGTTACTTTCATTACAGTCAATTAACATACATTCGAAGTCAGCATAAATGATGAAATTAATTTTCTGCTGCCTCTCAAAATGTTTAAATTTCAATATAGATTTTTTTTCAGGCAAAATAGACAATATCTTAGAACAGTTATGAGACTTGTATCTTGTTTCGCTACTGAAAAATTGTAAACATGCATCACATAAATAAACTTTACCTTTATAATGAGTTACTTGACGTCGTACAAGACGTATAAGATCTTTAATTAAACAATAGTGTCCAACAGTATTGTTTTCAATATATAGTAAATTAAAATGATGTTCTCTCTTATGCTTCGATACATAAAGAGGTCCAGTTACAATATTATTTTGCAAACCATATATATTTACACTCATATTTGGATTGTTTTTCTCAAACTGTTTAATATCATTCATTGTGGGTGGGAATGACATTCCTTCTATATTTAAAACCGAAGAATAATGAGGATATGAACTTGTTCTGCACACGTTATTTTTCGCTGGATATAATCCAGCAACTATACTCCATAGAAAACAACAATCATCTTCATTTTTTATATTAATGCAACTTCTAGAATGTTTAATAGCTGGTGGTAAATCTATATAAGATCCACCCCTCATAGGTGAATACTTATTTATATTAATTTCGAGATGACTCATAGAAACAAACGTCCAACCAGATTGACAGTGTTGGAACTCTGTTAATTTCTCGTTCAATGCATTCATTACTTTAGTTAATAATTCATTCAAATCAGTGTTTTTATAAATAATATTGTACTTGGTATTAAATGACTTTAGCTGCTTTTCTTCTAAAGTTGGTAGCATAAAATATGCAAACAATTCGAAATTAACTTTTATGCAGTTGTGTTTATTTAGTGACATAGTAATCAATTCTGCTATATTGGTTTGGTGATCACTCAGGAACGCCTCTAGACCGAGGTACTCGTCTTCCTGAGTGACATTCAATCTGTATGTCATTATTCTGTTATTGAATGCTGTCGCAATAATATGAATATTTGCGAACTTGGTATTCAATAAACAGTTTGCTTTGTGTATATTAGTTCTCATATGATAGGAATACTGATTTTCTGGAATTAATATTTTACATTTGTCACAGTTTATTTTTCTAGATCTTGACTTATTAGTGAGGTGTGTAGAAGCTGTGAAACAAAGAAAAAAAACAATGATAATAATTATAAAATATAATGAAATAACCAAAAATACATTGAATTACCCTATGAATTAAAGCTAATGCTGGGATAAATGTTATTATATTGTATATAGAGATATAACTATGCATCATGTACCTAATATAAAAATGTGTACAGGAATAATAAATTGATTAACAATAGGTTAAATCGTTAAGTTTCGTAGGATCCTAAGTACGACAGCGGACAATTTTTAAAATCTTTTTGGGTCGCTAAGATGAACTCTTTTATATGGTGCCAAGACTCCTTATCTTCATCCAGTTTAGTTTTTATAGTAGTAATAGCATGCCGCCATCTATTTATCGGCATAATTTTTTTTATTTCTTCAACATCATATATTTTTAACTCGACGTAATATTTTCCTTCTTTCGTCTCACTAATTTGTCGAGAATAGCCCTTCCGCAGCCTTTTCGTAAAATAAGAATGTATAGGTGGGACATTACCCGTTTTGGTAGAGCTCTTAACACATTCATTCTTGTCATCGTCTTCGTCACCGAATAATTCATTGGCCGTAACGCATGCTGGCGGAGAAATTGGGGAGATAGTTGGTTTGGACTTTTTCGAACTAGATCCTTCACTCGACTTGCCGGATCGCTCTCTCTTCATTTTCTTGTCCTCCGACTTCCCCTTCGGCTTCACCTCCGCTTCAGAATCGTCGCTGGAGAGAAAGAGATCGTTGGCGAGTAGCTTCGACCTGTGTATAAATAATATATTATTAGTGCACTGTAATCGATAATTTTATTTTCTACATATGTATAGGTGTTTATGTTGATTAGGTTTCGCTATATCTCTAAATATTTCTATGTATAAATCTAATATTAAAAATTATAAAAATCGATGAACAACAAATACAATGCTTGGTATAGGTACAGACACATAGTCTTAACGTCAAACTAGAATATTCTATCTATGCTACAGAGATAAGAAATAATGATCAGATTAACTATATGTATGTCACAGTTAGACTTGAAACGTTACGAGAATGGAACCCTCGACTGTCCAATCTTTCATAAGCAGTCATAATTATCATTGTGTTATAGTTGAAATAAATTAAAATAATTATGTAACTGGTACTTAGTTTTCATTTTTTTTTTTCAACACAAAGTAGCATATTCGATCTGTGCAGGAATCGAACCTGCATCACAATATTGACGGTCAACATTCGAATACTTGAATATATCAACTAATACATTGCTCTGACCATTTAATAGTTAGATAAATGATTATGAATAGATACTTACATTCTTGATAGGTGTTTAGACAGGTAGCTTGATCAGGAGCTCGGAGAGTTGATCCGTTGTAGAGAGGATTCGTACCAGAGAGGAATTGTACCGGAGACTAATTTGCTATGCGTTTTTATAGGCCTAAAATCACATCATTCAATCCAAATTTGTAAAACTGCATACTTGCAAAAATTGCATACACGAGCGTACAAATCTGAGCGGTTAAGGTTTTAAGCTTAGTGTTATTATATAAGATGGCTTTTACCCATGGCTTCGCCCGCGTTAGTTTTAAATTATCCCACGGGAACTTAATACTGAGATAAAAAATCCTATGTCATATTCCGGGTTATGGTCTATCTGTATGCCAAGTTTCATCGAAATCGGTTAAGTAGTTTTAGAGTTTATTCGTTACAAACATACAAAAATACAAATCTTTCCTCTATATAATATTAGTGTAGATTATTATATGTATAGATAGATAATGTAGACGGATGATGAATATAGATACTTACTTAAATAAACAATAGGGGAATTTCATATTTAGAAAAAAAGTTTGAAGATTGTTGTTTTTTACTGAATGTTTTTGACGTCAGGCGACGGTACAAACGCTGCGGTTTGCACGCTCGCATGCAACTTCTAGACATGTGGAGGAATGGAGATATGACTAGTCAGAATCTCATATTTCGGTATGTAAAAATAAGCTTGTATTTATCTTATAATTTTTTCACAATTACTATGATAACTTATTTGTTTTTATGAAATATAGAAGAAGTTGAACAATTGTATGAAAACGTAAAACGTGTCGATGCTCACTAATTGTAGGTACCTACTACAATAATAATCAGATCGATTAAGTAAATCTTGTGTTTTATTCCAGCATAGAGGTACATCTAAGCTATTAAAAAAATAAATTAATAACAAAAAACTATTTATTTTTAATCTTTATAATAATAATAGCAGGTAAAACCAGGCTTAATAATTGTATGTCGATATTGATCAATTGTTATGATCCGTCTCCTTAAAAAGAATTCAGCTACGTTGCAAATTCGCTAACGCTGATATACTATTAACATACCATGATTTTGCTTGCCAAATCATTTTAATAAAATGTATGAAAACAATAACCGTGAACAAAAATACAGTAGTATTATTTTGTCGATATATATTTTCGATAAACAATAAAATGTTAGGCGTCGTAATGTCTGCGGTTTCAATTTCACCATACCATTTTTGTATAGATATTAACATCTAACAAAAATATACGATATTGAACTCTATGTATTAAAAGAAATAATTAAATTTAAAAATATAAAAGGGGGATATAATAAATTGAAATCCATTTCATCTTTGAATCTGATGGTGAAGACTGAATCAGACTGATATAATTGCGGAATGTCGGTAAGTGTTACTTTAATACATTCACTAACAATTTAAAAATGTATTAATATTAACAATAGTAGTAAGTAGCATCACAGCATTAATTATTTCCACATAAGCCTTTATTTCAATCGTAACGTTTGTAGTGTAACTTAAATTAATATTGTATTGTTATTTCAGGACTCGGAGGATCTCTTCAATTTTGTACCCATGAATCAACCAGTCCAACAAACCACTGGACAGAAGACGCTGGGTCTCGCTCGCAAGAGATCAAAAACAGATCAGACATTCTATCAATTTATAAAGAAGCCTGTTTCTCGTGGAACGAAAATAATAAAAATAGAAATCTATGATACAGACAGTTTTCAAAAATCCGAACAGCCGATGTGTAATTGTGAGGCTGATGTGTGTGTTCAACATGTTGTGAAAACTATATTATACGATGATATATATACCAGTACGAGAGAATTAATTGCCAAAATTCAGGATGACATCGAACCAAGAGTATAGATTTAATAATTTAAAATGTATAGACGTTACCGTTTACCACTTATGTATGTTTAATTTTCTAAAAAAGTTTATGTAAATAATTATAAGTGTACCTATGTAGTAATGAATAGATATCAACTATAAAAATATCAAAAATTGTATATTTAAAATAAAATAATTCAAAATATCATTTTTTTATTGCTAACTCATTCTTATACATGTAATAAATAGCCACTGCACTACGTACCTAGGTATATAAGGCAGCGCAATGGACAATAGCGAGAGCATTCCATATTATCATATTCAATAAGTATGATCTTTTTTATGAATATTACTGCCATGCCTGCTATCTTAAAATAATATGTGAATAGAAGATTAAAATGTGGAAAATAGGGTATCCAGATCTCTGATCTGGATGCCCTATTTTCCAACTACTCATTCGCTCAGAGAATTATTTAAGGAATCTAAAATAATGACAGTTGCCTCTCAATATATTTATGAAAATGTAATTCACGCTCATAAAAACAAAAGCTTATTTAAGAAATATAGTGATATACATAATATCAACACGAGGGGGAAAAACAAATATGTTGTGCCTGCCTCCAGGCTTCAGAAAATAAGTAGTTCGTTTAGGTGTCAATGTATACGCTTTTACAATAAAATTCCTAGCGATATTCAAAATTTGAGCCTCAATAAATTTAAAAGTGTAATAAAGGCTAAACTTTGCTGTAAAGCATTTTATAAAATAAAAGACTACTTAGAGGATAGTCAGGCTTGGGAATGAGCCGCTGTAATGTCTGCACAGGTCATGTTGACATGTTTGTAACATAAGTTACACTTTTATATACAATTTGACATTACGTTTATTTTTTTATACAATGACATGATCACCTATTGTGCATTGTTATTTTTTATGTGACATTTTTTTTTATTTATTTGTTGTCATTTTTATTATTTTATATTATTGTTAGTGTAAGGACCGTGTGAGACTTGTCGTGCTTTTTGATCACCAGTCATCTGCGTTCTGACAGTTTGAGTACTTGCGCGACCCACCCAAATGTTCTTTTGATCGGTATTGTTCGTCGGACAACTCAACAGCACTAGCTATACTGGTTGCAAACTGACACTTGCGTGCCTGTCTTCAGAACGGGTCCACTTAAACTGGTGTGGTTCTTTCCTCAAAAGACCACTACAGAATGAACTTGCACGGTTCTCTCACATTATGTTATTTTATATTGTCTCGACTTGAAAAGAGACTGACCTCTGAGTTTGTTTCGGCATTTCTTCTCAAAGTAGTCAGATAGGAAATGCCGGCTTCATCTAGTTTTTCACATATAATTTGACGTGTAAAAGTGCCGTTTTATGGCCTATTTGCAAAAATAAATTCATTGTTTCATTGAATAGCATGTATGAGACGAATAATCTGAATGAAGTATCAGAGCTATTCTATGATACTATTAATGAAATTTTTGATGAATGTGTTCCTAGGAAAAGACAGGTAAACAAGTCGCGATATAGTTATCCATACTGATACTGTTGACAATGATATTTTACTAGAGAAGCTCGCGAGAGTTGGCTGCACACCACATCTACTGCAATTCTTCTCAAGCTATTTGCGTGATAGACAGCAGTATGTTGACTATAACGGTTGTACATCTGATACATATTACACCCGATCAGGAGTCAGTCAAGGCAGTAATTTGGGTCCCCTTGAATTTATAATAATGATAAATGACTTGCCGGACGTCATTAGACATGGCTGCTGTTTACTGTTCGCGGATGATCTCAAGTTACTGTTAAAAATTCAAAGTTATTAATAAAAAGGAGGATATAGACCGAGCACTGGAATGGAGAAAATTTGCCTTAGTTACCTACTTGGTGAAGTTGCTCCACGGTCTGGAACATAACCCGGGAGTACTGCGTCACCTGAATATGTCTGTACCAGACCGCTACGTGTGGAGACGGCGGCGCCCGCCAATATTGGCAGTGCCAACGGCGAGGACCAACCTTCTCGCTAAAGCACCACTGACTCGCGCAATCCATATCATTAATAAGCTCCACAATCGGATTGATATATTTACAACTCCTTCGAGTGAATTCGCAAGAGCATTATAATTTTTTTGAACATTGGATGGATGCTTAGCTGTGAGACTAAGCGGACGTAATTATTGTTGTGATTATAATGAGTCATTATTAATTATAAATATTAATTACTAAAAATTTTTGCACACTAGCAAAAATAAAGTGTGTCGCGTGAAGTAAAGTGTGTTTGCGAGTAACTTACGTTGCATCTTTGTACACTCTGCAAGATGAACTAAGTACTTTCAAAAGTAATAAATAGTGTTAGTATGTCTAACCCGTCTACCTCAGGACTAAGCCCTTTTGGGCGTAGCCAATTACTACGGCGTAGTCCACCGCCGACGCCATTGCCGTCTGAGCAGCACCACCAGAAAGACCCAGAGCCGCCAGCGTCCACTGAGCCTGAAGTAGAATTGGTTTCTACGCCGGAGATCCAGAAATGGTTATCTTCCATTGACGGAATTATGTCGGAAGTTTGTGGCATTGTAGCGGAAGGAAAAATGAACAACGACCAGAAACTCCGCGTCACCAACCTATGCCGTAAGGTCTCTCATGGGACATCGCAGATGGCGGTACTATACCAGTCCCTGAAGCAGAAAACAATCCAGGCCCATTTTACCATCCAACAATTACAAGGACAACAGGAAATTGCCAACTCCCTCCAAGAACTAAAAAAAGTTGTAGAAGCTGAACGTAAGCCAGACTGCACTTCCTATGCCAATATGGTAAAAAAAGGAGAGGACAAATTCATTCGGCCAGCCAATCTCAGCTCTCTTGCTATCTACCCGAATGATAAGACGCAGACCAGTGACGCAACCAAGAGCCTAGTTCAGCAAATTATCTCCCCTGAAGAGCTGAAACTTCGAGTCCGCGGGTTGAAGAAAATTAGAAACGGAGGCGTTATTATCAGTGCGGATAGCAAAAGCGATATAGAGAAGCTGAAAGCATCCGAAAAACTAGTTTCCTCAGGCCTCAAAGTCGAAGAACCTTCTAAACGTCGACCACGTATTGCTGTCATTGGTATCCCTGTAGCCCTCACTGAATCGGAAGTCATGGAGTGCATCTATGAACAGAATCTCTCAGACAAATTGCCGAATACTACGCGTGCGTCCTTTTTAAATGATATAAGACTAAGCCACAAGTCCGGTAAGAAAGATCGTCCGACTTGTAATTATATTATAGAAGTTCCAGCTACCATTAGGAAAATGTTGATCAATCAAGGCCGTATTTTTATAAATTGGACGTCTTGCCCCGTAAGAGACTTTACATTAGTGACCAGATGTTTCAACTGCCAACAGTTTGGTCATGCAGCCAAGTTTTGCCGCGAAACAAGCCCTACGTGCAACCACTGTGGAGAGACGGGACATTCTTTCAAAGAATGTAACAAAACATCTTCTCCTGCCACATGTGCAACCTGCAAGCGGTTCAAGCGGAAGTGTGACCATGAGACTGGTGATGTGAACTGCCCGGCACGTAAATATGCAGAAGACAGTTACATTCACACAATAGACTATGAAGGCGCCTAAGAGCGCCACCTATTTTATTTGTAAGTAGCACATAAACACTAGTCTTAACTTCTATTTTTATCTTTACTTATTACATATTAACAATATGACCAATAATCTTATTAGCGATATTGATAATTTTTCCGTATCTGAATCCATCGTTTGCAACGTTGAAAACTGCAAAAATTTTATTCCTACTGGTGATAAGATACTAACCTTCCTAACTCAGAATATTCGTAGTTTAAGTCGGAATTTTAATGGGTTTGAAGTACTTTTACAGAACCTTGATATAAGCTGTGATGTCATTGTACTTACAGAATGTTGGTTATCTAAACAAACAGATAATTTGCCAATGTTGGATGGTTATACTTTGTACAAAACAGTGAAAAATATCAATCAGAATGATGGTCTGGTTGTATATATTAAAAATATCCTTAAAGTATCTGTGGAAGAACCCTTATTTCAAGGCTGTAATAGTCTCTTAATTAAAATTAACCTAGATACAATAGCTTTGGCTGTATATAGGCCACCATCGCAAAATGTAGATATATTTATAGAATCGCTTAGTACTATTTTAGAACAACTTTCGTGTTATAATAATATAATACTTTTAGGTGACATTAACATAAACATTGCTTCTGGGAAAACTAACACTCATGCACATAACTACCTGAATATCTGTACATTCCATGGACTATTGCCAGCCCATGATCACCCTACACATCAGAGTGGTTCATGCTTAGATCACATCATTATAAAATCTAAATTACCTTCTAAAACTTACATTACTAATTCATCGCTTACAGATCACCAAGCAATATTGCTAACTTTACAAATGTCGTTACCTAGAAAAAACTGCTTGCGTACCATAACAAAACTAAATATGACTACACTTGAAAACGACATGCGTGACTTAAATCTTGACCCCGTTTACAGTTCTAGTGATCCAAATATTAGCTTGCAGTATTTTATTGACTCATTACAAACAATGATTAGTAATAATACTACTAATAAAATTGTACCTAGAAAATACTGCAATATTAAGCCGTGGATTACGCCCGGCCTTGTCCGTTGTATTAGACATAGGGATAGACTACACCAAAAACTGAAACTCGCACCTGATAACGACATACTTTCAGTAACTTATAAACGCTACAGGAATTTCTGCAATAATCTATTGAAAAAATTAAAAACCCAATACGACAAACTTGAAATACAAAAAGCCGGTAAGAACAGTAAGCTCATTTGGAAAGTTGTTAAAAACAATACTTTTACATCAAAAAAATCAGACTCTGCTCTAGAACTTTTAGCAACGGATACAACCCCAATTCTAGCGGCAAATAAAGTAAACAAATACTTTGTTAACATGGGTAAAAATCTAGCTGAAAAAGCTTTATCCAGAAATTCCTTTCCGCAAAGTACAACTATGTCACTCAATACCTTAGGTTCGTTTGTGTTACTCGACACCGACGTCAAAGAAATAGTTAGTATTATAGATGGATTAAAGGACTCTTGTGCTGTTGGGTGGGATAACATCCCTAATAACGTACTTAAAAGATTCAAGCACATAATTGCACCTCCACTAACATATATATTTAACTTATGCTTAACGAACGGTATATTTCCCGATCTGCTTAAAAAGGCCTTAGTTACTCCCGTTTTTAAAGCCGGTGACAAAACTAATATTACCAATTATAGACCGATTGCAGTACTATCAGGCCTTTCTAAGATTTTGGAGAAAATTATTAACGTTAGACTAACTAAATATCTTGAGAACAAAAATTTGCTCTCCGATCGTCAATTTGGATTTAGATCTAAAAGATCAACTAACCAAGCGGTTCATCAACTCACTAATTATATATGTACAAGTCTGGATAAAAGTTTGTACACAATTGGGATCTTCTTAGACCTTGCGAAGGCATTTGACACCATTTCTTGCTCCCTGTTATTCCATAAACTTGAAAAAATTGGTATAAGAGGAGTACAGTTAAAATTATTCACGGACTATCTTAAAAATCGTCAGCAGTGTATAAAAATTGGTCAATATAGAAGTTCGGAACTAAAAAACAGTAGTTACGGAATTCCTCAGGGTAGTATATTGGGTCCTACTTTATTCCTAATATATATCAATGACCTATGCAGCTTGACCCTCCAAAATGGTGTTATTATGTCATATGCTGATGACACAGCTCTTGTGTTCACAGGTAAATCAAAAGATGAGGTCTATGAATTTGCCCAAAATGGTTTTAATGTAGTGTCTAATTGGCTTCGTAATAATCTCCTAACATTGAATTCAGATAAAACAAATTACATGTTATTTTCAATGAGAAATGCCCACATATCCACTACTAACCTAAACATTTATGCACATAATTGTCATACGAGTACGACCGCTGACACAGCATGCGCTTGCCCTACATTAGTAAAGACTGAATATATAAAATATCTAGGTGTTACTATTGATGCTAATCTCAATTTCCGAAAACATATAGATTTATTATGCACTAGAGTACGAAAATTAATCTATGTCTTTAAATACTTGCGCAACATTGCAGACTTTACCTTGATACGCCAGGTGTATATGGCTTTGTGTCAATCCATTCTTACTTACTGTATTAACTCATGGGGTGGTGCTCCAAAAACTATTCTCTTGCCCCTAGAACGTGCTCAAAGAGCAATCCTGAAGGTCGCCACCTTTCGTCCTTTCAGATTTCCTACTCACCAGCTATTCAGGGAATGCAAAGTACTGACAGTACGCCAGTTATTCATCCTTAACATAGTGCTACTGCAGCATACTGAAATTGGTTTTAGCCCGGTACTTTCCGGCAAAAGAAAGGATTTAGTTTGCACTAACCCTCAGACGAAACATGCTTTTACTAACAGATTTTATTTATTTCTAGGACCTTATTTATATAACAAACTCAATAGGCTGCTAAAAATTTATAGTGTAAGTTTAAATAAGTGTAAACTAATGCTAACAGAATATTTACAGTCCCTCAATTACTCAGATACGGAAAAATTGCTAGAAGTATTAAAATAAAGTACTTATTTTTAGTAAATTACTTACATATTAACTAGTATGATGTTGTTTTTGTTTAATAATTTAGGCCGGGTTGTCCTTGCTTAGTCTTACATTATGAAATACGATAATTATTTATAATTATATCCATTGAATTATTTTTTGCATTGATAGCCTGAAACACAGGTTTAAATAAACCTAGTTCGGGTAGTCCCTAATATTTAGACTTAGAACGTTATTTCCTCACATATGTATTGTATTAGACTAGATTAAGTTAACTATTACGATTTTTATTATTAAGACTTTTTATTACTATAAAATCTGAGCCATCTGTAATTGTAAACGTGTTCAATGTTTTAATAAAAATTTTATATTTTTATTTTTATATATATTTTGATTTAATCTTAGGTTAGTTGTAGTTATTATGTAAGGTAATTTAGTAGTTTTATAAAACATAGGGTAAGATGTATATATATCGAAAGTCTCTCTTTGTTATTGCTGTTACTTTTATTGCTATTATTATTTTTGTTTTCTTTTTGTATAATTATTTTTAGTACTTTGAGTTCATTTTATACTAGGTTAAGCCTCACTGTCGTATAGGGAACATAACCTGTAATGAGAGTGTAGGAAGATTTTTTGTACTAAATAAATAAATAAATAAAATCTAAAGAATATCTGTATTCACCTTTGCTATCATTTTTGAATACTACTACGCGGACTCGTCCTTCGAAAACCCCGCCACCAGCAATTTCAGATGATGAGAATACAATAAATATAATCATTATACAAAAAATGTTAAAAAAAAGAAGAAATAATCTGATGCTGCCGAGGATAAAATGATTACAAAATTAATGAAAAGGATGGACGAGAGGATGAATAAAGACAGAAGTGGTGAAAGTGACCCGGAATACAACTTTGCGTTGTCTCTGGTTAATGATTTAAAATCTATTCATCCAGACTATAAAATGGATGCCAAAATGGAGATAATGGGAGTTTTGAAAAAATACAAGCATATGTCTAATAGCTATCCTCCCAACTATTCAGAATATTTTACAAGTCCAGAGCCACCCCGAAATAATACATTGCAACCAATTAATTCTTCACCAAGTGTTTATGACGAGAACAGTAACGCTGAAGATACAAATTATAGTGATTTATTTTGAGAATAGTAATAATTTCCAAAATCCTGGTTAGGTACCTCCTTATAATGAGAAATAATTTAATCAACGTTATGTTGATAATTTGTAGGTAGCTAATAATTAACCGATTCGTCGCAGAACTCACTTTTTGAGAAGGCAAACGCCCACACACCTCCCCTTCATCAGAAGTGGGATGCAACCGTGAAAAAAATCAGCGTGATTCGATTGGTAACGACTATTCAAAATGGTTGTTACTGATGGAGCAACAAAATCGTAATTTTATGGCCCTAATCAATGCCATGAAATCACCATCGTCGGCCAGCAAAGATATCCGGTTGCCTGGATATCTACTGCGGACATGTGCATCACGGATCCGAACATGCAGGGTGCTGCGCTCATGATGACTCTCAGCCGTGCACTAAAAGGTCAAGCATCGACATGGCTGTCCCAAGTGTCCTTTCACGGAATGACATGGAGCAACTTTAAGGACCTATTCACCACCAGGTATGAGAGTGCTGAGACTGCTGCTGGGTTTCTAATTAATCTGCAGAGTAGTTGTTGGGGTTTTCTAGTCGTTGACAGATACCCCGGTAGTTGTAGGAAAGTAGTAAGTTCACACCAAACCACTGTTATGTTCAATAGTTTAATTACGTTTAAGTTACGTATGTTTAGTTATCTGAGCCGCACTTGATGCAACGTTATTATTGATCGACCCGCTCGTGGCTGAGTTTTAGTGACGACTGAATTTATATTATAATAGAATTAATAAAGTACGTTTAGCGTAATTCATTACGTGCGCAAAACGTACTTTTGCTGTATGAGCATTATTGGCTCGTACAGTAGTAAACCAAAAGATAGTGAATGTTTGGCCTCATAATTATGCCTCTAGACTGATGTCATCCTTAACGTCAAAATGGAAAAATCTTACGGTTGAACAGATTGCCGTGTCAACTGTTTTGTCACATATCTGTCGATTTGAAAATCGAGTCCAACGGCTTGCATTTACACAAAATATATGTAGCGCCAAATGCCGTCTACAAATGACCATAACCACGACGCTAAGAAACCTCGTTTACGCTGTGTCCTACGTGGACGACTCAACGCGAACGCGATTGCGAAACGATCCGATGCGAATTTAATGCGGTGCGGAGTGACGCGGCTACTCTGTCCTGTCTGCGAGCGAACCGTCCCCTCCGCGCCCTCCGCCGCCGTTCAGTTCAGTTAGCATTAAACATTTGTCATGGACGGACGAAAGCTAATGTTGTTGGAAAATTCATATCTTAAATATGAGATATTGAAGAAGTGTATAAAGCAGAGAAGTTGAACTAATAGGTACTGTGTACTTAGAATGGCATACTTATGGGGAATTTCATAATTTGTACCAGGATTTACGTACTCCCCTGTTGTTCAAAGAATATTGTCGAATGTTACCTACTACGTTTGACTATATTGTACAAGCCATTAAACCTGTTCTGCAATTTACTACAACAAATTTTCAGGAACCTATTTCTGTAGAAGAACGACTTATGGTGACTTTGAGGTAAGAAAACTATGAAATAAATGTTAGAGATTACATATAATATTAATTAAGTTTAATTAGTAAGTATGTACATAATTGCAGTACTTTCACAAAGATGTGTAATAGCCATGTTGTTGAGCACTGGATTGTGGTGGGTTTAACTTTGACAGCTCCATTAGAAGAAGCTCCTGCATCTGCGTTCTAAAATGTAATTTTTTGAGTGATGGCAACTGTTTCATGTAAGGTAATTTTGACTTGAACCAAAGAAGGTCGTCGTCTCTATTATCTGGTTGATCTTCGCGAAGAATTTTCATTTTTTCTCTCTCAATATCGAGAAATGCTTCGAGACTTACATCTTTTCTTTTGCGTGTTTGCCTTATGATAGCTGGCAATGAGGATGAAGGCGAAGGACCTGGCAACGAGGGCGAAGGTGGACGATCTTGTCGAAGGTTGTTATCTATGGACATGTTCTGTGGTATTTCTTCTAAAATAGACGCAGATTCAGGGAGCTGGGTGTTGTCATTGTCAGATGCGTTCATGTTGAAAATCTCTTCCGGACAAGCCGCGTCTGAATACACTGACAGATCTACAGAATTGTTTTCGGAGTCTTTTGATATAATATTCCCTTCTGTTTGTCGGGGTTTCAGAACTACTTTAAAAAAAGACATGGCCTCAATATATAGCCATGTGCCTGTATACTTCGGCTCATTATCGGCGTCAGTCCCAGAACGTGGCTTAGGATTTTTTTTTAATTCTTTACTAAACGTGTCTCTCAAATTTTTCCATTTTTTCTTAGTCATTTCACCTGAAAAAAGAAAAGGAATTATAACTTAATATTTTGCATTATTTTAGGTATTTGGCCACAGGTATACAATATCGGCAACTCGCTTTCTCGTTCAGAATTTCAAAATCTGCTATTTCTACAATCGTACCACAAGTTTGCAAAGCTATATGGACTCAATTAGTTAGGAAACACATGCCCGAACCTTCAGAAGATAGCTTTAAAAACATAGCGCAATGTTTTTGGAACAGATGGCAGTTTCCTAATTGCATTGGATGTATTGACGGAAAGCACATTCGCATAAAAAAACCAAAAAAGAGTGGTTCCATGTATTATAATTACAAATCCTTTTTTTCGATTGGGTTGTTAGCAGTCACTGACGCAAATTATAAGTTTGTAATGATAAATGTGGGTTCCTAAGGAAAAGATAACGATACCGGTGTTTTTGAGGAATGCCCCTTTCGAAGAGCAATAGAACAAGGAAGACTAAAAATACCAAAAGAACAAGTATTACCGGGCTCTAATATCATAGCTCCGTATGTGCTCCTTGGAGATGCGGCGTTTCCTCTAAAGAAATACCTATTGCGACCTTTTCCAGAAAAGTCAACGGTTAAAGGGGACGCCAAAGATAATTATAATTATCGCTTATCTCGAGCCAGAATGGTGGTGGAATGTTCTTTTGGTTCAATAACTTCTAAATTCAGAATTCTACATAAATCTATCGAAACGAATGTTACAAATGCAGTTCATATCGTCAAAGCCATATGCTTACTACACAATATTATAAGGGATCTTGAATCAATAAATGAGAATGAGTTGATGTCTTTCCGAAAAACATATCAAAATATGTCACTAACACAAAAACATAATTCTCAAAGAAGATACAATGCTACATCACGAGCAGCCGCACAGGCAAGAGAAAACTTTAAATTGTATTTTGAGCAACATCCTTTGCCAAGAATGTAATAATAATAAAGAAATATGTTGTAGGTACTTACTTGTAGTCCCAATTATTTTAGCCACAGCCTCCCATTCGCGGTGCGATAATAACCGGTTATGATAACTTTTATTCCTTTTGTCCCATAATGTAGGACGTTTTTGGATAGCATTAATAAGAAGTTCTACTTCCGACATTTTCAATTTTTGCTTAAAAAAATATGGCCGACGCGTCCACTTCGCGCGAAAATATCGAGCCAACTGATCGCGCTCGCTTCGTTTCGCTCCGCTCTGCACCACACCCGACGTGCGTTTGGTCACGTAGGCCACTTCAATAGGTTTCGAATGTTTGTTGTTTTTGCGCCGCGCCGCGCCGCTTCGCGTCCGCGTCTAGATCGCTCACGCAGGACGTCGCGTTAGCAACTGATGTCTCAACCGTGAAATTTTTCGTTTGTGGAAAATCTGGCCATAAAGCAGCACAATGTCGACACTCGAGACATCGTATCGAAGACACCGACGGGCGACACGAAAACATCTTCAACATCATCTCACTGCTGCTTCAGCTGTGGTGGAACCGGCCACTTTGCGTATTACTGTCCACGGAGGAGCAGCAAGGAAAGCAACTCAAACACCACCGCCGGGCCTCTGCAGGAGAAGCGCGTGAATGTGTGCACTGTCAACGCGTCAACTGGGATGCTTCGTCATGCGGATGAGCAGTTTCATTTTACGTACGACTCAGGAGCCGAGTGTTCATTAATTAAAGAGTCGATTGCATGTAAAATAAGAGGCGAGCGTAGCTATTGTAAAGTTTCATTAACAGGCATAGGCCAATCTGTTATTTTTAGTACTGTACAGATTTTGTCCCAGATTGAAATTGATGATATTTCGATAGAAGTTCTGTTACACGTTTTACCAGATCACTGTCTACACCACGATATTATGATAGGACGTGAAGTGCTAGTTTTAGGTTTAGCTGTGAACATAACCTCGGATAAATTGTCATTTTCTCGGACTAGGATTGTAAATAATTGTAATGCGCCTAAATCACGAATCGATTTTGAGTCCGTAGACACGGACGCACCCCCTGAGTTTAGACACGAATTAGTAGAGCTCTTACCCCCTGGCCACAGCCAAGCGCCGCGCAGATTGCGGCGCGAAATGCGGCGCGATAAGCGGTGAACGGGGAAAACAAATGGTAGACAACGTATGAAGTATGCCACAGCTAACGGCGACGCGAATTGCGGAGCGACTTGCGGCGCGAAGAGCGTCGCGCGGCATGCGGCGGCGACGGGCGGCGCGGTGTGCGAGTGAAACAAATGCACTCGGGAGTATCGAGCCGGCCACAGCCAGAGCGGCGTATGCAGCGACAGCGAGGGGACGTATTTGTGTTCGCGCGAACTGAATAAATCGTTTTGAAAATTTCGCTCCGCATCAAATGGATACCGAAAAACTTATTAGTGAGATATTGAATATTGAATAATATAATTAAATAACAATAAAATTGTGGATGTCGAAACATCCTCAACATAAATTCAGAAATATAATCAAAAAGTTGTGGGATGAAATAAAAGAACACATCGAAGGTTTCTATGCTTGTCCTCGTATATTCAAAAAAAATTTCTGGATAGTTCCTATATTCGTGATAAAGCGTGTGAAATTCGCCAAGGTTTTTCCTTTTTTCATTAACTGGGTGCGTTCCAATTTTATTTAGAGTTAATGATATCTTGAGCTAAAAACGCATTAGTCTCAAGACAATATCGTGCCACTTTTGATAGGGCCATTATAAATAATACTGAGTACGTCCACCGCTGACGCCGCCGCGGTCGCAACTAGTCGAGCTGTGGCATACCAACGCAAAACGCGCCGCCCGCCGCGCCTCCCGTCGCACCGCGCGTCGCACCGCTAGAAGCTGTGGCCAGGCCCTTAAAGTCGTTCGAAAGTTCGTTCACAACTGGTGTGCCCGTTACGCGCGCTGACACCGAACCTACGGTTATACGTCTGAAAGATCCGAATAAGACCGTGTACCGCCGTCCTTACCGACTTAGTGTAGAGGAGCGTAATGTCGTGCGTGAGAAAGTCGATGAACTACTTGCCTAGACCTAGCTCGTCTCCGTTTCCCAGCTTCATTCTTCTGGTAAAGAAAAAAGATGGCAGTGACCGAATGTGCGTCGACTACCGCGAGCTCAACGACAATACGGTGCCGGATAGATATCCTCTTCCACTGATTTCAGATCAGATTGCCAGATTACACGGTGCACATAGATGCCACCGGAAAGCTAAGTGGCAAGCTAAGATTCAAGCGTAAATTAAAATTATATTATTTAGAAATTATTTAAGATTTATATGTAAGTATGTAATTGCAAGTTAAATTATCTATATAGTATTTAGTTATAAGTAAAAATTGTTATTAAGGATACTCACTGACCCCACAGTCAAACCATTACAATGGTTTTGTGGGGCTTAGCACAAAAGATAAGGCTACATTTGTAATACAAAATAAATAAATAAAAATAAATAAAAATAAAATAAGCAGGATGCAAAAGAATACGCGTTCGTTTTAATTGACGCATTTTCACATTGACACTTCGAGTAGAGTATAAGAGCCGTGAAGTACAGTGTTTCCCTGTTCGGTGCACCTACGCGACTTATAGCGGATCAAGGTCGTTGTTTCGCAAGCCAGGAATTTCGTGAATTTTGCGATTCCATTAATATCAAACTACACTTGATTGCTACTGGACGTTCGCGTGCCAACGGGCAAGTAGAGCGGGTGATGTCGACGCTTAAGAATATGCTTACTGCATCTGAAACTTCAAACAAATCTTGGCAGGATGCTCTCCCCGACGTGCAACTTGGTCTTAGCTGTTCGATTAGCCGCGTCACTAAGTCGAGTCCACTTGAGTTGTTGATAGGAAGAGTCGGTCGACCGTTAGAGGTGATGTTAGCTGAAGTCGTAGAGCCCACCGTTGACATAGAACAAGTAAAGGACGCGACGCCGCGGTGGTGAATATGACTAAGGACGCTAACTATAACAAGACTCGTTTTGATGCAACAAAAGCTAGGATCGTACCCTTTTCTGTCGGTGATTTTGTTCTGCTTCAGAACGAGGAACGAAATCAGACGAAGCTCGACCCAAAGTATAAGTGTCCTTTTAAAATCATAGCGGTGTTAGACAACGATCGGTATACATTGCGTTCCTTGAATTCTAAGCGTACTTACAAGTACGCTTAGAATTCAAACTAGTGATGTAGAAGATATTGTGTATGGGTTACACAATATCTTCTACATCACTAGTTTCCGACTTTACAGGAATTTCATGATCAGGCATTTTTCTTAGTCGGTCGTGAGCGTACTTGTAAGTGACCACTATTCTACCAACTAAAATTTAAAGTTGTGTGCTGTGTTGTCGTCGTATCGTCTATATATATCGTCACTTGGTGTAAGTCATGCCGAGTTGCTGTCGCTCGATTTAAGTGGTAGCAACGACTGTGTGAGCTATCGTCACTTGGTGTAAGTGGCATGAGTTGCTGTCGCTCGATTTAGGTGGTATCAACGACTGTGTAAGCTATCGTCACGTGGTGCAAGTGGCATGAGTCACTATCGCTCGATTTAGGTGGTTGTGAGATATCGTCGCTCAGTAGAGTGGCATGAGTTACTATCGCTCGTTTAGGTTATAGTAACGACCGAGATCCATAGAGTTGATGATTTGTGATTGTAGAGCTGATTTTAGTGTTAAAAGTAATCGGGTTTTCAAGTTTGGTTGTATATAGTGTGCGAATACTGGCCAATGGTCAGTGTATTGTCAGTTGATGATTTATCATGATGTAAGTTTAATCATGTGAGAACAAAGTTTTGATTTCTCGTAAGATTTGTTTTGCGTAAAGATCGAAGACCCCTCTTGGATCAGGATAGGTATTGCAAATGACTTTTACTCCTTCAGGAGCATCACACAGGGACGTGTGACATGTCAAGATGGCCGTGTCGGAGATTAAAAAACGGAACGTCAAGCCAACATCGACTTGGGTGTATTCGGAATGTGCGCTGGCAACACTATGGAGCTGGCAACACGGAGGGTTGTCAGCTGTCAGCGAGGTGACGGCCACCACACACTTTTTTGGAACGAGATACGAACCGTGTGCCAGCGTGCGACCGACTTCACCGCGTTCCGGAATCACAATAAAACAGAGAATAAGCAACAAGCCTTATTTCATTTCATTGAAGTTGGAAGAAGGCAAACGCCCACACTTTTTGTACCACTAAGTGCGCCAATTTACCCCCACTACGTCGAAATCTTGCCACTTTACGTGCCGGGTACTTGTGAACAGTTGCAGTTATGTTATGACGCCAAGGACACTGTTACGTTGAGTTACGCAGTTGCACTGATACTGTTTATTTACTTTTTTAAATTGGTTAAAGTGTTGTATTTAAGCATTTTATAACAATTATGTGGTTGTTGAGGTGAATTTTATGGCACGATCTGCGGTGGTAAGTATTTAATGGCATTGTTTTGATTTATTTAAAAATACCTACTTGTACAGGTAAAATCACGTAAGATGGCGCGCCTGAAGTTAGCCGCTAGCAACTTTAGCACTTGTTTACTCGTAACAAAATAAATGTTTTATAAAAATAGCTCTTCTCAGCACACCACGGTCCTGCACCAACCTCACCCAATATGATACCGGCCCTCCTTCACTGTCGTCCCACCAACGGGCGGGTAGTCTGCCCCAAGAAAGTTACGGTAGAGAAAATGTAAGCTGCTTCACAAGTCTCTCAAGAGTTATTTTTAAGTTACTTTTTTTTATTCTTTTTTATCACATCTATTCTTTTAGTCATATACGTACAATTTTGTCAATTTTACTATACAATAATGTCAACTCGAAAAGGATTTTTTTCTAAAGAATACTTAAAGGGAGTGAATAGTAAATATAAAGACAAATTCCAAGCAGCAATTCCTCGTAAAAGCGATGATGTTTATATTCATATACAGAAGATATTACGTGAAAAATTTAATCACAATATGGCAATTTAAGCCATACAAATATGTATTAGAAGAAATAAAACATATTTTTTTGATTTCGATGATTGTAGCCTTTTTGAAGAAAATGACGATTCTGACCCCTACATTATTACATTTCAAATGAGCCTTGCAGAATATTCGAGTATCGTACCCCAAAATTCAATTTATCGTCTCCTACCAAAAAAGTGGACTAACGAAATTCAAGACCAAATATTATTTAAAAGTAATATAGAGTGTACATTTGCTTTCAGTAATAGTTATCTACCTGCTGATCTTGACTTTAATGAAATCAAATGTACTGGCAGGTGTACCCAATGTGACGCGCTGCTGTCATTAAATATCTCCCCCCCATCTAAAAATTGCGTTAAGGTTACTTGTAAATTAAATAATTTCAACAAAAATTATCCTCATGACCCACCAATCAAAAACAGACTTACTACTGATAGAGTAAACCGAATCAAAGAAAAGTTAATATACGAAAAAGCTTTAAAAGTTCAACACACGATGGCAAACGAGATAATGACTATAGATAACCCAAAACAGCCAACAACTTTCCCTAAATTACCCAATTTAAGGAAATTGCGTCATGACGCCAGAAGTGCGCTACAGTTTGACAAAAATACAATACTATATTTGTATGCTATGGCGCACTGCATTCCTTACGATAATTTTATCCGTAAAATCAGTCTTGTTCCCTTCTTCACATATTTTTGGACGAATGAACAAAACCAATATTACAATGAAATTTTTAAAAATAGGTCGAAAATACTTTCTATTGATGCTACTGGCTCTTTATTTCAGCCAATAGAGCCACCGCCTTCTAATGATTTATTAAAATATCGCACTCCTAAACATTTATTTTTATATGCAGTAGTTGCCTACACTCTAAATAACAGTGTACCAATGTGCCACATGGCATCCGAATCCCATACAATGGAGACGATAACCACATGGTTAAATACGTGGCAAATCAGAAAAGTTTTGCCAGATGAAATAATTAGTGACGACAGTTGCCTTGTTAGGAGCAATAATTAAAGTATTTTAAAAAATTGAATTCAATGATTATTTAAAACAGTGTTTTGATGTGTTTAAAGAAAATTCCGCAGCATTACCTCGCTGTTATGTTCGCATGGACAAATTCCATTTTATTAAAAATCTTTATAAACAATCCTGTTTTGATAAAACATCCGAAAAAGTTAAGTTCTTTTACATTCGCTGCTTGAAACATATTGTTATTAGTATGGCAATGTTTATTAATTTAAGTTTAATTTAGGTTGGCTGCACTGGTGTTGTGTCAATGTTGGTATTTGTATTTTATCTATTCTCTTCCGGTCTGGTTAATGTCGGCTGATAGATGTGTGTAACTCAGATGAGATTAAATATAAAAGTAAATAGTGTTCCTTTGAAAGATCTGCATTTTATTTCAACATCAGGTTATGGGCCCAGTCTCATAATCCTGCATTGCGAGTAAATTATCTTCAAGAAAAAAAAGGTCGACGTTACTAGTTACTCATTGGCGGCAAAAAGTGAGGTTAGTCTCACTCGTCATACATACCTACACCGTCGAAAAGAAAACTTGTTAGAATTTGAATTGTATTGTAACAAGGCAGGAATATGGAGAGTAACAGCGTGAATCATGTGAATGTGATCAAGCTGGAAGGTTCTAGGAACTGGAATGTTTGGAAATTCCAAACCACGGTGGTATTGAGAGGACAAGGTTTGCTGGATGTTGTGGAGGGAAAATGTGTTAAACCTGAAGCGGCTGCTGAAAGAACCAGTTGGGAAGGAAAAGATGCTAAGGCACAGTCGTTGCTGGTCACACGGATGGCTGAAGAAGCCATGCTACACATCATCACATGCACGAGTTCGGCAGAAATGTGGCGAAAACTGCAGAGCGTATACGAACAGAAGACAGAAACTAGCATACACATGATACAGCAAAGATTTTTCCAGTATAAATATGAAAAGGGAAGTGATATGTCAGTTTTCTTATCCAAGATTCAAGAGATGCGTAATTCGTTGAAACAAATGGGCGAAGATATCTCCGATAAGTTTGTCATCACGAAGGTGTTGATGTCGTTACCTGACGAATATAAACATTTTGTGTCAGCATGGGAGTCGGCGCCTGATGATAAGCAAACTATGGATAATTTAGTGGCTCGTTTATTAATTGAAGAAGAGAGGGTGAAAGGAAGGTTAGAAGAGTTTCAACAAACTTCATCATCTGCGTTCGTTGTGAAAGATAAAAGACAAATAAAGTGTTATAAGTGTGGCAAAACAGGACATCTTCAAAGTGAGTGTAGAAATAATAAAACTGACAAGAATGATAACGTAAATAGCTGTTTTTATTGTGGAAAGTTCGGCCATTTTAAAGCGCAGTGTCGGTTTCGTAAACAAAAACTAAATAAAACTGAAAATAAAACGAAGAACAATGCGTTCGTAGTGTCTACTTCGGTTGGTGAACTGCATACTTCAAAATGGCTAGTGGACTCTGGTGCCAGTGAGCATATGTGTAGAAATCGAGAATTGTTTAGAACATTTACGATTGCAACAAAACAGTCGGTGATCGTCGGTAATGGAGCGACAATTAGTGTTCTCGGCTGCGGACAGGTGGCGGTGCAAGTCTCGAACGGGACCGAATGGATAGATACGGTCATAGACAACGTTCTCTATGTTCCTGACCTAAATACCAATCTGTTTTCGGTCATTCGAGCCACAGACAAAAATTACACTATGGTGACAGATGACAGGATATGCAAATTTTACAAAGAAAACATTATCTGTGCCATGGCGGAGAGAATCGGCGATTCATATTATTTGAAAATGCGGTATAAATACAGCAAATTACACTGCAACATTAGTACAAAACGATTTAAACGACTGCCACAGAAAACTCGCACATCAAAATTTTACGCACGTGAAAGATATTCTTCGGAAACACAATGTTAATGTCAAACAAACCGCTAAACCTGAGTGTGAGAGTTGTTTAGTTGGGAAGATTCATCGTTTGCCATTCGGTAAAAGTGAAAACGTTTCTACAAGGACATGCGATCTGATCCATGCTGACACCTGTGGTCCAACGGAAGAAACGTCTATTGGCGGTTCAAGATACTTTGTCATACTGAAGGACGATTATTCTAACTTTAGGAGTGTGTACTTTGTCAAAACAAAAGATGAGATCAAACAGTGTATTGAGAACTTTATCAATAAAGCAGAGAACATGACAGGAAATAAAGTGAAAGTATTGAGATCTGACAATGGTACTGAGTTTGTTAACAAGGAAGTAAAAAATTTGTTTTCGAAACACGGGATAACACACCAAACATCAGTACCTTATACGCCTCAACAAAATGGAAAGGCTGAACGAGATATTAGAACAGTGGTGGAAGCAGCACGGACAATGTTACATGAACAAAACTTTCCAAAGAAATTGTGGGCGGAAGCAGTCAATACAGCAGTATTTGTATTGAACAGAACTGGGAAAAGTCATGAAAACGGAAAAACTCCTTTTGAAGTGTGGACAAATAAGAAGTTTGACATTCACCAGTTAAAGGTCTTCGGCTCTGAGGTGTATGTTCATATCCCTAAGGAACAAAGAAAGAAATGGGATAAGAAAGGTATCAAAGGAGTAATGGTGGGTTATGATGATAATGTGAAGGGATATCGAATTTATTTTCCAAATACAAACATCCTGGAGATAAAGAGAGATGTTGTTTTCATGAATGAAAAAGGCAAAGAGGAGAAACTTCAATTGAAGGAAGGTAAAGAAAAGGAGTCTACAGTGGCAATCATCCTCGAAGAAGAGAACAACCCTGAGATCGAGTCAAACCCTGAAAATGAAGTACCTAACTCGGATGAGGCATCAGAAACAATTCACACTAGTAGCATTGAAGATGGATCAGAAAATGAAAGTGACAGTGACTACTTACCGTGTAGTGACGAAGAAAACATACTAGAAGGAAATAGTCCTCAGAGAGAGGAAAGGAGTAAGCGTCAGCGTAAACAAACGTCTTTCTATCAGTGTAATAATGTGCAGTTGGACAATAGTGAGTGTGAACCTGTTACATACAGTGATGCCATGAGCAGAAGTGATGCCAGTAAGTGGAATGAGGCTATTGCTAGGGAACTCCAGACTCTAAAAGACAATAAGACATGGGATTTTTGTGATTTACCTGTAAGTGTAAAGACTATTAGTAGTAAATGGGTCTTTAAGATTAAAAATACAAATAATGTCAAACTGTATAAGGCTAGGCTTGTTGCTAGGGGGTTCGAACAACAGGATATACTTAGTTTAAATGATATTTATGCTCCAGTTGCTAAGCTAGCTACTGTTAGGTTATTTGTAGTAATTGCAACTAAGTATAATTTACCAATTTACCAGATGGATGTCACAGGGGCTTTCTTGTATGGTGATATAAAAGAAAATGTTTATGTTAGTTTACCAGAAGGAGCTTATTCTGGAGATAATAATATAGTGAAGTTAAATAAGTCATTATACGGATTAAAAAGTTCACCTAAATCTTGGAACATGAAATTCAATTCTGTAATAACTAAAGAAGGCTTTATAAGGTCAAAATGTGACTCATGCTTGTATAAAAAGTATAGTGGTACAGATAAAATATTTGAGTTAATTTATGTAGATGATTTGTTAATTTTTGGAACAAATGAAAATGAGGTCACAAAGCTTAAAATAATGTTAAACAAAGAATTTAAAATGAAAGATTTAGGATTAATCTCAGAATTCTTAGGAATAAATGTAAAACAAAATTTTGAAAATGGTACAACTATATTGTCACAAAGAAATTACTTAGAAAATGTACTTAAAAGATTTCACATGGATAATTGCAAACCCATGTTGAACCCTTTGGACATAAACTTGAATACTAAGCTATTTGATACTGAGTGTGATAAAGACATTGAAGGAACCTGTAGGCAAATTATTGGTTGCCTTATGTATGCTGTCTCAGGCACTAGGCCTGACCTGTGTTTTCCAGTTTCTTTGTTAAGTAGATACCAAAAGTGTGCAAATAGTGTGCTGCTAAGTGCACTTAAGAGAGTATTACGCTATATAAAACATACTTTGAATTATAAAATAGTTTATAAGTGTAATGATACATTGTTGCAAGGTTATTGTGATGCTGACTGGGGAGGTGATCAGAGGGACAGAAAGTCTACATCTGGATATTTGTTTATGTTTGCTAATTGTCTGATTACTTGGTGTTCTAAAAAGCAATCTTCTGTAAGTTTATCTTCTACTGAAGCTGAATATGTTTCTATGAGTATAGCAGCAAGTGAAGCGTGCTGGCTTGTTAATGTGTTACATGATTTTGATTTCCAAAATGTCAGTCCAGTTAAGTTATATTGTGACAATCAGTGTGCTATTTTAAATGCAAGCACTGAGTCAGTTAAGCGTCTTAAACATGTTGATATTAGATATCATTTCACTAAAGATTTAATTAAAAATAATAAAATTGATGTTCAGTATATAAGTACTTCCGAGCAGTTGGCAGACATGCTTACAAAGTCAATTAGTAAGGATTTATTAATTAAGTTTCTAACACAGTGCAATGTGAAATGTTAAACTAAATTGTAGAGACATTTTGCTAAAATGTGTTTAGCCGTTAGAGTAGTTTTATTTTATTAGTTTGTTAAGGGTATAAACATTGAGAAGGGGTGTTATTAGTATGGCAATGTTTATTAATTTAAGTTTAATTTAGGTTGGCTGCACTGGTGTTGTGTCAATGTTGGTATTTGTATTTTATCTATTCTCTTCCGGTCTGGTTAATGTCGGCTGATAGATGTGTGTAACTCAGATGAGATTAAATATAAAAGTAAATAGTGTTCCTTTGAAAGATCTGCATTTTATTTCAACATCACATATTCAGCAGCTCTGTTGCTATGAAGAACTTAAAACAGTTTTAAGAGACATAATCACGTTATCGCTCCATATCCATGAGTTCAGGAGTGCGGACTTGAATGATTTGCAGCCCAAATGCAATAAAGCTTTTGAAAACTTAAAGGCCCAAATTGCAAATCACGAAAATTTTGATGATATTCATACTGAAAATGACATACAACCAAAAATCGAACTACTTCACAACGAAAATGATATAGATGTTTCTTTACCTTTAACAAACTTTTATGATGACTTTATACAAACCGAAAAATTGTATCTGCAGTTAGTTGAACCATCAGATAACAAAAATGAACATTTCTTATCGGAATTAAACAGTACATTAAAACGACTTCTGAAAAAAATTCCACTGTGGGGTTGCGTTATGAACAAACATTTCAAAAATGCCAAACACTATGCATCAAGCTCAAATGTTGAAAATCATTTCAACGATTCAAAAACTTATATACTTTGATACAAAAAACCAACGTGTGAGATTACACAGTTTTTAGTACAGCACCATGGTTTTATAAATGGAGCTGTAAAACTTAGTTCCAGTGACGTCTTGCACAGAATAGATCCAAGCAAACGAGCTCAACAAAGTGTGCGAACACAAAGGCCAGAAAATAAAAGGCGAAAACCTAACCCCTTGAAGTGCGAAAATAACGATTTTGAGTCAGTTTTTCAAGATAACCCGATAAAAATTGAGAATTGGAGAGGGCTAGCCGTATCAACACCTAGAAGTTTAAAACCCAAACCAATTTATATTTCACAAAACGGCAACGTGGCAAATTCTAAAGCCGCTGAGAACAGGACTATAATAACAAATACACGTGCTTTCGATTCTATTTCACAAACGTTTGCGATAGCTTACAAAGATAGACAAAAATATAGAGACTCTGTAAATGCACAGATTAATAAAGGGGAATTTCATGATTTCTTAACATTGATTTCAGAATTATCGAATGCCAAGAATTGTGGTAAAAATTATATGACCTGAGAGAGAAATTGCTCCTTCAACTTTTTCAACAATCAAAATCCCAATACGTAATTGACTGTTCATGTAATACGACCAAAATATTAGATGAAATATGCACTAGTAGCTTATTTTTTTCTGCTATAAGACAAAGAGTTTGCTCTAATAGTATTCACTCTGATGACGTATGGGTAAATTGTCTGGTTCTCTAAATGAAGACTTTTTGGCTTTATTTGTCATCTTCGGTCGTAAGCTGGCGAGAAGAGGATCGGAAGATAATAGCAGATTATGAAGAATGTCTTCATTAGTGGCGATGCTACTGTGCTTTCGTGTATGACATTCTTTAAATTTGCGAAAGTCCTTGTTTCTTGCTTCAGATGCGGATAAGTGGTTCACTATCATTACTATCACCCATGAATCAGCAATTTGTGTAAACTTGCTGGCATGTTATACCATGGATATAATTCCACAAATAAATTTGCTGTTTCATCATAATATGATTTGAATTTTTGGACTTGAATTTTTTCGCCTGAAGAAATGCATTGCAAAATAACGGCGAGTCTTCTAATTAAATTAACGTCTAATTTAGTAATTTCGGCAGTCATTTTAGGGTTTGCAAAAAATCTTCTTGCAGCATTTCCAGTGTTCACAACAACATCTAGAAGTAAGCCTGTTCTTCTTCGGAAAGCTTCTTGAATGGCTTCTTTCTTATCTTAACTTTTTTTTTACTTTCGTCACCTTTTGCTTGCCATCATTTTATGTCCATTCTGTAAGAAATGTGTAATAAACACTTCATGGACCGAATCCAAGCATGCAATGAACTAAATCCATGCTTGTATAAATCTGTAACCACACCTCTTCCAAGTTATTCATTTCGCTTGGGCGAGCTTTGCACAAATCACACACTGCTGCCGATGTACCAGATATGATTGAATGTACCTTATCATCAATCATGGTTAGCCATAGATTGTGAGTAACAGTAGCATTGCCGCAATCAGTCGGGTTCCGTTCACGAATCTCGGTCTCAAATATTTCCATTTCAGCCTTAACATTCGCTTCCGTTTCTTTCATAAATGTAAATGAAATCGGGCGACAATATGTGGTTGACGATGGCCGATCATTCTGCCACACTATACTTCCACTAGAAGTCACTAACTTAAGCGGTACAAGACTTGCCATAAATACACTGGATAAGTCTTGTTCACTTGTTGTTGTCGTTTGATGGTAAATGCTTTGACTTGAAGCTCCATCAAAACCCCATTTACATTTACTTTTGTGTCTAGTTGATAAATCTTCAAAGCGTTTGCGACGAGATGTATACGTTGAAGTAGATGCATCTGATTTTGATGGACTGACTACCTCTTCTGCCTCATTTTCATTTGCTTCTTCAGTGTCAACAACATTTTATTTAAAGCAATCTGGCCAAACGATATCGGAATTTAACCACTCTTCGTTCTTGTTAATGAACCTGTCGACTGTCCATCTTTATTGCAACCATTTGGTGTAAACCCTATAGCAAAATCGTCGACACCAGTTCTTGAGATCCGTCTGATCACTTTCACTTAACTGGACGTTAGTATTTGACTTCAATGTGTCAAATAAATGGTCATAGTCACGAAGATCTTTATGATTACGAAGAGCAACGTAAAGATCTAGATAAGTAGAAAACCCACGGAAAGCCACAATGACAACACTTGGTAGAATTTATAATTACAACTGAATTACATTTGCTAAACACACTCAAATATATATAAGGCAGCAAGTAGGCAACTAGCAATGAATTTGATAAGCTAATGATGACATTAGACAAAAAAATTCGTAGGTATAAAAAAATATTTATACCTACATATTTTCTTATTGATCATAAAACTCTATTTCTTTTCGATGTGTTATTGAAAATGCGACTCAGTCATTACTAAGCTAATGATGACATTAGACAATCACAATGCAGAGATTAAGGGCTGTTAACATAGCAATTACAATAACTAATTAGATTAAGCAAGTACTGGGAATCTTCACTTAAGGACTGATTAACGCTTTTGTTGTATGGCAACAGAAGCGTTCATAAGTTATTAAAGTAATCGTAAATGCACTTGTTATTTAAGGAATTACTTAGGGATGACTTATTCTCAGTAATGAATATACTTAATGTACCTCCATATCATCAGTTATACAATAAAAAGTAAAGTTACTAAAAGCAAAATATCTCGGAAGGGGGTCACTGGGCGCACCATGTGTCTTTGAAGAAAATGTGGCATAAAATGGGTAGATAACAGTTGTGAAAACCGCAAATCGAAAAAAGGAGGGAATCGTGAGATACAGACATTTTTGTGATCATTTCCATACAAAAATAACAGTTCAAATTGTAGTAACATTTTTTGTAGTTCCTTAATAGAGTACTGCAACTGTATATTTATTTTTTTTCAATTAAATACTTTTTCAATTTTTAATTCTATGTCCGACCTCTTGTATGGTCCACTGTGCGGCGACGCAAATTGCGGAGCGACCTGCGGCGCGGAGAGTGTCGCGCGGCATGCGGCGGCGACGGGCGGCGCGGTGTGCGAGTGAAACAAATGCACTCGGGAGTATCGAGGCGGCCACAGCCAGAGCGGCGTATGCAGCGGCAGCGAGGGAACGTATTTGTGTTCGCGCGAACTGAATAAATCGTTTTGAAAGGACATTGTTCGTCGTCCATACATAGTTCGCCTAAGATCCAACAGGGAATTGTATTTACTTTTTGGGATTTAAATAGTGTATATATTCGATTGAACCTAAATTAAAACAACGGACACTTTTGGGAATTCTGAAAAAATCAAAACACTTTCGGATTTTGAGGTTATAATTACGTCAATAAAAACATTCGGTATGTACGTAGCAATAATATTTATAAATATTTCAAGAGAAAATCACAGTCTTTTATTCACATAAAATCGGAAAGTAAGAAAATGCAAACGAATTCAGTACGTACGCAACTAAAGTAAATGCAGATCGATTTTTTTTTTTTATGTAATAGGTCGGCAAACGAGCAGACGGATTACCTGATGGTAAGCAATCAGCGCCGCCCATGGACACTCGCAACGGTGGAGTTACGAGTGCGTTGCCGACCTTTCAGGGATTAGGGATTTGGAGATATAGGGATTGAGGAGGGATTGGGGAAGGGGAAGGATTGGGCCTCCGGTAACCTCACTCACACGGCGAAACACAACGCAGTGGTTATTTCACGCCGGTTTTCTGTGAGGCCGTGGTATCACTCCGGTCGAGCCGACCCATTCGTGCCGAAGCATGGCTCTCCCACACAGATCGGTTATAGATTACAGAATTCGCGCGCCAAGGCGCCAAGTGATATTACTAGCAAATGTCAAATCTGTCAATTCATCAACTGTCACCAACGGTCGGTCGGTTATTGCTCGAATTTAATACAGCGCTTTCAATCGATTTATATACTATATATCGATTTTATATATGCCGTGTTATGGTTACGCGACACCATAGCGGATAAAAATCATTCTACTAAATAAAGTGTAAATGAAAAAAGAAAAAAAAACTTTTTATTAACCCATTAACCGCCAAAGTCGGATTAATCCGACAAATATTTTCGTGTCCATTTCGCCAGCGTCGTATATAAACGACCAAATACACCATCACTTTTAGTTTTAATTTTTTATTTAATTATGCTGTATTCTATGAAAAATATGTTTGTATAAGGTAAATAGTTATACAACTAGTAATATAATAATGTAATCAACATATGTATTTTAATTATATGCCGTAATAACAGTTTTAAAAGTCCGATGAATTACTATAATATTTTTTCGGAATTTGCATTGACCTGCAGCGCCAGCGACGGTAAAATACGACATTAGGGACGGGACTCATACCAAAGTTTAGTAATACTAAAATAAATGTAATTAAAAATATTTCGCGCTAAACTGACTAATTAATCCCAAAACAAATGCAGTGATTTTTAATAAAACGTGTCTTTGTAAATATTTATGAGTGTTTCATTTAATTCCTTTGAAATGGAGTAAATTTACACTAGATAAATATCAGCAACTGCAAAGGTGGTCACATCCCTAGTGCATGCGTCTCGAATCAAATTTGGTCAGTACGCTCACCGCCACGGTCGGATATACACGACCACTGCTTACGTCATAAGCGTGTAGTGCATTCTGGAATTTTCCATTAGTGTTGTGAATAAGTATCGTTTATTCATCGATACATTGACTATATGAAAATTGTGTAATAATTATTATGACGACTGCTGAAGAGCTAATAAGAATTTTAGAAGGTGATGATGACGAAGAATTTGTATCAGGCGACGAGTTTGATGTTGAGGAAGAGGTAAATATTTAAGTTTTATTGATTTCTTACATAGTTTTATTTTAGTATACTTATATTCACGCTATATCACTGACGGGCGAGACAGACGTGCATAAAGCACCCACCTATGAAGTTTTAAATAAATAAATCGTTAATAATTATTCCGGGACATCTATTTTCCTATTTTTGCTATCTAGCCCAAAGTAAACTCACTAAAGCCTGTATTATCCGATCTAGACAATGAATTAACCCATTTATTTACATTATTTCGTAAATACTTATATATATATATATAGTAATAGATAAGGAAGGCATCTTGTATGTTACAACATTCTTTTATCGTTTATGTTAATACACGATAAGCTGAATCGGTTACGATTCAGCTAACATTTGATCAGTTCCGGTTTAGCTTACCAAAATAGTGTACTTAACATGTTCAGTCACTAACGCCACTATATGTAACGATTCTATCTGTTATCTTCTATTATGCCACTATATGTAATGATTCTATCTGTTATCTTCCATTATTGGTGGATATACCAGGTTCTCTACTAATACTTACTTTGTTGTATCATTTTAGGTTCAAGAAAGCGATGAGGTTAATTGGACAACGCAAATTACCTCGCCACAGCTAGAAGATTTCGACGATTTTGTTAGTGGGTTGTCGCCTGCTGTCGAATTAGACAGCACCTCCACAGTATTGCAGTTGTTTGAACATTTTTGTAGCAAAGACTTGTTACAGAACATTGCTAATTGCACAAATAACTATCATCAACATTTCTTAAGACATACTGATCTTAGAGTTTATTCAAGACTGCAACAATGGCAAGACGTCACTTTTAACGATATTTATATTTTAATAGCACTTACAATGCTTTTTACGCGAAACAAACGAATATCTATTGAAGAACACTGGTCCACCGACCCTTTATTGCATAGTGCGGTGTTCCATAACACTATGTCGCGAAATAGATATTGCACAATTTTATCAATGTTATCTTTTCATGAAGTGAGTGCAGGAACAACTAATGCAATGAGAATTCACAAAACAAACATGTTAATTGATCAGGCACGTAAAACATTTAAAAGCACATTTATCCCAAATAAAAAACTGTGCATTGATAAAAGCATTGTACCTTTTAAAGGTCGCTTGATTTTTAAACAATACTTCCAAAAAAGCGCAATAGATTCGGCATTAAATTATTCGTTTTATGTGATGTAGAAACCGGCTATATAGTAGATTTCATAGGATACTGTGGATCCGAAACGGAAATAGAAACCGTCCCAAATTTAGGCATAACTGGATCAGTTGTGGTGGAACTTTTAAAAGATTACTTTTTTTGCAACCGGGAATTGTACGTAGACAACTGGTATACTAGTCCTCGGCTTTTTAAATATTTAAAGGAAAAGGGCGCTTACGCGTGTGGCACCGTAAAGTCAAATAGAAAACTCATGCCAAAATTTAAAAAACTAAAGCGTGGGGAAGTTGAGGCTTACATGTCTCCTCCTCTATTAGCTCTTAAATGGCAGGACAAAAAACCAGTATTAATGTTGTCTACAAAACATGATGATAAAATATTACCATCAGACAGTGTAGATTACTCAACTGGGCTACCTAAAATGAAACCACATTGTGTATAAAAATATGGGGACGGTGGACACTGCTGATATGATGACAAGCACTTTAGGCTGTATAAAAAAATCAAAAAAATGGTACAAAAAGCTGGGATTTCATGTGATTGATATATTCTTACTGAATGCATTTTATTTATTTTGAATGCTAAATGTTAACAGAAAATTTAGTTTAGCTGATTTCCAGTTGAACGTAATTAGACAGATAATAAATACGTATAAACATAGTAATTTAGCTCTACCCTCGACTTCGCGCGGAGTCCTTGACCCTCATCGTTTTTTACAACAACGATGCCTTACAGCATTTTCCTGTTAGGATACCAACAGGCAAAAGTCAGCGATGTAAAGTGTGCGCAGCTAAAAATAAACGGTCAGACACTCGTTTCATGTGCCAAAAATGCAACGTTTATCTGTGCATAAATCCATGTTCTGTTGAATATCACAGTTCACTAAAACAATAGACATCGACTTTTCACATCACCGTTTTACGGTCTTCATAGAACCATAGATCTCATGATATCTATGGTCGACATTCATTTTGTCAAAGTCAACAGTAGTCTTGTGCCTGCTCGGTCACGAGGTTTCGATGTCTGTGAGAATTATCAGCAAACATTAATTTTACATTAACATTATTTCACAAAAACTAAATGGGTTCAAAAAGTTTGTAATTTTCGCAAGATAGTATTTGATGTAAGTACCTAATTACAAAAGTTCACGTTTTGTTTGTTTTGTAGGAAAATTTGAAGAAAGTCAATCAATTTTGGCTGGCTTTGACGATAGCCAAGATCAAAATGAGCAGGATTTTATAGACAGTAGCCAAGATGCTGCTGATCTATCTTCAACGCTGACCAACAGCGAGTATATGGTGTTTTTAAAAGAGGGTCACTCGCAAATCAGAAGCTCTGATAGTACGCCTGATTTATATAGGTCGACGGCGACACAGACCTCAATAAAAACCAAAAATTGTAGCACACAATATGAGGACACTGGAATTGATGATCCTGTTAAAGTAACAGCCTATACACTGGCAAACAAATATTTTGCTAGCGATGAATTAAAAAAAAAAAATTATCTCATGCTATATAAATGTCGTCTCGTCAATAATACGTCTCGCCGATATTGAGAATAAATAGTGATAAGACTGATTATACGTACTATTTTTATATTGTTAATGAGAAATGAGTCTGATAATTTGACTGATTATTTAAATACTTATTGAAACTAGTTAGTAAGTATGTTCTACTGAAATAACAAAACTATTGTTCTTATACTGTTAAAAAATATACCTATGATTGTAACTGATTAAGTATAGGTATTGTGATGAGAAATTTATCTGTGATTATTTTAATTATTTTGTTGAAACTTGTTAGTATGTTCTACTGAAATAACAAAACTATTGTTCTTATACTGTTAAAAAATATACCTATGATTGTAAATGATTAAGTATAGGTATTGTGATAGAAAATAAATCTGAATAATGCAAATACTGTAATAAATCTTCTAAATCTCTATAAACTTTGTTTTATTTCATTTAAAAACCTGAAAAGTTTGCCGGAAGCCATAAACCGGGATATGATAGCGCTTAAAGACTTGTCAGGCAAATTTGGCTTGAAAGTAAATCCAGCAAAATGCCATGCTATTATTGTAGGGTCCTCGCGCATGGTAAACCGGATAGATACCTATGTGTACTCTCCCCGTGAAAGTGATGAATGCGGATGGCCCGAGACCAGGCGAGGTGGAAGCATCTGGGGGATGTCTATGTCTAGCTGTGCATTTTTTGTAGCAGATGTGATACGTTGGTGTATATGCAGGTGTTACTAACCATGATCACTTAACATAGTTACGAACTATCGATGTTCAAAAAGTGCATAAAGCACATCCCTATTGTATGTAGGTATTTATTAATAGTTTACTGTGCCTGGCGCTAAGGGCACGAAAACTGATACGTCGCTTGGCGGTTAAAGGGTTAAGAGTGATGTTACAAATATTTGGCTGAATGAACTATAATACCTTTGCCTATTAAAAACTACGGAACACGGACGACGGAACGAAACGGAAGTGAATACTTTTTAAAATGTTTTCGTAATTAACAAGTGTCCGTTCTATTCAAATTTATGTAATGTTTATTATTAAAAGAACTAGTAATTATAGTAAATATTTCATGCGTGCTGGTTCATAGGCCATTTTTTACTCTGTCCTTTCGATCCGCATCAAATGGATACCGAAAAACTTATTAGTGAGATATTGAATAGGCCGGCACTGTGGATGTCGAAACATCCTCAACATAAATTCAGAAATATAATCAAAAAGTTGTGGGATGAAATAAAAGAACAGTTCCCAGGAAGTACTGGTATGTATTTATTTTATTACCTACCTACTGTACTGAAGTGTGTAGTGTAGGTAGGTGTAGGTAAGTGCTAGTGACGCTTGTCCTCGCATATATTTAAAAAAAAAATCTGGATAGTTCCTATATTCGTGATAAAGCGTGTGAAATTCGCCAAGGTTTTTCCTTTTTTCATTAACTGGGTGCGTTCCAATTTTAGAGTTAATGATATCTTGAGCTAAAAACGCAGTAGTGTCAAGACAATATTGTGCCACATTTGATAGGGCCATTATAAATAATACTGAGTACGTCCGCCGCTGACGCCGCCGCGGTCGCAACTAGTCGAGCTGTGGCATACCAACGCAAATCGCGTCGCCCGGCGCGCCTCCCGTCGCACCGCGCGCCGCACCGCTAGAAGCTGTGGCCAGGCCCTTAAGGTTTTTAGCAACCGGTAGCAGTTATGGTAGTCTTGGAGAAGTGTTCAAAATATCACGCCAACTTATAAGTTTTTTTTTTACTTGCAATAAACTCGTGCTTGACTGCAATCCCACCTGATGGTAAACAGTGAGGCAAAGTATGATCATACCAGAAGTGTGCGAGGTTCTCAACGAGGGATTAAAAAAATATTTAAGTACGTATAAACCAGTTATTTTATTTCAATGGTAACATTTGTTTTCAAATCATCGAATGATTGCGTAGAATCTTCACTGAATTGTGTGGCATTAGTAGTTGAACAATTATCCGATGAAGAGGTTGTGGTTGTTGATGTATTGACGTATTCTCTGCCACCAGTGCTAATATTAACTTCTGAAGTGGCTGGACTTGGTGCACTGTTGTATCCTTTAAAAGCACCAGCAGCATTACTGGGTGTTTCTATCGTATTGGTTGGCCAATCATATTCTCCTATGGAAGCATTGAATAAAATATTATTAATATGATATTGCGCGGTGTTTCTGGCAAAAGTATTTTTGATTTCTTTAAGTTTGCTTGTTTTGCTTTAATACAAAAGTGTAATGAAGTTTTTTCATCGCACAACCTGTTGCCAAGTACCTGAAAGAAGAATACATCATTATAACTATTAATAATATTTTATTTATTCAGATTTTACTGTTTCAGCCAAGAAGACTGTTAAGAAATGGACGCATATCAGGGATAATTTTATTAAGTCAGAAAAAAAATAGAAGGTCAAAAAACGTCTGGAAGTGGAGCAAAAACAGCCAAACCTTATGTATACCACAAACAACTGTTATTTCTTAAAAAAAACATACGGTGTAACATAACAAATCCCAACAACGCCCGAGTGCACGACGCGTCATACCATCGATACGTCATACCGGGCGTGGCCTCCCCGCAGCGGCTGCCCCCACCGTGCGCCGCCCCTGCCGGCCGGCGACTATAAAACACGGCCCCCGCCGTATGCGCAGCGAGTGTTCACTGCGCTCTCGGACCGCTCCAACCTTTCTGGTGATAGCACCGAGAACCAGTCTTACGCTAGCACACGCACGGGGATCCACTCTCTGTACTGTTCTAGTTTATAGTATAATTATTGTTATTGTTTGCATATAATTAATAAACTACGTTCTGTCGAAAATTGTGTTGGTTCGTTTAAACCTTGTTACAATCTGGCGCCCAACGTGGGGCCGAACCAAGGCATTAATATTGAAAACCTACGTCGTCTTCCACATCGCGAACTCAAGATGGCCATGTCTAACGAGCAGTTCCAGCAACTCCTGAGCACCATTACGGCCAATAAACGAGGAACATTTGCGTCGTGCACCTTCACATACGACGGGAAAAAGAACTCGGATGCAGTAGAAGCTTTCCTAGCCGCAGCTACTGTATTTAAGTCGACGGAGAAGATACGCGACTCAGACGCACTGCAAAGTCTCCCGCTTTTGCTACGTGATGAGGCAGCAGTATGGTGGCAGGGAGTGAAGACTGGTGTGACGCAGTGGGAAGATTTCTGCACTAAGCTCCGCCACACATTTGCCCCGAGAAAACCGACATTCATGGTGTACTACCAAATTACACATGAAGTCCAGGAGGCGAACGTTACGACAGAAGCGTTTATCGCAAGAAATAGGTCCCTGTTCTCGTTGGCTCCTCCTCCAGCATTCACCGAGTCACAGCAGATTGATTTAATCTTCCCCCTCATCCGGCTGGACATAAGGAACAGCATGCCTCGAGATACAGTACCCACTTTTTACCAACTTCTGGAGACGGCACAAGGTATTGAGGAAACTCTACATGAGTACGCAGCAAGTTTGGAAACAGGCGAAACTGGGAACGCTCCGGGGAAGAAAGTGAAAATTAGGTGCACCTTCTGCAAAAACCTGGGACACACCGCAGATGTCTGTCGTAAGAAGAAGCGGGCTGAAGGCACTCTTTCTGCTACAGTGAAGGATGTCTCAGAAGGTCAAACCCAGGCACCATCTCCTTCCCAGCCGAAGTTCTCCTGCTATGGGTGTGGAGCACCCGGAGTTTACAGGAGTAATTGTTCCACATGTAAGAAAAGCTCATCTCCGGTAAAAAAGGAAAACGTTGCTTTCTGCGCCGTTGACGCTCCTGAAGAAACGCACTCACGACCTGTGGTGTTCGTCGAGGTGGACGGGCAAAAGGGAACGGCATTCATGGACACATGTGCCAAGATGAGTGTCGCATCTTATAGCCTCTACCAGTCCCTGCTGAAGAGTGGATGCAAATTCATTGAGAAGACAGTAGATCTCATGTTAGCCGATGGCATTAAGAAGGAGCAGGTGGTGCTGGTGTGCAAAGCCGTGGTGAACCTGAATGGTCGCAATATAGCCACCAGGTTCATCGTGCTGCAGGAAGCTCGGGACAACCGCACACTGCTAGGCGTTGACTTCTTGCAAAAAGCGGGTGTGGTAATAAACATGCCTCAGTATACCTCCTTCATCGACGAACCTGACTTGCATTACGAGCTGTACCCAGAGGAGTTCACCATCTTTGAATCCACTATTATCAAGGAAATGATGACTTTGCCAAGCCCACTCAGCGCGATGACAGTGACAGACAGTGAGGATACTGCTAGCGTGTGCAACGCTATGCCTACGCCTCCATCGATCCCTCCTCCAGCGATAATGACCGCGGGTGAACCAGAAACCCCTACAGAGGATCAACAAGGGATCACAGACTACAAACTCGCGCTGATTGACCTCACTTCCACACCACCAAGCAAGAAAAAACCTCGACTGTTCGATGGGTACTCTCCAAGTTTCACGGACTTCATGATGCGAGATGCTCAGATAAATGTCCATCGAGAAAACGCCGAACTATCGCCACAAAGTAATAGCCTCTTTGATGCGAATAATTGGGACGTTCGTATAGACTCGATTGACGTGGTAGCACATATCACTCCGGATCAGGATAAGCTAGTGAATCAGCTGCTGGAGAAGAACAACGATGTTTTTAATACGAAGCGAGAGCCCACGAAACTGATTGAGCACACAATCAAGACAGTGGATGACAAACCAATCTCGGTACCCCCGTACAGATTGTCACCACCTCGAAAAGAAGCTCTGCAGCGAGAGATCAAGGCTATGTTAGCAGATGGCGTCATCCAACTATCTGCGTCACCATGGGCGGCCCCTGTAGTGCTAGTACCCAAGGCTAACGGGACCATACGAGTCTGTATAGACTATCGCCGACTCAATGCGATAACTGTACCCGACCCATATCCTATTCCAAGGATTGATGATCTCCTGCACGAAGCGAAACCGACGCCTTATATGTCCCTGCTAGACCTGAAAGCTGGGTACTGGCAGATTGGCGTTCGGGAAGAAGACCAGGACAAGACGGCATTCATCACCCCTTTTGGCATTTACAAATTCACTCGCATGCCGTTTGGTTTACGGAACGCTCCAGCCACCTTTCAGCGACTCATTGACCGCATGCGAGTAGGAATGCCGGACGTGAAGCTGTTGGCATATTTGGATGACCTGGCTATATTTTCGCAAACGTTTGAACACCATTTGGAAGACTTGCAAAAGGTATTCAATCAGCTAAAAGAATTTGGCCTTACTGCGAATCGAGGAAAATGCCATTTCTGTTGTTCCACCATCAAATACTTGGGACACTATATCACGCCGAACGGTTTACGAGTGGACCCTGAGAAGACTGCAGCTATCGCAAAGCTACCCACGCCCTCCAACCTGAAACATCTAGTTGCATTTCTGCAGACATGCTCATGGTATAGGAGATTCATAGAGAACTTTGCGAAGATTGCGGAACCCCTGACTCGCTTAACAAAGAAGAATGTTAGTTGGGAATGGACAGAGGAACAGCAAAACGCCTACAATGAGTTGAAAAATCGTCTATCTTCTGCTCCAATTTTGAAACAAGCCGATGAAACCCTGCCGTACGTCATCAAAAGCGACGCCAGCTCTTATGCATTAGGAGCAGTTTTGGTCCAGGGGGAGGGTGAAGACGAACATCCTTTAGAGTTCGCTAGTCGTCTTCTGACATCCGCTGAACGGAACTATACAACTACTGAGAGAGAGGCGCTTGCTGTAGTGTGGGCAGTATTAAAATTTCGCGGATATATCGAAGGGCTGCCTGTCACCGTAATCACGGACCATCAAGCCCTGAAATGGCTCATGTCCCTAAAGACTCCTACTGGCAAGCTGGCGAGATGGGCCCTACAGCTGCAGGCGTTCGACATTACCATTAAATATGCTCCTGGGAAAACGAACGTCGTCGCTGATTTCCTCTCCAGACCGCCGTGTAATAATGAGACAGTGGGATCCTGTGGCATCTGTACAGTGACCATAGATATGCCCATACGAAGTCCCGCTGAAATTAGAGACGAACAGTTAAAAGATGAAAGATTACAACAGATAGTGAAGGACCTAGAAAGTTTGAACAATGACGAAAAAGCGGTGTACTGGAGCAACAAGGGTTACCTGATGAATAATGGGTTACTCTACCGACACAGTCCCCATTCAGATTCCGAAGAGGCACAGTTGCCAGTACCCGAACATGAGTGGGCCAATATATTGTCAACATACATCACGACAACCCCTTGGCCGGTCATTACGGTTCAGATAAAACCTACCGCCGAATCTCAACAAGGTATTACTGGACTGGCATGAGGAAATACATTGAGAGTTACACAAAGAACTGCCTGGAGTGTCAGCGTTACAAGTCATCGAATCAAAAGCCTGCGGGATTGCTCCAAACTACTGTAATGAATCAAAGATTCGAAGTCATTTCCTTTGATTTGTTTGGTCCACTACCAACTTCGCTAGATGGCAAAACCTGGATTTTCATCGTGGAAGATGTCGCAACGCGATGGGTGGAACTCTTCGCCTTACACCAGGCCACTGCAGAAAAATAGGCCATGACTCTGATCAACGAAATATTCCTTCGCTTCGGTTTTCCTCGTCGTATGATCAGTGATAATGGACCCCGATTCGTCAGTGCCGTCATGCAACAGGTTGCTTTTACAATGAACATCAAGCATGCCTTCACTCCTGTGTATCACCCAGAGACGAACCCAGTGGAGAGAAAGAACAGAGATTTAAAACCTCAGTTAGCGATCCTAGTAAAGGATAAGCATAGAGAATGGCCGGAGCACCTTCCAAGTATTAGGTTTGCGATGAATACTGCAAGCAGCCTATTAACTGGATTCACGTCGGCATTCTTAACTTTCGGCAGGGAACTGAGAACACCAGATGACACAACCCATGATTTTAGAAAGATCCTGCAATCCGAGAACTTCGTCCCAGAGATTACCCCAAGGTTGATGCAATTAGCCAATACCTTGCAACAAGCTCGAGAAATTCAGGAACATGGCGAAGAACGACGTAAGAAGTACGTCGACAAACAACGGCGAAAAGACCGGGGTTACAATCCTGGTGAACTTGTACTTGCTACAACTCATACCTTGAGTAATGCTTCACGTGGTGTAAGTAACAAATTCACACCACGACGTGATGGACCCTACATCATCAAGAAACGGCACGGTCCATCCTCGTACGAAATTGCTGATCCACAAAAGGCAGACGTGGTGATTGGGGTATATCACTCCTCAGCTTTGACGCCTTATGTCGGAGAGTCATCCATGCTACCAACTCCTGTACAGCCCCTGCGGAAGAGAGGACGACCCCGAAAGCAAATTCTGGAGCATGGCAGTGAGACAGGGCGAACGCAGAAACGCGGAAGACCCAGGAACACGCCTCCACTTGCTGGATCATCGTCGGGACGCCTTCAGATCCAGAGGGGGAGACTGTAACATAACAAATCCCAACAACGCCCGAGCGCACGACGCGTCATACTATCGATACGTCATACCGGGCGTGGCCTCCCCGCAGCGGCTGCCCCCACCGTGCGCCGCCCCTGCCGGCCGGCGACTATAAAACACGGCCCCCGCCGTGTGCGCAGCGAGTGTTCACTGCGCTCTCGGACCGCTCCAACCTTTCTGGTGATAGCACCGAGAACCAGTCTTACGCTAGCACACGCACGGGGATCCACTCTCTGTACTGTTCTAGTTTATAGTATAATTATTGTTATTGTTTGCATATAATTAATAAACTACGTTCTGTCGAAAATTGTGTTGGTTCGTTTAAACCTTGTTACAACGGCCTAATATATCAGCATCTAGTATTCAACTTCTGGAAGCTACAAATAGAGGAAATACTGCTGATGTTGATAGTGCTGAAGTTGAAGCAATTTCCGATATAAATGAAGATACTGCTGATGCTGGCGCTAGTTCTAAATCTAAATCTGATGATTCTTCGATTCAAAATAATGAAACACAAGTACAACCAAACACAAATAAAGCACCTGTGCGAAAAAGATTGAGTTCAAATTTAACTCCTATTGACGCTAAAATGATTAAATTTATGGATTCGTATTCATCTCGAGTTGAACCAATCAACAGACATGTCTCATTTTTTAAAGGATTAATTCCAACACTAGACAAGTTCAATGACGACCAAATAATAGATTTTCAACTTGGAGTTATTCAACTGATGAAAAACATAAAAAACAGCACAAATACACAATCTGAAAATTCATCACTAAATACTAGAGGATATTTTACTTCGAGCTACGTAGATAATAGAAATACATCTACAAGATACACGTATCCTGCAGATTCAAGTTCAGTCCCCCAAGATTCAACGTTATCTAACTATTCGAATGATTGCACTTTGGATTTCAATACATTTTGATTTGTCTATTGTAACATAAAAATTAATACTTTATCGCAATAAAAAAACCTACTAATTATATATTCGGATGATTGCAATATTATTCACTTTGTTTTGATTTTGATAATTTTGTGTATGAATATATTTTTCTTAATAATAAAAAAATACATACCTTAAACAAATAGCGAGTTTCATTTTAGTGCTTATGCAGAGTCTCATATTTGTATCAGTACACGGTAGGGTGGAATTCTCTAACCTTGATAGTAAATCATCAAAGGTAGTTATTGACATGCGGAAATAATTAAAAAACAGACGTTCGTCATTTCTAAGACTTAGGAAAAAATTTTCGAGTCGTCTTTCTCGATGAGGACCAGTCTTTAGAAAAGGATGAACCCAATACCTCCTAGGACGCTGCTTGCATCTCCGTCTATGTGTCTATTTTTTTATTTTTTTTTATTTATTTATTCAGGAAACAAACAGTCACATACAAAAACTTACATAAGAAAACAATAGGTTCAAAAAGAGTTAGAGTTCCATACAATTTTAAATAGTGTAGTACAAGTACCTACCCACAATTTAAACAGAATACATACATGCAGTCAAATATAAATTACATTATGTGGTATTTAACAGTTGATTGCGCAATTTCATCTTATAAGATGCTAAGCTGTGGTTAAATATATCTATTTCAACAAATTTATCATTATAAGTATTTGTGCTACGTCTGAAGAAGTTATTACTGGTGTAATTGTTTTATAGAAAGGGACTGAAAATAATTTTTGTGAACAGGAACCAGGTCTAGGTACTTTTAAGGCAATTTTTTCCAAAATGTCAGGGGCGTCAATGAAATTATTCAAGATTTTATAAAGAAATACTTGGTCAAACATCACGCGTCGGTCGGCAAGAGTAGTAAGAGAGTGACGAGTAATTGAATCTACGTATGATACATATTCATGATTTCCACGGTAATCTAAAGATTTAATAAATTTCTTTTGCACTTTTTCAATGCGGTCAATATGACAAGCATAGTATGGATTCCAAACAGTACAAGCAAAATCTAGCAGTGATCGGACGAAGCTTAAATACAAAACTTTTAGAGTATGCGGATGTTTAAATGGTTTTGAAATCCTTAATATAAAGCCAAGTTGACGGAAGGCTCTGCTTACTATGTCGTCTATGTGTAAATTAAAAGATAATTTTGAATCCATAATTATACCTAAGTCGCGCACAGCTGTTACCCTACTTATAGATTTATTATTGACCTTGTAATCAAAATTTAGAGGATTATGTTTACGAGTATAGGATATAATAGAACACTTGTCAAGGTTTAAATACAGTTGATTTGATGAGCAATATTCAGATATACGATCCAGGTCATACTGCAGTTCCAAAAAATCGCCATAACATGTTACTGTCTTAAAAATTTTCGCATCATCCGCATACAATAGAATTCTCGAATAATTTATGACTTTCTCAATGTCGTTAATATATAAAATAAAAAATAATGGCCCTGCATGGGATCCTTGAGGAATTCCTGATGGAATTTCTAGGAACCTAGACACATGTCCCTCTATAGAAACTGCTTGGGATCGGTTTTTGATGTAGGAGTTTATCCAGCGGAGTAGGTCGCCATGTATACCGATAGTCCACAGCTTTTCTATAAGCAAATCATGATTAATTTTATCAAATGCCTTGGAAAAATCGGTATACACAACGTCCACCTGTGACTTCTTGTCCATGGCGTTCACTAAATAATTTGTAAAAATAAGCATGTTAGATTCAACAGAGCGACATTTGCAGAAACCATGTTGATTGCTAGAGATATGATTCTTCAATGAGCCTACAAGAGTAGAAGTGACAATTTTCTCAATATTTTACCAAATAAGTTAGTTTTAGAAATAGGCCGTTATTGAGATACATCATTTCTTTTGTCATTTTTAGGAATTGGGGTTATAAGAGCCTGTTTCCATACTGATGGAAATATTCCCACTTCCAAAGACTTATTAAATATAAAATGTAAAGGTAATGTTAATAGATCCGCACAGTTACGAATAAATAAGGGATGTATTCCATCATGTCCAGGTCCTTGTTAATATCAATTATTTTTAGTTCCTTGTGAATAACTTCCATGGTGATGGATACAGAGCCGATACTAACTGGGGAGTTTAAAGGCGGACAATCAAAATCGTAGGAAGTGGGACGCGGTACACTTTCAACAAAAACGGAATTAAAATATTCGTTAAACAAATTACAAATGTCTTCACCACAGTTGGACACACGCTCCTCCCATTTCACCATTTGAGGGATGTGACTCGATGGTAACTTTGATTTAACGAAGCGCCAGAACAATTTAGGGAATTTTTTAATATTATTTTCACTCAATCTAATATATTTATGATACTCGAAATTATGAAGACTAGCCTCTCTCTTTCGAAGTTTTGAAAAAGTTTGGTAATCTAAAGGATTTCCATAGCGTTTCCACCTTGTATGAAATTTTCTTTTTTCTTTGCCTATTTTAATTAATGGAATAGTATACCAAGGTGGATAGCGAGCTGTATTAATAACTTTACGTGAAGGAATATGTTTATTTATTATGTCACTGATAATGTCATAAAATTTACTTACCATGGAATCAACACTGGTGTCTTTAGAGGTGGAAAGCTTAGAAACCCAATCTATTGATGCCATTTCCTCTCGAATTGCATCATAATTACCACGGTGAAAAAGTTTCCTATTAGTGAGTTTACGAGTCAATGGAAGAGAGGCATCAAGGTGTAATTCAATTACTAATGATTTATGATGTGTGTCTTCAGTAGTTATAGGATCATTACAAGTGATAACGTTGCAGTTTTTATTACTAAAGATTAGATCCAATAATCTATTGTTACAATTAAAAGAAGAATTAAATTGCTTTAAATTCGTAAAACTTACAAAATCGGCTGTCAATTGCACCAATGAATGGTTGTTGACACGCATTACCATCGAACTAGAATCAGCATTTGCATATAAGTCTAAACACACTATGCCGAGGATACGCGACGGAAGTTCGACATGATTACGCCTGCAATGCTATTTGAATTACTGGCGACACATTATGCCGAAATTACGTTGCGTTATAGCGTACAGCCGAACTTCAGTCAGGCGTAAGTTCAGCGGAAATTCGGCGGCAACGTCAGAATACGTTGCCGCCACAGAACACACATTATACGCGACCGAAGTTCGGTTCGATTGCCGACGGGATCGGGAGCGGGGAGCAGCGGGAGGCAGGCATGCCCCCGCCCGCGCCTCGTGTGGCCGCCCGTAGTGTTTATTTCGCCTCTGTCTGCGCACGAGATGCACGTGCTTTGTTGTGTCATTAAAACGTAGACCGTACTCCATGTTTGATTCAGAAAAAATAATTATCAAGGTTGAATCGCGACCGTGATTATGGAACAATGGAGATGCAAGTTATAGTGATCGACCAAGGAACAAAATAGCTTGGCAACAAATAGGTGAAGAATTTTACGAAGATTGGAGTACTTATAGTGCCAAAAAGAAAAATGAAACAAGTAAGTTTATTGATTTTATTAAATATTTTTATTATTCATAACAAGCGATAATTTTACAATGCGGTCCTGCCAAGCTACCCTCCCGTCATTGTTAAAATATTCCATGAATATTTGCCTTGCAGTAGTGGCATTTGTGATATTCTGATGTGACGATTCTGATGATATAGATTCTAAGTTGTGTTCAAAAAATTGATCCTTAAAGTTGTATCAATCACGTTTTCTGATGAAGTTGTGAAGAACGCAAACTGCTTTTACAATATGAGTTGCATAATCAGGAGAAGTCAAAATTGGAGTATGTAGGATTCTCCATTTATTACACAAAACACCAAATGTACATTCTACACACCTTCATGCCCTGCTGAGACGGTAGTTAAATGTACGTTTTTCTCTGGTTAAATTATTACCTGGAAATGGTCTCATTAAATGTTTGTCAAGAGCAAATGCCTCATCTCCTACTATTACAAACGGAAGCCTTGGTTCATTTGTGTTAGGTAGTTCTCTATTAACTGGTAAATTTAATGTTTCTCTTCTCAATCGGATTCCTAATATTGATCTTTTGAAAATGGCACTGTCCCCCACCCCTCCCTGCCGTAAGCACCTACATCAATCATAATAAAATTTAAATTGGCATCAGCAAGAGCAAGACAAGTACCTATGAACAACAATAATATTCTGTTAGTGTAAGTTGGTTATTACTAAATATATATATTTATTTATTTCAGTTGATGACTTACAAAAAAAAATGGAAACATTTAAGGGATTACTACATAAGAGAAAAGAAAAAAGACAGTTTAAAGAGTGGTAGTGCTGCGCCAGTCAAGAAAAGAAACAATTCATATTTTCAGATTTTATCTTTTTTGGATATCACTATAGAACATCGAAATACTGATAGCAATCTCACTTTACCCGAAGATGAAAATAGTACCAGTTGTGATTCGCTACCACCAACTACTAGTCCACCGCGACTAACTACTCCACCATTGCTACCGTCGAACACACTAACCAATTCCGACCGTAATAACAAGAAGTTAACACCATTTCAAAAATCTATATTAAATAGAATGTCTGTCAATGAAGAAAATGATCCCGACAAAATTTTTTTGCTATCCTTATTACCCGATATGAAAAAAATGTCGGACAGTGAAAAATTCGACTTCAAATTTGAAATTATGAGTGCAATAAAAAGGATGAAGTATAGCAAACCTATACCATCAGCTCCATCTACCAGTACATATGTATATCTACCAAGATCATCAACGGTGCAATATAATCAATACAGGTATAATCCTTCAAGCATTGGCTCCACCAACAATTCAGATAACAAATTATGGTTATAGGACTCGTACTCAAGATTACGATAATGTCGACACACCCGCACATACCCATTATTCAAGTGACGACCTTGAAGAGATATTACAAACTCAGAATATTGGCACCCAGTCAGGCTTATTGCCTAATAACAACCCTGAAAGTAAACCATAAACAATAAGGAGATAATGCGAGCAATAAACAAGTTGATCAATAGCAATAAACAAGAGGCTGAATGGTGTAAAATTAGCGGAGAAAACTTGATTTAACATTTAATGATGATCGATGATTGATTGATTAGATGAGTATAATGTATAAGTGTTTACTTATAAATAAATGAATATTTGCAAATATGGATAATTTTATTTACTTACCGTATAGTGATCATCAATCGTTCTGCAGATGAAATGGAATCTCTGAATGTAGTATCTTTTTCCAAAATGTTGTTACTGATAAGAAATAACAGTTCGTCGAAAGATTGTATTGTCATGTGAAAATACTTACCTAATACTACCTTCGGCATACGAGGTGGGGTTATTTTAACCCCAACACTTTTAAAATGCGTTGATTGTATATTTAAACGCAACCAAATAACCTTAATAACCTTGATTTTCACAGTAGCTGGAGTTTAAATATTGCCGCGGCGAATCACGGCGTTGGATCAGTATTGCGCGCGCCGGCGTCGTGTGTGCACGCGCGCAATGTGGTTCCCGGGCGTTTTTAACCTCACGGTGTATGAGACGTCGTAAAAAAAGTTTGTGCCTACTTCTGTGTTTTTCGTTATTTACACTTACAATTAGTGTTTTTTTAATACTTTTTTATTTTTATTATAGGTTCAGCTAGTTAATATGTCTAACAACCTTCAGGATGATCGTATTGCTGCGGCCTTATTGGAAGAAAATGATACTTCGTCGGATGATGAAAACTTTCTTCCTAGCAGTGACGACGAAGCAGATCATATCAGCGAGGCTTCAGAAGTTCGAAGTGATACGGACGTGAAAGATGCTGAAAATAATCTTGAACCATATTTAGATGATACATCTCAACCATTTTATCTCGGAAAAGATGGAAGAACAAAGTGGTATAAATCGCCACCGCGAACCAATGGTCTCAACCATTTTATCTCGGAAAAGATGGAAGAACAAAGTGGTATAAATCGCCACCGCGAACCAATGGTCAGACAAGGGCCGAAAACCTAATAACGCATTTGCCTGGGTGTAAATGGTGTGTGTGCCTGTAGGCTTTGTAGTTCAGAATCATCTATGATCATTTCTACGGGGGATTGTAATCCATCGCGGTTCAGTTCAAAGTTGTGTAATATAAAACAAGCTTTGACAATATCGACTGCATAATCAATTGAGACGTTAAGGGGTCGATGGAATACTCGCCATTTGTTGGCTAGTATGCCGAAAGCACACTCGACATATCGCCTCGCCCTACTCAAACGGTAGTTAAATATTCTTTGTTTAACGGTTAAATGCTTGCCAGAATAAGGGCGCATGACGTTATTTGAAATAGAAAAAGCTTCGTCTCCTATGAAAACAAACGGGACCGGTTCTTGAAAGCCTGGCAACGGCTTCGATATTGGTATGGGCAAGTTACCTTTCATCAGTGAGTCATAAAGTTTCGAGTTGTGGAAAATTGTGGAGGCGCTTTCCTTTCCATATGCTCCTATATCCACGTAGATGAATCTGTATTTAATGAAAGCAGGGAAGTAGAAATGATTGGTCATCTTCATGGTGACATTTTCAATCAAGATAAATTTTTAATTAATGGTGTTGCAATGAGTGTCAAATTAGTTCGGTCAAGAGAGAGTTTTAATTTAATTGCTGGGTCAAATGATGTAAAGTTTAAAGTTTGCATTACGGACGCAACTCTTATTGTTCGAAGAGCACGAATTAATCCAAGTGTATTACTCGCTCATCAGAAAGTTTTAGCTTCTACCACTGCTAAATATCCTATTACTCGTGCTGAAGTTAAAGTTTTAACAATTCCATCGGGTGTTCAAGGAAAAACTCTTGATAATATATTCTTAGGACAGGTACACAAAAGATGTATTATAGGTTTTGTGAATAATTCTGCATTTAATGGTTCACTAACTAAAAATCCATTTAACTTTGAAAATTATGGTATTAACTCTTTCAGCTTATATATTTATGGTCAACAAATACCTTCCAAAGCTTTGCAACCATCTTTTAATAATAATATATTTACATCAGCATATCATACTCTATTCTCGGGGACTGGTATTCACTTTCTTAATGAAGGAAATGCAATCTCACGTGAACAGTATGCCAAAGGTTACTGTCTTTTAGCATTTGATTTAACTCCTGATTTATCAGCTAACTCATCAGCCCATTGGAATCTCATAAAGCATGGTAGTGTAAGATTAGAAGTATGATTTGAATACTCACTAATACAAACAATTAACTGTATTGTTTATGCTGAGTTTGATAATATTATTGAAATAGATAAAAATAGAAATGTTACTGTAGACTATAGTAGTTAGGATTATAATGTGTATTGTGTTTTAGATATATGTGTTACGCTTAACCCTAGAATACTAAACATCGCCCGCGAGGCCGCGACTCATCACATTTTTCGTTGTAAGTCCAATTCGCGCGCCAACAATTACGTGTGTGCCCGTGTCAACTCAGTACCTCCCGCGCCGCGGTGGATAGCAGACGCGCGGCCCGCGGGAGTTCACCGTTGCCGAGTTATTGACCTCTAGATCGCCTGACAGGCGATCTTTAGTATTAAAGGTAACTTATATTTGTATTACTTGTTTTAAGTTATTGTGTTTTATTTTGAAATGCTATATAATAAAACCATACTAATAAATACTTTATTTGCAGATAAACATGGACGACAACGATATTGAGAATTTTTTGTTGACTCCGACAGTAAAATAGAAGATAATTTAGAAGTGCAAGACTACGATTCTAATGACAGTGTAGCTGATCCTACATATTTGATTCCTAATCAACAAGAAAACGAACTCTCATCCATTACTAGGCTTGTCACTTACCAACTGGATGAAGTCTCAACTTTACAGGAGCCATCAACAAGTAATCGGTCGACCACATCAACTATTCCACGACCCAAGTCTCCAGCTACAGATACGACTTCAGAATCTCTCATCGTTTTTCCTACTACATCATCTGTCAGAAGAATAATTACATATGGGCAACCGAGAGCTCTAATAGATCAAGATCAAATAGAACTGCCTCAAGAAATGTAGTCCATATTACCCCCGGGCCAAAACAAGAAGGACGAGATGTAATAAAGCCCTTGGAGTGCTTTCAGAAATTTTTTACACCAACCATGTTTGACGAAATTTTGTTACGGACAAATGAAGATATTACGCTCAAAGCCAACAAATACAAAAACCAATCTACGACCATATCACAAACAAGGCTGGAAGAACTTCATGCTCTACTTGGACTTATGATATTCAGTGCTGCCATGGGCAATAATAATTTGCCAACCAGAGAACTTTTTGATCCTACACTGTGCGGATCAAAATATATGGCATCGATGAGTTTAGAACGTTTTGAGTTCTTGTTGCGTTGTCTCCACTTTGATGACCGTAACACACGTGAAGACAGAAGACGAAATGATAAGTTTGCACCTATCAGAAATATTTGGGAGATGTTTATACAAAGGTGTCGAGATCTTTACAAGCCAGGATCTTATGTTACTATTGATGAGCAGTTGCTTGGTTTTAGAGGCCGATGCCCTTTTCGGATGTATATCCCGAATAAGCCTGCGAAGTATGGTCTGAAGATAATTCTAGCTTGTGATGTTAACAGCAAATATATGTTTGATGCTTGTCCATACCTAGGCAAAAACGGTGTAGTGCCTAATGAACCACTTGGGACCCATTACTGCAAATTATTAACACAAACAATACATGGCAGTAATCGGAATCTTACTGCAGATAATTGGTTTACGTCTGTGCCTCTGGCTGAACAACTTCTTTCTGAACCGTATAAGCTGACTTTTCTAGGAACTATCAAAGCGAACAAGTAAGAAATACCATCTGAATTCAAACACAATTCTTCATGTCGCGTTGGTACTTCGATGTTCGGCTTTCATGATAAATTGATACTTGTAAGTTACAAACCAAAACCACACAAAACCGTGCTGCTGATATCTACAATGCATGACAAGCCGACCATAGATCCTGTATCAAAGAAACCAGCAATAATTATGTCTTATAATGAAACTAAAGGGGCAGTTGATACATTCGATCAGATGTGTAGCCATTTGTCATGTAGCCGCAAAACTAGACGTTGGCCACTTTGCTTACGGACTCCGCTCAACTCGCAATTACAATTTACATAGTAGCATTTCCACACAGAAAGTGGTGAGCGGGGCGGATTGAGCGAGTAAAAAGAAATTGAAAAGAGTCCGCTGCGCAAGGCCTGCACCGACTAGTTCAGAACGTACTCGCTTGCTGTCTGCCCCCCGCGCTTCCCGCCTCCTGCAGCTACGCGCCGGATGGCGCTCGCATCACCGCATTGTTGTTTGTTATGGCAGTCGAGTAACATGTGTTGTTTTGGTTTGAATGGATCGATTTATAGAAGCTGTACGACAATACCCATGTTTGTGGAATGTATCAATTAAAGAATACCAAAACATAGATATAAAAGAAGCGGCATGGAAATCTATAGTTGATGATGTAAATTTGGCTGAAATAAAAACCAGTAAGTGTCTTTTTAATTGAATTTATTTTATGAAACAAGTGAATCTTGACTGGCTATACTACCGAAATTGTTAAAATAATCGCAATATATGTTACGTACATTAAAAGCTTCTCGTGTAGCTCGCAGTCTATCAAAGGTCATGTTGTTGGGTCGTGGATTATTATAATTGTCATTTTGATAATCTGCAGCCGATGTGGGCAGTGACGATAATTGTACAGATAAATAATTATGCAACACGCAAGTTGCTTTTATTATATGATCGACCGTCTCAAGTTTACATTCTAGTGGTCGCCGATAAAGACGCCATCTAGCGGATAAAATACCGAATGCATTCTCTACACTATTTCGAGCTCTGCTGAGTCGATAGTTAAATATTCTTTTAGGTCTATCATTTATTAGGTTTGAATATGGTCCCAGTAAATTTTTACGTAAAGCAAAGGCCTTGTCACCTATAAATACACAAGGTACTCTGACTGAACTACTTTCATCTAAATGACGGTCGTCCGATAAATTTATTGGTTATTAACACGTTAAGCGCCATGGGGGTCACCGGTGACCTTCGTTAGCGGAGGATTTGCCTTCAACAGTTTTCTGTCGGCAGTCAAAGGCTTATTTAATTTTTTTCCAAACACGCTATCATTAAAAATACCACCATCACTGAAACGCATCATCGATCCAACATCAATGATTATGAAACGTTTATGTGCATCAACAACCCTTAGTAATACTACGGAATAATATTTTTTGTAGTTGTAAAGTTGACTTCCTGAATGTGGAGGACATTTAATCGCTACGTGTTTACCATCAGTGGCACCAAGGCAATTTTTAAAGTGCCATACATTTTCAAAAGCTTCTGTTATATTTTCCCAATCTTGCCTTTTGGGTTCTTTCAAATAAATAGGCTGTAATTTTTCCAAATTGCAATACAAGTATCGTTTACTATCCTTGAAACAGTTGGTGTGCTCATGCGATAATTGTAGGTAGGCTTGCCACCCGTACTTTATAATAAAGTATTGTACTTTATTTTGGGTAAACGTACTTTATATTTTGTGAGGGCAATAAAGTACGTGAAAATACTTTTTTTTACCTATTTTGACTTTTGAAGGTTTTATTTAATTGTTTACTAAAAGAAACAAAAAGGTCAAGCGATTATTTGCGTTAAACGGAACGGATCGCGTCGATAAAGTTAAATGCTGAGCAGCACTATCGCTTTTGAACGTAACCCTTTGACGTAACCTAAAATGTCAATGTCAACTTGTCATTTTTTGCTTTGTTATTTGAGGTTAAAACAAAAGTTCAAATATCATTTTCCGTTCTTGGTGTGTACATTGTGATAATTCTTCAGTTATGGATGCAGATAACTGTATCTCACGAAATACATCTAAAAAACGATTACTGGAATCGGACTCTGACTTAGAGTTGGACTGCTGTAGTGACTCTGACTGCAGTACACCGAAAAAATGCTTAAAAAAAATGAATACAAAGCAAACAAAACGAAGGCAAAAGTACAAAAGTCTGTGGGAAAAAGAACATGGTGCTTGGTTAACCAATGACCCTCAAAATAAATATAATGCGAAATGCAAATTATGCGGAGTGATTTTCGCTATTGCTTCAGCTGGAATAGGACAGGTTAGTGGAAAAAACTTAATCTAAGGTAGATGTGTGTATGTGTGAGTATGGGTGGGACAAACGAGCATGCATGGAAAGAATTAGTATCACTAACACTATCATCATAATTAATCTTTGGTTTCTTGGTGGTGTGGTGGTGAGGTGATGGGTTTATTATTGGTTTACAGGTTAAGCAACACCTGCAAACAAAACAGCATAAATCGAAATCTGAGATGAAAAAATCTAGTGGACTGCTTGAAAAATTTATTGGGCCTGCTTCTGCTTCCACTTCGTCTCAAGGTTCATTTTACAGTGACAAAGACAATGTTACAGCTGCTGAGCTAGCCTTAACATATCACACTGTTAAGCATAATTTGTCCTACAATAGTATGGACTGCACAGTTAAGTTAAATAAAATTATATATGTTAATTCAAGCACAGCCACAAGTATTCGTCTAGCTAGGACCAAAATGGAAGCAATAGTTACAGAGGTGTTGGGTCCATATGCTTTACAAAATGTAATAGATGATTTGAATTCAAATAATTTATATTTCTGCTTGCAAACGGATGCTTCCAACAAGAAAAATATAAAACTTTTCCCTTTGGTTGTGCAATATTTTACAGCCAAAAATGGCATTCAAAGTAAATTAATTGATTTCTATGAAAACAGCAATGAATCAGCTGATGGCACGTTTCATGCAATTGAGAAGTCAATAGAGCAATGCAAGTTATCTTTTAATAATATATCTGGGCTAAGTGCAGACAATACTAATGCAAATTTTGGAATTAATTACTCATTATTTACAAACATTAGAGATTTGGTGCCGGACTTGATCAAGGGAAATTGTCATGCTCATATAGTGCACAATTGCATGAAACATGCCATGAACTTTTTGTCCTATGACATTGAGAATATGATCCTTAAAATCTATGCTCATTTTTCCCACTCGGCTGTTCGGAGAGACGAATTAAAAAAATTCATAGAATCGGTCGATGGGGATTTTCATGAACTCAAACGCCATGTCGGAACTAGATGGCTCTCTCTTCTACCGTGTATAGATACTATATTGTTAAATTGGAGAGCAATTAGAAATTATTTTGTGAGCCTAGGAGAAGACTGCCCAATGATTATACAAAATTTATTATTGCTGAATACCAGTGATAATCATGACTTGATTGATGTTTACTTTAATTTTTGTAGCCATATTTTAAATGTGTTTACTAAAACTGTAAAATTCTTAGAAGGGAATAACATAACAATTTTGGATGTATACAATATTATGCACAATCTTAGGAAAGAATTAATGAAAAGAAAAGAAGATCTCTTTTTTGGATATGAAACTGGAAAAAAGATTAAACAAATCGAGATGTCCTCGCCTGAAGTTAGTCAAAAAATTCATAGAAACTTTATATTGTTCTTAGACAAAGCCTTAATGTACCTGGATAAATGGTTCGATTTCAATCACACAAGTTACCTCTTTTCACTGAGCAACATAAATTTAAAAAGTGATGTTGAGTATCAACACTTTTCTCACTTAGTAGAAACTTTGAAACTGCAAAAACTTAATATTAACATGGATGACCTGTATGAAGAAGTTTCTTTATTAAAAGAGTTATATGCACAAGTTAATCATTCTAAAGATTTTTTGGAATTATCTACATCACAGAAGTGGCAAAAAATTTTTCAAAGTAGTAATGATTTCGTAAATATATTATTATATAAAATCGTGTCATTTCTGCTATCCATTCCTGCCACTTCAGCATTTACAGAGAGAGTTTTTTCTCTGATGAATGCTAAGTGGCGGGACGAACGAAACAGAGCGTCCCTAAATTTAATAAAAAACGAATTATTTATATATTTCAATCTAAACATAGATTGTAAAGATGCGGTTAAGACGTTCTTTGATAATAAATATTTGCTAGATGTTGCCAGAAGTAACAAAAAATATGTATGGAAAAAAATAGCAGTTTAAATAAATAATACTTTATTTTCAGATCTTGTACTTTATTTTTTTACCTTAAAAAGTAAATATACTCTATTTGCTTAAAAAAAAGGTGGCAACCCTAATTGTAGGCTATTGTTTTGAATGCGTCGCCTGTTGCTAGAATTCTCAAACAAAATATAATAATATTAATAAATAATACAATTTTTGGAACGAAGCTCCTTACTGCGCGTTGCGAAAGGGAGCTAGACGGAAAAAATTAAGACCAAAAGTTGTCACGACACTTTATACCCGATTGCGCGACGCAATGGAGGGTAATGTGTTTATTACCATGGAATGGACGACTGGACTGGAATGGAGCGGGGTGGAGGGTCGAAAATCGCTGAACCTTTTTTTAGGGGTGGACGTTGAATGAACGAACCGTTTTTTTAGACTGTTTTCTTGCCGTCGACTGTTCGACTGGTTTACAGTTCACGAATAAACCTGTTTATGCATGAACGACATTTTAAGCATCGACTTTATTTCGTTCACGCTCACTGTCTCAAGACGCGATGCGGCGACGACACGATTGAATGAAACGAGTCGACTCAACGCCTCGGCTGAACGAGTGATTACGAAAACTGCCGAACGGCGACGAACAGTCGAAACTCATTCCGAGCACGTTAATCTCATTCCGTGAAGTGAATGCTGTCAAATGTAATTAGACTCTATTACAATGCAGTAGATATGAGTATTGGTTAAATAATAAAATGTATTCAAATTTTGTTTACGTTATTTTTATAGTTTTGATTGAATTGCGTTTCGTGTTGATCAAAGCGATAACCTCTTTGAATGTCTTATGTTCCACAGTGGAACTTAAGCTAATTGTCTTTCTATTGTGTCTGTAACTACCTACTATAAAATACGTTGAAGTATTAATTTACGTATTTTTGCTTTTGCTAAGACAGTTGCAAGAAAGTGATTGTAAATATAGTTTTGTAAATAGTGAATAGTGTATAAAAATAGAGTAGTCTGTGCTTGTTGGCGTTTATTAGTGTAAATATTAATTATGTCGGTCCGTAAAAACAGTAGTATTATTTGGCACTACTTTGAAAAAGACAATGTTAATTTTGTAATGTTTAAAAGTGCAATGTGTGTAAAGACATTTTGAGTTATAAATCATCAACAGCAAATTTGAAAAGTCATTTAAGAAGGAAACATCCTTCAGTTTATTTGTCGGTGTTCGGAAGTGATGACCAGCCCGGCCTTACATCATCGGAAAGCGAACAAGCGACTCGATCATTGCAAGTGGAACCCATCCCAGGTACTTCGACTTCTGCGGTTGAATCGCAGCCCGCGCCGCCACCAACTAAGCGGCAAAAAGTGATAGACGCATTTATTAATAAAAAAAATAGCGTCGAGCAAAAAAAGCAAATCGACAGAGATTTGTTGGATTTATGTATCAACTCATTCCATCCGTTTTCGCTAGTAGAGGAACGAGCATTTAAAAAGTTTTGTAGGTTCCCGGGTATAAATTACCTACCAGAAAAACACTTTCCGGGTCTCTCTTAAAGGAAACTAAGTCGAAAATGACATCAAAGTTCAAGTTGCGCAACAAGTAGAAACTATATGTATAAAAACTGATCTTTGGACGTCAAGAGTAACAGAGAGTTACATTGCCATAACGGGTCATTATATAACACGACAGTTTGAAATGAAAACTGTATTATTGGGTTGCTGCATTTTTTCTGGGAGCCACACAGCTTCCAATATCGCTTCTGAAATAGAAGAAATTCTTATGAGGAACATAAAAGAGAAAGTAAATTTTGCGGTGTCAGACAATGCCTCTAATATCGTAAAAGGTATTCAAGAATTTCTAGGATTTCAACATTTTGGATGTTTTGCACATACGCTCAATTTATTAGTGGAAGATGCACTTAAGGTAATGCAAACTCTGATAGAGAAAATAAAAAAAATCGTGGCGCATTACAAAAAAAAGCACACTATCATCTGAAAGGCTAATAAAATATCAGACGCAACAAAATAAAGAACCGAAGCGTCTAATCCAGCAAGTGGAGGCCCGTTGGAATTCAGTATTTTATATGATCGAAAAATGGTCGAGTTACAAGAAGCAGTGCGATCAACATTGGCACTTGTCGATAAAGATTTGCCACAACTCTCAAACGAGGACTGGACAAATTGCGCTCAGCTTTGTGTTGTATTGCGCCCATTTGAGGAGATGACGAGGACACTGAGTGGGCAAAAATATTTAACTGGCAGTTCTGTTATAATAATGGTTCTATGCTTAAAAGAAAGTTGCCAGAAAATTATTGACAATTCAGAATTTTCTTCCGAAGTTCATGACGTCGCATTATTGTTACGCACAGGATTAGGCGAACGATTCCGGGGAGTAGAACAAAGCGGCACACTGGCTCTGACCTGCTTCTTAGACCCACGTTTTAAAATGCAGGCGTTTTCGGACCCTAGTGAAGCAGCAAAGACCAAAGAAAAAGTGAGAAGACTTGTCGCTGCCTTTATTTCTGAAACTGAGAGGACGTCAGAAACAACAACGAACGCTGTGGCTGTACAATCAAATAATGAAAACAGTGGTTACAGTCCTTGGGACATATTTGATTCGCTAATAAAGCAAAATACATCTGTCGGTACTCCAGCTTCGAAGGCAATCAAAGAAGTTGATATGTATTTAGCGGACGACATATTGCCCCGCAAAAATGAAAAGGGGGAGTGGAACAGCCCACTTCGATGGTGGAAAAACCACCAGCATGGCTAACCCAACCTTACGAAATTATTTATTAAAAACTGCAATATAGTCGCAACATCCGTACCCTGTGAACGAATGTTCTCAAAATCGGGGTTAATACTTAACCAAAGAAGAACAAGGTTAACAGCAAGTAAGGTGTTCATGTCAGGAACGCATTCTCTGAACGGCCAAACTATAGTGGGAACAAACGCGATCGAATTGACGACGTAACTTTGTAATGGCGTTGCAGTTACGATAAAAATATTTATGCCCGTTGTTTACCGTTTTAACAATTGATGAGCATTAAAACATATCAATACAATAAATTTTATAATTTTGTGCCAAACTGAGTGTCAAATAACTTGGTAAACAATATTTTTCTAAATCTATACGGCGTTATTACAAGGTTATGTCAGCGCTTTATATTTGTAGTGCTGAGCTAACAATAACAGGTAATAACAGTATCGTAATCTGTTCTTATACAGTTATACTTAATAAAATAATACGTTTTGTTTTTCATTTTAAGAATTTGAAAATAATGGACTATAGACAATTATTATTAAATACAAAAATAAAACTACGACCAAACCAAACGCGCGAAAGAAAGTAGCATTTTTATAACACTAATATAAAAATGCTATATTTATATTTAGGTTGAAAATGGTAAGACCAAATGGCGTTATGGGCCGCCATTTTGTGATGCTAAAACAGTCGTCTGTTGTCATTTCGTGCGCATAGACCACGTTCTTCAAGTGTTTTCGATCTGTTTTTATTTGATTACCCGGCTTTCGTTTAATGGACTGTTTCTGTTTTTCAAACTGACATCGGCGTTAAATCGGACTTCGATTGTGTTTTGTATTGCGTTATTTTTACTTTTGGTGCATAATAATGCCTAAACGTGGACAAACATTGAAAAGTGGAGCCCGTGAGTTAATCATCAAGCTGCAAGATTACTTTGAGCGGGAGCGGCGGACCCCTGTTACCTGTCCAACAAGTACAAGAACGCGTCTCTCAGGCGCTTGGAGTTAGCAAACGAACGATAACAAATATTAATAAAGAAAAGTTCGGCTCTACTGGCACGGAAGATAATATTTTACGTGCTCCGAAGAAGAAACGTAGAACTAAACCCGTGACAGATATTGACACCTTTGACGCCGATGCAATCAGAAATCATATATATGGTTACTATTCCAGAAATGAATATCTCAACAGGAAGAAGCTTTTTTCATCGTTAAGAGAAGCTGGACTGTTTAGCAGGGGTAAAACTGCTTTAACTAAAATCTTAAAAGATATTGGTTTTTCGTATAAAAAAACAGACAAAAGAAAAATTTTATTAGAACGACACGACATAGTTTTAAAACGGATAAATTTTTTGAGAGAAGCAAAAAATATTGATAACTGGGATAATGTTGTGTTCATTGACGAGACATGGCTAAACGCCAATCACACGGTTTCTCGTTCCTGGACGGATGGTACTCAAGCGTCGACGTCGAAAGTGCCAATGGGTAAGGGGGCCCGTCTGATAATATGCCACGCAGGTTCTGCAAAATACGGCTTTGTGGAGAACGCTTTACTGGCATTTCAATCAAAAATGACTACCACGAGGAAATGAATGCCTCTACATTTAAAGAGTAGTTCCAGAACGTGCTTTTGTTCAGCCTACCAGAGCCTTCTGTAATATTCATGGATAATGCTTCCTATCACTCTGTTCAAATACAGAAACCACCTACCCAAGCTAATAAAAAAGAAGAAATGGTGGCTTGGTTACAAGCAAAAGGCATTGACGCAAATATGCAGATGCTAAAAGCAGAGCTAATTAAATAAGTTAAAGAAAATAAGGCGGCAAATGTGCGATACGAAATCGATGAACTGGCTCTGGAGTACGGTCATCGCGTTCTAAGAATTCCACCAATGTAACGCGATTGAGCTAATCTGGGCTCAAATAAAAGGTTACGCCGCCCGTCAAAATACTTCCCCGCCATTCAGCACGAAAAAGATGATGACCCTATTAAAAGAAGCCTGCGGGGAAGTCACTAGAGATGACTGGGCAAAAGTTGTTGAGAAGACTAAAAACCTGATTATGGAACATTTTGACCGAGATATCAGGATTGATTCTGTTATTGATAATAATATAATTATACATGTCGGCGAAGATGATGATGAAGACACCACCTCGAACCTGAAGCGAATCGAAGTCTGATTAATATTCTGTACGCACGTTCAATTCAATATAGATACTTTATTGCATAGAAATACAGATTGTAACTTTGTAACAAAGAATAAATAAAACAATTTTATTATATTAATATTACCTTTTTTGGTTCCCACTTATAAATTTTAAATGATTCCGTCAATTTAAAACGAAAATAATCTTAAAAATAACGCGGCTTCATTTTGGTGGAACGGTAACGAACTCAGTGTTATATTGTGCCCATCACTAGTCATGACTAACTGATAGGTGTCAGGAACGCATTCTCTGAACGGCCGAACTATAGTTCTACTGAACAGTTCTACTGTAGAACTAATGGGATTTTTTTTCTCACTAGTTCTGCGATATTAGGTATAACAAAATAGTAGGACTATTGGGATTCTCTCTTCCCACTTGTTCTACTGAACAGTTCCACGGTAGAACTAATGGGAGTCTCTATTCCCACTTGTTCTACCTATTCCAACGGTAGAACTAATGGGATATTTTGTTCTCACTAGTACTACGTTTTTATAGGTTCCAGAAGTCGAAATAAAATATGCTAGTCGTATCTCAATATTAGGTTTAAAAGACACTTAGATATTACTGGAAACCTTACAACACTATTAATTAAAAGACACATCTATCTATACTTATAATAAATCTGTAGAGAGGTCAATTCTGTACATGAAATATATTTCCAAAATAACTATCAGGGGGTGATTAGTGATCGATACTGAAGCCAAAAATGCAATCAGTAAAATTTTTGTCTGTCTGTATGTCTGTATGTTATTTATAGAAAAAAAAAACTACTGGACGGATTTTAACGAAACTTGGTACAATTATTCTTCATGCTCCTGGGCAGGTTATAGGCTACATAACATCACGCTATAACTAATAGGAGCGGAGCAGTGACAAACAATGTTGCGAAAACGGGAGTAAACGCGGACGAAGTCGCTGGCAAAAGCTAGTTGTTTATATAATGGTAAATATTGTAATACTATTTATTTTTTATAGTTATTTTCCTTTTGAGGGATCATACACTCAATTATTCAATAATATACTGGAATCAAACTAATTAACTTACCTACATATCTATCAATAATGTATACTAGTATGTAAATAATGATCATTCAGTGTTAATTTCTAAACGTGCATAGTCCATAGTTTAAAATTAATTTATCAACAATTATGAGGGTAGGCCGATAAAAATTGTGACATTCACTATAATACTACATTAAACTGAGTCGTGAAAATTGTATTTGTTTATACCGATAAAAATGAGTGCTGTGGACCATACCATAATTTCAAGAGGTCGAGGAAAAGTTTTGCTGTTATCGGGGCATCAGTTTTACCGACAACGAATGTACAAAAGTGGTAAATCCGTGTCCGTTTCGACCGCGCGGCCACGGCGAAATTTAAAAAAAAAACCATGCCATGGTTTTGTAAAAATTTGTAGAAATTGTTTCCCAAAACCATAAATTTGTCAAAGTTAGGGTTAAAAAGTTATAAGGGTTTAACCGTGGCCGCGCCATTGAAACGCGGAGAACCGCGCGGCCACGGAGATCTTTAAAACTAAGCGTTGCAGAGACCTGCAATTTAGGTCAATAACAGATTCAATTTGTAAAAAAAATGTAAAAATATAGAAAAAAATCCTAGGTTTATATTTTAGGAGCTATAAGACTAAAACTCCATGGCCGCGCCATTGAAACGGTGAAAAACACGTTATTGCCGATATCTCGCTGAAAAAGCATCGCAGAGGTATGAAAACTTTTGTAATACCTAGATTTGAATTTGTCGAAATATGTAAAAATACTACAAAAAATCCTAGGTTTATGTTTCAGGAGCTGTAAGACTAAAACCTCATGGCCGCGCCATTGAAACGGTGAAAAAACACGTTATCGCCGATATCTCGCTGAAAAAGCATCGCAGAGGTCTGAAGTTTTTTGTAAAACCTAGATTTGAATTTGTCAAATATTGTAATAATCCACAAAAAAATCACAGGTTAATATTTCAGGAACTGTAGTACGGTATCGCATAGAAATAAGTCGTGATTATCTATCGAAGAAAGTAAGTGTAAAGCGAGTTTTTTTTTTTGTAAACAACACCTATTAATTTTAATAGGGCTTTCCACCTATCGTTTTAGAAATTATGTCTCAAGGATTCTAAATTAAATTAAAATGACACGGATAAGATAAAAAATAAGATAAGCTGTAAGATAGCATTAATTGATGAATAATTGTGTACTAAAACACGACATTGAATAATTGCCCTGAAGGAATTAACCACCACCACACACACTACAGTACACAGGAGCTTCAGGAGTTAATTCGCACGGATTGCTCGTTGGTGTTTAAAATTTTGACATTTCCTCGGACTTTGATTTGTGCACTGTTTCGGACGTTAGTTATCTTTGGAAAACTACGTTCTGCTGTTACAACTTCGAAAGCGTAAGGTGTAAGCCTTACGATTTCAAATTAATACTTCTTATCAAGGTAAGTAAATCATGCTAATTACTGTCTTCTCTTACCAGTTAATACTTAGGTACCTATTTCAATACTGGTCGCTCTATCGTGATGATATTTTAATGCGGAAAGGTGTCTAAATTGTGTATTTGCTAGGTAAGTCTGGAAAAAGTGCTACTGTTTAAAAAAACATAGACTCTTTGGCACCAAAAATCCTCTCTAACAAACAAAGATATTACTGAGGCTTAGTTTTGTAGAATACATGGTTAAAATATTTAAAAATAAGTATTTTTTGTTTGTTTACCGAGCGGGGCGTAGGTAGATAGTCTGCGAGCAATGGTTACCTAAGCGTTATTTTGATTAGTTCAGTGAATTCTGCTATGCTATTCTCTAAAAGACTACGACAAGCTCGTCGCCGATACTAGTTTGGTCCCCAATGGATTTTCAACTTTATTCTCTAGAGCATAAAGCTGAAAATCCATTAAAGACAAACCGTAGTTTCGGCGCTGCCGAGGCGCTGTGTCCTTAAAGAGTAGCATTATGTTTGTTCTTTGTTCTTTTTATCAGCACGGCAGCCGCCAGGTCTTTGAAACCCGTAAAACAATAAATAATTTTATTACCTACGTGATTGTTGGATAATCGTTCTCAGGCGATCAAACAAATATGTATAGAACAAAAGATTTAGAAGTAGAGAAGTTGGTCAATATTATTATTATAATTACAGAAACATGGTCAGAGGTAGAAAACCGAAAATTGATGCGGTGCAGCTGAATAACAAGTTTCTTAAGTATGCAGCTACTTGCAGAAATGAAAAAATATCATACAATAATCCTATATTTATAACTATTGCTCAAGAACTGAACAATGAAATAACACCGTATTCGTTGTTCATGAGACTGAAGAGAAATTTCAAGACGATTTTTGGCCAACGATATGATGAAGAAAATTCACTCACACAAAGCACCTCAACTTCTCCTTCGTGCCAAAGCACAGTTTCTTCACCTGTGAAATGTACCTCAAAAGAAGTTGAAACTGTTAAAGAGTTCACTTTTTTACTGGATTTATATGACGGGAAGAAAGTGGAACCCGTCTCCGTTAATTACGCCAGGCGTGATCCTAATACTACCTCAACACATAAAAAGTACAATACGCTGCCAAAGTACAAATGGGCCTGCTTACTACGAGAGAAACTGTGGGAATCTACAAGACTTCCATGCACATGGGTTTTTAAAACTAAGCGGGTCGACAAAGACAACAATGTTCTGATTAAAGGAGTGTGCTCACAATGTAGTTGCGTCTCAGAAATAACGAGCAAGGCAGCAACAGATAAAATAGTGGCAGTGACCTGCACTCTATTTAATACTAATAATAGTAGAATGCCACACAATCCAAACAAGAAGACGAAGCTCACTCCATACAAAAGACGAAAACTAGCGAAAAAATTGCAATATAAACCCGCAACAGTTGTTCACAAAGAAATTGCTTCCGTAGTCATTAAAGATGATGATACTGTAAACTGTCCAGTGCTACCAACGATGGAAGCTTTGAGGAAAGTGAAACACGAGAAAAGGCAAAGTGATCGGTTGCACTCTGATCCAATCATGAGCATTCTCATGATGTCGATAATGGCAACATACCAAAATTTCGTTCGCGAGTTCACCTTGTTACCGAGCTTCCATCTGTGCTATTGGTGTGAGCAACAAATTCAATACTACAGGGCGTATATGGAGAAAATTCCTTATGTCACAATGACTATAGATGCAAGTGGATCATTCTTCCGAACGATCAAACTCCCAGATGGATCATTGCTAACAAAACGGATGTTCCTCTATGTTGCTATGTTAACGTCTTCAACTATTAAGTCTACAGCAATTTTCCAATTGATTACGGATAACCACACAACGGATTCTATATTGTCATGGTTGAAAAGATGGCACAACGAAGTACGTACTGCTCTTCACGAGATTGTAACTGACGACTCTTCAGCGTTAATAGCAGCAAACGTTCAGACTTTTACTAATTTTCAAACAGTCCGAGACTATCTACGACAATCTTTTCTAGTTTTAATGAGTAAAAGTAACAATTTTCATCATTTCAAGTTTCAATTCAAGTCAAGTCATTTTGTTAAAAACGTATACAACTTGCGATGTTTTGATAACGTTGATATAAATATTAAAATGTTTTACATTCGCAATATTTTATTTATAAAAGAGTGCGAAAACTTTGAAATAATAAAAAATGTGCTTTGTAATGTTATAAAAATTTGTACTTTCAAATATGAATTCACAAACAATGAGACTTGTAAAATTTCTATGAAATACCTCAAATCTTTGTTGGTCGAGATAGAAGACCCAGTTGAAGAAAACGACAAAAAAGATTTCTCTGATGATTATGTTATAATAACTGACGATGACAAAATTTTAGATTGGTTTGATGAACTTGTAAATAAAGAAAAATGTTGGATCAAACAAAGAACAAAACAGAAAAACCAAATGACTATTACTTACCCAATCTAGTATCAACTCTTAAAAGGTTAATGATCAAACTACCTCTATGGAGCAATGTCATGTGTCCTTTTTACAAATCAGAAAATAAGTCACCAACATCTTCAGCTGTTGAAAGTTATTTCAAAACCTTAAAACACTTATTATTTGAAACACGCCTACATAAATACAACGTGGATGAATTTATAAAATTTCACTACAATTTTATATTAGGAGAGACAAAAATAGCTTCGACAAATCTTAACATAACTCTAGCAAATACAAAAAAGCAAACAAACAAGGGCCGAAAAAGGAAGTTAATAAAAAAAAAAATAAGCAGTGTAAGAAAATGAAAATGAACAAAAAACAATCATTTTCTTCTGATTCCATATTTACAGAAAAGCCTTCGTATACTGAAAACTGGGGGGGAGAGGGATATTCTGCGAAGAATATCTCAGTATTGTTTTTGCGAAATGGGAATTTAGTAAATTCTATCAATAAAAGTATGAACTTTACTAACACGTGTGCGTTTGATTCAGTTTTCTTTTTGTTAGCATTCGCATATCAACAAAACGTTCACATTAAACAAATATTTAATACATGCACAAACAAATTAATCCGCGGATTTATAAAAATATTAGCAGAATCGTTAAATTTAAATAATGCTCATAAACTACGAGAGGAAATCATTACTCAATATTACAAAAGCGAAAACAATACATATGGATGCGATAGTAATATGGCTTTTATATTTGAACACATACTTTTAGAGTATTTGTACAGTGCCAATTTTAACTAAAGAATGTTTAATCGAAACATGCGCCAACCACTCAAAAAGAACCATAGTGTTTTTATCAATCAATATGGAAATCATAAATTTATTCGGAATCGGAGGACTAGAATATGCATCATTATTGATGACTTCAATTTAAAAATCTGTTTAAAATGCAATAACGAAACCCAGAGATTTACGTACGAATTTAGTAATATTATTTTATTTAATCTCAATGGCACAGACAAAATTAAGCTCGAAGAAATACCTCATTACCATCGAAATAAGGCAAAAAAAATATGGACTGATAGGTGCTGTGGAATATGTCCCCCCGGTTGTAGGTCTAATTGGTCATTACAAGTGTCATTGCTTAGTAAATAATTCCAGAATGATTTGTTACGACGATAATAAAACCGGAACGCACGCAAGTTCTGAACAACCTCTGACAATACATAATTTAACATATGGTCTAATAGATGATGAATAAGATAATAAAAAACAGGGTATTTTAAAACTATACAGCTTCTATAGGCAACCAGTTTTATTCATGACCCAAGGAACCGGCATGTGTCATTATTTTTTTACAAGATTTCGACAAATGTTCCAGAAAGTCCTTGGCAGGTCGTATGAATAAAAAAATATATCTTAGTGTAAGTAAATAATCTCTGATTTGTGACTTTAAAACAAATATACTACTCTGTCAAGCAAGTACCGGGAAAAAGTCACAAAATGTTTGTTATTCATCTAAATTTATTTTATTACCTTCAAAGTATGCTCCTTCAGAAACGATACACTTACGCCAACGAATAATCCAATCATCGAAACTTTTTTTAAACGCTGTTTCCGGAATTGAGTTCAGTGCTCGCCGCGAATTCTCCTTTATGTCTTATAACGATTGAAAACGGGTGCCACGAAGGGGTAATTTGAGTGTGGGAAAAAGAAAGAAGTCGGCTGGAGCCATATCTGGTGAATATGGTGGCTGCTCGATGGTGTTTGTTGAGTGTTTGGACAAAAAATCGTTTACAATGATGGCCTTGTGCGAAGGCGCATTATCGTGATGCAAAATCCAAGAATTTTCTTTCCACATTTCTGGCCTTTTTCGTCGAATTTGTTCTCTTAAACGCCGCATAACGCTCAAATAATATTCTTTAAGCCCTATCCACACTCGCGCGCAATTCGCGCGCGAAGGCGCGAAGTACCCGCGAAGGATGAGTGTGGATCCGATTCGCATATTCCTCGCGGCTTCGCGGCTTGTTCCCCGAAAATTGTCGGTTTTTTGTCCCGCGTCAAAGGGTTCGCAGGCGCGAAGCGCGCGCGAATACGTCAAGATTCCACATTCGCGGGGTGCTCAGTCGCTCAGTAGCAATCGCCGCGGACGGTTGTGTGAAAATGAGTATCGTGTGGAATAACGAGACAGAACTCGCATTTATTGATTGTTATCGTGCTGAGCCGGTATTGTGGGATATTAATTTGAAAGACTATAAAAATAAATTGAAACAGCACGATGCTTGGATGCGGGTAAGTACTGTGATGGAAATACCAATAGAAGAATTGAAAAAGAAAAAAGATTCCCTCATGTCAAGTTATAGGAGCTACAAGGGGAAAGTTAAGAAGTCTATTCAATCGGGAGCTGGTGCCGATGATATATATCAGCCTACTTGGTTTGCTTTCGAAGCAATGAATGCTTTTTTGGGAGATAATCTAACGTGTAAAAAAACTATGAATACGGTAAGTAGGTAACTTTATTTTTATTAGCTAGGTACTTAAATATTACTTAAATATTTCGTGAATTCCTTTCTTATTTCTATGGCGTTATTTGCTGGTCGCCGAGGTACTGTTCTCAAGTTACGAAAAGCGGATGTATTATCTTGATTTGTCCTCCATGATCCAGGTTGTATAAGTACTCCATCGTCATCGTACATGTCAATAGATCCGGGTGGTGTATAGATGTGTAAAGAAGTGGAACTTCGTCTCAAGAAGTTATGCAGTAGTATACAAGTATATGTTATAAGGCTAGCTTTTTCTGGTTGTAACGGAATTGGTTTTCTAAATACTCTAAATCTGGCCGCCAATATACCAAAAGTATTTTCTACCACCACTCGACCCGAAGATAATCTTGTGTTGAATTTACGTTCTGCAGAACCCATATTGTGTTGACCAGAATAGGGCTTCATTAAATGTTCTGACAGTGCAAAGGCTCCATCCCCCAAAAAAACATAGGGCACATCAATATTCGAACCTGGTAAAGGATGCGGTGGTGGTAAATTTAAGCTGTTTGTGCACATCTTGTTCCATAAAATACTATTTGTAAAAACTCCACCGTCACTTATTCTGCCTTGGCAACCTATGTCAGCAAATATGAAATTGTACTGACTGTCAACTAATGCCAGTAATACTATACTGAAGGTTCTTTTATAATTATAGTATGCAGAACCAGAATTGAATGGACACTCGAGAACAATATGTTTGCCGTCAATAGATCCAACCGCTCGAGGAAACTTCCTTGCAAATCCTCTTTCAATACACAGCCATTCTTCTGGACAAGATGGTATCTGCAAAAACGATAACATTATATAGAAACTTCCTAAAAAACAGTATGTAGGTACCTAAATCAATGTGGTTTTTTTTTTAGGAAACTGGGGAGGAGCCTACAGAAGCTATTGAAGAAAATGACATCAATGAAAATCGAAGTCAGTCTATGAACTCCCAAAAAGACAGCGACCATTCAATCCGCCGACGCAAAACCTCATCGGAACTGGTTGAAGCAGGAAACGTCGTTAAAGAAGCTCTTGCCACATTCAAATCTACGCTAAAAAGGAATCCATCACAGCCTGTTCAGCAAGAGGATGATTGTGATTTATACGGAAAATTATTAGCAAATAAGTTGCGAAAATTATCTGAGAAGAATAAATTGCAGTTGATGCACGACATTGACGGCTTGTATTTACGATACAAATGTGATGACACTGTGATGTCTCCATCACCACCTCAAAGACCGGGCACATCATCATCTACTTATTCAGAGTCTCCATTGCATTATGGACAGGCTAATCAAAACACTCATTACCAAAATAGACAAGCTGTGATGTCTCCATCACCACCTCAGAGACCGGGCACATCACCATCTACACATTCAGAGCCTCCATTGCATTATGGACAGGCTAATCAAAATGCTCATTACCAAAATAGACAAGTATTATCAGCCCCAGCTTCTAATATTATCATTCGATCCCACCAGCTTGTTCGTGCACCAGACTATCCTGTCCTTCATATACCAGAGAACCAAGGTGAAAACACATCTAATGAAAATTTTGGTAATATAATTCAGTCAGCTTTTGACTCAAGTTAAATACTTACTAATATTACCGAATTTGTTTTTTATTACTTTAAATAAATGTCCTAATGAGAAATATTTGGTTGATTTTGCGGAATTATATTCTAGATTTAAGATTTTGTTCTTTGTATGCGTATTAAAATTGATTTGATTTATATCCTTACTTTTATTTCATCCTTCAACACTTCACATAGAGCATGGCAAACTTCTGGTATAATTTCTGAATTTGCTTGTGGTGAAACTTTGAACAGATAATGAAGGCTTCCATAGTCGTCTCCTGTTGCTAAGTATCTCAGTGTTATAGCAAGACGTATCCGGGCAGGAATGGCTTTTCGCAACTGGGTGTCTTGTTTTGAAATTCGTCTTGAAATTCGACTAAGCAAATATTCAAAATCATTTAATGACATCCGGGAAAACTTTTTGAATTCATCTGAAGGTTCTGCTACTAATTCATTCAAAAGCTTCTCCATAGTTGCACTGTAACAAAAGACAAAGTTATCGAGCACCTATAAGTTTCATTTTAACCTATTGTTAAAAGGACATCAGGCATTATGGTCTAAATAAATAAAATCGTGCGGCCACACCCAGGACGATTTGCAATAGCTAGCTCATTTAAAGACCTAAAAAATATATGTACTTAACCCTGTAACTGTAAAAATATATGTACTTACTCAGAAAATGCAGTTACAGGGTTAAGTACATATATTTTTTTATGAGCTATTACTATTACTATTGCAAATAGTCCTGGGTCTGGCCGCGCAATTTTTTTTAGACCAAGCTTGTATGGAATCTGCCTGATGTCCCCGTTTCGCCCAACTAGTAGGTACTACATACTTACTATATTCTAACCTCTACAAGAAAGTAAGTTGGTATGGTACTGACCTGCTTCTGTTTCGGTGAATGGTGGTAATCCACCATCTCCGTTTCCTGTGCTTCTTTTGAATTATTCGTTTTTTCTTTAAGGCGTAACTATAAATTGCCAAAGAGCAAAGTAGCAAAGCAGATGCTGTAATGGTTTCACTGTCCATACCTACTACAAATAAACTTTGACTGAGAAAATTAGACGTGTGTACGCGTCAAGAGCGCGAACTATACTGTGAGCCCGGCGCGAACCCTGCGAGTGTGGACTGTTGACAGTCGCGGCGCGCATCGCACCGCGCTTCGCGGCGCGATGCGCGCCGTGATTCGCGTGCGAGTGCGGATAGGCCTTTATTTACCGTTTGACCTTCGGGCAAGAATTCTGAGTGCACAACACCGCGATAGTCAAAGAAAACAGTCAACATGACTTTGACTTTTGACCGACTTTGACGTGGTTTTTTCGGTTTTGGTTCAGTTGGAAGGCGCCATTCCGAAGCTTGTTGACTAGTTTGCATGTCAAACTCGTAAACCCACGTCTCGTCACCAGTAACAATGCGTTTCATGAATGTTGGGTCGGTATTGACTCGTTCTAGCATGTCCTCAGCGACTTTCATGCGATTTAGTTTTTGAAGAAAATTCAGGTCTTTTGGGACTAGCCGAGCGGCAACACGTTTCATACCCAAATTATTTGTTAAAATGGTACGGATCGACTCGTGAGATACAGAAAGTTCGGCGGCCATCTCTCTCAAACTTGAATGAGGATTTTCAGTCACTATTTCCTTCACTTTTGCGATGTTAACATCAGTTGCAGACGTTGATGGCCTACCAGAACGAGGCAAATCTTCCATCACATTTCGACCGCTTTTGAACGCTTTGTACCACTCATAAGCACGTGTTTTTGATAAAGTCGATTCACCGTAAGCCTTCTGTAACACTTTGAGTGCCTCCGAACACGAAATTTCATTGGCGATGCAAAATTTAAGACAAACTCTTTGTTCGATGTTTTTGTCCATTACGAAATTCGCAATACACACTAGATATTATAAAACTAAAAACAGCACTGTTTTTAATATAAATAACAGATGCAACTCAAATTCCGCGCCAAAATGGAAAACAGTTATGCCAATCTAACAACAACAAAAAAAAAAAATTCGAATTTGGAACCATAAAAAAAACATTCATTCCCGATACTTTGTTGACTGAATGTATATTTTAGTGTAAGTAAATAATCTGTGATTTGTGACTTTAAAACAAATATATATCTTAGTGTAAGTAAATAATCTCTGATTTGTGACTTTAAAACAAATATATATCTTAGTGTAAGTAAATAATCTGTGATTTGTGACTTTGAAAGAAATATAAATGTCTTAGTAGTATTAAATAATCTGTGATTTATATGATTTAAAAGAAATAAACATATGTTTTTTATCTTATCCGTGTCATTTTAATTTAATTTAGAATCCTTGAGACATAATTTCTAAAACGATAGGTGGAAAGTTTTCTGTAAACAAAAAGTCATGGTCACCCTATCGAAATATTCAAGACGGATAGAAAGTTATAAAAACCGAAAAAAAAATAATGTTTTTTGCCTAGTATCGGTAGTTCTACATATTAATAGGTGTTGTTTACAAAAAAAAACTCGCTTTACACTTACTTTCTTCGATAGATAATCACGACTTATTTCTATGCGATACTGTACTACAGTTCCTGAAATATTAACCTGTGATTTTTTTGTGGATTATTACAATATTTGACAAATTCAAATCTAGGTTTTACAAAAAACTTCAGACCTCTGCGATGCTTTTTCAGCGAGATATCGGCGATAACGTGTTTTTTCACCGTTTCAATGGCGCGGCCATGAGGTTTTAGTCTTACAGCTCCTGAAACATAAACCTAGGATTTTTTGTAGTATTTTTACATATTTCGACAAATTCAAATCTAGGTATTACAAAAGTTTTCATACTTCTGCGATGCTTTTTCAGCGAGATATCGGCAATAACGTGTTTTTCACCGTTTCAATGGCGCGGCCATGGAGTTTTAGTCTTATAGCTCCTAAAATATAAACCTAGGATTTTTTCTATATTTTTACAATTTTTTTACAAATTGAATCTGTTATTGACCTAAATTGCAGGTCTCTGCAACGCTTAGTTTTAAAGAGCTCCGTGGCCGCGCGGTTCTCCGCCTTTCAATGGCGCGGCCACGGTTAAACCCTTATAACTTTTTAACCCTAACTTTGACAAATTTATGGTTTTGGGAATCAATTTCTACAAATTTTTACAAAACCATAGCATGGTTTTTTTTTTAATTTCGCCGTGGCCGCGCGGTCGAAACGGACACGTAAATCCATATGGAGGTGTAAAAGGTACAAGGATAGCAAATCTGCTGGATCCGTAACATTGACCACGGTGAGTACTTTACAACATAATATCACGCCTGTATTTGTCCTTAGGGGTTAGATAGAGGTATTCTATACCAACATTTCGCCAGTTATAAGTCCCATGTAACAGGGGGTGAGCCAGTTGCCATATACCGGGCACAGTTTCCAGACTCCGTACTGAGAATTTCCAGATTGATAAATCCAATAACACTTTTCTGACCTGGGAATCGAAACCGGGACCTTGTGCTCAGCAAACTTGCTTGGGTACGCTAGACCGACGAAGCAGTTCTTTATAATTTCAAGTTTATCCTTTTTTGACACCTACTCCTACAAAAAATATTTAATACATTTTATTTTTTAGGACCTTCATGAAATATTGCAGTCTAAACCTCATAGTACCGAATGTAAACCCAATGAAAATCAAAATACAATTGATGTCATGATAAATAACAGTTGCGAAGAAGCAGCAAGTGGAAAGGAGCCAGCGTTACGAGCACTTAATAGAGGTTTGGGGAGTATAAGGAATAAAGGGCTGGATCTAGTGTAAAATAAACCAGTCCCTAATTTTAAAAATAAAAAGTCATCAATTTATAGAAAAAGAAACAAAATTGCTGGTGTTAAAAAAGTTTGTACAAATAGTGTTAGAGATGTAGAAGTGATTAGACAGTTTCAAAATTTTTTACTTGCTGATAATTATGACAAACGACATAGAATAATAATATTTTGTTCAGAAGATGCCAGAGAAAATATGAAAAAAGTAAAACATTTTTTTATGGATGGCACGTTTAAGTCCTGTCCTTCACCATTTAAGCAGATTTTCAGTTTTCATGGCGATGTTGGCAGTAATTGCAACCAAACGAATGTTATTCCATTACTGTATGCATTTATGTCGCAGCAGACAAAAGAAGCATACTTAATTTTATTTGACCTAATAAAGTCACAAATCGCAGATTGGCAACCTAGGAAAGTCACTATTGATTTTGAAGAAGCTACAATGAGAGCATTATCTAAAATGAACGTAACAGTAAAGGGTTGCCAGTATCATTTTTCAAATAGTCTGTGGCGTAAAACAGTACTAACTTCATGTTATTTTTACTAGAATTACTTAAGTTTGTCTCATATTCCTGTCTAATTTAACTTAAAACTGATATTTTTGTGTATTTTATAATGACAGAAAAGCCAAAAAACAACTTGTAAAATTATGACACTAGAAACCAAATTCTATTTTTTTTATTTAAATAGACAACTCCCGCATTTGGGATATTAATCCCTGTGTCGCGGGGTACTTTACAAACATCATAACACGGACACAAACACACCCAGACTCAGAACAACAATTTGTGGATCACACAAAGTGTTGTCCCGACCAGGATTCGAACCCGGTAGACGCGAAGCGGTTGCGCTACCGACGCACCACGCCTAAACCACTTTATAATAAGAAATTTCTAGTAATCTGAACTAATGGTATACTAAAAATATTATTAATATCCATAAAAAAGCTAAGTTAAGATAAGTGTGTGCAAGGTGCCCGTTTTTTGCAAAGGATTGTATATTATGATGAGATTTGAAGCTCGATCAAACGAAAATGCGTCACGATATAGACTTGCACTTAACTCACTTGCAGATAACATGGAGCCCATGCCGTCAACAAGTTTTGACACGGGTCATAGAAATGATCGCGATGACTCACTGGAAAATATACTATCCACGATATTTTCACCCAGCCACAACATGCCATCACCTGGTTACGTCATGGAGACGCAGGAAGCTTTAAACGACGAAGATCTCTACGGTATATTATCAGGTGAATGCGATCACTTACTTAATGACGACGGAAATCTCAAAACCTTTAGCAGAATGAAAAACTGGCGCCCGCTGACTATGAATGACTTGAAGACTTTTGTGGGTCTCATAATACACATGGGAAACATAAAAATGAACAGGCTAAATGATTTTTGAAAGTCTCATTACCTCTTCTAATCAAGTATCTTTAGCCAACATATGAGCAGAGATCGATTTTTGTATATTTTGAGCGTCTTAAATGTACAACAAGAAGAAGGCAACGAAAGTTTAAAAAAAAACAAAACGTTAATAAATGCGATTAATGAAAAAATTAAAGAAATTTACTATACAACAAGAGAATTGGCTATAGATGAATCATTCATGCTTTGGAGAGGTAGACTTTCATTTAGGCAATATATTAAATCAAAAGCCAGTCGTCATGGCATCAAATTTTATGTTCTGGCAGATACTTTTGGAGTGTGTCAGAAATTACCAATTTGGTAATGAGTCTCGGCAATACGCCTGTCGTCGCTACGATATAGTTCTTTTTGCAGATCCAGACAGCTTTCTGTAAATAAGAACAAAGTCACCAAAGACCTGTGGTAGGAGGACGTGGTCATGGCGAAAAAGTCGTCCATTTGCTGTTACAAGACTACGTCAATTGTGGCCATTCTTTGTACAGCAACAATTACTATGCTAGTATATCTTTAGTAACACAACTTTTGGATAAAATGACCTTTTGTACAGGAACTTTACGCAAAAACAGGGCTGGGAATCCCAAAAATATTAACATGAAATTACAAAAAGGAGAATGTATAATATTAAATAATGAACGTAATTTAACACTTTGTAAATGGCATAGCAATAGAGAAGTCATAGTCGTGTCCAGCGAACACAACGCTGATATCCTAGACTACTACTAGTCCTATTCAAAACCCCGGCGACCAGAACTAAGAACTTTAAAGCCCAATGCTATTGTTAAATATACAAAATCTATGTGCAATGTAGATAAGATTGATCAATAACTGTCATACTACAATAGTGAACACAAAACTTTAAAATGGTACAAGAAGGTTATAATTCACATTATTCAATTCATAAATTCATACCAAATGTTTAAAATGTGCACTGAAACGTCTTTATCGTTTTACGATTTTAGAATAAAATTATTAGAATCTCTTCTACCAGCTAAAATTGGTATTACACAATAGGATACAACACAATAGAATTGGGCAAAAAATATCGATATACCATATATTTTTTCAAAAAAATATCGATATAAATCAGCGAAATTTTTTCCCGCGATATATTAACTTTCGATATTTATTTTTAGGTATCAAAATCGATATATTTTTTAAAGCTCTGCTGTCTACTCATGCGTCAAATCATGTCTTTGACCAATCTGATTTCTTAAATTTAATTCAAACGCAAACAAAAATTACACTCTATAGTCCTGCTTGTCTACTTTGTTCATCTATGACAATGACACTGCTTGTTGGTTTGGTTTGGTTGGTATCACTGACTGCGTGTGTTGGAGTGTTGGTACTTGGTGTGGCGGCCTCGCTCTAGAGTAAATGGCGGCCAACTGACTGGCGAGTTAGCTAACTAAGCGTAGGTCATTGTTATTTTTTGTTCTTTATAATAAAACGTTATTTATTATGTCTGCTGTGTGGAAGTTCTTTACCAAAAAACGGAACAACGAACCTGTTTCTTGCAACTTGTGCGGTAAAACGTATAAAACTTGTGGAAACACTACAAATTTGGCAACACATTTGAAAACGAAGCACCATTATGCTTATTTGCAAGTGGTAAACATACAAAATTCATCGAAAACCGAAAAGTCTAGCAATGAGACTATAGATGTTGCGTCGGCAAACTTTGATGATGATGACACCAGTGTTGATGTAAGTCTCAAAAGATCTAAACTAAAATTGCAATAATTAGTTAAATTTTTAAATAGGTTATGAAATTATTTTTATTCTGTTGACTATTGTCAGGTTACTTTACCAAGCTCAAGTACTCCAAATACGAAGAATATATCTAATGACGATTCCCAAATACAAGAGATTAGAGAAAATTCTGTACATTCGCCAAAAATCCAATTCTTCAATGAAGCCGTAAAAAAAAGAAAGCAAGAAATGCAACTTAAGCAACCTGCATTAGCAAGCTGTTTTGAGAGAAGTTCAAGCTTTGAAGGTAAGTTAGTGCCACAAATATATATTTTTATCTTAATTTTGACAATATTAACATTCATACATTCCGATAAACAAATTAGAGTGATTTACAATATTTTAGTGATGTTCCTCAATCAATTTGCAAATATATCGATAGTTTAGACGTGACTTTATTTATATTTGTGTTTTCAAACTATTTTTTTTTTAAGTTTTTTAAGTAAATATCAATTATATTACTTAAGATAATTTATATATTTCAGAAGGAGGACAAAAGCATTGTGACATTACACAGTGTAACGTGCCGCCCGAACCAGCCTACCGCCTTCGCGAATTCTCAGGCGGAAGCAAATCGGCAGCTCGTCGAATCCCTCATGGCATCGCACGCGGCAGGTGGTTTTACCGCGACGTCCTCACCAACATCGTCGTCGACTAGCAAATCAGGCAACATGTCCAAGTGTACGGCACGTTTTGATGGTCAAAACCGAGATCCTGAAATTGTGGAATCCTTCATCGACTCCATCGAGATGTACAAAGAGTGTGCATTAGTCAACGATGACCTTGCGCTTCGTGGTCTCCCGATGCTGCTCCACGGCGAGGCTGCCGTATGGTGAAGAGGGATCCGGACGGAGGTGTCCTCGTGGTCCGAAGCCGTCAAACGACTACGTAGTATGTATGGTACTCCGTGTCCTGCTCATAAGCTGTATCGAAAGATATTCGCTAACGAACAAAGTGAAGAACTCGCGGACTCCTTCATTGTACGTATACGAGGTATGATTGCTAAGTTTCCTTACGTATTATCCGAAGAAGCTAAGATAGACATAATATACGGATTATTACATAAACGTATCCGAAAGCGATTACCCCGGGACGCGGTTAACAGTATTGAGTCGTTAATCCACAAAGCCCGGGATATAGAAGAAGCCATCATGGAAGATTCCAGTGCAAGTACTTCCTCGCAGTCAGCGCACTCGGCGCCAACGGAGACGACGACGACGCCAACCGCGCGGAGCGCGCCTGCCCGCCCGCGGGCGCCTCACGTCGCTGCTACGTGCAACAATTTGGCGGGAAACGGTGAAAAGGAAAAAGAAAGACTCTAAAGTCTCGTCTAGTAATACACTCGCGAGCAAAAGTATGGAATCACTTACTTGGAATTGAATCCTCGCGATCTTAAGTACTTAATAACTAGTTAAGAATAATAAAAATGGTACCATTTAAAAGGTTAAACTGTTAACTTTAAATTGATACCAAATTCATTTAAATCACGCCATAATTTCAGAAGTTAAACGGGATTACGTGAAGAAGTAAGGAAAAGATATGTTTCAATTGTTTGATACGTCACGAGTTGCGCCCTATTGACCCCCTATAAAAGCACGTGTTATCGGATTTTCTTTATCAGTCGGCTTTCACACGTTGACCAGTACACATCTCCGCTACTTTAGACCCTTGAACTTGGACGACAATGGATACTACACCTACAGAAGCAGCACAAATCGTCGCCCTATTGCAAGAAGGGCTCAGCCAGCGGGCTGTCGCACGTCAGCTCCACATAAGCCAGTCCTGTGTTTCGAAAGTTTATAAACGGTTTCGGGAGACTGGTGGCTTTATCCCGAGACCAAGATCTGGACGGCGCCGGTGCACATCGGAAAGAGATGACCGTTTCAACGTGTCAACCTCTCTCAGAAATCGACATTTGACTGGTGTCGACGTCCAACAGGAGCTCCGAAATGTTCGTGGGGTAGCTGCCAGTGAGTGGACAGTTCGTCGAAGACTTAAGCAAGCTAATTTGACTCCAAAAAGGCCTGCCACAGGCCCGAAACTGACGGCAGGTCACCGACAAGCACGCCTTCAATTTGCTCGCTCCCATCTTGATTGGGAGGTTGAGCAATGGAGGCGAGTTCTGTTCTCCGACGAGTGCAGAATGTGTTTGCACGGCAGCGACCGAAGGGGTCGGGTCTACAGGCGGCCTGGGGAGCGATTTGCGCAGTGCTGTTTCGCTGAGACAGTGGCTTATGGGGGTGGTTCTTGTATGATGTGGGCCGGCATTTCCTTCGACGGTAAAACTGAGCTTGTTTTCGTGCCTGGCGGGGGACGAGGAGGCGGTCTAACTTCAGACCGCTATATTTCCGATATTCTGCAGGAACATGTCGTTCCTTATGCGGGATATATCGGCGATGACTTCATCCTTATGCACGATAACGCTCGTTGTCACACTTCCCGTGTCACAACTGAATATCTCGAAGAAGTCGGTATCGCCACAATGAACTGGCCAGCACTCAGCCCGGACTTAAATCCCATTGAGCACGTATGGGATGAACTGAAGAGGAGGGTTCGTTCCAGAAATCCTGCTCCTTCAAGTGTGAATGAGCTGAAATCGGCTTTGATAGAGGAGTGGGAAGGTATCCCGCAAGAATCGATACAGAAGCTGATTAGGTCAATGAAGAACCGCCTTCAAGCAGTTATTAGGGCGAGGGGAGGGAACACAAAATATTAAATCTTAATTTTAAGGCCAAATAAAATTTTTATTAATTAATTTTTGTTGTTTTCTTCATTCATTATTTTGCCATTATCCTTATGTTTTCCGAACTCCTTCACTCAATCCGGGATAGCTCCTAAATACTGGTGTGATTTAAATGAATTTGGTATCAATTTAAAGTTAACAGTTTAACCTTTTAAATGGTACCATTTTTATTATTCTTAACTAGTTATTAAGAACTTAAAGGCCCCAGTACACAATGGCCCATGCGGGTCCACTGCAGGCCATCGCCATTGTGTACAGGGGGTAATGGTATATGATGGCGGACAATGGTCAATCGTGGCGCGTAATCGGGGAGTTGTCGGTTTTTTGGGCACACTTCAAAGGAATCGTGGCGTAGCGTGGCCTGTGGTGTTTACACAATCGGCCATTGTTTAGTTCGTCACCGGCCGCTGACCGTTATAGTACACTTTTGCGTTGCGTGCTAGAACTAAAATTTTCGATCGTTCAAAATGTCAATATCGTGGAGCAATGAAGAAACTTTCAAGTTTATTGATTTATATCAATCTGAGCCCGCAATTTGGGACCCAAATAATGCACTGCACAAGGATAAGAACAAGGTATGTTTATACTATTTTTATGTTGATAGAAATTATGTAGACTATCTATCTATACTTCAATACTAATATTATAAAGAGGAAGGACTTAAATTGTTTGTTGGAATTGAATAGGCTCCGAAACTAATGTACCGATTTGAAAAATTCTTTTAGCATTAGAATCCTACATTATCCCTGATGAAAATAAGCGATAAAAGAGCCTCGTCTGAAAATAATATGTAGTATTGTGGGTACGATGTTTTCAGGTGAATGATGCATGGAATCGCATTGCAGACTCCCTGCAAATTCCTGTTTCGGAGCTTAAAAAAAAGAAAGAGACATTAATGTCAGCATTTCGGATGCATTTAAAAAAAAAACAAGATTCGATCCGATCTGGTATGGGAGAAGAAGAAATTTATAAGCCAATTTGGGTTTTTTATGATGCTATGGAGGCATTTTTGAAAGGAAAATATACATGCAAAAGTATTACATCGACAGATGAACAAAGGGTAAGTAAAACAATTAAATAGTTTCCAATATTTTTTATTAATTAGTAGGTACGTATTTACTTATTTTGATTTCCACAAATTATAAACTAACTAGCTTTCCGCCCGCGGCTTCGCCCGCGTGGAATTCGGTTATATTAAATTATGCATCATAGGCCCTACCACTGCATAGTCGACTTTGATGGATGTAATTCATAAAATTTGATCTTATTTGCGTAGCATTAATAGGAGGCCGACGAGGTACAGATTGTAATGGTAATAGATTTTCTTCATGGTTTACTCTCATACCTACACGGATTAATTCACCATTCCTATCATAGCTGTCAGTACTGCCTGGTGGAGTATAAATATTGCGAGATGATTTGCTCTTTCTTAAAAAATTGTGTAGTAATAAACAGCTGTGGGTTATAATTGAAGTTTTAACGACATCTAATGGAATAGGTCTTTTAAATACTCTAAAAACTGACGATAATATCCCGAAAGTATTCTCTACGACCGCACGAGAACGTGATAGTTGTTGATTGAACATTCTTTCTGGGGTACCTAACAGATGATGTCCAGGAAAGGGCTTCATAATATGAGTACTAAGAGCAAAAGCGCCATCACCCAGAAAAACATAAGGCATATTAATATTACTTCCAGGAAGTGGGCAACTAGGTGGTAAATTAAGGGTCCCATCACATATTTTTTTCCACAAATTGCTTTGATTTAAAACACCTCCATCACTAATTCTCCCTTGGCTTCCTATGTCAGCAAACAAAAAACAGTAATCGCTATCTACTAGGGCTAATAAAACGATGCTGAAACTTCCTTTGTAATTAAAGTATTCGGATCCGGTATGAGCTGGTGCTAATATGGTAATATGCTTCCCATCTATCGCGCCAAGGCAATGGGGAAAACTGAATCCTTCCGTTTTGGTCAGCCATTCTTCAGGACTTGAGGGAATCTGAAAAAATAAATATATTTTTTTCAGGCAGTCATTGGACAACAGACAGAAGAAAAAACGGAAACTCCAAGTGATGCTAGAAGCAATACAGAAACTAAGGACATGAATATAAAGATACCTGTACAGAGGAGACGTTCAGTTAAGCCACCTGAGTTAGAAAAAGCAGATAAGGAAATGTCAAAGGCTTTTAATACGTTAAACCAGGCTATTCTCAATAAAGACCAACAAAATAAAAAAGAGGACGACTGCGACTTGTATGGGAGGCTTCTTGCTAACAAACTCAGAAAATATTCAGATAATGAGAGACAAGACATAATGTACGATATTGATGGATTACTATTAAAACGGCGTCGCAATACTAGTCCTCAGTACGTGTCTTCACCTTCTCAAATCATTATAAGTAAACGTCCGTCTTCTTCAGCCACCAGCTATTCTTGTCCATCACCGTCGTCACCTTGGATCAATCACCCCTCATCATTAACGTCTTCAAATCATTCTTATATAATTACTTCTCCTATACAAAGCCCATCACCTATTCCACCTGCGCAAACTCCATCCCCTCTTCCACCTACTGAACTCCCTAATGCCTTATACACGCAAGAAGTAGTTCATCAATCCCCCAACAGAATCCATACACCTGTCTCTACGATCCATATACCTGAGGGATCCATGCAAATAATTTCTGACGAATTGTATTCTCAGACACAGAGTCAGTCTCAAAATGTTTTGGCTGATGCTTATGCAAGAGCTTTGAATAACGATTATTAAAATAACCAATTAAGAAAATGTAGTGGGGCAGTAATTATTGATTAAAAAATTTAAAGTGTATACAAATGTTTTATTAACTCACCTTAATCATGTCCTTTAGCACTTGGTTCAGAGCCAAACATACTTCAGGAATAATTCTAGATATGAGTGTACTTGATATTTTAAAATGGTAGTGCAGGCTCCTATAACTGTCTCCAGTCGCAAGAAATCGCAATGTCAATGCCAATCTTATTTTTGGAGGTATTGCTTCTCGCCAATATGTATCCTTTTTTGCAATAATTGGCGATATTTTTTGCAATATATATTCGAAATCACTAGATGACATACGAACAAAGTTATCGAATTCCCCTGATGGTTCTGCAACAAGGTCGCCTAACAGATTGTCCATGAATTGCCTGAAAACGGTAAAACAATTCTTATTCATGTTACGTTAACATTCTAAATATTAATATCATAACATAAGTACCACATTAAAAATTCTACGTACCTTGTCCTGTTTCGATGAATGGTCAGCATCCACCATCGCCTTTTTCGCCATTTCTTTTTAATAACTTTGTGACGGTATACACTTCTGTAATACTTGTAAACAGTATACAAATAAATAGCCGCAGCCGTAATTACTTCGACGTCCATCGCAAGTGGTTTGCCAGGCAGCAGTGAGCCATGCGCCATTGTGTGAACACCAAGTGATCGTGGTCTACAATTGTGCATTGCAAAGCGTGGCCCATCACAGGCCATTGTGTACTGGGGGCTTAAGATCGCGAGGATTCAATTCCAAGTAAGTGATTCCATACTTTTGCTCGCGAGTGTAATAAGTCTAACCTTATTTGTTATGGTTGTAGTGAAAAAGGGTTTGTACGAGCTAATTGTCCTACTTGTAAAAGTAATGTATCGAGTTTGAGTTGTAATGTTATTAGTTCAAAGGAACCACAACCTCAACATAATGTATTTTATTCACTTACCACGACATAAGACTGTTTTAATGTAAGTAGTACTTGTACAAATAATATCTTTACGCAGGACCGACCTATATTGAATATTGAGATATTAGGGTATAGTGGTTCAGCGCTTATAGATACTGCCGCCCGGCGTAGTATCGCGGGTTCAACGCTGTATAGACTTCTTCTAAGTTTTGGTGTCGAATTTAAATCGGAGACTATGTCGGTTAGACTTGCTGATGGTAGTATTCGTACGAATATTGTATTGTTAACATGTGTAAATGTCTTTGTGTATTCCTATTGAGTTTGTTGTTTTTCTCGATGCCTCAAATAACGAAACGCTATTAGGGATAGATTTTATTACAAAGTCTAAGTTGGTGTTGAATTTTTCGTCTATGACATGGTATACAGCTGATCGGCCTCAGGTCATTCACCCCCTATTGACGGAGAGTTCTCGCGACGTGGTGGTGGAGTGTGCTTCTCTCAACCTACTGAGGGGAGATGAAGGCACTCTGTTGACTGTGGAGGAACGTGCTGGTTTGGAGAATTTACTTGGTGAGTATTCCGATATTTTTAATAAAAACATTGCCCCGGCTACGTTCCAGAGGCTTATTGATCGCTTCCGTTCAGGATCATCACTCAAGGATGTCACCGTACTGACGTATCTTGATGATATTCTTGTGATATCTGAATCATATACTCGTCATTTGCTAGATCTTCGTGCGGTATTTGACCGTCTCCGCTTATTTAAGCTCCGTGCGAATCGGGACAAATGTGTCTTCGCCAGAGAGAAGGTCAAGTACCTCGGTCACGTGATCTCACCTCAAGGTATATCCCCGGATGAGGAGAAGGTACTTGCTGTAGTAGGTATGAAAGAGCCTACCTGCCTTCAACAGCTGCGTACCTTCCTCCAAACGTGTTCATGGTTTCGCAAATTTATACCAGACTTTGCGAAAGTGGCCGAACCACTTACTCGCTTAACTAAGAAGTCTCAGGCGTGGGTATGGAGTTCGGAGCAAGGTAAGTCTTTTGAAACACTTAAGAAACTCCTAACCACGGCCCCCATTCTTGTACAAGCAGACTATACGAAACCGTATTGCGGACTGACGCCAGTAATTACGCACTAAGTGCAGCCTTACTCCAGGGGGAGTCACCGAATCAAGAACATCCAATTGAATATGCCAGCCGTCTGCTCACTCCAGCCGAGCAGAATTATTCTACCACGGAGAGGGAGGCTCTCGCAGTGGTGTGGGCAGAGGGACGTTTCCGAGGTTAAATCGATGGTCATCAGGTCAACGTGATGACAGATCACCAACTCTTAAATGGCTTTTTATCCTCAAGTCTCCAAGTGGCAGATTAGTTCGTTGCGCCTTAAAGTTACAATGATTCGACTTGCGTATCGAGTATGCGCCAGGTAAGGTTAACGTATTGGCCGATACACTCAGCCGTCCCGTAACAGCAGATGTCAGCTACCTGCAGGGGTATATCCCTTAAATGCATGAATTTTTAAATTTCAACTTTTGTATTTTTTTTCATGAATGAAATTACATATTAATGATACAGGGCAAATATTAAAAAAAAATTGTATATAATTATGATATTTTGTGTAAAAATAGGTATGTGGACAATTGGCTACATCATGCGTGTAACTATTGGGGAAAGCAGTGGAACATTGCAAAACAGTTTCTATCTTTTGTATGGCATAAAGCCACTTTGCACTTCGTGCATTCTATTCTGGTGAATCCTTTGCATCCTGGAAGTTTGCAGCGGTTTTTCCTATCACATCGCCTTTCATGATGGTCAACACCATCTGTCCTTACGTCCTTACTTGGGACTGGCTTCATAGGTCCCCTGCGTTTTTTTGCCTCGTATCTCTCTGTCAATGCTCTGGGTGGAAAGTCTGCCTCTTCTCACGATCTCCGAACTCTTGTAGAGACATAAGGTATTTGCCAACTCGGACCTGAAATCTGCCAGAGACATGAGTTTCTGTGATCTGTTCTTGTTGGCCTTCTTATAGAGCACCCATGAATTGATCGTTGCCATATCTAGCATATGGTAGAATAAACGAATGTACCATTTTCGGGACTTCACTCTAATGCGATATCTGCCTAAAAAACTGTCCATAAGATCGACGCCACCCATATGAGCATTATAGTCTTTTATAATTTTAGGACAAGTTATTTCAATCATTCTCTTCTGTTTTTTATCGTATCTGCTGACTGATCCAGCAGGTTCGGCTCCAACATATGTTGATGCAAGGACGACTTGCTTGTTATCTTTCCAACAAGTTACAGAAATATCTACCCCTTCATATATCGCTACCTGCTCTTCGTAAGTTCCTCTAGGAACGGCCTCTTTATTATAATCTTTTTGAGTCGGTATTTTGCAATTTTTACCTAATTGTATACAGGTATGTTTGACGATATCATACGCAGTTGAACGCCCAATCAAGAAGTCTTCACTTATTGTATTTAAATCAATACCTTTGGCAAGATACCTGAAACAAAATGTAAAAATAATTAATTGAACACTATTCAAAATACTTAAGTTTAATTTTTATAGGTGCACAAATCAATAACATAATCAAAATTTAAATCTTTTGTTTTTCGGTACAATTTCTGCAAAAGAAATGGAAAGCCGTGAGAGATTATTACATGCGTGAAAAAAAAAGAAAATGATGAAAGAAGTGGTAGCGCAGCAAAGAAGAAGAAAGTATTTTGATTTATCGCAGTTTTTAAAAGTTACCAAACAGTCAAGGAACTCATTTTCAAATGTAACTTCTCCTGAAAACACTGATAGCGATGACAGTAATATAACTGCCAACAACGACGATGAAGATCTTGATGAACAACTATTCAGATCCACAGAAACAAACTCACCACTGTATCAACCGTCTACCAGCCAGCCAGCGTCAATGCAAACACCTGTATACCAAAACCAGCCGTCGACGTCAAAGCAGACAGTGTCATCGCTACCATCAGCATCCCGAACAAAAAATAAAAAACAAACACTGACACTGTTTCAAGAATCTCTTCTCAAAAAGTTTGATAATGATGATAAGGATCCTAATCTATATTTTTTATTATCTTTTTTGCCGGAGATGTCCAAAATGACAGAGAAACAGAATTTCGGATTTCGCATGGAAGTTATGAAAGCATTAAATAAAGTCAGGTATCAAATTCCAGAACAGCACACACAATCAAACTGGCATCATTTTTCATCACCCTTTTCCGATTCCCACAGCAGCAGCAGTAATCAATACTACCCGACACCAGTAAATAGAGGATACACAACACAGGCAAATGAATATCACTTCAATGAAACAAATGAATATGAGGAAACATAGAACACTGTGCAGCTTGTTTGTTAATCTTTATACTTAAGTAAAATAATAATTAAAATATTTTAAAACTTACTTGAGTGTTATTATTTAATCTTTCCTCTGGGCTGATGGGTAGTCTCATATTTGTGTCCGATTTAGTAATAAATGGTTTTATGTGATGTAATAATTCTTGAAAAACATGTAATGGCATATGTTAGTAGTTTTTAAACATATCTGGATTTGCACATACACGTTCATATAATGTATGGAACTGTCCACATATCAGCCTCTCACTATTGAGTGGGTTTACCCAGCTTCTTTTTCTGGTATCATCTTCTGAATAAGTATCTTCTGAATATGCTTCATAAATACACAATATTTTCAATAGATCCATCGCACTTGATGACACAAACACCCCGTACCAACGCTCGATAGTAACTGAATAAATTACGTCCGTCTGGCAGTTCAACAGAAATTCAGTTGAACGTAAAATAAGCGACCGGAAATACGCGACTCACAACTCATAAAATTACGCTTGTTTGGCTTCACCCTTAAACCTAGTATTGAGATACGACTAGCATATTTTATTTCCACTTCTGGAACCTATAAAAACGTAGTACTAGTGAGAACAAAATATCCCATTAGTTCTACCGATGGAATAGGTAGAACAAGTGGGAATAGAGACTCCCATTAGTTCTACCGTGGAACTGTTCAGTAGAACAAGTGGGAAGAGAGAATCCCAATAGTCCTACTATTTTGTTATACCTAATATCGTAGAACTAGTGAAAAAAAAACCCATTAGTTCTACAGTAGAACTAGTGGGAACAAACGATGAAAACCACAGAACAGAAAATTAAGTATTTTCTATTCCGTGATGAAAACGATCATAGTTTGTTTTAACTTACCTTAATGTTACAAACAACTTTTCTTCAGGACTGATTGACTTTCTTAATATTGTATCTTGCTTCAACAAATCATTTTCACACAAAGTCAGTAATTCATCAAAGGACCTCACGAACATGACTAAAAAACTTATCCGGATATCTTCTTAGATCGTCGTATATGTAGACGAATTGTCCTTTCTTAAGCGCAATACACATTGAGCCCGCCGGGCCGCCGACAAAGCCCGGCGACACAACCCGACGGCCTGTACGAAAAGAATCATGTCGGCAACATGCGTCTGCGCGTGTTACCCGCCGACATGTTGGCGGCTTGAGTACGCCTGCACTCAGTTGCCCGGCGACGCTCGACCTGTAGTGACGTGCTTGTATTTTTTTACGACATGGAGTGGGACGACGAAAAATGTCTTACGTTAATTAATCTTTATCATGAGAAGGAGGTATTGTGACATCCAAAACACCCAGATCATAAAAGTCGACCAAAGCGTTTCGACTCATTGAATGAAATAGCAAACCATTTTAATACAAATGTATCAGAAATAGAAAGAAAAATTAAAAACTTGACAAGTCAGTATTATAGAGAGAAAAAAAAAGTGACTGACTCAAAAAAGTCGGGTATCGGTACAGATTGTGTTTATCAGAGCAAGTGGTTTGCATATAAATCATTTAGTTTATTGCAAAACAAGAATACTCCTACAGCCACGATCGATACTGTAAGTAAAAATGCATTTATTATTTTTATCCAAATTTTTTTATTGTACTGAACAGAACAAGTTCAAAAGTGCTGACCCACCATAGTGTTAAATGTAAATAATATAAATATACAAGGTTTATCGAATTTAAGACAACGTGTTTCTAGTAAGCCCCCCCCTCCCCTCCTCCCTCTCGCTAATCTCCGCCTCCTTTTTTATTAGGGTTTTTACTTTGTTACAAATGTCCTTGTTTGTTACTTCCACAAGGTCTCCTTTTAAAGGGAAATTAAAGATAATATATTTTAAAGGGAATAAAATAAAAATATTATTGAAAATAATATCGACACTGGTACAATATTTTCGTATGCTCACTGTTCATAAAATAACCCTGTATACATGGGTCCTTCGCTGTTTGACACCATGAATTTTTGACACCACGGTGTCAATCGCAGAAGAACGTTTTTTGAATTGGCTGTTTGGGACCACGGTGTCAATCGACGAATACCTTATTTGGCTTCGTTGATTGACACCATGATGTAAAACAGTAAAGGACGGCCCATTGGCATTTTTATTATAACATAACAATCATGCACAAAAGTGTTTACACGATTTTTATTTAAATTATACATTTTTTCTTAAAGTGCTTGGAATGGCAAAACTGTTTAGTTACCCATAAAAAAAATCCGACAGTAACTACTACGTTTTACTTCTACATCTCTTGAAATTTAATTTTGATGTTCAAAATATCAGCAGGCAAAAAATAATTAAATAGAAATGATTATTACTTACATGCCCTTAAAAATGTTGGTAATAACGTTTAAAAAAGGCTAGAAGTACCTGAGTTAAAACAAACAAAAATCTCAGTTAAAAGCAAACCTTTTGTAAAAAATTAGCCAATCAGCAATCAATATGTCAACCATCCGTAAACAATACGTTCCTGATTGGCTAATGCTGACTGTATGGTTATTTGCATGTCGTTGAGTTACGAATCTTAAGGTCACAGTAGGACGTTCGTGCGTTGAAAGTGGTACAGTGTATGTGAGGTGTTGTTCTTGTTATAAGTATTTGGTAAGTACATTTCGCAATATTTTGTTCATTATCTTCTCATATTATTTGTATGAGTAGTGTTAAGTAATTATTAGACTTAGGAGTTGTCGGGGCAAAAGCTAGTGATAAGATAACCTTATTGACAAATGCATACTTATCGATAATTACAGTGGTGTATATTGAACACTTATTATTTCAAGTTCAAGAGTCATTTGTGGATATACTAATACCTTAGGCAATACGTGTTTTTACTCATAGTACAAGGCATTCTAATTATATCCCTAGTTCGTGCCCCGACAACTCCTAGGTCTGGTAATTATACCAAGTTTAAGTTAATAAAGTAATTCATTTAACTTAAACTTGGTATTTACAACTGGTTAGGTATATCTTTTAATTGATACTAAGCTAGCAAAAAGATATTTATAGATATTTTGAAAGTCGTGGTGGCCCGGAGGTTAAGGCGCCCGCTTCTCATGCATGAGGGTGCGGGTTCGAAACCTGGCAAGTACCAATGTGACTTTTTCCGAGTTATATGTACTTTCTATGATTATTTAGACACCACTGACATACGGTGAAGGTAAACATCGTGAGGAAACCTGGACTTATAATTTCTAATTATAAGTTTGAAATCGCCAACCCGCATTGAGCAAGCGTGGTGATTAATGCTCTAACCTTCTCCGTGTGAGAAGAGGCCTTTGCTCAGCAGTGGGCACTTATAGGCTGATGATGATGAAGCTAGCAAAAACATTTTTTATTTAAAATACATACCTTAACGTTATAACTAATTTCTCTTAGGGTTGGATACAGTCACGAAATTTAGTATCTTGTCCTTTGATGGTGACATATAAAACTGTTAGTAATTCTTCAAATGACGAAACACTCATTCTAACATAGCCAAAGAATTTATCTTGGTGCTTCTTCAGTTCTTGAAAACAACTTGCGAACTGGCCAAATTCATTACGTGTTTCTAGTAAAGGATGAATCCAGTATCTTTTTATATTTTTCTTTCGTTGTTTTCGGGAGTAATAATAAATAACACAAGCTATCTCGACGGCGTCCATTTTGTTTATGAGGTACGCGGGCCGCTCTGGTCCAACCGCTTAACGCGTTATCATCGCGGTTTTTTCGCGATTGGCCGCCATAGCGGTCAGCCGCGATGAAACCGCGTTAAGCGGTTGGACCGCTCAAACGAACCGCCTAGGCGGTCAATTGCTAGTGCGTATAAGCCCTACAACATATTTCTTTATTATTATTACATTCTTGGCAAAGGATGTTGCTCAAAATACAATTTAAAGTTTTCTCTTGCCTGTGCGACTGCTCGTGATGTAGCATTGTATCTTCTTTGAGAATTATTTTATTTATTTATTTATTCTTTATATACAATTGCATATCGGAGGACTTAATGCTAGAAGCATTTTCTGCCAGTCAACCTTTTGGTAGTGCAGAGATGTGTGGTAGGTGATATAGAGCAATTTAGGAAGTTACGTGAGGTGGAGTCTTTTGGTGGAGAATTATGTCTTTGTGTTAGTGACATATTTTGATATGTTTTTCGGAAAGACATCAACTAATTCTCATTTATTGATTCAAGATCCCTTATAATATTGTGTAGTAAGCATATGTCTTTGACGATATGAACTGCATTTGTAACATTCGTTTCGATAGATTTATGTAGAATTCTGAATTTAGAAGTTATTGAACCAAAAGAACATTCTACCACCATTCTGGCTCGAGATAAGCGATAATTATAATTATCTTTGGCGTCCCCTTTAACCGTTGACTATTCTGGAAAAGGTCGCAATAGGTATTTCTTTAGAGGAAACGCCGCATCTCCAAGGAGCACATACGGAGCTATGATATTAGAGCCCGGTAATACTTGTTCTTTAGGTATTTTTAGTCTTCCTTGTTCTATTGCTCTTCGAAAGGGGCATTCAAAAACACCGGCATCGTTGTCTTTTCCATAGGAACCCACATTTATCATTACAAACTTATAATTTGCGTCAGTGACTGCTAACAACCCAATCGAAAAAAAGGATTTGTAATTATAATACATGGAACCACTCTTTTTTGGTTTTTTTATGCGAATGTGCTTTCCGTCAATACATCCAATGCAATTAGGAAACTGCCACCTGTTCCAAAAACATTGCGCTATGTTTTTAAAGCTATCTTCTGAAGGCTCGGGCATGTGTTTCCTAACTAATTGAGTCCACATAGCTTTGCAAACTTGTGGTACGATTGTAGAAATAGCAGATTTTGAAATTCTGAACGAGAAAGCGAGTTGCCGATATTGTATACCTGTGGCCAAATACCTAAAATAATGCAAAATATTAAGTTATAATTCCTTTTCTTTTTTCAGGTGAAATGACTAAGAAAAAATGGGAAAATTTGAGAGACACGTTTAGTAAAGAATTAAAAAAAAATCCTAAGCCACGTTCTGGGACTGACGCCGATAATGAGCCGAAGTATACAGGCACATGGCCATATATTGAGGCCATGTCTTTTTTAAAAGTAGTTCTGAAACCCCGACAAACAGAAGGGAATATTATATCAAAAGACTCCGAAAGCAATTCTGTAGATATGTCAGTGTATTCAGACGCGGCTAGTCCGGAAGAGATTTTCAACATGAACGCATCTGACAATGACAACACCCAGCTCCCTGAATCTGCGTCTATTTTAAAAGAAATACCACAGAACATGTCCATAGATAACGACCTTCGACAAGATCGTCCACCTTCGCCCTCGTTGCCAGGTCCTTCGCCTTCATCCTCATTGCCAGCTATAACAAGGCAAACACGCAAAAGAAAAGATATAAGTCTCGAAGCATTTCTCGATATTGAGAGAGAAAAAATGAAAATTCTTCGCGAAGATCAACCAGATAATACAGACGACGACCTTTTTTGGTTCAAGTCAATATTACCTTACATGAAACAGTTGCCATCACTCAAAAAATTGTGTGCGTCAGGATTGCTCCGCCAAGTTATCAAATCAGAAAATGGTTTCAGCCAAAAATTTGTCGATATTTGTCAAAATCGAAAGAAACAAACCCCGTATTTGTCAAAGCAGAAATAAAGAAGTTATAAGCGTTTTAAGTTGGCCGCGCGATCCTGACGTCAAGGACTGCGCGGCCACGGAGATCTCAGCAACTACTTGGGATAGAGAAATAATTCCTTTTGTCAACTCAAGTCTGTATTTGTCAAGATTTGTCGAAAAATGAATCAAAGCTCTATATCAATATTATAATTAAATATTCGCCTTGAAAGTCATGGCCGCGCAGTCCTTGATTTGCTATTTTGTTTTTAGAAGACTTCATATAGTATAGGAGTTAAAAGGAGAAAGGTCTTAATTTGTCGAAACTGACAAAAGCTTTAAAATACGACTAAAGTGTAATTAAACAGACGAAATCAATTTAAAACACAAAACTCGTGGCCGCGCAGTCCTGACGTTACTTTAAACCATGATATCTCAATAACTATAGTAGCTAGGATTTTGCTGTAGACGTCCATATAATCCTTATATTAACCCCATTAAAATGACATATCCTTTTACCCTCAACACTGTTTGGGACGCGAGTAATCTCAAGAATTATGTTACCCCATACAATGTTCTAGTAGAGTGACCATAATTTCAAGAACATAAGTTCAAGACAATACAGTCTAAGCGCATTTCTGTTCTGGTTTCTATTGTTAACCGATAAAAAACTTTTTTAATATTTAGATATTCTTATACATTATAAACAAAATGTACAGAATTATATTAATAGAATCTTGCAAGTTACTGCTTGTGGAAATGTTAATTATATCGAAAATAACGTTATAAATAGATATACACTATTTTAACAATTACTTACAGTAGAAGCACTAAAAAAATATATCATTTAAGACGTGCTCAAGAATAAATGCAGCGTTACATTCACAATTATAATGATATATTTTAAAATATATCGAAACAATTCTTATTCTTAATCTGTTTGATTCTTCACTGTTAATATAACGCTGTTATATCGTTATTTCTGTGATTATTGTCAAATAAATTGAGTATACATAAATACTCTTTATTCCCAGGGTCAGTAAAAAAAACACTGAATCAAATGCACGAGTAAATTTAATATTTTTTACAGATAAATCAGTAAAATTACTATTTTAACATTATTCTAAGTTGGTCTCTTCGGCCGCACTACAGGAGCATCGACGCGAGTTTGCCTATTGCGCTCTCTTTCTAATATTGCTTTTCATTCGCACAACTGCTGGTCAGCGGACCACCGCGCTCGCGTCGAATCGTCACGATACCAGTATTATATCTCAACGGACTGTTACTGCTGTACGTTGTGGATCCGACAGTGATATTCCGATAAAAAGGACATAAGTGTGTATTCAGTGAGAGACTTAGTGTATATTTAAACTATGTGAAATGGTGAGTTATTTATTTTTGAATTAAATTTGTTAACGATATTTATTTTGTGTTATCTACCACCATACCATGTTAAAACTTTTACCAGTTTTGCTGTAGTCAGTACTTTTACATAGGTACCTAGTTAAAAAGTAGATCGGAATAAAGTCCTGACAAATTAGGCCTTAATGAACAAGGATGGAATTTATTGTGTTTTATATAATTAATAATAATAAATAAAGCTAAATAGAGCGTTTAAGGTTTTGCCTAAACCAGACGCAACTTTTAACTCCTGGTAATCTCAATTTATTAAAAAGCAGTTATAAATAAATAGATATTTAAAAATATACTTTTTAATTTAATTTTCAGATAAAAGCGGGTCGCAAAGGAAAAGTCAATAGTGAAAAATTAAAAAAAATATTTCTTAAGTACGGAGATGTATGCAGAAATCGCAGTATTAAATATAATGATCCAGTATTTAAAACAATATCTAATGAGTTAGATAATACGATAGCTCCTTATGCAATCTACAAAGCATTGAAAAGGCACTACGACGAGTATTTTCAAAATGATGAAGATGATAACCTTTATTCACCCCGAGTTCAGAGTAGTTCATCTTCTTCACCGTCGCGTCATAGTGTGGCTTCATTATCGCTGACATATCAAGGCAAGGTGAAAACATTTAGTTTTACAATGGACGAGCATGAATGGAAAAAAATTCAACCCGTGATGGTACATTATGCTAGAAGAGATATAAGGACCTCATCGACACACCAAAAATACACGAGTCTGCCAAAGTTTAAGTGGGCGACTTTTTTGAGAGAAAAGCTCTGGGAGTTATCTAAGCTACCATGTACTTGGAACTTTAAAAATAAGAAAGTTGACGGTGAAAATAACATTTCGTTATTTGGAAAGTGCTCACAATGTCAAAGAGAAACAATAATAAAAACCGAAGCAATTTCTGAAAAAACTGTAAGATTTACATGCGATATACTTATTTGTAAGGAAGAGAATGTACCACACAATCCTAAAAAAAAATCAAAATTAACTCCATACAAAAGAGGTAAATTAGCAAAAATTCTACAGTATAAGCCTGCCGTAGTCGTACAAAAAGAACTTGCGGCCAAATTAATTAAAGACCCAAATCAAGTTTGCCCACCAGTGCTGCCAAGTTTAGCAGCTCTCCGCCAGATCAAGTATGAGAAACGACAAAGCAAGAGACTTCATGCTCACCCAATTTTAAGTATACTCATGATGACGATTTGTTCGCAACGAGTCACACTAAATCGTGTCACCGTGTGACTGGTTGAGAAAAATATTCGCATGGAGTAACTCAATGCGAATTTTTATTCTCATCTAGTAACACTAGTACACGAGTAGTGTTACTCGTTCGGAAAACCAAATCGCATGGAGTAGCAGCGTCATTCGATGCGAATTTTTATTCTCAACTAGTAACATTTTTCAGAATGTCTATTTGACAACGATAAAGTTAAATAAAAATTATAAAATAATGTATGAGTTTCTGATATTTTTTACGCACCGTTCTGGCAACATTGCTTCATGGTGAATCGTGCAATGCGTGTGACAAGTTCAGTACACGCTCCGCTGTCATTCAAAATGGAAGCTACGTCTGGTTCGTCAAACTGTGTTGATTTAGTTTTTGTGGGGGATATCAACATTGATATCTCCCCTGATTCCAGGGACAGACGTGCAAGCGAATATTTGGAAACGACCGGTCACTATGGCTTCTATCCGGGACATCATTATCCTACCCATGACCATACGTGCTTAGATCACGTCTTGATAAAGTCGAAGAAATCAGTAAAGATTATTGTATGCAGCTCGAGTATAACTGATCATGACACGATTATTACTGGAATCGCTAAAGAAACTTCGCGCATCTCGACCGATACAAAAATTAAAATTAAAATTGACCACATAAATTTATCAAAGGCCATTGAAAACAAAAATTGGGATTTTGTGTATAAGCATAATGATGTCAATAGAGCTTTTTCTGATTTCACTGAAACATTAAGCACAACAATACAAAATCACACAACTGTTGAGACCAGCCGTAACTCAAAAACAATAAGAAAGCCTTGGATGACGAAAGGATTAATTAAATGCATCCGAAAAAGAGATCTCCTACATATGGAAGCAGGCAAAAAACAGAATAAAGATAATTCCACAATACAGCAACGATACAAAAAGTATAGGAATATATGCAATAATATAATACAAAATTTAAAAGATGACCATGACCGAAACATTTTAGGAGATTCTACAGGTGACAGTAAGAAGACATGGACAGCAATAAAAAGCATATGTAACATAAAAAAGGATAAGACAAATAACTTAGAACTACTACATGCCTGTCCTGATCCCAAAGACTCTCTAGATAGGGCAAATAATTTTTTCACATCTGTTGGTGAGAACCTTGCTGAAAAAACACTTTCAATTTTTAATAAAACTGAATCCCAACTAGCTGTGCTGACCAGTGAAATATATGACAACTCATCCCCAGTTAACTCATTTTATGCAAATCCAACAGACAGTTTCGAAGTCAATAAGATAATCTCAAATCTAAAAGATGCCTCAGCACCTGGCTGGGATGGCATTCCAAACAAAGTTCTTAAAATAAACAAACTTCATCTTATCCCCCCGATTGTCTATTTGTGCAATTTAAGTATTTCCTCTGGAATAGTGCCAACAACTCTCAAAATGGCGAATGTCTGCCCCATTTTCAAGTCTGGTGATAAGACAGTAGTATCGAATTATCGTCCCATTTCCCTTCTCACGTCGCTGTCTAAAATCCTCGAGAAGATCATGAATACCAGACTACTTAACTACCTTGAAAGGAACGGTATCCTATCAGATAATCAATACGGTTTTCGCAAGAACAGGTCAACAGAAGATGCAGTTACAGATCTAGTAGATTTTGTTGTCACTAAATTAGATGAAGGTTACAAGTGCACTGGAATCTTCCTAGACCTGGCGAAAGCCTTTGATACCGTCTCTAGAAGCATCCTTTTAAAAAAACTTGAAGGCATTGGAATACGTGGCATTGCTCTTGAGTGGTTCCAATCCTACCTTAGCAATCGCACACAAAGATTGATATTAGGTAATAACCACAGTTCTTATAATAACCTTAACTACGGTGTGCCGCAGGGTAGCGTGCTTGGTCCTACTCTTTTCATTATATATATTAATAGCCTTTGCTCATTAACACTCAGTAAGGCAAAAATTTTTGCCTACGCTGATGACACAGCTATAATTTTTTATGATAGGACGTGGGAATCTGTTTACGAGGCGGCTGAGGCTGGCGTAAAGCAGGTTGCACAATGGCTAAATTACAATTTGCTGACACTAAATGTGGAAAAAACGAAAGTTATAAATTTCAGTGTCAGCGCAAGAGACACCTGTCCAGGTCAATTAACTATTACATTGCATTCCTGCCATAGCAGCCCAGACCCCGAATGTTCTTGCTCATGCTTTGAACAGGTAGCTTATATAAAATATCTTGGAGTTCTCATTGATAAAAACCTCACCTGGACAAAGCAAATAGAGCATGTAAGTGGACGTGTTAGAAAACTACTACATATCTTTAAAAGAATGGGCCAGATCGCGAACATAAACATTTTAAAGATGATTTATCACACTCTGTGCGAATCTCTTCTTCTTTATTGTATAACCGCCTGGGGAGTTGCATTAAAGACACATATGATAAAAGTAGAACGTGCACAGCGGGCCATCCTTAAGGTAGCTTATAAAAAACCAAGGCGATTCCCAACGAATAGCCTATATAAAGAGACTGGCGCAATGCGCGTACGACAGATATATATTATGGCCGTAGTTATGAAATTCCATAAAGAGGCTTTGGTCAAAGTGGAATCCAAAGCATATTCACAGAGGAAACCTAAATGGCGTAAACCAAAATGTAGACTTGGTTTTGGAAAAAGGTGTTTTCACCATATGGGTCCATTCCTTTATAATAAACTCAACAACAAACTTAATTTATTACCTATGACGAGATTCAAATGTAAAACTCACATCAAAAATTACATAAAAAGTTTGGATTATGATGACACAGAAAAATTACTAACTGATACTTTTTAAAATTTATATTATTGGAAACATTACATGAGCGCACACAATTACATACATACATCATAACACACACACATACTCACATACTCACACACATACACCCCCTCACACACACACACTCTCACCTTCACACACACACCACACTATTTCTTACCTTCGCACACTCTCACTGCAAGATGCCATATAATACTTATTTAACTTTTCTTCTGTATTATCTTTATATTATCTATTTTGTTTTTGTGAACCAAGATGAAAGAGACTGGCCCCCACGACACAGGGAATCCTAGTGTGGAGACCAGTGATTTAATTGATGTAACTGTGTTTCTTTTCTGAACAATAAAGATTATTATTATTATTACTTAACCTGTATTAAAATATAATACTTTTATTTTTTATTGTGTCAATTTTTTTATTGTTAATAAAAACGGTGGCACTGATCTTCTTCGAGCTGGTCATCAATATTACGCCAGGAAAAAACATAAAAGTGGATTGATTGTGTGGGCGTGTACAAAACGAAAGGTGTGCAAAGGGCTTGTAAGAATAAAGGTAAGAAAACTATATTACCAAAATGTATTCCATAGCTTCGTTGTATATAATATTATTGATTTATATGTTAAATGTAAAAAAAAAAAATGTAAAATAGTGATTGTATATAATCATTTAATAAATAATAATACTGCATCTTGAAAAACTTTCCTCGCGTCCTTTAGTGGCAGCCATTTTGTTTTATCACGCTCACTTGAGATTTGTTGAAACCACAGTGACGTATTTTGGGTGCTAAAGCTTTGTCTTGATTTATTTATAGCTTTACAACTAGTTTTATATAAACATTAGCTTATTGAGAGAACAGGCTTTTTAGTTTTAAGTCAATATTTTACCAATATTTTATTTTACTAATATTCTATCCCATTTAACTATTTTAGGAAGAGCGTATATTAGAAGAAACTCCTCATTTATGGACACCAGATTTTGCGAACAACGAAATCCTGAAATCTGTCCAACATTCAAAAAAAGATATAACTACGCAGGAATTTCCCAGTGTTCCTCAAAAATACAATGCCATGGTCGGAAAGCTAAAAGATGCGGGAATAGACATAATTACTTCAATACCTAAATTTAGTTCCATTAAAGACACGTTATATAGAACACGTAATTCAGCGGCTCAAGTACAAAAACTACAACATAAAAATGTGCTGGAAGTCGAAGTCTCACCTCGTTATCAAGATTTTTTGTTAGCGGAGTACACATGTGATGATACACGAATACTAGTATTTTCTTCTTCCGAAGCAAGGCAAACTTTGTGCGAGCTAACAGACTTTTATGGCGATGGAACTTTCAAATGTTGTCATATTCCATTTACGCAACTATATTCAATCCATGGCGATATCAGCAGCACGATCAATCACACTAATATAATACCTCTAGTCTACGCTTTGATGAGTCACCGAAACACAGAAGCCTACGTGATTCTGTTCTCTATAATAAAGTCGCAGTTACCCAATTGGAATCCGAAAAGGCCGCCATGCGAGCAATTGCTACAGTTTTTCCTTTAATTGCAGTCAAGGGCTGCTATTACCACTATAATAAGGCAATTTTTAAGAAAGGCCGTGAATTGTATATAACAAATACTCAAGACCCAAAGAAGAAACGCATGGTAAGCCTAAGGGTGCTACCAGACCAATCGATCGATCATCGATCGACAGCATCGATCGATGGTAGAATAGAATAGTCGACGTCGATCGATAGTTTCTACCAGACCAATCGATCGACCATCGATCGACGGCATCGATCGATGGTAGAATGGAATAGTCGACGTCGATCGATAGTTTCTATCAGACCAATGGATCGATTACCGATCGACGGCATCGATCGATGGTAGAATGGAATAGTCGACTTCGATCGATAGTTTCTACTAGACCAAACGATCGATTATCGATCGACGGCATCGATCGATACTAGAATGGAATAGTCGACATCGATCGAACTGCTTTATCAGTCGCGCCGCACGCCGACCACACCCCATTTGTCACCCGCTGCCCGCCCGCGCCCCGCGAGCTTCCTACCTGGCCCGTTTACACTTGTTCAGTTGTGTGAAGTTCACGGTCGTGATTACTGGTTGTCTCGTGACGCACAAAACGGCGACCGCGTGGACGAATGAAAAAACTTTGGAATTCATTGAGCAATACAAAAACAAACCATTGCTATGGGACATTGTTCATAATGATTACCGTAATAAAATTAAACGTCATGATGCACTCCTCGAACTAGCTTAACTCATTTGAAATTTCTAAGGAGGAAGTAGAAAAAAAGATAAAAAATTTACAAACAACATTTTCGAAGGAAAATAAAAAAGTGAAAGATAGTTTAAAAAGCGGTGCCGGACGAGACGAAATATACGTTTCTAAACGGTATGCATTTCAAGCTATGATGTTCTTACAAGAAAGGAATCGCCCACAATCTACCGTGTCTACAGAGGATCGGCCTCATTCGAGCATGTCAACTGATGTAAGTACCTACATACATATTTATCTTTTTTATCCAATATGGCTCTGCCTTGTCTGCAATTAAACTATTTATTATAGCTCTTAATATACTGAATCAGCAGAACCTTTCTAGATCTTACAACATAATAGAATTATATTATGCACGTAAAAATTTTTTACAGTAGTGTTCTAATTATAGTAGTTTATGATACTGTTGCATAATAAGGGTTCTTATAACACGAGTTATAAGAACCCTTATTATGCAACAGTAAAAGTTAAAAACGAGCCGCAAGCGAGTTTTTTTATAGTATCACACGAGTGTTATAAGACCAAGTTATGTACAGTGTCATACCTTTTGGAATTGGTCCAGGATGATACTCAGAAAAGTCCCAGTGTTCCTACGTGGGATAGTCAAGATATCCTGGAAAACCTGCATTTACAAGTGATACTATAAAAAACCTCGCTTGCGGCTCGTTTTTTGTTCGCGATGTTACTAAGTTGTGTACCGCGAGCGTGTGTCGGTACGGATCGCTCGCGCATTCGGCTTAAAAGTTTTGTTATAAGTAGGGTTGTTAAGTTTTATTAGTTATGTAGTGTGTGAAGTGTAGTGAAGTTTTGTTGTAGAAATTGTGCGAAATTACTACCTAGGTACGTTTAGCGCGCGTGATTATGGGGAGATGATAATGTGTTGTAGTAGTGTAGGTATCCTGACCGTCGGCATCCACCAGACTCCAGGATAATTACTGGCCCATTGTTCCCAGACAAAAAGGCGCCGGAAGACCAATACCTACGTGGATTTTGGAATTGGTTCGCTAACGTAACGAGACGCTACCACTTACCAGTGCTTTCCTATTTAAACGTAGTTTAGGTAGGTTTGGACCGCAACCGTGGCCAGCACGATCCCCAGACCTCACCCATTTGGACCCCTTTTTGTGGGGTTACGTAAAAGAAAAAGTGTTTGTGAGTGCGTGTGCAAGTGAGTACGAAATGCGAGACCGCATCACAAATGCTTTCCAGAGCCGGAAACCGGAGCGATTCTAAGGTACCTACGCATTTTTCTTTTTTTATCATTTATCAGTTACCATGTTGCGCGCGCGCGCTCGTCGTCGTCGGCTGCGAATCGTGTAATTCTCGGAATTAAATCGGGCAAATTCTCGAAACTAAACTGTTACTGTTGTTGTTTTGCAAGTTGAATATTTATAATGGTGCAGTGTAAAAAATGTAATAAGTTTGTGGCTGCGGCCAAGGACGAAATTATTAAGTGTAAAGGAACTTGTGATGCTGTGTTCCATAAAAAATGCGCGGCAAAAACTTTCTTTAAAAACGATAAATGTGAGGATTGCGTAAATGTGCCTGTGGTGGAACCATCTAGTCCAGATGATTCTAACATTAGAAGCCTTCTGGTGGACATGAATAAAAAAATGGAAATTATGTTCAGCATGGAGAAAAAACTAAGCGAGCTAACCGACCTAGTTGATTTTATATCCGAAAAATACGATAAACTATGTGAAACGCAATCTGCAAATGAAAAAAAGATGAGAGCTCTAGAGAACAAGAATGCGTATTTGGAAAAGTGTAATAAATCACTGGAAGACCGAATAAACGAGTTAGAAGAAAAGGACAAAGAGAAAAAGGTGGAGTTAGCTGGCTTAGAAAAGAACAATAACGAAGACATATCTAAGGTTGTAACCCAGATCGTTCATAAACTGCAGCTGGACCCCAGTGAGATTGAGTATGCCGAGCGGGTAGGCCGAGAAAAACCTGGGACTGAGAAACCACTACCAGTAGTAGTTACTTTAAAATCTAAGCAAGCTCGTAATAAATGGCTCGAGTTGCGTAAGAGTAACATAACTAATGGCCAAATTTATGGCACAAGTTATACCAACCGTGTATTTATTAATGAAAGCTTAACTCGTTACAAAAGAAGTCTGCTATGGGCCACAAAGTTACATCTTAAAAAATCCTATAAATATATCTGGGTTCAAGAAGGCAAAGTACTAATAAGAAAAAGCGATGAACAGAAAAAAATAATATTGATTCGCTGCGAAAGCGACATCGAAAAATTATTAAACAACGATGCATCTGGGTAGGCCTAGTCATAGATACCTACAGTACGGTTGACGCGCACATGTAGTGCGGAGTACACACTGCGTAATCACATCAATATCTACATAATGGATAGATTTGACACAATTGTTGCAATGGATTGTCAGTACTATCGTCATTTAAACTTAAGTAGCTGGAATCTTAATATATCGAGAAATGAGAAGTATCTACGTGTGCTGCATCTAAATATTCGCTCGCTCAGAAAACACTTCGATGAATTGATTGTGTTCTTGGAAGGCTATACACATATAAACGTGTTGGTGCTGTCTGAAATTAATATCAAAGCAGAAGAGGTAGCGATGTATCATATAGAGGGATACAATATGTTTGCTAAAACCAGAGAGAGAACTAGAGGAGGGGGGTTGTTAATTTACATTAAAGAAGACCTTACCTTTGTAGAAAAACCATCGCAACTTAGTTCCGCAGAGGTTTTGCATGGTACATTAAACATGAAAAATACATGCTTAAATATCATTGCACTATACAGACCACCTAAGACAAACAAAATGCAATTTATCTCGGAAACAGAAAAATTAATACAAGAAATCCCGAGAAATGAAAATATTATCATCGTGGGTGACATTAATATAAACTTATCAGGAGTGAATGACAGGTGTTACGCGAGTAAATATAAAGACTGTTTGTGTGAACTAGGCCTAATGTGTGTTATTCCGGATACCGAGGTCACGCGCGAGGCAATCGTCGCGGGAGAAAAAGAGACAGCATGCATCGACCACGCATGGGTGCGAGCGGGACAGCTGCGGGAGTGTGTTTCGTGCGTGATTGAGTGTCCTATATCCGATCATCATATGATTGGTGTCGAAATTTCATTAGAAAATATGCAATTTGTGGATGATACCGGTAAGGGCTTTCGGTATGTTGTGAATAATAAGCTAGTATATAAGAATTTATGTGATTATAACTGGTCTCAATTGTTAGAAATTAAGTGTCCATTAAAATTATATGATATTTTATATGATGTATTATGTAAGATTTATAGTGATAACAAATTTGTACTGCCAAATACCAAAAAACGAGTGTCACAACCCTGGGTAGGGGAAGTATTGAAAAATATGTTAAAGCGGAAAGATCAACTATTTAGAGAATGGAAAGAGGAGCCGAAAAATAATACTAAGAGATTAGAATACACACGATATAGAAATAAGGTTAATAAATTAATATTTAAAGAAAAGAATAAATATAAACAGGAAGAAATTAAAAAGTGCAATAGAGATCCTAAAAAGATATGGGAAAAAATTAATAGTTGGTTAGGTAATAAGAAAGCTAGTATCGATAGTACAATGCAGAATATATGTGATAAGTTTGCAGATACTTTTACTCAGGAAATTGTTAATATTAAACATAATTGTAATATAAAGTTCCTAGAAAGATCTCATTATGTTAAGCCAAGTAATGTAACATTTAGGTTCAGGCCAGTGGGAAGTGACACAATAACCAAAGTTATTGACAATCTCAGTAGCGAGAAGGCGCCAGGTTTGGATTGTATTAGGGCGATAGATATAAAATCAATAAAAAAGTTGATATTACCTGTTCTTGCACACTTTGTCAATATGTGTCTGTCCAGTGGACAATACCCTAGCCTGCTTAAGAAAGCACTAATAAGACCTATATTTAAGCAGGGGGATCATACGGATTACTCCAACTATAGACCAATCGCCATTCTATCAGTACTGAATAAGATTGTAGAAAAAATCGTAGTAGGTCAAATCAGTGAGTTCCTGAAGCAGCACAAGCTGTTATCAGATACTCAGCACGGGTTAAGGCGCGGTCGTAGTACTGCGACGGCGTTGTCGGGTTTTTCTGAGTTTGTAAATGACAGGCTGGACCAAGGCCACCAGATCCTGGCGTTATTTATTGACTACAGAAAAGCATTCGACACGTTAGATCATGAGGTTTTGCTCCAGGCGATGGATGAATGTGGAATTAGGGGACCCACTAACAAGTGGTTCCGTACATATTTAGGTGACAGAACCATACAGACGAGCGTAGCGGGTATCAAGGGACGGGAAGCAGGAGTTGCGTTGGGCGTGCCGACCGGCTCCGTATTCGGTCCAGTTGGCTATATTATGCACGTAAACAGTGTCGCAAACGTGGTAAGAAACTGTGAGGTGTTTATGTATGCCGATGACATGTGTCTACTATACACATTCAAAAGCATACAACAAGCCCAAACTGTCATTCAGGAGGATTTCAATAACATCACGAAGTGGGCGCATGATAATGAAATCATTCTGAATGTCAAAAAAACCAAATTAATGCATATTCACTCACCGTACAACAGAGTGGCAAAGAGTACTGATAGATCAGACATATGTATACAGGGCCACACATATGAGTGTTTACATGCGAGAATTAGTAGTTGCTCTTGTCAAAATGTAGAACTCGTTCCAACCTTTAAATACCTCGGTCTGTGGGTAGATAGCAACGCTAACTGGCGGACGCATGTTGACACGGTGTTTACGAAGCTCAGAACTGTTTTAACCAAGTTCTATGCACTAAAAGCGCCACTAAGTAGAAAAACATTACGGATTGTATATTTTGCTCTAGTCGATTCAATAATAGGTTACGGTTTAAGTGTATATGGCCGCACTTTTAAATCTTATCTAGATGATATAAAGTCCCTGCAAACCCGATTTTTGAAATATCTCGTACCACCTAAAGTTAGACTTAAATGTAAAGAAAATTACGATAGACTGTATGTTACCTGTAAAATACTTCCTGTTCATGTTCGGGTCAGATACTTGCTGATTCTTGAACAGTTTTATAATGAACAAATAAAAATAAAAATAGTGAATAAGTACAATACAAGACGCGTAAGAGAAAATAAGTTAGTCTGCCCACCCAGGAAAAACTATTACGGGTCAAGAACCAACAAGTATTTGATCCCCATGTTGTACAACAATAATGACTGGTTGAGGCAAATAGACATTCAAATAAGCAGATATTCCCTCAAAAAGAAAGTGCTACAAATGTTAAATACAGAGTTCTCTAATAATGTTAGCTAACGCACATAGGTAACTTCTTCGATCTTTTAGTTTAAATTAATTACTCTTTAGTTTTATTTTATTTTTTATTTTGTTTTTGTCTACTGTAACTACTGTAAGTCCTGATTTGTTCCGATTTTTTTAATTATGTATTTGTAAACGATGCTATAACGAGCGCTATTCCCGCCGTCAAACTGTCTAAACAGTTTGGTGGGTTTATATTGTATAAATTTTTTGTGTTTAATGTTATGATTGTTAGATTTTCTTTTTTTAGTAATGCGGCTATCTTATAAATAATAATTTATTGTTATTAAAACGTGGCGCGAGCGCGATTATTAAATTGTCTTCTGTAAGTAATGCGGCTATCTTGTAAATAATAATTTATTGTTATTAAAACGTGGAGCGAGCGCGACCGTTTGTCCGAAAGGTAAGGTCGCGGCGGTGCCCATAGTGTAAAGTAATAATACTAAAAGCGCTGCCGTTCGCTGCGTGCGTTTGCGGTGGTAGCGATACATTGCGTGTAAGGTAATGAAACAAATCGGTTTAATTGGATTCCCATAACGTTCCTGAAATAATTTCATGTACCGGTCAACTTAAGACGATATACTGAATCCACCCTATCAGTTTGCGGAAGGCTGTCCCTTACACCCTGTATATTTATTTATAGAAAATACCATCAGATAATTTGTACACATTCGATGTTTATAGTTATATCTTTATGCGGTTTACTATACACACTTTATCGGAATCTATTGTATAAGCAAATTACTCGTAAGAAAATTATTTATCTGTGATTTCAAATTTTTTTTTACGCTGTACTAAACTCAAACTTAATACTGATCTGAGATTTTTTGTGATGTGAATTTACTAATAATTATAAGTTAGACTTAGATGAAGAACTGATCTCTAATTTAAATAATAATGATGACCACACAAAGTGCAAATTATTTCTAATATTTATACATAGGAAATTTGATCTGTGATTCATAATTAATAAATAATTAGCAATTATTACTTTAAGAATTAAAATTAAGGGAAGAAATATAATAATTTCCACATCAACAAGCTGTTTCATTAATATAGTCACAAGGTGCATCTAATATATTTTTTAATTAGCCACCAAAACTTTTGAACGCAACTATACGGACAATAGCTTAGGTATAATACGTCCAATAAAGAAGGCCATCGATATGTATGAATCCGTCGCTTTTTAGTAGTCATTTAAATTTGGTCGGATAACCAGCCGTTGTTTACTTAATTTGGTTTTTTGTTTATATTTACCTAATGCGAAACATTCCAAGCTCAATATTTTCACCATATATTTATGACTAAAGGCACATTATTTTGGTTTACACCTACACATCTGAGATTGTGCCAGTTCCTTGTATTTTGCCGTCAAAGTTACGACACCATCGTTTTGACTTTTAGCAAGATTATTCAAAAACGCATGCATGAACAGTTTTGAAACTTTCTATGGTTGTTATTAGCGCCAAGAAGGACCGAATACAGTTTTCAGTGAACTTATGCCTTGCCTCATTTAGGCGCTGCGACGTTTTTTCGGGTTTTGAGAAAACCGCGATAACTTGAAAACTATAAATATTTTCTTAAATCTAATTGGGGCACTAAGGGGCACACATCAAGAGCTACTCGTGTATGTTTAGTTTACAGGGGCACATGCAATGGTCTTAGAGATATACGATTCATCAAAACGTTACTCCAGCAGGAAACGCAATATCTCGAAAACCTGAAGAGGCACAGACTTTATTTTTGGGGGCACATTTTGGCACACATATAAGCTCTCTGGCCATGCACAATTTTTCTCTCTCCGATCACTCGTTTAAAATTTTCCTGCTAGAAAAACGATAGCCCAGCAAGAATCGTTTTTCCGTTTTTTTTCGAAAACGACAGGGCAAACATTTTTTATGTGGGGCACATTCACAGCAGTTAAGGCACAAACTATACGTTCTACTCATATAACTCTAGGAGATACTTTCTTGCTGGCGTAACGCACACGATTATTTTGTGTTATAAAGAAGGCTGATTTTATAGGAAAAATTATATAATAGTAGGTAAAAAAGAATTATTTACATTTTGTACTGTAACCAGGTTTTACATCGAAGTACAATTAGACAAAAACACTTTGTTTTAGATTAAGAAATGATTTAAACTAATCTTAATAAATAAGTAGAAAACCTGATCATTTTTTTTCTGCTACGTCCCTACCTACTAATATGTTAGAAATTTAAACATTATTTTATAATTTTTATTTAACTTTATCGTTGTCAAATAGACATTCTGAAAAATGTTACTAGTTGAGAATAAAACTTCGCATCGAATGACGCTGCTACTCCATGCGATTTGGTTTTCCGAACGAGTAACACTACTCGTGTACTAGTGTTACTAGATGAGAATTAAAATTCGCATTGAGTCACACTGCTACTCCATGCGAATATTTTTCTCAACCAGTCACACGGTGACACGACTAAGGCACTTGTCTCACCGGCAACGATTAACGAGTAACGAGTAAAGCTAGAACTAGAAACGAGTTAGCGAGACGCGGGGAGCGAGTGCGTAGTTCCGATATTTGTGTAGCTCGGCTATAAGCGAGTGTGCGAGTGAGGCGGGCGATTACTCGCATCACTCGCTCGCGACAGTCAAGCGTACAGTCAGTCAGTCTTGCGGCCTCATACGCGATACACCAATTTTTCCAATTCCAATAAAAATGGATGAGTTTTTATTGAATGTGTCCGACAATATCCGTGTCTTTGGGACACAAAACTGATTTCATATAAACAATTAGGCGTGAAGGACGCAGCTTGGAAAGAGATTTTAAAGAAAACAAACATAGAAAGTGGTAAGTTTTTTATTTAACATTTATCTAACACAACATATACCTACCTATAGTTAAATCAATATTTATTTTGCAGAGTCTAATGTAAGTTATGTGTTGTCCTATCAGAATCTAATACATTTTGCACACGGTTATTTTGCCACGAAACTGTTCCAATGGAATTAAAATATTCCATGAAATATTCTCTCACAAAAAAGCCGTCTTCAAAATCTGCTGAGTTTTGTTCAGATACCTCGTAGTAATTTCTTGACATATTATCAGAAAAAACTGACTGTGAAGGCGCCTTTTCGATTTCATTGCATATGTTAATACATAGTTATGTAGAACGCACGCAGACTTTACAATTTTTTTGGCGGTACTTATTTTTACATCTAATGGCCTAAAAAAGATACGCCATTTGTGCACCAACATACCAAACGCACTTTCTACCATTCGGCGTGCTCTGCTCAGTCTATAATTAAATATTAACTGGTCTTTATTCAACCTTTCATGATCAGGATATGGTTTTAATAAATGTGTCATCAACGGAAATGCACAGTCACCAATAAAAACATAAGGCTGAGGCAAACCTCCTTCATATAGGGGTTCATCTGCGGGTAATCTCAATCCATTGTTTTGCAACACATTGTAGAAATTACTATCGGTGAATATTCCGCTGTCACTGTATCTGCCCATTGATCCAACATCGATCATTATAAATCTTCCATGAGCATCAGCAATTGCTAACAGTACAATCGAAAATGTTTTTTTGTAGTTAAAGTACTGAGATCCCAATTTACGGGGCGAAAAACTTACCACGTGCTTGCCATCAATTGCACCAAGGCAATTATTGAAATTCCACAAATCATAAAAGTCTTTTGCTATAACTTTCAATTCGGGTTCAGTAGGGAGCTTCATTACTTTTGGCTGCAACTTGATCCATAAAGATTCACATACTACTGGTATTATTTCGGAGAGCGTAGAACGGCCTATTCTATAGCTTTTTGGCAATGCTGTATATGTAGTTCCGGTTATAAGATATCTGAAAATAAATAAAAATATCAAATAATTTTAGTTAATAACATAAAATTAATTTTAATGTGGTGTGTTATAATCATTTGTTTTATTTGCAGTTACACAGGCAAAATTGAAATGGAAAAAATTGCGAGACACGCACCGTGAAAAATTGAAAAAAATCAAGAAGACAACAAGTGGACAGTCACAAAAACAAATAAAACCCTGGAAGTACATGAGTCACATGGAGTTTTTGCTTCCATATATGACAAATGCAGAACGAGATACAAATGTTACACCACATCCTGATATTTCGACAAGTTTCGAGGAAACAGCTAATACAGATGTTAGTAGAGATTCAGCAGATACGATAACAGCTCCAAAAAAAAGGAAGACTGATGAAATAATTCATAATGACGAGGATTTGTTAAATTTTTTAAAAGATATGGATGATAATCTAGCAAAACGAACTGCACAGAGGGATGAGTTACGTAAAGAAGTACTAACATCAAGTGATCCTTTAAAAGCTTTTTTTGATTCGATGTATCATAGTACAAAGCAGATGCCGGAGTATTATCAAAGAACAATAAAAAGAAAGTTGTTTCAATTGGTAATGGATGCTGAAGACAATATTGCTAATACAAACTATTCATATACCGGTTACTACTCAAACGATTATTCTTACAACTCTCGCCCTTCTACGAGTCAGACTAATTTTTCTACTGGACACGGTTCTGCCTCACCTGAACCCAGCGGTTCTGGTGTGCAGCAAATTGGAATTGGAGAACATACTACTCGTACAAGTACTCGTAGCCAAAACGAAGAGATCCAAGATTCAATGTCTGCCGCTGAAATCACTCCAAGCGATGGAGCCTTACCTTAATGTAATGACGAGACGCTCTCTTGTACCAATAGCTTCTCTATAATTTGTATTTTCTTTTTTAATGTCATCTTCTATTAAACTATGCAAATATTCAAACTCGTCTTTTGTCATTCTAAAATATGTGCGAAAGGCATCATTTGTTAATTCATAGAATAGTTTGAATTCACTGCATTCTTTTCTGAAATAATTAATATTTTCCATCCATAATCTTCTTTTTTTCTTCATTTTTTCCTTACGTTTATTCAGAATTGCCGCAGCCACTACACAAATCCTATCATATAATTCATCATCATCGTCGTCTGAACTAGATAACAATGATAATTCAAATGATTTTTCGTTATTCATATTAAATAAATAAAAAACGTGTACTTTCAGATACGCACTGTAGAGAAATGACCACTGGTTGCTCTCTCGGCGTGAGTTCTAATCGCTTGGCGAGTATCGCCGAGCGTCGACATGCGCGACTCCCGTGTCCCGCAACAGTCGCTGGACAGGCTTTGAGTAGTGAGAACGTGTGTCGCTTTGTGTTCTAAAAATGGCAGTAGTGTGGTCCAGTGAGCAAATATTGACCCTTATCGAGTTGTATCAAAATTCGCAAATATTGTGGAACACTTCACATAGTGATTATAAAAACAAAATAAAAAAAAATGATGCATGGGAATCTATCGCGACTACATTAAATATACCTAGAAAAGACGTCGAGGGAAAAATACACAACATAAGGTCTCAGTTTCTCAGGGAGAGAAAAAAAATAGCGAGCTCAAAATCTACAGGAAGTGCAAGTGGGGATGTTCACAAAAGTAACTGGTTTGCGTATGATTCGCTGCTTTTCCTAGTAAAAGGGGCGACAAGTTCGGGCAGTATGGACTCTATGAATGCGCAGGTAAGCTCCTCATAATGTGTAAAATGTGTTTATCAGTAGCTTAGTTTAATTTCAAGTTTTCTTTATTTCTATCTGTGGGAATCTGACTGCCATTAAGTAGATGGTCGCCCCACTTCCCGCGGGGTGAGGGACGCTGACAAGATGGCGCGTGTAGAAGTTACGACCGACACGCTAGCGAGAATAAAGATTTGATTGTACTCTCGCATTACTGTTACATTCTGATTAAAGTTTTCTTTATAACTTCCGAGTTCCTTATTTTTAATCGAGAGCCATATTATTATTATATGTAAATAATATAAAAAAATAAGATTAAATATATATATATATATATATATATATATATATATATATATATTTTACAGTTTACAAATTTGACAGAAAAGAAAGTAAAATTAGGAACAATTCGAGCATATAGTATAATTTTTTTGCGTGATTTAATGTTTGTTTTAGACTGTTTTTTTCCTTTTATAGACATCTGAAAGTTCGGTGGCACACAAAGAAATACCAGCGGCATCGCAAGTATTAACGCAACCACCAGAAGCACCAACGTCGCCGCCACCATTACCAACGCAACCAATGCCGCTTACAAATACTCAAAATAAAAGGAAAAAAGATGATCTGAGTGAGGTATATGAAATAATGAAGAGTGCAAAAGCCAGGATGGATCAACCAAAAGATTAATATCAAATTTACGCCGACTATATAGCTTCATAGTTAAGAAATATAAAGAATGAATATACTGTGCTACAGACGAAGTACTTTATTAATAATATCTTATTAGAGGCTAAGATGGGAAAATATAACTATACAGAAAACGCAATGGGATCTAATTCAAGCGATAATCAAAGTTATCAAAGTTATGGATACCGTTCTGCTTCTCAACAGTCATCCTATTCAACAAATTCTGTTAATAATAATATCGTCACTGCTAATGCCTCTCATGTTAATAATGATAATGGAGCATCTGCAGAACCAACTCACATAGAATTTCGACAATTTGAGAATATTCAGGAACTAGTTTCCCACTTTGAATCAGAAACGCAAAACAAAGAATAATTATAATACTTGTAATAATAATAACCTTGATTTTCTGTCACTTTTATAAACATTTATATATAAGAAATAAATATCAAAGGGAAATAAATAAATACTTAAAATTAATGAAATCTTTTATTTATTATTAGTGGTTTTTCAATATGTGCCTAAGGACACTAAGATTCTTATCATTTATTCCTTGGTCATTAAACCTAGACAATAAAAAACTCCATTCAAATTTTTAACAGACTATGCTTGATTTGTTTGCCATGGGACACTTCCTTGAGCACTGGAGAAATATTCAGCAAAGTGGTTTCTTATTACCAGAGCGGGTTGAGGAGGAGGCCTGCCATGAATATTTAAATTTCTCATATTATTATTTCTCAATTCCCTTCGCCACGAACCTTCCACGACATTATGGGCAGCGTCTTCGAAATCGAATGTGGTATTTAGTGTATAATGCGCGGTTGAAGATGTATTACGTCGCAGGAAATTATGTAGGTACACGCATGCCATTACAACTAATTCAGCGTTTACTGGACGTAATGGGATAGCTTTACGAAATACGCGAAACACTACAGACATAATGCCAAAAACATTTTCAACTATTCTTCTTGCTCTTGAGAGCCTGTAGTTGAAAATCCGCTTTAAGCTTCCCTTTTCCCTTTTCCCTTTTGGATAGGGCCTCATCATATTCTCCGATAGAGCAAATGCGCTATCTCCCACCAGAACGTATGGTATATTCGGACCACCTTGGGTCAGTGGCTCGGGATCTGGTAAATTCAGTTGCTGTTCATTAAGTGCTTTATAAAATGGAGTTTCCTGGAACACTCCACTGTCAGACGATTTCCCTTTTGCACCACAGTTAACATATACAAAGTTATACTCGGCATCCACAATTGCTAAGAGAACCAAGCTATAATTTTCTTTATAATTATAATAATCACTGCCAGAATTTGGTGGCGCTTCTAGTAACACATGCTTTCCGTCAATCGCTCCGATGCAGTGAGGGAAATTCCATAATATTTCAAAATTACGTGATTTTTCTTTCCATTCATTTACATTGGTTGGAGTCTGATATTCAAGTATAATATCAATAAATTAACATACATTATAAAATATCGATATAAAATTAAAAATACCACATAAGTATATAGTAAGAATGGAAGAAAAAAACATATTGCGCCGACCCCAAATAAAACGGGACAAGGGCAGGAAGATGATGATGACATAAGTATATAGTAACCCTTACCTTACGGTAAACGTTTGTAGTATTATTACCGTAAGTAAGGGTATATGAGATTAAAAAATATTAAATACTTACCTTTACAAAAGAATTTAATGCCTTTATCAATTCTTGGCAAACTTTTGGTATAGTGTGACAAATTACTTGTTATGACACTCTGAAAGTATAGGACAATGAACCATAGCTATCTCCAGTTGCCAAGTATCTCAATGTTACTGCGAGTCTGATGTGAGGGTGGTTGGATTTTCGAAACTTTGTATCTTGCTTGACTATGGCCGGCCCAACCATATTTAAAAGTACCTCGAAATCGGTTCTAGACATTTTAGTAAAATTTTCGAAAGATCCGTCGCGCATCCTTAGACTGCTTAGTAAACTTGAACTTTCCCTTTGTTGCAAATATTCTCGGACCCACCACCTCTTTTTTTTACGTTTTGCTATGGTCTTCCGAATTATTATGTAAGCTGCACTGAACAACACAACCTCCTCGGGCGACATACTGGTCGCGACTGGCCAATGTGAACAAGTCATGTCGCGGGACATTGTCCCATAACTTTTGCAGAGACAACTACGTGAATGTCGAGCGATAAGTATCTGCGACATGTCGCCAAGTGAAAACGCGGCTTTATCTTTCATAGCTCTTGTCGCTCAGCGACAAACTAGTGAAGCGAGTGCTCCCTGGCAGTGTGAACAGTCAGCGATCAACTGTTTGTATATGCATCTCTTTTGTTCACCCGGAAAGTATATCTATCGTACGTTTCTTGAGCGAGTAATAATACCTAAATAATGTCCGCGGCTGGCCAAACTATCCAAATCTGTCACACATCACTGACTATAGATTCTTTTCAAAATTCGAGTATCTTGCCATGGAACCTTCCCCTGATTATTGAAGTATGAACAATACATTTCGCGAACTTGAAAAGCATCATTAATAGAATGTTGTGTTTGTGTAATATCACCAACTGATAATGATGTTTGCTCCATGTTATTTTCAATATTGTTTATATAATCAGGTTGTCTTTGAATTAAATAATTGTGCAAAACACATGTTGCTTTTATTACCTTGTCAACTGTTTCTATTTTGCATTCGAAATCTTTATGATACACGTACCACTTTCTCGTCAATACACCGAAAGTTGCCTCAACAATGCGACGTGCTCTTGATAATCGGTAATTAAATATTTTTCTTTCTGCGTTTAGTCCATCACGTGGGTATGGCCTCATAAAATTTTCCATTAATGGAAAAGCTTCGTCTCCTATAAATACGAACGACATTTTTGCACCACCTTGATACAATGGTACCGGCTCAGGTAAATTCAATCTCTTCTCTTTTAGACTCTTTCCGAAAATGCTGTTATCAAAAATTCCTGCATCAGAAAATCTTCCCATAGATCCCACATCAACCATTCTGATTTTCCTTCTGGCATCAGCTAAACACATCAATACTACAGAAAATCTCTTTTTGTAGTTGAAAAACGAGGACCCAGTTTTCGAGGGAGCCTTGATATATACGTGCTTGCCATCAAGAGCACCTGTACAATTTTTAAATTGCCATAGTTCATCAAAATCTTTTGCTATTTCTTTCCAGTCGTTTTCTGTTGGTTGCGGCATGACAAGAGGTTGCAATACATTCCATAAAGCATCACAAACCTCATCAATAATTCTTGATACACTTTTTAATCCAATTCTAAAATTTTCTCCCATCGTTGTAAATGAGTGGCCGGTTGCTAAATACCTGAAAAATAAAAGTAATATTTTTTATAAATAGACCATGGAATAATTTTCTGTGTTTGTTGATTGTTTCAGTTAAAACTGCCAAGTCGCGATGGAAACAACTGAGAGATAATCATCGAGATGCCTTAAAAAGACAAAATGCAACAAGGAGTGGACAGGCTAGAAAACAACGAAAAGAATGGAAATATCAGAAAGCCATGTCATTCTTATTGCCTTACATGTGTAACAGAGACCGGTCATCAAATTTTGCGCCCTTGGATGACTCAGTAAGCGAAACTTCAAATCCGCCAAATACCATTGATGAGAGTTCACGGGAATCATGCAATTTGTTGCCATCAAATTCAAATAATCTTCCTTCTGTCGATGTTCCTAATGATTCAACAGCTTCTGGGCCTCTCCCATCCACATCCAAAAAAAGAAATAACGATGAAATTCTAGATCTTTTGAAAAAAAATCAAAAACGCCGCGAACTGTTGGAACAAGAACGGATAGAAGTTAAAAACATGATGTCAGCTAGTGATAAGTACGATGAAATAGACTTATTTATTTAAATTTGGCTGCATCTGCGAAAAAACTGCCGTATTATTTACAACTACAAATTAAAAAAACCTGCTTTAATGCGGTAATATCAGCTGAAGAAAGTAATCTTCAACATAGTAGGTATTCTCCGAATAATTATGGTTATTCTACAGCCTCATCAACACCTACAACAGATAATATCAATACTAGTATCGATATCGATACTCCTAGTGCTCCAAATGATATTAACACTAGTATTAATACTCCTAGCGCTTCACAAATTCAAACAACCCAGGATATTGAAACATCTGCAGCAGAGCAAACAGGACCCAATGAAAATGCGGACAACTTTGAGACAGATTATGATTTTTAAATTAATATAACATGGCATCGACTGTATGCAAAAATAAAAGTTACTTTGATTTAAAATGTGTACTTTAAACACACTGCTAATCTTTCACAGCTACTGATTGAATTTCTGTAATTTGTGTCTTGTTTCCGAATATATGGTTCAATCAGGGAGTGAAGTTCATGAAAAGTACATCTTAAAACTCTATAAGATTTTTCGAAAGTTTCTTTATCAGCAGTTTGGAAAAAAGTAAAATATTCACTGTGTTCTGAACGATGTTTGATATGATTTCTTAACCAAAATCTATGTTTCCTTATAGAATTGTTCAAATAGTATACGGTTAGTAATTCGGTTTCTTCTGACTCCAACTCTTCTTCCTCAAGCAATGTAAGGTAATAACGTATTAACTTTTTCGATAACATGTCTGCTGTCACTGACATTTCGCGTAGAACTAAACCAATCGCCCGCCGCCGGAAGCTCGAAATGACTCGTCGCGTACTCGTGGCCTAGCTCCGCATATTGAAAAACACAGTGGCAACTCCGCTCCGCATTACTTTCTCGCTCTGCTCCGCAGCCTCGCTCCTCTCTGGTGGACAGACACAGTACGCAACTCCGCTCCGCATTACTCCGTTTCTCCGCTCCGCTACCTCGCTCCGCTCCGGTGGACAGGCAGCCTAAGGCCTCTTTCCCATTACACGGTTTCTCGCCGTGAAAATCTACGGTTAATTCGCCGTGTGTAGGCACGGTCGTCAGTGTGGTATGGATCACTATATGAGCTTGTCGACATGCACGGTGGCGCCAAGGCACGGCGCCGCCGTCGCCGCGTCTACGCACGGCGTGATTTTCACCAGTGTTGTATGGCAGTCTATCGGGGTGTGTCGACGGTGCCGGACGTACGCACGGATTCGTGACCGCTTATATACGCTGTTTCGCGATTTTATTATAAAATGAACATAAATCAAGAATTATTAATTACGTTGATTCAAGAAAGGGCTGTAATGGGATAAGACCATCGACGATTATAAAAATAAGCGGCTTAAATATGATTCCTGGAAAGAAATTTTTATTCATTTCCAGCCCACATTTGAAGATTTAAGTGGTGATGAGAAAAACAAGTTTGGTAAGTTACAGATATTTAATTATTAACTTTTTACTTATGCATAGTTGTTTTGATAGGAGAGGCGACCTTCGTTAGATACAAAATATTGTGCAAATCTGTTGCGAACTTCATTAGCCGCCAAACTTCCGCGAACTGCATTCGTGATAGGTAACTGGATTAGTTCCGATTCTGAATCAAGGGTGGACTCATTTTCACTCGCATTGTGAAACTGAAAGTTTTCCTGCTTATGTATAAAATTTTGCAAAACACAACATGTTTTCACAATATCAACTGCCAAATCGATGGACACATTCATTGGCCGGTGAAAAATTCGCCATTTATTGGATAAAATGCCAAACGCACATTCGACAAATCTTCGCGCTCTTGTGAGTCTGTAGTTAAATGTACGTTTTAATTGATCAAGCTGATGACCACCAAATGGACGAAGCAAGTGATAATGCAAAGCAAAGGCTTCGTCCGCGACGAACACATATGGCAAATCGTAGTCAATTCCAGGCAAACGTGTTGCATCGGGTAGATTTAATCCGTTGTTTGTTAAATTTTTCCAAAATGGGGTCTCTTTAAACACACTGGAATCACACTCCTTTCCGTAGGCGCCAACGTCAACAAATATAAAGTTGTAATCGCTATCTACTACTGCCATCAAAACTATAGAAAAAAAATGTTTGTAATTTAAAAACATCGAGCCACTATCAATTGGCTTAATAAGTCTGATGTGTTTTCCATCGACCGCTCCTAAGCACAGCGGGAAGTTGGAAGATTCTTGAAATTTGCTTGCAATGTGTAGCCAGTCTTCTTTAGATGGCATTTTCATATATTCTTTATACAGTTCTAACCAAATGTAGTGGCATACTTCACGTACGATGCAACTTATGGTTTTTATTCCAATTCTATAGCTGTAGTATAGGTCAGTAAAGGTATCTCCTGTTGCTAGATACCTGAAATATAAAACAAAACGGTTCAGGTTCAAATACTAAAACACCATTTTAGGTCGGGGTCGATTCAGTTTAGGTCGGGGGTTTTTATAAATTTTGAATTTAATAATTATTATTTATTTATTTTCAGGGCAAATGGTGATGAAGAAGTGGACCAATATGAAAGATAGCTGGATAAAATATGACAAAAAAATTAAAGAATGTAAGTCTGGTTCTTCAGCAAAAAAAAAATAAGAAAATATATGTTCTATGATGAAATGATGTTCCTAAAAAAAATTGTTGAGCATCGCAAGACCGATTCTAACATGACTGAACATGTTCATGATTCTAGCCTCAGTAATGAAAATTTTGATAGTGCAGTCCCGAATCAATCAAGCTCGGGATACACAGAACGGAGTGAGACGCAAAGGGCTAAAAAAAAAAGAAAAAATTCACTAAGTGAAGTTGACATTAGGTTTATGAAGTTTATGGATTCAGCAGAACGAGATGAGAAAAAGAAAAGCCGTAGTATGAACTTTTTTATGGGAATCGCTGATACAGTTGACAAGTTCAGTGATGAAAAAATGATAGACTTTCAATTTCAAGTAATTTCAATAATTAAAAATATTCAACAAAGACAGTGTACTCAGTATATACCTACATCAAGAAACCAATGGGATCAAGGCCATCAAGGATATGTAAGTGGTACAGCATCCTCAAATGCGCAATCGTCAACATATGGATATTCTACAGCTGCTAGATCGGGCTATGGAATAAGTCGTCCACAGACGTCTTCTCATGATTTTGGACACGGTTCACACCGACCCGAATCACAATTATCTGCACATAGTGTAAATGCGGAAAGTATCTCGGCAGATTCTCAAGTTTCTATAGAAGACGAATTCGATTTTAGTACCGCACTTGAGTAGCATTTTCAGCGTACTGTATTTTTTGATTTACTTGTTCTTAAATTAATAATTATTAAAATTCAATTACATGTAATAATTTTGTTTGTGTGCAATAAATAATTTTAAACTAAAATATGTCATTTAATTTTGTACCTACTTACCTCAGAGATACAGCCAATCTTTCTGCGGGCGATATACTCTCTCGCATAAAAGTATCTTGATGTTTTAGTTCCTGGGATAATTTTTGGAGCAAGTTGTCGAATGTAGTTTTCTGCATTCTAAAATAATTGTAAAACTTGTCTTCATCTTCTCTCAATTGATTCTTGACAAGTGTATGAAACGCGCCATATTCCTCCCTTTTTTCTAAAATCGGATGTATCCAAAACCTTACTTCCCTTTTTTTTCTATTTTCTTTTTCCTATATATGTAATAAGCAACTATAATCTTTTTTTTCGTAATAAAATTCATGACGCAGCACGTCCTACACAGCCCGAGTAAAAAGCGCTACTAGCCAGTACTTACCAATGTCTCGCGCGGTGATTTTGCCGTATCATGTACAAGCTAGCACGTTTTTTCAACCGTGTACGGCTTACACACCGTACGTTTGAAAAACCGTGTAATGGAAAAGAGGCCTAAGGGCCGGCGCCCACGGCCGGCACGGCACGGCATGTCATGGCAAAGGATTTCAATACTAATTAAATTATTTTGAATCTTATCTCAATAAGTTTAGAATTTACGTTACCTTATTTTGATACCACGATGCCGCGACGTGCCGCAGGATGCCGCGGCATGACGCGACTTGCCTTTTCATTCCACGGGATTCCGCGGCACGCCATTGCATCCCGTGAGACATATGGGTCATTTTTGGCTCGAGGAATTATGATGGCTAGCTAGTTGAAATAAGGTTGAAACTTGTGCAGCATTTCGATGGGGCGCATTCCGGTCGGTGCGCGGGGGCAAGGGAGGGAGAAAACGCACTGGTGCGCGCGATTTTTTCTCTCACACTGACTGAGCGTGGCAAGTAATTAGCACGTGCGTACGCGATACAGTAAATTACTTCACGTAAAATACGGGAAAATGGATGAAGAGAAATTGATATATCTGGTTCAAATCAAATCAAATCAAAATCATTTATTCCAAATAAACCATAAATACGTACTTTTGAAACGTCAAAATAGAATAGTAGTCTGTCAGTCTGTTCGTCAGTGAAGCTAGGTGCTCGTTCCAAATTGTAGTTTCGAATGGAGAAGAACGAGCAAGAAACTCCATCGTTACTCTTTTAAAAAAAATATTTGTTTTACAATTCATCAATAATACATTTTTTATACATTACTGTACCCCTATGTGAGAACAATGCAGAGACAAGTTGTTAATAAAAAGGAACAAATGATGGTCTATTTAATCTATCATTAAAATTTTAATCCTTTGTTGTTTCGTACATGGCGCTCACATATGCGTACTCACAATCCAAAAGAATGCTTCTATATAAACTCATTCAAGGTTTCATTAATTTTGAGAATTTTGATAACTACTGACTACATATTTGAGAATTGTCCAGTGGAGCCGAACCAACATGCTGCCAGGCATTCTTATCCTCAATATAATCTGAAAGTTTGTAGTATGCCTGTCTACATAATTCGCGTTTAATATAAGTTTTAAATTTTCGTTCATTAAGATTTAATACACTTCTTGGAATTTTATTGTAACAATTTACACAGAACCCCATAAAGGATTTCTGTACTTTGGACAGACGGAATCGTGGCACAGCCAGCCTATCTTTGCCTCTAGTATTAAAATTGTGTCTATCGCTTCTTTTTTCAAATAATTGCAAATTTTTCCTTACGTACATAATATTTTCATATATAAACTGACAAGGTACCGTTAGGATATTTATCGTTTTAAATAGTTCTTTCAGAGATTCACGAGGGGACAAGTTATATATCGCTCGGATAGCCCGCTTTTGCAAAATAAATATTGAATCTACTTCCGCAGCTCGACCCCATAGCAAAATTCCGTACGACATAATGCTGTGAAAATAGCTAAAATAAACAAGCCTTGCTGTGTTCACGTCTGTGAGCTGTCTAATCTGTCTAACTGCAAAAACAGCTGAGCTCAGTCTTCCCGAAAGCGTCTTTATGTGGGAACCCCATTGAAGTTTATTGTCTAGCGTAATACCTAGGAACATAGTCTCGTTAACAAATTCTAACTTTTGCCCATTTAAAATTATGTCACAATCATTATTGTGTACGTTGGGCAAGCTAAATTTAATACATTTTGTTTTTTTCTCGTTAAGTGCTAAATTATTGACTGTAAACCAATTATGAACTCGATGAATGGAGCTGTTTACTTCGTCCAAATTATTAACACGTCGACCTATTCTAAAAATTAATGATGTATCATCTGCAAACAGCACCATTCTTGGCTCGGTTTTAAATAGAAATGGCAAGTCATTAACATACACTAAGAAGAGAAACGGACCCAAAATTGAACCTTGCGGTACGCCAATTTTTATCTCAGAGCCCCGTGAGTTAGAACCACCTACATGAACTCTCAGCTGCCTATCCTCTAAATATGACTTTAGTAGACGGAGTGCAGTATGTCTAATCCCGTAATGATCTAATTTCAGCAAGAGTGTTTCATGATCAACGCAATCGAACGCCTTTGAGAGGTCGCAAAAGACACCAACAGCATCCTGTGCTTCCTCCCAAGCACCGAATACCTCCTTTATCAAAGTGACACCGGCGTCAGTTGTACAACGACCTTTAGTGAAACCGTATTGTTGGTGATGGAAGATGGCATGTTTATCAAAGTGATGAAGCATCCGAGATAGCATTAACTTTTCAAACACTTTGCTAAGAACCGGTAGAACAGACACAGGCCTATAGTTGTTTGGTTCCTTAGTGTCACCATTTTTGAATAATGGAATAACTTTACTGTATTTCATTAGGTTGGGGAAGACACCGTCATCTATACTTTTATTGAAAATCAAAGCCAGATACGGCGCTAAAGTTCGGATAAGTGATCCGCAGACTTTCACCGATAGTCCCCAAAGGTCCTCAGTTGATTTAATCTTGATTTCTTTAAAAACCTTTATTATCTCTAAAGGATTAGTATAATGAAAACTAAAATCGTCTTTGCATGATTTGACATTTTCTCTAAGCAAAGTTACCGATAGTCTAGCTGATGATTCTAAATGAGCAGTTGTTGAGACAGGTATATTAGCAAAAAATGCCTCAAACTCCTGAGCTACATCTTTGCTTGACGAAATCTGTCCCCTTTCAGTGTTTAAACAAAATTCCGAATTTTTTAATCGTTTCCTACCTGTCTCATTCTGTATTATTTTCCACGTAGCCTTTATCTTGTCATCAGCTGATTTTATTTTATTACTGATGAAAAGTCGCTTTGCGGCTTTGCATACTATTCTAAATGTTTTTGAGTACAATTTTACATGTTGATGAAAAAGGGGGTCGCAATTAAATGGTTTCATGCCATAAAGTTCAAAAAGTTTATCTCTACTCTTACGAATACCTACGGTTGCCCAATCGCTAAACTGAAACTTAGAATAGATGTCTTTACATTTCATTGGCAAAATAGCTTGAAATTCCCTATTTAACACCGCAAAAAATTTTTCGTATAACTTGCTCGGATTAATGACATCAAAATTTTGTACACTTAATTTAGTTGCTATTGAATTATTAAGTTTCTCTAAATTTCTATTTGTAATTTGTCTAAACTTTATTTGAATTTTTTGTAGAGGCAAATAAGTGCTGTAAGTTACCACAAGACCACTGTGGTCAGAAGGTAAACTGTTTAAAATTTTCGCGTTCGTTCGCATGAGTGTATATACGATGTCTCCTCTCGTTTCTACATGGATCAACATATGAAAAGGAACGCATGGCAGAAAATTGCAGAAGAAATGAATAAAACACGTAAGTTATTTTTTTATTTATTTTTTGTCAGAAATAGAAACTAACATCTATTAACAATTTCATTTTGCCAGTACACGTTACCAACATTAGAAAAATATTCCGTGAAACAATCTCTTACAACCATCCCTTCCAGATTATTGAAAACTGTATCATTGGTTCTATCGATTGCATTATTAGTATTAGAGCCAAGTGCCTCCATACAATGATCATCAATGATAAAGTTATGCAAACACGTGCTTGCTAGTATAATGTTGTTAACGTACTTTGGTTGATTTTTTATACCTTTTTGAAATAGTTCAAATCTTTCTTGTAACATTCCAAAAGCATTTTCTACAATACGCCGTGCTCGACTTAAGCGATAATTGAATATCCTTTTTTTTCATCATTTAAAAGATGTGAGGGGTATGGTCTCATAATATTTTTGTTAGTGGAAAGGCTTCATCAGCAACAAATACGTGGGGTAATTTTTGAGTTGAATGTGGTAAAGCTTTTTCCGGTGGCATGCTTAAAAAACCATTACGTAGTTTCGAACCAAATTTGGAGTTTTGAAGTATACCGCCATCGCTATTTCGACCATATGCTCCGACATCTACAATCACAAATTTGTATTTTGCATCCACGACAGCTAATAAAACGATGCTAAAGAACTTCTTGTAGTTGATATACATACTTCCACTGTTATTAGGAGCTCTAATCTTGAAATGCTTACCATCTATGGCCCCAATGCAGTTAGGAAAATTCCAAAATTTATCAAAGTCGGTTGCAATTGACTGCCATTGTTGGCTCGTGGGTTTCGGCAATGCAGTAGATCTTAATACAGTAAATATTGCTTGACAGGTTTCGTGGACTATTTTACGCACAGTAGTGAATCCCATACGATAGCTAAAAGCTAAAGACTTAAAAGAAGCTCCTGTTATTAGATACCTGTAACAAAACAAAAAAAAACATTAGTAGACGACTTAAAAGCGTGTGTTATTTAAAATACTTCATTCTTGTTACAGATGAAGAATGTCAGAAGGCATGGAGCTGCCTTCGTAACAATTATAGAAAATCCTTAAAAAACAGGTTGTCCAAAAGCGGTGACGCTGCCAAAAAGAGGCGACCAATTAAATTTGAAAAGGAACTTGAATTTCTGCAAAAGTTTTTTCAAGATAGACCTCAGCTCTCAAATTTAGACTCTTCTTCCGACGATACACAGCTTTCCAAGGATACGCAGAATATCGAAAATACACAACCTCCCAAAACAGCATCAACTGTTAATTTTCCTGAAGCACAATCGCCTGTATCTCAAATGTCGTGTTCATCCCATGCATCAGATTCTAGACCAGCTAGACATGTTCGTCAGCGATCATACATGTCATCGCAAACACGGTATACAGAAACAACAGCAGAAATATTAAAAAAATACATTGAAAACCAAAAGAAGGAACAACATCCTATGGAGATATTTTTTCAAGCAATGGCGGCAACAGCGAAGACTTTGTCACCAAAATTACAAGCTGAAATAAACGCGATGTTTTACGTATTGTTACTGATGCAGAAATAAAGCATTTGGAAAATGTGGAGTTAAGTTCAGTTGTGTAGCGAAGTCGTCCTTCGACATCAAGTTCAGGATTCGATATTTCAAATGAATTTCATTCATCTCAGCAATACGCAACAACTTCTGTTGCCAGAACCCATAATACAACTATCGAAAGAAGAAATCCTTTACACAATTTTCTTCATTTAATAAGCCCGAACAACAATATAACTCTGAACCAAACTATGGTACTACTCATATAGAATACATACCTACTCCTATATCCAGACATCAAAATAATAGTGATATATATTACAATAACTCCAATATTCAATTGCCGGATTATGAAAACTAAATTTTTTATAATACTTTCGCTTTTTATCATACTGTACTGTAGGTACATTTGTGATCATAGATAGCTGATTATAAAAATAAACAATTACTAAATAAATCAAGACTTTTATTTTAATATTAGTAAACGCTCCGTGGTGCCACGCACTGCTCAAAAATTTGTTAGGTTATTCTGCTAAACTGTTTCAACCGAAGTGGTTAAGTTTATCTTGCCTAATTCTATGCCCCATCGCATGCAATATGTAATATGCACTAACCTTAGACATACAGACAATCTCTCTGTAACAGGTATAGGCGATCGAAAATTAGTTTTGATTTTCTTTATATGCGATTTTAGCAAATCACTTAACTTTTCAAATTTTTCATAGTCCATTCTGTAATAATCATAGAATTTTCGGATGTCGTATCTCAAATCATTAAATAAGTTGCTGAATGCCATTTGTAGATCTTGTTCTCCATAAATTATGCACCCAGAGTTGTCTGTTCGTCAAATTAGCAGTTCTTATTTGTCTCTCTTCATCTTCAGCTAGAAGTGCTATTAATACTAAATCCCAGTCAACCATAACGACACAACAAAATGTTCTTTTGCGACACAACCAACTTCGGATACGCGCGGAGCAAAAACACAACCAACTTCGAATACGCGCGGAGCAAAACTAACCAGAGTGGCTGGGCTTTCAGCAGGATGCGGAACACCGCTGGATGCCATTGCACGCCGCGGGATGCCACTGCACGCCGCAGGATGCCATTGCATGCCGCGGGATGCTCTGCCGTGCCATGCCACGCCGTGACGGCAGTGGGCGCCGGCCCTTACTTTCTCGCTCTGCTCCGCAGCCTCGCTCCTCTCTGGTGGACAGACACAGTACGCAACTCCGCTCCGCATTACTCCGTTTCTCCGCTCCGCTACCTCGCTCCGCTCCGGTGGACAGGCAGCCTTAGGCCCATAGCACACCGCGTTTTTTAAACGCGCTGACAACGCGCGATTCAGGAACGCGCTTCTTCGGCGCCGTAAATGCTGATTGTTGCGTTTACATTGGTAATAGAAACGCGCGCATGAAGCGCGTATACGCGCATTTGAAGCGGTACGAACGCGCGTACAAAGGAGCGGAGTACGGGCAGAGGGGGTGGGGGAGCTCACGCCACCACTGCGCCCGCGCTTCATTTGCAAATGGTTAATTGTGTGCTGGGCGCGTATTTCGTTAAAATGGAACCCTTCGATACCGACCGCTTTATTACAGAAATCAACAATCGTCCAGCTACATGGAATGCACTACTGCCCGAATATTCAAACAAAGTGTTAAAAAGAAATGCTTGGGATGAATTGTGCCAAATTTTTTATAACAATTTCAATGAAAAAAACAGTAAAGAAAAAAACCTGGCAGGTAAGATTTCTTATATTTATTTAAAAAATAATGTATTACAGTTTAAGGCGCTGCGGTTTCTGTCGACTGGCCAGTAAAACAGTAGAACATGTAATTAGGTAGGTATCCTAAATTTTAGAATCTTGCCATGGTACTGCACCTTCATCACTAATAAAATAATCAGTGTACATACTTCGTATCATCGTTCCGCTTAATTGTCCCTGTGACCTTCTTGCACCAATCGAAATCAAACTTGCATCTTCAGGTGGATCTTCTAAACCAGCTATACTCAAAGAATTATGAAAATTATAACCGTCACGTTCACGTATGAAATTATCCAGTACACAACAGGCTTTCACAATAGCCACACTGAAGTCCACGCTAACGTTCAGTGGTCGATTAAAGATTTTAAATTTGTTGCTTAATATACCAAACGTACATTCAATGTATTGTCTGGCACGTGTCAAGCGGTAATTATATATTCTTTTCTCTCGTGGCAAGATTTTTTCCAGCGTAAGGTCTCTGTAAATGTTGAGATAATGCAAAGCCTTCATCACCAACAAACGTAAATGGTATTGGCACTCCATTATTAGATATTGGTCTCGCATTTGGTATATTATAATTTCCTTGCCTTAGCTTCTTGATCCATTCACTACATTCATTTATTGTTGAGTCTGCAGCCTTTCCATAGCATCCAACATCTATATCGATAAATCTGTAATTTGCGTCACATATTGCCAGCAATACGATGGAAAAATATTTTTTATAATTAAAATACTCTGATTCACTATGTTGAGGTTTTATAACTCTAATATGTTTCCCATCAATAGCCCCAAGTAGGTTAGGAAAATTTGCGTATTTCATAAACCCTTCAGCAGTTTTTAGATGTGATTCTTCGGTTGGTTCTGGCATACAGATGTTTTTTAATTTATCCCATATTATTTTCACTGTTTCACGGACTATAATGCCTGCCGTCGTTTGTCCACACTTAAAGTCATAGTGAATATCTGAGAAATAGCAACCCGTAGATAAACACCTGAAAAGAATAACATTATTAAAACTTCTGTTGTTATAGTAAATTTTACATATTTAATTAAAATTAACCTACAGCTACTTATTTCAAATGAATTAAAATTAACCTAATAAATAACTGAACTATTAACACTATTATTGTTTTCAGTTATTGAACTTCAAAGAAAATGGAAGAGTATTAAGGACGCTTATAAAAGAGACAAAGCGAAGATCAATAACTGTCCCAGTGGGTCTGGAGCTAAACCTAGAAGACCCTACATATATTCCAATTTGCTAACTTTTTTAGACCAGCTTTACGAAATAAGATCTCCAAGTCAAAATGATGATGCAGCACTGGGGAATAACCAAGACTATGATTTTCAAAAACCACATTCACCAAAGAAGTCTAAAAAGAATCCAAAACATGAAGACCCACAAGACAAATTGTATGAAGCACTGACAGCAAATCTCAACCAGTCTAAGGAAGCGAATTATATAATTTTATCTGAAAATCCCGACACACTGTTCTTAGTTTCGTTAGCTAAAGATTTTTCTGCTATCAAAGAGGAATTTATGTTAGAGGCCAAAGCTGATATGATAAATTTAATTCGTAAATATAAAAATATGGGACAGTCATCGAGAACATTAAATGAAAATAGATACCAAGGATTTCAATATAAACATCACTATGGATACCAGTCTGGATATCAGTCTGATATACAGCCACAATATCCAAGTAATCAATCAGCGCCAAGAAACGAATCTGTCAGTTCACTCCAAAATTTGGATAGCAATGAATCGGTTACAAATGACTCCGATATCATATCTGACATGTATGATGATATTGAATAAATCTTTTTCTCTTATTCGTAATCTAAGAGCACTTATAACATTTTACGATTGATTTAAAAATGTAACAGGTCAATAAATAAATAAATACATATAAATAAATACTAGTTGATTTCTTACCTCAATGTGATGAGCAAACGTTCTTCTGCCGATATACATGATCTCATTGCTGTATTTTGACGAGTTAACTCGGGTTTTACCATCAAAAGAAGTTCTTGGAATGACGAATATGACATTCGATAACAATTATAAAATTTCTTCCATCTTCTATGTATAACCAATTTTTTAAAAGTTGTATGATAATGACCACTCAATCTTTTTTCACTCGTAAATGGGTCTATCCAATAAATTCGCTTTTTTTACGTTTTTTAGTTTTTAACAACTTCCCTGTCCCCATTTTGAAACGGCCCCCGTCCACTACCTTTTTAAATTTTTTAGCTAAATAACATAATTATTTACTTAAAAAAATACTTTTTAAATAAAAAAAAAAAAAAAAATTAATCTCTTTTTCGTTATTTTATTTTGTGAGTCACATGTGCCTCACGAACGTAGGACGATAAATTTTCTTTACCACGTCCAGTGAGTCACATGTGAACACATTGGCCATAGTGTTTTTCTATTTATTTTTGGTTTATTGTTTATTTGAGGTTATAATAATAATTGATATTATCCGAGAAAATGTCTCATAGAAATTATACGACTGAAGAATTGATGCGATACTTGGAAGATTCAGATGAAGATCTAGATCCATTTAGTGATGGAAGTGTCGAAGAATATCAGCCCAATTATGACGAAGGCGAAGAAAGCGAGGACACTGAGGTGATTGCAAATTTTATAGCAAGTAGTGCAGGCAGACGTAGTGAGGGTCCTTCAGCAATACCAGCATCTTCATCGGTTTCGAATGTATCTGATGCTCAGTGGAAACGAGACGTTTTGCCTTTGGGTAGGGAAACATTTATAGGTAATCACGGCTTACAAAACCTTGCCGCTATTACCGAAGATGGGGTAGTTAGTTTGATAAAAATCTATGATTATTTTGTACCTGATGTGATTTAATTGATGAAATGGTCATTCATACAAATAATTACGCTCTGCTGTTGAAGGAGATACGTACTGCTCAATTCAGTCGAATGACAAGATGGAAAGACGTCACTAGAGAATAACATTTTTTGGTGTCATAATCTACATGGGTCTCAATCCAAAGCCGTCAATTGAACACTACTGGAAATTAGACGTGCTATATTATAATCCTCTTATGCACAGAATAAATATGTCGTATAACAGGTTCAGCTCCATTCTAAGATGCTGGCATTTTACAGAAGTGCAAATAGGTGTTGTCGGCGAACAAAGAACTCATAAAATAGACCCACTTATACACAAAGTTATCAACAATTTCCGTATTCTTTATATACCTTCCGATGTTATTGTGGTAGATGAGTCCATGGTAAAATTTCATGGAAAGTTGATAATAAGGACCTATAACCCAGCGAAAACAGATCGCTATGGTATGAAGATATATAAGGCGTGCACAGTAAATAGTTACACATGGTCATACCAAATATACTCAGGAAGCTCACAGCAGTTAGAGGGGCTAGATAAGCCTGGTTCAACACTAATCCAGCTCACAGAGCCGCTTTTAGATGCAGGCCGTATTATAGTTGCTGACCACTATTATACCTGCCATTGGCTGAGTATCTAAAAGCTCGCAATACCGATTTGTGTGGCACTTTACGTAAAAATAAAAGACATTTGCCAGAAGAAGTAGTGAAAGCGAAGCTAAGAAGGGGAGAACAAATAGCTAGACAGAAGGACAATCTCTATACAGTACTAAAATGGCATGACAAACGAGATGTACTGATGATCTCAACCTGTCACGGAGACAGTATGTCTAACGTGACAACAAAACGAGGCGATGTCTTGAAACCAGATGCTATTATAGACTATAATGATGCTAAAAAAGGCATTGATATTTCCGATCAACTAGCTTTATTTCATTCTCCGTTACGTAAAAGTTTAACGTGGTACAAAAAGATAGCAGTAGATATACTGTTCCAGGTCGCCATTATCAATGCCAGGTGCATCTACAACGAGGGGGCAAACGGCCCTAAATTGACAGTTTTACAAGTCCAAGAACAATTAGTCCGACATTTACTTGGACCTGCAGCATCAACCACAGAAAGTAATCACCCCCCAAGATCTTCAATCTATTCTGCTTCAATTGCTTCTTCAAGCTATTCTGGACACAGTCTGCAAGAAATTCCAAGAAATGCAAACAATAAACTTGTACGTAAAAGATGCACTGGGTGCTATATCAAATTGAAAAATGAAGGGTTGTTGGCTAGAAAAGCCAAGCAAGTACACACTGAGTGTAAAAGGTGTGAAAAGGCATTCTGTTTAGATTGTTATAATGAGAAACATATTTGATTTTTTATATTTTCGTCTTATGAATAAAAACCTTACCTCTAATATTTGCGTTTTATTTATTGCTAATTTCTAATAGTGATTAAATGAAAACCATAAAAATATCACGATTTTTTTTTATTATCATTAACATTAAGATTTTTGCTATACGTCCACATATAATTTAAAAAAATATCACATCACGTTCATACCGAAAAATATGCCTAAAGTTGTATAGAGAAATGAGTCACATGTGACTCATGAACTTATTTGAATACGTTCTTATGAGTCATATATGACTCATTGGACAGGGAAGTTGTAAGAAGTACTACAGCCAACTTAAGCAGTGTTGTCTCAACCGACGCCATTGTACAACTGAAGAAGAGGAGTCTCTGATCAAAACGCAAAAGCTACGAGCGACTACAGCGCGTCTGTACCGCTGTATCTGCGCGTATACGCGCAGTAGAGGCACGTTTTACAATCGCCCCGTGTGCTTAGTTACAAGGTTGCGATCCAATCTCGTTTGAATCGCGTATACGCGCGGCCTCTGCGCGTCGTCAGCGCGTTTAAAAAACGCCGTGTGCTATGGGCCTAAGTATCTGCGACATGTCGCCAAGTGAAAACGCGGCTATATCTTTCATAGCTCTTGTCGCTCAGCGACAAACTAGTGAAGCGAGTGCTCCCTGGCAGTGTGAACAGTCAGGCTAAGAACTCACGGAGCGATTTTGAACCGTGCCCGCCGCGGTAGCGAAACTGCGGTTTTATTTCCAAACTCACGAGACCGGTTATTTGCGCGGTTACACAGCCGCCGCGGTTGCGATCATCGCCCGGAAACGTGGCGGGCGATGATCGCAAGATTGCAAGACGGGCGGTTAACGATCAGTTGAGGTCCAGACCGCCATGGACACACACCAGAAACGAGCCGTTGCGTTATATTTACATCACAGAAACCCGCCGGCACCCGCGGTCGCTCGCCAACCGATCGCAAAGCGCGCGGGTGCCACCCGCCGAGGCTGCGGGTAACCGCGGCCCGCGCGATTCTACTAGTTGCCCGCCGGTACAGCGGGAGCCGCATACAACCGCGTACACCGCGGGCGTAAAACGCGTCGTGAAATGTGCTTTAATTTTATGTCCGTTTCAACCGCGCGGCCACCTCATAGTATTTGATGAAACTTTGCCAGGAATTAGTGTTAATTTGTTACTTTACACACTTCTTTTCGTGAATTTGTTACAAAAAAACTAAGACGCTATAACAAAAAATAGTTGGCCGCTAGAACCGCCACTTGCCGTAATCATCGCTGATTACACAGAAACTATATAATGCAGATAGACGAATGATGGATCAAAAGAAAGGCCATAATTTGTTCAATTTGTTACAAAAATAAAAAACGTCAAAACGTAAATAAACAAAAAGTTATGCAATATTTAGTTTTCAGGTTATGAGTAGGTAGTTATGTCACCATAAATATCAAATTAATAGAGGCTAATGTGTATGGACAATTAGTTACTAATTTGCAGCGTTACCACAAGGTTACTTTTGTAACCTGTCAGGTGATTTTTGAACTGCATTGGTTACTTTTAGGTTACACGAATGAAAAGGTTACTTTTAGCCTTTTACGTTTTTTTTCAGAATTTTTAGAATTAACTTTTTTTATAAATATTTAAACGGAACGCTCGTTTTAGAATTTTTCATGTTGGCAAGCTTTACCAATATCGTATATGGTATACGATATTGGTATAGCTTGCCAACATAAAAAATTCATGGAAAAACGAACGAATCGTTCGTTAAACTTCGTTTGCCGCTACCACTTTAATTTGTTTGTTTGTTGTCTCTGAAAGTTTAGTGTTTGTATTTTGTGTTTTGTGATAATTAATTACAATACAACATAATTTCCAACTGGATATTTACTGGAAGCTTGGTAAGTGTATAATTACAAATTACATGTATATGGTTAGGTAATTGCGTTCCCGAGAAACGTTTTTTTCGAATTGGAAACATTTTCCCTGTCTCTCCAACCAACTACTTTAAACCAGAGTAAGATGGAGAATGCTTCCGAGTCTAATTTGAGGTTCATCGTAAACGTGAATATGTTGACAGAAATTATTTACAAGTATTGCATTGGCCCCGATTCGGAATTACACGAACGAAACTATTTTTAGTTCTGGTTCCTCTCTTTCTTTCAATTTCAAGGTGATAAGCAATAGTTTAGTGCGTTTTTAGTTCGTTCAATTAACCGTCAACGTTCCTTATCACATTGAAATTGAAAGAAAGAGAGGGTTTAGTTCGTGCATTTCAAATTTTATATACCTTACTTTTTATACTAATAACGTGGTTGATTTTTTCATTTTATTTGTTTGATTTCTTTTCATGCATGACTTTGGTGTTGGTGCTTGTGCTTGACACGGATTTCACTTAACTAAAAATATACCTTCAGTCTAAGCTAAGCAAATGGACAAATTCTTGACTTCTTCAAAGTCGTCGACTTCAAGGCAAGAGGAGAGAGGAGATATTAACAATGACTGTGATAGTAGTAGTACGATGCGTGAGGAACCTTTGCCAAAGAAACAAAAACAACAACGCGACTTCAATGAAAATTGGCTAACAAACACTACATTTAAAAATTGGATTTCTAAGAGAGAGCAGGAATGTGGTACGATTACCGCTTATTGCAAAGTGTGCAATTGTACTGTTTTGAATCATAAACCAGCACTTGTCAAGCACATGAATACGGCGAAACATGTTCAAAATATTAGCTCAAAAAGCCAAACAATACCTATTCAACAAATGCTGAAACCCAAACCAGAAGATGAATTAAGGAAAAGAGCAGAGCTTAAAATATGCGCTTTTCTAGCACATCACAATTTGTCATTTTCTTTGATGGATGATTTAATCCCATTTTTAAAAAATACGTTTACGGATTCAAACACTATAAAATCCATCAGTTTAGGCAGAACGAAAGCCACAAACACAATAAAAACTGTCCTTGGCCCCATTCTAACCCAGGAACTCATAGATAAACTAAAAAAAACTCCATTCAGCATTATAATGGATGAGACCACTGACATCAGTGTCAAGAAACAATGTGCACTCGCAGTTATATATTATGACGAAGTAGACTGTGTTCGCACACAGTTTCTTGACATATATGAAGTCAAATCTGGAAAGGCTGAAGATCTTTGCAATAGTTTACTTACTTGGCTTGAAGACCGGCAAATTCCTCTAAAAAATTCTGTAGGCTTTGCATCCGATACAACGAATAGCATGGTAGGCGAACACCACTCTGTGTTTAGTCACTTAAAACAAAAAGTACCGCATATTGCATGCATCAAGTGTAGCTGCCATATGATCCATCTAGTGGCATCTAAAGCGTGCCTTAAGCTGCCAAGATCGGTGGAAGATTTTTTAAGGAGTATCGGAGCCCATTTTAGCCGAAGCACTAAGAGGCAAAACAAATTAAAAGAGTTTCAGGATTTTTTTGGAGTCGACATTCATAAGATATTAATCCCAGCAACAACAAGGTGGCTATCATTAGAGGCATGTGTCAATAGAACCTTGGAACAATATCAGGTACTCGGTGAGTACTTCAAATTGGAAGTATTCGAGGATCCAAGCAAAATAACTGAAGACATACTTACATGTCTAAATAATACATTTACAAAAATTTATCTCGAATTTATGTCTTACGTGCTAAATCTATTCAATGACTTTAATAGACTATTTCAATCGGAGAAACCATTGTTACATCAATTAAAACCAGAAGTACATAAATTAATTAAAACAATAGCCAATAATTATATGGATTTTAATTATTGTAAGACTACTGATGCCTACAAAATAGAGTATGCCAATCCAAGATTCTTTTTGCCACTCGAGAAGATATACATAGGCATGGCAGCACAGGCATCGATTGATGAATTTTCGAGGGAAATACCTCCAACACAAATTGCCGATTTCCGAAAAACATGTTTATCTTTTTATATCGAAGCTTTAGCACAAATAAGAAAACGCTTTAGTTTTGAAGATCCTCTTTTTGATTTATTAGAAAATGTTCTGAACCCAATCAAAGCGCAAAAATTTGAAGTAAAAGATTTATCATGCGTAATAAAAAGATTTCCAAATATAATTATACCTGATACAGAAAATTTACATAAAGAATGGAAGAAACACGCTTTTCTCGACTTCAGCGAATTAAATATGTCGCCAGACTTGCCGGTCGAAGAATACTGGAATAAAATCCTAAAAATGACAGATGGTACAGGAGAACCCATGTTCCCAAATTTGAAGGAAATAATAAAAGTTTTGCTCGTTTTGCCATTTTCTAATGCATGTGTAGAACGAGTTTTCAGCCAACTTAAACTGATAAAATCTGACCAGAGAAACAGATTAAATACGGACACAATTGCAGCTTTGATGGCCACTAAAGCGGCTGTAAAAATGCCACAACATTTGAGCCATCAAAAGCATTAATGCATGCTAAAATAAAATGCAACACGGATGGTGATGGTGATGGTGAAGGCCGGTACTTATTGCTTTTTCATATTTTTTCACAATATTTTCGAACGTTTTATTTGAAAATGCAGAAAAAACATTTGATTTTAAATTTTCAGGTGCTGATGTGCTGTCTTCGCTCATGCATTCTTCAGTCATCATTTTAATTTCATATTATTATTTTAGTCTCATAATCACAATTGTTCTACCCAATTAATAAATTAACTTTGCACTATAACCCGTTATTACTTAAAATAAATATTTGTGGTGCAGTCAGGTAATTCTCAAATTTTCATATTTTTATATTGGCCCCGATTCGAAATTACACGAATTAAACCTATTCATAGTTCTGGTCGCCGGCAACGGCTGGATGCGGGCGGCACTGGACCGGGCACATTGGAGAGCCATGAGAGAGGCCTATGTCCTGCAGTGGACGTCTGTTGGCTGATGATGATGATGATAGTTCTGGTTCCTCTCTTTCTTTCAATTTCAAGGTGATAAGGTTGGCAATATTAAGTTTAGTGCGTTTTTAGTTCGTTCATTAACCGTCAAAATAAAAAACGAACTAAAAACGCACTAAACTTAATGTTGCCATCCTTATCACATTGAAATTGAAAGAAAGAGAGGTACCAGAACTAAAAATAGTTTAGTTCGTGCATTTCAAATCGGGGCCATTATAGAATTCTTGAATTGTATCATATTTAGTATTTAAACATGTACAAGAATGCATATTAGACGCGCTTGCGCGCGCATTTGAGCAACCGTATTTTTGCGATATTTCGATACTCGTTTAACTTCATATCCATCTCCAATGATGAATCAATAAATTAAGAAACGCCAATACAAGTCAATACAACTAATATTCTATTCTATGAACAATTTGTACCTTTCTGGTTTAAAAATATGAAAGGTTATTTTTTATACAAAAAGGTTACATTTTTTTATATTCCAGGTAATTTCTGACATGACCCGAGTGGCAACACTGCTAATTTGTTACAGCGAATAAACAGAAAAAATATATTAGAAAGTAGGTTCAATAATTTGTTAGAGTCGATTTTAGATGGCCGCTCGGACGGCAATATGCCTGAAATACAATGGCGTTTATCTCGTTATTAAAAGTAGGTTTAAGCTTAGTTAAAGTACTAAGCGACGGGTAACGTAACCTAGTTTGGATAAATACGGCATTGAATATAACTGCAGCATTCATATTTTAAAAGATATTTACAAAAAACAGTAGTATGAAACCGTATGAGAGTAGGGTGACCATGATCACATTAGTACAAAGGCATGTTTTTAATGTTGTACTCTGTTTGAACGAATATGCGGTACGTTTTGCGGCCATATTGATGTCTACTGTTCTTAATTCTTTGAAGTATTTACTTGATAAGATTTTCGTTTCATTGACTTTCCGCAGGTGTTTTATGATGGGAACGATTCCAGAAAAAGGACCTCTTTTGTTCCCAAACTATTGTTAAAAATATTTGTCGCACGGGGTTTAAAAAGCCACAATTTTTTGTTGTAAATATTGTCATTACTGTGCTGAATTTTGAAGTGTGTGCTCGTACGTATTTAATTCCCGTGATTTTCATACTACTAAGTTACTGAGACAATTAAAACTAAATTCAGAAATGTCTAAAACTGCTTAGCTATGAGTTGTGCCCACTTATATATTGGATTTGTTAATGTAGAACTCACCACCAAAAAGTGTATTGCAGACTCAGAGGGATGGAAATCGAATGCGGTAAGTTTAATTTTTACAATTTTATGATGAGATCACGAAGAAGTCTTAAAAATATTCTTAGCTTAATAACTTTCATTAATTTACCTGTATAATATAATTGTGGTAACCACACTCCTTTCGTTATTTAAAAAGTAATATTCGGCGCCAATTTCAAATCGGATAATATAGAACAGGATAAATCACGGCTTTTAAGTATTCTTTTTTTTTAAACCAATGGCAGAGCTCTATTTAAAGGGCTCTTAAGTTCTGTCCAATCGCAAGCCTGCTTTTATATATGCGTTTCCCGCCAATTGTCTAGGTATAGTAAAAGAGTGACAATTCAGCCCACCCACGTTAGTATGTACTTACATAGCAGTAATTGGTAGTACCTATGTATATTTTGTGTGTGATGCAGTCAACGGATGTTTGACCTTTGTATTCATATTATCAATTGTTTTATTGCAATTGCAGCAAAAATGGGTAAAGCTGGACGAAAACCTATTGTTGAGAAATCAAAACAGAGAGAAGTTTTTATGAAATATGCCGACAAACTACTGGATGTTAAATTGAGAGACCCTATATTTGATACAATTGCAAGTGATTTGGATAATCTTATGACACCGGCAGCCCTTTACATGTCACTGAAAAGGAATTTCAGGGAGTTTCTAAACACTGAATGTAAGCAGCAAACTGTATGTCTGTCCTCGTCATCTTTATCATCATCCTCAAATTGCTTGAGCCCGAGAACCTCATCCAAAATATCACATTCTCATGTCGAGTCCAACCAGCATCATAGTGAAAACGACACAAAGAACTTAAAGTTTGAATTAGATATCTATTTAATCTGTTCTGCTGAAAATTTAGTGATTTGTAGAATCACTAAATTTTCTGCAGAACAAAAATGTGCCTACTGGAACCACCGATACTGTAAGTAAAGATTTTATTTTTTTATTTTATAATCAGGCAACTAGGGCCCCATAGACATATAATTATATTAGTTTATATAATAGTGTATCTTTGTATTTACATTTTAACCCTTTGGGCAACTATTTTGCCAATGCCCCGGGCAGGGTAAAAAAAAATGTGTTTGAAAAAAAAATAATTGAAATGTTGAAGACTTATTCAGTGCCTTTAATAAAATCCATAATAAAAAAAAATAAACAATAAATGTTGATTTTGACTAGATATACTTATTTATTTTTTATTAAATAAAAGTAAAACGGCTAAACAGGCAGTCTTTTTCGTCTTTTTTCGCAGGACACACCGTCGACGAGCCACAATTCACAACGAGATTCACAATCAAATCAAAATGATTTACCACAGATGTCGCCAGAAAATACAACTTGGCAACGAAATAAACGTCCTAAAATCAACCCTAATAAAGAGTTGATATCCGAAGCATTGAATATTATGAAGAATGTCTCCCAACGACCAAATGTGACAAAAGATGAGGATGGTTTATTTGGAGATTATATTGCGGGTCAATTGACCGACAAATGAAATCTATTGTGAGACATCGGATCAACAATATAATATTTGAAGCCGAAACTGGATATAGATCCGATACATTTACGGATTTTGCAAGACGTAAGAGTAGTGTTTCTAGTTCACACAGTCATCCAGGATACTATACAGCATCTTCACTTCAACAGACGGTTGTAAGCCCTTCTACAAATAACTTAACTTCTTCTGAATACTCTGCCCAAACAAACCCAGATCCACAAACAATTCAACCTTCGTCACTAGAAACATTTGCTGAAGAATACCTAGCTCTAAATCCTTCTGATAGTGTTATAAAGTAATCTTCAAAATATGTTATAAATAATTAATTTTCTTTTTGGTATAATAAAGGTAGCTATAGGTAGCCCCATTAAAGTTAAATTTAAAATTAGTGTTGACTATTCCCTTCACACGAGTAGAGCTTGACATATGTTCGAAAGGAACAGCCAGGTTTTAATTTTAGTTTAGTGACACTTCTACTGTTACCAATAGTTAATATCATGTTATTGGTTTACAAAAACACATTTCTTATTTTGTTTAAAACTTTATTATACGAATCACAATAAAAGTGTATCTCACTATGTGTAATTTACGATTTTAGATTTAATGGATAATACATGGAACTACTTAATGATTAAAAATAATATTGATTATATGAGTTTTAATTTTATTCGACTAATGGGCGTTTATTGCTTATACTGCCATTCTAATCCTCCGACACTAGAAAGAAAATAATGAGTCAACTCCACTCTTGTATCCTCAGCGGTCACTGTAGTATCCGAGGTTTGATTGTCTTCTCCTGACATATTATCTAAGCAACTGTCGTTTTCAAGATGTCTACGCCATTCACCGGGAAAGACTTCTCCTTGATTATTTTCAGTATCGTATTCGTTTTGCTAGTTGCAGCGGTTCGTTTGATATAATTAAATAAATGTATACACGCCAAAGTTACAGTAGTAGCTTTTTCTGGGATTAGCTGAATAGGTCTATGAAAAATCTTGAATTTGTGTGTTAACTGCCCAAACACGTTTTCAACTACTCTTCGCCCTCGACATACGCGATAGTTAAAAACCCTCTTAGATGATCCCATTGTGTGATTACCATCATAAGCCTTTATAATATGGGGTTGCAGAGGAAACGCGTCATCACCCAAAAAAAAATACGGTACTGGTAGATTCCTTCCGGGTAAAGGGGTTTTATGTGGTATATTCAATTCATTATCATTTAACAATCGACATAATGCTGAACCCCACCATCTGAAATCCGACCCTGACATCCCACATTAGCGTACAAAAAGTTGTAATCAGCATCTACTAAAGCAAAGAGCACAATACTGAAATATTTTTTATAGTTTATATAATCACTTCCACTTTTTGGGGGACATTGAAGTTTTATGTGTTTCCCATCCATTGACCCAAGACAATTGGGTATTTGCCATCTTTTTAAATATTCATCTGCAATTTCTCTCCATCCTTCTTGATTCCTTGGAATTTTCACATAATCTGAAAGTCCTTCAACTAAAGCATCACATACTTCAGGAATAATGCTTGAAATTAGTTGAGGAGATACTTTAAAGACGTCGCACAGGCTACTAAAAGAATTTCCTGAGCTTAGGTATTTTAACGTTAGAGCTCATTCACTCGAAGACGAATCGTGTTTTTTCACGATTCGTTATTTTTTTTGACGGGAGCAAAGCTTTTTATATACCCATGTTCACACGCTTCACGAATCGTGAAAAAAGACGTAGACGGATACGTCGGTCACTACGGTCATTAGAATGACGATTCGTTAAAAATCTCGAATCGTGATTGGCGCTCGCGCCCCGCGCGCCTGCCTGCTCCGCCCGCCTGTCTGCCCCACCCGCCGCGCGCCCGCTCAATTCAGTACATTCCTTTGACTTGTTAAGACGTGTAGCGCTGCGCTTCAATAAAATCATGTCGAAAAGAGAAAAAGAAAAATTGTATGATGAACAAATAAATCACGAAGTTTTGATTGCTGCAATCAAAGACAGGCCAGTTTTATGGAATAAATTTTTGGAAATTTATAAGGACAAAACCGCTAAAACAGCAGCATGGCGGGACATATGCATAATTTTGAAGAAATGGATCAAAAGGACCGACAGTTGTTTGGTAAGTTTTTATTGAGAAAATTTTAAATACAAATCTATACTGCCTATATTTTGTTGTCTTGCCATGGTACTGATCCAGTTTCTGATAGAAAGTAGGTCATAAATTCATTTCTCATTGAATTGCCAGTTCCGACACTCGGTGATACTTCCTGGGGTAGTAAATTTTCAAAATTAAATTCTTTTTCTAATTCAATTCCCTCCTTTTTTATAATCAAATTGTGGAGGACAGTACAAGCTTTCACTACTGAAATAGCTGTTTCTCGTTTAAGGTCTATGGGTCTATGTAAAATTCTCCACTTATTTGCTAGAATGCCAAACGCACATTCAACGTATCTTCTAGCTCTGGTTAAACGATAATTAAATATTCGTTTACCTCTGTCAAGATGCGTTCCACCAAAAGGTCTTAATAAATGTGTGTGTAAACCAAATCCCTCGTCGCCAATAATTACGTAAGGAACTTGAACTTCTGATTCTGTAAATAAAGGCCTTGGTTCGGGTATATTCAAACGGCCTTCTGTCAACATTTTCCAAAAACTTGACTCTTTAAATATTGATGAGTCGCATTCTTTTCCATAGGAACCTACACTGACGTAAACGAATCGATAATCTGAATCTACGACTGCTAATAACACTATTGAAAAGAAATCTTTGTAGTTCATATATACTGAACCACTATTTGATGGCTTTCGAAGCCTAATATGCTTCCCGTCAACTGCTCCAAGGCAGTGAGGGAAATTGGCCTTTTCATTAAATCCACTTGCTATCTTTAACCACTCTTCTTCCTTATTAGGAAGTGGCATAAATTCTTCATATAAATTATTCCATATACTTTGCGTCACTTCTACTACGATGGTGGAAATGGTTGATTTGCCAATTCGATAACTAAAATGAAGATCTTCATAGGAAAGTCCTGACGCCAAATACCTAAAAAAATATTTCATTAAAACGAAATTAGTGGGATGAAGAAGTCGTATTTTCATTCTGATTAAGCGTTCCCACTAGGCACCCAAACGATTTCATATGTTTGACTGGCTGCCTAGTGGGATAGATTAGTCTAAATGAAAATACAACTTCTTCAAGCGCTTCTTCAATTATACAAATTCAGCTTACTAAGCATCCTCTTTTTACGAAAGCAAAAACCGTTATAAAACGTATGGGGCGTAGCCCGTACAAAACAACCACAGATCAGGTCCCTGTATATTTTATTTATGTATAATAATTCATAAATACACAGACGGACAGCGAACGGCGTTTGTGAATAGATATTCGCCCGACAACAGACCGCTCGTCTTATCGTGACGTGTTTCGAAACCGTGTCCTTATTATTACAGTTGTTTTCTAGTATAAAACAACCACAGATGAATATATAATTCATCTGTGGTTGTTTTGTAATATTGGGAATAATGCGATGTAAATAAAAATCTTCTTATAAAACCGTTCATACAGTTTTATGAATTATTGTTTCAGGAAGTTCAGTGATGAAAAGGTGGACACAATTGAGAGACACTTGGTGGAAATCATTAGATGAAAACAAAGAAACAAAAAAATCTGGGTCTGGTACAAAATCTAAGCCCTACAAATATAATCAAGAGATGAGCTTTTTGAAGCCAATTATTAAGCCAGATGAAACATATGACAATAATCCAAATACAAGAGATGAAGCCCAAAGAGAAAATGCAGATCAACAAGAAAATCAGAAAGAGAAACACTTAGAATCATCATCAAAAAAGAAAAGAATGGATAGTGGCAGCGTATTGGATGATAAAATGATGAAACTTGTTGATCATCAATTAAACACAATTGGAAGTGGTGACCGTAACATGAATTTTTTTAAGGGGGTTCTGCCATCCCTTCGGTATTTTGATGATGATCAAATACTGGAATTCCAATCTGGGGTCATTAACCTAATACAGAGTATTAAAACTGGACGAAACTATTCGAATTGGCATCAAAATTATTACAATTCACATCATCACAACTATAATAGTGGTGGTTATTATACTAAGCCTCACGAATCACCGGGAGGAACGTCTAATAATAATAATACTCGGCCTTTTCCTGAAAGTTCATCGATAGTAAATGCAGAAGTGTCTGCAGAAACGCCCACCCCTCTACAACCTGGAACATCGCTGATCCATCGCGATGATCCAAGTGCATCACCGGCACTATCTACAGCTCTAAGTCAATTAAGTGATTATCTGGATCTATCAAATTTCTAAAAACATGTTCTAAATTATCATAAATAAGAATAATAAATAATATAATTAGTTTTTCTTGCCTTATAGTTATCGCCAACTTTTCTTCAGGGCTAATGGCCTTTCTCATACATGTATCCTGTTTTCTCAAATCCGTATCCAACCTTTGGAGAAGGAAGTCAAAGGTATCTTTAGACATTCTAAAATAAGTGTAAAATTTGGTATCATCTTCTCGTAACGAGCTCATCAAAGTATAAAAATCCCCAACACTTTGTCTTTGCCTTAAAATTGGATGCACCCAGTGTATTCTTCTTGTTTTTCTTTTTTTAGATCGACGATAATACCAGTACTAAATTAAAGTATTCACGTCCATTGTCTTTGGTAGTTACCCTCAACTGAACACAGTCACGAAACAACATGTGAACATCAATTCGGATATTTTGACGAATCGTGAAAAAACACGATTCCGTATTCAATGTCAACATCTATCCGTCAAGGCGAATCGTGTTTTATACCGAATCGTCAAAGACGTATCCCGTGTGAATGCGCCCTAAAGGGGTTTTATGTGGTATATTCAATTCATTATCATTTAACAATCGACATAATAAAACTTGCTTCCCTCCACCACCAAGTCAATGTTGGTGCAAGCCTTGTTGTTCCCTATAGTAGATTATGCTGATGTCTGTTACTATGACCTGAATGCAGATCTCCTCAACAAACTTGACCGTCTTCTAAATAACTGCATTCGTTTCGTATTCAACCTGCTTAAATATGATCACGTTTCTGCATATCGGCTGCAATTGAAGTGGTTGCCCATACGCCAGCGCAGGGAGCAAAGGGCGCTAACCACTCTTTTTTCCTTTCTTGATACTCCTTCTTTGCCTAGTTACCTATCCTCGTACTTTCAATACACATGCGCAAATCACACTAAATATCTTCGTTCATCTACCAACCGTCTCCTGAATTGCCCTACTCATCGCACTAATTTTCTTCATTCTTCTTTCTTTGTCCAGTCTATTCTTCTGTGGAATGCGCTCCCCCCCGATATCAGGATGTCTCCCAGTCGTTTTTCGTTCAAGCGGAAAGTTCGAGAGCTCCTGCTAAAGAGAGTGGCAGAGTCATCAGGATCATAACATTATATACATAGTGTGTGTATGATTGTATGTATTATATGTAACGTTATATGTAAGTTCATATGTAAGTATACATATATGTATTTACTTGGTATTGAATTATATATATATGTATTATTTGTGTAGATTTATTATAGTGGTATATACATTCTTCAGCCTGTTACAATTTCAATAATTTCATGCTTGCTTCTTGCATCTGCCATTGGTATTCTTCTCTGCATCACCCAAAGGTCAGACTGGTAGAGAATGCTCAAAGCATTAAGTCCACCTTGTGTACAATATCTTGTGCATGAAGCTTATAATAAATAAATAATAAATAATGCTGAATTATTAAAAACCCCACCATCTGAAATCCGACCCTGACATCCCACATTAGCGTACAAAAAGTTGTAATCAGCATCTACTAAAGCAAAGAGCACAATACTGAAATATTTTTTATAGTTTATATAATCACTTCCACTTTTTGGGGGACATTGAAGTTTTATGTGTTTCCCATCCATTGACCCAAGACAATTGGGTATTTGCCATCTTTTTAAATATTCATCTGCAATTTCTCTCCATCCTTCTTGACTCCTTGGAATTTTCACATAATCTGAAAGTCCTTCAACTAAAGCATCACATACTTCAGGAATAATGCTTGAAATTAGTTGAGGAGATACTTTAAAGACGTCGCACAGGCTACTAAAAGAATTTCCTGACCTTAGGTATTTTAACGTTATTGACAATCTTTCTACTGGTGAAACTGCTTTTCTGTAATTTGTGTCTTGTTTAGCTATTTTGTGTCCAACAATATTCAGTAAATATTCAAAGTCGGTACTGGTTAATGACAGGAAAGTCTTAAAAGAAATGGGTTTGTATAGAGCCAAGTCGTCTTCCTTTAAATCACTTAATCTTTGACAAGTACTGTATTTATTGCGACTCATTAAACTTGGCCTAACCCAACACTTTCGTGTGTTGAGGGATCCACCGATAATAACTCCACAAACTGCTATTATTAAATCACTGTTATCGTCCTCGTCCATGTCAATTAGGTACTGAAAATACTACTTCTGAATTATTCGAAACACACACGTCCAATCTCTACGAGTATTGGGCAATTACTAGAACGGCTTTGGTGTGTAGACCGCTTAACAATCTCATTATTAAATTCCATGGGGCCGGGCCAGCCTGACGTACATCTTATTTTACTTTGGTTACATGTCATTACAGAATTATTTCGATTCTTACACAAAGTGATCCTTAGAGTGCCAATAATTGGTAACTTTACCCTAGCAATGAATGGGCGTTATATAACTGCTGTGTGGGAGCAAGATCAGTTACGATGGTGGACCAAAGGCACGTGCCTTTGGTCCACCATCGTAACTGATCTTTCGTAACCAGCTACGAACATGGATTTTTTTTCTTCCTTTGATAACCAGCTACGAAAACAGAATTAATTTGTCGTTTTGGTAACCAAGTTTCGTAACCAGCTACGATACAAGATTTTTATTTCTTTTTCTGTAACTACTACTAATCGGGAATAATTATTCTAGGTTTGTAACCATGTAAGGAGGTAGGTAGGCATTTTGTCATTATTGGATAGTAGATACTTCATAGATAATTATATTCACTTATCTAGATGTCATGTAAATATCATTTTGCTATGTTTATTTTCAATAAGTACCTCAAGACTACTCATTTAGTTCAGTATTAAATTATCATTATTACTACCAATTTTGCTAGTAAATAATAAAAAACTGAAAATGGACTGTGATGATTCAAATCCCATTCAATTTGTGTCGACAAAACGTGGAGGAAGGAAAATGCTGTTTAACTGTCGTCAATATTATAAAAGAAAAATTTACACCAACGGGAATACATTTTGGCAATGTTACAATAAAATTCAGTGTAAAGGAAACATAACATTAGACCCTAATAATATATTTGTAAAAGACAAACCTCATGACGAAGGCTGTATCCCGAATGTCTCCAAAAACATTATTTTGAAAAAAATTAACTGTTTAAAAATAAAAGTTGGAGAAAATCTCGATCCAATTCAGAAACAATTTGAAGAAACTATTTGTGAATTGCAAGATGATGGCGTGGATTACAACATTAAAAGTAGTCTTTACAGCGAAAGACATAAAAAAATGGGCGTGACTAAGTTGCATTTTCAAAATCCTTTATAAGTAACAATACCAGTAAAATATGAATATTTTTTATTGGCTGACTACAAATATGAAGAGACCAGAATTATGGTATTTTGCCCTTCTGACATTCATGAGCTTTTAAAGGACAATCAACATTTTTTACTTGATGGGACGTTTAAGTCATGCCCGCCACCTTTTAATCAAATTTATACCATTCATGGCTGGCTACAAAACAACAACAAAACAAGTAATTCCGTTAATACATATTTGCATTCCTGCACAATAAAAATCAAAAAACCTACGAAATACTATTTAACTTGCTCAAGAGTCGATTACGTACATGGAATCCAGTGAAAATTACTCTGGATTACGAAAAACCTGTAATGAATGCCATTGCAAGTTTTTCCTGAAACTAAAATTAAAGGTTGTTTTTATCATTTTTGCAACAGCTTACTAAAGAAGGCTAAAAAATTGGGTTTAAAGTCAAGAGTGCAAAGTAGACATGTATCAAGATGCATGGGTTTGGCTCGATTACCTCTAAAATATATCACGTCAGGGTATAAATAAATACATCGGGGCTGCGGGGTAAGCGCAATGAGGCACCGGGACCTCGGCCCAGAGCAGGAGAAGGAACGGGGGGGTTTTTAGTCAGTAAGAGTCTGACACTCTCTCTCGCCTTACCCTGGGCGGGAGAAGTCATTGGATGATTTTCCCCTGACAAAAAAAAGGGTATAAATACATAATGAAACGAGCACCAAAATGCCCACAAGTGGTGAAATTTAACTCGTATTTTAATAATTTTTTGGTTAAATGACGTCCAATTTATTAAAAAATGGTGTTGCTTTGGTGAAGAGCTTAGAACAACAAACCATTTAGAGCAGCGGTCGGCAACACGCGGCCCGTGAATATTTTGTAGATAAGTTATTATAATTTATCAAAATGAACTAAGCGCTCCTTTTAAATACCCACGCCAAAAATACACACTTCGCTCTGCCTGCGAACGAACAAATGAGCGACGCGGCGCGCGAGTGTAGCGCGGAAGTACATCGCCGCTGCGTCCCGTCCCCCCCGCTCCCTCCGATTTTGTGGAGTGAGCGAAGTCTTGCTGCCGGCGCCCCGTGAATCGCTCGCTTCGTTGCGTGATCAGTGAAACAAGTTATTTAATGTGTGCTTTGTTTTAATTTCGGTAAGTGTGATATTCCTATTTATTTTCCTTCCTATTTATTCCATCTACGTAAGTTAGCGATTTGAAACAAATGCATGGCAAAGCGTTTGGTTATTTAATGAGCCACTTCAATAGTGGGTATTGACTGCTTGTTGTTTAAGTGCCACTTCGCATTCGCAGTAAGATCGCTCACGTAGGTCGCCGTGACATGTTTACTACAAGGCAATGCTTTTATTGTTACAGTTAATGATGGCTTCGAAAAAAAGGAAAGTAATAGAAGAAAATCGGGTATTTAACGATGCATGGACAGATTTGTATTTTTTTGTTAATTGCAATGGCAAACCGCTTTGCTTAATATGCCAAAAGACTATTGCTATGCAAAAAGAATATAACCTCAAACGCCACTATGATACCGAGCACAAAGTCAAATTTGCATGCCTAGTGGGTGAGTCACGAAAAACTAAAATTAACGCACTCAAATCTTCAGTAAAGAACCAACAAAATGTTTTTAAGGTTCAAGTCCAAAGTAACGAGTCGAGTATACGTGCAAGTTTAAGGGTAGCGGAAATTCTTGCGAAGTCTGGCCGACCGTTTACCGACAGTGAACTAATAAAACAATGTGCCTTAGTTATGGCTGATGAGGTGTGCCCAGATCAAAAAAAGAAATTTGAAAATATAAGTCTTTCTGCAAGAACGTGTACCCGGCGAACTGAAGATTTGGGCGATAATTTATATCAGCAACTTCGGGAAAAAGCACAACAATTTGAATGGTTCTCTTTAGCTACCGACGAAAGTAATGACGTTTCAGATACTGCTCAGCTTTTAATATTTGTTCGCGGAATCGATAGAAACTTTAATGTCTATGAAGAGCTTTTACAGTTATGTAGTTTGAAGGGAACGACTACAGGGGAAGATTTGTTTTGTAACTTAGGACAAGCGCTAGAATCGATGCAATTACCATGGGGAAAATTGGTAAGTGTAACAACTGACGGAGGCAGGAACATGAGTGGACAAAATAAGGGTTTGGTAGGTAGAATTAAAACGAAACTGGCAGAGATAGGATGTAACATCCCACTATTTTTTCACTGCATTATCCACCAAGAAGCATTATGTTCCAAAGTCGTATCTTGGAAAGAAGTAATGGACATCGTGGTAGCTACTGTAAACTACATCAGAAAAAATTTATTTATTTATTTATTTATTTATTTATTTATATTTAAACATTACATTAATCATTACAGGCACACCTAATACGATAAATGCAGTTACATATTATTAGTCAACTTATAACACAATATCCGGTTAATAACCGTAAAATAATTTAGACAAAGAAAAACAAAAGAACATAAGCACAAAGAACCTTAATTAAACTTACAGGCTAATACATTTCCACAAAATTATCCCTAATAAACGTAAATAACTTTAGTAATAACAAATATGTACTTCTATTTTAAAATCTATGTACCTAGTTACTAACAACATAAATTATATAAATAGAATCAAATAAGTACCAATCCTAGGAACTTAGTTATTATTCACAATAACCTCATATGCTACCTTTGTGAACTCGTTGAGTGTACACGAGAATATATCCGTACTGTCCGCTATTGCATTCAATATGCGCAACGCTCGCGTCATTGGTGCCTTCTGCAAGAGGTTCGTGCGTGCGCACGGTACCACCAGCAGCCGCGGCCGCCGCCTACGCCGCACGTACCCGTTCGGAACACACAGGTGTAATTCCTCCAGTAGGGCAGGGTGGTGCGTTATACCTCGCAACACCTTAAACATATAAGTAGCTAGACCTACTTCACGCCTCACCTCCAGTTTGTAGTATCCTACCATACCCAGTACAAACAAAGTTGGATATGGTATTGGGTATCCAGGGTATATACCGTACGATTTTGAATACATGAATCTGGCAAACTTATTTTGGATTCGTTCTATCATGAACTTATATTTGTCCTCATGTGGACTCCAGATACCAGAGTTACATTCCAAGTGACTTTTAACTAAAGCTTCATAGAGCGCCCTTAAAGCTGCGTTGTTATTGAACTCGTTTGCCTGACGTAAAATAAAACCTAGATTGCGGTATGCCTTCTTGCAGACATCCATAATGTGTTTCCTGAAGTGTAGCTCTGATACAAAATGGACTCCTAAATCTTTCACCTCCGTAACGCGTTGCAACAGTTCACCATCCATGCAGTATCGGTGGTGACGGGGACTGCTTGCACGAGTGAATGACAGAACTGAGCATTTAGCAACGTTGAAATACAACTTGAATTCCCGGCTCCACTCAATGACTCTGTCAATATCGTGTTGTAAACTAACATGGTCCTCGTTATCCCTTATTTCGTGTATAAGTTTTAGGTCATCTGCAAACAGTAGGCATATCGATCCTTTTATTATGCTTGGTAGGTCATTTATCATTAAATTAAACTGTACGGAACCGTACATTATTTTAACTACTCACGCCCGTGCGTTCTGCACACTCAGGTTTTGTGTATATTGCAAACAATGCAAAATGTAATTTGTGTCTTTTATAACGAATTATAAATCAATGTTAATCTAGCATTCAAATCGGGTGGTATTATTTCTATATCCTTATAGGATTAACCCCTCATCATATCGTATCATCAAAGGTGTAGGAATCTTCTACATTTTTTTTGGTCCTTCGAGCCGGATCGTGGCGGGACCTTCGCGGTTACTTTGACCTCGCGCGCGCATTCGTGTCTCGTGTACGTCAACGTGACGTGGACTTAAGTTCCGTGCGATCACCAGTGTAATCTACACACATCATCGACTTGAGCATCGCTAGCTTAAGCCATCTCGGTCGTGTTCATTGAATCGCGATACTTCATCATCTTCATCTCATCTGTGGCGCGAGAGGTCGCGCACGCTGTCAGCTTCGTTGGAATCACCAGCAGGGGCGTAGGACGTCACTACTGTAACGTCGCATCTGGATCATCATTTATCAAGTAAGACTGTTCCTTTATTTTTCAACATGGAATCTCGTATAGCCCGTCAATCTGAAATCATCTCCAGTATCACTACCATAAAGGTCAACTTTAATAAGGACTCTGATTCCCGCAAAAATGCCGAATACATCAAAAAACGGTTAGGCGCGCTAGACGCTCTCTGGGAAGAGTTCGAACAAAATCATTCTAGAATTTCCGATCATGCCAGTGAGGCAGATGAATATTTCCGTCTAAATACCTATCAGGTAGGCAAAGACCTTTATCAGTCTGTCCGCATCCTCTTATCATCTTACGGAAAATCATCAAAATCAACTCAACCAGATGGGGAGGTTGATGAATTGTTAGCAATGCAGCGGACTAATTTCAGGGCACTTAGTCGACTTATTAAGAGCATCAAGGTTGAAAATATATCGGATAAATGGGAACTCGAAGACGAGCTAAACGGCGTTCAGTCTATTTGGAAAATTATCGACGCTCAGCATTTGAAAATCGATCATATACTTGCGGGTGGAGATATATCGTATGACGAGGAATTCACTCGTCATGAGTTAGCTTACAAAAATATCAAACGCGAGCTAAATAGGAAAATCTCCTCTACGACTCATTTAGAAAAGGTCACTCCGAAACTTGAGATACCTACGTTCAGCGGAAATTATAGTCAATGGCCAACCTTTTATGATTTGTTTAGCGAGACAATTCATAACAATAATTCCATCACCAAGGCCCAAAAGATGCAACATCTTAAGGGTAAGCTCAAGGGCGAAGCTGAACGACTCATCTATCATTTAAATGTCTCATCGGAAAACTACGATACCGCATGGGAGATTTTAGTCCATCGATACAACAACGAGCAAGCTCTTTTCACTCATCAAATCGAAATATTTCTCAATCAGCCCAACATTCAAAAACAATCATCATCCGAAATCAAAAGGTTATATGACACTACTACGGAGTGCATTCATGCTATTCACAATCTTGGCGTCAATACTAATGCGTGGGATCCTTTATTGGTGCACCTTCTATGTAAAAAACTGGATACGGATACCCAGACTGATTACAGAGAAGCACGCGTCGAACCGCGAAAATTACCTAAGTTAGACGAGTTAATGACATTCCTTGAAGGTAAATTTACTGCGTTGGAACAGATAACCAAATATGGTAAGGAACCCGCTACATCTATCAAACGAACCCCAAATCCAAAAGTGCAAAATAATTATTACAAATATAATAATTATAAAGGCTTTAATCATCGAAATTATCAAGCTCAAGCTATTCATATCTCGAAATGCGCAGTTTGCAACCTAAATCATAATCGCAATTTGTTTTCATGCAAAAAATTTATTAACATGACTCCGGATTTACAAATGAGAATAGTTACACAATCAAATATTTGTAAAAATTGCCTATTCTCTCACGACGGAAATGAATGTACTTCCACCAAACGTTGCAAGTCTTGCCAAGGCAATCATCATACCATACTCCATGAAGCGTGTATGCAATCATCAAAACATCAATCCTCATCATCATCGTCTACATCGGGTCCGTCCGCAAAAACACCCAACAAACAGCCTAATGCCAATCATGTCGCAGTAGACGATGAAGAATTACTATTAACCACGTTATCGATCAATGTAAGGTGTTCTGACGGTACCTATATAACCCTAAGGGCTCTCCTGGACCAGGGGTCTCAAATATCACTTATATCGGAGAACGCTGTGCAACGACTAGGCTTACAGAGGCGACGTTACAATGCGTCCGTGTCCGGTATAGGTTCAGGTGCTAGTCAAAGTAAGGGTTTAGTATCTATCGACTGTCAATCTATCTACGGCGATTATAATTTCACTACAGAAGCACTCGTACTCTCTCGGGTTGCCAGTAACTTGCCTAGCGTTCAGTTCAAAAAACAATCATGGCCTCATCTCCAGCATCTGCAATTAGCTGATCCAGAGTACAATGTTTCCAAGCCTATCGATCTTCTCTTGGATGTCAGCATTTATTCACAGATCATCATGGACGGTCTTATCAAAGGTCCATCTCAAGCTCCAATTGCGCAGCAGACTGCCCTCGGATGGATTTTATCGGGAAACGTTCGTACTTTTAATTGTCATATCGTGACAAACAATATATCGGATCTTTCAAAATACTGGGAGATTGAAGACGTTGAACCATCATCATCATCATCATTGACTAGTGAAGAGCAGTATTGTGAAGAGTTTTATCAACAAACTACTCGTCGCTTAGATACTGGCAGATACGAAGTTGGCATTCCCATGAAACCCGAATACGAAAATCAACTTGGATCGTCTAAATCAAAAGCGATTGCACAATTCAAACAGTTGGAAAGAAAAATGTGCAATAATTTATTATTCTCGGAAAGTTATAAATCATTTATGTCCGAATATCAACAACTGGGTCACATGTGTAAGGCCGATAATGTCGACGAATCAAAACCAGCCTTCTATTTACCTCATCATGGCGTCATCAAATTAGATTCCACAACGACTAAACTTCGAGTCGTTTTCAATGCTTCTTCAAAATCATCTTCCGGTAAAAGTCTGAATGACCTCATGTGCTGTGGACCAAATCTCCAAAAAGATCTCATGACACTTATTTTGAACTGGCGCACTTACAAGTACGTTATGACAGCTGATATCGAGAAAATGTTTCGACAGCTCTTCATCAGACAATCAGATCATCATCTTCAATCAATCGTTTGGAGACAATCACCTCAAGAGTTACTAGGAGAATATCGTTTAACTACAGTGACTTACGGCACTAAAGCCGCTCCTTATTTAGCTATGAGGACTCTTAAACAGTTATCAATCGACGATGCCGATAGATACCCATTAGCAGCGTCAACATTACGCCAATCTTTTTATATGGATGACCTTCTTGGAGGCACAAATACCATCAATCAAGCCAGGGAGCTACAACATCAACTCATTGAGATGTTGAAGGGTGCTGGCATGAATCTGCGCAAGTGGTCCAGTAATGACCCGGAGCTACTTAAAGATCTTTCCTCAGATCAGCTCAATAGCCCATTCGACTTTAAGTGCTCAGAATCGAAGAAAACGCTTGGACTCAGGTGGAATCCATCAACGGATACCTTTAGCTTCCAAAATCCGGTCCAGTGTCGTAATCAATGCGTCACGAAGAGGCAGTTGCTATCTGAAATATCGAAACTTTTTGACCCATTGGGTTGGCTGTCTCCACTATCAATAAGAGCGAAACTTCTATTCCAAAACGCATGGTCATTAAAATTATCTTGGGATGAAAATGTTCCACAATCAATTCAAGATGATTGGATTCATCTCAGGAGTGATCTCAATCTCATTGACCAATTCATTATACCGCGATACATTGGTAATACAAACCAATTGTATCAAATACATGCATTTTGTGACGCTTCCGATAAGGCATATGCTTGTGCAGTATATGTCGTAAGTAAAGATCATAAGGGCGAGTGCATATCGAGACTCGCTGTCGCAAAAACAAAATTAGCGCCTCTGGCTAAAAAGGTGTCACTGCCAAGGCTCGAACTCTGTGGTGCGTTACTTCTTGCTCAACTTATCAAGAAGGTTATGGAGTCATTATCAAATGAAAACGTGGAAATTTATGCCTGGACTGACTCCATGATAGTCCTAGGATGGATCCAAGGAGACGTCCATAGGTGGAAACAATTCGTGGCTAATAGAATTATCACAATCACCAATATCGTTCCATCATCATGTTGGCATCACGTACGGTCAGAGGATAACGCGGCAGATTGTGCCACTCGGGGTCTCACGTCACAGAAGCTACTTAACCATCCATTATGGTGGCAGGGTCCAAAATGGATAATTCATTTCGATCGTAATACATTACCTGTCACTTCTTATCAATCGCCGAATATTGAGATCAAAAAACACTGTGTGAACACCGCCTTATATAAAAATAACATTTCAGTTATACAAGAGCTATTGTGCAATTACAGTTCATTAACTCGTATTGTAAAAATAGTCGCTTGGATATCACGTTTCATTAAACGATCGCGAGGTAAACACACAGGTGGGACGGAATTTTTGACGTCAGCAGAGTTGCACAATGCATTACATTTAATCATACAGAATTATCAATTATACGAATTTCATGAAGACATTCAGTTTATCAATCAAAAGGGATACGTGCACCCTAAAAGTAAAATATCATGTCTCAATCCTTTTCTGGATGAGGACAGTATCCTTAGAGTGGGAGGACGACTCAAAAACGCATGTATCAAGGACTCATCAAAGCACCCTATCATATTATCTAGCCACAGTCGTCTCACCGACTTAATCATCCATCAGGCTCACATGACAACATTGCATGGGGGCCCGCGTCTGACACTTGCATATATCAGAGATAAATATTGGATCATAAGCGGAATTCGTACTGTCAAGAGAAGGTTGAGATCCTGCGTTAAGTGTCAGCGCTTCAATCAATCAAAGTATAATCAAATCATGGCTGATCTCCCACAGCCTCGAGTCACCCCGTCACGTCCATTTACCCACACCGGTGTCGATTTTACGGGACACGTAGAGTTAAAAGCCAATAAGGGACGTGGAATCAAAACGGTTAAGGGGTATATAGCAGTATTCGTTTGCTTGTCCACCAAAGCTGTTCATCTGGAACTTGTTTCCGATCTGAGTACTCCAGCATTCTTAGCAGCCTTCCGAAGATTTTCAGCTCGTCGTGGTGCACCTAGTCATATGTATAGTGACAATGGAAGAAATTTCGTAGGCGCCAATCGTATCATTAAGAAGGAGTATCAAGAAATCTTAGCCAATATCAACACCGATCTATTTGATAACATCAGTCACATGAACGTAAGCTGGCATTTCAATGCTCCAGCGTGGCCAAGCGCAGGTGGTCTTTGGGAGGCAGCAGTCAAAAGCCTTAAATATCATTTAAAGCGGATCATTGGCGATCAAAAACTCACGTACGAGGAGTTTACTACTCTACTTTACCAAATAGAGGCGTGTCTCAACTCTAGACCACTTTGTCAACTGACTGAAAGCCCTGACGATGACTTTCTTTCGCCAGGACACTTTTTAGTTGGTGGCCCAATTCTATCCAGGCCACAGACAGATCCAGATCACATCAATCTCTCGACGCGATGGCAACTCGTTCAATCTATGAATAAACAGCTTTGGAAGCGGTGGTCAAGCGAATATCTTCAACAATTGCAGGCTAGATCAAAATGGCGTAAACCAAATAGAAATTTCAAAATTGGTGACGTAGTCCTTATCAAGGAAGAAAATCTACCACCTGGCAAGTGGGCATTAGGACGCATTCAAGATGTACATCCAGGAAAGGACAACTATGTTAGAGTGGTCAGTCTAAAAACAAAAGGTGATAACATTATCAAACGTCCTGTCAACAAACTCGTGTTATTACCTACCAACGAGGACACGGCACAAGATCAAGCTATCGATCAAGGAAATTCTTCCAACCCATCACCGCCATCATCATGTCAACAAAAAAAGAGTGAGCGTACTCAACGTTCTCGTAGAGGAATATCATTCAAGAGCCTATTCATTCATTCATTATTATTCATTTTCATGTTGCTATCCCCTGTTCACGCACAAAGTACCAACAATCATCAATCATATAATCTGACGTCATTAGATGAAAATCAAGCAATTTACTTCGACAGACTGTCGAACCTGCAATACATCAAGGATGAATGGCGTCTAGTTGTCTACTATAATATGACTACCTACTGGAAAGGCTTATCGGATATCAAAAGTTACGTCAATCATATCAAAACAATGTGCATCACTCATTCAAGTAAACAATATCAGAGTATCATTGTTCAACTAGAGCAGGAAATTAGTGAAATTGAACACTATGACATGTTACTTAAAAATACAAATGAAGCACCTATGAGATTAAGAAGAGGTCTTGTAAATGGAGTCGGTTATATCGCAAATTCTCTATTCGGTGTACTGGACGAAAGGTTTGCCGAAAAATACAAAAGCGACATCGAACAGATCAGTCACAACGAAAAACATCTTCAAAATCTTATCAAAAATCAAACCAGCATCATGGAATCCGAATTCAACATTTTACGCCGTAATGAAAACGTCATGAATAAACAATTCTCCTTTATCAATCAACGGCTTCAAGATTTAGCGCGTGAAGTATATGAAGTACGTTTGGTTAATCAAGACAATAACTATATCACGTCATCATCTTTAGCTGCATCAATCATTCTATCAAACCTTCGATGGATCCAGCAGACTTTGATTGGGACTGTAACGGATATTTCTCATGGACGTATCGACAGCCATTTACTATCTCCCGAACAGCTATCGTATCAGCTGAGCATCATCTCTAGTCAGCTAAATGGTAAACTTACTATACCAGTAGATATCAAAAACATCAAGGACTTGTATCGATTACTCAAGGTTTCAGCTAGGGTTATCTCAAATTACTTAATCATAGAAATCAAAATTCCGCTTTTAAGCAACGAAATGTTCGAGTTAAACAAAATCATCTCTATCTCTCAGAAACAAGGACAACACTACTATCAATTTCTTACATCAGTATCATTTATTGCGTACAATCTGCACAAGGATACAGCTTTTCTTCTATCAGAAGAAGATCTAAAGTCGTGCACTCATATTCCTAGCGATATATTATTGTGCTCATTAAACATGCCCATTTACGATCTAAAAATGAAGCAATCCATCTGTGACATTAAAATAATTAATCATGCTCACTTATGTAAGTCTGTAAAATCGTCGTGCGAAGAGCGGTGGATCAAGTTGCACAGGCCAAACACCTGGTTGTACACATGTTGTCCGGAATGCCAGGTTCGCATTATTTGCGCGAACGGAGTGACAATGACCCATCTTATAAACAATGGCATCATTACTCTAGGTCAGGGCTGCACATTGAAAAGGGATACCTTTAGTATTTATGCTCATAATAACTTTTTCAGTAATTTGAATATTCATCATCATATCGAAGTCCCAGAGGTGTCTATGCTTAATCGAATTATGAAAACATCAATACCCGACAATATTAGTATGGTCGAGGATCATCAGGTTATTTGGGATCAGTTAAGGGCTCAGATTGACGAGGTTAAGGAACAGTCATCAACAGATCTGAGCATTCATGATGTTCACCATTACACTGTGCTATACATCAGTGTAGCCGCGGTGATCATACTGGGTGGCGTCGTCGTGTACCTCATCAGGAGTCGTCGAGCTGCGGCTAGGGCAGCAGCGTCGCCGGCCCCCCAGGGCCAGGAGGCTGCTGGGGCGGGGCCGGCGACAGTCGCGCCGGTGGATCCGGCGCCAGTGGCGTCACATCAAGCGCGATCAGTGCTTAAGTGCAGTGAAGTGTTCACGGTCAGTGGTGTAGATAAGGCTACTTCGCCAGAATCTATGTGATCAGTGCGCTCCGTGACTAAATTGGTTAGGTCCTACGTTTTAGTGTATATTTTATTTTACATTACATTATAGCACCTAAGACTATCTTTGATTCATCACCTTGTTATCATCCATCATCCTTTTATACAATTTAATTTTGATCACATTATCTATCTTCTTTGTCCTTTCAATCTTTTTCATCTCAATCGTGTTTTATCTATCTCTTTTGAGTGGGCAGGATGTACGGAACCGTACATTATTTTAACTACTCACGCCCGTGCGTTCTGCACACTCAGGTTTTGTGTATATTGCAAACAATGCAAAATGTAATTTGTGTCTTTTATAACGAATTATAAATCAATGTTAATCTAGCATTCAAATCGGGTGGTATTATTTCTATATCCTTATAGGATTAACCCCTCATCATATCGTATCATCAAAGGTGTAGGAATCTTCTACATAAACAGTAAAGGACCCAAGTTACTGCCCTGGCTCACCCCGGACCTCGTGTAATACGGCTCAGAATAGTACCCGCCACAGTCCACGTATTGGCGCCTGTCTCCAAAGTATGTGGAAAAGAATTTAAGAGTGTGTAGCGTAAAGCCTATTCCGGCAAGTTTCCTAAGGAGGACATCGTGATCAACTGTATCAAATGCTTTTTTGAAATCTAGGTAAGCTACGTCCACCTGCCGACCAGCATCAACTGCAGGCACCACTTGCGTCATCAACTGCATTAAGTTGCCCGTTGTTCCCCGACCGGGGCGAAAGCCGTGCTGAGCATCAGTCAGGTGGGCGCTTACCTGAGAATATAGATGGTTATGGATTATTGACTCGAAAACCTTAGCTGGAGCACATAGGACTGCCACAGGTCTATAGTCGCTGGCATTTGTACCTCCACCACCTTTCGGTACGGGCACGACTCGAGAAAGTTTCCATTGGTCAGGAAACCTCCCAGCTGCAATAAAGATGTTAAATAAATGTAGTAATGGTTCGACCAAAACCATGCGACAATCCCTGAGTATAAAAGGTGGTATACCATCCGGCCCCACTGATCGCTTAGGTGGTAGACGAGCGAGCGCACGACTCACCGCCGCCCGCTCCAGCGTGCCGAGATGCGCCCACGCGCCACTTGGCGATGCGGCGCAACTCGCCGCTTCTGCGCTCAGTGTAGCCGGCTCTGTGTTATATACAGTTTGAAAGTATCGGGCATACTCCTCCGCGCATTCTTCCCCCGATAGCACCTGTCCATTTTTTAATATCGTGTTTTGACCTGAGTTTCCCCTTTTCAGTCGTATATAGTTCCAAAAAGCTTTAGGGTCATTGGCCAGATGGTTCTGTACGCGGTCCCTGTACCGATTGTGGGCTAGCTCTGTTTCCATCTTAATCCTCGCTCTGTACCGAGAGAACTGCTCATAATCACTAGAATTTTTACTGGCCTTATATTTTTTGTGTAGTAAATATTTTGTTTTAATATCCCTAATAATATCTAATAATATCCGATGTGTACCATACTGGATAATTATATCTATTGTTACGATTATTCTGTTTTTTAATAGGTGCGCAGGTATCAAAGACTTCGTTCATCTTTGTATAGAAGAAATTTAAAACCTCTTCAGGAACTTGCATACTATACATTTCTTCCCAGTGTATTCTACCTATCAAATAATATAAATAATTGAAGTCTACCTTGTGAAAGTTCCAACGTTTATATGGGTTAAGGTGTTGCGAGTCCTGCGCATGCGCCAAGTCGGCCGCCGCCGAATGGAGAACCGGCGAGGACTGCGCCTGCGTGGCGACGTCCACAGCGACCGCGAGCGGCGGGTGATACACGTCCACAGGCCGCAACCCCTCCTCCGCCGCGCACACTAACACGCCACTGCGCCCACTCAACACAAGGTCCAGTTGTCTGTTATTGCAATTCGGTACCATGTTACACTGAGTGACCTCACAGAAGGCAACAAAATATTCAAAATAACTATTAACAATACTTTTGCACGAAACTAAATTAAAATCTCCTAAAATAACTATATTACTTCTATACTTAATACAAAATTTCTCCAATATATTAAACATTACCATGTACTCAGTCTCATTTGCCTTAGGTGGTATATACAACACACAGCATACAAATAAAAACCTATTATGTTTATAAACACTTGCACATATTAGTTCGAATTGTTGAGAGTCAACAATAATATCACCTGGTACTTGTAGTCGTCGCAGTTCAAAACGCGGTGTGGCCACTAAAAGCACGCCGCCGTGCTTGCGGCCGTCCGTCCGGTCACAACGTAAAATCTGATATCCCGGCAACGAAATTTCTGAATCGCATATTGATTCGTTACAACCCGTTTCAGTAATAGCGAATATGTCAGCAGCAGAAGATTCTAGTAATGATAAAAACTGTGTTGTTTTAGTTCTTAGTCCTCTTACGTTTTGATACAAAATATTATAATATTTCGGTATCACTGTGTCTCCTGTGTATTTGGATGATTTGAAGTGCTTGGATTTGGACGGTGAAAAAAAATCCATTCGCTAAACTCTACATTTAAGGGCCAAACATCCGGGTTACACAGTTTTACAAAGTCCTTTTCCAATAAACCAATTTTAAACGAAGAGTAATTTCTTTCAGTTCTTGTTTTTATTTTATCTACTTTATATTCTGAGCTATCTCCTATTATATTTTTAATATGTTTCTTAATGTTATCTTCTGTAGTATTTTTGTCCAATCTCCACACGTGTAAATATTTTTTCCGTTCTACTGCCTTCAACAATGTAACTGAAGTATTACCACCTATTTTTACTGGATTATTTCTTCTCCTATTTGTTACTTCATTCCATGTATCATTTGTGTTATGCGCACCCGTTTCCGCTACCGCTGTTTTTCTGGCCACCGCTTCCGCGTAGGTATCGCCCAGCTGAGCCGAGGCGCGCGTCGACGCGATTGAAAATGGGTTGACTCATCGTCAATTCCAGCAGTTTCTGGCAGATACGGAAGCAGATCATCGAGATGTTCTTTATTATTCTGAGGTGAGATGGTTAAGCAGAGGTGCAGTACTGAAAAGATTTTTTGATCTCAGAAAAGAAATCAACACTTTTATGAATGAAAAAGGCAAACCTATTCCACAGCTAACAGATACTCAATGGTTAATAGACCTTGGATTTTTGACAGATATAACTCATGAATTAAATACGCTGAATATAAGGCTTCAAGGTAAAAATAAACTAATCTCTGATATGCACACAGACGTAAAGGCATTCCAAATGAAAAATAGACTCTTTATAAAACATATTGATGAAAAAAAGTTAGATCATTTTCCGAATTGTAAAACGGCTGTCGAAGAAGCTGGAATTAATTTTCATTGGAAAAGTGATAAAATGAAAGATATTTTAATACAGCTGCAAACTCAATTTAGCGACAGATTTTGTGATTTTGAGAAAGTTTCAAGCAAACTGAAGATTTTTGCAAATCCTTATTCGTGTGATGTTGAGGATGTACCGATTCATTTACAAATGAACGTGATTGATCTTCAATCTAATGATACTCTCAAAAGCTCTTTCTATGAAATCAATGATCTTGTTAAATTTTATGCTAGCTTGCCATCTGATTTTGACGAGTTGAAAAAGTTTGCTAAGCAGTTCATTACAATTTTTGGTAGCACTTATTTATGCGAACAAACTTTTTCAATTGTCAATTATAGAAAAAATAAATATGCTTCTCGTCTCACAGATGAGCATTTGAGAGCCATTCTACGAATCGCAACTACAAATATGACAGCTAACATACAAGAAATAGCCTCTCAAATGCAACCTCAGACATCACACTAAAATTTGTGTAAAATCAGTTTTCTATGTAGGTAGTTGGTAGTTTTCATTACTTTATTTTTCTCTTATTTTTCTAGCTATAGAACCCAAACATATAAACATAATGTAAGTATTATGTGAACGAATTAAATTCCTTATCTTTTATCAATTTTTAATAGCATTTTTATTTTTCCTATGCAATCTGACCAATTATGCGTAGCTATATTGGGCTTCTAGGGTCAATTACCATGACTGCGGCCCGCCTTTAGTTTATTTTGCCACCTTGTGGCCCTTGCCTACCAAAAGGTTGCCGACCGCTGATTTAGAGGGTTGGCACGCCCGACTAAATAGATATGTGGGCCGTAAAAATCCACCTCTGGCCAAAGTTCTTGAAATTTTGGTTAAAGAAACAAAGATTCGTACAAACACTAAGTCAACTAAAAGTAAACAATATCAAGAAATTGATTTTGAAATAAATTCTGCAAATAAAATCATAAAATATATTAAGGCTGGCCATACACGGACAGCTTGAAGCAGTCAGGATAGACTGCTTGAAGCTGCGACTGCACAGCAAACTACAGTCTTCTACGTAAACACATGCACGGAACCGCTCGAGCAGTTACGACTGCTTCGGGCAGTCGGCAGCACGGTGAAATTTCATCGTGCGGTCAAGCAGTCGCCAGGCATACACTGACTGCTCGAGCTGTCGACTGGTCTCGCGCAGTTACCTCCGGGCCCCGCGCTCTTCATTCCACGTCGAGGACGCTTCCCGTCCGCACGCTTCATTTGTTACAATGGACGACAACATCGATTGTGACGCGCTTATAAGTGCAATAAAATCACAAGAACTTATATGGAATTATAAACTTGATGACCACAGTAACAAAATAAAGAAAAATAATGCATGGGCAACTATTTGTGAGAAACTAATTGAAAACTTTAAAGAAAAACCGGTGGCGGAAAAAAATAAAATCGGTGAGTAATTTATTTTTTATTTTCGAATACAAATGATAGCAAATAGATATTAACACAATGACTGCCTTACTAATAAACAGTGTGTAACTTTACACAATGCTATAAAATGTTTTGTCCCTGTTTGACATTAAATGAGAGTGACAGAGACAAAACATTTTATAGCATTGTGTAAAGTTACACACTGTTTATTGGTAAGGTAGTAGATATACAGCTAGTTTATATCATATTCCATTGCCAATCTAGTTTTCCTTCTTCACTCACAAAGTAATTTGCAAATTCTTCTCTGACTGTTGTTAACATAGGTCCACCTCGACGAACATTCTGAGTTGTTTCTATTATAGAGTTTGGAAGACCCTCAAATGTGTCTTCGAATTTATGTCCATCTCGTTGCTTTACATAGTTATGCAAAACGCATGCTGCTTTTATTATATCTACTGCAAATTCGACATCTACGTTAAGTGGTCGATGGAATATGCGCCATTTGTTAGCAAATATACCAAATGTGCATTCAATAAACCTGCATTCAATAAAGAGTCTTCAACTATCGATTATCACGTGCTAGACAGCACGTGATAATCGATAGTTGAAGACTCTCTTTTGCTCTGGCAAATTTTTTCCTCCGTAAGGACGCAACAAATTTTCTTGTAAGCTAAACGCCTCATCTCCTACAAATACATTCGGTAAAACAGGTCCATTTCGCGATATTGAAGAAGGTGCAGGTATATTCAATTTCTTTTCCAGTAACCTTTTGTAAAAAGTACTTTCTTCGAAAATAGTCGAATCTGCATGCTTTCCATATGAACCTACATCCACGAAAGTATACATGTAATTACTGTCACAAACGGCCATTAGTATTATCGAAAAATAATTTTTGTAATTATAATATGCCGATCCACTTTGTGCGGGTTTTATTATTCTTATATGTTTGCCGTCCACTGCACCAAGGCAGTTCGGAAACTGTGCAGTTTTCATAAACCCATTTATTATTTCTTTCCATCTATCTTCAGTTAATGGTGCTATGCACATATCTTTCATATACATCCATATATTTTTACATACATCTTTCACTATACCGCCAATTGTAGTAGCTGCAATTCTAAAACTGTATTGCAAATCCATAAATGTTTGTCCAGTGGCTAAGTACCTGAAAAGAGAAATAGCATTAGTAGTTTTTTTTATTAATGTATGTAAATTTCATTGTTACAGCTATGTCATTACAGAAGAAATGGAAAGTATTAAGAGATGGGTATACCAGGTATACGAGAAAAATTAAACCAAAGAGTGGTTCAGCAGCCACCAAGATACGACCCTACCCATATTATGAGCAGTTATCATTTTTAAAGGTCATTGAGGAAAGACCAGACAAATCAGACAGTTTGGAAGAAAAATCTGAGGGGAACGATCATAATAAAGAATCTGCAAAAAAAGTTATAGTGCTTTAAAAAGAAGACATAAAACTGAGGACGACCTAACTGAAAAATTATCCAAACGTATTGATGAAAAACCCAGTTCAAATCTTGCAGTAGAAGATGATGACAAATTGTTCTTACTATCACTAGCTGGAGAGTTTGAAAAATTAAAGATCAATATAAATTAGATGCAAGGTCAGAAATCATCAACGTAATTAAATACTTTAAAGGAATATCCCAGCATACACAGTCAAGCTATTATGGTGAAAATAGAGGATATTTTGCACATTCAGCTAGCGAGCAACGTGGACTTAATTACAACTATTCAAGTTACAACAAGGGTTATCAATCTGCACCCTCTACATCAACAAGTGACCAGCCTTATAACTCTGCACCAGTCTCAGCTAATGATGAGTTTTCTCAGTCATCCTATGAAGACCTTCCACCTTCGTCTGTTCTATCTGATGATATTATTACTGATATATTCAATGAATAAACAATAAAAAATACCACTTATTTTTACTAACCTTAGTGTTAGGCCTATAACGCACTAGCGGTTGGCCGCCATGCGGCGTGCCGTTGCGGTAGGCCGCACATCGATTAGTACATGAAACCGCACGATAACGCGGCACTGATTTGCGGCCAGCCGTCAACCGCTCCAGTTGATCCGGAGCTGCGACGAGCCGCGCCGGTTGAATGATGCGGCGCGCCGCATCCCCACCACGCACTCGGCGCGGTAGTCGCAAACGCCGCGTCCCGCTCGCCAGTCCGTCGTCGCTTGTTTCACGCGCTAGACACTACTCGTGCGCGTCATGGATTTTGATACAGAAAAGTTCATTTTAGAAATAAAAGAACGCCCCGCAATATGGGATAGCAAATGCGCTGATTATGCAGACAGAAATAAAAAGTTAAAATGTTGGGAGGAAATGATTAATATATATGCAAAGGAAGATGATACATCGGAAGAAAAGAAAGAACTCGGTAAGTTACGTTATTTATTAATCATGGTTACAATGTTACAATCATCATACCTACTTTTTATTCCCAATTTCCTGCGATTTTGCGGATTAATGCCATTATATTTACTTATATATATTTATCTTGCCATTCCAATTTACCTCCATGTTCAAATACTGAGCGAAAGAGTCACGAATTCTTTCAGCGATATTATTACCTATTCGATTATATGTTCTCTGAGTTTCTGGTACATCAGGCGGCATGTAACAGGTTAAAGTGTCTTCATAATTAAACCCGTCTCTGTCTCGAACGTAGTTATGCAAAATGCAACATGCTTTGATGATATCAGTAGCCAAACTAATATCCACATTTAAAGGTCTATGGAATATACGCCACTTATTGCTCAGTATTCCAAACGAACATTCGACATATCGCCGTGCTCTACAATGCCGATAATTATATATTCTCTTAGTAGTGTTTAAATTAGTATTTTTTGGTTTTGCATAAGGTCGCATTAAGTTCGTGGATAAGGGAAAGGCTTTATCGCCTACTAAAACATATGGCATTGGAATAGTATTTACTTGTGATATGGGTGTTGATTCTGGTATCTCAAGTTCTCCTGCTATCATTTTTTTTGTAAAAGTTAGAGTGTTGATAAACTGCTGAGTCTCCAAATTTGCCACAAGCACCGACATCTATTGTTATGAATTTGTAGTTGCTGTCGCATATAGCCATCAGTATAATGGAAAAGAACTGCTTATAATTGTAGTACATGGATCCACTATGGCACGGCTTTATTACCCGTATGTGTTTCCCATCTATAGCCCCAATGCAATTCGGAAAATTAGCTCTTTTAAAGAAACCCTTTGCAATATCTAGCCATCCTTGTTGAGATGGCTTCGGTAAACAAGATTCTTTTAACAGTAACCATATTGCCGAACATACTTCACGAACAAATTCAGCTATTGTACTCGCACCAATTCGAAATGTGTAATGTAGTTCAGCGAATGTACATCCGGTTGCCAAATATCTAAAAACATAATTATTTATTATTAATTTAAATGGTTATTGTTACAGGTAAAGTACTTATGAAAAAATGGCGGAATATTAAAGATAGTTTTGTAAAAGCTTCGAAAAATATGAAAAACATGAAAAGCGGTTCAGGTGCCAAACATAAAAGCCCATATACCTATTATAATATTTTATTATTCTTAAAGGACTCTACTATGGTAAATGAGACAAAGTCAGACATTGCCAACAATCTTTTTTTTTTTTATATTTTTTTTTAAAAACGTTGCGCCCCACACTAGGATTTTCTCCTGTGTCGTGGGTGCGTTTACAAACATACAAATTCACAAACACAACACACCCAGACCCGAAACAACAATTTGTGGATCACACAAAGTGTTGTTCCGTGCGGGAATCGAACCCGCGACACGTTGCACAGCAGCCAGTTGCCCAGCCACTGCGTCAACCGTGCAGTCAAAATTTTGCTTGTCAAAACGTGCTTTCCCAAGACCATGATGGCCCATATGAAACATCACAGAATGTAGCTAATCAGAAAAAAAAAGAAAAAAAGTAATAATGAAGACGTTATTGGACAACAATTGGTATCAGTATTGAACAAAAACTTGGAGTATAAAAAAGAAATGGAAAATGACGAAGACAAGTTGTTTTTGTTATCCCTTTTAAGGGAGTTCAAAAAAATTCCAGAATCCAATAAATTGGAAGCGAGATGTGAAATCATAAGAGCTATTAGAAATGCTCAACAACCATCATTTCATTATAGTTATCCTAATACGCAATTTGATCGAGGGTATCGAAACCATATGTATGAAAGTGAATATGCTGGAAGAGTATATCAAACACTTGATAGTGACTACACTGACCGAGGGTATGAGAGTAGACTCAATAATAGAGAACCCACAACTACAGGTTACCAACACCGTCAAAATCTACCAGGTACATCCACGCACTCAATGGATACAACTGAAGAGGCAACTCAGGAATCTGCTAGCCAAGACGACGCTTCGTTGATGTCTGAATTGTTTAATTCACCGTAGATTTATGGTTAATGTGATTCTATTTCTATGTGCCTTAAATAAATGTGATTCAACTTAATATATTGTTTTCTTACCTGATGGTTATAATGAGCTTTTCTTCCGGGGATATAGACATCCGAAATCGTGTATCCTGGCCACGAATATTTAAATATAGTTTTGTTAATAATTCTTCATATGATTTTACTGACATCCTAGTGTATCCAAAGAACTTATCTTCAAATTTCTTTAGGTTTGAAATAAAAATATTAAACTCTTTGCCGTCATGTCGTGTCACCAATAGAGGATGTATCGAAAATCTATGTTTATTTTTTTGACGATATTTTCTACGATGATATAAATAAATGGATTGATTATGTTGCGGAGTGACGTCACGGTCGTCGGTAACACCTGTTTACGTCTTTGTTACACTAAATAAATTAAAATAAAACTACAGTGTTATTATAAAAACTTCTAATCATAAAGTGTCTATAACTAATCGTTTTACAATATACTTATATTGTGGAAAAGTGCCAGTGTCTTGTATTAACAATTTTAATAATAAACTTAACTATTTCCATAGTTTTCATCCACTAGTGCATAACAACCCATACCCATAACCCTATCAATTGTTACCACATTTTACAATAGTCCTGCATCAACCGGAGATTGTCCTTGGATGCACTCTTATAGTGCATACAGGGATAATTGCCGGCTGATGTCCCATCACATTTAGATTAAAACTGTTCAACGGGCCTCTGCGAGTTGGCTTCGGCTCCTCGTACGCCTTCCAAAGGTCCGGGGCTGTAGTCCCGTGAAAGGAAAGAACTTAACTATACAACCAGTGTCGCAGTGATCAGTCTACCCTATAATATAAATAAACAAAAAGTCCGCGAATTCTACAAAATCACAACAAATTTTTTTTTTTTGGTAATCTTGCCTTATCAGTTGGTCTGTACCTCTTTGGTGGTGTACTTAAACTGCATACAATATCAAACACATCATGGCTAAATGTGGTGGTTGTGGTCAGTTCATTGCGGCGGCGGCTAGCATTCGGTGCAGTAAGTGCGCAGGCTGCTATCATCGTGCCTGTGTGGGTGTACCAGCCACTGCCACCCCCGCGCCTGCTTGGCTGTGTCCCGGCTGCAAGGTAAAACTGCCAAAAACGGACAATTCCGCAACCCCGGTGAAAGGCGCAGCAGCGGACTACACGGAGACAAATGGTCCACCCACCGACACTCCTGTGAGTCTGAACCTGGCACAGGAAATAAAGTCGTTCAGGGAGGAGTCGAGCGCACTCCGGGCAGAAATTTTAGAGATGCGACAGGAGACAGCCGACTTCAGGGCCGCTGTACGTGGCTGCAACGAGCGTATGGACAAGGTAGAACACAGGGTAGCCAACCTCGAGCAGCGTTTTGAAGCTAGGGACCCGTCATCCTACGACCACCTTGAGGAGACGACCGCCGATTTAAAGCTCCAACTAAATGAGCGCGACCAGGACCTACTGCTTAATGACATCGTCGTGTCGGGCATTCCGGAAACGAAGGCCGAGAACCCGGCTCATTTAGTAAAGGCAGTATCCCTGAAGCTGGGGATTGCACTCGACGATAGGGACATAGTGAATGTCGAGCGTCTTGGAATGGTACGGCGCAACTTCGTCACTAGTGCATCCCAGTCTGACATAACGGAGCGTCCGCGTCCGCGCGTCATTGCCGTGCGTCTGTCTCGCCGAGCGGTGCGAGACCAACTGATTCGCGCGGCGCGCGTGCGCCGCGGGCTCACCACTGCGGACCTCGACCTGCCCGGCCAACCACAGAGGGTCTTCGCTAACGAGAGTCTAACTCGCTCTAACGCAAGGCTCTTTCGAAACACTCGTGAGGCTGCGCAGCGTCTACAATTTAAGTATGTGTGGACTAAAGAGGGACGCATATATGTGCGGAAAGAAGACGGCGTCTCCGCTCTTCGCGTTCGGTCGGAGACCGATGTAAAAAAAAAATTTTTTGGGGAGGGTCACGTTTAATCTTTCACGGTATCAATAAATACATTGTAAATATTTTATTTTCAATTAACCCTTTAAATTTATTTATTTTTATGTGTAACTCGCTATCTACCTTGCACTTTGTTTACATCTCGGTGAGAGCAATTATTAATGTCATAAATTTAAAATATTTTTTATTTTGTTTGTTATGTGTGATGTCCACGATGTATGTATGTTTCGTGGTTGGTACAGCTTGCAGTGGCGCAAATGGGGTTCGGTCCCTGGTTGATTCTCTCTCGAATATAATCTATATTTTTTTTTAAACTATACACTATACATTGTTTATATTACATTCTACTCACATTTATGTATTCTATTTACAGATGTATAGAGGAACGGCTATATTACTATACTGATTTTGTTTACGTTTATTTTGCACACTCATATATGTTTCTTCTTGCTAACTCAACCACACTTATATGACCTCGAAACTCTTTAGGGTTGGACTTTTTAACGCCGGGTCATTAGGTACAAAGCATGACGAATTCATAGCTGCGATGGAGCGCTATAGCGTAGATATCATGGCCATTAATGAGACTTGGCTCAGCGCGGGGGAGGAGGGTCGCGCGCCGTCAGTTCCCGGCTATCGGCTGCGGCATGTCCCGCGCCCGCTGAGCGTGCGCGGCGGCCGCGGCGGCGGCGTCGGGTTTTACATTAGACGCGGATTGAATGTGCGGACGCATTCCCACCCTGCTGACCCTGCGCACGCATCCGTTGAACAAATGTGGTTGGTACTAAATGTAAATGGCTCCAAACTCGCAGTAGGTACGGCATACAGGCCACCTTGGCTTGATGTTGACACTTTTTTTGATGCATTAACGAGTTCTGTCAACTCGTTATCATTTTGCAGGCGTACAGTACTGTTAGGGGACTTTAATATAAATTGCTTGAATGTGTCCGCATCTTCGCGACACAAAGGTGTGTAAGTTGCGAACGTTTTTAAATTGTCTGAATCTGACTCAGTTAATAACTACGCCTACACACTTTACAAGTAACAGCTCGTCCCTTATCGATTTGGTATGTACGGACGCAAAAGTTGCCAGCATCACAGTGGATGAGATCGAATCACTCGGGGCTCATTCTTTTATTTCCACAAGTTTCCAATTTAAAAAAGACAAAATTCGACCTTTGACCATAACTTGTAGGAATATCAAAAATATCAATCCGGCTGAGTTCACAAAATCACTGAACTCGATCAACTGGCAGGAGCCCGTGGTTTCGCGTGACGTCAACGTTATGGTTCAGTATCTTTGCAACAATTTATTAAAAATATTTGATTCATTTGCATCCCGTAAGACTGTTACTATAAGAGAAAAATCTCCCCCTTGGATCACGGACAACATTAAGTTCATGATGAACCTGCGAGATAAGGCGTACAGACGGTATTTGGACAATAAATCCCTAAATAATAAAAAACTGTAACATAACAAATCCCAATAACGCCCGAGCGCACGACGCGTCATACCATCGATACGTCATACCGGGCGTGGCCTCCCCGCAGCGGCTGCCCCCACCGTGCGCCGCCCCTGCCGGCCGGCGACTATAAAACACGGCCCCCGCCGTGTGCGCAGCCAGTGTTCACTGCGCTCTCGGACCGCTCCAACCTTTCTGGTGATAGCACCGAGAACCAGTCTTACGCTAGCACACGCACGGGGATCCACTCTCTGTACTGTTCTAGTTTATAGTATAATTTATTTTTATTTATTTTAAAACTTGATTTTTACATTTTTAAATATTTTCATAAAACAAAAAAAAAAACACTTAAAAATATAAAAAGCAGTATCCCACCGGTTACGGGAGGGTTCTAAGCAACCGGTGGTCAGGGTTCCAGAGAAAGGAATCTCCGGACAATGCGCGCCGTGTCTAGAAGTACAGCTTTCTGGATCAGATTCTTGACCCAACCATCTAACGTAAGCCTGCTTAGGTGTTTATCAAGGCTTTTAGCCATGAGACCATTGGCAGACACGACTATCGGCACAATGATTGCTGAGTCTACATCCCACATGTCGACAATCTCATGAGCTAAATCAAGATATTTACTTGCTTTATCTTTTTCAGCTTTCACAAGATTCTCGTCATGTGGGATTGTTATATCAATTATCATTGTGCGACGGCTAGATCGATCTATCATCACAATGTCAGGTTTGTTGGCTACAATTGTCCTATCAGTGATGATAGTTCGATCCCAATACAGTGTGACATCTCCATTCTCGAGAACTGGGTCAGGCAGATACTTATAGTACGGCACTTCAGATTCAACAAGTTTGTATTTTAAAGCAAGTTGCTGGTGGATAATCCTGGCCACGAGGTTGTGTCTATGCAAGTACTCTCCATTAGCTAGGTGAGAACAACCCGAAATTATATGTCGGATGGATTCCCCTGGGCGATGGCATGCCCGACAAATGTCAGCCGTACCATCCTTTATAATATATTTTCGATAATTGTTCGTCAGCATAACTTCGTCCATAATTGCACAGACAAAACCTTCTGTTTCACCAAATAAGTTGCCGAAACGTAGCCAGGATACGGACGCTAAGAAGTCTACCTCTGGCCCATGTAAAGCCCTATAGTAGCGTCCGTGCAGCTCTTTGCTTTGCCATATATACGTCAGAAATAGTATAATTATAAAATATAGTATAATTATTGTTATTGTTTGCATATAATTAATAAACTACGTTCTGTGGAAAATTGTGTTGGTTCGTTTAAACCTTGTTACAATCTGGCGCACAACGCGAGGCCGAACCAAGGCATTAATATTGAAAACCTACGTCGTCTTCCACATCGCGAACTCAAGATGGCCATGTCTAACGAGCAGTTCCAGCAACTCCTGAGCACCATTACGGCCAATAAACGACCGGTATATATAACGACCATACGACGGGAAAAAGAACTCGGATGCAGTAGAAGCTTTCCTAGCCGCAGCTACTGTATTTAAGTCGACGGAGAAGATAAGCGACTCAGACGCACTGCAAAGTCTCCCGCTTTTGCTACGTGATGAGGCAGCAGTATGGTGGCAGGGAGTGAAGACTGGTGTGACGCAGTGGGAAGATTTCTGCACTAAGCTCCGCCACACATTTGCCCCGAGAAAACCGACATTCATGGTGTACTACCAAATTACACATGAAGTCCAGGAGGCGAACGTTACGACAGAAGCGTTTATCGCAAGAAAGAGGTCCCTGTTCTCGTTGGCTCCTCCTCCAGCATTCACCGAGTCACAGCAGATTGATTTAATCTTCCCCCTCATCCGGCTGGACATAAGGAACCGCATGCCTCGAGATACATTACCCACTTTTTACCAACTTCTGGAGACGGCACGAGGTATTGAGGAAACTCTACATGAGTACGCAGCAAGTTCGGAGACAGGCGAAACTGGGAACGCTCCGGGGAAGAAAGTGAAAATTAGGTGCACCTTCTGCAAAAACCTGGGACACACCGCAGATGTCTGTCGTAAGAAGAAGCGGGCTGAAGGCACTCTTTCTGCTTCAGTGAAGGATGTCTCAGAAGGTCAAACCCAGGCACCATCTCCTTCCCAGCCGAAGTTCTCCTGCTATGGGTGTGGAGCACCCGGAGTTTACAGGAGTAATTGTTCCACATGTAAGAAAAGCTCATCTCCGGTAAAAAAGGAAAACGTTGCTTTCTGCGCCGTTGACGCTCCTGAAGAAACGCAGTCACGACCTGTGGTGTTCGTCGAGGTGGACGGGCAAAAGGGAACGGCATTCATGGACACATGTGCCAAGGTGAGTGTCGCATCTTATAGCCTCTACCAGTCCCTGCTGAAGAGTGGATGCAAATTCATTGAGAAGACAGTAGATCTCACGTTAGCCGATGGCATTAAGAAGGAGCAGGTGGTGCTGGTGTGCAAAGCCGTGGTGAACCTGAATGGTCGCAAAATAGCCACCAGGTTCATCGTGCTGCAGGAAGCTCGGGACAACCGCACACTGCTAGGCGTTGACTTCTTGCAAAAAGCGGGTGTGGTAATAAACATGCCTCAGTATACGTGGTCCTTCATCGACGAACCTGACTTGCATTACGAGCTGTACCCAGAGGAGTTCACCATCTTTGAATCCACTATTATCAAGGAAATGATGACTTTGCCAAGCCCACTCAGCGCGATGACAGTGACAGACAGTGAGGATACTGCTAGCGTGTGCAACGCTATGCCTACGCCTCCATCGACCCCTCCTCCAGCGATAATGACCGCGGGTGAACCAGAAACCCCTACAGAGGATCAACAAGGGATCACAGACTACAAACTCGCGCTGATTGACCTCACTTCCACACCACCAAGCAAGAAAAAACCTCGACTGTTCGATGGGTACTCTCCAAGTTTCACGGACTTCATGATGCGAGATGCTCAGATAAATGTCCATCGAGAAAACGCCGAACTATCGCCACAAAGTAATAGCCTCTTTGATGCGAATAATTGGGACGTTCGTATAGACTCGATTGACGTTGTAGCACATATCACTCCGGATCAGGATAAGCTAGTGAATCAGCTGCTGGAGAAGAACAACGATGTTTTTAATACGAAGCGAGAGCCCACGAAACTGATTGAGCAAACAATCAAGACAGTGGATGACAAACCAATCTCGGTACCCCCGTACAGATTGTCACCACCTCGAAAAGAAGCTCTGCAGCGAGAGATCAAGGCTATGTTAGCAGATGGCGTCATCCAACCATCTGCGTCACCATGGGCGGCCCCTGTAGTGCTAGTACCCAAGGCTAACGGGACCATACGAGTCTGTATAGACTATCGCCGACTCAATGCGATAACTGTACCCGACCCATATCCTATTCCAAGGATTGATGATCTCCTGCACGAAGCGAAACCGACGACTTATATGTCCCTGCTAGACCTGAAAGCTGGGTACTGGCAGATTGGCGTTCGGGAAGAAGACCAGGACAAGACGGCATTCATCACCCCTTTTGGCATTTACAAATTCACTCGCATGCCGTTTGGTTTACGGAACGCTCCAGCCACCTTTCAGCGACTCATTGACCGCATGCGAGTAGGAATGCCGGACGTGAAGCTGTTGGCATATTTGGATGACCTGGCTATATTTTCGCAAACGTTTGAACACCATTTGGAAGACTTGCAAAAGGTATTCAATCAGCTAAAAGAATTTGGCCTTACTGCGAATCGAGGAAAATGCCATTTCTGTTGTTCCACCATCAAATACTTGGGACACTATATCACGCCGAACGGTTTACAAGTGGACCCTGAGAAGACTGCAGCTATCGCAAAGCTACCCACGCCCTCCAACCTGAAACATCTAGTTGCATTTCTGCAGACATGCTCATGGTATAGGAGATTCATAGAGAACTTTGCGAAGATTGCGAAACCCCTGACTCGCTTAACAAAGAAGAATGTTAGTTGGGAATGGACAGAGGAACAGCAAAACGCCTACAATGAGTTGAAAAATCGTCTATCTTCTGCTCCAATTTTGAGACAAGCCGATGAAACCGTGCCGTACGTCATCAAAAGCGACGCCAGCTCTTATGCATTAGGAGCAGTTTTGGTCCAGGGGGAGGGTGAAGACGAACATCCTGTAGAGTTCGCTAGTCGTCTTCTGACATCCGCTGAACGGAACTATACAACTACTGAGAGAGAGGCGCTTGCTGTAGTGTGGGCAGTATCAAAATTTCGCGGATATATCGAAGGGCTGCCTGTCACCGTAATCACGGACCATCAAGCCCTGAAATGGCTCATGTCCCTAAAGACTCCTACTGGCAGGCTGGCGAGATGGGCCCTACAGCTGCAGGCGTTCGACATTACCATTAAATATGCTCCTGGGAAAACGAACGTCGTCGCTGATTTCCTCTCCAGACCGCCGTGTAATAATGAGACAGTGGGATCCTGTGGCATCTGTACAGTGACCATAGATATGCCCATACGAAGTCCCGCTGAAATTAGAGACGAACAGTTAAAAGATGAAAGATTACAACAGATAGTGAAGGACCTAGAAAGTTTGAACAATGACGAAAAAGCGGTGTACTGGAGCAATAAGGGTTACCTGATGAATAATGGGTTACTCTACCGACACAGTCCCCATTCAGATTCCGAAGAGGCACAGTTAGCAGTACCCGAACATGAGTGGGCCAATATATTGTCAACATATCACGACAACCCCTTGGCCGGTCATTACGGTTCAGATAAAACCTACCGCCGAATCTCAACAAGGTATTACTGGACTGGCATGAGGAAATACATTGAGAGTTACACAAAGAACTGCCTGGAGTGTCAGCGTTACAAGTCATCGAATCAAAAGCCTGCGGGATTGCTCCAAACTACTGTAATGAATCAAAGATTCGCAGTCATTTCCTTTGATTTGTTTGGTCCACTACCAACTTCGCTAGATGGCAAAACCTGGATTTTCAAGTGGAAGATGTCGCAACGCGATGGGTGGAACTCTTCGCCTTACACCAGGCCACTGCAGAAAAATGCGCCATGACTCTGATCAACGAAATATTCCTTCGCTTCGGTTTTCCTCGTCGTATGATCAGTGATAATGGACCCCAATTCGTCAGTGCCGTCATGCAAAAGGTTGCTTTTACAATGAACATCAAGCATGCCTTCACTCCTGTGTATCACCCAGAGACGAACCCAGTGGAGAGAAAGAACAGAGATTTAAAACCTCAGTTAGCGATCCTAGTAAAGGATAAGCATAGAGAATGGCCGGAGCACCTTCCAAGTATTAGGTTTGCGATGAATACTGCAAGCAGCCTATCAACTGGATTCACGCCGGCATTGTTAACTTTCGGCAGGGAACTGAGAACACCAGATGACACAACCCATGATTTTAGAAAGATCCTGCAATCCGAGAACTTCGTCCCAGAGATTACCCCAAGGTTGATGCAATTAGCCAATACCTTGCAACAAGCTCGAGAAATTCAGGAACATGGCGAAGAACGACGTAAGAAGTACGTCGACAAACAACGGCGAGAAGACCGGGGTTACAATCCTGGTGAACTTGTACTTGCTACAACTCATACCTTGAGTAATGCTTCACGTGGTGTAAGTAACAAATTCACACCACGACGTGATGGACCCTACATCATCAAGAAACGGCACGGTCCATCCTCGTGCGAAATTGCTGATCCACAAAAGGCAGACGTGGTGATTGGGGTATATCACTCCTCAGCTTTGACGCCTTATGTCGGAGAGTCACCCATGCTACCAGCTCCTGTACAGCCCCTGCGGAAGAGAGGACGACCCCGAAAGCAAATTCTGGAGCATGGCAGTGAGACAGGGCGAACGCAGAAACGCGGAAGACCCAGGAACACGCCTCCACTTGCTGGATCATCGTCGGGACGCCTTCAGATCCAGAGGGGGAGACTGTAACATAACAAATCCCAACAACGCCCGAGCGCACGACGCGTCATACCATCGATACGTCATACCGGGCGTGGCCTCCCCGCAGCGGCTGCCCCCACCGTGCGCCGCCCCTGCCGGCCGGCGACTATAAAACACGGCCCCCGCCGTGTGCGCAGCCAGTGTTCACTGCGCTCTCGGACCGCTCCAACCTTTCTGGTGATAGCACCGAGAACCAGTCTTACGCTAGCACACGCACGGGGATCCACTCTCTGTACTGTTCTAGTTTATAGTATAATTATTGTTATTGTTTGCATATAATTAATAAACTACGTTCTGTCGAAAATTGTGTTGGTTCGTTTAAACCTTGTTACAAAACAATATTACTTGGATCTGAAGAGTCTGGTGAATAGATCCATTTATTATGAAAAAGTTGCTTACTATAAGGTCAACATCAATACCCATATAAATCAACCTAAAATCCTCTGGAAAAATTTGAAAACCACTTTGCTACCAGCTAATAATAACATGGATCTACCTCCACATTTTAACGATCCAGATAAAATCAACGACAATTTCTTGCATGTACCCGGCGAAACTAACGTATCATTATCATATCTCACTTATTTTGAATTTCATAAATTATCAGATTATACTTTCACCCTCAAAACCACGAACAGTAGTAAAATTTTGAACACATTGACTAATCTTAAATCTAATGCTGAAGGTTGTGATCACATTACATTAAAAATGTTTTTAATGACTGTTCCGCAGACTCTTGACATATTAACCAATATTGTTAATGATTCTATTATAACGTCGACCTTTCCAGAGGTTTGGAAGCTTGCAATCGTGCGTCCGTTACCCAAAACAAGCAACCCCCGCGATCTCAAAGACCTGAGGCCTATTAGTATTTTACCGCTATTATCGAAGGTACTGGAAAGGGTGGTGAATGAGCAGTTGACCAAATTTCTCGAGAATAGCGGTGCTCTGCCGGAGGTGCAGTCGGGCTTTAGAAGGGGTCGTAGTATGGCAACGGCTTTGTTGGACGTCACTGACAATATATTGTCAGCACAGGACGAAGGTTTGTGCACTATGTTAGTCCTGTTGGACTTTTCGAGGGCTTTTGACGCCATCAACTTATCCTTACTGCTCTCCAAGATGGCGTATTACGGTTTCGACATTTCGACGATCAAATGGTTCAACAGTTATCTCAGTGATCGTGCCCAGTTTGTTGAGGTCTGCGATGCGAATGGTTCCACTCTGAGATCGCGTGTGAAACCCGTGACTAAGGGGGTGCCCCAGGGATCAATTTTGGGACCGACACTGTTCATATTATACTGTGCGGATATTAGTAATGTAATTAAAAATTGCAAATTTCACATCTACGCCGACGATCTCCAAATTTATTTCTCTTTCAGACCGGAAGAGTACGATAATGCGGTAAAGCTCATTACTGAGGATCTCGACAGAATTTTTGATTGGCCGAGTGGTAATTGTCTCATTCTCAACCCATCCAAGTCCAAATATATGCTGTTTGGAACAAATGCTCAATTGCACAGGATTCCTGCGAGCAACGCTAACTTGTTGCTCAAGGGCCAAATCGTCGAACGTGTTTTTGAGGCAAAAAATTTGGGTTTGGTTATGGATCAGGGCCTTAGGTTCGAATCATATGTCTCAAATTGTGTCAGAAGTTGCTTTTACCGTCTAAAAGTACTGTATAAGATGCGAGCATACTTATGTGAGGAGTTGCGTGTGCAGTTGGCTGAGTCTCTGGTGCTATCGAAATTAAATTACGCGGACACGGTTATTGGCCCTAGACTCCTATCGCGAACTAAACGAGTGATACAGAGAGTTCAGAATGCTTGTGCGCGTTTTTGCTTCAAAATACCACCAAGAGGTCACATTACACCTTATTTAAATAAACACAATCTGTTAAAAATGAAGTCACGTCGTAAGCTTCATCTAGCCTGTCTCCTCTTTGGTGTCATAAGAAGTAAATGCCCGTCATACCTCTACTCGAAGCTCTCGTGGGTGAATGCACATCGCCAGCGAGAGGGTAGGCATTGTGCGCAGCAGCTGGCTATACCGCAGCATAAAACCACTGCGTTTAGAGGTAGTTTCAGGTATGCGGCGTCAAAGTGCTGGAACAATATCCCCCCGCCTATTAGGAATTTGCAAAGTATAGGAACTTTCAGAAGAAAGCTCAAAGAGTTTGTGCTAACTTCTCAAATCAATAGCGCCGAAATAAATATTGACCTGTCTTTTATTTAATGTTTACTTTTGTATTATTTATTAACACTATCATTAATTTACAATTAAATATCTCCAATCACATATTACTAAAAAATATTGTTTCTATACCTACTCCTCACTATTATATCACATAACTATATTTATTTAATAAATAAAAGACTCACCGTCACCGCTCGAGTTTTGTTGCGAGAGTTGATCGCCGATTATATATAATTATTTAATCGGCCAAATAAAATTATTTCTTTCTTTCTTTCTTTCGATTATCATAGCATTTGTTCAGTTTCACGTCACGCAAAATTATGGTTTTTCCCTTAATAATAACTCAATACCATCGTAGTGATGGTGCAAATGAGCGTTAAACTGTGCAGCAGTATTTAATTAACCAATGCGACACCCTGCTCACCCGCAACTTCCGAGATTATTGTTGCGATTTTATGGTGTATTATTTTGCAAGTACCAACATTAAATTATGACATATACTTACCTATATTAAAAAAATACACTATTGAACATGAAATAACTAAATCTTAAAAGATAATTTATATTTAACATATCACTATTTAATTATATTTTAGTATTATAATATTCTTATCTATCTCTTTTCTTTTATTTTCCACTGGACTGATCACTAGAATCCGCAAGTCTTAAAACTAAGATATTTTAACTCTAATTACTAGTAACTAGTAGATAGTATGTGTTGCATTCGTCCGTGCGTCACTGCAGGGGTGCCAACTGAAAATCAGTGTTGGGTGCTCCGTGCCCAGCTTTTGCTGAGTTGGCGACCCATTCGGATTGGGCATGTCCGCCAACCCAGGGTTGTATTATTGTACTTTGTTAGGCTGTTTTTACGTTATTGTTTTGATTAATTTTATTTTTATTTTATTTTGTTGTCCTGTTATTTCAAACTTTTATTGTGTTGTTTTTTTTTATTGTTGTATTTTTTTTTTTGTTTGTTCTTGGCCAACAGTTTTCTTTCTTTCAAATGACAGCCGCAACTTCCTCAACGTCCATCATGTGCAATATTTCTAGAAGCACTGACGATTGCGGCAGACCGCAGTGAGCCAAGACCATACGGTTAGCCGGAATACGGCGTGCCGTTACGGCTGACCGTATATACTGCGGCCTGTCGCATCGGCATACCGCATTGCGGCAGGCCGCTAGTGCGTTATAGGCCTTACAGCTAGCCTTTCTTCTGGTGGAATACTTTTCCTCATAATAGTATCTTCACGTTTAATTTTTTCCTTGAGTATATTACAAAATTCGTCAAAAGATGTGATTGACATCCTAAAATAATTTAAAAACTTTTCTTCGTCACGTCTTAGAGCTAGTCCAGACATGGCGGATTCCGCGCGGATGCAAATCGCGCGGTTGAACCGCGCGGATCCTAATTACATTAGCGCCTTACAAATCGTTCATACCTGTCCGCACGGATTGACAATCCGCGCGGCTCCCGCCACTCAACCTAGAGGGCGAAACGTACCTAGAGGGCGATCAGTTGCTCCGCGGAAGCCGCGCGTATCGGACGGTGACAATGGATCGCTTCGACACCGAGCTATTCATCGATGAGGTGGAAAAAAGACCTGCTTTGTGGAACATCCAATGTGCAGAATATTCTAACAAAACGATTAAAAACGGAGCTTGGCAGGAGCTGGTGGAGATTTTTGGAGAAAATGAGGATTCTTTGGAAAAGAAGGTTCTTTTTGGTCAGTAGACATTTAATTATACATTTTACCAGGGTAGTTTACATGTTTTGTAATAGACAGTCCACCCCAAATAACTGAAATGTGTATAACGTTGTTTGGCGGTACGTAACGAGCGCGGGAAAACTATCACGTTACCACAGTAACGTATAGCTATTGTTACGTGCCTGACGTCACGTTCCTGACTATGCGGGCTTGGGTTACGGGATTGGATGAAATGAAACACTAATACCGGTTTTCAGACTTTCTATTGCACTTAAGTTACAGCGTCCACGGAGTTAAGTTATCGGCGTTCCTCTCCAGCAGAGTCCGGCCGACTGACACAACTTTGCCGTTCACGCTGACTTAACTCACTTAACTGACTGCACTTCACTATTTCACTGCACTTCACTATTTCACTCACTTTTCTTCTTTCTCACTTCTTCCTTTTCTTCCCAATCGCTTTAGACTTAGAACTCAACTGCCAGCGGTGAGCCGCAGTTCCGCTTATATACCCCCCGGTCAGGTTCTGGAACATTCAATTTCGTTATTCTTTTTGATCGTCATGCCTCCAGAACCTTCCAATAATTTCGTTATTCATTTTTATTTATTCTCCTTCTCGCTCTTTAATTTTTCATTTCTTTCACACAAATAATTCCAGAAAGTTCGACAAAACTTCTATAAACTAAAAAACTTCATGTTTACGGCGGGACTCGAACTCGGGGTCTCTGTGGTGTAATCCACACGCCTTACCGATTACACCAACTCGTGTTGACAATTCACGACGAAATTTACAATCTCTAGGCAACGTTTGACAACCATCCATTGACGTCATGATGTCAAAGAGTTTGAACCACTTTTCCGTCACACTGCCCCCCTCTTAGATTCGCTCGTCCCGAGCATCGTTGCTGCCGTAATACCTCGCCAACCTGTCTATATGGACAACTTTCAAAGGGCTCCTTGAAGTCTTCCGAATTCTGTAAGTAATGTCATTGATCTTCGTGACTATCTCATAAGGACCTTCCCAACTCGGTTGAAGCTTCGGAGATTTTCCCTTCCTTCTGACTGGATTATGAAGCCAGACCAATGACCCCTCTTCAAACCCAACAGAATTGGCTCGTCGATCATAGCGCGTCTTTGCGCGATCACTAGCTTGAAGACCGGCCTCCCTGATCTGCTCATAAATGTCCAACATTTTTGCCCTTAACTCGTTTATGTAATCGCTAAACTCGGTGCGAGTGTCGCCAGGTGGACAGCCCGATACAAGATCTGCCGGTAATCTCAATTCCCTTCCAAAATTTGCAAATTTGCAAATGTCTTTGTGGTACTTTCATGTACAGCAGTCCGATAGGCAAGCAAGAAGAGAGGTATGTAAGTGTCCCAATCTCTCTGATGGCTGTCAACCACCTTTGCTAAGTGTCGCTCCAATGTTTGGTTGAAGCGTTCGACCATTCCATCTGACTGTGGATGATAAGAGGTCGTTCGAGTCTTATGGATTCCCAAAAGTTTACAAGTTTCCTGAAAAACTTGGGATTCAAAGTTCCGTCCTTGATCACTGTGCATCTCCAAGGGCACTCCGAATCGGGTGAATACCTCGTTTACCAACTTCGTGGCTACAGTTACTGCCTCTTGATTCGGTATGGCAAAGACCTCCGGCCATTTTGTAAAATAATCCATAACCACTAAAACGTAGCGATTGCCCGAATCAGTGATTGGAAATGGTCCAGCGATGTCTAAGGCTATTCTCTCCCAAGGCATACCAACATTGTAGATTTTCATCGCCCCTCTGCTTCTTGTTTGTGGACCCTTGACAGCTGCACAACTAGTGCATTTCCGGCACCAATCTTCGACGTCATATTTGCAATGCAACCAATAAAACCTCTCCTTGATCTTCACCAAAGTCCTCCTAATTCCCAAATGTCCTCCAGAAGATCCATCATGGAACGCTTTTAATACATCCCTTATTTTTGAACGAGGCACCACCAATTGCAAATGCTCGTCCTTGCCGTTTGTTGATTCCCATTTCCTGCACAGAAGTCCGTTATGCAGCGTAAGGCTTTTCCACTGTGCCCATAAACCTTTCGTTACCGCGCTATATTGGGCGACGTCACTCCAACTTGGCTTGTTACCACTTCGTAGCCACTCCAGTATTGGTTTAATATCTGCATCTCTTTCCTGTTCTAATTTCATCGCATCATCTCCCCATGCCTCGTCAACAGTATCAGTCCTTATCACCTTAAGAAAAGCAGTTTCCTTCTTGGCACAATGCTTGCAATCTTCCACGCATGGGCGTCTCGATAATGCATCTGCGTTGCCATGAATTCTTCCGCCGCGATGTTCGATTTCAAAGTCAAATTCCTGAAGTTGTTCCAACCATCTGGCTACTTGGCCTTCGGGATCCTTAAACTGAAGCAGCCATTTCAAAGCAGCGTGATCAGTTCTGATCAAAAATTTCCGTCCCAGTAAATACTTCTTGAAATGGTGCAGAGTTTTGACTACGGCCAGCAATTCCCTCCTGGTCACGCAATAATTCCTCTCCGGCTTAGATAGTGACTTGCTGAAGTAAGCAATAACCTTCTCCTGCTCACCATCGCGTTGTGAAAGGACACCTCCTATTCCAATATTGCTGGCATCCGTATCAACTACGAATATTCCTTTCGCGCTGGGGTATCCGAGAATTGGTGTGTTACAAAGCCGTTCTTTTAGTTCTCGAAAGGCTTGCTCACAATCCTCGTCCCAGATAAAGGCACGTTTCTCCTCTGTCAATCGATGCAAAGGCTTGGCAATGTCCGAGAATCCTTTCACAAACCGCCGATAATACGAGCACAATCCAAGAAATGCCCGAACTTGCGTTTTGTCTTTAGGTGTTGGCCATTCCTTAACAGCGACAGTCTTGGCTGGATCAGTCTCAATTCCTCTCTCAGAAATAACATGTCCTAGATAATTCACTTCGCGCTTGAAGAAAGAGCATTTCTTTGGACTCAACTTTAAATTTGCTCCACGCAGCTTGTCGAGTACCTTTTCCAATTTTCTTAGATGATCGTCAAAATCCCGTCCAACAATGATGATGTCATCGAGGTAAACTAGGCAGGTTTCGCCCAGCAGTCCCGCCAGCACCTGTTCCATCAAACGCTCAAAGGTTGCCGGTGCATTGCATAATCCAAATGGCATCACCTTAAATTGCCAGAGTCCCTTCCCAGTTGAGAATGCGGTCTTTTCCTTGTCCTTTGGATCCAAATCCACCTGCCAATAGCCACTTTTCAGATCGATCGTTGAAAACCATTTCATGCCACTCAGTGTGTCAAGTGTGTCATCGATTCTTGGTAACGGGTAGCTATCCTTCTTGGTTACATCATTCAATCGTCGATAGTCTACGCAAAACCTCGTTGAACCATCTTTCTTCTTGACAAGCACGACAGGTGAACACCAAGGGCTAGAAGAGGGCTCTATCACGTCATTTTTCCTCATATAGAAAGAAAGAAAGAAAGAAAGAAAAACCATTTATTTCACACACAAATGACGCAAGAAACAAACATACACGAATATAGTTAAAGAGGGACAAAACAAGCAATGAACATAAAAGAGAAAAAATAAATAAATAAAAGAAAAGCACTAAAATTGCGTCACTCATGCGTGAAAAAGGGCAGCGCTCAGCATAAATGCTGTGTCTCGCGCACGCAGGCACGATACAACAGCGCTGGTTTTCAGCACTGACCCTCCACGCGTCCTTGCCTCGGGACAATAAAAATATTGACGCCGTTTCGGCATTACTAAATAAAAAAGTATTCAAACACAGAAAATTATTTACACATAAGGTACACAATTAATAAATGTTAAAATGCAAAAAGTAAACTAAACAAAAAAAAAAAACAATAAATATTAAAACATGCCATAGACAAAACAAATCACAAGACGAGAACATCAAGATACAAAACATAGACAAAAAATTAAAGTAAAATAAAAAGTTAAGTTTCGAACCATAGACAGCTCGGCAAGTGTAATATGTCAAAGATGTAGGTTAACCGGCCAATTGCACGAGAGATATATTGTTATGCAATAATGATGCCGGAAATTGTATCGAGTGATGTAATAAGTGTATTGTGTTATGATGTTGTGCGTGGATATGTTTTTGAATCATAAGTATTAGTGTAGTGTGAGACGAACATGCTGTAGCAAACACGCAGCATAGAGGATACCATGCGGTACAGTGTGTGAATTGCTTTCCAAGTATACATAAATCCAAGGTAAGAACAAAATAGCTAAATAAAAACAATCCGAAAAGTGAGAATCAATGTCAAGACAATTAATACCAATATTGTGAATTAGAATAATATGAAAAAAAAAAAAATTAATTTAAATGTAAGAATTTATTGTAATATCAATCTTTGGCCATGAACAGATCCAGAAATAATATGGATGAAAATGGAATGAGGCAGACAGGTGGCAGCCAAAACCGCTCCCCAGCACCGCCGGGATCCCACCAAGGATTGTGGGCCATAACTAATGAGGTATGCAAATATATTTATATAACTTATTATTGAGATAATTGTTCTTGTAATAATTTCTTTTTTAGGTGGAATTTAAAAGTCTGGGTTGTTTTCAGGCCCCTCAAAGGTGGTGGAAGGTCATTCCAGCAGTGTGTGGCTGCAAATCTGAAACTGCCCCTGAAAGCTGCAGTTCTGTGAAGTGGGACCTTAAGTGGAGCAACCGTGGAGCGAAGACCATGTCTGTAGCATGTTTCTTTCCATACAAGTTTTTCATATAAGTAGTGCGGCTTATGGGTTGTAATGATTCCAAACATTAGGCTAGCAAGATGTAGTTTTCGCCTGGCAGACATTTTTAATAATTCAATTTGATTAATGTATGGTGTTACATGAAGCCTGCGAGGGACTTTAATGCAGAACCTGACACAGGCATTCTGAACCCGCTGTATCAGCCTATCTGTCCTAGCAAGCAGGCAAGGCCCGTATACAGCATCACAGTAATTTAGCTTAGATAGGACTAGAGTGTCAACAAGTTGTTTCCTAATAGGTAGGCTAAGAAAATTACGGATACCATACAGTACTTTCAGTCTGTAGAAACAGTTTCTTACTATGTTATTTATATGAGCCTCAAAGTGCAGCTCCGGATCCAAGGTCAGGCCCAGACTACATGCTTGTTCTACGCGTTCAATTTTTTCCCCCTTAATGATGATTTCAGGCTTGGCAGTTAAAATATTGGTGACCTGTTTCTTTGTACCGAGCACCATAAATTTTGACTTAAGGGGATTAAGCAGCAAACAATTCTCCTCCGACCAAGTCACTATCCGCTGCAGGTCCTCATTTATTTTTTTAATTGTAGCTACCACATCATCCCCCTTGAAGGATGTATACAGCTGGATATCATCCGCATACATGTGATATCTGCAGTTCAGGAGGGAATTTGCTACATCAGCACTATACAGGATGTACAGCAATGGGCCCAATATCGATCCCTGTGGAACTCCCCTAGATACTGGGAGTGGAGGGGATGAGATGATAGTACCGTCCTCCTTGTGGATTTGCACTAGCTGGGACCTATCTGTTAGATAGCTATTAAACCAATCCACCGCAGCACCATCAAAACCATAGTAAGTTAACTTGGACAGCAGTAGATTGGTATTAATAGCATCAAAAGCACGCGAAAAATCCAACAAGACGAGGATTGACCCCTCACCCCTGTCGCGCGCCTCCAGAATATTACCCACCACATCCATCAAAGCAGTTGCAGTCCCTCTACCCTTACGAAATCCAGACTGTAAGTCGGGCAAAATATTATTTGCCTCCAGGTATTCTATTACCTGGAGGTATACCACACGCTCTAGGATTTTTGACAGGCAGGGCAGGATGCTTATCGGCCTTAGGTCTTTCAAACTGACTGGGTCATTAGTTTTTGGAATAGGGCGAACGATAGCATGTCGCCAAAGGCTGGGGAATGTATGGGTCTCTATGGACTTGTTGATGATATCAGTGATGACTTGCAGGGTGTTTGGCAGAGTGAGTGTCAACATATCCAGACTGATACCATCAATACCCTGAGCTTTTGACCCCAGACCCTTGATTATCCCCAGAACAGTCTCCCGATTGGTACAAGTAAGGGAGAACCTGGCTGTGCCAAACCTGCATGAATTAAAATGGTGGCTCAAAGGGATATTGTCGCTACAGCTCCCGGGAACATTCAAGAAGGCGGCATTAATACTATCTGGGTTATCAAAAAGGCTTGGCAGCCGCTTATCCTTATGGTCAGGAAGAACATCTGATTTTAAATTTTGCCATAATAGTTTGGGATCTCTACTTAGCTCGTTGATATTTTTTTTAAAGTAAGCTGACTTTTCCCTCACTAGTGCTGCTGCTGCCTCATGCTTAAGATCCAGATAGTACTGCTTGTGATGTGGGAGCCTTGTTTCGCGACTTCTCTGTCTAGCCTCATCTCGAAGCTTGAACATTAGGCGAATATTGTCTGTAATCCACGGAGTAGGCCGCTTATAATAGGTCTTTCTCTTCATAGGAGCATGGAGATCGAAAAGTTGAGTTATATAGGTGTTAAATATTTGAACCATAGCATCAACATCATCCAAGTCTCCTATATCAGACCATGGAATCGCGTTCAGGTCTTTCTTGAAGTAATCTAACAAGATGTCAGCGAGAGGACGAAACCTGACGATCCTTGGCTTACACTTTGGCTTCCTGAAGACTGTTTCACAAGTGATGAAGGCATGATGACCGAGCTCACTGATATGGTTCACTTCGACATTTCGTGTGAGAGCATCAGTGCATATTATATCGATCAGTGAGCTACTGTCGTTCACAAAATGTGTGGCTGCTGTGACGGTTTGAACCAGATTAAAATTGCCGAAAAAATCCATAAGCTGCCTAGTCTTTGAGCTGTTTGAGTTTAGCAGGTTGACGTTTAAGTCACCTAATAATATGATGTTGTCATATGGTCCTAAGGCGCTAACACTTGCAGTTATGGCATCTAGGAAAAGTTCCAAGTCCTGCCAGGGTGGGCGGTACGCGGTGCCTATAAGGAGCTTGGTTTTGTTCACTGTGAGGCCCAGCCAGAGCTGCTCGACATTCGAGTGCTCAGGGTGAGCCTTGACTCTTGCGTTTATACCATTCCTAATATAGAAAGCCACACCCCCGCCACGCCCTCCTCGTGTAGAGACAGGTCGAGGTATATGTTTGAATTTGTACCCAGAGATACTTGGAGCGCGGTCCTCCTCACCACTGCGCAACCATGTCTCATTAATAGCCATGATGTCCACAGAGTGGTTACCCATGGCGATCAAGAACTCGTCCTGTTTAGTCCCCAGAGATCCCGCATTTAATAGACCAAACTTAATGTATTTACTGGGAGCCATAAGTACTATTAGGTGCATGCATTACATGTGTGAGAGTATAGGCATGGTGTGGCGAAGTAAGGTGGATGTATGTATGGGAAGTATGTATAACTAGTAAGTGGTTAGGGTTGAGTGAATATAAGATATGTAAATAATTAGAACTAGGTGTAAATATGAATTGTACATATAGTGTAAATAAATAGTTTATAGCATATGAGTGTTGAGACATCTGTGTTAAGTAGTTTGCGCGTACATGCAGTCTATGGTTGAACATGGTACAAAAAAGATAATGGCAATCAAAATTTAGCCAGTTTATATATAAAAAAGTTATTACATCAAGGTGGACTTTACTATAGCTTAACTGTTTATATTGCAGTGCCGAAGACACGGGATAAGTCCCCCTCTGTGCGGATCCTCTGCGCCTTGTCCCCCGGCGCCTTCCTGACGAGGATGCGGCCCTGCTTGGTCCAGACAAACTTCCAGCCAAGAGCTCCGGCCGCTTCCCGTGCTTGACGAAATAACAGGCGGTTGACTTTCGTCAACCGCTCGTTAACGAAGAACCGCTGCGCCGGCCCGGACATGCCAAGATCCGTCGTAGTTGCGCCTCGTCGCACTCGCGCGCTCGCCATAAGTTGGTCCCGCAGGTCTCGGCGAGCAAGGCGCACCACTATCGGCCGCGGGCGTGATACTGATGGTCCCGCTGAGTTCGTTGCATTGAGCTGCCTGCCACCAACACGCTCTGCACTGACGATATCCCGATCATCCAGGCTGATCCCTAACTTTTGCCCTAAGGCTATAATTATGTGGGTAGGGTTTTCCGCCCTTTCCTCTGGCAAGTTGGACACCTCAATATCGTTAGCGAGAAGCTCCTGGTCCCTTTCATTGAGCTCTCGCCTGAGCTCCTCCACTATGTCGCCTACGTTGTCGGAGTTCGTGGGCCTCGAAGTAGCACGCAGCTCAAGTGCATCTACCCTGGCCTCCAGACCGTCGACGCGTGCACTGCAGCAGCTCAAAGCAGTCTTAAGCTCAGACATTTCCACCTCCATTTCTCTCCTAAACACCTGTATCTCCGCACGAACCGCTCTCAGCTCGTGAAGGATTGCGTGCAGGTCACTGCTAGGTACAGGTGACGACTCACGAGTGGTGGTGGCGGCATTGAGCGACGTTACGTCTCTGCTTGGTGTGCTGGATTCCATGACCGAAATACCTGCGACGTCGCTTGGAGGACTTTGCGTGGGGCCTCTGACTGGGGTATCATTTCTGTTGTCCCTAGCGATGTTTTTCTTACACTCGGGACATCGCCAAGTGGGAGGAACGGAGGCTTTAGCAGGAAATCCGCCACACACTCTGCAGTAGAGAACCCTACACTTCCCACACCTAGCGCCATCTACCGGCGAGGCAAAGCGGGAGCAACCTCCACATTTGATACCTGGCATCCTCGGTGACAGATCTTGTTTCAGTGGTTCCAGTCAGACTCGCCAGATGGCAATACAGGTGATCGATTACACCGATCAGAGAGCAGCCTGTCCCCACGATACAGATGGCGCTGATAGAGATGCGCGATTGGCCCCCAGTATAGTCTGTGGCAACGATGTCAAAACTCACGTCGAGCAAAACAAATTAATTATTTTGGCGGGTAACCGTATAAGTTTATACCAAAAACCGAGTTTTAACTTATTGATTTACAGCCCAAGGTCGCACCATTTGAAGCTCACTACACAACTGTGTATAGCTGTTAAACACTATGTAAACAATACTGAACAATAATAAAGTTTTTTGATGCTTTTGACTTTTATTTAAAATTATATTTGGGAGTCGCTTTGCGAATGACTAAGCCGAAACAGACGTCAACTGTCAACTGAATAACATATAAATATCGTCAATCATTTGTTCAACCTCTTTCTCACGAGCGAATGGTATGCGTCTGGGCCTTTGACGAATTGGCATTGTATCACCTGTGTTTATTTTATGCTTCACCACACCAGTTCGGCCAATATCACCATCGCTTCTTGAAAACACATCAGAGAATCGAAGAAGTAAATTTCTAGCTTTCATAGTCTCCACTTTTGTCAGACTTTTGTTTTCGTCTAAGATTTTCGTTACAAAGTCTATTCCCGTACTGTCCTTCTTCACAAGATTTTCCGAGCATTTTCTTATCCAGGCCACTTCTTCCAATACGCCCACAGGCTCTCCTTCTTCAATCGTAATTTTTGAATCACTGAAGTTGAATACCGGAATGCGGTTGACATCAGATGACCCCACGACAGTTCTTGCCGGTAGCCATGAGTTTACGTGTTCCGATTTATCAATCACAGCGCACCTTCGAGGTAAACTTCCTTCCCTCCTCCTAGGTAATGCAATTGGTACGAGAGTCTGTGATTTTGGTGCAAGAACAGTTCTTCTTAAACAGCAAACTTTTCCCAGGGTTCCACCCTTCATCGGAATTTCCTCAGTTCCACATAGTAAAACTCCAGATTTTAAGTCGATGTTACACTGGTGCCCTTGCAGGAAGTCAAGTCCCAGGATGCAGTCATCCAGAATTTTGGCCACAATAACCTCATGTCGATAAACACGTTCCCCAATTTTGATTGTTACATGCAATTTTCCACTTATTGGTATGCGCTGGCCGGTAGCTGATTTCATTCGTAGGCCAATAATTGGTTTAAGGTGTTTCCTGATGTTTTGCCCGAGCAGCCGAACATTCATCACCGTCCTTGAAGCTCCAGTATCTAACGTTAGCTGACTGTTTTTCCCATTTACTTGACCGTCTATCACCAGAGTATTTCCATCGTTAGTTTGCTTGATGTAGATTGTTGGGGTTATTCCACTACCGGCCAGCGCCCACCCCGCAGCCCTGGCTGGATTTAGTTTTCCTGCTGGTCAGAAGTTGAGACCGCCGCGTCCTGGCGGTTCACCTTCTTCGGGCAGTCGCTCCGCATGTGCCCACGCTCTCCGCATCCATAGCACATGAAGTTCCGACGGCGTGGAGGTACCTGCTCCGTTGTCGTCATTTCCCGCAGACGTAAGGTACGGGAGTTACCACGCACGGCTTCCACTTCCAATGCATGGGCCAGTGCTTCTTTCATGTTCTTGTGATGGCCCAGATGAACAGCAGCTCGTACTTCGGGGTCCCGAACACCGTCAATGAATGCTTGGAGAAGCGTGCCTTCAATCATAGACGGAGTCGACCGGAAAGCTCGACGCACAAGTTTCTCGATTTCCACGGACCATTGCTGTAGACTCTCATTAGCACGCTGAGTACGCTCTTTTAATTGCGCTCTGTACACGTGCTCGAGGTGGCTGTCTCCAAAACGTGCCTCAAGTGCGTCGAGGAGGGCAGTAAAGCTGAGATCCCCACTTGTGCCGATAGCTTCCAGCACTGAGAGCGCTTGATCACGGAGGGCCAGGGTGAGGGCTGACTGAGCTTCTTTCTGAGTCCAACCATAAGCCTCCATAAGTGTCTCAAACTGTAGCTTGAACGCGGTCCAGGATGTTGTTCCGTCGTAATGGGGAATCTTGAGCCCTTTCGTTGCGCTTGAGGCCACATTTGGGTTGTCAAAAACGGCTGCAAGACGGCTTCGGCTCTTCAAAGGGCTTGGGCTTGTCACTTCCTGCTTGATTTTGGAGATCTCTTCTTCCACTCTCTCCTCTATCGCCATGACGCGATGTTCCAACTTGCCTAACCCTTCCTCCACTTCTTGTACCCGTTCGACAGCCTTTTGCAGTCCCTTCGTGAAATCCTTATGCATCTCTTTCAGCTCCCGTAGCTGCTCCGCCTGACAGTGTGCTTGCTCCCGTAGCTGTTCTGCCTGACAGCGTGCTTGCTCCTCTTGGCGGCGCGCTTGCTCTTCTTGGCGGCGCGCTTGCTCTTCTTGGCGGCGCGCTTGCTCTTCTTTCAGCTCCCGCAGCTGTTCTGCCTGACAGCGCGCTTGCTCTTCTTGGCGGCGCGCTTGCTCTTCTTGGCGGCGCGCTTGCTCTTCTTGGCGGCACGCTTGCTCTTCTTGGCGGCGCGCTTGCTCTGCCATCATTTGCTGCAGCTGTAGCAGAAGATCCACCTGCACAGGCTTGGCTTCTGCATCGCTGGTTTGAACTGCAGCACCCTCTTCCCTCACACGCTGCGCTTCTGACATTGAACGGGTACTCACTCCTCTTACGTCCTGCGGCACTAGCGGCATTTTTCTCCAATCCCACTTCTGACACCAAATGTTACGTGCCTGACGTCACGTTCCTGACTATGCGGGCTTGGGTTACGGGATTGGATGAAATGAAACACTAATACCGGTTTTCAGACTTTCTATTGCACTTAAGTTACAGCGTCCACGGAGTTAAGTTATCGGCGTTCCTCTCCAGCAGAGTCCGGCCGACTGACACAACTTTGCCGTTCACGCTGACTTAACTCACTTAACTGACTGCACTTCACTATTTCACTGCACTTCACTATTTCACTCACTTTTCTTCTTTCTCACTTCTTCCTTTTCTTCCGAATCGCTTTAGACTTAGAACTCAACTGCCAGCGGTGAGCCGCAGTTCCGCTTATATACCCCCCGGTCAGGTTCTGGAACATTCAATTTCGTTATTCTTTTTGATCGTCATGCCTCCAGAACCTTCCAATAATTTCGTTATTCATTTTTATTTATTCTCCTTCTCGCTCTTTAATTTTTCATTTCTTTCACACAAATAATTCCAGAAAGTTCGACAAAACTTCTATAAACTAAAAAACTTCATGTTTACGGCGGGACTCGAACTCGGGGTCTCTGTGGTGTAATCCACACGCCTTACCGATTACACCAACTCGTGTTGACAATTCACGACGAAATTTACAATCTCTAGGCAACGTTTGACAACCATCCATTGACGTCATGATGTCAAAGAGTTTGAACCACTTTTCCGTCACACTATTAACTGTAATACAACCCACCAACGCGACGCGCCATCTTGAGTTTAGTTATTTGGCGCGAACTGTAACAATTTTAATTTCATATTTTCGTGTCTTGCCATTCTACACGACCCTCATTCACAAAGTAATTAGCATATTTGTCTCTAATGTTTAATGATGATGGTGTACCCCTTCCTGCATGTAATGTAATAAGATTACTCATTGACGCAGTATGTAAAGTATCTTCATACTGTATACCATCTCTAGTTCTAACAAAATTGTGTAGCACGCAACAGGCCTTTATTATGTCTTCGGCAAAGTCTATATTCACGTTTATAGGCCTATGAAAAATGCGCCACTTGTTTGCCAGAATTCCAAAAGTGCATTCAATAAAACGTCGAGCTCTTGATAACCTGTAATTAAATATTTTTTTTTCATATGATAGCCCTTTACCTGCATAGGGTCGCATTACATTTTCGGATAAACCAAACGCCAACTATGACGTATGGCAATGGTTTAGGATCTGTTTCAGATATTGGTTTAGGTTTTGGTATGTGTAATGACTTTTCTATTAACCTTTTATAAAATGCTGAATTTTTAAAAATTGCAGAATCACTACTTTTTCCGTAAGATCCGATATCTATGAAAGTAAAACAATAGTTACTATCACAAAGTGCCAACAGTACTATGGAAAAAAAAGTTTTGTAATTATAATACAAAGAACCCGAATCTTTGGGTTTTGTAATCCTTATATGCTTGCCATCTATGGCGCCTATGCAATTGGGAAAATTTGCATATTTTTCAAAATCTTTAGCTATTTTCTTCCATATATCTTCGCTGGGTTCAGGCATGACGTTTTTTGTGACTTTTTCCCACAGAGCTTCACATACTTCACGGACAATTCCTGTGATTGTAGATTTGCCAAGACGAAAGTTGTAATGTAGTTCTCCAAAGGAACAACCAGTACCCAGATATCTGAAAAATAAAATATTAATCTGTATCGTTTTGAAAGTCTGCCGGGTCCGCTAGTTAAAGCATAATGAGTGTCTTGAATTACCTAACCGCTACTGTATTTATATTTGTTAAAGATAGTGATTTCTGTTCCAGGTGTATCATTACAAAAAAAATGGAAGAACATCCCTAATGCTTATAATAAGGAATTTGGAAAGGCAAATCAATTCCTTCTGGTTCTGGTGCATGTAAAGGTTCAAAATACATGTATTTCGACCGGCTTTCTTTTCTTCAGAAGACGATAGAAAACAAAGAAACTATCACAAACATAGATGAAGCCAAAAATGAAGAAATTCGGAACATTGACTAAAAGCTAGATAATTTTGTAAATGCACGTGAAATACAACCGGTACCCAATAAAAGGAAGAAAACTAAAATTACTTCAGAAGAGCGATTGGCTAACATATTAGAAAATAGTATTGAATCAAGAGATAAAATACAAAGACAAATACAAGAAAGTATGTCAAAGCATATAATATAAATAAGTGTAGGAGAGCCATGCTAAGTGTGGGAGAGCCATGCTTCGGCACTAATGGGTCGGCTCGACCGGAGTGATACCACGGCCTCACAGAAAACCGGCGTGAAATAACCACTGCGTTGTGTTTCGCCGTGTGAGTGAGGTTACCGGAGGCCCAATCCTTCCCCTTCCCCAATCCCTCCTCAATCCCTAAATCTCCAAATCCCTAATCGATAAAAGGTCGGCAACGCACTCGTAACTCCTCCGTTGCGAGTGTCCATGGGCGGCGCTGATTGCTTACCATCAGGTAATCCGTCTGCTCGTTTGCCGACCTATTACATAAAAAAAAAAAAAAAGCAAGATGATGATGATAAACTTTTTTGCATGTCATTGTATAAAGAGTTAAAGAAATTTCCAGAAAATAAACGATTGGCTACTGCAGAAATTACCATCGCCTATTCATATCACGAGCCAGCAAAACACGCCTAATGCAGTATTTTGGCAAAACCAACAATATTCAAACCCACAAGGATATTTCACTGGATATTCTACTATAGTACCAGGAGAGTCTCCATCGCCTTTATCATGCAATAGCACTGACGATTCACAGTCTTCTATAGTACAAAATACAGGGTGTCCCGTAAATAATGGATCAAACGTAACGGGTAGGTAGCTTACCTCATTTCCAACAACTAATTTGAACAGTAAAAAAAACCCATAAGGTAACCAAGATAATTTTTTTTTTTCGATTTTTACTATTTTCTGTACCAGCATTCAGTGTTTTTAATGCTGTTGCTGCAAATGGTATCATATTTAGGTGTGATTTTTGTCATACATTTCTGAATAGTTTACTAGTGTTATAAGATACCATTTTTTTAAATAACATTTTATTTGCCTTAGAAAAAAAATCTTGAATTGAAAAGTTTTGTTTTAAAGATGAAAAGACCAGAATTGGAAAAAATCTCCTGTAAAAAAATTTTATGACACCGAAGTGTATGTACCATTATTTTAAAAACTTGTACAATTACTAAGGTTTGCAGATTGGTATAAAACTTACGTCTAGTCCTTGCGGTTACAAAGATATTGCTACTCGTATGAATGTGATGAAGAAGACAGAACAGAAATTAAAATGGCACAATCTAACTTTTCTTTCTCGTAATGGCATAATAATTACAAGCATAACTTGTAATCTAAGCATGTGGTTAAGCGTGTAGCGTAATTCCGAGCCGATGACGTCATCTGTTCGGCATTTGGGACCGCTACCTGCGGAGTTGCACCTCACTCAGTGTGAACGGGATAGATAGCGCCGCTTTTGTATTTTTGGTAATGTTGCTTGATTTTATTTGTTTCGTTGACACGAATCTCTCTTCGAGTTGATACGTACGTCAGACTACTTTCGCTCCTGCTGTGCCTAACTGTTGTGTTCCTTAAAATTAAACTTGTGCGGTGTATTTGGACTTTGCTTTGCCTAACGATTTGGAACTGTGTTTTGGATGAATGACTTGGCAATCCTACGGACTTCGAAAACAATCGTTTGTGTGTGGTTGTACGTGTGTGCAGTAGTACGATGCCTCGTTACGAGTACACGCCACGGGAGTATGCCGAAATGCATTTTATCTACGGAGAAGCAAGAGGTAATGCCAGGGCGGCCGCAAGATTGTATGTGAAAGATACCCGAACCGGGATCGACATCCCGACTATCGCGTATTCATTAGAGTGCATAACGCGCTTCTTGAGGGAAGAATTCTTGGCACCGGAGTTGGGGGTGCCAGTGAAGGGCGTCCGTCACAAGTCAATGACGAAATTATTATTCGAGAAATCGAGGGAGATTCGTCGGTCTCAATTCGCGTCATAGCGCAACGCACAGGTATTCCAAGATCGACGGTACATCGAGTTCTAAAAAGGCACCGGTTGCACCCATATCACGTGCAACGTGTTCAAACGCTGACGTCACGTGATTACCCGCAAAGAGTAGCATTTTGCCAAAGGATGCTTAGAATGATACGGGCAGACCCACAGTTTTTTAATAAAATTTTATGGAGTGACGAGTCTTCATGCCGGCGAGATGGATATCTCAATTTGCATAATTTGCACAGTTGGCAGCTGGTAAACCCACATTTGATGCGAGAGGACAGGAGCCAACATCAATTTAAAATAAATTTATGGGCAGGAATAATAAATGGGCAAATAATAGGGCCCTTTGAACTACCAGCAACTCTAAACGCCGAATACTATCTGCATTTTTTAAGGAATGAGTTGCCAACGTTATTAGAAAATATTCCAGAAGACGTGCGGCAAGCAATGTGGTTACAAAATTATGGATGCCCCGCTCACTATGCGACGGCAGTAAGGGCGCAACTCAATGAAACTTACCCTGACAGATGGATCGGCCGATTAGGACCAATTTTGTGGCCTCCGCGATCTCCGGATTTAAATCCCTTAGATTTTTTTTTATTGGGGATGTTTAAAAGACAAAGTTTACAAACAACGAATAACGTCGGAAGAAGAATTACGTCAGCGCATCTTATCTGCTGTATCAGAAATAAACAACAGCCATTTTGTCCGTCGGATAAGAGCTTCCTTTATTAGGAGGTGCAGACTTTGCATTCTTAGTGCGTGGCGGAATGAGCTCCGGCGAGATCTCATGGCTGAGTGGAAGCAGCGACTGTCGCAACCGAGGGCCGGGCACGCTACTATAGCAGCGGTAAGACCCCTCTTTGAGGAGTGGCTTGGGAGACGCCACGGCGTCCTCACCTTCCGCCTGACGCAGGTGCTTACCGGGCACGGCAGCTTTGGTAGGTTCCTGTCGCCCGCCCGAGTGTCGTCATTGTGAGGATCACCTGGAGGACACGGTGGAGCATACGGTGGCGGAGTGCCCTGCTTGGGCTGAGCACCGCCGTGTTCTCAGGGAAGTGATCGGCGGCGGCGACCTCTCGCGCCCGGCCTTAATCGAGGCCATGGTGCAGCGTGAGAGGAACTGGGAAGCTATCTCCTCCTTCTGCGAAGCGGTTATGCTCGCAAAGGAGGAGGCGGAGCGCGTGAGGGAGCTATCCTCCTCGCGCCCCAGCCGCCGCAGAAGGCGACATTCCGGACGTCGGGGATCGAGAGATGATCTCCGGCCACCGTAAGCGCGGGTCTGCGGACGGCGAGTAAGGGTAGCTTGCCGCCCGACCAGAACCGGACCCGAGCGTACGGCGCGTAGCGTTCCGCGCGCGCCTCAAAGAGCCAATAGACCACCACAGTCGGGGCGCTAAAGGGCTGATGTTTAGCCGGGGCTGCGGGGTAAGCGCAATGAGGCACCGCGACCTCGGCCCAGAGCAGGAGAAGGAACTGGGGGGTTTTTAGTCAGTAAGAGTCTGACACTCTCTCTCGCCTTACCCTGGGCGGGAGAAGTCATTGGATGATTTTCCCCTGACAAAAAAAAAAAAAAGACTGCATTCTCGTAGGGGGACGTCAGTTTGAACATTTACTGTAAAAACAAAATAAACGATTTATTTGTATTTTTTTTTTTAATTTAACCTCCTAAGTTTTTTCATACGCTGAGATACCTAAACATTTTTAAGAAAATAGTTGAATTGTGCACACTTTTTCAATTTTATTTTATTTCGTAATTTTGCACCTCTGTCAGATTCATAGCAATATCTTTGTAACGACAAAGACTAGGCGTAAGTTTTATACCAATCTGCAAACCTTAGTAATTGTACAAGTTTTTAAAATAATGGTACACTTCGGTGTCATACAATTTTTTTACAGGAGAATTTTTCCAATTCTGGTCTTTTCATCTTAAAAACAAAACTTTTCAATTCAAGATTTTTTTTCTAAGGCAAATAAAATGTTATTTAAAAAAAATATGTATCTTATAACACTAGTAAACTATTCAGAAATGTATGACAAAAATCACACCTAAATATGATACCATTTGCAGCAACAGCATTAAAAACACTGAATGCTGGTACAGAAAATAGTAAAAATCGAAAAAAAAAAATTATCTTGGTTACCTTATGGGTTTTTTTTTTACTGTTCAAATTAGTTGTTGGAAATGAGGTAAGCTACCTACCCGTTACGTTTGATCCATTATTTACGGGACACCCTGTATATATTCTGACGTATAAAATAAATATCTTACCTTAATGTGATCACGAGTTTTTCTTCTGGGGACACGCTTGACCTCATATGGGTATCATTAGATTCAATTTGTTTACTCATCATTTCTAATAATTCATCAAATGAATTTATCGACATTCTCAAATAATGGAAGAATTTTGGTTCAAAACTACTTAATTTTGGATATAAAGTCTGAAACTGACCATGAGTAAACCGATCGCGTAATATTGGATGCACCCAATACTGCCGTTTCTTCTTTCTTTCTTTTTTACGGAGCAACAAGTATACACATATTGCTTCTTCGACTTCCATGATTGGACTGTCACCCTATGCGAATAACGGCACTCCGCATGTACATCCGCGCCTGTCTGAACACTTGCGTTTAGAACCGCGCGATTTGCATCCGCGCGGAATCCGCCATATCTGAACTAGCTCTAATTCACCGTAGATTTTTTGTTAATGTGATTCTATTTCTATGTGCCTTAAATAAATGTGATTCAACTTAATATATTGTTTTCTTACCTGATGGTTATAATGAGCTTTTCTTCCGGGGATATAGACATCCGAAATCGTGTATCCTGGCCACGAATATTTAAATATAGTTTTGTTAATAATTCTTCATACGATTTTACTGACATCCTAGTGTATCCAAAGAACTTATCTTCAAATTTCTTTAGGTTTGAAATAAAAATATTAAACTCTTTGCCGTCATGTCGTGTCACCAATAGAGGATGTATCCAAAATCTATGTTTATTTTTTGACGATATTTTCTACGATGATATAAATAAATGACTGCCGCAACTTCCTCAACGTCCATCATGTGCAATATTTCTAGAAGCACTGACGATTGCGGCAGACCGCAGTGAGCCAAGACCATACGGTTAGCCGGAATACGGCGTGCCGTTACGGCTTGTACACAAAACTGCGATGCGACGTCGCATCGCAAAAATCTGCGAGCTCCCTCTACGCATCGCAAGAACTTGCGAATTGATTCGCATCGCGCATTCCTGCGATGTTGCGTCACACTTGTTGACGCTATTTTAGTTCGCTCAGGGACAGCGTGTGGGCAAGACGTGTACTTTAAAAATGACAGAATACGACGTTGATTTTTTAATATCACTGATTGAGGAGCACCCTTTTCTTTGAGACACTAGTAATGAAGATTATAAAAACAAATTCATCAAACAAGATGCTTGGAAGGACGTGTGTAAAAGTTTATTTCATGTAAAAGTTTAATACATAACAGTGATTACATCAGTCAAATGAATCCAAACTGGAACACCTCCATTACAGTTCTAATAATTCTTAATAGTGGATCGAATCTCTCTGAGCTAAGATATCCCCCTACCTCTGGATGGATGCTACATCATAGACTCAAGAATTTGACAATAGATCATTTCCCAAAAGATTTCCAAGGTAGTCCACTCCAGTTGTCAGAAATAAGTAATCTTTTATGTGATCTGAGAATTCAGTTTAGATTAAAATTGACTTGTTGTGTGATCTTAATGAAGAGATCACCATTCAACAAATACACTCATCTGACAACACTAGAAAGACTTATTGTCTGGAGATATCAACCAACCACAAGAGGAGATTTTTGTATCAACTGGGGCCAGGTTGTAGGAACAACAGATTTTCTCCCGACCACTTACTTGTGTCAGGCCCTGCATTGCTACCCATCTCATTTTATATCTGCACATTGTAGAGAAGGATGCATGCATTGTGGTTCACCTTGTCGACAAAATTACTCGTCTTCTTATTTTTTGGGATGGGACTAGTTCAGGGATTCAATGCTAAGGATAAAAGCTTACGAGTGAGGGTTATACTTTGGATGGAAAGGCCTCAGAAAGATATTAGACTATACCAGAGATGGTCTATCTCCCGAAATGTGCAACCTATATACTTTGATAATGCCTTTCAACTTGTTAAAAAACCTGGGTCAAATGGGTCTTGGGAAATTACCAAAGAGGAGTGTGAGGAGCTTTTAGGTCTAATTCTTGGGTCCACTTTTCCTCCAACTTCCCCTATTGTCTTCTGGGAAGAGTTTGATGCCTTCCAGAAGAGATCACTAACTCAGTACATATTAGAAGCCACATCTTTGGAACTGCATGAACCAACCACTAGGTTCTTTCATCCTAGAAAACACACTTTACTTATCAACTCGACTACAACAGCATGTCCAAAACGAAACATATCTGAAGTGATAATGGACCTGACCGAAATTGTTCACTCATCCTGTCCTCTAGTTCCATATCGGTGCCATATAAGTATAAGGTTCCATATAAGTTGGGAACTGCATACTTGGATCATTCAGGGAGAAGAATGTGGCTCCATGTTAAGCTGGATGGGATGGAGGACAATTTAATATCAGAAGATATCACCTTATACTCTAGAGGAAGCATTGAGCATTGTACATTCCTGAGAACTGAACTGACTCCATTCAGAGTTAGTGAAACTGTATGGATGAGCCTTGAATACCAGGGCAGGTCCCTGGACCTCTCTGATTTTTATTATGGTCCTCCTGAAGAAGACACTAATATCCAACAACATACGAGTATACATGATACCGTGCGACTGTGGCTCGAGTTACATCGGGGAAACTCGCCGCAACATCACAACCAGACTAAAAGAACACATACGCAGTGTGAACAACCGAGACACCCATACATCGGCGGTAGCTGAGCATGCTTGTAGTACGGGCACGGCTCACTTCCTCCGTTTTGACAAGGTCTCAGTACTAGCGAGGGAAAAATACTTCGTACCGCGGAAAGTACGTGAGGCCATCGAAATAAGCCGGCGTCCGAACTTCAACAGAGACGGTGGCTGGGCATTACCACCTGGAAGCCGAGTCTGAAATCTGCATCAGACTGCACTGTTGCGGGTCTGGAGTGTGACACAGTTAGCGCGGTATGTAACACTGATTTTGCGTCAACCCGGGATTCGAACCCAACACCAACGCAGCTGCAGGCGGGCGAGTCTAGCGTGCCAACAGTGTCGCGCGCGCCGTCGCTGCCGACACCACGGCTAGAAGAAAGTGCGCGTGAATCACGGCAGAGGGCGCGTTGGGCGCGCAGACTCGAGTAGCCAGTAGCAGCGCGACGGTCGCCGAGTCGCGTGTCGCGGAATGCTGCTCATGAATATGGGCCTCTAGCATGGCTTGAAACTAGTCGAGGATCTCGTCAAATTATTACGTGAGTAAGCCGAAAACATAATAAATAATTTAGAATGTCTCACGAAAGTTTTAATAAAAATATAGACAACGCTTCTAGCGTTAAGTTCGCCTATTGTTCTGTACAATTGGTATTTGATGAATAATAAAGATTAATAAATAAATGAATAAATTAAATATTGTCTATTATTTTTTTTGCAGGTAATTCAGTATTACAAAGATGGAGGGGGATTAAGGATACCTTTAATAAATTTGAAAAGAAACTCAAAGATGCAAGTAGGTCAGGGTCTGGATCCAAAAATATAAAAGAATACCATCTGTACAAACAATTACAATTTCTTAAGAAAAATTTGCAAAATGAGACCACTACTAGTATAAATGAGTCAGAAAATGAGCAAGATAATCAAGAAGGTACATCTAAAACACGTTACCAAAGGCAGCCACCAAAAAGAAAGATGGTTAATAATAAATTTGAAGATGATATTGTAAAGATTTTAAAGGAACCTGAGAATAGACATATATCTTTTTTTAAAGGTATTCTACCATCACTTGAAAGATTAGATGACAATAAAACACTAATCTTTCAGAGCAGAGTTCTTCAAATTTTAACACATTCAGTGCCCCCGACGCTGGCAGACGACGTTAACAGAATTGCATCAACCTCATGGCTACTACTATCCGAATAGCAACTACCAGGGTGGCTATCAAACTCAACATTTTGCGACATCTCAACAAACGCCACTGATACGTCCACAGTCATCTAACATACCAGATCAAATGGATTCACCCAGTAATGTGTTTCCTAACTCAAGCATATTAAGCATACTTTCAACTGAAGAAGACTTTGATTTTTCGTAAATTTTATGGATTGTAATATTTTAAGAAACTCTTTTCTCAATAAAAACTAATGTAAACAATTATTGTTTTACTTTACTTACCGGATAGTGAGGCCAATCATTTCCAGAGGAATTCTCCCCTTGTACGATTGTTTCTGAAGATATGGTGATAATAAACTTAAAAGCTCTTCGAATGAAGATATGCTCATTCTAAAATACTCCAAAAATTTTTTTCGTCGGTTTTCAAAGCTTTATATTTTAGAAGAAAATAGTTTCCATCGGGATTCATAATAGTAATAAATGGATGAACCCAAAATCTTCTTTGTTTCTTTTTCCTGTATCTCCTAAGCAATAATAAAAGTGTACATTTCTTTTTACGATCCATGTCACGACCTCAGAATACAGACTGTATTCTGAGGTCACGACCTAGTTTTCAATTCAAAATACGTTTAGTACGGTTAAGTAAGGAATGGTCACCCTGGGAGACGCCTTGCCGTACGAAATCGCATCGCAGCAATTCGTGTCGTAATTTTCTGCGTTGCGAATTCGCATCGCGTCGCATCGCAGTTTTGTGTACAAGCCCATATACTGCGGCCTGCCGCATCGGCATACCGCATCGCGGCAGGCCGCTAGTGCGTTATAGGCCTTAGTCTTCTATATAAAATCCACAAGCAAATTGCCTCCTCCACGTCCATTGTATATCAATGTTAGGCTAAGAACTCACGGAGCGATTTTGAACCGTGCCCGCCGCGGTAAGGGTCTAGACAGACGGTCTGCAATCCAACTGCAATCCGACTGCCAAATGGCAGTTCAGATGCAGTTTGAATGCAGTTGACTCGACTGCAATGAAACTGCACGCCAACTGCCCGTCAACGTGCAGTTTTATTGCAGTCGGTGTGCAGTCGTTGTAACTGCACTCAGACTGCAATCAAACTGCACGCCAACTGCCCGTCGACGTGCAGTTTGATTGCAACAGAACTGCGTCATTACCGAGTCCGCGTATTAGAACGTAACCACACCACTACCGCCCCCCGCCACCACACGCACTCGTTCCTGCCTCGCTCACCCGTGCCTGCCCCGCGAGTGCCCGCGCATCTAATGTTTGTTCGTTCAGTGACAGAGAGATCATTAGAGAGTGCGTACGTGTTATCAAATAAAAATGGCCAGCGAAGAAGAAGACAATGTTTTGAATGATACCGAGTCGTTTGATACTGATGCATTTATAAGTGCCATAAAATCGTCACCCTGTATTTGGAACTACAAGGTTGAATCTTATAGTAACAAAGTGGAAAAAAGCAAAGCATGGGCCACTATTTGCGAAATGTTTCCGCCGGGCTTTGAAGAAAAGAGTAAGAAGGAGAAGAATAACATTGGTAAGTAAACTCAATTAATATTTTATTAATATAATACTATAAATCAAAAACTATAATAACAGTTTGACATATTAAATCATATTCATTTGCCATTCGAGTTTGCCTTCATTCATAAAATAATCAGTAAAAAAAAATCTTATACCTTCGGGTGAACTACGGTTTCTTTCATCACTGTCTATTATTATATTTTCTAATGGTTGTGTCAAAGTATCTTCAAAATTATACCCATCTCTTTCTCGGACAAAGTTATGCAAAACACAACAAGCTTTTATTATTTCTTTCGCATACTTTGGTTTATGGTCGATAGGTCTGTGAAAAATACGCCATTTGTTTGCGAGAATTCCAAATGAACATTCAATAAATCTCCTGGCCCTTGATAGACGATAATTAAAAATTCTTTTTGCAACACTTAACTGTTTGCCTGCGTAAGGGCGCATTACACTTTTAGAAATTGAAAAGGCTTCATCGCCTACAAAAATATACGGCACTGAATTTTCAGGTGCCGGGATTTTTAATGTTTTTTGCTGAAGTTTTTCATACAAAATGCTTTCTTCAAATATTGTAGAATCAGAACATCTTCCATAAGAACCTATGTCAACAAATGTAAACATGTAATTGCTGTCGCAAGTGGCTAGTAATATCATTGAGAAGTATTTTTTGTAGTTGTAATATGAGGAACCAGTGATTCGAGGTTTTTTTAGCCTTATGTGCTTACCATCAATAGCACCGAGACAATATGGAAAGTTTGCTCTATTATTAAAACCTTTTGCTATGTTTTTCCACTTGTCTTCAGTCAGTTCTGGCATAACTATATCTTTTAAGGAAATCCATATGTTGCTACACACATCTATGATTATCTCTCTTATTGTGCTTACTCCATGTCGATAAGCCCAGTGCAAATCATCAATAGAACATCCACTTGCTAAATATGAAAAAAAATCACACTAATTGTTTAAAAAATATTATTTTCAGCTTCAAAAGAAGTGGAAACTACTACGAGATAATTTTACTCGATATGAAAAGAAAATTAACATGATGAAAAGTGCGGTCTGTCTGAACACTTGCGTTTAGAACCGCGCGATTTGCATCCGCGCGGAATCCGCCATATCTGAACTAGCTCTAATTCACCGTAGATTTTTTGTTAATGTGATTCTATTTCTATGTGCCTTAAATAAATGTGATTCAACTTAATATATTGTTTTCTTACCTGATGGTTATAATGAGCTTTTCTTCCGGGGATATAGACATCCGAAATCGTGTATCCTGGCCACGAATATTTAAATATAGTTTTGTTAATAATTCTTCATACGATTTTACTGACATCCTAGTGTATCCAAAGAACTTATCTTCAAATTTCTTTAGGTTTGAAATAAAAATATTAAACTCTTTGCCGTCATGTCGTGTCACCAATAGAGGATGTATCCAAAATCTATGTTTATTTTTTGACGATATTTTCTACGATGATATAAATAAATGACTGCCGCAACTTCCTCAACGTCCATCATGTGCAATATTTCTAGAAGCACTGACGATTGCGGCAGACCGCAGTGAGCCAAGACCATACGGTTAGCCGGAATACGGCGTGCCGTTACGGCTTGTACACAAAACTGCGATGCGACGTCGCATCGCAAAAATCTGCGAGCTCCCTCTACGCATCGCAAGAACTTGCGAATTGATTCGCATCGCGCATTCCTGCGATGTTGCGTCACACTTGTTGACGCTATTTTAGTTCGCTCAGGGACAGCGTGTGGGCAAGACGTGTACTTTAAAAATGACAGAATACGACGTTGATTTTTTAATATCACTGATTGAGGAGCACCCTTTTCTTTGAGACACTAGTAATGAAGATTATAAAAACAAATTCATCAAACAAGATGCTTGGAAGGACGTGTGTAAAAGTTTATTTCATGTAAAAGTTTAATACATAACAGTGATTACATCAGTCAAATGAATCCAAACTGGAACACCTCCATTACAGTTCTAATAATTCTTAATAGTGGATCGAATCTCTCTGAGCTAAGATATCCCCCTACCTCTGGATGGATGCTACATCATAGACTCAAGAATTTGACAATAGATCATTTCCCAAAAGATTTCCAAGGTAGTCCACTCCAGTTGTCAGAAATAAGTAATCTTTTATGTGATCTGAGAATTCAGTTTAGATTAAAATTGACTTGTTGTGTGATCTTAATGAAGAGATCACCATTCAACAAATACACTCATCTGACAACACTAGAAAGACTTATTGTCTGGAGATATCAACCAACCACAAGAGGAGATTTTTGTATCAACTGGGGCCAGGTTGTAGGAACAACAGATTTTCTCCCGACCACTTACTTGTGTCAGGCCCTGCATTGCTACCCATCTCATTTTATATCTGCACATTGTAGAGAAGGATGCATGCATTGTGGTTCACCTTGTCGACAAAATTACTCGTCTTCTTATTTTTTGGGATGGGACTAGTTCAGGGATTCAATGCTAAGGATAAAAGCTTACGAGTGAGGGTTATACTTTGGATGGAAAGGCCTCAGAAAGATATTAGACTATACCAGAGATGGTCTATCTCCCGAAATGTGCAACCTATATACTTTGATAATGCCTTTCAACTTGTTAAAAAACCTGGGTCAAATGGGTCTTGGGAAATTACCAAAGAGGAGTGTGAGGAGCTTTTAGGTCTAATTCTTGGGTCCACTTTTCCTCCAACTTCCCCTATTGTCTTCTGGGAAGAGTTTGATGCCTTCCAGAAGAGATCACTAACTCAGTACATATTAGAAGCCACATCTTTGGAACTGCATGAACCAACCACTAGGTTCTTTCATCCTAGAAAACACACTTTACTTATCAACTCGACTACAACAGCATGTCCAAAACGAAACATATCTGAAGTGATAATGGACCTGACCGAAATTGTTCACTCATCCTGTCCTCTAGTTCCATATCGGTGCCATATAAGTATAAGGTTCCATATAAGTTGGGAACTGCATACTTGGATCATTCAGGGAGAAGAATGTGGCTCCATGTTAAGCTGGATGGGATGGAGGACAATTTAATATCAGAAGATATCACCTTATACTCTAGAGGAAGCATTGAGCATTGTACATTCCTGAGAACTGAACTGACTCCATTCAGAGTTAGTGAAACTGTATGGATGAGCCTTGAATACCAGGGCAGGTCCCTGGACCTCTCTGATTTTTATTATGGTCCTCCTGAAGAAGACACTAATATCCAACAACATACGAGTATACATGATACCGTGCGACTGTGGCTCGAGTTACATCGGGGAAACTCGCCGCAACATCACAACCAGACTAAAAGAACACATACGCAGTGTGAACAACCGAGACACCCATACATCGGCGGTAGCTGAGCATGCTTGTAGTACGGGCACGGCTCACTTCCTCCGTTTTGACAAGGTCTCAGTACTAGCGAGGGAAAAATACTTCGTACCGCGGAAAGTACGTGAGGCCATCGAAATAAGCCGGCGTCCGAACTTCAACAGAGACGGTGGCTGGGCATTACCACCTGGAAGCCGAGTCTGAAATCTGCATCAGACTGCACTGTTGCGGGTCTGGAGTGTGACACAGTTAGCGCGGTATGTAACACTGATTTTGCGTCAACCCGGGATTCGAACCCAACACCAACGCAGCTGCAGGCGGGCGAGTCTAGCGTGCCAACAGTGTCGCGCGCGCCGTCGCTGCCGACACCACGGCTAGAAGAAAGTGCGCGTGAATCACGGCAGAGGGCGCGTTGGGCGCGCAGACTCGAGTAGCCAGTAGCAGCGCGACGGTCGCCGAGTCGCGTGTCGCGGAATGCTGCTCATGAATATGGGCCTCTAGCATGGCTTGAAACTAGTCGAGGATCTCGTCAAATTATTACGTGAGTAAGCCGAAAACATAATAAATAATTTAGAATGTCTCACGAAAGTTTTAATAGAAATATAGACAACGCTTCTAGCGTTAAGTTCGCCTATTGTTCTGTACAATTGGTATTTGATGAATAATAAAGATTAATAAATAAATGAATAAATTAAATATTGTCTATTATTTTTTTTGCAGGTAATTCAGTATTACAAAGATGGAGGGGGATTAAGGATACCTTTAATAAATTTGAAAAGAAACTCAAAGATGCAAGTAGGTCAGGGTCTGGATCCAAAAATATAAAAGAATACCATCTGTACAAACAATTACAATTTCTTAAGAAAAATTTGCAAAATGAGACCACTACTAGTATAAATGAGTCAGAAAATGAGCAAGATAATCAAGAAGGTACATCTAAAACACGTTACCAAAGGCAGCCACCAAAAAGAAAGATGGTTAATAATAAATTTGAAGATGATATTGTAAAGATTTTAAAGGAACCTGAGAATAGACATATATCTTTTTTTAAAGGTATTCTACCATCACTTGAAAGATTAGATGACAATAAAACACTAATCTTTCAGAGCAGAGTTCTTCAAATTTTAACACATTCAGTGCCCCCGACGCTGGCAGACGACGTTAACAGAATTGCATCAACCTCATGGCTACTACTATCCGAATAGCAACTACCAGGGTGGCTATCAAACTCAACATTTTGCGACATCTCAACAAACGCCACTGATACGTCCACAGTCATCTAACATACCAGATCAAATGGATTCACCCAGTAATGTGTTTCCTAACTCAAGCATATTAAGCATACTTTCAACTGAAGAAGACTTTGATTTTTCGTAAATTTTATGGATTGTAATATTTTAAGAAACTCTTTTCTCAATAAAAACTAATGTAAACAATTATTGTTTTACTTTACTTACCGGATAGTGAGGCCAATCATTTCCAGAGGAATTCTCCCCTTGTACGATTGTTTCTGAAGATATGGTGATAATAAACTTAAAAGCTCTTCGAATGAAGATATGCTCATTCTAAAATACTCCAAAAATTTTTTTCGTCGGTTTTCAAAGCTTTATATTTTAGAAGAAAATAGTTTCCATCGGGATTCATAATAGTAATAAATGGATGAACCCAAAATCTTCTTTGTTTCTTTTTCCTGTATCTCCTAAGCAATAATAAAAGTGTACATTTCTTTTTACGATCCATGTCACGACCTCAGAATACAGACTGTATTCTGAGGTCACGACCTAGTTTTCAATTCAAAATACGTTTAGTACGGTTAAGTAAGGAATGGTCACCCTGGGAGACGCCTTGCCGTACGAAATCGCATCGCAGCAATTCGTGTCGTAATTTTCTGCGTTGCGAATTCGCATCGCGTCGCATCGCAGTTTTGTGTACAAGCCCATATACTGCGGCCTGCCGCATCGGCATACCGCATCGCGGCAGGCCGCTAGTGCGTTATAGGCCTTAGTCTTCTATATAAAATCCACAAGCAAATTGCCTCCTCCACGTCCATTGTATATCAATGTTAGGCTAAGAACTCACGGAGCGATTTTGAACCGTGCCCGCCGCGGTAAGGGTCTAGACAGACGGTCTGCAATCCAACTGCAATCCGACTGCCAAATGGCAGTTCAGATGCAGTTTGAATGCAGTTGACTCGACTGCAATGAAACTGCACGCCAACTGCCCGTCAACGTGCAGTTTTATTGCAGTCGGTGTGCAGTCGTTGTAACTGCACTCAGACTGCAATCAAACTGCACGCCAACTGCCCGTCGACGTGCAGTTTGATTGCAACAGAACTGCGTCATTACCGAGTCCGCGTATTAGAACGTAACCACACCACTACCGCCCCCCGCCACCACACGCACTCGTTCCTGCCTCGCTCACCCGTGCCTGCCCCGCGAGTGCCCGCGCATCTAATGTTTGTTCGTTCAGTGACAGAGAGATCATTAGAGAGTGCGTACGTGTTATCAAATAAAAATGGCCAGCGAAGAAGAAGACAATGTTTTGAATGATACCGAGTCGTTTGATACTGATGCATTTATAAGTGCCATAAAATCGTCACCCTGTATTTGGAACTACAAGGTTGAATCTTATAGTAACAAAGTGGAAAAAAGCAAAGCATGGGCCACTATTTGCGAAATGTTTCCGCCGGGCTTTGAAGAAAAGAGTAAGAAGGAGAAGAATAACATTGGTAAGTAAACTCAATTAATATTTTATTAATATAATACTATAAATCAAAAACTATAATAACAGTTTGACATATTAAATCATATTCATTTGCCATTCGAGTTTGCCTTCATTCATAAAATAATCAGTAAAAAAAAATCTTATACCTTCGGGTGAACTACGGTTTCTTTCATCACTGTCTATTATTATATTTTCTAATGGTTGTGTCAAAGTATCTTCAAAATTATACCCATCTCTTTCTCGGACAAAGTTATGCAAAACACAACAAGCTTTTATTATTTCTTTCGCATACTTTGGTTTATGGTCGATAGGTCTGTGAAAAATACGCCATTTGTTTGCGAGAATTCCAAATGAACATTCAATAAATCTCCTGGCCCTTGATAGACGATAATTAAAAATTCTTTTTGCAACACTTAACTGTTTGCCTGCGTAAGGGCGCATTACACTTTTAGAAATTGAAAAGGCTTCATCGCCTACAAAAATATACGGCACTGAATTTTCAGGTGCCGGGATTTTTAATGTTTTTTGCTGAAGTTTTTCATACAAAATGCTTTCTTCAAATATTGTAGAATCAGAACATCTTCCATAAGAACCTATGTCAACAAATGTAAACATGTAATTGCTGTCGCAAGTGGCTAGTAATATCATTGAGAAGTATTTTTTGTAGTTGTAATATGAGGAACCAGTGATTCGAGGTTTTTTTAGCCTTATGTGCTTACCATCAATAGCACCGAGACAATATGGAAAGTTTGCTCTATTATTAAAACCTTTTGCTATGTTTTTCCACTTGTCTTCAGTCAGTTCTGGCATAACTATATCTTTTAAGGAAATCCATATGTTGCTACACACATCTATGATTATCTCTCTTATTGTGCTTACTCCATGTCGATAAGCCCAGTGCAAATCATCAATAGAACATCCACTTGCTAAATATGAAAAAAAATCACACTAATTGTTTAAAAAATATTATTTTCAGCTTCAAAAGAAGTGGAAACTACTACGAGATAATTTTACTCGATATGAAAAGAAAATTAACATGATGAAAAGTGCGGTCTGTCTGAACACTTGCGTTTAGAACCGCGCGATTTGCATCCGCGCGGAATCCGCCATATCTGAACTAGCTCTAATTCACCGTAGATTTTTTGTTAATGTGATTCTATTTCTATGTGCCTTAAATAAATGTGATTCAACTTAATATATTGTTTTCTTACCTGATGGTTATAATGAGCTTTTCTTCCGGGGATATAGACATCCGAAATCGTGTATCCTGGCCACGAATATTTAAATATAGTTTTGTTAATAATTCTTCATACGATTTTACTGACATCCTAGTGTATCCAAAGAACTTATCTTCAAATTTCTTTAGGTTTGAAATAAAAATATTAAACTCTTTGCCGTCATGTCGTGTCACCAATAGAGGATGTATCCAAAATCTATGTTTATTTTTTGACGATATTTTCTACGATGATATAAATAAATGACTGCCGCAACTTCCTCAACGTCCATCATGTGCAATATTTCTAGAAGCACTGACGATTGCGGCAGACCGCAGTGAGCCAAGACCATACGGTTAGCCGGAATACGGCGTGCCGTTACGGCTTGTACACAAAACTGCGATGCGACGTCGCATCGCAAAAATCTGCGAGCTCCCTCTACGCATCGCAAGAACTTGCGAATTGATTCGCATCGCGCATTCCTGCGATGTTGCGTCACACTTGTTGACGCTATTTTAGTTCGCTCAGGGACAGCGTGTGGGCAAGACGTGTACTTTAAAAATGACAGAATACGACGTTGATTTTTTAATATCACTGATTGAGGAGCACCCTTTTCTTTGAGACACTAGTAATGAAGATTATAAAAACAAATTCATCAAACAAGATGCTTGGAAGGACGTGTGTAAAAGTTTATTTCATGTAAAAGTTTAATACATAACAGTGATTACATCAGTCAAATGAATCCAAACTGGAACACCTCCATTACAGTTCTAATAATTCTTAATAGTGGATCGAATCTCTCTGAGCTAAGATATCCCCCTACCTCTGGATGGATGCTACATCATAGACTCAAGAATTTGACAATAGATCATTTCCCAAAAGATTTCCAAGGTAGTCCACTCCAGTTGTCAGAAATAAGTAATCTTTTATGTGATCTGAGAATTCAGTTTAGATTAAAATTGACTTGTTGTGTGATCTTAATGAAGAGATCACCATTCAACAAATACACTCATCTGACAACACTAGAAAGACTTATTGTCTGGAGATATCAACCAACCACAAGAGGAGATTTTTGTATCAACTGGGGCCAGGTTGTAGGAACAACAGATTTTCTCCCGACCACTTACTTGTGTCAGGCCCTGCATTGCTACCCATCTCATTTTATATCTGCACATTGTAGAGAAGGATGCATGCATTGTGGTTCACCTTGTCGACAAAATTACTCGTCTTCTTATTTTTTGGGATGGGACTAGTTCAGGGATTCAATGCTAAGGATAAAAGCTTACGAGTGAGGGTTATACTTTGGATGGAAAGGCCTCAGAAAGATATTAGACTATACCAGAGATGGTCTATCTCCCGAAATGTGCAACCTATATACTTTGATAATGCCTTTCAACTTGTTAAAAAACCTGGGTCAAATGGGTCTTGGGAAATTACCAAAGAGGAGTGTGAGGAGCTTTTAGGTCTAATTCTTGGGTCCACTTTTCCTCCAACTTCCCCTATTGTCTTCTGGGAAGAGTTTGATGCCTTCCAGAAGAGATCACTAACTCAGTACATATTAGAAGCCACATCTTTGGAACTGCATGAACCAACCACTAGGTTCTTTCATCCTAGAAAACACACTTTACTTATCAACTCGACTACAACAGCATGTCCAAAACGAAACATATCTGAAGTGATAATGGACCTGACCGAAATTGTTCACTCATCCTGTCCTCTAGTTCCATATCGGTGCCATATAAGTATAAGGTTCCATATAAGTTGGGAACTGCATACTTGGATCATTCAGGGAGAAGAATGTGGCTCCATGTTAAGCTGGATGGGATGGAGGACAATTTAATATCAGAAGATATCACCTTATACTCTAGAGGAAGCATTGAGCATTGTACATTCCTGAGAACTGAACTGACTCCATTCAGAGTTAGTGAAACTGTATGGATGAGCCTTGAATACCAGGGCAGGTCCCTGGACCTCTCTGATTTTTATTATTTTTTATTTTTATTTAACACTTTATGTACATATAAAAAAAAAAAATACATACAAAGGCGGACTTAATGCCCGAAGGCATTCTCTACCAGTCAACCTCACGGGTGATGCAGAGAAGTGTTAACAATAGGTTCTAAACAAGCACACAAATGATTAAAAAGCATAGGTATATAAGGCGACATATACATATAATACAAAAATATAATATATGAATACAATAAATATAACCTACAAATACACATATAACATATAAATAATACATAAATAATATAATTAAATATGGGAAGAATAGATTACGAGTATATACAAGAACAAAAATAACAATACACTAATTAGTGGAATCTGTCAGTTTCTCTAGCAAATAATTGTGAACTTTAAGTTTGAAAGATAGCCGACTGGTTGCCGTCCTGATATCCGTGGGCAACGCATTCCACAGCAAAATTGATTGGACAGAAAAAGAATAATGTATAAAGTCAGTTCGGTGTGAGGGACAGTGGAGGAGACGATTATTTGTGGACCGAAGATATTTGCTGTGGTTGGCGCTTACATACTGAAAATAAGGGGCCAAATAACTAGGAGAAGTAGGGGAATAAAGAAGAGAGAATAAAGTGGTTAGCGCGCGTTGTTCCCTGCGCTGACGTATGGGCAACCACTTTAGTTGCAATCGATATGCAGAGACATGGTCGTATTTGCGCAGGTTGAAGACGAATCGAATGCAGTTATTCAGAAGGCGGTCAAGTTTGTTAAGTAGATCTGCATTCAGGTCGTAATAGCAGACATCCGCATAATCAATGATAGGGAACAACAAGGATCGAACAAGCATTGCCTTGGTGGAGGACGGAAGGAAATTTTTTAGACGGTATAGTGCCCGAAGCGTTCCCGTTACCCGTTTACAGACAACAGCGACGTGAGCCCGCCAGGTTAGACAATTATCGATGTATAGGCCGAGATTCTTCACATCACTACTCAGCGAGATGATCGCACCGTCGAAAAGGATAGGCGGCACAGCTTTGCTATCGACCCTTCCGAATGTACGGGAGCTCCCCAAAATTATCGCCTGACACTTGCTCGGATTAACGGCAATGCCAAACTTTGTTGACCAGTCATTCAAGGCAGCCAGGTCCGCATTCAATCTCGAGATCGCATCAGGCAAATCCTCGACCCTCGCTTGACAATACAACTGCAAGTCGTCAGCATATAGATGGTACGCACACCGAAGTTCGGAGGTAACACAGTTAATAAAAGTAGAGAATAAAAGAGGAGAAAGAATTCCGCCTTGAGGAACGCCAGCCGTTAATTGGCACCAGTTTGACGACGACTCGTCAACCTGGACCAACTGCTGACGCCCCCGAAGATAGGATGAGAACCATTCCAGTGCGCCATCAGAAACCAAAATACGGGAAAGGATAGCTAGCAGGATATCGTGGTCGACCATGTTAAAGGCATTCGAGAAATCCACCAGGACCAACACAGTAACCATTGTGTCCTCCATCCCTGCCCTCACATCGCTGGTAACCTTAAGGAGAGCGGTTGTGGTGCTGTGTCCAGGCCTGAAACCCGATTGGACAGGGCTAATTAAGGAGTTCCGGTGGATGAAGGTAGCGAATTGCTTGTGGACACAGGCCTCGAGCACCTTAGACAAGAAAGGAAGAATTGAGATGGGGCGGAAGTGAGTAGGGAGGGTGGGATTGGAAATTTTCGGAAGAGGACGAACAAAGGCTTTACGCCACAAGGATGGAAAGACTCCGGAGTGAAGGGAATAGTTTACCATATGAGTTATGGTTGGAAGGAGGGGGTCCAGGATGGCCGTGATCATATATCGTGATATATTATCACAACCCATCGCTTTGGATTTAATGGCAAGGATAACTTTTCGGATTTCATCAGGCTGCACTGGAACGAAACGAAAAGGAACTTTGGAAGAAGAAAGCTTGAGACCAGCTATTAAAGAAAGCGTCTGTTGTTTGATTTGTGGATCCAGCCGAGTAACGGTTGCGAAATGGCGATTGAGATCGTCCAAACCAATCGAGCTCGGCAGGTCCACATTTTGCGCTTTGCCGATACCTAGAGTTCTGAGAAACTTCCAGATATCAGCAGAAGAAGAAGAAGAAGAGATTCCATCAAGTATAAAGCGGCGTTTTGCGTTACGTACCATCTGATTACACCTGTTCCTCGCAATCTTAAAAGCCGTCCAATTCTCCTCGGTGCGATCCCTCTTATGCCTACGAAACGCACGATCTCTGCGTCGCATCGCCATCTGTATCCCACGAGTCATCCAAGGCGCAGGCGGTCGCTTCAGTTTTACCTTTTTGATGGGAGCATGACGGTTGTACAAATTGGTCAAGATATTGTTGAATAATTCAACCATTCCGTTGACATCTGCAGCTACCATAAGTGGGCTCCAATCAGTGGCCGACACGTCTTGAAGTAGGCTGTCAACGTCCATCCGCGCAAAACAACGCCTATATCGAACCCTGGGATTGACCCTGGGTGGTTTGAGGATGTAGGAAAGGAAAATCAGGTCGTGATGGGAAAATCCTGGCGCCTCATATTGGCCATGAGACGAAACCAGAGAGGGATTGGATATGACAATTAAATCGAGCCAAGAGTCATCACCAGCAACGTTGTGGTGAGTAGGTTGGAGAGGTAGCAGGTGAAGACTTGCTGACTCGATCAAATGTCGGAGTTTGCGGGAACGAGAGGAGTTGTTAGCAAGGAGATTAGTGTTAAGATCACCCATGATTATGTGATGCGCATACTCCGAACCCACGGATTCAAGTACTGTTTCGAATTCAGTGAAGTAATCGACAGAGGGAGGACAATAAACCACACCTAAAATGAGCTTCGCCCCTCGGACACAAACCTCAAGAACTATATACTCCGCAGCACCGTTAGGGGATGACGTGGAGATAACCTTGTAAGGGAAATCGCTGCGGAGATATATAGCCACGCCACCTCCCCTACCGTCCGTACGGTCATTCCGTATCAGAATGTAACCGGTTAAGGGATAGGTGACCGACAGAAGATGAGGCTTGAGCCAAGTTTCGGAAATCAGGACGGCATGAACGTTGCTGTTATTAAATGCTTCATACAGCTCACTGTAATGGCTGGGTAGGCTCTGAGCATTAATGTGACAAACATTTAACAATCGAGAATTATTATCCTCAAATTGTTTCTTCAGTAAATCACCCAGAGATTCAGTCAATGAGCAGAAGCTATCACTACCAGACGAACTATCTTCATTTGCAGAGAAAAAAGAATCATTTTCAGACATGAATAAATATATGAATTATATAATAAATAAATATATGATGTATAATTAGACAACACATAAATTAATTACTAATTGGTTATAATATGCTTGCTACTAAAGATATGCAACTCTGCACCACCCGCCAGCCAACAACAAACAGAAAAACACAGATAGAAAAATACAAAAAAAAAAAAAATTAAAAGCACATTAGTATACCATTAATGAACACATTAAAAAACCAAGTGGAAAAAAAAAAGAACATAGACATTTAGGTTCGGTGCGATATCCGAACGCAACTCGCTTTCATACAATGAATGTGTCATATTAGAGGGTGGAAATGTCACGATGACAATGACAAGTGACGGCTAGATCTTCGTGACACTGATATGAATAATAAATAAGTTTTAACGACAATAATTAACAAATAGTTTGCGGGGTAACTTCGTATGATACTATGATATTAAAAGAGAACAAAGGAAAAGTACTGCAACAAGAATTGTGGGTAGAAAAGTACAAGTAAAGATATTGCAGATCACAGGAAATCAACTTATAGCAAAACGGGAACAGGAATAACATAAAAACACAAACGGTAAGTTTATAAGTTGTTGAAAAAAACCTCTCGCACAGTATGGTTAGTTGATCTAGCCAAGTTAAACTAACTATTTGCGTGTTGATTTCAGGCTCACCGTATATGCCTCTGCTCCGCCCCCGGCTGCCTTCTGCGACACACTCTGCACACTAGGATATTTGTCAAGGAGAGGACTAAGTTCTTCCATGCAAATGACTCTGTGCTTGCTTCCGTCGGACGCCTTGAGGAAGATGTTACCGTCCTGAGTCCAGCAAGCACGCATTCCGAAATGCTGACGCGCTCTAACAAATACCTCCTGTCTGGGCCTAGTCAGGAATTCCTTGACAGAGATTTTGGTGCCCTGTAGTCGAGTCTTTGCCCTCCAGACCGAAGCCTTGTAGTCCACACTAGAGAACCGAACCAGGATTGGCCTATGATGATTTTTATTATGCACTCCAAGTCGGTGACACACCTTAAGCGCAGACATTGGGAAATCCTGGCCCAATTTGGCATTAATGACTTGCAACGTTACCTGGCTGCAGTCTTCCTTGTCCTTCTCTGGGATGCCTTGAAATATAACAGCCTTCCGACGGTTTCGCATTTCAAGGCCATCTATATTTCTGCAGCACTCTGTGACCTGGCTCCGCAGCAGCTTTAACATATCAAAGACCAGCTCCCGGAAGGTGCGGAACTCCTCAGCTATCCTGGCCACGGTGTCCTTCGACGATCCAGCTGACTGGATTTGAGCCTCTATATCACCCATCCTCTTCAGCAAGCTTTCCTGCACGTTCTTATGGACAGTGATGATATCAGTGATCTGTGACATTGTTTGTCTCTGCTCTGTGCTTGTGGTAAAATTAAAGTTGATGTGCTGGCAGGTGGTGGCCAAGTTAAATTAATTTACATGGACCTGGCAAGTTGTAGCACTTACTCTATACAGTTATTACACTTTACTAATCCAAATTTAGGCAATTAACTAATTTTATAAATTTAATTTAATTAATTTTGAAAAATAAATAAATTTGACGTGTTTACTCATTTAGCACCCACCATAGAGTCCACCGTAGAGTCATCATTTTTATTATGGTCCTCCTGAAGAAGACACTAATATCCAACAACATACGAGTATACATGATACCGTGCGACTGTGGCTCGAGTTACATCGGGGAAACTCGCCGCAACATCACAACCAGACTAAAAGAACACATACGCAGTGTGAACAACCGAGACACCCATACATCGGCGGTAGCTGAGCATGCTTGTAGTACGGGCACGGCTCACTTCCTCCGTTTTGACAAGGTCTCAGTACTAGCGAGGGAAAAATACTTCGTACCGCGGAAAGTACGTGAGGCCATCGAAATAAGCCGGCGTCCGAACTTCAACAGAGACGGTGGCTGGGCATTACCACCTGGAAGCCGAGTCTGAAATCTGCATCAGACTGCACTGTTGCGGGTCTGGAGTGTGACACAGTTAGCGCGGTATGTAACACTGATTTTGCGTCAACCCGGGATTCGAACCCAACACCAACGCAGCTGCAGGCGGGCGAGTCTAGCGTGCCAACAGTGTCGCGCGCGCCGTCGCTGCCGACACCACGGCTAGAAGAAAGTGCGCGTGAATCACGGCAGAGGGCGCGTTGGGCGCGCAGACTCGAGTAGCCAGTAGCAGCGCGACGGTCGCCGAGTCGCGTGTCGCGGAATGCTGCTCATGAATATGGGCCTCTAGCATGGCTTGAAACTAGTCGAGGATCTCGTCAAATTATTACGTGAGTAAGCCGAAAACATAATAAATAATTTAGAATGTCTCACGAAAGTTTTAATAGAAATATAGACAACGCTTCTAGCGTTAAGTTCGCCTATTGTTCTGTACAATTGGTATTTGATGAATAATAAAGATTAATAAATAAATGAATAAATTAAATATTGTCTATTATTTTTTTTGCAGGTAATTCAGTATTACAAAGATGGAGGGGGATTAAGGATACCTTTAATAAATTTGAAAAGAAACTCAAAGATGCAAGTAGGTCAGGGTCTGGATCCAAAAATATAAAAGAATACCATCTGTACAAACAATTACAATTTCTTAAGAAAAATTTGCAAAATGAGACCACTACTAGTATAAATGAGTCAGAAAATGAGCAAGATAATCAAGAAGGTACATCTAAAACACGTTACCAAAGGCAGCCACCAAAAAGAAAGATGGTTAATAATAAATTTGAAGATGATATTGTAAAGATTTTAAAGGAACCTGAGAATAGACATATATCTTTTTTTAAAGGTATTCTACCATCACTTGAAAGATTAGATGACAATAAAACACTAATCTTTCAGAGCAGAGTTCTTCAAATTTTAACACATTCAGTGCCCCCGACGCTGGCAGACGACGTTAACAGAATTGCATCAACCTCATGGCTACTACTATCCGAATAGCAACTACCAGGGTGGCTATCAAACTCAACATTTTGCGACATCTCAACAAACGCCACTGATACGTCCACAGTCATCTAACATACCAGATCAAATGGATTCACCCAGTAATGTGTTTCCTAACTCAAGCATATTAAGCATACTTTCAACTGAAGAAGACTTTGATTTTTCGTAAATTTTATGGATTGTAATATTTTAAGAAACTCTTTTCTCAATAAAAACTAATGTAAACAATTATTGTTTTACTTTACTTACCGGATAGTGAGGCCAATCATTTCCAGAGGAATTCTCCCCTTGTACGATTGTTTCTGAAGATATGGTGATAATAAACTTAAAAGCTCTTCGAATGAAGATATGCTCATTCTAAAATACTCCAAAAATTTTTTTCGTCGGTTTTCAAAGCTTTATATTTTAGAAGAAAATAGTTTCCATCGGGATTCATAATAGTAATAAATGGATGAACCCAAAATCTTCTTTGTTTCTTTTTCCTGTATCTCCTAAGCAATAATAAAAGTGTACATTTCTTTTTACGATCCATGTCACGACCTCAGAATACAGACTGTATTCTGAGGTCACGACCTAGTTTTCAATTCAAAATACGTTTAGTACGGTTAAGTAAGGAATGGTCACCCTGGGAGACGCCTTGCCGTACGAAATCGCATCGCAGCAATTCGTGTCGTAATTTTCTGCGTTGCGAATTCGCATCGCGTCGCATCGCAGTTTTGTGTACAAGCCCATATACTGCGGCCTGCCGCATCGGCATACCGCATCGCGGCAGGCCGCTAGTGCGTTATAGGCCTTAGTCTTCTATATAAAATCCACAAGCAAATTGCCTCCTCCACGTCCATTGTATATCAATGTTAGGCTAAGAACTCACGGAGCGATTTTGAACCGTGCCCGCCGCGGTAAGGGTCTAGACAGACGGTCTGCAATCCAACTGCAATCCGACTGCCAAATGGCAGTTCAGATGCAGTTTGAATGCAGTTGACTCGACTGCAATGAAACTGCACGCCAACTGCCCGTCAACGTGCAGTTTTATTGCAGTCGGTGTGCAGTCGTTGTAACTGCACTCAGACTGCAATCAAACTGCACGCCAACTGCCCGTCGACGTGCAGTTTGATTGCAACAGAACTGCGTCATTACCGAGTCCGCGTATTAGAACGTAACCACACCACTACCGCCCCCCGCCACCACACGCACTCGTTCCTGCCTCGCTCACCCGTGCCTGCCCCGCGAGTGCCCGCGCATCTAATGTTTGTTCGTTCAGTGACAGAGAGATCATTAGAGAGTGCGTACGTGTTATCAAATAAAAATGGCCAGCGAAGAAGAAGACAATGTTTTGAATGATACCGAGTCGTTTGATACTGATGCATTTATAAGTGCCATAAAATCGTCACCCTGTATTTGGAACTACAAGGTTGAATCTTATAGTAACAAAGTGGAAAAAAGCAAAGCATGGGCCACTATTTGCGAAATGTTTCCGCCGGGCTTTGAAGAAAAGAGTAAGAAGGAGAAGAATAACATTGGTAAGTAAACTCAATTAATATTTTATTAATATAATACTATAAATCAAAAACTATAATAACAGTTTGACATATTAAATCATATTCATTTGCCATTCGAGTTTGCCTTCATTCATAAAATAATCAGTAAAAAAAAATCTTATACCTTCGGGTGAACTACGGTTTCTTTCATCACTGTCTATTATTATATTTTCTAATGGTTGTGTCAAAGTATCTTCAAAATTATACCCATCTCTTTCTCGGACAAAGTTATGCAAAACACAACAAGCTTTTATTATTTCTTTCGCATACTTTGGTTTATGGTCGATAGGTCTGTGAAAAATACGCCATTTGTTTGCGAGAATTCCAAATGAACATTCAATAAATCTCCTGGCCCTTGATAGACGATAATTAAAAATTCTTTTTGCAACACTTAACTGTTTGCCTGCGTAAGGGCGCATTACACTTTTAGAAATTGAAAAGGCTTCATCGCCTACAAAAATATACGGCACTGAATTTTCAGGTGCCGGGATTTTTAATGTTTTTTGCTGAAGTTTTTCATACAAAATGCTTTCTTCAAATATTGTAGAATCAGAACATCTTCCATAAGAACCTATGTCAACAAATGTAAACATGTAATTGCTGTCGCAAGTGGCTAGTAATATCATTGAGAAGTATTTTTTGTAGTTGTAATATGAGGAACCAGTGATTCGAGGTTTTTTTAGCCTTATGTGCTTACCATCAATAGCACCGAGACAATATGGAAAGTTTGCTCTATTATTAAAACCTTTTGCTATGTTTTTCCACTTGTCTTCAGTCAGTTCTGGCATAACTATATCTTTTAAGGAAATCCATATGTTGCTACACACATCTATGATTATCTCTCTTATTGTGCTTACTCCATGTCGATAAGCCCAGTGCAAATCATCAATAGAACATCCACTTGCTAAATATGAAAAAAAATCACACTAATTGTTTAAAAAATATTATTTTCAGCTTCAAAAGAAGTGGAAACTACTACGAGATAATTTTACTCGATATGAAAAGAAAATTAACATGATGAAAAGTGCGGTCTGTCTGAACACTTGCGTTTAGAACCGCGCGATTTGCATCCGCGCGGAATCCGCCATATCTGAACTAGCTCTAATTCACCGTAGATTTTTTGTTAATGTGATTCTATTTCTATGTGCCTTAAATAAATGTGATTCAACTTAATATATTGTTTTCTTACCTGATGGTTATAATGAGCTTTTCTTCCGGGGATATAGACATCCGAAATCGTGTATCCTGGCCACGAATATTTAAATATAGTTTTGTTAATAATTCTTCATACGATTTTACTGACATCCTAGTGTATCCAAAGAACTTATCTTCAAATTTCTTTAGGTTTGAAATAAAAATATTAAACTCTTTGCCGTCATGTCGTGTCACCAATAGAGGATGTATCCAAAATCTATGTTTATTTTTTGACGATATTTTCTACGATGATATAAATAAATGACTGCCGCAACTTCCTCAACGTCCATCATGTGCAATATTTCTAGAAGCACTGACGATTGCGGCAGACCGCAGTGAGCCAAGACCATACGGTTAGCCGGAATACGGCGTGCCGTTACGGCTTGTACACAAAACTGCGATGCGACGTCGCATCGCAAAAATCTGCGAGCTCCCTCTACGCATCGCAAGAACTTGCGAATTGATTCGCATCGCGCATTCCTGCGATGTTGCGTCACACTTGTTGACGCTATTTTAGTTCGCTCAGGGACAGCGTGTGGGCAAGACGTGTACTTTAAAAATGACAGAATACGACGTTGATTTTTTAATATCACTGATTGAGGAGCACCCTTTTCTTTGAGACACTAGTAATGAAGATTATAAAAACAAATTCATCAAACAAGATGCTTGGAAGGACGTGTGTAAAAGTTTATTTCATGTAAAAGTTTAATACATAACAGTGATTACATCAGTCAAATGAATCCAAACTGGAACACCTCCATTACAGTTCTAATAATTCTTAATAGTGGATCGAATCTCTCTGAGCTAAGATATCCCCCTACCTCTGGATGGATGCTACATCATAGACTCAAGAATTTGACAATAGATCATTTCCCAAAAGATTTCCAAGGTAGTCCACTCCAGTTGTCAGAAATAAGTAATCTTTTATGTGATCTGAGAATTCAGTTTAGATTAAAATTGACTTGTTGTGTGATCTTAATGAAGAGATCACCATTCAACAAATACACTCATCTGACAACACTAGAAAGACTTATTGTCTGGAGATATCAACCAACCACAAGAGGAGATTTTTGTATCAACTGGGGCCAGGTTGTAGGAACAACAGATTTTCTCCCGACCACTTACTTGTGTCAGGCCCTGCATTGCTACCCATCTCATTTTATATCTGCACATTGTAGAGAAGGATGCATGCATTGTGGTTCACCTTGTCGACAAAATTACTCGTCTTCTTATTTTTTGGGATGGGACTAGTTCAGGGATTCAATGCTAAGGATAAAAGCTTACGAGTGAGGGTTATACTTTGGATGGAAAGGCCTCAGAAAGATATTAGACTATACCAGAGATGGTCTATCTCCCGAAATGTGCAACCTATATACTTTGATAATGCCTTTCAACTTGTTAAAAAACCTGGGTCAAATGGGTCTTGGGAAATTACCAAAGAGGAGTGTGAGGAGCTTTTAGGTCTAATTCTTGGGTCCACTTTTCCTCCAACTTCCCCTATTGTCTTCTGGGAAGAGTTTGATGCCTTCCAGAAGAGATCACTAACTCAGTACATATTAGAAGCCACATCTTTGGAACTGCATGAACCAACCACTAGGTTCTTTCATCCTAGAAAACACACTTTACTTATCAACTCGACTACAACAGCATGTCCAAAACGAAACATATCTGAAGTGATAATGGACCTGACCGAAATTGTTCACTCATCCTGTCCTCTAGTTCCATATCGGTGCCATATAAGTATAAGGTTCCATATAAGTTGGGAACTGCATACTTGGATCATTCAGGGAGAAGAATGTGGCTCCATGTTAAGCTGGATGGGATGGAGGACAATTTAATATCAGAAGATATCACCTTATACTCTAGAGGAAGCATTGAGCATTGTACATTCCTGAGAACTGAACTGACTCCATTCAGAGTTAGTGAAACTGTATGGATGAGCCTTGAATACCAGGGCAGGTCCCTGGACCTCTCTGATTTTTATTATGGTCCTCCTGAAGAAGACACTAATATCCAACAACATACGAGTATACATGATACCGTGCGACTGTGGCTCGAGTTACATCGGGGAAACTCGCCGCAACATCACAACCAGACTAAAAGAACACATACGCAGTGTGAACAACCGAGACACCCATACATCGGCGGTAGCTGAGCATGCTTGTAGTACGGGCACGGCTCACTTCCTCCGTTTTGACAAGGTCTCAGTACTAGCGAGGGAAAAATACTTCGTACCGCGGAAAGTACGTGAGGCCATCGAAATAAGCCGGCGTCCGAACTTCAACAGAGACGGTGGCTGGGCATTACCACCTGGAAGCCGAGTCTGAAATCTGCATCAGACTGCACTGTTGCGGGTCTGGAGTGTGACACAGTTAGCGCGGTATGTAACACTGATTTTGCGTCAACCCGGGATTCGAACCCAACACCAACGCAGCTGCAGGCGGGCGAGTCTAGCGTGCCAACAGTGTCGCGCGCGCCGTCGCTGCCGACACCACGGCTAGAAGAAAGTGCGCGTGAATCACGGCAGAGGGCGCGTTGGGCGCGCAGACTCGAGTAGCCAGTAGCAGCGCGACGGTCGCCGAGTCGCGTGTCGCGGAATGCTGCTCATGAATATGGGCCTCTAGCATGGCTTGAAACTAGTCGAGGATCTCGTCAAATTATTACGTGAGTAAGCCGAAAACATAATAAATAATTTAGAATGTCTCACGAAAGTTTTAATAGAAATATAGACAACGCTTCTAGCGTTAAGTTCGCCTATTGTTCTGTACAATTGGTATTTGATGAATAATAAAGATTAATAAATAAATGAATAAATTAAATATTGTCTATTATTTTTTTTGCAGGTAATTCAGTATTACAAAGATGGAGGGGGATTAAGGATACCTTTAATAAATTTGAAAAGAAACTCAAAGATGCAAGTAGGTCAGGGTCTGGATCCAAAAATATAAAAGAATACCATCTGTACAAACAATTACAATTTCTTAAGAAAAATTTGCAAAATGAGACCACTACTAGTATAAATGAGTCAGAAAATGAGCAAGATAATCAAGAAGGTACATCTAAAACACGTTACCAAAGGCAGCCACCAAAAAGAAAGATGGTTAATAATAAATTTGAAGATGATATTGTAAAGATTTTAAAGGAACCTGAGAATAGACATATATCTTTTTTTAAAGGTATTCTACCATCACTTGAAAGATTAGATGACAATAAAACACTAATCTTTCAGAGCAGAGTTCTTCAAATTTTAACACATTCAGTGCCCCCGACGCTGGCAGACGACGTTAACAGAATTGCATCAACCTCATGGCTACTACTATCCGAATAGCAACTACCAGGGTGGCTATCAAACTCAACATTTTGCGACATCTCAACAAACGCCACTGATACGTCCACAGTCATCTAACATACCAGATCAAATGGATTCACCCAGTAATGTGTTTCCTAACTCAAGCATATTAAGCATACTTTCAACTGAAGAAGACTTTGATTTTTCGTAAATTTTATGGATTGTAATATTTTAAGAAACTCTTTTCTCAATAAAAACTAATGTAAACAATTATTGTTTTACTTTACTTACCGGATAGTGAGGCCAATCATTTCCAGAGGAATTCTCCCCTTGTACGATTGTTTCTGAAGATATGGTGATAATAAACTTAAAAGCTCTTCGAATGAAGATATGCTCATTCTAAAATACTCCAAAAATTTTTTTCGTCGGTTTTCAAAGCTTTATATTTTAGAAGAAAATAGTTTCCATCGGGATTCATAATAGTAATAAATGGATGAACCCAAAATCTTCTTTGTTTCTTTTTCCTGTATCTCCTAAGCAATAATAAAAGTGTACATTTCTTTTTACGATCCATGTCACGACCTCAGAATACAGACTGTATTCTGAGGTCACGACCTAGTTTTCAATTCAAAATACGTTTAGTACGGTTAAGTAAGGAATGGTCACCCTGGGAGACGCCTTGCCGTACGAAATCGCATCGCAGCAATTCGTGTCGTAATTTTCTGCGTTGCGAATTCGCATCGCGTCGCATCGCAGTTTTGTGTACAAGCCCATATACTGCGGCCTGCCGCATCGGCATACCGCATCGCGGCAGGCCGCTAGTGCGTTATAGGCCTTAGTCTTCTATATAAAATCCACAAGCAAATTGCCTCCTCCACGTCCATTGTATATCAATGTTAGGCTAAGAACTCACGGAGCGATTTTGAACCGTGCCCGCCGCGGTAAGGGTCTAGACAGACGGTCTGCAATCCAACTGCAATCCGACTGCCAAATGGCAGTTCAGATGCAGTTTGAATGCAGTTGACTCGACTGCAATGAAACTGCACGCCAACTGCCCGTCAACGTGCAGTTTTATTGCAGTCGGTGTGCAGTCGTTGTAACTGCACTCAGACTGCAATCAAACTGCACGCCAACTGCCCGTCGACGTGCAGTTTGATTGCAACAGAACTGCGTCATTACCGAGTCCGCGTATTAGAACGTAACCACACCACTACCGCCCCCCGCCACCACACGCACTCGTTCCTGCCTCGCTCACCCGTGCCTGCCCCGCGAGTGCCCGCGCATCTAATGTTTGTTCGTTCAGTGACAGAGAGATCATTAGAGAGTGCGTACGTGTTATCAAATAAAAATGGCCAGCGAAGAAGAAGACAATGTTTTGAATGATACCGAGTCGTTTGATACTGATGCATTTATAAGTGCCATAAAATCGTCACCCTGTATTTGGAACTACAAGGTTGAATCTTATAGTAACAAAGTGGAAAAAAGCAAAGCATGGGCCACTATTTGCGAAATGTTTCCGCCGGGCTTTGAAGAAAAGAGTAAGAAGGAGAAGAATAACATTGGTAAGTAAACTCAATTAATATTTTATTAATATAATACTATAAATCAAAAACTATAATAACAGTTTGACATATTAAATCATATTCATTTGCCATTCGAGTTTGCCTTCATTCATAAAATAATCAGTAAAAAAAAATCTTATACCTTCGGGTGAACTACGGTTTCTTTCATCACTGTCTATTATTATATTTTCTAATGGTTGTGTCAAAGTATCTTCAAAATTATACCCATCTCTTTCTCGGACAAAGTTATGCAAAACACAACAAGCTTTTATTATTTCTTTCGCATACTTTGGTTTATGGTCGATAGGTCTGTGAAAAATACGCCATTTGTTTGCGAGAATTCCAAATGAACATTCAATAAATCTCCTGGCCCTTGATAGACGATAATTAAAAATTCTTTTTGCAACACTTAACTGTTTGCCTGCGTAAGGGCGCATTACACTTTTAGAAATTGAAAAGGCTTCATCGCCTACAAAAATATACGGCACTGAATTTTCAGGTGCCGGGATTTTTAATGTTTTTTGCTGAAGTTTTTCATACAAAATGCTTTCTTCAAATATTGTAGAATCAGAACATCTTCCATAAGAACCTATGTCAACAAATGTAAACATGTAATTGCTGTCGCAAGTGGCTAGTAATATCATTGAGAAGTATTTTTTGTAGTTGTAATATGAGGAACCAGTGATTCGAGGTTTTTTTAGCCTTATGTGCTTACCATCAATAGCACCGAGACAATATGGAAAGTTTGCTCTATTATTAAAACCTTTTGCTATGTTTTTCCACTTGTCTTCAGTCAGTTCTGGCATAACTATATCTTTTAAGGAAATCCATATGTTGCTACACACATCTATGATTATCTCTCTTATTGTGCTTACTCCATGTCGATAAGCCCAGTGCAAATCATCAATAGAACATCCACTTGCTAAATATGAAAAAAAATCACACTAATTGTTTAAAAAATATTATTTTCAGCTTCAAAAGAAGTGGAAACTACTACGAGATAATTTTACTCGATATGAAAAGAAAATTAACATGATGAAAAGTGCGGTCTGTCTGAACACTTGCGTTTAGAACCGCGCGATTTGCATCCGCGCGGAATCCGCCATATCTGAACTAGCTCTAATTCACCGTAGATTTTTTGTTAATGTGATTCTATTTCTATGTGCCTTAAATAAATGTGATTCAACTTAATATATTGTTTTCTTACCTGATGGTTATAATGAGCTTTTCTTCCGGGGATATAGACATCCGAAATCGTGTATCCTGGCCACGAATATTTAAATATAGTTTTGTTAATAATTCTTCATACGATTTTACTGACATCCTAGTGTATCCAAAGAACTTATCTTCAAATTTCTTTAGGTTTGAAATAAAAATATTAAACTCTTTGCCGTCATGTCGTGTCACCAATAGAGGATGTATCCAAAATCTATGTTTATTTTTTGACGATATTTTCTACGATGATATAAATAAATGACTGCCGCAACTTCCTCAACGTCCATCATGTGCAATATTTCTAGAAGCACTGACGATTGCGGCAGACCGCAGTGAGCCAAGACCATACGGTTAGCCGGAATACGGCGTGCCGTTACGGCTTGTACACAAAACTGCGATGCGACGTCGCATCGCAAAAATCTGCGAGCTCCCTCTACGCATCGCAAGAACTTGCGAATTGATTCGCATCGCGCATTCCTGCGATGTTGCGTCACACTTGTTGACGCTATTTTAGTTCGCTCAGGGACAGCGTGTGGGCAAGACGTGTACTTTAAAAATGACAGAATACGACGTTGATTTTTTAATATCACTGATTGAGGAGCACCCTTTTCTTTGAGACACTAGTAATGAAGATTATAAAAACAAATTCATCAAACAAGATGCTTGGAAGGACGTGTGTAAAAGTTTATTTCATGTAAAAGTTTAATACATAACAGTGATTACATCAGTCAAATGAATCCAAACTGGAACACCTCCATTACAGTTCTAATAATTCTTAATAGTGGATCGAATCTCTCTGAGCTAAGATATCCCCCTACCTCTGGATGGATGCTACATCATAGACTCAAGAATTTGACAATAGATCATTTCCCAAAAGATTTCCAAGGTAGTCCACTCCAGTTGTCAGAAATAAGTAATCTTTTATGTGATCTGAGAATTCAGTTTAGATTAAAATTGACTTGTTGTGTGATCTTAATGAAGAGATCACCATTCAACAAATACACTCATCTGACAACACTAGAAAGACTTATTGTCTGGAGATATCAACCAACCACAAGAGGAGATTTTTGTATCAACTGGGGCCAGGTTGTAGGAACAACAGATTTTCTCCCGACCACTTACTTGTGTCAGGCCCTGCATTGCTACCCATCTCATTTTATATCTGCACATTGTAGAGAAGGATGCATGCATTGTGGTTCACCTTGTCGACAAAATTACTCGTCTTCTTATTTTTTGGGATGGGACTAGTTCAGGGATTCAATGCTAAGGATAAAAGCTTACGAGTGAGGGTTATACTTTGGATGGAAAGGCCTCAGAAAGATATTAGACTATACCAGAGATGGTCTATCTCCCGAAATGTGCAACCTATATACTTTGATAATGCCTTTCAACTTGTTAAAAAACCTGGGTCAAATGGGTCTTGGGAAATTACCAAAGAGGAGTGTGAGGAGCTTTTAGGTCTAATTCTTGGGTCCACTTTTCCTCCAACTTCCCCTATTGTCTTCTGGGAAGAGTTTGATGCCTTCCAGAAGAGATCACTAACTCAGTACATATTAGAAGCCACATCTTTGGAACTGCATGAACCAACCACTAGGTTCTTTCATCCTAGAAAACACACTTTACTTATCAACTCGACTACAACAGCATGTCCAAAACGAAACATATCTGAAGTGATAATGGACCTGACCGAAATTGTTCACTCATCCTGTCCTCTAGTTCCATATCGGTGCCATATAAGTATAAGGTTCCATATAAGTTGGGAACTGCATACTTGGATCATTCAGGGAGAAGAATGTGGCTCCATGTTAAGCTGGATGGGATGGAGGACAATTTAATATCAGAAGATATCACCTTATACTCTAGAGGAAGCATTGAGCATTGTACATTCCTGAGAACTGAACTGACTCCATTCAGAGTTAGTGAAACTGTATGGATGAGCCTTGAATACCAGGGCAGGTCCCTGGACCTCTCTGATTTTTATTATGGTCCTCCTGAAGAAGACACTAATATCCAACAACATACGAGTATACATGATACCGTGCGACTGTGGCTCGAGTTACATCGGGGAAACTCGCCGCAACATCACAACCAGACTAAAAGAACACATACGCAGTGTGAACAACCGAGACACCCATACATCGGCGGTAGCTGAGCATGCTTGTAGTACGGGCACGGCTCACTTCCTCCGTTTTGACAAGGTCTCAGTACTAGCGAGGGAAAAATACTTCGTACCGCGGAAAGTACGTGAGGCCATCGAAATAAGCCGGCGTCCGAACTTCAACAGAGACGGTGGCTGGGCATTACCACCTGGAAGCCGAGTCTGAAATCTGCATCAGACTGCACTGTTGCGGGTCTGGAGTGTGACACAGTTAGCGCGGTATGTAACACTGATTTTGCGTCAACCCGGGATTCGAACCCAACACCAACGCAGCTGCAGGCGGGCGAGTCTAGCGTGCCAACAGTGTCGCGCGCGCCGTCGCTGCCGACACCACGGCTAGAAGAAAGTGCGCGTGAATCACGGCAGAGGGCGCGTTGGGCGCGCAGACTCGAGTAGCCAGTAGCAGCGCGACGGTCGCCGAGTCGCGTGTCGCGGAATGCTGCTCATGAATATGGGCCTCTAGCATGGCTTGAAACTAGTCGAGGATCTCGTCAAATTATTACGTGAGTAAGCCGAAAACATAATAAATAATTTAGAATGTCTCACGAAAGTTTTAATAAAAATATAGACAACGCTTCTAGCGTTAAGTTCGCCTATTGTTCTGTACAATTGGTATTTGATGAATAATAAAGATTAATAAATAAATGAATAAATTAAATATTGTCTATTATTTTTTTTGCAGGTAATTCAGTATTACAAAGATGGAGGGGGATTAAGGATACCTTTAATAAATTTGAAAAGAAACTCAAAGATGCAAGTAGGTCAGGGTCTGGATCCAAAAATATAAAAGAATACCATCTGTACAAACAATTACAATTTCTTAAGAAAAATTTGCAAAATGAGACCACTACTAGTATAAATGAGTCAGAAAATGAGCAAGATAATCAAGAAGGTACATCTAAAACACGTTACCAAAGGCAGCCACCAAAAAGAAAGATGGTTAATAATAAATTTGAAGATGATATTGTAAAGATTTTAAAGGAACCTGAGAATAGACATATATCTTTTTTTAAAGGTATTCTACCATCACTTGAAAGATTAGATGACAATAAAACACTAATCTTTCAGAGCAGAGTTCTTCAAATTTTAACACATTCAGTGCCCCCGACGCTGGCAGACGACGTTAACAGAATTGCATCAACCTCATGGCTACTACTATCCGAATAGCAACTACCAGGGTGGCTATCAAACTCAACATTTTGCGACATCTCAACAAACGCCACTGATACGTCCACAGTCATCTAACATACCAGATCAAATGGATTCACCCAGTAATGTGTTTCCTAACTCAAGCATATTAAGCATACTTTCAACTGAAGAAGACTTTGATTTTTCGTAAATTTTATGGATTGTAATATTTTAAGAAACTCTTTTCTCAATAAAAACTAATGTAAACAATTATTGTTTTACTTTACTTACCGGATAGTGAGGCCAATCATTTCCAGAGGAATTCTCCCCTTGTACGATTGTTTCTGAAGATATGGTGATAATAAACTTAAAAGCTCTTCGAATGAAGATATGCTCATTCTAAAATACTCCAAAAATTTTTTTCGTCGGTTTTCAAAGCTTTATATTTTAGAAGAAAATAGTTTCCATCGGGATTCATAATAGTAATAAATGGATGAACCCAAAATCTTCTTTGTTTCTTTTTCCTGTATCTCCTAAGCAATAATAAAAGTGTACATTTCTTTTTACGATCCATGTCACGACCTCAGAATACAGACTGTATTCTGAGGTCACGACCTAGTTTTCAATTCAAAATACGTTTAGTACGGTTAAGTAAGGAATGGTCACCCTGGGAGACGCCTTGCCGTACGAAATCGCATCGCAGCAATTCGTGTCGTAATTTTCTGCGTTGCGAATTCGCATCGCGTCGCATCGCAGTTTTGTGTACAAGCCCATATACTGCGGCCTGCCGCATCGGCATACCGCATCGCGGCAGGCCGCTAGTGCGTTATAGGCCTTAGTCTTCTATATAAAATCCACAAGCAAATTGCCTCCTCCACGTCCATTGTATATCAATGTTAGGCTAAGAACTCACGGAGCGATTTTGAACCGTGCCCGCCGCGGTAAGGGTCTAGACAGACGGTCTGCAATCCAACTGCAATCCGACTGCCAAATGGCAGTTCAGATGCAGTTTGAATGCAGTTGACTCGACTGCAATGAAACTGCACGCCAACTGCCCGTCAACGTGCAGTTTTATTGCAGTCGGTGTGCAGTCGTTGTAACTGCACTCAGACTGCAATCAAACTGCACGCCAACTGCCCGTCGACGTGCAGTTTGATTGCAACAGAACTGCGTCATTACCGAGTCCGCGTATTAGAACGTAACCACACCACTACCGCCCCCCGCCACCACACGCACTCGTTCCTGCCTCGCTCACCCGTGCCTGCCCCGCGAGTGCCCGCGCATCTAATGTTTGTTCGTTCAGTGACAGAGAGATCATTAGAGAGTGCGTACGTGTTATCAAATAAAAATGGCCAGCGAAGAAGAAGACAATGTTTTGAATGATACCGAGTCGTTTGATACTGATGCATTTATAAGTGCCATAAAATCGTCACCCTGTATTTGGAACTACAAGGTTGAATCTTATAGTAACAAAGTGGAAAAAAGCAAAGCATGGGCCACTATTTGCGAAATGTTTCCGCCGGGCTTTGAAGAAAAGAGTAAGAAGGAGAAGAATAACATTGGTAAGTAAACTCAATTAATATTTTATTAATATAATACTATAAATCAAAAACTATAATAACAGTTTGACATATTAAATCATATTCATTTGCCATTCGAGTTTGCCTTCATTCATAAAATAATCAGTAAAAAAAAATCTTATACCTTCGGGTGAACTACGGTTTCTTTCATCACTGTCTATTATTATATTTTCTAATGGTTGTGTCAAAGTATCTTCAAAATTATACCCATCTCTTTCTCGGACAAAGTTATGCAAAACACAACAAGCTTTTATTATTTCTTTCGCATACTTTGGTTTATGGTCGATAGGTCTGTGAAAAATACGCCATTTGTTTGCGAGAATTCCAAATGAACATTCAATAAATCTCCTGGCCCTTGATAGACGATAATTAAAAATTCTTTTTGCAACACTTAACTGTTTGCCTGCGTAAGGGCGCATTACACTTTTAGAAATTGAAAAGGCTTCATCGCCTACAAAAATATACGGCACTGAATTTTCAGGTGCCGGGATTTTTAATGTTTTTTGCTGAAGTTTTTCATACAAAATGCTTTCTTCAAATATTGTAGAATCAGAACATCTTCCATAAGAACCTATGTCAACAAATGTAAACATGTAATTGCTGTCGCAAGTGGCTAGTAATATCATTGAGAAGTATTTTTTGTAGTTGTAATATGAGGAACCAGTGATTCGAGGTTTTTTTAGCCTTATGTGCTTACCATCAATAGCACCGAGACAATATGGAAAGTTTGCTCTATTATTAAAACCTTTTGCTATGTTTTTCCACTTGTCTTCAGTCAGTTCTGGCATAACTATATCTTTTAAGGAAATCCATATGTTGCTACACACATCTATGATTATCTCTCTTATTGTGCTTACTCCATGTCGATAAGCCCAGTGCAAATCATCAATAGAACATCCACTTGCTAAATATGAAAAAAAATCACACTAATTGTTTAAAAAATATTATTTTCAGCTTCAAAAGAAGTGGAAACTACTACGAGATAATTTTACTCGATATGAAAAGAAAATTAACATGATGAAAAGTGCGGTCTGTCTGAACACTTGCGTTTAGAACCGCGCGATTTGCATCCGCGCGGAATCCGCCATATCTGAACTAGCTCTAATTCACCGTAGATTTTTTGTTAATGTGATTCTATTTCTATGTGCCTTAAATAAATGTGATTCAACTTAATATATTGTTTTCTTACCTGATGGTTATAATGAGCTTTTCTTCCGGGGATATAGACATCCGAAATCGTGTATCCTGGCCACGAATATTTAAATATAGTTTTGTTAATAATTCTTCATACGATTTTACTGACATCCTAGTGTATCCAAAGAACTTATCTTCAAATTTCTTTAGGTTTGAAATAAAAATATTAAACTCTTTGCCGTCATGTCGTGTCACCAATAGAGGATGTATCCAAAATCTATGTTTATTTTTTGACGATATTTTCTACGATGATATAAATAAATGACTGCCGCAACTTCCTCAACGTCCATCATGTGCAATATTTCTAGAAGCACTGACGATTGCGGCAGACCGCAGTGAGCCAAGACCATACGGTTAGCCGGAATACGGCGTGCCGTTACGGCTTGTACACAAAACTGCGATGCGACGTCGCATCGCAAAAATCTGCGAGCTCCCTCTACGCATCGCAAGAACTTGCGAATTGATTCGCATCGCGCATTCCTGCGATGTTGCGTCACACTTGTTGACGCTATTTTAGTTCGCTCAGGGACAGCGTGTGGGCAAGACGTGTACTTTAAAAATGACAGAATACGACGTTGATTTTTTAATATCACTGATTGAGGAGCACCCTTTTCTTTGAGACACTAGTAATGAAGATTATAAAAACAAATTCATCAAACAAGATGCTTGGAAGGACGTGTGTAAAAGTTTATTTCATGTAAAAGTTTAATACATAACAGTGATTACATCAGTCAAATGAATCCAAACTGGAACACCTCCATTACAGTTCTAATAATTCTTAATAGTGGATCGAATCTCTCTGAGCTAAGATATCCCCCTACCTCTGGATGGATGCTACATCATAGACTCAAGAATTTGACAATAGATCATTTCCCAAAAGATTTCCAAGGTAGTCCACTCCAGTTGTCAGAAATAAGTAATCTTTTATGTGATCTGAGAATTCAGTTTAGATTAAAATTGACTTGTTGTGTGATCTTAATGAAGAGATCACCATTCAACAAATACACTCATCTGACAACACTAGAAAGACTTATTGTCTGGAGATATCAACCAACCACAAGAGGAGATTTTTGTATCAACTGGGGCCAGGTTGTAGGAACAACAGATTTTCTCCCGACCACTTACTTGTGTCAGGCCCTGCATTGCTACCCATCTCATTTTATATCTGCACATTGTAGAGAAGGATGCATGCATTGTGGTTCACCTTGTCGACAAAATTACTCGTCTTCTTATTTTTTGGGATGGGACTAGTTCAGGGATTCAATGCTAAGGATAAAAGCTTACGAGTGAGGGTTATACTTTGGATGGAAAGGCCTCAGAAAGATATTAGACTATACCAGAGATGGTCTATCTCCCGAAATGTGCAACCTATATACTTTGATAATGCCTTTCAACTTGTTAAAAAACCTGGGTCAAATGGGTCTTGGGAAATTACCAAAGAGGAGTGTGAGGAGCTTTTAGGTCTAATTCTTGGGTCCACTTTTCCTCCAACTTCCCCTATTGTCTTCTGGGAAGAGTTTGATGCCTTCCAGAAGAGATCACTAACTCAGTACATATTAGAAGCCACATCTTTGGAACTGCATGAACCAACCACTAGGTTCTTTCATCCTAGAAAACACACTTTACTTATCAACTCGACTACAACAGCATGTCCAAAACGAAACATATCTGAAGTGATAATGGACCTGACCGAAATTGTTCACTCATCCTGTCCTCTAGTTCCATATCGGTGCCATATAAGTATAAGGTTCCATATAAGTTGGGAACTGCATACTTGGATCATTCAGGGAGAAGAATGTGGCTCCATGTTAAGCTGGATGGGATGGAGGACAATTTAATATCAGAAGATATCACCTTATACTCTAGAGGAAGCATTGAGCATTGTACATTCCTGAGAACTGAACTGACTCCATTCAGAGTTAGTGAAACTGTATGGATGAGCCTTGAATACCAGGGCAGGTCCCTGGACCTCTCTGATTTTTATTATGGTCCTCCTGAAGAAGACACTAATATCCAACAACATACGAGTATACATGATACCGTGCGACTGTGGCTCGAGTTACATCGGGGAAACTCGCCGCAACATCACAACCAGACTAAAAGAACACATACGCAGTGTGAACAACCGAGACACCCATACATCGGCGGTAGCTGAGCATGCTTGTAGTACGGGCACGGCTCACTTCCTCCGTTTTGACAAGGTCTCAGTACTAGCGAGGGAAAAATACTTCGTACCGCGGAAAGTACGTGAGGCCATCGAAATAAGCCGGCGTCCGAACTTCAACAGAGACGGTGGCTGGGCATTACCACCTGGAAGCCGAGTCTGAAATCTGCATCAGACTGCACTGTTGCGGGTCTGGAGTGTGACACAGTTAGCGCGGTATGTAACACTGATTTTGCGTCAACCCGGGATTCGAACCCAACACCAACGCAGCTGCAGGCGGGCGAGTCTAGCGTGCCAACAGTGTCGCGCGCGCCGTCGCTGCCGACACCACGGCTAGAAGAAAGTGCGCGTGAATCACGGCAGAGGGCGCGTTGGGCGCGCAGACTCGAGTAGCCAGTAGCAGCGCGACGGTCGCCGAGTCGCGTGTCGCGGAATGCTGCTCATGAATATGGGCCTCTAGCATGGCTTGAAACTAGTCGAGGATCTCGTCAAATTATTACGTGAGTAAGCCGAAAACATAATAAATAATTTAGAATGTCTCACGAAAGTTTTAATAAAAATATAGACAACGCTTCTAGCGTTAAGTTCGCCTATTGTTCTGTACAATTGGTATTTGATGAATAATAAAGATTAATAAATAAATGAATAAATTAAATATTGTCTATTATTTTTTTTGCAGGTAATTCAGTATTACAAAGATGGAGGGGGATTAAGGATACCTTTAATAAATTTGAAAAGAAACTCAAAGATGCAAGTAGGTCAGGGTCTGGATCCAAAAATATAAAAGAATACCATCTGTACAAACAATTACAATTTCTTAAGAAAAATTTGCAAAATGAGACCACTACTAGTATAAATGAGTCAGAAAATGAGCAAGATAATCAAGAAGGTACATCTAAAACACGTTACCAAAGGCAGCCACCAAAAAGAAAGATGGTTAATAATAAATTTGAAGATGATATTGTAAAGATTTTAAAGGAACCTGAGAATAGACATATATCTTTTTTTAAAGGTATTCTACCATCACTTGAAAGATTAGATGACAATAAAACACTAATCTTTCAGAGCAGAGTTCTTCAAATTTTAACACATTCAGTGCCCCCGACGCTGGCAGACGACGTTAACAGAATTGCATCAACCTCATGGCTACTACTATCCGAATAGCAACTACCAGGGTGGCTATCAAACTCAACATTTTGCGACATCTCAACAAACGCCACTGATACGTCCACAGTCATCTAACATACCAGATCAAATGGATTCACCCAGTAATGTGTTTCCTAACTCAAGCATATTAAGCATACTTTCAACTGAAGAAGACTTTGATTTTTCGTAAATTTTATGGATTGTAATATTTTAAGAAACTCTTTTCTCAATAAAAACTAATGTAAACAATTATTGTTTTACTTTACTTACCGGATAGTGAGGCCAATCATTTCCAGAGGAATTCTCCCCTTGTACGATTGTTTCTGAAGATATGGTGATAATAAACTTAAAAGCTCTTCGAATGAAGATATGCTCATTCTAAAATACTCCAAAAATTTTTTTCGTCGGTTTTCAAAGCTTTATATTTTAGAAGAAAATAGTTTCCATCGGGATTCATAATAGTAATAAATGGATGAACCCAAAATCTTCTTTGTTTCTTTTTCCTGTATCTCCTAAGCAATAATAAAAGTGTACATTTCTTTTTACGATCCATGTCACGACCTCAGAATACAGACTGTATTCTGAGGTCACGACCTAGTTTTCAATTCAAAATACGTTTAGTACGGTTAAGTAAGGAATGGTCACCCTGGGAGACGCCTTGCCGTACGAAATCGCATCGCAGCAATTCGTGTCGTAATTTTCTGCGTTGCGAATTCGCATCGCGTCGCATCGCAGTTTTGTGTACAAGCCCATATACTGCGGCCTGCCGCATCGGCATACCGCATCGCGGCAGGCCGCTAGTGCGTTATAGGCCTTAGTCTTCTATATAAAATCCACAAGCAAATTGCCTCCTCCACGTCCATTGTATATCAATGTTAGGCTAAGAACTCACGGAGCGATTTTGAACCGTGCCCGCCGCGGTAAGGGTCTAGACAGACGGTCTGCAATCCAACTGCAATCCGACTGCCAAATGGCAGTTCAGATGCAGTTTGAATGCAGTTGACTCGACTGCAATGAAACTGCACGCCAACTGCCCGTCAACGTGCAGTTTTATTGCAGTCGGTGTGCAGTCGTTGTAACTGCACTCAGACTGCAATCAAACTGCACGCCAACTGCCCGTCGACGTGCAGTTTGATTGCAACAGAACTGCGTCATTACCGAGTCCGCGTATTAGAACGTAACCACACCACTACCGCCCCCCGCCACCACACGCACTCGTTCCTGCCTCGCTCACCCGTGCCTGCCCCGCGAGTGCCCGCGCATCTAATGTTTGTTCGTTCAGTGACAGAGAGATCATTAGAGAGTGCGTACGTGTTATCAAATAAAAATGGCCAGCGAAGAAGAAGACAATGTTTTGAATGATACCGAGTCGTTTGATACTGATGCATTTATAAGTGCCATAAAATCGTCACCCTGTATTTGGAACTACAAGGTTGAATCTTATAGTAACAAAGTGGAAAAAAGCAAAGCATGGGCCACTATTTGCGAAATGTTTCCGCCGGGCTTTGAAGAAAAGAGTAAGAAGGAGAAGAATAACATTGGTAAGTAAACTCAATTAATATTTTATTAATATAATACTATAAATCAAAAACTATAATAACAGTTTGACATATTAAATCATATTCATTTGCCATTCGAGTTTGCCTTCATTCATAAAATAATCAGTAAAAAAAAATCTTATACCTTCGGGTGAACTACGGTTTCTTTCATCACTGTCTATTATTATATTTTCTAATGGTTGTGTCAAAGTATCTTCAAAATTATACCCATCTCTTTCTCGGACAAAGTTATGCAAAACACAACAAGCTTTTATTATTTCTTTCGCATACTTTGGTTTATGGTCGATAGGTCTGTGAAAAATACGCCATTTGTTTGCGAGAATTCCAAATGAACATTCAATAAATCTCCTGGCCCTTGATAGACGATAATTAAAAATTCTTTTTGCAACACTTAACTGTTTGCCTGCGTAAGGGCGCATTACACTTTTAGAAATTGAAAAGGCTTCATCGCCTACAAAAATATACGGCACTGAATTTTCAGGTGCCGGGATTTTTAATGTTTTTTGCTGAAGTTTTTCATACAAAATGCTTTCTTCAAATATTGTAGAATCAGAACATCTTCCATAAGAACCTATGTCAACAAATGTAAACATGTAATTGCTGTCGCAAGTGGCTAGTAATATCATTGAGAAGTATTTTTTGTAGTTGTAATATGAGGAACCAGTGATTCGAGGTTTTTTTAGCCTTATGTGCTTACCATCAATAGCACCGAGACAATATGGAAAGTTTGCTCTATTATTAAAACCTTTTGCTATGTTTTTCCACTTGTCTTCAGTCAGTTCTGGCATAACTATATCTTTTAAGGAAATCCATATGTTGCTACACACATCTATGATTATCTCTCTTATTGTGCTTACTCCATGTCGATAAGCCCAGTGCAAATCATCAATAGAACATCCACTTGCTAAATATGAAAAAAAATCACACTAATTGTTTAAAAAATATTATTTTCAGCTTCAAAAGAAGTGGAAACTACTACGAGATAATTTTACTCGATATGAAAAGAAAATTAACATGATGAAAAGTGCGGTCTGTCTGAACACTTGCGTTTAGAACCGCGCGATTTGCATCCGCGCGGAATCCGCCATATCTGAACTAGCTCTAATTCACCGTAGATTTTATGATGCTACATTAAGGATTTAATAATTAAAACTATGATTGTACTCGTACGTTGTGATTAATAGTGAGATTAGTGAGGCGAACACAGATTAACAAAGTGTTACCTGGTTAAAATTTTACTTAAAATATCATTATATAAACACTTATATGCTAAGTAAACGTTGTTTCCTATAAAAATGTGTTTGATTTATGAAATGTAATGTTGCCATGGAAGTTGTCCTTGCTCTGAAAGAAAATAGTTCATCAACTCATTCCTGACCATAGAAGGTTCCAAATTTCGATTTATTTCAATATTTGGTGCCGGTATCGTTATCATATTATCCTCAACATCAGCGTCATTTCTTCGGATAAAATTGTGCAGGCATACACAAGCCATTACTACAATTGTCATTTTCTCTGGCTGTAAATTAGCTATTGTATGAAATATTCAGAATTTTTCCGATAATATGCCAAAAGCATTTTCCACGACTCTCCTTCCCCTACTAAATCTGTAATTGCATATTCTTTTCGGAGATCCTCGTTCATGTTGTCCAGGAAATGGTTTCATTAAGTTAGGAGAAATCGGAAAAGCATCATCACCAAGGAAATAAAATGGTACATTCATAATATGGTCCAGGTAAAGGTCTTGGTGTCGGTAGATTTATAGATTCATTTCGCAATGCTTCGTAAAGCGAGCTATTTCTAAAAACACCCCCATCCGAAACTCTTCCTTGACAACCAATATCGACGTATAAAAAATTATAATTAGCATCGACTAATGCCAACAACACAATACTGAAAAACGATTTATAATTGAAAAACTCTGAGCCACTATTATTGGGGCACTGTATACGTATGTGTTTCCCGTCAATGGATCCACAACAATTGGGAACATTCCATTTCTTGAAAAACAAACGTGACACCGAAAGCCATTCTTTTTCTGTGGTTGGCATCTAGAAGAAAAAAAGTAAATAAAAAATAATTTAAAATAAACATTCAAAACTAAACATATACTTAACCGATTCATTGCCCATGACGCGCCAGGCGCGTCATAAGGAGATATCACGGGAGGCCCTTGACGCACCTGGCGCGTCATATAGAAATTACTTAAAAACAGATTTTAAAAAGTTGAGATAAAGAGAACTATCATTTCTTATCCTAAATTAAACATTGCAGTTGACAATACCCTTGGCCATTAATTTTGAATACATATTTTATAAGTCAGGGATAGCAAACCTTTGGTAAGTTCACAAACTTATAAGGGGTGGAAGGGACACGAAATATTTGAATTTCGCGAGCAACCTTAACTTTTTCCTTAATAATAATGATAACTTTTGTTTTGTGTCTATTCTGTACAAAATAAACTATGATTCTTTCTAGAAAAATATTAATTTAAAAAAAAAATGAAAATATTCATATAATATAGAATAGAATAAACTTATATTCTTAGAAGATAAAAATATCCGATTTTGTTGTATCTTAGTTTGTCTAAACTAAGATAAAAAAAAGGATTTTTTTTACCATAAGACTGTACATTTATTAACGATCTCTCTTTTACTTGTATTATACTTGTATATTTTCAAAAATATATTTTACCGAAAAGGTAAAATTTAATTGGCAACAACACTATTATCGCCATCCAAAACAACTAGTTACTTTGAGTGATCATAGATGGCGATACCATCGATGATCTTTTGATCAATTTCTTCCTAAAAAATAAATAAATAGAATATTGCTGTAATTACCTCATTATTGCATTTAACTCATATTATAATTATTTTTATATTTGGTGTAACTTAACAGCTGCGTAATAATTACGATAGCAACAGTGATTTGGTTTCATATTGATATTAAAATTTAAGAAATATGTAAATATCTCTATTATTTTGACAAAAGGACTTGTATCCATGGTCATGAAAAAAAAAATCATATTGATTGTCAAATTGTCAGATCATAACAATACAAATATGGCGACTGCTCCTTGCGCTTGCGCTTGTTTGTAGTTTCGTTCCATGTTTGTACTGTTCTTCGTGAAGTTATTGTAACCATTCCAGTGCAAACGTTTTTTGCGACCCGAACGCTACGTTTGTGCTGTTTCTTGCGATATAGACGCTCGTGATTTGTTTTTGTTTTATGGACCTTGTGGAACTGTGTTACCCACCTGTGACCCGGCTACGATTTATGGACTTTGTTGAACTGTCTACTATTCCGGATTTTGTTTTGAATTTATAACAAATTACACCAGATCAATAGCTGTAAGTACCTACCTAATACCTACTATTACATACCACATAAACACAATTGGGTTCTCTAAATTGAAAAAAAGGCTAAGCCCACTTTTTCAGTTTTTGGTAATAAAAAAAAATAAACATAATTGAAAACAAACCACAGGACATATTGAAATTAAAATACTCATCAGTTATAGTACACAATATGCTCTTTATTTTTAGTATATAAAACAAAGCATAAAAAGCATTTATAAAAACTTTAATAAATAAAAAAAATATTCATTATTTATCATAAATCAACAGGATTTAGGGTTTTTTCGAATTGGGGCAGCCAATTACAACAAAATTTTTATGTTTTTTTTTTTTGTAACTTGGTGTAACTAATGTGTCATCATTTTCATGCTCTATCATTAGGTGTTTGCGCAAGAAACTTACAATCATTATAAGCTATGACCCGTGCACATACAGAATGGGATTGAAATATCTATACTTTTACTAAATTTTATTGTTTTTTAATTTAATTTATTAATTTACATTAATTTAAATAAAGTAATAATTATTTAATTTACATTTGAGCTCAATGCAAGCAAAGTAAATATAAATAGAAGATGCTATTCATCTTCCTCAAACCCATTCTTTATGAGCACGGGTCATAGCTTATAATGATTGTAAGTTTCTTGCGCAAACACCAAATGATAGAACATGAAAATGATGACACATTAGTTATTATTTTGATTTATCAGTTTTCAAAATATTTTATAAAAACAAAAAAACATGGCAAACGTTTTAATCCCAAACGGGGTAAGCAGAGATGTTTGTACAGCCCCTTTATGCCAGCTATGTTATGTCCCATGTGATAGGAAAAGAGCCAATAGGGTAGTTTCCAAAAAAAAAATATTAGTCCGTCTTTAAGATTATTAAAAATTAAAGGACGCGTATTTTTCCTTTTTTCGATTCAACAAAAAATAACACAGATGTCACCGAGGCAGTCAAATAATATTGTTATAAATAATAATATACTTTACAAGATAATGTTGGTTTAAACATAAATGGGAAAAACATAGATGCAAAGGATACCTAATGTAAGCAGCTTTATTTTCTTTTTTTCTATGAGGCTGGTATTATAAAGAGATGTTTGATTTTTCAGAATAATGGATCAACCATCCACATCCAGACAGTCAATAGAAGAAATTTTGGAAACAATGGCTTCTCCCAGAGAACATATAATTTCAGATGAGTTACCATTAACAGACCAAGATCTCTATGGAATTTTAACTGAAGATCTGGAGGCGAACAATGAGTGGGATGATTTTTTTCAAGAAGAGGTTGTTGTCACAACGGAGGATGAAGACACGCAGCAGACAAATATGGAATCTGTTTGGATGGCTGGTAATCCAGCAGTTAAGAATATATTCCCATTTATAGGCACCCCTGGCATTAAACAATATATGCCACAAACCGAACCAATAGATTATTTTAATCTTTTGTTTAATGCAGAATTTTTTTCTCTTTTACTAACATGCACAAATGTGTCGCTTAACTTCAAACTCGGATAAATCCAATTTTGAGACTTTTCAAGATTTTAGTATCAAAAAAAGGTAAAAAAAAAGTTTTGTCACTATTTTATCAGTTATGAATAAATCCGCATGGTTCTTTAGAAATAAACCGTTAAAATCTTAATATTTTATCAAAGTCGGATAGATCCATGAGACAGTATTTTTCAAATGTGGACAAGTCCATGATAGCCAATCAGCGAATTACATTTGTTTAACATGGCCGTCAGTCGACGTAAAAGTCCACGACAGTAGCACTGTGCACTCCCGTATTTTATTGTTTATTTTTGTGTTTAAACAATTTCCATGAATAATTCCATTAAAATTGTGTCCCCAAGCAAAGCCCGCAAGCGGCCTAATATAAAACTTCGCCGTAAAAAAGAGGAAAGAGCCAAAATTCGGTAAGTTTAAAATCCCTTATACCTATGCATTGTTGGAAATTCTCATTTGGCACTAGTGTTGTGCTAATGATTATCGATTGTTCTACTGTTACAGAATAATTTGGATGTAATAAAATATGTAAGAACATAATATTACATAATAATATGAACTGTTCGATCACATTTTTTATTCAGTTCGGTACGGTAGGTGTACAGGAACAAATGTAAGTTTTAAAAATAAGTGCCTTTTGGAGTTGGTGGTTTGGATTATGTTGTGCGATTCTGCTTATGTCTTTATATGTGCGTTATAGGTATAACTGTGTGCAATCTTCGATAATATGTATTTATCGAAATTATTATGGCTAACATTTATGTTTTCTTAAGTTAAGGGCAAAATTGAGAGTTTCATGTTCAAAACAGTTTCTTTCGCACTTCATTTAGCTTCTTATTGAGTTAGCGGCTCTTCCTTATAAATAGGTTTCTTAATCTTTTGTTCGCAATTTTTTTGTATGGCTTGGCTGGTCGCATTTTGGGTGATTATTTTGTGCATTGGTGGCTTAGGCTCGTTACATGACAGAAGTTATAACCAAAGCATTGATTTATTTTCAGATATTCAACCGATCAACCACCAATAAAACCAACATGCGGACATAACACCAAGGCTTATCAATGTAGCAAACTAAATTCAAACGATGTCCTATTCTTTAATAGAGCATTTTATGCGACAAATGACAAAATTAAACAGGATAACTTTATTATAAAGTATGTCATATCTACAGCCATAAGAAGAAGACGCCCAAAGACTGGAAACAAACCAGGAAGGTTAATGGCTCTTAAATACTTCATTCGCAAGAAAATAAGCAGAGCGTTGATCCCAGTTTGCAAAAAAGCCTTTTTAGGCATTTTGAATTTAAAAAAAGGCAGACTAGATGGTGTGGCTAAGCGTCATTATGTAACTGGCTCAATTGCTGTCGAAAATCGTGGTGGAGATAAAAAAACTCACGCTTATCGTTCACGCAAAGAAGCCGTTGAAAAGTATATTCAATTTTTGCAACCCCTAGAAATTCACTACTGCCAAGTTAGGCAACGGCAATATTTACATCCAGAGCTTAATATAAAAAAGTTGTGGAAAATGTATTCCGATGAAGTACTTCCTGGATTTTCAGTTAGTTTCAGTTTCTTCCGTAAAATTTTCGTTACAAGATTTAATATTGGTTTTGGTAGTCCTAGGCAGGACGTGTGTTCTACGTGCCTCCAACTTAGAGAAAAAATAAAAGTAGAAAAAAATGGTAGCGAAAAAGTAAGACTGATACATAAGCTTCGTGCAAAGGCATTTTTTAAACTTCTCCAAAAAGAAGAAGAAAATGAGATAGTGCTATCTTTTGACTGTCAGAAAAATCTACCATTGCCCAAAATACCCGATCAATCCGTTTATTACTCACGACAGCTGTACTTATATAATTTTACCATCGTAAGAGGGTCATCTCATCACAATCTGTCTAAAGATAACGTGTATTCGTACATTTGGACGGAAGAAACTGCAAATAAAGGGTCAAACGAAATTTGTTCGGCCGTTATTGATTGTTTAGACAAACTTAGTACAAATGGTATTGAAAAGATACGTCTCATGGCTGATGGTTGCGGAGGCCAAAACAAAAACTCCATTTTGTTGAGTGCTCTAATGAACTGGCTTTATATGAACACGCAGAACATCAAAAGTATAGAAATAATTTTTCCCGTTACCGGACATTTTTTTCTGCCACCAGACCGTGTATTCGCATTAACGGAAAAACAGATCAGTAAAATGGAAACCATATTATTACCCGAAGACTACATGGATGTCTTAAAAGAACATGCGACAGTTTTGCGATTAGGGACGGACATTCCGATATTTGATTTCAAAACACAAAGCAGAAATGTTTTGAAGTCGACCCAAAGCTTTCATTTTCAAATAACAAAATGTAAAAGATTTATTACAACTTTACATAGAGGAGAAGTCAAGATACGTGGTGAAATGTCTTATTCTGATACAGGTACGTAATTGACATCCTTATTTATTACTAGCTTCTACCCGCGACTTCGTCTGCGAGGACAGGGACCTACTTAAGGTATCGGGATAAAATGTAGGCTATGTTCTTTTCCATATCGAAGGCTACATGCATGCCAAATTTCATCCAAATCCGTTCAGCAGTTCTTGCGTTATTGAGTAACAAACATCCAAACATCCACATTTTCACATTAATTTATAACATTAATAGGATTATCTTGTGAATTTGTACCTACTTATATGATTGATCGCATTTTACCAACTAGATAGTACTGTTATTTTTAATAAAGAATTTAATTTCATTAATTTTATTTCAGGTGTCGCTAAAACAATAAATAAGCGCGGCCAATCGTTTGAAAAATTTAATCCAGAAATGCTGCCAAATGGAGTGCCAGTTAATGAAGCAAAACTGATTGATGTTCGCAAATTGTTGGAGACACACTTTGGCCAAGATTGGGCCTCGTTGCCGCAATTAAAATATTATAAAAAAGTGCTTAACAGTGAGAATGTGATAGGGCGACCAACTCACGAAGAGATTGAAGAAGATGATTCAGAAGAAATATTGAATTTTGTTTGAATAATTAAATATGCTCTTATCTTACTCTTTTTTATAAAATAAAACAAGATTTCCATTTTTTTATTTTGGCTTTTTACTTAGCTAATACAAATTTAATTGTCGATAGCATTCCGTTATTTCGCTACTACCACAACACTAGTTCCAAAGGTATTTTTTTAAATCCAGATAAATCCAGATCTATTTTATCAGAATTGTATAAATCCACAATGAGATTTTTCAAAGATGGATAAATTGCATTCTATTATATCGAATGAAGGTAAATCCAAACTAAATTTTGATTTTTTCAAAGAATGTATGGTTTTAATACTAAACTTGCTTAACAGGATCGTTTTGTTCAATACTGCTGTCATATTAAAGGAAAAACTGCCATAAAAATAATTCAAACATGATTATTAAAAGTTTTTTTTGCATATCTCAAAATAAGGTTGATTGGATTTATCCGAGTTTGAAGTTAAGCGACACAAATGCAAATGGTGAAAAAATCAAAAGAAATGCCCATCATTCTAATGCTAGATTTAGAAGGTGGAAAAATGTTACGGTAGAAGAATTAAAGGTGTTTATAGGTGTGATTTTACTAATGGGAATTATAAAATTAAATAGAATAAGTGACTACTGGAGCAAACACTATTTGCTTGATGTGAATTTTTCGAATTACATGTCAAGAAATAAGTTTTTTTTAATATTAAGAGCACTGAATGTGCAGACTTTACCAGGAAACCAAAGCTTAAATAAAGTGCACACATTAATTGAAATGTTTAATAAAACAATGGAAAACCTGTATTATCCCACCAAAGAAACGGCCATTGACGAATCTTTGATTTTGTGGAAAGGTCGCTTACGTTTCCGTCAGTATATAAAAAACAAAGCCCACAAATATGGCATAAAATTATATATGTTAGCAGACCATCATGTTATCTGCATGAAAATTCATTTGTATGCAGGGTCTCAAGATCTTACAGTTGGGGGAAGAGATCATGTTAAAAAAGTGATCAGATTGTTAGTGGCAAATTATTTAAATAATGGCCATTCATTGTATGTAGACAATTATTATTCCAGTGTGGATATAGCCGAGGAATTATTAAATAAAAAAATGCATGTAACTGGTACACTAAATTTTAATAGGAAAGGAAATCCAAAACAGGTTATAAATGCTCGATTGCAACCAACTGAGGCATGCATTATGCACAATAAGAAAAATATCACTGTTACAAAATGGAGAGATAAGAGGGAGGTTGCTTTCATAAGTACAGAACACGATAGCCAGTACATAGAAACTAGAAATAAGTATGGAAATATGTCATTTAAACCAGCTGTCCAAGTAAAATATAACAAATATATGAGAGCAGTAGATAAACACGACCAAATGTTGAGTTATTATTGCTCTGAACATAAAACACTCAGATGGTACAAAAAAGTTATAATACATATAATAGAAATAAATATGATTAATGCTTTTCTAATGTATAATATAAATAGAGAAAGAAAATCAACCTTGTATGACTTTAGATTGAAAATAATAGAATATCTCTTGCCTAAAAAACCCGATGTTAGGCCTACTGTACCAGGTAGGATCCATTTGCCGGCAAATTTGCCCAAAAGAAATGGCAAAACCATTAGAAAAAGATGCAGACAATGTTATAATGTGTCTAAAACAAGAGTAGACGTTTTGATTGGCTGCCCAGATTGTCCAGGTTTTCCTGGACTGTGTTTGGAAAATTGCTTTAGAGCTGACCATAACTATTAGACATTTGTATGTGATTTTAATTTTAATTTTAACAAACATTTATATAAAACTAATCAAAATCAGCCTTTTATGTAATCATTGAAATCAGTAAATGTTTTTATTATGTCAATCAATGTGTTTTATTTCAGTCTTCATATTGTCTTACCACATTAATTAATTTTTCATAACACTCTAAACGTTTACTTGCTGGTACATTTCTTAATCTAAATGCTAGCATTATACCCAAGTCATGTTCAAACTGAGCATAAATTGGAGGTAGTTCGTCTTGTGTATTCAGCACAGTTTTTAAATCTTTTGAGAACAATGCATTAAAATATTTTTTTGCTGCACAACAATCGGGGTCCGACTTATTTTTAAGGGGCGACTTAGGTATATCCTTAAATGTTCTTACTTCAAACTTTTTCTTACATTCGTCTTCTTCAGAATCCATAATTTCTTCAATGCTAGTGTCTGAATTATAATTTGTATTTTGTCTATTGGTCATGGTACATGGTCCCATTTTACGCTTCTTTGAAATACGCAAAATCGATTGACTACATTCAGGAAAAACATCATTTTCTTTATCGTTATCTTCTTGATAATGTTCATGCTCAATATTAGTGAATAATGCCTCACTACATTCAGGAAAAATTTCGTCTTGCTGATTATCTACAAATAATACGTTTATTATCACAAACAATTGACTTAATACAAATAAATTTACACAAAGTTGACGACCCTCGTAACATTTTACTAAAATAAATAAATCCTACCTTGGGAGGCCATATTTCCTTTGAAAACCAACGAATAAGAATTGAAACACACACAGAACTTTTTCTCTTAGCAGATCGACGCTAGATAACGGCGAAATACGCATTAAACATCATAGGGTGCCAATGACGCTCTAGGTGCGTCATCATGTATGTAGGCCCATGACGCGCCTGGCGCGTCATCGTCCAATGTTCGGGGCCTGGCTAAAGTATGCATGAAAATGATGGTGGCAATGAGTCGGTTAAACGTTTAGCATATGTGCTTGAAGGCCTAAATGTAAAGCTGTACTGAAATATTATCTAATTCCAGCAAAATCGCTAAAAATATTTGCGCTTAATTAAGTACGACTTAGGTTATGGTGTTCTCTAGCTTCCCCTCTAGAATTCCCTGTGAGTGAGCTTCCCTGTGACTATCAAGAGTGAGTCATGAAAAAATTACTTACCTTAATTTGACGTTTTGATATTATTGCTTGACAAACTTCGGGAATCAGTGAGGAAAGAAGTTGTGGTGAAATTTTAAACCGTTCTCCAAGGCTGAAATAACTTTCTCCTGTAGCTAAAAACCGCAACGTTACTGCCAACCTCTCTTTAACGGGTATAGGCTTTCTCCAGCTAGTATTTTTTTTGCTAATGTACTCTTCAGTACTCGCTAAGGGCCGAAACACATAAGCGCGTTGCGGCGCCGCGCCGCTGAAATCGGCAGTACGCTATAGCGGTGCGGCGCCGCAACGCACGACTTGAATTCCAGCGTTATGACGTCATACTGGTTGACAAGGATGCAGTTTGTTTCTAACACTCTTGCAAACAACACGTGTCAACCGAGAAGCAGTTTTAAAATTAAAATATCTGACGTTGACGTCGATCTGTTTATATCTTCGGTTCAGGAACACCGTTGTTTGTGGGATACTAGTGACGAAACCTATAAAGACAAATTTATAAAACAAGAAGCATGGAAAAGCATTTGTGAGATCGTTTATGTTGATTACAAGGAAAAAAACTCAACCGAAAAATCAAAACTGGGTAAGTAGTAACATATAGTCTTAGGTTTACGCGATCACTATTCACAATAAAACTACAATTTTTACTGTAGTAAAAACGTAAAAATCTGATCCGCGGTTTAAATTGTAGTTTAATGTAAGTAGCATGTATCTTTTTTTTTAATCATATGAAATACACCATTTATTTTAATGCCCTATGCAAAAGATTTTCTCTAAGTTAAAATTATATTTTTTTCTCGCGCTCTTATTCAAAAAGGTAAACAAATACTATAAATAAAACCAAATTGCCATTTAAATTGTTTATTCGCAGTTCACAACATGTTAAATAGTTTGAATCAAATGTATTAAGGTATTATTTGTATTTTGAACTGAGTAGGTATACGAACATTCATATTTTGTTTAATTGCCAACTTAGGGCGCCAACATCACTGGAAAAGTAATTACAAAAATCATTCCGTATTAGATGTGGGCTTAAATTATTTTCATTTGCTGTGGGCAAATGCAACATTTGCAGATCAGAATCATCAAAGATAATGTCATCGGTCGCTTGTACTCCATCTCGATTCAAAACAAAGTTGTGCATTACACAACATGCCTTGATAATGTCTGTCGCAAATTCGTATTGCACATTCATAGATCGATGAAATATGCGCCATTTATTTGCTAGGATGCCAAAAGCGCACTCGACATATCTTCGGGCACGACTCAGTCGATAATTGTAAACTCTTTGTTGTACCGACAAATGTTTTCCTGAGTAAGGGCGCATGACGTTATTCGAAATTGAGAATGCTTCATCTCCTACAAAAACAAATGGAGTTTCATTTTGAGAACCTGGTAAAGGCTTTGGTACAGGAATAGGTAATTTGCGTGTCATAATCAAATCATAAAGTTTAGAGTTCTGGAAAACGGTGGAGTCACTTTCCTTGCCATACGCTCCTATATCGACAAAAATGAATCTATATCTAGAATCTACAAGAGCTAATAAAACTATTGAATTATAGCCCTTATAATTGTAAAACAGTGATCCACTGTGCGCAGGACATGTAATACGGACATGTTTACCATCAAGAGCTCCTATGCAGTTAGGAAAATTTGCTTTCTTGTCAAACTCAATAGCGACATCTTCTAGAACCTGTTTTGTTATAGGAGGTATATTTTGACTTGATAGATGTTTCCATATGGCGCGACAAACTGTCCTTACAATTTTTGCTATTGTACTTGCTCCTCGGAAGTAATTCGTATGCATGGTTTTAAAGTCACTGCCGGTTGCTAGAAATCTAAAATGAAATAATAATTAGTAGGCAAATAATAAAATAATACAAATGTAGGTATAATCAAACTCAAACCGCGCAGGTAATAGTGTTGCTAAAGGAATAGATTTTCAAAGATAGACAGGTAGTTTTTCAAAGAAGTACTCAATAAATATTTTACATTATGGTTGTTCTAGGCAAAGTCAATCAGTTTTTAACTTGCCTAAGTCAAGAAAAAGCAGAAAATTATTCTTTTTCGGCGGCCAGCCATTTATATGAAACTGGATGGACCGAAAGTACTTATGAAAGTTATATCAAATTTTATATGTAGTATAAATGGAATCTAGGGAATTTTAGTCTTTATTACTATTTTTCACTTGTGAAGTTTTTTGTTGCAGGTAATGATTTAGTCAAGAAGTGGAAGGCCATAAAAGATAATTTTGCTAAATATCAAAAAAAACTAAAAGATGCCAATCGATCAGGAGCTGGAGCTGCAAAAATTAAAGAATATCACTTGAATAAACAATTACAGTTTTTGAAAAAGGTTTCACAAAATGCAACTGATTCCAGTTTATGCGTAGCGGAAGGAGATATTGAGAATGAAATAACGGCATTGCCTCGTTATAAAAGTCAACCACGAAAACGAAAGGCAGATGATAAGGATGATATTGAAGAAGATTTATTGGCAATATTAAAAACACCGGAGAATAGACATTTGCATTTTTTCAAGGGGATTTTACCATCTCTACAATCGTTAAATGAGAATCAAACATTGATATTTCAAAGTCGGGTGCTTCAAATATTAACCGACATTCTTCAACCTTCAATTCATCAAAATACACATCACGGCTATAATCAAGAATATCAGCATCAGGGTAACAATCAAGGATATTCAACTATGAGATGCGATAATACGGTTCAGAGTGGCTACCACACTTCTACTCCTGGAAGTTCGATTACTGAACAGAGGACTACCTCATCATCAAACCAACAACGTCCAATAAATTCACCATTTTTACTGGACGAAACGCTACTTCCTATGTTTCACAAGATGAGGAGTTTGATTTTTCTTAAATTGATCATTACATTTTTTAAGGCCTATTAAAGTATTCTTAAAGTAAGAAAATTGTATAATGCAAAAAGCTTAATTTGATTCTGTCTTGTTTCATTTGAAACTGGCTTTGTACCACTAGGTACCCCCAAACCATGAACACTAGTGATGCAAAATTTTTATCGACACCCCGCTAGTACCACAGGTGTATAAAGCCAGGGGTACAAATAAAACTAAACATTTGATTCCGAGTGCCATAAACATCAATAAAAAAAAATAAGAAACCTATTTGTTTTACCTTAAAGTTAAGCCCAGCATTTCCAAAGCAGTAACTGGTTTCCTTCCTTTATTTTTTTTCTTCTGTATATATTTTGATAACTCGCTTAATAGCTCTTCAAATGATGATATACTCATTCTAAAGTAGGCAACACATTTTTTTTCGTCTATCTTTAATGCTTCGTATTTTTTAGAAAAGAACTCGCCATTTGGATTCATACCCTTACTTAATGGATGTATCCAGTATCTTCTTTGCCGTATTTTTAAGATAGAATAATGTCTTCTTAATAACAAATAAGCAATAAGTTTATTACGATCCATCGCAGAGAGATGTCTATCCACACTCAAAAATCACGAGAAAATGGTTGCCCTACCATAATGCCCTGTTTCGCGACGCCGCAACGCGCAACGCAACTGCCGATTTTGGCGTTGCGGCGCCGCAAAAATAAGGCTAAGAACTCACGGAGCGATTTTGAACCGTGCCCGCCGCGGTAGCGGAACTGCGGTTTTATTTCCAAACTCACGAGACCGGTTATTTGCGCGGTTACACAGCCGCCGCGGTTGCGATCATCGCCCGCAAACGTGGCGGGCGATGATCGCAAGATTGCAAGACGGGCGGTTAACGATCAGTTGAGGTCCAGACCGCCATGGACACACACCAGAAACGAGCCGTTGCGTTATATTTACTTCACAGAAGACCCGCCGGCCCCCGCGGTCGCTCGCCAACCGATCGCAAAGCGCGCGGGTGCCACCCGCCGAGGCTGCGGGTAACCGCGGCCCGCGCGATTCTACTAGTTGCCCGCCGGTACAGCGGGAGCCGCATACAACCGCGTACACCGCGGGCGTAAAACGCGTCGTGAAATGTGCTTTAATTTTTTATATAAATATTTAAATTCTACAGAAGCTGCGGGCCCGCAACCGCAGCGGACGCGGGCGAAAATCGCTCCGTGAGTTCTTAGCCTAAGCAGTTTGCGTTATGTGTTTCGGCCCTAAGGGTGTTTTTAATATCGTGCGGATATCATCACGCGTGCGGGATTGCCCCGCATGCGTAAGCCCCGCAAATGTCCTTTTCATAAAAGTATTTATTATAATGCGTGGAATACGGACGCGGGACGCGGGGGCAGCAGCACCGCGCGGGGCCCTCGCGTGCGTGAGCGCGTCTATGAAACACAGTAAGCATTTTACTGTCGTGCGGAGTGCACGCGCGCGTAATACAGTTAGTCACAATGAAAATTGATACGGAACGTGTCATAATTGAAGTACATTTGCGGCCTTGTTTATGGGATAAATCCCATGAACTATATAAAAATAGAGATGCTAGAAGTGCTGCCTGGGAAGAGATATTAAAGGAACTAGCACCAAATTTCGAAAGTTTAAGTGAGGAGGAAAAGAAAAATGCAGGTATGTACTTTTTATACGATTGTATTATTAATATTTTCGGTTGGGTACATATTAGTTAGCCTATAACCAGCGGAAAATCGAGACAATTTATGAAAAGTAATTTTGAAGTTACCATTGAACTTCTACCCTCACATTTAGTTAAGTTCGATCACAGTAGTAATAGTCATAAATTGACAAATGCGTTACCTATTGTCCGCTGGTTAGGTTATATTATGACGTCACATGAAAATGAACTTCGCGCCCTCTAGAGGAAATGACAGCATGCCTGCCGGTCTGAAATGTTTCTTTTATCTTCATAAACCAATCACATATCCATCTTGCCAGGAAAGTTTACCTTCTTTTATAAAATAATCAGCAAATAAATCCCTGGTATTACTTGCCTGTCTAATATTTCGTTCAGTCTGCTGCCTAGGTAATGAACCCGAGAAACCATTAATTACTAATGTATCTCTGTCTCTGTAACCATCGCGTTTTCTTATGAAATTATGAAGTAGACATGCCGCCTTGAGTATTATCTGTGCAAGATCCATTTTAACGTTAATGGGTCTGTGAAATAGCCTAAACTTATTAGACATCATTCCAAATGTGCATTCTATGTAACGTCTAGCCCTAGAGAGACGATAATTAAATATTTTCTGTCTATATGATGAGTTATCACGAGAATACGGTCGCATCACATACGATGATAAACCAAACGCCTCGTCTCCCACTATAACAAATGGTAACTTAGGTCTCACATTAGACTGATTGGCTTCATCTGCACAAATAATAGGTAACTCTTGAGGATCGGGTACACATAAAGTTTCATTCTCAAGTCTGGCATATAGTTGACTCTTTTTGAAAATAGCTGCATCGGAATTACTTCCGCTCGCACCAACATTGATGTATGTAAAATTATAATCAGCGTCACATATCGCAAAGAGTACTATAGAAAAATATTTCTTATAATTAAAATTTACTGACCCACTTTGCGGTGGACATATTATTCGTATGTGCTTCCCATCAACTGCACCTAGGCAGTTTGGGAAATTTGCATTGGTGAAAAATCCTTGTGCGATTTCTTTCCATTTGCTCTCACTAGGTGTTGGGATGCATTCATATTTCAAATCAATGACAATAGCACTAAAAACTTGTCTTACTATTTGGCTTATCGTGGCTATTCCTATAAAGTAGGAAAAATGTAGATCAGTAAATGTGTTCCCAGTCGCCAATTTCTGAAAAGTAAACCTTGACAAATAATATGATTCTGTAAAATGGTAGATTTATGCATATAAAAATTTCAAAAATATATGGACAAATTTGTCATTTTACTGAATCGAATTATTTTATTAATATACATTATAACTCTTTTTATAAGAGTTCTATTAAAAGTGTTTCTCTTTTAATAAGAACAAGTAAAAGCTTTGTTTTCCATGAGTATTTCTAGAATAGATTCCATCCTATATTTTTTTCATTAATAATTAGTATATTAATGTATGAACCTATATGTCATGATTACCTATTATTAATTTAAAACAATATTGTTATTATTTCAGATAAGAAAATTCAACAGCGCTGGCGTACAGCCAGAGACACTTATAGTAAAGAGAAGTCTTCCGATAAGAAGCAGCCGTCTGGCTCAGCCAGCCAAAAGAAAAAAAAATACAGTTTCTATGATATGTTGACTTTTCTTGATAAAACAACAGATATAGATGTAGATGAGACGCTATCTGAAGAACATACTCAAGACAGTAGTTTACAATCAGGTAATACAGACTCACAAACAAGCGCAAACAAGCATCAGCCAAGTTCAACCATCGAACTAGTTCAAGAGCAATCTTCTACGGAAACACAACCAAGTACTTCAGGACTTCAGGGAATTAATGAACGGACAGGAAATGCAAAAAAGAAACCAAAAAGAGCCAATTCCGAATTCGAAGCAGAATTACTGAAATTATTAAAATCAAGTGAATTGGAGATAGCACCAGACGATTTAGCTTTTTACAAGTCGATACAACCGGCATTAAACCGTTTTAATTCGTATCAGAAACTTATGTTTAGAACAAAAGTGTTAAACTTGCTCATGGAAATGGAACACCAAATTCAATCATTGAACAACTTTTATCAGCAGGAGTCGATAGGTACCAATAATGAGAGTAACTATGATAGTATGTCGCCATTTGGTGATTTGAACCAAACACTTCACAATACTTCAGAAGGCGACGAAAATATCATTGTCTCTGCTTTAGTAAATCAGGACATAGTGGATACTACTACTAGTGGAACTGATAGTCTGCAACATAATTCGAATATTGATTAAAAACTTTGCTGTGAAATGATTGTTGAATTTGTGATTTTGAATAAGGAAACTGTGATTTTAAATAAATAATTTGTGATTTAGAATAAGGAAACTGTGATTTTAAATAAATAATTTGTGATTTAGAATAAGGAAACTGTGATTTTAAATAAATAATTTGTGATTTTGAATAAGGAATCTGTGATTTTAAATAAATAATTTGTGATTTTGAATAAGGAATCTGTGATTTTAAATAAAGAATTTGTGATTTTTAACAAGGAAACAGTGATTTTAAATAAAGGATTTGTGATTTTGAATAAGGAAACTGTGATTTTGAATACAGAATTTGTGATTTTTAATAAAGAATTTGTGATTTTGAATAATTTCAAATTTTTAATAGTAAATCACTATAGACTAGTGAGTCTATAGTGCTATCAAGCACTGAGCCTGAGTCTACCTAGTGAGGTATTAATAGTAAAAGGTCTCACTTTCATATTGTGATTGCAAGGTATAGAACGAGTTAAAATTAAATTCAACATAAAAAAAAATTGAAAAAGTACACCCGCGATCCTGACCATTGCCAGATTAGCCATATAGCAAGAGTGAATGCTACGGGCCCCGCTGCACTCCAACGCATGTTGAAAGGATTATCTCTAATTTTGCCCATATTAAATCCAGAAAAGTTTATTTGTAAAAGTTTTGTTTTATTTAATACTCTGAACATCCGAAGAACCAAAAGCAAACCAAGGGCCCCTTGACAGAATTTACTACAAGCCCCGCGATGGCTTAATCTGGCACTGATCCTGACAAACAAATGAATACTCTAAAAACATTTTAGGAATTTACTTACCTCAAAGCGACAGCTAGACGTTCTGTTGGGTGGATGGAATTTTTTCTTGAATTGTATTTTTGTAGTCTGTGTTCAATTCTTCCAAACAATTCATCAAAAGTACGAATGGACATTCGAAAATAACTCGTAAACTTCCGTTCATTCATTCGTAAATTGCCATAGTGCGTGACAAACGTTCCAGCAAGAATCCTCCTTTCAAATAATAGGCCATATTGTGATCTTGTTTTCTTATTCCGTCTTTTGTAAATTAAGTAAATGATTAACAACTTTCTGAGTTTGTCGTCCATTGTACACAACCACAACGCATAGCAGCCCGCATCAAACTAGATTATAGACTATCGGGTTTCACGCTGCGTGAAATTTTCTGCATGCGGGGCAATACCGCACGCGTGACGAAATCCGCACGATTTTAAAAACACCCTAAGGCTAAGAACTCACGGAGCGATTTTCGCCCGCGTCCGCTGCGGTTGCGGGCCCGCAGCTTCTGTAGAATTCAAATATTTATATAAAAAATTAAAGCACATTTCACGACGCGTTTTACGCCCGCGGTGTACGCGGTTGTATGCGGCTCCCGCTGTACCGGCGGGCGACTAGTAGAATCGCGCGGGCCGCGGTTACCCGCAGTCTCGGCGGGTGGCACCCGCGCGCTTTGCGATCGGTTGGCGAGCGACCGCGGGGGCCGGCGGGTCTTCTGTGACGCAACGGCTCGTTTCTGGTGTGTGTCCATGGCGGTCTCAACTGATCATTAACCGCCCGTCTTGCGATCATCGCCCGCCACGTTTGCGGGCGATGATCGCAACCGCGGCGGCTGTGTAACCACGCAAATAACCGGTCTCGTGAGTTTGAAAATAAAACCGCAGTTCCGCTACCGCGGCGGGCTCGGTTCAAAATCGCTCCGTGAGTTCTTAGCCTAAGAACTCACGGAGCGATTTTGAACCGTGCCCGCTGCGGTAGCGGAACTGCGGTTTTAGGCTAAGAACTCACGGAGCGATTTCCGCCCGCGTCCGCTGCGGTTGCGGGCCCGCAGCTTCTGTAGAATTCAAATATTTATATAAAAAATTAAAGCACATTTCACGACGCGTTTTACGCCCGCGGTGTACGCGGTTGTATGCGGCTCCCGCTGTACCGGCGGGCAACTAGTAGAATCGCGCGGGCCGCGGTTACCCGCAGCCTCGGCGGGTGGCACCCGCGCGCTTTGCGATCGGTTGGCGAGCGACCGCGAGGGCCGGCGGGTCTTCTGTGAAGTAAATATAATGCAACGGCTCGTTTCTGGTGTGTGTCCATGGCGGTCTGGACCTCAACTGATCGTTAACCGCCCGTCTTGCAATCTTGCGATCATCGCCCGCCACGTTTGCGGGCGATGATCGCAACCGCGGCGGCTGTGTAACCGCGCAAATAACCGGTCTCGTGAGTTTGGGAATAAAACCGCAGTTTTGCTACCGCGGCGGGCACTGTTCAAAATCGCTCCGTGAGTTCTTAGCCTTATTTCCAAACTCACGAGACCGGTTATTTGCGCGGTTACACAGCCGCCGCGGTTGCGATCATCGCCCGCAAACGTGGCGGGCGATGATCGCAAGATTGCAAGACGGGCGGTTAACGATCAGTTGAGGTCCAGACCGCCATGGACACACACCAGAAGGCTAAGAAATCTATACAGATAAAACAATAATTTGCATCACACACTGCAAGCAGCACAGTTGAAAAAAAATGTTTATAATTATAGAACATAGAGCCCGAATCTAAAGGTTTTATAATTCTAATATGTTTGCCATCAACTGCTCCAATGCAATTAGGAAAATTTGTATATTTTTCGAATCCTTTTGCAATTTCCATCCATTCTTCTGTCGAAGGTTCTTTCATTACTCTGTCTTTTAACTTATTCCAAATAACATATACAGTTTTTTGAACGATATCAATTACAGTTGATTTTCCTAATCTATAGGCATAATGTAAGTCAGCAAAATAACAGCCAGTTGCTAAGTACCTGAAACAAAATTGAAAAATTATTGTTAATTTCAGGTAATACTCTTCAAAAAAAGTGGAAAGGCCTTCGCGACACATTTGTTCGTGAAATGAAAAAAACAAAGAATGCACCATCAGGCTCTGGAGCTTCGAAGATTCAATATATATATTTTCAACGTCTTATGTTTCTCGAAAGGTCAGTACGTAATAAAAAAACTGAAAGCAATATTCAAGATACCTCTGAAAACTCAGAGACAGGTAACGAAGAATCTACAGTAGATGCAGCAGATGAAGACATAATGAGGCCGCCGAATCAAAATATTAAAAGAAAGAAAATGACTGCCGCTGATGCTGAATTCCTGAACATAATTAAAAAGAATATAAGCTCTAGGAATCAACAATAACCACCGGTTTCAAGCGTAACGGAAGGTGACGACGACAAACTGTTCTGCTTATCTTTACACAAAGAATTACTTAAGGTACCTGAGGCCAATCGCATAGCAGTAAAAATTGAATTAATGAAAATTTTGCAAGCGGCTCAACAATCTTCGCAATCAACTGTGTATTCAAACAATTCGTACAGTTCTAACAGTTCGGCTTCATTTTCAACCTCAATTCCGGTTCGATACCATGCACAACCTTCAAGACCAAATGAATTTTCTTATCAAGAATATGACCCAGAAACGCCATCCATAACAGCATGGCAAGAACGCAATTATATTTCAGTGCCGAGATCTTCACAGGCATCATTATACGTAAATTCTCCGTCAACATCATCAAGAGATTCTCAGGATAGTGAATGTCTTGAACTCTTCCAAAACCATGGCGTTGATTAAACCTGATTTTTAATCTTAAATGACTGATTAGTATTTTATGACATTATTAATAAAACAATACTTACGAGGGGCGTTCAATGTATTCTCGGTATAGGCATGAAAGAAAACTCGGAAAATTTTGGAAAAATTCTATTTTTCAATGTAGTCCCCTAGACCCTCAACACATTTGTTAGATCGAGGAATTAGCTTCTTTAAGCCTTGTAAAAAATATTCTTCTGGCTTCTCCTCAAAATGGGTATTAATTGCTACCTTCAGTTCATCATCGTCGAAAAATCGCTTTCCACGAAGATCTTTCTTCAAATTCGGGAATAGGTAGTAATCACTGGGGGCCAAGTCTGGACTGTACGGAGGATGATTAATTTCTTCGAAGCCACAGTCCCGTACAGCAGCCTTCGCCACGCGGGCCGTGTGAACCGGCGCGTTGTCATGAAGCAGCAACACCCCCGCTGTGAGTTTTCCTCGCCTCTTTTCTTTAATTGCTTCCCTTAAATTACGCAAAGTGGTTGCGTATGATGCTGCTGTGATGCTTTCACCTTTTTTAGTGTATTCTATTAATAAAATACCTTTAGAATCCCAAAAGACCGTAGCCATTATTTTTCCGGCTGAAGGGGTGACTTTGAACTTCTTCGGAGGCTGTGCACCCTTTTTCACCCACTGCATGGACTCCTGTTTACTCTCAGGGTCATAGTGATGAACCCACGTCTCATCTCCAGTAACCAGCCGGTCGAAAATACTCGACGGATCTTCTCCACAGAGCTCTAAAAACTCCTTACAGCACTCGACTCGCACTTGTTTCTGAGGCGCGGTGAGCATTCTCGGCACCCATCTTGCACTGACCTTTGAGAGATTAAGATGGTCATGAAGGATTGCATGTATGGTACCCACAGATAGGTTAATCATCTCTGCTAACATCCCGATTTTTATTCTGGTATCTTCAAGTACCAATTTCTCCACTTTTTTAACATTTTCTTCAGTGAGGGCGCTTACGGGCCCACCCAAGCGAGGGTCGTCTTCAATGCTTTCTCTGCCTCTTTTAAATTCACTTGACCACTTTTGAACGGTGGATAACGACGGAGCAGAGTCTTGGTAAACAGCAACCATCTCTTCGTGAATGGTATTTTGACTTTTTCCCTGCTTAGTGAGGAACTTTATAACAGCGCGATGCTCGATTTTCTTAATCATTGTAGCGTCAGTCATTCTGATCGTCTTTCACTGCAGATAATTAGAAAACTAATGAACGTAAATAAGTGAAATTTTATATTTATACCCTCAGATAGTGTCATTAGTAAATGAGATAATTAGATTACCCACATTATTAGCAAATCACCCCGATACCGAGAATACATTGAACGCCCCTCGTACCTTAAAGTTATCACGAGTTTTTGTTCTGCTGAAACAACATCCTCGCGCGGAACATAATTTGCACGTGGCGATAAATCTTCTTCAATTAATAAAAGTAAATCATCAAATGACTTCACGGACATACGAAAGTAGTTAAAAAATTTCTTCTCGTGTTGTCTTAATTTTGGATACAAAGTTTCAAACATACTATGTGTCATCCTATCATTAAGAATTGGATGTACTAAATACATTCTATTTTCCCTCCGTTTCTGTCTTTTCCAGCGACGGTAAGCTAACCACAACGAGACCGCTTCGTTCAACTCCATGTTTCGTACTGAATTCCTCCCCAAATGCTCGCGCGTTGGTACGCACCTTGTGGACGCAACGGTCGCGCGTAAGGCTAAGAACTCACGGAGCGATTTTGAACCGTGCCCGCCGCGGTAGCGGAACTGCGGTTTTATTTCCAAACTCACGAGACCGGTTATTTGCGCGGTTACACAGCCGCCGCGGTTGCGATCATCGCCCGCAAACGTGGCGGGCGATGATCGCAAGATTGCAAGACGGGCGGTTAACGATCAGTTGAGGTCCAGACCGCCATGGACACACACCAGAAAAGAGCTGTTGCGTTAAATTTACTCCACAGAAGACCCGCCGGCCCCCGCGGTCGCTCGCCAACCGATCGCAAAGCGCGCGGGTGCCATCCGCCGAGGCTGCGGGTAACCGCGGCCCGCGCGATTCTACTAGTTGCCCGCCGGTACAGTGGGAGCCGCATACAACCGCGTACACCGCGGGCGTAAAACGCGTCGTGAAATGTGCTTTAATTTTTTATATAAATATTTAAATTCTACAGAAGCTGCGGGCCCGCAACCACAGCGGACGCGGGCGAAAATCGCTCCGTGAGTTCTTAGCCTAAGGCTGCGTTTCCACCAGAGATGTGCGATGGAAATGTGTCGTGCGAGGATGTCTAGCTGTGCTGTGAAAATGTGTGGGTGTTTCCACCAAAGCTGTGCGATGAAAATGTGTCTACGAGGATGTGTAGCGGAGCTGTGAAAATGCGCATTATGTGTGGTGCGAGGATGCGTTGCGAAGCTGTGAAATGTATCGACGGGGGTGCGGTGTAGTGGGAGCGGAGTAACGCGAACGCCTGCCTGCCGCTCACGTCTCACTCTCACTTTGCTGTCGTTAGCGCTTGTAGTCGTACGGTTGCGTGGCATAATGGACGAAAAATTAATTGATGCCGTTAAAAAGTTTCCGTGTTTGTGGAACACTTCTTTATCATTTTACAAATGTAATGAAACTAAGGACGCTGCGTGGGAGGAAATAGTCAAAGAAATAAAATATAAAGATGGTAAGTAATAATCATGTATTAAAATCAGGTATATTAAAATACAAGTTACAATATTTGGGTATTTATTGTGTGCGATGAATTCGTGACGAAATACGAGTATCCTGCCATGACACTTTTCCTTGATTATTGAAATAAGAGCAGTATTTCTCTCTTACTTCATAACCATCACTTGACTCGACGACGGAAATGCTAGGAACGGATACAAGAGTACCTGTATTTGTTTTATCAATGGAATCCAAATAATTAGTTTGTCTTTCAATTAAAAAATTGTGCATTACACATGTGGCTTTTACGATTTTGTCAACCGTTTCCACTCTGCATTCAAAGTCTTTACGATACACATACCACTTTCGTGCCAATACACCGAATGTAGCTTCCACAATGCGACGTGCCCTCGAAAGTCTATAGTTAAATATACGTTTCTGTTGGTCTAACTGGTCCCGCGGATACGGGCGCATGAAATTTTCCATCAAAGGAAAAGCCTCATCTCCAATGAATACAAATGGTACTGGTTCACCTCCTTCATATAATGGTTCAGGTTCAGGAAGATTCAATCTTTTTTCTTTCAAATATTTTCCAAAAACACTATCATCAAATATTCCAGCATCACTAAATCTTCCCATGGATCCCACATCAACCATTATAATCTTTCTCCTAGCGTCTGCTAAGCACATAAGCACTATAGAAAATCTTTGTTTGTAATTAAAAAAAGAGGACCCAGTGTTTGCAGGACACATTATATAAACATGTTTACCGTCTAGAGCCCCTAAACAATTTTTAAACTGCCATAGCTCTTGAAAATCCTTTGCTATTCGCTTCCAGTCGTCTTTGGTAGGTTTTGGAATAACAAGAGGTTGTAAAACGAGCCAAAGAGCATTACAAACTTCTACCACAATTCTCGACACACTTGCTACTCCAATCCTGAAATTTTCTGCCAATCTTGTGAACGATGAGCCCGTGGATAAATACCTGCAAAAAAGGATTGTTTATAATAATAATAAAATAATTAATTAACAAATAAAAAAGTACTCTTTACCTGTTACTGATTTTTTACGATCTGTAAGACAAAATGCTTGGTATAAAAATGTTATATTCCTAATCATAATTTTCTATTATTTCAGTGAAAAGCGCAAAGTATCGTTGGAAACAACTACGGGATAGCCATCGGGACGCGCTAAAGAGGCAGAAATCTAAAAAAAGCGGACAGGCTACAACCAAAACACGTGAATGGAAATACCAAAAATTGATGGAATTTCTTTTACCGTACATGGCCAACAGAGATAGAGAGTCAAGTTATAAAGAGGATATTTCGTCACCAAATAATAAAGATGACTCTTCGCAAAGCTCTCAATATTCATTAAACCAAGATGACTCTTCGCAGAGCACTGAACATACACCAAATCAAGTTGACAATCCCGACAATCTTTACGAAATAGCCTCAACTTCAGGCATTTCAACAGATTCGGTCACCGCGTCATCATCAAAGAAGAAAAAAGGCGATGAATTATCAATTTTAATACAAAAACATATGAAAAATCAAGAAGATTTTCGAAAAGAAAGGCAAGAATTAAAAGAACTTATAGGCCTTTGCCACACTAGACGGAAATTCCGTCGCCGAACTTCCGCGGCGGAACGCCAATACATGTTATTGCATATAAAATACAAATAACGGGCACACTACGCCGAAGATCGGTCGTTCCGTCGCGGACAATCCCGCGCTCGGCGCGGACCGTCACTCGCTCGCGTCTGCTCGGTCGTCCGCGCACCGATCTTCCGTCAGCGTAAGATCGGCAACGTCGCATTACATGTATTTTTATGCATCGCGCCACATTCAGCGGATAACTCGCAGTGACGACGCACGCACAGGATGTTTGACACTGAACGATTTATTATCGAAGTGCAAAATAGAGTTTGCCTTTGGGACTCTAGGGAAAAGCCGGATAGAACTGCAAAGAAACGAGCATGGGAAGAGATAGCGAAAATATTGTACGACAATTGGGATAGTGAAATAGAAACAAAACAGCGAGAACTTGGTGAGTTTATCACTTTATTAATTTTCTATACCTAGGTATATCTAATTATAAGTACTCGTATGCATGTAGGTACTAATTGAAACTATCATTCATATAAACCTACATAACAACGATTATATCAGTCACCTTACCTAAATGAAGTTGTGTTGCCACTCTAGTTTACCTTCTTCCATAAAATATTTTTTAAATAAATCTCTCGTATTTATGGCATTAGAGGGTCTAGATGTATTACAGTTTGGTAATGTAGGTAGATCAGAAGTTAACAATTCGTCGTTGCAGTTCAAACCGTCTCGTCTCCGTACAAAGTTATGAAGAACACATGTTGTTTTTACTATCTCTGTAGCAAAATCCGGGTTAACAAGTATGGCCGTATGAAGAACTCTCCACTTGTTGCTCAATATGCCGAAAGTACATTCCACATAACGCCTTGCACGAGATAGGCGGTAGTTAAACGTACGTTTTTCTATGTCTAATGTTTTATTGGGGTAGGGTCGCATAACATGTTTATGTAAAGCGAAAGCCTCGTCAGCTACCAGTACATATGGTAGTGCTGGGCCGGTAGTACCGGGGAGTATTTTATCCTCGGGTAGGTCTAACATGTCATGGTAAAGTTTCTGTCCGAAATTTGAACTTCTAAATACATTACTATCAGCTTCTTTTCCAAAAGATCCAACATCGATAATAATGAAGCAATAATTAGAATCTGCGGCTGCCATAAGAACAATTGAAAAAAACTTTTTATAGTTAAAAAAGTTAGATCCGCTGTAGTCAGGATTAATTATTCTTATATGTTTACCATCCACAGCTCCTAAACAGTTTGGAAAATTTGCGTATTTATAGAATTCTTCTGCCACTTTTAAAAACGATTCCTTATTTGGCTCGGGCATTTCAAGTGGTTGCAGTACTTTCCAAATTACTTCACAAGTTTCTTTTATTATTTCTGCAACAGTCGATCGTCCTATCAAAAAATCGTGAGATAAACTTACAAAATTCATTCCGGTAGACAAATACCTGAAACAAAAACAACGTTCAGCATCATCACGTTTTCCCGCCAGTGGCTCCCCCAATCTAAAATAATTAATGAAACATTTATAAACGAACTTATGAAAAATCTGCTTCGGTCAATCCCTCAAGACTACATTTAACAATGTTTCGCATCGATTCACATAATTTACTAGTGATGCCAACTCTCACCTTCGGCGTATAAACAGAAAAGTGGCACCTTTGCCTTCAAAATTCGAAGTTAAGAGTTCGCATCGCTAATACACTATGTGAAAACATAGTTAAATGTAGTCTTGAGAGGGTCAACGAAGCGGATTTTCCATATGTGGTATAGATAAATTATAGTAATTGTACTTATAATTAATTATTTTCTATTGGGGGCGCCACTATCGGAGCTATATCACCCTAAGCTAAGTTATTTCGACATTTTGTTGATACTTATATTATTTAATTTTACAGTGGATGAACTTCAAAAGAAATGGAAGCACTTAAGAGATTATTACGTAAAAGAAAAAAAACAAGATAATACAAGAAGTGGAAGTGCTGCACCTAAGAAACGTAAAAACTCGTACATTGAATTGCTTCGATTCTTGGATGTGGTGAAAGAGTCTCGGGTCTCATCGGGGAACATAAGCGCTCCGGCAGGTGATAATGACCAAAATGAAAATTCTTGTGATGAAATATCAACTAATACAAACACTCAACCAAGAAATGCAAACGCACAAGAAACTGTAACTGAGAATTTTATTCCACCTCAAACTGAAGAAGTTTCAGGGACCTCCCAAATGAAAAAAAAACCTAAAATGACAGCCTTTCAACAGAGTTTAATTACAGCAATGAATAAAAAGCAACAATCACCTAAAGCAGCCGAAGAAGATGCCGACACGAAATTTTTACTTTCTTTACTTCCTCAAATTAAGAGCCTAAATGAAAGACAAAATTGTGAGTTCAGAATGGAAGTGATGAATTTGATTTATAAACTCAAATATCGTAACTCATTTAACATGTCACATAATCAAACGTATTCTTACAACCATCCTGGCTATAGTACATACGAACAATCACCTACAACATATAGTATACCTACAGGAGATGTGTCACCGCCGGTGTACCAAGGATATACTACGAATTTAAACAGTGCAATCTCCTATTCGACCATACAGTCACCCGAATCTATTGAAACTCAAGTACGTCCAATTCAATCAGCTGAAACTGAAACAGCACACTCAATTGAGGAAATAGACGAAATATTTCAAAATAGGTCCACTTAATTGAGATAATAGTGGAAATGTTGCTGCAATTTAATTCAATAAAAAGTTAATATACTTAAGTAATTAATCAATAATTTGTTTTATTTCATATACATATAAATAATATTTATCTTACCTTAATGTAACGGTCAGCCTTTCTTCGGGAGGTATAGCTGTTCTAAGTTTTGTATTTTGCTTGGTAATATAGTCCTTAGTTAAATTCAGCAATACATCAAAAGATTGTATGGACATACGATAATATTCGAATGATTTATCTGGATTAAGTCTTAGTTGCATATACAGGGTATGAAATTGCCCAATTTCTAGTCGAAGAGTATTTAAGGGATGAACCCAATATTTACGCTTTCTTCTTCTTTCTTCTTCTAATGCTTCATAAATAGCTATCACTTCTATCGGATCCATCACGAATTCACGACCACACCGTATAAGCGCAGGCAGCCGACTGATGATCTGCCACTGAATATTCAGTGTGGCTGGTACCGTATAGAACGGATTGACCGCCGCGGAAGTTCGGCGACGAAATTTCCGTCTAGTGTGGCGAAGGCCTTAAAACCAACGGACTGCGATGATATTGATCATTTTTTTCTTTCAATGGCGAAAACATTTAAAAAATTACCAGATTACATGCAAGTTCCTTTAAAAAGGAAACTTTTTAATATGATTAGCGAAGCCGAAGAATCTTACATGCTGTCGTGGTATAATCAAAATATTGGTTATTTTTCAAGCTCTGGTACCAACGCAAGTAATATAGCAGGCCAGATGGATTTGCCGCCTCAGCTGGATCCTGAACAACTTGGTTATTCTTCAAGCTCTGGTAGGAATACAAATAAAACAGCGGGCCAGATGGATTTGTCTTTCCAACTGGAAGCCGTACAACCAGCATCTCCGGGGACTAGGAATACAAATAAAATAGCGGGCCAGATGGATTCGTCTTTCCAACTGGAAGCTGTACAACCAGCATCTCCGGGGACTAGGAATACAAATAAAATAGCGGGCCAGATGGATTCGTCTTTCCAACTGGAAGCTGTACAACCAGCATCTCCGGGGACTAGGAATACAAATAAAATAGCGGGCCAGATGGATTCGTCTTTCCAACTGGAAGCTGTACAACCAGCATCTCCGGGGACTAGGAATACAAATAAAATAGCGGGCCTGATGGATTCGTCTTTCCAACTGGAAGCTGTACAACCAGCATCTCCGGGGACTAGGAATACAGAGCCTAAAGCCGGGTCCAGACGAGTGTAACGTGTAATGTAATCCACCGTGTAATGTAACACGAATTCTACGTGTGGACGGCACTACGAGCATTACATGTAACGCTCGCGCGGCGCTCGGGGTTGATCCATCGGCTGTCGGTTTTTCGCGCGAACACAAAGACGCTCGCAGTGCTCGTTTGGACGGCGTTCGTGACGGTTGTGTCGTATGTACGTTCATGATGTGGAGTGACGAACAATCGCTTGAACTTATTAGTTTGTATCAAGAAAAACCTGTTATTTGGGATCCAAAAAACCCGCAATACTATAAAAAAAATCTGAAACACGATGCTTGGAGTGATATTGCTCATTCATTGGAAAGAGATGTAGAAGAATGCAAAAACAAAATGATTAGTTTGCTTGCTTCACATCGAAGAGAAAAAGGAAAAGTAAAGAAGAGCCATAGTTCCGGAAAAGGTATGTTTTATTATAAATTTCTGTTGCTTTACATATTACACACTTTTATTTATTAATTTAGTTTTTACTTAGGTATTATCACTTACTTGCTATTAGTACAATTATTACTTCTATTGTATACCCACTATATTACTATATTCTACTATATTCTACTATATTTTACTATACATATATGTACTATATTCTATTGTATTGTTTATTTATTGTAATTTATTTTACAGGTGGGGATGAAACGTACAAAAGTACATGGTTTGCTTACGAGGCGCTGGCATTTTTAGGAGATCGAAATAATCCAAGGAAACGACGCAACACAGAGGTAACTGCATTGAACTAGTTTCCTTCGACTTGATAAAAAAAACTTAACAATATGTATTCTGCCAAGAAACTGTACCCTCGTTCATAAAATAGTCATTAAACTCATCCCTAATTTGTTTTGCCGTTGAGGCAGCTCTTCTAGGTACATTATTCAATGGAAGTAAAGATGACATTTCACAATCTCTCCGCCAACTACCTTCACATAATCTTCCGTTTTGGTCGCTGTCAAGTGAGCCAGGGGGTGCATACAAGTTTTTAGATGAATCCGTGTTTCTCAAAAAATTATGCAAGTGTGCAATAGCCATGACTATAGTCTCCACGGTTTTGGGCTGAAGGAGCATAGGTTTTCGTAGAACTCTGAACACAGATGCTGTGATACCAAATACATTTTCTACAATCCTGCGAGCTCTGCTTAACCGGTAATTAAAAATTCTTCGCGGCGATCCCTTGGGGTATTCTCCTGGATAGGGTTTCATTATATTGTTTTGTAAAGGGAAGGCAGAGTCTCCTACAAAAACATATGGTACTACTTTGTTTCTACCTTGCAGTGCTTCAGGTGCAGGCAATCTTAACGAATTATTTCCTAGTTTTTTATATAATTCAGTTTCCTTAAAAATTCCACCATCTGAAATGCGGCCTTGACATCCGACATCCAGAAATTTATAATTATATTCCGCGTCTACTAAAGCAAACATCACTATACTGAAATTAGATTTGTAGTTACGATATTCTGTGCCACTATGTACCGGAGCCTCGAGAATGACATGTTTACCGTCCATGGCTCCGGCACAATGGGGAAAATTCCACAATTCATCAAATCTGTTTGAGATCTGGATCCATTCTGACTCTGTTTTTGGCAGCTGAAACAATGAATTTCTTTTTAATTACAGATTACAAATGAACCGGAACAGAGTGCATCTACAAGTGTCGAAAATGATAACAGTTCAGAATTTATATCACCAAATGGTCAGGCCCCCAAAAAAAAGAAATCAGACGAAAATAAAAAAATGGGTATGCTTTCGGAGGCTCTTGGCCTGCTTAAGAGTGCTGCTTCTAGTCCTACTCCTGAACCCCGGAACAATAATCCAAACAATTTTGACAGTGAAACCCTTTTCTTTTCAAATTTTATATGCAGCAAGATGCAACAATATAACAGAAGTACTAAAAATGCCGTGCAGCGAGCAATAATGGACGTAATATTCAAAGCCGATGAAGGGTGCACTAACTTTTCTCAACATTATTATCCATCGGCATTCAATTACAGTGGGTATACAACAGGCTCGGTTCCTTCATCAAGATACTGCAATGAACCACCTTCTTTGTCTAATCGCTCAGAACTTACTTCAGGGTATTCAACAGGTCAAAATCAGACAAGTTGCCCTACTGCTCCATATGCTTCACCTGTTCCCTCAGAATTATCTCAAACTTCATATGAAGATGTAGACTTTGTGAATGACCTGATTTGAAAAGAATAAATTTTGTACTACATGATTTGAAGATACAATTTGATTTAACTTTCTAATTTTAATTTTGGAATAATTTTAATTTTGCTTACCCTACTTAATACAATAGCTTAATTTGTTATTTTAATAAATAAATAAAAATATGTAAAACTCACCTTAATGTTTTCTTTCAATGCTTTTATAATCGCTTCACAAACTTCTGGTACAATGCAAGACATTGACTGTTTTGAAATTCTGAAGGTGTATTGAAGGCTTGTAATGGCGCATCCACACATGCCCGGCGGCACGGCCGGCGGCCAACCCGGCGGCCAGGCCGCCGGCCATGCCGCCGGCACATGCATCTTTTACCTGCGGCACGCGCGGCTTTTGGTGCCGGCGGCAGTTTGCTTGCGGCTTCGATACGGAGTGGTAGTGTTGTCGTATTCATTTAAATAACGAAATGACAGAATTTAACTGGGATGATAGTGCAGTACTTTTATTAATAGAAAAGTATCAAGAAAATGAACTATTGTGGAACCCAAGGCATATGGATTTCAAGAATCGCAACAAAAGAAATGATGCTGTTAGGGATATTGCTTCTGTGTTCAACATAGCATCATCAGAAATCGAGAGAAAACTGAAGAATTTATCCAGCCATTATTTTCGAGAAAAACGCAAATATGAAGAATCTAAAAGGAGTGGATCTGGACGGGATGATGTTCAATTGCCGAAATGGTTTGCTTATAAGGCGTTATCATTTCTTAATGACAAGAATGCACCGGTACCGACTCTGAACAGCCTCACACCTAGTGTAAGTACCCAACAAATTCTTATAATTAAGTAGACTAGTTGGTCGACCATAATTAATTTAAAATACATATTTCATTATGTAATATTTTCGTTAATAGGGGTACAAAGATTTTGCTTCGCGTATTAATATTTTAGATACCTACTACCTACAACCCGGTAACAATACATAATACCACGAAGCGCGGGCGAGCATACTCTCGTTTTTGACCTTATGTAGTCGGCATAACACTTACCGAAAGCGAAGTATTAGGGAATAAGCGCTCGTGAAGAGTGTATAGGCGTCATCAGTGGTGACTGTATACATACATGTAATGTTTATAAGCTTGGTTTTTATTTAATATTTACATACTGATAAGATATATTCAAAATATAATATTGAAGCTTGTTTGCAATTATTTATAAGATTTCTTTTTTATTTTCAGTCTTCACAAGATAATATCACTTCCCAGACTACGCTTCTTTCGACAAGGACTTCACGAAAGCGAAATATAGAGAGAGAACCTGAAGTTGATGAAGCTTTGCAATTACTGAGGGAGATCACGTCTAATGCAAGGCAACGCGATGATGCTGCTATATTTGCAGACTATATAAGTAGCAAGTTGAGGAAGATGGATCATTACACGATGTGTACAGTACAACATCAAATCCAGAATATTGTCTATGAAGCAGAAATGAGAATGGGTTCGATGAATTTTGATACCAATAATACTACTCAGCCTCTTCGTTATCAAAATGTTCTTCCAGGATACTTCACAGGCCGACCTACAACGTCAGCAATGTCACCGTCGCCCTCAACTTCGCGCTCTGTTCAATCAGACTATGAAATGCAAAATAGCCCAGATGTCAATACAAGTGACAGTCTGTTACAAGTCTTGGAAAATAATTTAACCGAAAATAGTGTAATAGATTAAAATAAGGTTACATATTAAAATGATGAAAAACGTAATGCCTTTACTTAAAACTAAAATAAATGTTTATATTTTTGGTTAAATTATTTTATTTCAATAAAAGCTTAAAATTATAGATACATATTTCTGATTCCTAAATAAAACAATTATTTGAATAATCATATTTTATTTCTTTCAAACATTATATTTGATATTGCCAAGGAAGCTGACCTTGTTCCGATAGAAAATAACATTTTAGCTCATTTCTAATTACACTTGGTTCTACATTTAGAGCGATCTGCGGTATATTTTGTTGTATTTCGTTCAAAACTCCATCAGTAGTTCTTTCATTTCTCTTCATAAAATTATGCAGATGCACACAAGCCATCACGACAATTTTTGCTTTCTCATTTTGTAAACCAATGCGTGAATGCAAAATTCTGAATTTATTAGATAAAATGCCAAACGCGTCTTCTACAACCATGCGCCCGCGACTAATTCTATAATTAAAAACCCTCTCAGGTGATCCTTTTGCATGATATCCAGAAAATGGTTTTATTATATTCTGTGAGATGGGGAAAGCATCGTCACCGATGAAATAAAAAGGTACAGGTGTATTTCTACCTTGTAATGGAATCGCTTGTGGCAGACTTAAAGTTCCATCTCGTATCATATCAAAAAAAGTTGAATTTCGTAGAACTCCACCATCAGATATTCTGCCCTGACATCCAATGTCTACGTATAAAAAGTTATAATTGGCATCGATTAAAGCTAGCAAAACAATACTGAAATATGACTTATAATTAAAAAACTCAGAACCGCTATTAGTTGGACATAGTATACGTATATGTTTCCCATCGAGGGCACCTACGCAATTAGGTACATTCCATTTCTGCATGAAACTTCGAGCCACTGATAGCCATTCTCCCTGTGTATTCGGCATCTGTAAAATAAAATTGTTTGTGATATTTGTGTGTTTAGTTCTAGTTACATGTATGTAAAATGTGTGTGAAGTTCCAGGTACAGTATAAAATCAGATATTATAATTGTGTCTTGTACATGCCGTAACTGTGTGAATGTATGTGGTCTGTTTTGTTTTCTAATGTAGGTGTTCAGTTTCTAAATACCTAATGTGTTACGGATATTTTGTACTTACCCTTAAATAATTGGATAATGTAGACACCAAAGTTTGACAAACATCTGGAATTATTAAAGAAATAACTTGTGGAGACACTTTAAACAGTGTACCGAGTGAAAAATAAGAGTCTCCTGTAGCCAGGTATCTCAAAGTAATTGCTAGTCGATCGGAAGCTGACACAGCATTTCTCCAGCGGGTGTCAGTTTTTGATATCATGGGTCCAGTTAAATTCAGTAATATTTCAAATTCTTCACTAGAGATCCTTAGAAAAGTGTTAAATTTCGAACGAATATTTCTTCGGTTTATGTCATCCTTTCTAAAATCTTCAAGTATCGGGGACACATTAGGCCTATTTCGAAGACTTGGTCTGACCCAATATCTTCGTTTGATTTTGCGGTTCTTTTTATGAATAATGACATACAACACTACACTTGCGATACATGCAACTATATCATAGTCCAACATCTTCCAATTCTACGTACACGACCAATTTCGACGAAAGTCACAACACTACTGCGAAAATTGCAACCGCATCTGCAGGCCGCCGGTAAAGCCGGCGGCAAATTCAGCGGCAAGGCGGTCTGAAAGCCGGCGGCAAACCCGGCGGCATAAGCCGGCGGCATGTGTGGATGCGCCATAAATGAATCTCCTGTTGCCAAAAATCTTAGTGTTAGAGCCAGTCTATCTGGCGGCGAAATTGCAGATCTCATTATAGTGTCTTGTCTTGATATTTTAGGCGCAATGATTGTTAACAAATATTCGAAGTCAGTAGGCGACATCCGGGTAAAGTTTTTATATTGACCACTTATATGTTGAGATTTTAGTTCCACAAGTAAAGAAGATCTTCTTTTATACAAATTAGTTTTCCACCATCGACGCTTCCGACTTTTGCGGTCTTCAGTTAGTAAATACATGAAAATAAAAGCCGCACCAGCTATCACGACCTTCCTATTCGGCATGTTCGTAGCAACTGAGTGGAAACAGCTTTTGAAATATTTTCGCGTTCACAATTCGCTTTGAGTTCGTGTGCCGTCCACACTGTTGATACTAAATTACACGTAATCTTACATTACACGTTACACTCGTCTGGACCCGGCTTAATTTACCATGAAGAAGAGGAACTTGTTGTCTACTTATTTTGCAGATTATGTTGTACTATTCAATTAATATGTTTAATAAAGACAAAATTGATTCAAACTATTTTACTTACTTTAAACATACCGCCAATTTTTCCTTGGTGCTGATGCATTCGCTGTAGTGAGTGTCTTCCTTCTTGATAATGTTCTCAATCAAATTGTGTAACTCATAAAAGTTACTTCTAGATACTCGATAAGAATTTTCGAATATTTCATCATCAGCCGTATAAAAAAAGGTAAAGAATTCTCCATGTAATCGATGATATTTAATATGGTTACGTATCCAAAACCTGTGTGTTCTTCTATTGTTCAAAATTATAGAACTAAAGCCACGTATTCACTGAGCAACAATTGTTTATAAACTCTGTTTCAGAAACAAAATCTACGTGTTTCTGAAACAAATCATTTTGTTTCAGAAACATATAATTTTGTTTCTGTAAACACTACGTGTTTATCGGTATGTTTCGGTGCTCCCCACTTGTGACGGAGAACACAGAAGCAAATCAGTTGCGCAACAGGTGCATGCGAGTGTGGACGCGTCTAAACATTTGTTTATAAACATGGCTGTAGTGTGGGACGATGAAACTGTCTTTAAATTGATAGAACTGTTTGAGAAAAAACGAATATTATGGGATTGCTCGACAAAGGACTATAAAAATAAAATAAAAAAGAATGACGCCTGGGAAGAAATTTCGAATGCTTTGGCAATTCCAAAAACAGATGTTGAGAATAAAATGCATATATTGCGGTCGCAATTTGCAAGAGAGAGGAAGAAAATGTTGTCTACAAAAACCACAGGTGCTGGTGCTGCAGATATTAAGAAATCAAAATGGAAATTTTATGAAGAATTAATTTTCTTACAAAGCACGACGACAAGGGTCGGTGGTGCGGATACTTTAAATGAAACAGTGAGCGCATTATTCATATTTTATTTTTATGTAAACAGCTGTAGGCATGTAAATATTCTATCTAACATATACGAAAACACTACCGCCATAGCATTAAGCTACATTGTTTTGCCACGGCAAGCTTCCTCTTTCGCTCATGAAATATTCACCAAATTGATCCCTTATGATTGTAGCAGTACGTGCTGAATTTCTAGGTCGCCTTTCCAATTCCAAAATTGAAGTTCCTTCAACTGTATACTCTCTACGCCAAGCACCTTCTATGACATTATGGTCACTGTCTTCAAAATCAAAAGTCATCGGGGGCGTATACAAGGCTCTAGATTGTTTATTCCTTCTTAAAAAGTTATGCATGTAAAGACAGGCCATTACAATAAGTTCACAATTTTCAGGCTTGAGAGGAATTGGTTTACGAAATACACGAAAAACCACGCATAAAATTCCAAAAACATTTTCTACAACCCTCCTGGCCCTACAGAGTCTATAGTTGAAAATTCGTTTCATTGTGCCACGGTTATGAATACCCGGGTACGGCCTCATCAAGTTTTCCGATAATGGGAATGCACTATCGCCCAGTATTACATAAGGAAGGTCAGGTCCATCTGGTGATATCGTTTCTTGGTTTGGAAAATTAAGACGGTGTTCCACCATTCTTTGATAGAAACTCGTTTCTTGAAAGATGCCACTGTCAGATGCTCTTCCTTTCGCACCACAGTTTGCATATATAACATTATAAGATGCATCTACAATAGCCAGTAGTACAATACTAAACTGATCTTTGTAGTTGTAGTAATCACTGTTACTATTGCTAGGCGCTTCAATAACCACATGCTTCCCATCTATAGCTCCGACACAGTGTGGAAAATTCCATAATTCGTTCCACTCACGGGCCTTTTCTTTCCAGTGCGCTTCGGAACTCGGAACCTTAAAAAAAAAAGTGTTTAAAATTGCAGGCAAACCGTGAAGACCTCCTGGCAACTGAGGAGCCAGAACAGCAATCGGAGCAGCAGAAACCACAATCTCCACTTCCACCATCCCCACTACCATCTACAAGTAGCAAAAAAGCATCTAAAAGAAAAGTGGATGACAATCTAAGTGAAGTATTTGAAATAGTTAAATCTGCAAAACGCAAAATGGATGAATCTAAGGATGAATATGATATTTATGGGCAATACGTCGCTTCAGAATTAAGAGCGGTACAAAACGAGACTGCCGTAATACAAGCCAAGGCTTATATTAATAATATTTTAATAGACATGCGAATGGGCAAATACAATTATGGTTACGGATATCATAGCCATCCCGGATATGAAACTGCGTCGACACCAGCAAGTTCAACCTCACAAAAAGAACTTGAAACCATTGAAGAGATAGTTTCACAAATCGCATCAGTAGAAGAAACCGATAGTAGTACCCAGTAGATAGTTCGCCTAATTTTGTATAATTAATAAAAAAAATATTGATTCATAACTTAGTTTTTCTTACCTGGATGTAGTTCTTCAACACACGTATTATATTCTTACAAACTTCGGGTATGATCCGGCTGATTAATTGTTTGGAAACTCTAAAAGTGTATGAGAGTGAAGAATATGAATCTCCAGTAGCTAAATATCTTAAAGTAATGGCTAGTCTTGTTTCAGCGGTAACTGCACTTCGTAAGAGACTGTCCACACGGCGCGTTGCGTCAGCGTTGCGTCGACGCAGCGCTACCACTGCGTTGTTTTACATACAAATAACCAAGGTGTTCACACGGCGCGCTGCGTCGTCGCAACGCAAGGGCGCTCCACATTCGCGCGCAAACGCGCAAATTGCGCGCGAAGGCGTGAATGTGGAGCCGATTCGCATATTTTTCGCGGGTTCACGCCACTTTCGCGCCTTGTTAACCACTTTTTGTCGGTTTCTGGCCCGCGTCAAAGAGCCTGCGAACGCGCGAAAGATGCGTGAACACAACACGACTCCACATTCGCGCTCTACTCGAGGACGAGAACGGTTGTGCTTGTTTATTCAAAAAAAATCCAGTGGTGCAAAATGTCTGATAAAAGTTTTAATTGGACAAACGAATTAGAAAAATCTTTTCTGGAACAGATACAAATGGAACCAGTTTTATGGAATAAAAGTTTGAAAGACTACAAAAACAAACTAAAAAATCATGACGCATGGAAGCGTATTAGCACTATTATGGAAATACCCGTGGATGAACTGAAAACAAAAAAAACTAATTTGTTTTCCAGCTACAGAAATTACAAAAGTAAAATAAAAAAATCGGAAAAATCGGGAGCAGGTGCTGATGACGTGTATAAGCCAATTTGGTTTGGATATAATATTATCGACAGTATGATTGGTGATACAACAATAAATAAAACAACAATCAATACGGTAAGTATATTATACTTTATTCAGATAGTACATGAGTGATGATAATTATCTGCTGAAATAATTGGTGAATTGGTTTCTAATTTCCGTGGCGTTAAGAGGTGGTCTGCGTGGTACATGTCGCAAATCACGAACAGCACATGTCATCTCCACTTCTTGCCTCCACGAGCCAGGTTGCACAAGCATATCGCTGTTGTCATAAATGTCGATAGTTCCGTGTGGTGTATACACATATAAGGATGTACTGCTTCGCCTTAAGAAATTATGTAGTAATATACATGTCATTGTTACGATGGCTGCTTTTTCTGGCTGTAATTGAATTGGTTTCTTAAACACACGGAATTTTGTCACCAATATGCCAAAAGTATTTTCTACCACGACTCGTGCTCTAGATAATGTTTGGTTAAATTTACGTTTTGGAGATCCCATGTCGTAATTTCCTGGATATGGTTTCATAATATACTCAGAAAGGGCAAAAGCTCCATCTCCCAAAAAAACGTAGGGTATTTCGATATCTGAACCTGGTAGAGGCCGTGGTGTTGGTAAATTTAAATCATTTCTGCACATTTTTTTCCATAAATGAGTATTCATAAAAACACCACCATCGCTTATGCTACCTGGACACCCGATGTCAGCAAAAATGAAATTGTATTGGCTGTCAACTAACGCCAATAATACTATACTATATGTTTTTTTATAATTATAATATTCTGATCCAGAGTTCATTGGACTTTCCAAAACAATATGCTTGCCATCTATGGATCCGACAGCATGAGGAAATTTTGATGAAAATCCACTTTCTATTTGTAGCCATTCCTCTGGACATGACGGTAACTGTAACAACAAAAATAATCAAATAAATTTATTTTCATTTAAGGTAACACAGCCAGAAAATATGGATGATACAGAACAAGAGAATCCTGAAGAAGAGCAGGAAAATCAAAGTCAGAATGATTCACAACAAAGTCAGGATGTTAATACTAATACTACAGCTACACCAACAGTTCGTCGTCGTAAAAATCCTAGCGAACTCACAGAGGCAGGAAAAATGATGAAAGAAGCTCTGGTCACGTTTAAATCTACTATAAAAAGGCATGACAATCAATCCATCAATACAATTCAAGAAGACGACTGCGATTTGTATGGGAGACTTTTGGCCAAAAAGTTGAGAAGATTGTCAGAAGAGAAAAGACTGAGATTGATGCATGACATAGATGGCATGATTTTAAGTTCTCATTATACGGCATCATCAGCATCCTCATCGCCAATACCACCACTATCACCAATACAACCACCGTTACAACAACAATATGTTATTCAATACCAACCAAGACCTGGCACTTCATCATCAACACATTCCGAGCCAATCATTCAATGCCAACCAAGACCTGGCACTTCATCATCAACACATTCCGAGCCAATCATTCATTATTCTCCGATGACCATACAAAATAGTATTACCAATAATCGGAGAAACATAGGCTCAAGTATTATTATACAATCGAATGAAGTGATCCATCCACCAGTTGTTCACATTCCAGATCTAGACACCATTGAAGACGCAAATATTGATATGATCGGTGAGGAAGATAATATTGATATATTACAAAAAGCTTTTATGTCAAGTTAATTGAAGCTCACGATATTTGTATATTCAATAATATTATTAGATTAATTTCGTACTGATTATAATAATTAATATAAGTGATTTTTTATGTACTTACTTTTATTTTATCCTTTAACACTTTATTCAAAGCTCGACAAACTTCAGGTATAATTTGTGAAATCAGTTGCGGGGAAACTTTAAATAAAAAATGAAGGCTTTCGAAGTCATCTCCAGAGGCTAAATATCTCAGTGTTATGGCAAGGCGTATCTTTGCTGGAACAGCTTTCCGTAATTGGGTATCTTGTTTCGCAATCAGTGGTGAAACCTTGTTTAGTAGGTATTCAAAATCTGCTTTAGACATACGAGTAAACTTTTTAAATTCACGAGAAGATTCAGCAACTAATTCATTTAACTGCTGCTCCATAGTTAGGCTGTAACAAAGAAAGGTATTAAATACAATAAATTTTATGTACCACTGTTTTTACGAAACATTAGCCCAATACTGACCAAAATATTACAAACCTTGTTCTATTACGATGAATACTCGTCATCCACCATCTTCGTTTCCTCCACTTTTTTTTTATTTGTTTTTTTACTTTTAATATAGACATAATCATAATATGCAAATGCACACAGCAGTAGGCCTGTCGAAGCAACAACTTCGTCCATATTCGTCGAGCGCGCGAACTATACTGTGAACACAACTGTGAACACTGCAAATGTGGAGCCAAGAAATGTTCACGCGCAATTTGCGCCGCAATTCGCGCCGCGATTCGCGCCCGCGAATCGCGCGTGAATGTAGAGCGCCCAGCACACATGACGGACAGCAGCCCCCGAGACGAAGCGGGAGGGGGTGTACTCGTGCGACGTCGGAGCGCCAGCGCTCAGTAGCTTGTGCGTTGACAGAGAGGATACACGGAAGCTCATTTCGTTTTACGTTTACGTTTTTGTATTTAGTTTTATTTGCAGGGTAAAATGAATACCATTGAAGAAATTGACATAGATTACTTGATTACATTGATACAGGAAAGGGAAATTATATGGGACAAGTCAAACGTAGATTTTATATCAAAAGTTTTATTTCCTGATTACGAGAATTTCACAGCTGAACGAAAAAACAAAGTTGGTGAGTTCACAGTACAGATATTTAGGTTTTTTTTTTATTTAAGAGGGCTTTCAAGATTTTCTTGCACCGCCAATTCCGCGATCAGTACAAAATTAATATCTCGACACTCTAAAATTTTAAAACTTTGGGAATCTAGATTAGCGTGAGTACTATTTTATTACTTAGCTCAAAACTAACCTAGACTACGCTGAGTGGGTATAAAATATTATTTTTTTACTGATCGCGGAATTGGCGGTGCAAGAAAATCTTGAAAACCCTCATAATACAATTATACCTTATTTAGCTGCCAAGGCAGAGTTCCTCTAGTCATAAAATAGGTCGCATATTGCTGTCTTATGACATTCGGTGCTGTCTGTTCTTCATGTACGGGTTGTATTGGGAGAAATTCATCAACACTTATAGCAAATTTATCTCTTTGTCTAAAACCATCTCGATCAGCGACAAAATTGTGTAATACACAACATGCTTTTATAATGTCAGTAGCGAAGTCATAGGACACGTCTATCGGTCTGTGAAAAATGCGCCATTTGTTAGCCATAATCCCAAAAGCGCATTCGACATATCTTCTGGCTCTGCTTAGACGGTAATTGAAAACCTTTTGTTGTAAGTCGAGATTTTGACCGCCATATGGACGCATAATATGTTTGCTCAGTCCAAAAGCTTCGTCACCCACAAATACATACGGGGTTGGTATATTGTTACCAGAGAGTGGCTGGGGTTGAGGTAGTGGTAAGTTGTTGTTAATCATTAGCTCGTACAGTTTAGAATTTTGTAATATGGTTGAATCGCATTCTTTTCCGTATGCACCGATGTCGACAAATACGAATTTGTAATTTGAATCCACAATAGCTAGCAACACAATCGAAAAAAAGGCTTTATAATTAAAAAAAAGTGAGCCACTATTTGCAGGATTACACACGCGGATATGTTTGCCGTCGATGGCACCAACACATTGAGGAAAATTTGCCTTTACATCAAAACCCCTCGCTATTGTTTGGAAACTTTCAGTTGTCAGTTCAGGGATGTTGTCTCGAAGAAGATTGGTCCATATAGCACGACAAACTCTTTGTATTATATATGCAATAGTAGATTTTCCCCGTTTGAATTTGAAATGTAAATCAGTTATTGAATTTCCACTTCCTAGGTATCTGAAAAGAAAATAATTATTATAATATGCATTTATGAGATAGATAGATACCCGAAAAAAAATACTGACATATTCAGACATCGATAGCAAATAACTTTCTCTATGTAACCAATTAATTCTGGAAAAAAATAGCAGCTGTTGCATACATTTTGATTCAGTAGGTATTGCTTTTTGTATGTAACAGCTGTTATATTTTCACGATTCCAGAGTCGATCACATAGTGTTTGTTAACGATATCTGAATATGTCATTAAATTTTTATCGAGAAATTCACTATGTATAAATTATTAAATCATGTTTACTATTGGTTTTGCAGGTAATGATTTAATAAAAAAATGGAGAAGTGTAAAAGATAATTACTTCAGATATTCAAAAAAATTAAAAGAAACATCAAAATCGGGCTCGGGCGCTCCGAAACTGAAGAAGTATCATTTATACAATCAACTCCTTTTTTTGAGAAAAGTAGAACAAAATGCCACCGAATCTAGCTTAGACTCGCCTAGAGAAATCAACAATGAATCTACGTCTACAAATGATGACATTACCACAGACAACACTCCGCGCTATGTTCCAGTCGCGCGCAAAAGGGCAATGCAAATGGATGAGTTTGAAAGAGAAGGACTAAAACTTCTCAAGGAGCCGGAAAATCGCCATATGTCCTTTTTCAGAGCTATATTGCCATCTATTCAAGAATTTTCCGACCGAGAAACTCTCCGTTTCCAAAGTAAAGTTATACAAATTATAGATGAAATGCGGTATGGACAAACATCATCATATGTGAGTGGCCCATCAACGTCTCACCAACCACCATATGGGTATCAAACAGCAAATTTTCAAAGTACATACATTTCTGGTTATAATAATTCAATTACATCTCCAGAAACATCTCAAGCAAGTGAAGAAACTGAATACGATTTTTCTAATTTGTAATTACTGGATGATATCTCTCTTAAATAATGTCTAAATTTAAAATTATGACAATTGCTGATTATTTGTGAGTTGATTACTAATTAAACAAACCAAAAAAACTGTTATATTTTTATTACTTAAATATATTTATATAGTTACCTTAAAGTGATTCCCAGCATTTCTACTGGTTCCACTGGATTCCTCATATTAGTATAGTTTTTTCGTATGTGTGGTTCTAAGGACTTCAATAAACATTCGAAGCTGGATACACTCATTCTAAAAAAATTATAAAACTTCTTTTCGTCTAATAGCAACTCCCGATATTCTAAAAAAAAAACTGTCCATCACGATTTCTTAATGAAATGAAAGGACTGATCCAGTACCGTCTTGTGATCTTGCGTCGATTTCGGCGGTGACGTAGTAATAGGAGCAATGCTAGACGTCTTTTCCGATCCATGATTTGCTATAGACTGGCGAATTTTTTTCAAAATACTTGCCGCAACTGTGCGTCGCCGCTGCGCCGACGGAACGGACTGCGTCATAGTAACGCTGCAGCGCCCGTGTGGCCGGCTATGCGTCAAAATATTTGCGTTGCGACGACGCAACGCAACGCAACGCGCCGTGTGGACTAGCTCTAAGTTTGTATCTTGTTTCTCTATAAATGGTCCAACATTTTGCAAAAGATATTCAAAATCTGATTTTGACATTCGTAGAAAGTTTATAAATGATCCATCAAACATGCATAAATCACTTAATACGTCTTGTCTTCTTAGCAAGTAATTCCTGACCCACCATCTTTTACGTTTCTTTTTACTAGAAATGGACTTATGCAAAAAAATGTAGGCACCACATAACAACACTACTTACGGTACGTTCACACGGCGTCGAGTGTTTCTCTACCGAATCGGTTTTTTGCAGGATTCGGTTTAGTGGCATAAGTATTTCAATGAAGGAGTTCACACATGCATTCGGTTTCAAGACACGACAAAAAAGCCGAATCTTGCTGAAGTTGACATCCGATTTTGCGACTACAAACCGATCCGGCGATACTGCAAAATGCAGATCCGATACAGTGGTATAGGGCATTCAATATATGCGTTCATACGATACACGCAGGGGTAGATTCGGTTTTTTGTCGGATCTTGAAACCGAATGCGTCGCACAAGTTGGGAAGGAGGGGTGGGCGGGAGGGACACACTGCACGTGCGCTTGCCAGTCGCCAGTTCTTTTCGCCCGCTTTGACTGACCGCTCGCTATGACGACGAAAAATATAAACGTTGAAAATTTAATTTCTCTTGTCCAAAATCGGCCAGTTTTATGGGACAAAACTCTCGAAATATACAAGGATAAAAACTTGAGAACTGCTGGCTGGCGAGAAATATGTATAATTTTGAATGAAGATTTTGAAGAAATGGAGGAGAAAAACAGACAGGATTATGGTAAGTTTGTAATTTTTTAACCTATTAACCGCCGCAGTCGTATATAACCGACAGTGTGATTTCGACTTATAACCGCCACAGTCGTAAAATAAATAAATGTTTAATCGTTTTATTGGTACGAAGCCGTGTATATACCTATATAAAATAAAATTAAAATCTTACCTTGATTGCCTTTATATTAAGATTATTATCACGATCGCAGTGTGGTCGATTCACGGACAGGAAAATAATATAGGTGCTTATCGAATCGATAGGTACCTATATTATTTTCTTGTTCTTCCTTTATTAATATATACATGTTTATAAATACATGATAATTGAAAAATTATAAAATATTTTTGCTTTTATTAGAAACAACATTCGAATTTCAAATAAGCAATTTACGAAAAAAGGAATGTGATTGATTATTTTATATCGCGAATATTGTCGATAGTTGGAAATTAAGTATTGTCAATCCCTATACACTTCCACTTTCTTTTGTAATTCAAAGCCACAGTCGGATATATACGACAGATAGGGATTTCAACATGTTTTAATTTAAAGAAATATCGATTCGACTCAATTGTATTACTGGTTCATTATTGACGATTGTAGTCCAAATTTTAGTGAATTGTCCGTATATTATTAAATTAAACAAACTTTTATTTATTAGATTTAACTTTTATTTATTATATTTAACTTTTATTCAGCTAATTGATTCGTCTTGCCAAGGCACAGCTCCTGCTGTAGAAATAAAATAATTTGTGAATTCAGATCGTATAACATTAGCACATCGTCCACCTCGTGTACTATTTTGTTCATTGGGTGCATCTGTGAACACGTTAACCACTGATGATACATTGCTTGTTGTTTCTATGTTCGACTGTACACCTTCCATATCTATTATAAAATTATGAAGTACAGTGCAAGCCTTTACAATCGATATTGCTGTGCTGGTATCAACATCCAGTGGACGATGAAATATTCGCCACTTGTTAGCTAATATCCCAAAGGCGCACTCAACATAGCGTCGAGCTCTGGTTAATCTGTAGTTATATATTCTTTTGTTTCTATCCAAATGGTTTCCGCCGTAAGGTCTCATCAAATGTTGATGCAAGCCAAAACCTTCATCGCCTATTACTACAAACGGAATCGATAAATCGGAATCGTTTGTCAGTGGACATGCTGCCGGTAATTGCAAATCACCATCTATTAGTTTTTTCCAAAAAGTACACTCCTTGAATATTGTCGAATCGCATTCTTTTCCATACGAGCCCACACAGATGTATGTAAATTTATAATATGAATCAACCACTGCTAATAATACGATGGAAAAGAAATCTTTGTAATTCATAAACATGGAACCACTGTTGTTTGGCTTTTTTATCCTAATATGTTTACCGTCCACTGCACCAATGCAATGGGGAAAGTTTGCTCTAGTATTAAATCCATTGGCGATATATTCCCAGTCAGATATTGTGTTGGGTAATGTCATAAACTCCCCATGCAAATTGTTCCAAATAGCATTTGTTACTTCCTTAATAATGTTACTGATCGTAGACACTCCGACTCGGTAGGCGTAATGTAAATCCTTGTATGAACACCCAGAAGCCATATATCTGCAAGTAAATTTAATTATATTTTTCAGCTAAATCGATCGTAAAGAAGTGGACTAATATTAGAGACAGCTGGATGAGGAGTATTAATGAGAAAAAGAAATCAAAAAAATCAGGATCGTCTGCGACATGTCCGAGAGCCTACGTTTATCATCGTCAAATGTTGTTCTTAAAAAAAATTGTGTCGCCAGCTGACACACATGATAGTGCAACTATTGCTACACCAAACCCAGCAGACGATAGTACAGCCGCTACAGTTACATCAGATGTTACCCATGACAGTGCGATGGCTCAGGACAATTTATTCGGTGAAGATGTCGCAAATAATCAAGATGCTACAGATGAAAGTCAACAAGAAAGTAATAATGAAAATTTAGTAGGTGGTTCGAAAAGAAAAAAAAGCAGACCATCGAGGCAGAATTTAAACGTGTTTGATAAGAAAATGAGTGAGTTTATAGATTATCAAATGGAATGCAAGAAGAAAGAAGAAATGAAAGAAGACCGTAATTTGTTTTTCTTTAAAAGTCTACTTCCATCATTGGCAACGCTAAACGATAATCAAACATTAGAATTTCAATCAGGCGTCTTAAATTTATTGCAAAATATAAAGAACCGAAATGAATGGTCTCCTGCACACTCATCAACATACAACTATCAACCAAATGTGGCACAATCACAAGGCTATTTTACATCGCAGTACCAAGCATCACCAGAGTCTCAAAGTATTCAATCGAATGCTTCTGATTTACCAGACTTTCATAATATGTAGTTGGGAAACTTCAAACTGTGTACCTACCAAGCGATTGTCTATAATATCTTAATCATATTTTTAATAAATAATTTAATTATAATAAAATACAGTATTTCAATCTTACCTTATACATATCGCTAATTTTTCTTCTGGTCTAAGGGCGCGTTCCCACCGTGTCGTGACGACAGATAATCGTGTAGTTTTAAGTGTCGTGGCTTATATGTTTAAATGGAGGTGTTCACATTTAGAACGACACAATTTACTGTCGTCTACGACAGTTTTTGCAGTGACGACACTTTGTCGTGACAGTAGGAACGGCAAGCACGACAGTCGTAAAACGATAAAAAATCGTGGACGGCAACTGTGTTTTCCCTTCCCTCTCGCACCCGCGCGCCCCTCGCGTCTGTACTCGGTTTGCTTTGTGCGTGTTAGAACTTGTCAGACTCCTGCGCATGGTGGACGTATAACAATGGCTAATAATATAACACCGGAAGTTTTAATTCCACTTGTGGAACAAAGGGCTGTCCTTTGGGACAAAACTTTAGACGTTTATAAAGACAAAGGTTTGAAATTAGCCGCGTGGAGAGAAATTTGTTGCGTTTTTGAACCTAATTTTGACAAGTTGGAGGAAAAGGAAAGAAAAGATTTCGGTAAGTTTCTGAAACTTTTTATTTATTATGGTACGTGTGCTGTAATGTTTTGCCAAGGTACGGAGCCTATTTCAGATACAAAATAGTCGGAAAATTGTGAGCGCACTGCGTTTCCACCATTTCCGTTTGAACGCAGCTGTGTTGCAGGCATGTTTACCTGGGGCATAACGGTTGGGGTATTCTCCAAGTATATAGCGTCTTTTTTTATTAAAAAATTATGTAATACCGTACAAGCCTTTACAACTTCAATAGCTGTTTCTGCACATACATCCAATGGTCTATGCAAGATCCTCCATTTATTGGATAAGATACCAAAAGTGCATTCAACATATCTTCTCGCGCGGCTTAGACGGTAATTAAATATCTTTTTCTTATTGTCTAAATGAGTACCGCCATAAGGTCGCAATAAATTTTGTGACAATGTAAAGGCTTCGTCTCCAACAAATACATATGGTATTTCTTCTTGCATATTTTCGTGCAATGGCGTGGGTCTTGGTATATTTAAAGTACCATCATTTAATTTCTTCCAAAAATTGGATTGTTTTAGGATAGATGAATCACACTCTTTTCCGTATGAACCAATACTTACGTAAATGAAGCGGTATTCTGAATCAACAATTGCAAATAAAATAAAAGAAAAATAATCCTTATAGTTAAAAAACATAGAACCACTATTTATTGGCTTTGTAATCCTTATGTGCTTGCCGTCCAGCGCACCGAGGCAATGAGGAAAATTTGCTTTCGTTTTAAAAGCTTCAGCGACCGTTTTCCATTCTTCTTCGGTATTGGGCAACTTTAAATATTCTGCACTTAATACGCTCCAAATAACAGAACACGTTTCTTTGATTATTTTGCTGATGGTTGACATTCCCACTCTAAAATTATAATGCAGTTGTTTAAACGAACATCCCGACGCCAAATATCTGTAAATAAATACAACAGCTATTATAATACGCTTATATTCGAGGACCAATGCCCTAACATTATAATTATGTATAAACATATAATCAGTCTAATAGGTAGTCCCTTACTTGTTCACGGAAACATCCGGGGATACTAATGGAAAAACTCGATCTTATTATAGTTTTTTAAACTCTGAAAAACGTGCAGATTTTTGCGTGAACAATAATTTGACTACGTATTAGACTGATTATATGTTAATACATATAATGTTAAATCTATACACAAACAAATTTTAATTTTAGTCTATTTTACTTTTACAGCTACACACATATCTACAAAGTGGACACATATTCGAGATGCATTTATGAGATCCCTGAAAAATGAAAAAGAAAAAAAGCGATCTGGTGCAGGCGCAAAAACAACTAGGCCGTATGTTTATAAGAATCAGCTGTCTTTTTTATTAAAAGTTACTGAGCCCCGTATGACCTCTGATTCATCTAATGAGCCTAATAATTCTATCTCTGATACATTAAGTGATGCAGCACCTTCTACTCAAAAGAAAACTAAGACTGACACATTAGATGATAAAATGTCACAATTTCTTGATTATAAATTAAATTGTAATAGGTATAAGTAATAGGTATAAGATAACAATAGTTCTAAGAATAATATATATTAATATTGTAACATGATCCTAATATGATATAGTTCTATATTTGGTAATTGAGGTTGTAATAGTATCTAAGTATAAACAATTGAACCTGAAGCCTAACCTACATACCGTAGGGGGCAACAACCTATGACATCATCTATGTACCCGTACTATGACATCATCCCTGTAAACCCTAATCACTATAAAAGGGGTCCATTAATAAAAATAAAGTTAGTCTTATAACCAACTTCTTGTGTTTAATTACTTCCTCGCGTACCACTATCACATGGCGACCCTGCCAGTGCGGCTCACTTTAGGTTCGGGTTACAATTACTAATATGGATAGGCGCCGGTAACGATCCATATTTAGACGAGTGTCTTTAACATTAAAACAATAACAGTGTTCATCTCTAAGATGGGAAAACAATACAGTACTCCTAGACCTCCGGCTGCCCTTGCAAGTCATAGTGATATTTATAATCAATTCGGGAAGACGAACTCTATCGAGCAAAATACGTCGATCACCCAGGGAATCGCAAATATAAATTTCTATTTGAGTATATTCGTATTGACAATAGTTCTGATAGTTGCTTTCGTACTTATACGATACTGCATTTTATCTGTCAATAAGAAGATTGAAAGAAGAGCGCGCAGCCAAGTTATAGACTTGAGCAAAGCTGGTGTTTAAACAAAAACAGAAGTATGGAACAGCATATGAAGGAGATAGCTCAGTACATGGAAATATTCAGTCAAATTAATGATTTAAGGTGCCAAGGTATACGAATAGGGAAAAAACAGGGAAGAACTATTGTCGAAGCATTTATAGAAGGCAGGAAAGGACATTATCTATTATGCCCAGAACGGATAAATAGCCGGTCATTCTGCTTGATTTCTAACTCACTGGATGTCGAGTTGCATGATGGGACAACTGCAGTAGCCCAGCTGACATTGCAATACGAAGGAAGACTATCCTGGATTTGGAAGATTGAGTGGGAACGTGATTCTACGTACAATGAGTGGTAGTGAGTGGTAGTGTGTAGTGTTGTGAACCTGTGAGCAACGCGACGATATCAGGACAATAAGAGAACGTTATTATGTAAGTACGTAGTCTAATGATTAGTTTCTTATCCTTTTTGTGTATTCATAATATTAAGTGAAATAAAATGTGTTAGTTAAATGGCAGATGAAATCAAATCACTTATTGCTAAGTTAAAAGAAGTTAGAACTTATTTAATAAAGTTAGGTCCGAAAAGACGGAAAGGCGAAATTTTACTTAAAAAAGCAGATGAAAGTTATGTGCTATTTTCAACTTTTTCTTCTGTCCTAGCGATCATTAGTGACCAAGTAAAACTAGGTAAATCGGACAAGGACACAGAGAAAAATATCAACGAATTAAGTAAAGAATTTTTAAAGTTGTATGAAGAAGTCAAAAAATTGTGTGAGGTTGTAGAAATGGAAACTTTTAGCTTAAAGACAGCATTAGGCTTATTGCCGTTAATGACAGATGATGAAACAGTAACCCAACAATTAATTGATAACATAGAATATTATGGTTCTACTTTATCTGAAGCTGCTTGTAAAGTAAAACTAATAAATTTTGTATTAAAGAGTAGGCTGTCTCAAGCAGGTAAATTAAAATTAAATGAATCGTATTCAACTATAGGCGAACTGATTCAGGATATGAAATGTAAATTACTTGCGCAAAAATCTGCAAATTCAATTCAAACAAAATTACAACAATTAAGGCAAAATGATAAAACGATAAATGACTATGGCCAGGAATTATCGCAATTATTTGTTGATCTTACGATATCTCAATCAAAGGGCGATGCCAACAGTTATAAAGTGTTAAAACCTTTAAATGAAAAAATGGCTATAAAAAGATTCGCGGATGGACTACGGAATCGTAGACTAAGCACCATTATTGCATCTAGGAACTTCGATTCGCTAAAGGATGCCGTGCAAGCCGCGTTGGATGAAGAAATAACAACAGCAACTACCGATATAATTGGTACGTATAATTCCTATAAACCTCGATTTAGTCAATCAAGAACACCCACATGTGTCCTTTATTAAAGGAATTTTACCATCTTTGGCATCATTCGACAATGATGACAATTTTGAATTCCAAACGGGTATTATGCAACTGATCCAAAAAATTAAAAAGAAACGCCTTCGTAATAATTTATATGATACTTATGCAAACTATGGTGACTATCAAAACCATTTATCACAACCGACAGGATATTTTACACAAGATCCAGATGCATCAACTTCGACTAGCAATCAAGTTATGGAACCGGCTGCATCACCAAATTCAGTCTATACTAATTTGTCTGATAACACACAAGATTCTTTTAATTTTGACAATATATAATTTAAAGATGTCTTTACTTATGATGCTAATTGCTACTTTCTTGTCCATGTGGTCCACAGATTATAAAAAATACACGCGACATCACGCATAATGTTATACTTTGTGGACCATAGATGAAAGGTTTTGTTTTTTTTTTTTTTTTTTTTGTTTGTTATTTTGTTATTAATTTTTTAAGTCTTTTAATTTTTATTTGTATCATTTAGTTTGAATTTTTAGTAATATTTTATTTTCTTCTTTTTTTTGTATTTTTGTTTTGTTTTGTGTGTGTGCGCTTGCGCGAAAATAAATGTTTTTCTTTCTTCTTTCTTCTTTCTTATAAAACGTGTAACTCTAAAATAAATATCTAAATAAATAAATGTATACATTAATAAAGAATTTTCATTTTATTTACTTACCTTAGGCTATGAACTCACGGAGCGATTTTCGCCCGCGTCCGCTGCGGTTGCGGGCCCGCAGCTTCTGTAGAATTCAAATATTTATATAAAAAATTAAAGCACATTTCACGACGCGTTTTACGCCCGCGGTGTACGCGGTTGTATGCGGCTCCCGCTGTACCGGCGGGCAACTAGTAGAATCGCGCGGGCCGCGGTTACCCGCAGCCTCGGCGGGTGGCACCCGCGCGCTTTGCGATCGGTTGGCGAGCGACCGCGGGGGCCGGCGGGTCTTCTGTGATGTAAATATAATGCATCGGCTCGTTTCTGATGTGTGTCCATGACGGTCTGGACCTCAACTGATCGTTAACCGCCCGTCTTGCAATCTTGCGATGATCGCAACCGCGGCGGCTGTGTAACCGCGCAAATAACCGGTCTCGTGAGTATTGGAAATAAAACCGCAGTTCCGCTACCGCGGCGGGCACGGTTCAAAATCGCTCCGTGAGTTCTTAGCCTTAAAGTTATCACTAGTCTTTCTTCGGCACTTATACAATTTCTGAAATATGTGTTTTCTCTTCTAAGATTGTCTGCAAGTCGTGCCAGTAGGCTATCAAAGGTGGAGACAGTCATTCTTAAATACTCATAAAACTTTCCATCATCACTTTTTAATTCTTCTATATAACTCTGACATAATCCTAATGGAATTCTTTTCATTAACATTGGATGTACCCAGTACTTTCTTTTCCTTGCTTGCTTCATTTTCCTTCTTTTCAAAAAGTAATACATTATTAAAATTTCATCTTCGTCCATTGAACTCAGGAGAGTAAACGCACTAGTGATCACCAAGCGAACGCAGAGGCGACTAGATTTGTAGCTTGCTGATGATGTGTAAACGACAAAGCGACTGCCGGGAAACGATAAAATGTCGTCGCGTTCCAATGGGAACAGCTAGATACGACAGTCGCTAAATGATAAAAAATGTTGACGACAAACAATCGTTATAATGGGAACAGGTGGAGACGACAGTCGTCGAACGATAAATTAGTCGTCACGACACGGTGGGAACGCGCCCTTATGCTTTTCCTCATATTTGTATCACGCTTTTTCAAATCTTTTTCCACTTTTTTCAAAAGATTATCAAATGTAGGTATAGTCATTCTAAAGTAGTTAAAAAATTTTTGTGGATCATTTCTTAACTGCTGCATTAGAGTTGTAAAGGCACCAACTGTTGATCTTCTTTGTACTATTGGGTTTAACCACAATCTTTTTCTACGACGCTGACGGCGATAATACCAGTATAGTATAGCAAGACTGTTCACGTCCATCGCTTCCAAATCAACGTGAGGAAGGCTAAGAACTCACGGAGCGATTTTCGCCCGCGTCCGCTGCGGTTGCGGGCCCGCAGCTTCTGTAGAATTCAAATATTTATATAAAAAATTAAAGCACATTTCACGACGCGTTTTACGCCCGCGGTGTACGCGGTTGTATGCGGCTCCCGCTGTACCGGCGGGCAACTAGTAGAATCGCGCGGGCCGCGGTTACCCGCAGCCTCGTCGGGTGGCACCCGCGCGCTTTGCGATCGGTTGGCGAGCGACCGCGGGGGCCGGCGGGTCTTCTGTGATGTAAATATAACGCAACGGCTCGTTTCTGGTGTGTGTCCATGGCGGTCTGGACCTCAACTGATCGTTAACCGCCCGTCTTGCAATCTTGCGATCATCGCCCGCCACGTTTGCGGGCGATGATCGCAACCGCGGCGGCTGTGTAACCGCGCAAATAACCGGTCTCGTGAGTTTGGAAATAAAACCGCAGTTCCGCTACCGCGGCGGGCACGGTTCAAAATCGCTCCGTGAGTTCTTAGCCGAACTGTGCGCGCTCTTGCTAATAAAAGCCGGATGGTGAGTTCACACGAGATCCCGATACGAGGCCGTCGGATACGGCCAAGCAAGATGTGCTGTGTGAATACAACATTCGGTTTTGCCAGATCCGATGAAAATAAGATTCGGCAAATCGTGTCTCCGTGTGAACGTACCGTTCCTCGGGCGACATGACCTAAGCAACTGACTGTGTGGACGGCAGAGTTTCCGAAACATTGTTCCTGGAAACGTTTACGTGATGTTTCAGAAACTGTGTATCCGAAACACTGTTGCTCAGTGAATACATGGCTTAATAAACTCCGTATCTTCTGCTTCCATTTCTTCATCGCAAATTGTTAAATATAAAAGTATCTTCTTTTTCCAATTATCCATAACCCCTCAGCTGTGGCGGCCATTTTTCGCGATTCGGCGGATCTGTGTAAGCACTTCGTGGGTGGTCCGCGCGATACCGGCGCGTGTGTTTAAAATTACAATATCTCAAACCTTTTGTATAGAAGCTTATATAAAGCTTATATATTTGGAATCGCAAAGAAATAAGCTAACATAAAAAAATGTACTGGTCCAGTTTCAATTTGTAATGTATAATTAATCCTAATTTGAAATCGGTTGAGCTACTATTTTCCCAGTTTGGTACAAAAGTCGTTACAATAGCAAAAATAAACAATTATTTTTAAAAACTTTAATTTTCTTCACTTATATAGATGTGACTTCACATTAATTAGTAAAAATAAACACTACTCGCCATACATTTTTTTTACAGAAACAAGCTTTAAAAAAACGCCTCATTTAGGAGACTACTTTTTAAACGTCTAGTATCTGTCACAAGTGCGTTCTAGAGACCTAAAATGTGAATTTATGCATAGTTCTTGTTCTTTTTCATACACTTCGTGCAAGTTAGAGCAGGAAAGGTACAGATTTACGTCATTAAACGATAAAATAAAGCGACGGGTCGCAGCGGACTCCAGGAGCGCTGTACACAGATCCGCCCATTTTGACAGAGGACTCCTGGAGTCCGTTCCACAGCTGAGGGGATATCTATTTCACGCACTTCTACTTCCAACAAACTCCGTCTATGGACTGGCTGGTACAGTATGCGCAAACCTCGCAACACATCCTTCTCAACACATCCCTCGCACACATCCCTCGTACACATCCCTCGCACACATTCCTCGCTTGTTTTGTATGCGCAAAAATCTAGCTCCGCTGAGCCGTTTCCACCAGAGCTGTGCTGACCGAGGCGAGGTAAATGAAGCGATTCTATTGGTTCTTTACAAACACATCCCTCGCTACGCATCCTCGCACATCTCTGGTGGAAACGCAGCCTAAGGCTAAGAACTCACGGAGCGATTTTAAACCGTGCCCGCCGCGGTAGCGGAACTGCGGTTTTATTTCCAAACTCACGAGACCGGTTATTTGCGCGGTTACACAGCCACCGCGGTTGCGATCATCGCCCGCAAACTTGGCGGGCGATGATCGCAAGATTGCAAGACGGGCGGTTAACGATCAGTTGAGGTCCAGACCGCCATGGACACACACCAGAAACGAGCCGTTGCGTTATATTTAGGCTAAGAACTCACGGAGCGATTTTCGCCCGCGTCCGCTGCGGTTGCGGGCCCGCAGCTTCTGTAGAATTCAAATATTTATATAAAAAATTAAAGCACATTTCACGACGCGTTTTACGCCCGCGGTGTACGCGGTTGTATGCGGCGCCCGCTGTACCGGCGGGCAACTAGTAGAATCGCGCGGGCCGCGGTTACCCGTAGCCTCGGCGGGTGGCACCCGCGCGCTTTGCGATCGGTTGGCGAGCGACCGCGGGGGCCGGCGGGTCTTCTGTGAAGTAAATATAACGCAACGGCTCGTTTCTGGTGTGTGTCCATGGCAGTCTGGACCTCAACTGATCGTTAACCGTGCCCGCCGTTAATCGCCCGCCATGTTTGCGGGCGATGATCGCAACCGCGGCGGCTGTGTAAGGGTCGGTACATATCTAACGGAAAATGCGTCGCGTTTTATCGGTCGCGTAACGCCAAAACAGACAAATATATGATAAAACATTCAACCTTTCACACCTAACCGATGATGCGTTGGTGCGTCGAGCGTACAGCGTCTGTTCCGTTCCGTCAACGCATTGTCGGTCGACGTAAGAGCGGCAACGTCGCGCGCGCTACGCACGTGGTGTATTTTGACTAACGCGTTCAGACTAGACGAAACATCAGCAGAGATCGTTTGTGTACAGGCCGTTCGAAGTTATTTTTATTAAAAATGTTTGATACAGAACGATTTATCACGGAAGTGCAAAATAGATTATGTCTGTGGAACTTAAAAGAAAAATCTTACAGCGATCGACCAGCCAAGAGACGTGCTTGGGAGGAAATTGCAGAAATATTATTAGATGAGTGGGAAACATATGACACAAAAACGAAAAATGAATCAAGTAAGTTAATGTTTATTTTATTACATATTAATATTCTTATATATATTGATCTTGATACTGCAATATTCCTTCATTACTAAAATACCGTTTAAAAAAATCCCTATTATTGGTAGCAGTCGATAATCTAGTTGATGTTGCTGTGGGTAAAGTCTGTAAGTGGCATATTTGAAGGTCATTAAGATAGCTATCTCTTCGTCGAAGAACAAAATTATGAAGTATACAAGCAGCCTTCACTATCTCCATAGCAAAATCAGGTTCGGTAAGGATGGCTGTGTGAAGTACTCTCCACTTATTGCATAATAATCCAAATGAACACTCAACACATCTACGTGCTCGGCTGAGTCTGTAATTAAAAATACGTTTTTCTCTATCAATATTGCCACTTGGATACGGCCGCATTATATTTATCTGTAAAGGAAACGCTTCGTCTCCAACTAATACAAAGGGCTGTGGTGGTCCATTAGAATTTGGTAAAGTTTTACCTCTTGGAATATTGAAGTCATTTTCTAATAGTTTTTTACCCATAATTGATTGTTTGAATACGTTGCTATCTGCTTCTTTGCCATAAGCACCGACGTCAATGGCTACAAAATAGTAGTTTGCATCTGAAATAACCATAAGAACAATAGAAAAGAACTTCTTATAGTTAAAATATTGGGAACCACTAAGACTCGGAGCTCTTATGCGAATATGTTTCCCATCTACTGCTCCAATACAGTTTGGAAAATTTGTTCTTTCATAATATTGATCAGCTATTTTTAACCACATTTCTTCGTTCGGGCAAGGCATTTCTGTTTCTCGCAGCGTCATCCATATCACTTTGCAACATTCTTTAATTATACCGGCTATAGTAGATACTCCCACCAGGAAGTCGTGGGATAATGTTCTAAAACACATTCCGGTTGATAAATATCTGAAAACAAATTAAACTTAATTAACCATAAACTAATCCATAACGTAATATATAAAAAATATATACTTAGTCGGGTCATAAGTTCTGTCACAAACTTTTGATGTAATAACTTATACGCCTTTTGACAATTATTTAAAAATTATATATGAAATGAAAGGTCATTAAATGTACAATATAATTTTATTTACATTATTCGAAATGCCCTCCCCCATTTTGAACACATGCCCTTAATCTACGCGGCCAGTCATCGATCGCTGCACGCACCACATTCATATCTATGTCTGCCGCTGCTTTAACCAGAGATGCTCGGAGAGACTCCAAATTCGGGTGAGGTTTAGCACAGACTTTTTCCTCCAAATATTGCCATATCTTGTAGTCCAGTGGGTTTAAATCTGGACTAGAAGAGGGCCAGTCTTCATGCCGGATGAAGTCAATTCCACGAGCGATCAACCAGTCTTGCGTACTTCGTGCCTTATGAGCCGGTGCAGAGTCCTGTTGGAATATCCAATGCCTGTTCCTGAACATTGTCTGAGAAAGAGGTTCCACTATGTTTGTTAGGACAGTATTTTGATAAACTTCGGCACTAGTTCTCACACCTTTTTCACAGAAAAACACCTCAGTTACGCCTGAATATGAGACTCCAAGCCAAACCATGAATGAGGAAGGGTAATGCCCACGCTGGACCCTCGCAATACGCGCGCTTGCTTCTTCACTGCTGTGGGCATACACCTTATCATTTTGTTTGTTAAAACTTTCTTCAATAGTAAAAATTTTTTCATCCGAAAAAAGAATTTCGCGGTATTTTTTTCCCGCGTACCGTCGTAGCAAAGCGCGGGATCTGTCTAGCCTAATTTTTTTTAAACGCTCGTTCAAAAAATGTCCTGTCTTTTTACGATAAGCTCGTAGTCCCAGGTCTTCATTTAGTACTCTTTTAACAGTGGTTCTGCTTAGCCCCATCTGCAGAGCTAGGATTTTTTGTTTACGTACGGGATTTCGTTCGATTCGCGCCTTCACTGCTTTGATGACCTTATGTGTCCGAACTGTGCGAGGTCGGCCGCTTCTCTTACGATCTTCGAAGCTTGACTCTTCGGTGTATCGTTTGATAGTACGATAAACAAACCGTAACGTTATTTTCAAATTTTGAAGAATATTGAAAATGTCTTTTGGCGCGTAACCACAGCGGTGCAACGCGATAACCGCGATTCTGTCTTCTTTATTCGACCACTCCATATTTAAAAATGAATAAAAAATAATTTCTTTTTTATTTTCTACAAGCGCGAAAGTTCTATTTTTAAAATAAGTCGAAGAATTTCTGGCCAGTAATCGAAAATTAAAAATATAAGGTTTTGACAGAACTTATGACCCGACTAAGTATATATATGACGGCGCGCTGACTATGGATTATTTTTTAATTACAAAGTAGACAATTGTCTTTACAGTTGATTGTTAATCATAACTCAATTTTTCAATGATGTTTAGTTTTAGTCGATTAGTTTATTGATAACATTAAAATTATTATTAAATTATGAGCGGGTAACCCCGAATAGAGTAGTAAGTGTCACTACGAGGAATGGCGGCGGTCATTCAGATGACAGCTGCCAACCGAAGTGCACACGTGCTAACCTATTGGCTCAAAATCTCATTTCATCTTATTGATTGTGTGTGATTGTGAATAAAATAGCGAGGAAACCAAATAATAAAATATTGGACTGTACAAGCGTGCCTTTATTTTTGAATTCCGGTCGTTATAACGCCCACGATGGAAAGTGACAACCAAGACCGCCACGAGGCCCCTTCTGACGATCCCACATATATATAAAAATAAAATAAATAAATAATTATTAAGTTTTAAACAACATGCACACTTTTTATTTCAGTTGCTGACCTCCAGAAAAAATGGAAACATCTCCGTGATTACTATGTTAGAGAGAGAAAAAAAGAGTCCGATGTCCGCAGTGGAAGTGCAGCTGCGGCAAAGAAGAGGAAGACGCCATACGTAGAAATGCTTCGTTTCCTAGATGTCGTGAGAGAAATGCGACCTACAACTAGTAATTTAGAAGATAAATTTGATGAAACAAGTGGTGAAGAGAACCAACTTCAAGAGACTGGAAGCGAATCATCAAATTCCAATTCCAAGCCTGGAAGTCGCAAAACCCAAAGTATGACACTATTTCAGAGGTCATTAATCAACAGCATGGAAAAGTCTTCACAAGACGACAATGACTCCGATAAACAGTTTTTGCTGTCGTTACTCCCACAAATGAAAAAAATGTCTGAAGCGCAAAATTTTGACTTCCGTTTAGATGTTATGAATTTGGTAAAAAAATATAGATTTGTTACAACAAATACAGTGCAACAATATAATATCCTGTCCGATCAATGTAATTACGAACAAAATCGTTCACCATTGCCACAGACTTCTCAGTTTGAACACGGTGGTTATTATACAACTGATTACTATACTGACTCACCACAATCAGCGTCCTCGCGGGTTTCTGCTGACGAAGATATTGAAGCACTAATGCAGAGTTAATGCGCTGCGTTTATTTTAAATTGGTTGATTTTAGTTTTTTAAATTATTATTATATAGATACCTACATATCATTATAAGTGTAAAACAAGTTATAAATACACAGCGATTTTATCCGTAAAGTTGTCTCATTATAATAGTTCAATAGTTAATACATGAAAACAGTATACCTACTCTAGTATAATTTCTTACCTCAATGTAATAGTCAGTCTCTCTTCTGGAGTAATGGCACATCGAAATTTCGTATCATTTTTAGTTATGAAACATTTTACAATCGTAAGGAGTTCATCAAAAGATTCTACGGACATACGGTAAAACTGAATAAATTTTGATGGATACTCTCTTAAAGTTGCATATAGACAATGAAATTGGCCGCTTGATATTCTTTTAGTATTTAAAGGATGCACCCAATATCGACGTTTCCTTTTTCGATCTTGTTCTAAAGCCTTCCAAATAGCTATTATTTCGATGGGCTTCATTTTAAAATAATTTATCACACAACACAACCGCTCTGTAGACGCTGAACACAGAAACTGACTAGACGCGTAATGTGGCAGGTCTAATTTGACGGAAAAGACGCGACCGATGATACGCTCGACGCATCATCCGTCAGATATGAACCGACCCTAACCGCGCAAATAACCGGTCTCGTGAGTTTGGAAATAAAACCGCAGTTCCGCTACCGCGGCGGGCACGGTTCAAAATCGCGCCGTGAGTTCTTAGCCTTACTTCACAGAAGACCCGCCGGCCCCCGCGGTCGCTCGCCAACCGATCGCAAAGCGCGCGGGTGCCACCCGCCGAGGCTGCGGGTAACCGCGGCCCGCGCGATTCTACTAGTTGCCCGCCGGTACAGCGGGAGCCGCATACAACCGCGTACACCGCGGGCGTAAAACGCGTCGTGAAATGTGCTTTAATTTTTTACATAAATATTTGAATTCTACAGAAGCTGCGGGCCCGCAACCGCAGCGGACGCGGGCGAAAATCGCTCCGTGAGTTCTTAGCCTAATACGCGCGAAAGAATCGCGGCGAATTCGCCCCTTCTGGACAAGTCCTTAATGAAAACAGTTCCCCGAATGCGGGTCCTGTGGCATGCGTTTCAGAAATCTCCCGCACGCCGTATGCGTGCCCCATCGACTAGTGAAATTGCGCCATAATGCAAACTGGCGTGTGGAAAACCTGTATTGATTTAAACATAGTTACTAGCAACATTCGCCGCTCACCAACAATGTTGATCAACTGTTGCTAAACAAATGTTTACCATGAATACGAGGCTTAAATAAAACTAATTTGGCACACCACCTGCCAGCACATCAATAACAGTTTTATTAAAGTGGGAACAATAAACAACTTGGAAACACTACATAATGACCGAATAGTACTCAATCCTGTCTCTACAGATTCAGGCAGCGGGCCCAATAAAAGACACAATCGCGAGGGTGGCTGAAGGATTTCGCACTTTTCGGGAACTTGTCTTCGACATGCTGAAGCTGCTGCGTCTCCAAATCAGTGGGCATTCCCAGCGGCTTGATAATATTGAGGCAAGGAGCCGACGCAAAGTTCTTATTATTCAAGGCATAGCTGAGGTGGCAAGCGAGGACTGTACTGATGTGGCCCTTGGGGTGTGTAATGTCAAATTGGGCCTCAACCTCACTGCGGCAACTATTAAGGTGTGTCACAGGCTGGGGATGCAGGCCAACGCTGGTCATCGTAGGCCTATTTTGGTCCGATTCGCCTCCATAACCGATAAAATGAAAGTCTGGAGAGCAAAGACTGGTCTGAGGGGCTTCAAGATTGCCCGTGAAGGAGTTCCTAACGAAGTCCAGGCAGAGTGTATTTGTGAAGGCGCGTCAACACTTCGGTATGCGGGCTTGTTGGACTCATGATTGTGTCATCCACATCAAGGATCCCGATGGACGTCTGTCATAAGGTGACATTCCTTGATGAACTAAAACCTCTGTTGGCAAAATACCCGAAGACACAAGGCACGTCTCCCTTGGTTGTGAAGCGGCCAGCGGCTGCTTTGGCGGGTAAAGGCCTGAAAGATACAAGGCGATGATTATTTATTAAACTCAGCTTATAAATCGGGCACTCAATATTTGTGATTATGATTCAACATTAATTAACTAAATACTTACTTGTGTGTCCTTTCCTCGGCCCTATAAATGTATTTTTATAATAATTAGGATCTTCTGATTCAATTTACCCACATAAACTGTCATAAAATTGTTGACATTATTTAACATAATTACCGTCTTGTTAGCTGCTCAACTTTATAAGTCGGTGGTCGCATCGCATCAAATTCCTTTTTTCTGTATAACCCCATATCAGATATCAGTAATCTCTTAATTTTAACTTTTACTATTCACGAATAATTAATTTTGGTTGACCACTATTTACCAGTTGGCATTCTGTTAATTTTGTAAACTTATATTGAAAAACGTCATTGTTCGTATCAATCAATGACAAGTTCAAGCTGACGTTGATTGTTTTTTCTTTGCATTTCATGTTTGGATACGTTCAGGGGTATTTTATTTTATATAGTATTTCTTTTTATCAGTTGTGTTATTTTCGATTTTTTAATTTGTTTTTGTTCTTTTTCCTTATTCTGTAAATGTTTGATTTTATTTAACATTTTTTTCTCTGTCTCTTATTTCTTATTTTGGTGTTAGCTGGCGGGTGGTGCAGAGTTGTAAGTATTGATTGTTTAGAGCAAGCGCATTATACATATTATTATCAACGAATATTTTATCCTAATATTTTTACCGTCTGCAGCTGACGCGGTAGTCCCACAGACACCGCAAAATACAAAATTACGTTTAATACTTTTTTCAAATATGCGCGCCACCGCTGCGAGTACCTTACTGTAGTGTAATCGCGCGTCAGGTATGAGGCGGGGGGTCGCAGCGAGCGCACGCGTGCGTAGCGGATGGAAAATGTCCACGAGACTACTACGTCAGCGTTAAGTGTCCACGAGATTACCACCACGGCCGTGAAACTTCCTTAGAATTTGCCAATGATAAATTTTCAAAGAAAGTAACGACATCTACTGGGATCGCGAATTTAGAATAATAGAAGAGAGAATAAGAAATTTAGAATCATTCCAAGTCTATGTATTTTTTTTTCAAATGAATGATTCCAAAGGACATGGCCAAAAAAGTACATTCCACGTACACAAACACAATTAATACACGGTAAAATATAAATAGAAATATGAATTATTACGTAGTTTTTAGCCTCTCCAGACCTGACAATTATTATTAAAAACATGTAAAAGTAATGCAACAAAATCAACTTATCGTTTGTCAAGTTTCGCCATAATAGTAATAGAGAAAGATAAATATCTTGTTCTATGGTCTTAAACTACATTCATACGAAACTGTATTCATTGGTTTTAGTTGCATTTTAAAATATACTCATAATTGTAATAATATTGTTCTAATTTTTATCCAATTCACCAAAAAAAAACTTAAACGAAACGGAACGTGTTTGACACTTTTGACAGCGTGTTTTTGTTAACCTTGCTAATAATACTGGAGTAACTATTTTGCGTTTTGGATTTGTTTTGTGGATTACGATGAGGTGCATCAACTGCGGAATAGGCGTACAAAGGCTGCAGAGGCCTCTTATATCCTCGCTGTCTGCACACAATCCAACAATACTTTCACGTTGGTTAACCATAGCTCAAACCCAGGTATGAAGTCGGAATAGTATAACTTAAAGTACTTAGTCTGTTTTTTTATGTTTTATCATGGTATGCGATTTTAAACAGTGCATCTTTTTTTTAGTTGCCTCTGGGGACATTCATTTGTCAACCATGCTTCTAATTATTGAATACTGAGGCTGGTGAACATGAGAGACTACTGGGGCATAACATGGTTTGCCTTGGTTGTAGTATGGACTCTCCATTGCTAGCTGGCCTAATATCACAAAATACTATTAATGTGGTAAGCATTTTGTTTTTTATTCATTGTTTTATATATGTATTTGTATTTATCTATATTAATCTATAAAAAATAGTACACATACCTATGTGTGATTATAATATCTATCTTTATGTATTTTCCATATTTGAATAGACTTCTTTAAAGTAGGCATGTTGTAACATAATACTTCTCATTGTACAATAACATAAAACTTGAAAACATGTGTTTATTCTAACTGGGGTTTATTTTCAGACCTCAAGAAGCAACTATGTTTGTCATGTGTGCTGGATGCGGGCAAATAGACAGACAGTGCAGGACTTATCACGAAACTTGCAGGAATTGGGTTCGGACAAAATGCAGGAATCAGCTTCAGATAACATGCAGGAATTGGCTTCTGACAACAATGCAGCAGCCCCTTATATTCAAATGGTTAGCCCACCAGAGCCACCACATTACCTTCAAATGGAAAGTACTACCATATTATTACCCAATTGTACAGAATATATATTACAGAAACGTACATTCCATACACAAACATAATAAAATACATTGTATAATAAAAATATAAAAGTGAATTATTACGTAGTTTTATTTTATTTGTTCTGCTTAATAAATAAATCATTATTATTTATACATATTCTTTTGTTTTATTTTATTAATAAATAAATAAATAATTAAAACGCCATGGTTTTTAAAAGCAAAATCTTATTTCGTGCACTTATGGCCAGTAATCTGACTAAAGGTTTAGTGAAACTATTTTCGTCTTGTGTGTTATAATTACGAGTTCTTCATGTGTTTTATTTATTGCAATTTAATTAAATAATATTCACGAATGTAAACACCAAAAATCATTGATGTACATTGAATTCAATAACTATGCAAACGCCCATACAAAAGTTGGCCATATCCTTTTATAATCACACGTTAATAGGGATCTATCCCAATTTAAAGTTAAAGCTACTATATCAATTAATTATAATTACACCAACTTCTAACACCATTCTAGTTGTTTCAGGGAGAAAACGCTGTCACCCAACCAAAAATAATACTGATAATAAGTTAATAAATAAATTGAAAAATAAAATTCTGTCAAGACTCCAGCACAAAAACCATAAAATCGTAATCTGTGGAGATTTTAATATAGACTTATTAATATCCGATACAAATAGTACAACTTTTAAGGAGCTGATGTCTAATCATGGAATGCAATACTTAATACATCAACCAACTAGGCTCAATAAGTGCATAGACAACATTATCAGTAATGTGACGAATGCAACTGGTGAAACATTTGATGACTGATTGTTACCTATCTGATCATAATACAGCCCAAATTGTTACTATTGAAGGAGAAATAAATGACATATTGGATTACTATTTCATTGTTATCAATGACTTAAATACTGTCAATAAGTTTATTGTTAAGTTGTGCTTTCCGACTATAAGGATTAAGAAGAAATATATTAACAATAAACATAAATGGATAACAAAAGGAATTAGAAATAGCTGTAGTACTAAGCGAGCGTTAAGGCATAAATAGATGCCATGATAATGAATAAAAGATAATGAATGGCATTGAGAAATGTCGCACGTAGTGATTGCAAGATAGTAAGTAAGATTATAATTAAGATGCGAGCACAATCTGTCATAGAGGTAATTGCAGACTTTGAATGGTACCAAGACAACGGTACTGCACATATAACCAAAGATGGTGACAAATCGTGCAAATGATATGAGTACCATTTGTCACAGAGGTCAGTGCAGACTTTGAATGGTACCAAGATAACGGTGTCGCACAGATGACCAAAGATGGTGACAAATAGTACAATAACATTTATTAAACAACTTTAATTTTTAATTAATAAATGTTAAAAAAACTACTTTTTAACATTTATTAATTCTGTACGTAACTGATTATATATATGTATACTTATTTTATTTAGTGATGCCGAAACGGCGTCAGTATTTTATAGTCCCGAGGCAAGGACGCGTGGAGGGTCAGCGCTGAATAAAAGTTACTCATAACTTGTTACTCACCATGGTAGATGGTAAAGTGTGCAACTCGGCAACAAACACAACCTCTACAATGAGATGCTATATTTGCAAAGCCACATCAAAGGATTTTAATAAACTCGAAAAGTTTAACGAGACCACTTCAACAGAGTTACCAAATTTGGGGTTTGGTTTGTCTATTCTACATGCTCGCATCAGATTTTTTGAAACAATACTTCATCTTTCTTACAAACTTACTATAAAGAAATGGCAAGGAACAACTCAGACCGAAAAATATATAATAAAAGATAGAAAAGCAAAAATCCAAGAAGCGTTCAAAAATGAACAGGGTTTAATAGTGGATGTACCTAAAGCCAACTTCGGGAACACTAGTAGAAGATTTTTTAACAATATAGAAATATCGGCTAATATCACCGGAATTCACAAAACTTTAACAAGTAGATATAAAATATATATTGAAAAATTTGACACCTATTGCCAAGACACAGCGAAGATGTATGTAGAATTATACTCATGGTATCCAATGACTCCTGCACTTCACAAAATTTTAATACATGGGCCTACAGTTATTAAACACGCCATACTACGAATAGGGGCATTATCAGAAGAAGCTGCAGAGGCTCGTAATAAACATTTTAGAAAATTCAGGGAACAATATTCAAGAAAATTCAGTAGAACTGACTGTAATATGGGTGTCTTAAATAGATTATTATTAACTTCAGACCCATATTTGACAAGTATTAGACGAAAAGTGTCTAAAAAATCAATATCTTTTAAACTAGAAACTAGAGAAATGTTAATGACCTACGAAGTTGATAAGGATAAAGGGAATGCAGAAGATAGTGAACATGATTCAGATGTAGAAGAGTAGTTATAAGCGATTTAATTAATTTATTAGTTTATAAGTTTTTAATTAAAATTTTTAAGATTGCAATAAACAAATAGTGACAAATGATTTTTTTACACTTACTTCAAATTCCTGTTTAATAGTTTTTTTTTTTAACTTTTTGAGTACATTTTAATGCCAATAATAAATTATAGCAAAAAAATATTTTGATCGACTTTATTGATCAAATACCCCTATGTGCATCACAACGATCTCTAATGTGTTTGGCAGTAGCGACGTACATGCTATCCTGATATCGGAAACTTGGCTCAAACCACAACTACCCTCTACTAACTACCCCCTTTCTGGTTATGTTCTTATACGGAACGACCGAGCTGACCGGAGAGGGGGTGGCGTTGCTATATATCTTCGTAGCGAATATTCTTTTAGGGTGCTTTACTTCTCCTCAAAACTGTCCTGCGGAGTACCTTTTCCTCGAAGTTTGTAGCCAGGGGGGGAAACTGTATTGGGTGTTGTTAACTGTCTTCCTACTGTCGATTATTTCACTGAATTCGAATCAGTTTTAGAATCCTTGGGGTCTAAGTACATGCATCACAAAATCATGGGTGATTTTAACACCAACTTCCTTTCCCGTGACTCCCCTCGTTCCCGTAAATTTGTAAACATAATCGAGTCGACAAATTTACATGTACTACCTCTTGATCCTACTCATCACAACACTGTCGGTGACGACTCCTGGCTTGACCTTGTCCTCACTTCCAATCCTTCCCTCGTGTCCTGCCATGGTCAACATGTCGCTCCGGGTTTCTCTCACCATGACCTTCCTATCTTATATCCTTAAACCACGCAAGGTGAGACCCAGGATCCTGTATAGGCGTTGTTTTGCGCGGGTGGACGGAGCAAAATTACAGGAGGACGCTCGAATGATGATGATGATGAAATGCTCGTTTTTCATGTAGTGAAGACAACAATTCTGTTAAGTTTCTTCAAGAAAGATTTTGGTAAGTAAGGTAAACGCACCAGTGATGGACAAGGAACCAAAAATGGACGAAAAAAAACAAAAACGGCTAGAATAAGGGCGGGAATCAATTTTATTATATTGGCAACACTTTACCATAAACAAAAGTCGTCGAGCTGCCAAAGTTTGACGTTTCATTCACTTTCGTTATAAAACAAAAAAATGGCGTGAGGTGAATTGGTGCTTGGTGTTAGAAAATATAAATTTGAGGCTTTTGTTACGTAAATGGTTAGTGAGGTAGGTATAAAGTTTACTTGTTAATTTATTATTGCTTTATTTGAATCAAATTCTATTTTGTTGGTTGGATTGACCATGAAATCGAGATGAAGACGTACTTACTGTGCTTTGACGCTTGAGGATATGTTTCACATTATTTTGTCGATGTTTATTAATGGTGCACTGAAGTTGAATAGTTGCAATAATGGACACATGTCCAAACTTGTTTTTTTTATTGTTTGTTGGGATTTTGAATTAATTTTACTCCTTTTTAATTTCTTTATTTAAAGCTAGTTGAGAATTGCAAAAATATTGATGCCTACCAGTAATGGACGCCTGTGTCCATTATTGGGTATTATATAGAAATCCAGTTATGGACATTGAAGCAAAATAATACAGAAATTTTCTTTTATTTTAGCAATGGCGCCTAAAAAATATTATACACCTCAACAAATGAGCTGGGCTATCGCAGCTGTTAGAAAAGGCGCAAAAATATCTGAATCAGCCAAAAAATTTAACGTGCCTAGAATAACATTACGCAACAAAATCACAGGAATAAGTCCCATAGAGTGTCCAATGGGACCCAGTACCATTTTGTCGAAGGAAGAAGAAAAAATTCTAGAAGATTGGATAAAAGATATGGCAAATAAACATATTCCAATAACCAAAGAGGAATTATTAGATAGTGTTCAACGTGTAATAGTCGACAAAAACCAGGAGACTCCTTTTACTAATAATAGACCAGGCAAGAAATGGTATTCCTCGTTTATGAAACGACACCCTACGATTGCCGAACGAACTGCTCAAAATTTATGCACGGCAAGGGATAATGTTACTCAAAATGACGTTGAGAAACGGTTTTCGGAAGTTGAATCTGATTTGAAAGAAAGAGGACTTTTTGGAATACAAAAAAATCCTCAGATAATTTTCAATACCGACGAGAGCGCGTTTTTTTTGAATCCAAAATTAGGACGTGTCCTTGCTAAAAAGGGCGATAAAAATGTATATGCTTCTTCAGGCGATGATAAAGAAAATTTAACAGTTCTGGTTACTGGCAATGCAGCAGGAGAGCTCGCACCTACCATGGTTGTTTTTAGTTATGCAAGGATACCGTCATCAATTTCAGACACTTTTCCTGATGACTGGGCTATTGGTCGTTCAAAGCGGGTGGATGTGCTCAGGCACATTCTTCGAATATATGACAAATGTGTTTAATCCTTCGCTGATTAAGAAAAATATTAAAAAGCCAATATTTTTTTTTTTTTTGGATGGACACAGGTCACATTTGACTTTGCACCTGTCTAATTTCTGCTCTGAAAATGGTATTGAGGTCATAGCACTCAATCCAAATTCAACACACATATTATAACCTATGGATTTGGCTGTTTTCAGGCCTTTGAAGTCGTCATGGCGAGAAGGGGTTAAGAACTGGAAAAGGCAAAATTTAGGACAAGTTCTTAAAAAACAGCACTTTGCTCCAGTTTTGCAGACAGCAATCGAAAAACTTACTGTTGAGACAATCAAAAATGGATTTCGAGCTGGAGGATTGTACCCATTTGGTCCAGAATTTGTAGACATGAGTAAAATTAAATCTCAAAACAGGCAAAATGTTGATTCTACTCGCCAGAGAGAATTTTTGAGAACATTAGAGAACAAGATTGAAACTACTTTGTCTTGTGCCAAACTGAAGCTTTTTAAGGATCTTTATTACAAAAGTCGCCTCGAGCTGGAAAATCTTCTGCCAAATGAAGATGAATCTCTGTACTTGATTTGGGCCAGTACTAAGCAAATTCTCGATCATGATGTAAGTAATGAAGTATTGGCACCCACTAACTCCGTTGAAACATTAAATCTCGTATCAGAAAATGATGATCAAAATAAAAAAGGATCTCCAAAAGAAAATGATTCAATTGGTATCTTATCTCACGACACAAACGATTCCGAACTAAGTGCTTCCTCACAAAATATTTGCTTAGCCAAAAAACCATCAGATATTGATACCTCAAATGCAGGCCATGAAGACTTACCAGTCATTGATGATACATTATCAGGAGAAATCGAATCTATTGCTGTCTTATCTGATAATAATAACGATTCTGAACCAGGCACTTCTCTACAAAACACTTGTTTATCTAAAGAAATTTCGGATCTTGATACTTCAAATGCAGGCCAGCAAGACTTGGCAACCACTAATAATTCTTCACCAAATAAAAACGAAGCGATTGCGGTCTTGTCTCAGAAGACGAACAATTTTGAATCAAGCACTTCAACGCTCAATACCTCAAATGAGCCAAATGCAAAACAGAGGAATTTAGAAGTCATTGACAAATCTTTGCAAAAACGTAGTGCCAAAACACCTATGAAGATTAATAGCCCTAGCACTTCAAATTATGTTATACCATCGCCTTTCAAACGAAGCTTATTTTGGCCAGAAACGGATGAAATCACAAAAAATAAGAAACGCAAATTAAAAGAGAAAATTCCATTTTCGATTACAAGCCCTGCATGGAAAGCATACAATACCAAGAAGGAAGAAGAGAAAAGAAAAGAAATAGAAGAGAAGGCATTGCGAGCCAAAAAACGAGAAGAAAATAAAATGAAGAAACTTAATGAGAAGAAAAAAGTTTCAAATGAACGAAAAATCAGAGTTGAATCATCTGAAACTGAGGATGAAGTCATTTACGCTGAAAGTGACGACAGTGTCTTGACTAAAGGATCGGAATCGAACGATGCACCATTAGGTACAATTTTTTCGTCCCAGAAAAAACTATCAAAGGGAAATTACGTGATAGTTTTATATGAAGGACAACATTTTCCTGGAGTTATTGAAAATTCAAATAAAAATGAGTTCGAAGTAAGCACGATGACCTTTTCAACACGAAACACCTATAAATGGCCAGATAAACCTGATAAGATGTGGTACCAAAGAAAAGATATCGTGGAGCAGATTTGTCCGCCAAGTTTGATTAACAAAAGAGGTTTTTATGCTGTTAAGGAAATGAAAAAATACTTGTTGATGTTAATTATTTTGTTTTTTTTTTAGTTTGTGAAGGAGAAGATAATTTATGTTGATTTTGAAAATATATTTTATTTCCAAAGTAACTTTTAGTTCTTAAGTAAATGACTGATAAATACAATATGAAAGATATAAATATGTATAGCATATAGTAAACCATTTAATATTAGTACATGAAAGGCTGATTAAGAGTAGTTTTTGAACTTTTCAAAGTGATTATTTAGGTATAGCAATAATGTTTAAGTTGTTTAATGCTGAACTCATTGTCCATTTTCGGGATTTCTAAGTACATAATATGAATGTTGTTACGACTACAGTTACATTAAAAGCTGATCAAATAAAAGTTAGTCTCATTTTATATCCCAAATTTACTATTCCACAGTTAATTTAACATAGTCTTCTCATGATTCATGTTCATTACTAGGTGTCCATATGTGGTTCCTGTCCATAACTGGTTGTCCATTTTTGGTTCTTGTTTATTACTGGGTGTCCATAACTAGATTTTTGCTGTCCATAACTGGTTAAAAAAATCTTAGTTTTTATTTGTTAATAATATTAAAACCAATTAAAGTGCTGCACATTAAATAAAGCAGAAACATAGAATAAATATAGGACTTCCAATTTCCACTACGTTTTGTGTTAAAACTTTCACGGGTATAAGTGAATTTTTTGTTATTTTTTTTCTTAAAGTGTCCATGATTGGGGTTTCCTGGGGGGTCCTCACGCATAAAGGTAGAAACACATTATTGAAACGCCACGCCACCCGACAAAACGTGATGCGTGTTGAGTGGAATCAATTCGTACTATTTTCTATGCCTAGAATCACATTATAAACATCCGACGCAACAACACGCGCGCACACCCCACCCGATCCCTGACTGCCAGATCAACGTGTCGCCGGTGGTGGGGGTAAACACGCCACCCGAGGCACTGCTCGCAGTGTGTTTCTAGTGCAGACCCGACGCAACGCGTCATTTGTTCGAGAACTTTCTTTGATTTAGCGCGCGGATTTTATTTGCATCTTTTGTAAACGAGGGACGAACAATTAATAGAATTAGTGAAACGATATCCTATTCTATATAATACTAATTTAGCTCAGTACAGGGACCATACTGTACGAAATAATGCTTGGGAAGAAATTGCAGGGGAAATGGATACACCAGGTAAGTTTTATTACGAATATTATTCATTACAAAATAGAATAATATACTTATTTTTTACTTGAATATACTTAGTCGGGTCATAAGTTCTGTCAAAACCTTATATTTTTAATTTTCGATTACTGGCCAGAAATTCTTCGACTTATTTTAAAAATAGAACTTTCGCGCTTGTAGAAAATAAAAAAGAAATTATTTTTTATTCATTTTTAAATATGGAGTGGTCGAATAAAGAAGACAGAATCGCGGTTATCGCGTTGCACCGCTGTGGTTACGCGCCAAAAGACATTTTCAATATTCTTCAAAATTTGAAAATAACGTTACGGTTTGTTTATCGTACTATCAAACGATACACCGAAGAGTCAAGCTTCGAAGATCGTAAGAGAAGCGGCCGACCTCGCACAGTTCGGACACATAAGGTCATCAAAGCAGTGAAGGCGCGAATCGAACGAAATCCCGTACGTAAACAAAAAATCCTAGCTCTGCAGATGGGGCTAAGCAGAACCACTGTTAAAAGAGTACTAAATGAAGACCTGGGACTACGAGCTTATCGTAAAAAGACAGGACATTTTTTGAACGAGCGTTTAAAAAAAATTAGGCTAGACAGATCCCGCGCTTTGCTACGACGGTACGCGGGAAAAAAATACCGCGAAATTCTTTTTTCGGATGAAAAAATTTTTACTATTGAAGAAAGTTTTAACAAACAAAATGATAAGGTGTATGCCCACAGCAGTGAAGAAGCAAGCGCGCGTATTGCGAGGGTCCAGCGTGGGCATTACCCTTCCTCATTCATGGTTTGGCTTGGAGTCTCATATTCAGGCGTAACTGAGGTGTTTTTCTGTGAAAAAGGTGTGAGAACTAGTGCCGAAGTTTATCAAAATACTGTCCTAACAAACATAGTGGAACCTCTTTCTCAGACAATGTTCAGGAACAGGCATTGGATATTCCAACAGGACTCTGCACCGGCTCATAAGGCACGAAGTACGCAAGACTGGTTGATCGCTCGTGGAATTGACTTCATCCGGCATGAAGACTGGCCCTCTTCTAGTCCAGATTTAAACCCACTGGACTACAAGATATGGCAATATTTGGAGGAAAAAGTCTGTGCTAAACCTCACCCGAATTTGGAGTCTCTCCGAGCATCTCTGGTTAAAGCAGCGGCAGACATAGATATGAATGTGGTGCGTGCAGCGATCGATGACTGGCCGCGTAGATTAAGGGCATGTGTTCAAAATGGGGGAGGGCATTTCGAATAATGTAAATAAAATTATATTGTACATTTAATGACCTTTCATTTCATATATAATTTTTAAATAATTGTCAAAAGGCGTATAAGTTATTACATCAAAAGTTTGTGACAGAACTTATGACCCGACTAAGTATATACCTATGTTAACTAAATATACATATATCTCGTATGAACTTAGTTTTGTGTTTTTTTTTTGAAGAGTAGCCACGTTATTAATGTTGTCTACCTCTCCTCACAATATCAAGCTACCACGGAACGGCGCCTTCACTGTTAAAATATTCTTTGAATTTGTTTCTCACTGTAAAAGCATATTGTGTGGCATTTCTACGAATTGGATTAAAATTGTCAAAGGCGGTAGATTCTGTCACATTTGCCTCTGGATCTCAGACCAATGAAACCTATGGACTACTAGTAAGCCGTCAATCGTATACAATGAAGTTGCGGCCAGTCCGCCATTTGCAAATCCAGTTTGTCGTGGTAGATGAGCTGTCAGTGCGTCAGTATCTGTGGAAGATTTTTTGGATTATTTTTGTTTTTCGTTTGATATAAGTGACAATTTTTATTTATAAGAACGTAAAAAGTGTCGACAAACATGCCAAAGTGCAGTATTATAGCATGTGGCAGGAAACCATCAAAGGAACAGCCAAATATAACATTACATCGGTATGTACTTAGTATTGTAGTGAAATATGCTTGATTTTAGACGAACAGTCAACTTTTTCTGTACAGGTATTGACATATGGACAAAATCTGTGGAAATGTACTTGATTTTAATTAATTTTTCTATTATTTCACATAAAACTTTGCTTAAATCATTTTGTTGGGCAAGTACAATAGTGTTGTGACGGTTATATCGACAATTACATCGACATCGTCATCGATCGAGATAGTTTTTGTACATAAATCATTTAGTAGCTTTGTCATCAACTGTGCGTTTACATATTCTAAATATTTTTGTTTCTATAATAAATTAGGTGCATATTATATCCAACCATAACCTCTGCATCTTTCTACATTTAAGGGATCTGAAGGCACAGTAAATTTTATTCGAATCATGAATGATGTATTTGACGTACTGAATAGCCATTCAGTCCGACCGCCAGGATGGAAAAAAGCTATGTGTCCAGAAAATATTGGCCTTATTGAAGCCCTCTTTGACGCAGCTGTCAGATACATAAGTAATTTGAAATTACCATCTGGAGAGTTAATTATCCGATCTAAAAGAAGGACGGGATTTATCGGCCTAATAGTTGACATGAAGAGTGCTTTGCAATTGTACAAACATTTAGTTCAAGATACGATGCTTTTGAAATATATTCCTCTCTACAAAATAAGCCAGGACCACCTTGAACTGTTTTTTTCCTCGGTGAGAGCACGCGGAGGATTTAATAATAACCCAAATGCTGTACAATTCAAAGCCGCTTTTAAGAGGCTTTTGATTAGAGCAGAAATTCGGGACGGAGGAGTTGGCAACTGCATACCTCTGGAACAAGTCAATATACTGACTTGTTCCAGCAAAATTGATCCAATAACTACTATAAATGATTTGACCCCAAAAAACAAATTCGTAGAAATAGAAGAAGATCACAGTCTATTGTAGTGATTTCATTGATTATATGGCGGGAAACCAGTCAAAGTACATAGAAAATGTTGCCACGTACATTGCTGGTTTCGTCGCCAGAAAACTGGCTAAGAATTTAAAGTGCGAAATATGCGTGCAATTATTGTACGGCCAAGAAAAAGAGCACAACAAAAGCCTCATATTTCACAAAACACGTGGGGGACTTACCTACCCCTCTAAAAGTGTAACAGATATAATAAAAAAAACTGAAAAAATTCTAAAAAATATATTTCATACCAAGAAAAATCGCTCGTTGTCACACTTCCCGTGTCACAACTGAATATCTCGAAGAAGTCGGTATCGCCACAATGAACTGGCCAGCACTCAGCCCGGACTTAAATCCCATTGAGCACGTATGGGATGAACTAAAGAGGAGGGTTCGTTCCAGAAATCCTGCTCCTTCAAGTGTGAATGAGCTGAAATCGGCTTTGATAGAGGAGTGGGAAGGTATCCCGCAAGAATCGACACAGAAGCTGATTAGGTCAATGAAGAACCGCCTTCAAGCAGTTATTAGGGCGAGGGGAGGGAACACAAAATATTAAATCTTAATTTTAAGGCCAAATAAAATTTTTATTAATTAATTTTTGTTGTTTTCTTCATTCATTATTTTTTCCATTATCCTTATGTTTTCCTAACTCCTTCACTCAATCCGGGATAGCTCCTAAATACTGGTGTGTGTTTAACCTTTTAAATGGTACCATTTTTATTATTCTTAACTAGTTATTAAGAACTCAAGATCGCGAGGATTCAATTCCAAGTAAGTGATTCCATACTTTTGCTCGCGAGTGTAGAAGAGACCCCACCAGATATGTGGTTCCAACACGACGGCTGTCCAGCACATTTTCGCGTATCCGTTAGAGAGTTTTTGGACGAGCAATACCCGAACAGGTGGATTGACCACCTGACTTAAATCCGCTGGATTTTTTTTTTCTGGGGAACTATGAAGGAGCTCGTTTATGCGAAGCCCATTAATGACATCGCTGACCTTCGTGAGAAGATAACACAAGCAGTGCAGGTGATACGTCAAAAAAGTTACTCGCGAAACATAAAGCGGTCCTTTTTAAGGAGAGTGAGAGCTTGTATTGCCGCGGGTGGTCAACATTTTGAACATTTATTGTAATAAAATATCTTTAAACTAACATTCTTTGCTTTTATTCTACTGGGAACCCATCTACCTGTGTGTATTTCCTTCTTGCTCACTCTTGGAACCGAAGTAAATAATAGTAGTAACATAACAGTTTCTAAGATAAGAAAGGGTCCGACAGTTACCGTTAGTAGGTAGGCACTTCGTAAAAATTGGGTTGTTGAGTAAAAATATTATCAAAATTTTTTTTTTCAAATTAATGTGTATTATACCTTTTTAAAAAGAGGAATAAACGCGTCAACATTTGACGTCACTTGCCATACTATTTTGGTACATTTTTTTTACACTACAGTCGGTCAAAGTTGCGAAATTCAATAGTTTTCCATATCACCTTTAGTTAAAATAATATTTTATTTTAAAATGGTACAATAAGTACTTTATTTTTACATTCTATTTAGACACAACAATACCCTAGATTACAAAACCTCCAAGAAATATCGAAATTATCAGCATTAGCAGTCACAGCATTCAAAAGTATGTCACAGGGTGCTCATTTCCCCTTTTTTTTTGAAATCAGTATAATTCTGTAAGTATATGGGGTGGATTTTTTAAAATATTCTTCTGAGTACTGTTAGAGCTTGGGGCATCGTGGGAATCCAGTTGGACGCCAGGTTCTTGGACACCCTGTATATTTTTAAAGAAAATGGTAAATATGTATGTTTATCGGTTGTCTAGATCCCATAACATAAGCTTATCGTACTAGTCATAAAATGATGAGTTTTTTCAAATCAAATCATTTTATTGTAGATCTACTGATAAATATTATGTAACTAAATAAGTATTATTACTAAATATAATCCATACGTCTATTACTCTATACAAATAAATACCATTGGAGTATCTGTCTGTAATATTAAAATAACTGTTAAAACCTCCATAAACCTCTTTTGGTGTACTTTTTACAAATTAAAATAGAAAACACAATGAAAAACACGACCAAAAATACGTCTCTTTTATTTTCGTTGCCAATAGAGTTTTCATTCTTTTGCAGTTTGAAGAAAATGGAATACACTTCTTCGAGTTCTCCGGAACCTGAACCATTATTTAGCGTAGATCCTTTTCCAAGTGCGCCAGTTCCTGGACCATCATCATATATGGATCTTCCAAGTTCGCCAATTCCGGGTACATCATCGGCCATAGATCCCGTAAGCGTGGAATTGGAACGAATGATGTCTCCTCAAGAAAGTGAGCAGTTATATGACATTCCAGGTTTACAGTTATATGAAGACGAAGAACTGTTTGGAATTCTAACCGGGAATAACGAAGAACTCTTAAATGAGTTTAGTGATGCAAGTGCGAACGAGGATGCGAACATTGTCGATTCTCACGCCAATGAACAGAACGGAGATCCAGAGGAAGAGTCTTTAGAAGAAACGACTGGCTGGTTTTCAGGTAATCCCAGTCAGATGTTACAGATACCATTTACGTGGACAAGTGGTATGTTGCAGCCACATGACGCAGAGGTCCAAAGTCCTTTGGATTTTTTTTTTGTTTATGTATGCCCGCTTTTTAAATTTAATATTAGAATGTACAAACAAGTACGGTAACAAGTTGAAAGCAGAAGCGACAACTGCACGTTCTCGTTTTAGCAAGTGGACCGATCTAAGTGTCGCCGAATTAAAAACTTTTATTGCCATAATATTACTAATGGGCACAATAAAGCTGAACAGAATGGTGGACTATTGGTCCACTCATTATTTTTTCCGCCTTAGTCCACGCCTATTTATGTAGTAATTGAGTTTACAGTTGTTGTAAGATTGATTATAAGAAGGATGGTATTTGGTTGTAAAAGTATTAAATGAGAAAATTAAATGTGAATGTGAATTAGTATCACTTGTAAACAATTGCAATTAGTTTTTAAGTACTTTGTATTGTAATTGCTAACGGGCTGCCACTTACCAAAGACACTACTTAAATACAATAAGTTAGTCAAAGAGCAACAACTTAATAGTATTAGAGTTCACAGTTTTAAGGACATTCTGCAATAATGTCCTTGGTGGGCGGTATGTTCAAGTTCCAAAACTTTATTTGCGTCAACGTAGTTCACATGTTTTAACATAGATGGCGTATATTTAATTCGTACTGAAATTGACGGCTAGATGGCGTTGTGTAATTACGTCATCACCGTGAATCGCGGTGTTAAGATTTAAAAAAAAACCTATCCTACATATCCATGTAGGATAGGTTTTTTTTTAATTTTAAGAGCTTTGAACGGACAAGAAATCGAAACGACGGAGAGTATATTAAAAATAAAATCTTTGATCGATTTGTTTAATGAGACAGTTGACGCCGTATATTACCCATTGAGAGAGTTGACAATTGACGAATCTCTTATTATGTAGAAAAGGAGACTATATTTTCGTCAATATATCAAAGGCAAAGCCCATAGATACGGCATTAAACTGTACATTTTAGCCGACGCCAACGGTATAATTTTAAAAATTCACATGTATGCAGGATCCCAAGTCGTACAAATAGGAGGTAGAAACCACGTCAAAAAAGTGGTGCATCTGCTCATGCAAAAATATTTTGATGAAGGGCATGCTTTGTATTTGGACAATTTTTATACCGGCGTAGGGTTGGCTGATGAGTTAATAGGCAAAAAGACGTATGTGACTGGTACCCTAAGACCAAACCAAAACAAAGGAAATGATACTTTTGTACAATCGTACCAAGATCGGAGTGGACCTGCTCGACGAACGCGCAGGTGGCCATTAGCAGTATTTTACAGGATGCTCGATATTTCGGCTTCAAACTGCTACGTAGTCAGTTTATCTACTCAAGCCCAAGGACAAAAAGTTGAGAGCAGATTCAAATTCATGAAAAGACTAGCTGAACAGCTCACCAGACCGCATATGGAGCGTCGAGAAAACAACGTGAAGATTCAACGTGACATTCGAATCGCACTTCGACGCATCCTTCACTGCGGTAATGACTCCACCCCACCAAATCTACCAGGTGGAAGCAGTTCCGAAGAAAGATTGACTTTTAGAAAAAACTGCTCAACCTGCGACCCTTAAAAGAAACGCAGGACACAATAAATATGTTTTGAGAGTAAAAAGCCAATTTGTATAGAATGCTCCAACAATATGTACATTGACTGTCGGGAAAATCTATAAGATTGATGCCCTGCAATTTTTCAAAAGATGTGATTATAATGAGAAAGTGTTGATTATTCTATTTTTATAAACAGAAAGAAAAAAGTTCGTATCTTATGTGATTATTTTTATAGATCTCGTTTTTAGAATAACAAATTGTTTAAGCTAGAATTAAGAGTTGTTGCAAACAAATTAAGATTTTAAGAAAATATATTGAGTTTTCTGTGCCTTATTTGATTTAATAAATACTTTGATATGCATTTTGATAATTTCAATTAAAAAACCAAACCATTCATCCTTAGATTTTACATGTGAAGTTCTTTTCACTCGCCCGTCTGTGAGACGTATGGTAGGTGGTTGTGTGACAAGATTAGGTGGTGGTAGGTGGTAAAGGGTTAAACCATGAAAAGTATTTTTTTTTTGTTCGGCCCGATTAAGAGTTATCATATTCACCTGGACAGAAGACCAAGCTGGTAAACGAAGCCTGGAAGTTTCATCTGCCTTACGAAACTTTTTGAAGAATAGTGATTTCGAAAACAAAAAGAAATTGAGATTTTTCTGTGATGGCTGTATTTCACAAAATAAGAATAGGTACTATAGTGCTACGCACACTGTTATTTCATGACCAAATTTAACAAAATTGAAGAAATTGTACTTTTTCCCCCGTGCGTGGACACAGTTATCTGATACTAAGACTTCAGAGCCATATTCCGATCTTACCGTTGCATAAAACTATTAAAAAAAAATTGACATGTGACAGTTCTGACAATTTGCCTTTTTTTTACTCACAATGTCTCAAGCAAGTAGTCGTTGTGAAAAATTCAAATTTGTATCTGGTGCTATTATAGCGGGAAATCGCGATTATTTTTTCTTGAAAAAAATACTAGGATGGAAGGTAAGTCTGAAATCCATATGCAGATGCTTGTATTTAGCACTTTTATTTTATATTCGTTTCTCAAAAGTTAGTTTTTATCTATGTATCGATTTCGATACATCATGCACTAACGTTCTTTTTGGGAATCTTAGAAAAGGTGATTGTAGTTTCATTTTGGGTTGCGTTTTGAGCTTATTGGAGGTTTGGTTTTGCATGTGGTGTGTTGTTTTCAGACCGGGAGATAGAAAATTTGCTTCAGCGCTTAGAAAATAGCGAAATCAGAGGACGGATTTGAATCAGACGATGACGATATACTGTACCATCTTGGGAAGATTTGATGAGAGAGCTTGAAGATCAACAAGAAGACGAGGGTCATAGATGAAGGTCTAACTAGAATCGATGAAGAGGATCCGCCTTTGGTTAACAATGATGAACAATCACCATTACCAGGTACTAGTTCAGAACTTCCGGCTTTTAGCATGAATACAAGGAATTAAGTATGGAAAAAACAATTACTTGTTAATGAGGATGTAGTCAAATTCGGAAGGAACGAGGAATTGTCTCCAGCGGTGATGTAATTGCAAAGTCGATATCAATTTTTTACCTACTTTTTTACAAATGATATTTTGGAATAAATTTGACAGAAACTACTCGTTATGCTGTTCAGACCAAACCAGATAGACTGGATTCTCTAACAATATCAGACCTGCGTAAATATTTAGGTGTCCTCATATTTATGTCCGTATACCACTATCCTACACGCACACGATCCTACTGGTCCGCAAAGTTTGCTTTCAGCCCTATCAAAGATGCAATTTGAAAAAATTAGAGAGATTCTGCATCTCAACAATAATGAAAATCATTTACCTGTGTGTCATCCTCACCATGATATACTTCACAAACTTAAACTAATAATAGAACATCTTAACGCAAAATTTTCAAGAATTACAATAGAACAAGAAGAAGAATAGAAAAATTATCCATGGATGAGCAAATGTGCTTAACGAAAATAGGCCATTTCCTCAAACAATACCTTCCCAACAAACCCCACAACTGGGGGGTTCAAATTGTTTGTCCTCTGCAATTTGATGGGCTATGCCTACAAATTTCAAAGAGCCTGATGATAGATTGCCAAATGAACCATATGTTGGAGTGGTTGGGCAAACAGTTCTGAATCTTCTCAGAATAGTTCCGAGGCAACAAAACCACAGTGTCGATTTTGAAATTTTTTATATGTCATTGCCTTTGATGTACGTAGTAGCTAAAGAGGGAATACACTTCTTGGGAACTATACAACGAAACCGCTTAGGTAAGTCATGTAAGCTTCCGTAAAAACAGGATGTTATGGAAAATACAGTAGCCCGAGGTTCATACGATGAATATGTCACAAATTTCGAATGGCGTAGATATAACCACCGTAAACTGGAAGGATAATAAATAAGTTATATTATCGACTCATTTTATTCAGATACACGTGGAGGCCAGAACAGAAACTGTCACGTAAGTGGAATTCTGACCTAGGCTTTGCAAAAACATATCATAGACATTATGGGCCACAAATTAATGATTCCCTGTCACAACCATTTAGAAGTGAATACTGATCACGGGATTAATATAGAACAGAAAAAGATAAAACAAGTCCAAATCTATCAACTGCATGATTTGTAAGACAATTGGTAAGATCAAGTAGGTAGTTGCAAATTTAAAGTGGTTGAACCGAAGAACACCAATTTTTTCGATACTTTTCTTCATTGCTGAGGGTCTGTTAGTATTAAGACACACCGATGTTGATGGACAACTATTTAAATGGCTCAATAAAAACTTCACTCACAAGTCTATGACAGATTATGACAATGAACTCACTAGATATTTCTTAAAAAACCAACTTAGAAGAAGACACATTTTTTTAAATTTAGTTTGAAAAGAATAAGTTCATCTGCACCTGATACTTTTTCCATAATATTGTTGCAACCATTGCCGATGTGATATCCAAAAAAGAAAGACAATTAAATTTCTTTACTTTCCTTATTACTTGATAATAAATCAACGTAACAAGCACACTTTATATATTTAATATGGTCAGTGGGTAGCCTTTAACTTTAACAATATCTTTTAATTTAGGTTTTTGCTGTTCCTGAAAAGTATGACATTTAGATTTTATTGGTTTAGTCTACCGACTCTAGAATTATGCATTTTTTTACACCTCGACTTCCCCAAAAAACCCAGCAGCTGCCAATGAAGGAAGGCCACGAAGGCCCACGAACGCGTCAAAAACTCAGGACAAGCCAAGCGACAATGGTTTATACTAAGTGAAAACAATGAGATGTACGGATCACAGAATGATCATTCAGGATTTCAGAGTATTCATAAGTCCCTAAACACGAACACTTTTTGTATTTATGTAAGTCCATTATGTACAAGAAAATTTATATGCAACAGCCAAACTTGTTATATAATAAAAGATTGATAAGTTACGTGGATAGCAAGTAGATACTCTTACTGCAAAGAGTATTAAAATAACCCACGTTCCAACTCTTACTTCAACGAAACAAGTTTTTTTTTTGGAGTTTATGGCCTGAACAAAGCAAGTTGTTTATGACGCAGTGTTGCCAATGCAAAGAAACGAAAATCAGCAAAAACTGAGTGACCTATTGTATTGATCCTATTTTTTCACACACTTAAAATATGTCTTTAAACATAATTCTACGCATAATACGTAAGTATTTTAAAAACGATTAAAATCAAAGTTGAAAGTATGTATATACCTTACATACAAAAATAATGTGCATTATTTCTGTCATGTTTTTAAGTTATCCGCCATTTCAAATATTTTTGTCGATTAGTTATTTATTATTTTGTATTTAATTTGTAACAAACCTCTATTTACTGTAGTACACCATTTGTCAGATATTTGGATTTCTATTACTTTGATTATAAGGCTCTAGGACGTGTGCATTCTGCCCATACTCACTTATGGCGCCCAATCTTGGTATTTGACAAAACTTTAGAAATCCATATTTCTCATCCATTCTCATCCTAACCACTGCAGGAAATGTCCCACGCGTACGGGATCGCGCAACGAACAACGACGGCCAGCCACCGTAAACGCGGCTCTATGGACAACTAAGAGAGCTAAGTTTGCTCGCCGCAAGACCAGACTTGAGTGTACGACTCATCCCATTCCGTTTGCGACTCAAAGCCATCGGATTATCACCGATGGGGCCCACTAGGGCCGTTATCCGCCAGGTTTGTGAATGCAAGCGCAAAAATATACTACGACACTGGCCTGGAACAGAATAAGGAACGGAGTGGTTTTTAGTCGGCAAAGGTCAAAGCAAATCCCCTCCTCATAAAAAAGGTCTAGAAGGACATGGAGGGACGAAGTTGATTATTCGCAGAAAGCTTTGTGCAGAGAGAAATTAAAGAGAGACTTTGGCATGCAGTGAATTTTTTTTTATGGTACAGGTCGGCAAACGAGCTCTCGGGTTACCTTTGGTAAGAAATCGACGTCGGCGCCGCCCATGGACACCCGTAACACCAAAGGAGTTAGAGTGTGTTGCCGACCTTTTGGAGATAAGGGTTTCAGGTATTTAAGGCGGATGGGGGAGAGGGAGAGGGATAGGCCTACAGTAACCTCATTCACCCGTCGCCAATAATAAATCAGCTACGCAAGCGAACGGTTGTTGTTTCTCTCTCCGCCGACCGCCCTAATACTCGCCTACAGTTCAGGAAGGATTGGTCCTTCGGTAAGCTCACTCACACGGCAAATCACAACGCTGTTGTTATTTCACGCCGGTTTTCTGTGAGGCCGTGGTGTCACTCCGGTCGAGCCGACCCAATCGTGCCGAAGCTTGACTCTCCCACACTTAAAAGTTAGTCGGCAACGGCTGATAATAAAAATATATCAATAATTCATAACAGTTAGTACGAATGTACCCTTAAGTATTTGATAATATTTTATTCATCTTGTATAAACAAAAATCATTATTTTTATAAGTTTAAAATTAAAGTTATTGTATATAACAAATTGCTCACATGAATTAACTGAGGAAAGCTCTTCTAGTTTCAAGTCATGAACTGAGCTTTTCTCCGTTAATTCTTGTGAGCAATTTGTTATACAGGGTGTAAACAGACACTTAACGAAGCCGAAAGCCACGTATTCTACCCATTATTTGGATATTTTTTTTCTTTAAGACCATAGCTGGGACTCCACGGGTTCTCGAGATATTGAAGGTCAAAGATGCATTTTTAATTTTTCTTTTTTTGCACAATCGAATTCTTAGTATTATTAGGTACAAAACTTTTTTCCAAACAAACATTACCTGAATTTTCGATTTTTCTAAATAAATTACGCATTACAAGTTACAAACAGTAATGTACGTAATAAATAAATGCAGACCCGCACAAAAAACATCGTGCATCTCAGTAGGATTTATATTTTACAGAATTGCTTTGTTGTTGCGAAGTAAAACGTCGACATACGTACTTATTACAGCGTTTTAATGCTAAGCTGTGAACCTTCGCACACAATGACACGAAGCCCGTTTGCTTTACATTGTGCGCAATAAAATTATTATTTTTTTTTGATACCTAAAAATAAAAGTCGTTTCCCAGTGATAATTTTAGCGTAAAGCTACTTAGTTAGAACTGCAGTATGTTAAGTGTCTTTTTACACCCCGTATAGTAATTTTTTCATGTCCCACAAGCTGTTTTTGTAGTATGACTACGTTATGACTATTAATCCCATTGACATTAATGATTGATTTATTTTTTCTATACGTAGATATAGAATCCGATATAGAATTAACTTTTTTTTTCTTGGATGGCAACCGATGTTTTCACTGTCTGGTTTGACAAGTACCTGTCAACCTAAACTTGACAATAATAAAACATCATTTTCAGTTGTCAGTTGTCACTTGTCACAAAAAACCGAATGCAATGATGAATTAGCTATTAGGCAGGCTATAAAATACAACAAAATCTTCAAAATTACTTATACGTCGTTCAACTTTAAACACAGAAGCGCGTTTCCAGCAGAACAGCAGTGAATTTTAATTTGTGTAGTTAATTGGTCTTAATAATTTGTTTTTGATAATACTGTGTACAAAATGTCGCAAGCTCGCTTCGCATCGTGTATTCCACTGCCGATTGAGCATAAAACCTTAGTGAACGTGATAGAAAAAGCTAGAGATTGGGGTTTGATGCATGGTGTAGCCATGAGAGATAAGAAACATTTCAACAAAGATGTTATTCAGGTTATTTCTTCATTTTCTATTTACTACAGCAGTTACTGAAACACGAAAGAGGTTTTTGATTTTAAGTTTGAGATTTGTACCTGAAAATATTGAATATAATACAATTATTGAGGACAACCCTTTTCTGCTACATTTTTTTTTATTGTTCATTAAATATATTTTTTTAATTACAATGGGTAATATTGCCGAGTGTTCTAAGCAATGGGATGTTCGTGCTTGTTAAATGCATATCTTTATAATAAGCATTTTAGTGTCTTTTAGTTAGATTTCCTGTTTCTTACCTTAATATTTATTTTACATCAGATATTGTCACACATTGACCGTCTCTCATACCTGCATGATTAGTATTATTAAAAAATTATATATTTTTCTACATTTCTTTAAATTTATCTTAACTATTTAGCAACTTCAAAATTGGTAGGGTAGGTATACATTAGGATGTAATACTAGAGAAAAAAAATATGAAAGTGTAATTTGCTTTTATTGGTCAAAAAAGTTAAAGGTGAGAGATCAGTTAGTAAGGTAGTAAGCTAGTGTACTTGAGAAAAAACTTTCCATATACATAAGAAATCATTATCATACAAAGTTATTGAATATCTCTTGACGTTTCAAAAGTACCTATTTATGGTTTAGTTGGAATAAATGATTTTGACTTAGACTTTGACTTTGACTCAAAAACTTTTAGAATGCACTCTTGTTATTATATCAGCACTTTAAAGCAGTGGTTTCACTCAAGAGCAAGCAGAAATTAATGTTCATTTCTTACAGGTTGCACCATTTGTGTTATTACCGTCACCATTTCCAAGGACGGAATTTGAAAAGGCTGTTGAGTTACAGCCAATCCTAAATGAACTAATGCATAAGGTATGTTACTTTTCTATGAATTTATTATTTATTAGTAACGAAGTAGTTAAAACCTTAGTAAAATTGTATGTATTCTATTTATCACAAAAACTTTATGTACCTACAGTAAAATATAAAAGTTATCACACTTTCACTGATAGGTTTTATTATATATGTTTTTTGTTGAAGTAAATATTTTTCTTACATTATTTTCGTTATTTAGGTGATAATATTTAGAGTTAGCATTAGTAAATAGGTCAGAGTTTTGCTGCCACAAATTCATTGATATCAAGCAGACAACCCCTTTTTTGCATGTTTTTTTTTTAATAATAGATTGGCAAACAGGCAGACACATTATCTGATGGTAAGCAATCAGCGCCGCCCGTGGACACCCGCAACGAATTACGAGTGCGTTGCCGACCTCCTGGGGATTAGGGATTTGGAGATTTAGGAATTGGGGGTGGGGAAGCATTGGACCTCTGGTAACCTCACCCCCAACAGCGAAATACAAAGCTGTGGTTGTTTCACGCCGGTTTTCTGTGAGGCTGTGGTAGCACTCCAGTCAAGTCGGTCACATTTTGTCGTTTATAATCTTTGGAATTGGTAAAAATATTATTTGTGAATCTGACTAAGTAGTTGGAATATTCAATACTTTTAAACGAATAAATATACAGAAAGCATCAAAATAATGTAGGGCTAGGTTAGGATGAGAGGGAGTACTATCAGACTCTTACTTACGAAAAAATAATAGCCTTGGGTGTACTTTTATAGTGCATACAGCCCCTCGTACGCCTTCCAAAGCTCTGGGTTTCTCCTCTTCGTGCTGCAGGCCGAGGCCGCGATCTCTTTTTACGCTTGCTCCTTTTCTTCTCCTTCTTCCTTTGGTTTAACATCAGTCCTCTTGAGCCCCATCCGTGGTGGTATATTGGTACTTTGAACCGATCTGGTTCTGTTCCGGCGGCGAGGTACCCTTGGTCGCCGTCCAATCCGGTAGTTTCCATCTAGCCAAATTCAATAATTTAATTCATATGTCAAAAACGATACTTTTCTATGAAATACTGAGTTGTGTCGTCATAGTATTTTAATGTCAAATTGGTATTTATTTCTTAAAAATTAGCTAAAAAATATCTAAAATTTAGTGTGTGTTTTTATCGATCGAATGAAAGTATAGTTATTTTTCAATATAATTATTGAAATTTTGTATTGAAACGTCGATAATTTATTTTTGACCCAATATATAAGATGATATAAGATGCAAGTAAACCTGAGATGCAATACATGAATGGACATTTGTTTCCAGCGGTTCAATAATTTGTGATCCTAAAGTCAGTATTAAATTATAGGTGGCGCATAACAATGAATTTTTGGAGCATACATTACAAAATGCATTACAAGTGGATGAATTTACGAAGAACTTATACGACATATGGGTGAAAGTACGCAACGAGGTCATAACACAGGTACTCATTATTATTTATTTTTACGAACAAAACATGAGTGTGGTCTACGTTGCTATTAACTAGATTATTTAATTTTTATTTCTAGTACAAACTCATTTTAAATTTATATAAAATGGTGATATGGGTTTGATGATGGCCAAGCTACAAATTGTGGTTCATGGTACATTTATTTTAAATACAGTGCAATTATTTTGCAGTTCAGTAATAGTTGGAAATGACAGAAGAATTGAACGGATGGGAGTCAAGTTACTTCAAGCAACTTTGCTTTTTAATAAGCATTATTTTTCAGTGACAGAGGACTGCTTCAAATTAGTACCTTAGGTTCAGTTTACAAATTATTACTAACTTTGAATGAGTTTATAACTAATTTAATAAAATATATATACTTACTAAAATTTTTGTGAAGCAAAACTAATCACGCTCATGTTTTGTTCAAATTTTCTTGACACACGCACAAACGATTGGATAATGAATCAATAAATTCAATGAAATATAACTTTATGAAGTTATAGAATCGTTTCTGCATGTGATTTAGTGTCCGTATCACGCTCATGTTCATACTAACTGTCGGCGTTCAAATGTCATGTAAAATGTGCTATGTGGCGTAGCCAATATCACTAGGAATGCTGCGCTCCGACATTATGCTGGAATCACGCTGTCCACACACCGAGAACCAGTGTGCTAAACATACCCCATACTGCTCCTGGAAGCAGGTGGAAATCAACAGCATCGCGTCAGGATTCGGACACCTGGGACCCGTTTCCAGAGAAATACAGAGGTAGAGGATTGTAGAGCTCGTTCGTGTACAGCCGCATTCACACATTTATTTAAGAAAATAGTAATATTATTTATTACCTATCGTATAATTTTGTCCTATATTTTTTTTTATAAAAGCTGGAGAGTTTGCTTGTTTGAACGCGCTAATCTCCAGAACTACTGGTTCAAATTAAATAATTATTAATGAAACCGCGCGACAGAAGCTAGTATAACATGATATGATAATATTATTGCATTAAATCCGCCTTTGTACAAATTGTGCAAGAAGTTTTAATAATTCATTAAAAGGTTTCTTCTTATTATAAAAAAGTTCGCATTTTCAACTTCTTATAAAAAAATAATAAAGGTTAAAATATTATAAAAAAAAGTTGACAAAAATAAGTTGCCTTTTGCGGTTGCCTGCTGACCCGTAATAAGTTTTCTTTGGCGGCGCTAGTGCAGCATTATGTCAGTTGATGAAACGAACATTTACTATCATTCCTTCGATTTAAACAATCGCATGACGCACGATAATTTTAAACATAGGTACACCTAACAAACCATATGCGTCCATTGAATAAATACAATTCGCTATGGTTACACTATTGTTTTGCGCGTGTAAAGTAACCTTGTAAAGGACATTACTACAATAATAATTATTATAAAGTATTATAATAATTATAATGTGTGAATGGGGCTAGCGACCAGTCTCTGCTTGAAAATAACAAAAGCGGGCGGGCGATTCGTTCAGTTGTGCCTGTCATTTATGTTTAATACATAGATTACTAGAAATTGTTCAATACTCTTGTATGGTATCAAAAATATAGGTATGGCTTTTCGTGAAGGCAGGGTAGGATACATTTCTCTATTGCGGGAATTGATAGAACAGATAAAGTACCCTTATTCGTTATGTGTAACTAGCTACCGCATGCGGCTTCGCCCGCGTGGTATGTTGATAAAAAGCCTATGTCCTATTCCGGAGTGTTTCCTATGCCTGTCCAGATCCGTCTAGCCGTTTTGGCGTGATTGAGTAACAAACATCCCAACATCGTAACTTTCGCATTTATAATATTAGTCAGATAGAGATCGGATAGCAAATGCTCTTACAACCTTAAGCTTTGCGATTTTTAACCTACTTTATAAACATTACCCTAATATCATCAGCCTATAAGTGCCCACTGCTGAGCAAAGGTCTCTTCTCACACGGAGATCGTTTGAGTATTGTCGCCTCGCATCCCCAAGGCGGATTGGCGAATTCAAACTTGAAGAAATTAATAGTCACGGTTTCACCACAATGTATTCCTTCATTGTTAATTATTGGAAAAAGCCTTCCAAGTGTTACCCTCCGCAACCACGTATCTGACAAGGATAAAGGTAGTTCCCATCCATTTTTATGTGGAAGAGGCCCATAACGCTGCTTTGAACTGCCACAGACTTTTCATTTGACTTATATGTATTCGGAAGCTTCACCACTTGTTTTCAAATCATTTTTCTCAGGATTCTTTTTTCAATTTTTTTTAATGACATTCATTTTATTTATATACATTCATTAACAAATTTAAATTGCTTGAATCTGAAATTATGATACCTAAGCCAAAGTATGACAATTTCTAGTTTTTTTTTTATTATCGTAATTATTGTGACTAACACACTAACTGCCTATATTAAAATTAAAAAGCAAATACCAATTTTATCAATCAGTTGACTCTAGGACTGTACTCAATTTTTCAAATAGTAAATGATTTATAGGAATAATAGTGTACATTCCTGAGTCAAAGAAAATTAACATTTTTTGTATGTTTGTCAATTAACAATGTGCTAATTTTTTAACATAGAATTTGCTAGTATATTTTTTATGTAGGGTAACACTAAAATTGTTTTTTTTTTTAGTTTATTGTTACTGTTAAAGCTCTAGATTTTTAATCTTAAATTGCATGACTGTTATTTTTTATAATAACGGACAACTGAACTTGTTGCCCGCTAAAACATGTTATTGTATAATAATGATAGTCAAATATTATTTATTTGATATGGTACCATTATTCGTTATGCTTAAGATAGTTATAGATAGATAGCTAGCGGAACCAGCTTATTGTTTATATACCGGCTGTTTTGATAAAAATCGAATGAATTGAAGCTAAAAAAATAAATATACAAGCTGAAAATTTCTTGTCAATAATTATTTTTATTCGAAACAAAAATCTAAGTACAAAAATTAAAAAAAAGGTGACATATATAATAAGATTGAAATTAAAAATTTGAAATATGTGTATGTACTGATTCTTTTTTACATTTTTTTAATTCGCTTTAAGAAGACCTATTTTCAATTGCACGTTTTTTATCGAACAACCGCTTGTAGTTAGTAGGTAGTACATTTGAAATCAAAACTGTATTTGTAAATCTTGCTGTATATAATGCCACGTTACGACTGCCTTGTATATTTTACGTAGAATGTTACAATACGTATGTTCTCGACAATATTGTTACTTCCAATATCAATTTCCGACTATTGTCTATTACGAACACAAGACATATCCATGAGAAGTTCGAATTGAAGTCACAGATTATAAAACAAAAGGTTTTTTTAATCTGTGATTGAAGTGAAGTATATAAAATGGCGGGAAATGGGAATACGGACAATGCAATTGAATAGTTTTTCAGTTAAAAAATATATTTATTTTACTTAAATCATTTAACTCACACCTTAGTACATTGATTGATTTAACCAAAAACTAGAACATGCTTTATGACACCGGAAGGTTTGAACTTTTTTGATTTTATGTTAAACCCCCGGCATGAAACATGTCAAGATTTTTTTTGACGGGAAAGGTCTGGCGCACTAAAATATGATTAATGCTGGTCAACTTGAAAGAAATGTAATATAAGAAAAGTAAAAGAATTTGTGTTGGGAAAATACACTAGACATGAACTTACCCCACCACGAAAAATCATGTCATGATTCGTGCCGGGTATTATAGCTGTATAAAAAATAAACGTCATGGGAAAAACATAAGGAATGAAGAACACTCAATGGCGATAAGTTTGTTATATAAACAAGGAAAATATTAATGGAATGGCAAAGCATTGATTGATTCACCGTCCATTGTTTTTAAGTAAAATCCCTACGTTCCCTTTGAATCATAGAGGGAGGAAGATAATGCATAGTTGTAGTACAAACAGGATGATTTTAGCGGGAAAATAATATGCCTATAGACACAATATTGTTAGTCTGTGGCTATAGCTTATTTCCTTTAAGCAAAGCTTACGGGAAATTGCAATTAATACAATCTTTAAGGATATTACTTATGAGTCATGTTTTCAATTCTAATTCGTATGGGTAAACCATTGAAACTATTATGAATAAGAGAATTTACCTAAACCACAAACAAACTATGCTAACTTACTTGTGGTATTAAATAAGCAACAATTAAGTATGTTGTACTGTCCAAACGACAATGACATTCCTAATTTCGGTGTAAAATGACAGTTAAAAATATACCTAATTCTTTATTTGAATTTGTAATATTCTGTTCTTAGTTTTTTTTTTCAGTAATTGTAATGCAAGCTCCAATACGGAAATGTGACTTGATAATAAAATCTAAAATATTTAGAATTCTGTTATTATTTTTGTTTTATTTGGTTATTAAAGGTCTATGAAATGGATTATTTGGTACCATTCCAGTATTTGAGCATTCACAAAGTAATAAAAAAAGCATTTGGGCGGCTGTTTTTTTATAAAGTAACAATGCTTTAATTTAAGAACATTATATTAATTAGAAATACAGCAAAATGATGTATTTACACACTCAATATAGGTACCTACTTATGTTATGTCTTAGAATATAATTGTAAATATTAGTTAAAAGGTGGCGGTGCGAACGCGGAGAACATGAAGAATAAAACACAAAAATCATCTTCTCATAAATATTTAGAGTGGATTGGACAGAAATTCACATAATTAAATATTTCAGTCGGTCAGCCTCGGTCTCTTCCGGTCCGATTACCTGATGCAGAACAAGGAGCATAATAAAATCAAGCAAGTGGAGTTTAACACAGTGGCCTCGAGCTTCGGAGCCATGACGTCGTTCCTACCAACAATGTCTCGGTACCGACAACGCTGTACGGCCTGGGTAAATGCCTGGGTACTTGTTATCGACAATTGCAAGGCCAATGCGCCTCCTTAGAGAACCTAGTTGACGTTAAGTACCCAGGCACGTACCTTCACCAAACAGCTGAACATCTCTCATGTGGCTGCTGTTCTTTTCTTCTATTTGCACGCTGCATCTACCTATTCTCAACCACTTAGAGCTTCCTGTATCTTTGTACGTGTTCGTATTTTTCCGTTGTTTGTTGCACTGTACGCTGTACGCTTTGCTTCAATTGGTGGCAGATCAGGCATGGTAGAATTATTACCGCTTCCTATATGTAATTTGTATGATGCATTTTATTTGGTTTCCAGATATAAAATCGTATCCTTAGATTTAGGTAAGCAGTATTTAATTAATTGGCTCTCATCAGATCACGTGCATGTATTTATTTATTTGGATTGTAAGCTTTGATCCCTTTGTCCTGGCACGTTCACTTGAGAGATGTTACCTGTCCACGCCTGCATTGTAGGTTTACTCAAATCCGTTAATTTTCAAAATTCCATATGTTGATTAAATATAAAGATTTTTTTATTGTAAATAGTAATCGAAATGTGTATGTCTGTCCAATCTTTGCTGGGTATGGCTTAGGGTACACATCTTTCAAAATTTGTTTTTGGTGCTTACCTACCTTTGTTCCATTCATACACACATGCACAGATTTCACTCAATCAATACATTATTGTTATATCACAACGCGTCCTTGTGCTTTTACTGTTTGGTTTAAAAATATATTATTATTTTACACATGTATGACGTGGCATACTGGCCATTGTCACGTCCCTCGCGTTCAGTTTGATATTACAAGCATCACATATCAACAAAACCACTACTCGGCCTTTATTTACAAAATAAATTAACACTCAAATAGGAAATTCTGCTGTATTTTGAGTCGAGATTCCCTCATTTATTCTGAAAAGAAGAGCGTCGGGTATAATATTTATTAGGTTTGCAAGTATTGTTTCAATAAAAATATTGCGTAACTGCAGTAAAATGTATCTTTGCAAGGCGAATAAAGTAATGTACGATAATGTTGGCGAATAAAGATTTCCTATAATGCGTTCAAGGTCAGCCGGGGAAGCGGTGCGAGCGCAATAAGCCAGCTCGCGGTTGTACCGCGGCTTGGCTTGGAGCTGGAGAAGGAAATGGGTGATTTGTCAGCAAGAGTCTGGAACGCTCTCGCCTCACCCAGAACCCCGAAGTCATTGGTGATTTTCTCCCTAAAGTTTTATTTTTGTAGGCAAGGTAGCCTAGAAAAATAAAAGTTGCTTACTTGCTTCCAGTTCAGCATTGGATGTATTTTTTATTTGTATCGTGGAAATCTGTTCCATTTAAATCACTCAAATTACCTACTGCGATTTCTGAGTGCTGCTATGCTCTGGGTATTACTTATTTTTTCTCCTGCTCCAAGTCGAGCCGCTGTACGTTATTGCGCTAAAGCTGCAACCAAATCATGCTTGAGTGAGCCATGCCAGTTTGTGGCTAAGTTGCACATCTTGTGTCAGAACTCTTGTAATTTACAATAGTTACGTTACCTTAATAATTACGTAAATAAAACTTGCAATATCTTAAAATCAACTAAGGGCGAGATGGTAATGATTTTTTTGACTAAGCTGTTACGATCCTATATACAAGAAGTATTGCAATGCCTTGCCTAACATCGTAAAGTTGTCATATCATTACCACCCGTAATGAACAAAATCCTACGTAGATAATAGTCTGTTATCTTATTTATCTCATTGACTCGTATATATGAATATGAGTACTTGTTTACTTAATAAAACAAAGTGCTGATTCATTGAAGATTCGCCATCTTTTTTTTTGTATGACTGATGACAGCAACTGTCAAAGTCATATGAGTAAAGTTTATGATTTAGTTTTTACTGTAAAATGCATATGCATAGTATAAATAAAAACGTTTTGGATAATTTCACCAATCATTTAATATTTTTAGCATGAGCGAAACTGATACGTTTTTAAATTTTACTGACGTAATCGTACTCTTTGAGTATAAGAATTTATTTACACGTATCTCTTTATTATCTATAAATCTATTTAATGGTAATTATTGGTTATGCTGTATTTTATAAAAATAAAATTACTATAATTAACGGCTCGGAAAGTACGTAATACAGACGCCTGATCCCTTGCCCCATACGGCGGATTGTCGTTACATTTTGTCAAATGAGGAACAGAGATGGCACCAGTGATTGTATATTCACTGATGTTCTCTAAAATCGACTATGACATTCAAAGGTCTACGTCGAAATCGTAAGATTTTGAAATTGACACGGACTAAAAAAAACATCGGTAGCTTACCTAATCAAACAATATGGTTCGTTCCCCAACAGCAGTTTCAGAAGATTTTCTTTTTTATTATTATTATTTATTTTACGAAATCAGTGAAATCGCGTTGTCTACTCAATTGTAACGTTTTTTTAAAGAGTAACCAAACTTTTTTTGTGTTTGTTTTTACTTCTTTCTTTTTATTTAACTCAATAAATTGCTGTTTAGAGCTTTTTTATTTTTCTAATTTAATGAATCACATATTAGCCAAAATTATAAATTAAAATGAGGTCCTTATACATATAAGATTGAAGGTTTTTTTCGCAGGGCTATGTGCTCAATAAATCCTAACATACAGCGTTATTTTTAATGCTGATACTAAAATTCTCCACTATTTAGTGGATATTATTATACATATAAACCTTCCTCCTCAATTATATCTAGACAAACCAAATCAACCGCATGAAAATCCGTTGCGTCTTTTTAAAGATTTAAGCATACATAGGGATATAGGGGCCGAGTAAGCGATTTTGATTTAAACTACATATGTAGTGATGTGCCATATAGGTTTATCGCTAAAATATACAGAGGTATTATAACAAGTAAAAGTTCAAAAAGACCGATCACATTTTTTCATGGTACATTTACAAAATGTACCATGAAAAAATGTGATCGGAAATAGTATTAAAATTCATTTTGAATGAAAAAAAAAAACTATGATGTGGTTATTAATAAACTAGCTAATCTTGCGCGGTTTCTCCCACTGCTCGGCTCCTACCGATCGTAGCGTGATCGCCTTCCTCAATAAATGGACTAACATATTTGTTCAGTTCGAACCAGCAGTTGCGGAGGTTAGCGCGTTCAAACAAACAAACAATTCAACTTTATAATGTCAGTATAGATAGGCATAATTATAGTGATAGGTACGTCGGACAACGCTTTTTTTTTTAATAATTAGGTTATTTCCTTATTCTTAATAAATGAGATCTAATACCGATACAGCGTAAATCATTAATAAACCCATTCACGCGGCAGGCCAATATACACCTAATAGGATTTTAACACCTAGGTTATTAACGTACGTGCTGATTGACGGACAATTTAACTTTAAGGTTCAAAACTGCCTGTTCAAGTATTATTTAAATGTTTTCAATTTGGCTTGACATATCCTTACATCATCATAACCTTACATGTTATAAAAAATACCTCTGTCACTTCTGACAGCAATAAACTCGAAAACTACTAGACGAATTTGTGTACTGTTTTTATCAATGTAATTTCAGAGAAAGGTCTAGTTTTGTCAGTGGCGTTGAAGCCCATCTGATTATAATTAAAATGTGTTTAAGGAAAAACTTAAAAAATTGTAGTAGGTATTTTTCATAAATTCTGAGGTTTAAGTCTTGCGAAATTTAACAGCTAATCAATAACTCAAAGAAAGGGCAACGACCTTATATTATTTATTCGTCACTGTATGTCGGTTTAAGATAATATTCGAGTATTTTTTTTTTCAACTATTACATGTGCGTACAAAGAAAAAAAATTGTAGTGCCGAGAAAACATTTGAAATTTACGATGTGTGTATTAATTCGTTCGGCCAATTTATCTGTGTTCTCATAATTCATCTTGTCACTTGTTATATTATATCTATTCATATTTGTCACCGTACATTTTGTTTTATTTGTACATGCATACATAAAGTCACGCTTTGACTCATGATACGCAAAATAAATAGCGTATCGAATAGTACTATATTCTTATTTAATTGGGAAAAGTTTTTTTCATTCGATGACTTCTGTTTGGGGTGAAAGAAGGTCACCAGAGGGTAAGAAAAAAAGAGAGAGCTCTTTCTTTCTCTGTCTCTCTGACTCTTAACAACGAAAAATTACTATTGTATCTCCTATCTGCAACACCAACCGAGCATTGGTCCTTGTGTCCCTTTTTGTCGTGGTCTAATAGTTCTGATTGGCGTCCACGGGACGATATACTTTTTTAACTTCCATCTCATTCCACCTGGTCAGATTTAACTGCCAGGATTATTCACCAATCCAAATTTAAAAACTAAATTGGCTGCAATTAATTAAATCAACAAACAAATTTGTATGGCTGAAACAATATATGGTGATAGTAGTTTGTATGTAGGGGGTAATCTTCGGAACCGCTGGTCGCATTGCCATACTTCTTGCTCTGATAGCACTCAAGAATATTGTAGCTACCTATCTATCAGTGAAATAATTTTGGCAAAGATCCGAGGGGCGAGCTGAGCCTACACCATCCGACCAGCGGTTGCAAAGATTACCCCCAACATATGAACTTACAAACTTACAAATTTTAACTGTTTATAATATTTGTGTAGATCCCCGCGGTTGTGTATATTTATAATTGGATACTGTCTTTCTTGATATCTATAGTATAATATCGTTACTGGGATTCGTAACGGAACTAGTAAAATGGGTATATTATTAATGGGTTCCAAAAGCGTGATTTTATGTATTTTAGATCTAGTTTATCGTAATTGCCTTTTTAAGTAATAAGTACCCTTTGTTTTGACGTATCGGATGGCGAGCAAGAATTTTTTAATGATCATATATATTCATCATACAATGAATCTCTTTGAAACGTCAAATTCGTATTTTTTTAATTATTTATATGTATTATGATATTGCCATTTGCCAAGGATCACTCAGAGAGCTGTTCTGAAAAATCCGTGCTCGCATTCTAGTCAGTATACCTACTATATGTATTAGCTTTTGCTCGTAGTATTAGTTCTAGAAGTTATTGTTGCACGTCATTTTTGCATGTTATTCATAAATTAGACAAGGTATTATAGTATTTTTTGTATAATCATACGCTTGTTATGAAGTAGAATGTTTTAATAAGGCTTTTTGATATACGACTGAAGTAACTCCTTACAAGAAACAATTTATAAAATTAAAACTACATACCGATTTTTATTAATTACCAACAAAAAACTTAACAAAATTTTGAATTTAGAAAGAATATTGGATGACTTCTGTAAAGAAAGATTAAATCTATGGTCGCTGTTAAAAAAAGCCTTATTATTTCATCTGTGACGTGGCTGGACCTTTATATTACGATGTAGTTGTGTACTGTATTTAAATATAGAATTCAGCATGACGTTTAGTTTGTGAAGATTAATTACCATCACATTAGTTTGTATGTGTGCATGACTTGACAACTATCAAAATGACGTCACTCTTGTCTCAAATAAAATGGCTGACGTGATTCTTGAAACAATAAAATTGTTTGTTAAATTAATTTCTTAGTTTAGTAGTCTATTCAATAGAAACAAACAATCGATCGATATATATTTTTATTTATTTATTAAGTCTCCAATTAATTTTGATCTTAATAACAACGGCAATGAGACAGGAATGACGTCATTATACTTCTTTTATTGTCAATGTGCGACATGACGTTTATGAGTTTGTTTTTTTTTTTCAGCTATATTCTGAGACAGCTAGGTCATACTGAATTAATAAAAAATGTAAGTAGAAAAAAGGATATTTTCTTAATTATAGATTTTATTAATATAAATTTTGTGTTGTTGTTGAAGCGGCCGTGTTACGTGTCGCAGGTTCGATTACCTCACAAAGCAGACCTTTGTGTGAACCACAAATTGTTTTTCCGTGTCTGGGTGTGATGTGTATGTGAAATTGTATGTTTGTAAAAGCACCCACGTCACAGTTAACATCCCAGTGCTGGGTAATGTTATTTAAAGAAAAAAAAATAACCTTTAATTTCTGTTGAAAAAATCTGCAGAGTCAGCCAAATTACGATTTCCAGTTTTTTGTACATAAAAGTAGTTAGTTTTTATTTATGTTGATGTGTTTTTTAGATGCCTGAGAATAAAGCTCTGTCGGGCTTGTGTTCCGGCATCACTGACGCGTACGACCTATTCGGCGTACCAGACGCGGTGGTACTTTTCGTTGTCGAAGAAGTATCATACAACATATGTGACCAAAGGTTCCATGAGTTCGAAATTGCTGAAAAGAGGCCTGATATTATGGTAAGTTGTTTAGAATGGGTAATAGAGTAGCTTTTGACAGCTTTTAATAGCCTTTGATTGGGTATCCGGTAACTTGTTACTCGGTGAAATATTAAGCATACGCAGTTCACGCCAGTTAATAAGGAGGCCGTGGTATCACTCCGGTCGAACCGGCTTATGTATTTTTTTTCAGTTGAAAATCATCAAATGACTTTCCGTCCAGGATGAGGCGAAAGAAAGTGTCACACTCTTACTGACTAAACCCCTTACCCCCGTTCCTTCTCCTGCCGAGACCGCGGTGCCCCATTGCGCTTTCCCCGCTGATTCGTGTAGAAATATTATAACATGCTAAGCCTGCGTGAATTGCAACGTCTTTTTATTAGGGGATCAATAGACTAATAATTAATAGACCACCACTGACGAGGTCTTACAGGGCCGATCTTCAGCCAGGATTTCGGGGCTAGCGCAATAAGGTATCCCGGCTTCCGGCTTAAAGCAGGGGTAGGAACGAAGGGTTTATAGTAATATAGTCAGTAAGTGTCTGACACACCCTCTCGCCTCACCCTGGACGGTAAAAATAATGTCATGAGATCCCGCTCACTGAAAAAAAGGTAAAAGAGGGATCAATAGAATTTTTTTTAATGTGATAGCGTCCTATCAAACGAGTTGACGGATTACCTGATGGTAAGCAATCAGCGACGCCCATGGACACCCGCAACAATCCAAGGGCGTTTTTAAGACCGGATCGCAGCGGTCTCTGATAAACCTGAACCTCTTAAACTGCAATCTCCCGTTGCCTGCTATTTTAAGTTTCACTAATATTGATTCAAATTTTCCCTCAGATTCATAGGAAAACATTGAATGAGATTTATGAAGAAACCACTCTGAATGACAAGAAGCAACTAATTCTGTAAGTACATACTCACTTAATAGATAAATAATAAACTTCTTTCTCAAAAAGACACACACACACACACACACTTTCAAACACACATGTATTTTCAAATTTCACTCCAATATCAGATGCTATCATACAAAGAAAGAAAGAATACAGTTTTTTCAAATTTAAAGAATTTCAACATTAAAATACAAATATAACGTGTCTCAATTAGGCTCCGCCCCTATCCGCTTTTATACAAATACGAATCTTTTTTTTTCGGATCCGGTTACGGATTTTTTGTTATCGGATATCCGATAATTTCGGTTACGATTACGAAGCTCCCTAACATCCCTGCTTTGTAGCTAGTTTTATAATAAAATCTAGGTGCTGAACATTTCTCCACTATTCAATAAATAAATAAATGTTATCATACAAACCTTCCTTTGCAATCATTCTATCTATTAAAAAAACCGCAACAAAATTCGTTGCGTAGTTTTAAAGATTTAAGCGTGCATATGGATATAGGGACAGAGAAAGCGACTTTGTTTTAAACTATATAGTGGTTTTGGGTGATTCTCCAAAAAACCTTAACTTTTATTTAACAAGTCATTATCCTCCCAGGTTTTTAAGCATCTTAGTAATTTATTTTATACAATATTTTTAATCGGTTGCTTGTAAGCAGTGGTGAGATTTAATTTAATAAAATAATTATCTGTGTTTTAATCAGCAGACTCGTTAATTTTCGGTTGAGGATAATGACATTATTAATTTTTTTTAATTGATGTGAAGAATCACCCTTTTATCAATACTTCTATGCAATATTATAAAGAGGTTAAGTTAGTAAGTTTGTTTGTATGTGAGGGGTAGGTAATCTTTGGTACCGCTGGTCGGATTGCCAAATCTTTCACTGATAGATAGCTACAATGTTCTTGAGTGCTATAGGCTATAAAACATTACGCTACGATTAAATGGGAGCCGAGCAGCGGGTGAAACCGCGCGAGAACAGCTAGTGTTTCAGAAGTGCTTATATGTAGTGTTATGGTAGTAGTAAATACATTGATTTTTGTTTTATTATGTTCTAGGGATGGACGCCCAGTTGCTGTGGTGTACTACCGGTCAGGATATGAGCCCGCCCAGTACCCATCCCAGAGGGAATGGGATGCTAGACTAAGAGTCGAACGGTCCACGTAAGTGTTGACAATAATTATTATCAACATCATATAACACACACCTCATCATCTTCCTGCCCTTGTCCCGTTTTATTTGGGGTCGGCGCAATATGTTTTCTTCTTCCATTCTGTCCTGTCACTCGTCACGCTATCGCTAACTTCTCTGTCTCCCATATCATTTCTCACACAATCCATCCATATTTTCTTTGGTCTCCCTCTCCCTCTCCATCCACATTTAAAACATCATATAACACACACACGGAGAAAAAATCGCATATTTAATAAAAAACAGAACTAACTCATAAAAGAGGGTAGTTCGAAATTGAACCTTATTATTGAAACCTATTTTGTTTGATTCAAATATCTTTTTTTTTTGAGTTAGGCTTATTTTCTATTCAGCTTACGCTCGGCGGAATGTTCAAGAAATAAATATGGCTTTTGTTTGTAACGAAAAACGTGACGTCACAACACAACGTAAAAAAACATCATGTTAACTACAAATTTTGACAGTTTGAAAAAAAAGTATTAAATTTGACTTGTTTTTTTTTGTTAATAATAAGGTTGTCTGTAAGAAATTGCGTTTACCGATAAGACCGCCCATTGTACTACATTATACCTATGTATCTCAAGATCCTCAAGCTTATTTTATGGTGTACAGTAAAGAGTAAATTATAATAATAATCAATATTGGACAGGGGCAGGGGCCATAGTCTTTCCATAGTTATCATCTACCAGTCCATAGCCACCCACACCCATACAATTTTCTACCATATTGCACAATAGTCCTGCATCAACCTGGTTGTCCTTGGGTGCAGTTTTATAGTGCATACAGGGATAATTGCCAAGCTGATGTCCCATTTCACTAATATTAAAGTTGTTCAACGGGCCTCTGCGAGTTGGCTTCGGCCCCTCGTTCGCCTTCCAAAAGTACCTGACCCGTGAAAGGAAAGAACATATATAATAATAATATTTTGTGTTTTGTGCTGCAGTGCTATCAAATGTCCGTCGATCCAGTACCAGTTGGCCGGTACAAAGAAGGTACAGCAAGCGTTGGCCTCGCCCGGTGTACTGGAAAAGTTCATGGGATCAGGCGCAAACACGGCCCGAGTCCGGGACATATTCACTGGTCTTTATTCGTTGGACTTCGACGAGAACGGAGAGAGGGCAGTCGAAATGGGGCTCAAAGACGCTGAGAAGTAAGTCGTTTTTTCAAGTCATTATTTTATTTATGTTATTAGGTCAGCAAACGAGCGGACGGTTTACCTGATGGTAAGCAATCAGCGCCGCCCATCGACATCCGCAACAACAGAAGAGTTATGAGTGCGTTGTCGACCTTTTGGGGATTAGGGATTTGGAGATTTAGGGATTGGGGGAGGGAAAGGATTATCCCTCCGGTAACCTCACTCACACGGCAAAACACAACACTATGGTTGTTTCACGCCGGTTTTCTGTGAGATCGTGGTATCACTCCGGTCGAGACCCATTCGTGCCGAGGCTTGGCTCTTCCACATTTAAAAGTCATTCCTGCAATATTTGCATCCCCGATCCTTAAAAGGCCGACAACGCACTTTAAACTCTGTTGGCGGTGCAACCTTTGTTTTTTTTTAATTAGAATTAGGCTTACAGTTTATATTTGTTCACGAGATGGCGCTAGTATAGAACTCTCGACTATTGTCCAATAAGAAATTAGCTAGTGTAATCCAAACTAATATTTTAAATGCGAAAGTAACTCTGTCTGTATTTTCATCACGCCTAAACTACTAAACCGAAATTTGGTACAAACATACTCGAGGAAGGACATATGATAGTTTTTATACCTAAAATCAGCAGGAAGTTACTATTCGCGTGCGAGTCGCGTGCAAAAGCTAGTATTAAATATATATACATTGAGTCAACAAAGTATCGGGAATGAATGTTTTTTTTGTGGTTCCAAATTCGAATTTTAATTTTTTTTGTTGTTGTTAGATTGGCATAACTGTTTTCCATTTTGGCGCGGAATTTGAGTTGCATCTGTTATTTATATTAAAAACATTTCTGTTTTTAGTTTTATAATATCTAGTGTGTATTGCGAATTTCATAATGGACAAAAACATCGAACAAAGAGTTGTCTTAAATTTTGCATCGCCAATGAAATTTCGTGTTCGGAGGCACTCAAAATGTTACAGAAGTCGACTTTATCAAAAACACGTGCTTATGAGTGGTACAAAGCGTTCAAAAGCGGTCGAGATGTGATGGAAGATTTGCCTCGTTCTGGTAGGCCATCAACGTCTGCAACTGAAGTTAACATCGCAAAAGTGAAGGAAATAGTGACTGAAAATCCTCATTCAAGTTTGAGGGAGATGGCCGCCGAACTTTCTGTATCTGACGAGTCGATCCGTACCATTTTAACAAATAATTTGGGTATGAAACGTGTTGCCGCTCGGCTAGTCCCAAAAGACCTGAATTTTCTTCAAAAACTAAATCGCATGAAAGTCGGTGAGGACATACTAGAACGAGTCAATACCGACCCAACATTCATGAAACGCATTGTTACTGGTGACGAGACGTGGATTTACGAGTTTGACATGCAAACTAGTCAACAAGCTTCGGAATGGCGCCTTCCAACTGAACCAAAACCGAAAAAACCACGTCAAAGTCGATCAAAAGTCAAAGTCATGTTGACTGTTGTGCACTCAGAATTCTTGCCCGAAGGTCAAACGGTAAATAAAGAATATTATTTGAGCGTTATGCGGCGTTTAAGAGAACAAATTCGACGAAAAAGGCCAGAAATGTGGAAAGAAAATTCTTGGATTTTGCATCACGATAATGCGCCTTCGCACAAGGCCATCATTGTAAACGATTTTTTGTCCAAACACTCAACAAACACCATCGAGCAGCCACCATATTCACCAGATATGGCTCCAGCCGACTTCTTTCTTTTTCCCACACTCAAATTACCCCTTCGTGGCACCCGTTTTCTATCGTTAGAAGACATAAAGGAGAATTCGCGGCGAGCACTGAACTCAATTCCGGAAACAGCGTTTAAAAAAAGTTTCGATGATTGGATTATTCGTTGGCGTAAGTGTATCGTTTTTGAAGGAGCATACTTTGAAGGTGTTAAAATAAATTTAGATGAATAACAAACATTTTGTGTATTATTGACTTTTTCCCGGTACTTTCTTGACAGAGTAGTATATATTTTTTATTTTTATTTAATAGGTCGGCAAACGAGCAGACGGATAACCTGATGGTAAGCAATCAACGCCGCCCATTGACACTCGCAACGGAGGAGTTACGAGTGCGTTGCCGACCTTTTAGGGATTAGGGATTTGGAGATTTAGGGAATAAGGAGGGATTGGGGGAGGGGAAGGATTGGGCCTCCGGTAACCTCACTCACACGGCGAAACACAACGCTGTGGTTGTTTCACGCGGGTCTTCTGTGAGGCCGTGGTATCACTCCGGTCGAGCCGACCCATTCGTGCCGAAGCATGGCTCTCCCACACTTATTATTGGACGTTTATATTTTGAGGGATTGTTATTCTTCCCTTTTCGGCGGCTCATTATCTCTCGAATTCTATTGGACAAGGTAAATTGTTGCTTGTTCGTTCATAGGTTCGTATTGAAGCCGCAGCGGGAAGGCGGCGGCCATAACGTGTACGGCGCAGAAGTCCGCGAAGCTCTACAGCGTATGCGCCACAGCCGCGAGCGAGCCGCCTACATCCTTATGGAGAGAATACTACCGCCACTGGTAATATTTATTTTTATTAATAAGGTTGATAGACAGAAATAATAAAAGAACAACCATGTCTTCGGCATCAAACACGATACACCAAAATATTTAAAGAAAGTAAATAAAAAAAAGAAAAGAAGTTTAAAATCACCAATCGGCATTAAGCAAGCGTTAGGCGTGTGTGTGTGTGTTTGTTGTGTGTGTGTGTGTGTGTGTGTGCGTGTGCGTGTGCGTGTGTGCGTGTGTGTGTGTGTGTGTGTGTGTGTGTGTGTGTGTGTGTGTGTGTGTGTGTGTGTGTGTGTGTGTGTGTGCGCGCGTGTGTGCGTGCGTGTGTGTGTGTGTGTGTGTGTGTGTGTGTGTGTGTGTGTGCGTGCGTGCGTGTGTTTGTGGTGTGTGCATGTGTGTGTGCCTGCCTGCCTGTGAACATCTATTCTAATTATAACTTTATTGTTTACTGCACATAAACAAATACATCATGTCATTTCTTATTCTTGGGCCACACTAACGGAAAATGCCATTAATTATCGCGATAATTGACGTTATTCGTAGGTGTAATTTGATCACTAAACAAATAGTTTAAGGTATGCTTTGCATCGTTTAATATCATCAATTATCGCGATAATTAATGGCATTTCCCGTTAGTGTGGCCCAAGCATTACAAATAGTCTTATTTCAACCGTTCACTTAGTTTTAGAGTTCAGTTGAAAACCAGCGTCAGGCATTTTTTGCTGAATTGGACCTATTTTTTCTTTTTGTTATTTTCTCTATTATTGTTTAAATGATTTTTGTAATATGTAATTTTTTGTACTGTGTGTGTCTGTGTGCTAAATTAATATGTTTGTTTCGTTCTTTCTTTTTTCAAACCTTCTCGGTGTGAGAAGAAGCGTTTGCCTAACAGTGGGTACTTATAGCTAAAAGCTTAAGCTTAAAGGAAAGGCGAATTCATTCTGATTTACTGACTCTTTACAAAATGGTTAATGGCCTTCTTGATGCTCAATTGATAGAAGGTTTAAAGTTCCGGCTTGACCGTCGTAGTAAGCGATATCATCTGCTTTAAATACCACATTTAATAGCCCTCTAACTCGTATGGCAAGATTATATAATGAAAGGGCCATTATGACAGATTATCCCATCGATATTTTCTTCATGAACTTCGCATCATACAGACGCTCCCTACTTAAACAATGTGAACAATGCCCATCGTTATTGCTTTAACACGTTTTTTTTTTGTTTAATTATTAGCTTAGTTATATAAGTCTCAAAAACCTTTCATTTTCAATGTCATGCACACCTGTAATTTGTACAATTGCTTGTGCATCCAATTATTTGATTATTGTGTTTTTTGTATAACATTGGGTGATTGTATTGTTGGTGTGCTTATTTTTAAATAAATAAATAAATAAATAGGCCGATGTTGTCGTTTGCAGGTTCAAGGGTACGTGATACGTCCCGGTGCAGCGATGCCGCCCCCTGTCGTCGATCTAGTGTCCGAACTCGGCATCTTTGGCGTTATCATTGGGTGAGTGCTATCATATTTAAATCACTAGCTCATACCTGCGGCTTTGCTCCCGTCATTTGACTACCTATACTACCGAACCTAGTTACCTACCTACACTTCTCACCCACCCTACTGTCTCTACCTTCTCTTCTCTACCTTCTCTACCCTATCCTATCTTCTCCCAATTCTTAGCTAAATCAGTTCAGCCGTTATTTATTAACCTATAGGTGTAGGTTCGTTGACCTGCAGTTTGAGTTTGCTGAATTGTTTGCTCAATGTTAAATATCGATATTTCAAATCAATGTTACACCAAAAGTACTTGATTCTGCAAGGAAAGAAAAAAATCTAATATTTGAATTTCATATAAAATACGGACAATAAAAAATTTAATAATTCCTATTGTGAAACTTTTAAGTATTCAATGGTTTTTCCTATTGCCAATCCAGGATATTAGTTTATAATATTAAAAAAATATATTTATTTTTTTCAGAACAAGTGACAAGATATTCCACAATCGCCAAGTAGGACATATGCTTCGTACGAAGCTAGCGGACGCCGACGAAGGCGGGGTAGCCGCTGGTCTTGGGGCCTTAGACTCCCCCTATTTAGTAGACATGTAGTACCACATAATACATGTATAACTTTATTTTACATTTATACACAACTCGCAATTATTACACACGCTGTATAAGTTTCAAAAAAAAACAACAACCTGTATACATTTTCCATGCTCAAAAAGAACTCCTTGTATAACTTTAGAATTTATTAAGACATTCTAGGCTGATTTTTCAATGATTAGATAAAAGTTATCTGCAGAAATTAGGATGTTGTCGCGTCAGAATGTTTGTATAAGACAGAGACAGCAACAATTTAATTCCTCAGATAACATTTATCTGACGATTAAAAAATCAGCCTCTGTATATAAAATCTAGGGATGTGCCACCACTCGGCACATAACTAGTCCATATCGAGTTTTGGCGTTATTATATTAAATAAAATAAAATTAACATACAATATCAGTTATAAAAAGCCGTCATTCATGACTTTTTCCAGTTTCAATATTTTGTTTTTTAATTACATTACAATATTTAAACACAGAATTTGAGTTTTTTAGTATGAATTAAACACAATGTTCAAATTTTGCATAATACGTACGCGTTATTTTAGCCTACGTAATTAAAAAAACGTAAACATTTTCAATTTTTTTTTTATTTTCGGTCGATTTTTGACATTCGATTACTTTCTTTAAGGTGTATAGCAGAAACTGGCCATTATTATTTTAGGTCAATAATGGCTTTTCACATACTCCGACTACAATTATTATTAATCTGTCCTAAATTGTAATAAAAAACGTCGATATTAATAATATCGAGATCAACAAATTTTGTGATTATTTTCAAATATATTTAAAGGATTATTAATTTAATACAACAAAATTATGTGCATTTATTTTTATAATTGTGAGAATAATAATTTTAATGAATTCAAAGCAAATTAATGATTTTAAAATATATTAATAGTTAATTTTATTGAATTTTAAAGGCGTAATAAGTCCTTGCCATATTTTTTTGTTGAATAATGAATTGGATTTTATTTTTTTAGAGACATTCCGTTATTTGTTTTTTTTTATCGCGTTTCATTTTTTTTAACAAAATCGTCTTGGGTTTTTTCTATAGCACATTCGGCGATTTTATTAAAAAATAATATTATTAATTAATATTTAGATAAGATTGGATGAATGATAGTTGCAACAAACTTTAATATTATTACATAGAATCAGAATTGATTTGCTTTATTTAAAAAAAAAAAACATTTTTTTTAATAATTTTGAAGTTTGTTGTGACTGTTCATCTTCGGTGCTGAGATAAATACATAGACGTAACTTTATATGTTTTTAATAAATAAATTGCGTGAAACAAATATTTGTTTTTTATTTTCTCTTTTAATTTCAAATTGCGTGGTTAGCTTAGCACAATATTTTGGTCAGTAGCGCTACTCACATGTATAGAATCAACTCATTGACCCCACAGTCAAACCATTACAATGCTTTTGTAGGGCTTAGCTTACTATCTATGTATACATATAGAAATGAATCGCAAAATACACTGATTCTTATTTTGTTATGTGTGTTATTGTCAGGATAAGGTTCTTATAAAAGAAAATTTTAGAAAAGTAGAGGGGAGTGTTTGGTAATAGGGACCCTTTCATCGTAAGCTAGATGATGAGACCCGTGCGAAGCAGGGGCGAGCTGCTAGTTGTTATATAAAGATATGTAAATAAATAGTAAAATATAGTATCGGTACAGTCAAACAATAAATGGTAAGCATTGCAATAAGATTTAAACTTTAAAAAAATAATTTGTAATTTGTTAACGGATAGGGTACGAAATAATATATCAAAACAGATGCCAATGACGTCATGTTTTGATGAAAACGACAGCAACACTATTAGTCAGTCAGACATTATACTTTACATCTGTAGTTCTTAACTTCATTATTCTAATGTGTTCTATATTTTTGAACACTTACTGTATACTACTTAACATTTTGACTGCCCTGCCTGCGCAAATACCTACGAAAGAAATAGGGATTCCAATACTACATCGATATTCAATTTGTGGCTTAGCGTCGAGGGCCGGTTCATGTGATTTTGCTCTGGAAGTTAAAAGGCTAGTTTAGAATTATTTACGCTGACTATATCCTCTTTCACCGCAAGCACATGCGGTCATTTTAAGTTTCCTGATTCCAGCAGTCTTTGATGCTTCATAAAGAAATTGTGCCTCCAGTACGCTCGCCAGGGCAAAAAGTGGGTGTCTAGATCGAAGTAAGTAAAAAATCTCAAAGAATGTTTTTTTTTTAAATAAATTTATTTTAATATAATAAACAATCTACAGAGGCTGATGTTAATTAAATATATTCTGTGTACTTCGACATCTTGGTTTTGAACAGGGTGCCGCCCTCGTTGTAGCCCTCCATGTAGGCGAATTTGGGATGACTTTCGATGACCTGGAGAAGAAAATCAGTATTATAATAAAAAAAACTTTATAGGTTTTTTTTTGTCAGGGGAAAATCATCCAATGACTTCTCCCGCCCAGGATAAGGCGAGAGGGAGTGTCAGACTCTTACTGACTAAAACCCTCCAGTTCCTTTTCCTGCTCTGGGCCGAGGCCGCGGTGCCTCATTGCGCTTGCCCCCCAATCTCGGCTGAAAATCAGCCCTATTGGGCCCCGTCTGTGTTATGGGATAAAGTACGGTACGTATTTGAGCAAACGGTATTTGATTGGTACGCAAATGAGCAAAGAAGTTTTAAAGTGTGGGAAAGCCATGCTTCGACACGAATGGGACGGCTAGACCGGAGTGATACCACGGCCTCACAGAAAAACGGCGTGAAACAACAAGAGCGTTGTATTTGGGCTGGTTTGATGAAGGTTTGGGCCTCCGGTAACTACACTCACACGGCGGAGTGAAGTTACCGGAGGCCCAAACCTTCGCCTACCCCAATCCCTAAATCCCTAAAAGGTCTGCAACGCACTCGTAACTGTGATAAGACGATAAACGAGCGATCAGATTACCTGATGGTGAGCGATTGGTAAGACAAGTGCGTTGCATTCCCTTTTTAAAAGGGCATGGCGTAAGAGTTCTAAGATGACGTCCACCCAGTCGCTGTTTCCTGTGAGGCCTTGGTATCACTCCGGTCGAGTCGGCCCATTCGTGCCTAAGCATGAGGCGAGAAACAACAGTGTTGTGTTTCGCTGTGTGAATAGGCCCAATCCTTCCCCTCACCCAATCCCTAAATCTCGAAATCCCCAAAAGGTCGGCAAAGCACTCGTAACTCTTCCGTTGTTGTGGATTTCCATGGGCAGCGCTGATTGAACGATTGAATGAAAAGTATGGATCTCCCACATTTCAAATATTTAAAATGTAGCAGAGAGCGTCTACTCCAAGGCTAAAAACACAAAAAGGATTTTACTTAAAATAACTCACCTTTATCCTTTCGTAAGCATCATCAGCGCTCGTCAGAAGTTCGGGCACATCCAGCTTAGGTATACCGAATAAGTTCATCAGGAAGAACTTCTGGTTGGTATACAGCATCCGCTGGTCTGCCCAGTCTACTTCACGGGGGAGGCGCCAGTCCTTCATTTTAGGCTCCTCTCGCTCCGTGTACTGGTCAAAGTTGAGACGCTCGATATCTTCAACGACCTGTAACATTATGAAATAATAATATTTATTCAGTTAACTAACTCTATACATTTACATTTAAAAAATGACTAGATCTTTTTTTATTTCTTTAATAGGTCGGCAAACGAGCAGACGGATTACCTGATGGTAAGCAATCAGTGCCGCCCATGGACACCCGCAACGGAGGAGTTACGAGCGCGTTGTTGACCTTTTAGGGATTAGGGTTTTGGAGATTTATGGATTGGGACGGATCGGGGGAGGGGAAGGATTGGGCCTCCGGTAACCTCACTCACACGGCGAAACATAACGCTGTGGTTGTTTCACTCCGGTTTTCTGTGAGGCCGTGGTACCACTCCGGTCGAGCCGACCCATTCGTGGCGAAGCTTGGCTCGCCCACACTTTGATGGTAGGCATTTCCTAACATTGAGTAGAAATATGATAACAAACTCAGGCTCTTTATAGTCTCTTTGTACAAATTTAACTTCACGTAAGTCACTGGTCACCTACTTCAATTGTTTTCTATCGGCAGTCAAAGTCGAAGAAAACTATTTATAAAACCGTAACAGTAATGAGTCTGGTTTTTTTCTTCAAATCGAAAATTACGGAGCAGCTCTTATGTAGACGGAAGGGCTCAGCTTTAGCAGTAATAAAGCAGGCATTGAGAAACAAATAAGAGCTGATTTTCAATGGTTAGATAAAAGTAGCCTGGAGAATAATTATGATGCTGTCGCGTCAGAATGTTTGTATAAGACAGTGACAGCAACAATGTTATTCCTTAGCTAACATTTATCTGACTATTGAAAAATCAGCCGTAAATTTAATATGTAGTAGTATACTGACCACTTCGGCCTCGCCACCACCAGTCCAGTCGTACACCAGAAGCTCAGCGTGCGTGGAAATGTCACGGAGATACTTGTTCTTGTACTGTGTCTCAATCTCCGTGAGGAACTGAGTCGTCAGCGCGCGGCCATTCACTTCATGGTCCAACTTGCGGCTCTTAATGGCTTCTTGCACCTAGAAATAAAGCAGTTAAAAGGTTATACAGAAGGTAACATTTATATAAGGCCGTATTTTATACCTAACTGGCTAGTCTCGCGCGGTTTCACCGGCCGCTTGACTCTTACAGATCGAAGTGTGATGTTTTAAAGCCTGAAGCCTTCCTCAATAGTCTATTAAACTTAAAAATGATTTTTCTAATCGATTCAGTAGTTCCTGAGATTAGCGTGTTCAAACAAACAAATTATTCAACTTTATAATATTGGTATAGATATAGATTATTTCAAAATTTGTGGAAAGGGATAACGACAATTTTCTTTTAATGTCCTTCTAAATGGTGTAACAAGACACTTAACGAAGCCGAAAGTCACGTATTCTACCCATTATTTTCTTCAATACCATAGCTGGGACTCCGCGGGTTCTCGAGATATTGAAGGTCAAAGATGCATTTCTAATTTTTTTCTGCGCAATCGAATTCTAAGTATTATTACAAAACTTTTTTCCAAACAAACATTACCTGAATTTTCGATTTTTCTAAATAAATTACGCATTTAAAGTTACGAACAGTAATGTACGTAATAAATAAATGAGACCCGCACAAAAAACATCGTGCATCTCAGTAGAATTTTTATTTTACAGAATTGTTTTGTTGTTGCGAAGTAAAACGTCGATCTACGTACTTATCACAGCGTTTTCATGCTAAGCTGTAATCCTACGCACACAATGACACGAAGCCCGTTTGCTTTACATTGCGCGCAATAAAATTTTTTTTTTTTTTTGATACCTAAAAATAATTTTCTGAAAATAAATCCTAGCTAGATTGATTGGTTAACAACACAAACCCCTAAGCTTAGCTAATTGCTTGTTTCCAGATATAAGATTTATTTTATTAAAAAGTAAAAGAATTTTGATAACAATTACCATATTTTCAGGACAAAATTGAAATTATTTATTACACAGGTTGTTATAAAAGGTCAACCTATTTGCCATGAGATAAAAAGTTCAGACAATAAACTAAGATTCATCATCAATCATTTTATTTACCTTGGGTACAGGCAGATCCAAATAGATGACAAGATGTGGGCGCATCAGTTCTTCCAGACTCTCGGCCCTCAGCTCATAGTACACTTGACGCACTGCCCTGCTGATGTACTTCTGCTTGTACATAGCCTCCAGAAACACGAAATCAGAGTAAGGAGACCTTTCCAACACCACTCCTTGACCAGTGTTCAACAAATGGGCCAGAGCATCAATATACTGACTGTACCTTGCAATGTACATCATAATCTGATAGTTACCAGCCAGGCGATGGTTTGGACACAGGTTGAAGTTCACATGATCAAAGGTCCTCGTGTCCTCGGGAATCTGATCGTCGAACATGCGAAGGTCGCACCCATTCGGCCTGATGTAGTGGATGTCCATGTTTGCTTCAGGAAAGTGCTTCATACCGAGGTCCTCGGCAAGCATGGCAGCGAACTTGGTCTTGCCGACAGCCACAGGGCCTTCGACGACCACGACTTTCGAGTTTTCATCGAACCTATGAGTGGTGCGGTCGAAGAGGCTCCTTAGCCAAGTGTAGTCTTTATTTACATAGTCGAAGGGAGCTGGCTTCGGCGGAGGTGTAGGCAAGGAGCTCCGAAGAGACTTCCCAGCGATGTTACGGTTCTGCACGAACGTGCATGCCGCTATTTTACATCCCTGACCCTGGTTCGTAAGAACCTTAACAACACCGAGTTTCATCAACGTAGACATTTTGACTCGAGGTATCTCTTGTTGCACGATACCTACAATGAAACTTTAAATAAGTTCTTGTAATTTAAACGAAACAATAAATACATTTTCATTAGAAAGTCTTACCTCAAATCAATTCATAACAAAAATTAATCCTGTGACATAACCATTCAGAAAAGAAGCGTTCGAAAACTAAATTTCAAAGAAAAAATATTTTAGTTTGTTATGAACGCAACTGTAAATGTATACAGGTGAACGTTGAAATACTAATTTGGTACTTAGAATAGATTATTTTAATATTGATAATTTTATTTTCAATGATATGTATGTAAATATTTCAAGTATAAGTTGAGATAGAAATATACATGTATATAATAATAAATTGAAGCTATTTTAAGCTTTGACAGGGACCACAAATAATATTTTGACTGGCAATGGTTAAAAATGACGTTTGCTTGATTTGACATTTCAATTCATGTTTCTTTTTAGTCTGTGCTTCTTTCTAACCATGTGATAATATTTTATTTTGCAACAATAATCTCGTGAATAAGTGCAGATATCTAAATAAAGCGACATGACTGATCATACAGAATCAAAGATGGAATCAGAAAATATAAATGTGGAGGAATTCCTACCTGCCAAGAAGACGGTTAAGTTGAAAAACATAAAGCGAAGGGCAGTTTCTGAATCCGGGGATGGCATGGAAATTGAAGAATTTAATGGGATCCAAGGGAAAGCGAAGCACAGTCGGTCAAGGCCTAAGAAGAAGAAGAGGAACACTGAGCCAAATGAGTCTAAGGAGAATCTGAGGAAAATACCAGTTCCTGCTCACAGGTATAACCTAAAAATTTTAAGATTGTACTTGTAAATAAATAACACGCTTAGGTACTGTCCATCGTCGGTGGGGTCTTGGAACAGAGATAGAGTTTATAATGAACTAGGGTGTTTATTATAACAGAACTCTTTTTTTGTACATTTATGGAATGTTTTAATATTTTTTTGAAATTATAAACACCAGATATATAATAATATCACTGAATTATTACCGTTTAAGCTTGAAATCACTATGCTTTGTAACACTACTAGTCTAAACTTAATAATTATTTAAAATAAACAATTTAAATTTGAAATAAGGACTTAAAACAATATTTAAATTCACAGATACACCCCATTGAAAGAGAATTGGTTGAAAATCTTCACTCCTATCGTTGAACACTTACTCCTTCAAGTAAGGTTTAATATAAAAACTCGCAATGTGGAAATTAAGGTTGGGCCTGAGACAAAAGACATTGCAAACTTGCAGAAAGCCGCAGATTTTGTTAAGGTATGTAAACATGTTATAGACTATTCTTGTTAAAGAATACAACAGTTCGAGATTGAAGCATCAAAACTATTTATTAACACATTCAGTGCCCCCGACGCATATGTGCGTGCGAGGAAACACACATACGCGTCGGGGGCACTGGATGCGTTAAGTAATACCCTCACAAGTATAATAATCGCAATGACAATCAATGTAAATAATATTAAAATACCCTCCATACTATTGATATAATTTATTAGATGACAATCAATATTCAACACCTGTAGTATCTGTTTTTTTTTTGAAAATGTAGAGTCATCATATTATTTCTATCAAATCGTTCATTCTCTTAGTAAATTGAAGTCTTAGAAAAAAGCAACTACCTTTTTAGTAACTTGTGTAGTAGTCTTTCTTTTAGTTACTTGGAGTCTGGATATGAGTGTTGTTATTCAGTAGTTTTTATCTAATATCAAAATCTATATATTTATGGCTGGCTAATTTAACTTTGTTACAAGCTAAAGGCTGGCAATCATTAAGAAGTGTTTTTTTAATTAATTTATTGTATTTCAGGCTTTCATTTATGGATTCGAAGTTGATGATGCCCTTGCCCTGCTCAGATTGGATGATTTATTCGTAGAATCTTTTGAAGTTAAAGATGTTAAAACATTAAATGGTGACCATTTAAGTCGCGCCATCGGCCGCCTTGCGGGCAAAGCTGGCCGCACCAAATTCACCATTGAGAACGTTACTAAAACCAGAATAGTGTTGGCAGACTCAAAAATTCATATTCTTGGCAGTTATCAGAATATCGCGTTGGCGCGAAGAGCGATATGCAACCTCATTATGGGTTCACCTCCGTCTAAAGTCTATGGAAATCTGAGGAATGTCGCCAATAGAGTTGCAGAGAGATTTTAGTTTGTAAATAAAAGTTATTTGTACATAAAATGTGTTTTTTATTAAATACTTGTCTTAACTACGAAAGAAAGTGTTAAATGGAATGTAATATAATATAACTAAACATAATTTACATTCTTCTTTAAGTAGTAGTAATTTACAATTGAATTCTATTCTATTAGGGCTACCATGCTCTACGCATCGTTAATAAATTAGGTTGTTGTTGGAAGTACAGAATCGCGCCATCAGGGTGAAATTTTTCTTCTGCTCCGGCAGGGGCCACCACGTAGTGTCTATGTAATCTTTGGGGGCCACGGCCATTATTGCACTTGCAACCAGTGCAGAGTGCTTATTTTTTAGGTTAACGCGATCGATACGTTACCGCGTCAAGCGTTCTGATTGGTTAGTCAGTAGGCCTACAGTACGGCCGCCGTATCTTGGCGAGTCTGAAGTTAGCCGTTTGTCTGCGAAATGGTTCTTTTAGGAACAAAACTGCGCAGCTAATCGGCTAACTTCAGACTCGCCAAGATACGTTGACCATGAAGTGAAGTGTTAAAGCGTGAATCTTCCGTGCGAGAAAGAGAGATGGTAGGCCCTCAGGTACCTGCATTGGTTGGTTGTAACAGGCCAATCAAAGCGTCGAACGTCAAAAACGTGTCGATCGTTTTACCAATAAACTAAATTTGCACTAGGCACTGACTTTTCGTTATTTATTTATTGTATGACCTTATATTTAACACGAGTGAACGATCTAACTGCTTTGTTACAGTCTACAGTAATATTTTGTATTTAAAATGTCTGGGAACTCTGGAAAGTACGAGCCGAGCGTCGTAACTCAACGAGGCGAAGGTCCAGGGCTCCGCGGCGCTCCACTCTGCACAGTACACTGAGTCCTCATGTTGCTCATACGATTGTAGTACGCCATCTTCTAGACTGCAAATTAAAAAATATCATTACATAAGGGCTGACTTTTCAATGGTCAGACAAAAGTTACCTGGGAAATAATTATGATGCTGTCGCGTCAGAATGTTTGTATAAGACAGTGACAGCAATAATTTTATTCCTTAGATAACAATTATCTGACTATTGAAGTGTCGCGGTCGTGCTAAGTAATTATTACTTAGGATATTTTTCATTGACTACCAGCTGATATTTACTTACATATTAAAATTCATTGAATGCTAGTTTCCACCCGCCTAATGTGTTTCTAAAAAGTACCTAGCCTATGTCCAATTCCGTAGTGTATCCTATGCCTGTGCCAAATTTCATCCAGATCCGTCCAGCCGTTTTGGCGTGATTGAGTAACACACATATAAACATCGTAACTTTCGCATTTATAATATTAGAAAGATAATGACTTGCGTTAATTAACTGAGAAAAGCTCTACTAGTTTTAAGTCACCACGGGACTCTATTCATGAGCAGCGTGCTTGTCGCAGTCGTTATTTTCAATAAATATTAGTATTCAAGAAGAATTAACAGGCACGGCAAGGTACATATAATAGGTACCTACGTCAGATCATCTATACTAATATTATAAAGAGGTAAAATTTGTAAGTTTGTATGTAGGGGGCAATCTTTGGAACCACTGGTCGGATTTCCAAAATTCTTCACTAATAGATAGCTACAATATTTCTGAGTGCTATAGGCTATAAAACATCACCCTACGATTCAATGGAGCCAAGCCGCGGTTGAAATCGCGCGAGAGTAACTAGTATCTTATAATAGTACTAGTTACTGTCCCGCGGTTTCAACCGCTGCGTGGCTCTTACATATCGTAGCGTGATGTTTTAGTAGCCTTAGCGTAGCCTTCCTCGATAAATGGAATAACGAACACAAAAAGAATTGTTCAATTCGAACCAGTAGTTCCGGATATTAGCGCGTTCAAACAAACAAACTCTACAGCTCTATAATATTAAATATAATATAGTATAGATAAAAAAAAAAATAAGTTTCTTAGTGCCGCTAAAATTCGACAACTGGGTTTGTACGGATATGAGTAATTTTGATCTTGAAATATGTGGAAGTTCATGGATGGTTGAAAATATTAGAAAGCATTAGATGATTGCTGGGTCAGCTATTTACAAAACATTTATACTATATTTCCACAAGGACTAAAGTTTTGAGGCCGGAACTTATTCCCAAATTTATTCTTCTCATTTTGTTGGTAAAACTACAATTAATTCTAGTTAATAACTGACTAGAGCCTGATTTGTCGTCGACCAAAGTGATATAGCGGCCTCAAAGAATATCGGGGTGAAACTTAGCATTGTTTTCGCTGAGTCAGTTACGGGGGCCCATCACGAATCCCTAAGGCGGCTGCAACACACTTGTAACTCCTTTAGTGTAGCGGGTGTTTATTGCTTACCACCAGGTGCTGCGCTATAAAAAACTAAGTAAGTATAAATGTGTGGGAGAGATATAAGCTTCGGCACGAATGGGTCGGCTCGACCGGAGTTTGACCACGGCTTCACAGAGAACTGGCGAGAAACAACCATATCGTTGTGTTTCGCCGTGTGAGGTACCGGATGCCTAATCCCTACCCCTCGCCCCATCTCTTCCCAATCATTAAAGTCAAAACTCAAAAATCATTTATTCCAATTAGACCCTTACAGGCACTTTAGAACGAAATTTTGAAGATGTAGTGGCAGTCTGTCGGTCAGTCCTCTTAGTGAAGCTATTTGCTCCTTCCAAAGTGTAGATTCCGATGGAGAAGAACGAGCAAGAAACTCCATGGTTACTCTTTTTAAATCAGTTTCACATACAGATTCCTTTTACAAACAGTTGGTTCAATTATGTGAGAACAGTGTAACACTAATATTTATTCAAATCTATACTAATATTATAAAGCTGAAGAGTTTGTTTGTTTGTTTTTTTTCTCTTTCTAAATCAGTTTCACATACAATATAGTAAATATCCAAAACCATAAAAGGCCGGCAACGCACTCGTAACTCCTTTGGTGTTGCGTTCCTTTGTTGTACATGGGCGACGCTGATTGCTTACCATCAGGTATCCGTTTGCTCGTTTGCGGACCTTTAAAATAAAAAAAGTATACTGACACTTGGCTGAGTCGCTTGCCGTCGTCGTCGAGGTCGCAGCATACGCTGGCGGCGGCAGTGAGCAGGGCGCGCGCGTCCGAGCTGCCCGACAGTAACAACTGCTCGTGGAATGTGTTGTACCGGACTGTCCATACCCTGCCGAACAATATCTAATATTAATATTTTTAATATTAATATTAAATCGTTTATTTGCTTGAACAAAGTACATATAAAAAGGTCTTTACAAATAATAGAATCTCTTATTCCGCCTTTTATTGCGGCATGCAAATTTCTTAAAGCTATTAAATTTAACAAAATAATTCTACCTACCGAAAAACAATCACATTGAGAACTTACAACTTATAATCTAGGAATTCATTAACACTATAATAACATCTTTCTGTCAAATGGTTTATTAAGGAACGCTTAAATTTAGGAAACGGAAGAGTTTTGATGGGATTGGGGATCTTATTATATAACTTGATGCACATAATATAACAGTTATTAGATGTAAATGTTAGGTTTGTTCTGGGTCTATACAACTTGTTAGCGTTCATAGATCTAGGCGTGTAGTAGCTAATTACTGCTTGGAAAAGAGCTTTATGTTTGAAGACAAATGTACAAGACTCCAGCACGTATAGACAGGGCAATGTTAATATCTTATATTTCTTAAAGTACGGACGACGACACGAATCAGTTTGTTTAAGACCAAATATGGCCCTTAAGCATTTTTTTGCATTACAAATGCCCGGTCAATATCTACACAGCGGCCCCACATAGTGATACCATATCGAAGTATCGATGATATATAACCATGGTATGCTGTTATTGCTGCGCTATTAGATACTTCACAGCTTATTCGTCTTAGAGGGTACACAATATATATATATAAATTTCGTGTCACGTGTTTGTCCGCGATGGACTCCTACAAAACCGATTTTAAATTTGATTTGCATTCCGTGTGCTGTTTGACCCAACTTGGAAGATAGGATAGCTTACATCTCAATTTATAATCGAAATATTATTTTATTGCAAATTATTTGTCATTATGTAATGTGACAAGAACCTTAGCCACAGCAACGCGTGGCTGGGTCAGCTAGTTTTATATTAAAATACCTAGTTAGCTACTGTCGCGCGGTTTCCCCCGCTGCTCGGCACCTAAATATCGTAGCGTGATGTTTTATAGCCTATAGCCTTCCTCGATAAATGAACTAACAAACACAAAAAGAATTGTTCTATTCGCACCAGTAGTTTCTGAGATACAAGTTCACATACACATCACACCCCGACCCGGAAAAAACATTTTTGGACCATTCAAACATTTGTTCCGTGCTGAAATCGAAATCACGACACGTGGCGCGAGAGCCAGTTGCCTAGCCGCCTAACTCAATGACTCGTGCAGTCAAATTTTTAAATTAAAATTATAATCTAACTAACAATTTCCTTGGGCAAAAATAAATCATTTTCCCTTTTAAATACAAACAAACCTTTTGTACCGCACCCACGACACAGGAGAAAATAGTAGTGTCGGGAAACGTTTAAAAAGAAAATGGCGCTTCGTATTTTTCAAAAGGTCGGCAATGCACTCGTTACTCTGGCATTGCGGATATCTGTCCATAGGCAATTTACTCTGGTGTAATGATGTAAACTCACCAATGTGAATGATCGGTTCTTTTAAAGATGGGTTCCTTTCCGTTCCTGTAGTCCCATATGTTGAGAGCTGCGTCGTCACCCGCGCTTGCTAAGTGAAACTGTCTGAAATAAAATAATAATAATTATTATTATTATATAAGCCATCATAGTCCTTTGATAGTACGACTGCACGGTTGGTGCGGTGGCTGGGCAGCTGGCTGCCGTGCAACGTGTCGAGGGTTCGATTTCCGCACGGAACAACTCTTTGTGTGACCCACAAATTGTTGTTCCGGGTCTGGGTGTCAAGTGTAGGTGAAATTGTATGTTTGTTACCGCACCCACGACACAGGACAAAATCGTAACGTTGAAGAAAGAAAGTTCCGATCACCTGACCATAGCAACCCAGACCCATAGCCTACTGTCCTATTGCAGATAATGGAAACAAGGGATAAGGCTTACACTAAACTTGTGTGTATTTCCATAGTGCATACAGGGATAGTCACCGGTTTGTGTCCCATTTCATTTACATTAAAGTTATAGCGGGTAACGTTTCCGAACGTCTCCCCAGCTCTGGTCCTAAGCGGTCCAATAGGGGCAAGCCGCCCGACCGCTATTCGCCAACGCCATAGAATTTTAAAATACGCGCCATGTGGCGTTATGTTGCTGGCCGCTGATTGGCCGTCACAGTTTTAGTTAAGTTATGGCGGACTTTACAGTTTTGTGCGTGTGATTCTTTTAATTTTTGTACAGTATTATTAAAGTTTATGCCGCGTATCATGACTTTGCACTGTAACCGACCCACCCCGACTACAAAGTATACTTAATATAGTTAAGTAGGTATAATGTATTAGTTGTCTAAAGGATCTGCATCACCCTAAGGTTGACTGGTGAGAATGCCTACGGCATTAAGTCCGCCTATGTAATGTTTTGTTCCATAAAGTTTAAATAAATAAATAAAGGGCTTCTGCGCAGTTGGCTTCGGCCCCTCATAAATACGCCTCTCAATCGACGCCTGTTTAAAAATGAACAAAAAATATATTTGTTATTTAAGCCTCATAGTCACCCCATTGATGTTTAGGGACACAACCTAGTCTGTGCCTCCAGGGATGATATAAGAATTCTAATGATATGCTATTATGATTATGTCTTATTCTGCCTAGGCGTTTGGAAGTAACAGGGGAATAAATAAACTCACATACATACACACATGAACCCTACAAACATAACACTCCTTTTTGGGCAGTCGTGTAAAAACCAGAACTAACTCACAACAGAGGGTTTTTAAAAGAACGTTGCCCCACTCTACGATTTTCTCCTGTGCCGTGGGTACGTTTACAAACATACAATGTCACATGCACATCACACCCAGACCCGGAACAACAATCTGTGGATCACACAGTTGTTCCGTGCGGGAATCGAACCCGCGACACGTTGCGCGGCAGCCAGTTGCCCAGCAACCGCGCCAACCGTGCAGTCAACAGTGCAGATTGAAACAGCATGTTGGTTCGGCTCCACTGGACAATTCTCAAATATGTAGTCAGTAGTTATTAAAATTCTCAAAATTAATGAAACCTTGAATGAGTTTATATAGAAGCATTCTTTTGGATTGTGAGTACGCATATGTGAGCGCCATGTACGAGACAACAAAGGATTAAAATTTTAATGATAGATTAGATAGACCATCATTTGTTCCTTTTTATTAACAACTTGTCTCTGCATTGTTCTCACATAGGGGTACAGTAATGTATAAAAAATGTATTATTGATGAATTGTAAAACAATCATTTTTTTAAAAAGAGTAACGATGGAGTTTCTTGCTCGTTCTTCTCCATTCGAGTCTACAATTTGGAACGAGCACCTAGCTTCACTGACGAACAGATTGACAGACTACTATTCTATTTTGACGTTTCAAAAGTAGCTATTTATGGTTTAGTTGGAATAAATGATTTTGATTTGATTTGATTTGAAACATAATATGTTGAAAAGCCTTCATCTGTGAGTTAGGCCTCTTTTCTATTAAGCATACGATATAGATATTATTTACCTGTTTGGGTTGAAGTCTAGGTCCCTGGCAAGTTGTGTGTGTGCGTTGTCGATGCTCCACGAAGGCTTGGTGCAGTCAGAGCGAGTGTCGTAACACCTTACATGAGTGTCTTGTAGCACTGCGAACTGGACACAATCTTTTTATATAAAAACTACCTAACTAACTAACTACTAACTTTGGAATGATCTTCCGGCGGCGGTATTCCCGAACCGATACGACCTTCAAAACATCAAGAAACGAGCGTATTCCTTCTTAAAAGGCCGGCAACGCACCTGTAACTCCTCTGGTGTTGCGGATGTCAGTGGGCGGCGCCGAAAAAAAAAAAACTACCTGTTCTCGCGCGGTTTCACCCGCTGTTCGGCTCCATTTAGCGGCGGCATCGTAGCGTGATGTTTTATAGCCTATAGTACTCAGGAACATTGTAGCTATCTCTCAGTGAAAAAAAATTCGAAATCCGACCAGCGGTTACAAAGATTACCCCCTACATACAAACTTACATACCTATTAATAATATGAGTATACATAGATTTCGTGACACGTGTTTGTCCGCGATGGACTCCTAAAGTACTAAACCGATTTTAAAATTGATTTGCAATCCGTGTGCATTTTGATCCAACTTGAAAAATAGGATAGCTTACATCTCAATTTATAGTCACAATACTATTTACCTTAGCAACGCGTGGCTGGGTCTGCTAGTAGTACATTATGTTTTTTTTTTGTGAGGGTAAAATCATCAAATGACTTCTCCCGCCCAGGGCGGGAGGGAGTGTCAAGACTCTTACTGAGTAAAAACCCCCTGTTCCTTCTCCTGCTCTGGGCCGAGGTCGCGGTGCCTCAATGCGCTTACCCCGCAACCCCGGATGAGCATCAGGCCTTTAGGGCCCCGTCTGTGGTGGTCTATTGGCTCTTTGAGGCGCGCGCGGAACGCTACGCGCCGTACGCTCGGGAGTACATTATGATACAAGCAATGATATTATAAGTAAAAAAGTGTAGAATAGGTCAAAAGCGCTCAGCAAGCAGACATTAAAATGTGGCTAGCTAGCGAGACTTTTTCATATTTGTCTCTTTTTCACACGCGATTTTTTTAATCATGCCATCTCACTTTAACGTGTATCATACGAATTATTCATGTGTGCATACATGTGCCGTTTTTGAAAATCGAATGTTGTTTATGTTAACTATCTACACCATTTTACTTATACTGCCCCCGTTAGTAAAAAAGACGCATCTAACATTTTTTCCAGATTTGAGTTAAATACATTGCCGGGATCAGAAAAAAAAGGCGCATCTGCCTGTATTTTTAATATTTTGCTAACTTTCTCCAGTGTGGTTTTAACACAACGAAATAAGACGCTTCTGTAATTTTATTTAAATCTGATTGAAGATGAAAAGACGAATTTATCGGAAACTTAGTTGAAAAGTCGCATTTAAGTAGATAATGTCCATATAGTCTAAAGTTTTTTTCTTAGTTCGGTAATGTAAAAGGCACATATTTGTCCCTATTTCTAAGAGGAAGTTAATAAGACGCAAATACGCGTTTACGTCTAACACGCTATGTAAAAACTGAGTTCATAATAAGAAAAAAAGACCACATCTAACAACTTGCGCCCTATTTATTTCGTAAAATTGATTTCGCATAGACGTATTTGCCATAAGCGTCTTAATAACTTACGTTGAAAATAAATTAAATAACAGTTACTTAATAAAAAAGACGCAAACGTGCATATACGTCCTTTTTTCTTAAAATTGTGTATAAAGCGGAGCTTGCGTAGGGTGTTGGGGGGGTATGTTTTGTACGGCGCCTGACTAGTTTCTTTGCCAGTTGCGCCCGAGTAAGCTGTTGAAGAGACGGGTCGCGGTTGCGCAAATTTTCGCTGCGTAATTCGTCGTATAAGGTAAGTAGGTATATTTATTATTTTCTGTTTTGGTATAAAAAATAATATCAGTCTTACTAACTGTAAACACCATTATTATGTACTTAGTGAAGTAAAAATATAATAAATTAAAATACTACTAATAAACATAATGTTACTTCATTCATTGACATTTTGCTTGTTAATACTCAACGAGCTTTATAACTTTTTTTGGTACATTCTAACACTATTATCTGTTGTTACAGAAAACAACTAACATGAAAAGAGGTCGATGCTTTGAGTTAGTTAATAAAGCTTTAGCTTCCACTAGTACGGAAAGTACAAATAGTACTGGAGTAGAAACTACAGAGCGTATGACAGTCTTTGCGATCGTAGTTCAATTTTAATCTGTTTAGTTGATATAGGTGATTGCAATATGTTTAGTTGATAGTGTATGGCACTGATTCATTAATGTACTCAGAAATCGACTTGCGCAGGACGACATGCATTCTCCATCCTTGGGACTTTCATTGAAAAGCCTGCATAATGTCACAGCTAGAGTTTTGACATAATCAGTCGCCGCCGATCACTTCCCTGAGGATACGGCGGTGCTCAGCCCAGGCAGGGCATACCATTACCATTACCACGCTCCACCGTATCCCCTAGGTGGCCCTCACAATGACGACACTCGGGCGTTTCCTCCCGCTGGATCCGAAACAGGAACCTACCGAAGCTGCTGTGCTCGGTAAGCACCTGCGACAGGCGGAAGGGGAGGACGCCGTGGCGTCTCTCAAGCCACTCCTCAAAGAGGGGTCTTACCACTGCTATAGTAGCGTGCCCGACAATCAATAAGATGGAATGAGAATTTGAGCCAATAGGTTAGCGTGTACACTTCGGCTGGCTTCAGGCTGTCAGCAAGATGCCCGCTGCCATTCCTCGTAGTGACACTTACTACCCTATTCGGGGTTACCCGCTCATAATAATGTTACCAATAAATTAAAAATTGAGTTATGATTAACAATCAATTGTAAAGACAATACAATTATCTTTGTTATTAAAAATAATCCATAATCAGTCGCCAACGCCGTCATATATAATTTTTAAGTTTTCGAGCCAGTTAAAATATAAATGAAGAGTGATGTTTTTGTTTCTTTTGATAGTGTTCTTTTTTACTTTAATTATAATAATGTTGTTAGCAAAAAACTTTTTATAGTAGTGTGATAAATAAAGATATAAGAGATTTATAATGGATCTGTACCTGTTTAAGACTGATAAAGCTTAACACCGTGACATTGCTCAAGTGTAATACTTTTTTTTTTTTTTTTTTGTGAGGGGAAATCATCAAATGACTTCTCCCGCCCAGGGCCGGGCAGGAGGGAGTGTCAGACTCTTACTGACTAAAAACCCCCCTGTTCCTTCTCCTGCTCTGTGCCGAGGTCGCGGTACCTTATTGCGCTTACCCCGCAACCCCGGCTGAACATCAGCCCTTTAGGGCCCCGTCTGTGGTGGTCTATTGGCTCTTTGAGGCGCGCGCGGAACGCTACGCGCCGTACGCTCGGGCCTGGTTCTGGTCGGGCGGCGAGCTGCCCTTACTCGCCGACCGCAGGCCCGTACTTACGGTGGCCGGAGATCGTCCCTCGATCCCCGACGCCCGTAGTGTCGCCAGTTGCGGCTGCTGGGGCGTGAGGAGGAGGATTGCTCCCTCACGCGGCCGCCTCTCTCTTTGCGAGCATGACTGCTTCACAAAAGGAGGAGACGGCGTCCCAGTTCCTCTCACTCCGCACCATGGCCTCGACTAAGGCCGGGCGCGAGAGGTCGCCGCCGCCGATCACTTCCCTGAGGATACGGCGGTGCTCAGCCCAGGCAGGGCATACCGCTACCGTATGCTCCACCGTATCCTCTAGGTGGTCCTCACAATGACGACACTCGGGCGTTTCCTCCCGCTGAATCCGAAACAGGAACCTACCGAAGCTGCCGTGCCCGGTAAGCACCTGCGTCAGACGGAAGGTGAGGACGCCGTGGCGTCTCTCAAGCCACTCCTCAAAGAGGGGTCTTACCGCTGCTATGGTAGCGTGCCCGGCCCTCGGTTGCGACAGTCGCTGTCTCCACTCTGCCATGAGATCTCGCCGGAGCTCATTCCGCCACGCACTTATTTGGCGCGGCAAAGGATCTTCGCCCCGGCTACGCGCGTCTGCGCGCAAACTGTAGACGCGCGCGAGCGCCTTCGCTTCTAGATCCCACGGCGGTGATCCGGCAAGGAGGTTCGCCGCCTCCCCGGAGATCGTGCGATACCCGCGGATTACTCGTATAGCCATGACCCTCTGGGACGCGACCAGCGTACGAGCCGGCCGCCGCTTCAAGTCCGGCGCCCACACAGGGGCACCGTAGAGGGCCATGGATCGCACAATTCCCATATACAACCTCCGGCAGGAGGCGTTTGGCCCCCCGAGGTTGGGAAGGAGCCGCTTGAGCGCGGCCCCAGACTGTTCCAACTTAGGGGCCAAACGACGAAAATGCTCCGTGAAGTTCCATCGGCTGTCGAGGACGAGACCCAGGTACTTCATCGCCGACTCGACGCCGATGGTAACTCCTCCTGCCGTTACTTGGGACCCACCTGGAGGTGGCGCGCTCCGACGGCCATAGAAGCACATGGCCTCGGACTTGTGGAGCGCCACCTCGAGTCCCAACTGCCGGATCCTTGCAACGACTGTCGCAACCGCTTGTGACATCAGGTCGGCCGCCGCCTGATGCGACCTCCCGTTCGCCAGCACCAGCGTGTCGTCAGCATAGCAGACAATGCTGACGCCGCTCGGGAGGTCGGTGCGTAGCACCCAATCGTACCCGATGTTCCACAGGAGAGGTCCCAGGACCGATCCCTGTGGGACACCGCGCGACACCTCTCGCCGATTCCACACGCCCCGGTGACCGGGGTAGATGACACATCTGTCCGTCAAGTAAGCCTCGACTACACGACGGAGATAGGCAGGCACCCGGTGGTACCGGAGTGCCTCCAAAATGCAGCTCCAGGGCAGCGAGTTAAAGGCGTTGGCGATGTCCAGAGACACCGCCACGACGACTCGCCTCCCGGCCAACGCTGTCCCCGTCGTGAGGTCCCTCACGCGCATGATGGCGTCCACCGTGGAGCGCCCTCTGCGGAAGCCGAACTGGCCGTCCGCTAAATCCGGCCCCCTTCCAGACAGGTGCCCGACGAGGCGGTCTGAGATTATCCTCTCGAACAGCTTTCCCACCTCGTCGAGCAGCACAATGGGCCGGTACGCGGACGGAGAGTCCGCAGGACGTAATACTTGTAGTTCTAATTTAAATTATAATTGAATATGCCAAGGTTAGCATTTTGTGTTTTGTTATTAGTCAAAAGCATTTTAAATAAATATTTCATTGTACCTATCAATTGTGTTTTATTTAATAATAATGCATTAATAAACTCGTAGTCATCATAATAAACTATTATTATGATAACTACGAGTTTATTAACATTTAAACCATAAATAAAAGAATTATTAAATTATTATTTAAATATTTTATCTTAGTCAAGGGATATCTATGAAGTTATTTATTCTTAAGAAAAAAGGCGGAAATGACCATATACGCCCATTTTTGTTAAAAATATACTAGATAAATACACTAAATATTTAGAAGAAAAGTACAGGCAAAGGCGTTTGAAAATTAAAGGGCGCATCTAGCCATTTACGTCTATTCAATAAAGTATGTGATATTTTTCCTAATTTTTTATGCTAAGATGAAAAGGTTTTTCTTATATTTTTATTATAATAATTTAATAAATTTATATTATTATTAAACCATGTTAAAGGTCTTTTTAATGGGCTTTATTTTCAACTTTTAATATCTAAATATTTAAATTCACGCGAACACAGCAAACAATTTCTTGTTTCATTCATTAAAACATTTTTTTCTCCGTTTTTACTATTTGTTAGATACGTCTTTTCAACTATCAGGGGCAGTATAATATCATTGTGTACAAGTGTGTAAAGTGTGCTGAGCCGTCAGGCGAGGGTCTTAAGGAGCCGAAGACTGTAATCATCAATATACACATGTATCATACGACGTTTTTCAACACACTTCTAAATAAAATAATACTTAAATAAAAAACTTCAAAAGAGAAAACGAGACGAGTTGTGAAAAATGTTTCGTAATAGCGGGAAAATTTTATCAGTATCAGACGCGCGCGCATCGGCCATAGACTAAAAAAATTTGATTTGAGGATTGAGGAAGCGGGGTGGGGGGTATTGGGCCTGTGGTATCAGCTCGGTAGAGCCGGCCCATTCGTGTCAACGACGATACCACGACGTCACTACGTAGCTTACCATCATTTCAATCCATCTGCTAGTTTTCCGTCCAAAAAAAAAGTATGGCTAAAACCGCTGCAACTCCTGTAAGCCAGGATCTACAATAGATAAAACCATGAAAATACCGGAACACTGAAATCCGGCGCGTCCCAGGGACATTAATGACTGTCTTGGATCTCGCCACGAAATAAAAATCAAAAGAAAATATTGGAAGAGACTAAAAAAAACGATAATTCCTAAGCGACTATAGAGGATGATTAAGTTACCTGAGTATGTCCTTGATGTGGGTTCCATTTCCCGCCAGTGAACTTTAGCCGGGCTGACGCAGCGGCCCGGCTAAGCGCCGCCCCGCTTGTGACGTCATGCACTCTGACTCCGCCCTCACAAACCACGCCCACTCTAGTCGCGTCCGTAGGGTGCCATTCTGCGCAACGTATCTCTTCTTCGGGTTTCTAAAACATATTAATATGCCTATATAACTTTTTTTGTGTGGTTACGAAGTATATAATAAATTTAAAAAAGCAATAATTACTTGTTTTTTATTTTAATTCCATTTCAACCTCTGTTTGATTCAACGTTATCACAATTTTCCTAGAAAATTTATTTATGCTTATTTCGAATCAAAAGCATTCGTAGTAAGTACTACGAATTAACAATAGTTGCTTCTAGTCGGCCGATCGTGTAATACAGGTTCTCGGAAACAGCTCCACAGATTCGAATGAAATTTGGGAGGAAGATGGTTCTAAATATAGAGTCCAGATTTCTCGGCAATTTCTTTATTTCTTACCTCTGGTTTGATGGTTAAAAGCAGTTCCATATCTTCAGCATTCCGGCTTTGTATGGCGCTTAGATCGTCCAAGTCTTTCGGAATTACCTGCAAATCAAATTATGAGTATAAATACAGTACAACCTTTGTATATTTCAAGTGGTGCATGCTTTAGCACAAATGGGTCAGCTAAATATCAATAAAATTTGATTTTTTTTTGTAATATTGAAATAACACATTTTACTACAAACAAATAAATATGAAAATACACAAAACAAAACTTAAAAACAGAAATTGTCTGTCTGTCTGTTTGTTTGTTCTGGTTAATCTTTGGAATGGGTGGACCGATTTTGGTTGTAGATGTAACAATGAGTAATTAAGGCTACTTTAGCTTTAAAAAGAAAAAAAAATATAGAATATGAAAGAAGTGTTGCCACGCAATAGCGATAATCAAATTTTACGCGGAACAAGTAGTTGGTACGACGTAATAAATAAATAAATAGAAATACCTCAACAGTTGGTAGTTTGAATATGGAGACTCCCATGGTGCATTGTGAAGTGGCCGGGTCATAGGAATTGTGTGTAGTGAGAAGAGTGGCAGCGTCGTGGGGGGAGCAACGGAGATGCCATACTTCACCAATGTCATGCTTGAACACCTGCAAACAACACAAGTTATAGTCACGATCAATAGATGGCGTTATTGTAGCATTAGGTCCAATTCTTTTGAAGCACAATAAAGTACGGTGCCTCGGCCTAGAGCAGGAGAAGGAATGGGGGTTTTTTAGTCAGAGAGTCATACACTCCCTCTCCCCCTACCCTAGATGAGAGAAGTAATTTGATGATTATACTTCCTCAAAACAACATTAAAGTTACAGTAACGATCAATAGATGGCGTTATTGTCGCATTAGGTCCTATTCGTCTATAGCTGGGGTTACGGGTCAAGCGCAATAAGGTACGCGGCCTCGGCCTAAAGCAGGAGAAGGAACAGGGGTTTTTAGTCAGTAAGAGTCTTTACACTCCCTCTCCCCATACCCTAGGTGGGAGAAGGAATTTGATGATTTTACCTCCTCAAAAAAGGTCCTGTTCTTCTATTGCACAAGCCTAGCATCAAACCATTGGTTAATTGCCAGTTTGTGATTGGAAAAACTAGGGCTTTTTTAGACGTTAAGACTGTAAAGTAAGTTTTATCACATCTTTAAAGAAAAAAAGCCAAAAGTCTTATTAGGGAGTCTTATTAAATCTATACTTCTATACTTACTAATATTATAAATAGGTAAAGTAAGTTTGTATGTAGGGGGTAATCTTTGGAACTGCTTGTCAGATTTTCCATAATTCTTTCACTGATAGACAGCTACAATGTTCCAGTGTGCTATATACTATAAAACATCACCCTAAGGCCAATAGAAGCAGGATCAATGGGTGGAATATAAATAGATTTTCTCTATTACCTGTTTAATTACCAAACTTAATTCCTGTATTTCCTGTACCAATACTAAACATTTTCTTTTAAAATACTTTAGTAAGTATATTTGTTTCATTAGTGTTACTCTTACTACATCTTTGCACGGCTCTACTTCATCTGATTTCCTAGTAATCCTTAAAGTTGACTAGCAAGAGAACCATATAGCATTAAGTCCGCCTTACATACCAACTTGGTTTCATATTGTGTACCTGCATAGCTGCCTAAATGATAACAAAAAAACATCTTATGCCACTGATAGGTACAAATAAAAATGGAAAGACATGTCACCTTAGTATGCAAGGCACCAGTATCCTCTTCCAACTCCACAACATGTATCTGATTAGAATTGGGCTTCAGGCTTTGAGTTCCTATTAGGAATCTGATTGCATCACTCTCTCCGTACTGAGGGGACAGAGCTCTAGTCTGAAATAGAAACAAAAAAACATCACAATTATCTGTCAGAGTGCTGTGTACTGATGTCAGAGTGGAGTACAATACCGCCAACGTATCTTGGCGAGTCTGAAGTTAGCTGATTAGCTGTGCACTAAACAATTTTGTTCCTAAAAGATCCATTGTGCAGACAAACGGCTAACTTCAGACTCGCAAAGATATGGCGGCCATACTGTACTTGTTACTCAACTGAGACCCTCTTATTACAAAACAAGATTTATCTAAGGTCCAGGTTAAAACCATTGAGTTAGGTTTTGAATTTTGAATGTTATTCTAACAATAATATTCCATGAAGGTCTATCACCTGCTGCCAGGCATTACCTCACTTCAACTCTCTTCGCCAGAGGATCCTATTCTGATCTTAGAGACCTTTACTCTCTGTTCCTTACATTTGCAATGGAAAGTATGTTTAATCTATGATAGCTTTGCTCACTCTATGTTGTGTAGGATAACTAGGATAGCCTGTTTAAGACGATGGAAAATCATCAAATGATTCTTCTCACCTAAGGTCCAGCAAGAGGGAGTGACAGACTGTTTTGGGAAATACCAAAATCAAAATCATTTATTTCAACTAAACCATAAATAGGTACTTTTGAAACGAAACTACCATTCATTATCGTGCTAATGGCAATGGAATAACAAATTATTTTAAGGTATACTTTACATTGAATATGCATATAAAAATATATCATGAAATATAGCGATAATTATTGGCATTTCCCGTCAGTGTGGGGCAGCAGTATTGATTAAAAATCACCCCATTCTAGTTCTGAGCCGTGACCTCGGTATCAGCTGTTGGCATTGTACAAGCGGCCTTAATTGTAGGGTAGGCTGGCATTTAGCACAGTGAAAATTCTTTTGGATACTTTAATGGTTAAGTACAATTATTTACTTATATTCTATGTAAATGTAGAGCAGTTTCTATGTTTACTTTCAATACGTTTACGTGTATTAAATATATCATGAAATATAGCGATAATTATTGGCATTTCCCGTCAGTGTGGGGCAGCAGTATTGATTAAAAATCACCCCATTCTAGTTCTGAGCCGTGACCTCGGTATCAGCTGTTGGCATTGTACAAGCGGCCTTAATTGTAGGGTAGGCTGGCATTTAGCACAGTGAAAATTCTTTTGGATTCTTTAATGGTTAAGTACAACTATTTACTTATATTCTATGTAAATGTAGAGCAGTTTCTATGTTTACTTTCAATACGTATTTGTCAAGGAAAATTAGAGTATATTGTTAATTTGCATACCTGGTGTTCTAAACCATATATTATTGAATTTCCTTCCTCCATTGCAAGTAGCTTAAAATTATTACAATACCTAAAAATGTAATGTTTGTTTACATCAGCATAATATGAAAATATCAGTAATCTCCAACTCCTAACTTAGCTACCAGCCTGTAAAAAATTTCAAGAAAAAAGAATATGCCACATATTGTTTTCTCTTTTACTTTCTATACTTTGAGTTGCTGTGAAAAAGGGATAAAGTATATTTACATGCTCAAAATAACGACAATGTTTCCCAACGTCAAATTTGTAGGATTGACGTTCGACGGTATCCATCGTGTATAGACTGTAGAAAAGTAAGGACGTCAAATACCTACAAAGAAAAAACGATCATACCTAAATTACAAGATTTATTATAATTGATATTCAAATTCATGAATTCAAAGATCTTAATGAAAATAGCAGGCACATGTTTTAGTATGTCCTCCATCGTCACGTCGTAGTATCGACCTCGTGGTTCGTTAGTATCTCTATTTAGTCTGTGAGTTTCATTCTGTCTGTTGTAAGCATTGACATAAGAAATATATGGACTTGAAATACCTACGAAAAAAAGGTGCCTACCTACAATCCAAAATGTCGCATAAGATGGCTGCCGTTGCTAGGGTTGTGCCGACTAAGTATTTAACGAGTATCGATACAATTTGAGTAAAAGTTCTACGTAGGTATAGTTTTAGGGATTAGCCAGCTGATTAACGGTATTTTTTATGGGAAATCATCTAATGTCATCTCCGGCCTTTTTCGGGACAGACCGTTACTGACTAAAATTAACTCCTGTTCCTACTTTGCCGTCGGCCTAGCTAGAGCCCGGAACCTGGGGTTAACTTGGTCTCTTGATTGGCTAATGATTTTCTCAAGTCGAATTTGTATTCATATAATTCTACGTAAAGCGTCTTTTAAAAAAATAGGACTGTGTTTATGAACAGCGTTTAATGGAATGGTGAAATAGAAAAAGATAGTGTTTGTTAAATGTTTATCTTTATATATGTGGAAAACCTGTGGGTATTTGTGAAGTGCTCGCGCACATTTTCGGCGCGTCTGATTAAGCGATGATATCTTCGAAACTACGTTAGCACAAAATAGATATGTAGTGAAGTCAATCTTATTGTATGTATCTCACTTTTTATTATTACGCTTGGTGGTCGCACTGGGATCGTCGCGAACGCCGCTCTGTCAATCGCGCCCGTATAATTATAATACATGATAATTTGAACTTCTACTTATGTAACTAAAACCAATACCAAAATACTGACGTCTTACTTTAGCGTTACATAAAACTGTGGAAACATCTATTCTATTGTTAAAATAGATTATTTAGTATAATATATGTTGAATTTTAAATGGGAGATTATATCGATACTTTTGTGAAATGGTACGTAACTATGCCATATTGACATATTATTGTAAACAACAATTTTTTACTAAAACTGTCTCACAGACAGAAATAAAAGTAAATATATATACTTTGGCAATAAATTAAAGTATCCGTGACATTTTTTTCTATCTATGTGGATTATTCTAAGTAATATTTGATGAAAACTGTTTACTAACCTATACAAAGACAATTGAGATTAATTTTCGTTCTTTTTTGCACCACACTGCACAATACAACACACAGGCATATTGTTTTTTTGTTTCACTATATATATTTGAAGTTTAAAAAAATGGTTCTTTGTAATTTACTGAAAAACTGCAATAATTTAAAACATAAACAACCGTTTGACAGCACAACTACCATGAAACTCAGGTACTCTGAGCGCTTAAGATGGCGGACATGGCACTTACCTACAACTTTGCTAATGTCAAAATGATTTGTTTCCATATTAAGCAACAACTTAAATATTGTTGTCCCTTTTGTCTAATACAATTATTGCCTTAGAAAGAGTGAGACAAAATGATATTTCATAGTTTGTTTCATATTTCCCACATATTTGTATAAGCATGTATACTTCTATAGTAACACGGCGCCTCTATATATTTTCTAACTCAATGACTTTAACTGAAAGTGTAGATTCATAGACTGTAGAAAAGTAAGGACGTCAAATACCTACAAAGAAAAAACGATCATACATAAATTACAAAATTTATTAAAATTGATATTCAAATTCATGAATTCAAAGATCAAGAAAATAGCAGGCACATGTTTTAGTATGTCCTCCATCGTCACGTCGTAGCATTGAGATAGAAAATATATAGAGGCGCCGTGTTACTATAGAAGTATACATGCTTATACAAATATGAGGGAAATATGAAACAAACTATGAAATATCATTTTTTCTCACTCTTTCTAAGGCAATAATTGTATTAGACAAAAGGGATAACAATATTTAAGTTGTTGCTTAATATGGAAACAAATCATTTTGACATTAGCAAAGTTGTAGGTAAGTGCCATGTCCGCCATCTTAAGCGCTCAGAGTACCTGAGTTTCATGGTAGTTGTCCTGTCAAACGGTTGTTTATGTTTTAAATTATTGCGGTTTTTCAGTAAATTACAAAGAACCATTTTTTTAAACTTCAAATATATATAGTGAAACAAAAAAACAATATGCCTGTGTGTTGTATTGTGCAGTGTGGTGCAAAAAAGAACGAAAATCAACCTCAATTGTCTTTGTATAGGTTAGTAAACAGTTTTCATCAAATATTACTTAGAATAATCCACATAGATAGAAAAAAATGTCACGGATACTTTAATCTATTGCCAAAGTATATATATTTACTTTTATTTCTGTCTGTGAGACAGTTTTAGTAAAAAATTGTTGTTTACAATAATATGTCAATATGGCATAGTTACGTACCATTTCACAAAAGTATCGATATAATCTCCGGTTAAAAATTCAACATATACTAAATAATCTATTTTAACAATGGATGTTTCCGCAGTTTTGTGTAACGCTAAAGTAAGACGTCAGTATTTTGGTATTGGTTTTAGTTACATAAGTAGAAGTTCAAATTATCATGTATTATAATTATACGGGCGCGATTGACAGAGCGGCGTTCGCGACGATCCCAGTGCGACCACCAAGCGTAATAATAAAAAGTGAGATACATACACAGTCCTATTTTTTTAAAAGACGCTTTACGTAGAATTATATGAATACAAATTCGACTTGAGAAAATCATTAGCCAATCAAGAGACCAAGTTAACCCCGGGTTCCGGGCTCTAGCTAGGCCGACGGCAAAGTAGGAACAGGATTTGATTTTAGTCAGTAACGGTCTGTCCCGAAAAAGGCCGGAGATGACATTAGATGATTTCCCATAAAAAAATACCGTTAATCAGCTGGCTAATCCCTAAAACTATACCTACGTAGAACTTTTACTCAAATTGTATCGATACTCGTTAAATACTTTGTCGGCACAACCCTAGCAACGGCAGCCATCTTATGCGACATTTTGGATTGTAGGTAGGCACCTTTTTCTCGTAGGTATTTCAAGTCCATATATTTCCTATGTCAATGCGTCGTAGTATCGACCTCGTGGTTCGTTAGTATCTCTATTTAGTCTGTGAGTTTCATTCTGTCTGTTGTACGTCAAGTCAAGTCAACAAAAGCAGAAGGTTTTTATTAATTGTGATTTTTAAGAACAAAACCTCTCCCAAGCATTACCTTTTGTGCTGTGAGTGATAGAGTGCTATAAACAAAACATGTCTAAATGTTCGCTAATTCAGTGTGGGGCAACGAGAAACCGCAAACAACCTTATTTAACTTTACACAGGTTAGTAGCTGTATTTTAACAAAAAAATTATCATGCCTTCAGTTGTTTCGTTTATGAATCCTTGTTTTACTTACTTATTGATGCCCTTATCTGTACACCCTAATTATTGTTTGTAATATTAAACGCTATTTACTAAATCGATATCATGGTTTGTTTACATCAGAAGCTAGCTACTCCTGCGCGGTTTCACTCGCTGCTCAGCTCCATTTGATTGTAGCGTGATGTTTTGTGTGTGTGTTCACTCGGGAACATTGTAGCTATCAATTAGTGAAAGAAAATTTTGAAAATCCGACCAGTGGTTCCAAAGATTACTCCCTACATACAAACTTACAGATTTTACCTCTTTATAATATTAGTATAGTAGATGACATTCAGATTACTGATTTCTTACATCTATAAGGTATCGATAATTATGTTAATACTGTTTGTTGAATTCAAAATAACTATAATATAAAAATGAATCGCGAAATGTGTTGGTAAGCGCATAACTCAATAACGACTGGACCAATTTCGCTGATTCTTTTTTTGTTATGTTCGTTATTTTTATGTAAAGGTTCTTACGAAAGAAAACTTTAGAAAAGTAACGGGGAATATCGGGAATTAACAATCCGTTCGGTGCTGTGGTCGTTTGCTAAAAAAACTAATGACTGTCGGGTTAGTCGGATACCTACCCTTGCGAAGCAGGGGTTGGTCCGCTAGTAATAAATAGAATAGTAATAAAAAGCGAACACACTGACTTTTTCTACGAACTGCCTCACACTGAAATAATTTTATATCCTTTTACAGGTTTCTTAACAAAGGGGTCAGAAGTGGCTTGATATCATCAGGGTGGAAAATATAAAAAGGGGAGGTAACCCATGTTCGCTCTTTACACTTTGAAGATTCAAGCTTTAATAAGACTCTTGATATTATAAAGCTGTATGATGATGCAGTACCATCAATCTGCCTTGTAGTAAGTTATAGCTTATAATAAACAACATATGATTTAAACTAGTTTCTGCCCATAGAGTTAATAAATGATTCTCTGATTTAAACAACATAACTCAAGAAATTCACCATAGCCAATATCTAATATTCCCAGATGACTTTAAGTTATACTAACAAATGAACAAAAACAATGACATTGGTCTAATCCAGCAAGACTTAAATAGAATTGAGAACTGGTGGAATCTTAATCATATGTAACTCAATGTTGTCACCAGATTGGCGTGTATGCTTGTGCTTGTATCGGATCACGTCAAAAATATTTATGCTTGCATTGCATGCTGCTATCACCTAAAATCACATCCAAAATGATGTAAAAACAAAAAATATTGTTTATCCAAATGTTTTAGACTGCACCTATATAGACCCAGGACCCACCATACTAAGAGTACCCAATTCTTTTTAATTTTTTGGTTTTTAATCTTTACTGATAAATATAATATATAAACAATATATCATTAGGCTCATTAAATAGCTAGCAATTTAAAATATTTTTTGGTCGAATAAATGAACTTTTTTTTTATTACTAATAAAAAGTATTTTCGTATTAGTTTGTATGAACTTGTAATAAATTTTTTTTGGCTTTACTATTTGTATCTGGCTGGAATTGGTTTTATTATAAGTTAACATTTTAAACAATTGAATTCCAAATTCAACTTGAGTGACTGTTATGAAGAAATTAAAAAAATATTTTCAGCCTGCAAAAGCAACATGGGGGCCAATTCTGCGTGAAAGCCAACATATTGAACAACAGGATCAATCCTCCGTGATGACACCACCACCTTTACATGAGAAACAACTTATTCAGATTTATAAAAAGGTATGTAAAATGAATATCAATTACTTAATAGTTATTTTGGTGTGAGGACAAACACCTCCTGCCAGAAGTTGTATTTGAGATCGTGCGATCCATGGCCCTGTACGGGCCCCTGCATTGGTGTTGGACCTGAGGCGGTGCCGCGGTGGCCAGCCTGTGCGCTGGTCGCGTTAAAAATGTGGGTTATGTGGAATGCACAATTGTCATACAAGAAGTAGGTACAAAAGATAAAATCACTTTCAGCATTCAATTTACAAGTGAAACACCGAGATCACATTTATGAGGAGATATGAGGAGGTATATAATATAAAAGTCAGTTAGATTTGTCGTCCCATTAAGTGTTGTTACCACTACATGTATATCATTAGCAAAGATAAAGCTAGCATAACTTATTATTTCATTATCATCATCATCATCATCATGTAAGTGCCCACTGCTGAGCTAAGGCCTCTTCTCACCCACACGGAAAGGGTTTGAGCATTAATCACCACGCTTACCGCTAGCTTGGTTGGCGATTTTAAACTTATAATTATTAGAAACTAAAGTCCAGGTTTCCTCAATATGTTTTCCTTCACCGTATGTCAGTGGTGTCTTAATAGTCATAGAAAGTAGGTACATATAACTCGGAAAAAGTCATATTGGTACTACTTTGCCAGGTTTCGAACCCTCATGCATGAGAAGCGGGCTCCTTAACCTCCGGGCCACCACGACACTAACTTATTATTTATATTTTAATTTGTATTTTCAGATTAAACCTGAATCGAATAATTCTGAGATAACGACGCCAATCGGGTATGCAAGCATGCAAGTCCTTCTGAAGCAAATCAACGTCGGTATTTGATTTTATTTCCTTTAAAAATGTTTACGATCATTAGCAGACATATACCATTTTGAATAGTTAATAGAATGTCTGATATCGTTTACAAATACTTGGAAAATAATTGGACCAAGGTGCGATCCCTGTGGCAACCCAAACGTTGAATGACAAAGTGGCGATTGATAACCCTTTATACTTACTCTCTGCTGTCGTTTTAAAAGATATGGTTAAAACCAACGTAGTAATTGATAAGGCATACCATAGTTTTCAAGTTTTTTTATTAGGTGCTCATGATTTACTTTGTCGAAGGCAATACTGAAATCTACAGATTTTTTAGTATCATTGTTGTAGTGAACTAAGCTGATGGTAGTGGATTTAATGGCTGAGAAACCAGCAGTTGATGGGGCAAACTAAATCGATCAGTTTTCGCAAAACCCCTTTTCACCGTTCATGACAAGTTTTTTGTTTTAATTGTGTGCGTGTTAGATTTGTGTGCAATACCGTTTTTTTTGAGCTAACTAAAAAGCTAATTCTTGACGTTCGCGTTCGTCCAAACAAACGAGACGAACAACTAATTTCAAATGTTCAACTAATTTTCTTTCCACCATAAGCTGCAAAAGTAGCTTTCCTACATCTTAGACCCTTTGCAGAGGATTCCAAACATTTTTTGCTGTTTAAAGCATGTCTACATAGTGTTGATTGTGGTAATACAAATGTTTTCGACGCCAAAAGCTACCCAATTTTGTTACTACCAACATTTTAATTGTATAGGTATGTTCATCATCTACATTAATGCCACAGTCGTAATCAGATTCAGTTTCGCTATCGCTTGCTGTAGATGTTATGAAGCGGTCCGTTTCTTCATTTATCAACACGTAATTTTTTAAATATTCATCTTCCTGATGCTCAACGTGTTTGCATTGTTGAAACCAATCTTCTGCTGTGATGCTTGAACGAATCTTTCGTCAATTTCACATTTTTTTTCGGGTCTTAATTGTCATTTTTTTCTGCCACGCGTCTTTTCACAGGGCTCCATATTTTTTTGATCTGGTTCAGATCGCAATGATATGGTCGGTGAAGTCTTAAAACTTCATGATTGTGACTTTTTAATAATTCGTTAGTTAGTACGACGTAAGTTAGTTTTCCTTTATTTTCTTTGATTATGAACAAAATGGCTTTTGTCCAGGGGTCTTCAATATATTCCTTTTTCTTGCAACCACTTTTGCATATGTCTACTTTTAAGTTGGACATGATTGGTGCTTTATTTATTTGTGTGCAGTGGTCTGGAGCAATGTCCATAACCACAAGGGACCTTTCTGGCAGATTTGTTACCAACTCTTCATTCATCCACTTCAAAAAATTGGTGGAATTCATGTCGTCATGATTATCAGACGACTTCGATTGTGATTTGAATATTAGTAAGGCATTATTTATGAAACCATATTCAGATCCAGCATGAGCGATAATCCATCTACTCCCAGCAGACTCTGATGTGCAAAGTCCTGGCTCAATTTTTGGCATGGAATGTGTTGTGAATATACGTTTCATCTAAAAACACCACTGGTCTTTTTTCAACGGTACGATTTTTTCGATTTTTTCTATATTTCTGGCGCAAGAAGTGATTTCATAGCGCTCCATTAGTATTTTCCTTTTAGACTTGCCAGTCTAAAAAATAGATACAAACGATGCCTCCGATGCTTTGCAATATCCTATGAAGTATAGCCCGGCTTCATTTGAAATATCTTCTTTCAAGACTGCGAGTAATTTGTTTAGAGTAGGCAGTTAGTTTTTTTAAAATTGGTGATTTTTTCGACGTGGACGACTCTTCCCTATTGTTACAATCTTTTTTGAAGTACTTGCAGCCCTTTGACGGATGGTTTTCCAGCTGCTTTTCTGATAGCTTGTTAGTTGCGATGGACCTCAGCTACAGTCAGGCTACCATCTATGAACTCTCTGGTAGTATTAGCCCTTACTTAAGTAATGACTTTCTGTTCGTGGAATCCACTTTGTGATCATGAACAGATTGGATAACATCAGCACTAAGTTTACAAGTTTTACCGTGTTTGCCTCGATTATCTACAACACTCATTCTTATAGTATTATTAGATTTATTTTCAATGACATTACTTAAAGTTTTTTCTCTAATAGCCAATGTATTTAGCAGAAACTTTTTACAGACCCTAACTTCTTGTGAACCTATCATAAAATGCGGGTCTGCGATCGGCGATTAATGGCAGCTCGCCGCCCTACCAGAATCAGGCCCGAGCGAACGGCGCGTAGCGTTCCGCGCGCGCCTCAAAGAGCCAATAGACCACCACAGACGGGGCCCTATAGGGCTGATGTTCAGCCGGGGTTGCGGGGTAAGCGCAATGAGGCACCGCGACCTCGGCCCAGAGCAGGAGAAGGAACAGGGGGTTTTAGTCAGTAAGAGTCTGACACTCCCTCCCGCCCGGCCCTGGGCGGGAGAAGTAATTTGATGATTTTCCCCTCACAAAAAAAACCATCATGATCAACCCACTACTGGGGCACAGGCCTCCCTTAACAATGTGAGGTGTAAACAAAACAAAACTTTGCCTAACAATAATTTATTAGAATCCTGGTTTACAATAAAAAAAAATAAAAATAAATAAAAATGTTTTATTGCAGTAACTTGTACAACTTTACATTGAATCTTACAATAGAGACCTCCTTTTAAGTAAAAGATATACCTGTGCTAGGAGGCCCCGCTCTTCAGTAACATATTTTAAAATGATAAAAGTGGTGTACAAGGAAAGATATAAAAAAGGACATGCACTTATATTCTAACTAATACAAAGTTATAAATTACAGGTTTTTGAATTAGAGTTAGATTAAACTTTTTTTTAACATTTTTTTTTTTTTTTTTAAAGAAAACGTGTATGTGTGTGTGAGCGCATGTGCGTGTGTGTGTGTGTGCGTGTGTGTGTGTGTGTGTGTGTGTGTGTGTGTGTGTGTGTGTGTGTGTGTGTGTGTGTGTGTGTGTGTGTGTGTGTGTGTGTGTGTGTGTGTGTGTGTGTGTGTGTGTGTGTTTGCGCATGTGTGTGGGTGGATGTGTGTTGTGTGTACCTAAATATGTATCAGTGTGTGTGTAATGCATGCGTGCTTCTACAGTTACAGTGGGGATGCTTGCAGCATGTCTTCTATTTCATCATAGGTTTTATCCTTCAGCCACTGAACTATTGTCTTTTTGCAGTCTTTAGTTGACAAGGGGTAGATATTGAGTAGATCATTGATTTTATTATATAAAAAAGCGGACTTTGCATAGTATTGCCTTTTAGCGTACGTAGTCTTAACATATCCTGTCGGTGCAACGCGATGTTTTCGTCTTCTTTCCGTTAGAAGTGGCTTGTAGGGCAATACTTTGTGTAATTTTATCACAGTATGGAGAATGAATAATTTTCTGACTGATAGTATATTGCTGAGGGAATACAGCTCGTTGGTTGGAAATCTATATGGCTTGGAATACATGACCTTTATTAGAGACCTCTGTGCTCGCTCTAGCTCAATGAACTTCGTCTTCGTTGCTCCACCCCATACGGGTATGCAATAAATCAGAATTGACCGAGCTAAGGAGACATAGATTTCTGTCAGCATTTTTTTAGTCATTACATGTCGTAGGTTTTTAAAAATCCATATCAGTTTCCTGGTACGGGCAATGGTCATATCTGTGTGTACATGCCAGGATAGTCGCTGATCTAATATTACACCTAAATATTTTATGTGAGTCACTTTTTCAATACTTTGACAGGAACAGTTTGTACAAGTCATATCGCAAGAGTGGATTTTGAGTGTTTTGTTAGATCCAGGTTGTGTGTTGTTGTAGATGGTAAATGCAATGTATTTTGTTTTGGAGATGTTTAGCGTTAGGAGATGTGAACTCAACCAGTTTGTAATACTGAACAGACCCCTTTCAGCAGATTTATATACAGATTCCCATGTATCGCCACAGAAAGCAATGGCCGTGTCGTCTGCATATGAGAAGACACGGCCATTTTTCGGCACCATATTACAAAGCTGGTTTATGTAAATTGAGAAAAGAGTCGGTCCTAATACGCTGCCCTGTGGGACGCCGTAAGTCACGTATGTCTCGTCACTAATATATTCGCCTACCTTAACTCTTTGTCTACGATCTCGAAGGTAATCCGTTAATAAAGCTAACGGACTCCCTCTTATGCCGACATTTTCCATACTACGCACAAGGATGGGGACAGAAACGGTATCAAAGGCCTTTTTCAGATCAAGGAATACGGTTAAACATTTTTTTCCTGAGTCTACCAGTTTAGTTATATGAGTGGTCAATGCTGTCACTGCGTCTTCAGTCGATAATTTATGTCTGAAACCGTATTGAGCATTTGATATGATATTATATTTATGTGTGTAACTATGTAGTCTGACGTTAATGAGCTTTTCAATGATTTTAGATATGGCCGGCAGGACAGATATAGGCCTGTAATTGTTTATGTCGTCTCTGCCTCCACCCTTGTGCACCGGTGTAATTATGGCTTGCTTCAACACAGATGGAAATTTACCTTCGTTAAAACATAAGTTAGCAAGATGTGTTATCAGTGGTACGACTAATTCATGGGCGGTTTTTAAGAATTTAGTTGAGATATTATCCCAACCTGGAGCGCTGTCTGATTTAAGACTCATTAGGACATCATAGACTTCAGTAGGATCGGTTTCAAGAAGCACGAAGGAGGAGCTGTGTGAGTGTATCATGGGATCAGGACCGTGAGGAAGTTGCGGTTGGTGTGAGCAAATAATGTTCTCAGCTAGAGTTTTCCCAACATTGGAAAAGAAATCATTTATGTAATCTACCGAAGCCTGAGGGGTAGGTTTTATATCTAATAATTCTGAATTTAAAGCTTTCTTTGGTTTGCGATGAGTTATATTGTTTATTGTGTTCCACATTTGTTTTGTATTCTTATTTGCTTTTTGTAATTGTTCCTTATCATATTTTCTTCTAAGTTTTTTAATTAAATTATTACAGAAATTGCGGTATCTCCTATAGGTAATTTTTAATATAACGTTATGGGGATCAGATCGCAACTTTCTCTGCATATTATTTCTATTTTGTATACATCGTAAAATTCCTAAAGTTATCCAGGGTTTAATGATACGGTTGTTCCTTGGAATTAGTGTAGTAATAGTGTGTTGCTGAAGGCAGTTTTGGAGTTTGTTTATTAATTGTACAGATAACTTAACTGGGTCATTGATAGAAAGTAGTTCGGATATATTACTACTTTTTAATGCTGTTATGGTTTTATCAAAGTCTACTTTAGTTTTAGTTTTAGAACATTTATGAGATTTTATAATATTTGATAATTTAAGGAATATCATAAGATGGTCCGTAATACTGGTATTTAAAACAGCAATAGAGGCAGCTTTTTTGGCAGTGTCAAGTTTTAAGATAAAATGATCCAAACAGTTGCCGCCTCTGGTTGGTAACGAGTGACCCGGTAGCAAGCCATGTGTTGCAAGCATATTTAAATAGTTTAATCTGTTTGTACGCTCATATGTTTGCTCGATAGGTTTAGATATTAGATTGATGTTAATATCGCCTGCTATTACAATGTTTTTGTATGATTTGAGTGAGTCTAAATGGTCATTGAGAGAATCTACGAAAAGGTCAGCATTTGTATTTGAAGGCGATCGGTAAATAGCAAGGATGACAAGATTATGTATTTTTATTTGTAAGCATGATGCATGAGTTAAAATTATTTCTCTTACACTAGCCTTGTGCTCTGACTTAATATACGCTACAACGCCATCGCATTGGTTAATATGATTATTTGTAGTAAAAGAATAGTAGTTTTTGATTTCAGGGATAGGTTTGTTTGTGTCTATTCTGCACTCATTTAAGATTAAAAGATCTACATTAAATTTGAACTGTGTTATAGTAATTAGAAAGTCATCCAAATTAGTATATATGCTCCTAATATTTTGAGATACTATTGTGAAATCAGTTTTGCCTATATTAAATTGTTTTATAAAATCATCAATTTGAAGTTCTTTCGATTGTGCTATCGTTATTTCGTCCAATTCTTGCATTATTATATTAGTACTATCCATGGTAAAATTGAGCTAGCATTCTAGGTTTTAATGCCAAATTGTATATATATACGTATTTTACTCGTCTCGCATTAAGATATACTTTTATACATAGGGAAATATAATTACCATGATTAGTGAATATTATTACTACATTATATGCAACATATAGATTAAAAATAATACCTCGATAAGATTTTACGACCCCGCAGTATGAATGAGTTATGTTGTGTATGCATACATATTGTAAGGATTTTCCTAAGTATATAATTTTATAGCAAAAAGGAAGAGAATTAATAATTTTGTAATGACTTGCAAGCATGCATTCTGTAAATATATAGGTAAATGTTGAGTGTTTTATAAGTGTGTAATTGTTATGCTGAAAGTATTGTTTATGTGTTTGCGTGTGTAGTGACAATATGTGTGTTTTAGGATAATTAGAATTAACATTTTTTAAAAAGTTCGATGAGCAACTTAAAATACTAATAAAAATTAAAGTAAAAAGATATAACATGTAGTGTAAGTAGCCCAACACTAGTCACGGTTCTTGCATTAAGCTTTGTATTTGGGACTCACTCCTGATTAGGTACGTAGGCGATTCGTCTCGCTTCTTAACATAAACTTTACCATAGGCGGTCCAGCAATACTTGAATCCCTTCGATTTGGCGAGGTCGCGTGCCAAGAAGTGAAGTCTTGAGCCTTTCGCTGTGAGCTGTTCAGATACGAATATTGGAACGTCTACGTTATTTTTGAGACCCAAGTGTTTGGCGCTGAGCTTTCCTACATTCCTAGTATTATAAGACTTGCACATTTTAAGTACCTCAGTCTTGAGTATTGTTGAGGATAGTTCTACTATTATAGGGGTATTAGTCATACCTTGCTTCTTCCCTTTCACTCGATAAATGTCACGAATATCCGATTTTGTGATTTCATTGTTTACAGTCTTAGTTAAGCATACTACCATTTCGATAAGGTCTTCCTTAGTTTCTTTCAATTGTTTGGGTACGTTTTTAATCTCAATATTCGATTTTCGGCTACCTCGCTGAAGATCCTCACAATATTTGTGAACTTTTGATTTAATTGTACGCCTAACTTCATCCTGGCTGTTAGGCCGTATGCCGCTTATATCCGTGTCGTCATTATCAAAACTTATAATGTGAAACAGCTTTTGTAGCGTTTTCCAAACATTTTAAATGTTTATCGTATAATTATGGTCATCAATCGGGGTTAGGCCAGACATGCTACAGTCACTATCCGAATTATCTTCATTAATGTCACTGTCGTGATTAGACTCAGTTTCGCTATCGCTTGCTGTAAATGCGGCTTGAAGCGGTCCGTTTCTTAATCTATTAACCCGCCGTTTTTAAAATATTCGTCTTCTAGATGCTCTACGTGTTTGCATTGTTTGAAGCAATCTTCTGCTGTCACGCTTACAAACGAATCTTCCGTCAATTTCACAATTTTTTTCGGGTCTTGATCGACATTTTTTTCTATCACGCGTCTTTTCCAAGGCTCCATATTTTTTTGATCGGGTTCAGATCGCAATGATAGGGTCTTAAAACTTCATGATTATGACTTTTTAGTAATTCGTCTACGACGGACGTTCCTTTATTTTCTTTAATTATACCGAACAAAACGGCTTTTTTCAAGATCTCCTCAAAATCAAAACCTTTTTCTTGCAACCACTTTTACATATCAACTTTTAAGCTTCACATGGTTGGTTCTTTATTTATTTGTGTGCAATGGTATGGAGCATAATCCATAACCACAAGAGAACTTTCTTGCAGATTTGGAATGAACAAATCGTTCATCCACTTCCACAAACAAAAAAAATTCACATTCCACAAAAAAAATTGTGGAATTCATGTCGTCATGATAATCAGAGGACTTCGATTGTGATTTGAATATTAGTAAGGCATTATTTATGAAACCATATTCATGAGCGATAATCCATCTACTCCAAGCAGACTCTGATGTTAGAAGTCCTGGCTCTTCCTTACTTTGCTAACAATTTTTGGCATGCTATGCGCTGTGAATATACGTTTCATCTAAAAACACCACAGGTCTTCCACGACCACGTTTGTCGCTGCAATAATCGGCCCCTGTGGTATTTGTTGGTATAAAGGCGGGTTTCGTCGACCTCTACAATGTCGTTGTCCCCGCCGATCATTTCGCGGTCATGAGCTTCGGCCACCTCGCACACCTCACGTAGGTAGTGGTATACCTGAATGGCTGTTTTGCGGGTTACTCCTACGTCTCTAGCAGCCTGTGACACTTGGTCTTCCCTTAAAAAGTGCAGCAAAAGTCTCAACGTGTTCAAAATTGACACATTGCTACCTTTAAAAAAAGTCCCTTTTAATGGAGATGTAATGACATTGCAGCCTGCCCTTCTACAACGCCATCTGAACCCCAATTTGTAATTACTATTACGTTCCGCATTCATCGGCCGCCTGCACGACGGGCAGCGCGGCGTTTGCGATGGTATAAGCAGCCACTTTTTCGCCGCTTCAATTGCCCTTTCCTCTGTGGAAATATTGGCTGCATAATTCCAGAAACTACAATTTCTGTCCAAAATGAGTTGGAAAGGATCCATAGTTTTTGACTAACTAACTAATAAACTAACTTAAAACTAATAAGAAAATACAATAATCTAAGACTAAAAAATAAAACAAATTAAATCTTACTAACTAAAAAACACGAAAAAATAAAATAAAAAACCACTAAAATTAAAAACTTACAAAACGAAAATAAAAATAAAGAAACAAACACTAAATAATATCAAATTACAACAAACTACAACGAATTATCTAAAGACAGCAAAAACTTTGGATCGCCAGAGTATTGAGAACTCCCAATAATTCGCGTATTTTTAGTATAGTTACGGTAGGGTCGAAACTTTACCGTCACGAGAGCCACTTGTTATGGAAAAATTATGAAGTCCCAAAAATTTTTTTAACTTAATTTTTTTTTCGTTTTCTGCACGGCTCATGGTGCCTATAAGCGTATGGTAACAAACGAAAAAAAAAAATTTTTTTTTCGAAAAATTTTTCAAGTCCCAAAAACTTTTTTAACCAAAACATTTTTTTTTCGTATTCTTTGCTTCTCATAGCGCCCGTCTAAGGACGAAAAAACTCCTAAAAATCCGCCTCTGACCCTTTTTTCAACGGTTCGATTTTTTCGCAATTTTTTATATATCTGGCGCGCCAAGCAGATATCATAGCGCTCCATTAATATTTTCCTTTTAAACCGGCATCGTTTGTAATAAAAAAACTATTTTATTTGATTTAAATATTGTGCGACAGAACTTGAATTAAGTATGGTTTCTACTAATTTATTGCCTAGTTTTAAACAACAGAAATATTTATTATTCGTAGGAATATTACATACGTTTTTTGTAAAAATAAATTTTAGGCAAATATTCAATCACTAACAATCACATATGAAATGGTAACAACTAGATTGCTGGTACTCCTAAATAAGTACATGTCATGGCGGCAACTCTCTTGCGAACATTGTCATGTGGTATCAAAACACCATTATTCCGTTGTGCTGCTTCACACAACTCTTTTACCTTCAATAGGTATCATTTCTCGATCAGCACTTTTTACAACTTTAGGCATTATAAACAATAACTTAAACTCAGCAAATTATCAAAAATCTCAACAGCTCACACACACAGTGACACCACTGAAATACGACAGCATGCACGAGCTGTCAAAATTAGTTCCAATTATTGCCACGAGACTTCTTTCGTGAGACAAACTCTACGTCATCACGTTTAGAGTTACCGTGTGAGGAAAATTACCCCATAATTAGTGACAGAATTAGCATAACAGAAAACCTGAAAAGGCGCAACGCTTTGTCGATTTCCATCGTTAGCTATGGTATAGAACAATTATCCCGCGGGTGCATTATTACTCCCGCATATGGGTCGGATAGTTCTTTCGTTCGTGCCTATACTATAGGCATGCCAAGTGGAGAAGACATGCTGTTCAACTCAAATTGATGATAATGTGGTTGTAGTACTTTTTCTTAAATGAGGCCATGAGAGCCTAAGTGGCCTATTTCAATGGACAAGCTTTTTGAGTACCATAGAAAAAAAAAATTATCAAAGTGAAAATGAAAAAATAGCTAATCTATGAATCAACTATTTATTACTCTGTTTTTATTATAAACTTTACTAACTATCGATTGAGATCAACTTTAATTACTTTGGTTTATTAGTTTTAGTACAATAGAATTTAAAAAAAAATAATAACTTTGATCCCGATTGTCAACTTGGGTTGGCAATGGTGATCAGTATGTGGGCAATGGTGATCAACACATATCGCAAACATAATTGTGCGCAGTATCCCACCCAGTACAGTCTGCATGAGCCCAGAGCCCACAAGAAGTGCACCGGTACCATATTTCATTGTTTCGGCCGAATTCACCACATACAAGATCGTCATTTTCCTGGCATAACACATCCGTGTTCACGTCTGACGTCGAAGTATCATTGGAGTCCTGCAGAATTTTCTTCTTAACCTTGTCACGACTACCCTTCTGTGGCTTGATTTTCTTTCCTGTTCTTTTTCCTTCGTTTTTCACAGCTTTGGCTTTCCTTTTATTTATTTTTTCAACTAGGGCGTCTTTGATCGGTGTGGATGTTAAAATCGCAACGATTTTATGCTGTTTCTTCATTCCTTGTCTTGTTTTGACAACAGCTACCTTCTGAGGCATCTGAATGAAATTTTGAATACTTGGCAGTTCCTTAGATGTTGATGGTATACCAATTTGAGACAACGATACAGTCGCTGGTCCAGAAGTAGTGGGACAGAATGTGGATGTACTTGGAGTAGGAATGTTTCGTTCTAGCTCAAAAGTAGGCGTTAGGGATGATGCAGGGACAACAGCACCAGCAGAAGTCGATTCAAAAATAGAGTCAGCAACATCTTGAACAACAATTGGCTCTGATTGAAGGACTTCAGCTGCTATAAAGTCTTTATCTGAAAAAACATTTGGGTTTATAGGAAATATGCCCGTTGATTTGAATCCTGCTTCGGCCTTACTCAAAGAGGCAACATTAGAAAATGCTTTTTTAACCAACGAAGCTATATCATAGGGTGTTATTCTTTGGGACAGTTAACTCTTCATGTATAAATCGCATTCTCTTCTATATGCAGCTTTAAATGGACCAAAAAAGGACACATCTAATGGCTGCATGCGATGAGATGTATGTGGTGGTAGAGATAGCATATGGACATAGTTCTCCTTACAATACTCAAAGATGGCTAGAGAAATGTGGCTCGCATGATTATCCAAAATTAATAGAATTGGTTCTTCTGCAGAAGGTTTGGCATACTGGATAAAGTGCTTAAGCCATTGGAGGAAAAGTTCTTCATTTATCCATCCATTGTCCGAACATTTATATATTGCTCCTGTTGGCCCATCTTTTTCAAGAGTCGGGGTCATCCTCTTTCGGGGAAAAATAAACATTGGCAGGACATATCCACCTGCAGCGCTCATAGCGCAGAGCAAAGTGATATTCTTACCCCGTTCCCAACTTGTTACGGACCCTACTCTCTTTTGTCCCTTAGCAGCTAATACTTTTTCGGGCTCTTGGTCGGTGGAGATTCCGGTTTCGTCACAATTATAAATATTTTTTCGGTATAAATTTGCATTTTTCCATTAGTTCTTCTAGCAGCTTGTAGAATCGTTGAACTTCAGTCTTGTTGAAGGCTGTAACCCTATTGATACTAGTATCTTCGGGTTTCCGCACAGAAATATTATTCCTGGCAACAAATCCCTCAAACCAAACTCGACCAGCTAATCTTGAACTCGTATTAAAATTGTGTTTCAGATTTAGGGCTTCAGCGTATGCAAATGCTGCTCTTTTTATTTGGTTTGGGGTGCAACCGTAAAATATGTTGGCCATTTTTTTTATTATGTCAGCTAATTCCTTTTCCATCTCAGCACTGAAGACAGTATTACGGCCAAGACGAGGTGCCTACTATATTTTTTTTGTATCTCTTGTGAAGACTGGCAAATGGAATATTCATTGTCTTCGCGTCTTTTCTTATAGAAAAATTTTGTTCATCGATGAGCTTTACAGCTTTTTCAAGGTGGTCCATAGACCAGTTAGCTTTATTAGTCTTTCTAGCTCGAACTTTCGGCATCTACAAACAAAAAAAAAAATACTGTTTTAGCGAGATTAGGTAGTGTGGGCAATGGGGATCAGTATGTAGGTAATTGGGATCACCCGACCCCGATTACCTACATAGGCAATCAAACGAAAAAAAAAAATTTGCGAGAAATTATAGGTTATAATAACAATATGGCTGTTGAATTGCATGCTAAAATGCTACGACTATTACACATTACAAGTACAGAAATAAATATTTGTTATTTTGTAACTTACCTTCGTATTTCTTAACTCGAAAAATTAGATGTAAATGGCACGAAATCTTCACATACCCATTACTCACCAACGCGTCGGCCGAACGGAGCCAGTCGCGGCTCGCGCACGGGTGTGACGTCATGCTAGCGTGTACTTATGTTTGAATCGGTCGGTCGCGTTCGGTTTTTGTTATTTTGAGGTGATCACCATTGCCTAATGACTCCCATTGCCTACATCTCCCCTACTGTAAGTGTGGTTAAATTTTTTTTCAAGAAGTCTCTATTGGCGTGTTCAGTAGATTCCAACAAATCCCCCTCTCCTTTACTTATGAAACATTTTGTTTTAAGTTCTGCTATAACATTTTCAAATGGCTACTTTTTTCTCGAAGACATTTTAATTTTTACCAGTCGTTCGGATGATAGTTTTTCCGAGTCTTTCAATTTCTTTCACGACGTGCGAGGAGTGTACTCTAGAGTCTTGTCCTAAAAACGAAAAAAAAAAAAACATTCTGAATAATGATAACTTCGTTACATAGGTAGTATCAGAATATTTTTGGTAGCATTACTTAAAATTGATGATTGTTTCGAAATTGGTGGGTATGTAATTGCAACTGACTGTTGACCACTAGTCGACGGCAGTAGATCGTAGAGTAGTTGCTTTTTTTTTTGGTTTACATGAGCTATTCTTAAAAAGTTTTGTCCTCACAAACATGGATGAAATTACAATTTTAACCATACCGTGTGTATGTACCTATATGTACTAATTAATATCGGTGATTTATGTATTGTAAGTACTTCATGTATAATATTATGAATATTTATGCCAACGAGAGAGTTATGTAATTTGTTATGGCGAATAAAGTTGTTTATTTTTTAAATCTCTTTTGTTTTATTATTTATAATATCCCAGTTTTTGTACCTATCTTTCTACATTATTTTGTTGTAGATGTAAATGAATATGTCTGTAAGACAAAACTGCGTAAAACTTCCTACCAATACTTATTAGCATAAACAGGTAATTATCCTGACTGCACGGTTGGTGCGGTGGCTGGGCAACTGGCTGCTGTGCAACGTGTCGCGGGTTCGATTCCCGCATGTAACAACTATTTGTGTGATCCACAAATTGTTGTTTCGAGTCTGGGTGTGATGTGTATGTGAAATTGTATGTTTGTAACCGCACCCACGACACAGGATAAAATCATAGTGTGGGGCAAAAAAAAAAAAAAAATTGACAGGGTTATGACATTAGCAACAATTTAATGTATCTACCTACCTACACATGAATAAAATAAAGTCTTTGAATTTGAAATTGTTTTTTTGTTACTCTTCAGTTTTTTGTAAACGTGTATTAATATGTTAGGAATAAATTCTTTATTTTAGAAAAAGTAAAATTGTTTGGTAATTTTTAAAATAAATAGTATACTAATTGTGCGATAATCTGGTATCGATATATTATTATAAACTTTTGGTTTTGATTGGTTATGGCCTCCCCTAGGAATGGCGGCCATCTTATGGCAGATTTTGACAGTAAGTATGCTAGCTTTTTTCGTAGGTATGGTCCATATTAAAAACCTTTGGAGTGAATGAGTGATAAATACTATAAAACTAAAACGTACTGAAAATATTTATAGTAAATTTCAATTTTAAGATTTTCTAAGGTTTTTATCATTAGTAAGTATATAAACTATGAGCTAATTGTTTCTTAGTGATGAACCTAACCTAATAATTTATATAGACAAGGAGGTATGTAGGTTTATGCGTAGAACATTCCGTCTGTTCCGGATTCCTTTGCGTACCTACTTTTTATGTTATTAGCGACCCGCCCCACGACGCACGAGCTTAGTGACGGTACTAAATTTTACCATTGTTTTATATTTATTATTATACATATATTACATATATAAATCTTCCTCTTCAACCATTCTGTCTATTAAAAATATTCGCATCAAAATCTGTTGCGTAGTTGAGGGATATGGGGACAGAAAGACGACTGTTTTAAACTATGTAGTGATACTAGTACCTAATAAATCGGTTTCCGTGTAAGAATGAAAAGATAATCATAAAATAATGAGCTCTAACAAGAAAATGATCGATAAGAAGTCACTTCAAAGTTGTATGACGACAATGGGAAGTGATGCAAATAATTATATAATTGCATAACGGAATGCTCGGCTTGCAGATGCATTGATACTTTGTTTAATATTCAAAAATAAGGTCTACCGTTTTCATACTCGTATATTATTTATTATCTGTGACAAATTCTGGTAGTTATTTTCTGGACTATACTTTCTGAACATAAGTATGACGGTTCTCTATAAAAATACATGGTCTCCACGCTTGACACTTTGGGTTGGAGATTTCAGTTTGCCTAGTTTACATAATCCTACCCAAATCTTCAAATACCTAAACCGCAAAAGGTCGGCAACGCACTCGTAACTGCTCCGTTGTTGCCGGTGCCCATGGGGGGATAAAAAAACCTACTAATAAGTATTAAAAATTTGAAATTTAGTGAGAATGTATGGATGTATGTTTGTTATTCTTTCACGCCTAAATTGCTGGACCGATTTAGTTGTTTAATGTTATGTAGATAGGTGATAGGTACCCTAGATTAATACGTAGGCAGCTTTTTATCAACATTCACGCCGGTGAAGCTGCGCGCGGAAGCTATTAAGCAATATGACAGCACATATTTACAAATTCCGGGCCAACGGAGAAATGTCTGGCAAACGCTACAATGTCTGGCTGTGTTACATATGGGCCTCTGTGGTGATCTAATGAGGCGCGAGAGGCTAGAGGCGCGCGGTAAGTGCCGTTCCCTCTTATCTGTTCCTGGTATCACATCTTGTTTTAGTGGATACCTAAGCTTAGTTTAATTATATTTAACCCTTCCAACCAGAGTCTTTGGCAACCACCCACGAAATAAATGATAAGTATCTACCTACCTGCTTTTTTTCGACAATTTCATTTCGCAAATGATTCTGCTAAAATAATAACATAAATGGTTATCCAGCCTAAAGGCAAGTATTAGGTACTTACGACGTTAGAAAACGTGAATTTTTGACTGCACGGTTGGCGCGGTGTCTGGGCTGGCTGCCGCGCAGCGTGTTGCGGGTTCGATCCCGCTCGGAACAACTCTTTGTGCAATTGAATTGTCTTGTGTATGTGAAATTGTATATTTGTAAATGCACCCACGACACAGAAGAAAATCCAAGAGTAGGGAAACGTTTTTTTTATGAAAAAATACTACAGGTAAAATATTGAAGTCGTGATCTTACGATGTTCTCACAAACATTTTCAAAGGTTTATTAGTAGTAGGTAAGTCATTATATAAATGTTAATTGTCATTATTATTATAAGTTAAGGTTTATGTGCTAATGACTGTAAAATATTTTAATTCTTATTATTTTAACGTTAATAATAAGTGTTTCATTGTTTGCATAGCTTAGCTGCTGCTCTCAATATTACATGTACTCATTTTAGTTTTGTAAGTATAAGTAGGTACTTATTCTATTATAATTTTGTTAACCTATAATTGGCAACTGTATAAGACCTTACCTAAGGAAGAAAATCCGGGGTTGCGGGGTAAGCGCAATGAGGCACCGCGACCTCGGCCCAGAGCAGGAGAAGGAACCGGGGGGTTTTTAGTCAGTAAGAGTCTGACACTCCCTCCCGCCCGGCCTTGGGCAGGAGAAGTCATTTGATGATTTTCCCCTCACAAAAAAAACCTAAGGAAAAAAATGGATGGAGAAAAGGTCTACTAGCAGATACCCCGCAACGCACTCGCTGCTCGAGAATAACAAACCCGACACATGACTTGAAACTAATAGTGCTTTTCTCAGTTATAAATGAACTAAGAAGAGCGAGTAAGTCGTTATCCAAATCCAAACCAAAATTATAAATGTTAAAAGTAACTCTGTCTGTCTGTCTTTCCTTCACTCCTAAACTACTGAACCTATTTGTGTGAGGTACAGACATAGTTTGGAACTCGAGAAAGGACATAAGGATAGTCTTTTTCCAAAAGTCTTACGGCAGTCATTATTCCACGCTTACAAAAGCGCGGAAAAAAACTAGTTTTCATTTAATTTTGTATGCCTCACGATAGTTAGTTGCTATTAAAAAATCGTTTAATACTTCATTATCATTATTGACTATAGTATTTTGTTTCTAATCTATTTTTTACGTAGCGAGGATGTTCCCACGTCTATCGTATGGGTGTTCCGGTCAGTATCAACAACATTTCCGCCCCATGACCGACCATGTGATTCATTAGTTTCTTTACTAATCACGCCATCGCTGTATACACATTCATAAACTATATGAGCCAGTTCAATTCTCAATCTATTGGTGTATTTAGCTTCTAGTGGAATTAAGTCTACGTGTAGGAGAGCCGTGCGTGAGTAATACCACGGCTTCTTAGAAAACTGGCGTGAAACAACTGTTTGTATATCGTCGAAATAAGTGTGGTTATTAGAGATCATATTATTCCCTTTCCATCTAAAATTCCCAAAGCCCCCAATGCCTAACCTCCAAAAGAGAGGTGTCAGACAGGTCGAAGACTTGCCATCGCTTGATCCGTTGCAAGTATAACGTAAAATACTATATATGTGCAAACGCACATTGCCGTTCGGTTGGAGTTTGATTTATTTTATTAGAAACAAAAAAAAAATACACATTAAATGAACAATATTACAAAAAATATACAATTTCGAAAGTCGTGCTCCTCCAATAAGGTAGGTACTCGTAGATTCCAACTAGTCAAATTCAATACTTTTATCCAAATGTCAAAAACGATACTTTTCTATGAAAATTGTATGAAAAACTGAGTTATGACGTCATAGTATTTTTGCATCAAAAAGCTTACTTATTTCCTAATAATTAGGTAGGTAGTTAATAAATATCTAAAATTTTGTGTATCGATCAATGAATAAGAGTACCTACCTATAGTTATTTTTCAATATTTTATTGTATTGAAACGTCGAATTCATTTATTTTTGATCTAGGAAACTACCCAATAAGAGATATAAAATAATAACATTGTAATATTAATAACTATTCAAATTAAAACTACATTATCATTAATCCAGAATAAGATTAAAATCAAATTGCACACACTATAAAATTAAAACATAAACATATCTACAACCGAAAATAAAATGGTGTGAATAAATTCACGAGACAAAAAATACGTAAACAAAATAAGCAGTAAGTATGAAAAGATACAGATCGATAAGTTACTTCAATGCCTATGCAATATATACCGAGTTCTTTGTGAATTAGGGTTTTGTATTTTACCAATTTATTGGAAAGGATTTTTGTGTCATGAATAAAAAGAAGTACGAGTATTTACGGACTTGAATTTTTAGTCTTGGATAACTTTGCGCATAGAAAAGAGGTAGGGTGGCTAAAAGCGCTAAAAGAAAGTTTTATCACCATCATCACTATTAGGTATGAATAGCCCACGAGAGTTTGGACCATGGGTTTTCTCTGTTAGAGGGAGATTTTGCGTATCCACGCTTGACAGAAATGCTCAAGATTCCAGGTCAAACGATAATATTTATCAGAGAACGCTGCTGCTCGAATGCTGTTAGAGCTCTTACACACGAGCGGCATGTTCCCAACGGCAGAGGTAACTGCAGCCGTCGACGACTGCAAATAGTTCAAGAGTGCGCACGCGTCGCAAATTTATAAAATAAGTTCTACTGATAATTGATGGGGAATTGCTAATTATGGCGGTAAAGAAAAATGCTTGTATTTGGAATTATAAATTGAAAGATTATTGTAATAAAACAATAGAGAAAACAGAGCATGGATGGCGGCTTGTGAAGAAGTTGTAAATTATTTTAATAATAAATCCATAAATACAACTGACTACTGTAGGTACTAGAGAGCAGACGACTACCGTTGACCTTCGAAATTGAAATGTCGACGGCTGTTATCGACGGTTGCAGTTACATCTGCTGTTGGGAACATGCCGCTCGTGTGTATGTAAGAGCTCTAGGGTTTTTTGAGTTGGGATAAAATCAAATGACTGCTCTCACCCATGATGGCATGCTAGACTCTTACGGCCTTATTACAAAAGGTTATAATTTAGTCTACGACTAAACCATTGAACCAGTTCTTGTATTTCGATTTGATGGTAGATGACAATAAGATTCAAAATACAAAACTCGACTCATTGGTTTAAACCTGGACTAAAGATAAATATTTTGTTTTTTTGTTGTAATAAGGGGGTCACAGACTAAAAACCACCTCGTGCCCCAGGTCGAGGCCGTAGTACCATGTAGCGCTTACCCTGGCTGAGAATTCTGTTAGGTAAGTAAGTGTCTAGTGTCCTTTTGTTGGAAGACAGTAATCCAATACTTTTCTCCCCCCTGGTTGGAATGAGAGGGTATGTTAGACTTAAACTTACTAAAGACCAAAATGAAGTCGTTAAGACAGTACGATTTCTTTATTTTACGTAATAGGTCGGCAAACGAGCAGACGGATTACCTGATGGTAAGCAATCAGCGCTGGCCCCATGGACACCAACGAAAGAGTTACGAGTGCGTTGTCGACCTTTTAGGCATTAGGGTTTTGGAGATTTAGGGATTGGGGAGGGGAAAGATTGAGCCTCCGGTAACCTCACTCACACGGCAAAACAACGCTGTGGTTGTTTCATGCGGGTTTTCTATGAGGCCGTGTTATCACTCCGGTCGAGCCGACCCATTCGTGCCAAAGCATGGCTCTCCCACACTTAAAATTCGGTTGAATTCGAAATCTTTCGAAGGCAATGGTGGGTGTGCGAGTTTTCTGACTAACGAAAGTTTCTATATTCAAAACTATCTAATAATAAACTTAATTACAATTCTGTTTCTACGTACGTACCAACACATAGCAATTTTTTGATAAAAATATAGGTGTCTGTTTAACTGAAGAATTTAAAGAATGTTATGTGCGTATGAATGAGTTTATAGTTTTTTTTATGGGTTGCTAATTATGTGTGTAGGTACTACAGTAATGTTAGCGTACCATTGCATTTATTCAGTTTTTAATGTTCTCTACATTTGCAATAATGTTTCTGAAAATAATCACGAATAATAATGGAATGGATGATGAGAAATGCCAGCTAAAATATACTTGATTTTGAACAGCTTTAATGAATTCAAATATTTACTGTTCTGATGTTCAGCTGGGGTTTATGGAAATCACTAGGAGGAATCGAGTTATGCTGGCATCTCAGTGTGCGGTAAAAGAATGGAAGGCTTGTAACTTAGCCCCTATGTGAAGCTGTAGAGCCAAGTTTCTACAAGCGAATCAGTATTGCATATTTTTTTGTTTAAAAAAAAAACGTTGCTCCTTTTTAGGATTTTCTCCTGTGTTGAGAGTGCGTTTACAAACACACAATTTCACATACACATCACAATTTGTGGATCACACAGAGAGTTCCGTGCGGGAATCGAGCCCGCGATATGTTGCGCGGCAGCTATTGCAGCCACCGCACCAACCGTGCAGTCAATTTTACATGGGAGAAGACAGACTGAAAGCTTATAGTACTCAATAATCCATGTCACGTGTTTGCCAGCGTTGTTATTGTCTATTATCATTTTACTAGAATTGCGATAAAACATTAGTCATTTTCTTTGTTACGACATTTCATTCATGGTCAGAGGTCGATACGCCTGCGCATAGCTATTAAGCTATGTATTATTTATTTATTTGCACTTTATTCTTATCGTTTCCTTAACGGGTTTCTCCGGGTAGGTTTTTTAGACAGAGTGTCAGACTCTTACTGACTAAAAACACCCCCGTCGCTTCTACTGATTTAGGCCGAGGCCGCGGTGCCCTATTGCGCTTACCCCGGCTGAACATCAGCTCTGTAGGGCATTGTCTGTGGTGGTTTATTGGCTCGGTTGTCGGAGATGGTTTCTCGATCCCCGACGTCCGGAGTGGCGCCTACTGCAGCGGAAGTGAGGAGGACGATATCTCCCTCCTTCATTGCGAGCATAACTGCTTCACAGAAAGAGAAGAACTCTCTGGCCACCGATATGGCTCGCCGTCCAACCTGACCTAAGCCAGGCGTGCGGCGCGTAGCGTTTCGCGCGCGCTCATGGAGCCAATGGCCACCACAGATGGAGCCTAACAGGGCTGATGTTCAGCCGGGGTTGCAGGGCAAGTGCAATTAGGAACCGTGACCTTGTCCAGTAAGACTCTGACATCCCCTCTCGCCTAGGCCAGAGAAAACAATATATGATTTTCCTTCCTCAATAAGAAAGTTATGACTTACTTGACTTAATATCCTGTGTCCTCTAGATGGGGCAGAGGGCGTCCACTGAAGTTCTCCATCGCGATCTGTCTTGAGCCTCACGCTTCAGCTTCACCTCACTCCACGTCATACCGATGCTCGTCGCTTCTGCCAGTACGGTGCGACGCCAGGTTTGCCGTGGACGGCCACGCTTTCTTTTCCCTTGGGGATTCCAATCCAAGGCTTGCTTGGGTATGTGGCAAGGACCCTTTCGCAGCGTGTGCCCTATCCATCCCCACTTGCGGCGCTTGATCTGTCGGTCGATTGGGCTTTCGTGGCATTTCTCCAAAAGCTGTTGGATGTTGGAGATTGTCTCGGGCCAGTAAATTCCGAGAATGCGACACAGGCATCGGTTAACGAAGACTTGACGAAGAAAGTTATGGAAATTATGATTTGATGTAGTAGAGGATGTCTGTAGCCCAAAACTGGACTATCTGTGTACAAAAAGTGGTTTAATAAAAATAGTTTAAATCAACTACAATTTACGCACATTGTATAGTGTTTACGGATAGTTCAAGTTTCATATGTATTGTATGAATTTGTATTTCGCAATATTTATTGTAGGCTTATGTAGGTTACGCACGATCACCCACGTTTCGAATGCCGATAAAATCCAAGATTATTATCAAATTACGTTCGAACGTATTACTTCTCAATATAAACCTCCGCAAATCGATCAAATTCTATATTTGATAGCAAAAAATATTTCTTTCACGTATTTGAGCGTAGGTAGACGTACTTTAAAATAGCGTTTTGCACGAAAATATCTAGTCCGTAAAAATAATCTGCCTTTGTAACTCTTTGTAAAAACAACTAAAAATATTTTCTAACTTTTGACGCTAAACCTATAAAAAACCTTATAGTATTTTTTTTTCTACAGATTATATATTAAAAAAAGCATCAAAGAGTTCGCGCCATAAAAAATTAAAAACAAAACCGGAGTTAGCAACAGACTGGCCATTGGGATCATTAAAAAACCAACATTAAAGGTGAGCGTGCACTTGTAGCGAAAGTATTAGACGGAATCTTTATTTTTTTCCTCACTCCTTTTTTAGTAACTTCTTAAAAAATATTATCTGATTAAAATTTTATGCAAACATAATTTAAATTGCAAAAGTAAAAAAGAATGCCGTCTCAATTAAATTATTACTTCATGAAATCAATATTTTTTTTAAACTGTGACGTTATCTAGGGAGGGGCAGGGGCTAGGGTCGTACAAACTTGTCAAAGACGGAAGAGGGGGTAAAAATACAGAAATAAGTGTGATGTAATTCATGGTTGGCGGTCTCTCCCTTTGATGACGTAAGGGTCGACTAGTTAACTTTCTTGCCAAATGTAGAGAGGACACCCATAGCTTACCAGTTGATGCCTACTAGTTGTTCATGACGAGTTTCTTTTGTAATAAAATAGAAAAGAGCGGTAGTATTTTTATGTCCTAGCCAGAACGCTCGATCAGCTTTAACGAAATGCGTGAATAACTAGCCATTTTATTAAATGGCTGAATTTCGAATCCAGGCTGTAAGTCTTGATTAAAATTAAAACGAATCATAGTGACAAATATACGGTAAGGTACGTTTATTAAATTAGCTTCAACATATACCTATACACCACGGTAATTCTCAGAAACATGACCTATCCTCAATATTTGCGCGTGTTGAGTTAGCAAGTGGATGGAATATTAAAATGTCGTGTGTCTCATAAATAATAATAACAAAGTTAGCCATTGCCGTGTTCTGTAGCTATTGCCCCACTGAGATTCCATACTTCCTGTTGTAACTGTGTTTTCGAAAGCTTTCGTTCTAAATGCCTGTTAGAGGTTGTAAACAAGAGTCATATTTTTACTTGAAGCCATTTTATTAACACAAATAAGTTGGTATTTCATAAAAAATATATATTTATATTATGAATGTTCTTTTATGTGATAAGATGGCAAATGAGCAAGCGGATTATCTGATCGTAACCAATCAGCGCCACCCATGGATACCAACGAAAGAGTTCCGAGTGCGTTGCCGACCTTTTAGGGATTAGGATTTAGCGATTTAGGGATTAGGGAAGGATATTGGGCCTCCGGTAACCTCAATCACACGGCAAAACACAACGCTGTAGTTGTCTCACGTCAGTTTTAAGTGAGGCCGTGGTATCACTCCGGTCGAGCCGACCAATTCGTGCCGAAGCATAGCTCTCTTAAAGAATATTTTTAATCGTATAGAAAAATGTAGTTATTCTTTTTTTATATATAATAATAAATAAATAAAAGAGTACTGTTGTCATGTCGTCGCTTTGCGTTGTGTGTTTGAATATTCCACATCAATAAACATAAAACAAATATTACACTACTTAATTCATTGTTATCGCAATTCGCTCAGTATAAGACCGTCCTAAAAGCATTGGAAAATGCGAATTCTAAATTTAAACGCAACATACCAAAGAGAATAAGAGTTTATAGTCGTAAAAAGCGCATAAAGTTATCGCGGGTCCTTTGGCGCGGGTTCAGTCGGCATGCGAACGGATTTTGTGATAGGCTCGCGAAGGCATTTCGCCGATACCTTTACATTTATTTGACTTTTTAAAACCTTTTACTCCAATGCAGTATGGCGGGCATTCAGAATTTCAATGTTAGATTTATGTTAATGTTGTTTTAACCTCATTATTTTAATATGTTGGGATATTTGTGTCACTATCTTGATTGGTCAAGTCGAGTAATCATTTGTTTTAGCTAAAAACTTTTAAAGGTTTGGAATAAAAATATTATCTGTGTATCGGTCTTTCTTAATACGATAGGTATTTGACAACTAGTAAAATTCAATACTTTTATTGAAATTTCAAAAACGAAACTGTTCTATGAATTTTATTTAGTATGGAAAACAGAAATGTGACGTCATCATATTTTATAGGTCAAACAGCATACTTTTTTCTTAAAATGTAACCAGAAAAATTCTAAAATAAAGTAAATGGTAATAAAAAATATCTATCAAGGAAGAACGATTATTTTTGAATATTTAACTGTATTGAAATCTTGAAAGAATTAATTTTTTACCGAGAAAAATACCAATAGAATAGCATTCAGTTTTTTTTTGTGACCCATATTAAGCAATAACAAGACCTATGTTGACTTATATTCCACTGAAATGAGATTACTATCAGTATGATCTAAAACAAAAATACAATGTAATTTTTCTTCAGCACCAATGCGTCGGTTTGAGTGGAGTGATACCTAGATAAACTCTTTTGAAGATTAGGGTTTCGGATATTTAGGGATTGAGGAAGGGTTAAGGGAGGGGGAGAAAGAACTTTACTCACGCGGGGAAAAACAACGTTGTGGTTGTTTCACGTCGTTTTTCCTTTAAGTCGTGGTAACACTCCGGCCGAGCCGACGTATGTAAAAAAAATACATAGTTATATAGTTAATGTTATGTATGTGTATCAAATAAAAGGTTTAAATATTTTGGAGTCTCGGATCTGATGATGATGATGACTTGGAAATTGCTGTAAGATAAATAAAAGTTTGGAGAATGATGCTCATTTGTTTTTGGGCGGACGCAGCTTGAGGACATACCCAGGTACAAGTAGTAAGTTAATAAGTAAGTAAACACAGTATTAAATAGGTTCAAATTAGGTACATACATATTATTATAAAGAGGTCTTAATGACCATCAGTTATGTATGAGTCCCACCGATGCAAAGATATTTTATATATCTAAAAATTTGTAAATATAAAACAGGCGACATTATAATCTAATAGTACCTTAGTTGAATAAAAATGAAACCTTTCAAAAATCAGCAACTAGGGTAAGTAAGCACCTAATTGTGTATATCAAACAAAAACTCTTTAACCGAAATAATAATATAGTTTCAATTTCAATCAACAACTAGACCAACGATCAACAGACAGCTTACTAATAAACATTATTATTAATTAAAACATAATTAATGATCATGAATAATTATGATGTAATAACAAAATACGTAATTGTGTACGTTTGTGCCGGACTCACAGTCCAATGGATCAACAATATTTACAGTCGCCCAACGTGACCACCAAAACTGCAACTAAACACAATTTCTACGAAACACACACCAACTATAGTTTTATCAGACGCGTCTATTTGCCAAGGGGTCAGGGGGAGCTCGCCGGTCAAACAACAGACCACTTTAATTCACAAACTCTACCGTATTTAGAACCTATTAAAAATAATCACAATTATAGATAATAAACAGCCAAGCTAACTTTGCAGGCGATAAAAAAAACATTGACGACAACATAGCCCTTATACAGTACGAACAACGAGGGGAGGGGCGAAAAAATTCATAAATCGAACGGTAAATTTAATGTTGCGCAGGAGTATATCATTTGAATTGTACGCGAAGGAATATCAGTTGTGTCTTGGAGACGGCGGGCGGCGGTCGTGTGTCCCGACGGATAATTAAATTTAGTGTGGTGTCTGTTAGTGCGATGAAGTGGTCGATATTTGTTTGTTTGCTCGTGTGCTTGGCGAGTTTCTGCGACGGCTTGGGTGAGTGGATACCCTATTTTAATCGACATCGACATCGATTCCGGACAAACATTAAAATAAAATACGAAAAATGATTATCAGTAAAAATGAGAACCAAAAAGTTGGTACTCATTTCTAGTGTTTATCTTTCTTTTCTTTGATTACAAATGGCTTTAATTGTGTTTAGTGTCATAGGTTGTGTCAAAGGGTATGAAATCGTTGTTTCTAACGGACGATCAAGCCTGAACACTCCTTGTATATCTGTAGTGACTAAACTTGAAACATTTTGGCCTTCATCACAGTTATTGGCAATCAATATTCTCAATAACATTGATAGGTATACGATATAGGACATGAGTGCATCTCTCGATTTATAGTTTACACCTTTTTGTCATGTAAATAAGGGTCATTTTAAAATTGAAACGATGAAATTCTGAATGAATGGAGTTATCGTTATTCTTCTGTTTTTGAAATGGGCTGTCATTATTGTACTTTCTTTTGTACACTCCGACCTTTAGTTTCTTATCTTTATCACGCTTTTTTAAATGTATTTTTTTATTAATATATGTATAAGCGATGTTTAAGCAAAATTACTTTTATTTCGAAGTAGCTACTCTCGAGCAGTTTCACCCGCTGCTCGGCTCCACTTAATCGTAGCGTGATGTTTTATAGTCTATTGAACTCAGGAACATGGTAGCTATTTATCAATGAAAGATTTTTGGCAAACCGACGAGCGATTGCAGAGACATACAAACTTACAAATTTTACCTCTTTATAATATTAGTATAGATGCTACCTATATCTGTTGAGCTTTTGTTTTTTTTTTATTGTAGGATTCTTTTTTTAATATTTCTACTAATTAGGCTGTCTTGATTATGGGATTTCAGTTTCGATTAAGACACAGTATGAAATACTTTTCATACATTGGCTCAGACTATGATGTCATATTATTGGTGAATTGTAAAACAAATATTTTTTTAAAAGAGTAACGATGGAGTTTTTTGCTCGTTGTTCTCCATTCGAAACTACAATTTGGAACGAGCACCTAGCTTCACTGACGAACAGACTGACAGACTACTATTCTATTTTGACGTTTCAAAAGTACCTATTTATGGTTTAGTTGGAATAAACGAGTTTGATTTGATTTGATTTGATTTGATGTTCTCCTGTGTTGGGAGTGCGTTTACAAACATACAAATTCACATATGTGTAGGTATGTACCCACCCTTCAGACTTATTCTTTACTAGCTAATCTCGCCCGGTTTCACCCGCTGCTCAGCTAAATTTAATCGTAGCGTGTTGTTTTATAGCCTATAGCACTCAGGAGCATTATAGCTATCTATCAGTGAAAGAATTTTGGAAATCCGACCAGTGGTTCCAAAGTTTACCCCCTACATACAAACTTACAAACATATAAACTTACATATTTAACCTCTTTATAATATTAGTATAGATTTTGATAAAATAATAATAGACATTCTCTCTCGTTATTTTTTTAATTGTACATAATTCTTGGCAAACGATCCCTCAACATGCAATAAAACAAATAATATAAAACAATGTCGACTGGGAAAGTGCCTAAAGCTATGCATTATCAATAGTGGATCTATGCAATGAAGCTATGCATTATGAAGGTCCACCTTCTCTAAATAAGAGAGTTTGTCACAATCACCACATTTTACCATTAGACTTGGAGATTGCAGTTCCAAAGGGTCAGGTTTGCCATCACTTCAGATTAGTTACTGTTAAAAATAAGTACCTATAGTCTCTTTAACGACTTAGACATCATCTGCTTGTAAAGAACTGTATGTATGTTTGTATACCTATAGTGAAATATTAATAGGTACTGAACAAAGTGCACTTTAATAATAATAATAAATAAATTTATTTCAGAATTGCTTCCATAATTTGTTAGTAACAATGTTCTTAGCCTAAGTTAGTAATAGTATAATAGAAATGAAAACAAAATAACAATGAAAATATTTTAGGCACTTGCTTTCGCGTTGAGTCACCACTTTTATTTAGGTGGGAATTTTGTCAAATGATTTCTATCGCTCTGGGTGAGGCGAAAGAGAGTGTCAGACTCTTACTGACTAAAAACCCGGGGTGATTATTTGTCAGTGAGACTGTGATCCATTTTTTCTTGTAGCCGTGGTACCCTAACATGCGTCAAGTAATATCATAAACCATTATTTATATCAATATAAAACTATTTACTTCAAAAATGACACTTAAGTAACAGTGAATTTAATGAATCATTTTGCTTTTAAACCTTCTATCTTTTCTTTCATTTTGAAAGCAAATATCATTTGCAATGTACACACATTGCAAATAATATTTGCTTTTGGTACCGGTATGTTTGCAACTGTGTATGTGTTTGTATATAATAATTTATGCATGTATGTTTGGAAACCACCAATTTAATCCACCAAACCCCAAGCGAACGCCGGCGTTCGCGCACGCACCTATTGTCTGTCTATTGTTTGTCATATTCTCACGATTGAATGGTTAATTGAAGTAAAATGCATGATTTTACCCCAAATACATAAAACTGCTCTAAACAGTCCCGAGATTTGGATTTATTGACTCACCTGACGAAAATGTTGGTTTTTCCCGTGGTCCAAGTGCATGAATAATAAATACAAAAAAGGCGTATATTATGGTAGTTTATCTTAACCGTTTCTCGTGAAATTGGACAATCCAGTGACGATAGCGAAGCTTAGTTCCGATAAGTACGGTATCAGCGCGGATACTGAACCATCGCGGGATTCCGGGGCCACGGTTATTGTTTTTAAAACTTAACTCTTTTAGTGAATTAATTATTATGTAGACTTTTATAGTAGTAGTATGTCTTAGTAGCTATCAATATCCAATATTTTCACGGTTTTTTAAGAAGGAAAATTTGCTCTAATTCAGAATTTTCTCTTGTGTGAAAGTGGGCACATAATAAAACACAAAATTTCAAATGAATTTCATTATGATCTTCAATGGTCGTAAGATGTGTTGGTTGGCGCATAACTCAACAACAGCTGTACTGATTTTGGTAAATCTGTTTTAATTTTCTCTTCATCTTTGAAAGCAAAGAAAATTTAATATAAGTACGTAGAGAGGAAAATTTGTAAACAGGTAGTTGTATGTTAAGATATAGAAATGGGAAATGGACAAAAACAATCATGGCTATGGGAAGACGACTGAAAAGGAACTCGAGGACCATTGTGGATGAGAGTTGCGAGGGATAGGGATACGCGGAAATTATTAGGCCTATGTCGCAAGACAAGCTGAGAAAAAACATACTGATTTAAAATTATGATACTTAAGAATTAATTGTTACTCAGAAATAAAGGCTTATTTTATTTTATTCGGTTGTACAACACTGGCGTGCTCGTTAGGCACTAGAAACTCTGAAACGGCTGGATCGAGTTATTGCTCTGAAAGACTGTGTTTAAGCGGTATTACTTAAAATTTCAATTTTCTTTACGTAACAACATCAGAACAAACATTATCAGCCTATAAGGACCTACTGCTGAGCAAAGGCCTCTTCTCACACAGAGAAGGGTTGAGTATTAGTCACGATGTTTTTCTTCAACGTATGTCAGTGGTCTCTTTATAATAATCTTAGAAAGTACACATAACTCGGCAAAAGTCAAATTGGTACTTTCCAGGTTTCGAACCCGACCCTCATGAGAAGCGTGCGCCTTAACCTCCGGGCCACCACGACTACGACACGCCACGTTAGGTAACAAACTGCTCTGTAAATGAAATAAGATATTTAAAAAGAAATAAAACTGTCAATTTAGTTAGTTTTAAGGCGACGAGGAATTCGCCACGTCATCAAATTGTTGTATTATACACATATGAGCAATGATATTATAAGTATAAAGGTTAAAAGCGCTCAGTAAGGGATACATTAAAATGTGGCTAACTAGCCACACTTTTTTCATATTTGTATCTTTTTCACTCACGATTTATTTAATCATGCCATCTCACTTTGACGTCGAAACAAACGAATTGTTCATGTGTGTACCTGTGAGCCGTTTTTGAAAATCGAATTTAGTTTAGGTAACCTATCTACACCATTTTCCTTGTAATATCCTTGCATATGAGTATAGCATGTGTATTTTGTGAGTTGAGACATAAAAATATATGAATGGCAGCAAAATTCAATTTGCATAGAGTCCTCAAATATGCAATTGTGTATAAAGGATTCAATAAATACCTAACCTTACACTTTGTAACGACCAAATAGCTCTACTAGAGGACTGGCTGACAGACTGACACTTTTCATCTTTAATTATTATTTTCCCGTTAAAAAGTGCGTATAATAGACTAATCATTGAAATATTCTAAGTATGGGAGAGCCATGCTTCGGCACGAATGGGTCGGCTCGACTGGAGTGATACCACGGCACAGAAAACCGGCGTGAAATATTCACAGTGTTGTGCGAGTGATGTTACCGTAGGCCCAATCCTTATTTATTTATTTATTTAATAATTTATGTACACACAAACAACACAGAGGAAAATACATAAAAAAAATAAGAGTACAAAGGTGCTACTTATTCCTGTTGGAATTTCTTCCAGTAGACCTGAGACAGGAAATGTAATTAAAATATAAGACACAGTGTGTAACAAAAGTGAAAAAAAAAGAACTAACGATAACAAATAGGTAATATATGTATATATCCTTCCCCTCCCCCAATCCCTAAATCTCCAAATCCCTAATCCCCAAAGGATCGGCAGCGCATCGTAAGTCCTCTGTTGCTGCAGGTGATCATAGGTGGCGCTGATTGCTTACCATCAGGTAATCCGTACGCTCGTTAGACGACATATACCATGAAAAATAAAATAAATAAATGATTTGACTATGACTTTGACTCTACGAAGAGAAACTTGTGCAAAGAGATCTTTAGCAATGAAACTGGTACACATAAATCTGAGAATTCATCTTCCAATTTTGGACATTCTAGAGATCATATACCTCTTGACCATTCGCACTTTGACCAGGCAATAAACGATTTGAGTCTAGAAAAAATGATCCGAATGTCTACGAAGCTTTTTATCTAAGTCTGGCGCCAGCTACCGTTGGTCCAAAGTCCGTAACAATTTAGTTGGAGACGTAAAAAAAGTGTTCTTTGTAAACTGTGGTTGGTTGACGCAAATCAAAGCTCGATTGGATACAATTGGGTGTGATTGGTCTAATTAGTACGGCGCCAAGCTCATATTACTTAGACATTGGTTCTATTTTCTGTCACACATATGATTAGATTACCTTTTCACCTATTTTTGGCATCAATTGCGGTTTTTATTTGCACTTATTTGGCGCTAGTGTCGTTTTTGATCTAATGTATGTATGTTCTTTTTAGCTATTTTTTTTAATGGATGATGGTAAATAACTGGTGCCGCATGGACATTCGCAATACCAAAGAAGTTTCTACAAGTGTGTTGCGTTGTGGGTTATTAGGAGTTAAAGGATTAAGAATGGTGTGGGAGAAAGGATTGGGTCTCCGGTAACTGCACTCACGCGGCGAAACACAACGTATTGGCATTCTTTTATTTGATGATTTGAAACACTTTATATAAGGATATATATATATATATATAAGTTTGGGAGAGCTATGCTTCGGCACCAATGGGTCAGCTCCACGTGTGATACCACGGCCTCACAGAAAATCAGCGTGAATCACACGTTCACGTTCAATCAAACCACAGCGTTGTGTTTCGTCGTGTGAGTGAGGTTATCGGGGGCCTAATCCTTCCCCTCCCCCCATCCCTAAATCTCCAAATCTCTTATCCCCAAAAGGTCGGTAACGCACTCATAACTTCTCTGTTGTTGCGGTTGTAACATGTCTGCTCGTTTGCCGACTTATCCCATTAAAAATTAAACATATTTTGTGTTGTCTAAACTCATTTTTACAGTTTACCTAAATATGTCAATATGAAAAAACAATTAAGACACTTTCCCGTTTATAATTTCACAATGGATTAGTATGATAAATTCAATATTAGAGTGTATTATAAATTCTATCCGGGTAGCAGAATAGCGTCGAGGCGTGTGATCTCTAGTTCTTAACATAAGGAAAATAGTTCCCACACTTACAATCACGGCATTGTGTAACTAATTGCATTATTTGACATCGTTGCATGTTATCACCGGTGTTGCAGATTCCGAAGGTCGAGGTCACACTTGACATATGCATAAGCAGTTTACACAGCTTAGGAATAGCTTTGTATTGCGTGTTATTGTTAAGGAAGGTTAACAGGATTAATCTTGCGGTGTAAACATAAAATTGCAGTTTTTTTTGTTTTGGATTGGGCTTTCGGTAACCTCGTTCGATGTTTTATGTTGGTTTTCTATGAGGCTGTGGTCGAATCGGGCCTTTAGTACCGAGATTTAGGTCTCCTACACTTAGTTACCCTTATTTTTTTTTTAAAAAGGAAAACAGGATTGCATTGCAATCACTTTTGTACACTTCTCGATAATGCTTTGACTCGGGTGGGGTCTCATGTAAAATTTTTTTTTTCATAAAATTGTCCGCATTGTTCAACCGTATTTTTTTTGAAAATTCATTTCCATCACATTTTCGTCTTTATTTAAACCCATATCTCAAGTCCATTCCATAGTCTTAAGATTTTTATCAGAAGCCCATTTTAAAAAAGACTTTATTTTTAAATTCTTAGGATTATTTAAAGCTTTTTCGAGATATACATTAACACCAAGATCAATTGGAATACGTGTAAAAGAATAATTCGTAAGCTTATGCTCTATAGGAGTGATACTATGGCTCATAAAACACACGAGGTTACCGGAGAAACCTTCAGTGTACTTCCAAGTCCTTTGTCGTTTATCAGGGGAGCCAATTGCTTGCTGTCAGGTGATCCAGGTGAATCGATTGTCGACCTATCTTATAAAAAGCAGCGTGCCAAGCGTAGGTATGGTCATTCATTTACAAAGGGGTCCTTTATTTATAAATATAGTTACTTTGTACAACGTGTCATGCAGACAACCAAGACAATGCATGTGACTCCTTATAATGGTGCAAGAACTGGATTATTGCAAAAACTGTCTATTGTTTTATTATTGATTCGCTCCGAACCAAGGTCGAGTTTGATGATTGAGATACTTAAGACCGATTTTTCAATAGTCAGAGAAATTTTATCTAAGGAATAGAATTGTTGCTGTCACTGTCTTATACAAACATTCTGACGCGACAGCATCATAATTTTTACCCAGGTAACTTTTATCTGACTATTGAAAAATCAACCGTTACATAAGTGGTATAAGTTACGATAATTGGGGAGATTCCTAGGTCAAAAAAAAAAATATTTCACGTTTCAATACAATAAAATATTGAAAGATAACTATACTTTTCTTCATCGATCGATCGATACACTAAGTTTTAGATATTTTTTTAGCAAAAATACTATGACGTCATAACTTACTGTTTCATACAAATTGCATAGAAAAGTAGTGTATAAAAGTATTGAATTTGACTAGTTGGAAACTACCGTATTGTGGAATAGTCAATATGAATATTGAATGTTACCATTTGGGGATAATTGATAGTGACACAAAAACGAAAGGATATATTAAATTTTACCAGATTTTGAAAGAAATACACCAAAATCGATAACTTATACCTACCTAATAACCAAAATCCTTTGAGCTTATAAAGAAATCAAAAGTATGTAAATACGCAATACGCATTGTAGCTTTAAAACGTAAAAACCAGTTTGCAATACCCATATCCACGGAATACACACATGAATTCGTTGAAAAAAGTAATCTTTCTCACATTCAATAGTCAATTTCTAGTAAAACGCTCTAGCAAAAAGTCCTATTGTATACTTTTCTCGATAAATTCAAATATTAAGTTAATCCAAACTAATATTACAAACGCGAAAGTAACTCTGTCTGTCTGTCTTTTCTTCACGTCTAAACTACTGAACCGATTTCTGCGAAATTTGGTACAGACATATGTAGTTTGGAACTCGAGAAAGGACATTGGATAGTTTTTTTCCAAAAATCTGCTGGAAGTCACTATTCAACGCGAACGAGGTCGCGGGCAAAAGCTAATGTTAATATATATTACTTAAAAATTGATCATGAACACGCGACGTTAGGAATCGTGTACCACGGGTGAAGTTCCAGGCAGTTGCAAATCTCCAACGATTCGTCTCCTTCGATTAAGCGATCGATCTTCGCCGACCTACAAATTAAAACTTATACGTTCTGTCTCTGAGTCCCTAATTGTGTTCACAAGTGCATATTATCAATAGGTGAAGACTACGGCGTCTACGTCACAATCTTATCAAAGGTCAGAGGTCGCATTCGACGCGTTCATTCATAATTATTGTCGGACGACGCTATCCAGAGATGACGTCATCAAACATGCGCTGCCCAGCCGGATTTTGTAGATCTATATTATTATGTACTCTTGGATTATTTACTGTTGTTATAATATTAATTCGAGTTATATGTACTTTCTATTATTAATTAGACACCACAGAAAGAAAGAAAACATAATTTCTAATTATAAGTTTGAAATCGCCAATGTGTCTTAAGCAAGCGTTTTGATTAATGCTCAAACCTTCTCCAACTGAGAAGAGGCCTTTGCTCAGCAGTGGGTAGGTACTTGTAGGCTGATGTTGTGATAATTTGAATTCGTGTTTACTTCTGCTATCAGTACTACGCTTGCGTTTATTAAATTAATACATAAAACCATGCTGGTGTATCATTTTGCTCGCGACTTTTTCGCGTGGAATAGTGACTTCATGCAGATTTTTGGTTTAAAAACTATCCTATGTTCTTTCTCGAGTTCCAAACTATGTCTGTACCAAATTTCATACGACTGGGTTCAGTAGTTTAGGCGTGAAGAAAAGACAGACAGACAGGAAGTGTTACTTTCGCATTTATAATATTAATTTGGATACGAATTACACATTCCACACAAGTGTGGGAAAGCCAAGCTTCGGCAGGGATGGAAGTGTGGGAGAGCCAAGCTTCGACACGAATGGGTCGGCTCGAGCGGAGTGATACCACGGCCTCACAGAATACCGTCGTGAAACAGCCACAACGTTGTGTTTCGCCGTGTGAGTGGGGTTACCTGAGGCCCAATCCCGCCCCTTCCCCTATCCCTTCCCGATCCTTAAATCCGCAACCCCTATCCCCAAAAGGCCGGCAACGCACTCGTGACTTGGCAAACCTGCAGACGGATTACCTGATGGTAAGCAATCGGCGCCGCCCATAGACACCCGCAACACCAAAGGAGTTACGAGTGCATTGCCGACCTATGGGGAAAAAAAGAAAAGAAAGAAAGAAGGGATTGGGCCTCCGGTAACCTCACCCACACGGCGAAACACAACGCTGTGGGTTGTTTCACGCCGGTATTCTGTGAGGCCGTGGTATCACTCCAGTCGAGCCGACCCATTCGTGCCGAAGCTTGGCTCTCTCACACTTGAGGAGATAGGAGTAATACATAAACTGTTTTTTATCAACATACATCGCTGGAGAAGCCGCGGGCAGAAGCTAGTACAATATCGTTTTCAATTCGTTAATTCTTATACTTACCCAATTTGCGACCTACTATGAATGCATAACCTCTTTTAATTTTTTCCTCTTTTAATTTTAATTCTTAGTTTTGTGGTTATTATAAGTTGGGATTTTTTTCCTTATATAGAAAATAAGTCTAAATAAAACTCTCATTCAAGGAAAAGGTACATCAAGCGGTCATTGTGAAACCTGTTCGACCAGAATTCACATTTATATAAATTGCATTATTCAACAATATTTATAATTTTCCTGTGTTTAGCCTTATAGAGGAACAAATTATACGTATTTATAGGAGAATATCTTTTACCTACGGCTTTTCATTTACGTATTTCCGATACGAAATGTATTTAAAATATGTACTAGCTTTTACCCGCGACTTTGTTCGCGTGAAATAGTGACTTCCTGCTGATTTTTTGTTTAATAACTATCCTATGTCCTTTCTTGAGTTCTAACCTATGTCTGTACTAAATTTCACTCAAATAGGTTCCGTAGTTTAGGCGTGAAGAAAAAACAGACAGACAGAGTGACTTTCGCATTTATAATTTTAGAGTTGGAGAGCCATCCTTCGACACAAATAATGATTTTTGATCGATACCAAAACCTCACATAAAACCGGCGTGAAACAAACGCAGCGTTATGTTTCGCCGTGTGAATGAGGTTACCGGAGGCCCAATCTTTCCTCTCCCCTATCTCTAAATCCCCAAAAGGCCGACAACGCATTTCCTAGTCCTTTGGCGTTGGGGTGTCCATGGGCGGCGCTGTTTGCTTACCATCAGGTAATTCGCTCGCTTGCTATCACATACAGTGAAGGAAAACATTGTCAGTAAACCTGAACTTATAATTTCTAATTATAAGTTAGAAATCGTCAATCCCCGTGAATAACCAGGCATGCACATCATGCGTGGTGATTAATGCTCAAACCTTCTGCATGTGAGAAGAAGCCTTTGCTCAGCAGTGGGCACCTATAGGCTGATTATGGGATGTCATATGTACGTGTAAATAAAAAATACGTGATGTGTATGTGTAAATAAAAAATACGTGTCTTTTATTGATTTTTTTATTATCATACTTATTCGATGTTTTATTTTTTGTAAGCTGTCAATGTATATTTGCATATTGGGCCAAACAAAGCGGTATAATATAAATATAAAAATAAATATTTTACGTGTGGTAGAGCCATACTTCGGCACGAATGGGTCGGCTCGACCGGAGTGATACCACGGCCTCATAGACAACTGGCGTGAATCAACCACAGCGTTAAGTTTCGCTGTGTGAGTGAGTTTTCCGGAGACCTAATGCTTCCCTTCCCCCAATCCTTAAATCCCCAAAAGGTCAGCAAAGCACTCTTATCTCTTTCGTTGTTGCGGGTTTCCATGGGCGGCGCTGATTGCTTACCATCAGGTAATCCATTTACTCGTTTGCCATCCAATCATATAAAAAAAGGTCAAAAAATATTGTAAACAACGAAATATATTATAGTAAAGTAAACAAAATGATATAGAACCGGACTTTGTATAAATTTGCAATCATTAAATACATATATCTAGTTTGATAGTCTTGGCGGTGTACCGTTAAGTTGACTTGTTGCTTAGCGCGCGCCCCGCATAAAGTTGTCCTTACTACACTGCATGCACAGTTTAACGGGACAACTTTCGCGAGACTAGTTTCTAATTCTATTTATTCATTCAAGTACAACATTTACTTCATATATAGGGAAATTGCTCCTTAGATTGTTATATTATTCCTTTATACAAATACGGTATTACAGTAGATCTTATTTTATACAAAGTTTTATTTTGAGAGGGCAAAGCATGTTATGATGTCATATATAATTATAATGATATTTCCATTAAAAATAAGTAAAGGTAAGACTTTTGAAAAATCACTTAGGCCTGCGGAAAATGACAGCATGTTTATATGTTTTAATTTGTCTAAAAATAAACAAATAAAAATTGTAATCGATACTCTTTTGATTTTTCTTTTATAATACATTTATACCACTAGCTTTTCCGAATCTGTTCGCGTAAAATAGTGTCTTCCTGCTAATATTTGGTACAAAAACTACCCGGTTCTGTCCTTTCTCGAGTTCCAAACTATGTCTGTACCAAATTTCATAGAAATCGGATCAGTAGTTTAGGCGTGAAGAAAATACAGACAGACAGAGTTACTTTCGCATTTATAATGTTAGTTTGGATACAAATTACACATTTATTCTGATTGCCATTAACCTAAGTCAGTAGGTATCTAACCTCTTTTCTTCAATTCTAGCTTACCATAGACAATATTCAAAGATAATCAATCAGTCACATGATTTGAATAATTCAATTCAAAAATAAATCTAGTTTTACGATACAAGTTTAGATAAGTTGCCATCTTAATTTATAACCTCCGTTCTGCGTTTAAGTAGACAGATGTCATTAACACAACGACGGTTAAAAATAGAATGATTTGTCTGATACTAATTACGGTCTATATTTGCGGAGTTTCCTTGCGTTTTGATATAAATATACTCCAGATAACAGTACTTTACAAGCTTTATTTTAAACTTCTATTTTGAGTTGATAGTCAGTGATTTATGTCTCACACGATTTTGAGTTAGCTACTCTATATTAATTAATAATATTAATAACCTTTCTTATTGTTACTAGTGACCTATGTTATTGAAAGCATTATGTAAGGGAGAGCGATGTATACGTATTGTCGATTTTACACTTTTTCTTTCGAGTGTTTTTTTTACGTAGAGAAAATTAAAAAAAAAACCGAAATTAAGGTACAAAATTAGCCAAATCGGTACAGGCATTGTTGAGTTATAATATTACAACAAAAACTAGCAGCTCGCCCCTGCTTCGCACGGGTCTCATCACCTAGCTTACAATGAAAGGGTCCCTTACCCAACTCTTCCCTCTACTTTTCTCTCATAAGAATCTTCTCCTGACAATGACATACATAAATAAAAAAAGAATCAGTAGAATTGGTCCAGGCGATATTGAGTTATGCGCTTACCAACATATTTTGCGATTCATTTTTATATAAAAAGATAGATTATTATTAATTTTTATCGGTGTGCTAGTTATTTTGTCCGCATGTGTACAGGTGAAGATACCAGTAAGTGGGCGAGCCAGTCGAGGGCATTACCCGCCGTTGTCCCCATACACTCATAACACTATATAATATGCATAATCTCACCGTTCCTATACAAATTGTACCTACTTTCTTTACATTTAACGTCAACTAGCTTTTGCAGTTTCACCGGCTGCTCGGCCCCTATCGGTCGCATCGTGATGTTTTATAGTCCATAGCCGTACTCAATGAATGGGCTATTTTTACTTTATTTCGATCGGAAAACATAGGGTATTAACAACTTATAAAAACAACAATTTAACTATTAACCAATTACATTCAAGTGTGGGAGAGCCATGCTTCGGCACGAATAGGTCGGCTCGACCGGAGTGATACCACGGCCTCACAGAAGACCGGCGTGAAACAACCACAGCGTTGTGTTTCGCCGTGTGAATGAGGTTACCGGAGGCCCAATCCTTCCCCGCCCCCAATCCCTCCTAAATGCCTAAATGTGGGGCAATGTTTTTTAAACAAAAAAAAACAAGTAAAAAAAAAGATTGGGTATTACAGTAGTAAGCATCTAAAGAAAACTACATACAAGAAATCTACTATGTACTATAAACTATAAACATATTTTTTCCAATCAAACCAGCAGTTTCATAGATTAATTTAAACAAATAAGTTATTGATATTATATTATTACTGTAGTTTCTTAGCCCTACTCAGCTTCATCTAGATGTTCCCGGTAAATATGTCGAACTAACTTCCGCTTGCGGCTTCACCTGTGTAATAAATAAAAAGATCGCATATGTGGTGTTTTTATATCAACTGTCGGCAAACGAGCATACGGATTACCTGATGGTAAGCAATCAGCGCCGCCCATGCACACCCGCAACATCAAAAGAGTAACGAGTGCGTTGCCGGCCTTTTTGGGATTAGGAATTTGGATATTGAAGGATTAGGAAGGGATGGGGGAAGGGCTTGGGCTTCCAGTTACCTCACTTACACGGCAAAACATTACGCTAAACGGTAAATTAATAAACGATAAATATGTTTTTACAAAATATTAAAACATGTCTAGTTTCGCTGATTTCCCAGTAAACCCTAAGGTTGACTGGCAAAGAATGCCCAATGGCTTTGATTCCGCCAAATTTAACTTTGTTTTATCATAAATCTATAGATAGATATCATTTAATGGAATCCAGATGGATTAAGATCATTTTTTGACAGGAATCCATCAAATTACCTAATTAACAAAAGCCTAAATCATCTAATCTCTAACCAAACCAAAAGTCAGAAGTTGGCAGAAGCAACACACTTGTACTCCTTGTTGTAGCGGTTGACAACGGGCGGCGTTAATCGCTTACCATCAGGTCATCCATCTGTTGTTTGCCCTAACCTATTATGTAAAAAATATATAATCAAAATCATCATCACCGTTATCAGCCTGGTTTCGTCTACTGCTGGACATAGGCCTTCCCAATACGCCACTGAGCTCGATGTTCAGCTCTTCTCATCCAACCACTTCTAGCCACCCTGCGGATATCGTCAGTCTAAATAATTGATCTTAGTCGCCTGATTTGAGATTTAAATTGGTTTTTATTTTAGCTGTTGTCATGGTGACCTGAATTGATCTGAGCCTGGCAATATTTGCTTTTCATGATTACTTAGACGCCATTGACATATATACGGCGACGGAAAATATTGTGAGGTAACCTGAACTTATCTAGATACTAATATTATAAAGAGGTAAAATTTGTAAGTTTGTATGTAGGGTTTGTATGTAATCTTTGAAACCGCTGGTCGGATTTCCATAATTCTTTCACTGATCGCTATAATGTTTCCGAGTGCTATAGGCTATAAAACATCACGCTACGATTTAATCGAGCCGAGCAGCTGGTGAAACCGCTCGAGAATAGCTAGTAATTTATAAGTCGGAAAGCGCTAACTTGAATGAGAAAAGATAAAGATATATATTTATTTCGCAAATATAGGTAAAAATCAAGATGTCCATTTTTTGGGCATGAAAAATATTTAACATTATTTGATAAGCTACATTAAAAATTTAAACAAAAAACCATTTAATTTAAACAGATTAATAATTGTGGTGATTAATGCTTAAAGATCAAACCTTCTCCGTGTGAGAGGAGGCCTTTGATCAGCAGTGGGTATACATAGTCTGATATGATCATAGGACATGATAGTGTGAGTTGGCTTTGATCACACCCGTCGAAAGGATAGATACAACTCTATAGAAAGAATAGAAAATAGTTAGAAAATATGTGTCGATGGAAGTCAATAATTGCTCTAAAACCATATCTTAATTTTAGTAATAAGTATTTGCTAACAATACAATGTTGTTTAATTATAGCATTCGTTAAGTTATTTGGTTAGTTGCATTGTAAAGATTGTAACAGGAAAACACTAAATTCGTTCATTCAATGAACATTATTCTAATTCTAGGTACATCTATAATATAAAAAAAATGAATCGCGAAATGTGTTGGTAAGAGCATACCTAACTCAAAAACGGCTGGACCAATTTTGCCAAATCCTTTTGTTTTGTATTTATTATTGTCAGAAGAAGGTTCTTATGAAAGAAAATATTAGAAAAGTAGAGGGGAAAATTGAGAATTTTTTTTTCTTTTTCGTTGTTAGCGAGATAGTTGGACCCGCGCGCAGCGGGGGTGGGCTGCTAGTCTATTATATAAAAATCAACGCCACTTTTCGTTGTCATGTTATAACTTAACAATGCATTTACCGTTTTGCCTAATTTTGGTCTTAAATTATTCGTGGAAGTCCAGAGAAGGTTTGTACGTACCTAGAGAAAATTAAAAAAAAAACTTGAAAATGTGTAAAATTAACATCCAACGCGGGCGGGGTAGCGGGTGACCACTAGTTCATATTGATTTGTGTAATAATAATAAGACAGTATGTCACATTTATCAATACATGATGCTGTAATATTTGTTGTTTTTTTATGTATGTGTTTTTTTAAAACTTATTTATTTAATTTTTATAGACTCTCTTTTGTTTTTTTTGTAATGTTTCATTTGTTTGCCTCTGTGTACCTATATATACCTCAGTTCCACAGCCAAGGAAAAAAACGGGAGTTTCGCTGTACGCCTGTCTGTCTGTATGTCGACAGGCTCAATCGTGTAAATAGGTAGACATGTGAAATAAAATAAAAGGCTTCCATACAATGAATGCGAATCGCACTTGGCCGGATTTTTTTAAACATTTACGTAACCACTTTTAAACACTTTGTTCCCCGGAGGGTATAACCTTTGATTATTGACATGTAAATAATCAAAGGGTGCCTTCAAGGCCCGAGTAAATAGGTTGCTTATGGGTAGGCGTGATCCATCGTAGGCCGCATAATCGATTAATATCTGTCCATTAAGAAATAAAAAAAAAACACTTAAAAACATCATAATATATTTACAAACATTTTTGTTGACGTTTTCGGGGTTAACCAGATTGATTTTATTTGTATTTTTTTTTTTTGTTTTGTTCATTCAAGGCAATAATATTTATATGAAATAAATGTTTACGGGATTCCCTTTTATCACGGTGAGAAAAATACTGTAATACATACTTGCGATATGAAAATAAATATTTTGATGATTTCATAATTCCAAATATTTTGAATTATCTTATGATAGGAGTTTACATATAAGTATATAACATACTAAATGTAACTAATATTCTGAATGAAAGTCATGCATTAAAGAAAAGAACGTTAGGTAACTGAAAGTTAGGACAATTATTATAGGTCATATTGACATTGAAATTGCGTTTAAAATATTTTCTATTACCTACCATAATTGGACACAATCGGGCTCCTGTTCGGAGTAAGAACATACGGGGTTCTTTTCGAAAAATTTCCACCATTGGACAAAACGACACAAAAGATTTCACAGATAATACAAAAAAGAGTTGTGAATTTTAGGAGTGACACCACTCGACCAGAGTCGGCCCGAATGGGTCAACTCAACCAGAATGATACCACTGCCCCACAGAATACCGTCGTGAAACAAAACAAATAACAGTGTTGTGTTTTCCCATGTGAGTGAGGTTACTGGAGGCCTTCCCCTCTCCCAGGCCTAAAAACTCCAAATTCATACTCCCTAAAACGTCGGCAACGCACTCTTAACTCCTTCGTTGTTGCGAGAGTCTATGCGGCGGTGATTGCTTACCATCAGGTCATCTTCCTCCTCGTTTGTTGCACAAACACATAAAAAGTTGTCTATTAAAAATTCGCTCTCCGAAGATTTTGAAGATAAAAAAATGGGAGTGTCAGTTTTCATAAAATAACAATTACGGGTAAAATTTATTACTCGTTGAAGCCACGTACTTACAAAACACAACGAAAATTATACTAGACTTAATGGTCTCTGCTTATCTCAGGGTGTACTTAGAAGGCGTGATGCTATATTCTAATTAAGTCCGGGTTATCTTAGTTCTGGGTACTCGTTATATTATCGCTTACTATGAATACTTGTGTATGTCATTGTGTTAGACTTATTTGTATACTAATTATAGTTGTATAGTTACTTTAATGAATCATTGTTTCTTAGAAACGGGAATGAAATATTGGGAGGGAAAAATGATGCAGATATTTTGTTTCCCGTACTTCTAGCGACACCTCTTCCTGACCGGTTGTATTTAAAAACGAACTAAGGAATAACCCTTTGTGAGGTAAGAGGGAGTGTCAGGCTTTTACTTATTACAGCCGGGGTTGCGGGTTCATCATCAGCCTATAAGTGCCCATTGCTGAGCAAAGGCCTCTTCTCATACGGAGAAGGATAGAGCATTGATCACAACTCTTGCTCTATGCGGGTTGGTGATTTCAAACTTATAATTAGAAATTATAAGTCCAGGTTTCCTCACGCTGTTTACCTTCACCGAATGTCAATGGTGTCTAAATAATCATAGAAAGTACATATAACTCGGAAAAAGCCACATTGGTACTTGACTTTGTTGCGGGTTAAGCGCAATGAGTCACCGCGGCCTCGGCCCAGAGCAGGAGAAAGAACGGGGAGGTTTTAAGTCAGTAAGAGTCTGACACTCTCTCTCGCCTTACCCTGGGCGGGAGAAGGCATTTGATGATTTTCCCTTCAAAAAAAGGTGCTTACTTACATTTTTGCCTACACCTTTGTACAACAAGAGGCTTGATTCTGCAACTAAAATTGATTATTGAGGTTCCATTCGACATTTCTGATGAATTAAACTTTGTCACTTGTTGCAATTACAAAATAATAGGAATAATTCAGAAACCTCGGCCAAATAGTTTTGTTATGATAAAAGTTTTGCGGAATTCAACCGCAAATCCGGAACAGTGAATAATAAGAATATAAAATTTGTATTTATTTAATGTAGTCAATATTTCAGATGCGCAATGTAATTGAATTCTTTAATTATGATTTTTTTAGTCCAGTTAAGTCTCTATAGATCCTGCTGTCGATAGAGATTGTATATTGAGCAAGATTTTTACCGAATTAATAAGTTATTTTTATTGTTCTACATTTGTGACTTTACGACGAGTTACAGTAAACCGAACGGTTTTAGCCGTTCAGTTTACTGTAACTCGTATAAATACATATTTTATTTTTTTAATTATAGCAAAAATACACCAATTACGATGAAAAAAAGACTGGGCATGGATTTAGGTCTAATATGACCGTTCCATTTTTTTTATGGAAAATCTGATTTTCTTTTACTGATAATTTCGTAATATCCGAGCATCAAAGATGATCGTCGGCATGTAATTATTGAAACCAATTGTTGTCGCTATTAATAGAACTGCAATAATTGTGAAGGTTAAAGGGCAACTTGAGGACCGACCGGGCGCGCTTCGCCCGAAACGTGTCACGTGACATTTCGCCGCCATTTATACGATTTATGGCGCGAAATTAAATGTCAAAGTTGTCAAATAGAAAATTTGTAAGAATAAGACAAAATAAATAATTGTTGCTTGACTGGGTAGTTTCCTAAGGGCCAGTTTTTTGATCCGTAGTTAAATACGATTTGACTATTTGTTATCTTAACTATAGTCAAGAGGGTAACCAATTGTTATTACGTAATTTCATTTTTTGATGTCCACTTTAACTATAGTCAAACATAACCATTGGTTAATTTGTTGCCAGTGCAATGAACAACTTCCTCCCTAGAAAAAACGTGTTTATTTGTGGGTATTTTTCTTTAACTGACAACACTGATCAATAATGAATGAAGTTGAACCAAATGTCATTTTTGATATTTCAAAACTTTCAAAAGTGTGTTGATTTCAAACTGAATCGTTTGGTTTTATCATAGAGATAGTATAGGTATAGAGAAGCTAATAGCGTATACGACATGAGATAAAAAATGTCTTATATATACATTATAGGTAGGTATGTACATTAAACGGCTCACTACGGCTTTTACAGCCAATTTCACTGCAATTTACCGTATTAATTTACCGTATTGGTTCGATTTAAATAAAATAAAGCATAATTACGCTAAAAAGGGACAAGAAACGTATGTTTTGTCTTGCTCACACCTACATATATTCCATTTGCACTTTCTCGCTCTAATAATTTTTTTTCATTTTTCATTATTGTTTTAATAGCTTGTCTATTCTATTCTCTGTCTATGGGTTTTATAGTGTTTTCTTAAACTTGGTGTTTTTTGCAACAAATAAAGGATTTTTATTAAATAATAATGTCAGGAAACAAGTAAGGAAATGTCTTTCTTTATATGTCTTATAAATGTGGGAGAGCCATGCTTCGGCACGAATGGGTCGGCTCGACCGGAGTGATACCACGGCCTCACAGAAAACCGGCATGAAACAACCACAGCGTTGTGTTTCGCCGTGTGAGTGAGGTTGCCGGAGGCCCAATCCTTCCCCTCCCCCCATTCCCTCCTCAATCCCTGAGTCTCCAAATCCCTTATCCCTAAAAGATCGGCAACGCACTCGTAACTCCTCCGTTGCGGGTGTCCATGGGCGGCGCTGATTGCTTACCATCAGGTAATCCGTGTGCCCGTTTGCCGAACTACTACATAAAAAAAATGTTATTGAATTGTCATCCATAACTCTTCAAATATTGACTTTCGTGGTATTTTTACTATGTATTTTGATGTGGTATTTTATTCATTATTTCATAAATTTCCAGGGGAAACCGCAGTTCTAACTTTAAATCTTCTGAGTCTGACGCATCAAAATAACGGACAATATTTAAATTAATTATAGATAAAATGTAATTCTTCGGAATGAGATCACAAAATTATACAACAAAGCAAGAATCAGCTGTCGAATCTAGTTTAACTATCCGCCATCTTGGTTAACCCGCCACCGAGCCGTGGTTAAATTATTTGACTAATAGTTAATAATTTGACAATTAGTTAAGCTAACTAATGAACAAAAAACACATTTTGTCGATATTTAACCATTAGTCAAGATTTTTAACAATTGGTTGGGTTAACTACGGATCAAAAAACCGGCCCTAAGTCACAAATAAATTAATTCGACGTTTCAATAGAATAAAATATTGAAAAATAACTATTCTTTTATTCATCCGATCGATACACTGATTTTTATAAATTTTTTAGCTAATTTTTAAGAAATAAGTACTTTAATTGTCGCAAAAAAGCTGTGACGTCATAACTCAGTCTTTCATAAAAATTTCATAGAAAAGTATTGCTTTTGTCATTTGGATAAAAGTATTGAATTTGACTAGTTGGAAACTACCGAATTATCATTACATATTAAGATTTATTTTAAGAATCTATGGTGATTCACAATGACTTTTTTATTGTAGGACTAGTTTCAGTGTATATAATTGTTCTCATACAAAAATGTAGAACATTGGACTGCTAGCATGAAGAATGACTCTCTACAATGTGACATTTGTCAATTAAGTAATTATAAACGCATTCAGTCTTAGAGTCGTTGTTTCAACGGACGTATACCTACACTATAATAGCACAGTAATAACATCGTGATGATAGAACTACATTATATTCAAACATAAAATATATTTACACCTAAAAACATATTTAAAACTAACTTAAGTTAAAATTAAAATAATAAAAAACTGCCGGAAGATGAAACTTAAATCTCATTAAGGCGTCTAAGAATGTATCCGCACATTCATATTGGATTGGAAAACTTGAGGAATTGGCTCAGGTTGAACCTACATCCACTGGCTAAAAATCGCTAACTACTTCTTCTAAAACATCGACCTTCTTTTTGTATCGATTAACCAATGAATTCGTAAAGATTAGTGTCAACAGAATTAAATAAATAAAAATAAATTAATCTTTTCTATAAAGATTTCTATAAAAAAGCATGACCTCTCCATTGATGTTGACTTTTTCAAACACTTTTACAGTTAAAATTTATTCAAATTTAATCACATTTTTTTTTATTAATAATTTTTCTTTTTCTATTTCAGCAATAAAATGTTCACCCGGTGTCATAGATCCTTCATGCACAGAAGAAAGAAAAGAAGTTGACAGACATGGTAAGCTGCTATTATATTTAAATTGATATAAAAATATAAAAAAAATGGTGCGCTGTCTTATCTATACTAATATTATAAAGAGGTATTTGTAAGTTTGTATGTAGGGGTAATCTTTGGAACCCACAGTTGGAACCGCTGGTCGGATTACTTTCTTTCACTGCTAGATAGCTACAATGCTCTTGAGTGCTATAGACTATAAAACATCGCGCTACGATCAAATGGAGCCGAGAAGCGGGAGACCGCTCGAGAGAAGCTAGTCATAAATTACCTTAGAGACCTTCGACAACCGAGCAGACGGATTAACATGAGTAAGCAATCAGCGCCGCCCAGTGACACCCGGAACACCAAAAGTGTTACGAGTGCGTTGCCGGCCTTTCAGGGATAAAAGTTTCGGATATTTAAAGATTGGGAAGGGATGGGAAGGAGGAGGAGGCTTTTATGTCAACTATAGCGCTGCCCATAGACAACGCATCCAGCGCTGCCATTGGACACCCGCAACAGAGGAGTTACAAGTGCATGGCCGACCTTTTGGGATTAGGGATTTGGAGATTTTAGGATTTGGGGAGGGGAAGGCTTGGGCCTCCGGTAACCTTACTCACACAGCGAAACACAAAGCTGTGTTGTTTCACGTCAGTTTTCTGTGAAGCTGTGGTATTACTTTGGTCGAGCCGACCCATTTGTACCGAAGTTTGGCTCTCCCACACTTCATTCGTGCCGAAGCTTGAAATAGTAAAGAATGCCTCTAGATAGTTATTGCTGAATATTCCAGATTCACTACTGAAGGACACAACTGAGGTGCAGTGCCTGGTCGGCAGCGAATGGGAGAGCAATTGCCACTACTGCCGCTGCTCTGATGAGGGAATCGCCGAGTGCCTCAAACAAGACACTTGCGATAAAGGCGTATTTGGTAAGTCTTTCTTTCATTTTTTTTTGGAAAATCTGACTGGTCTCTTTGTGGTCAGCATTGAACGTTCGTTATTTTAAGTGATAGGATTAGAAACGACCATTTGGAGTAGCTGATGGTAAGCAATCGATGCCGTCTATGAACACCCGCAACAATGGGGGTATTACGAGTGCGTTGCCGACCTTTTGAAAGATTTGGGGATCGGGGGAGGGAAAGGGTTGGGCCTCCAGCAACCTCACTCACACGGCGAAACACAACGATGTGGTTGTTTCACCTCGGTGTTCTGTGACACCATTGATATTATAAATAAAAAGGTGTAGATAGGTTACAAGCGCTCAGCAAGCGATACATTAGAATATGGCTAGCTAGCCATACTTTTTTATATTTGTCTCTTTTTCACACGCGATTATTGAATCATGCCATCTCTCTTTGACCTCTAATCATACGAATTGTTCATGTGTGCATCAGTGTGCCGTTTTTGAAAATCGAATGGTGTTTATGTAACCTATTTACATCATTTTACTTATAATATCATTGTGTGACACCATGGCTTTAGTTTTACGAAAACCCATTATATATCCCCTCAGCTGTCGCGGCCATTTTTACAATATTGCGCATATGTCAGCGTACGCACAGGTGGGGTGGCGAAAAATTGGCGCGTAATGTTTTAACATTACGCGCCAATTTGTCAATTATCGGTGTTTTAACACCGATATTTTTGAAATTTGTAGTAACAACTATGCACTATCATATAATTTTGCAACATAATAACAAGGGGCTTAAATATTTACGCATAATTGAAATCTCACACGATACATAATGTCACAATTGAATCCCATTAGACTTCAGTAATCTTTGGATAAAAGAGGTAGCAAATTGTTTCGATCGTATATTAGATAATGGCCTTTATTAACTTTTAATTACGTATCATTTCAGCGGAGCCAGTCCTCTGCAAGCCGAACACGACTTTCCAGAGAGACTGTAACACTTGCATCTGCCTCGAGAATGGACTGGGACTTTGCACCTTAGAGTTCTGTAGGAGATCAGGTAAAATATATATTTAGTTCTTTCATATGTCCCTGTCGTTTCTATTTTTTTTAAAGGATTTATTTGATTTTACGTCTTCAAATGATTTCTCTCACCCTGACTAAAAACCACCCCGTTCCTTCCCCTGGATCCGGTTGGAGCCACTGTCCAATATTGCCTTTACACCGCAACCTCGGCTTTAATCCGACCCCCTCCGTATTATAACTAATGTATAACATGCAAAATTAATCGCTTCCAGTTTATATCCACAATTTTGTCCAATGTTTTGGCCGCGGCTTTGCACGCGTATAAAAGTAGCAGCCTTTAAAGATCGCTAATCAAGTATAATTTATAACCTACAGTACTCAGGAATATTGTAGCAATTTATCAGTGAAAGAATTTTGGAACCCCAACCAACGGTTCCAAACATTACCAACTAAATACAAACTTACAACTGTTACCTCTTTGTAATATAAGTACCTATAGATAAACGTAGAAAGTACACATTTTTTATATGACGTGAGCAGACAAATTACCTGATGGTAAGCAATCAGGTCCGCCCCGCAAACACCCGCAACAACGAAAGAGTTACAAGTGCGTTGCCAACCTGTTAGAAATACGGATTTTGAGGATTCAGGGATTGGGGAGGAATTGGGGGAGGTCAAGGATTAGGTCTCCGGTAACCTCACTCACACGGCGAAACACAACGCTGTGGTTGTTTCACGCCGGTTTTCTGTGAGGCCGTGGTATCACTCCATGGTATCATTCGTGCCAAAGCATGGCTGACCCGACATAACTCGGATAAAATCGCTTGCCAAGTTTCCAATTCGCACCTTCATGCATGAGAAATGACCGCCTTTCTCTGATACCACGACTGTGACCAGTGATGATGATGATAATAAATCCATGTGCTATTATTTTTCAGGTAGCATCGATAGTGTTCCTGAAATCCTGATCGCTGACACCGAGTTAAACGATAAGGATGAAGCAAGTCAACCATTCAAAACTGAAATTGTAGTCCCGGTAAGTGAAACTCATTAATAAAACCTACATGTTACGTCTGCACACATTACTAAGGTGATTTGAAAAGACGAGCAAATTCGCGCGAAAACGCGCGTGTTTGGACCGATTTGGTTGGATTTTTGTTTTAAATGCACATATGAAATTAATTGTTACCAATTAGGTACAGACTAAAACATAGTGACTAATTTCGTGAATTATTTTTTTGAAAAAAACCCAAGAAATGTCGCTAGCAAATTATTTCATTTTAACACATAAATGTAAACAATCTATTGAGATTTGATTTGCTGGATTATCCTATAAAATGAATGGTAATATGAAGGTTAAGGGAACCTTACCTCTCGTAAAGTTTAGTTTAAAAAAAACTTTCTAAAATATTATCAAAGTGTGTTTTTTACAATAACAGTAAACTGACATTGTTCATATAATGGCAAATTGTAATATCGATGTTCTTTACTGACATCGACAACTAATTTCGTGTTCATGTGCACAACTTGGTGGATGGGCTGCACGATTCATTTGTTTTAAGGTAAGACATTTTAATAGACATAATATTGTGTATTTCTTTTCTTAGGGCTCATTTTTCAACGGTAAGAAAAAAGTTACATGGGGAATAATTATGATGTTGTCGCGTCAGAATGTTTGTATAAGACAGTGACAGCAACAATTTTGATCCTCAGATAACATTTATCTGACTATTGAAAAATCAGCCCTTAAAAATGAAAAAGATATTTATCTTCATATATCTAGTATAATATAATATCTTAATAACATGAAAATGAATCCCTAATGGTTTGTTAGCGCAAATCTCGAGACCGCCTGTAACTTTTGTGATGTGTTTGTCATTGCCAGAAAAATTGTGAAACAAAATTTTAGTCAAGCTTTCAACTCGTAGCATAGCATTTTATACTCTTTCTTGGTGGTATAGACTACTACATTTCTACCTTCAACCACGTAGGTGTAGCCATAAAAAAAGCTAGTAGAAGAATTAAAAAAAATCAAGATCTGCAAAAAATATAAATACGGTCATTGACCTTAGATAGACCCAAGTCCCAAGGTGTTGGTACAAACGACTTTTTGCAATTTCTCGATCAAGGACATAAATGCAAAGTCCAGAGCGATAGCTGGTTGGTACATACAACTTTAATATTCTTTTCAAACTTCAGAACCAAAATCACTACGACATAGGAGGCTTAGATTTGGAGCATAACTTCGTAATCTTAAAGCGGTCAATCTGCAAGCCGCTAGAAGAATTCATGAGAGATTGTAACCCCTGCAAATGTGCAAGCGATGGACTAAGTTACTCCTGCACTCATAATGAGTGCTTAGAGACTGACGTCGGTAAAGAAGACAAGGATAAAGAGGTTGAAGTCTTTATGCAGAGTGAGGTACGGTTTTTATTTTTTTCATTACATTTTTTATTTTATGTTAAAGCCATAAAGTTCATTATCTAGTATAGTTTCACAGGATGAAGTAAGTGGACCTGCTGGCTACTTTGACATGTTTTTTATGACTACTTATACCATCGAAATTACAAATGGTATAATGGAAGAGCCATGCTTCGGCACGAATGGGTCGGCTCTACCGGAGTGATACCACGGCCTCACAGAAAACCGGCGTGAAACAACCACAGCATTGTGTTTCGTCATGTAAGTGAGGTAACCAGAGTCCCAATCCTTCCCCTCCCCCAATCCCTTCCCATGCCTAAATCTCCAAATCCCTGATCCCTAAAAGGTCGGCAACGCACTCATAATTCATCAGAAAGACTCAAACCAGTAGACTTATTGCCTGATGGTAAGCAATCACCGCTCCCAATGGTACCCGCAAAAACAGAGGAGTTACGAGTGTGTTGCCGGCTATTTGGAGATTAGGGAATGGGGGAAAGGAAACCTCCACTACGATCGAGCCGACCAATTGGTGCCGAAGCATGACTTTCCCACACTTAAATATTATATTTTTTGTTTATGTGTCACATGAATTACTTATTTCAATTTCATTCAATCTATTTTTAGCTTGATTATGAGTCATTATTGTTTTTTTATCTGTAACCTAACCTGTTCGCATGGCCTGAGATAGTTAGTATAAGGATCATTTAAAGAACTATTCTATTTTATAGTTTTAATTATTTCAGGGCCAGGATCATATAGAACGTCACTCAGTATGTCGAGCGAGCAATACGTTTTATATCGGCTGTAACACTTGCCGCTGTAACTCACTAGGCACTGACTATACGTGCACAAATAAGCCGTGTCCATTACCCGCTGACGTTGAACTCTTTCATGAACTCAAGGTAAGATAATTTTATAAGTACATATTAAGATATTGGCTTCCGCTCGCGGCTACGCCCGCGTGGTATGCTGAGAAAAAGTATGTCTGAGAAAAAGTCTATGTCCTATTTCGGAGTGTATCCTATGCCTGTGCCAAATTTCATCCACATCCAAACATTCGAATTTATAATATTAGTAAGATAAGATAGGGAAAATTTTTGGAATTCGTATTCGATTGACAAGATGTGCATCGCTGCTCGACATTCATGAGTCCCGGCCGTAGCTTGAAATAAGACTAGTAACCTTATCGAATTCATAATTAAATGTTAATATAATGTAATTTTATCTATTTCAGGAAATTAAACCTGCTGTGCCTTACCAGGGAGATTTTAAAACAGAAAAAGAATATAAAGCTGCGAAACTGTGAATGAGATGAAAACATAAGGAATATCCAAAAAAAGAACTATAAGAATAAGTTTTTTTTTTATATTAAAACCAAAGTTGTTATAACTATAAATAGTATTTTATTTACTAACAATCTTATAGGTTATCAATATCATAGATATTTTCCTTTTTAGCCTTATCCAAAATCGTTGTTGATCCAATGTCCATACGCCTTCTTTGCCAATCATCTAATTATTCATATAATTTTAACAAGTCATTACTGCGTTTCGTATTATTCGTCTTAATCTAAATTTTTCATTTTTTACCTTCACCTTTATTAGTTTTATTCATAATTATTTAAGTTTTGTTGTATTTTCGTATACATTGTTGTTATACAATTATGTAATCGCATATAGTTTGGACTACTACTTTGGATCTAAAAGTTTTCTTGGTAGCCAGTGTCACGTGAAGGTCCTTAAAATATTTCATTTGCATTTTACACGCACGGAGTTTCTTTTCTATTTTCTATAAAATAAGTTTGCATTCCATTACCCACAGTTAACAGTAGTTTAACAGCACATCTTAGACCGTCGTTCATAATAACACTTGTATAATTACCTTCAATTTCATTTCACTAGACAATGAAGTCATCTAAAAATAAAACGAAGTCTCGAGTCTGCGAGGCAAATCGTATGTTCATCAAGGATTGCAACACATGTTGGTGTAACGAAGACGGGACGAGCTATTACTGTACACGTCGTGTTTGCGTGCCTTTACTGCCAGAAGACCAACCCGATATCGGAGGAATACCGGCAGAAGTAGGAATTTTTCCAAGATTCTAGCATATCTTAGAAGGTGGTGGGAAAACGCATGTGGTATCTCTAAAAGTGTCTTTGAGAACTCCAGGAGCCCAAGTCTGGCATTAACACGATTCCATTGACATTTTGCTAAGAGTTCAATCTGTTGTTTCATAATGGCTGATCAATGGGCGGTCAGCGGTGTCGTAATACAATTGTAGTATGAACTGTCTTGTAACGAATTATAAACAATGACTGCACAATACAATAATATTCTAATGAATATTGAATGAATATTTGACATGATACGGTAAATTAAAAATTCGTAATCATGTACGAGATTACCATTCTAAGGGCTGATTTTTCAATAGTCAGACAAAATAATTTTATCTAAGGAATAAAATTGTTGCTGTCACTGTCTTATACAAACATTCTGACGGGACAGCATCATAATTATTCCCCAGGTAACTTTTATCTAACCATTGAAAAATCAGCCCTAAAATCTTTCAATGAATTGTTACTCGTTGATCATTGGAAAGTCATAGTGACGCCATTGTGTTAGTATATTACCAAACTTGTGAAAATCAATGATTCAGTATTCTGAAACTATTGTAATATGGTAATAGCAGACTTGAAGCCCAGATGTCTTCATCGTGATGAATCTAAAAATGTCTTTGAGAATTTAGATTCTCCAGACGTCTGATGATTCCAGATATGGTGTTTAAGATGCCATTCTTTTCCATTGCCATATTTTTCTAGAAAAAGTTACCTCAAACTGGTATTCCAAAGAACATTTTATTTAAATGTTGAATTTTGATCCAATTCGATCGTTTTGTCTATTTTGTCCTTTCATAATATTTTTAATATGAACGTTCCTAGTATTAGCCAGTACCGCTGCTATATTGTTCGTAGCTTATGTTATATCCTCTTTGATAAATAGACTATCCAACTCATCACTATACGGTCACTACACCAATGAACTCTTCAGCTTTATAATATTAGTAGACGTTTGTGAAATTCTCAAAAGAAATAGTCAAAAACGTTTCGCTTCGTAAGAAGAATGTTTCACTATCAGCCTATAAGTGCCCACTGCTGAGCAAAGGCCTCTCCTCATACGGAGAAGGTTAGAGCATTATTCACCACACTTGCTTAATGCGGGTTGGCGATTTCAAACTTATAATTAGAAATTATTAATATAGGTTTCCTCACGATGTTTACCTTGACCGTATGCATGTCAGTGGTGTCTAAATAATCATAGAAGGAAGAATTTTGCTCACTTTGAATCTAGTTTGCTGAACTATTCCTTTAGTAAATAAAAATGCATTGCCTGTTTGCATGTTTATCATTTGAATTGAGGAATTGCTTTTTTCTGCTTCAACTCTTTCCTATTTTTTTGACTCAACTGATAAATGTAATTATCCTAAATAATCCAATGAACGAGTTATAAGTTTTTCTGTGTACATACTGTCTAAATATTTTGTCGGAGACTTGTGCTTGCTTTAAGGTAAACTAATTCGTATTGTATATTGCTTTAATGGATTCTAAAACCAATTTAGCTTAAATTTTTAATTCTCTACCTGCAAATATTATGTACCTATGTGTAACCTTCTTTACATTGTCTTTTGAGCAGAATCTTCGTGTGATAAAGAAGGAATGTAGACCTAACGAAGTTTTTGAATTGGAATGCAATATGTGCCGATGCAATCCTGATGGAAAGTCATATGCGTGCACCAGAAGAGCTTGCGAGGAACCGATCGATGATAAAAAGGTCTGATGGTCTTCTTTTTTGACTCGGTGTTAAGGTTGACTAAAATTAACATTAGAATGTAGAATAAAAATTTCTCTATCGTCATTTGGTGTGGGGTTTTTTCTGAAGGAATAGTTTTAATTACAACCGTTGCATGGTTACTGGGCCCCTGGCCGCCGCACAACGTGACGCGATTCCAATTCCCGCACGGAATAACTCTTTGTGTGATCCACAAATTGTTGTTCCGGGTCTAGGTGTGGTGCGCACACAGTATGGGAAATTGTGTGTTTGTACGTACGGTTTCTCTTCTTAAAAAGTTTTAATCTTATATAAGACCTACTTTTTTATTAATTTTATATGTTATATATGTTTGAGGCAGAAGGCGCTTAAGTTCTTTAATTAATTTTATACGTTTGAGGATATTGTATAGAAGGTGATGAATTTTGGTATACTTATAGATTAAGGTACATGTCTGTAGTGCATATAAGTTACAATTTGAGGAGTGTTTTTATAATAACTATCGTGAGACATACTAAATTAACTAAAAATCGCGGGTTACTCACGTGTAAATACTGAGAAAAGCTCTACTAGTTTCGAACCACAGAGGGGTTCTTCCTCATGAGCAGCGTGCGCGGACGCGGCGACGTCGCGCAAACCCCTCTGTGGTTTCACGTGAGTAACCCGCGATTTTTAGTTAATTTAATTTGAGGAGTGTTTAATTGAGTACCTAACAAAATTTCAACAATGAGATTTCGCATTTATCAATAAGAACTCCAATTGTACATTATATCTCAAGCTTTTCAGTATATATTGTATGGTGTACAATAAAGAGTAAATAAATAAAATAAATGAAAGTGTATTCACAATGAAACCTATTTCAAGAATAACTGCTATCATTGGTTACTCGCCAGATAGCGCTAGTGTAGTTCGAAATCTGTCCAATCACAGAAGCTGTCAGATGTCATGAATTTCTATGGTTTTAACAACAGTTATTTTTTTTGATTAAGTAGTTTTCATGCTACATTAGTGCCATCTGGTGCCTAATCAATATCAGTATTCATTGGTGAAGGACTTCTTTAAGATTTCTTCTAATATTTGTATTGTTTTTATAAACCTACTTATTTAATAACCTCGCGATTTTGGGTTTATATGTGTTTCAATATTTTTTTACCCCCTTTCCAAGGTGGTGGATGTTCGCTATTAATAAAATCTTCTTGATTATCTTTTGTTTTCTTATTTCAAATTTCAAATACCTTGTGGATTAACATTTAACTTTATTTTAAATAGAAATAAGGTGCAATTTTACTTATTCTCTCCATCTGCAAGTGAATTTGATTGCTTCTTCGTGATCTAATTAAAGTATTTTATTTTATTTATCTTTCAGAACGCCACATTGTCGAGGAAAGTACGATCATTAACTACGGTAATATTTTATTTGTTTATAATATTTTTAAGGGCCTTATCTTAGCTTAGCTAATTTGTGAATTCTTGAATGAATGTTAAATCAATTTATTTAAACTGCCAATTGTAAATATTGATAATGTTGTATTATCTGTGATGACAATCGACACAGACACTGTTGACGACACAAGAAGACTAGGGCAATGTTTTTTAAGAAAAAAATAATCTAATTATAAATTTTAAATCACCAATACGCCTTAAGCAAGCGTAAAGACGCTCTAAATTTCTCCGTTTGAGCAGAGGCCTTTGCTCAGCAGTGGACTCTTTTAAACTAATGATGATAAGTAGAATATATAGGTAATAATATAGTTACAAATAAAAATGTACTGAATGTATCTAGTAGGAGCCGCCAAAAGCCTGCAAGCCAGGTCAAGAGTTTCGTATGGACTGCAATAAATGCCTCTGTGACAATAAAGGACAAGACTTCTCCTGCACAAGGCACGACTGCAACGCCCTGAACAACAACCACCACGCAAGTGCATTCACTGGAGTGAGGAGTAAACGAGGTAAAATCTTGGTTGAATAAAACCTTTTTGTTATCAAACTATTGTGGCGTCGATATGTTCAAGTTCAAATTATTTATGAGTACCTCTAGTCAAAAATAATATTCGAAGTCTATTTCTTTTATGGCATAGGTCGGCAAACGAGCATACGGATTACCTGATGGTAAGCACTCAACGCCGTAGACTCTGTGGTCCCGTGAATGGAAGAAGAAAACAAATTAAATCTATACTTATACCCTCATCATCAGAGTCATCTGATTGGTTGTTGATAATTCAGTCAACCAATCAGATGACTTGAAAAGAGACTAATTGATTTTAACATTGATGGGCCTTTTGGCAACCGGGCATCAATATCATAAAGCTGTAGAGTTTGTTAGTTTGTCGCTAATCTCCGAAACTGCTGGTTCGAATTGAATTTTTTTTTTGTGTTTGTTAGTGAATTTATCGAGGAAGGCTATATAGGCTATAAAACATCACGCTAAAATATGTAGGAGTCGAGCAGCGGGGGAAACCGCGGGACAGTAGCTAGTATAATTTAATATGTTTTCTGTATTTCAATTTCAGAGATATCAGAACAGCTTTCGATGCAGTGTGTGCCAGGCAGCGTGTTTGACCGCGGTTGCAACGTTTGCAAGTGCACTGACAACGGTCAGTTCGCGACCTGCTCTCTCAAACGGTGCAAGACTGAAACCGAGCATGCACCTGGTAGGTAAGACTAACCGAATGCATAAAGATAGAAAGAAACGACAAGTTACGTGTAAAAGCCGGGGTTGCGGGGTAAGCGCAATGAGTGATCCATGGTTTTTAGTCAGTAAGAGTCTTCCTTTCCTCGCGGTTTCGATTCCTTCGATCCCTCGCGCCTCACCCTGAGCGGAAGAAGTAATTTAATGATTGTTCCCTAACAAAAGAAAAACGTGTAAAAAGAGTCACGTTTCGGCAAAATTGAGCCACATCGACCGCTCTGCGTAATTTTCAGTTTACAGATATACCTGATGGTAAGCAATCAGCGACGCCTATGGACATAGACACCTGCAACTACGGAGGAGTTACGAATACATTGCCGATCTTTTGGAGGGTTTTGGAGATTTAGGGATAAGGGGTGGCGAAAGATTGGGCCTCCAGTCACCTTACACACACGGCGAAACACAAAGCTGTGCTGTGTTGTTTTTCGCCGGTTTTCTGTAAGGTCGTGGTATTGCTCCGGTCGAGCCGACCCATTTGTGCCGAAGCTTGGCTCTTTTTTTTTGTGAGGGGAAAATCATCAAATGACTTCTCCCGCCCATGGCCGGGCAGGAGGGAGTGTCAGACTCTTACTGACTAAAAACCCCCCTGTTCCTTCTCCTGCTCTGTGCCGAGGTCGCGGTACCTCATTGCGCTTACCCCGCAACCCCGGCTGAACATCAGCCCTTTAGGGCCCCGTCTGAGGTGGTCGAATGGCTCTTTGAGGCGCGCGCGGAACGCTACGCGCCGTACGCTCGGGCCTGGTTCTGGTCGGGCGGCGAGCTGCCCTTACTCGCCGACCGCAGGCCCGTGCTTACGGTGGCCGGAGATCGTCCCTCGATCCCCGACGCCCGTAGTGTCGCCAGTTGCGGCTGCTGGGGCGTGAGGAGGAGGATTGCTCCCTCACGCGGGCCGCCTCTCTCTTTGCGAGCATGACCGCTTCACAAAAGGAGGAGACGGCGTCCCAGTTCCTCTCACTCCGCACCATGGCCTCGACTAAGGCCGGGCGCGAGAGGTCGCCGCCGCCGATCACTTCCCTGAGAACACGGCGGTGCTCAGCCCAAGCAGGGCACTCCGCCACCGTATACTCCACCGTGTCCTCCAGGTGATCCTCACAATGACGACACTCGGGCGTTTCCTCCCGCTGAATCTGAAACAGGAACCTACCGAAGCTGCCGTGCCCGGTAAGCACCTGCGTCAGACGGAAGGTGAGGACGCCGTGGCGTCTCTCAAGCCACTCCTCAAAGAGGAGTCTTACCGCTGCTATGGTAGCGTGCCCGGCCCTCGGTTGCGACAGTCGTTGTTTCCACTCTGCCATGAGATCTCGCCGGAGCTCATTCCGCCACGCACTAATTTGGCGCGGCAGAGGATCTTCGCCCCGGCGACGCGCGCAAACTGTAGACGCGCGCGAGCGCCTTCGCTTCTAGATCCCACGGCGGTGATCCGGCAAGGAGGTTCGCCGCCTCCCCGGAGATCGTGCGATACCCGCGGATTACTCGGATAGCCATGACCCTCTGGGACGCGACCAGCGTACGAGCTGGCCGCCGCTTCAAGTCCGGCGCCCACACAGGGGCACCGTAGAGGGCCATGGATCGCACAATCCCCATATACAACCTCCGGCAGGAGGCGTTCGGCCCCCCGAGGTTGGGAAGGAGTCGCTTGAGCGCGGCCCCAGACCGTTCCAACTTAGGGGCCAAATGACGGAAGCTTGGCTCTTCCACATTTAATAATAAAACTTGGTTTAGATCTCGCCATTTACACAAGTAGGAGAGGTCCAAATCCTATTCCCTGAATTCCAGCATTGCATTCGTCCTCCTCTGGTGTTGCGGGTGTCTCCGGTTACATAAAACCTTTGTACCAAATTTAAACGCTGCTAGATCCAATATAGTTATTCCGACCTAAACTTCATTGTTGCTGGTTTTAACCCTTTCAGACCTGAATTATTATTTTTTCTCTAATCGATTTAAAAAAAATCCTGTAACTAGTCTATGATATGCGTACCTAAGGAAAAATAAATAAAAAAATCCTGGTTAGCAGTTTTCGATGAAAAACAGGGTTTTCTATTTGTGTACAAGTGTACACATCCGTCCTATGTAATATTAATATTAGCCTGTATGGATGTTTATATGAAATGATAAAAACCTTTTTTTTGTAATTTTTTATTTAGAAATATAAAGTAAATTTATAAAAATACGAAATATTATGTAATTCTCTATAGTAAACCAAAAAAAACTTAGGTTTCTTCTTTGGGTGGGTTGAATAATTGCACATAAATCAAAGTCTAAATTATAAAATCAAATGGTACCATAACACGGTTATGTATGGAATTCTAAGAAGCAATTTTTATCCTTACTTAGGCATAAATGAACCTTGCATTTTATGCATTTGATCCGGCTTCTACCCTTACATCCTACCATTTTACAACGTGTTCCAAGACCTTCGTCGTGTGTAGGGAAATGCCCAAAACCATCTCGAGCTATTTCTGTCACTGGGCGTATCTCTCCTGGTCTTCTAGGTATAACCTGGGGAGTTGGGCTACTGCCACTTGGACGGCCTCTTTTATTTATACATATTTTGTTCTGCATCACCAGGCATTCAGCCACCTGACGCCGAAACTGAAGCAATGTGAGCTGTTTGTTTTTTTGTATGCCTAGCAAGTCATTGTCAATTTGGTATTCCCTATATGCTTGAACGACGGCTAAATCGGATGCATGAAATATCATACGGAGAGTCCATTTTTTTGATTTTATAAATGTTCTGTAGTAGCTCATGAGCTGATCTAATAAGTCTACTCCTCCCATCGCATGATTGTACTTCCTAACAACTTCAGGACGTTCGACTTCAATAAATTGTTTATCTTTTTTACACCATCTCCTTACTATGTCTTTTTCACCGATTCCAACAAAATTAGAAGCTAGATGTGTGATTTTGTTATCCAACCATTTTACCACAGTTACGTCTTCGTCATAGCTGGTCACCTCTTGGGCAAAGCCTCGAGGTTTTTTGCTCATTTCTCTGTCGCTAAGTAACGAGGGGCTTGCAAATCTATTGATACGAGCGGTGCATGCAGCCATTATTCCCCTTTGTTTCAGAATTTGTAGCAGATGATATGAAGAAAAGTAATTGTCGAAGTATAGTTCGTGACTCTTGCTTTCTCCAATTCTCTTTGTAAGATGAAGGACAACTGATGCACCGTATCCAATTTTTTTTGTCAAATTGTTATCTAATTCTGGACTAGAGCTCTGATAAAGTATAAAATCGAAAGCTTGACCATGTTTACCACATAAAAAGAATATTTTTAGACCCCATGGACAAGGTTTGCCTTTTATATACTGTTTGGCAACATGTTTTCCAGTGAAAGGAACTATCTGTTCATCAACGCAAAGTTCTTTCTCAAGCGGTAACTCTAAACACCTCTTTCTAACAGTATCAAAAATTGGTCGCACTTTGTAAAATGCATCTTTAGAATGTCCTGGTATTTTTGTGTTGTCAACAAGATGTAAAGTATTACGCAGTACAAAAAACCGGTCTCTTGCCATATTTTCCGAGAACAAAGGGATGCTGATATTTGTTTCCCAGTACATTTTCAAACAAGGGTAATGAAATATACTTGTGGCTAAATGTAATCCAAACAAAATCTCTAGTTCTTTTTCAGAAGTAGGCTTAAACCTAGGTCTGTTTGAATGTGTTGCGTATAAGTTAGTCATTTCTGCCATATCCTGAAATAATTGTTTTGGCACATACCTGTAATAATAATCCACTGGCGTTTGAACTCTTGGATCAATTGTTATCGGTGGAAACCAAGGTGATGTAATTGTATTTATTATTTCCCTATGTCTCCACCTTATGTTCTGCTTAGGCGTAACATTCTGTAGAATATTTTCATAGGCGGAAGGAATTTCTACGTCATGGCTAGTGTTTGTATCTGGATGTTGTAATCCGGAGCCAGAAGGCTCCGGATTACTCATTTCCACCCACAATGAGCTAGCTATTTCATCATCATCTGAATCCGGTGGGAGTACTTCTCGTTGGTTTCGGTTGATGACATCTGCACCCAACCGAACAGAGCGCAGCTCCCGTTCAGACGCAACTTCAACTGGTTCTTCATCATCAGAAGATAACAGCAAATCAGAAAGATTTCCGTCTTCTAATGCTCTCAAAACGTCCCGTGGAAACATAATTTGGTACTTTAATATCTGAAAATAGTATATAAAACACAATTTGTAACATAAAAAACAACAAAATTGTTCACTTGAATAACAATTACCTACCTACGAAGAACTTGAACAAATCGGTAATATATCGTATACGCCTGATGTGTACATTTGTGTACAAATATAAAGTTCGTTAAATTTTGAACAAAAATAAACTAAATCTACCAACATATATGTTACATATGGCTACAATAGTATAACCCATCGACTCATAATTTTTCTCTTAAAAATATTTCAATGTTTTCTACTTTTTAGAAATAAAATAATGAGCTTACCTGCACAGTTCAAACTTCGCCCGGCCACTGGTCAAACTTGTCAAAAAAAATGCCAAGGTACGCTAACAGATGGCGTTGGCGGTATCGATTTTGTTAGTTTATTGTGTGAACAAATGTGCACAACCGTTTTGAGTTACAAATATTGCGAAAGGTTACTTAAATTAATTTTTATATTATATGTGTACATTTGTGTACGCCAGGTCTGAAAGGGTTAAAATAGAAAAATGAATTAGAATTTTTAATTTTTGAATTTAGATAACTTTCAAAGATATTTCATGTTTAGTAATTTATAAGCAATTTTATTACTTAAAATTACAAAAAAAAAACACACCAGAAGAAAATAGATAATATTTGCTGAGACACCCCTAACTCCCACTAAATAAAATAAAATAATTTTCTGTTTGTTAACGTTGGACTTAAGTGTAGGCTAAAATAAAAATGTATTTAAATTTATAACACTTTAGAATAACCATATCCAAACTCCAGATAATAACACCATCAGTTATACGTATCTGATATTAATTTCTTTTTATTCAGAATCGGACCAAGGCTTCCGTTGTAACCCTGGCGAGCAGTTCAAACGTGACTGCAACGACTGCACCTGTTCAGCAGATGGCAGGAGTGTGTTCTGCACACTGCGTTTATGCGACGAGGCTTTAACATCAGACATTTAATTTCAAGCCCTACACTTATCTTGATATGCACACGAATTCCATAGTTTTCAAGCTGTTTTTGCGCTCCTTAGATGGCGCTGTTGTAGATTAAAGTCCTTTTTTCGTTTTTTTATTGATTTCTCACGAAATTTCTTTTTTTTTAATATATGTAAAATGTTTTGGCTATTCATAATTGTTTTATGATATTAATCATCATTAATTTATGTTGTGTTTTTTTTACTTATAACCACCAGTGAATATGAAAACCTTTATTGTTTTATAATGAAAATGTGATTTTATAAATTTCGTGTCATTTCAAGATAAGTTTTTGTTTTCGTAGCAGCTGTGCAGTCGATCAGACTCCAAGTTAGTCGATTTGACGATCGAATAATTGTGTGCATTAGTATCATTTCAATGTTTTGTGTTTTTTAAGTATTTTGTGACTAATTTTACTTAGTATGTAATACGAATGAACGATTAGTTATTTCATGTAATTGTACAATATCTACGCACAACATTAGTTAAAAATAATTATTTTGGTAGCATCGATTATTTTTGAAAAAAAATCTACTAAAGGGACGTTATAAGTCGATTATATTCGACTAGCAGCGAATAATCGATGAATCGAATAGTTTTGTTTGAATACTGAAAGTATAAGTACATTTATTAGATTCCCGTGCCTTGTATTCAGTTTACGTATTAGTAAACTAAATTATTTTTATAATAGTAAGTGTGAATTGTCTATTTTCATATAGATGTGAGTGTGTGTCATCGGCATTTTCAACTAAGTTGGCTAACGCGCGATTTTCGTGTGTAAATGCTTTGTTTTTCATTTCATCTTCATTCCTCTAGGATAAGTATTGTGTGGGCCGAGTGAGTAGCCTAATGATTTCAATATAGCAAATTTTATAACAGTACAATATGCTAGTACAGATACGTAACTGATTTTTTATTCAAATAAATATTGATAAGGCAATTACTTAATTTATGTTTTTTTTTTATCTATTTACTTATAAAAATTATTAAAAACAAACTAAAAAAATACCTATCACAAAAAAAAAAACAATTTAAGTAGTCGATTTTTTTAAATTGTTTAGTCGATTTTCTGAATTCGGTTACTCGCTCGGCGGACGAATAGTATCACTTGGATGTTTAGTAGTTAGTGAATTAATAGTAATATGTGGCTTAACTTAGTTAATACGTACCATCATGTATTAGGCGATACGTAATTAAAACTTAAATAATTTGAGTTAAAAATAATTATCATGGAACGAATAAACGAGTTTATTTTATTGTTTTGTGTTTTTTTTTTCTAGCACAATCCGACATGCTACCATCTTACTAATATTATACCTAAAATTGATGTACATATGTTTGTGTAATGCTGTTCTTTAACGCAAAAATGGATGGACCGATTTAGTTACAATTTGGTATGTGGATAGGCTATACCCTTGATGAATATACATAGGCTATTTTAGACTAATTTTTATCTACCACGTACCAGTACCTTTTTAAGTATTTCAAACTGTGTCTTTTTGTTTTGTGTTTGTGTGTTTGTATTTTTTGGTGAGCCGTTTTGGCGTAATTGAGTAACAAACATCCGAACATCGTAACTTTCGCATTTATAATATTAGTAAGAAGTAATATAGAAAGATTAGTACGATATGAAAATTTTAAAACAAAAAAAATGACGAAGGATTAATTATATATGTAGGTATTTTATGTTTGTAACTACGCCCAATTGAGGCTATAAAAATTAATAGCGTACTTTCATTAATTACTTGATCATTTTATAATCTTTACGCAATGAGAAAGTTAATCGAACGTGACCAATAGATGGCGTTGTTTTCATTATGTATTATTAAGGGCAGAAAATCGAAGCATGTTGATCGGTCTGGCCACGTTTGTGCCAATTATTGTTATATTGAACGGCTTAGACACGACTTTATGTGAGTATTTTTCTTTGTACATTAATAATACCTTATTTTTTTATGCACAATTATAAGATTATCGCAAATTATTAAGTAGTACCTATTAGTTGTATTTATGCATAATTTCTTGATATGTTGAAAATAATTAGGAGTTAGGTTAGATAATATCTACTAATGAATACGGGGTTTAAATTTTACTTTATGATATGTCATCGAAAACGTAAGAATATATATTATTATGTGATCACCACGATTACGGCCCGGAGCAGGAAGAGGTGATTTTTAAAACATGAACAGAGAGCGAGAAAGAGGGATGGAGCTATACACCTTTTATAGCTCCATCTCTCTTTCTCTGCAAAAATCTAAAGCGTCATGGTAGGACCTCTGTTCCTATTTCAAAATCACCCCGTTCCCGTCCCCGGTGAGAAAGAGGGATGGAGATATACACCTTTTATAGCTCCATCCCTTTTTCTCGCCCGGAAGATTAACGCAATAACACGTCATGGTAGGCCTACAGTTAGGAATCTGACACTCTCTCATACCACCCAGGATGGGAAAAGTCTTTTGATGGTTTTCATTCCTCAAAAAGGCATATTAAAGGTAGAGATTTTCACCCTACCAAAAAATTCTGCCTGCCTGCTTTTTACCATTTAGTATGTTAGTATAGTTTTATTTTTTTTTGGATTAATTACGTGATCTGAAATAAAACTTATACTTACATATTTATAACAACTTACTAAAAAATCATATGCCTAGCTATAATAAGTAAAATTATAAACATATTTTTATATGATAGGATACGAAAATTAAAAATCAAATTAGTCCGTCAATTAGCTGATGAAGAAAAAAGAACAAAAAAGAAGAAGACATTGCATTTTGTTTGTTTTGTTAAAATAAAAAATACTTTTAAAAGTGGTCTAATTCCCCCTCTCCTCCCTCCAGCCATCTCTCCTCAATCCAAAAATCCTCAAAACCCAAAACAACATCAGAAAAGTTGCTGGGGTGTCTCCAAAAGGTCGGCAACGCACTCGTAACTCCTCCGCCGTTCCGGGTCCATGGGCGGCGCTGATATCCATCAATTAGGTATTTAGTCCGCTCATTTGCCGCTATAAAAACAGCCATGCCAAAAAAACAGTTCAATTTTTTAAAATTATACATATACAAGACGAGCCTTGAAAGAATTCAGTCACCAAAAACTGTTTTTATGTGATAGGTCGGCAAACAAGCAAATGGATTACCTGATAGTAAGCAATTAACGCCACCCATGGACACCCGGAACGACGGAGGAGTTTCGAGTGCGTTGCCGACTTTTTTTAGAGATTAGGGATTTGGAGATTTTGGGAATGAGGAGGGATTGGGGGAGGGGAAGGATTGGGCCTCCGGTAACCTCACTCACACGGCGAAACACGACGCTGTGGTTGTTTCACACCGGTTTTCTGTGAGGCCGTGAAATGGGTCGGCTCGACCTGACCCATTCGTGCCGGAGCATGGCTCTCCTACGCTTTCATAATTGTGTCAAACAAATAAATAAATCTCTAGTATTTTTCAGTAAAAGACGGACTAAAGAGGTTTTTATTTTTAACAGCTATAGTAGACCATGCGATTTTTTCTCTTATTTGTAAGTAGATACAGTTAAAATTAGTTTATACTTGGCCTAGTGGAGCCGGTGAGGCAATGTGTGCCCACGATGTTAGTTCGGGGTCCGTCACATGTCTGCATTTGTACCTCTGAGGGAATCTTCCATTGCCGGCCAAAGAAGTTTGAAGAGGATGAAGCACTAAGTAAGTAAAATCATTTCATTTAAGATTAGGTAATTCAAAGGATCCACTAACCGTCAAAGTCGTGGTGGCCCGGAGCTTAAGGAGGATTCGAAACCTGGCAAGTACCAATGTGACTTTATACGAGTCATATGTACTTTCTAATATTATTTAGACACCACTGACATTCGGTGATTGTATTTATAATTTCTAATTTAAAATCGCCAATCAGCCTTGAACGAGGGTGATTGATACTCTAACCTTCTCCGAGTGAGAAGAGGCCTTTGCTCAGCAGTGGACACTTATAGGCTGATGATGATGACGTATGTCTCTCAGATAAAGAATAATGAAAGCATTTTGTATGAGCTATCTGCTAATTTTTATCGAGTACTTGCCAAGGCAGCTGTGAGACTAGCCCATAATCTTTAAACTCGAGTTCACAATTTACCTACAAGAAGTTGCGAACGTCTATTTAAAGACACAAAAAAGGTCTCAAAAAAAGATTTTTCATTAAAAAACTGAAACCAAATCCTTAGCAATTGTGTTCAGACCAAAATTGTTACTAAGACATAATTATTTAAGTAATCATCAAAATGTATTGGAATGTTAGTCAGTGTCTTATACGACAAGTTTTGGCAGAAATTTCAAGGGTTCAATTTCTGCACTGAATAACTATATAAGACTGCAAGGTTGGCGCTATGTCCGTGCAAGGTATCGCGGGATGCGATTCCCGTATGCAGCAGCGCTTTGTATGATCCATAAATTGTTGTTTCGTATCTGGGTGGCTTGTGTGTGTGAATTTTCATGTTTGTTAACGTGCACACGATAGACACACACGCGACTATTTTTTTATTTGTGTAGGTATCTCAAAATTAGGGTCTCAAATCCATCCAAAAAGTATGGTATGTAAGTATGCGAAAGTTGTAAATAGCAGCCTAGCTATAACCTACGTTGAGAAAGCGAGATGAACTGTCTAGAGCAGGCCAGGCAACTAATGCTGATTCCTTTTTCGTATAGAAAGAGGCCTTTCGTTTTAACTCCAAAAGGAACTGTAAACCTTCTAACCTATTCTTGTAGACTAAATAAAAATTTCTTTAACGAAAATGTAAGAGACTGACTGATTTATGAAAATAATATTCACAAAACAATAAACTATAACATCCATATATAATTTTTGCAGACGATCAATCTACAGAAGATTGCGAACCCAACTATTTGTACCGACAGAAAAACTTATTCTGCACATGTAGCGCTAACGGTACTTGGGAATCCAAGAACTGCGAAGATCACTTCCACTACCTGCGACCAAGAAAGCGCATTTATAACTATCACTTAAAGACCAATATCGCGTGCTCGCCGAACGATTTATTCCTTATCGATTGTAACTTATGTCGATGTTCCACCAAGGGCTTAATCGATGTAACTTTATGCACGAAAAGACTCTGCGGCCAAGGTCATAAGGTCGATGATTGCGCGTACGGGGACATGCTCCGCACTGAAAATGAGATGTGCCGTTGTAGCGATATCAACTATTACATAGACCGTCTTTGCATAAAAGTCTTAAAGGATCCGGTCCAAAAAATTCCAGCTAAAGAAATTTCCAAATTAGATGATATTGAAAAAACTGTTTGTAATTCAGAGATGGTATATCAAGTAAACTGCAATACATGCATTTGTAAAGACGGTAACCTTGTGTGCACTGATACAGCTTGTGAGCACAAAAAGAGCACAAAAATGCCTTTACGAGCAAAAAAGACGAATGAGATTAAATCACTACCAAGACTAAAAAGTATGAATGCTGTATGTGAACCTGGGAAGAGGTACCGTTATAAGTGTAATGTCTGTTCTTGTACTAAAGATGGCTCCCCATCTTGCACTACGATGATTTGCTTGGAAAATTACGTGTTAGATATAAAATCACTCAGAGGACTGTTGTCTAGTATAAGTGTAGCGAGCTCTTAACAGAAATAGTGTTATTAATAGCAGTGTTTGTAATAGTTTTTTTTCTGTACATTTATTAGAATTAGTTAGATATTTTGAATTGTATTCTTATTTTTAATTAGGTTCGTTTTAAGAAATTACTTTTCAATAGTTAATATAATTTATAATAAATGCGTTACCGAGGCACCATACTGTTAATAGAAAACATTGCATTTCAATTCTATTTTATAATCCGATTCTAGCCGCAGATGTGGCGATAGCCAGGAAGCTACCAGAGATTAAATATGGGATGAAATGCGTTCAAGGGCAGACCTACAAGATGGCCTGCAACACATGCCGTTGTGGCAACAAAAACAATTTAGTATGTACAAAGGTGCTATGCATTCACGATGTTAACGAGGAAATAAATGGCGACTCTGATTCAGATACACAACCTACAAAAACAAATAGCAGCTCGGCTAAAGTCAAGAATAAGAGAATAAGAAGAATTATCAGAAGGGAGAATAATAGATACCTAAGGACAGACACAACGGGGTTTCCTAATCTCCCACCCAATAAAGTTTGTGTGCCAGGAAAAATTTATCAGGATAATTGCAGAAGATGCTACTGCAGGGCAAACAGAACGCCAACCTGCTCGAATGAGGATGCATGCAAACAACCAATAGGTAAAATAGAAAACGTTTCATGAAACTCTTATCGATTTTTATGAAATAGGAATCAAACAAGTGGAATAATCAGGCGATGGTCAGCGATCAGCTTTGTTCAAGTGCCTTGCCAGCCTTTGAAAGGAGTATGGATATTTTAGGTGATTGGAAAATAAGCAAACTGATTACCTGATGGTAAGCTATCGGCGCCGCAGATAGACACTAGGTGAATTACAAGTGCATTGCCGTTCTTTTGGGGATTAGGGTTTCGGAGACTAAGGGATCGGGGAGGGGTAGGAGGAACTTGGAAAGGATTGAGCGTCCGGCAACCTCACACACACGGAGAAACACAATATTGTGGTTGTTTCACGCCGGCGTGGTATCATTCCTGTTTTATTTTAAGCCCACTTTAGTTTTAAATAGAGAACATATCGGCAATACCTTTGACACTTGGACAGGCACACTAATGCGAACTAACACAAGACTTTACAAGAGTAATTCCAATTTTAAAATTATTTATTCATATTTTCATATATCAATGACGAAATAAGTTAATCGATTGTTTTGGACCATTGAATGACATCGTACTTGTGTTTTAATTTTCGGTTAATATCTGGGTATTTTCTGTCAAGGCTCTCTAGAGTTATGTAATTAATCTAGATAAAGAACAAACCATATAACATGTTTTATGTTTCAATTCTGTTTCAGTGGCTCGAGATTTGAAACCAGAAGATGTTCGGTCTCCGATAAAAGATAAAGAGTTTATGAATCTACCTGAGCTACCCCACACCGCTTCGCCCTGCGTACCAGGCACTACATACAAAATCGATTGCAATGTTTGTCTCTGCGATGAATTCCAGAATCTGATGTGCGACAAACTTTTATGCATAAGCTTCGCTGACATGCATAAAGCGGAGGCTATCAAGAAATCTGGTACGTATTTATTATCTTAGAACGCAGATAAGTCTCCGTAATCGACATCAGTTAAGAATGCACTAATTCATCAGCTACTTACTATCAATTAGAACTTTAAAAGACTTCTAGGCCTCATTTTCTCAGACGCAGCGTGTTGCACGTGTCGAATTTTCTTCTTACATTGTGCAGCAGCTGTCTGCTTATCGCTACAATGAGCAATAAGCAATGTACGACGAACGTTCATGCGCTTCCGTAATCAGCTTCAGCCTATAAGTGCCCACTGCTGAGCAAAGACCTCTTCTCACAATGAAAAGGTTTGAGCATCAATAATTTTCGCTTGCTCAAGGCGGATTGGCGATCTTAAACTTGTAATTAGAAATTATCAGTCCAAGTTTCCTTACGATGTTTTCTTTCAATGTATGATAGTGGTGTCTAAATAATCACAGAAAGTACATATAACTCGGAAAAAGTCACATTGGTACTTGCCAGGTTTCGAACCCTCTCCTCACCGACCTTCGGGACAATATGACGCCTCTGCAAACAAGGCCTAATATTAAGAAATGTTTAATTGGTTCTTTTAAGGTCTTCCGTGCAACAACAAGGATTTTACAGAGAATATGGTTCTGCAGTCCAAATGCGTTGAATGCACCTGCAACGGCACCACTTATTGCGTTGCAAAAGACAATTGCATCAGTGAAGCTGAGAGCCTACAGCGGGCTCACGGTTCGAGAAGATCATTCGATATAAATTCAGGGCAATGCTTGCCTAATCACGTTTATAAGTAAGTCATTAAGGTTTTATTGTTTTTTTTTTCTTTTTTAAAAATCAACAATTTTCTCCTTCACTGTGATTTTATTCCTGTGTCGTCGGTGCGTTGAGTAACATACAATTTCACATCACACCATAGAGTTGTTGCATGCGGTAAACAAACCCGGGACAGCCAGTTGCCCAGCCACTGCGCCAACCGTGCAGTCAATTGACTAATGACTGATATTTGATTTGTATAGTTCGGCAATACGGTAGTTTCCAACTAATCAAATTCAATACTTTTATCGAAATGTCAAAAACGATTCTTTTCTATGAAATGACGTCATAGCTAATTTATTTCTTAAAGATGAGCTAAAAATATATAAAACTTAACGTATCGATCGATCGATGAATAAAGTATAGTTAGTTTTCAATATTTTATTTAATTTTTTTCTAACCTAGGAAACTACCTAATTCGGCATCCTCGATGTACGTCTTGTAGGTGTGCCTTTAGCTACTGAGGCCTTAATCAATTACAGAATTTGCCAGTTTTTGCCATAATTATATTTTTTATGTGATAGTTCGGCAAATGAGCATATAGATCACCGGATGGTAAGCAATATGGCGTCACCCATGGAAACTCGTGACACCAAAAGAGTTATAAGCGCGTTGCCAGTTTGTTGTGGGGTGTTGTTGTTAAAAACAGCATTTGGGGATTGGGTGGGGCGGGCCTCCGGTAAACTTCCTGTTATAGTAGCGGTAAGACCTCTGTTTGGCTTCAGAGACATGGAGTCCTCACCTTCCACCTGACGCGTGTTCTTACCGGGCACGGTAGCTTCGGTAGGTTCCTGTTTCGGATACGGCAGGAGGAAACTTCCGGGTGTCGTCAACACTCGGAGGACGATTACAATTTTATTATTAACGATGGAGTTTCTTGCTAATGAGCAAGAAATTCCATTAGATTCGAATGGAAAATAATGATTCTCCATTCGAATCTACAATTTGGAACGAGCGCCTAGCTTCACTAACTAACAGACTGACAGACTACTATTCTATTTTGACGTTTCAAAAGTACCTATTTATGGTTTTGTTAGGATAAATGATTTTGACTTTGAGGACACGGTGGAGCATATAGTGATGGTGTGTTAAGCCCCGCCGTGTACTTAGAGCTTCTTTTTGTGCTGGATAGTCCATTTATCAAGGCATGCTACAAAACATAAGCCAACGGACCACCACAGACGGGGCCTTATAGGGCTGATGTGCAGCCGGGGTTGCGGGGTGAGTCACCGCGGTCTCGGCCCAGAGCAGGAGAAGGAACAGGGGGGTTTTTAGTCAGTAAGAGTCTTGAAATATTGGGGGTCCTAGGGTGATTGTGAATCAAAACAACCAGCTCAGTCGACTGTACTGTATTAAATGACCAAAGCAATGCGCATTTATTAAAGTGCTTACTTAGATAAATATAATACTTACATCATAAAGGAGCATACATAATACGTTACACACTATAAGGGAACATACATACACTTCAGTCTGACACTTTCTCTCGCCTGACCCTGGGCGGGAGAAGTCATTTGATAATTTTCCCCCGACAAAAAAAGGCTATAAAACATCACGCTACGACCAATAGGTGCCAAACAACTGGTGAAACGGTGCAAAGGTAGAGAAACTAGTTTCATAAAAAATCTCTTCTTCAGGGATGACTGCAATAAGTGCTACTGCCAAGAGAATCAAAGTTTGCGCTGTACGCAGAAGAAATGCCTCAATTACACAGAAGCTGTTGAAATGCAGAAACATCAAGAATATTTACTACGACATAGACTTTAAGTACACAGGAATAAAGACGATTATGGCATGTGCACCGGACTCATGATGAATAAATAATGTTTTAATTTTAAGGGTTTTCTGAAGCAATGAATAAATGTATTCTGTCAGTTGCGATGTTTTATTATCTGTAAACGCAGAAAGAGAGAGTGAGATTGTGTTGGTGGGACTGTGTGAGAGATAGAGAGAGAGAAGCCAGATGCTTACTATCAAAGCACCTGGCTTTGTTGACGAGCATACTGATGGACTCGTTATTACAATACTATTTTGATCTAATATCTATTTTGACGTTTCAAAAGTATAACTGTATAACTTGTTTAGTTTGCAAAAAATGTTTTTCAGCTTTGAATTTGACTCTCACAACATTTTTAATGTTTGTATTAATTAAGGATAGGTCGGCAAACGAGCAGCCGTATTGTATGATGGTAAGCAATCGGCGTCACCCATGGACCCTGATACCCCTGAACCTGATACCCTGTGATATCACCTAAAAAATTGCAAGGGCATTCCCTGCGTTTCCAATTCTCGACTTGTTCCAACTAGTCCCGTTGCAAAATTAGAATTAGAAAATTAAATGTCATTTGTAATTTTTACTTATTGTTGCTCGGTCTGCTGAATAAGAATTTTAACGAGAGTAGCTAGGAAATCCATCATCATCACTATCAGCCTATAAAATGCTTACTGCTGGACAAAGGCCATCCAGCAAGAGTCTGAAACTCCCTTTAGAAGAGGAGAGAATAATTTGCCCCATAAAAAGGACAATATAAAAATAACAGACATTCTTTTCTAAAGGAATGAAGTGTAGGAAAGCCATGATTTGGTATGAATAAGCTGGGGTGTTTACAAAAAATTGGCGTGGAACAACCACATCGTTGTGAGAGAGGTTACCCGAGGCTCAACCGTTCCTCCCTCCGATTATCATTAAGGAATAGTTTAAGTGTCACTGAGCACGGTCAATTGATTTATTCGTTGATTTTTTTTATTTAACACCCGCCTTTGTTTTCATTTATTATTATTATTTAACGCTTGCCCTTATTTTTTTATTTGTTTGCAAACATATACCATAATATAAATATAATCTATACTAATATTATAAAGAGGTATAAGTAAGTATGTTTGTAGTGGGTCATCTTCGGAACCGCTGATCGGAGTGCCAAAATTCTTTCACTGATAGATAGCTACAATGTTTTTCAGTGTTATAGGCTACGATCAAATGGAGCCGAGCAGCGGGTAAAACCGCGCGAGAGTAGCTAGTAATATATATCATCATACAATACAATACTCATAAAATAAATGTATTATAAATGTAGCAATAAAACTTCGCGATAAAACTACCAAAGCACTAAATTATCTTCTTCTAAAAAACGCGTGTCAAAATATGTATTTTTTAGTATAAGAAATTTTGTATTCAGACTACTTTTTAAATTTTATTAAGTGCAGTTACAATTTTTTTCCATTAAGTCCTTTGTAATTAAGAGGCAGGTAAGTTTTGGTCTAGATATATCTGCCTAAATTATCATCATAGTTTTTAATAACACCGAGAACCTACAAATGACAATATAATTCATAATATGACCTTGAACCTTTGTTTTATGAGTGATCTAACTATAAGTAATCTAGAAGCAAAAAACCTTGCCAAACGAACTAGTCTCCGAAACAGCCGAGCCAGGAGTCCAATAAACTGGATTCCCCTACTCTTTTCTACCGTCGTCGTAAAAATAGATAGTCGGCAAAATGTCACTGCTATATGATTTTTTTTTTACTTGCAATAAACTAGTGCTTGACTGCGATCCCACCTGATGGTAAGCAGTGATGCAATCGTTGATGGTAAGGCGCACTTGTTTATTAAGAGCCTATTCACTCTAGCCTTGAAGACACCTAAATTGTATTCAGACGAAAAGACTGTAGCCGGCAAACTGTTCCAATCCCTCGATGTACGCGATATAAATGACGAGGCAAAACGCTTAGTCCGGGCCGCAGGCGTCTCAATAACGAGCATGGTGGAATCCTTTGTCAGTGTTTTCAAGGATGTTATCAACCTAGGTACTCATCGTAAGCCACAGTATCGTTTATCGCCAAGCTAAATAATAAAATTACCCAGCTTGGTTCTACTTATTCTGACTCCAGAGACTTAACCGCATCACTAAATGGTGACACTAGTTTAGTTTTAGTAGGCTCTGATATCTTGTTTGGGTGCCTTAACTTAGAAGCGACTGCAGAGCAGGGATTAGTCCTAGTAAGGACCCAAAGTGAGCTGAAATGCGAGTGATCCAAAAAAGACAATAACTTCAAGTTATCTGCAAGCGTTGGAAGTGGGAGGTTTTTATTGACCCGCGGTATTGGTGATTGATGAATGATGATTATGATGACTACGACAAATAGAAAGATACCATGTTGTAATATATCCTAGACAATTAAATTACATAAGCTCAAGTGAAAGGTCATAGACACGGTTGCGGGTCAAGAAAAAAATCTGCATCATCATTTAAAAACGAAAACAGTATGAACCTATGTATGAGCAGAAATCAATTAATTTCCCGACTGACTTCCAATCATAAAACGAACACATAAATACTTAGGTACTTCAAATTTTACGTCCTTCCAGCTTCTGTATTATTAAACGATTTTCCAGAAATGTTTTAATTTGATGGATTTAAATTTAATTTTGTTGAAATCAATTCGAAGCTACTCTATACAATTTTGAAAGGCGCCATTTTTTTTTATTGACGTAATGTTAATGGCGGTTATATTAGTAACTTTGCTTCAAAGTACACTATTTGGAGAAGCTATTTTTCGTAAGTTGATACCCTTCTTTATTATATGAACTATTGATAATTAATTTATTTCACAGAACGGTAAAGTTATTTTTATTTGTAAAACAATGAATTATTTTGAAACAAAAGAACACATTTTTTTGTATATTTTAACATTTAATTGATCAACAGGCACATGTGTACCAAACACGCAGTTTTTAATGAATGGCCGACTATGTTACTGCAACAGTATGGGTCGTTGGAGCGAGGGCTCATGTCAGATGATAGGACGACGACAAACCTGCCAACCAGGCCAGATCATATGGGAGGAATGTAGCCAGTGCATCTGCCAGGAAAATGGAAAGCTCCTCTGCACAAACACAGAATGCTCTGAGGACACAACGAAGAAAAACAAGAGCAATTTAGAAGAAGGGGCTGAGTTATGGTGTACTCCATTCAGGTCCTACTACATCAATTGCAGTCTTTGTGTCTGTCCTGCGTCGGGAAAGATGTCAGAAGCCCGTTGTGCTACTGACTCCTCTTGTTCTCTAAACGGTCCCATTCTATCTCTCGACATGATCAAACAGAACATTTGTATACCAAAGGTCATGTACTTGTTCAGCTGTCTACATTGCTTGTGTTCCGACGAAGGCTTATTTATTCAGAGTAAATGTGTGGAAACGTGTCACAAGCTCCCTAAATCAGCAAGGACATGTATACCCAGAACTTTCTATAGAGTCAATTGTAACGTTTACCGGTGTCCAGAAAACGGTATACCCGATGAAACTACGAGATCTAAATCTATCTGCAATAAGAAAATAAATCCACTCACTTCTTTAGTTAGTTTGAGAAATATCACAATGCCATGTACACCCAATGTATATACGAAACCAAAGTGCATTTACTGCGAATGTAACTCACAAGGCGTGATGAACGAAAGCAATTGCTTGGAACAAGAATGTTTGAAAATTCAAGATTTCAAATATGACTCTGTTAAAAGTTCGTGCAGTCCCGGAGAGATGGTGCCTACTTGTATGGAATGCTTTTGTCTTCAAAACGGTTTTACTACAGAAAAGTATTGCACGAGAGTCTGTTCGCTCCAAAATAAGCTGATTATGCTAGAACGTGTGTTGAAGGAAACAATCAATTCCGTAGACCGAAATACTATTAAGGAAGTAATAAGTTCGGACACTTGCGAGCCTAATTCACTCATTCTGGACCAGGGCAGATATTGTTTGTGTCCAGAAAACGGTAATGCTAATCTCAAACTTTGCACTTCAGTGACTGACAATTCTATTGGACCTAAGAAATCCCAGAGAATTATGTTAGATAAAGCATCCGTCATTGATTACAATGTATCTTGTGAACCAAACACGTTCGTTGAGTTCGGATGCAACACTTGTTACTGCACGAAAGATGGAAAAATTAACGCGAAATGGTGTACCTTCGACGACTGTGAAGCTAAGAACACAATACAAGAGTCTCACAAGAAAAATGGTGCTCTCTTGAAAGCAGAATTGATGCCTACATGTACTGCGGGATCGATTACAAAAGTAGATTGTAATTTTTGTATTTGTGGTGCATCTGGGTTGGAGAAGAACAGGTCATGCACCAATAATACTTGTAGCGATAAATATAAGTCAATTGGCAACGAATTTGCTTGTGAACCTTCGGCCTATTATACGGTCGACTGCAACATCTGCTTCTGTGGAACAGATGGTATCAAAAACGTGAATAAGTGCACAAAGAATCAATGCGAGACTAATTTCCTAAGGTCAGATTCCTGTTCACCTGGCTCGTTGTTCAGTGTCGATTGTAATATCTGCGTTTGCCCACCAAACGGGAATAAAAAGGACAAAGTTTGTACAAACCGAACATGCGCCGAATCAGATACACCTTGGAAAAAGATATTTAAACTGTCACAGACTCTTGCAAGCAACCATGTGATGGAAGGTTCTACAAAAAATTTGGAACTCTGTTTTCCTGGTGAGGAATTTGAATCAGATTGTAAAATGTGTGTATGTCCAGATATGGGTTTGAGACAGTATGCTACATGTACTCCTACTTCATGTGATAAATCGAAAATCGTTAGTACTGTAAGTAATGATAGAGACGATTTCTTCTAGTTGAAGTTTGTGTGGTTTGAAATCCGACTGAGTCGATATAACATTTATAAAGCTTCTAGTACAAGTTTCAATGCAATGGATGGCGTTATTAACATGTATACTGGGATATTTTTGTTATTGTAAAACGTGTATGAAACCACGTGGTACCCCGTAGATGGACAAATGGGGGAAATAAAATACAGACCTGTATTTTATAAGATTTGTGTTTTCATAAGATCTTCAGATTAAATCATGATTTGCATTTCACGATTGTAATCATTTTTTTTTTATTATGAGCCATCTTTCTTCTTTCAGATTTGGCTTATAAACCATCAAGGAAATCCAAACCGAATGAACCTACATGTGATCGTGAAATGCAAAAGTCTCATAGCATCATCTCTGTTGACAAATCCTATTATTTTAAAAACATGTGTACTTAATCGATTTCTTTGAATCGTATCCTATTGTAACCAAAACTCGTTTAATGTCACTAATGAATTAAGAAAAAGTACAATGGCAATTTGAATATCTTTATTATGTCATCTTAGGTCAGCAAACGAGCATGAGGCGGATTACCTGGTAGTAAGCAATCAGTGCCGCCCATAGACACTCGTAAATCCAAAGGAATTAAAAATGAACATAAAGTGCGTTACCTACCGACCTTTTGTGGGTTATTAGGGATTTAAGGAATAAGGGGGGAGGGGATTGGGCCATCGGTAACCTCACTCACCCGGCAAACACAGCGTAAATGTCGTTTCGTACTGATACCACGGTCTCCATATTGAAGGCCGTGGTTTTCTGTGAGGCCGCGATAGCCGACCAATTTGTGCCGAAGCATGGTTCTCCCACACTTAAAATCTCTGTAGGCGTCTCATGAGTTACGAACGGAAACTGTTGATCTTACTTCTTTCGTTATTAAATCTAGAAGATGATCACAAAACACTAGATGTTAGGTTAGCCCGTTCCGAGTTCCGACCTGGAGCAGAAGAAGGGCCGGAATGTTTTTGTCAGTAAGAGTCTGACACTCCCTCTTGCCCCTCCCAGGGTGATTTGATGATTTTCTTCTTGAATGTGTGAAATGTAATATAATGAATTTTGAATAAATTGTTTTTGGTCCTCTATCGGTTCTAAGATTTAGTTATGGGCTAAGAACCAACAGATATGCTGATATTTTACTATAGGTATGAATTTGAGGTATCTATAGAAGAAATAAAAATCAGCTATTTTTTTTTATTTTATGTATATATTTATAGTCGTCAATATTTTTCAAGTATGAAGACTTTATCGCTTCTACCTAGTTTTGTAGTTTTCAATTAATATCAGCCAGCTTTCTACATATTTTTCTGTTTCTATTTTCCATTGGAACAAAATATTTTTGGGATATTTGGAATACCTTCAAACCTTCAAGAAACGAGCGTACTCCTTCTTAAAAGGCCAGCAACGTGCCTGTGATTACTCTAGTGCTGCAGGTGTCCATGGGAAGTGCCGATAGCTTACCATCAGTTTGCCTCCTATTCCATAAAAAAACTGGATCTTAAAAAAACATATCTACATATATTATATGTACAAGTTATAAGCCTAATTAGCATTTTAACTAACGGCCTGAATGACTTGTTTCTCTGGGTGGGTGAATTTTTAATCAAGGTTTTAAGCTAAGACTTCATTGAAACTAAGTTGCTACCAGAATTGGTTAGATGTTCATGGAAATCCAAACGCTATTTCAAATAAACAACTGCCAGAACTGCACTGAACAGCGAAAACAGGTCATCAATTATATGGTTAGCTAAACCTAAGTGAGATTTATCAATTTGGGTTTGCTAGCAAACCTTCTTCTACTAACTTTAATCTTATTTAAATCAATCCTTAACATCCTCATTAACTCTGTCTTGGAAAAGAAAATCAAAACATATAATAACATGCCATAAAATGACATCCCTATAATGTTTTAGTTCAAACCACTCAGTCGAATGAGTGGAAATCACAGTGAAGGCATATTTGGTAATTATTTTAATGGCGCTGACACTGATATTGGATTAGATGATGAAGTACGTGATGTAGATGAAGGAGAAGCTGGTCAATTAAAAGGGACGGATAGAGATGAAGACGAGATGGAAGCTATCAATACACGAAGAGAGATTTGTATCACTTACAATATTACTGATAGTTCAGAGAGACAGACCTGTACGCCTGGAGCGCAGTATATTATAAGGTATAAATACACGAACAGAGTATAAATTTTAATACACGCACGCGCTCTCAGCGCACAGCCGTTCGTGCCGTTGCTGCGGTGGTGGTTCGGAATAGTGTTAGAGATAGTTCAAATCGTTTTCCATTGAACCATGAAAGTCGGTTCTTATTTCATAATACTACTATTGGCTAAGAAAAACCGTAAAAGCAGATAGATACGGTGATAGGATATGTCGTGTTGGTCCTAGGTTAAGGCGCGTTTGAACTTGGAAATTACACCATTGCAAAACGGTGAAGGAAAACATCGTGAGGCAGGTGAAGCTGGTTCATTCATAAACCTTCTCCTTGTCAGAAGAGGCCTTTGCTTAGTAGTTAGCATTTGTAGGCGGATACTGATGACAGCTATAGGCAGCAGAAACTTTACACTACTGAACTAAGCACCTGGCGAATGAAAAACGAGGTGGAAGGCAGAAATAAATGAATAGAAATGTTCACTCAACGAATTTAAAATATACCACATTGACAATGTACCTACTTCTATTTATCAGATAAATTTGAGTATAAAACGCAATTTTTATGCACTATATTCATCCAAACTAATTTTGTAAATGGGAAAGTAACTCCGTCTGCCTATCTGTCTTTTCTTCACGCGTAAACTACTGAACTGATTTCTGTAATATTTGGTACAGACATAGTTTGGAACTCCAGAAAGGACATAGGATAGTTTTTATACCAAATATCTGCAGGAATTCACTTTTCCACGGGAATGAAGTCGCGGGCAAAAGCTAGTAGTTCATACATAATTGGAATATTGTATAACTAGATAGCATTATACTACCTATATAGTAATTGTTTAATTTACCTGAAACTAAATTTCTCCACTATTTAATGTATATCATTAAACATATTATAAGTAAGCCTTCCTCTTCAAGATTTAAGCCTACATAGGGATATAGGGACAGATAAAGAGACTTTGTTTTACAACGTATGTAGTGATATACTACCCATTGTTGTCTTGCCATCGGTTTCTTTGGCCAGATCTTAATGTCTTCTGCGTCCATTGCTTGATCTGCGTCTCTCTCTATTTTATGGAATTGGTCGTAAATATTAATATGGTTTAATCTTTAAGGTGTCGGGTTTGCATCTGCCCTTACATGGGCAACATCAACTACTTCTGTCGACCGATGCCACCAAACCAACACTGTGAACAGGCGTTCCCAAATTTCAACTATGTCCCAATGGGCAGGAGAGTCGCAAATGGTAATTTTCTTTTGTCACGCTATTTATATTATTATTAACAGCTACTAAGTCTACTCCACCTGATCTTGCAGTCCTGGTAATTGCAAAACATATAAAATTCATCATAATCCCGATACCATCTATGTAATGATAGCCAGGGTTGCGGGGTAAGCGCAATGAGTCACCGTGGCCTCGGCCTCAAGCAGGAGAATGAACAGGGGAGGGCTTAGTCAGTAAGAGTCTGACACTCTCTCTCAGCTTACCCTGGGCAGGATAAATCATTTGATGATTTTCCCTTTATTAGTGCTATAAGTTTCTTGGCTCATATTAATTCATAAGTTTAACGGCTTACTCACTCGAGGAAATGTACTAGCCACGGTAGGGACTTCTATCCATGAGCTATATTTGTGACAAAAGATGCGGCTAACGTCGCGTGGCTTGAGACTAGTCGAGTTCTTTTTGTCTTTGAATATGGATAATAATTTTATGCTCACTTTTAAGAAAATTTTCGATTCGAAATTGCTTATTACCTTACCTGAAATGAAGCAACGTAATATCAATCTGCTTCCTTATTCTATTTCACACAGTACGCAGATTTGTCTTCATGTAGCAGGCAGCAGTGTCAGCATGTACAGCGAGGGTCATAAGTGCACTTGCACTTTACCAATGCTAATATGTCTAAAATTTTTTCATACCTAGTTGAGGGTCAGATGTTCCTTGAATTTGTAGCATAGATTCTAAAGTAATTAATGACTAATTTTTAGATTCTTGATCTTGTATTGCAAAGAAGTTTTACACATTTTCGCATTGGGAGAGTCAAAGTCAAAGTCAAAATCATTTATTTCAATTAGACCCATACAGGCACTTTTGAACGTCAAACGTCAAGAGTGCAATTGCACTATTGACCCTAGACCGTACAAGTACAAATAATTAAACTTATAAAGTATAATGACTTTGAACTCGTTACAACAGGTAATACAACAGTAAATGAAACAAGAAAAAAATATCCATATCAAGTGACGATACCTCACAATCACACGATGCACAGATGCGAGGAACCAGGCAAATTGACTGATGATTGTTACATATGTGAATGTGAATCAGACAAAATCCTTGTGGAAGAACATTGTTATAAGAGCGAAGATGAAGCTTGCGTTAATGCTACACCATCCTTCATTAACGCTGGAGAACACCCGATTTATGTTAAAAAATACAATAAGTCCAAAAGTTAGGTCTGTTAGTTTTTGTTTGTATAAATACAGGTTGTCTCTTTAATCTGGTCTTGCATTTACTTGTCTCTTTACAGCTTTTATGGAAAGGATTGAAGTTGAAGTATTTATTTCAACTAATTCAGTCAAACAGGCAGTTTTAGTAGTGCAGAGGTGCCCTAGTATATATATCACGTTTTTTTTGTATACAGCATACAGAGTATCATCCGGGTCGCCGGTGAACCCCATGGCGTTTTACGTGTTAAGAAGAGAAATCAGTATTAGCAGTCGCTAAGTATGACTATTTAAGCATATTTATGATAACTAAAAAACAGAAAAACATATATTACTTATAAAAATGTTTGGTAAAGTAAATTACATAAACATCAACACAAATACGGAATGTACGGAACAAAGCTTTTGTTTAGCTGTAGGAGTCTTGTAGATGATGATGATAATGATGGTGATGGTGAAGATGATAAAAGTAATAACATCATTAACACCTTAAGCGCCACGGGGGTCACCGGTGACCTCCGTTAGCGTAGGATTTGCCTTCAACATTTTTCTGTCGGCAGACAAAGGCTTAATGCAATGCTGGGTCGTTTGTTTGTAAACTCACAGAGAATGAATAGAAAGATTCCAACCGATAGGGGCTTACTATATGTAAATGACATGTGTTACGTTTCTCGAAAGGCTCTGTGTACAATTTGCTGATGATACCTGTTTGGTTGCTGCACATAGGGAAATACGTGAGGCGTAAAGGCGTTCTGTGCAAGTGGGCTTATTACGATATTCACCTTACCTCGCGATACCTATTGTGCTATTGGTCATTGCATCATTGCCCATGAACAGCAGTGACTTCACCAGCCAGCACTTTTAGTTGCCAGTCACTTGAGCTGGTGACTCAGCATTGATCTTTTGGATTGATTATAGATAGCAATTTCCATTGGCGGCCGCACATTGATCATGTGTGTTATAAGCTAAGGTCAGTTTTGGCAAAGCTATCAATAATAAAGTTAAAATTACCATATTTTAAGTGTGGGAGAGCCATGCTTCGGCACGAATGGGCAGGCTCGACCAAAGTGGTACCACGGCCTCACAGAAAACCGGCGTGAAACAACCACAGCGTTGTGTTTCGCCGTGTGAGTGCGGTTACCGGCCCTATCCCTAAGCCCTATCCTTCCCCTCCCCCAATCCAAACGAGCAGACGGATTACCTGATGGTAAGTAATCAGCGCCGCCCATGGACACCCGCAACGGAGGAGTTACGAGTGCGTTGCCGACCTTTTAGGGATTAAGGTTTTGGAGATTTAGGGATTGGGAGGGATCGGGGCAGGGGAAGGATTGGGCCTCCGGTTGTTAATTACCATCAAGTTCTCCGTCCGCTCGTTTGCCGACCGATCGCATAAAAATATCGCCGTACCAAAACATGCTAATGACTACGGGGTAGGGACGTGGGAAAGCATAATGCCATATTTTTTGAATGACTTGCCGCCAGAAGAACTGCTCCAGGGTTCCGAAGAGATACTTTTTAGACAGTGAAACGGTCGGGAAGGTATCTCTTAAGAACATAAACTAAAGTATGTATATCTAAATAAAATTCTATCAAAACAATATTGCACCGAGTTGCAGCGACTGGACGTACCCTGGATTAACCTTAAAGGTTTTTTGTAGGTATGTGTAGTGTCTTCTCGAATGTACATCAATTCATTAATGTGACCGTACATAAATAAATAAAATATCACAGTGAAACAAAATCAAATGCCTTATTCACATTATGTATATTTATAGCAATTACTACTTTAAGTTTAATACCATCGCAATTTCCTTCGTGCCGATTATTTTGCTTTTAACTGCTCATATGAATTCTTTTTGTCACAGTAGATATTGGAAATTGGGACACATTTGTACAAACGCCTAAATGAAAACTACACCAATAATAAGGAACCAATAATAAGAAACTTCGTGATCCTAGCAAAAAAAATACGTCCTCGCCATCGTTGAACGAAGTTTTCCTAATTTAATTTTAACTAGAGCAATAATTCAACAATCATAATAAAAATCACATTAAAGTTTATCAATTTGCTTCAATTAGTTTCCTACTGTTGGATAATTATCATTTATGTGTTCTACACGAAATCTGCGCGCACTATGTCGCCCTTATCTCCTTTTATATTATACATTTCTATTAATATAGTTACATCAAGTGTGGGTAAGTCTACATAAATACGTTAATTTAATAATATCTTTAATGACCATCCTTTTTGTACTCTCACCGAATATTTGTAGCCTTTTTTGTGACAACACTCAAATTTTTTACTCAAAACTAAATACCACCCCGTTCTATATCCTACCCTATAGATTGAGCCACGGTACAACAGTAGCCTCTCTTTCAATTACATTTTATAGCTTGAAAATTGTAAAAGAAAATTGAATCTGAGAGTCAAAGAAAGAACGGCTCGGTTGTGGATGATTCAAGTTTTTTTTATTTAAAAAATCTTGATGGAATTCGACAAAAAAATAAATGAAATAAATGTGTTACTACCAGATACTATCCAATGCCCATTGTTAAATATATTGTTGTTATTTTAGATAACATACAACACCCCATCAAGCCCTGTCACATAGGAGATGTGGTGGAAAACGAATGCAATAGATGCACATGCTCTTCAAAAACCGTATTCGAATGTAAAGTTTTAAATTGTAAACAGAATTCAAGTAAGTATCGTTATTAATAAAATTTTGAATAACTTGATGACAAGAGTGATTAAGATGTTAATTTTATTTTTACAGCTTATAAGGATCTCGATAATGTTAAACAGTTTTGTTACCCGAACCAATTATACGTACAAGATTTGATGACCTGCATCTGCACTAAGGACGGAAGATGGCCGCACAAGAGCTGTCACAAAGCTTTCCAAGTCCTAGCTCCTGAGAAAATTAAGACACATAAATGCAAACCCGACTCTTACGTTCGTGTCGACTGCAATGTATGCAGATGTGGTCCAGATGGCCAAATCATTAATGATCGTTGTACAAGAAACGCCTGCGAGGATGATGGCTTTCGAAGAAATTCATTAAAATCTAACAACGTCTTTAGCAAATGCGAAGTCAGGAACTGGTACTCCTTAGCTCCCTGTCAATTCTGTTTTTGTGTTCGTGAAAACAAACTCATATGTAACACAGGCAGTGACTATTCCAAAAATATTCAAGTGGGCTCTTACAATCTTAAAATTTGTGGTAACGACTTTATTAGGGAAGCTTTAGAACTAATACCTGATAACGAAAGGCTATTGAGACTTCGTCTTGCTTTAGCAAACCCCAATATAAGTTCGTTACAACCACCGATAGTAACTACTGGTGTAACATCAGAATCAACGCCCAGTGTGCAATTAAATAATGAACAGAATAATGAAGTTGAACTGAATCGAGAAGGCAATGAAAGCAAAATTCCATATCTATCTCTAGCTGGTGATTCTAATACTAGCAGTAGCGATGAATACTATTCTGACACAGAGGAAGAAGTGCTGGACCAAAAATCGCACCTGGAACAGACAACAAAGAAAGTTGTCACTACTGCAAAACCTGCAAAAACTGAGCAAGTACAATCACCTGGCCGGTTCACGAAATTTCCGTTTCAAGATGGAGACGACATTAATGAAGGTGGAACTGATGAAAGTAGTGAAGACGATTCGATTAATATGAAAGCCGTGGTCGATCGCTTCCCTGAGAGTACTTTACTAACGCCGAGATCTGCGCCAATCATTCCAGCTGCGCAGCTAGAAGATGATAAATCATTAAAAGATATAGATAACGGCCTTAAATCACCTGAGTACCAGTACGTTGACGACAAAACAAAAATAAACCTTCCTTCAGTATTAAATAAAGTTCTACAAATGGCTCTAAGAAAATCGATGGTGTCTTTAAAAAGAGGATCGAAATGCAAGCCGGGAACCACGACCATAAACGACTGCAACTCATGTTTTTGCTTAAAAAACAGTAAATTATTATGTACTAACAATATTTGTCTTCGAAAAGAACGGGCAAACTAAAGCAAAATGTTTATTTAATTTAATAAAACTCATCTTCCCTTGGCCCTCCCTAACAAATTACTAAGGGACATTTGTTATTTGTATGTAGTAAGATATTTCTTTTAGGTTATTTGTGATTAAATCATACAAGTGGAATTTTAGTTTTTTTTTTTTAACGCATAACTCAAAATTATATGAAGACGTCAAACCTTTCCTTTTTTACCAGAAGCGATCCCAAATCAAATTTACTTTTCCTCAATTGTTTAAATAACAATTGCTATAATAAGAGACTAAAAATATTCAGGTTAAATTTACACAATTCAATAAACTTCTAACAGAAAGTAAAAAAACTAAAAAGAAAGTCGAAAATCAATTGTAATTATAATGCCAATCAAGCATCGCGGATGCTCATAAAATCGAAACCAATTATAAAACTCAACATAAGCTATTGTACTTAAATTACTTCCTCAAAGAAAAATTAACGATGGCAGTATTGGAAATTTAATTATGAGACATATATCAATAAAGATGATTTTGAAAACGATATTCTTACTGTATTTTAATGTGAAATCAGTTATAATGTTGCGACATGATTCTAGTAAGTAATATTTTAATACGGTCTCAGTTCTTTTTCAGAAATATGTAAGTTGTTATGCTTCCGCGCCTCAAAGACCTAATAGACCATCACAGACGGGGCCCTATAGGGCTGGTGTTTAGCCGTGGTTGCGGGGTAAGCGCAATGCGGCACCGCGACCTCGGCCTAGAGCAGGAGAAGGAATGGGGGTGGGGGGATTTTAGTTGGATACAATGGGCAGGGGAGAAGTCATTTGATGAATTTCCAATCACAAAAATAAAGGTGCAATGTGCCATAAAATACGCATGTAATGCAGTTTTGCAAATTGCTGCACTGCCACGTTTGACCTACACGGTAGGTAAAATCTTTTGGCCAAAGATATTTAGAGAGACGTATAGATTTAAATTAAGATCCTTCAATAGCAAATAATTTGTCATTGAAGGAATGTAGCAAACATTCCTTTACATATAGTTCACATTTCGTTTTATAACATCTTTGTGTATTCAAAAAACTTTTAAGATCTCTATAATGGATTGAATGTCGGTAGCCGCGGTTCTAAAAACACAACAGTTCAAGCAAAAAAATAATCTTGCGTCGGAGAATATCTGTAAAGGGCACGCGCACAAGCGCAGTCCAACACGTACGAGGGGTTGACGACCTGATAAAGATTTGAGGGTGATCAGCCGATGAAGAAAGTCATGTGTGAAGGCCAGCAGGGCCATTCTTGTTGCTGATTATAATACGATGTGATTACCGTGTATTTACTAACATTTCATAATTTTCCAGAAACCGAAAATGTGGAGGTTGGACGCTGCCAAGTAAATACGATCGCATTGAACGACTGCAACTGGTGTTCTTGTAACAAAAAGATGTCATACACTTGCATTGCTCGACCTTGTAGTTCAGTCGACATGTTTGGACATTTTAATGGTAGGTTTCTTATGGCAAATCAGAGGACAGACCAGACAGTCTTGTGTTTCGCTGCGTGGGGTACCGGAAGCCTATCCTCCATCCCTTCCCAATCTTTAAATATCCGAAGACCATATCCCCTAAAGGCTAGCAACGCAGCCGGAACTCCTTTGGTGATGCAGGTGATGGACAGCGCCGATTTCTTACCACAAAGGAATCAATTTGTTCGCTTGCCGACCTATCCCAGAAAAAATAAGAACACCTCATAAGCAATTGGCTCTTTGCGGCGTTGCAACACCAGAAAAGTAACAAGTGCGTTGCCACTTTAAGATTAAGGGATTTGAGAATTTAAGGTTTGGCTGGAAATTAAGCTCCTGGTGGATACCAATGTGAGTTTCCAATAGCTAAGTTTGTGCAGAGATAACTGACAAACGAGTTTATAAGTTTGAAAATACCTATCCAGTTTGAGCGAGCACGGTGATTCAAGAGGCCTTTGCTCAGTAGTAATCACTTATAGACTGGAGATGTGTAATGTCAACCTGCGACATATAACGCAAGCATTTTTTCACACAGGTTTTCTGTATGGAAACCGACTTCAGTGTCAAGCGAGGCTTCCCATAATTAAAGCAAAACAAAACCAAAATAGTTTTGTTACTATTCATTGAATGTGTACTATAAAGTTTTCTGGTTATCTTGAATATTTGATTTTGATTTCTATCGTTTTTCATATACGGTTTAATTACAAACACTCATTTCAGATGCGATAAAAGATATGGACGTAGGAATGGAAGGCCACGGCGTCTGGCGTTCAGATGAGACTGCTTGCGAGGCAGGAGTTCACTATAAGAAGAACGACCTCCTCTGTGTGTGCAATGAAGACGGAAAATGGCCCAATCCAGTCTGCCGAGACGTTTTCCAAATCCTCCATGCTGTTGAAGAGACAGAACATAAATTACCTTCGAAGGGCATCCGCTGCTCTGCAACAAAACTGTACCTCTTTGATTGCAATGTTTGCTTCTGTCCCTCGACCGGACGCATTAACCCCAGATATTGTACAAAAAGACAATGCCACAAAGAAAACATTGCACGTTCTGACAATAAAGAAATTATCGAAGAAGTATATGCTACCTGTACCCCTAGCAAACAATACAGGCTCGGCTGTCAAACCTGTCTGTGTCTCCGCAACAATCGCTTATTGTGTGACAATTGCACGAGTGAAGAAAATCATAACTTGGTCACCACCTATAACACTATCTGCAACCAAAGGAAACCGGGAGAGATTTTCATAAAAGACTGCAACTTCTGTTACTGCAATAGAGAAAATATTTATTGTACAGCGAAGAAGTGTTTGCAGAATCACACGAACATTTCCTTACCACAGATTCAATACAATGTGGTAGAATATATTCAGGATGAGTACAATTGTATTCCAGGATCAAAGTACAAGAAGGATTGCAATACGTGTTATTGTTTTATGCATGAGGGAGTGAAATATTTCGGGTGCTCCATGAACCCTTGCAAAGAGTTATCAGACGACCACGATACAGATGCTTGCGTAGAGGGGACATCGTACGAAGCGAACTGTTTGATCTGTCACTGCGTTGTAGAAAATGGCGAGAAAAGAGAATTCTGCCACATTGACGATTCTTGCAAAAATGAAGAAAATATCGCTGAACCTCGTCCGCTTGCTTCAATGCATGGATATTGTGAACCATTACATGTCTATCAACAGGATTGTAATAAATGTCGATGTCTGGCAGATGGCAAAACTGTGGTATGTACTTCGAAAATTTGCTCCAAAACGCAATCTAAGAATAAATACATTATACCGCATCCAGGATCATTGTTAACCCCGAAAACAAGAGAAGATTCACAAGAAAAATCTGTGGTCATCGAGCTCATACCTTTCTTCCAAAAAGACAATTTCTGTCCCAGAGGTCATACTTATAAGGTTGATTGTAATATTTGTTACTGTATGAAAAACGGCAATGCAGTTTGTACGACGAAGCAATGTTAAGTAGGATTATTTTTGCCAGTACGTCGTTCGGTTGGTCACTTCGAACATATTGTGATCCTGTTTTTATCTTCAGTTGATATTATTATTAAAATGCGTTTTATTACGATTTGTGATTTAATGTCGAGTCACTGTCACTTGGTGGAGGTGATCTGAAAACGTCCTGCGCATGTTGCTATCGCCTATTAAAAGAAAAGACTACATAGAAGCATTCTTTATAATAAACCTGAACTTTTATGCTACGATTTTTACTCTAGTGCCCAGCGTCTATCTTATGACCCACAGCCTAACATTCGACTGTCATGGGCTGTTGGTTTTTTTATGAACTGTTGGGATTTCTTGATTTTTTTCTAAGTTATTGATTAAATATGAACGTATAAAGTGAGAAAATCTAGTATTTTCAAATTAATTGCAATTCTCTAATATTTTCAAATCACAACGAACTGTTAAAATTCAAAATAACGACTTATTTACTTACGTGAAATAACTAAGAAAACTTCTAATGGTTTATGGGCCTCCGGTAACCTTTGCCGAGTTTGTTGTTTGTTTTGTTTCACGCCGTTATTCTGCGAGGCCGTGGTATCACTCCGGTTGAGTGGGCTTAATCTGGATGTTGTTCATATTGTATCATATTATATTTATATAACAAGCATGGTAAGCGCATAACTCAAAAACGCCTGGACCAATTTTGCCAATTGTTATTTTGTTGTCTTCGTTATTGCCAGCAGAAAGTTTTTATTAAAGAAAATTGGATAAAAGTAGAGGGGATAATCGGGAAATCGCAAAGCGTAAGATACCCGTGCGAAGTAGGAGTAGGACGCTACAAATAAAACCATCATGATATGTACAATAACTATATTTTAGAACGCCAAACAATCGTTCATCGTCTTTTAACACAAAATAACAAATTATAAGTAATTAAAAAAAACATTACATTATGTAGAACACATAACAATTTTATATCAATTAATCATTCAACTTTGTGCTTTTTCAACTTCTCTAAGGGCTGATTTTTCAATAAATGTTATCTGAGGAATAAAATTGTTGCTGTCACTGTCTTAAACAAACATCCTGACGCGACAGCATCATAATTATTCCCCAGGTAACTTTTATCTAACCATTGAAAAATCAACCCTAAGACAAAGCGAACTTTGGTTCGCTTAGAAAAAGCCACAGTTCTACAAGAACTGTGGCTTTTAAAAAACGAACTTTGGTCTGAATAAAACCAGAAACGTGAATTTCGTCTGGTAAGAATTTTCTTACATAACAAAATGGTAATCAAAATATTATAAAATAAAACATATCATCAAGTCCAAAAAGTAAAATAATAATTGTAAAAATATTATAATAAGTACTACTTACTAGTAATAGTAAATGATCAATTAAATCATTCTGTCAACAATTAATTTGTAAGTTAAAATTAATTTATTTCAAACATTGTACTAATTTGTGCGAAAAAAATTTGCGTCACCATAGAACCCGATAATACAAAAAACAATTTAAAAAAAAAGTGCGTCAAGGCTTGATAGATTGAAATCGAATGCAGCGCCATTTCTTTGGAACTAAATTTTTGTAGAACAAGAAACACAATATTTAAACGAATTTAAAATAAAAGCTTAGAACGACGAATTAAAAACGAATACAATAAATAGTTACCTAAATTTGAACTATTTAGAGCAAATTTTTCAATAGTCAGATAAATGTTATCTGTGGAATAAAATTGGTGCTGTCCCTGTCTTATACAAACATTCAGACGCGACAGCTCATAATTATTCCCCAGTTAACTTTTATCTAACCATTGAAAAATCAGCCCTAATTCTATTGAAAGCTGATAAATAGGAGATCGGACTAGATACTAGATAAACTCAATACTTTTTATTTATTAACATTTTCAATTATGAAGATACCAAATTATTATTGAGAACTATAAAATTCAAAAGATTTAAAAACATAATCGCGATCGGGCTCACGGTTAAAAGCCCCGGTGTGACGCCGAAACTAGTCGGGCATGCTCGAAAATATTAGTCGACTAAGTTTAGAAAATATTGTTAAAAATAATATAAGTTTTAAGTTTTCTAAGTATAGTAATGATGTTGAAATAATCTATAACCTAGTCCAATCCCGATTCTTTGAAAATACTCCTAGACCTATCTAAGAGATTAGAATTAGCACCAGCGAATTGATTTTGTGTTTAAGCTATTTTTTTTTTATTTACGCAGTGTTGTGACAGTATCGTTGTATTATTTGCCTCGTTTAAAATTGTACCAAAAACAGATACAACTTAAATTGGTAGATAATTGAGAAGGCTTTTTTGTGAGAGGAAAATTATCAAATGACTTCTGGCGAAAGGGAGTGTCAGACTCTTACTGACTAAAAACACCCTGTTCCTTCTACTGGTCAGGCTGAGGCCGCAAAAACCCCCCTGTTCCTTCTCCTGCTCTGGGCCGAGGTCGCGGTGCCTCGTTGCTTTTACCCCGCAACCCCGGCTGAACATCAGCCCTATAGGGGCCCGTCTGTGGTGGTCTATTGGCTCTTTGAGGCGCGCGCGGAACGCTACGCGCCATTCTCTTTTTTAATATCTGTTAGTTAAATGCGATATATAGCGGTAGCCTTGTGGTTGGAATTTCAAATTTGGATATATTTTTTAAGAATGTCATAAGGGTACTAACTTTTTACGCAACAATTTGAAACGAGACAACTTACAACAGAGAAGTATATTAGTGTGATGGTAAAATCACTCTTAACCATATCTACGCAAGGCATGTATTCGCGTAACAACATTGAACTGCAATGGGCATTGAACAATTTTTTCGACCCTCATTTTTTATTTAAGATTTCGATAATATAGAGCATTCTAAGAAACTAATTTGAATAATTATTATTTTTATGGAGTCGTTCTATTTTTATAAATTATTTAAAATTAGGAGTAACTTTCTTACGGTGACGTCATCATTTGGCTGTATAATTCACGTATCTGTGGCCTTTCAATTAAAAAATTTTTTTGACGTTAGAGAAATGTCAATAGGTTGTCAATCTGTTCATTAGTGTCATACAGTACAGTAAACAATAAACTTCTTTCAAATAAATACCACGCTATCATTCATCTTGTTTGTAAATCATTTTATAAACTTTCTGTTTTTTACGAACGGTTTACCATGACTGACAACTTCGAGAAAGCTGACTATTTTTTGAGTCATTTTTACATGTCGGAATGAAGCACTTCCTATATTCCATAGTTTTTTGGTGGTAATTTCGCTAGACGCTAAATAGAATAATCGAATGTTTTTAGAGGTTATGTTTATTGTTTATATATCTTGACACTTTTGACAGTTGTAAACTGTCGTGTAAGTGTGTGTGAGCGTGTGTATTATATTTGATGGCAAAGGAATTCTCCCTTTAGAGCCAAACGATGACGTCACTAGAGGTCAAATAAAGGTTATTTACTTTTAGCGATAAATAACAATAATCCGTGAATATTTTACTATTTTAAACGCTAAATTGTCATGAGTGACCCTATTCCTCGAAACGGATTTCATATTTACTCATAAAAAAAAAATGAACAATCCCCATTGTATTAACATTATCAACAACCGCTACTCAAAGATTCGTTTCACAATTTTAAGTTCTATTACATTGAAATAAGGCTTACGGTATATGTAACAAATTTACTTGTGCTATTAATGACATTCTTATTTTTTAGGCAATAGAACTCAAAATTGGTTTTTATAAGTGTTAAGTGTTGGTTATTTTAATAGAGTATGGGATTTCGCGCGTGATTATACTAGGGTAGCAGAAAAGGTATTTAGTATTTTCATATTCTATCTAGATATAAGAAATGACTTACAAATGTGCAATGTAATCTACTGTAAGTATAATGCCATACGCGTATGCTTAATAGAAAAAAGGCCTAATTCAAAAGAGAAGGTATTCCGATCTTCAAAATTATGTTTAAGTAATAAGGTTCAATTTTGTTATACACTCTTTTATGACTTAGTTCTCTTTTCTATTAAACATGGAAATGTTATACATATATATTTACGTAGTAAAATTTACATCACTTATTACTTATAAGGACCGCCCGACCGACTCTGATTGTGATTATGTGTTATTGCATTTTTTTTGTAACACAGTAGATTACATTGCCTTTAAAGTCACATTTATAAGCCTTCCCTGAAAAATAGCGATTTGACTAATATTCAGAAGGAAGAAAAGCCTTGGATTATTATTAGAACATTAAATTTAAAGGACAGTGACAGTTAACATTTTTAATTTAGTGACAAAAGGGGCAACTTTACATTAGGTTAATTAGAAATGGTTGGAATTTGCCAGGTCCATTTTAAACTTTAAGATCTTGAAATTACGTTATAATCTCAAAAAATAAATAAATGTAATTAATATTGAATATTGTTATGAAGTAACGTATTTGAAGAAAGAAGAAACAGAAAACATAATTAATAAATTCCACATTACCTGTCATCTTACTATCCAAGTAAAATCCCACTATCTTAGTCAGATCTTCAAATACAAGCAATATAATTCACAATAAAACTCCTATTCCAAAGTCCATAACAACACATCAAAAAACCAGCAAAACTATCCCAAATAGATCTCACTATCACAGTAAGATTCCACTATCGCTTTCAGATTCGACTATCAAAGCAAGACATCACTATCCCATAATCGCACTATCTTATTTAGATCTTACTATCGCAATCGGTTTCGACTATCATAGTAAGATTTGAATTTGTTCTATTTAGGAGAAAGTGTCGTTGACTTGTCTGCAGCATCTTATGAAGGTCGCTCTTCTTGGGAGCTCGCGTAAGTGGGCGGCTCCTACGTAGGTACAGGCAGACCTCAGTCCGCCTAGAATGTCCTTGACTGTAGCCCCTACATCACCTCGATATTCCACTTCTACGGTTTTACCTGTAATGTGACAATGGAAAAAATAAGTTTCTCTTTTTAAAGGTAATGTACGTTGTTTTATTTAGGTTGTTGGGGTGAGCCATGCTTTAAGTGGGATGGGTTAACTCGAGCGGTGTAATACCACGGCCTCACAGAAAACCGGCGTGAAACAACCACAGCGTTGTTTCACTATGTGCGTGAGGTTACCGGAGCACCAATCCTCCCCCATCCCCAATCCCAAATCCCCAAAAAATCGGCAACGCCCTTGTTTCATATTGACTCTTCCGTTGTTGCGGGTGTCCATGGGCCGCGCTGATTGTTTACCATCAGATAATCCGTCTGCTCATTTGCCGTCCTATCACGTAAGAAAGTGCATACGGACCACCTGAGGGAAAGCCATCAGCGCTGCAACATACCATAGAGGTCACAAGTGCTTTGCCGTCGTTATTACTAGGATTATGCTAAAATACTACTATGAGTAGCATCAAAACCCTAGGGTCCGCTGTACATATGGTGAGCTCTAGTTCGTTACTCACCATATAGAAAACTACCTAATTACGCCCTTATTTAAGACCCCAAGCTTAAAAAACTTTCAGCCGGGGTTGCGAGGTAAGCGCAATGAGGCACCGCGACTTCGGCCCAGAGTAGGAGAAGGAACAGGGGGGTTTTTAGTCAGCAAGCGTCTGACACTCCCTCCCGCCCGGCCCTGGGCGGGAGAAGTCATTCGATGATTTTCCCTTCACAAAAAAAAAGCTTACAAAACTATAAACCGAATGCACTCTTCTCTTACCTTCCGAAGACCGGTACTCGGCGATTCCACCAGAATGTTTCTGCATGGCAGTTGACGAGGACATGCCGTAGAACAGCTTAACTTTCCTCCCGTCAGCAGTGGTGACGACATCGCCACCACATTGGTCGTGACCGGCGAACATTCCACCAGCCATCACGAAGTCGGCACCAGCTCCAAATGCTTTCGCTACGTCACCAGGGCAAGTACATCCACCATCCTGAGAATGTAACACTAATCAATAAACAAATGACTACTTTTGGAAAAAGAATCCCATGTTTTTAAAACAAAATTAATTAGCCTTAGCGTAACAAAAACTGTTTTGATTTGAAATGGCCAGTACTGCAGAACGGCAATTTCATAGGTAAAGACCTATTATTATAAATGTGAAAGTTACGATGTTTGGATGTTTGTTACTCAATCATGCTAAAACGGCTGGACGAAATTTTCTATCAAACATTCAGAATCAACATTTTTAAATCTTGAATTATTAAAACTTTGATGAGACGCAAGACGACTTTAAATTACACTAACCTAACAAAAAAAAATGAAATCCTGTTCGTTGATATCACTAAATCTCGAGAACAGCTGGGCCGCTGCGGCTAATTTCGTTTTGAAATATTCGTGAAAGTCCAGTGAAGAATTAAAAGGTCAGAAAACATTAGAAGTTTTCTTGGTCAGCTAATGTTTTATAAAGCTCTCTTTTGTAACGATTTTGATTAGAAAACAATCGCTAAGGACGGCGTTAAGTAACCATTAAATGACTCTGAGTACGATGGGTTAGGGAATAACAATCACTTACCGATATTATATGTCCTTTAAGACCGTGCGCTGCGTCTGCGCACTCTATGACAGCAGACAGCTGTGGGTAGCCCACACCGGTTTTGATGCGAGTAGTGCACACTGATCCTGGTCCTATTCCCACCTGTGGAAGACAAAACGACGAATGGAAGTCAAAATCAAAGTCAAAGTCGTTTATTCCAAGTAACAATCAGTGTGGAAGAGCCAAGCTTCGGCACGAATGGGTCGGCACGACTGGAGCGACACCACGGCCTCATAGAAAACCGATGTAAAACAACCATAGCGTTGTGTTTTGCCGTGTGAGTGAGGTTACGGGACGCCCAATCCCTCCCCCACCCCAATCCTTAAATATCCAAAAACCTTATCCCTAAACGGCCGGCAACGCACTCGTTACTCCTTTGGTGTTGCGAGTATCCATGGGCGGTGCTGATTGCTTACCATCGGGTAATCCGTTTGCTCGTTTGCCAACACAATACCATAAAAAACTAAACTATAAACAGGTACTTTTGAAACGTTAAAATAGTATATCAGTCTGTCAGTTCGTTCGTCAGTAAAGCTAGGTGCTCATTTCAAAGCGTAGATTCGAATGGAAAAGAACGAGCAAGAATCTCCATTTAACTCCATTCTTTTTTAAGGGACTTAAATTTTTTATCCTTCTTCTACTTCTTCTCACAAATTATCTTTTTTCGTTGGGTTTTATCCGGCTTACCCTCCTGCATATTATTTCAATGATGACAATGTCTATAACAGTTTGACAGTGAAAATTGATCTGTGCCGGCCCTAGTACTGCGAGCTGCTAGCCGAAGCAGCAATACAAACTCAAATAAAGTTTATTAAGCAGTTGCTTACCTTAATAATGTCAGCTCCGGACAAAATTAATTCTTCTACCATTTCACCGGTCACTACATTTCCGGCCTGAAAAAAACAATAAGATATAGAGCTGATTTTTTAATGGTTAGATAAAAGTTACCTGGTGAATAATTATGATGCTGTCGCGTCAGAATGTTTGTATTGCAGTGACAGCAACAATTTTATTCCTAAGATAACATTTATCTGATTATTGAAAAATCAGCCCAAAGTAAGTTTCCTTAAAAACAATACTTCATTGTATATTCAATAAATTTTATTTATTTTATTTATTTATATTTGCGTTTCAATAATAAGGAATGGTAAATTGGTCAGGGGCAGGAGCCATAGTATTTCCATAGTTATCATATCTACCAGTCCATAACCACCTACACCCATAGCCAAATCATTTTCTACCATATTGCACAATAGTCCTGAATCAACCGGGGTTTGTTCTTCGATGCACTTGCATAGTGCATAAATTGATAATTACCGGCTGATGTCCCATTTCACTAATATTAAAGTCGTTCAAAGGGCGTCTGCGAGTTGGCTTCGGCCCCTTGTACGCCTTCTAAAGGTCCGGGACCCTGTGGTCCCGTGAATGGAAACGAACACACAGAACGCACTAAATGAAATGTGTAATAGGTAGTAGAGTCACTTTTCTCAGGTTTAGGTTATGTTGCGTGGGTTTTCGATGGATCGGAGATGGAAGGAAACGAATCTATTGTTACGAAAGTCTGTGTATATTATAGTAAAAGCAAATAGAATAAGGTTTGGTGACATAAAATGAAAGTAACATACAACACGATAACTGGGAGCGAGCGAGAGCCGCGACAGACGTATATTATTACTTGTGCTGCGCACTGCGGCGTCGGCGCGACTAGTCAGCGTTGCGTACCTACATGACCGGCGGCGGCCGGCGCTGGCGCGTTGCGCGCGCAGCCGTTTCTAACCGTGCGGCCGCGCCTGTACATTGTACACGCTCCGCAAACCCTCTCAACGACCGCGCGCTACAAATGTTAAAATTCTAACCTATTTTTAGGGAATATCTAACCACCCTCTTGTAATTTACCCCCCTCTCATAATTTTAACAACTTTTCGATTCCCGCACAGAACAACTCTGAGTTTTTTTATGTAATATGTCGGCAAAGTGGACACCACAAGGTAGGCGAAAACTTGGCCGTCCTAAGCAAACGTGGCTGCGCACAGTGGCGGCGGAAATAAAGAGGATAGGACTGTCCTGGTCCGAAATTAAGCACATAGCCCAAGATAGGTCCCAATGGAAAAATACTGTGGAAGCCCTCTGCCCCCCCTAGGGGACATAGGAACTTAAGTAAGTCATGTCGGCAAACGAGCAGACGGATAACCTGATGGTAAGCAATCAGCGCCGCCCATGGACACCCGCTACGGAGGAGTAACGAGTGCGTTGCCGACCTTTTAGGGATTAGGGATTTGGAGATTTGGGGATTGAGGAAGGATTTGGGGAGGGTAAGGATTGAGAATCCGGTAACCTCGCTCACACGGCGAAACACAACGCTGTGGTTGTTTCATGCAGGTTTTCTGTAAGACCGTGGTATCACTCCGGTCGAGCCGACCCATTCGTGCCGAAGCATGGCTCTCTTACACTTAGAGTGTCCCACAAATTGTTGTTCCGGGTCTGGGTGTGATGTGTATGGGAATTTGTATGTTTGTAAACGCAACCACGACAGGAGAAAATCCTAGTGTAGAGAAACGTTTTTTTAGCCGATAATATATGTTTTTTCCTCGCGTTGTTTTCTTCATGGCCATTACCTACCAGATATGGAAACAGAATATATAGATCGATTTTGTAAATTGCCCATGACATCCATTCTTCCAATAGACATACCTATCTACAATCTTAATGGAATGAAACTATTTGAGTTTCATGGCATCAAAGCCAACAACTCACTTGCGGCTCTGGTGTTGCGGGTGGTATATGACAGTGCTAAACGCTTTCCATCATGTGATCATTTACCAATCTAATCTAAGTAAAAAACAAACTCGCTTTCTTTGCCCCTATATCCCTATGTACGCTTAAATCTTAAAAACTGCGCAGCGGATTTTAATGTTATTATTTTTAACATCCATGAAGTAGTTTTGTATCACCACTACAACCTTGCGAAGCCGGGGCGGGTCGCTAATCTATATCTATACTAAATTATAAAGAGTTATGTAAGTTTAACTGTTTGTAAGTTTGTATGTAGGCGTAATCTTTGGAACCGCTTTTCGGATTACCAAAATTCTTTTACTGATAGATATAGCTACAATGTTCCTGTATGCTATAGGCTATAAAACATCACGCTACGAACCAATGGAGGGGAGTAGCGGATGAAACCGCGCGGGAGTAGATTACACTATTTATAACTCAAGAACTGCTGAACCAATTAGGCTAAAAATTGGTAAGGAGGTAGCTAAGAACTGGGAGAAGGATATAGGGTAGAGTACGTAGTGTAGTGTAGGGTAGGGTAAGTAAGATAGGGTAGGTAGTGTAGTGTAGAAAGAGTAGGGTACGTAAAGTAGGGTAGGTAAAGTAGATAGTGTAGGGTGAAAAGTGTAGGTAGGTAACTAGGTTGGGCAGTCAAATGACGGGAGCGAAGCCGCGGGCGAGAGCTAGTTTTCAAAAAACTTAATATGTCTCCCGATAGTTACTATCCAAAAAAGAGGCCCATTGTTATTGGATAATAGTAGAGATTTTCTCGTAAAGTTCAACATCAGCCTATAAGTGCCCACTGCTGAGCAAAGGCCTCTTCTCATACGGAGAAGGTTAGAGCATTAATCACCACGCTTGCTCAATGCGGGTTGGCGATTTCAAACTTATAATTAGATATTATAAGTCCGGGTTTCCTCACGATGTTTTTCTTTACCGTATGTCAGTGGTGTCTAAATAATCATAGAAAGCACCTACATATAACTCGGCAAAAGTCACATTGGTACTTGCCAGGTTTCGAAGCCGCCCCCTCATGCATGAGAAATGGGCTCCTTAACCTCCGGGCCACCACGACAGTTACAAATTTTACCTCTTTATAATATTAGTAATTTAGTATAGATGTTAATGTTATGTTCTATTCAAAAAAGAGGCCAAGTGTGATTGGAATGTACAGTCAGGGATCAAAAATACAATTACACTCTACCAATTTTAAAATTACTAAAATTTCTTTGTACTTAGTAATAGTTCAATGGTTCACAGCCAGTTTATTCAATAATTTAGATTCTATGCTATAAATTAAAGCAGTCCTCCACCATTGACTCTATTCTACAAAGATATTTTGGTCATTTTAAAATTGGTAGATTGCAATTGTATTTTTGACCCCTGACTGTACTTAGTAGAGCTTTTCTTGTGAAGTGAATTTGTGTAAACCGTGTGGTTCTTTTTCTACTTACAATGATAGTATGGGTTGGGAAGGCAGCTCGAACTTTTCTCACGTATTCAACAAAGTGTTGCGAATATCCATTAGCCACGTCTAAGCATATGAACTTCAGGTCTTTTATGGTGTTTAGGATCTCTGTCAGCCGCTCGAAGTCCGCTTCTGCTGTGCCAGAGCTGGCAGCTGGAAATACATTACATCATCAATAACAATAAGGTAGTATGCTAGGTCAAAAATAAATCAATCCGACGTTTCAATGCAATAAAATATCGAAAAATAACTACACTTTTATTCACCGATCGATCGATACACTCATTATTAATTTTAGGTATGTGTTAGCTAATTATTAAGAAATAAGTAAGCTATTTGACGCTAAAATACTATGACGTTATAACTAAGTTCTTCATACAAATTTCATAGAAAAGTATAGTTTTTGACATTTGGATAAAAGTATTGAATTTAACTAGTTGGAAACTACCCTATTATCAACAACAAATTATTGTGAAACAGATTGAAAAAATCTTCTTTAATTAGAGTCACGTTTCACTTACTCTAGTATTGCGAGTGTCTATTGCAAATTCAATGGCAATGGCAGTGGCATAGTCAAAGTCAAAGTCAAAATCAAAAGTCGAAGTAAAAAAGTCCAATCATTAATTTTGAAGTCAAAAACGTCAAGATCAAAACACTTATTTTAATAAAATTTCCAGTAAATAATTTGGAATGATAACATTGTTACAAGAAAGGGAATTTTTAACCACACCTCCATTTAGAAATTTATATACCTATGTAACACAACTATTTTAATATTATGTCAAAACCTATTTCAAAAAATGAACTTCATCGTTTACATTGACTCCGCAATTCTATACTAGATGGCGTTGTGCGTATGACGTCATATTTTAGATGGCGGTGTTAAGATTCTCCGCGACTTAATGACCTCCGCCAGTACATTTGTGTTTGGGTGAAGACTACTATCAAGGTGCACTCTCGGGCTACGTCCTATTTGGAATAGTCACTTGAGACTCCTCTGTTTAGCAAGTCGCGGACACTAATATACTTTTATCTCTCAATAATTGTATATTTTTTGGATTAGAGGACTGCATCCGCCACCTTCGTCCAAGCGGAAAAGGTTGTGTGGGACTGCGCCTATTTTATTTTATCGAAATATATACAAACGTTGGCAACATCGACCTTTCTTTCCTTTACGAACGCGTGACGACACCGGAACTACAACCCCCTTACACCTATAGATAGGATTTCAAGTTACAGTATTAAATAGAACCATTGCAATAAGGGTTATAACAGTACGCTCGTTTCTCCGCCCCCTATCTCATCGAAAAACGGTATTAGCACCACACACTGAGTAGGTCTGTAGGTATCATTAATCTTTGTAGTTAATTATATTGAATTGATATTGATCGCCTAACGTCAGGGACTAATTAATTAGTTTGAGGAAATACAAGCGGAATAAAACGTTGTCTACAATATTATTTTGTTATTATCATCACGCCTTTTAATCCTTGAAGGTGTAGGCTAATGTCTACGTGTGCATATACCACGTAAAATTTACTTTTTATGCGTTATTAATACCAGCTCGATGGTACCGTAATATTGTATGGCCATTCTAATCCTATTTTTGAATGGATGTTTGTAACTCTTTCAAGTTAAAACTACTGAACAGATTCAAATGAAATTTGACATAGATATAGAAAGAAAGAAACCCCCCCCCTATTCCTTCTCCTGCTCTGGGCCGAGCTCGCGGTGCCTTCTTGTGCTTACCCCGCAAACCCGGCTGATAGATTATATTCTGGTATAACACATAGGCTAGTTTTTAAGTGAGAACTGCGGGCGAAGCCGCTTACAAAAACTAGTCTACACATAATTGCGAAGTTTTATAAAGAATCAGTTGGCTGCACGACGTCGCCTAAAGGGCACGCTGCTCAAGAATAAAAGTCCCGGTGTGACTTAAAACTAGTCGAGTTTTTCTCACTTCATTCACGGTTATTCAAATAATTAAATAAATTTTATGAAGAAACATTAAAGAGGGCCTATAATACGGTATTTTTCCACTAGTCAAATTCAATACTTTTATCCAAATGTCAAAAACGATACTTTTCTATGAAATTTGTATGAAAAACTGAGTTATGACGTCATAGTATTCTTACGTCAAATAGCTTACTTATATCTTAAAAATCAGCTAAAACATATCTAAAATTCAGTGTATCGATCGATCGATGAATGAAACTATGTAGAGTTATTTTTCAATATTGTATTGTATTGAAACGTCGAATTAATTTATTTTTGACCTAGGAAACTAACCAATTAAAACTCTTCAATTAAAGTATACTAAAAGCGTGTGAAAAAAAAACAGAAATCAACTTACCCATCTGTTCTAAGCATTCTGGATGCTGTTCAGCGAACTTCTTCCACTCGTCAATGCTGTAGTACTTGTGTATGCAGGTAAATAGCCCGTGCTGTAACAAATAAATAAAAAAAATATGAACACACATTGATGTTAAAAAAAAGAATTGTAAAATTGATTGAAAAAGAGTAACCATGGAGTTTCTTGTTCGTTCTCTTCCATTGGAATCTACACTTTCGAACGAGCTAGAAATAGCTTCACTAGTGGACAGACTGATACACAAAGATGGACTTTTTGATATGTATCTCTTTTTTGTTTGTCGTTTAAAAGTGCTTATGGTGGTCAATCCAAACTATCCGAATCCAAACTAATATGAATCCAATCTAATACGAACTTGGCCTCACCACTCTTGAAAAGCGGAGACAGAGAGGAAACCTTATTGAGACTTACAAAATAATAAGTGACTGCTACAACGTTCCTGGACTTAAGAATATGTATCTTCTTAATAAAAATCGAAATTTGAGAGGACACTCATTAAAACTATGCAGAACATCCTCAAAACTGAATCCCTTGACACACTTCCTACCTAATTGGGTGGTCACGGAATGTAATAAACTCCCAGAAATGTGATAAAAGCACCCTCAGTTAATTCTTTTTAAAACAGACTCGACAAAATCTCCAAATCCATTAATACGCACGCATCAGCTTTCTAAGCTGCTAGTGTGTTCAAGTATATAATAATAATATTATAAATGCGATAGTAACTCTGTCTGTCTGTCTTTTCTTCACGCCTAAACTACTAAACCGATTTCTGCGAAATTTGGTACAGAAGACATAGTTTGGAACTCGAGAAAGGACATATGATAGTTTTTATACCAAAAGTCTGCAGAAAGTCACTATTCCACGCGAACGGAGTCGCGGGCAAAAGGTAGTTTGAAATAAATGATTTGACATTGACTTTATTGTATAAAAGAAATGCAGCTCAGATATGAAGGTATTTTACGCGTCTAACTCGTAAACGACTGCATAAAATTTAATAGACATTTGGAAAAGAAAAACAAATCTATAACAACACATGTAAGTAAAATTTAAACTGCAACAGTTTTTGCATTTCTTGGGATAGGTCGGCAAACGAGCAGACGGATTACGTGATATAGTAAACAATTGGTACCCGCTACACCAAAAAAGTTACGAGTGCGTTGCCACCCTTTTGGAGATAAGGGTATCGCATATTTAAGGATTGAAAAGAGATTTTTTGGGCCTCCGGAAAGCTAACTCACACGGCGAAACACAAAGCTGTGATTTATTCAGGACAGTTTTCTGACTTGTAAGTAAAATTGAAATTCTTACAATTAGTGTCTCTTAAAAAACGGATTATCGAATACAATAACAAGCGCTTTTCTCTAATAGTTACTTCACTGTTTATCCCTTCCGACGTAACAGAAAGAATAACAATAATTATTTATAATATATAGTCCAAGAGCCCGTAATAGCCAGACCTTCGGATTTTTATAAAAGCTAAGAGTTCTTCTGTGTATGTCCCCAATACAGGTAAGAAAGGTCCCCACCCATGAAACCTGGGTAGTGGTGGCTTTGGCAGGTAACAGGTAGCAAAGGTGTATAAAATTCCACCTAAAATTTATTAATTTATAAAACTCAATTTTTTTATATTTTATTCGTGATAATATTAAAACTCGCGTTGCTCATTGCCAGACACTTAATATGGTTACAACCCTCTGCCGGACACCCCTGAACTATTATAATTTGTAACTATACTTACGTTATATTATAAAAGCTAAATTTTATATATGTTTTTTGGACAACTATTAAATATTATTTCCTTAATAGCCAGACAATTTCGAGGGTTACATCGTCCAGCCAGACGTATTAAATGTGTACAATAGTTATGAGTGAGAGGAGTATATGCAGCAACGGGTGCGAGTGAGATAGAGCGTGCAGTCTATTGCGATTTACTGTTTTTAATTCCGAATTTTTCAGTAACATTTTTTCTATTTTTTTGGAGAAATTTCATTGAATAAAATTAATACAGTCTGAATAATAAATTTTTAAAGTAATATTCCGAAAAATTTTATAAAAAAATATTAATCATTCTTTACATCTTTTTAATTTTATAAAGTTTATTATATTCAATTCAACTAAAATTTCAAGGCCATAATAATTTATTTGTTAATTGTACGAAAGAATAATTTCTTTGTGAGTTAGAAATTTACAGAAAAATAAATTCATTTAAATTAAATATTCAAAAATCTTCTTCATTGTCATCGTTGATGTTGACATTTTCATTTTCGTCGTCACTGCTACTCCACTCCCTAAATTCATCGTTATCAACATCGTCTTCTTCGCCTGCTTCTGCAATAGTAAAATCAAGTTAATTTAATTTTAATTAGTCACAAATTAATGTAAAATAATTTATCATAATTATTATATACCTGATACAGTTTTTAGAGATTCACTGACATAATTTGGTAGTTGATCTCCTTCAAACCATTTAAAATGGTATTCATCATTTTCCAGAATCCAACCATTATTTACTGGCTCATATGTTGTAGGGTTTTTTAAATGAGCATTATTCCAGATACAACATATATAATTTGCTCGCAAAAATTGCTATAATAGCTCACTTTTACAAGGTGGTAAACTACTTGCGTCGAAATTTCGCAATTTTTGTCGATTAAAAGCTTCGTTCACATCAGACACTGTATAAGAATCGATAAAAATTTGTAGTGTATATTCTCAACATTGTATAAATAGCATATAAAACTTTGAATAACATTATAAAGGTCTTGTTGTTCAATATTACCTTCGATGATTTTGCTGTCACCAAACTTCATGAAGGCTTGCTGAAATTCTACGTATTTTTTTAATATCTTTTATGGTTTCAATTTCGCTTTTCTAAAAAATGAAGGATTGTAATCACATCCTGTAATTGCATGTAATCCAGGTAAGCTTCTACAAATTGATTCTCCCAATTTTTCGTATATCTTAGTTAGGTTCACATACCTCAAATTATTTCCAGTTCCTGTAAGCATCCAAACTTGCGACTCATCATTTAGACGGTGCATATGACCCAGCATTATAGCAGCAACATCAGTATCAATAGTTCGGATTATAATGTTTGCTTCATAGTTGATTTTGCACGCATGGTACACTATCTTGGTATCTGCTTCTTCATGCTCCGGGCATGACAATTCCTCAGTGATACTTGATATAACTTTGTTTGTCTCATTAACCATGGATGAATGACACTTTCTGAAATTGATATGTATTATTTTGCCACCAATAAACGGCGCCATTTCATCACTAGCCCAATGTGAAATGAAAAAATCAACTAGAGCTTCTTTAAAATTTCACTTTAACGAAGTCACTAGGACGAACTTGTTCAGGCCCAGTGATGGTATACTCTAATTGTGCCGATTCAAATTCGCACTACATAATACACAATGAGCAGCTGATGCGCAGTAAAAGTCGCAATAGACTGCACGCTCTATCTCACTCGCACCCGTTGCTGCATATACTCCTCTCACTCATAACTATTGTACACATTTAATACGTCTGGCTGGACGATGTAACCCTCGAAATTGTCTGGCTATTAAGGAAATAATATTTAATAGTTGTCCAAAAAACATATATAAAATTTAGCTTTTATAATATAACGTAAGTATAGTTACAAATTATAATAGTTCAGGGGTGTCCGGCAGAGGGTTGTAACCATATTAAGTGTCTGGCAATGAGCAACGCGAGTTTTAATATTATCACGAATAAAATATAAAAAAATTGAGTTTTATAAATTAATAAATTTTAGGTGGAATTTTATACACCTTTGCTACCTGTTACCTGCCAAAGCCACCACTACCCAGGTTTCATGGGTGGGGACCTTTCTTACCTGTATTGGGGACATACACAGAAGAACTCTTAGCTTTTATAAAAATCCGAAGGTCTGGCTCTCACGGGCTCTTGCTCTAATAGGTATAACATTCCAAGAAGGTTCTTACAAAGAGAACTATTATATCAACAGCGACATCTGTCGGATCAGCTAGTAGATTGTAATAACAATACAACATTGCAACAATAGAGTACTTATTTTTAACAAATCAACATTGTAGAACAACATTAATACAATACACAGGGTTTTGTTGTTCATTTTTATAAATAAATATTCCGGTCAATTTAGACATCCGAGGTTACAATAATTCTCACCTAGCTGAAAATTATTTAATGTATCAAAAACGGTCGTACTTACGTACGTAGGCAAGTATGTAGCCATTTTTGCAGTCTATACTTATATTATAAAGCTATAAAGTTTGTTTGTTTGTTTGAACGCGCTAATCTCCGAAGCTACTGGTTCGAATTGAACAATTTGTTTAGGTGTTTGTTAGTCAATTTATGGAGAACGGTTATAAATCATGACGCTACGATTTGGAGCCAAGCAGCAGGTGAAACCGCACCAGAGTAGCTAGTCAATAATATAGATGTACTTTGTGGTAGATCTCACCGAGTCGCTGACAATCGCGAAAGCCCCGTTTTCGTGACCTTTGACGTCGATTACATTTTTTCCGCGCGTCGGATCGATTTTTCACATTTTATTAATAGTTGTGTTTTGAACAATCCTACCTTTTTCGTGTGTTACGCATTGTTGCACCTTATTTTTGGTCTGACCACACAACGCAAGATAATTCCGATGTAAGTGAATACGAAAAAGAGATTACTTAATCCATGCTTTGGTATACATGAATCGGCTCGACTGGGGTTATACCACGGCCTAACAGAAAACCGGCCTTAACCAATATTGCGTTTCGCCGTGTGAATGAGGTTACCGGAAGCCTCCCCCAATCCCTAAACCTTCCAAACCCTTATCCCCAAAAGGTCAGCAACGCACTCGTAACTCCTCCATTGTCGTGGGTGTCTATGGATGGCGCTTATTGCCTACCAATAGTCCGCATGCCCGTTTGCCGACCTATTACAAAAAAAATACTCTGTCGTGGACAAAGTTACTACAATGTATTTTAGTAGCTATGTACGTTTGTTGATACTGCACTGTACTAGACGCACATAAATAAACATTGCACACATAAATATTTAGATTATACTTTGTCATATCTGTCGCGTTAAAGGTTCTTAGGAGGCGTTCGCAAACGCGCGATCATCGCGCGGCGCTTCGAGTTCGTTTTACATCACTGCACCAGACCGCTCGCGTTAAAACAAACATATGAACATCACGAGCAATGTAAGACGGGGCGCACGACGACACGTAACATCTCCAAAATGAGGCCTACGGATGATGATCACATTACCAGCTAATAAATGACCACTGCTGAGCAAAGACCTCTACTCACTCGAAGCTTTGAGCATTATTCTTTACGCTTACTTAAGGCAGACTGGCGATTCTAAATTTGATTTTAAGTTCATCTGTTCCTGCCTACATAACAAACTTCGGTAGGCTTTTAGCTAGCCCTAAATTGAAAGGTAACTTTATTCAGCCTCTCCCCCAAAAAGGAAAAGGACTCTAAGAGCTGTACAGATTAAAAAACCATCCCTATGTCAAGTTTTATCAGCCGGAGATGAGGTTGCAAGCGAAATGATGCAACGCAAACCGCCTCGGAGTAGGAGAGTTAACGTCGTACTTTTTAGTCAGTTGAAGTCTAATACTTGCTCTCATCCCCACTTAGAGCAGCCCTATAGGGCTGATGTTCAGCCGGGGTTGCGGGGTAAGCGCAATGAGGCTCCGCGACCTCGGCCGAGAGCAGGAGAAGGAACAGGGGGTTTTTAGTCAGTAAGAGTCTGACACTCCCTCCCGCCCGGCCCTGGGCGGGAGAAGTCATTTGATGATTTTCCCCTCACAAAAAAACCCCACTTAGAGCAATCTCAAAAAACTCATTGCGTGATTTTCTCTGTTCAAAGAAAGTCTCGCAATTTCGTGGAAATCAGGTTACGGTAACTAAATTCTCAAGTTACGATGAGGCTTTCCCCAAATCCGCACCCACATTCAAAATCGATCAAAAAATCACAATTGGCCTTATTATAAAACAAGGTTTTACTTTAGTCTAGGACTAAACCATTGAGCCAGTTTTTGTATTTCGAATTAAAAGTAGATGACAATAAGATTCAAAATTCAAAACCCGACTCAATGCTTTAAACCTGGACTAAAGATAAATCTTGTTTTGTAATAAGGATATGTTTTTCGATGAAAATAATTTCAAAATGATTCATGTTCTAAGATTACGTTTTTTATGTGATTAATATTTTTCTATTTTAATTTCTCTTGGACATGTTTCTTTATTTTCTTTGAGTATGTAGTTAAATTTAAATGATGTTAATTTTAAGTTTGATTATGTTCATTATTCTCAAATGTTTGACATGTGTATAACAAAAAAACGCATTGGGTTTAAACCTGTAAAGATTATATTGTAAACTTTTAAATAAATAAATTTTAATCTTAAAGCTAAGTGATGTTTACTTTACGAGTAAAATAATAATTCTCAACAACTAGCATATTAACCGAAATCGCTTAAACAATTGGTAAATTATCTGTAATCTCTTCAGCGAATAAAAAAATTCTTAGTAACACTTCAATGTATATGCGACCTAACTATACACGACATTATAGTTCTTAGACCCATTGTTATCTGGACACGTGTTTGATTTGATATGACAAATTGTTAGCATACATTACGTTATAGTATTTATTTATGTAGTGGAACATCAATGAGGAATAACGGTTTTTGCTCACTAGAGCGCGCTTATGTAGCGTAATATCAAATCAAATCAAATCAAATCAAATCAAATTTAATTGTAAAACATAGGTATTCATTACATCATGGTGGTGGGTAAACTGTTTTCGCTATGGTTATGTCGCTATGTTTTGCCGTGTAGGCGTACAAATTTTTCACATATAATTAAAATAAAACAATACAACTAAAAAAGAAAAATTAATTAAAAACAAAATTAAATAAGTACTTTTAAGGAAAAACAAAAAACTATGTTTAACAAAAAAATAAAAATTAAGAAACACAAATAGGTAGGTACAGCAGTCTTACTAAATCTCAATATTGCACACAAAATAGCTACTAAAAAATATCATTAATAAATTCTTCAACTGTATAATAACACTTATCAATTAACAGTGAGTACAGGGATTTCTTAAATTTCAATAGAGGCATGTTTTTTATTTCGTTAGGTATTTTATTGTAAATTTCAGGTGCCATACCAAAAAAACTCTTTTTCATTAACGCTGTTCTGCATTTTATGCCGTACAACTGATTGATGTATTGAGATCGCATTGGAGTCTTTTTGATCTCTGAAAATTGTTTAAATAGGTGTAAATTGTTTTTAACAAACAAGGCAGTCTCATATATGTACATACCTGGCATTGTAAGTAATTTTAAAGATTTGAAAAGGGGTTTACATGATTCTGTAGTTTTTAAGCCACACATCGACCGAATACATCGTTTTTGCGCTTTAAAAACGGTCTCTCTTTCAGTTGATTGCCCCCAAAAAATAACACCAAATCTTAGAATTGATGCAACTAAACCGTGATATGCTATTAAAAGTGTGTGTATGTTTACCTGTTTTGACAGCTGAAATAATGCATATGCGGATTTATTTAATTTCAGACAAATTTCTTCGATATGGGGTTTCCACGTTAGTTTGCTATCGATTGTTACACCTAAAAATTTTGCTTTGTTAGTATCCTCTAGTTTGCAATTTTCATAAGTGACTTGAACTGTAGGTTTTTCACATCTTTGATGAAAATGCATTACTTTTGTTTTTTTTTAAATTAATCACTAGGTTGTTGCTATTAAGCCAGTTTATCATTTTATTGAGACAGTCATTAATATCATTCTCATAATGGACAGGACTAGTACACTTTACAACAGCTGTACTGTCATCGGCAAATAGAACCATATTATGAGATATCACATTTGGAAGATCATTTATATATATTAGAAAAAGTAGCGGCCCTAGCACGCTACCTTGAGGAACCCCGTATTTTATAGCTCTTGGTTGAGATTTGTAAATGGTTACTAAATTGGTTTTTGAACACACCTGTGATATTTCTGTGCACTGAATTCTGTTATCAAGGTATGACTCCAAAAGTTTCAAAACATTTCCTCGAATTCCATAGCCATACAGTTTATTTAATAAAATTTTATGATCGACGTAGTCGAAAGCTTTAGTCATATCGGTATATATAGCACATACCGGAGCTCTTTCATCGACAGATGTCATAATTGAAGAAAGGAGGTCGAACAATGCCATATTGATATTAATATTTTTTCTAAATCCTTTTTGTTCTTTGCAAAACAATTTGTTTCTTTCAAAATAATTATAAATAGAATTATAAATTACTTTTTCAATAATTTTAGAAAAAAACAGGAATTTTGGCAATGGGCCTATAATTTTTTACTTCTAATTTATCATCTCTTTTAAACAAAGGCTTAACAATAACTTTTTTACGAGCACTAGGGAAAACACCATTAGTTATACATAAATTAATAATGTGAGTTAGTGGTGGTGCTATAAGTTCTTTAACATATTTGATGACTTGAGTGCATACTCCATCATAGCCAACGGTATTCGTATTTTTAAGATTAACTATTATTCTTATTAAGTCAAGTGGCAAAACTGGATGCATAAATAATGATTGTGAAGTCAAATTTTTAGAAACGTTAGTATTAGACAGATTAGTAGCTTGATTATCAATGTTTTTTTCGATTACATCTACAAAGAAGTTATTAAATTCATTTGCGATATTCTTTGGGTTTGTTATAGTGCAATTATCACTTTTTATGGCGGGGATTAGCTGTTTGGGTAGGCGATATTTACATTTGTTTATTACTTGCCATGCAGCTTTAGATTTATTCTGGGAAGTGTTTATGAAGTAGTTATTTTGAGTTGTTTGTGTCAGTCGAATAATTTTTTTGTAAATTTTGGTATAATTCTTAAATTCAGTTTTATTTTCACTGTTAGGGTTTAATCTATAAGACCAAAGTAATTTTCTTTGTTTCTGACTACAGACTTTAATTCCGCGAGATAGCCATTTGGTTCTAGTATTTGTTTTTATTGTTATACTTTTAGTTGGAAAACATAATTTATACAGCATCAAGAAATCTTCTGCAAAAGAATCATATGATTTATTAACATCATTCTCGCTGTATACTAGCGCGAAAGATAAATTGTTCAAATAGTTTTTAAACTTCTTTAAATTTTCTAGAGATATGTCTTGTTTTTGAGTTTTCCAATATTTAAGTTTACATATTTTATGAATGGGTACACTTAATATTTGAGACGTGTGATCTGATAAAATTAAGTCTATTATTTGTGCTTTACAATCTTTTTTGTATGTGTGTGCAAAGTTATCAATACACGAGTTGCTGCTTAATCTAGTAGGTTTGTGAAGGGCTAATTTAAGATTAAATTGGGTCAGAAAATGTTCAAATTCGAGTGAAATTTTATTTCTTTTTAAAATATCAATGTTAAAGTCACCAGTTAAGATGATATTTTTCTTAGAATTTAAACCAACTTTTCTTATGATATATTCTAATTTATCGTAAAATATATTGTAATTATTTTTTGGTATGCGATATATACAAATAATAACAATCTTGTGATGAATTAGTTCAATAGCGCAGGCTTCGAAGACACATGACTCTGACTGTTTTGCCACTTCTGGAATTTCTCTAAATTGAAGGCCTGCCCTCACAAGAATACACGTACCCCCGCGCTTAGCCTTTCTAGAAAAGAAAGCCGCTGGTAAAAAATTTGGTATATGCAACAAATTTTCATAACCTGACTCAATAAAATGTTCTGTTATACAAATTACATCAACATTTGTTCCTGAATTGTGAAGCTCATCTAATTTAACTGTTAATGTATCTGATTTGTTCATGAGTCCCGCTATATTTTGGTGTAGTATATTTAGGTATTTACAGAAAAAACTGAGAGGTCAAAGTCAAAGTCAAAAATCATTTATTTCAATTAGACCACAGTAGGCACTTTTGAACGTCAAGCAAGCAAAAAAGGAAAAAAGTATATAACAAGAGCTTTAAAATTAAGCGTGTCAGTCTGTCCGTCTGTCCTCTAGTGAAGCTATTTGCTCGTTCCAAAGTGTAGATTCCTATGGAGAAGAACGAGCAAGAAACTCCATGGTTACTCTTTTTCAATCAGTTTTACAATACATTTCTTTGTTACATCATTTAGTCGGTTCTGATATGTGAGAACAATGTAACACTAATGTTCAGGCAAAAAGTACGAAAAAGAAGTGAACCTCAAGGACAACATATTTAGACAGCGTGGAGATGACCAGTCCCAATAGGCGGCGCCCGTTCACGAACATGACACGTACACCAGCACCGCCCAACTCAACCATATTATAGGGGATTGGACGATCCAGTGCCCGTGCCATCGCCAATGAGACCTCTGAGTGAGCATGACAGCTCCCAGCCGACACAAGTACCTATATTCTACAAGTCTTACTTAATTATAATAGGTTACAGGGCACTCACATTTACAAAATCTTAGAAGTTCATCAACAATTAACAACATAGTGTACAATTTAATAATTAAAATCAAAAAAAAATACTCTAAACATCCTGTGGAGTAGGACCAGCATTAGCAGGTATTTTGTGAGTCTAAACCAGTTATCTCTCCCTGGGAACAATCAACTTCAGAGCCACTAGTCATATTAGTAGTGAAGTTCTTAGTGCTATAATACGAGATCATGTCCAGTATGTCTAATATAATAATTTGTAAACCTTTATTATTTAGTGTCCCATAATGAGGGTTATATGTATCATAAGTGTATGGCAAATTAAGGTTAGAATCTAAAACGTATGCATAATTACAAGTTTCTACATCCATATACAGTAAGTTATTAAAAGTTTCAACTCGGCTGTTGAACATCACATTAACATTGTTCATATATTTATAAGTAGGTAGGCATATTATAAAATTTGTATGAGTTAAGGGTAACAATTTTTTACGAATAAGTACAACAAGTTCAATGTAATTTTGAGTTCTTTTAAAATCTTCATCTCCTATACAGATAACACAGAAATCTGATTTGGTAAAGTTCTGAACTTTTTTATCTATATTGTCTAGTATTATTTCTAAATTACAATTCGGCTTACGATAGTGACATATTTCATAATTATTTCTTGAACAAGAGTAATTATTATCTATTAGTTTACATATTCTACTGCTTTTTTCACCACTGAGGATACATAATTTATGTTTTATAGAAGCATCATGTTGATGAGGTTTAATAACATTATTCAATATTCTATTATGAGAAGAAGTAAGAGTGACGTCTTTGTTTTCTGTTCTGCTGTCTTGATGTAAAATAATATTGCCAATATTTCTATTAGTTTTTGTTAACTTGTTTTGTCTTGAATGAGCTCTCTTGGATAGTGTTGACTGTTGTTGGTGTGAAGAAGTAGCCTTTTGAACATAAGAATCGTTTTTTTTTCGATAATTCTTGATTCTTTTCTTTCAAACTGCTGATTTCCAAACATAATATCTCAACTTTCTTGTTAGCATTATTTAGTTGAGACGTTAATTCATCAATCTTATCTTGTAATTTTTTAATTTCATGGGTCTCATCATCTTCAGACATTTCTGGCATACTATTTGTGGTATAATTTAGGGTTTGAGACGTGTTATTGCTGTCGTCCTGGTTAGATTCCGATCCTTTGCTTCGACGACGTCGGAATGTTATGTTTTCCAAAAAAATCATGTTTTTTTTTATTGTTATTCCAGTGTTAACAAAAAAAAAACTACCAAGTTTTTTTTTTTAGAAAAAAATTATTTGGAGTGTCAACACTGATATTAGTATGGTAACACAGAGAAGCGACTAAAATGGTTTCTATTCGCTACTAGATGTCGTTGTCCATAATAATTATGTTGTTATTCACTTTTTATGCCTTGTAACACTATGATAAGTCTAGTAACATTGATCGTTTTACTTTTGCCACTCACTATTAGATGGTGCTGTTATCAACATTTACAATATTTTAAATAAAAAACGGAATTCGTAGTGTTCCTTTTTGTATTTTTTCGCAAATCACTGTATTAAAAAGATGTTTTAGGGGTTACTTTATTTAGTTATAGCATATGAAATGTTAATACCAGTTTAATTTTCACTTATTTTCACTTTTTTTGCTACAATAGTCAGTTTTTTATTTTTCGTAAATCACTGAGCTAGATTATTAATTACTCAGCGAAATTACTCAATAACACTTTCACAGCTGGTTTGTAAGTTCTGCTTCACTTTACATTTATCACATTGTCCAAATAAAACTATTATTTAACTAATTTTACATGGACCACAACAATTAGCAATGCTAGCTAGTGCACGCCATCTAGCGACTTGATTTTATATTTCATTACTATATAGTACGGAAAGGCTGTCATTGCAAAGAGTTCCGACAAATGTCTACCCGAGTCGTAGGCTATGGTAGACAGTCGGAACGAGTTGCTATGACCGTTATGTACGTGTACTGAACGACTATTTTTTATACAGTTGCGAAAAAGTTAAGCAATTTAATCAAATTATAAAAACACTAAACTCAACTAATCATTTCTAATCAATCATTTCAACTCTATAACTTGTTGTAATTTGTGGAGATGAAATAAACTGAATTATTATAATTATTATTATTTATTCTTAAAATGGAGCCAACAGTAGAATGTAAGCAGTTTTTTTCACCCATTCTAGTCGACAAAGGGAACTGCCCATACAGCCAAGTCTTTAGTACTTAGTATTTTTTATTATAAGAAATGAAATTGAAATTAAATGATATGAAATGAACTGAAACCTTACCAAGTCATTCAATCAAATATTTAATTCTGATATTGGACAAATTAGTAAAGGTAGCTTCTTTTTAGAAACAAATAAACCTATTTGCATGAATCGCAAAAACTTCAATTTTTTTTTTAGTTAAAACTTCCTGGTTGTTTTTTTTAATAGAAATTATTTTGATAGTTGGGAAAGAAAATCCACGAGTTCGGGGAAGGTAAAAAAATAGCACGAGTGTGAAATAGCCCAAATCCCGAACGCTACACGTTCCTGCAATACGCCACTTTTTGAGCATCTGTATTAAAAAGTCCTTTTAGAAATTTTCCTTGTCTTTTTACGATATTATATGTACAGTGGTTGCACTCAAGACTTTATTCTGGCCAAAGTGTGGTAAACGAGCTGACAGATAACTTGATACTAAAAAAATCGCCGTCGCCTATGAATATTTAGCAACATTAAAATAACAAGTGCGCTGCTGACTTTTTAGGGATGGCAAAAATTGAGGATTTTTGATTTGGAGTATGGAGATCATACTTTATTATCTTCATTTGATGCCCAAAAATAAACACCGTAAAGTTAGTTTGTTTCCTCTAAAGTTTACTTTTCAAAGGTGCATAAACAACCAAATCATACCAGCACAAAATTTTGTCTGTAGAAATATAATAATACTAGCTAATCTCACGCGGTTTCACCCGCTGCTCGGCTCCACTTGATGTTTTATAGCCTATAGAACTCGAGAAAATACTAGCTATCTATCACTGAAAGAATTTTGGCAATCCGACCAGCGGTTCCAAAGATTACCCCTACATACAAACTTACAAATTTTACCTCTTTATAATATTAGTATAGATGTATAAGATGACTTAACTCACCAGAGACGACATCAGGTAAGCGCGAAAAAAACTTATTCTTACCTTAGAGAGTTCCCGTGCCATTTCAAACGTGCCTACGGTGTCCATATTGCTAGCCATGACAGGAACACCCTTGTACGTCTGTCCGGAGTTACGGAATGTGATCTCCCTATACAAATCAACCTGGAACAAATAAAATACTTTTTAGAAAGTTGTATTTCAAGCTGTATGTTCAGCAGGCTCATAACCAGGGGCCTGTCATTCCTACACGATACCATTGTCATTTTGCTAAAAGTTCGTAATCTTATAATTCAAAATGGCTGATCATTGGCGTTCGGCGATGTCGTAATAGAATTATAGTACCAGATGTCTTGTAACGAATTATAAACAATAACTGCACATTAATATTCTAAACGTAAATCATTGAATAAAGGAACTGTCATTTTTTTATTAATTTACCGAATTATGTCAAATATTCGTTTGTCATTATGTACGTTCCGACGAGATTACCGTTCTTAAGATTATTATTTCAATGAAGTGGCATTAGAAAATCTTATTGACGCTATCGTGTTAGTAGATTACCAAACTTGTCAAAATCACCAATTTTTAAACCAATGATCTACTATTCTGACAGCGAATAGCGAAGTGAATAGCAGACTCGAGGCCCTGTTAAGCCTTTGACTGCCGACAGAAAACTGTTGAAGGCAAATCCTCCGCTAACGGTGGTCACCGGTGACCCCCATGGCGCTTAACGTGTTAAGAAGCAAGTCCGAGTTATATGTACTTTCTATGATGGATGAATCATCATCATCATCATCATCATCATCATCATCGTCATCATCATCATCATCATCATCATCATCATCACAACATCATCATCAAAATCAAAAATAGCAGCCCAATAAAACCTTTTTATGTCACACAGATAAATAATTAGGTATGATTCAAATTCAAACAAAGCTAGCAGGGTCAATTAGGTAACATAAAAAATGCCAACAATTTCCACGTTTCGCGTGTGACATTATTTGGGCGTGTTGCCAACTCGGAGCAGACGTAAGACGATGTTACTGGGATGTTTATACGAAGATGTTGCTTTCTATTGAAGACTAAGAATTAACATTACAACATTTTTTTTATGTTCTAAGTCGGCAAACGAGCACACGGATCACGGATTACTCAACAATAGAGGAGTTAAAAAAGCGTTGCCGGCCCTTTGGGGAAAAGGAGATTTAGGGATTGGGGGAGGGGAAGGATTGGGCCTCCGGTAACCTCACTCACACGGCGAAACACAACGTTGTGGTTGTTTCACGACGGTTTTCTGTGAGGCCGTGGTATCATTCCGATCGAGATGACCCATTCGTGCCGAAGCATGACGGTCCCACACTTAAAAATTAACGTTAATAAGGAACTTTACGATATTTAAGATGAGCTGAGCTTACCCAAAACAATCTATATTAAACCTGGCCCTATTAAACTAGATCTCCAACCCATCGAAGGTGTGAATAGGTAGAAGGGCAAGAGGTACTTTCAAATGAATTAAACAAAGTTTACTTAGAAATACCTAGTAGTGAATACTTTTAAAATTGTCCTCATTTATGTAATCGGTGTATGTATTAATAAATAATAAAGAAACACAAAAAGTACAATCGCTTACTACTAAGTGCTACACATAATATAACGGTTTGCCCCATACAATAGGGGCATTGGTAAATAGTGCTTATCTTGGGCATACAATGCTATGCTTCACTGAACACTACCCCTTTTTAGAACTAGACAAATAGCACTAGCCCTTTTTAGAACTAGAAAAAGCTAGTCAAATGTATTGACAATTTCATCATCATCAGCCTATAGGTGCCCACTGTAGCCAAAGCTTCTTCTCACACGCAGAAGGTATAATCACCACGCTTGCTCTTGCGCTTGCTTGGCGGATTGGCTATTTCAAATTTACATTTAGTAATTTTAAGTCCAGGTTTCCTCGCGAAGTTTTCCTTCATCGTGAGACAGTTGTGTCTAAATAACGACAAAAAGTACAACTTGGAAAAGTCACATTGGTGTTTGCCAGGTTTCATAAAAAGCGTGGGCCTTAAGCTCTGGGCCACCACGGTACCAAAACGTTGCCACGAAAAGAAAAAGCGATCCCCAAATTTGTCAAATAAAATAAGTATCACAACTCATTTACGATAGATAGATGATAGGTAACCCCCCTTTCTCTTTTTACAAATCACTAATTAATGTACATTTTAAAAAACCGTTTAAGTTCGACAAGTCCCTCCTGTGTGAGGCGAAAGGGAGTGTCAGACTCTTACTGACTAAACCCCCCCCCCCCTTCCTACTCCTGCTTTAAACCAACGCAACACCGGCTGAAGGCTGAACATCAGAGCCCTATAGGACCCCGTCTGTGGTGGTTTATTGGCTCTTTGAGGCGCGCGTAATCCCCTATGACGTCAAAGTCCAGACAGCCGACAAACCTCGAGAGTTAATTGTTAAGACAATATATGTACGTGCGGTTAACTAACCAATCATTGCTTAGGGAGAACCGCCCATAAAAGAACAAAATAAGGTCTAATTTCGAAATTGAATGCGATGAACCTCAATTTCGGAGGATCGATAACTTCTATATGTTGTATGTAAGTAAGGAATTTAATCAATCGATTAATGTACCTATGTGTTCAACACCAAGTTCGAGGTACGATGAAAAGTGGAAGCGAATTTAGAATGTTTTGTAATGGCTGAAATTGGTTAGAAAGAGAAAGAAACACATAAAGTCTTGCTGTTTCATTCTCTAAAGAATATTTAGTAGAAAATGAACCTATTGTCATACTTTGGGTGGATTTCAAGATCCAGTATGGAAGATTTTCGAATAACCCGATGCCAAAAATATTTTCTCCGACCTGGGATATGAAACAGACATTCCTTGCTCTGGAAGTGGCCAGTTACTAATGCGTTAAACATTTTCAGAATATAAAAAAACTTAGATACGTACTTCATTAATTTAATTCGAGTACCTACATGTCGAGCGGATTAAAAATTCCGATCGGAACAAAACTTTGTGTGATTTACAAATTGTTGTTTCGGATCTGGGTAATTTGTGTGTGACTTTGTTAGTAAACGCACACACGACACAGGGGAAAACATTAGTAGGGTAGGGTAAATGAAATGAAAAATATTTATTCGGCAAAATGCATGAATGCCAAAAACAACAAAAAAATATAACAAAATAACAATAAAAAATCTTAAAAAAATGAGAAAAAAGGGTAAAATTTAAATTATAATAGGTACTAAAACAGGCCAATTAATGTTAAAGGGTAAGAAACCTTATAAAAAGAAACAAATAATTGTTATGATTCTGTCTGGACGACAAACGCAATAATTTCGAAAAAAGATAAAAGTATTCGGTTTGCAACTGATACTTTCGGTAAAATTCATTACGGACGAGAATTCAGGCCAAGGTGAAACACGAGACAAGACTGACAAAGTCAATCTCTGGATTCTACGTTGCGTAGGTTTTTATTGTATAGGACAGCAAACTAACACATGCAGATCCGAGCGGACGGCGCATAGCGTTCTGCGCGCGCCTCTAAGAGCCAATAGACCACCACAGACGGGCCTCTATAAGGCTGATGTTTGGCCGGGGTTGCGGGGTAAGCGCAATGAGGCACCGCGACCTCGGGCCAGAGCAAGAGAAGGAACGGGGGGAGTTTTTAGTCAGTAAGAGTCTGATACTCTCTCTCGCCTTCCGTGGGCTGGAGAGAAAAAAATATCACCTGATGGTAAGCAATATGCGCCACCCACGCAACTCCAGACGAGTCACAAATACAGTCTTTGAAGATAGATACAGAATTTCAACACATTTTATTTGAGGCTTTTGGGAGAAGGGGAAATTCATACAATGAGTTCTCTCGCCACGGGTGAGGCGAGAAGGAATGTCAGACTCTTACTGACTAAAACCATCCCCCCGTTTCTGCTCCTACTTTAGTCTAGGCCGAGGCCGCGGTTCCTCATTGTGCTAGCCAAGCAAACCTGGCAGAGCTTAAGCCTAAGAGTCGTTAGCCTACTAAACATGAGGACAACGTACTCGTAACTCCTCCGTGGTTCCCTTTCCCTCCCTTCTCAATCCCCTAATCTCCAAAACCCGCATCGCACTTGTAACTTCTCTGGTGTTACGGATTTTTGTCGTGCTCGTTTGCCGATATACCGTTTAAAAATATGATAAGCACCGGGCTTATCCGGCCTGAAAACCCATTCACAAATCACTCGTGAATTAAGCAGAATCGTGATGAAACCGTAAACTCGATGCTCAATAAAATTATGGACGTAATCTATACTATATACTATTATTACTACATACATAATATTATAAAGAGGTAAAATTTGTAAGTTTGTATGTAGGGGTTTATCTTTGGAACCACTGGTCGGATTGCCAAAATTCTTTCACTGATAGATAGCTACAATGTTCCTGAGTGCTATAGGCAACAAAACATCACGCTAGGGTTAAATGAATCCGAGCAGCGGGTGAAACCGCGCGAGGGTAGCTAGTATTATTATATTAGTACACAACATTATACTGATTGCTGGTCATTTAGTGCGTTGTGATTTTTTTATCTTTTAAAATCCACAGTGCATACAAAGTGTTTTTGTTTCTTTCTTTTTTTCTTTATTTCTATGTCCTCCAACTCGATAGCAGCGCCATCTACACTGCGCCAATTTTCAATAAAACTACAGTTACCGTGACAATATTAATTCTCGTGACTTCAGTTACTTTGGCTATACATTGAATATCTTTGGCCTTGTCCGTACGATGGTACCAATCTTCTAATTATTTCAACCTTGATTTATATGCAATACAAATAAGAAACTTATATATGTAAATAAAGCCCTTTCACACTTCATTTAATTTGAATTTCCCGCGCATACTGCGGCTAGACATACTTTAAAGTATTATCTGTGGTGACAGCACTTTTTCCTCTATGTTCAATATGGAGATTTTTTACAATTGCAGCCTTAGCGAGGTTCATTAGAAATAATTCAAATAATATCAATTAATACCATTGTTAAAGAGTGAATATCTGAAGCAATAGCTTTTAATGTTGTTTCTCTTTACAGGTTAGTAATAACATTTATATTTTGTTTCATGTAAGACTAAGTTGTGTTTGTGATTGTGATTTTCTGTTCTTAAAATTAAATTTCTCTTTACAGAGCAACAACTTTCGTTTTTTGTTTCAACGGCAACCAACATATTACATATATATGACTCAAAGCCTTAAACATTCATTTACAGTTAAGAGACCCTACGGTGAGAAGATGGGGGTTTCTTTCCTTACTATCTTCAGCGAGCAACTCTACCCGCATTAACTAAATAAGTACCTAGGTAGTAAAAAAAGTAGCCCATGTGTTATTACAGACAGTGAGCAATCAGCGCAAAAAGGAATTGAATTTTACAATTATCCAATTTGGTGACTATAAAAATCAAAAAAAGTATTTCTAATTCGCCTACGTCATTGTCTTTTCATTCTTTAAACAAATACTATTCTAAGATTAAACTTCATCACAGATACCGCAGTTGTTTAGGAGTAAAAATATTATGATAAACGCATTCACATTTTTTATCTTAAGTATTTACTTAGTTAAGCATTATTTGATGGAGTTAATCCATCCATTAGAGATAAGTACCCCTATCTATTATTATAATAAATTGAGTAGGTTGTCGCTTTATAGCGCTTTAATAGTGCTTAAAGTACTGAATTGATTTTGATGAATTTCATAGCTAAAATAGATTAATGAAATTTAGTATAAAGAACAGGTACTCTCGCGGAACACAACGTTGTAGTTGTTTCACTCCGATTTTGTTTAAGGCCGTGGAATCTCTTCGAGTCGAGCTGGCCCATTCGTTCTTTTTTTATGTAATAGTTCGGCAAACGAGCAGACGGATTACCTGATGGTAAGCAATCAACGCCGCCCATGGACACCCGCAACGGAGGAGTTACGAGTGCGTTGCCGACCTTTTAGGGATTAGGGATTTGGAGATTAAGGGATTGAGCAGGGATTGGGGGAGAGGAAGAATTGGGCCTCCGGTAACCTCACTCACACGGCGAAACACAACGCTGTGGAACCCGAAAACCGTTTCTTGGCAGTATTAAGTGTGGGAGAGCCAAGCTTCGGCATAAAAGGATCAACTCGACAAAAATACCACGGCCTCACAGCAAATCGGCATGAAACAACCACAGCGTTGAGTTTCGCCGTGTGAGTGAGGTTACTGAAGGCCCAATCCTTTCCCCGTACCTCGCTAAGATATAAATTTTCGAAAACCTTATCCCAAAAAGGCCGGAGCACGATGCACTTTTAACGCTGGCAATGTAACTCTCCTGATATTGCGGGTTTCCATGACCGATGCCGATTGCTTACGATTAGGTAATCATTCTGCTCGTTTGCATAAAAAAATATGACATTTTAGGATAACCTCATTTATTTCTGTCACACGAATGACCTAATCAAAGTCGTAGGCGTGGCGATTGACGCTACAATATCCATTTACAAGCCCTAATTAGCTTGGTCATTAAGCGGACAAGTGCGCCACTTACATTATCAATATTAAAAAACTAGATAACGCACCTTAAAACCTAGAATCAAAAAGTCAAAAGTCAAAATCATTTATTTCAATTAGACCCATACAGGCACTTTTGAACGTCAAACAAAATTTAAAGATATAAAGTGTCAGTCTGTCGGTCAGTCCTCTTAGTTTTCTTTAGATTTTAGATTCCGATGGAGAAGAACGAGCAAGAAACTCCATGGTTACTCTTTTTAAATCAGTGTCACATAAAGATACCAGTGTCACATAGAGATCACCCATGGTAAGCAATCGGCGCCGCCCATGGACACCCGCAGCACCAGAGGGGTCACAGGTGCGTTGCCGGCCTTTTAAAAAGGAGTACGCTCGTTTCTTTAAGGTTTGAAAGTCGTATGTCATTTGTCATACGCTGGTGTTCAAACATACATACTATTAAGTTTTATATTCTCTCTTATCCCTGATCTATTTTACAAACACTACCGTATGATCAAACAAAACACGGACGACTTCGTCACAGTTTAAAAAATATAAGGATTGAGTAATATCAGTCAATTTAGGTTTTTGGTATAGGTCGGCAATCGAGCAAACGGATTACCTGATGGTAAGCAATCGGCGCCGCCCATGGACACCTGCAACACCAAAGGAGTGCGTTGCTGGCCTTTTGGGGATAGGGTTTGCGGATATAACGATCGGGAAAGGATAGGGGAAGGGGAGGGATTGGGCCTCCGGTAAGCTCAGTCACACGGCGAAACACAATGCTGTGATTGTTTCATGGTTTTCTGTGAGGCCGTGGTATCACTCCGGTCGAGCCGACCCATTCGTGCTAAAGCATGGCTCTCCCACACTTAAACTACTAGAAAGAGGGATGGAGCTATACACCTTTTAGTTACTGATTCCCAACAAGATAAATCAATTAACTCGGCAATCGAGTATGAACACTTCAAGACATATCTAGCATAAACAGGAACGGGAAATTTGGCAGCAATTCAAATGGGCAATATTGCACAATGAGAATGTAGGGCAAAAATGATAAAGACATAACATTTTCTTGCGTAGAAAACATTTTTTATCACCGCTATCGTAATCGCGGGTGTAGGAAAAAGACAATGGAATATTTGACAGAAACCGGGCATCAGCGCCCTCTGACAATCAGTTTAAAAGGTTCAGCCTTTTAGGCGGGGATCTCTAAATGAGATTTATACTGTTTTAGCGCAAAAAGCCCCTTGGTTTGAACTTGATTCTAGCAAAGTACTCTCGTTTGTACTCTATTAGTATCTATACTAATAATTTAAAGAGGTAAAATTTGTAAGTTTGTATGCAGGGGGTCATCTTAGGAACCGCTGGTCGGATTCACAAAAATCTTTCACTGATAGATAGCTACAATGTTCCTCAGTGCTATAGGCTATAAAACATCACGCTCAGGTCCAATAGAGCCGAGCAGCGGGAAACCGCGCGAGAGTTTTTTTATGTGATAGGTGAACGAGCAGACCTTACCGAGGATTACCTGATGGTAAGCAATCAGCGCCGCCCATGCACACCCGCATCAACAGATAAGTTACGAGTGCGTTGCCCACCTTTTGGGGATAAAGGATTTGGAGATTTAGGGATTGGGCCTAGGATGACTATCGGACTAGGATAGGATAGGATACGCTTTCACTCGCTGCTGGGCTTCGATTTGATTGTTGTATAATGTTTTATAGTATATAGCATACGGGAATATTAACTATCAATAAGTGAAAGAATTTTGGGAATCCGACTAGTGGTTCCAAAGATTACCCCCCACACACAAACTTACAAACATACAAATTTTACCTCATTATAATATGATATGATTAGATTTAGGGCTAATTTTTCAATGGTTACATAAAAGTTACCTGGGGAATAATTATGATGCTGTCGCGTCAGAATGTTTGTATAAGACAGTGACAGCAACAATTTTATACCTCAGATAACATTTATCTGACTATTGAAAAATGAGCTCTTATTGTTATAGTTGCCTTCTTCTTCGAGGAATAAAAATAAAGACATTTTGTTTCTAAGGGCAAAATCTTGTTATATTATATTAAATTCATCTTAAAATAAAGGTGGGTTCCCTTTAATCTCACCTGTGTTATATTACACCTACGGATGAATGGTACCTACACTGATTTTATTAGACAAGTATAAAGCACATATTTTCGTGCACCAAAAATGAGGTCGAAGGCGAATTTTGCGGTGACTGACCTCTTTCGCGAGGAACCTCTTTCTGGGTCAATACTCTGTACAATATTTGACAGTTAAATCAGTAGTTAGAAAATAGGGCATCCAGATCAGAGATCTGGATACCCTATTTTCCACATTTTAATCTTCTACTAACATATTATTTTAATCTGTTTCTTGATCATAATATTCAGCGGTTAAATTAAATGTTATTGTGAAAACTTCATTTAAACTCAAACAAAAAACCAGACCAGAACTAATATCAACTTGTCTGTGTGGGAATTGAACCCACGACACTTCGTCTTTGTGGTTGAAGAACGTGTTATAATATTGCACTCAGTTGTGACCAGGGTCTTAACCATTAAGCCAAACGTGTCGTCGAATATGTAACAAAATAGCGAACCGCTTCATGCACTTTGTTTACATTAATGAGACGTATATTGTGTGACATCATTCATTCGATGCGCTTCCATATATGCAAGATTTCTCACTAACACAATTCTTGATGATGTTTTGCCACTTATTGACATATTCCCCCCCTTTCACCGCGTTCAAATAAAAACACTGTGGAAAATTTATAGCATGCTGCATCCAAGGATCATCATAAATTTCCCAATCTTCTATAACGCCTCCACATGAAAAACATGCTGCTTTATCATATGGATTATTTCCGTAATAAAAGAATCCAGCATCAGCCATTTCCATCACTAATCTTTTCTTTGAATTATTCGTCCCCCAGTAATAATTAAAGGATAATTCACGTATTTTGTATGCATTATACATATCATATCGAGGTTTATATTCAGTTTGAAACATATTTTATTTATTTGGTACTAGTTCTTGATGCTAATAATTATAAACATAAAATGACATTGCTTTAATGCTGCAAGCAATTTATAAACGTGATTGTACAGGATTGGGAGAGATAGTAAACATATTATAAAAAATTAAACAAGTTTTTTTTTTATTTCATAAAAATTTTATTATCATGGCACCATTTATTTAAACACAATATATTTTTTAAAGCACATACAGAGTTATGATAAATACAATTATACATATCTTGCGAATGTTTATATTGATCATATAAATGTACTAAACTAGAACAACCCTTATCTTCTAAATTAAATATATTACTATTACTATTTTCTAAAATATGCTTTAACCATAAAACTTTTTCTGAACCTTTAACATAAACACATTTATCTCTTAATATATCGGAAACCAAAGTCTGGTAATTGGAATAAGGTACAAATCCTTCACTCCAGTATATCTTTTTGTTACGTTGAATCCAAAGAACTACCTTCTTTTCAGATTCCGTTAAATTTTTAAATGGAAATGGTGGCTTAACTAAAAACACTTGTAGTTTTTTGTTACACAATATAGCGATTTCTTTTAATATAAATTCACCTGCTTCTGTTCTAAATCCTTGAATATCAACAACAGCAATCATGATAATCTGCGCACAATGTTGCTGAGAGGTTTGTATTCCACAAGTCGATCGTTTATAATCAAACAATATGCAGTTGTCTTATCTGGTATTGGTGTGGAACATTCAACTTCTAACCGCACGTCCACTGGACCGGTTTTTAAACTATCGTTTTGTCTTGAGCAATCTAAGATGAAAAGGGGAGCCTTTTCTTTAAAATCCGTTAGATCTAGCAATGGGTCAACAGGACTGTTGTAATACGATTGACGAAATTTCACATACATTTCATATAATATACTGTACTTGTTCTCAGAAAACTTTAAACTCAAAGGTTCGTAGGGATAATATTGCGAATTCAAAAAGAGTGTTACGTTGGTCACTTCACAATGATCGAATAGTGAACTGTCTTTAGTCCTATTATTTCTCCTATTAGTTTGCAAGCAAAATATAACATATCTAGGCTTTTCCAATTGTGAAGCTGTTTTAACTGACCAAGAATGCTTTGTAGTTTTAGGTAGCAAGGGATACTCATATAAATCCCAATTTCTAAAAGCCATCTGAATAGGTTTATCTCTTTCTAAATGTTTTAAAAGTGTTAGTCGTTCTCGATCTGACACTTTTATATGTGGCACCCTCCATTGGACTCTTTGTATATCTATTTGAAAATTAACAACATCATCAGTGAGAATAACACTATTTAAGTTAGAGTTGCTTCTACTCAAAATAAGTTCGTGTTTACAATTTATCACAATTTTATTGTAATCTTCTGCAAACCCTAAAATCTTATTCAATGGTATCACAGCACTAAAATGTCCATCATTTTGGAATCCCGCTAAGTTCCAACCCCATAAGGCTGCAACTTTATTTTCTGCTTCATTTAATGAAATGTATGCTTTTATTGTTGACGTAATTCCTGAATTTTTAATACGGTCTATTTCGATACCATTCATTTCGTATCTGATGTCTTGAAACAAAGACATAACAGGGTTATTAGTGAACGTAACAGTTTTCTTGATCGGATTCCCATCTTTACCGAACAGCCTTGCCTGTCCTTCGATGTAAATTGAACTGGCTGATGGTAGCACGTATATATCTTGCTGATGTATGGGGATTCTGATTTCATCGTTTTCTCTAAAGCTGTTATTGTAGGGATTGTACGAATGGATTTCATAACTTTCAATCGAACTGTCGAAATGCGGTAATTCAGTAATCTGTAGCATATTCATACTTTAAAACCCAAAGCTTTAAGAAAATCTTTATTTGCTTTAGTCAGTTTCTTAATTTTTGTATTACGTCTTTGCGCCTTAGCGGTTGCAGAAGAAATAAACCGATTTATTTTTACTGGAGTGCTTTTATAATATACTATCATTTTGTTTTTCTTAAGTGCAGACGTAACTGAATATATTCTTCTTCGAAGTTAATACAGTGACCAAATTGATCAACAATTTTAACAGATATGGATGAAATTATATTTTTGTTCACTGGAAAGTAAATAACGTTTTGTGGTATTTCTTTATAACCATGACTTAGAGCAGTATCTGATACAAATTCATGAATAAAATGTGTTGGTAATCCATTGCAGTATGAACCGTACACAAGATCACATTCAATTTTGATCACAGACAGATTACTAGTTTTAACTGAAATATCTGGTCTTGAATTAAATACTGAAAAGTATAGTAAACCGCACTCGTATTGATCAGATAAATGAAGAGGTGGTTGAAAATACGAGACCAGTTCTGATTTATTTCCAGAGATGGTAACCGTAGTAGACATGCTTATATACTGGACTGTTATGAAAGATCCTGTTCATTTTATTGCTTCGTTGACCAAAAATTGTTTAAGAAGTGTAAACAAAGATGTCCACAGTTGAAGGGGTGATCACGTTGTATATTTTCATAATTATATTGAATGTTAGAACCTACATATTTTACAAATTCCTTTGGTGGCTTAAGATTCCCGTAACTGTCGAAATACTCAACATAATCATTATATTTTGCATAGGCTACCCAATGAGAACCAGGATTTTTAGAACTATCTAAATTAATAACTCCACATTCTTTTTTATACGGATATTTAGGGAGCTCATCTCTCATAAAGACACCTCTAAAATAAGGAATTCTATTTCCATACTTTAAAATGTCAAAGTTAGTTAAGGCCCGTTTGGGTAGCCGATATCTTAGTTTTTTTCTTTTAATACGAAAATTCCAAGACCACTTTTATGTGGTTTAAGGTGTAGTCCTTTCCCAATACATAGAGCTTCCATTTTTTCATTATGTCTCCTCGATTCCTCATACAGCTTTTTAGCCATTTTAAATTCATTTATGGTTTTAGCAATACCAGCTGCACCGCCTGCTAAAGCTCCCGCCGCTGATAACCCCGCAAAAATAGGAATCAGAGGTAGTACTCCTCCAGTTTTTGGAATAGGAATAACGCGAGGGAGCTTAATCGATGAATCATTAGCTAATTCTCTGGTAGCGGCAATAGCTAATTCTATAGCCATTTTCTTGGTCTTAGGTTTTAATTTTTTTATGTGTCTTTTTACTTTTGTAATAACAGTTTTTAATTTGCTTTTTAATCCTTTTCCAGATGTAACTTTGGGAGAACGCTTTTTGCTCAAACCAGAACCAGTTTTAATTTTTGCCGACATAGCCTTACTTACTAAGCGTGCCGCGAGTTTTTCACCTGTACTGGCATCGAAAGCAACCGCTCGCTGTTTTGCCATTTTTAACAAAATTAAATCAGCCTTATGTCGATCCTTTAAGTTTGATGACTTGTGATATGCAATATCGTGATCTTTGCAATATTCGTCCAACTTATTTACACCGTTATCTCCTTGTGCAAGTCTTTTTATTAATTTAGTACCAGGACCACAGTAATTATATCCTGGTAAATGTAATTCAAATGGTAAATTATTAATAAGCCAATTGAGAAGACTGCTCTCTCCAAAACACATTATAAGACTGATGGTTCCGGTTTGAATAATTTAATAAATAGTTATGCGATTCGAGTTTGTTGTTAATATTATTTTATTTATAATATAACATTCGATTTATCAATCCAACTGCTTTCAGCTGAAGACAAACCTAGCCATTTTACTAAAACCCTACTACCTTTTCTTCTGAGAACTTTCTCGACTAGATATACATTGGGATGTTTTGTTTTTTGAAGTTCTTGTGTATAAAATGCACCTAAAATAGGCTGACCTCTGATAGTATCTTCGATTAAGTAAGTTATAGGAGTTGTATTTTGTATTTTACGGATTTTAAATATTTCTGTTGACCAGTTGGGAGTATAACCTTTTTCAAATGTTCCTTTGTATTTACTGATACGCACATAATCACCTACTTTGTACTTGGTTTTTAAATTATCATTTTTTAGCAACTTTAAATACCTTTCTAATATCGTTTTTTTATTATTATTGTCCACATTAGCAGGGATTTCATTAATAGTGCGATGGTGAGTGTGATTGTATTTGTAAATAACATCATTGAGGGTATTATTTACCCAATTGTAATTGCCTTTTAAACTAAATTCCTTATAGACTTTAGATTTCAATGTCCTGATAAATCGTTCAACTATTGAAGCCTTTTTTGTTGAGAAGGTTGAATAATGGTTAATATGATACGATGTCATAAGCTTCTGAAATTTGTTATTATAAAATTCTGTTCCATTATCCGTTTGCAGATTTTTAGGAACACGCCCTTTATCCAACAAAGTTTTGAAAGAGTTACACACATCTTCTTTGGTTTTACTTCTCATAGGAAAGGCCCAAGCATATTTCGAAAATGTATCAATAACGGCAAGAATATATCTGTAATTTTTATTTTCTTTTGAAATTGATTGCATATCAATTAAGTCTGCTTGCCACAAGTCATCTATATCTTTCATGATAACACGTCTTCGTGGATAGTTCACCCTCGCATTTTTATGAATTTCGTTTACTACGTCAGCTTTGCTCATGTTCACAATTCAGTATACTTGTCTTGAACTCAGCTATTATACTGAATAAAAATCATATTATTATGACTATTTATTATTTAATTATATCAGCTTCTTTTAATTCTTCGATTATTGATAAAATTTCATTATCATGGTTTGTATTACCAGCATCTTGGGAAGCAATTAATAGTTGCAATCTGTCAACCAATTCGTTAGGATCATCCCAATATACTAAGTCAGTATTATTTTTGTATTTCTTTAGCGTTGGTAACCTTCCTCCAAATTTAGTAACAATATTACTGTTTAACGATTCAGAAAACAATGGTCTAATTATTTCACGATATTTTATACCTTTATCGCCTCTAATTTGTCCATTAGGATTGAAATCTCTCTTATGTGCATTTGTATAATGCAACATATCCTTGTAGACAAGTTTATCTTTGCTCGATATTAGTTTCAAATCTGGTTTTCTTCGAAGTAAAAGTTCTTTTAAACCAGGGGTTAAATTGTAGGTTTTATCACCAATTTTAATTAAAATGACATTATCATCATTCACACTATCTATTTTAGAAAATGAAACTATTGAATTACCCATTAGTAATTTTTTGTTTGCACTTCTTATTCCAAATGGTATATTTACCCCTTCATAAATATCATGGATATCATGACCCTCTAATGATATTTCTAAATCTTCTAATAATTCCGTCTGGGGAGACTTTTTAACGAACTGCACAGAATTCGGTTCTGGATTGTAGCATTCTTCAAACTTTGTAGATGAGCTAGTATTAATATCACTCAATTCCATGTCTTCAAAATTAGAGTGTGTATTTTCTAAATTTTGTGTTTTTTCTATTGTTTTATTCGAATCAACTAGGGTTTTAAGAGGATCTGTGACAGGTTTTAGCATTTTATCAATTGACAAATTCATTGAGTGTTCCTGATCCTTCATTTGTTTTATTTTATTCTTTATGGAGTTTACAGACTTCATTAATTCTATTTTAATATTTTTCTCCATGTTATAATTATCTATTATAACAACTGCATTCAACTAAGGAACAAATTATACTGAATTTGATTTTACATGGAAATTACTTATATGCACATGTAAACAGTCAGTCAAATTTAAAAAACATGTCAAAATTCTGTCTGTACCTTCCATTATTTAATGACGATTCTTTATTAATCAGTAGAAAATTATAAGGTTTACTCCAAACAGTTTGACAAATATTTCTGAACTCTTTCCATTGTAAATCAGAACTAACATGCTCTTCATAAATATGCTTTAAATTTACATCATCTTGTTTGAATATAATAAGAAAATTAACATTGTCACGTAACAGTTGCTTTGGAATTTTAGAATAGGTTTGAGACAAATAGAAACAATCTATTTGTTTATGCCTACCCATACAGAAATAATTGCGAATATTTATTTGATTTTCACAAGCAACATCATCAAATATAAATACAGAATTTGTTAAGGCTTCACTCGGAGAAATTACATCGTTGTTATTATTGAACTCGTAAAAGTTAATCTGTGGTACCCTTTTTAATACTTCGATCAAGAAACGGTATTTTGGTTGAAAAGAAGTTTTAGAGTAAAGATAAAGATTTTTAAATTTGAGCCCATTTTCATGCAGCAGCAAACTGATCATTACATTCGTTTTACCACAGTTTGATGGGCCACATATTATACAGCGAATAGTATTTGGCAGTAAAGCGCTATGTCTGATGTGGTGAACAGAGTCACTTAATCTTATATTATTAACATTGAGAGATATGGGTTGTTTGATCAACTTCATATTGTATATTAATCTTATTTCCACCTAACGTACACTTATATACTCGTTACTACATGAACCTCATGATAGAATAAGCATGAACTTACAATTTGATGATAACGTTTAGGAAGTTGAATACGTTTGAATAAAAGTCAATTTGTTTAAGAAATATCATTTTATTATAAATGTTCATCATAGCGTATACATTCACTCATAATAGTAGCGTAATATATTCATTTACAGTACATTACTTATTCTTAAGAATTATTCATACATCATTTCTATACACATTACATACATGAAAGTAGCATAAATTTATTTATAATTATCACTAATAAAATTAATAGATACTAAACGTGTACATAGTTATAGATTACGTATCACTGGAATAATCTAAAAACATAGAATCACAATGACCCCAGGGTAATGTGTGAATTTGATCTTGTAGTACTTGAATTTTATCATCGTTTCTATCTAAAACTTGTTTATCTACTTGTTGGGAGTATAAAACATGTTTAATTGATTTTATCATATTCATTTTACATCTTAGCGCTTTATCGGTCAACAGAACATTGCTGTAATCATTCAATTTTAGATTATTTGTGACAGATTTGGAAACACCTTTAGCTTTTTTAATTTGAGTTTTGAGACTGTTTATAAAATATAATTTAGCTCGTAGACCGACAAATTCTATAATTAAATCATCACCCATCTCATGTTTCCATAATCCGGGAACTTTTGCATTAGTTTGTGGTATGCGATAAGGATTATTTACTGCAAAATTACTAGTATCGAACTTGGTAAGATCATCATGCATATCTTGATAAAAATCAGTTGTATATATTAAATATAACAAACTATCAGTATCAGTATAGCATAACTTTGCATTATTTCCATATTTTTTCTTTATAAAATCATAATGAAACTGGTATAAGTGTTGCTTAGAATATTCCAAAACTGTGAATCCGATATAAATCGGTCTATCTAAAACAACTTTTTCATGATATAATTCTACAGCTATAAAATTATCTGAAAATATTGATACACTTTTTAAGTTTGGTTTAGCTAACAATTTTTCAGCATCAAGATGTTTGTTTGTTTTATTGGTGGTATCTCTCCATTTTGTTACTAATTTAACATCAGCTTGCTTGCGCTTATTTTCAATAGTTTTTCCGAAAATCGCATTATTCAATAATTTAAAAAAGTCCTTTTCAAATGCAGTTTTGGAATTTTGACGAAGTCTAGTATTGAGATCGATGTAATTTTTGAGAAAACATTCTTGTCTAAAGCTAAGTATGCAATGAATCTTTTTTAAAATCAGACCATTTTTTAAACACTCTTTTAAGTGCACGTAATGAATCACATAATGATGCTTATCATAAAGATTCGCAATCAATTTTGCTGATTTTCCATAAGGTGGTACTAATTTTTCAACTGCAAAAGGTAAATCTTTATGTTTGTTATGTAAATAGTTCGGATAAATCAGGTCTACTTCCAAAATATAACCGTAATCATTATCATCAGAGATAGTAATTACATCAAAGTTGCTAATTTCTTCGAGAGTTAAAAATTTGAATTCTGAGATAGGAAGTTTCTTCATCATAGCATAGCCATACAGATTATTACAATCAAGGTATATTAAATAACTGCTTGGTTCTAACTCGTTAAAATGTGGTAAGTATTTATTATTTGCTTCAGCATGACGTCGAGAACACTGTGCCAGCCCACCGCGAATTCCTTTTTCTAATAACTCATACATTTGCAAGTCACTTATTAACTCCAGTTCAGTGTCAGTATATAGAAGCATTGCATCCCAGCTTAAGCTCGGTGAAGTAACATAATAAGCTGGATCTAACTTATAGTACTGTAAGCTTGTTTCTCTAAATTTTTCGAATATGTCACATAGTAAAAGCACATCACATTTTATGTATAAATCTGTATATTCACCAAGAGATTTAACGTTAAAAACATTCCAAACTGTTTGAGCGTGTAAATATTCTTCATCAGTTATATGCTTCTTACACAAACTGTTATAGAAATGATACTTTGATGGAAGTTGCGTCTCATCAAATTTGGACCAAGAATCGATATAATCATAAGGATAAACACCCTTTTTTCTCATTAGATCAAATTTTCTTTTATCGCTAAACTCTCTTGATAAGTTTAAAAAATCGTTTTCTGATAAACTATCACTCAATGCATCTAAGCTAGAACTAAGAAATTGAAAAGAATCAATAAATTTTATCTGAATAGGATGATTATATTTTTCTGTCTTTATTACTTTCGTTATTGAGAGGTATTTTTCTTTAGTTTTCGGTATTATGTTAATAGTACCTTCATACTTTGCTAACTCTTGAATGAATAAATGTGAGTCATATCCAGACAAATTATGAAAGACGACAGGAATGAATGAACAAACTCTATACATCAAATTACAATGGGAGTGCGCTGCCCCACGGTACTCTGAGGTAATATGATCATGATCTCGGACTTTGTCATTAAGCAATAGTTGTTTACATATGTGACATGTATTCGAGTTCTGATAATTCATCTCTTGCTCAGTTGTTAACGGAGTCATAGACTTTTTATTACTTAAAATTCTATGTATACGTTTAGCGTCTCTTATTAAATATTTAACAAATACTTCCGCACAATCTGTACCTCTGTATGAGACATACTTATTTAATTCATTATTATGTGCACAACAGATATAATAAGCAAAACATGAAGGTTGATGTGTCTTTAGTTTCCGAGTGTTTAAAGAGTTACTTTCATTACAGTCAATTAACATACATTCGAAGTCAGCATAAATGATGAAATTAATTTTCTGCTGCCTCTCAAAATGTTTAAATTTCAATATAGATTTTTTTTCAGGCAAAATAGACAATATCTTAGAACAGTTATGAGACTTGTATCTTGTTTCGCTACTGAAAAATTGTAAACATGCATCACATAAATAAACTTTACCTTTATAATGAGTTACTTGACGTCGTACAAGACGTATAAGATCTTTAATTAAACAATAGTGTCCAACAGTATTGTTTTCAATATATAGTAAATTAAAATGATGTTCTCTCTTATGCTTCGATACATAAAGAGGTCCAGTTACAATATTATTTTGCAAACCATATATATTTACACTCATATTTGGATTGTTTTTCTCAAACTGTTTAATATCATTCATTGTGGGTGGGAATGACATTCCTTCTATATTTAAAACCGAAGAATAATGAGGATATGAACTTGTTCTGCACACGTTATTTTTCGCTGGATATAATCCAGCAACTATACTCCATAGAAAACAACAATCATCTTCATTTTTTATATTAATGCAACTTCTAGAATGTTTAATAGCTGGTGGTAAATCTATATAAGATCCACCCCTCATAGGTGAATACTTATTTATATTAATTTCGAGATGACTCATAGAAACAAACGTCCAACCAGATTGACAGTGTTGGAACTCTGTTAATTTCTCGTTCAATGCATTCATTACTTTAGTTAATAATTCATTCAAATCAGTGTTTTTATAAATAATATTGTACTTGGTATTAAATGACTTTAGCTGCTTTTCTTCTAAAGTTGGTAGCATAAAATATGCAAACAATTCGAAATTAACTTTTATGCAGTTGTGTTTATTTAGTGACATAGTAATCAATTCTGCTATATTGGTTTGGTGATCACTCAGGAACGCCTCTAGACCGAGGTACTCGTCTTCCTGAGTGACATTCAATCTGTATGTCATTATTCTGTTATTGAATGCTGTCGCAATAATATGAATATTTGCGAACTTGGTATTCAATAAACAGTTTGCTTTGTGTATATTAGTTCTCATATGATAGGAATACTGATTTTCTGGAATTAATATTTTACATTTGTCACAGTTTATTTTTCTAGATCTTGACTTATTAGTGAGGTGTGTAGAAGCTGTGAAACAAAGAAAAAAAACAATGATAATAATTATAAAATATAATGAAATAACCAAAAATACATTGAATTACCCTATGAATTAAAGCTAATGCTGGGATAAATGTTATTATATTGTATATAGAGATATAACTATGCATCATGTACCTAATATAAAAATGTGTACAGGAATAATAAATTGATTAACAATAGGTTAAATCGTTAAGTTTCGTAGGATCCTAAGTACGACAGCGGACAATTTTTAAAATCTTTTTGGGTCGCTAAGATGAACTCTTTTATATGGCGCCAAGACTCCTTATCTTCATCCAGTTTAGTTTTTATAGTAGTAATAGCATGCCGCCATCTATTTATCGGCATAATTTTTTTTATTTCTTCGACATCATATATTTTTAACTCGACGTAATATTTTCCTTCTTTCGTCTCACTAATTTGCCGAGAATAGCCCTTCCGCAGCCTTTTCGTAAAATAAGAATGTATAGGTGGGACATTACCCGTTTTGGTAGAGCTCTTAACACATTCATTCTTGTCATCGTCTTCGTCACCGAATAATTCATTGGCCGTAACGCATGCTGGCGGAGAAATTGGGGAGATAGTTGGTTTGGACTTTTTCGAACTAGATCCTTCACTCGACTTGCCGGATCGCTCTCTCTTCATTTTCTTGTCCTCCGACTTCCCCTTCGGCTTCACCTCCGCTTCAGAATCGTCGCTGGAGAGAAAGAGATCGTTGGCGAGTAGCTTCGACCTGTGTATAAATAATATATTATTAGTGCACTGTAATCGATAATTTTATTTTCTACATATGTATAGGTGTTTATGTTGATTAGGTTTCGCTATATCTCTAAATATTTCTATGTATAAATCTAATATTAAAAATTATAAAAATCGATGAACAACAAATACAATGCTTGGTATAGGTACAGACACATAGTCTTAACGTCAAACTAGAATATTCTATCTATGCTACAGAGATAAGAAATAATGATCAGATTAACTATATGTATGTCACAGTTAGACTTGAAACGTTACGAGAATGGAACCCTCGACTGTCCAATCTTTCATAAGCAGTCATAATTATCATTGTGTTATAGTTGAAATAAATTAAAATAATTATGTAACTGGTACTTAGTTTTCATTTTTTTTCAACACAAAGTAGCATATTCGATCTGTGCAGGAATCGAACCTGCATCACAATATTGACGGTCAACATTCGAATACTTGAATATATCAACTAATACATTGCTCTGACCATTTAATAGTTAGATAAATGATTATGAATAGATACTTACATTCTTGATAGGTGTTTAGACAGGTAGCTTGATCAGGAGCTCGGAGAGTTGATCCGTTGTAGAGAGGATTCGTACCAGAGAGGAATTGTACCGGAGACTAATTTGCTATGCGTTTTTATAGGCCTAAAATCACATCATTCAATCCAAATTTGTAAAACTGCATACTTGCAAAAATTGCATACACGAGCGTACAAATCTGAGCGGTTAAGGTTTTAAGCTTAGTGTTATTATATAAGATGGCTTTTACCCATGGCTTCGCCCGCGTTAGTTTTAAATTATCCCACGGGAACTTAATACTGAGATAAAAAATCCTATGTCATATTCCGGGTTATGGTCTATCTGTATGCCAAGTTTCATCGAAATCGGTTAAGTAGTTTTAGAGTTTATTCGTTACAAACATACAAAAATACAAATCTTTCCTCTATATAATATTAGTGTAGATTATTATATGTATAGATAGATAATGTAGACGGATGATGAATATAGATACTTACTTAAATAAACAATAGGGGAATTTCATATTTAGAAAAAAAGTTTGAAGATTGTTGTTTTTTACTGAATGTTTTTGACGTCAGGCGACGGTACAAACGCTGCGGTTTGCACGCTCGCATGCAACTTCTAGACATGTGGAGGAATGGAGATATGACTAGTCAGAATCTCATATTTCGGTATGTAAAAATAAGCTTGTATTTATCTTATAATTTTTTCACAATTACTATGATAACTTATTTGTTTTTATGAAATATAGAAGAAGTTGAACAATTGTATGAAAACGTAAAACGTGTCGATGCTCACTAATTGTAGGTACCTACTACAATAATAATCAGATCGATTAAGTAAATCTTGTGTTTTATTCCAGCATAGAGGTACATCTAAGCTATTAAAAAAATAAATTAATAACAAAAAACTATTTATTTTTAATCTTTATAATAATAATAGCAGGTAAAACCAGGCTTAATAATTGTATGTCGATATTGATCAATTGTTATGATCCGTCTCCTTAAAAAGAATTCAGCTACGTTGCAAATTCGCTAACGCTGATATACTATTAACATACCATGATTTTGCTTGCCAAATCATTTTAATAAAATGTATGAAAACAATAACCGTGAACAAAAATACAGTAGTATTATTTTGTCGATATATATTTTCGATAAACAATAAAATGTTAGGCGTCGTAATGTCTGCGGTTTCAATTTCACCATACCATTTTTGTATAGATATTAACATCTAACAAAAATATACGATATTGAACTCTATGTATTAAAAGAAATAATTAAATTTAAAAATATAAAAGGGGGGTATAATAAATTGAAATCCATTTCATCTTTGAATCTGATGGTGAAGACTGAATCAGACTGATATAATTGCGGAATGTCGGTAAGTGTTACTTTAATACATTCACTAACAATTTAAAAATGTATTAATATTAACAATAGTAGTAAGTAGCATCACAGCATTAATTATTTCCACATAAGCCTTTATTTCAATCGTAACGTTTGTAGTGTAACTTAAATTAATATTGTATTGTTATTTCAGGACTCGGAGGATCTCTTCAATTTTGTACCCATGAATCAACCAGTCCAACAAACCACTGGACAGAAGACGCTGGGTCTCGCTCGCAAGAGATCAAAAACAGATCAGACATTCTATCAATTTATAAAGAAGCCTGTTTCTCGTGGAACGAAAATAATAAAAATAGAAATCTATGATACAGACAGTTTTCAAAAATCCGAACAGCCGATGTGTAATTGTGAGGCTGATGTGTGTGTTCAACATGTTGTGAAAACTATATTATACGATGATATATATACCAGTACGAGAGAATTAATTGCCAAAATTCAGGATGACATCGAACCAAGAGTATAGATTTAATAATTTAAAATGTATAGACGTTACCGTTTACCACTTATGTATGTTTAATTTTCTAAAAAAGTTTATGTAAATAATTATAAGTGTACCTATGTAGTAATGAATAGATATCAACTATAAAAATATCAAAAATTGTATATTTAAAATAAAATAATTCAAAATATCATTTTTTTATTGCTAACTCATTCTTATACATGTAATAAATAGCCACTGCACTACGTACCTAGGTATATAAGGCAGCGCAATGGACAATAGCGAGAGCATTCCATATTATCATATTCAATAAGTATGATCTTTTTTATGAATATTACTGCCATGCCTGCTATCTTAAAATAATATGTGAATAGAAGATTAAAATGTGGAAAATAGGGTATCCAGATCTCTGATCTGGATGCCCTATTTTCCAACTACTTAAATCGATTGTATATTATACTATAATAAAATAGTATAATGTTTGTTTGTTTATTCACCAAAATATACAACCGGTTTCCGAAAGGCCGATCAATGTTAAAATTAATTTAATCTCTTGTCAGAGATTTGACACCTAGTTAGTTGATGTTAACATTGATCGGGCTTTCGGAAACCGGACATTAGTGTGGGAGAGCCAAGCTTCGACACGAATGGGTCTGCTCGAACCGGAGTGATATTACGGCCTTGTGTTTCGCCGTGTGCGTGAGGTTACCGGAGGCCCAATCCTTCTATTCCCCCCATCCGTCCCAACTCCCCAAAAGGCCGGCAACGCACTCGTAACTTCTTTGGTGTTACGGGTATTGATTTGATACAATCTTTAACCATTAGAATACTTAAATTTCACGGAATATAATATTAGCCTATTAGATAACAATATCCATGCCAGACAGGTCACGTACAACTGATTATATATTCCACTCGGGTGCGACCTATTTTCAATACATTATTTTATTTATTACGTTACATATTTCTGGATTAATATTATCAAAAAAAAACTCCGCAATTGCCGGTACAAGAGCGATAGGAAACCCTGTCAATGCTCTTGGGAGTAGAAAGCTGTCATGGATTTTCCTCGAAGTATATAATATGGGTGGGGAAACGAAAACAATTCTCTTTGAAAACATTTCTCGAAGTTTCGACGCGAAACAAGTCATCCAAATAATGGACTGTGTTTGGGGGTCGGTTAAGACGTTTTACTACTGACAAAAAAGGACAGACGAAAATGTAATAAAACATTCAACCTTTTACACTACCACCATTTCGTCAGATCGAAATTGACGGTCAGTAGACCTACCATAACGTGTTATTAGACGTCTACTAGAAAGAGGGATGGAGCTATACACCTTTTATAGTTCCATCCCTCTTTCTCGCCCGGAAGATTCACGCAATTACACGTCATGGTAGGCCTCCAGGCGTTTATTAGGTACATTACTCATTATGATTGTGCGTGAACGACGTCGCTGACCGCTTTTTTATGTCATAGCTCAGCTTGGCAAACGAGCAGACGGATTACCTGATGGTAAGCAATCAACGCCGTCCATGGCATGGTTCGCTGCCGATCTCTTGTGTTATTGGGGATTTACGAATAAGGGATTCCGGGCCTTCGGGTATCTCACTCACGCGGCGAAATACAACGTAAATGTTCCTTCACGCTGGTTTTTTTTAAGGCCGTGGTATCACTCCGGTCGAGTCGACCCATTCGTGTCGAAGGATAGGTCTCCCACACTTAACCACTTTCCACCTCTGCTGCAATTCACAACGGAAACGTGACGTATTGCGCAAGCAACGCACCGCGTCTCTGTAAATGAAGCCTTAGGCCCTGTGTTAAATTTTTTAATTGCAATAGAAGTCAAACGAGCTAACGGATCACCTGATGGTAAGCAATCAACGCCGCCCATGGACACCAGCAACAACAAAGGAGTCACAGGCGTTTCCCACGTTTTTAGAAGTATGTGCGTGTTTAAAGCTTTGATGGTCATATCGGTTCAGAAATACCGCAAACGAAATATAATTCCGAAGTTTCGAAAGTTCGCGAAAATCGCACACTATGTTCGTCCGACCATGGCAATAACCAAAGCGGCCCGACTCAGAGCAGGAATTGATACACCATGGCTTTTCATCAGTTAGAGTCTGACGCTCCTTTTAGCCTTACCAAGGTAGAGAGAGGACATTGGATGATTTCTGTACCCTTTAAAGTCCTGAACGGTAACGCAACAAATGCAATACGGGACAATCGAACGCTAACCTCGTAAACACAAATGACTACAACGTATTACCCTAAACCATCCATATGGTTAACGATTTCCGACTCTAAACGTCGTAGAAAAAGGTTGACAATCGATGAAACTAATTTGATATAGGGCTGATTTTTCAATAGTCAAATAAATGTTATCTGAGGAATAAAATTGTTGCTGTCACTGTCTTATACAAACATTCTGACGCGACAGCATCATAATTATTACCCATGTTACTTTTACCTAACCATTGAAAAATCAGCCTTAATTCGGATACCTCCTCATGCTGTCTGTATTTAGAATAATAATTTATTTCAGTTCGTCACGACAGAGTGACGTCATCGCTGCTTTATTACTATTTGATTTATGTTTTAGGGACAATTTTTATTGGCGTTTCAGTAATTTGTTTGGATAAAGGTAAAAGAAACTGTGTATCTTGTATCTTGTAGATTCAAACGATTATTGTTTTATAAAGATACAAAATGAAATAAAATAAGGAATTTATTTTTGTAAATAAATTCCCAGAATAGTATTTTTATTCGTCATCATTACAAAAACGAAAGAATGCTAGATGACAATTCTAATATTAGTCAGATAGGAAATTGCATTTCCATAGAGGAAAAGCTTCTTAATACGTAAATTTAAAAAAATGAGTTTATTATTGTTTTTTATTTATACTTTTTACAAAAGAATGTCCAGGCGGACTTAATGCCGATCAGCCGGCTCGATATTTTAAATTGCATAGTTTCCTAGATGTAAAATAAATAATATAGGTAGGTTTCTCATTGATTGATTCAATAAAATCGATAGATTATCGATTTTTATTCGAATCGATTTTAATCGATAAATTAGGGATCGTTTTTTTTTCAATCAAACTTTTCTGAAATATTTTATTGTGATATATAATTTAGCGTTTAATTAAGCGTGATTTTTTTGGTCTTCCAATTTCGTTACTTTGATTCTAGTGTAGAATCCGGTAATTTTTAACGAAATAGTTTTCTTTTCAATACTTTTATTGATATTTTAAATAGCTACTTTTAATGAATTTTGTATCAAATAGCAACATATTATTATGACGTCACAATGTTGTGACGAAAGAAAACTATTTCATTAAAAATTACCGGATTCTACACTAGAATCAAAGTAACGAAATTGGAAGACCAAAAAAATCACACACTAAATAGGTATTTTATGCAGTGGCAACTCTGGAGTGGGTTCTTCCCCGTAATATGATAATAGTAGAATAATTTATCAACTATATCATTACTAGGAATAAAATGTTTAATTAGGTCGGAATGTACCTACATAACATATGAACTATGTATTAATTCATATAACATTGTTAAATATGCATCATTTTATGAGATTATACTATATTCCTGGAGTGATTAACTACTTCATCATCATCAGCCTATAAGTGCCCTCTGCTGAGTAAAGGCCTCTTCTCATACGGAGAAGGTTAGAGCATTAATCACCACGCTTGCTCAATGCGGGTTGGCGATTTCAAACTTATAATTAGAAATTATAGGTCTAGGTTTTCTAACGATGTTGTCATATAGTCGTGGCGACCCGTGGAGGTTAGGCGCCCGCTTCTCATGCATGAGGGTGCGGGTTCGAAACCTGGCAAGAACCAATGTGTTTTTTCCGAGTCATATGTACTTTCTATAATTATTTAGGCACCACTGACAAACGGTGAAGGAAAACGTCGAGAGGAAACCTGGACTTACAATTTCTAATTACAAGTTCGTAGTAAGATTAAATATTTTTTATGGAATAGTACGGTATAACAATGGCATTTCACCTGGCTCTATGATTTGTCCGCATAAGGGCTGATTTTTCAATGGTTAGATAAAAGTTACCTGGGGGATAATTTTGTACAAGACAGTGACAGCAACAATTTTATACCTCAGATAACATTTGTCTGACTATTGAAAACTGAGCAATAAACAATGAAACAATGAATTTATTTTTGCAAATAGGCCATAAAACGGCACTTTTACACGTCAATTTATATGTGAAAAACTAGATGAATCCGGCATTTCCTATCTGACTACTCTGAGAAAAATGCCGAAACAAACTCAGAGGTCAGTCTCAGTAAAAGATTTATTTTTCATAATGCGAAAGTAATTTTTGAGATCCGCTTTCTGAGCATTTCTTGTAGCATGCTGCCTGAAGTTATTGGATCTAGTTTAAGGCAATTCCAATCTTAGTCTGGAAAAGTAAGATTGCTTTTCAATTACTGCAATGAAACACGAACGATGTAAAACTTACAGATTACAGCTGTATCAAAATATATTCGAAAATCATATAATACCTACCTTAAAAAACCAATCGTGACTGGTGCATTTGAATTTGAACCCTATTTATATTGTAATAGAATTACGATAACTTTGGTCATCATAATTTATCTTCCACTATATTCTTCCACCTATGTTAGGAACAAAATAAAAAATACTCTAAAAAGGATTTATTTCACAATTAAAATAAAATTATTTCACCTGCGTGTGTTTATAATCGGAGATAAACTGGCTATTCAGGATATAATCCGCAGATTATCAGCCAGTCTGTATCGAATTTATCGATACTATCACATTAGAAAGAGTTTCTCTAATCGTGTTACGTCAGACGCAGAAACATTTATCCAAGGTTACAGAAAACTTTTTTCCGAAATAGATACCTGAAGCTAAATACGTACGTACAAATATATATTCATTCAACTATAAAATCACACACAAACAAACCGATGTATCGTTCCAAAATTATCCTAAAATAAATAAACCAATCCCGTTTAAGAACCTCCTTAGACGAATTTTCATAAGGCATTTTCCACAAAACCTTGATCATCTAACGTTTCAGAAAATTAAAAAAAATAAAACGTCACTTACGTCATTTCGGCTGCGTAATGTGCTTCGCTTGGGTCTTAGAAGGACATCTTTGAAGTCCAATTTAACTTCGTTTATGATATTGGGCATTTTACACTGAACTTAATTCTGTGATAATCGTAAAATGTTTTTGCTGAGCGCTGAGTACGGCCGCGCGTCCCTTCCCGCGCCGTGTATCGACTGTCCGATGCAAACAGTGTTGCTAGGATATAGAACTACTTTCCCCACGGGTAATCTATAGATATGAGTCAGCTGATATGTGGCAGGTCATTAAACTCGCATGGAACAATGTGTTTAATATGTTATTAGAAACGGTTTAGCTAATGAAAAAAGAAGTACTTAATATTAAGGGACTTGCATATTTAGAATACGTATGTTGTTAGTTTTGAAAATGATTTAATTTTCTTTTTTGTTATTAAAAATAAAGTTATTTATTTTAAGGAAAAGTTACATTCTCTATTACTTCGTGACGATTTTCTAAATTAAAAGAAAGTTTATTACTTTGTAATTAGACGTGTCAATAAGTTTCATTTAAACTAAACAATTTAATTAGTATTTACTTAATTAAGAAGTTCAGACAAATTTAATAAATTACATTAAAAAACTACAACAAATTGGGTAATTCTCCTCGACTGGCAACACTGTCTCTAAGTGTGACACGAAACGTCACGAGGGCGCCAGAAATACTTCGCTTTCAGTCGCTAGGTGAAGGTTATTTAATGAACCGAAGTTACACTGTAAAAACTCAACATTATTTCAACACAAAACTAAAATTTTCCCTCTTATTTCAACTGGTTTCTTTCAAACGTCGCATTCGAAATCGGGAGTGTAATGTTATTGATAAAACAAGTCAGCTGTTTAGTTCGGGCGTGCGCAACGCGGAAGATAGTCTTGCCAAATTAAAATGACATTGGGAATCCGACCGAGGACGAAGCGAATGATGACCATCTTATTTTACGCGTTTAACCTTACGTTGTAAATGTCAAATGTACTTGGTAATTAGTAATATTATATTCTATATAAATGCACTCTGCGTGATTGATAAAGTTACTACAAGTTAAATTATTGTATAAGTACGTATCGGTACTAAGTATTGTAAACGATTTGTATTAACGGAAAAATATTAATTAGTATCCTTTTATTTTATTTTTTTTATATCATAGGACGAGTGTACGGATTACCTTATAGTGGGTACGTTACCTTAGCAATCAGCGCTACGCGCAACGAAGGAGTTTCGAGTGCATTGTCAACTATTAAGTTTTTATTATTTTTAGTTCATAATGGACAAGCATTTGACCACCTTAACGCCTGGTGGTAAGTGATGATGCGACCTACAATGGAGCAGGCTGTCGGCTACCCATAAGCAACCTATTCGCTCGGGCCTTGAAGACACCCTTACGGGAGCATAGACTCCAACAAGGAATTCCACTCAGCCATTCTGATTATAAGACTGGAGGCGAATCGCTTCCCTTGGGATATGGAAGTTTAGGTATTGGGGGAGAGGAAGGATTGGGCCTCCGATAACTTCGCTCACACGGCGAAACACAACGCTGTGGTTGTTTCAAGCTGGTTCTCTGTAAGGCCGTGGTAGTCCGGTCCGAGTCGATTTTAAATTGAGAAAAGGTTTGTTCATGCGTGCCTGAGTATTACGTTCGCAAGGCGAATTTGTGAAGGTGAGGATAACGCTGCTCAAAGGGTGTCGTTAGGCGTTCTAAATTTAAAATTCAATAAATTTTTTAAATAGCTATTTTATTCGCAAAAGCATAGAAAAATTCATGCTGAAAATTGTGTGCTATATATCTACGTGGCCTTTAATAGGATTACTTGGTGATAAGTTATGTGAAAAGTGTTGCTTTTATTTTCTTTTCCCTCTTATATTTCTTCTTAGACACTGTGTCCATGTTGTAATTAATACTCAACAGATAGAATGCGATGAGGTTCAGAATGTTTTTTTTTTATATTTAAACAAGAACAGCAATGCTTCTGTAACACTATTAACTAGTACCTATCCCTACTTTTTGTGGGAGGAAGGGAGTAAGTCTTTAAAAGGCTTCTCTTAGCGTCTCTTACTGCCCTAAACCTACTTCTTCCTTCTTCTGCTCTTGGCCGTGGCCAATACATTATGGCACTCACTCGCATTCCTCTGATCCTGATTCTGATTCACATGGTCCAAAATTACATGGATATAAAATTAAAGTCTGTGCTAAGTGAGTACTATATTTATTTTAATGTCATTGCACCATAGAAGTTAAGTCCAGCAGCAGCGTTGAGCGAGGGTCTTCTGGAGCCACGGATACCGAAGTGACCGGGTCTGTGAAAAGGAATAATTTAAATTATTTAATTGTGAAAGAGCCATACTTCGGTAAGAATGGGCGCGCTCGACCGGAGTAATACCACGGCCTCACACAAAATCGGCGTGAAATAATCACAGTGTTGTGTTTCATTGTGTGAGTGAAATAACTGCAGGCTAAATCAAATTCCAAAATCTCCAATCCCTTTACCTTCCCTTCCTCAAATCCCTAAGAAACCCAAAATTGCAGCAACGATTGCTTGATGAACGATTGATTGGTGACACTCAAGCTCCTTTGCCTCCTCTTCACTGTCTGAATGGAATGAAAGGAACTTGAGTGGGTGGGGGAAAGTGGGTTCATTTTAATTGAAATTCATTTAAAATAGGTTTTATTTCAAATGGGTTCCTTTAAAATTGGGTAGGCGAATACTAGGCGTTTCCCTGAAAGGGTGAGTATAAGTACGGTTTAAAGGAAGACTCAGATTTTTTCACCTGAACCCCCTTGATGAAGGAATGCCTTTTTACAAATTACTAACATATGTAGATCTCCGACTGGATGTTTAATCTACCTATATAAATAAAAATCAATGCCACTCTTCGGTGTAATTTTATAACTCAACAATGCTTTTACCGATTTGGCAAATTTTGATCTTGAATTATTTGTGGAAGTCCAGAGAAGGTTTTTCCGTAGAAAAAATTTAAAAAGTGTAAAATCGTCCTTCACGCTGGAGGAGCCGCGGGCGACCGCTAGTATTGTAATAAAACTATAACCGACTCGAAAACCCACTTCGAACCACTCCCACTCGTCAAAGTCACTTTTGAAATCGTAATAAATATTTTGGTCAACGTGAATTCTTAATCCTTACCCTCATCTTTTTCGTTTGGCAGCTTCCATTCTTCAATGTGTGGCGAGAACACGGCCTCCTTGTAATTCCCGTAGCCATCACACTCCACATCTGAACCCGTGCGACACCTCTCTCGGGCACAATCTGGACATAGTATATACAAACGAAAAAGCATTCTTGAGAGGTGTCAAGAAACACCCGGATGAAACGTAGCCTTTCATAAATTAGTGAAGAAATTTTTATTTTATGTCTGTGGTATCTAAACATTAATATAAAGTATAAATAACTCGGAAAAAGTCACATTGGTACTTGCCAGGTTTTGAAACCGCCCATGAACCTATTCATGCATAAAAAGCATGCACCTTAACCTCCGAGCTTTTTTTTTGACGGGGGAAAATCATCAAACTACTTCTCCCGCCCAAGGAAAGCCGAGAGAGTCAGACTCTTACTGACTAAAAACCCCCGTTCCTTCTCCTGTTTTAGGCCGAGGCCACGGTGTCTCATTGCGCTTACCCTGCAACCCTGGCTGAACATTAGCCCTATAGCCCCGTCTGTAATGGTCTATTGGCTCTTTGAGGCGCGCGCGGAACGCTACGCGCCGTACGCTCGGGTCTGGTTCTGGCCGGGCGGCGAGCTGCCCTTACTCGCCGTCCGCAGACCCGCGCTTACGATGGCCGGAGATCATCGATCTCAATGATCACCTCCGGGCTACCACGACATTTTTGCCATACTCGCCTCTGGAAAAACTATTTGACGACTTAACCCTCAAACAAATGTATGATCTTGGACGTAAAATATAAATAATAATAGCTTATCATAGTTTGGAGCTAACCGCAATTCATGTTGGAGACTTCAACTCTTGGAACCTTGATCCCTAGGATAAAACTGCCATCTTCCAAAGCGCAGTAACAGACGAAGCGGCGACACTGTAATAAAAAATATATAATTGTGTACATGGTACTGTAACATAGGGCGATACACGGCAAGCGCGCGTAGGTGTTATCGTAGTAGTAATAAAATGAATCCTTATAGGTAAGTGTGGGAGAGCCAAGCTTCGGCAAGAATGGGTCGGCTCGACCGGAGTGATACCACGGCCTCACAGAATACCGACGTGAAACAACCACAGCGTTGTGTTTCGCGGTGTGAGTGAGGTTACCGGAGACCCAATCCTTCCCATCCCCCGATCCCTCCCAATCCCTAAATCTTCAAAACCCTAATCCCTAAAAGGTCGGCAACGCACTCGTTACACCTCCGTTACGGGTGTCCATGGGCGGCGCTGATTACTTACCACCAGGTTATCCGTCTGCTCTTAATAAAAAAAAAAGTATAAAAAATGTTTCTTAAGGAAAGTTGTTTGTTATCATGAGTACAATCACGTGTTTAAATATCGTTTACTAATTACCAGTCACTCTTTATACAGATAAAGACCTTCTTCTTATAAGAAATAGTACCAGGTTCACAGTTTACCTGGACGGGAGCATATAGCCAAAGCGGAGTGCATTGCGGCGCGTTGTAATGCAGATGACCCTCTGGACCGTACTTCTTCTTAAAGTACTTCAACTCACGCTTACATGGCTCTGTTCATAAAAAAAAACATTTCATAACGACTGTAAGGGTCTTTAGTACGTTGACTACGTCAAAAAATTGTTTTTGTAAAAATGGGTCTTGATTAAAATTCGTCAATTGTACATTCACATCATCAGCCTATAAGTGCCTACTTCTGAGAAAAGGTCTCCTTCTACACGGAGAAGGTTTGAAAATAATCAGCACGCTTGCTGAAGGCGGACTGATGATGTGATGCTGTGGAGATTCTAAGATGGCAAATTTTCCTAGTATCTATTTACTTCTCGAATTCTATCAACCCTATTTTACCGTGGTACTAAAATGTACTAAATACAATATTAATTAAAAAACACTGCTTATACACGTGAGCCATTCGAGAAAAACTGTACAGAGCGCGAGATCATGAATATGAGTCCCGCTGTGACTTGAAACTTGTTGAGCTTATCTCGAATAGTTCACGATTCATCAAAATCGAAAGAATTAAAAAAAATTGGTACCATTAGCGAGAACCTCCTCATCCCTCTTGTATCGTGAACTAACAGAAGGCGGCACCATGTGTATGTCCTGGCAGCGTCCCTGTCTGCACACCAGTCCATCATCACACCCTGGCTCCAAGAATTCTTCTTCCACCTGAAGACCGTTAGGCATGATGAAGAAGTAAGGTCCTTTAAGAAGTTGATCCTTAAATAATTGGAATACTGATTATATTCAGAAGATACTCCTACCTCAATCTCAACCGTTCCGTTGACATTTTGAAAGGTCTTCTTGAACTCCGCGCACTTTTCATTCAATTCTAAAAAGATGACATAACGAAAAAATATCATAATTGTCTTAATACAGGAATAAATAAATTAAAAAAAAAAGGTTCAATCACTTTAATGGCTGTCCCCTTGTCCTTAGTAATAAATACAAAAACATTTATCAAAAAGTTACATAAGTGAGTGGTTGAGTTTTGGAGTCTCCCTTTAGGTAGGCAAGCCTGTGTTAAGAGACTCCAACAAAACGACCTTACACTTACGACAAAAAATAACTTGTTAAAATCTAAGCTAAAGTATCTTACAGTAAACAGAATCCTGTCTCTTTTCTCCCAAATCCACTAGCTTTACAAATGCACAAGTGCGAAAAGAACAAATACATTTTTAAATGTTGAAGAGTTCCAGACCGTGCGATACCACGGCCTCAAAAAATAGCGACTTATAACAATCCCACAGAAGATCGACCACGCACTTGTAACTCCTTTCGTGTTACGGAGTGTTCAAGGGCGGCGCCGATCGCTTACCATCAGATAAACCGTATGCTTGTTTGTCAAATTATCCCATAAAACAAATATCCTGTATTTATTATTCATCATCATCACCCTGCCCGTGTCCCGTTTTATTTGGAGCAATATGTTTTTTCTTCCATTCTGTCCTGTCACTCGTCACGCTATCGTTAACTCCTCTGTCTTCCTTATCACTTCTTACACAATCCATCCATATTTTTTTTAGTCATTATTTATTATTATTTGCTTGTAATTGGTTATACATTTAGCTTGCAAATTAATTAATTTATCTTACGCTGGTACATGCTGCATCGCCCACAGCAATTACATTGTTCCTTGTCCGGCAGGAATCCGCCGAGCACACAGCTGTGTTCAGGCACTAAACCTCCTTTACATTCGTAGCCCCTACACGACATAGGACAGTCGCGGCTCGTAGCAACTTCGTAGCGGAAACTACGACGGCTACGAAAAAAGAAAAACCTATCTGTATTTTTTATGTTTGGGTGGGAAATGAGTAATATATTAATGTTTTGGTCATAAAAACTCCTGATTCTTAGGTGGGAGGGAGTATCAAACTCTTAGTGACTGAAAACCGACCAAAGTTCAAACTCATGCACCGTGCTAGACTATATAGTATGCCATTGCGCTTGATCCACAACCAATTATGAGATAAGTTCTAGATTCGAAATAAACTGATTTATTTTTATACGTCGCTCGAAGGAAGGCAGGCCGATGGACCCAAAAAATGCGAGAGTGGCAACCAAGAATCGGGAAACGAAACGCGGGCAGGTCTCCCACTAGGTGGACCGACGACATCGTCAGAGTCGCGGGTAGCCAATGGATGCAGGTGGCAACTTGTCGTTCGATATGGAGGACTTTGTCCAGCCATGGAAGTCTTCCGGCTGATGATAATGAAGTACTTTCTATGATAATTTAGATACCGCTGACATACGGCGAAGTAAAACAGTGAGGACACCTGAATTTATAATTAATAATAAGTTTGAAATCACCAATCCACCAGCAAGCGTAGTGATGCTCAAACCTTCTCCGTCTGAGAAGAGGCCTTTGCTCAGCAGTGGGCACTTAAAGAATGATGGTGCAATTCTTGTTACTTAAACAATCCCTTGATAATTCATTCATATGTTATTTCATAATTGTGAACTTGTCTGTATGGATAACAAATAGCATATAGTTATTTAAGAGTAAAGATCTTTATTACTTACATATTAAGAGTTTCCTTTGGCAACGGCGGTACAGTAACAGGAACACCTAAAAATAAATAAATTATAACAAAAACCTTTTTATATCCTTAACACTCGATCTGCGTAAGGTGGTTTTAAAATGTGGGAGAGCCATACTTCGGCACAAATGGGTCGGCTCGACCGAAATGATACCACGTGAAACACAAACAGCATTGTGTTTCGCTGTGTGAGTGAGGTTATCGGAGTCCTGATAATTCCCCTCCTCCAGTGAAATCCCAAAATCTCGAAATCCCTAATCCCCAAAAGGTCGACAACGCACTTTTCACTACTATTTTGTTTTTAATAAAAATACCTTTATCATTACACTACTCGAGAAAACATTACAAAGAATTATAAAGATAAAAGATGTACTCACATCTCCGCAGAATTCTGTCGCATCTCAGAGCACGGAACTCTTGCTCTGGGTGACCCCAATACGGGTTACATCCCGCTCTGAAATCTAGAACATTTATACCAAAATTTAGCTTAATATCCGCCCCTGGAGCGCTGCCAACACTTGCACTGGAGGTTAGTTGGTATAAATCATGCCTTTCCACTTTGACCTTTAAAGAAAACTGGTTCGTGTCACAAATTCGCTTTCTTATGTACGTAAGTATGCCTTACGTAAAATATCTTTATTGCGTTTTCTGTTACTATAGGTACTTTTGACCACAATTATTATATAAATCAACGAGATTTCGTTGATGAACTAAAACCTCCTTCTGAAAAGCTTTTTATAACAAGCCGAAGTTACTGACTTCTTTATTTCTTTTTAGCAAATGTTTTGAGCAAAATGCTTGTTATGAGGACTTTCTCCTGTGTCATGGAGTTTTTTACAAACACAAATTCATATACAGACCCGGTACGAACAATTTGTGGATCTCGTGGCGGGAATCGAGCTCACGACCCTTTACACGCGCTTTGCGTGTGCAATAAGACAATGATTGAAACAGCATATCCAAATATTTTAGAGGCAAATATTAAAATCATTCTACTTTTCGACCCCATATACACTTATTTAACGATAAAACCAAAACTGCGCCAATTTTTTTCCAAAAAAACCTTAAGTACAGGAAAGGACCGTAAAAGAACAAAACACGTTTATTTCAGACGAGAGTTGAATATTGAATATCGTCCTACAATTCCTTCTTCGCTTACTCAATTACGTTAAATAAATTCAATTTTCTATACCAACTTCGTTTATCTTTGATGTAGAACACGTATTTTTGTTGCGTCACCTTAAGTGCGTGTATCTACGAATATGTGTAGGTATATACTATATAGTATTGAATATATTTCCTAGATTTTTACTTTTTTTGTCAGGGGAAAATTATCAAATCACTTCTCCCGCCCATGATAAGGCGAGAGAGAGTGTCAGACTCTTACTGACTAAAACCCCCCGTTCCTTCTCTTGCTGTGGCCGCAGTGCCTCATTGCGCTTACCCCGCAACCCCGGCTGGACATCAGCCCTATAAGGCCCCATCTGTGGTGGTCCATTGGCTATTTGAGGCGCGCGCGGAACGATACGCGCCGGTCGCTCGGATCTGGTTCTGGTCGGGCGGCGAGCTACCTTTACTCACCGTCCACAGACCTGCGCTTGTGGTGGACGGAGATCATCACTCGTCCTAGATTTTTACTTAACCTTTCATTCCGGTAATTGGAGACATAATAGTAGAACAATAAATTCTCGAACACCAGCGTTCGGTTGGGGTTTAATAATAAGTAAACATAGATTCGAAGACTGCACGGTTGACGCGGTGGCTGGGCAACCAGCTACCGCGTGACGGGTTCGATTCAAACAACAACTCTTTGTGTGATCCACAAGTTGTTGTTCCGAGTCTGGAAGTGATGTGTATGTGAAATTGTATGTTTGTAATCGCGCCCACGACACAGGAGTAAAATCTAAAGTGAGATAACGTATTAAAAAAGAATTCCCCCGGAGAATATTTTAGAAAGAATAATAATATGAAGTGTTTAATTTCTATAATAAAATTATGAAGTAGGTACTAGATACTTTCGCGCGGTTTCAACCGCTGCTCGGCTCCTACAGCCTAAAGCTTACCTGGATAAATAAAAAAAGAATTTTTCAATTCGAACCAGTTGTTAGATTAGCGCGTTCAAACAAACAATAAAACAAACTCTTAAGCTTTATAATATTAGTATAGATTAAATACTTCGTACGTACGAACCTATAGTAGTAGTTGGTAAAAACTCTTCAGTTTCAAAACTGTACTCATCCTCCACACACGACTGGTCCAACTCTGAAATCATCATCAATCAAAATATCTATATTATTCTTTCACTGAAAATAGGTCCATATACTTATTATTATTTTTTTCAGGGAATAATCATCACATGGCTTCTCCCGTCCATGGTAAGGCGAGAGAGAGTGTCAGACTCTTACTGACTAAACCCAAGTTCTTTCTCCTGATTCCTCCTCGGCCTACCGAGGCAGTTGTGCCACATTGCTTACCCGGAAACCCCGGCTGAACATCAGTCCTATAGGGCCCCGTCTGTGATGCTAATCCGTCCTGCCCTTATTTGGGACCCACCTGAAGGAGGCGCGTTCTATCCGTATACTGCTTAAAACTTTGCCTTTAAGATTCCACGAGTAAAGAAACCTCTTTCACCTACTATATGTTTGACCGATTAGAATGTGCATAAATCAAGGATACCTTACCTATATCCACCCTCTATCATCGCACTACGTAGAAGAAGGACATGGAATGCGGGAGAGAACGATTCTCCTTACGCTGGAGACGAGGTAGACGCTATGGTCGTCGGGGATCCCACGATAATCTCCGACCACCGTGTCTCACCGGACAGCGAGCAAGGGTAGCCCACCAAGTGAGCGTATGGTGGTAGCTGACCACCACAGATAGGGAGGACGAAGGAGAAGGAGAAGAAGGAACGGGGTTGTTTTTAGTCAGTAAGAATCTGACATCTCCCCCATCCAGAGCGGGAAAAGCATTTTACTATATTGCCCCGCGACGTAACGTAATAAAAAAGTCAAAATTGGTTGAACGGACAGTAGTTAAGGGACTTAGCTGCCATCGTTGGCCAAAGATGACCAATGACTATATAACCCCTGGTCCTATATACTGGTTATATTCTCTTTGAAGACGACAAACGAAAAATTGGCCATTTCGGCAGTGTCGAGCATAGCAGACTAAAAACCGTCATTTGTTTTTACGACTATGGCGTTCGAAATGTTAAACGAATTATGTTACTTTGACCAAAGTATAGTTGTTACTGACCTCTGAAGAAGATGCACTCATCACAACACCGGCACTGCGAGTAATCAGCTGGCAGAAACATTGCGCGCCATTTGCCGTACTTACGATCGCAGTACGTGCGGTACTCCGACGGATTCACCCTACGTTCCCTGTAAAACATTCATAGATATAGAGTGATAGGAAGTGAGGAAGTTTCGTTTGTATAATAATTCCAAGAGGGCAACAACAGCCTTAAAGCTACTGGTCCATGGGCGGCGCCGATTGCTTAGCATCAGAAGATCCGGCTGCTTGTTTACCATAAAAAAACTCAATACTTAACACTTTTACATTTGTATAATGAAAAGCCATACCTTACTTAATCAAGCTGGGAGTAAAACAGAAATAATAAGAACAAAAAAATATGTTTACTTGCAAGAATCCCTGAACAGCTCGCATTCAGTATGATTATTGAAATGTGGACATTGGGGGCACTGTTGGTAATCTAGAAAAAACAATGACATGTTATTTCAGAACCTCTTGTGTTATTAAGGTTCAATATCGAGTGTGCCCCGCTTTTTTGATAGAGTAAATAAATAGAAAAAAGTTTCGTAAAAAAAATAACCTACATTAATTATAAAATGTTTTAGACACGAACTTTTTTACTTCTCTTTATTTTTCTCGATAATTTATTTATTTAATTGCTATTCTATATAATACAATACCGTCAACGTATCTTGGCAAGTCTGAAGTTAGCCGATTAGCTGCGCAGTACACAATTTAGTTCCTAAAAGATACATTGCGCAGACAAACTGAATCAGAATTCTGTATGTTTTCCAGTGGATTCATTTTGTGAGGTAAAACTATCTTGGCTCCTTTTGCTCAAACAAAAATTACTTTCGTAGTTTTCTTCTAAGTAAATAAAAAATTAACAGGCATAACCTTATAACAACCTTATTTGCCACATGCGTAAATATAAATAATTTCAAATTACTATAAAGACCAATATCCAAGCGTGGCGTAGAAAAAAGTCTCCGAAACAACAAATTCTTTCGTATTGTTTCACTTCTGTACGATTTGAACCTTCTTCTTCTCGCACACGGACATTTATGATAGTGCATGAAAGTACGATTTTTAACCTTAAAAACTTCAGGACGAAAACGTTCGCAATGACAGAAGTCATCAAAATTTCGGCGTCGAGGTAAAAGCTCTGAATAACAAAACATTTATGAAAATACGGTAAAAACTTTACTTTCCAGACTTCGTAAACTCACAAGGATTGAACCCATGGCTTCGTAGAAAATCGGTGTTACAACCTCAGCATTTTCCTTCGTCGTGTGAGTGAGGTTAGCGGTGACCAAAGAGGATATAACCACGTGGTTATATCGTCAATGGCGTTGATATTTCTGCCCTCCCCAATCCCTAAAATATTCTAAAACCATAACCTCAAAAAGATCGCCAACGCAATACTAACTCTTCTAGTGTTGTCCATAGATGGCGCCGATGGCTTACCATTAGGTAATCCGTGTGCGTTTCTCGATATTAATTAATACTCAATTGAACATCCTTAACAGTATTTACTTCCTGGATAGTATAGTTTTATTGTAGTTTACTTTGAAAATTAGAAACTTTTTCTAAACATATGCTGCATTTATTTCCTTTTTAACCCCCGACGCAAAAAGAGGGGTGTTCTAAGTTTGACGTGTCTGTCTGTCTGTCTGTGGCATCATAGCTCCTGAACAAATGAGCCGATTTCAATTTAGTTTTTTTTTTTGTATAACAGGAGCTTTACGGGCGACTGTTCTTAGACATGTTTGATGAAAAACGATTCAGCCATTCATTTTTAGTCAATAAACTATTAGTTCTAGCTCAAGAAATAGAGTTTCTCACCAATCCTATTCCTGCAAATAGGTCGGACCGTCCTGAAACTGTTGATGCGTACCACGCTCTGCTCGGCAGGAGTCTGTTCACATTTGTCGTAATCAATGTCCGCTTCGTTATTTCTCACGAGATAAAGGATCTCAGTTTCACGCCAGTACTCACTCGTGTCCATATCTTTGTCTATTAGCGTTATAAAGCGTAGGTACTGCGAAAGAATTTAAATTTAATGTGTTACATTAGGGTTTACTTAAAGACTGCATGGTTGTAGACTGAAAACCTGTCAAGTACCAATGTGGCTTTTTCCAAGTTATATGTGCTTTCTATGATTATTTAAACACCACTGATATACGGTGAAGGAAAACATCGTGAGGAAACCTGGACTTATAATTTTGAATTGTAAGTTTAAAATTGCCAATCCGCCTTCAACAAGCGTGGTGATAATCAAACCTTCTCCGTGTGAGAAGAGGCCTTTGCTCAGCAGTGGGATTTTACAGGCTATTATCCCACTACGTAGAAGAAGGACATGGAATGCGGGAGAAAACGATTCTCCCTACGCTCGAGACGCAGTAGACGCTTCGGTCGTCGGGGATTCCGCGACAATCTCCGACGACCGTGTCTGCGGCGGTGGTAGCTGACCACCTACTAGTGATACTGTGGTAGGTACTGTGATATGTATAATGACTTCATTTCAAAAACCCACATTTAGCACTTAGTAGGTAGTACACAGATATCCAATCCAAACTATCCAAACTGCCAAACTAATATTATAAATGAAAAAGTAACTCTGTCTGTCTTTTCTTCAAGCTTAAATTACTGAACCAATTTCTGTGAAATTTGGTACAGACATAGTTTGGAACTCGAGAAAAGACATAGGATATGTTTTATAGCAAAAATCTGCAGTAAGTCACTATTCCACGCGAACGGAGTCGCGGGCAAAAGCTAGTATAATAATATTACTAAATTATAACTTTATATTGACAAACCTTTAGGTCTTTCGTCTTGTTTGTATTTGCCGACGCTGGGCTGCTCGGCCTCATTTCCAACGAGAGCACAGGCACCATACTCTTACACGAAACTTGACGTACATTATACAATACAAAAATATAATTAACAAATAACAAACATATATATTTCATTGCCATTGATTGATTTTACAATTTTTTTTTCTATTTGTCTCTCTATTTGTATATTTGTACAAAATTGACAACATGGCCGCTCGTCACTGACTGAACGTCAGTTTAGTCAAAGAAGAGTGTGATTAATGGCCTGAGATTTTGAATCCTAGATTATTGACCTTCTTGGTCAATTATCCAATATGGGCTTTCATCCGAAAACCAGCAGGAAAGCTTCTTAGAATCTAGTAGTTAGGTATTTAATTTTTATGATCGGAGAGTATGTAGACGGTTTCTGAGTTTTTTTTCTTTAAACGTTGCCCCACGCTTGTATGTTCTCCTACCCAGACCCGAAACATCAATTTGTGAATCAAGCAGTGCGGGGATTGAACCCGCGACACGTTGCACATCAGCCAGTTACTCAGCCACTGCACCAACCATGCAGTCAAGTACCGTGCAGCAGTACCTGATGGTAAGCAATCAGCGCCGCCCATGGACCTCCGCAACAACAGATGTGTAACGGGTGCGTTGCCGACCTTTTGAGAATTAGGGATAGGGGAGGGATTGGGCCTCCGGCAAAATCACTCAGAAAAACACAACGCTGTCGCTCGTTTTATTCAACATTAATGAGGGTTTTCTGAAGTGTTTCCCCCGTGAGATGGCAGGGCTGTAACGTCCTGTCAAAACACATACAGTACGGCCGAAGTATCTTGGCGACTCTGAAGTTAGCCGTTTGTCTGCGCAATGGTTCTTTTAGGAACAAAATTGTGTACTGCGCAGCTAATCGGCTAACTTCAGACTCGCCAAGATACGTTGGCGGTGTTGTACACGATTTATATTTTCCGATCACTTTTTTTTATTTATTCTTAAAAACGTTACAAACGGAATATTGTTTCCCAAAATACCACAGTGCAGGTGTGCAGTGCCTATGTGTGCAAATAAAAAAGGAGGACATAAGCTCACTAAAGAAGATAAAAGCCGATTTAAACAGTGGCTTGTAGCCATAATAAAATCAATAACACTTCCAAATACATAAAATAATACGTTTGGTAAGAATCTGTGCTATCTGACAGCTGTTTGGACCTGACGCATACGAAGCGCCGCCTGGCGCAGAAAAAGTATCGAGAACCCTCATTACAACAAGTCACAAGACGTTTTAGGTACCAGTCACCAGTCCAATCATTGAAAGCGCTTACTCATTTAACTTTTCAATGTGTCGTGTGTCACATATACAGGTCATGCCTATGAGACCCAATCGTGGCTTGAAATCAGTCGTGTTAGTCTGTCGAACAATAACGTGAATGCCGAAATTGTGTGTAATATACAATATACATATAATTCAAAGGATAGTGAAATCATCTCAAATAAAACAAAAAATCACATACAATCGTTTATTCGCCATGTAAAATACAATATACAAAAAGACTATACCAACCAAGAGTAATTAGAACATGCCGAAGACACGGTGTTACATTTTCAATATTTCTGCACGCCCAACTTTTTACCATAAGGATTCGAAGTTACCCATCAGAGTAGGATTATTTACTCTAAGAATGTCCATCAAAAGGCTCCCACAAAAAGTATACCTACAATTTCAAATTATTATTCGTCGAGATTACAAAAACAATTACATTGTTATCAATTTGCGTGCAGAAAATATTAAAATAAAGTCAATGAACACAATCCAAGAGCCGAGTTTGAGCTTCGATCGTTATTAAAATGATATATTTATATTAATAACGAAGACTTTAATACGTAGGTACTTTAAAATCATTATTAAGGGCTGATTTTTCAATAGTCAGATAAAATTGGGGAATAGTTATGATGCTGTCGCGTCAGAATGTTTGTTATAAGACAGTGACAGCAACAATTTTATTCCTCAGTTAACATTTATCTGACTATTCAAAAATCAACCCTAAGTTAATCAGTAGAACCTCGGTAACTCGAAGAAATAGTAGTTACAATTTTTTTTTAATAGATAGAGACTCCGCTCAAAAATTGAGCTTAGGAAGTTTCACTTTATTTTGGCCATTAGTGTTGCAAGTAAGAAAATAAAGATTGTACAAAGACAGTAGCTATTAAGTGCATGGTTTTAATTAAGCCTTTTGTCACAAACTTTTAATCTTACGCGTTTCATGTTCAAAATATTATTAAGCAGGTAAGTACAACGTCAAATTTTCCAAGGTATTTAAATAATTATATTCGCGTTCATACCCGCTTAATAACATGTTGTTATATTGTCACCATTGGTCGGCAAACCGGCTCAGTAATGGCTGCATCTATACTACATCTTTTGTTGTCATACCTCCAAACATAAGAGTGACTTAGGTAGCCTTTTTACATGAACCCAGTATGTACATGGTCTGTAATTCAGTGCCTACTGCGAACTAGCTTTACATAACCGTCAACGTCAATTTCAGGTCGTGGTTGTCCGGAGATTAAGGCGCTCGTTTTTCATGCATTGCATGCATCGAAACCTTCGCAAAGCAGTGGGGGGAACGCATGAGGGAACTATCCTCATTGAACCGCCGCAGTAGGCGACATTCCGGGCGTCGGGGATCGAGAAATGATCTACGGCCACCGTAAGCGCAGGTCTGCTGACGACGAGTAAGGGTAACTCGCCGCCCGACCAGAACCAGAACCGAGCGTACAGCGCGTAGCGTTCCGCGCGCGCCTCAAAGAGCCAATAGACCACCACACGAGCAAGCGCGTTGATTAATGCTCAAACCTTTTCCGTGCGAGAAGAGGCCTTTGCTCAGCAGTGGGCACTTATAGGCTGATGACGTGTGATATGTACCGTGAACGTTACCGCGTTAAGTCCTTTGATTGGTTGATTTCCTTGAAGTAAGGCCAATCAGAGAGCCGAACGGCATAAATGTGTCAACGACAACAACATAAAACAAACTCGGACTAGGCTTTCCAGCTCACAACACAGGCCGTAAGCTTAATAGCCATCTCAGTGGTATGAAAAAAAAGATTCGAGTTACAGAGGTTTTACTATTCCATTATAAATATAAGGTCACTTTGTATGCAAGTTTTATCTCTAAAAATCTGAGCAAATCGTTGTTTGAGTTAGATAGATATATCATCTAATAATTTTATACTAATTAGGTACAGTTAATTTTAGAAACATGAGTTATAGGTATAATTTATTGACATTTTATTGTAATATGGTTGCTGGGGAGAATTGAAAAGAGCGTCCATTACCTAGTTTGCTGATTTCAAAAACTTTATTTCAGTGTAATCTAGGGAGGGCAATCGTTATTATTGATTGCCCTCTCATCATTTGTATCCCTTCTTGATATGTGAATAGCTAAAACCTTCAGATTTCGCGTTTTACAAACATTATGAGCTTCATATACAAAACCTACTTTACAAGTATTATTAACTATTTTCTATTTAATCGTCTTCTGTATTTTAGTGTGTGTAACTATTACAGTAGATGTATAACTATGGCAGTGTTATTTTATATAATATTTCTAATTAGTGTTTCAGGTAAACATGTAATATCAGGTTGTTTATTTTCGCACCGTCGCTCAAATACTGCCATAACTCAAACAGGAAACCTTGCCTCTCAAACTTATGACACTATTCAAGCGTGTCAATGCGAATAGTATTTCGATAATTTTATACAAATTTTATATAACTATTTACTGTTTAATTTTAAAACAACACATTTTATCCTAGAATATTAACTAACATTTTATTTATTTATTTAATATTAAAACTTCAAGTCTAGCGTGTGTACCGGCAGATATTATTGACTTAGATGTACGTATGAACTGTAATTAAAAGGACATTCCTTAAAAAGTAACTTCATCGTGAACAACACAAAGATTCTTGTCATATTTAGTTCAACGAACACTTTCTTTTCTTTAGTTTTGGACGAGATGAATTTAGCAAATATTGCACATAATTATACTATGCGTAAGAGAACTGAAAATTTTGATCAGAAATTAAAATCATACCGTGTTAAACGTCTTACTTATGACTCCTCACCTGACCAAAAAGCCATACCAAAGCAACAATCGCTGGCTCTCATGAAACTTAGTTCGCCTAATAATATCTGCCGATACCTAAAACGCCAAAACATAATCTTCAAAATGGACGGAATTAAAACATTTCATTCAAAATAAACTCAACTTTTAAACAAACAATTAACAAAATTGACTAGACATCGTAACACAGGCTGAATGGGAGACATGACCATAAACAAAAACTATAACCTCTTACGAAGTGTCAGTTTCTTTTAATAAAAAAAACGTCTAAAGTTTTCGCTTCAAAATTCAAATGTCATTTATGATAATTTCCCTCCATTTTGTAAAAAGGAGGTATTATTAGGAACACTGTCTACCTTCTCAAAGTATTCAAAATTCTGGTCAGAACTATTGTTTCATTTTATGGCTACGTAGCAATATATATAACAATGTGCATCTATGCAGTTTCAGTTTTCGAAAATTAGAATCATATACAATTTCTCCTTCGAAGCGAAAAGTAGAAAAAAACTTATACGTTACACAATAAAAAGTTTCGACTACAAAAAGTCGTTACAAAAATTGGGCAAATACAAGACTACACACACACTGCAGTTAAAAAGGCTTACTGATATTCATTATCATGATATGTTGTCATATGTTCGAAAATTTAATAAAAGTTAAAATATTGGAAAAATTAATGCAAACCTTCGGAATTTTTATCAAATCTCCTGAGTTATTTACGGCATTTGGAAATTTTAATCTAGGAAACTAGTTTGATGAGGCTTGCCCTGTGGTCGCGGGGCAAGCGCAATAAGGCACCGCGGCCTCAGCCTCGAGCAGGAGAAGGAACGGGGGGGTTTAGTCAGTATGAGTTTGACACTTCCTCCTGCCCTACCCTGGGTGGTAGAAGTTATTTGATAATCTTCCCCTGAAAAAAAAACCCCTCCCCTATGACTTTATCATCCGCCCACCTGTTAGACGTCCTTCGCATTACACCACATGATTACTATCATCAAAGATTAAAATAAAAAATATCAGCGAAATAGTAGTTTCCAAATATGTTCTTTGTAACCTTTTTAATGGCAGTGTGTGAGCATCCTACCATAGTGTATAAACCACTTACGTGACAGTCTATAAAATTACGAACACATTACTCAAATTCTCGAAAATATTTATTGTAAGATTTATTTAGTATGGGAGGCATTTTTATTGAGATTATGTAGTTCTACTTTACTACAGACTTATTGTGAAAACTGGCTAATAGGTAATTTTAAACATCGAAATTATTTTTTAAATTTAGAATAAAATATGTAAAAAAACAAATCTCGAGACGATACCATAAATAATCTTAATGTAGAAAGGGTAGAAACCTCTACTAACTCACGTAAGGATTGAAAAAAAAAGTCGAAAATGTCCTCTAAGTAAAAAAAAGTACAACCACATTTTAAAACAACAATTTTGGTCTTTGGATTTCTTGCAACAACAAAACCTCTCAAATCACCAGACACGCAAACCACGAGCCAACTAGCAGTTTTCTCACAAACCCTTATTAATAATTTCCCAAAAATCCCCCAACACAATGGACAAAACCGATCCACAAATTTCCAAAATCAAAGACCACCATTCATCCATTCGTTCATTCTCGCTAATCAGTAAAAATTACCCCTCCAATCTTTAGACCATTTACATCAAGTAGTTTGAGATTCGCAAGCCTACATGATAGATCGCTTACCTATCGTATGCTTGTTCTTAGGTCCATGAGGGCACTGGCTGTAATGACCCCATGTCTTTGCTTTCCACAGCTCCCATATTCCGCATCACCCCCTATGGTGACGGTTGAAAAAGAGGTCGAATTCCTCCTATGCTGTAATGTGGATTTCTTGCCTCCACTCATACATCCCGTCTCTGAAGGACTTTGCCTCAACACCGGTTGAAAATAATCCCCATGGCAGTTTGTGTTCGGTACCCATTCATGTCTCTGTTCAAATATCTTCGTTGCCCTAAGGGGCTTAGTGACGCTTTGTTCAGACTTCTGTTCTTTCAAAGGTCTCTCGAGTTGTGGTCTCGTTAATTTCGGCCGGCTCTTCGTGTCAGCTGAAGCACTCAAGTGCTTGGTCTTCGAGTAAGACTTCGTTAGTTCCGTTTCGTGGAAATTCTTGCTGCTTTTGCTTGTGGTCGTCGGTAGTGGATGCGTTTTGTTACTGTAAGGGGTATAGTGAAAATAAACATAATTAATTCATTGTAAACAATCGGCTTCATCAATAACCGGAAAACGTCCGATACTGAAAATAGCCGTCTTACTACCTGAAGCAGGAGAAGGAACGAGGTTTAATCGCTAAGAGTCTGACACTCCTTCTCACCTTACCATGAGCGAAAGAACATTTGATGATTTCCAAATCCATTCTGTCATTTTTATAATCCCTAATTTTTTACGTTTAGAAATCGCAGTTGTTAAAAATACTGATACGAAGCCGTTGTGAATGGACTGTACTGCTTATCATTTATTAGGTCATACTCAGATAAAACAGTAGAAAAGTGAAACATACCTAACTATCATGAACTAGATACAAACAGGAGTACTAAACAATTATAATCCCATTTAGGTAAGTTTTTTTTGTTAAGGCCCTTTATCGTGGACACTTTACCCGCGACCACACTGAGTAGTTGAAGAGGATTCAAAGCCCTTTTTCACTGGTAATGGCCACGTTTTAGTGTCGTAAGAATCCCATAGTCACTAACATTTCTCCCCAAAAGCTATGCAGGCAACTTTAACCCTTATTAGTTACAAAACAAGATTCATCTTTAGTCTGGGTTTAAACCATCCAGACAGATTTTGAAATATGAACCTTCAAATCGAAATACAAAAACTGGTTCAATGGTTTAGACCTTTACTAACAAGAAACCTTGTTTTGTAATAAGGCCGTAAATGTTTTTCCAACACACTTCCTCTTATAGTAGGTCTAATCCCACGGCAATCAGGCACGTAATGACACCTATAATCAAACTGTGACTTTTTCATTACTATTATAGACAAGCGAGTAATAGAGCTTTTTTAAAATTATTGGTCGAGTTACACTTGCACTTGCGCTTAAATGCCATCCACGAAATGCCCAAAAAAAGTAACTTAGGTAATTTTGTAGTCTATGGCCGATGCGAGCGCATATGTATACTGATTATTTTTTCCCGCCATTACGAAACATTTTTCACAACTCGTCTCGTTTTCTCTTTTGAAGTTTTTTATTTAAGGGCGCGTTCCCACCGTGTCGTGACGACTAATTTATCGTTCGACGACTGTCGTCTCCACCTGTTCCCATTATAACGATTGTTTGTCGTCAACATTTTTTATCATTTAGCGACTGTCGTATCTAGCTGTTCCCATTGGAACGCGACGACATTTTATCGTTTCCCGGCAGTCGCTTTGTCGTTTACACATCATCAGCAAGCTACAAATCTAGTCGCCTCTGCGTTCGCTTGGTGATCACTAGTGCGTTTACTCTCCTGAGTTCAATGGACGAAGATGAAATTTTAATAATGTATTACTTTTTGAAAAGAAGGAAAATGAAGCAAGCAAGGAAAAGAAAGTACTGGGTACATCCAATGTTAATGAAAAGAATTCCATTAGGATTATGTCAGAGTTATATAGAAGAATTAAAAAGTGATGATGGAAAGTTTTATGAGTATTTAAGAATGACTGTCTCCACCTTTGATAGCCTACTGGCACGACTTGCAGACAATCTTAGAAGAGAAAACACATATTTCAGAAATTGTATAAGTGCCGAAGAAAGACTAGTGATAACTTTAAGGTAAGTAAATAAAATGAAAATTCTTTATTAATGTATACATTTATTTATTTAGATATTTATTTTAGAGTTACACGTTTTATAAGTAAAGACATCTTTAAATTATATATTGTCAAAATTAAAAGAATCTTGTGTGTTATCAGACAAATTAGTATAGACTGAATTTGGTGATGCAGCCGGTTCCATAACTTGATTGCTAGTCGAAGTTGATGCATCTGGATCTTGTGTAAAATATCCTGTCGGTTGTGATAAATGGTTTTGATAGTCACCATAGTTTGCATAAGTATCATATAAATTATTACGAAGGCGTTTCTTTCTAATTTTTTGGATCAGTTGCATAATACCCGTTTGGAATTCAAAATTGTCATCATTGTCGAATGATGCCAAAGATGGTAAAATTCCTTTAATAAAGGACACATGTGGGTGTTCTTGATTATTTAATTTATAATCAAGAAATTGTGACATTTTATCATCTAATGTGTCAGTCTTAGTTTTCTTTTGAGTAGAAGGTGCTGCATCACTTAATGTATCAGAGATAGAATTATTAGGCTCATTAGATGAATCAGAGGTCATACGGGGCTCAGTAACTTTTAATAAAAAAGACAGCTGATTCTTATAAACATACGGCCTAGTTGTTTTTGCGCCTGCACCAGATCGCTTTTTTTCTTTTTCATTTTTCAGGGATCTCATAAATGCATCTCGAATATGTGTCCACTTTGTAGATATGTGTGTAGCTGTAAAAGTAAAATAGACTTAAAATTAAAATTTGTTTGTGTATAGATTTAACATTATATGTATTAACATATAATCAGTCTAATACGTAGTCAAATTATTGTTCACGCAAAAATCTGCACGTTTTTCAGAGTTTAAAAAACTATAATAAGATCGAGTTTTTCCATTAGTATCCCCGGATGTTTCCGTGAACAAGTAAGGGACTACCTATTAGACTGATTATATGTTTATACATAATTATAATGTTAGGGCATTGGTCCTCGAATATAAGCGTATTATAATAGCTGTTGTATTTATTTACAGATATTTGGCGTCGGGATGTTCGTTTAAACAACTGCATTATAATTTTAGAGTGGGAATGTCAACCATCAGCAAAATAATCAAAGAAACGTGTTCTGTTATTTGGAGCGTATTAAGTGCAGAATATTTAAAGTTGCCCAATACCGAAGAAGAATGGAAAACGGTCGCTGAAGCTTTTAAAACGAAAGCAAATTTTCCTCATTGCCTCGGTGCGCTGGACGGCAAGCACATAAGGATTACAAAGCCAATAAATAGTGGTTCTATGTTTTTTAACTATAAGGATTATTTTTCTTTTATTTTATTTGCAATTGTTGATTCAGAATACCGCTTCATTTACGTAAGTATTGGTTCATACGGAAAAGAGTGTGATTCATCTATCCTAAAACAATCCAATTTTTGGAAGAAATTAAATGATGGTACTTTAAATATACCAAGACCCACGCCATTGCACGAAAATATGCAAGAAGAAATACCATATGTATTTGTTGGAGACGAAGCCTTTACATTGTCACAAAATTTATTGCGACCTTATGGCGGTACTCATTTAGACAATAAGAAAAAGATATTTAATTACCGTCTAAGCCGCGCGAGAAGATATGTTGAATGCACTTTTGGTATCTTATCCAATAAATGGAGGATCTTGCATAGACCATTGGATGTATGTGCAGAAACAGCTATTGAAGTTGTAAAGGCTTGTACGGTATTACATAATTTTTTAATAAAAAAAGACGCTATATACTTGGAGAATACCCCAACCGTTATGCCCCAGGTAAACATGCCTGCAACACAGCTGCGTTCAAACGGAAATGGTGGAAACGCAGTGCGCTCACAATTTTCCGACTATTTTGTATCTGAAATAGGCTCCGTACCTTGGCAAAACATTACAGCACACGTATCATAATAAATAAAAAGTTTCAGAAACTTACCGAAATCTTTTCTTTCCTTTTCCTCCAACTTGTCAAAATTAGGTTCAAAAACGCAACAAATTTCTCTCCACGCGGCTAATTTCAAACCTTTGTCTTTATAAACGTCTAAAGTTTTGTCCCAAAGGACAGCCCTTTGTTCCACAAGTGGAATTAAAACTTCCGGTGTTATATTATTAGCCATTGTTATACGTCCACCATGCGCAGGAGTCTGACAAGTTCTAACACGCACAAAGCAAACCGAGTACAGACGCGAGGGGCGCGCGGGTGCGAGAGGGAAGGGAAAACACAGTTGCCGTCCACGATTTTTTATCGTTTTACGACTGTCGTGCTTGCCGTTCCTACTGTCACGACAAAGTGTCGTCACTGCAAAAACTGTCGTAGACGACAGTAAATTGTGTCGTTCTAAATGTGAACACCTCCATTTAAACATATAAGCCACGACACTTAAAACTACACGATTATCTGTCGTCACGACACGGTGGGAACGCGCCCTAAGTATTATTTTATTCAGAAGTATGTTGAAAAACGTCGTATGATACGCGTGTGTATTGACGATTACCGTCCTCGGCTCCTTAAGACCCTCGCCTAACAACTCGGGCCTAAATTCACCTCGGCGGCGGTAATCACCAACTTTACACACTTGTACTATAACGTAGGTACTAATACCTGGAATGTATTTTCCTATGTTGTCCCGTATGTGACTGTGATCCCTTCGCCATGATGGAGTACAATTTATTCCTGTAGTCGTCCACTGACATCTGCTTGTCGTCCCTCAAAGGCAGGAGAACATCCGACATTAAAGTCGGCTCGTCGCGTTCGCGGTGGAATCTGAAAGTATGTGTACTTTATAAATCGCTACCTACATAGTATAAAACAAAATCGCTTTCACTGTCCCTATATCCCTATGTATGCTTAAATTTTTAAAACTACGCAACGGGTTTTGATGCCGTTTTTTTAATAGATAGAGTGATTAAAGAGGAAGTTTTGTATGTAGGTAGAATAACATTCATACAATATTGTGGAGAAATTTAGTATCAGTAATTTAGTTTATCGGGTACTAATAGTAGGTACGTGGTAGGTACTATATGAAGGTGATGAAACCAGTTCCTAAGTCCTACCAATATAAATAAAAATCAATGCCACCTTTCGTTGTAATGTTATAACTCAACTAAGAAACTCAATCCAAAACATAGATTTGTATGGACAAGACTAAGAACTCATTATTAGGTAGATACCTACTATTAAAAAACAAACGTGGTTGTACATTGGACTTTGTACTATCAAATACAACAATAACAAATATAGTCCATTATCATAATCCCCGCTAACGCTGACTAGACATTATAAAATACAGGTTTTAATCAAATCATAGTGATTCGTCACTTTACTTCTGCGACATGAATGAAACTGGTCGCGTTTTTTGATAAAACACGCGAAATGATTATGGATAAACATGACATAAGAAAGAATGAACGTAATTGATTATTTTCATATCTGATGTTCGTAATCCAACTCATGATAATATGTTATTTTTGTACCGCATCATTGCTTGCGAGATAATATAAAGAATGTAATACTTATTTATACATGTTTAATGTACTAACTTCTTCTGTCTATTAGGCGTATTTCTTTTTCTTTACTCTTTGTTTGTTTTATAATAAAACCGATCGACTAACTGACCGCGTCCGAGTTTTACTACTATAGAAAAAAAAATAGGATGACAGACTAGACAAATTCAATTCTTTTTTCGAAACATTAAAAATGTAAGTACTTATTCTATGGATTTTGTTTTGACTAAATCGTGACTTCGTAACTTCATGATTATCTATTTGCGTCACAAAAACTATTTTTTAAATTAGATCTCTATTTCACCAATTATAATTTTTACCTATAAGTACTGGATTGTAAACAACATAAGTATTATTAATTACGCGGGTACCTATTAACGCGAAAGGTAATAATTATTTTATAATTTTTACCTACCCTAGGAATTACTCTATCCACCGATGAATTAAATCAAAACTCGTTTATCATACATAATCAAATACATTTTGTTTTACTCCGTAGCGTATTACGCTACTGTTGTCCTACCTATGTTACTTTAATTAGTTCTAGTTTTACATTTCTAAGTATATATTTTGTCTGTATAAACGCATAATTTTTACAATGTTGGTTAGCTCCTAACTGGCTAATGTATATGACCTACTGCCTATAACCAATACTTTAAACCACTTTGTATACGTAAGCTGTGAGCCTACCTTATAATAAATAAATAAATAATGATCGCCAAGAACAATACCAGAGCTACACTTACTTGGCGACATATTCATGGTCCAAAGCCCGTTCAGCGCTGAGCCTCTTAGCAGGGTTGAACACAAGTAGTCTTTGCACCAAATCTGCGGCGTCCCTTGGAGCGCAGGACAGCAGTGCCGTCAGGGAGGCGCCCCCTGAAGAGTTGCTAGCTTGCTCCCTGATCAGGGATGAGCCGTAGCCACTGCATACTATCGCTATGTCTTTGGAAGAGAATTTTGAAGGTTATAAGGCGCTGCATACTTCCATTACTCTATTAAGGATTTTTTGTGTGATAAGTCGACAAACGAGTGAGGTATACCTGATGGTAAGCAACCGGCGCCGCCCTTACACATGAGCAACATCACAAGAGTGAAAGTGCGTTGCCTGCCGTTTGGGGATTAGGGTATCGGAGATTTAGGTAGGTATGGGGGAGGGCGAGATATGGGCCTCCGGTAACCTTAATCACACGGCAAAATACGCTGTCATTGTTACACTAGGTACTGTTTGCTGTTGTTGTTATGATTAAATACCTAATATAAATAATAAATACATATTTTAAAAAGCTATTTTTTACAAAGGGAAAACCATTTTAATAAATGCTATTTCTCAACTAAGAAATGTATTAAGTACCCTTACAATTATAATTTTCACTTACCTTCAGCCGAAGGTTTCGGCAACGCAGACATGATCCTCTCGACCTGATTAACGGTCGAGGTGCCGGGGAACAGCGGCTTCCCAGTCAACATCTCGCCGAGAATGCAGCCCAGAGACCACATGTCTATCCCTTTAGTATAACTGGAAGGTAACGAAAACATCACCATCATCAGCTGTAAGACCATTCAGTAGGACAAGTTCTTATGAATGAAAGATTGCCTAAAAACCCTAACCTTGATATCCGGCTAGGAGATCATGAAAATAATGGGGATTTATTTTATTACCAGACGAATTACCTGGTGGTAAGTAATCAGTGCCGCCCATGGGCACACGTAACACCGAAGGACGTTATACTACAAGTGCGAAGCTAGCTTCTTGTGGTTTATTAGGGCGATTTTTTTTTATTTCTAAAATGAGTATAAGGGATTTTTATCCACATGGATACGTCAACCCCATTGTGCCGTATAACTACGACATATTATTTAGATTTTACATGATACTATTACATGCAATCATAACTCGACTAGGTTCTACATAAAGGTATAGGTACAGAAACCTACCTATAAATATCTACACAGTTATTCACTGCTTAAGCCTCTAAACTAAACCAGACAACCTTTAAGCAACATTACATTTAGGGTTCGCCAAAATGCTCTGGAGGAGCCCAAGATCTAAGACATTTAGATAAAAGCCCTTAAACAATGAATCCCTTTCAGTTTTGTTCTTAACACATTCCATCAGCAAGTGTTGCACATCTTCTATTCGGTTGCAGACATCGCAGTTTGGAGATGCTGCCTTTCGCATAAGGAAAGCAAATTTTGATTAGGATGGGATTTGAATATTGAGTATAGGGAGAGGGAAAAATTGGGTCTCCGGTAACCTCACTCACACAGCGAAACCCAACATAAGTGTGAGGCCGTAGTATCACTCCGGTCGAGTGAGTCGAGTATTCGTACCGTAGCACTCACTCTTAGCGCTAATCCTTCTTGCTTACTGCTAGTCCCTCTGCGTTTTGCTGTCTTACAAGAGAAACCTTTCTAAGGAAACTTTGTTTTTTTTTATCAATCATGTATTGTATGGCTGCACGTCGCGTTGGTGAAAACGTTACGTCGGTAAAATCTGTCCAGCTATTTCCGAGTTTATCGCGTTCATAAAATAAAGACAGACGTGAAGAAAAGGGTCTTCTTTTTGTAATAATGTAAGTAGGTATATAGTACTAACCTTTTGCTGGCGATGAGTATTTCAGGCGCTCGATACCAACGGGTAGCCACGTAATCAGTAAGGCAGGGATCAGCGCCTTCCTCCCCACCCGAGTAAAGACTGGACACCGACCTAGCTAGACCAAAGTCTGCTAGTTTCACCCTGTTTAAAGAATATTATTATCAAGAATACATATGATTGCGTACCAAAATTATAAATGTGAAAGTTGTTTGAAAAGGATGTTTGTTACTCAATCACGCCAAAACGGCTACACGGATCTGGATGAAATTTGGCACAGGCATAGGATACACTCCGGAATATGACATAGGCTACTTTTTATCAACATACCACGCGGGTGAAGCCGCGGGCGAAAGCTAGTAGGTACATATACAATAAATTTTATAGCCTATAGCATTCAGGATCACTGTAGCCATCGACTATTTATCAGTGAAAAAATTTTGGCAATCCGACCAGCGGTTCCAAAGATTACCCCTTACATACAAACTTACAAATTTAAACTTTATAATATTAGCATAGATAACAATTGTCCATGTGATGAATCTTTATTTTCTTCCTAATCTGAACACCAAACAACTATGCCAATTCGTACAATCAGTCATGTTATTATACGTTTTATGTAGGTAAGCGTGGGGAAGTTGTCTGTTAGGGTCCACCATCGCTTTTATTTTGTCAAAATTCAACAGGGTTTTCACTTTACAAAACTATTATGTATATGGTTGATAAAATAAAGTTAGCTTAATTTTTTTTTAACTTACGTCAGCCATTTTTTCCAGTAGGTACCTAAATAAGGTACCTAAATTTGTATAAGGAAAAAAAAAGTAAGTAAATTTCTTACCTGCAAGCGCTGTCAATCAAAACATTACTAGGTTTCTGATCTCGATGTATTACATTGCCTGAATGTATATACTTAGTTGCTTTCAGCATTTGGTACATAATGTACCGCTTATGTATGTCCTTGAGGATATTCCCGCGTTTGATCACGTTGTGAAGATCAGTCTCCATGTACTCGAAGCCGAGGTATATGTCTTGGTTGTTCAGAGCCCTACAGCAAAGGAAAAAACGAGTTACAAAAAAAAATCTGCTCTATGTAGATGGCGCTGGTGTTGTTTTTGGCTCCAGTTCCTCTAATGGTGGCTAGGGCTACGTCGTTTTTGTTATTCAGTGGTGTTGATATAAACCATACGTCTATTCGTTTTGTGGAGGATTAGTAAGCGACCAAACGTCCAATTTTTACAGATACAAAGCTTGGACAAATGAACCTCACGCTACACTAACGCCATCTGGCGAACAATAAATCGGTAGCCTAGTAGTGTGTAGCCTAAAATAAATAAAGTTCCTTCCTTTCTTCCTTCTAAAATTTCAAGTTTAGCTAACGAGACCCCTATCTTGGTATGCTAATATCCACTTTATGGAAAGAAACCTATATGGATAGTCAAATTCAACTAACAATTCTTTGTTAGTTAAAAATATAAAATAAAATAACACGTGCGATCTTAATTACCTTCCTAATTGGTCACAATTTAATTTTTTCTATTTATTTTTCAATATCAACTCGAGACTTCCTAGTACATACATACCTATATAGGAACTATAGTGTAATCTGTGTTCTTAATTAGAAAATCAAAATAGGCACAGAAAATGTATATAAAAAAATACATTTTAAATCTTGTATAATGTAAACAAATATTAAGTCAGGAAAAAGTCACCTTTTATATTCAATACATTTTAAAACCAATAATATAAAAACTACAAGGAAATATAATATATATTGTTTACAAGGAAATATAATAAATAAATATACCTTACCAAGGTATTTACTTATAAATTTACCTACAGTAACACTGTATAATTAACTTTATTGAAGAGGAACTTCAGTAGTTCTAAAAATAATATAATATTAAAAATCTTGAATAATAAAAATAAAAAAACACAAAACTGTATACATTGAACAAATGTTTTCAGGTAACATGAATTGGTTTGAAGTAGGACCTATTTGTGTATTAGGTTGGTGGGAATTCTCACAGAGAGTGCCAGACTCTAACTAAGTAAAAACCACCATGTTCTTTCACCTGCTCTGGGCCAGGCGTTAGAATATGTCCATTGGACCAACAACCCCAGCTGTAAGCAGGCCTTAGTGAGCCCTGTCTGGGGTGGTCTAGTGGTGCCTTGAACCAATGTTTCCTATTCCAATAGGTCTGGTTCTTGTTGGTTGAAGGCTAAGCTACTTTTCACTATGGGCACGGCTACAGACTAAGAATAGTGTAGAGCTTACCTGTGTATGCTATGAAGCTTTATAATATTAGGATGGTTACGGAACGACTGAAGGAAAATTATCTCCCTAAAAGTCCGCTGAGCATCAGTCTGGTTACGGAATGCATCAAATATTTTCTTAATCGCCACCACATCCTTGGTCTTCTTATCAACAGCCTTCCAGACAATACCGTAAGCACCTTTCCCGAGCCTTTTCTTTACTTCAAAACGTTTTAGTATGTGGTCGTCGATCTCCGACATATTTTTATCGGGGACCTTCTTCTGTAATTGCTTTTGACCCACATCTTTCTTCCGGTCCTCTTTCTTCCCTTGATTTTGTGACATCAGAACTTCTTTTCAACACAAAAACTTACGCGGAGACTGTAAAATCAAATTCTGCAATCGATACAAATTAAAATTCATATATTCGCAGTTTTCATGTTTTCCTATCAAATTGCTATATAAAATGTAAATTCGAAGGGTATCGTGAGCTTATTTGAATATCAGAAAAGCGTGACTACCATCATTGTCAAAATATTGATTATTTACGCTAAGCAACGAGAAATATGTCAATACAACTGATAATTGAAAAATTATCAATTTAATTTTAAATGTAACCGCTAAAAGTTCACTTACGTAAAAAAAACAGCAATAATATCTCACAAATCCCATTATACATTTACTATGTTTGTTAAAATCTGAATACTATGTCAATATTACTATTTAAACATCGGCACTTTGAATTCTGCCAGTCGTGTTTCATTTGTTTACGGTTCCCCAAACAACCTGTCAGTTGCTATAGTAACCAAGGATGTCAACTATAGATGTGCACCAAAATGTATAATCGATATTTTCTGACGTGCGGAAGAATTACAATCGAATATTTATGATTGGTGTCTCAGATGAATTTATCTAAGATTGGTGTAATATTTTGATTTATTTTCAAATGAATAATAAGATTTTATCACACTGTACAAATAAAAAAAGCCATGTTTTTTTTTCAAAACCGTTTATTTTATTAACACATTAATAGTACAGTCAATCTGATAAGTAACACGCTAAAATTGAGAAGAATTACATCTAATATTTGTCTTGTAATACTTAAATATTTCACTTAGACAGTTATTTAATAAATGCATAATCTTCATAATATATGAATTCATATAGTGTCATATACGTAGTAATAATGGAAAGACTTGGAACATGAATATTATTAATATAATCATGTTTAACATAAGTACCTTCTGATACATTGTAGATAAATAGGTGCATGGTTTGGCATATTGAATTGATAAGTATTTATCTCAAAATGATAAACAAAAATAAGTATCCTCAAAATAGACTAGTATCGACGATGCAAATAACAAAAAAAAAATTATATCTAGATACATATTTAACAATAAAACATAGATAACAAAAATAATTATCTCAAAAATAATAATTTCTTTAATTATACTAATAATATACAAATGAATGATTCAGCGGCTTATGCGATGTTGGAAAAGCATGTTCTCATTGTTTGAAATAAAATTAACTTTTTTGTCCTATTAAAGCTATCTCTTTCACTATTGCAACTTAGTACCAAACACTTCATGATTGTAATGTATAAAAATTTTGAAAATTTACGCAAACACACTGTATATCACAAAATAAAATTCAATTAAGCACTTTCATACTTAGTTAGTTATCTAACTTTGAGGCGGCTAATAAGTACATATTTTAACACCAAATTTCAAGGGATCAATATTGGTAATAGGTGATCGATTTTTGCTTCGTTCCGTTTAAATCTTAGCACGACTGTGGCATAAAAAATGCCTATGTCATTTTTTGGAAAAGTAATCCACGTTGTTTTTTGTCAATCGTGACAGTACATTGATAGTCATGATGACTTGTAAAAACGTTATCTGATTGATAATAAAACGAGTTTATTAAAGAGAAAAAACCGTAATACTTGATCGAAATACGAATTTTTCAATAAACTACCTCTTACTTAATTACATATTATTCGTTCGTGCCTCTAAAATCTAGCTGTTACTAAGACCGCATTTTCCTCTGGCGAAAACATTAGCGAACATTGAATGCCATACTGAAAAATACTTAGAGTGCTTTTTATTGCTGTACTAAAACTTAACGGCTCTCTGTCAGGAACAGCTTGACATTGAATTCAACGAGGATAGGTACTATAACTTATATAATACCACACTCTACTTTACAGTAATACTAAACTTTAAAAACACAAAGATTTAGTTACTGTAACGCGCCCATAAAGGGATAACTTAGGCCTCATTACATTATTCTAGGTCGTCTGTGTAACTATTCATAATTAAAGCGAATATAATGAGGAACTTTTGGAAGGACTGAGACCTAAAAAGTCTGTTGGGAGTCTGTTACTACAACTCCATTAACTCATAATGTATATTTCTAACTTTTGCCATTGGAAGTGCGGTGGCCAAAGGTCTAAACTACCGCTAATTCTGATCTAAGTTGCGGTGAAGGCACACTTTATCATATCGTTGAGCTTTGTATGAAGTTATGCAAATAGGGAGGGATGCATTTTCTTCTTTTCTTCTACGTCCAAGCGACCAAGGTCAATTGATGAAGGCGTAGGCAGCCCACAAGGCCATTCGAGGGAATCTTGCTCATGTGTCATTATGTGTTCAGCTTCCACTGCAACATTATTAGACCAATTTAATACCTACATAGATAATTATGAATCATCATAACAATTCATTTACTTAATTATGCGGTGATATTCACGACCACATATTTTGAACAACAATGAAGAGGTAAATAAAATACCTACAATAGAAATCAAAGATTAACGGACATAAATGGTGTTCAGATAGTCTAGTAATTCACTAAGCCTCAAAATAAGTACGGAAGTAACGAACATTGCCGTCATCTCAAGGTTTAAGGTGGAGGCCATCTTAAAACGCAGTCAAACCTAAATATATAGATTAAATCACTAATTCATCTTTAGTCAATAATTTCTAATAAATTCATTCTCAAGAGATTATTTAGAAATTGGCTAGCACCCAAATATGCCAGAAAATGTCACTGTCTCATTTTGATTGATATAATTATAGAAATGTCTGTGTACGTGAATCATGTAGGTAATGAAGTTAATTTGGAATAGACTTACTTCTTATCCTGTGTATCTTGTTACCGTAAGCAAGATCCCAATAGTAGAGAGTCACAAATGTGAGAGGTACTAAAGGTATCAAAAGATACGGTCTTTTAGTCCTTCTGAACCTGTAATTAAATGGTCAATCAACATAATTATCAAAATAAAATAAACAAAATTAAGAGAGTATTGCAAGAACAATAATGTCTATATAATTAACAACAACATTAAAATTTATTCGAAAAAAACTTTTTGTCGTAACTATTAGAATTAATTAAGATCGAAATAATACTGGCTTATCAACTTAATTAAACAATAATAATATATGTATAATTTTTTGAACTTTGACCATTAATTTGTTTGTGACTCCTATAAACTTAGATAAATTTTATTACCCACTGCCAAGGCCTGCTGCAGCAACCACATAAAACGTAGTGAACCAAAGGCAGGTGTCCCTACTTCTAGCAATTTGCATCGCCATTTGTCGTTCTTGCATCTGATACTGAAGTTGTATTTGCCGCTCCATCTGAAAAACAGAATATTATTTTAAAAAATACAATAACTATAAACAGAGATTATCTTAGAAATTTATATTCATACATTTATCCTGTGCATAAATTCTTGATTCTTCTTGAGGTTTTCTTCCATTCCTGAGGTTAAATAATTTCCCATCTTGAAGTTTTTAAAGATCTTAAATTGATATAATAATAACAAAACACGATCGCGGCCCTGCCCAACACTGTAAATTGTGTAATGTTACGATTGCTCGTCTGTCGCTGTCGTCTCTGAGCTGTTGTTGCCTTGTCACAACAATTTTTCTGTACGTTTTGTTACTTCATAGTATTGATAAGATAAGATTTACGTCACGCTTTATTAAAAAGTTTATACGTATAGATATACTTTTGTTGTATTGCATTATTAGGTGATATAATAAAAAAGTTAATAAAATGAATTGCAATTTTATTCTCGACTCACAAAAATCACAATCAATACATTTTTATCTACGACCAACACTATTTGTTAACATGTCATGTCAGAGTTGACATTGGATTCCCGTTCCCGCCAAATTTGTCAACCGTAGAGCGTGAACGGGATTAAGAATTGATACAACACATTAAAATTAAAATTTGTTTCCTTATTCTACTCTGATTCTTAGTTCATATAAAACCACAATGGGTATTCTAGGTTTATCTAAGTTAATAGCTGATATTGCTCCCCATGCAATCAAAGAAATGGAGATCAAAAACTACTTTGGTAAGATGTTTATCGATATTTTTTTTTGCCTTTGGAAATAAGATTTTCGGCAATCATTTTTAATAATATCTTTTTAAGCCTTATGTTTTAGAAGAGGTTATGGTGTTATTATTTATTCACGTGGAATAATGTTACAGTTTTGTACATATTTTATGTCACAAATTATGTTATTAACCCCATTGTAAGCAAACACCGGCTTCAAGTAACTATACGACGACCCACCTATTATACTATAGAAAGCCGAAACTCAATAGTGAATCTTCAATCGTTCGTAATCTCAGTAGCAATAATGTTTATCGTTTTGTCTCGTAACGATTGATCAGGAAACCAACAGAAGGACTACCTGATGGTAAGAATTTAGCGCCATCGATCAATCTATAGGCACCCACAATACAGTACCAAAGGTTTTAAAAGTGTGTAACCACACACGACGAAACATAACACGAGATTTTGCTTAACACCGGTCGAGCCGGCTCTCCCACACTTTGCTACGTAAATGACCAAAAATAACTTCTCTATCTTATTTACAGGACGAAAAATAGCAATAGATGCATATATGAGCTTGTACCAATTTCTCATAGCTGTAAGGAGTGAAGGTAAGGGCATATAAATATATTTTTTACTAACTGATTATTATTTGATAACTCCTTGTTATCTGATTATAGACTGGTTCTTTTCTCACAAGACTACTATTATAGAAAACATTTGAAAAAGTTTTCCGCTTAAATGTAGTTCTTAGCTTAGTATTAAGTACAATGTTCATTTGTTGGACCTGAGTAACAAATTAACATTTTAATATAGCACCAGTTATGGACAAACTATGTCCCTAACTGGTCCTTCCTACAAAAGATTTTTAAAGAATAAACTCTTTTCATTCTTCTACTACTTAATATTGGTTGGTAGTATGGACTTCAAACAAGACCTTTGAGTTGTTTACAATGTTTCTTAGCTGTGTTTTCTAATGTTCACATCTAAAGAGTGCTATTTTGTAGCCTATTTGAACAAGAAAACATTTTAAAATAAAAAAAGAACACTATCTAACTTAAAATCAAACATTCTAGGATCTCAATTAGTATCAGTGGACGGAGAAACAACATCACATCTAATGGGAACATTCTACCGAACAATCAGATTGGTGGAGAATGGTATTAAACCCGTGTATGTGTTTGATGGGAAACCACCAGACATGAAGTCCCACCAACTTAATAAGAGAGCGGAGAGAAGAGAAGAAGCTGAGAAAGAGTTGCAGAAAGCTACTGAAGCTGGTGAGTTCAATTATTGAACATTGAGAATTAATATTATATTAACTGAGTTTTTGTTATTCGTGTTGAATAGGTCACAAAACTTGATGATAGATCAATTAAACCTTGCATTAAGATAAATTGTGAATTTTTATGGAGAACATTTGGTTGAAGAGATTGTAATGATAGAAAATATAACTAACTAGCTACTCTCGAGCGGTTTCACCCGCTGCTCGGCTCCATTTAATCATAGCGTAATGTTTGATAGCCTATAGCACTCAGGAATATTGTAGCTATCTCTCTGTGAAAGAATTTTGGCAATCTGACCAGCGGTTCCAAAGATTACCCCCTACATACAAACTTTACCTCTATAATATTAGTATAGATACATTTGTTTAGCTTCACATCTAGAACCGAAACACAATGTGTTTCCAATCCTCTGTTCCAGTTTAGGATGTGATATACATGTAAACTTGTGCATTTATAAACATCATTGAAGATCCTATTGTAGAGAAAGTCTGGAGTCATATTTACGGCATCAAAAATCCAAGCGAAAACTCATCCAAATCCTGGTCGTGGGTACGCGGATATTCGCTCGCATCGTGCCCTTTATCCATCAGAGAGTGTGTCCAGAGATAAGGTCGAATTATTCATGTTAGAAAATTCTTATGCATGTCTGCAAAAATAATCTATGCTAAAAACTTTTTTTAATAAGAATCTTGTTTAAAAAAGCTTTTAGTGCCACACTATCAAATACTACTTAATATGGTATGGATGGACATTAGATAGTGTCGCAAACTGCTGAACAGAACTGATTGAAATATCGCATAGAAATAATATAGGTTTGGGACGAGGGCAGAGCTAGGGCCTCCGGTAACCTCACTCACACTGCGAAACACAATGTTAAAGTGGTTTCACGCCGTTTTTCTGTGAGGCCTTGGTACCGGTCGAACCGGCACATTTGTGGAGAAGCATGGCTCTCCCACACTTAATTATTATAGAATCTAAAATAACACACCGGCTACCTTAGTACGCCACTAATCGCCTTTATATTTATGATTCTGCCGTACGTGTGTATGTCATAGAATACCTCCTAACGGCTTGACCGATTTGCGTTAGAGTGGCGCCCTGGATGGTTCACAAATCAGCCCGGCAGATGGCGCTGATTGCTTGAATAAGCATGTAATCTCGGAGACAAACCTAATGATTACGCTGAAATTTGATATGTGGGGGTTTTCGGGGAGAGTCCTAAAAGCTAATGAATTATAATTTTAATGTTACCAGGTGACCAGGAGTCTATAGAAAAGTTCAACCGTCGTCTGGTGAAAGTGACGAAGGTGCATAATGAGGAAGCGCGACAGTTACTCAAGCTGATGGGAATCCCGGTCGTGGAGGCGCCTTGCGAGGCTGAAGCACAGTGCGCTGCTATGGTCAGTATACTTAAATAGTGTGGGAGAGCCATGCTTCGGCACGAATGGGTCGGCTCGGCCAGAGTGATACCACGGCCTTACAGAAAACCGGCGTGAAACAACCACAGCGTTGTGTTTCGCCGTGTGAGGTCGAAAGTCGGTAACGCACTCGTAACTCCTCCGTTGCGGGTGTCCATGGGCGGCGCTGATTGCTTACCATCAGGTAAGTAATCTGTCTGCTCGTTTGCCGACCGATAACATAAAAAAAAGTAGAACTTAGATCTTGAACAACAATTTCACAACATACATAGAACTTCAATATCCTACCTAACTATACCTACGAGTGCAGGATATAACTGCTTTTTTGAGAGGGGAAAATCATCGAATGACTTCTCCCGCCCAGGGTCGGGCGAGAGGGAGTGTCAGACTCTTACTTACTACAATCCCCCCGTTCCTTCTCCTGGGCCGAGGTCGCGGTGCCTCATTGCGCTTACCCCGCAACCCCGGCTGAACATCAGCCCTATAGGGCCCCTGTATTGGTCTATTGGCTCTTTGAGGCGCGCATGTATAGTACACTCGGGAAGATATAACTACTTACTATTAAGCGAAGGCTTCTTCTCACACGAAGGAGGTTTAAGTATTAATCACGATGCTTACTCAAGACGGATTGGTGATTTGAATCTCATAATAAGTTTTTAGTTCTTGTTACCTTGTTACAATGACTTCCTTTACCATTTTACCTAATTCTTAGAAAGTTCGTGTTCTAGGAAAAAGGCCATACTGGTATGAAATACTTGCCAGATCTTGATACCCCATACATAAGAAGCCTAAACCGTAAATCGTAAGCAAACACCTTTAAAATGTCGACCTTTAGTAGTAAATGTTCAAATAAATAAACTAAAGTGTGGGAGAGCCATACTTCGGCACGAATGGGTCGGCTCGACCGAAGTGATATCACGGCCTCACAGAAAACCGGCGTGAAACAACGACGGCCTTGTTTTTTGCCGTGTGAGTGAGGTTACCGGAGGCCCAATCCTTCCACTCCCCCAATCCCACAATCCCCAAAACCCTAATCTTCAAAAGGTCGGCAACGCACTTGTAACTCATCCTTCGTGTCCATGGGCGGCGTTGATTGCTTACCATCAGGTAATCCGACGCCCGTTTGCAATCCTATCACACAAAAAAATAATTATGTATATTTACTTACAGGTAAAAGCCGGCAAAGTGTTCGCCTCAGCGACGGAAGATATGGACGCGCTGACATTCGGTACCAATGTATTGCTGCGACACCTCACGTTCTCCGAAGCCCGCAAGATGCCAGTACAGGAGTTCCATCTAGATGACGTGTTGAAAGGATTGGAGCTAAACCAGAGAGAGGTATGTTGTAAATGATTGCTTGTTCTTCTCCATAGAAATCTACAGTTTGGGCCGAGCAAATAGCTTCACCAAGAGGACTGATCGACAGACTGAGACTTTAAGCGTAACATATCATTCTAAGCTTTGTTAGGCGTTCAAAACTTTGTGAAACATGATTGAAAAAGAGTAACCATGGAGTTTCTTGCTTGTTCTTTTCCATCGGAATCTACGCTTTGGACAGAACTAATAGTTTCACCATGAGGACTGACACGCATTCCATTTAACCTTTTGTCCTTTCCTTTCACGGGACCACAGGGTCCCGGACCTTTGGGAGGCGTACGAGGAGCCGAAGCCAACTCGCAGAGGCCCGTTGAACAGTTTTAATCTAAATGTGATGGGACATCAGCCGGCAATTATCCCTGCACTATATAAGTGCACCCAAGGACAATCTATCTATTGTGAAATGTGGTAAAAATTGATAGTAACCTTTTGTTATTATTATTTTTTCGCTTGACATGCAAAAGTGCCTGTTAAAAACTTCAATTAGACCCTAGTTTAATTGGAGTTTTTAACTTAACTTTAAAAATATGCATATTTCTTAAAGGCCGACGACTCTGATGCGGTGTCCATGGGCGCCGCTTATCACATATCATCTGGGGATTTATCAGTTTGATTGCCGACCTATTCCATGAAAAAAATCGCATTTTTATTTCAGTTTATAGACCTTTGCATCCTCCTCGGATGTGACTACTGTGGCTCCATAAAAGGCATTGGACCGAAGCGTGCCATAGAGTTGATACGCCAACACCGTTCGCTGGAGGAAGTATTAAAAAATATAGACACGAATAAATACCCGCCGCCGGAAAACTGGGACTTTGAGAGAGCTCGGGAGCTGTTCTTGGAACCTGAAATCACTGATCCTAAGGATATTGAGGTTAGTTTTTTTTTTCTTCTGTTGATGGCAACTGAGTCTCCAATACAATGTTGTCGACTATACTGCCAGTGTCGAGTGGTGACGGCAGAGTAATGTACCGTCGACTTTTAACTTTGTGGTAGTATTTACATGTTAGTAGCTGAAAAGGACAAAACATTTGGGTTAGTAAACATATATCATCTATAAACCTACAGTTACTATACTTACCTTACGCTTAATAGATAATTAGATATATATATATAATAATTATAACACGTATAATATTTACATTATTACACACCGCTACATTTTAATATTATTTTCTTTCATAAATTTGGACAGACACTTAATTAGTGGGAAAAATTAGTTAGAAGGGAGTGGAAGTTGATGGGGAGTGGGATTTGGATTTTGGGAAGGTTTCCATATAGGTCAAAGGACTGGGAATTAAGAGGGCATGAGAAAAATATATGGTCTAGGGTATCCTCATCAAGACCGCATTCGCACAGCGAGCTGTCACGTACGCGTATCTTGGCAAGGAATACCGGGCTAGTACAGTGGCCGAGTCTGAGTCTGCACAAAGACGAAACAGTGTGTTTGGGGGGATGTTTGGGTCATGTCGACTGCTACTATAGCCTCAGAGAAATCCGGTGAGAAAAAAGTAAAAAACTTTTCTCGTGTTTTTATTTTTTATTCTATTTGGTTTACGTGACAGGTTTGAGATGCGTGGGAGATTTGGGGATTGGAAATTAGAGGAGGGTCCTCTAATCTCCAATTCCTAAATCAAATCACCAAAATGCTAGCAAAGCACCTGCCGATTGCTTAGGTAGGGTAGGTAAGCAATTTTAGACTTTTATTGGTTACATTTTAACACATTTCTGTTCTCCACACCAAATTCATAGAACAGTTTCTTTTTTTAATAAGTATTTAAATAAAAGTATTGAATTTGACTAGCTGTCAAATACCGTATTGTACAAATTTACAATTTAACTAACAAGTGCATTAGCAATAATAAGCCTTACTGTCTAGTAAATAGAAACTATGACATATTACAGTTAAAATGGACGGATCCAGATGAGGAAGGGTTGGTGAAGTTTCTTTGTGGTGATAAGCAGTTCAACGAGGAACGAGTGAGGAATGGTGCCAAGAAACTCATGAAGGCAAGGACTGGTACCACTCAAGGACGCCTGGATGGGTTCTTTACGGTAAATATATTTATTTATTTAAGTATATATTTCGAATTAAAAAAGGCCAATGAAAAGCATATTTGTTTATTTTGTTTATGCTTACTTTTAAACTTTCGCGTTTCATATTTACAATATAAATTATATATGTATTACCAATGATATTATAAGTAAAAAGGTGTAGATAGGTTACAAGCGCTCAGCAAGTGATACATTAAAATGTGGCTAACTAGCCACAGTTTTTCATATTTGTCTCTTTTTCACTCGCGATTATTGAATCATGCCATCCCACTTTGACGCCTACGAATGGTTCATGTGTGTCTCAGTGTTCGTTTTTGAAAATCGAATTTTGTTTAGGTAAGGGGGCAATGCTGATACATAATTTCTCCACTTTTCAATCGATTGTACTTATACATAAAAAACCTTCTTCTTCAATCACTCTATCTATTAAAAAAACCTCATTAAAATTAGTTGCGTAGTTTCAAAGATTTAAGCATACATAGGGATATAGGGACAGTGAAAACCTCTTTGTTTTATACTACATAGTAATTTAATAATTAGTGCTAAACATGTATTTATATAATACGGAATTATAATCCTTATTTTCCACTTACTCTTTAGATATCAACAACACCAAATCCCAAACGTAAGGCTGAGGAAGATAAAAAGAATGCAGCGAAAAAGAAAAAGTCAGGCGGCGCCGGCGGCGGCAGGGGCCGAAAACCTAAGTAATTTTAAAACGACTATATTTTTAATATAATACGGGTCCTCTGTTGTTGTTAGATCACTTTTACATTAAGAAAATGACTGTCTTTTTGTGTCTGTTAAATAATTTATGGAAAACACACAAGCCTGAATAGTTGCCTACGAGTCATTCCAGAATTGCAATCTATCTCTGTACGAAATTTCTTCCAAATCTATTAAAAAATCTTTTTTCAATATGTACTAGCTGAATTGGCTATCTCTGCATTGCCTGAAAATTTACTAAATTAAACGTTTTGTTTCTTGACAAATATCTATGCTACTTACAGAGCAGTTTGTTGGGAAAATTACGATTTTCAGAGAATATAGATGAACAATTTTGCCATAAAAAAAATTAAGGACTTACAGACAAAAAAAGCTGTTGTTTTCATACTGACATCATCCATAGTATCAATATTTTATCATACAAAACTTATTTACTAAATATATATAATATCATAAGGGGCCATCCATAATATACCTAGTAAGTCACACGTATTTAATTCACAGGTGGTCACATTTCAGACACCCCCATCTCCCTAGTGTAACGTCATAATATGTTTTGCAATCTTACATCGAAAAATTATTAAATAGAAACAATAAAATCCCTCGACGTACGGTGCGTTTGGCGGTATTCGTTAAAGTGCTTGTCGGCGATAGAGCGAGATCATTAGAGTGGGTAGGAACTCGTCAACAAAACAATTTAAACCATGTTGCCCTAAAGATGGAGTCGAAAATATTATTTAGTTTGATTAGTATTCCAAATTACGCGATTACGTCCTTTAGATATATTAGATTTTTAATGTGATGTCACGAAACTTAAGTCCCCTTGCACCACTTGTCACTCCATATCACACTTGACGCAGGTACTTTATGGATGACCCCTTATCCCACAAGATAATTAAAGCTTAGAAGTATTGATCTGATATAACAATAAGTGGATTGATTGGAATGTATATAATTTTTGTGTTTACTAGGCATGACTGCACGGTTGGTGCGGTGGCTGGGCGACTGGCTGCCGTGCAACGTGTCGAGGGTTCGATTCCCGCACGGAACAACTCTTTGTGTGATCCAAAAATTGTTGTTCCGGGTCTGGGTGTCTTGTGTATGTGAAATTGTATGTTTGTAACAGCACCCACGACACAGGAGAAAATAGTAATGTAGGGCAAAGTTTAAAAAAAAAAGTACTTTATACCACCAATTAGACGTAGGGATTTTCTTGTACTTACATAATGTTTAAAATTCCCCAAAAAATCTGTGACAATCCATTTTTGGACACTAATAACGAGTTATTTTTACGTTAAAGCGATTGTACCTTGAATTTTAGTTAAAATTTCCTAAGAAAGAAGGTTTTTCTCAAGTTTATCACATGTTGCTGCCTGGTTTATATGAATAGAGTATAGGCGGTTCAATTCTATTTTCTTTTTGACCCAACAGCTTAATGTATAACAGTTTTATAATTCCTACATTATCTAGATATTATGACCGAAAACAAGGACATTTTATTCGTACTGACCGTGCGCTGGATCGCATTGTAGTGTGACGCAATTTTTGTAATAAAAGCCTAATGTTAAAAATTATTGATAAGTTCCTCTTTGAAATAAACTGTTTAAAAATAGCATTACTTTGTTTTTTTTCCTTCAAATCTTAATAAAAATGTTATAGCATTCTTTCTCTGAGGTCCAATAATAATAATAATAATTATTATACATATCTCTTGAATTATGTAATACCACGAACAGCCTGCAAGCAGAAAAAGGAACGGCGAGGTTTTTGGCCAGTAGATAACGGCCTTATTACATAACAAGATTTTTCTTCAGTCTAGGTGTAAACCATGGAGCCAGTTTTTGTATTTCGAATTGAAGGGAGATGAGAATATGATTCAAAGTTTAAAACCTGACTCAATTGTTTAAACCTAGAAGATAAATCTTGTCTTGTAATAAGGCGGGAAGAGTATGACACTGTCTTCGTTCCACACACTAAGTCAGGAGAATTAATTTAAAAATACTCCTTTCCCCCTCTTAATAAAAAAAATACCATACAGGCTGGTACTAGTACCTACGGTATGATGTATTTCTTTCTGTCAAATACTTCTTTAAGATTTCAATTTTATTGTTTCACTATAAAGTGAAAAAGAAGTTAATGCCTATACCAATGAGGCTACAGATTTTAGCATCAGATGGCGGTGTTTTTTTTTGCTTTTTTGTCCGCTGTCACGCCTGGTGATAAGCGATAATGCGACCTACGATGGTGCACGCCTGCTCATAAGTAACCTATTCAATTGGGACTTAAAAACATCCAGGTTGCTCTCGGAGTATAGATTCCGGCAAAGAATTGCTCTCCTTAGCGGTTCTATAAAATTGGAGGCGAACCGCTTCGTGCTTACGATTGGGATCTATACGGACCGAACCAAGTGGTTCCGGCGTGAAGTATTGCCTTACCCTAGGCATGATCATTTAGTCTGAGGTTCTGTTTGTCCAAATATTGTTAGGCTTAGCCGTGACGAAGCGACTTTCTTTTCCCATATTTTAATAAAAAAAATGGCCTGTTTCATTTCACATAGTCGAATAGCCGCTGCCAAACAGGTTAATTTGAATGCCCCTATTAGATATACTCTTTGATTTCAATATATAAAAAAATGCGTATGAAATATGTGCCCCAAACTTACTTGAATTAAGTAAGCTTTTAATTATCATAATTTGTCATTCCTGTGCAATCAGGACATGATTGAAGCAAAAAACCATTATCCCTCACTATAAAGACAGATTCATCAAAGTATGAAAGGTTCTATATTACAATAGAAACAAAGAAAAATGTGCATAACAGTATTTTATTACTATAATAACACGTACACGTAGGTATAACATTCATTATAATATTCAATACATAATATAAATATCTCTAGAAGTAACATTTCATTAAAATATTACAATAAAACGCATTCACATAGAATAAAAGCACAAATAGGGATGTCATAGGTCTAATTTATTGGTCGTTACATATGACACATTGTGGTAATAGGAACACAAAATAATTATTTTTTAAAAACGTTAGAAATTTATTTCAGATTCTTAAAACGGCAGCCAGTTTGAATCGGTGTACAAATGTCTACTATAATGATATTTTAATAAAGTCCAAAATAAGCGTTTTTTCTTCTCCCTATATAATAACATGTGCTGCACAAAAAAGCATTCAAATTTTATTCGATATCCTTCACCATTTTTCACAAATTCAGAATATGAGAAATAACACTAGAAGTAGCTTCATCTTTCATACGTAGAAGCAATTATTAAAAACATTGATTAAGCATTCATAATTAAACAAAAATGAAATAAAATTGATTCAAGATATTTTTTTCTAAATACATAATAGGTATAAATGTGTTCTTAGCCTAAAATGCCGTTTACTAACAGTTCTATTCTAAATAAATTAAAAAAAAAAAGTTAAACGTCAAAGAGTACGATTGGTGCCATATTTTAACAATTTTAATATCACTTTTTTTCTTATTCAAATAAATATTTAATACAATAATTTTATCAATTTAACAAGACACATTATATTACAATAAAGAGATTTTTGTGGTATTTAATGTTTAAATTAATTTATAATATTAAAAAAATAACAATGACTAAAATTTTCCGAGTATTGTCATAATTTTTATGATGATTGAGGAAGTTTGGTCTTTATTCGATGGTCCTGTTCGATTTCTGTGGTTCTCATAGAACTACCTCATACAGTTATGCAAAAATCCACGTAAAAGTTACCTAGAATCATTAAATAATGGAATCGACTGTCGGTATATTATTTAAAAAAGAGGCAATCTTGTTAGTTCCTTTTCACAGAATAGGCTCTGAAACTGCTGGGCCAGATTGAAAATTTTCGTTTTGGGAAGTATTTCTTTAAGCGGTTGTAAATGTTTTCTGATAATTTTACAGGATCAAGCCTTACTACTCGAAAGACATCTTTTAATATCCACACTGAAGAAGCATACCTAACATAGTAATATATTATAATTTGTACATTTAACTGACAATATACGAACATTAATATGACAAAACCGGCCTCAACCACTTTTCAAAATAATAAAGAACGATCAGAAAACGGCTTCAATGTGATTTAAAAGTTAGCTTTTAAAAAGTTAATAAGTCCGTTAGTGGACGCGTCATGGCTGGATACGGGATTATTATCCTGTAATTCTGGCTCGATCGCCTTAGCTAACTGCTTGCCGAGTTCCACTCCCCATTGGTCGAAGGAGTTGATGTCCCAAATGACACCTTGAGTGAAGATTTTGTGCTCGTAGAGCGCTGTGGAGAAAATTATTAAAATTATTTAATCTTGATAATTTGAATCGTAGATATGAAGTGGGCCCAGTCCCTCATTTAACCTATAAAATATTGAAACAATGAATGAATGAGAACGGCACTTTTACACGTCAAATCTACTTATACTAATATTATAAAGAGGTAAAATTTGTAAGTTTATTAGTTTATAGGGTTAATCGTTGGAACCGCTGGTCGGATTGCCAAAATTCTTTCACTGATAGATAGCTACAATGTTCCTGACTGCTATAGGCTATAAAAAATCAAGCTACGATCAAATCAAGCCGAGCAGCGGGTGAAACCGCGTAAGAGTAGCAAGTTATATATTAAAAACTAGATGACGCCGGCATAGCCTATCTGACTACTCTGAGAAGAAATGCCGAAACAAACTCAGAGGTCAGTCTCTTTTAGGGTCACCAACTTTTTTTAGCAGAAATAAAGCATATTTGATTTAAAAGGAGGTAAATATAGAGTATGCGCTTATAAATAAGAGTATCATTTATTTTTATCTTTTAAAAAGGTATTTTTTAGTCCTTCTTTCGGCACATTTTCATTATTTTTAAAGGTATTGAATGACTCAACATTATAACTCTTAATTTATAAAGTTACATATATCAAGAGTCCATTTTTGATTAAATTCAATGAAGCTCTGTTTCTCTATTCTCTCTCACTCTTTTGTAAAAAAGAGTATTTTAGCGTACTTTATTAGTGTTATAGATTATAGAGTACGACCAAGTGATATAGAGGACATTACTCTATTTTAGAGTACGGTTGGCAACCCTAGTCTCTTTTCAAGTCAACACTGTATAGGGTACATACCAATTAGAGCGCCGAGGGTGAAAGGCGTGACTTTCTTCACGACTATAGAGTTGGTGGGTCGGTTGCCTTTGAAAACTTTGTGCGGGAGAATCTTGGCGACAGCGTCGGCTGCCATACCTGACTTCTCTAACTCAGCTTTAGCCTGGAACAAGGAATTATTAATGTGGGAAAACCATATTTTGGCTTTATCTACTGTTTAGATCCTGGCTTACAGGAGTGGCAGCGGTTTTGGGAGGTTGCGGAGGGCTTGTCCCATTAACAAGCTTCGGTATAAATGAGCAGGCTCAACCGGAGTGATACCACGGCCTCACAGAACACCGGCGTGAAACAACGCTCACGTTGTGATCCCCCCCCCCTCTCCAAATCTCAATACCCAAATCTTAAATCTCTTATAACTCACAAGAGGCCGGCAACGCACTTGTAGTAACTCCTTTAGCATTACTAGTGTTAATGGGCGGCGCTGATTGCTTACCATCAGGTAATATTTCTGCTCTTTTGCCGACCTATCACACAAAAAATATCCTGATCCAGGGAGATCGTACCTGGCGGGCTACTGCCCAACAGTTGTTTTAACGTCGGATGTGTTTTAATCGCGAAAAACTTCACTTGGATTTAATTTGTGTCTAAATGAATTAAGTACTTATTACTTGCCAGGTTCCGAACTTACTTCCTCATGCATGAGAAGGGGGCACTTCAACCTTCGGGCTTCCACGACAAGTGACAAGACTTTAGCCAAAAATATTAAGTTAATTAATAAAAATATTTTTTTTTTGCTTTTAATTTCTATAAAAAAAACGTTGCCCCACATAAGGATTTTCTCCTGTGTCGTGGGTACGTTTACAAACATACAATTCCACATGCACATCACACCCAGACCCGGAACAACAATTTGTAGATCACACAAAGAGTTGTTCCGTGCGGGAATCGAACCCGCGACACGTAGCACGGCAGCCAGTTGCCCAGCCACCGCGCCAACCGTGCAGTCTAAATCTCATAGTTTTTTATCTAAAACGTACCTCATCAGCAGACTTTCCCTTCATGAGCGCCTCAGTTTGAGCGAGGAAGTTGGCGAGTAAGATCTTGTGGTGCACGCCGTTGGAGATTGGGTTGTGGGTCTGCGCCGGAGCAATGAAGTCGCAGGGGATCAATCTGTGACGCAATAAAATGAGGTGAAATCAGTTTAAGAGCCTATTTACTTTCTTTACTTTTGTAAATAAACCGTTGCCCTACACTACAATTTTCTCCTGTGTCGTGGGTGCGTTTAGAAACATACAATTTCACGTACTCATCACACCCAGACCCGGAACATCAGTTTGTGGACACAAAGAGTTGTTCCGTGCGTGTTAACCTAACCTAACCTAGCCATTGCGCCAACCGTGCAGTTTACTACACTTAATCATAAAGCTGAACTGATTTGGTTGTTTGAATGCGCTAATCTCCGGAACTACTGGTTTAAATTGAACTATTGTTTTTTTTTGTATAGAAAAGCCAACAACGACCGAAACATAGACTAACTATAGTAGAAAAAAAAAATATATTATGTACAAAATCTGAAAATATTTATGGATTTTGTTCGACAACTAACCTGGTTCCTTGGTGAATGAGTTGGTAGAATGCGTGTTGTCCGTTAGTGCCAGGCTCCCCCCATACGATGGGGCCCGTGCTGTAGTCAACCTGGGCCCCTGAACGAGTCACATACTTCCCGTTACTTTCCATGTCACCTTGCTGGAAGTATGCTGCGAATCTATGAGAAAATGAAATGTGTATAATCACATTTAAAATCAAAGCATTTATTTCTGTTGGAAGAATGTAAACATCGCCCTTGTCACAATTAAAAAATATATGTACCAAGTTAACTGTGAAATGGAGAAAATGGGAACTACGGCAGCTAGAATGTCGTGGTGGCTTGGAGTTTAAGGAGCCCGCTTCTCATGCATGAAGGTGTGAGATCAAAACCTGGCAAGTACCAATGTGACTTTTTCCGAGTTATATGTACTTTCTATGATTATTTAGACACCACTGACATGCGGTGACGGTAAACATCGTGAGGAAACCTGGAATTATAATTTCTAATTATAAGTTTGGAATCGCCAATCCGTATTGAGCAAGCGTGGGGATTAATGCTCAAACCTTCTCCGCGTGAGAAGAGACCTTTGCTCAGCAGTGGGCACTTATAGGCTGATGATGATGATGTCACGGAACTTAGAACCCTTCTCACATCTTTTTGTCGACCTTCCCGCGCTCTCTTTACGTCTTACGAACTTTGTGGATGACCCCTAAGGTGCTTGCCTAAGGCGCTCACAGATGGATCAGCCTCTGATATAAACTTTATGAACATATTATATTGTGATGGAAAAGTGGTTCAAACTCTGACATCATGACGTCAATGGATGGTTGTCAAACGTTGCCTAGAGATTGTAAATTTCGTCGTGAATTGTCAACACGAGTTGGTGTAATCGGTAAGGCGTGTGGATTACACCACAGAGACCCCGAGTTCGAGTCCCGCCGTAAGCATGAAGTTTTTTAGTTGATGGAAGTTTTTGTGGAACTTTCTGGAAGCTTTTGTGTGAAAGAAATGAAAAATTAAAGAGCGAGAAGGAGAATAAATAAAAATGAATAACGAAATTATTGGGAGGTTCTGGAGTCATGACGATCAAAAAGAATAACGAAATTGAATATTCCAGAACCTGACCGGGGGTATATAAGCGGAACTGCGGCTCACCGCTGGCAATTGAGTTCTAAGTCCAAAGCGATTCGGAAGAAAAGGAAGAAGTGAAAAAGAAGAATAGTGAGTGAAATAGTGAAGTGCAGTGAGTTAAGTCAGCGTGAACAGTGAGCGGCAAAGTTGTGTCAGTCGGCCGGACTTTGCTGAAGAGGAACGCCGATAACTTAACTCCGTGGACGCTGTCACTTATAGAAAGTCTGAAAACCGGTATTAGTGTTTAATTTCATCTAATCCCGTAACCCAAGCCCGCGTAGTCAGGAACGTGACGTCAGGCTCGTTACAATATTATTATGATATGCAACTCACCTGTGTAAATACTGGTCGTATGGAAGTAGTGCGTGTGTCTCCGCGCCGTAGAAGTTTGAGTACCACACGCCGAGCAACGCTAAGATCACCGGCGCCTACATACAAAATAATAAAATGCATGGAGACATGGATAATAAAAATTGGTTGTAAATAATTAGTGAGGGGAGAGTCATGCTTCGGCACGAATGGGTCGGCTCGACCGGAGTGATACCACGGCCTCACAGAAAACCGGCGTGAAACACTCACAGCGTTGTGTTTCACCGTGTGACCGGAGGTTACCGGAGACCCAATCCTTCCACTTCCCCAATCCCTAAATCTCCAAATCCCTAAACCCTTAAAGGTCGGCAACGCAACTCGTAACTCCTCCGTTGCGGGTGTCCATGGTCGGCGCTGATTGCTTACCATCAGGTAATCAGTCTGCTCGTTTGCCGACCTATTACATAAAATACATTATCCTGCCCAATCATCCGTATTAAGTATATAAACCTAAAATCTTTATTTTTTATCTATATTATTATCATCATCGGAATTACTAAGTAGTTCGAATTAAACTTTTCTATAAGTATTTGTTGTACCGACCATTTATAAAAGCGATAAAACATCACGCTACGGCCAGTAGGAGTCGAATATCTAGTCAATTAAAAAATCAGAATATTTTTAATAATGATAGAATGAGAGTCCCGCTGTGGCTTGAAACTACTAAGGCTTTTCTTAGTTGACTCACTCTCTCTTTATTTAAAAATAATAACAGAATAATTACATTTTTCTCCAATGGCGCAGTGGTGAAGTGTTGGTCCATGAAGCTGGCTCCTTCTAGAAGTTTCTCGAAGTTATCGTAGCCGATGTAGAGGGAGATAGACAGACCGATAGCCGACCACAGAGAGTACCTACAGAACAAGAAAGATAAATATATAATAACATATATTTACGTGGTTATTAACGCGGAAAAATATTATTTGAATACCTTGATAGGTTTGACCACGACCACGACCTGTGCAACCGGGTCGAAACGTCAAGCCTACCAAGGTATTCAAATAATAATTTTCACGAAACGCGAAAGTTTAAAAGTAAATAAATATATAATATCTATATAAATATAAATATCAGTGCCACTTTTCCTTATAATGTTATTATAACTCCACAATGCCATTACCGATTTGGCTAATTTTGGTTTTGAATAATTCGTGGAAGTCCAGAGAGGGTTTGTACGTGGAGGAAATTAAATAAAAAACTTCAAAAAGTGTAAACTCGACATCCACGCACGCCGGCGGAGACGACGTCCGCTTATTTTACTTTTAAATAAGTACCTATTTTCACGTTTAAATGTCCAAATGAGATTTCATTATAGTGGAATATAATAAAATATGTTATATTTACTGCTACAAATAGGTCATAAACTACAAAAAACATGCCAGTTTCTTTTTTTAAATCTAGTTAAAAAATGGATTTGAATTTTTAAATCTTTAATTATTTTATACGAAAGTACAGTTTGACTAACCAAACTGTTGCGATTGGGGTGTTGCTCATAATGACGATGTTGTCAAGAATCTAAATAAGTGTGTAGGTAACTATAGCAAACCTGGCGAACTCCATTTCGCTACCAGACGTATGTCAAAAAGTTTTTCTTTTGATTTTTTTCCCGAATTTTCTTTAATTGTCTGCTTGTGAGACATTTGAGAGTAAACTGTGACAACGTGTAATACTGTGAAATTTTGTAAAATACAAAAATGCTCCTGTTCTGTGTGAAGACTGAGCGGTGAATGAATATAATAAAAAAAAGTAATTCGCGACAGGTAGATTTATAAAATGTTTTAAAACGACGATAGCTATGTGCGCCGTAGTAGTGACATGTTACTGAGCTGATTGAGCAGGCGTTAACGCCGCGCCAACTAAGTATAAACCTCACGAAGAGACCTTTCCAACGAATGCAAAACCTTGGAAATCTGTCCGTGCGTTCTGGAGTTATAGCATGGGAAGGAAAAAGGACAACCCGACATATTTTTATATAGTGTGTTTTTTAATTACCTGCCACCGACCCAGTCCCAGAAACCGAACATGTTGTTGGGGTCTATACCGAATGCAGTCACCTTTTCAGCGTTCGTCGATAGTGCTACAAAATGCTTCGCTACGGCTGATGGCTGGAAAAAAAACGGGAGTCAGACACACAGACATAATGAAACAAGAAAATCCTTGTAAATATATAAATAATGTAATAATAAAACAGCACCTTTACTCTTCAACATAATATAAAAATAAATAAAATTAAATGAAATGACTCTTTTTTTTGGTAAATTATAAAAAAAAATTGCTATTTGGCGCGAAAATAAAAAATATGACGTCATAATTCACAGCAGACAATTTAGAAAAAAATTGACGATTTGAAAAAAAAAAGTCGTCAAGTCACGTTAGTCGTCAATTGGCCGAATACAAAATTTTAATCACCAATCCGCTTTGAGAAAACGTAATACATGCGATTCATGTTCATATCTTCTTTAACTATTAAGTACTTAAAAGAAGAATAATATCTTTAAATTCGTGGGACCAAATATGGGTTACAAAAAACTATACCTAATATGAAGATAAACTGAATATCTAACTAAAAGTAACCATCATGGAATAATAAAAAAAAATAGTATTAAAAATAATTAACGATATTTACAAGAAAACAAATTCCGAAAATTTTTATAAAAATTTGCTCACCCCGACCTAGCTTTTATATCACTACATAGTATAAAACAAAATCGCTTTCTCTGTCTCTGTCTGTATATCCCTATGTTTGCTTAAATCATTAAAACTACGTAACGGATTTTGATGCGGTTTCTTTAAAAGATAGAGTGATTGAAGAGGAAAGCTTATATGTATGTATAATGGCATCCATTAAATAGTGGAGTCCATCATATCGACATTGCAGTAAATAAAAAAATGTATTGATCTTTAAAAAAAAAAAATTTAATATCTTTGATCCTAGTCCACTTACATCCTTAGCAGCCTCGAGGAACCAGGTCTTTGCTGACGTGGCGTTGGTGATGGTTTCCTGGGTAGTGAAGGTCTTGGAAGCGATGATGAACAATGCAGTCTCAGGGTTCAACCGCTTCAGCACCTCTGCCAAGTGGGTGCCGTCGATGTTGGAGACAAAGTGGACCTGGTAAAGAGAATTAGGTAATTAGGTATCTACTTACTACCCGTTCGGGGGGATGCGACGAATGCTTCGGCGATACCCGCCCCTCCGACACATGGGTTGTTGGTTTTTAGTCAGTATGAGTCTGACAGTACCCGTCGCCCTTCCCCGAGGGCGGTGGATCTCCAATCAGTGGATTTTCCAATCCGACACCAAAAAAAAGGGGTTGGAACTTACTAGTATTTCAATTCAATTCTTTATTTTTTTTTTTTTTTTTTTTTTTTATTTTTTTTTTTTTTAATTTATTTATTTCAGACTCCTCTTGCGATTACATCCATATTTGTTAGTACAATGCCAGCTTACAAACTAGTGTTAGTAATAGATAAATAAAAACAGAATAAAACAAACAGTACGCGGCATGACTAGGTGGACTCCCCGACGATGGCTGAAAATCACTATACGACTGCATGCAGCCGTATCCAGCGTGCCAGCGTCGGAGAGTCCCACCGGTCTGCCAACGCGCGCAGGATGGAGTTGGGACTGTCGCGCGTACGTCGCATGATAGAAGCACACCGTTTACGCATGATGGCCGCGAAGCCGTCAGTGTTAGCCGCCGCGAACATCGCGGAGGCGCTGCAGCGGCGCGACAGCCCCACCAGTACCCGGAACGCGTTATTATATTGAACGCGCAGATCGCTGTATGTCCTTTGGGTATAGTTAACCCACAAGCTACAGGTGTAAAAAGACTGACAGTACGCTTTAAAAAGCGCCACTTTGACAGTCTCCGCACACCGCGAAAACCTGCTGGCCAACATGTTGCATCGGACAGACAGCGCTCTGCGCTCCCTATCAATATCCACTCTGTCCTTAAGGTCCTCGGTGACCCAGTGACCCAAATACTTGAATTGCTCAACTTTTCTTAGAGCTGTACCACATAACTTGAAATTTGGAACTAATGTATAACGCTTGTTGTCAGGCCTAAAAATCATTATTTCACTTTTATTCACGTTGTATTTGAGCCCATGAGTCACCGCATAAGACTCACAAATATTTAGGAGCCTTCTCAGTGCACCAATCGATGGGCTCAACAACACCATATCGTCTGCGTAGCTGATGTTATTGACGCATACTCCGTCTATATGACACCCGATACCGGTGCTGCTGAGCTCCTCGACTAGTCGGTTGACGTACAGGTTGAAAAGCGTAGGAGAGGTCAGCCCCCCCTGCCTCACCCCGCATTCCAACCCGTACTCCTCCGACAGCGAGCCTGCCCACTTCACACAATTCCTCTGCCTGTTATACCAATACATAAATAATAGCACAATCTCCCCAGGCAGACCAGTTTCATCCCTTAATTTACCCCATAGCATATCGTACGATACAAGATCGAAAGCTTTAGATAAATCCAGGTAGCAAGCATACACTGGAGTCTTTCTACTTGTGTAATACTGAACAGTCTGCTTAAGGCACAGAATAGCACTCTCGGTGGAAAGGCCGGGCCTGAAGCCGAATTGCGCATCGTTTAGCGAAACGTGCTTATTCAGGTGCTGACCAAGCAAGCTGTCCAGCACCTTGGCAACTATTGTGGCTAGGGAGATTGGTCTATAATTGTTTACATCTGACGCATCACCAGTTTTATTTTTGATGATGGGTACAACTATAGTACGCATTAAATTATTGGGGAGATGTGAGTGACCCAGACACAGCGTAAAAAACATAGAAAGCACTCTAGATAGGTGAACACCCGCGTGCTGCAGGTGCTCGATGCTGAGGTAGTCGTGACCTGGTGATTTACCCCTCACCATTCCTTTGATAACAGCACGCACTTCCTTCGTAGTAAAATTAACACTGCGTTCACTACCCTCCACAGCATCGGGCTCCTGCCGCGCCCGCCCTAGAGGAGAGTTCACCCTAAAATGCTTCACCCTAAATTTATTGCGTTCCATAGTACACATTAGGTCTTATAAATAAAAATATAGCAGAATCATTTTTTTTTTTTGTTTTAGTAATACGTTGCCCCACTGTAGGGGGATTTTCTCCTGTGTCATAGGTGCGGTTACAAAAATACAATTTCACATGACACTCAGAACCGGAACAACGATTTGTGGATCACACAAGGAGTTGTTCCGTGCGAGAATCGAACCCGCGACACGTTGCACGGCAGCCTGTTGCCCAGCCACCACACCAACTGTGCAGTCATATATCATAATATGTACGCTCATTAGCCGACCTATCGCTTGGAGGCCCAATCCCTCTCCTTCCCCTATCCCTTCCCGATCCTTATATCCGCAACCCCTATCCCCAAAAGGCCGGCAACGCACTCGTAACTCCTTTAGTGTTGCGGGTGTCCATGGGCGGCGCCGATTGCTTTTGCATCTGCTCAATTGCCGACATATCCCATAAACAAATGAAAAAAACAACTACACCATAAATAGGGAGTTTTTAAAGGTCAAAATAGAATTATAAATAGTCTGTCAGTGTATTCGTCAGTGAAGGTAGAAGCTATCTATCTATACTAATATTATAAAAAGGTAAAATTTGTAAGTTTCTATGTAGGGGGTAATCTTTGGAACCACTGGTCGGATTGCTAAAATTCTTTCACTTATTGATAGCTACAATGTTCCCGAGTGCTATAGGCTATAAAACATCACGCTACAATCAAATGGAGCCGAGCAGCGAGTGAAACCGCGCGGGAGTAGCTAGTAATTAATAAGTTTATTAATTAGTTCTTTACCTTGAGGTGGTTGGCGTAAGGTTTGAGAGCTTCAGTGACCATCAGCGGGCCAAGGTCAGACCCACCGATACCAATGTTGATAACATCTGTGATCTGCTTGCCAGTGTACCTGGGACAACATTATTTTGTCATTGTATGTGACAGAAGAATATTATACATGTTTAACTTACTCTATTCTTCCCCTGGGTGTACATGATCCGATTAACTAAGACTCCCGGTTGGTTGTTGCTCCAAGGTAGTTTAATGCCTCTGGATATATTCGATTTTGAAAGGTGATGTCAAAAAAATTTAAGATCCCATCCAACGCTTGTCACACCACGTCACACTTGGTCGACGCAGTCTGGCTCTCCCACACTAACTCTTTATAATCTTTATGTATATAATACGGTAGTTTCCTACTAATCAAATTCAATACTTTTATCAAAACGTCAAAAACGATACTTTTCTATGAAATTTGTATGAAAAACTGAGTTATGACGTCATAACATTTTCGCGTCAAATAGCTTACTTATTTCACAATAATTAGCTACAAAAAATCTAAAACTTGGTGCATCGATCGATCGATGAATAAAAGTATAGTCATTTTTCAATATTTTATTGTATTGAAACATCGAATTAATAATTTATTTTTGACCTAGGAAACTATACCCAATTCTGCTGTACTTGTGTATGTAATTAAACTCCTACTAAACGTTTTACTAGCGTTGACGTCGACGCCGCGCTGGCGCGTAGCAAGCATTACCGTTCGCTGAACGCGACATTGACGTCGCCTCTGCGCAACGTCAACCTGGCTTTACCTGGTTATAGAGCAGGACAACATGATTATACCTGTTTCACATAAACGCAATGTTAACTTTGTGCAGAGGCGACGTCAAACGCTCGTAAAACGCTAGATGGATAGCGCTTAGATTCACAAATCAGCCCGGCAGATGACGCTGATTGTGCATGCGCCAAAAAGCATTGTTCTCGGAAACGACCCTAAAGATTTCGCTGAAATTTGATATGTGGGGGTTTTGGGGATAATCCGCTAGTATTAGTATAGAAAATTATATAAATGAATTAATAATTACCCTTTCCACTGTCCACTGATGACCTGCCCGGAGAACTCCTTCATATGGGCTAGGACGGCGTTGACGTCTGGCGTGACATCCTTGCCGCCAACTAGGATGGGACGGTTCTGCCGATTGCGGAGGGCAATGTGCAGGACTGCGCGGTCCTCCGTAAAGTTTATCTTCTCACCTGATTGTAATAAATTAAATTACATTATGTATTTATTTCAGACCAGAGATCCGTAGTGTAGAAAACATCTTATCTTACTAATATTATAAATGCGAAAGTTACGATGTTTGGATATTTGTTGCTCAATCACGCCAAAACGGATGGACGGATCTGGATGAAACTTGGCACAGGCATAGGAAACACTCCGGAATAGGACATAGGCTACTTTTTATCAACATACCACGCTGGCAAAGCTGCGGGCGGTAGCTAGTAGGGTAATAAACTCTCCCCAAATAAATTCCATGGTCGTTTTTAAAAAAAAAAACATATACATCATAGATATATCTATGCATAAATTAATAAAAAGAGTTTTATTAATTTATGCAAATTAAAAACAAACAAATTAAAAACTCTTTTTATTAATTTATGCATAGATATATCTATGCATAAATTAATAAAAAGAGTTTTTTTTTGTTACAAAAATATTAGGTACCTTCCCATTCATAAAATAATGTTAGTGTACCTATATTGTAAATACATTAGCAGGACCTAGATAACATCGCAACTTGTGATGCAATTAGTGTTAATACAATAACTGAGATAGATAAAATGATAAACATTAAACAGTACTCAAAAATAATCACTTCACTTCACTACATAGTATAAAACAAGTATAAAAGTTTGCTTAAATCTTCAAAACTATGCAACGGATTTTCATGCGTTTTCTTGGTTGATAGAGTTATTAAAGACTAATATTATAAAGAGGTAAAATTTATAAGTTTGTATGTAGGGGGTAACCTTTGGAACCGCTGGTCAGATTGCCATAATTCTTTTACTGATAGATAGCTACAATGTCCCTGAGTGCTATTGGCTATAAAACATCACGCTATGATTAAAGGGAGCCGAGCAGCGGGTGAAATCGCGCGAGAGTAGCTTTAAAGATAAAGATTTATTTTGTTTTTATGTATAATATCATCCATTAAATAGTGGAGTTTTTTTTTAGTATCAGTATGCAGTACGTTTTTGGGGACACATGAGCAATACCTAACTGAAGTGTGTTTCAGTCTTTTTTTGGCTAAATTCATCAAGTCTCTTTTCGACTTGGTTGCGGAGAGTGTGCCAGACTCTTGCTAACTAAAAATTCCTTTCCATGCTTCAGGCCAAAGCCATTTTTTGACCCGGAAAAATTGCTACCTGGCCTTTTGGCTAAGTTCGAAATTGTAAAACTTCTAACCTTAAGGCAAAGAAATGCTTATACATAATATGTATGTTTGACAAACCTGAGAACATAGCATCTCGAGCTTTCTCCACATTCCTGCTCTTGGCCAGGTTCAACAGCAAACTCCATGCCTGCTCATTGATGCGGTTCTTGGAGTAGTCCAGCAAGATCTCTCCGTCGTTCGGAGTGGGGATACGGAGACTAAAAAAGTAGTAATAATAAATTGAATATATTAAAATTATGATAACTAATTCTAAAAAGTAATGAGAGTTGATAAGATTCTTAATATAATTTACATAATACATAAACAAGTAAATGAAGTAGGAAATTATATTACTTAATTATAATAATAATGTTGTTTATTCTATTTATTTATCTTTATATCACGAAGGTAGTTTTGTAACTTATAAGCTAAGGCCCGAAAAACAGTTAAAAAGATTCGACAATGGGGTCAATGAGAGACTTGTTGATTTAAACAACTAATTAAACAATTAATTGTACTTAATTTATTATTCTATAGATTTTGTAAATTGAATTTAAATTAAATATTTCTAAATAATTTTATTAATAAATTTATATATATTTTATTATAATGAGTGTGTATGTTTACAGGTGAAGAGGAAAGTTTTTATTCAAAAGAAATTAAACCTATTTATAAAGTTAAACAGTATTTTTTTTTCTGGCATTTCATTAAATTGAGTAAACCATTACCATTTCTTGTCGATAAAGACTTTTAATCCAAAGTTGTGAGTAACCGCTATGAAACCTTAAATTAAATTAAAAAAAATTGACATTTGTTTGTTCATGCGCGACCTTTCAATAACTTTTACCAAATCGGTGATATAACTTGACGAAACTAATTGAAATTCAATATAAAAGCCGCCTTATTTTATTCAATAATAACAAAGCTAATTAATAATAAGAATTAAAACTGACACGTTTTAATTCATATATGAGATAGAAAACTAAGTAAAAGTGTACGAACCTGAATTTATTAAAGCGATCGGCATCTTCTTTGAACAGCTGTTGAATGTTGATTTTGTCGGCATTAGCATCGTAGAATTTTTGAATTTCTACGTAGGCTGGGTCTTGTTTTAAATTAACTTTGGGTTCCATGATTTTAATTGAAGTTACACAGGTATTTCGCGAGCCGCGGCCAACTAACTGTATTGTAGTTTTTGATAACAAATGTCTTTTTGACATTTCAATGATATCTGAAGGTTATTCGCGTTTTGTTATTACGTGTCAAAATATTTAAAGTTCCCAGATTTGTTTTCGTTATGTAAAAGATACATACCTGTTATCATTTATTTATCAATTGTTTTATTTTAATGTTTAGGTTAGGTTATCAATGTTTTTTATGGTTGGCTAACGTTCAGACGATTTCCTGATCACCTTTGCAAAACCAGAAGAGTTACAAGTGCGTTGTCGGCTTTTTGGTGGTTTTTAGGAATCCGCAGTTTGTGGATTTGCAGATGGGACGCGGATGACAACGGTGGAGCCTCTGGTTACTTTTCATACGCGCGAAACACAACGGAAGCGGTGTTTCGATGAGGCTTTTAATGCTGAAGCCAGCTCTTCCACACTAGAACACACAACACATGCTACAACACGCTTCAAAATACCTGTATGTACCTACGTCCTTTGAACTTTTATACTGCTGTAGGTAAGATGTTCATTTCGTTCGATATACTTAAATCACCCTGTTTAATATTTCTTCCACCCATCGCGGTTTATATTTTTGTTAAGTAACAGAAACTATATAATTTTTATCAGTAATTATACTCTAATAGGTAATGGGACGTACTTTAGTTGCCTCTAGTCTTTAGATCCGAAACATACCTATTTTTTTTTTTATTTCGATTCCTGGTTGGTGCGGGGAGGAGTCAAGTCACTTACTGACTAAAAAATTACTCGTTCCTTCTCCTGCTATGAGCAGGAAACGTGTACATTAAAAAAACGTTACCCCACTCTATAATTTTCTCCTGTGTCGTGGCTATGTTTACAAACATACAATTTCACATACACATCACGTCCAGGCCCGGAACACCAATTCACATAAACAGTACAACAAACAACGATCACACAAAGAGTAGGTATTTCCGTGTGGGAATCGAACCCGCGACACGTTGCACTGCAGCAAACGGTGAGGCCCAATATTGAGCTTGATGGAAGGATTAGAAAATTAAATATGACAAAAGGACGGTTTTGGTTGGTAACAAAGCAACCAAATGATTCTTTGTTGCCGAACTGCCTGCCCCCCCCCCCCACCATATCTCGTCTCGAGTTAACAATAATAACATGCATCATATGCACAGAGCGTAGAGCACAGTTCTGAGGGTTTGCGCCAAGAGAGGCAAGAGACTCCAACTTGAGACCTTGGCGCCCCATGGAATTTGTCGCCCTGGGTCATCGCCCTATCACACCCTCTAACGCCACCACTGCCTTCGTATCGCAATAAATAAAACAAGAATTAAACTTAACTTTTTTATTATAATCACATGAAGTTTTAATAACGTTTGAAAAACTTGACAATAACGTTTTCTTGTAGGTATTTGTTCAACTCAATATTACTTTAACCTTAATTTCATAAGGCCCACAACTATTAAAAGGAATGCATAAAGTATTGAAATTTTAACTCTTTTCCATTGAATTAAAGGTCTTTATTGTCTGGGTCGTTAAAAATTCTAACTTTATTTCTATCAAACTAAGGTTCAATTTACGCTTGTCAGCTTAAGTAACTTGATTTCGTTAGTTGATATATTTTGTCAAGCTGTTTTACATAAAATATTTTAAGTATATGTCTAATATAATATCTTTACGCTAGTACCTAGATATAAAACTGTTTTTTTTAAATATAAAAGGCATAAGTGAAGTACAAGGAGCGGGACATTATTTAACTATTTTTATTTGTTTGTTTTCCTAAAAAGGAGGTTCAATTTACTATTTATGTGAATTTGTCCGTTACATCCTACATTTTTTTTATGAGTTCGGCAAACAGCAGACCCATTACCTAATGGTAAGCAATCGGCGCCGCCCATGGACGGGTGTCCACTCGGTGTTGCCAAAGGAGTTACGGGTGCGTTGCCGGCCTTTTGGGGATAAGGATTTTGGATACCTATATAAGGATTGAGAAAGTATGGGGGAGGGAGAGGGATTGGATCTGCGTTAACCCTCAGTCACACGGCGAAACACAACGCTATGGTTGTTTCACGCCAGTACCTATTGAGGCCGTGGTATCACTCCGGTCGACCGATTCGTGCCGAAGCTTGGCTCTCCCACATTAATATTATAATTATAAATGTGAAAGCTTGTGAAAATGTAGATACGGAGGTATGTTTGTATGCAAAACGGCTAGACCGATTTGGTTGAAATTTGGTATGTAGATAGGTGATGCCCTGGATTAACGGATAGGTTGTAAGTATACAATATAGTACAATTCTAATTTAAAAAAACGACAATTCATTGTAAAGGCAACCGATTTCCTTGTTCGCCATTCAAAAATTCAACTGTAAACGTTTAGTTATTGCTCTAAAACTTTACTTTTCAAATCGTAGCAAAAAAAAAAACACTCCCTGTAATTTACTTACACTTTTTAATTAATAAGTATATTAAATATATTTTTACTACAGTACAGATCAAAATGTATTTATCATTTAGTACGACGTTTCTTTAATGGCCAGAAGAATAATTTTCAGTTTCAAAAACTAATCTATAGACTTGCTTACCGTCGTACTCAGAGTAAATTAATGATTTAAAATCTTACTCAGTTTGTTTACTGCTTACTTTGTTTCGAATATAATAGTGAGCTTTGTTATCATAAAATCACTGACATTAGCGGTAAAGCAAATCTACAAATTCTTGAAACTTTTAAGTAAATTATTATATGTTGTGTTGTCTATAAAATACAAAATATTTAACTTAAAATGTTTATTTATTGTAGATAAGAAAAAGAAATGCGAGATTCAGATGAGATTGCCAAATTATTTAATAAAATAAAACTCAACGCCACATCTTTTATTTCTTAGAGATTTTTTTAAAAGGAACAAGTTCATTGGCCTAGTAGAAAATAAACGCCAAATTATGAAAAACAAAATATGAATAAAAATGTTTTATAACGAATAAACAAAAATAAATCAATTTTTCAATATGGCAATCCGATCTTAATCACAGTGAAAAAAAAAGAAAAAAAAAACAGTAAACTGGCTTCTTTATTTAAAAAGTTTATGATTACATGACTAACCTAAGTTTTAAGGAATATAGGTAATTATACATTTTATACAATTTGCTGTTAATAATGCAAAGATAAAGTAAAATTTTATATATAATAAGAGTGTTTTTATTGCTCTTTATAAAATCTCTCTCAATACTATCCGATTGAACGAAATATTAAAAGAATGAACGAATTAATGAATCGCTGATTCGGTGACGGTTCAAGCCCATTCTTGTCCCAGCCCAAAGAAGGCAACAACAAATAAACTTCCGAGCAAATTTTTATGTTTTCATTATCAATTTTTTTTGTGTTGATGAATTCTGAACGCTATATTTTTTGCCTAGTACTTATAAAAGCCATTAAGACCTAGTATCTTAAATATGTGTGTTAATAATAGGATGTTTTTGTCATAAACCTTTCTTGCGTGTTAAGCATGAGCCGATCAAGGAACTTTTTGTATGGTATACCTAGATCTGCAACTGAGCTGCTGATTATCTGATGGTAAGCAATCAGCGCCGTCCATGGACACCCCCAACCCTAAAGGAGTTACGAGTGCGTTGTCAGCCGTTTAGGGAGATAAGGGTTTCGATATTTACGGATTGGGCGTGGGAGAGGGCTTGAGCCTCCATTAACCTCACTCACACGGCGAAACACAACGCTGTGGTTGTTTCTCGCGGGTTTTCTGTGAGGCTGTGGTATCACTCCGGTCGAGCCGACCCATTGGTGCTGAACTACATTTTATTATGGCCAGGCATTTAGAGGTGTATATTCTTAATGAACTATGTCAACAATAAATCAGGATTCCAATTCCTTCGCAATTTTTGAGCAAAATTATTCTACTAAGCTTACTTACTTGTCTTTTTCCAACTAAGGCAAGCGTTTATTGCTTGAATATATATTTTATACAGAAGACAATAAGGATTAAAGTCCAGCGTCATACACTTTCTTTTTTATGAAAATAAAATTTATTTAAAATTTCATCCTAAAGACTTATGATTGGTTCCAATAATCTATCTAATTGTAGATTTGGTTTCTAAAGATAGAATTTTGACAAAATCTAAATAAAAAATTTATAACGTCTTGCTTTTTATTAAAAAAACAGTTCTATGTGAAAGATCGAAAAGAAAGAACTCAAGTTAAGTTGCAAGTATGTTGCCAACATTGTGTGGATAAGGGAGATTTGGAAATTTAGGAATTAGAAGGGGGAACGGGAAGGATTGGGTTTTCGGTACACGGCAAAACACCACGCTGTAGTTATTTCACGCCGGTTTTCTGTGAGGCCGTGTTGTCGACCTGGTCGAGCCGGCCTATTTGCTCCGAAGCATGGCTCTCCCACCCTTAATAATCAATAATACCTAGAGATTTCCCCAAGTGAAATGGGTCTATCGTCATACGCTAGGCAAAATCTGTGAATCGAAACCTGGAAAACCGTTTTGTTCATACCAAAACCCCATTTAACTATTGTAAAGCCACGAATTTGATATTTAAAAGGTCCCCCAAGCATCACTTACGGTGTTAAACCTGATACCAGTTTAGGAAGACACCTGGTTGTCAAGGCACAAGAAAATGACAAAATTCTATCTTTTTTAGGCCTGATTTTTCAATAGTCAGATAAATGTTATCTGAGGAATAAAATTGTTGCTGTCACTGTCTTATACAAACATTCTGACGCGACAGCATCATAATTATTCCTCAAGTAACCATTGAAAAATCACCTTTAAAGCAAATAAATAGAACATTGAAATTAGTCTAAGTGACTTTAGAACAAAAAAATTTGGCGTTCAACACTTTCCTTTACATAATTTAGTTACATTTTTTTAAATCTTGCATAGAGGCGCTGCTGTAGATTAAAGTCTTTTAGTCTATCAGCCAATGTCAAGTTTTTTATAGTCAACTTTTGTTAGTGATTGGACCAATGTGACTTTAAGCTACGCAAGCGCCATCTGCCGAGCGCGAAAACCTTCTCTGGAAGGTAAAATTCGTAGTTATATTTTTTAACTTGCTTTTGGGAATAGTCTAGTAGATAAAGCTACGTCAATTTGTATGTTATTTAAATTAGCAACCTTATAGATTAGCAATTAAAGTCGAAAATCTATTGACAATTTAGAGAAATACAAACGCGGCTACAAATTCAAGGAAAAAATATAACCACGAACAAACCGAATACTACAAAAAAATATATTTTATAACAGTTTCATAGTAAAACAGGCGTTATTACAAGGTGATAAAGATTCGTTTCCTGTGCAATGCTACGCCGACGGCTAACCAAATCAACATTGCGGCCGCGTGGGTAGCTAGCAGTTGCGCATGAGTCGGCGCGACGAGGGCCCAGTGGAGGGGGAAGTGGCGTTTCAAGAGCTCACTGCCTATATACAGGAATAGAGCATTTTGACCTGAAAACAAGGATAAAATATCATTAATCTCTTGCCTGCCGTTATTCGCTATTTGCGAAATTGGTGGTGGGGAACGGCAAATCGATCGAAGCGCACGACGTGGCAGAAATGTGAATTAATTCTGGACTGTCATGTGTCAAATTGGTTTATTTTCATATATGGTATTTCTTCCTTTATAATTTTAAGTAAAAACGTAAAAAAATTGCGATATGGGTCATAGTACATGCTGTGTCGTAAATTGTAAAAACAATGGGAAAAACAGTTCGTACAAGCTTTATTCGTTTGCAACATCAAAGTGGACATTACAGCAAAGACATAAATGGATAGCTGCTGTGAAGAGAATTAACATTAAAATCCCGTACGTATTATAATATCCATATTTTTCACGAGGAAGAAAATCGCTAGGTTTAATATACACACTCACTTTTAACACATTTTTTTTTAATTTCGTTGAAAAACTACAAAAACACTACAAAAATATCTTATGATCTAGTTGACATGATTTGACAAATGACAAGTCCTGAATAGTTGCGGCCACTAGGGGCGCTGTCATCGCGCACACAACGAATATTGGTTTTCTACTGCCTCCGCCGAAAGTCTCAAACGGCCACAAGGGAGTATTGCCCACGTTGAGAACCTATGATTTTTTATTATGATTAAGGAACCCGCTCATGAGGGTGTGGATTCGAAACCTGGCAAGTACCAATGTGACTTTTTCCGAGTTATGTGTACTTTCTATGATTATTTAGACACCACTGACATACGGTGAAGGTAAACATCGTGAGGAAACCTGGATTTATGATTTCTTATTATAAGTTTGAAATCGACAACCCGCATTGAGCAAGCGTGGTGATTAATGCTCTAACCTTCTTCGTATGAGAATAGGCCTTTGCTCAGCAGTGGGCACTTATAGGTTGATGATGATGATGATGATGATGATGATGATGAAATTCAACCTTACATTAACAGAAATACAGTTTAAAATGAACTTACCAGCATAATACAAGGGTCGACCTCCCCACTTGGTCTTCAGATCGACAATGAAGTACAAAACAGCTTGAATGAACATAGCCATCGATGACGTCACTAAGCAGTAAGATATTGACCATAGATTCTTGTTGACTGGTATAACGCCTCCGTTCTTTGAGAACATGCATAGAGCGCCGCCAGAGACACCGAATATTATAGACCAGAACACCCAACGCATAATGCGAGCCCTGTAAAAAAATACATCAAATTAGTCTTGTACAAGGTTTAGTGTGCATTTTTAGTCTTTTAGAGGCTTTATAGAGAATTTTTTCCTTAATCCCCACAGTTGGCAGACAGCGTGTGGATCACAGGTAAGTCACATCAGGGGCTGGTAATGCTGGTATGCATTTTAATTCTTTTTAGGCCCATTTAGAGCAGTTTTTCATAAATCCCCACAGTTGGCAAACAGCTTGAGAACCACAGTTAGGTCACCACAGCTAATATCTATTGAAACTATTTTACATGAGATTTACCATAATCACCATACTTGGCAATTAGCTTATTAGCTTGGGGATCGCATTAAATCACTTAATCACAAAGTGAGAACATACTCAGCTTCTAAAAACCAATATTTTCTTAATCCCCAAACACATTACCTGGCATGGTTATAAGCGAGCATGATTCTTGTGGCGTGAGCTCCAGCTTGTACTACGAAGACACCGGAGAGGATTCCGAGGATACCTTCAGGGTCATGTGGCACTGTGGTGTGATATATCTTGCGGAAAGAGCCACGCTGGTATAAATGATCAGCGCCTAGGATAACTCTGAAACAATTAAATACAGGGTTAAAAATTGAGATCAATACGGTAGTTTCCAACTAGTCAAATTCAATATTTTTATCCAAATGTCAAAAACTATACTCTTCTTTGAAATTTGTATGAAATTCCAAATTATGACGTCATACCATTTTTGGGTCAAATAGCTTACTTATTCTTATTAGGTACTTCAAAATTAGCCAAAAAATATCCAAAGTTTATTGTATAGACAGATCGACAAATAAAAGTATTTTTATTTTTAAATATTTTATTGTATTGAAACATCGAATTAATTTATTTTTGACCTAGGAAACTACCCACCGTTTACCACGGCCTCACAGAAAACCGACGTGAAACAACCACACCGTTGTGTTGCACCGTGCGAGGCCAAAAATATGCGAATCCCTAATCCCTAATAGGTCGATGATGCACCCGTAACTGTTTCATTGTTGCGAGTGTCTATAGGAGGCGCTGATTGCTTACCATCAGGTAATCCATTTACTCGTTTGTCGTCCACTGATAACTGGCTACGAAGGAGAAGAAGATGATAAAGGAAGAAAGAAATCTTACTAATAATATTAAAACAAACACACAATATAAATGCGAAAGTTACGATGTTTGGATGTTCGTTACTCAATCACTCCAAAACGGTTGGACGGATCTGGATGAAAATTGGCACAGGCATAACATACACTCCGGAATAGGACATAGACTACTTTTTATCAGCATACCAGGCGGGCGAAGCCGCGGGCGGAATAGCTTCCGTCATAAAATAAATATTACCTGTCTATATATCCAGCGATACCTCCAGTACAGTTCTGTAGAGACACGTTGCTGACAGCTGAGAGGTGGAGACCTCCGGGTCCCATGTACCCTCTGGGACATCCTGGCGCAGGCACCAGTAGGGTTATACACACCTATGGTACAACACACGTCACAAAATTAATAAAGTTGATAAGGCTATATAGAATACGAATTTCGAGTTAACACGACTAGTTTCGAGCTACTTCGAGGCTCTTAAAGAGATACGCGTGCGATGATTTCTTTGCATGAATGATTTTTTAAAAAAGTGTGTTAAAAACGACAATTAGTTTTTAGTTGGGAGCAAAATGTCTGATAAATATATTAATCTATTTACTAATACAGTATGTAACTAATATTATAAAGATAAAATATTTTTATGTTTGTATGTAGGGGGTAATCTTTGCAACCGCTGGTCGGATTACCAAAATTCTTTCACGGATAGATAGCTACAACGTTCCTGATAGATATAGGCTATAAAACATCACGCTACGACTAATAAGGACTGAGTAGCAAGTGAAACCGCACGACAATAGCAAGTATATAATAATCTTGTACATAATTACCTGTATAGAGACGAGCACTAATGTAGCCAACCATTGCTGCCAACCAGCGCTGATGTCACGGAACAGGGAACGACCTGGTAGCGGAAAAAATACTTAGAACTATATGTATACTTCACGACATAGTATAAAACAAAGTCTCTTTCTCAGTCCCTATATATCCCTATATGTACGCTTAAATCTTTCAAACTACGTAACGGATTTTGATGAGATTTTCTTATTAGACACTGTGATTGAAGAGGAATGTTTATATGTATAACAGCATCCATTAAATAGTGGAGAAATTTTGAATTAGCATTTCACTCAAGCGAAGCTATTGGCAAAATAAGGAACAATAAACAGGTGTGAAGTTGCGACGCATGACGTTTGCCGCGAAAAAACTGGATTCTTAAACTGTTCGAACTTCACTCTTTAAATAGACTTGTATCGAGTCACATCCATTTTCACATTTGTTATACTTTTACTGGTAAATTTAAAATAAACGATTCATTTATAAGGTCCTTGAGACTAAGATCACTGACGACCACTGGTGATCAGTGGCACCACGGCGTCACAGAAAACCGGCGTGAAACAACCACAGCGTTGAGTTTCGCCGTGTCAGTGAGGTTACTGAAGGCCCAATCTCTCCCCCTCTCCTATCCCTTCCAAATCCTTAAATATCCGCAACCCTTATACCCAAAAGGCCGGCAACGCACTCGTAACTTCTTTGGTGTTGCGGGTGTCCATGGACGGCGCCGATTGCTAACCATCAGAAAATCCGTCAGCTCGTTTGCAGAGATATCACATAAAAAAATGCTTTCAAACCTTGCTTTCAAGGACACATCACAGAATAAAAATTGTGCTTTGTTTAACTTTGACTTTTATCTTACCTGGCGTGATATCCTGGCTGGTCCTCATGAAGGCGCATTCCAGAGCGCCGACAATGAGGTACATGGCGGCTAGTCGCTGCAACACGCCGGGGAGGCGGACGTCTATCCAGGATGAGTTGGAGGAGCCGAGCACTATGCCGATGAGGGAGAGCATCAAGGAACGAGTCGCGACCTGGTAATGTAATTATTATTGTTATTTATTTTGGAAAACTAAGAACAATTCGTATATGTGTATAGCTATTATATTTAATAATGTATAACTTTTAAATTAAAAACATTAAAAAGGTTAACACCCGGTTTCTAAATGGCTTGTCAACGCTAAAATTAAATCTGTTAAATCTCTTGTCAAGTCATCTGATTGGTTGTTGATAATTAACACCCAGTTTCTGAAAGGCTTGTCAATTCTTTGATCAACTAACACACCGATTAATTTGACATGACTGTCAAATCAATTTGAGTTTCTGACACCCAGTTTCTGAAAGGCTTGTCAATTCTTTGATCAACTAACACTGCGATTAATTTGACATGACTGTCAAATCAATTTGAGTTTCTGAAACGTTGATCAGGGCATAATTAACTAATCTATGATTATTTTGATTTGACATGCGATTTATTTTTAATCATAGCCACACTGCTCTTTTTTGTTCAATAGTTCATTCTTATCTGTCAGTTATGTTAATATTAAAAAAATTACGGACTGTCATTGATGTCAAACAATTCTGCGAAATTTAAATATCTTGTTACAATTTCAATAAAATGCTAACTAAACTTCCTTAAAATGGCATAACGAGGGAAGAATTTCATCGAAAGGGAAAGGCATGTTCTTTTAGAACTAGTTCAGAAGTAAGTATAAGTATAAACATATATTTTTTACCTATTGCGTTTTATAAACCTATTGTAGTTTAAAAGTATTAAATATCTTTGTTTATACTTCACATCCTGCGCTGCAGCCAAGACTGATGTGTAATACGCACCATGTTTTATTACAGAGACAAGCACATAATTGATAATCAGTGCACAAATGGTATTCTACTATTTATAAAAATGAAGCTCGGGAAACCACATCGAATGAATTCTACAGTAATGCAGAAGTGTCTCGAAGCCAAAAACAGCTAATCATAGCCTATTGGAATTAAAAAGAACTACGAGGCAGAATGTAGCCAATAAAAATGTAAGTTTTTGATCTTAAAATACTTTTATAGTGCCCATACTAGCTAGTCAGAATATTGTAACTATTACCAGATTATGATATATTAAATACCTGTCCTGATTTCTTATGTAAGTACCTAATCATGTATTAAGAATAATTATTGCAACTTTAATGAAATTTATTTACAGGTAATTTAACTTGCACATCAACGAAACAATTTAAACATGAGAGGCAGACACTCAGAACGAAGACGGATGAAATAAAGATGGAGTATGGAAATAAAAAAAAGTTAGAATATCGGTTAACTATAAAACAGCATATATTTCGAAATAAAATAAATCATTTGGTTAAGAAATATACATTATTAGCATTTAATTTAAATATAAGTAAGTTACTATACTAACTAAATATATAAAACTAACTAAATAAATAAATAAGTAAAATATACTTGTTTTTATATTTCAAGTGTTATATTTTATAAAGATTAATTAAACATGTTAATAATATAGTTATTTCTTTGTATTCACCTAAAAATACATACTATTTAAATATTACTTAACAATTAAAATGAGTCAACAATAAAGATGTGCGCACAGAAGTGTTTTTTTATTTATATCTCTGAAAGAGCACCAATATCTTCTTGAACTATCCTAAGATATACTTGAGAAATATCCTTTCCTGTTCCTGTACAGCTCAGCTTGTGGCTCACTAGTTGACTGTATCTTTACATGTATTGTGTGCAGTCAAATGCCCCGATCACATTTGGAAAAGAGCTAATTTTGTAGGACTCTGTTTTTATCCTTGTACAATCTTCATGTTTACAGGGCATAGTAATCGCTGCAGATTCTTTTGTTATTATTCTACAAGCCGTAGATTTGTGCACTCTCAGCAACCGTAACTTGAAACGCTCATGTGGCATGGTAATAGCTTATTGTCAGTAGCACCTATCCAAAGCACTGATAGAATGGTTCCTCAAAGTGAACTGTTTAATATTCGGCACTAACATGTTAACTAGTACCTTACAGCACAAACGCCTTTGTTCGTTGGTTGGTACCGATTCTTAAATTCCTCTTCATTGTAGAAATCAAACGGATTCATTCTGGTCTTATATCTTCATCGCTGCTGGATGTGCTGATACTCATCATGCTACTATCCGAAAGAAACATTATCGTAATCTAAAACCAGAATCAATGTAAGTTAATCAAGACATCAAATAATTTACACTTACAAAGAAAATTGTATTATTACAAATAAAATTTCGTAATACATATTTCTGTTTAACATACCTTAAAAAAATATACTTATTTGAAGAGAAAATGTAGACTCACGTGAAAAATCACTTGAATTCGTAAGTTAATTCGCCAACAAGCACCGATTAGTTGACCGAGCTTTTGACAGACGAATAATCTATGATCAAGGCTTGACCAGCGTTTCAGAAACCCAAAATTGCGATAATCATTCGATTCTTGAGTTGATTTGACAGCCATGTCAACTGACATGACGATCAAATTAGTTGATTAAACATGCTTTATGCAACCCAATTGACACTTGACAAGAGATTTAACAGGAGATTAGTTAATTTTAGCGTTGACAAGCCTTTCAGAAACCGGGCGTGAAACGTTGATCAGGGCATAATTAACTAATCTATGATTATTTTGATTTGACATGGGATTTATTTTTAATCATAGCCACACTGCTCCTTTTTGTTCAATAGTTCATTCTTATCTGTCAGATATGTTAATATTAAAAAAATTACGGACTGTCATTGATGTCAAACAATTCTGCGAAATTTAAATATGTTAAGTTACAATTTCAATAAAATGCTAACTAAACTTCCTTAAAATGGCATAACGAGGGAAGAATTTCATCGAAAGGGAAAGGCATGTTCTTTTAGAACTAGTTCAGTAGTAAGTATATAAGTATAAACATATATTTTTTACCTATTGCGTTTTATAAACCTATTCGTGTTTAAAAGTAATTAATATCTTTGTTTATACTTCACATCCTGCGCTGCAGCCAAGACTGATGTATAATACGCACCATATTTTATTACAGAGACAAGCACATAATTGATAATCAGTGCACAAATGCTATTTCTACTATTCATAAAAATGAAGCTCGGAAAACCACAACGAATGAATTCCACAGTAATGCAGAAGTGTCTCGAAGCCAAAAACAGCCAATCATAGCCTATTGGAATTAAAAAGAACTACGAGACAGAATGTAGCCAATAAAAATGTAAGTTTTTGATTTTAAAATACTTTTATAGTGCCCATACTAGCTAGTCAGAATATTGTAACTATTACCAGATTAGGATATATTAAATACCTGTCCTGATTTCTTAAGTAAGTACCTAATCATGTATTAAGAATAATTATTGCAACTTTAATGAAATTTATTTACAGGTAATTTAACTTGCACATCAACGAAACAATTTAAACATGAGAGGCAGACACTCAGAAACAAAATAATAAGAAGTATAATGAAATAAAGATGGAGTATGTAAATAAAAAAAAAGTTAGAATATCGGTTAACCATAAAACCGCATATATTTCGAAATAAAATAAATCATTTGGTTAAGAAATATACATTATTAGTATTTAATTTAAATATAAGTAAGTTACTATACTAACTAAATATGTGTAAGTAAGATACTACTACTATACTAGTTTTTATATTTCAAGTGTTATATTTTATAAAGATTAATTAAACATGTTAATAATATGGTTATTTCTTTGTATTCACCTAAAAATACATACCATTTAAATATTACTTAACAATTAAAATGAGTCAACAATAAAGATGTGCGCACAGAAGTGTTTTTTTATTTATCACTGAAAGAGCACCAATATCTTCTTGAACTATCCTAAGATATACTTGAGAAATATCCTTTCCTGTTCCTGTACAGCTCAGCTTGTGGCTCACTAGTTGACTGTATCTTTACATGTATTGTGTGCAGTCAAATGCCCCGATCACATTTCGAAAAGAGCTAATTTTGTAGGATTCTGTTTTTATCCTTGTACAATCTTCATGTTTACAGGGCATAGTAATCGCTGCAGATTCTTTTGTTATTATTCTACAAGCCGTAGATTTGTGCACTCTCAGCAACCGTAATTTGAAACGCTCATGTGGCATGGTAATAGCTTATTGTCAGTAAAACCTATCCAAAGCACTGATAGAATGGTTCCTCAAAGTGAACTGTTTAATATTCGGCACTAACATGTTAACTAATACCTAACAGCACAAACGCCTTTGTTCGTTGGTTGGTACCGATTCTTAAATTCCCCTTCATTGTAGAAATCAAACGGATTCATTCTGGTCTTATATCTTCATCGCTGCTGGATGTGCTGATACTCATCATGCTACTATCCGAAAGAAACATTATCGTAATCTAAAACCAGAATCAATGTAAGTTAATCAAGACATCAAATAATTTACACATACAAAGAAAATTGTATTATTATAAATAAAATTTCGTAATACATATTTCTGTTTAAAAATACCTTAAAAAAATATACTTATTTGAAGAGAAAATGTAGACTCACGTGAAAAATCAGTTGAATTCGTAAGTTAATTCGCCAACAAGCACCGATTAGTTGACCGAGCTTTTGACAGACGAATAATCTATGATCAAGGCTTGACCAGCGTTTCAGAAACCCAAAATTGCGATAATCATTCGATTCTTGAGTTGATTTGACAGCCATGTCAACTGACATGACGATCAAATTAGTTGATTAATCATGCTTTATGCAACCCAATTGTCACTTGACAAGAGATTTAACAGGAGATTAGTTAATTTTAGCGTTGACAAGTCTTTCAGAAACCGGGCGTAAGTCAACCAATCAGATGACTTAATTGACAAGAGATTAAATTGATTTTAACATTGATCAGCCTTTCGGAAACCGGTGTAAATCAGTAAATAATTGAAAAAAAAAACACAAAACATCGATCCTTGTACCGCAACCCGGCATGATGAAACAGGACAAGGATGTTATACTAAATTTAAAACTTTTGCGTTTCACGACATACATCAGCAGATTCTGCTTGCGACCAAGGTATTTAAATAATTATTTTTCGCGTTAATACACGCGTAATTAATTATATGTTGTAAAGGACGTGGAGGATGGTCGTTAGACAGTAAGAGTCTGAAAGCCCGTCTCGCGCAACCCGAGGTAGTTAAAATCACATGATGCATGCTCTCTCCCTCTTCAAAAAAGACTCCGGTTCGTCTATACTAATATTATAAAAAGGTAAAATTTGTAAGTTTGTATGTAGGGGGTAATATTTGGAACCGCCGAACGGATTTCTAAAATTCTTTCACTGATAGCTATAGATATATATATTCCTGAATGCTATAGGCTATAAAACATCACGCTACAACTAAATGGAGCCAAGAAGCGGGTGAAACCGCGCGAGAGTAGCTAGTGTTTAAATTAAGGTCTTTCATAGTCAAAGGTTAAATTATTTACTTCACTGAGTGCTACCACTGAGCTATTTTGTCACCAGATGACGCTAATGACTATTTGCTGAAAAAGCTGAAAAATATGTTGCCAATAGGGTTTTTAGGAAAGAAAATCATTGAGTAGATTTTCTCGGCTCCGGTGGGGCGCGAGGGAGTGTCATGTTCTTACTGATTAAAAACCCCACCCCATTCCATCTCTTGCTGCAGGCCAGTGCCGATGAACATTTATTGCCCTTCCACTTTCAACAGTTAATTAATTATCTATAGTACAAACCAAACCATAAGCTACAGACCATGAAAAGAATGGCCCATCAGACAAAATAAATAGGTAATACTAAGATGGGGACTTTTATGTTTTTACTACTTAAAGTTTTTTAAAGGTTTTTTTTTACATTATAATGGATAGTAATAATAATAATAAATCATTTTTGAGGCACAGCATTTATGCTGAGTGCTGTCCCTTTCGCACAAGGAGACGCAAATGCAGGGTTTTTGTATGTTTTTATGTTTATTTCGTCCTTAGTTTTATTGCTTTTTGGGTCGTTAGTGTGAAAATATTTTTTTTTCATTATTTACGCTTACATACCTGTTGCAAAGCATTGATCCTCGGTAGCGAAGTCCTTAGCCTGGCGTTGAGTGAGAGTACCAGGGCCTCTCCCATGGCGAAAGCGAACCAAGGGAACACGACGTCAGCTACAGTGAGACCGTTCCACACGCTATGGGAGAACACGCCATAACCACCGCCGCCAGCGTTCACGAAGATCTATAGTAAGGAAAGGAAAGAAAATATAGAATAAACATTAACATAATTATTTGCCATTTGTTCATTTTCATTACTTTACTAGACATTTTTATATCTCTCTCTCACTCTCTCAAACTCTCTCTCTCTCTCTCTCTCTTTCTCTCTCTCTCACACACACACTCTCTCTCTCTACTAACGCTTGCACTCGCAACAGTAACGATATTACACGGATAACTAAAATTGTTTGATGATTATACAACAATAAGTATTTTAGATAGTGTTTTAGATTCGATACAGCTACGACGTAACGAAATCACATTAAAATAGTAAAATAAAATTAGATCACTACACTTTATTGATAGATACAAGTCATTGAAGATTAAGTTTTATATTATGTATAATAACATCCATTAAATAGTAGAGACATTTAGCATAAGTATTGCCCCCGAGCGAAGACAAAGAGCGCATCGCAAAAGAAAAAATTTCTTTACAATCTTTGACATCATTATCAGGATCTTTCGGGAAACAAGGTTGGATATCGAAACACCTACCATTAAACTAACCATAGGCTTATCGAGAGTTTACCTTATTATTAATCAAACTAATTAAATAATAATTATTATTAGAACAACACAAGGACAAAGATAAGCTAAAATAACAATAGGTTCATTACTATCCAAATTATTATTTAGTGTAAATTGTGATTCTTCACTAAACCGCTGTGATAATTTTGAAGCGATACTTGATAATTATAGGTTAAAATTACAGAATAAAAATAAAAAATATAACTTAAATAACCGTTTAAAAAAATTAACACGAGTCACGACACACACAATTTGTGGATCACACAAACAGTTGTTCCGTACAGGAACCGAAACTGCCACACTGCACGGCAGCCGCACCTCTATTCACCGCCAAAAGGAGCCCCTTCACCTTGGCTCCTGTTTTTCGGGATGTATCCTTGGAATGCACCGACCGCCTTCAGCTTTTGGGAATAGACATTGCTTCAGACCTCAACTTTGGGCGGTTCATTGAGTCCAGGGCCGAGGTAGCTGCTAGAAAACTCGGCGTTCTTGCAAAAGCCCGACGGTGCTTCACACCGAGCCAGCTTCTAATGTTATACAAAGCACAGGTCCGATCGTGTGTGGAGTACTGCAGCCACATATGGGCTGGTGCTGCAAAATGCCACCTAGCGGCTTTGGATTCGGTGGAAAGGCGTGCAATAAGGCTGATTGGTGATCCGGATTTGGTTGGGTCCAATCTTCAGAGTCTCGAGCACAGGCGCAGAGTAGCCAGCCTTGCGGTGTTCTACAGGATGCATTTTGGAGAGTGTGCGCAGGAATTGCACGATTTGATTCCACCATCCCCATTTCACCTTCGGACATCCCGGCGTACGGCGAATATCCACCCCTACGTTGTTGAGACACCTGCGGCCCGGACTAGGCGCTTTGCCTCGTCATTTATACCGCGTACATCGAGGGATTGGAACAGTTTGCCGGCTGCAGTCTTTCCGTCCAAATATAATTTAGGTGTCTTCAAAGCTAGAGTGAATAGGCTCTTAATAAACTAGTGCGCCTTACCATCAACGATTGCAGCACTGCTTACCATTAGGTAGGATCACAGTCAAGCACTAGTTTATAGAAAGTAAAAAAAAAGCCAGTTGCCTAACCACCACACCAACCCTGCAGTCAAATTGGGGAGGCCTACGTCTAGCAGTAGACGGTATCATTGATGATAATGATTGCATCCGCGCGAAGCCGGGGCAGGTGGTTTAATGTTGAATAATTTAACTTACCATGAGTGCGATGGCGAATCCTCGGAAGATATCGAGCGAGCGCAGTCGGGAGCGTGTCGGTGACCGTGGTACACTTGCTTCAGCAGTCAACACTCGAGTCTCGGAGCCTAACTCATTATCCTCTCTGTAACCAGAATCGGATAAAAGCACTCTTTAATACTCTAATTCACGAGATATCTCGTATAGTTTCAAATGAAAGTGGAGCTCTAAGTCATCTACTTAATCGCGTATCAACTAGGTAATTTTTGAGCCAAGCAATAATTTACAGGGATTTTTCAGTTTTCTAAAGATTTACACTAATTGTGCCTATTTATTTGTTATCATAAGGCTAAACGAAACATATCTATTAAAAAAATTGCTGCCATTACATATGCACATTTGATTCTATACTTAATATTATAAAGAGGTATTTGCAAGTTTGTATGTAGGGGTAATCTTTGGAACCGCGTGTCGGATTTCCAAAATTCTTTCAATGATTGATAGCTACAGTGTTCCTGAGTGCTATAGGCTATAAATTACACTTAATTTGCGTATTTCAGTCTAACTATCGCATTAAAAGCTGTTTTTAAAACCAACGGATACAATTAAGCTAGTCGTTCTAGTATAAATGGAGGGATACCATGTTCCAATGGAATATTAATATTATTGCAATAATAAAATACAAACCTTGCAAAATATCTAGCATACAGCCGACCAGCAACAATTCTCTTGCCGACTCCTTTCACGACATACCAAAGAGTGGCCATAGACAAGAGGATGACGACGGCTGTCAGAATCGGCAGATACGCCGCATCCGGTTCCGCTGTCATACGCGGGAGGCATGTGTCAGTTTTGACGTCAGTAATGTTCAGGATATACTGGCCATATTCACCGAATTGGTAGGTTCCTGAAAAGAATAAAAATTTATGATTTTTTTTTTCAACAGTTTATTAACACATAATGTCATTAACTGCTTAATTCCCCATAGTAAAATGTTAATGGCAACACTACTGACTATAGACAACCAATGTCGGCAACGCACGACTAACTTGTTTAGTGTCCATGGGCGGCGCCGATTGCTTACCATCAGGTAATCTATCTGCTAGTTTGCTGACCCATCCCATAGAAAAAACTGGGGATTTTTCCTAAAAACAAAACTAAATTATACTTTGACCAACTCGACAATCAGAACGAAGGTCTTACTGGGCAGTAGCGCTTAAGATTCGAACCGTCGACAAACATAGAAATTTAAACTTTAATACTTATCAATAAAGTCGAAAATAAACCACCAAACTTAGCATAAAATGTAATAATTTATTTTGATCATAAAATGACTAATTCAATACCTAGCTAGAGTAATCGACGCATTACTAAATAGGTAACTGATATGCAGTGCAACTGGTTTTACAGCTATTTCAAAAAACAGGACATTTATAAGGCTGAGATTACAAGCAGTATACAGAATGCCTATGTTTAATCTTGAGCAAATCTACTCTTTTATTCTTATAGAGAAGAAATATTTTTTTTTATATTTTGGGCTATAAAGTTATCAAAGTCAAAGTCATAGTCAAATAATTTCTTACAAACAAACCACAACAGGCACTTTTAGATGTCAAACTAAAAATAAATATCAAGTGTGGCACTCAGTCGGTCTGTCTTCTAGTGAAGTGAAGCTATTTGCTTGTTCCAAAGTGTAGATTCCTATGGAGAAGAATAAGCAAGAGACTCCATGGTTACCTTACCTAGGTATAATATAATAATATGAAATTGCAACATATGACGTCATGGATGTGCGTCAAACAGCATACTGTACTGAATTCCTAAAAAATTGCTTGATAAGACAAAAACTAAATATATCAATTAATAAATGAAAGTATAATTGTGTGCTGAAACCTAGAACCAATTTCTTTTTGACTTTGTAAACTACTGATACTACCATAAATATAGTACTATCTCCTAACTACTGAACGAATAAAAAAATAAATTTCATTATTACAAAGCTTATAAAACTAAGATCTGATTTTTAATGGTTAGATAAAAGTTACCTGGGGAATAATTCTGATGCTGTCGCGTCAGAATGTTTGTATAAGACAGTGACAGCAACAATTTTATTCCTCAGATAGGTAACATTTACCTGATTATTGAAAAATTTGCCCTAAACTTAAATAAAAGAAAAATGTTACACTTATTATTCCTACAGCATCAGGTCCTACTCAAATAAAATCTAAAAAAAATTACATAGGCAAATAGAAACATTCCAAAAAAAACATATTTTTTTTAACCAGTTTTCATTTAGCAAAAGGAGGTTATTATCATTACATGCAGTGTCAACTAAAACCTCCTTGCACAAACATTTAGTCTATGCATTTACATAGTTATCATAGAGTATGAATCATGTGAGTGAACTTAGATAATAGGGTTATATTGGATTACTTATACAGCTTCCTTATGTACTCGAGTTTAATAACATTGTACTATGAACTTTAACTGCATTGTGATATGGTTGAAATTGCAGATAAAAGATTAGATACTTATGAGAAGTAATGTTATAGCTACAGTTTGCTTAGCATGCAAAAAGTATGAGGTTAAATACAAATCATTGTATGTACTGTAGTTTTTTTTTAGTTCCTTATTTTTATCATTCATTCTATTCATGTCAATTTGTTTTGTACTCATTATCCTCAACGTTTCATCCCTGAATAAATTATATTAATTAATTTCTAAGTTAGATGTGTTTATCATTATCTTGACTTCAATTTCAACTTTTTGTATAAAGTAAAAATTCATTTGTTATCATGCAAAAACTGAAACAAGTAAATTCTTGCTGTATTTTTGAAATTATACTAAGCTAACTTTTCTTTCCGTAACGTTTCTACAGACAGCCTAGAATAATCTATAGTATTACAATGTGTTTAGTAGGTTCCATGAGATCTTGAATTTAAAAAATTTGTATAGTTAACCATGCCATGCTTAAGCTCTTAACTATTTGTGAAAGAAGTACTGTCGGGTATATAGAAGAGCCACAGACATCATCTCTGTGACTTTCTAACAAGTGTGGGTAATTATAAAAAGTAATGTAAAAACTAAATAGGTGTAAAATTAATAAGTTGCAATTAAAAATAATAATAAAAGGATGTTGCAGTACCATAGAGGTCATATTACCATTTAACTGTAAAAAGGTTTCAACAAAAAAGGTTGTTTGTGAAAAATTTTAGGTGTGGTTTGGTTTGGGTATTTAAAATAAATTTTGTTTTACTGTTTCAGGAAGAACTAACTATGTTTTAAATAATAAAGCTGTGGTTACATTTTTTTTTATTCAAGCAGGATAAATATCATAGACCTTGATTAATAGTTATGATATGTACTGAACCAAGGCAACTTCATGTTCAGCCTATGTAACCAGTTATGAAATGTTCTTACAGCTGAAACTTTCACAAAACACCAGAAATGGGCAGCTATGTGTGACTCATACAATTAAAACATACAGTTACCGATTTAACTAATATCACAATTTATATTCACATAATACCTTCAAAGAGTCATTATATGGTTGCTATCATAGCTAATGTATAGTCTGTTTGCATTAGATATTCTAATTTTAAAAATATCATCGAGCGTATCGTGTTTACAGTTGAACAAAGACAAGCGATTACAGTACAACAACATTTTAGCGAATATGTGTCATTCAGCACAAATTATGTACTTAGGTACTTACCATTGCATATTAATCCATTGCCGTTTCTCACTTCATAGTTTAGTGGGCTACCTGTGCCCAACACCAAGCTATGAGTTGCCGATATATTAGCAGTTCCCAGAAGAACACATCCCTCGCATTCCTCATATTGACTCCAAAAACTCACATCTTCGTTTGTTATAAGTTGTAAACAAGCTTGATCGAATCGCAATCTAGAACCGTTGCAATCCCTTACAAAAGAACCGACGTTCTCAAAACTGTCGAACGGCATTTTTTTAGATTTATCCTACATTAGTTTTGCGAAAACAACTGTAATATTTCAGTTTGAAAACAATGCAATGATAGTCACAAAAAACAATCAGCGATTTGCGAAGTATCGTAAACGTCAATGTCGTGATTCATCAATGAATGAATGACAATGAACTACATACTGAACAATGAATTGGAAAAACCACAGGTAATAAATGGAAGTTAAGAAAATAAGCTAAAGAAAATAAGTTTTATGTTTTGATAAAAATGATCTTAAATTAAATGATGAAAATAAAACTCTCAGTTCATATTACCTTCGATTTGCTCTCTTGTTCATTAAAAGACTTGTGTCAAGTCATGTTTTGCATTGCAAGGTTAGTACTGATCCTTAATGAGTTAGTAGTTAGTAGGTTATTATATTATTAAGTAAACCGTTATACTTGATTATTCTCCTTCCCAACTCTGTGTTATGGGAATTTCAATTAAAACACTGTAGTTTGTAAATGTATTTAGGTACATCTATAAGTTATCTACACTACTGTTGTTTTCACATTCATCTATTCTACTACTGGACAACGAAAGACGTACATACAAGATCACAGTTTCGCATCTCTTATGAAATGAAACAGAGTTAATTGACGTGTGTTGTTATTTTTAGTTGGGCCTTGAAGAGACACAGGTATATCCTTCGGGGAACACAGACACCTGCAAAGAATTCCTCTAAGCGGTTCTTATAATAAAATTGAAGGCAAACCGCTTCATGCGTGTGGGTGGGATATCTACCATGAAGCGATGACGTTTTGCTGATTGTCTGGTGGTACGATTGTGGATAGGACTAGGGGAAATCCAGTCATTCAGCTCCCTCGAACATTCTGCTAAATGTATCCGATAAAAAAACTGAAAGGCTTGCTGCACATCGTCGTTGATGAGACCCTCGCCTCTCAATGTGTTCTAATGTGTCTAAAGTTGATGTTTAGCCTAGCCGTCCCAAATATGAGATCATTTATTTGGACATATCTAAGCACCCCTTATGGGTCGGCAAACGAGCAGACGGATTACCTGGTGGTAAGCAATCACGCTACGCCGCAATGGAGAAGTTACGAGTGCGTTGCTGACCTTTTAGGGCTTTGGAGATTTCGGGATTGGGGGAGGGGAAGGATTGGGCCTCCGGTAATCTCATTCACACGGCAAAACACAACGCTGTGGTTATTTCACGCCGGTTTTCTGTGAGGTCGTGGTATCACTCCGGTCGAGCCGATCCATTCGTGCTGAAACATGGCTCTTTCACACTTACCCTTGCTGTATTTTAGCTCCGTTTAGAAAATAATACACAACTTTGCAATGATTACTAACTTAATTTAATCTAAAGGAAAAATTAAACAGGAAAACCAAATATCAAATGCAGCAGACGCCAGAGGGAATTAAAAAAATGAATTTTGACATCGTCTGGTAGAGGTAGAGGATTTTCGAGAGTGTCGTGGGCCTCGTAAAACCATTCTGGCAGTGACCGACTGTTTATAATATAGTGCCATTGTTTATTTCCCAAAGAAATTAATAGCACAGAATTCTGCCCTTTAAAATGTATCTGAAAACATTAAAGAAAAACACGATTTTATAAGGCGTTCTAATTGGGAATACAAGAGTTTGTTTGAATTATTTAATTGAAGATTTCTAGGGTAAGTAAATAATGAAACACGTTGTTGTGAAAAAACATGCTTATAACTAAAACTGGAATTAAATAAGTCCTAGTGGTGAAAAGGTATAGCTTTTTTTTATTCTATATTTCCGAATATAGAAAGAAATTAATTATGATTTAACTAGCTTTTGCCGGCTAATTAGATAGTGTGCGGGACTTAACTTACTGTGATTGTAGGGCTATCGTATTCCTGGTTATTGTCAGTAATGTATGCATCTGGATCAATAGTGGATGTCAATCTGAAGAAAATAAACATTTATAGTTAAAACGAGCTTTTTTGAGAAGCAATTAGTTGTACCACGTTGGGTTGGGCGAGAGGTAGTGTCAGACTCTAAAACCTGCCTTTATAGAAATGAAAAAGCCTGTGCAGGTTGTTTTACTTATCTGCATTCCTCTACGACGTGGACTGGTATGTTTGAACCCCAGCTTGTTTTAAGTCAGGTTTTTTTTTTGTGAGGGGAAAATCATCAAATGACTTCTCCCGCCCAGGGCCGGGCAGGAGGGAGTGTCAGACTCTTACTGACTAAAAACCCTGCTGTTCCTTCTCCTGCTCTGTGCCGAGGTCGCGGTACCTCATTGCGCTTACCCCGCAACCCCGGCTGAACATCAGCCCTTTAGGGCCCCGTCTGTAGTGGTCGAATGGCTATTTGAGGCGCGCGCGGAACACTCGGGCCTGGTTCTGGTCGGGCGGCGAGCTGCCCTTACTCGCCGACCGCAAGCCCGTGCTTACAGTGGCCGGAGATCGTCCCTCGATCGCCGACGCCCGTAGTGTCGCCAGTTGCGGCTGCTGGGGCGTGAGGAGGAGGATTGCTCCCTCACGCGGGCCGCCTCTCTCTTTGCGAGCATGACTGCTTCACAAAAGGAGGAGACGGCGTCCCAGTTCCTCTCACAAGTCAGGGGGGGTGTGAGCGCAATATTGTACCACAACCCCAGATACCGGCCATACCGGAGGACCCAGTCCGGAACAGAAGTAACGAAGTAATTTTTAGTGAGTAAGAGTCTGACACACACAAAAAAAGTAGATAAGCGAACTTTAAATAAGAATGATTAAAAATAAAAACAACATATTTTCATATGTTTAATAAATGCGTAAGTAGGTACGTATCTAATGTTATTTTCACCTGAGCAGATAAATAATTTAGGCGGTAAAGTATCTACGCGAAAAAGGTGTTTCGCAAATGACAGACTTACACAAACTTATTGATCATTTTCATAAAATCTTTCTGTAAAGGCGCTTGCAGTGAGTCTTCATTGGAACTCGTTTTATTCGGGTCATTTTTCTTCACCCTTGATGAAGACCGCCCTCTATTTCTGAAAATAAAATACTTATTCAATAGAATTTTAAACGAAGTAGGTAGCTGGAACTATCATGCCGTGTTGTGTGCGTAGAGGGAAACATATTAACGTTTCGTGGAGGTGTCCTGTAGAACTATGCACTATAGAATGCCTCAGTTTCCCGCATTCGATAGCACGCGACACGAAACAATCTTCATCATACTAAATGAAACCGATAAGCTTCTGGGGCGTCACAATATTCCACGATACGCGATATTTCTATCATAAAACCTATTTCTTGCCCACCACCACAAGACAGAATTTGAAAAGGAGTCTTCACTTTAAAAAAAAAACTGGTCATAATGACCCGAGATTTTGCGGACTTCCATCGTACGCATCACCTGGATCTAAGCATCAATCATGGATGCTCCCAGCAACAATGAGGAGTTACAAGTGAGTTGCCTGCCTATTGAGGGTTTGGGCCTACGGTAAACTCACTTACACAGCGGAAGGGTTGTCACACACCCGTTTTCGTTATTAAGGATGTACTGGTATTACTGATTGACCTACCCAGATTAAGTATACCAAAGCATGGCCCTTTCGTAATAGATTCTTGATGATAATAGATGACAGAGAGACTATTTATCACTTCAGTGTAAAACGAAATCAACCAGACTGATGCTCTTATTTAGCTAGAGGAGTCACAATCGCAATGTGCGTTTCCGACTTTTCGGCATTTTGACATAAATAAATATTAGGCACGAGTTATTTTATTGTATTTGTTCAGCCAACTGAATTAAGTCGGCTCTGACTACTCTCTCGATAAAAAAAAACAAAGATATTTATGTACATGTGATATTTACAAACAATATTATTATCATAATGATTGCGTTTATCGACACATCTAAATCAAATAATTTTACCTGTTCTATAATAAAAATGATATCGTAAAATATAAAAATAAGCAAAAAGAATTCCTTCGAGCCGGATTTGAACCAGCGACCTATGGATATCAATTAGAAACCAGCTACAGTCCACCGCTCTACCAACTGAGCTATCGAAGGTTCGAGAAAGTTGATGAAATAGCTGTACTAATTACAAGGTGCAAATAAGTAAGTAATTATAGTGGGGATAACGATTATGGTTTTTTTATAAGGTTTAGAAAGTAACACAAAATTCAGTTACCCGTTAGTACATTTTTTCTTAACTTACCCCTACTTTTAGTTTAGTTCTTTAAATAAATGTCTTATGAATTAGATTTTGAATAATATCGCTGCACTAGTTGCGATTATTTTCTTTCTATTTGATTTTTTATAATAGATGTGAATGGATGTGATAAGTTCTAATTGGTTTTGATGAAATTAAGCCTAAAAATAAATCGTAAAAACGTTTACCCTTACGGCTAAACAGGCGTCATAAAAGTAATTAAGGAATCCTACTTACATTCTCATCAAAGGTCCAATGTATTGAAAAAAATCTTCCATTTCTTTGCTGCTACCGAGTCTTAGAGTTGGGTTCATCCAATCATTACCGCTCAAAGATAACACCCATAAGGGTTCACCCCTATCGTTATATTTATACAAATCACGAACTTTATACTGCGTATCAGTCGCAACATTATTATTATCTTCGGCCAAAGATTTAAATAAAAAAAGTTTGGCAGACGAATTTGAAATTAGAATGAGTAAAAATAGAAACAACATGGCTTCGTTGGCGCGAAAAAATTTTAATAATGAAATAATTTTAAAACGTTAATGAAATAAATACGTAACTAAGTACCTAATGTTATTTTCACCTGAGTAAATAATTTAGGTGGTTAAGTACGCGAAATATAGGTATATTCGAACGAGTAAATTGCTGAGAATGGAAGACGGATGGCCGTGACGAAATATACATGTTTATGTGAAAACTGCGTACTATGTATTCATAGGTTTTGATATTATACCTTTTGATAATGCTAAATTGTACGCCTGCAGTAAATATTGCGTTGTGAACATAGAAAATATTATTTATTATTTAATTATTGTCGATTATTATCGAAGCGCATTTCGGTGCCTATTCGTTTACGGGGCAGAAGGAACAGGGTGGTTTTTAGTCAGTAAGAGTTAGATACTCCTTCTGGGCGAGAGAAGTCCCAGTCCATTTCAGTCCTCCGTTAAAAATGATGTCTGATTATAATTTCGAAATAAGTAAAGAACAAAAATGTTTAACCCCCCACTGATTTTGCGAATAAAAATTGTTTTGGAAACAATTACCTATTTAATTCTTTTTTGGTAAGTCTACTTCCAAGTTCCGCGTCACATGTAAACAAAAACCATAAATAAAAATCAGTTTTCAAAATTATAAAATATTAATTTATTATTTGTTTTTCATAAAATTTGTTTAATCTAGTACAAATTAAGATACTTGAAATAATCTTTTCTGATACCTACCTAACTAAAAAATCAACATCAAGTAAATAGATAGGTATATATTTTTTTTTAGTTCAAATCAACGCCACGAGATGTCGTGTGTAGTGTTAATGATCTCACAGTACATAATATTGAAATAAAAAAAAACAGGGTTTATTGCAAGTTTAAGACTTATTGACTGTTTTAATATTTTAGAAGATATTATAAATAAATATTTTTTTAACAGGAATACAAATAACGCAATGATTTGCCTTAGGTTTACAGAAAAAGGGCAAGATAACTATATAATCATGTACTAGGATAGCATATAATCTAGGTAGGTAAAACAATTGTCTTGTACTGTGGCATTTTATAAACGGAATGTAGGAAATAAAACTTTATGTAGTTGCAAATAAGTACAGTAATGCTTTGGCAAACTGTATTATCTCTGAGCCTCCGAGTTTTGATTCGCCGTAGACGCGATCCACGAACGTGATTGGAACTTCTCCAATGGTGTAATCCAATTGCCTCGCCCTGGGAAAGAAAAGCAGATTTATATTTCTGTTAGATAATCAAGGATGAATAGATTTTTAAGGAGTCAAAAGTCACATTCAAAATAAATGATGAAATAAGAGTTAGTTACCTAACAGTAATAATAGTTTATTGTTAACTTGGAACACAGAAAGAAAATATTTTTTTTTTCTAGCTGATGTTTAAAACCTAAGTAGGTATGTCTTTTATTTGACACAAAAAATATAATCACGAGCGTCGTCATAAAAGGTCTACTTATTTTAAAAGTAAATTGTCTGTATTCATTAGAAAATATTTTTCTGAGACCTCAATAAAGTTAAACTATCTTGTTCTATCTCCTTTATTAGGAAGCCTAAAAAATACGACTTGTAGTTCACAGTTATCTTTACTAGTTCAGAGATAAGATTCCCGGCCAAGGCAGTAAGGAGCCAAAAGAAACTAAATTATCGCATTGCTAAGAGCTCCCCTATAGGGCACGATGTATGACTTAGTAGGGCCACTGCGGGGAAGTAGCAATTAGGAACAGGATGGATTGGAATATATAAGAAGCCACAATAATGTTCAGGAAGATTTATCTGGTAATTTTTCTTTATATAAAAGTAGGTATTCATAATCTATACTAATATTATAAAGAGGTAAATTTTGTAAGTTTGTATGTAGGGTGTAATCTTTGGAACTGCTGGTCGGATTGCGAAAATTCTTTCACTGTTAGGTAGCTACAATGTTCCTGAGTGCTATAGGCTATAAAACATCACGTTACGATAAAATGGAGCAGAGCAGCGGGTGAAACCGCGCCAAACTAGCTAGTCCCTCATAAAACGTAGCATAAATGTGAATGTAATAATCTGTAGTTTATAAGGAACAAAACTTTAAAGATCTCACCTAATAATCATTTCCATTTGGAATACATAGCCTTTGGACACGCAGCTGTCTATTAATTTTTGTAGAACATCCTTTTTGTATAACCTGGAAAAATGTTTACATGTGTGTTAGTTATTTCAAAGGAGGAAGGAACAAATTGTAATATATTAATATTTAATTAAGTTTATCTGCATCTTCTGATTTGATTTGATATATTTTCTATATGAAATGTGTCTAAACATTGCCAATAAATATGCTTAAATTTGCTTTTTTTCTATCCATATGTAATCCCTCTTCTGTACCAGTATTTACCCATTTTTCAGTGATAAATAGATTGTATCTGATATGGATCTACATTCAGGCACATCATTATACTGTGAAACCAATCAGGATCCGAGTTAACAAAAGTCAGAAAATGTGCATTAATTGGGTAAAAACCTAGTCAATGGTGTGTGTAAAAATAGTGATTTATTTTATTAAGACCAACATAAATGGTTAGAATTGATATCATTATGTTTTTTGGCAGCAAACCAGCTTATAATTAAGTAACGGGTATTAAAAAGTTGAAATATTGTTAAAAAAGTGCAAAGAATTAATTCCATCTGTAAAAAAACTGGACTTCAGAGAGAGAAACATTCTAAATTGTAAACAGGAAAATTCATTTGTCTATTAAAATCATTTTCACCTAAAAGACCCAGTAAGGTCCGAAGCACCAGGTCTCAATAACATCTGGGTGATGAAATTAGCAGTCCGTGATATCAGCTTCCGTTTGAAGTCCCATCCGTGGACACCACCGTCATCCTTATACCGAGTACCGGATACCACATCTAAGTCATGCTCTCGTTGTAGTTCAATGAACTTTGGGATGAATTTTGGCTGGAAATAAAACAAAATTTATCTTTATGAGCATTGAAATATAATTCTTTTTTTTATTATGAATTTATGGTTTTCAAAAATATGACAAAACTTAAGTGTAAGCAGGCAAGCAACCACAAGCTATAATTTTTACTAAATATAATAAATCTAATAAAATCCAGTTCATATAATGATAAGTATCAGGATATAGAAATACTTATCAACAAAATATGATAACAATAGAAAATAATTAAGAACACAACAAAATAAAAGTTTTTTCTACAATAAGAACCGAATAGGTACAAAACATTTAGTACTTACGTGGTGACTAAGGTCTGCATCCATGATAATAATAAAATTACCGGTCGCATGTTTCATTCCATGTATGTAAGCAGTTCCTAAGCCTAACTTTTTCTCCCGAGGACGAAGTATGATCTTATTCGATCCATATATCTTTTGCAGCTGTTTGGCAATATCTTGAGTGCCGTCTGGACTCCCATCGTCAATAATAATCACTTCATAATCATATCCACTGCGCAAAACAAGGAATATTTACATGAAAATACAACAATGAGACACCGATACTTGTATCAAAATTGTATATGAAATAAAGGTAACCGCGACTCACCTTTTATCTAAACATTTCACTATAAGCCATATTATAATTGGTAAATTCTCTCTTTCGTTGTATGTCGGTAATAATATGGAATATTTATCACTTTTAGTAATTTCCGAATCTGAAGCCGTGGCCGCCATGCTGTCAAATGTCATTACAATGTCAAAATAAAAAGACAGATCATGTTATTTTATCGTAAATTAAACGTAATTTACTCTAAACTATTTTTAATGCACATTGTATAACCTACTTTATTAAAACCAGTAAAGTTATAACTCGGAAAACCAATTGATAACACATGTATTTCCAAAATGTTAGGATTTTTTATTAAATTATCTCTTGGTATTTTCTTCCAAATACCTCACACCTCACATAAACAAGTCAGAAACGTACTTCTTATTTTCAAAACGTGTAAACTTGATCCCCAAGCCCAGCAATTCTCCCATATCATTATTAATAAAATTTTCAATTTTGATTTCAGCTGATAAATGAAATGTTCAAAATGATAGTAATTAAAATAAGTTTGAAAGTACTTTTCCCAAACAAAACTAATTTATGGAAACCTTTCTAGTTTCTGCGTACTATGAAACAAAGTTACAGATAAGATAAGCTGACGTCAATGTCAAATCGAAGAATTTGTCAACATCAACAAAGTGTTCAAGTTGTGGACGTCGTTCGTTATTAAAGTAGAGTTTACGACGACAAAATTAGAAAAATAATCATATGAAACAGACAATAGGCTTAAAGTTTTAAATACAAGATAATTTGCCTCATTACAATATATTAAAAAACGTAACACTAGCCTACATCCCACGCTTGACGCAGCAAACCAAGTTTAGTAACAGCAAACCACCGCAATGTTTAGAAAGTGAAACCTTTCGAAACATAAGTTGCGAGAATGGGGAAAACGAGTAAAGTCGTTATATGTGGGATGAAAGGGGTTGGAAAAACCGCAGTATTAGAACAACTAATTTATGGAAATGTGAATTTAAAATCGTGTTTTTACCCAACCATTGAGGATATTTATGTGGCCAATATTGAAACTGATAGGGGAACTAAAGAAAGAGTTTGTTTCTATGACACGGCGGGATTGGAGCCCCCGCTTACAGGCGAGTTCAAAGGTTTAGTCTAGTTTGATTTATTTTTGCTTGAGTGCTTGTACAGGCTGGCTGGCAGTATGGCACTGCTTTGATATTGGCATTTTTTCTTAATGCTTGTCTCTGGGTGAGAAGACTGTTCTTTTTTTTAAAGATTTTTCTGTAAATATTGTAAATAAATTGTACAAAAACTGTACACCAATGTTTCAAAATAAAATAAATTTATATGTCAAGTTTATCCTTTATTTAAGCAACTACCCAATTTATAATTTTTTCAAGCAAGGCCATTTGTTATAACATTTACTTTTTCTTACTTGTATATTCAGTCTCAATGTCTTAATAATATATTTTTTTAGTCACAAAAAGAATTTGGTATGTTGAATTTTTTTTTATAAAAAAAGTAATATGATATTTTACCCTCAACAGTTTCATCAGCAGCCAGTCTTGAAAATTATTCCCACCCATGTATTGGCTACAACGCTATTCAAAATTAACACCACAATAAATGGGCCTTAACAAGCACAGCAAAATAAATTGCACATTAATTTTATTTTAATGACCTAACTGAGCACTTAATTCTATACTTTTCAGAAGATACAAAGCAAAATAATAAGATGTATATACATTTAATATTGTAATGTAATTTAAAATTTGTGTTTGTACATAATAAATAGCAAAATTTAATCTCCAGGTCTGCCTAACCCAGGCAGAGGAACTTTGAAGAGGTAAACTAGGGTATCAAAAATGCTGGTGTGTGTGAGGGACATCTCAATTCAACCAGTACTGGTGCTATTGACACCTATAGGTGGCACAAGGAATAGAAATGGCACCATTGTGAATTAAAAGTTTATAATAATAAACTAGCATAGTGATAGTGCAGTAGCACTGCTTGCACTACTCTAGGACTGATCCTACTTACTCCATTTCCAAGTGTTATACAATAATACTTTACTTCAACATTTTTTAAATGAAGATGTCATCATCTAACTTAAGGTATATCCTCAGGACCGCCACAATCTCCAACTATGCAGCTGACTGCCAACCAAGTTCTCCAACGCCACTACCTGGCCTTCGCTGAAGGTTTTGTCATGGTGTACGATACAACCAGGCCGGAGTCACTAGATGTACTCATGTATCTGAAGAAGGATATTGACAGAAATAAGGATAAAAAGGAGGTAATATATTTAGTTATGAAAAAAAAACACTCAAACACACACTCATGAAAACACACACACACACACACACGAAAACACACTCACACGAAAACACACACACACACACACACACACACACACACACACACACGAAAACACACACTCACACGAAAACACACACACACACACACACACACACACACACACACACACACACACACACACACACACACACACACACACACACACACACACACACACACACACACACACACACACACGCACACACACACACACGCACACACACACGCACGCACGCACATGCACACTCACACATGCACACTCAACTCGCAACACATGCACACTCACACTCACACACTTACACAAAATTAGTAACATTAGCTGGTTGCGAATGCAAAAAATGAACATTTTTGCACACATATTGAGAGATATGCCAAAGATCCACCCGCCGCCGCACCAGAGGAGTCACAGGTGCGTTGCCGGCATTTTAAGAAGTACGCTCGTTTGCGGGTGAAGCGTCTCTGCTTCAACCAAACAGCGTGCCGTTTCGTGCCCCGGTTTATATCTATTTTACTACCACCGTTGTGTTTCGCCTTATGAATGTGGTTACCGGAGGCCCAATCTTTCCACTCCTGTCATCCCTTCCCAATCCCTAAATCTCAGAATCCCTAGCCCCAGACGGCAGGCAATGCACTCGATAACTCCTATGGCGTTGCGGGTGTCTATGGGCGGCGCCGATTGCACAATATCAGTAATACATCTAAAAATACATAAAAAATATTTTTTGATTTTTGCGGAAGTAAAATATAAATAGTGCGAATGTTAATCAGATAAGATAAAGTTTTACAGAAAAACATAATTCTTGTATTCCAAAAATGTCGATTGTATCATTTTGTATTAATTGGTAAATGCTCTTTGAGACAAATTACTTTTTTTTTCGATCTTGATGTTAACAGCAATAGGTATTATAGCTTCTCCTCCCCGTACGAGACAGAGAACTTAAGATACCTAAATATATACTATCTGTGCCATTGAGCAATTTTTACGTAGAAGAGTACCTAACGCATTTTGGGAGACGCAGTGCATCGCGCAGTTTACCATACATTGCTCGTAATTTTCGTTGGCGCAAAAGATGTTGCGACCCGCTACAGCATTGTATAAAGAACCATCCAAACGCGTCGCTGTGAACTGCATTTCATCGCCAACTATATACTTCGTGCTAGTACCTACATATTTACATACGGCCATAATTAACCTGCCATGGTCAATGTCATTATGGCGTCCCCAATGGCAGTCCCCAGTGACCCTGAACGAAACAGAAACACGCCAAAATAATGTGCATGTCGAATGGTATTTAGACATGCGAAATTGTTTGTTTTTTTATTCTAGTACTAAGTAGATTTAATTTTGAGTGGGTATAATCAGTAATCACCTTTAAATGACTTCTGAGAGGGTGTGTTGGGAGTCTTACTGGTCGAAAACCACGCCGTTCATTCTCCTGCGTTAGGCCGGTGCCGCGGTACTGCAATGTAGGTGCAAATAAGAGACGTGTTGCTTGAACGATTGTCTTTTATTAAGTGCACATTATTATAATAGCTTACACTACTTATGGGGAGAAGTGTCACACACACTACAGTACTTATATTATTACGGTTTTTGTTTTTATCAGGGGAAAATCATCAAATAAATTCTCCACTCCCGCCCAGGATGAGGCGAGGAGTGTCAGATTCTTACTGACTTAAAACCCCCCGTTCCTTCTCCTGCTTTAGGCTGAAGCCGCGGTGCCCCATTGCGCTTACCCCGCAACCCCGTCTGAACATCAGCCTTATTGGGCCTCATATGTGGTGGTCTGTTGTCTCTTTATGGAGCGCGCGGAACGATACGCGCCGTACGGTTTAGGTTCTGGTGGGACGAGCTACACTTGCTAGCCGTCCGGTAGACCCGCGCTTTCAGTGCTGCGGCTGGGGTTTGCGGAGGATAATTCCCCCGACTTTGATCTTATCTGCCCTTCTAGCTTTATACGTACTAATGAGAATTCTTGAAAACGAATTTAATGGGACGGAGCTAATGGTCATTCTGTCCGTCGTCTAATGGTAGTCGGTTAGCGATGTCCATAAGTACTCACAAAACCTGAGGAGTTACAGAGGTGTGGTGACCTTACCTTTTAGTTCATCAAACCCCAAGCGAACGCCGTTCGCGCCTCTATTGTTTTTCTATAGGTATAGTGTCTCGAATTAAGTACCACTTTTGAAAATTTGTTATTTCGGTATTCCAGGTAGTAATGCTAGTCATTGGCAACCGCACGGGTCCTGATGATGTCAACAGTCTAGAAAACACATGCTCCAAAGCTTCAAATTGGTGTGCCCGGGAAAAAATCCGCCATTTCGAAGTGTCTGCGATGGATCGACCTTCTTTGTACGAACCTTTTATATTTATGACTTCGAAACTAAATCCAGTACAAAACAAAACAGCTTTCCCACAATTAAGCACTTTGAGCAAGCTGACACAGAAAAATAATAAGAGCGAAGCCATGTAACGGTACGTTTTTAGTCTATGCCCTTTCTGCTATCAACCATGAAGGTTGATAGTGTTGTTTGTGGTTGGAAGTGAGCTGTCAAATATTGGCGCGAAATTATAATGGTGCTTGTAGATTTTTTATCGCTTGTCAAAATATAGCTGTTTATATAATACCAGTTAAAAGCTGTAGTTAAGCTTTAAAAGCTTAATATTAATGTAAAGTAGATAGAAATATAAATATTTCGAAAGCTCTCTCTATAATCTCTCTATTGGCTTGCATTCTTATCCGTAAATTTGAAATTGGAGCCTATTTTTGACAGCTTACGAACGAGTTTGGCAATTTCAGTGTAAATACTCCTTGAATATTATATTAGAAATGTCTGACAAGAATAATTCTCCAGATTTTTTTAAATTAAGTTTATCAAAATATACCTTTTTTGGGGATGGAAAAATCATCAAATGACTTCTCTCGGTATGGTCGCTCCCAGGGTATAGCGACCGGGGTTGTCAGACTCTTACTGACAAAAATCTCCCGTTCTTCCTCCTACTCTAGGCCGGAGCCGCTAACGTTACCTACTAACTAAACTTTAACCTACGAGTACGGTATTATTATACTTTTAATTTATTTAATTAAACTTTATGACCAAAGTACATAAGTGGGCTTAATGCCAACAAGCCTTCTCCCTTAGCCAACCTTTGAGAATATGTCTGGTGCAATAAAGTACAAGAAGAAAAATTAAAGTAGAAGTACCTAATTCGTTAAAATACAGAATACTTATAATATATTAAATGTAGGTAAGTACTTACATATGATTATATTTTTACGGCTGATTTTTCAATAGTCAGATAATGTTATCTTAGGAATAAAATTGTTGCTGTCACTGTCTTATACAAACATTCTGACGCGACTGCATCATAATTGTTCCCCAGACCAGGTAACTTTTATCTAACCATTGAAAAATCAGCCCTAAATATATTATTCAAGGAGTATTACGCTAGCTCATCGAACCATTCGATCTTATTTAGTTTTGTTTTAGCAAATTTTTTTTTAATTACATAACTTTTGTTTTGTAAATAAGTAGTGAAAATCCGTGATCGAATTTTAATTTATTAAAAATATTGAACGTTGATATTAACAGATCTATTTACAGTATTGTAACTGTTGTACTAAGGGTTGATTTTTCAATGGTTAGATAAAAGCTATCTGGGGAATAATTATGATACTGTCGCGTCAGAATGTTTGTATAAGACAGTGACAGCAACAATTTTATTCCACAGATAAATTTTATTTTATCTAACCATTGAAAAATCAGCCCTTAGAGTCATTTAATGGTTACTAATAAGGATCTTAGCTATTGTTTGCGAAACAGAATCGTTACTAAGGAACACTTTAAGTAATCATTAAATTTCTCTGAGTTGGACAGTAATTGTCTTTTTACACGCTTCGGTAGGTGCCGGGCGCATTAAGTTGAAAATACAATTAAATCATAGATTCAGAACAAAATAACTTAGTGTCACCCGAAGTGTGTGAAAAGAGCCTGTATGTAAAATTATCAAAAGAACCTGTTTATTGTAAAATTAGCTTCCGCCTGCGGTTTCGCCCGCGTTGTGGGAAAAAAGTAGCCTAGGTCTTAATCCAAGGTATCAACTCAAGGTAAATACTTAATTCCTAAAAGGTCAGCAACGCACTCGCAACTCCTCTTTTGTGGCGTCTGTCTATGGGCGGCGCTGATTGCTTACTGATGGTAAGCAATCAGCGCCATTCAGCGGTCATTTTCAATAATCTATTTTTTCTGTAGATTCGCTTACTGGAAGCTTCCGTTTTTTGCTTTTTGCTCACCAGGTAGCGCTAGTGTCCACATCTAGCCTTTTCCTCCAATAGGGAATTAGCTACTGGTATAACATTAGTTTTTATATTGTTGATAGCTACAGTGACCTATCTTTAGATTAGCGCCATCTAGTTGGGCAAATACGAAACAAAACAGTAACCTAAACTATGTAGTCACTTCAGTCAAAAATATATTTATTATATTTTTTTATTAGGTATGCTATTTAATCTAAAAAGGTTATTTCATTATTAACCTCGGAACAAAACTTTCACCTAATAATACGCCATCCATCCATTCCATCTAGTCAAATTCAATACTTTTATTCAAACGTCAAAAACGATACTTTTTGAAAGTATGAAAAACTGAGTTATTATGACGTTTAAACATTTTTGCGTCAAATAGCTTACTTATTTCTTTATAATTAGCTAAAAAAATCTAAAACTAACGACCGGTTTTTGAAAGGCTTGTCAACGCTAAAATTAACTAATCTCCTGTTAAATCTCTTTTCAAGTCATCTGATTGGTTGTTGATAATTCAGTTAACCAATCAGATGACTTGACAAGAGATTAAATTGATTTTAACATTGATCGACCTTTCGGAAACTGGGTGTTAGTGTATCGATCGATCGATGAATAAAAGTATATACTCGGAATTTTAATTCCATTCCAGATTTGACAATTTCAGGGTTGCAACGTCATGACACGTAATAAATAGTGACGTTGCGAAATTATTCGATGTGGGAATCGAATATTTCTGAATCGATTCCTCTCGTTTATAAATTTAATCTGGTAAATTAAGTTTATCAGGAAATAAAATATTTCTGAACCGATAATTTAGTTATGACAATTAATTAACGATCGGAGACTTTTCTTTTGTAATTGTGTGTGAAATTAATAAAAAATGTGTCATGAAGGAACATGGCAAATAAAACAGAAATTTTATAAATTGTCGCCGTCATCGCTATCGCTATTGTGTTACTTTCTGTAACATTTATTATGAATTGTGTCTGTGATGTTTATTGTCAATTAACATATCTAGCTTACTAATTTTTTCCTCTGCTTTGACAACATGGGATACGCATTTAGACCATTCGGTAGCCGTAATTTTTTGAATGCCTTCCTGAAACTGATTCACTTATTGTTTATCGATTTTTGTGATCATCACTACACTGTTTTATGTGGTATGGGTATCATTATTTCACAAAATGACAATATATGTCAAATCAGGAATTGAATTAAAATTCTGACTATAGTTATAATATTTGTCAATATATTTTAGTGTATTGAAACGTCGAATTTATTTTTTTTTGACCTAGGATACTACCTACTATTTTTTAGGAAATAAGTAAACTATTTGTGCGAAAATACTTTTTGGTATAGCATAATTTGGAGTTACAAGCAAATTTCATAGAAAAGTATCGTTTTTGACTTTTGGATAAAAGAATTTAATTTGACTAGTTGGAAACTACCGTATTATATCCAGTACGTAAATCTACAGATAAATATGTAGTGAAATTGTGACAAACCACAGAATGTAGTATATAAAAAAATCTCATTATATAGTATTGTTTTAATTAATTTTGTTGTACTAGTTTTTATATTAATTTATTTAGTTTGAAATGTATTTTGAATGAATTGTAGGCTGATACACTTGATTTGTAAACTCAATTTTATCTAACCTATACATCAGTATTTAACCCTAACACGATTTTTGTATGAAGTCGTGATAATAAATAAATAAAAATCGATCTCTGTGCCTATATATTTAAAAGCTATAGTCGTTTAAAAATATCTGCCCCATTGTATATTTTAGTTATGTGTACTTAAAATTTTAAATCATGTCATATCATTGGATTGGATAATATGATAGGGGGCATAGATCTATGTTGTAGAAAAATTATAAGGAATTGTAAATTAGGCTTAGTACTTAGTTATTGATAAGCTTTTAAAAAAATAGTGCAATATATTTTAAATATTTTTTTTAAATGTAAATAAATTTTAATTCGACCTCTTTTTAAATTCATTAAGCAACATTCGTTGTTAAGTGTTAACTATTTAAATTTAAAATAAGAATGTCTGAAATTTTACTTCTCAAAAATGTATTTTAAAAATTATAAAAAAATAAGATGCTTCCTATTTTAAATGTAGAAAATTACCTACCTATGTATGTGTATAATTATTTGGTTTACGAAGAATCTCTAAGTAATTTATTAAATATTTAAATTAAATAAATTTATCTTTCTCTACACAAAGTATTGTTGTTTATTTTCGATAATTCAACCTTGTTACACGTGAAATAAGTCCAAAATCGATGAACTATGCTATATGTAGATATAGCAAAAGAGGTATGTTAGAATAAAGTTATTTGTGTTTCATTTCGGCATTTCTTCTCAGAGTAGTCAGATAGGAAATTCCGGCTTCATCTAGTTTTTTACATATAATTTTATCGTGTAAAAGTGCCGTTTTATGGCCTTTTTGCAAAAATGAATTCAATGTTTCATTGTTACTGATTTTAAAAAGCTTAAGTTTACTTGAAGGTATTACCTAGTTTTCTCACATTCAAGAATAATATTTAATTAGTACTAATTTATATTTCACAGTATTTAAACAACTCTTAAGTAAGGCGTATTTATTCTAGAAATTGATGATTAAATTAAATATATATGTTATTAAACCTTTTCTGATATTAAGTGATTATTTTGTTTTTGATGTAAACCACCAGGAGGCAGTCTGAAAAACGTTACACAACCATACACAGTTTTATCATTAAAACCGCTAAGGAGTGGAATTCTTTGCTGGAGTCTGTGTTCCCTGAAGCGTATAACCCGGGTGTCTTCAAAGCCGTAGCCGTGTCTTCAAAGGTTGCTCATGGGAAGGCGTGCTCCATCGTAGGTCGCATCATCGTTTACCACCAGACAAGTGTGCTCGCTATCTTCGCCAGTCAAAAAAAAATGATAGGACGGCAAAACGAGCAATTCGTTCACGTGACGGAAAGCAAAACGGCGTCAATACTCAATTATTTATTGCATTCACATCACGGACTCTCGGGCACAGATTACCACAAAGTAAAAGTAGTAGAGAAGTAGGAACCTTAATTAAGTATAATTTTATTTTTAATTAAGTATTTTTCATTTAAATATTAGTTTTTTTTTGTGAGGACAAAATCATCAAATGACTTCTCCCGCCCAGAGTATGGCGAGAGAGAGAGTGTCAGACTCTTACTGACTAAAAACCCCCCTGTTCCTTTTCCTGCTGTGGGCCGAGGTCGCAGTGCCTCATTGCGCTTACCCCGCAACCCCAGAACATCAGCCCTATAGGGCTCCGTCTGTTCGTTGATGTTATAATAACATTTTTTAGCAAGAACTGTTATAGATTATTTTTAAAAAGATTTAATTTCGTTTTAGTCTTTATTATCTCTGGTAGTTTGTTATACATTTTATTCGACACTAGCGGCCCGCCCCCGCTTCGCACGGGTCCAACTACATAATATCTCGTCTCGCTATCAAAGGGTCACTTTTTCCTAATCTTCCCCTCTACTTTTCTAATATTTTCAATAAAAAAGAAATAGCAAAATTGGTTCAGGCGTTGCTGAGTTATGCGCTTACCAACACATATTGCGATCCATTTTTATATATAAAGATTACCTACCTATGTATGTACTTGTTGATTGTTTTTTTAAATCTAGAATCTGGCAAATTTTATCTATTTTAATGGCGTCACAAATTATTGCGACTTTTTAGGGCTGTAAAATATCCTATCCTATTATCATTCCTACTTTTTTCATCTTCTCTCGCCTAGGAGGAAAAGTAGTGTCAGACTCTTCCTTACCGTGCCTTCTCCTGCTCCAGGCTGAGACAGGAATCTGGCTAAGCACTTGCCATGTTGGGACCCTTCTGTAGTGGTCTATTGGCTCTTTGAGGCGCGCGCGGAACTACGCTACGCTAGGAGGATAGTTCCCTCACGCGGTCCGCCTCCTCCTTTGCGAGTATCACTGCTTCAGATAGGTGAAACCCTGGATTACCACAAACTTTGCTTTTTATCAACACCCCACCCAGGTGAAGCTGAAAAATTACACGTGTAAAAATTTTCCAAAAATAATCCTTATACCTAGTATTCCATGACGGCGCGATGGCTTACAATCGTATTTAATCTATAAGTTTGGTGTTTCTATGCCGATTTCTATGATTCTTTTTTTATTGAATAGGTAATTATGTTAATTAACGCCCAGGCTCGGGAGCGGGAGTGTCAGACTCTTAATGACTAAAATGGCTGATCAGGAATGGGTGAGAATGTTATAAACGTAAGAGTACACAAATAGAATCAAAGTGCGAACAGCTAAGCTATCAGGAGTAACACGTGTTATTGTGAGTTAACTATACCTACCTAAAAGGACTAGGTACTTAGAGCTTATGTTTTTTCTGTCAAACAATGAATTACTTATTATTTTTGCAAATAAAGCCATAAAACGGAGCTTTTACTAACACAAAACTTTTTATTGTCACGGATTTCCGAAAAGTTGCCCCTGATTCTATAAATTATCTTTTACTAACATGTCAAAGTTATACCTATATTTTGAAGACTAGATGATTTTCTATCTGACTATTCTGAGAAGAAATGCCGAAACAAACTCGGCTTAGTCTGTTATGCTAGATTTTTTTTGCCGTTGCTAAACCCTAGGATTTTCTCCTGTGTCGTGGGTTCAACAAACATTCAATTTCACATACCACACCCAGACTGGGAATAACAATTTGTGGATTACACAGAGTTGTCGCGTGTAGGAATAACACGCGACACGTTGCGCGGCAGCCAGTTATCCAGCCATAGCGGCAACCGTGCACATTGTGCCCGAGCGTACGGCGCGTAGCGTTCCGCGCGCGCCTCAAAGAGCCAATAGACCACCACAGACGGGGCCCTAAAGGGCTGATGTTCAGCCGGGGCTGCGGGGTAAGCGCAATAAGGTACCGCGACCTCGGCACAGAGCAGGAGAAGGAACAGGGGGGTTTTTAGTCAGTAAGAGTCTGACACTCCCTCCTGCCCGGCCCTGGGCGGGAGAAGTCATTTGATGATTTTCCCCTCACAAAAAAAAAAAAATCGTACAGATTGTAATGGACTTTACTAGATTTAAAAATGGGAGATCCTTTTTTCGGTATGAACTGGTATGCTCCGGACCGAAGTGTTGCTACAGCCTAACGAAAACGAGGAACAATCACTGCGTTGTGGTCCGCCATGTGATTGATGTTAGGTACTGGAGGACCAGTCCTTCTTAAATCCTCCGTTCCTCTGGAGTTGCTGGGTGTCCATGGTTAGTTACCACCAGGTGATACGGGTGCTAGTTTGAACGAATCATAAAAAGAAATGGTTCCAGGAAAAATATATTGATGGTGAATATACATGTGTCCACGTATGGCTCCAAGATCATCTCTTCCGGTGTTAGGTATACTTATATGGTCTCTCAGGAAATCTGAGTGAATGCTCTTGTTGTGTTTACCATATGAGTGAGGTTACCGGACATTCAAAACTTGCTCTCCTCAACTTAAAGTAATTGCTTGCCCTCATCTCATCTACTTATTTAAATAAAGTGCCAAAACTGGTCACATCACAGCACATCATCAGCCTATTCTCGCACGGAGATGGTTTGAGCATTAAAAATCACGCACGCACTTTCTCAACGCGAATTGGTAATTACAAACTTATAATTAGAAATTATGATTCCAGGTCTCGTCACGATGTTTTTTCCTTTACCGTGCCTTTAGTGTTAGTGGTGTCTAAATAATCATAGAGAGTACATATAACTCGAAAAAAGTCACATTGGTACTTGTCAGGTTTTGAAACCGCACCCCAATCGAACAAGCGGGCACAGTTCGCAGCGCGAAATAAAAACACAAAATGATGGCGAATTCTTTATTTATTCTTGCATTTGAAAATGTACTTACAATCGTCTTACGCTAATATCATGTTTTCCTACAGCTAGAGAATTAATTATTCTTTGGATATCTACAGAACAGTTAGCTCGCGCGATCCATAGGTAATCGCTTAATCTACAGTTAGTAAGTAATTTCTACGGCTTTTGACGGCTTTGCTGCTGCGTAACAAATACGTAAAGTTATTGTAACTGAATTTATAGAAAGTAACGACGTAAATAAACTGTAAAAAGCTCTAGATTCAAGTTTAGTAAGTATTTTAGTTACTTAAAAACAAATTACGTACTAGGTACCTATAGGAAACTGTATCGGAAGTATATACTAGTATATTGGCGGAAGAGTGACGTCTTGGCTGTCATCGGAGGGGATGTTGGTGGGAGAAGCTACGGTTGCCTATAAAAGGGCCTGCGCGCTCAGTGGAGTCCTCTTTCTGCGTTGAGTACACATGGTACAAGGGAACCTCTGCTCGTTTGAAGGGTTAAACTGTCTTGTCTGCTATTAATTTTGCGTGTCTTTAGTTTAGATTGATCTATGTTTGTAATTTCAAAATTCGTTATTTAATTAAAATTTAAATTGTTGTTTATTGTAATTGTGTTATTAATAAATAAGATTGTGATTTGTATTTTTTTTTAATATTTTCTTCCTGAAGTTGCCAAAATCAGAAGTGGGATACGCCTCGCGTTCCATTTCGTTTTGTTCGCCTTGAATCAAGACAGTTTAAAACTTCGTAACGTATTTTTTTTTCTTTTTCTTAAGTGGGTACATTTCAACATTTAAATTAACTGTTAAGCATTTGTAACGTCCGCGTAATTAATAAGGTTCAAGTGTAAGTGTGTATTAGTGGTTTTGGTGAGTACGTTCCAGTTTTTCTTGATATTTAGAAAGCAAATTCTTTTGTTTACGTATAGTTGTAGAATTTTACAATCATATGTTTTGATTTGTTGCTATTCATACAATTGCTTTGATTTATTTAAATTTTCTACCGATTCCTTTTATTTGATTTGAAACAAGTTAGAAAGAAACAAGATGCCTAATAGCCATAGAAGAAGAGGCCGTTCAGTGAGTCGAGAATCGCGTCATCATCGTCGTGATGTGCGCTCTAGGAGCCGTGAATCTCGCTCTCGGGGTCGCATCTCACGTTCTAGGGGTCGTGAATCGCACAATAGTCGACTTGATTTGCAAGGGAATAGAATTCCTAGGCAACCTGATATTGCTTCTAACAGTCTATTAACTCAACAAATGCAACAAATTTTAGATCGATTGACATCGCTTGAGGAAGACCGGCGTGTGTCACGTGCAGCATCGCTGCGACAACCGTCCAACCAGCAGCAGCAGCTCGTGGAAGAGACTGCGACTACGGCACGAGATGGAGCAGGTTTTCGTGACTCGGCAGCTCCGTCTTCACCTGGACGTTCCGTGAGTGCAGCCGCCGATCGCGATGCTACCGTGACCGATCGTTTGATTGACGCCATACGATCCATCAACACTACGGTAAGATCCAACCAAGCTTATTTTATTTCTAATTTCGATCCTAGTGTCAATGATATAGACACTTGGTGCGAGGAGGTAGACCGCGCGAAGGTTTCAAATAATTGGACTGATAATGAATGCTTGTCCCGCATTGGGAATTGCCTCAAAGGAGATTCGAAGACGTGGCTCAATGAGTGGGTCACTAGTGACCGCACATGGAGCAACTTTATAAGGGAATTCAAGCCCTTATGTCCTAGGAAGCCAGATGTAGCGAATATCCTATACGAGGTTATGAGCACAAACTCTGATAGGTACCCAACATATGCCGATTATGCCCGTCGCTCTTTATTGAGACTCCGTATAGTCAAGGGCTTAAGTGATGAACTCATTTCTGCAATTGTGATTCGAGGCGTAATGGATCCTCAAATCCGCGCCGCTGCCACAAATGCAAAGCTAATGCCTAACGAATTAGTAGAATACCTCTCCATCTACGTTAAATCGAACTTAAACTCAAAAAAGTATACCAACCCTTCTAATAATGATCGTTCTTTTAAATCTACCCTCGAAACAAGTCAGCGTAAGCGAAAATTCGAAGATGGCACATGCTTTTTGTGTGGGAAATATGGTCATAAGTCTTCGAATTGTCACAAACGCCAGGCTGCTAACAGTTCTAATAATAGCAATGGAAATGTACAAAGAAATTATCCAGTCTCCAGCTCAAGTAAAACAGAGCCATGTAGTTTTTGCAAAAAACCTGGTCATAGGGTAGAAACGTGTTTCGCTAAACAAAAATCAGAGTCGAATAACGCGGAAAATGTTAACTTTTGTCGTAAGAATCTTGACAGCGGGCGTAACGATATTGTTGTAGCGGTCATTCAAGGCATACCTGTCGATGTCCTCATCGACAGCGGGTCGAGCATATCACTGATTTCATCTTCGTTACTGAAATATTTTAAATGCGCGCGCAAGCCTGCCTTCAGAATTTTAAGAGGTATCGGTAGTCAAGACGTTGAATCTACTTACTATGTCACGTTGCCGATAGAATTCGATGAAATAACCTTGGAGGTAGACTTGCATGCAGTATCGCCAGAGTTTCTAAACACGCCTGTTATTGTTGGGACTGATGTGTTAAATCGTGACGGAGTGACCTACGTTCGTACACGTGATCGACAACATCTTGCTTATAATAATAGGTCGCCATATAACGTTATGTGCGCTGTGACAATACATGATACCCCCATTAAGACACCTTTGACCGGTCGCGACCTAGAAAGGCTGCTTGAGTTGATCAACGAATTTTCAAAATTCTTTATTTCCGGGACTGCTGCCACCACAGTCAATACTGGCAGCATGTCTATCAAATTAAATAATCATACGCCTGTTAATTATAGACCATACAGACTTTCGTTGCCGGAAATTTTGAAAGTTCGTGGAATTATTCAAGAACTCCTAGACAACGGTATTATCCGAGATTCCGAATCTGAATATGCGAGCCCAATCCTCCTAGTAAAGAAAAAGGATGGATCAGACCGCATGTGCGTAGATTATCGCAGGCTTAACGGGATTACTGTCAAAGACCGTTTTCCTTTGCCGTTGATTGACGACCACATTGACCGGTTAGGGAAACACAAATTTTTTAGCAGCCTTGATATGGCAACAGGGTTCCATCAAATCCCATTGGACGAAGAGTCGATTCCGCTCACGGGATTCGTCACACCAGAAGGGCATTATGAGTATTTAAAAATGCCCTATGGTTTGGCGAACGCCCCCGTCGTTTATCAGCGTATTATATCGAAAACACTTCGCCGTCAGCTTGAGGCTGGTAAGACCCTTGTGTACATTGACGATGTGCTGATTCTTAGCCATACGATAGATGAGGGCCTTATTCTTCTCCGCGACGTACTTCAGACACTGACTGCGGCAGGTTTTTCTATCAATTTAAAGAAATGCTCATTCTTATCGACTCAAATTGAATATTTAGGCCGCACTATAAGTCAGGGTCAGGTACGGCCGAGTGAGCTAAAGGTCCAGGCACTCGTTGACGCCCCCACTCCAAAAACGGTCAAGCAAGTTCGTCAGTTGCTAGGTTTGGCAAGTTATTTTCGCCGATATATATCGGGTTTCGCTGCTAGAACGGCCCCGATTACTAAACTCACGAGAAAGGGTATACCGTTTCTTTGGGGAAGAGAACAAGAAGAAGCACGCCAAGAAATTATCTCACAATTAACCAGTGAGCCTGTGTTGGCAATCTACGACCCTAACTTGCCTATTGAAGTCCATACGGACGCAAGTTCTATTGGTTTTGGCGCTGTGCTTCTTCAGGTTCATGAGAACGGATGCAAGCAAGCGGTAGGTTATTTTAGCAAGCGAACGCAGGGTGCCGAGCCCAGATATCATTCGTACGAGCTCGAGACGCTAGCCGTTGTCAAGGCCCTGCAACACTACAGACACTACCTGGTCGGCGTTAACTTTAAAGTAGTGACCGATTGTAATGCACTGAAATCAACGCAGCAAAAGAAAGATCTCTTGCCCCGTGTTGCCAGGTGGTGGATGTACCTACAGGACTTCGACTTTACCCTAGAGTATCGTAAGGGTACGTCTATGTCGCACGCAGACTACTTGAGCCGAAATCCTGTTAATGTTTGCGAAGTACGCAGACAACAGAATTGGGCTCGAATTGCGCAGGCGGCTGACGAAGAGACACAACGGCTTATCCAAAGACTGACAGACGGACAGCTAGACACTACTCATTACGTTCACAAAAATGACCTGCTTTTTTATAAGTGTTCTCCAGTGGGAGAAGAGCCCAGGTACTTATGCTATGTACCTAAAGGTCATAGGCTTAGTCTGCTTAGGATATTTCATGATGAACATGATCATATTGGCGCTGATAAGACTTTAGAGCTTATTAGAAAACATTTTTGGTTTCCTTCACTAAAGTCATTTGTCAAAAAATACATAAGCCATTGTATCATTTGTTTAACCCATAAAAAGATTCCTAGAGACCCACAGCAGCCAATACATTCTTGGGAAAAACCCTGCACCCCTTTTGAAGTAATTCATACAGACACATTAGGTCCTCTACCTCAATCAAATGGTTATCGCTATGTACTCATTATAATCGATGCTTTTTCAAAATTTTGTCTTTTGTATCCTATGTTTGGTCAAGACGCTAACGAACTGAAACGACTTTTTACAAATGTCATTTCTCTATTTGGTACACCAAAATTAATAGTAGCAGACCGAGGCAGAATGTTCCAGAGCTCAGAGTTTACAAAACTCGTAACTGAGTTGGGCATTGATTTGCATCTGATCACTCCGGAGATGCATCATTCAAACGGGCAGGTGGAGCGTTACTGTCGAACATTGTTAAACATGATTCGCATACAATGCAATCATCGTCAAGATGAATGGGCAGACTTGATGTGGCGATCTCAGCTAGTTCTTAACATAACAAAGCAGAAAACCACTCAGCTTTCACCATTGAACTTGTTGGTTGGTATTGAAGCTGCTACGCCCCTCATACGTCACCTGGTGCGCGACGTGGCCTTGGATAGTTCGCATCCAAATCGTGAAGCGCATAGAGAAATGCACAGACAACGAGCTTCGGAGCGTTTAGCTCGGAACCAACGTCAACAAGACGAGACTGTGAACGCTGGTCGAAAATCCCCCCGATCATTTGAATGTAACTCACTTGTTTTTGTTATTAAGCAGGCGCAATCGACTGGCAAGCTTGACTCCGGCATGCGCGGACCCTATCGCGTGGTCAAAGCGCTTCCCCATGGTCGATACGAGCTGCAACTACTGGCAGGTTCCTATGGCAAATCGACGCAAGCTGCGGCCCAGTTTATGAAGCCGTGGCGCGGGGAGTGGACTCCAGAGACATGCGCTGCATACTTTGATGGTAAGACGTATGATATGCTAACGTCGTGCCTATGTCATACGTTTGTATTCTTTTCATGATACGCTAACGTCGTGCCTATGTCATGTTATTTTAGTGTGAACCATGATAAGCTAACGTCGTGCCTATGTCATGTGTTCATTTTCAAATTTGAGAAACAAGCTAACGTCGTGCCTATGTTTCTCGTTAACAAAGATAGCTAACGTCGTGCTTCCTCTTTGTTGGTTTTGTGAACTAAGCTAACGTAGTGCCTATGGTTCACTGTAAATTGTGTATGTGAATTTTATGATGAAAATCAGTTTCATAACTAATGTTTTTTTTTCCTTGTATGTTTAGGCGCAGATAGCAATGATGATAATGCGGAGTCTACGCCTGAGCAAGCTGCCAATGTCGATACGCAACCCACCATCGATACTTCGCCTGAACCGATGCCTAGCACATCCAGAGCTGCAGAAGCCCTGCAGCCCCAGCCGCAGGAGAACGGGGACGTCCTCCAGTCAGGAGAGGCCGTATTGGCGGAAGAGTGACGTCTTGGCTGTCATCGGAGGGGATGTTGGTGGGAGAAGCTACGGTTGCCTATAAAAGGGCCTGCGCGCTCAGTGGAGTCCTCTTTCTGCGTTGAGTACACATGGTACAAGGGAACCTCTGCTCGTTTGAAGGGTTAAACTGTCTTGTCTGCTATTAATTTTGCGTGTCTTTAGTTTAGATTGATCTATGTTTGTAATTTCAAAATTCGTTATTTAATTAAAATTTAAATTGTTGTTTATTGTAATTGTGTTATTAATAAATAAGATTGTGATTTGTATTTTTTTTTAATATTTTCTTCCTGAAGTTGCCAAAAAGTATTTTTTATCGTAGTACAGTTTAAATATTTTCATGTTAAAATTGTATTGAATATTTTTCAAACAACTTCCTTTTTTATGGAATAGGAGGCAAACGAGCAGACGGATCACCTGATGGTAAGCGCTCGGTGCCGCCCATGGACACCCGCAGCACCAGAGGAGTGACAGGTGCGTTTCCTTGACCGATGAATCACATTAACAATACCTACTATACTCATATCTATTCACAAAAATATGTCTAGTTTGTCGACGGGTTAATATTATTTCTATCTAGTTTCCGCAGCAACAGCGCACGCCACTCATTCAAATTTCGAATAAAAAGATGGTGTCTATTATTAGATATTTTTAAATTTTATTTTTACATTTGCATTAAGTTTGTTAAATCATTTTATATTCAGAAAAAAATGTCACAATTATTATTACATTTCCAGAAACTACTACATTGTTTTGGACCTATTATTACCTATTTTTTTTTAATAACACATGACGCACGCATTTTATAAGAGCCCTGTTGTTGTAAAACTCGTTGAGATTTTTCTGTTTGTTCAATGTTATTTTCAATAATATATAGGTATAATACTACACAAATATATTTTTATTTTTTGGCAAAACCTCGGTATAAATAATGCTGTCATCAAGATTTTGACCATAGGTAAAATGGAGTAGGATAGGTACAATAAACTTTATCCCTACCGGTGGCAAAACAAATTGGAGCTATGAATTGTTAGATCAGGGATTATCTATCATGCTTAAAACACTTGGATATTTTTACAATTTTTCCTCCATATAATATATGGAACAGTTCGTTTGATAGAATCAACTGATTACCTATAATAATTATTTTAATGTGAAATTGAAACTTTATGACATAAAACCTTTTGCAATTTGAAACTATATATTTTGTGACTTCCAGTCATTTTTAAAGTCAATATTTTCCCGCTAAACATTCGAAACTTCAAAATTTAAATAGTATTTTTATAAAAAGCAACTTTTTAAATTTGAAACCTGTTTATTTAGCTTTCTTTTAGAAAGATTAATTTTTTATTTCTAAATATTTTATTTATTAATAAATTTTGCAATAATTACAGCGATTCTTACCTACATTCAAATCTAATGGTCAGACTGGAGGTTACCCCGATCTTTGGTAATTCAGACGTTTTATTATTTCGTTAATACACGACTGTAGGTATTACAAAATAATAAAGACAACATTCCTGCTTAGATTTTTTTACAAATTTCTTTTCATTTGTAAACTTCCGAAGTTATTCTGGTTTTAGGATATGAGCTTGTGAGCGCACTGAGGGAAAAATCAGTGTATAAACTTCAGGTTGCTTTATTTTTTTTAATCCAGTCTGACCCAAGTAACACAGGCTAACAGCTGTGCGTCGTACGCGTGTATAATAAATACTACGACTAATATCAGTGACTAGCATCGCCATTCTAGTACTTTTAGTTAATTATAAACAATTTTAATCCTTAAATAGACGAGTTTAGGCCCTTTTTACACGCTCCGGTTTCCGGATAACCCGTGTTAGGTACCAAGATGCAGTATTTTACCATGTAATGCGTTACCTTAAACACGGATATTTTCTATCGGACTCGGATAGCAGGCTCCAGTAGGCCTACCATGACGTGTTCAAGCGTGAATCTTCCGGGCGAGAAAGAGGGATGGAGCTATACACCTTTTATAGCTCCATCCCTCTTTCTCGCTTTAACACATCATGGTAGGCTCTCAGCTAACCGTAAGCCGGAATGTCTAAAAAGGCGCTTAAGAAACTCACTGAATGTTGCCTGACGAAAATTTTGATCTTTTGCTGTAGGAGCTCGGTATTAAAATTTCGCATTGGATTTACTTGTGGTGTATTATGGTAATTGGTACTCAAAACCTTGCCATCAGACCTTTACTTCATTTGTCATTTAAATGGCGTACCTAAAAGTTATTAAATTATTTAGGTAGGTAACCTAGTTTACCTATTTCGAAATGTCAGACATCAATTCAATAAATTCACTTAAAATGTAGTTAAATATAGGTATATAAACTAAATAATCATGGTTCCTGTTTTTCGTTTCAAACGTAATTTTAGACGTAGATTACTTCAAATCAACGTTTTTATAGTGAAATGATCACTAGATCGAGATTAACCTTGGTTCATTTGTTTTTAACGTACCACGGGCGAAGTTAGGAGGAGAAAAAATTATTGTGTTACTAAATTTTAATATAATATCAAAGTAACTCTGTCTGTGTGTCTTTTCTTCACGCCTAAACTACTGAACCTATTTGTGTGAGGTACAGACATAGTTTAGAACTCGAGTAAGAACAAAGTCGCGGGCAAAACCTAGTATATTACAATATTTGTATTCGATTAATTATATAAATATTGAGTTGTTAATCACTATATAGTATAAAACAAAGTCGCTTTATGTGTCTCTATTTCCTATGTATGCTTAAATATTCAAAACTTCGTTACGGATTTTGGTGCGGTTTTTATCATTATTATGTTTAAAAACATCCATTAAAGAGTTTTATTATCGGCATTGTACCCGTGCGAAGCCGGGGCGGGTCGCTAGTTTGATATAAGTTGTAATGGTCACTATTACCTACAGAATAACTAATAATTTTTTTAATAATGTCCTATTTCGTTCTCAATTAATTAATTCTTCCTCCTAAATGCCCATCCACCATACATCAATACTCTACAAAAACTTTTTTACCCTTATACATAACCTTACTTTATTTTTTTTATTTCATGCCAATTTTAGTTAAAGCCCATTCTCTTTAAACGAACACATTCAACATCGATACTTTTTTATTCACATTTACCAAATACATTATCGTAAACACTTATTAAACTGGTCTTATACAAAGCTCTAAGATTTTTTCCAACTTACCTATCCACGGTTTTTAAAACGTTTTAGGGCTGAATTTTCAATGGTTAGGTTAGGTAACTTTTATCTATTATACAATTATGATGCTGTCGCGTCAGAATGTTTGTGTAAGACAGTGACAGCAACAATTTTATTCCTCAGATAACATTTATGTGACTATTGAAAAATCAGCCCTTAGTCACATAATGCGGACAAAATTATTATTCAATTTTAAAATCTCAATCGAACTCGATCAATTTTTTGAACAGCATTAATTTCAAAAAACGAACTTATCTTGATTCTGATCTCGATTAATAATTTTTACTTTTATATTTAGGTATTTGTCTAACGTTTGCCATTTCCAACAAATTGCTTGTTTAAATATGTGTGTGTTCATGGCATTTAACTTCTTTTATTTCTTCTCCTGTTTACCATTAAATGGAACCCGTAATCTCGACCTCGTTAAGCTTTAAACACGATATTTAAGATTTTCACACGCGAGATTTTAAACCTTAATCTTATTGAAATAAGAACTACAGCTACGACAGCTATGATGTTATATTATTTAAAGTCTGTGTGCATGAAAATTCAACAATTATGATAAATATCGTCAACAATTTTACAAATAATGTATACCGATCATGATTAGGAATAATTTTTACCATTAGGTAAAAGTCACTTTTACCCCATGTGCAGTGAAGATTACCACGAATGGTTTTCAGTCGAATTTGCAGAGGGTAAAATGGACTCCTGAGGGTAAAAGTTACTCTCAACTATCCCCCCCTCATTTTTGATGTTTCCCCTAAAAATACCAATTAATCAGTATTCTTATAAGTATGGAGGGGTCAATCTTATAATTAACATTATTACAATTTGACAAAAGTGATTTATTAACTAAATTCCTAAGTTTTTTAACGTTAACCATCTTTGGATAGAAATCTCTCCTTCTTTCCTTCAATCTTCGTAAGTCTTTTCATTCGGGTCCGCTTATAACTAAATCATTGATACTGAATATTATAATACATAGAATAAAAATGAGATTTTTAATTCAAATATTGTCTGTAAAATGGATTATCTTCAAAATTATTTAAAGTTTCATAAATAAACCGCCCAATACTTAAATATTTTAATCCTAAACAATACAATCGGTTTGGCGGTTACGAATAAACTATTTAAAAACAGAAATGAGAAATTCAAAAGTAACGGTCATTCATCGACGACGTCCATTTTGAATGTAGTCGGCTTTCGACCAATGGGCTTCATCGCTAGCCTCCGAACGTTTCCTTTTGTGCTATTTGTATTTAGAATTTCCTCGTCACTACTGCTCGAGTCCTCGAAGCGGCCGGTCGTGCGTACGTTGTCCTCTGAGTCTGAAGACTGTGAAAATGGAAATAAATTGATTTATAAATTTAAAGTAGAATTTATATGTAGTTCTAATCTTGCATAAAAACGGTTTTGGTTGCTAAGAAGTGCATCTAATTGTAATAAGTGTTCAATTATTTATAAATTTTTGATAAATGAAAAATATGAGAAAGTGATTATGCATAGTTATGATAAGCAGTGCAAGGGTGAAAAAACTGATTTTGTTATTTACAATGTTACAAACATTTATTAAAAATACTCACATCGATAGGTAGGGACTAAATACAAAATAAAAACCAACAGCAAAATTATATTTATTTACGTAAAAACATGCATAACGTAAAAATAACGATTATTACCTATTTCGTGTGCCATCGACAAAATATGTAATATTTGACATTACCTAAATTTATTAGTGGGCAGAATGGTAAAATTCATATTGGTAACAATTTTTTGCAAAAAAAAACTTAATAAAAACATTTCAAAAATCATGCAAAGCATTCATTTATGAAACCGGCAAATATCGTCAAATATAGCTAAAATGTTTAAGTACAATAACATAAATTGTTATGAAATACTCTTAATAAATAAGCTTCGCCACGTATGGGTCGGCTCGATCGGATTGATACCACGGCTTTACAGGAAACCGGCGTGAAACAACCACATTGTTGTGTTTCACCGTGTGAGTGACCACCAGGTTACCAGAAGCCCCATTAAACCCCTCTTCCAATCCCTAAATATCACCATTCCCAAATGGACGGCAACGTTCTCGTAACTCCTCCCTGGTTGCGGGTGTCTATGGTCCATGGGTCCATGGGCGGCGCTAATTACTTACCATCAGGTAACACGTCTGTTCATTATGGTATAAAAAACTAAAGATATGGCTCAGTATGGATACACTGATTCTGTATTCTGTATCCCGATTTTTTCTTTATTTAATATTTTTAGTTATATTTGGCGATATTATATTGTTTTTAAGTTGGTACGCTATTAATAATTTAAATCCCAATTTGACAAAGATTTTTTAAATAATAATACGATTTGATTTTTTTACACCACAAAGATCAATTAAGGTGTGGCGTTACTACTACTACTATACGTACATATTTTGACACATTTCTTATGGATAAAAAACCTCAACTCTTCAATTCTCAGTAGTTACCTGTAGGTGATATGTTTTTTTTTGTGAGGGGTATCAAATCACTTCTCCCACCCAAGGTCAGGTGGAAGGAAGTGTCAAGACTCTTACTGACTAAACCCCCCCCCCCCCGTTCCTTCTCCTGATCTGGGCCGAGGCCGCGGTGTCTCATTGCGCTTACCCCGCAACCCGCTTATAGGGCCCCGTCTGTGGTGGTCTGGTCGTCGGATCTGGTTCTGATTGGGCGGCGAGCTACCCTTACTCGCCGTCCGCCTGACCCGCGCTTACAGTGGCCGGAGAACAGACAGAGTAGGTCGGAAGGGGTGTGATTTTCTTATTCTTATTTTTCGTTTTAAATGAACACATAATTCACTGGATCGTTAAACTAAGATTATAATAAGGTATTTCTCTGGAAATAGGAATTGAAGAGCCAAATTATCCATCTATGTCAATCAGTAAGACCAACAAAAATAGCGTCCATTATCGTCAACTTTGCCGTAGTTTTCAACACACTTTATATTTGTATACATTTTGTGCCAAAATCATAACATCTAAATATGTATCTCTAGCAAGCAAGTAAACACAGGTTATTGTAAATGGCCGTTACCGATGATGTCAAATAGGCCGTTAGTGCAAACGGCCGGTAAAACGGCAAAGTTAACACCTCTAGACCCAATTTTTATTAGATCTTTTAGATCGATATATTTTGCATTGTCAAATAGGGATTTGTTTTTGTGCTAAAAGCGAGTTTGGAAAAGACACGAACATTTATTTCTTGGGGCGGCCACGTGCGATCACTTCTGGCAATCGTTTGTTGGGCCTCTCATCACTGCTGTCCATGCCCTGGAGGTGATATTTGATTGAAGATATTTACATGTACATTGACTTAGTAAAAATAACAAGTACCTAACCTAATTTTAAAGACATGATACAGGTATAAATAAAAATTGAGATCTGACTTATTTCTTTATACAATTCCAAAACAATGTTTATTAAAAAATATGTAAAAGATTTTTTTTACTTTTTTTTTATTTTCAAAAAATCTGAAACCAAACCAAAATGAAAGAAGATGTACTATATAGCTCAAAGACTGAATCGTAAAGTGCAACATTAGAAAGAAAACTTTGTATTTTTACTGTCACTCTGTACCGACTATTATTTGAGAATTTTATACTCGTAATCAAGCTTTTTTCCTAAAAAAATAATTTACAATAAATACAAATTTTTTGACAGCTTGCGCTTTACTGCGGTTTCGAATCCCGCACGCAAAAACTCTTTTTGTAATATATAAATTGTTGTTCCAGGCCTAGGTGTGCCACGACACAGGAGAAAATACTAGTGTAGTGGAACTTTTTTTTTTAATATAAAATGATTCAGTCTTCGAACCCAAGCAATATGGATCTTACATCAAAGTCGCCGATAGTGAATCTGGTGCCGGCTGCCTCGGCCACGAGTTGCGCAGGCGCAGGTGGCGCGTTCTCAGGTGACAGGACCTTACCGCCACACATTAACGCATGTACAACAATTAGCATGGAGTGATATGACGTTAGTTGGGACACAGTCAGATGAGGGGGAGGGGGGATAAAATAGGACTAAAGAAAACAAAACAGAATTAAAGATAAAAGATAAAATAAACCAAAGAGAGATAAAGAACAAAATTAAGGAAAGGAATTTCTTTTAGGGCTGATTTTACAATAGTCAGATAAATGTTATCTGAGGAATAAAATTGTTGCTGTCACTGTCTTATACAAACATTCTGACGCGACAGCATCATAATTATTACCTAGGTAACTTTTATCTAACTATTGAAAAATCAGTCTTTAATCTTGGAAACAAACCGGAATAAGTTAATACATTATTGAAGATAAAAGGACAAGGCTAAAAGAAACAGGAAAGGAATTCTAATATTTTCTGACTGTGTCCTTGTTATGATGGAAAAGTGGATCAAGTTTGATCATCCGCTACTTCTTGATTTAGTCACAAAGAAGTAAGTAATACTTAGTAGACGAAATTTGAAAATTATCACGCTGGACAGGCGATCATTAAGGTAAATTCAGAGCTTTGTAGAATTGTTTCTACAAGTTTTCTATAAAACTTTCAAGTTTATATATCAATGTCAACTATCAATTTAAAGAGTAAAAAAACGATTAGGATTTTTGGATGTTTGTTACTCAATCGCGCCAAAACAGCGGGATGGATCTGGATGAAATTTGGCACAGACATAGGTTACACTCCGAAATAGGACATAAGCTAGACTTTTTATCAACATACCACGCGGGTGAAGCCGCGGGCGGATGCTAGTTATACTATAAAATTTACGCCATTTTAAGTTTATATATGGAATCTTAGAATGGCACAAAATTTGTCTATCTAAAATCTTTTTCAAAAATGTTCTTTGACATATTGCGTATAAGTATCTACAAAGTTTCATTATTATCAGTTTTGGGAACGCTCTTAAGAAAAGATGTAGCTTGCCTGTGAAACATTTAAAATCTTTTTTAATCAATTTTTCATATTAATAAAGTCTTTGGGCCGTTGTTGCAAGCGGTTACCGTAACTAGTGCATTACTAGTGATATCATTGGTCGCCGGTGCCCTACAGTAGCGGACGATTTGCGTTCAATAGTTTTCTACGGGCAGTCAAAGACCTAAGTGAATTTAGAATTTTTATAACTAACTAGCTTTTTGTCCGCGGCTCCGTTCGCCTGTTATAGTGACTTCCTGCAGATTTTTGGTATAAAAACTATCCTATGTCCTTCCTCGAGTTCCAAACTACGTCTGTTCCAAATTTCACAGAAATATCCAGTAGTTTAGGCCTGAAGAAAAAACAGACAGACAGAGTTACATTCGCATTTATAATATTAGTTTGGATGATCAAATTTAAAACACTTTTCTGTTTACAAAGTTATTTACAATATGTATCTAGCTTTAATGAAATGTAAGTATATGTAAACGTTTAACATTAATTCCAAATGATATTGTTAGCTTTAAACACACAAACACACAAATAAATGGTAATGATAGTAGCTTAGAAAATATTCAGCAATAGTTATTTTTCCATCTAGGCATCGACTAAGGGGTTACAAAAAACAAGAAATGAATTTTCAACCACCTTTAATTAATTAGCCTTCATAAGTTTTCTGTTTGTAATCGAAGGCTAAGCCCTTAAGGATGTACGAATATCAATTAATTTGGCTTACAAACCCTAATTCAGAATACAAGACGTAGGATATTCAGTTTTTTTCAATTTTAAAATTCTCAGTCAAAAATGGCGTGAAAAGTCCGTTCGTACGAAATCCTCATATGCTTATCTTTGGAAAAGGATTACCAAATAATTTTCCATTTTCCATAATCTTCCATATGAGTTCAAATAAGCCCAAAAGGACCAAAATTCTTGCTATAACATCTGCATAGAACTGAATCAGTATTCGTTTCTAAGGACCAAATGGTCGTCAATACTTACATCTTGGTCGCTCATCATTTCCTTGGTAGAAACGGTAGTTTCAATCCTCCTGATGGATCCCTGGTGGATGTCCACGTCGAATTGGAGACATTGGAAGCGACGGAGTAGAAGGACCACGGGTATGGGCAAAACTCCTGCTAGTATCATCAACACTGCGATCACAAGGACCCAGTTCGGGTATGGAGTTTTTATAACGCGACCCTGTAAAGAATATTATATTATGTTTAGTAAAATTATTGAATTAACACACATTTATTTACATTTTGGACTATGGTGACGGATAACGGAAGAAGACGGCCAGAAGAAGAGTTTTTAGAAATTTTTTTTTTAATGTAATACGTTAAGCCATCACCGCTACCCATGGACACTTACAACATCAGAAGAGCTAAAAGTGTGTTGCAGCCTCTTGGGGATTTTTTTGGATTTTATGCATTAGGGAGGGAACAGGAACATTATAGAACTTAGAAATCGTCCTCTTCAATCACTCTATATGCTAAAAAAGCCGCATCAATTCAAAATCCGTTGCGTAGTTTTAAAGACTTAAGCATACATAGGAATATAGGGACTGATAAAGCGACTTTGTTTTATACTATGTAAGTATGTACTGTTTACATAACAATCACAAGTTCAAACTATTCATGGAATTTCTTTAATTTAAAGTTAATAAATTCAACATTACAATTCCTTTTATTTTTTTTTACACACAAAAAACGACTAATAGGATTGCAATGATGATCCTTGTCAATATTTCTTTACCATATTTTAGATTTTTTATTAATATTATTTTGTGTAGGTACTGGAAATGCGGACAACGTCGTAGGAAGACATCTAGTCATGAAACCAAGTGGCAAATACAGTGATAAGTGGTTAATAAGTGGGTCACAATACTTATTCGTTATCAGTATAAAAGGCAATACCCTTATGGAAATGGTTACATAGATACAGGAAAGATTAATAGTTACTACAGGAAAGATATATATTTTTTATTCCGTTACAAATTAGATGAGTTTCCACCTTTTTTTGTCAGGGGAAAATCATCAATCCGTAGGCCCGTATGCCTATCCTATCACATAAAAAAATAATTACTCAACAAATATTCTGCTTGATCCTGGAATTTAATTCAAGGCTTACGTAACGGTGGAGTTTGTATTTATTTATGTAACAAAATAGACCCAAAGATTTTATGACCTTCGTCTCGATTACTCGAATGACTCATAAAACGCATAAACATTGTTCGAGGAAAACTGTTATCTTGTTACTTAGTCGTTCCGCACATTTATAAATAACAACATCTTTGTAATATGTATATATGTGTATGTGTATATAATACTCACAGATTTACATAAAATTTGCCTTAAAATTAAGTTACTATTAATTAGGTACAATATTTTTTTGTAACTTAGTGTTGTAGGGGCATTGTTTTTTGGAACGGCGGTCCCCAAATTAGGCGAGGCCTGTATCTTGGATATAGATATTTATATGTTCACTTCAAAAATGTCTAATTATTATTTTTTGTTTCTATCAAACGAGCTGACGGATTATCCGATGGTAAGTAAACGGCTGCAGCATAGACACCCGCAACACCAATGGAGTTATGAGTGCGTTGCCTTTTGGTGATTAGGGTTTCGGTGATTTAGAGATTGAGAAGGGAAAGATTGGGGGTGGTAAAGAAGGTTTGGGCCCCCAGTAACCTCACTCATACGGCGAAACACAACGCTGTGCTTGTTTCACGCCGGTTTTGCTGTGAGGTTTTATTATTGTTAAGCGCATTGGACTAATTCAATGAAACTAAGTCCTCTCTGTCTAAGTTTTAAAAGTCTAGCCTGTTATTTTTAAAACTAATCATAGTTCTTGACTACTTTTAATAGGGGTGTAAATAAAAAACAACTTATTAGTCCGTCATCACGTCATTTGGATTGTATTGCCTGCACAGTTGGCACAATGGCTGGGCAACTGCAACGACGACGCTCGATTCCTACACGGAACAACTCTTTGTATGATCCATAACTGTTGTTCCAGGTCTAGGTGTGATACGTAGGTATATGAAATTATATATTTGTAAAAAAAAAGAAAAGTGATTTTAATGTGTGGTATAATAAAACAATACTTAGATAAAACGAATTAATGTTTAAAATTGGGAACTAGACACGTCACGTCACGGGGGTTTAGTCAGTAAGAGTCTGACTAAACCCCTCCCGCCTGACCCTAGACGGCAGAAGTCTTTTGATGATCTTTCCCCACAAAAAAGGTTTCGTCACGATGTTTTCTTTCACCATATATCAGTCTGAGTGTTGTCTAAATAATCATAGACACCACTATAACTTGGAAAAGGTCACAATGGTACTTGCCAAGCTTGAGAAGCGAGCACCGTAATCTCCGGAATACCATGACGCACAATTACTTCGTACTAACAAAGCAAACTGGGTATTTCCAACCTACAATACGTCTAAGAGTTCTATTCACGTTGTTACCGCAAATTGTATTTATATTTCGAACGAGCACGCACAGTACTCTACGATTGCTATAGTAAAATGGTCAAGTGTTTTGTTATTCTATTAAGTATTGTACTTCAGTGCTATGGTGAAAAATACCAAGTTGTGACGAGAAAAGGGTTAATAGTTGGTGATAGACATGATGAGTACACCACTTTCCTTGGTATACCCTACGCTAAGGTTAATGAGGAGAATCCGTTTGGGGTAAGTTTTAATTTTATTTACATATAATTAAGATTTTCCCGCTCAAATTTATAATCTATGATGGTCGCGTCGGAAAAATTTAGAAAAAAAAATGGAATAAAGCCTTTTTTGTATTATTTATTTTTGTCTTTTGCGGGCACAACTTTTTTTCGTAAGTTTATTTTTCAAATATGTCCTGACAATAAAATTAATGAGCATGATAAAATTTATTCCTTTTAATTCGAATATTACATCTTTTTTTGTGTTAATGTTTTATGTTTGTTTATAAATAATGTTGTTTTTTTTGTTACTTAAATTATATTCGATTATTAGGTTTTTCATAATTAATTAGAATTAAAATATTTAATAAATAAAAGGTTGCCAGTTTTAAAACGAATCACTTTTTTTACAAAATACCTAAATCGATTAAAATAAAAAAAGTGTTTTAGCGGTTTGGTTTTCATTATGAATGTTTTAGTTTTTTTATGAAATTGTTTTTTATTTTATACTGTATTCCAATTTTAATATTAAGATTACATCAGGTCTTAATAAAAAAAAAATAAGATAAAGATTCTTATAGTGTCGTGTATATCGAATCTAGAAATTTCAAAAAGAGAAACAATAAGTATATAACGGAAAATTTGTCTGTACAGGAATCAAAGAGAGTTATAATACAAAACTTATGGGTTTTTTTTTTGTGATTCACAAGTCTTCTTGGTACATAATATTGTATGACAAATTATAATAAGGAAAATAGTGAAGTATTTACGTGTAACAATCAACGAACTAATAAAGTAGACTTAACATTTATTAAATATATATTTCCCTGTGTTTCTACAATAAATAGAGAAACTGTGAATACGTACAATATTTCAAAGATATACTTAGGTTCCTTTTTTATATCAATCGTCGGCAAACGAGCAGACAGATTACCTGATGGTAAGCAATCAGCGCCGCCCATGGATACTCGTAGTACCAAAGGAGTCACTACAAGTGCGTTGCCGGTTTCTTGTAAGTTATTAGGGATTTAAGGGTAGGCGATTTGAGGATTAAGGCTGGGGAGGCAGGATTGGTTGCGTTCTCGTCAATTAATTAAAATAACTTTGACATTTTATTTTGAACTGTCAATATCGACAGTTAGGTATAAACCGTGTAGGTACGGAATTTAATATTGTGATGTCATATTTTTTTACGTCAAACAGCATCGGGTTTTTTAAGTAATCGCTACCCATACACCATCATTTTTTATTGTTGTTGTCCTGTGCGAGTCTGAATGAATGTTTTTTCTTTCTTTCTTCTTTCATCACAACATTGAAGAGTTACAAATGTGTTGCCGGACTTTAAAAGGGTAGGAGGGGGAAAAGGGGGGATGGATGGGTTGGTTGCCTCAATTTGGGTTTTGCAAAACATTAGGTACTAGTTTCTTTCGGTTTTCCAATAACGGTGGAGGCCAATAGTCCGCTATCCATTACCTGGGCCTCATAACCTAGATGGTGGAAAAGGTTGAATTGAAAACTGTGGTTGCAAGAGTAATAATTTACCTCAGTCCTGACCTAGAGCAGGGGAAGGACCAGTGGGCCTACCATGACGTGTTAAAGAGGACGAGAAAGAGGGATGAAGCTATACACCTTTTATATCTCCATCCCTCTTTCTCGCCCGGAAGACTCAAGCCCTCAGGATGGTACTTAGTCAGTAATTGCCTGGACACTCCCTCTCGCTCCGCCCACAGTCGGATAAGACATTTGTGGACTATCGACCTCAAAAAAAATCCTTCCATTTTAGGGTATAAAAAGTCGGTGACGCTATGTCACTGATGTTATGTCATCACAGAATTTATTCAAACGAGTGCCTATTATGTTTAATGAATATTGATTGTTAAGAACACGTATAGGTACCTAATTATTATTAGTCGCGTCTATTATACTTTAAAATGGTCTCGTACAGGCGCTACAATAGATCAGGCATAGATTTATAAATATCCATGTATTTAACTACACAACTGAAGCGATAGCTAGGCAACTGCCTACAGTACAACGTAGCGCATGTTAGATTCCCGAGCGGTGGCGACCTCTCGCGCCCGGCCTTAGTCGAGGCCATGGTGCTAAAGGAACTGGAAAGCCTATCTTTCTGTGAAGCAATTATGCTCGCAAAGGAAGAGGCGAAGCGCGTGTGGGAGCTATCCCCCCCCCCCTACGTCCCAGCCACCACAGTAGCCAACACTCCGGGCGTCGGGGATCGAGAGACGATCCCCGGCTGGTAAGGGTTGCTCGCCTCCCGACCAGACTCAGACCCGAGCGTACGGCGCCTAGCGTTCCATGCGCGCCTCTGAGAGCCAATAGACCACCATAGACGGAGCACTACAGGGCTTATGTTCAGCCGGGGTAAGCGCAATGAAGCACCGCGGCCTCGGCCTAAAGCAGGAATAGGAACGGGGGTTTTTAGTCAATTAGAGTCTGACTCTCTCTCTCGTCTCACCCTAGGTGGGAGAAGTCATTTAATGACTTGCCCGTAGCAAAAAAAGGTTAGATTCTCGATCGGAACAACTCATAAACTATGTAATCCGCAAATTAATATTCCGGGTTGGGAGTGTGAAGTTAAGTTTCTAAAAGAACCCATAATGCAGGTTTAAATGAAAGTGTTAGGCAAAGTTTAAAAAAAAAGTGTTGGTACGTGAAAGGCTCGGGAACAGCATTCGCCAGATATCACCTTCAGTAATTTTTCGCCAGTTGTGTACCAGGTAGTAGGAAGTGAAATCAGGCTCCAGGCACGTTCAGAGACTATGCAATCTTCGAAACCAAAAACCAATGCACCGACCCACGAAGGTTAACTCATAAGTCCAATGTGGTAATTTGTAATTTCATTTTTCTTTTCCAGGCCACCTTAGAATACCCGAAATTTGACAGGCCATACATCGCCAACGACTCATCAGTGATATGCCCACAAGTGTACTTCAACGACAACGGTACCATACAATGTCTTCAACTCAACATTTATGCACCAAACACGGCTAGCAGGAACAACTTAATGCCAATACTGGTCTGGTTCCACGGCGGAGGTTTCGCTTTTGGCAGTGGAGGGGAATATGGCGGCAAGTACTTGGTCAAAAAGAATATAATTGTCATAACAGTCAATTACCGACTAGGTGCTTATGGCTTCTTATGTTTGGATAATCCACAAGTACCTGGTAACCAAGGTATGAAAGACCAGATTGAAGCTTTGAGGTGGATCAGAAGTCACATTGTACATTTCGGTGGTGATGCCAATAAAGTCACCATCGCTGGTGAGAGCTACGGCGGAGGAGCAGTAGATATACATTTGTATTCAAAATACGAAACTCTATTTCACAAAGCTATCGTCCAAAGTGGTTCTGTTTATGTAACTGAAGGGATTTTCGTAAAACCAGACTATCACGCTGCAATAAAACTCGTAACAAATTTAGGATATGATGTGACGACAACTCGCGAAGCTCTGAGAATACTTGCTAAATTGAATCCTACTGATGTAAACGCCGCGACCAGAAACATGAGTATGGTCCTGACGCTTTGCGCGGAAAAGCAATTTAAAGGTGTACAAAACTTCATAACAGAAAACCCTTTCGCATTGCAGAACTCAGACAGAATAGATGGTATGCCAATAATGATAGGGTACACGAGCCAAGAAATGCTATTCGAGTTCGCGAACAAGCCGCAGTCTTTCTACGATAATATGAAGGATCCCTTTACGGTGCAGATTGAGAAAACGTTTGCTTTGAGTAAGAAAGAACTTGAAAAGATCAGTAGTATTGTAAGGCATTTCTACCTGGGATACAAAGACCTTGGGCCCGAAGTGGAATTGGAACTGAGTAACTTTTTATCGGATTTCTCAATAAACTATGGGGCTGAGTGGTCTACCAACAGGTACGTTGAGCAGGGGGCCACGGTGTTCAAGTATTTGTTCTCGTACACTGGTGCGAGTGAATATATGAATATCACAGACGCAGGTGCATCTCACACCGAGGAACTGAAGTATCTCTTCGATTGGATTTGGGCTGCCCCGCTGAGGAATCCTGAGCAGCTCATGATGCGAGAAAGGATGATAAGAATGTGGGCGAATTTCGTCAAGTATGGGTAAGTTCGTTGGTTGAAAGCCAAAGTGGCTATATATTGTTATTGTTTGGGTACAATTTTCTCTGAACTTAATAGTACAATTTAATGTATTATGATCCAACCCGCACATAATCTTTAAAAACCTTAAAGGCACTTTACTCTTGACCTGATGGTAAGCAATCAGCACCGCCCATGGTCGCCTGCAACTCCAACAATTACCACCCGGCACCACAAGACCTTCGCTGCTCCTTTGTGGGTTGTCGGGGATTAGAGGTTTGGAGAATTTGAGAATGGGGGAAGGTAGGAAATGACTGGACTGGACCTCCGGTATCTCTTTCTAAAGCCGGTTTTCTATGGGTGATATCACTCCTCCATTGTTAAGGTCTTTTTGTATGTGATAGGACGGCAAACGAGCTAATGTATTACCTGATGGTAAGCAATTAGCGCCGCCTATCGAAAACCGCAACAAAAGAGGAGCTACGAGTGCGTTGTCGGCCTTTTGGGGATTAGGGATTTGGAGATTGGGGAAAGATTAGGGAAATGGAAGTTTTGGGCATCCAGTAACCTCACTCATACGGCGAAACACAACGCTGTGGTTGGTTCATGCCGGTTTTCTGTGAGGCCGTGGTATCACTCCGGTCGAGCCGACCCATTCGTGCCGAAGCATAGCTCTCCCACAGTTTTAATAGTTGGCTTAGACATACTTAATATTGAATGATTTCGTATTTTCCAGGAACCCTACTCCTGCAGATTTCCATCCGTTGAAATGGACTCCTGTCACAGAAACTTCTAGACCCTACATGAATATTGACCTTGAAATGAAGATGAAGCAGAGCACTTTCAGGCATAGAATGGCATTCTGGAACCTATTCTGGCACGTCTATTCAAATAATCATGTTCTTTTAAATTAAGGGCATTTATTTAAATTCCTTAGGGCTGATTTTTCAATAGCCACATAAATTTTATCTGAGGAATAAAATTGTTGCTGTCACTGTCTTATATAAACATTCTGACGCGACAGCATCGTAAATTATTCCCCAGGTAACTTTTATCTAACCATTGAAAAATCAGTACAAAGTAACACAAAAATGTAATTGAAAAGATTAATTTTAATATTTGTAAATCGAATTACAATTTTGGAAGGTTTTTTCAGAATTCAGAAGTCAGAATCAGAAATACTGCGAACCTACGCCTACGTTTAAAATAAAAAGTGGAGCGTTCAAAACAAACGCTAAGAGAATTGTGTGAATACAAAATTTTTCTTGTTTTTTTTTTGTTGTCTTTTGACATGTTTTTTAAGTTTGAATTAGTTTTTTGCACTTTGTATTGAGTGCTTATGCTAAATGACTTAAAAAAAAACTAAGAAAGTTTCCAATGTTATGTAGCGAAATTTTAAAGCTTACCTAAGTATTTTCTTATTTCGATAGAACAAACAAAACAGAAACGTGTTATAATGTAATTTTTTTTTTTGAATTGAACGGTAATGAATGTAAAAAATTAAGTATATACATATTATGTAAAATATATAACAATTATTAGCCAATTAAGAAACTTAATAAATAAAAAAACAATTTTATAATTCAACTTTATCTAAAATTATAACAATAAATAGTTTGTTTTGTAGCTCTAATATTTTATTTATTAACTAAGGGCTGATTTTTCAATGGTTACATAAAAGTTACCTGGGCAACTTTTTTACAATTGAGCAACATTTTAACAAACTAAATGACCGTATTTATGCTCAAAGCTCTAAGGAAGCTTCTCAATTAGTCGACAGAGTGCAACGTGGGTATTATCCGACTTTAGTGATAGTTTGGTGGGGTGTTAGCTATGAAGGAGTGACTGAGCCATACTTTTGCGAAAAAGGTATCAAAACATCGGCACAAGTGTATCAAAATACCATTCTTGAGAAGTTAGTTAAGCCCCTTAACAACACCATGTTCAATAACCAACAATGGTCCTTCCAGCAAGACTCGGCGCCGGGTCATAAAGCTCGGTCCACGCAGTCTTGGTTGGAAACGAACGTTTCCGACTTCATCAGAGCTGAAGACTGGCCGTCGTCTAGTAACAGTATTTATGGCCAGACTATGTATACCTAACACAGAAACAAGAGACGAAAAGTGAAAGTGTGTTAGGGCTGTTTTTTCAATGGTTAGATAAAAGTTACCTGGGCCTGGGGTATAATTATGATGCTGTCGCGTCAGAACGTTTGTATAAGACAGTGACAGCAACAATTTTATTCCTCAGATAACATTTATCCGACTATTCTAAAATTTGTCCTAACACACTTTCACTTTTCGTCTCTTGTTTCTATCTTAGGTATATATAAAATTTTCGTGTGACTATGTAAGTTAGCTTACACCTCCAAAACGGCTTTAGGTACTTATTTTTACCAAATTTTATATGCATATTCAGTAGCTCTGATGATATCGGCTATTTTTCGTACCCCTAAGTGATCAGAGTTTTTCACGCTTAACATATTTTTTTTTCGAAACAATCTTAATGCGTAGCAACGTTTCCCGGGTCAGCTAGTGTATAATATAATTTATAATTTCCAAAAGTTTTCTCAACCTTTAAGGCCTCAATCCTGGAGCTATATCTTCTTTTTATATATAAAAGTAAGTCGTGTTAGTTACACCACTTATAACTCAAGAACGGCTGAACCGATTTAGCTGAAAATTGGCAGGGAGATAGTTTAGAGCCAGGAGAACGACATAGGATAGAGTAGGTTAGGTAGAGTAGGGTAGGTAGAGTAGGGTAGGTAGAGTAGGGTAGGTAGAGTAGGGTAGGTAGAGTAGGGTAGGTAGAGTATGGTAGGTAGAGTAGGGTAGGTAGAGTAGGGTAGGTAGAATAGGTTAGGTCGAGTAGGGTCGGCAGATTAGTGTAGGTAGAGTAGGGTATGTGGAGTTGGGTAGGTAGAGTAGCGTAAGGTAGAGTAGGGTAGGAAGAGTAGGGTAGGTAGAGTAGGGTAGGTAGAGTAGGGTAGGTAGAATAGGTTAGGTCGAGTAGGGTCGGCAGATTAGTGTAGGTAGAGTAGGGTATGTGGAGTTGGGTAGGTAGAGTAGCGTAAGGTAGAGTAGGGTAGGAAGAGTAGGGTAGGTAGAGTAGGGTAGGTAGAGTAGGGTAGGTAGAGTAGGGTAGGAAGAGTAGGGTAGGTAGAATGGGATAGGTATAGTAGGGTAGGTAAAGTAGGGTAGGTAGGGTAAGTAGAGTATGGTAAGTAGAGTAGGGTAGGTAGGGTAGGGTAGGTAGAGTAGGGTAGGTAGTCAAATGACGGGAGCGACGCCGCGGGTAAGAGCTAGTAGGGTATAAAATCCTGCATTTTAATGGTAAAAGATATTTCGATAAAGTTCTAGAGAATCTCTTATATCTTTTCTTTCCGATATTGGAGAAGAATATGTCATCCTGCACATTGCTATGATTAATTCATAGGCATTTAATAAAAATACATCATAGTAAACTATTGCTTCTTTAGTTTTAAGTGTGGGAGAGCCACGGCACGAATGGGTCGGCCCGACCGGAGCAATACGACGATCTCACAGAATACCGGCGTGAAACAACCACAGCATTGTGTTTCGCCGTGTGAGTGAGGTTACCGGAAGCCCAGTCCTTCCCCTCCCCCAATCCTTAAATCTCCAAATCCCTAAATCTCCAAATCCCTAATCCCTAACCCTAAATCTCCAAATCCCTAAAAGGTCGGCAACGCACTCGTAACTCCTCCCTTGCGGAGCGGTGCTTGATGGGCGGCGCTGATTGCTTACCATCAGGTAATCCCTCTGCTCGTTTGCAGACTTATTACATAAAAAAGTGACATTGGCTAAATACATATATAGTACACCTATTATATTTATTAATAATGATATTTGTCATATCTTACTAACCTTACTATCCTATTAATATTATAAATGTTAAAGATTGTAAGAATGTATAGATGTTGGTATGTTTGTTGTGGCATCCTTGATCAAAACAGAGGCCTTTTATCAACATACCAAGCGGGAGAAACCGCTGGTGGAAGCTGGTATTAATGTACATATATGTATGTATGATAGAGATCCGTGTGAAGAATTTTTGTTTAAGACTTTCCTGGCCTTTAGTTTTGATGGGTGGGAAATCACCAAATGACCTCTTACCTTGCGTCGGGCGAGAGGGAGGGTCAGACTCTTATTGAGTCTTAATTATCCCGTTTCTTCTCCTGCTCTCAGCCGAGGCGCGGTAGATTGTTGTGTTAGCTTCCTGAACCCTATTCCGCAACCCTTTTTTTTGGGAGGAGAAAATCAAAAAATGACTTCTCCTGCCCAAGGCCGGGCGGGAGGGAGTGTGAGACTCTTACTGACTGAAAACCCCCCTGTTCCTTCTCCTGCTCTGGGCCGAGGTCGCGTAATGTAATGTTTTGGCCTATTTTCTATGTGACCGCAGTTTCACTCCGATCGAGCCGGCTCATTTGTGCCAAAGCTTGGCTCTCCTACATAATTTTTTGGGGCATAGATGCAAATGAGCTGATGAATCTCCTGATGGTAAATGCGACCATGGAGACCAGCATCATCAGGGGAGTCAGTCCCCTCTGTTATTTAGTTATTTAATTTTGTATGTTCCTTTCCATTCACCTTTGATTGAGCTGTTTGGGGAAAGAGAGATATCCCGCGGCTATCAGGTACTAAAACAGCATCTCACCAGCATCTTACTGAGATACATCCTTCCCCCGAGTCTCCTTCAACTCCCACTCTTGCGAATCTCCACTCAAGCCAGCCAATAAAGGCAAAAATGAGGTAGGAGGGTTTGTTCCTCATCAGTGTTCAGTACAGGTAGTCACGACGGCTTCCTGGATATGAAGAACAAGACACATCCCGGGAGTCAGGTCCGTAGGATTGCCACTGTCCAACAGCTTGCCACAAGATGCCTTGCGGATTAATTTATTTTATTTTTATTCCAGAGAAGAAAGTGACAAAAATAAACTTTTGACTGCACGGTTGGTGCGGTGGCTGGGCAACTGGCTGCCGTGCAACGTGTCGCGGGTTCGATTCCCGCACGGAACAACTCTTTGTGTGATTCACAAATTGTTGTTCCGGGTCTAGGTGTCATGTGCATATGAAATAGTATGTTTGTAACCGCACCCATGATACAGGAGAAAATCCTAAAGCGGGGCATCGTTTTTATAATAAAAGATCCACAATCTCTAATTGTCCGAAACTCTAAGCTCCAAAAAGGTTGGCGACGCACTCGTAACTCCTGTGCCGCAGCGGATGTACATGAGCGGCGCTGATTGCTTACAACCAGGAGCCCGAGTCTACTATTTTCAAAGTGTTGTCATTCCTACACGATTCCATTGTCATTTTGCTAAAAGTTCGTAATCTGTTAATTCAAAATGGCTGATCATTGGCGTTCGGCGATGTCGTAATAGAATTATTGTACGAGATGTCTTGTAACGAATTCCAAACAATAACTGCACATTAATATTCTAAACGTAAATCATTGAATAGAGGAACTGACATTTTTTATTAATTTTTCGCATTATGTCAAATATTCATTTGTCGTTATGTACGAGATTACCGTTTTAAAGAATTATTTCAATGAAGTGGCATTGGTTGATCATTGGAAACTGGAAAGTCATAATGACGCTATCGTGTTAGTAGATTACCAAACTTGTCAAAATCAACAATTTTGAAACCAATGATCTACTATTCTGACACTATTGTAATAGCAGACTCGAGGCCCAGGTAATCCGTATGCGGTTTTGCCTACTACATAAAACAAAGTCTAGCTGTTGTCCCTAACTAGTTATATTATTAATAGGTACCCTAGGTACCTACGTACGTATACACTACTTCAAAAGTAACACAAAACAAAATTCGTTCATTGTCTTTGCTTACATAAACTTTTTACATTTGTTGTGCCTCGGATAAAGTACTGTGGTATTGTTAGCCAACGATTTGTTTAGTTTAGTTGTAACTTATAGCCAACCTGTATAGAAAACATATGTATGTAGTTATTTGAATGCGGTTCCGTATGTGTTTTTAATTAAACATCTTAATTTTGAATGGAGTGTGGTAAAATGATGAAACGTTTTTTTAAGATTTCAATAAATATTAATTTGACCGCACGGTTGGTGCGGTGGCTGGGCTGGCAGGCTGCCGTGCAACGTGTCGCGGGTTCACAAAATTCAAATAAAGACACAATTTCCTGCACTAACTACAATTATTAAATTAATGAAAAATCTCCAATACAATAATGACACACGATCACCAATGCAAATAACCGCGTCGACATGACGGGGACTCCCAGTCGGAGTCTTATCAAAAACGCTTGAGGAACTCCAAAAGACAGTACTTTACCGATGGCCGTTATAAATAAGAGCTACGACCCGCACTTAGTTCAATGTTGTTCAACACTTCAGAGCAAAATGTTATATATTTTTATTGTATTCTTATCAACAGTAGTCTTTTCGAAGTGTGAGATTGAAAATGTAACTGTAGTGACAACTAAAGGCCCTATAATAGGCATAAAACATGACGGATATAACACTTTCTTTGGTATACCGTACGCAAAAGTTAATGAGATCAATCCTTTTGGAGTAAGTACTACTTTAATTATAATATTTTGTGTTTTTACCCAATCGCGGTGGCCCGGAAGTTAACCCGCTCGTTTCTCGTGCACGGTTTCAAAAGCTAACAACAAAGTATAAACAACTCGGAAAAAGTCACATTGGTGCTTGCACCAATGTGACTTTTTCCGAGTTGTTTGTACTTTGTAACATTATTTAGGCACCACCGACATAATAATATGACGAAGGAAAACATTGTGACAATATCTAGACTTTTATAATTATCTAGAATAAGCTCAAACCCTGCTAATTATTATTTAGAATTCTCAATTTATTTTGATTTCTGATTACAGCAAAGATGGTCAGAAAAAAATAACTCTGATTCCATGATTAGTTTTATCAAAGGGAAAATGATATATAATTGTTCTTCTTGACAGATTATTAAAAAAAAAACTATCATCACTAATTGATCATATGATAATTTTTCTCCTTATATTTAATTTTCAGAGCTACCTAGTTCAACCAAACTTCCAAAAACCATTCTTCGCCAATGACTCTTCAATATATTGTCCTCAAGTGACAACGCGATTCGGCGGCGACTTGCAATGTCTTCGACTCAACTTGTATGTGCCACATACAGCCAATGTGAATAGCACTGTGCCAGTATTGGTCTGGTTTTACGGTGGAGGTTTCGTCTTCGGCAGCGCCCAAGACTATGGCGGCGAACATTTGGTCAAACATGACATAATCGTGGTGACAGTCAATTACAGGCTTGGTCCTTACGGATTTATGTGTTTAAATGACCCTTCTGTCCCAGGAAACCAAGGTCTAAAGGATCAGATTGGAGCTCTAAGGTGGGTGAGCAAGAATATAGAGGCTTTTGGAGGAGACCCTACCAAGGTCACCATAGCCGGCGAGAGTTATGGAGGTGGTGCAGTAGAATTACATCTCTACTCTAAGTACGAAACGTTATTTCACAAAGTGATCATCCAAAGCGGTTCCATATATACTCCAGGGTTCTATGGAAACCGAGATCACGATACTGCTATAAAATTAGCCCATCAATTAGGATATAAAGCAGCGAACACTAGAGAAGCTTTGCAAATATTGAGTAAAGAAAGTTCTGTATTGGTGATGAATGCAGCGAAAAACTTAGGCTTGAAAATGTCAGCGTGCAAAGAAGTCCGATTCAAAGGGATCCAGCAGTTCGTTACCAAATGCATAAACCATTTGATTAATCCTGATCGAATTGAGAACATACCAATCATGATCGGTTACAACAGCAAAGAAGACTTTGCGACTTACGCGAACAAACAGCAAGAGTTCTTCGACAACTTAGGGGATATTTTCTATAAGAATTTGCAGAACCATTTCGTTTTGAAAACTTGTGAGTTGGAAACGTTAAGTAATATTACGAGGAACTTTTATCTTGGAAGCAAGAAAATTGGTTTGGAGTCGGTACTAGAACTTAGTGACTATTCTTCTGACTTCAAGTTGAACTATGCTGTAGAGAAATCTGTGACCAAGTTATTGGAGCAGGGTGGGAAAGTTTACAAGTATATGTTCTCTTACATAGGAGGTAGTATTTATCAGAACATTACTGGCGTTGGGGCAGTCCACACAGAAGAATTGAAGTATTTATTTGAAACTGGTGCCAAATTGACTTCTGATGAACAGAGGATGATGAGGGATCGCATGACGGCAATGTGGGCTAACTTCGTGAAGCTTGGGTAAGTGTTTCTTGATCTTTTTTTATGTTGTGGACGGCAAACAAGCATGTGGGTTACCTGATGGTAAGCAATCAGCAGTGCCTATGAACTCTTTTCGATTTTGATATGGGAACATTTCTTCTGGGTAGTGGGTGGGTAAAAACATACAACATAACAAATAGACCCGGAACAACAATCTGTGTAATGTCTTATAAAGTAACCCCGTCAAGTTGTATGTCAAAAGTATAGTCATATAATTCTTCTGTTTCCAGAAACCCGACTCCGCAGAAGACGGACCTCCTCCCAGTTACCTGGGAGCCTGTGACTGGCAATGCCAGGCAATACTTGGACATTGACGTCACTATGTCTATGAAAGACTACGCCTACAGACAAAGAATCGCGTTCTGGGATCTCTTTATGCAGAAATACGATAAAAAGAGCTAATAAAAGAAGAAAAGCCCTTAAAGCTTTGTAATTTTAATAGTATTATTTTCTAGTAATATGTGTAGTAAACTTCTTCTGAATTAAATTAAAAGAGACTCCTAGTATTTTGTGTGTTTAAATTTATTTATCTGTGATTTGACCTTGATCTTGACTGTGCACCATTTGAAAAACCCTATTAAAATAATTAATAGGAAATAAATAGAAAGCGCGCGTTAATATGGTTTTGGACTCGTGTTGCTCCGAACTCGCTTAGTCGAAGTTTATTCCTAGCAGTAGGTAGATAGGTTGATAAATATAAATTCAAGTGAAGATCAAGATACAGATAAGTATGGGTGAGCCAAACTTCGGCAGGAATGGGTCGGCTTGACCGGAGTGATACCACGGCCTCACAGAAAACCGGCGTGAAACAGCACAGCGTTGTGTTTCGCCGTGTGATTGAAGTTATAGGAGGCCCAATCTTTTCCCTCTTCCAATCTCTCCCCAATCCCTAAATTATAGACCAAAAGGTCGGCAACGCACTCGTTACTCCTCTGTTGCGAGTGTCCATGGGCGGCGCTGATTGCTTACTATCAGGTAATCGGTAATCCGTCTGCTCGTTTACTGATCTATTACATAAAAAAAAAACAGAACATGACAAAAGAAAGCCTAAAGATTTGTAAAGACCAATTCTACTTTGATTTGGTCTGGCGTCAAATTGACTTTGATGTTAATTTTGATCTTGACCTTGACTTTAAACTTGACCAAATCAAATCAAATTTTTATTTCAAGTAGACCACAACAGGCACTTCTGCAACGAACATCAAGCAAAAAAATATCATAAGGTTTAACTTTATCGTGTCAGTCTGTCCGTCTGTCCTCTAGTGAAGCTATTTGCTCGTTCCAAAGTGTAGATTCCTATGGAGAAGAACGAGCAAGAAACTCCATGGTTACTCTTTTTCAATCAGTTTTCACAATGCATTGTTACATAATTTATATAGTTCTATTACGTGAGAACAGTGTAACACCAATGTTAAACCAAAGGATGCGCAAAGAAATGAACCTCAAGGGCAGCAACTTTAGATTCATTATCATCATATCAGCCACAGGACGTCCACTGCTGAACTAAGGCCTCCCCCATTGACTTCCAGATAAGCCGGTTAGAAGCGACCAGCATTCAGCGGCTTCCTGCGACCTTAATCAGCACGTCGATTCTATAAAATTTGTTTGATTTTGAATCGTGTTCGAGTGCGAAGTGAGCGTCGAAATGACGGGGAAATTAAATTTTAGAATGCCACTTTTAACGTCATTTCATACTTTATCTTTCAAAATGTTGCTGTCAATTTAGTTCAACTCGCAAGTGTAGCGCTAGTGTACTACTACTCACGGCGGATTCAGATTCGAAGTTTAGAATGAAGTCTTACAGAATCACACCCCAGGTCGTCTGTCCACCTTGCGGGTGGACGTCCCACGCTGCGCTTGCCGGTACGTGGCCTCCACTCGAGAACCTTTCTGCCCCAGCGGCCGTCGGTTCTACGCGCTATGTGCCCTGCCCATTGCCACTTCAACTGACTAATGCGTTGGGCTATGTCGGAAACCTTTGTTCGTTTGCGGACATCCTCGTTTTTTATTCGGTCTTGCAAAGAAATTCCGAGCATAGCCGTTTCCATAGCGCGCTGAGCGACCTTGAGCTTCTTTAGATTGACTTTACTTAAATTTGACGTAATTTTGACTTGATTTTGACTTACCTCATCAGCATTCCAAGCGCCGTAAGTAGGTGGGTTGATGAGCATGAAGACGAGGGATGACAGAAGGATGCAGGTAACGATGAATGGTCCAACGTATCGCCAGGTGATCTGCCAGTAGATGCCTGGCCGGTAGCCCGTCATCTCGTAAATGTCGTTTGTGAACCTGTAATGGAAATAGAAAAAAAAGAAAATAGGATACACGAAGAAATACCTAATTGTTTTGATGTGACAGGAATATTCCAGAACGTTAAGTAACTTTTTCTCGTCGATTCGTCCTTACCACTCGTTTAGTGCTAGAAAATGATTAATATCTACCTATACTAATATTATAAAGAGGTAAAGTTTGGAAATTGGTATGTAGGGGGTAACGTTTGGAACCGCTGGTCGGATTGCCAAAATTCTTACACTGATAAATAGCTACAATGTTCCTGAGTGCTATAGGTTATAAAACATCACGCTACGATCTAATGAAGCCGAGCGGGTGAAACCGCGTGAGAGTAGCTAGTCATTCATGAGTTTAGACTTTTCCTACTGTAGCCCTGAACACAATCTGAAGTTGTAAAAATGCGCTGGTAACTATAAATTTGAAAAACTAAGATAAAATAGGTAGAATAGACAGATGAACTAGAAGAAATCCTTACCGTATTGGCAAAAATTAAATGTAAGTAGGTACTTTATTTTAGCCCAGTTTGGCCCGTTTTCCGACTATGCTTCATTTGTTTTTATAGTAACTATCGTGAGACATACTAATGCCCGGTTCCTATATTTAACGAATCGTCGTTAATTAACTAAAAATCGCGGGTTACTCACGTGTGTAAATTAATTCCATCCATTGAGATCCAGTAGGCCGCGCACGCTGCTCATGAGGAAGAACCCCTCTGTGGTTCGAAACTAGTAGAGCTTTTCTCGAATTACACACGTGAGTAACCCGAGATTTTTAGTTAATTTATGCTTCATTTACTGTTTACATCCAATTCAATAGTCTATGAAATTCTATCTAATTTTTTCTAAAAGTCTTTACCTGACATGTCCATAAATGTAGATGACAGAGACCATCTCAAGTAGAGCGACGACGACTAGGCCGATGGTACCAGCGAAGGAGTCAAACATCTTGAGCCAATACTCCCCAGCGCCGGTCGTGAAGATCAGACCCACGAAGAAACAGAAAGTGCACACGATACCTGAGAAAGATTTTGTTAATGTAGTAAGTATAGAAATGTATCTATAAGTAAAATGGTATAGATAGGTTACATAAACAAAATTCGATTTTCAAAAACGACACACTTATGCACACATGAATAAATCGTATGATACACGTTAAAGTGGGATGGCATGATTCAATAATCGCGAGTGATAAAGAGACAAATTTGAAAAGTGTGGCTAGATAGCCACATTTTAATGTATCACTTACTAAGCGATTGTAACCTATCTACACCTTTTTACTTATAATATCACTGCATCTGATACTTTTTTAAATAAAAACACCATTTAGAACCACGTTATGTTATACTATCCACCCATAAAACTAATGTTAGTGTAAAATCAGGAAGTGATTAAAAAAATGGCAAATATTTGATACCTTCTTAAAGAAGAAGGTATCAAATCACTCACAGAAAGAACTTTCTTTTCCATTCTCATTATCCGGGCTTCAAGTTAAGAATGAAAATTCGTTACAATGCGTAGTTATAGGTCTCACAAAAAACCGGCGTGAAACAATCACAGCGTTGTGTTTCGCCATGTGAGTGAGGTTACTGGAGACCCAATCCTTCCTTTTCCCCGATCCCTCCTCAATTCCTAAATCTCCGAAACCCTAATCTTTAGAGGTCCGGCACCGCATTCGTAATTCCTCTTACGTTACGGTTGTCGATGGGTCAATTGCTTACCATCAGATAATTCGTTAGCTTGTTTGTGTACAAAAAAGGTCTTAAGACAATTAGTCAAGAAACACCATTTTCTGGTGAATAAAATATTATGGAAGTGTGAAACCTTTCAACGTATTTTTACTCCTTTGGTATAACGACTCCAGGAACAGAGCTGTTTTTTTTTCACTCTTTTTACAGTCTATAAGTGACCACCGTTTTCACACGGAGAAGGTTTGAGCATTAATCGCCACGCTTGTTCAAGACGAATTGGCGATTTCAACCTTATAATTAGAGATTATAAGTCCAGGTTTCCTCACGATGTTTTCCTCCACCGTGTGTGTCTAAATAAGCTGATTCTTTACCAACATGTAATCCTTTCTCGGATTCCTCTTTGCCGGCATGTACTTACCAGTTATGACAGGTTTGCTGAGTCGTTTGAAGAAGTCAATATCGAAGATGGTGCAGAGCATTCCTTCCATGATGCCGATCTGACTGCCAAGTCCCAAGGAGAGGAGCATCATGAAGAAAATGATGGACCAGAATGGAGCTGGAGTGAGCTTGAGGATCGCTTGCGTGAACACGATGAAGGCCAAGCCTGTGCCTTCAGCAGCCTGGAGAGATGAAGAGTATACTTGTGAAGGTGTACCGTTTACTGATGGAGAAGTAGAGAATAGTTGCCTCACTCCAGTGGGAGTTGTAAAAGTCGACTAAGAGACTATACATATATTTGATTAAGACCGGACAGCAGCGTTCTATGATAATGCTAATCCTTTTAAACTGCGATCTCCAACCCATTCCATGTCCACCCATGAAATAGCGGATTGGAGACTGTGGCCTTTTATATGTGTTTCGCCGTGTGCGTGAGTTTGCCGGAGGCCCAACTTCGTCCCACTGCCAGAGGGAGGTCATCCTTAAGACTCTAATTTCCATATCCTTAAATCCCTAATAACCCACAAGAGGACAACAACGCATTGTATTAACTCCTTTGGTACTACGAGTGTCAATGGGCGGCGCTGATTGCTTACCATCAGGTATACCGTGGGCTCGTTTGTCGTTTGGGCGAATTATGCAAATGCATACAAAAATTAATCACTTTTGTATTAAGAAACCCATAGTCCAGCAGTGGGAGAGCAGTAGAGCACTCTTCGGATGACGATGATGTACAGTCAGGGGTCAAAAATGCAATAACACTCTACCAATTTTAAAATGACCAAAATATCTTTGTAGAATAGAGTCAATGGTCGAGGACTGCTTTAATTTATAGCATAGAATCTAAATTATTGAAAAAACTGGCTGTGAACCATTGAACTTTTACTATAAAAAATTTTAGTCATTTTAAAATTGGTAGGTATATGAAAAGATAAGTTTATTTTTATTAAAATAATTCTCGATTTTTTATTATTAATTTGAATAATTAGGTTTATTGACTGTTAAAGTTTTAAACTACGAAAGATTCAGGGACAAAATAAAAAAGTTTTTAATCGTCCTTACCTCTTCCAACTGCCTGCTCATGGTGCATCCAGTGAGGTTGTACCTGGCTACCAGACTCTCGTTCAGGTTGCCAAACTCCTCCCGGTAGTAGTCGTGGGAGGAGGTCGGAGTGAACCCTGATACGTTCAGAGCTGCCAGGATCTTGATCTCCCTGGAAAATATCGTCATCATTAGAGACTGGGTCGGCTATATTAGCGTTCTAGCTACTCTCACACGGTTTAACCCGCTGCTCGGCTCCATTTAATCGTAGCGTGATGTTTCATAGCCTATATATAGATGTTTTATAGATTCAGGAACATTGTAGCTATTTATCAGTGAAAGAATTATGGCAATCCGACCAGCGGTTTCAAAGATTACCCCCTACATACAAACTTACAAATTTTACCTCTTTATAATATTAGTATAGATGAAAATGTTTATCAAAGTGAAAATAGCGAATAACGAATGAATTGACTGAGAAAATGGGGAGTTCGTGCAGCAACGAGACAAGAAGTAGTTTCTCAAGAAGAAGTCTCGTTGTGACTTGAAAATAGACGAGCTTTTCCTAACTAATTCACATAAGTAAGTCGTTATTCATATACATATGTATATTTATTTTTATTTATTTATTTATTTTATTTAAATAGAACGACAGAAGCCAATTACACTATTTAAACATTTGTAAAACACATTAACCTATTAGAACACATAAGAGAAACATATAACAAATAATATAATAAATCCATTAAACATGCACTTTACTCAATTCAGTCACGCATTCCCCTCACAAAACTTCAAACACTCTGACAGTATCGTCTTCCAGTCATCCACAAACACATCGAGCTCAGTGTTTGAGTTCAGGAGAGCGTTAATAGCCGCTAATGACCGAGGAATAGGTGACTTGGAGTGAGCAATAGTTCGGCTGGTCGGAACCGCCAACAGCCGATGCCTTCTGCCACGACTGTAATTGTCTGGGACAAACACGTTGCATATCTCGTTATGCAGTTTGGGATCATCAATAAGCCCTCTAAGTATTTTAAATACTACAGTCATCTGATCGCGCGAACGTCGTACTTCAAGGGAGTTGAAATTTAAGCATCCCAGCAGAAAATTGGTTGGATACAAATAGGGGTAAAACCCGTACTCGTGCTTGTAAAGGTACCTAAGGAATGCTTTCTGTACTTTCTCCAAAATTAACACATAATGCTTCTCAAAAGGATTCCATACACAGGCACTAGACTCAAGTTTGCTACGAACCAATGCCCCAAATACAAGCTTGATAACGTGGGAGTTATGGAAGTCGCGACAGTTCCTCAAGACAAACCCAAGACGTCTGAACGACTCCTTAGCAGTAGATTTGATATGGTCATGGAAAGTGAGTTTTGGGTCAAATATGACTCCCAGGTCTTTTATGGAATCAGTTCGTGTGATTGTATCTCCATTCAGTTTGTATAGAAAGTTAACTGGGTGCCGCATTCGACCAAAAGACATCACGTAACATTTTGATTTATTGAAGTCCATTTTATTTTCTGTACTCCACTTATACACTGAATCAATGTCTGATTGCAAAGCTTGGCAATCGAGCTCAGATTTAATTTCATAAAAAAGCTTTAAGTCATCAGCATATAAAAGGGATCTTGCATTCATAATCACATCGGGGAGGTCATTAATCATTAAAATGAAAAGTAGAGGACCAACCACTGAACCTTGGCTTACGCCCGAGCGAGTGTGATAAGGAAGTGACTCGTATACGCCCAATCTGACAAATTGCTGTCGGTCCCGCAAATAGTCCGCAAGAAGCCGTAGAAGCCCTGGAGCAATTCCTATCGCACTGAGCTTTGATAGCAATACGTCATTGTTTACTCTGTCGAATGCTTTCTGGAAATCAAAGTAAAGAACGTCAACCTGGCGCCTGCCATCAAGACCAGCGGAGATGAAATTAACTAATGAAAGCAGGTTAGTACTGACGGATCTCTTTTCGCGGAAACCATGCTGTTCATTGCACAGATACTGTGCCACTTGTTTGTAAATGCCTCGATGTAAGACATTCTCAAACACTTTCGCAGGAGAGGACAGTATCGCAACTGGACGATATTCGTCGACTGACGATTTATTTGAAGACTTTGGTATGGGAGTCACGCGTGATATTTTCCATTGTGGAGGATAGACTCCGGATATTAAAGCCCGGTTAAAAATGTGATTTAGGGGCCGTATGAGAAATTCCTCTCCCTCTTTGAGGAACCAAGGAGGAATCCCATCCGGACCAACAGAACTGTTGGGTTTTAGCTTTTTTATTCCAGTACTTATATCGCTCTCAGCAAAGCTCAAAATGTTAATATAATTACTCATATTACTGTTTCGAGGATTGGCTATATCCTCGGTGTTTAGGGTTGGTACTTCCGTATGAAAGACGCTTGCGAAATATTCTGCGAAAGCCTCGGCAGCCGCTATGCCCCTATGCATTATGCCTTTGTGGGTAATATTACATTCGAACCCACCTTTCGATCTAAGGTTAGTGATATGCTGCCAGAATTCTTTGGGATTTTTCTTAATGTTCCTTTCAATGCGCCTAATATAGGTATTGTAAGCAGCCGATATACGCGACTTTAAGCTAGACCTGCATTCAGAAAATTGTCTATATATTAGATCACATTTACTCCTTTTCCAGGCAGAATGTAATTTTATTTTGTACTGAAGATCCCGAATAATGTCCGACGTAAACCAGGTGGGGTACCTTCGAGTTGCCCTTACATTCCGGCGTTTTTTAGGGATACAGGCGTCAAACAACCTATAAATGGTATCATAGAAAACCCGAGTGCTAGTGCGCACGTCGCTTAGTGATAAGACTGCATCCCATGATACCTCAGAGAGCAGTTCAAAAAGCAAACTCCGATTACATTTATTGAAGTTCCAGTCCCTACCACGGTCGACATTACTGGGTTCAAGCCTTTCACTTTTAACAGATGACTGTAGCTTTACCTGAATATCCAACGGTGGATGATACGCATCAGGTGGCACCAAGCCTTCGACTGTTGTTACCAAAACGTCATGCAGGCTTGCACTCTCCTGAACTAAAACAACATCCAACATTCCGCCGTGCACGTTCTCAACAACGTTTTTATCACATATATTAGAGAATGTAAGAAAATAACAATAATAATTACGGACATTTAAAGAAGCACTGTTTAAGTTTAAATCGCCTAAAATGATTACCGTTCCTTTTAAGTCGTTTATGAAACTTTCCACTTTGGTAAACCACGTCATGTAATCACTGTCTGTAGCACTTGGTTTTATGTACACAACGCACACATAAACTGAGGATCTACTACTACGGCACGTGAAACTCGCCCAAAGATCTTCACCACATTCTGTCTCAAGTTCACGTCGACGACGAAGGACTATGGGGGCGCGTGCCATAAGTAACACTCCTCCACAAGGTGTACCTCTGTCTCGCCTCAGTACGCTCCACTCGCCATTAATGAGTTCCGTATCTTCGACAGAGTTATCCAAAAATGTCTCTGTTGCAACTATTAAATCTTGTTCAGATATGTGCAGATTGTTGCGCCACAACTGAAGTTTTGATTTAATTCCACGAACATTCTGGTATAAATAATTTATGGTTGTGGTTCTGGTGCTGCTGAGAAAAGGTGCAGCAGGGCCAGTCAAAGTACCAACACTATGCTGCCTTGTCACTCTGATTAAGTTGTCCATGAAAGGGCTGTGAGACAGCAGCTACCCTCTGGCTGTTTGACTGTACGGAAGATGGTTTTCTATAGTTAATCCATACCTTAATTCTTGCGTTCACTGGCCACACGTCTGCGGAATAACAGCGATCAAAGTGAGCAGCGGGAACGCCAACTTTAAAAGACTTGTAGTTTCCTTTCGGAGTAAGTTCATCAATCGTACAAGAGTCGCCATCACATAAAGTAAGGAGGTAGTCTCTAATTTCATCGGCTGTGGACTCCATGTTCCATACGTGCAGGTACCTACGCGCTTCCACTGCCCTTAGCGATGTCACGTTAGGGCCAGCGGCTCCTTGAATTGATACTGGGCGGCGATTTTTAGGTTTCTTTGATACTTGGACCCATTCCTGGATGTTCGATGTTTGAGAAATAGAAGAGGTAGTCTGCGATACCATTTCAATCGGCGTAATATGGACGGTGTTAGAACTACTTAAGCTGGCACAAGGAGGGGCTGGCGCATCGAGAGGCTCAGACGTGACGACCTGCTCAGCAAAGCTTGCAGGCGCCAGTGGCGCAGTGTCAGAACGCTTTTCCAGACTATGTAGTCTATTGCTCAGTTCCATGATGGTGTGCTGCATATTAGAATTTTGAGTCTTCAAATTCTCTAAAGCTAATTTGACCTTCATGTGCTCAGTGACGACACTCCCCATCTGAATTTTTACGGCATTCACGGTGTCGATTGCGCACTGTAATTCCAGTTTCACGGTACGAAGTTCTTCATTCATTAATATGGCTATACTGTCATTAATTTTTAACACCATACCACTCAACTGGTCCTGCAGTACCTCCTGTACAACATTACGGATGTCATCAGTTGTTAACAGGTTAATGGGATTTGGAGGGGAGTTCAAAGCCTGTCTTTTAGCGCCTCTCACGGTAACATTGGTATTGAAGCGAATAGGGGTATTATCATCCCTAGGTACTTTAGGGGCTTTGCTTGAGCAGGACGGGCAACTCCATGCTTGGGAGGGAATGAGCTCCTTATCATTGTTAGCTAAACAGGCCAGGTGAAATGATTTTCCACAGATCGCGCAGTTACGATAATTTCCATCATCCATATCATCATTACAACAACCCCAAAGGATTATTTTATGAGCCGATGAAGACATTACCAATCTTGTTATGCTAAACACTAGCGAAGAAAGCAAACTGTGTGCATCAACTGTACGCTCAGTGACACCGTGCGACACAGAACTCGGTCCCTTCCAACTAGGAGACACAGAGCATCACCGTGCACAGTGGGCGGAGCGACTGCGCTACGCGATCGCGTCCGACACAGAGCGACACAGAAGGCGACTCTTTCCAACTGGTTGACACTGTGCTTTTCTTTGAGTTCGTTATTAGAAAATTACGATACAAAAATGTTTATAACTCGAGAACCGTTTATTATTTCTAAGTTACGTTTTCACTGATGCAGAGAACACTTGTCGCGGAACGCCACAATATATTCTACTAAAACGTTTCTTTCGATTTTGCACTATTCTCGAATTTAAAACACGGAGGTCGTTTCGACACACGACACTTTAGAGTATAGTTTTATCTTCAACTAATTAAAGTATCTTATTAAACATTGTAAACTTATTATTTAATTGTATTAATTAAGGTGAATGATATCTCTGCTTATTGCCATTTTTCCGCTAGATGGCGTTGAAGTCAAGATTTTTGGTTTTATACAATACGGTAGTTTCCAACTAGTCAAATTCAATACTTTTATCCAAACGTCAAAAACGATACTTTTCTATGAAATTTGTATGAAAAACTGAGCTACGACGTCATAACATTTTTGCGTCAAATAGCTTACTTATTTCACAATAATCAGCTAAAAAAAAATCTAAAACTTGGTCTATCAATCGATCGATGAATAAAAGTATAGTTATTTTTCAATATTTTATAGTATTGAAACATCGAATTAATTTATTTTTGACCTAGGAAACTACCCAATTGATATCAATTTACTATATTCCCATCTCATATATTCCGCAAACATAAAACAAGTACACACGGAAATTAATAAAACAAAAATAACAATAAAAACTAATCCGAAACTGACTAATTCGAGAAAATGGTTCTCACAAAGAAAAATCGACTTTCAACCTTTCAAACAAAGTCGATATTCACCCTACAACCTTGAACTACTATATTTAGTTCAGGGCAAGGTCGTGCATGCAATTTGAAATAGTGGCAACACATCAATCAGAGTTAATAGCCTCTTATAGACTATAGGCTATTAAATATAGTGCAATCTTAACTATAGCACACTCTGGAAGGCTATGGAGTGATAAATTGAATAATAGCCTTATTTATTAAGCAAAATCTTTTGGATTATGTCCAATCGTTCCATAATAATGAAAGTGTGAATGAAAGCTGATACGCTACCAAAATTTAAAAAGGCTGTGATGGGATTGTTTGGTGACCAAACTTAGTGCTTAATTTGTCTCGATTGTTTTCTTGTTATTTTTAGTTTTTATTTTTATTGTTCCGCATTATTGTAGTAATTATTTCCCCTTTTTTAAAATGTTTCTACATAAAGTTTGTAATAATTGGGTGGTTTCCTAGGTCAAAAATAAATTATTTAGACGGTTCAATACAAATAAATATTGAAAAATAACTATACTTTTATTCATCAATCGATGGATACTCTAAGTTAGAGTTTTTTTAGCATATTATTAAAAATTAAGTTAACTACTTGACGCAAAAATGTTATGACGTCGTAGCTCAGTTTTTCATACAAATTTCATAGAAAAGTATCGTTTTTGACGTTTGGATAAAAGTATTGAATTTGACTTGAAAATCTAAAAGTTAGTGTATCAATCGATCGATGAATAAAAGGACTTAAAGTTATTTTTCAATATTTTATTGTATTGAAACGTCAAATTAATTTATTTTTAAACTAGGAAACTACCCAATTCTTCCCCTTATCTCTTAAACTCTTATCCCAAGAAAAACACTCATAACTCTTCTGTTTGTCCATGGGCTGCATCGGTTGCTTACCGTCAGGTAAACCACATGTTGGTCGTCCTATCATAACATTAAAAAAAAACTTTAGTACTAGCATCATTCAAGAGTATCATAAGATTAACTGTGTCATTTAAAATTAGTAAAAAATGTTATTCCAGCTGTCTCAATTATTTGTAAGTTCTGCGACTGCCTTCATAAAAACCCTGATGTTATATGATACAGTGCAATCAAAACAATAAATAAAACAGCGGGAGCCAATTAATTGTGAATGGTGATTGACGGAGGGAACATAAAAGCAGTGGTTTGTTGACGAGAGGATTTTTCCTACAATGTCTATTGTTAATATAATATACACATACTTGAAAGATGTTGGAACTTGTAGTATTTATCTACATATACCTATACTAATATTATAAATGTTAAAGTAAAATGCAAAATCTACGTAACGGATATTGATGCATTTCGAATATTGTACTAGCGGTCTAGCTTCGCACGGGTTTTGTCCGCGACTCCGTTGGTGTGGAATAGTGACGTCCTGTAGATTTTTGGCGTAAAAACTATCCTATGTCCTTTATCGAGTTCCAATCTATGTCTGTACCAAATTTCACACAAATAGGTTCAGTAGTTTAGGCGTAAAGAAAAGACAGACAGACAGAGTTACTTTTGCATTTATAATTAGTATATTAATAGCATAGATATAGATTTTATAATATTAGTATAGATAATATAGATATGTAGTACAAACATTAACAAAAACTCACTTGGTCATGCAAGTCTCCACCATGGTGAACGCCTTGAATCCAAGGATGCTGAAGATCACGACTGAAGCGTAGATGGCTGTGAGGGCGTTGCACACGGAGACCAGGAGAACATCCCTCACACAGTTGTTGTTCGGAGGATTGTAGGACCCAAAGGCGATGAGGGAACCGAAGGCAAGACCGAAGGAATAGAACACTTGTGTGGCAGCATCCAACCAGACTGTTGGGTCTAGCAGCTTTTCCAGCTGTAAAAGAAGGTTCATGAAATTAATGTGGGATAGCCAAGCTTCGGCACGAATGGGTCGGCTCGACCAGAGTGATACCAGGGACTTACAGAAAACCGGCGTGAAACAACCACAGCGTTGTTTTTCAACGTGTGAGTGAGGTTACTGGAGGCCTAAACCTTCCCCAATCCATAAATAACCAAAACCCTTATCCCTAAAATACCAGCAACGCACTCGTAACTCCTTTGGTGTTGCGGTTGTCCATGGGCGGCGCTGATTGCTTACCATCAGGTTATCCGTTTGCACGTTTGTCGACCTATACAAAAAAAAGATACGATCATCATCATCATTAACATCGTCACCAGCCATAAGGTGCCCACTGCTGAGCAAAGGCCTCTTCTCACACGGACACTGAGCATTAAACATCATGCTTGCTCAAAGCGGATTGGCGATTTCAAGTATGGTAGATAGTTTTAAACATGGTGCTCACATAAAAGGGTTTCTGGAGTATGCGCAATAATACACCGAGGTCTGGGCTATTTCTCTTCTTGTCGGAAGAAGGAATACGTTGATTTTAGTATGTAAGAGTCTGACACCCCTTATCCGGGACGGAGACTCGAGACCAATGGTTGATTTTCAGCCCTCAAAAGTGAATGTGTGTGTGGTATTTTGAAAATTTAGTAGTGTGTTCTTATTTTTAATGCTTGGGCCACACTAACGGGAAGTATCAATAATTATCGCGATAATTGATGATATTAAACAATGAAAAATATATCGTAAGTCATTTGTTTAGTGAATAAATTCCACCTACGATTAACGTCCATTATCGCGATAATGATTGGCATTTCCAGTTAGTGTTGCCCAAGCATAATGGCTTCAATGTAGTATACTAGATTTATTCGTCAAGTTTTTTGTGAAACGCGGTATCTCATAAAAGCAAACGAACTTGTAACTTCTAACATACGACATCAAAGAAACTATTTTCAGACCCAATTTACTTTATCAAAGACACTTCGAAGAAAGATGTGTTCCTTTTTGTAGTGTAGTGTACATTAGACATTATAACAAGGCGTCATGTAATATCATTAAGGACTGATTTTTCAATAGTCAGATAAATGTTATCTGAGGAATGAAATTGTTGCTGTCACTGTCTTATACAAACATTCTGACGCGACAGCATCATAAATATTCCTCAAGTAACTTTGATCTAACCATTGAAAAGTCGGCCTTAAAATTGAATAAAATATAATTTGGGTTTTCGATATTTGATTCCTACAGACATATTTACTACGTGTATGGTTTAAAACCTGACTGGAACCAACACGACTTTTTTCACAATAGGATTTTCTCCTATGTCGTAGGTGCGCATAAACATCACATAGACATGACACCCGTAACAACCATAAAATTTGTGGATCACACAAAGATTTGTTCATATTTCCCTGCGTCACATGGCAGCCAATTGCCCAGCCACCGCATCAACCATGCAGTAAATGCAAATGCAATGAATTTGTCTAGTTATCAAGAACACAACTGCTTACCATCATTTAGTATGATTCATCTTAGTAAATCTCTAGAAGATCATTAAAACTTTTTTTTTGGAGATTGAAAATCATCAAATTTCTTCTTTCGCCCAGGGAATGTCACGAGAGGGAGTGCCAGACTCTTACTGACTTAAAACTCCACTGTTCCTTCTCCTGTTCTAGGCTGAGGCTGCGGTACCTTATTGCGCTTGTTCCACGACCCCGGCTAAATGTCAGCCCTATAGGGCCCCGTCTGTGGTGGTCTACTGGCTCTTTGAGGCGGTCGTGGAACGTTACGCGCCGTACACTTGGGTCTTTAGATAGTGTCTTCGGCCAAATCATTACCAAGTTAAACAGAAGAATCTTACCTTCGGTTTATACATATGGATAATGCCGTCAGCAGACCCGGGCAGGGTCACGCCTCTGACGAAAAAGATGGTTAGCACGATGTACGGGAAGAGAGATGTGAAGTAGACCACCTGGAACAATGCGGTGTTTGTTAGGTAATGATGATTTTCCACTACGTTCCTGTTGTTGTTAAGTTTATGTGTTTTGCGCAGAAATAAATGTCTTTCTTTCGTTTTCGTTCTTCTTTCTATTATGTTTGATGGTTGACATTTTTTAAGAAGACCTTCCTCCTAATTTATTATTCCTCTTTATTCCATCTGGTTGATCAATTTTTAAAACATTGGTTATGTATTTTTTGCAAAAAAACACTTTTGATTATTGACCGAAATATCTGGATATGGACTGAAGACACATTTTATACTGAGTGATGATGTTGCAAACTCCTACACCTTTTCATTTGTTTCATCCAACTATTACTTTAATTATTATGTTTTCGGCTTACTCACGTAATCATTTGACGAGATACTCGAGTAGCAGCGCGTCAGTCGCTGAGTCGCGTGTCGCGGAATGCTGCTCATGAATATGAGTCTCTAGCATGGCTTGAAACTAGTCGAGTATCTCGTCAAATTATTACGTGAGTGAGCCGAAGACGTAATAATTAATTTAGAATGTCTCACGAAAGTTATAATACAACTATGTATTACTTTGTTACATGACAAAGTGAGTTCAGACTTCTCTTATATGCTTTCAATTAAAAACATTTTAGTGCGTCAGATAATACTTCTTTCTTTTTTTAATTATTTAACTGATGCACTAAAAATGTTTTTAAATTTCACAACGTCGCCCCTATCGTCGTTCATAACTCCTGAACTTTGCGCACTGCTAAAAAAGGTCTTATTAGTCATAACAAAAGCATAGATACACACAATCCTGAACCGCTTAAAAAAATACTCTTTACTGTAAAAAACTCTGCTCTGAGGCTCTCCGAGAAGAATTGTCAGCGATGTTACGCTAACATAACCTAAAAAGACTGACCTTTCCACTGCTCTGGATGCCCTTCATCACAATAAAGAACACGATGATCCAAGCCAGAAGGAGGTACAGAACGATCCACCACCTCGGTACTCCTGGGTCTTCAATGGAAGGCGACGCGTCCAAGGCCTCGCGGTACCAGAAGTAGACGGTTGAAGAAGCTTTGTTGCATTCTGCTTCGCGAGTGCCGTTATCCGCTGGGCAATGGGCCCAGGGTAGAGTGTCGGCCGAAAGCTGGGGGCAAAAGGAATTGGTTAATGATGTAGGTAATTTCCAAGCAGTGTAGTTATTCATTGTCAAAATTCTTTACCTTTCCCAAGAAGCACACGGTAAGGTTTTTATGTGTGTGTTTTATATGTAAAAATGTACATAATCTATCTTTATCTTTATTTATATAAGAATGAATACCAATTTCACTTGGTCTTGATCAAGGCATCGCGCGGCAAGAACAATTTTGATAATTCTTTTATGCTGTGTTTTTTACGACCAGGAGAAGGTCTTCACTAAAGATTGAATTTTTTTTGAAAAGTAGTGCTGTAAATTGGGTTATACTTGAAGTAACCGTTTGGATGCTGTAGCAGTTGCTAACAAAACAAATGACTCGCATCTAAGTGTGGGTCGGCTTGATTGGAGTGATACCTTGGCCTTACAAAAAACCGGTGCCAAACAACCACAGCGTTGTGTTTCACCCGAATCCCTGATCCCCAAAAGGCTGGCAACGCACTCGTAACTCCTTTAGTGTTGCGGGTGTATGGACACCCGCCATCGACACTGCCCATGGGGGCAGTGTCGATGGCTTCATGGGCAGTGTCGATGGCTTACCAACAAGTAATCTATAAGCTCGTTTGCTCGTTTATATCATGAAAAACAAAAGTTAGATATCCTGGCTAGGTGGGGTCGGGTCGCTAGCAAAGTATACAAATAAAGAATAATACACCAACAATGACTTACCCGAATACTGTTGAATAGATAAAAGAACACCCAAGTGATGATGACGTTGTAATACAAGGCTACAAAGAGCGTCACCATGCAGCTGGAGATGCCAATGCCGCCGAGCCACGGATGTATGGTGTTCCACACGCCAAGGGAGCCAAGCCGCATCTTCTGGCCTATAGCCATCTCTATCAAGAAGAGAGGAATCCCTTCCAGCACCAACATGATAAGGAACGGGATGAGGAACGCTCCTGTGAACAAAAAAAAAAAAACAATTGAGCTTCATTCGAGGATAAAATAATACCCCCTTATTACAAAACAAGGTTTATCTTTAGTCCAGGTTTAAACCATTGAGTCGGGTTTTGAATTTTGAATCTTATTGTCATCTACCTTCAATTCGAAATACGAAAACTGGCTCAGTGGTTTAGTCCGAGACTAAAGTAAAACCTTGTTTTGTAATAAGGCCGATAGAGTTTAATCGACTGGTGGTTGGGAATCAGCGCCATCTATGAACATGGTGTAGGTATTAGGTGTCTGGTAATTCCACTTACAAAATAAAACGCAATGTAAAGCTTTATTTCACTCCATGTGTTTTCTGTAAGGTTGTGGTGTCACTCCGGTCCCGGTCTCCGGAACCATGAGTCAATTTGTTCATTGCTAGAGTTGGCACTGAACTTCTCAGCTTTTATTTATCTTTATATTTATTTATTATTCTTGTAACAAAATATACAGTGAATGGTGCACTTAAGGTATTCAGTAACAGTCAACCTTACTAATCAAACCAATGATTGCACCATTAGTCCATTATTAATTTAAGTAACTACCTATTCACTATGTAGTACAAAACAAAGTTGCTTTCTCGGTCCCTATATGTACGCTTAAATCTTTAAAACTCAGCGACGGATTTTTTGTGTTTTTTTTTAATAAATAGACTGAAGAAGAAGGTTGATATGTAAAATTACATTCATTAAATAGTGGAAGAAGTTTATTATTAGCATTGCACCCGTGCGAAATTGGAGCAAGACCCTAGTATCCTTTAAATTATACCAAAGATTGTACAGTAATTTTATACACCTCGTTGGCCAAATAGACGCCATTTTCCTTTCACGTTAAATTCCAAATTCAAAAGTAAGCTTTAAAAAAGCAAGCATATACGATAAACGTATTAAAATAAAAATAACCTTGAATACATATGTACCTACATGACATGTCAGTTGAAAATATTCACGGCACTATTTTCAAGGACAGGAACTTGTGGTATGTACTTTTCCTACACTTAGGTAAATTAAAAATTAATCGTTGTTGTAGCTTTAGTCCTACGATTGTTTTGTTAGTCGCTTTTTATAGGACTTCTAGTCTATTCTAGGTCTGGTATTTACACTTTTGAAACAAGAAAACACTGAATTAATTTTTGTGAATATGCTTTAAAAGTAACGTCAATAAAGACTATTATAAAGCCGGCATTTCCTATCTGACTGGTTAGAAGAAATGCCAAAACAAATTCAGAGGTTAATCTTTCCAGCCGGGGTTGCAGGGCAAGCTCGGCCTGACGCAGGAGCAGGAGAGGAAGGGTTTTTAGTCAGAAAGAGTCTGACACACCCCCTCGCTTCACCTTGTATGGGAGAAGTTATATTGATCATGATATTCCCTCACAAAATCGAAATTATTAGTTTTGACTAAGTTAATTACCTAATTGCGTATAAATACTAAAGATATAAGGGATGCCTTGTCAGAAATTCATATCTGCCGCCAAACAACATGCATAAAAAAACGTTTGAAATTGGAACTTACTATTTTTTTCCTATACTATTATAAAAACAATTATACCATAGCTGTTTACTAACCATCTTTAAAAATAAAACTTGGTAAAATGTGAATGCAAAATGGCAAACGAAATTGGCGACATAATTGATGCTGGTGGAGTTCCCAAACGAATATTATTAAAATTTTGGCAGGGTGCCGAAAATATATTTTGGTCTTTTTTCTTTTAATTTAATATAAGAATGTTCGTTTTGTTAAAAAGGAATAACAGATGAGTAAAAGTGCTAGACCCAGTCACAGTCGTCTAGCTTAATTAGCCATTCAATCAACTGCCTAAATGACTAGCTGTTTGATTGAATGACTGAATATCTGTTTCAGCACAATAATTGGTTTTTGTATATTTGTATATATAATGTATAATAGTTGCAGTTCTAACAAAGCCCAACCTTCCATTCTAGCAGTAAATCTGTTTCCACAAAAATACCTTCATAAGTAAGTTTAAATGAGAAATCAGATTATTAGATATTAGCTTTTGCCCGCTACCCTGTTCGCATAGAATAGTGACTTCCTTTCTCGAGTTCTAAACTATGTATGTATAAATTTTCACAGAAATCATCCGTAGTTTAGGCGTGAACAAAAAAGACAGACATACAGACAGACAGACAAAGTTACTTTAACATTAGTTTGGATATCTATACTTATATAATACTTATAGAAAAATAATACTTGCGTATTATTTAGAACATGCAAGCCAATTTGACTGCAACATCAACATCATCAACCTATGAGTGCCCACTGCTGAGCAAAGGCCTCTTCTCATACGGAGAAGGTTAGAGCATTGACCACCACGCTTGCTCAATGCGAGTTGGCGATTTCAAACTTATAATTGGAAATTATAAGTCCAGGTTTTCTCACGATGTTTACCTTCACCGTATGTCAGTGGTGTCTAAATAATCATAGAAAGTACATATAACTCGGAAAAGTCACATTGGTACTTGCCAGGTTTCGAACCCACACCCTCATGCATGAGAAGCGGGCTCCTTAACTTCCAGGCGACCACGACATTCATTGCAATTTGACTGCAAAGTCTTTAAAAAAAATCATCAACAGTTTTCCCTCACCTTCCAATACACTACAAAATGCTGAACAACGAACCAATAAAAGGTCAGCTTAATATCAATTTATAAACGAACTAACAGTATGCTTGAACTGGCCGCTTGTTTATCCTCTTTTATATCAGCACGATGCACTTTTGAGAGTCAGTGAAAATTTAATACCAGATCTAAACAAGGTGGTACTAAACTATTATTTAGGTAGGTAGCTTGTTAGGATAGGCATAACGTTGAACATTTTTTGTGGTTTTATAGTCAACCAGTTTTAATGGTAATACTTTTAAATATTTATTATATGTATAAATAATTTTTCTTTTCCTTTTTTCTTTAGAAAAAACGTTGCCCAACACTAGGATTTTCTCCTGTGTCGTGGGTGTGTTTACGAACATACAATTTCACATACACATGACAAGCAGACCCGGAACAACAATTTATGGATCACACAATGAGTTGTTCCGTGTGGGAATCGAACCCGCGATTGCCCAGCCATCGCGCCAATCGTGCTGTCTAATTAGCTACTGCCGCGCGTTTTCGCCCGCTGTTACAGATTATAGCGTGATGTTTATAGCCAATAGTATTCTGGAAAATTGTAGCTGTTATGAGTTATATGTACTTTCTATTATTTAGACACCTCTGACATACGGTGAAGGTAAACATCGTGATTAAATCTGGACTTATAATTTCTAATTATAAGTTCGAAATTTCCAATCCGCCTGGAGCAAGCGTGGTCATTTAAAGGCTAAAGATATGATAATCCAAACTAATATTATAAATGGGAAAGTAACTCTGTCTGTCTGTCTTTTCTTCACGCCTAAACTACTGAACCGATATCTGTGAAATGGTACAGACATAGTTTGGAACTCGACAACATTGTTTTTATACCAAAATCGGCAGGAAGTTACTTTTCCTCTGTATGGAATGGTCGCGGGCAAATATAAAGTAGTAGTAGAGATATAAAAATAACACGTAGATATTCAGGTGCAGAAATTAATACTGTCAATCCACTAGAGTAAGTATATCTAGTGTATTTATAACAACAACGCCTGGCCTGACCTTTTCAAAAAACCTTTTTAAGAGCAATAAAATCCACAGCCCTCATACGCATACATTACGAACAAACAATACAGAGCTATTGTTATCGAAATCACATTTACATTCAAAAATCGCCCTTATTGCTAACAAAACAAGGGTGTAATTGTTAAAGATAAATATCAGTATTTATTTACGTCCAATCTAATCACATAAAGAATCGTTCTTCTATATTTAGCCCGACCGTTGTCTCTGAGTATTGATTTTAAAATAGCTACGTGCTACGAAATTGCGACGTAGCTCGTAGACTTTGCTACGGTACTACGGCTACGAAAGAAAGTAAGTTACTTTAATTGACATTCTCTTGGTGATGTTTAGTGTAAAGTTGTATAAGTTATGGATAGCTTTCTATTGTTTTTTGTTCGTTTTCATAAAATTTTAGCTCTTTAACTTGGACCTCAGGTTTATACAATGCGTACTCTTTTTTTTATGAGGGGAAAATCATCAAATGACTTCTCCTGCCCAGGGCTGTGCAGCAGGGAGTGTCAGACTCTTACTGACTAAAAACCGCTGAAGTCGCGGTGCCTCATTGCGCTTACCTCGCAACCCCGGCTGAATATCAGCCCTATAGGGCCCTGTCTGTGGTGGTCTTTTGGCTCTTTGAGGCGCGCGCGGAATGCTACGCGTCGTACGCTCGGGTCTGGTTCTGGTCGGGCGGCGAGCTACTTTTACTCGCCGTCCGCAGACCCGCGCTTACGGTGACTGGAGATCGTCTCTCTACAATGTGTACTCTTAATATAATAATATTAATCAAATAGGTTTCAAATAATACTAATCTGTTGTCTGTTATGAGTGCATTTATTTTACAAATTTAAAAACAAAAGCCACTCAGACTTGGAACAACAATTTATCGATCAAAAAAAGTATTTTTTCGTCTATGAATCGGAGCCGCGACATGTTGTAAAGAGAAATGGTTTGGTAATAATTTCTGTATTGTAATGAGTCCTCGATGCCATTAGAGCAATTCGAAAAAAAATCTCATCGTTCCTAAGCCAACTTCATTAACACGGGTTACATTCTAATCGAGACCTCTCATCTTTTAAATCTCTAAGTCAAGGAGCTCTTTCTACATAACAAGCTGGCCTAACTATATCCTGTTTTCTTAATTAAAATATTTTTCGTAGAAAAGTTGTCCTGCCAATAACCAATGACCGCTCCAACCGTGCAATTATGTGTGTATAACATATTTTAGGTTTAATTAATTAAACTGTGCAATACCATCTATAAAATATTCAGTCACATTCACTAACAAAATTAATTAATTAAAATCCCTTCACGTTCTCCAATACTCTCTCAACGCCAGCCATTGATATCATTCACTCAAACAAATCGATGCAGCAAGAACGAGCCTTGCACTTCCACAACCCATACCAATATCAATTTTACATCCATACGAACAAGGATCAAAATCACCTGCTACTTACTAAAGGCCTTGTACTATCACCTTATGCACCGCAGTATCAATTTTATGACTATGAGAATATGGATCAAAATTGCTTGCTAGTTCAGCTATGCCCGGGCCGACGTGTGTATATACATATTATATATAGGTAGTACAGGTGCATGCTGTGTTGCTCTCCTACTTTGATTGCAGATGGCGGCTATAAGTAGGTTTTTGCCATGGAGTATGATATAATGGAGTACTAATATATGATAATAAGGTTTGGTTTTTTTGAATTGAGAGCGGCTGTAAAAAATGTTATTTTCCCTTTGTTATGTTGTCAAAGTCAAAGGCTAATTATTTATTTTATACAGACGATTATGCTTTTGAGCGTCAAATAAAGATTTAAAATATGAACGTCTGTCGTTACTCTTCTAGTGAAGCTATTTGCTCGTTCCAAACTGTAGATCCCATTTGTCAAACTCCGTAAAATTCCATGTCTGACATTTTAATACGTAGCATTGAGTCAAGCTACAAAACATTAAATTCATTTGTTAACGTAATGCAAGCGTTTCAAGCATTTTGAATAAAATTCATTACATTTTTATGTTTAAACCTAGCGGACAGACACAACAGTATTTTCCTATGTGTCGTGACGTTTACAAACATACCTATTCTTCTACACAACAAACTCGGAACAACAATTTTTGTATCACACAAATAGTTGTTCCATGCGGTAAAAGAACATGCGACACATCGCCCGGCATCCAGTTACCCAATCACTGTACCAAACACGCAGTCAAGTTTAGTTCAATGTTAATTGCTTTATTTAGTCAATTATCATCATCATCATCATTAGCGTATAACTGCCCACTGCTGAGCAAATGCCTCTTCTCACACGGAGAAGGTTTGAGCAGTAATCACCACGCTTACTCGGGGCGGAAATACAATTTCAAACTTATAATTAGAAATTATACGTCCAGTTTCCCATCACCATACGTCAGTGGTGCTTATAACTCAGAATAAGTCACTTTGGTATTTGCCAGGTTTCGAAACCGCACTCTGATCATATATGAAAAATGGGCGCCTTACCCTTTGCGGGGTAAGCGCAATGAGGCACCGCGACCTCGGCACAGAGCAGGAGAAGGAACAGGGGGGTTTTTAGTCAGTAAGAGTCTGACACTCCCTCCTGCCCGGCCCTGGGCGGGAGAAGTCATTTGATGATTTTCCCCTCACAAAAAAAAAACCCTCCGGGCTACAACACACGGTGGTATTTGATTAGTTATCAACTCAATAACAGATTCAATACCACTGCATCTGTTTTGAATTTCCATGGCCCAATCAATTTGAATGAACAATACACAAAACGAACACGACTGATTAATACACAAACACGGTTAGTTACGACTAACGATGTTAGTACTCCATCATTACTATTCCACGTGGCGCGTGAGCACACGTAATCCTATTGGAACCACAGCTGGCCAGACAGATACGCACACACGCACATATTACACACATGAAACGTACAGTGCCTGGCGATAAATACTGCACAATCATGGGCCTTTGAAAAGAGATTATCAGCTACGTCGGGGCGTATACGGCTTATAACTATAAGCCAGTAAAACTGCTTGTTGTGTGCCAAACGTCGTGGTGACCCGGAGGTTAAAGCGCCTGCTTCTTATGCATAAGGGTGGGGGTTCGAAACCTGGCAAGTACCAATGTGACTTTTTCCGAGTTAGATGTACTTTCTATGATTATTTAGACACCACTGACATACGGTGAAGGTAAACATTGTGAGGAAACCTGGACTTAAAATTCGCGGTTAAGATAATTAAGATAGCGCGGCCCCTGAACGGAACAGGAGAAGTCTGATCATCCTCCTCAAAAAAGAATATAATATCTTCAATTTAAAAGAGCAGCCGTACAGCCAACTTTTTTCGCAACGAGGGTTGCCTATGGGTCAACAGTTGAGGAGTTTTTCGTGCCTTACCAGCCTTTGGGGATTAGGAATGCGGGAGAAACGAGTCTCCGGCAACTTCAAAAGGCTTCAAATAAACGCGGCGTTATTTCACGCTGCCGTCTTATGTACGAGCGTGATATCACGCCGAAGCAAGACTCTCACTCTTTAATTATTTTGTACTTTAACGGGTTTATAATAAAGTACAAAATAAAAAACTGATCTTTCAAAATTCTATGACCATTTCTTTATAGCCAGGTATTGTACGTATGGGGAGGGGATAACTCCCCCACCCCCGCCCTTCTTAGGGAGAAGGGACGTCGCGCAATGTGACTATAAAAGGGTTACGGTTTCCAAGGTGGGATTGGTATCATAACATCTCAATTATGGGGTAAGTTAAGTTCTGTAGTGGTGTACATTTTCCGCTGGGAGTATATTAGATGGTGTTGTTACATTGATCCTACTTTGACTTATCCTATTTTGAACGATATCGTGTGTAATGGACGTCAAATGGATTCATTGTTTCATTGTTTTATTATTCTTGTGTGAGAGAAACAAGCTTCGGCACGAATGGGTCGGCTCGACCGGAGTGATACCACGGCCGGGTAAGTAAAGTTACCGGAGGCCCCCTTTCCCCCATCCCTTCCCAATATATTCCCTCCCGATAGTTAAGGATCGACCGGCAACGCACTCGGAACTTCTATGGTATTGCGGGTGTCCATGGCCGGCGCTGATTGCTTACCATCAGGTAATCCGTCTGCTCGTTTGACGACATAATAATATACCATTGAAAATACTTATTTCGCAAAATTTTGTTCAAAAAATACAACCATAAGTACCTGCAATGCCAGACTAGTTGTAGATGCGATGCCGAACTTTTGAGGATAATGAAATTAAGGGATTTGGCAAGGAGGGTATGGATTGGACCTTCGGTAACCTCTCACACAGCGAAACAACAACGCTACAGTTGTTAATCACCACGGTCGAGTGAGCCTATTCGCCAGAGCATGGCTCACCCACGCTTAATCGCAATAAAATCATTTATTTTCACTAAATCCAAGTACCCAATTAAACTTTGGTCATACTCCCACTTTATATATGTGGGTAGGAAGCGAATTTAGTTTTTCCTTCAACCATTCGACTCCTTCCAAGGTTTTGAGCGATACAAATCGTCTAGCGAGCGTTCACCGGCTCTATAAAATCAATACTCGATTACCTTCTAGTGCATATTGGTAGTACTTCGACAACAGTACTATAAAGAATTGAATAAGTAAAGTGCAGCTACATATTTTATGGGGTTGTGGGTGCAAGCGAAGTAAAATATTGCGGCCCCAGCTCAGAGCAGACGAAACGGGAAGGGTATTAGTCGGTCTGATACTTCTTAGCCCATTAAGGGCGGAATAAATAAGACATTGGATAATTTTCCCCATTTAAAAAAAGGTACATATAAGTCAAGTTGAAAAGTTGATATTGACTGCACGGTAGCGCGATGACAGGGCAACTTAACTTCCGCGCAACGCATGGCGGTTTCGATTCCCGCACGGAACAACTACCTATTTATGTGATCCGGAACCGGATCCGTTCCGAGCCGGAACAATTTTTTTGGATAAAGGTACCAAAATATGAGTTTTAGTAGACTTATCCAGTCGGGGTTGCGGGGTAAACCCAATAACTCACCGCGACCTGGGCCCAGAGCAGAAAAAGGAACATCGGGGTTTTAAGTCAGTAAGAGTCTGACACTCTCTCTCTCTCTCTCGCTTTGCCCTGGGCGGGCGAAGTCATTTGATGATTTTCCCCTCCCAAAAAAGGAAAGATTCCAAAATATGAGTTAAGGATAGATACCTACAGCAACCCCTTTTTTACTATGGGGACTATGTAACATGACCTTGAACTTAGTTTATTTTGCGAACCTAAGTATTTGATAATAAATATAGTATATTAAAGTATGACGTCGTTGCCACAGTGACCAAACCTTAAACGCTAGCCTCGGCGCGGTTTCAAATAATTTCAGCCCTTGTTTCAGTTTGAAGCGGCTGAAACTGGTTTAGCGAATGAAGTGTCAAGCCGATTCAATGACGTGGTTAACCGTATTACCGTGTACCTAATTTTGTTCGTAAAAGCGTATTGAAATGATATTTATTTGTTAAAAAATTACTTAAGAAACAGAGTCTCATTTTATTGATAACTTTACTCCGGCTTCACATGGATGCAATTCTGATACTAATTTAAAATCTTCGACAATAACTCTGTCTGTCTGTCTTTTCTGCACGCCTAAACTACTAAACCAATTTCTGTGAAATTTGTTCCAGGCATAGTTGAGAACTCGAGAAAGGACATGGGATAGTTTCTATACCAAAAATCTGCAGGAAGTCACTATTCCACGCGAATAGAGTAGCGGGCAAAAGCTAGTAAGTATAGTAATAAACTTGAAACCAGAAATACTTAAAATAGGTGTCACAGACCATTTGTAGCATCTAATAACAAAAGGCAAATCATACTTTTAAATGTAGTTTGAAATTACATTCTGGTTAACTTCATGTCGTGGTGGCCCGGAGGTTAAGGAGCTTCTCATGCTCATGCTCATGAGGGTGAGGGTTCGAAACATGGCAAGTACCAATGTGACTTTTTCCGAGTTATATGTACTTTCTATGATTATTTAGACACCACTGACATACGATGAAGGTAAACATCGGGAAGAAACCTGGACTTTTATAATTTTTAATTATAAGTTTGAAATCGCCAACCCGCATTGAGCAAACGTGGTGATTAATGCTCAATCCTTCTCCGTGTGAGAAGAGTAGTAGAAGTAGGCTGATGATGTGATGTGTGTGATGTAGTAACTTGATGTGCTAAAATCTTTGCTTGTTTTTCAATAAAACTTTTATCTGTTAGAAAAATGCAATACTCACGAACAATATACAACTGTAACCAACAATAAATTTTTAAATCGCGTGATATTCTTTCCGTGTTTACCTTCATACTAATGCATTTTGCTTAGAAAATCGTTTAAGTTTATTCGAACTATCATTATACCTAGTAAGTTATTAAAGTTGTGATTTATATGTAATGTACAAACTAGGTAATTTGTTTCTTTTGACCTTCAAGTCTATCCTGCACGTCGATTCTATAAAATTTGTTTGATTTTGAATCTTGTTCGAGTGTGAAGTGAGCGTTGAAGTGACGGGTAAATTAAATTATAGAATGCATGCCACTTTTAACGTCATCTCATACTTTATCTATCAAATTAGATATCAATTTAGTTCAACTTACTCACGGTGGATCCGTGTGGCGGATTCAGATTCGAAGTTTAGAATTAACACCCGGTTTCTGAAAGGCTTGTCAACGCTAAAATTAACTAATCTCCTGTTAAATCTCTTGTCAAGTCATCTGATTGGTTGTTGATAATTCAGTCAATCAATCAGATGACTTGACAAGAGATTAAATTGATTTTAACATTGATGGGCCTTTCGGAAACCGGGTCTTAAGTCTTACAGAATCACACAGCAGATCCAAATTCAGCTGAGATTATGCTTTTTTTTAAGGAGCATAATCATCGAATCACTTCTCTTGCATAAAGGGAGACTTACTGACTAAAAACCATCCCTTCCTTCTCCTGCTCCAGTCCGAGGACGTTGTACCTCATTACTCTTGACCCGATTAAAGGTACTTCAAACATGTAACCTAAACTAAAATTATAAATGCGAAAGTAACTCTGTCTGTCTGTCGCACCTAAACTACTGAACCTATTTGTGTGAAATTTTGTACAGACATAGTTTGGAACTCGAGAAAGGACATAGGATAGTTTTTTAACCAAAAATCTGCAGGAAGTCACTATTCCACGCGAATAGAGTCGCGGGCAAAAGCAAGTTTCAAATATCTTCTTAATTATGATAACTTTCTTAAAATACTTAATTATCTCTTACTATATGATAATTTTCGGTCATCGGTTGTATCAAAGTAGCCGTAAAACATGTTTTTAAGTTAAACTATAAAAGCATTTTAGCTGTCAATTTTTTTATTTCGTCTTAAATAGTAAGTAGGAAACACACTACATTTATTGAAAATAATTACTTATTCAGGTTAATAGATGGCGTTAGTGTAGCGTAAGGTCCTGTTTGTCAAATGATTAGAGCTGTTAAAAAATGTCGAATGGTTTGACTTGAATTACCAAATATTCTACCTGGATAACCTAGGCCTTCGTAGATTATATACGTTATCGTTGCGTCACACATCGCCCAAAATAACTTTTACTTAGAAAAACCTTGAGCTGGCCTGTAATTAGCTACCTAAAGAAAAACTAAACACTTTACAACTACTGAACTGACAAAATGATTAATTGGATTGCCCAATTCTGTAGATTTTCAATTAAAAAGTAGGTGGTTTTCATTGGTTGCTTCGATGTAATCAATCCTTCACAAAACTTTCTCAAAATAATGAAAGAAAGACACTAACATTACCTAGTTATACTTTGGCTACTTTTTTTCATTATTTTTTTCTAACTATAATCAAATATGACCTTTTTGGTAGTCATTGTCGTCACACATCATCTACCTTTGTTTTATAACAAATTAAAAAATATGGGGAATATAAACTTACCTCCTCCATTCTGCTGGCACAGGTACGGAAACCGCCAAATATTTCCAAGTCCGACGGAGTACCCGATGATGGATAGGAAGAACTGCAGTTTGCCTGACCATGCCGCGCGATCTTCATCAGGAGCCTCTCTTTGCAGAGAGCCCCTTGAGCCCTGGAGTACGATGGTTACTCCATGAGGTCGCTCGCTGCCATCAGCGCGCGCATTCAAAGGCGCCAACTCATGACCGTTTCTCGGTCCAATCGCTTCAGCCTTTCCCGCCATTTTAACTGTCAAATCGTTCTTTTTTTATCTATGCTATTGATTTAGTAGTTAACTTTTTATTTATTTAGTTTTAAATTAAGAATCAATTCAAATTTCTTCTACTTAAAATTATTATTATTAAGTAATTGATTTATACTTCGACACTTCGACGAATTTTATTTTTTATATTTATTGTCTTTTTAATGTTTAAGTTTAACAAGATTATTAGAATGATTCCCTATGAATATGTTCATAATACGCTATTGATGTATTTCGTAATCGTATGTGAAATATCGTATTGCGTCTTTTTTAACGAATTCGACTACTTTAAAGTACGTGGTAGTTCTTTGGAGTAATTTTTGGCGTAATTTTAGTGAATCTCTGAACACGTTGTATGTTTCTCTGTGCATATGAGAAGGATTGTGTCGACGTTAATGTGAAAACAGCATCGTTTTGCACTCTTCTGGTGTTTTGAAGATTGAAACGTTATTTTAATTTAGACATTTTTGCTGTAAGGGACTGTCCAAAGAAGAAAATTGAAGTATTCCGGGCGTCTGAAACAAAAGAAAAGTTACTTTATTAATTAAATTTGTGGAAAGGAGATTTGTGTTTGCAAATGTTTCTTACGTAGATTACTTAAGTAAAATTAGAAAAAAAAAACAAATTTATTCTCGCTTTCGGTTTATTTCCATTTCATTACATTCAAAGCTTTATGCTGGATCCTATTTTTCCAGATATCATTGTACTATTTAAATACTACCAACGAGTTAGGTATACGAAAGCGATTCATTATTATCTCAGTAGAAATATAGTTAAAACTGTCCATGTTCAGTGATATTACTAGAGTAAGTTCAATGTTATTAATATTTTGTTTGTAAAATAAATTAAAAGTTTGCCACTTTTTTGTCACAGCCCCATTATATTTTACATTATGCATAGTCAAGATTTAACCAAAGAAATAATTAAGATAATGATGAAACATTCACTTAAATACGCCATTTAATTATTTCCCGCCATAAACATTTCGTGTCGCGGTTTCGTTCACAGACTAACAAAATTAGACGTCAGTCTGTGACAAATGTAACAGTTTGACAATCAAGGCTGTACGATTTAATGTCCTTTGCCTATGGTAACTGAATTTTAACGTTCCGTGTGACGCATTTTTTTGCTACCTGTTTTTAGGTTAAATAACTCTTTTACGCTTTGAAAGTACGTTTAAAATAAAAACGGAATTTATATACGGTAAAAATATTGTGAGGAAACTTGATCTTAATAAATCAAATTACCTACAAGTTCGAATTCGCCTTTCCCACTAACATAACAATTGTGAAAATTGTTAATGTATGTAACTTTGCTATCCTTCGACGCAAGAACGGATAGACCGATTTGGTGGAATTTTGATATGTAGATAGGTATGTTTATAGGTAAGATTAATATAAGTACAGGTCTTCATCCACCACGCGGGCGAAGGCGATTGCGGAAGCTAGTCAGCCTTGAATAAGTGTTGTGATTAATGCTCATTCATCCTCTATGGAAGAAGAGGAGGAGAGGCATTTTTTCAGCAGTGATCAATTATAGGCTGGTAATGATGAACATATTTCTTAGTAAGGGTTGCTCGCCTCCCGACCAGATTCAGAGCCGAGCGGACGGCGTGTAGCGTTCCGCGCGCGCCTCAAAGAGCCAATAGATCACCACAGACGGGGCCCTATAGAGTTAATGTTCAGCCGGGGTTGCGAGTTAAGCGCAATGAGTCACCGCGACCTCGGCCTAGAGCAGGAGAAGGAACGGGCGGGTTTTTAGTCAGTAAGAGTCTGACACTCCATCTTACCTTACCCTGAGCGGGAGAGGTCATTTGATGATTTTACCCTGACAAAAAAAATGTGTTTGGTGACTTCGCAAGAATGTGCAGACCCCAGCCTGCGGTAGGAGAAGAAATAGGGTGGTTTTTCACCTCCCACCGAGACCTAGAAAAGTCATTAATCTAATGATGTTTCTCCCTCAAAAGTCAAAAGAAAGAGATATGAAATCAAAAGAAAGAGACACTGGCTCCACCCACGTGATATGTTATTTATTTATTTTATTTATTTATTTATTTATCACAAAATACAACTAGGTATTATTACAGGGCAACCTAATGCAATAGTGTATTGACAATTTTATAGGTACCTTGTTGATAAAAGGTAGCCTACCTATGTCCTATTCTGGAGTTTATCCTACGCCTGTTGCTACTTTCATCCAGATCCGTCCAGCTGTTTTGGCGTGATTGAGTAACAAACATCCAAACATCGTAACTTTCGCAATTATAATATGAGTTAGATAAGATTATCGAAATAGCAAAGAATATATACTATATATAATGTTATCTCTTTAACAATATCACCATTCTAATAAAAACTCTTCAGTTCATTTTAAATAACACAATCGAGAAATTTTGCGGAAAGTGTAAAAGTCTTCAAATCCCAACACCGTGCCTGTAATGGCGGCCGCGGGATTTGCTGGGAACGTGAGAAATTGATGTAGATCTGCCTTTCAACGTTTGTGTGAACAAATCCTATCGAAAACTGATTAAGTGTCGGAAAAATTGTAAGTATTTTCCGTTGAATTCAAGCTTAAATATAGAAAGAAAGGAAATAATTCTGTTATTTATTATACACTGACGTTGTTTCTCTTGTTTGATTTATTATTTTTAAAGCAAATACAACAATACTTTTTCATATGATAACACAGCTCACAATTATTGTAAGCCCCGGTATGGTTGGAAACTAGTCGAACTTATTTCGAACAGTAACGGGATACGTATATTCAAGTCAATTAACTTTTCATAATTTAAAGAATAAACTATACAGATATATGTAGATAATGACTTTTTTATTTAATCTACGCAGATATTTTAAAGGCACATTCTTTTGTTTTTTTTATGTGTTTTTAGTACTGCATTATGCCTGGTGCCAAATCAATGTATTTTGTTCTTCCATAATTTCACATAAATGATGATCACATACATACCTAATACATATAATAAATCACAGTCCTATTATAAGTACCTACGTAAGTACTTCTAGCATTCTATCTAAATTAAAACATCTCAAACCCACACTGCCTCAGTTATAACATAAATTCGTAATAACTGCACTCTCATACAATCCACCGCGCGTCGGTTCGATCCGGTTTGATCCGGTAACAGTCGGAACCAAAGTATGTCAAGGTCTTACGAGGGATGTACCCTCCGCTTTCTTTAGATGGGGGAGACTAAAAAGGGGTAGGCTTAAAAGAGACGAATTTGTATGGATTTAGGTAGGTATGTTAATGTGTGTGTGTGTGCAATTTTGTTATATGTCTAGGTAGGTACGTTTTGTTAAGAATGGATGTTTTTTAGCGATCTCATTAGACGAGTCGCCGTTTGCTCTACTGCCGAGATCTCGGTCTCATGTGTAATTACCGAGTCAGGTAAAGCATTATCGCAATGAGACACCGCGGCCTCGGCCTAGAGCAGGAGAAGGAACGGGGGCTTTCTTTTAGTAAGAGTCTGACACTCCCTTTCGCCTCACATCCTACTCCGTCGTTTTATGATGTTTCCCTAACAAAAAAAGGTAAAGTATTATCGACGACACGGTATACAGCATACGGTGGCGGTGGCTTCGACTGAGCACCGCCGAGTCCTCAGGAAAGTGATCGACGGTCGCGATCTCTTGCGCCCGGCCTAAGTCGAGGACATGGCACGGAGCGAGAGAAACTGTTAAGCCATCTCCTCTTTCTGCGAAGCAATGATGCTCTCAAAGAAGAGCTATCCTCCACATGCCCCAGCCGCCGCAGTAGGTGACTTTGCAAATTAGCAGTGGTATACATATATTGTTTATTTTGATGCACCTTTTTGGTGTAAGGGTGTAAGCCTGCTTACATATTTTCGCACTAATGAAATTACAAGTGCGTAACTGTCCTTTTGGGAGTTGTTATAGATTCGAGATTTGTAGATTAAGGATTGGGTGAGGATGTAGTTGTCGTGGTGGCCCGGAGGTTAAGGAGTCCGCTTCTCATGCATGAGGGTGTGGGTTCGAAACCTGGCAAGGACCAATGTGACATTTTCCGAGATATATGTACTTTCTATGATTATTTAGACACCACTGACATACGGTGAAGGAAAACATCGTGAGGAAACCTGGACTTATAATTTCTAATTATAATTTTGAAACTGCAAACCCGCATTGAGCAAGCGTAATGATTAATGCTCTAACCTTCTCCGTATGAGAAGAGGCCTTTGCTCAGCAGTGGGCACTTATAGGGTGATGCTGATGCTGCTGATCTCCGGCCACCGTAAGCGCGGGTCTGCGGTCAGCGAGTAAGGGCAGCTCGCCGCCCGAGCGTACGGCGCGTAGCGTTCCGCGCGCGCCTCAAAGAGCCAATAGACCACCACAGACGGGGCCCTATAGGGCTGATGTTCAGCCAGGGTTGCGGGGTAAGCGCAATGAGGCACCGCGACCTCGGCCCAGAGCAGGAGAAGGAACAGGGGGGTTTTTAGTCAGTACGAGTCTGACACTCCCTCCTGCCCGGCCCTGGGCGGGAGAAGTCATTTGATGGTTTTCCCATGACAAAAAAACCGAGTTTAACTGGTGATAATATAAATGTTACATACATTGATCATCTGATTGATAACGCAGCTTTTATGGAAGCTTTGAGTTGTGAAGCTGCTGTATGTATAAATAGTGTAATCTTAATCCGTGCACTAAAGGATCATGTTATTGAATTATGAAGCTTATGTCGTGTGTTGAAGCGTGATGTGATATATGATATAGTATATTTGTAAATTATTTCGGTATGGTATAATATAATATAATGATCATAACGAACGATAAAAACGTCGTGGTCACCTGGCGGTTAAGTCGCCCGCTTCTCATGCACAAGGGAGCGGTCTTGAAACCGGGCAAGTACCAATGTGACTTTTTCCGAGCTATATGTATGTACTTTCTATGATTATTTACACACCACTGGCATACGGTGAAGGAAAACATCGTGACGATATTTGGACTTAAATATAATTGTAATTATAAGTTTAAAATCGCCAATCTGCCTTGAGCAAGGGTGATGGTAGTTAATGATCAAACCTCCGTGTGAGAAGAGGCCTTTGCTCAGCAGTGGGCACTTATAGGCTGATGATGAATGTATGATATATAATATAGAATGGGCACAAAGAATATCGATTGTACTCAGAGTAATAATTAAGAGTGAAATTACTCAACTGATTTTAATGAAACCTGGTTCTTATACGCAGTGTGTCTCTTGTGCCTAGGCATGGCTCTTCCGCACTTACAATCCGTACTTGCTTCGCACCAGAATTTTCTCCTGTGCCATAGGTAAATGTAGACACCAACACAAGACACCTAGACCCGAAAATAGTTATACCTATTTCCACAAAAAGTTGTCACACAAAGTATTGTTACGTTCGGGAATCGAGACCGCGACACTTTGCGCTGCAACCAATTGTCTAGCCACCGCAATCTTGCAGTCATTAACACTTTTTTTCCTAACTAAAAATGCTAAATTACTTAGAATAGTCTGGATTTGACAACCAGCATTAACGTGGCCCTTTGTGTTGCCCCTCGTCATATACTTTATATTTGTAGGAAGCTGACTATTCAAATTATGGCCGTTATAAAGGCAAGGACAAATGCCGGCTTTTAACTGCCGCTTGAAGAGCAAGGGATTAACGCGATTTTATGCCTAAATGAACGAAGTTTTTAGGTTCATATTTCAATTAGTTTAGGATTCTAAGTGTATGTATTATTGTTAAAATCTTATTTATAACACGATGTCAAAAAAAGATTTTGGCGTTCCTGTGTTAGTAATTCCAACTACTTATTCTTATATACGAAAATGACAAAAAATGTAAAAAAGTAACTTTTATTAAAGAATTTACAGCAACGCTACTGAATTGTGTCATTTACTAATTACATAAAATTCTTAGCGAAGATAACACCTTATCTAGCCACATAATTTACCATAGGCTGCAAGGGATCCCCTAGGTCTAATTTTCAGCCGGGTTTGTGGATGTAAACGCAATGACCCTGACCCGGAGTAGAAAAAGGAACAGGATTTCTTTAATAAGACTAGCTGCGACACTACCTCCCACTCCAACCTCATGAGAAAGGAAAAACTCATTTAATGATTTTTCAGCCATAAAAAGTCCAGATCAAAATATCCCGCCATTAAAAATACCGTTAATTGTCAGTTTCGATTTATGAAAAGTTTTTATAGTACAAAAATAGAGTTTATCAGTGGCTATATATCTATCGATCTGTGCCGACCGACCCAGTGACCGTATTGTGTTTGACAGCTGTCTGCCCATAGACACGGACAATGTGTCTTAACGGCTCATAGAGGTTGGGATAAAAGAGGCCTTATTATAATGTCAAAATTTTAATAAACCCTATTATGGGAATCATTAGCTAAACGAAGATTAAAATAAAAGTTTTTTTATTAGAAATGAAGTGTTACAAATGTAATTTTTTGCGTAGCATATCAAAGTAATAATAATCATTTATTTCAATTAGACCCATACAGGCACTTTTGAACGTCAAACAAAATTTTAAAGATGTCAGTCTGTCGGTCAGGTCTCTTAGTGAAGCTTTTAAGTAGTAATAGCTTTAAGTAGTAATTGTAGGTATATCTATTTAATAACATTAAAAATAACAGTTTTATTTTATTTCAGCGATGTTTGTTACCCGTTCCGGCTTTGCACAGATACTAAATTTCAGTATTATTGTATAGATGGTATCATATGTTATACATATAAACAAATAAACAAAATCTGCAGCAAAATCCGTTGCCGAGTTTTAAATTTTGAAGCATATACACAGTTAGGTAACTGTATAATATAATAAATAAATAATATAGGGACTTTGAAAGCGACTTTGTTTTATACAATATAGTGATGATAAGTAACGAATGTGTGTAGTATTTTGTAGAAAATACCGAATCATTAAATTTTCTATTTTATAGGCGTGAAAATTGAGCACGATATTCTGAAATCGAACTCAAGAATAGCAGTCCTATTTACGACCACTGATTGGACAAAGCAATAATAAAATCAATGATATTATATATTAATTAACAGATATGTAATAAGCGCGCAAAAGTGAAGACTCGAAAAGGATACAATTGTATGGCAGTGCAATTAGTCTCTTTTAGAATAATTTTTGTTTACGTTGAGTACTTAATTGATAACAATAGTTAATTTGTTTTTTGTTGTTTCATTTATCATACTATCCTTTTTCTACAATTTTAACTTGTAGTGACATGTACAATTAATGAAACGTATGTGAGTGTGTTCACGCTTGGCGCGGAACACATTTTTATTTTTTAGTGCGTTTTTAAGCGTAGAACATATCTGTGTTAATATAATATCATTGAATAAAATAAAATGAATTTTAGACAACTAGTTTTACCCCTATAGGTTACTAGCTGCCGCCCGCAACTTCATCCACGTGGTATGTTGTATAAAAAGTACATACCACAACCAAATCTGTCGAGCCGTTTTTACGTAAAAGAATAACAGACACACATCCAAACATTCTCACTAACTTCACATTTATAACGCAAGAAGGATATTTTTCGCGTCTCAAAATCGCCTGGCTTTAAAGCCAGGTGCACACTGTAAACGTACCAGTTATCCCCCTTCCCCAATCAACTTCCCTCCCCTTACAATTGAAAAAAGAAACTGGTTCGTATTGTGAAAGTGACTATAGCGGTTAAAATACAAAATTTTGCGAGCGAAACTTTCTATTATACGTCAAAAGACTTAACATTGGCACGCAAATACAGTTTTTAAATCTGCAAAGGCTGAGCTTTCAATGTACCTGGGGAATAATTATGATGCTGTCGCGTCAGAATGTTTGTATAAGACAGTGACAGCAACAATTTTATTCCTCAGATAACATTTATCTAACTATTGAAAAGTCCGCCCTTAATAAACTATTGTCTGACGGTTATAGTAATGATCCGGGAGATTTAAGCCCCGCTCCTCATGCTTGAGGGTGCAAAACCTGGCAAAGTATTAATGTGGCTTTTTCCAAGTGATATGTACTTTCTAAGATTGTTTAGACACCACTGACATACGGTGAAGGATAACATCGTGAGGAATTCCGTCTTGTAATTTCCAATTAAGTTTTAAATTCCTGTTTCGTATTGAGCAAGCGTGGTGATTAATGCTCATGCCTTTTTAGAGTAAAAAAGAGGCGTTTGCTCAGCAGCTGTATCTTATAGGTGGATGATGGTGACGACTATTCTTAAAAGTCTAAAGTATTATCATTAATATCATTAATATCATTAATAAATTATCCAATGACTTAATCAAACTCTTGCTAAATAAAAAAACACTCCAAATCTTATCATAGTAAGCGGATTGGTTCATATCAATCATAATCCAAAATATTCAGATTTGCGTACACTTGAATAGGCACCCAGTGGCGGGGCAAGACCTAATTTAAATGTGGGCAAGACAGATTTAGCGAGGTCCTTTTTTGTAATGACCTGAAGACGAAAGATATTTTTAATTACCGCGAGGCCGTAGGCGGTGGCGCACATCGCCCACGCCTTACGCCGCCTCTGTAGGCACCTCATAGAAAATCAGCGATGTGATTATCCACCTTCTTCCTCCTACCGACCCTAAATACCCTGATCCTAAAATCCGTATTCCCTAAAAGGTCGACAATGCTCTTTAAAATCCCTAAACCCTAAAAGGCCGACAATGCTCTAACAAGACCTCTATTATTTTTTATTTTATTTTATGTGATAGGTCGGCAAACGAGCAGAAGGATTACCTGATGGTAAGCAATCAGCTACTAGTGCGTTGCCGACCTTTTAGGGATTAGGGATTTGGAGATTTAGGGATTGACTCATTCACACGGCGAAACGCAACACTGTGGTTACTTCACGCCGGTTTTCTGTGAGGCCGTGGTATCACTCCGGTCAAGCCGACCTATTCGTGCCGACTCTCCCACACTTATATTGTAGCGTATGTCCATGGGCGACGCCATTGTATACCATCAGGAGATCAGGAGACATGCCTGCTCATTATTCCATAAAAAGACTTCGCTGGTCTCTGTCAATTTGTAGTCCCTTATTCTTTTCTTACGACTTCCCCGGGTTTAATAGGATTGCCGGAGAAAACTTCAAAACAAGAACTAACTACTTGAAATTCGATGTAAAACATCACAAGTTGGTGTTGATACTAAAAGAAAAATTTAACCTGTATAGATCCGCCATCTTTACTGCAGCACGCTACAACATTGTAACAGCGTTCCTCAATACATTTTAAAACAAACTCGTACAGAAAATGTATAAAACTTTACACTTCGTTACGTACGTGCAAAGTTTAGCAATTTTCGTACGTAATACCTATATTTCTATATTGAACCCAATGTATATGTACCGTAGTGGTTTTTCTCCTAGAACTATTTAGATCAGAAAATTACCAACGGATTTTTCTTCTTATCAAATGTGTTCCAAGAAAACATCTCTGAAGATTGACTTAGGTTTTTCTCATTAAACTTTTTTCGTAACTTTTTCATTCAAGTCTTTATTTAACTAGCAATATATGTTTCTAAGTACATTTGTAAGTCTTTATTTGACCAGCAATGTACGTTTCTAAGATAGTTTATTTTGAAAATCTCGCAACTATAAAAGCCTATAAATTGACGGTAGGATGACGTATGAAGTGCCGAAGTTAACTCGCAGATTCTCGATGAACAACCTTGATGGGTCTAATAAGTTGTCTAGCGAAAACCTTAAAAGGTCGGCAACGCACCTATGACTCCCCTGGTGCTGCAGGTGTCCATGGGCTGCGCTGATCGCTTACCATCATCTATTCCATAAAAAACTCTCTTAGAAAAAGTAAGAAAGATGTGCCTGCTTTTTTATGGCTTAGTACTTAAAGATTAACGATAATACGTCTTCCAAGTAATAGAGATATTCGTTTCAATTAATTTTTTTTAAAAATACTTAATACTACGTACTTAAGCATTCTGAGAACATCAAAGTAATTAAAATTAGGTACTTTGAAAGAAACTCCTGTATTAAGTGAGAATTGTTCGAACGACCGAGCGAGCGATGGGACCTTTGACTCTTCACGTTAAGTTAATTTTAATATTCTAATTTTAGTGTAACATTTTAAGTTGATATTAAAATATTGATGGTAATATAAACTTCGTTAAACAAAATGTGTAAGTTTATTTTTATCGCGAAGGTTAGCAAACGAGCAGTTTTTGCGGCCTTAATTACTTTTGTTTAGCGTGTGTTGAAAATTAAGGTCCTAATCTTCATCAATCTTTAACTTCAGCTCAATCAGTCGAAAGTCTAAGAAGATTTATACAAACTATTATCCCCTATTTTATAACCTTAGAGGTGGAATTTATCATAATCCTTTCTTAGGGGATGTAGGCATCCGGTATAAAATTGGTACGCTAACACCTGACTGACTTGACAAGAGATTTAACAGAAGATTAGTTAATTTTAGCGTTGACAAGCCTTTCAGAAACCGGGCGTAAGTGTGATTCTTTAAGACTTCATTCTAAACATCGAATCTGAATCCGCTGTGAGAAGTAGTACACTAGCGCTACACTTGCGAGTTGAACTAAATTGTCCGCAACATTTTGATAGATAAAGTATGAGATGACCTTAAAAGTGGCACTCTATAATGTAATTTCCCCGACACTTCGACGCTCACTTCACACTCGAACAAGATTCAAAATGAAACAAATTTTATAGAATCGACGTGCAGGTTTCCTGACGACGTTTTCCTTCACCGTTTATCAGTGCTGTCTAAATAATTTAAGAAAGTCACGAACAACTCGAAATGCGATTGGCATTGTTACGCAATGTACTTGCCAGGTTTTGAACCCAGAATCTGAATGCCAATGCAGCTACGTAGTCCCTTTGCCTGGGCATAAAGAACCCACGAGAAGACTAAATTATGGTGATGTATTATTTTCTTTAATTAACAATTTATTTTATTAATAATAACTTTATTTTATTAACACATAACTTCTCACATTCGAAAAACTAACAAAAATAAACCACAAAGCATCAGTACTAAGGTTTAAATTACAACGAAACTAAAACAATAAATTATACCGAAGTACCCATTTTACGAGGCAGTGACGTCATCGCGAAAATTTTCCATGAAATACATACAAGAGCTTTCAGTTTGTGTACTATCAAGAGAATCGAGCCATTGACCGGATAAACATTGTTAGTGTGTGTGTTTACAATAATAAAATACCACGCTATTTTATCTAAGGGCGTAAGTAGAGGAATACCTTATTAGAATTATATATATACATATGTATATGTTGTAAGTAAAACATATTTTTCGCTTTTCTACAACGATAGGCGTAAATCTTTATATCCCTTTTGACCAAGGAAACCAACTCAAAAACTAAACAAGGAAAAACATACTTTTAACATCCAAATATATAAAATATAAAACATTATACATACTTATAACATCCAAACTAATATTATAAATGCAAAAGTAACTCTGTCTGTCTTCTCTCCACGCCTTAATATAAATTACTGACTGATTTCTGTGTTTTATGGTACAGACATAATTTAGAGCTCGAGAAAGATAGTTTTTATACCAAGAATCTGCAGGAAGTCACTATTCCACACGAACGGAGTCGCGGGCAAAAGCTAGTAGGCTATAAAACATCACGCTACTATAAAATTTAAAAAACATTATAAAATACCCAAAGGAACAATCGGATTATTAATAAATAATTATTTCAAAGAACTTATTCATCTTTATATTTATTAATTAGTTTATTTCCAAAAACTATCATCTACCTTAAAATCCTTCAATGCTTGTCATCAATTCTAATCCTCCCTATAAAGACACTCAAAAGTAAATAGTTTCTATGTTTCATCTAATAAATATGTATGGAAGAGACTCGGAAACCCCCAAGTCCCTAAAGGACAGAACTCCTAATACAATCATGTCAAACGGACCACTGAGATGACAGTTTCAGTGATTTTCATAATAATACCAATATTAGACACTTTGAAGTTGGTAAATATTGACCGGCCTACTGTTCCCTGATAGGAGAGACCTATCCATTCGAGGTTAGAACTTAACAGGGGATATGACACTCTGATAAATATGATAAAGATTCCTTATTCTTTTCGCATTTTAAAAACCATGTGTGTAACTGTGGAGAGCCATAATTCGGCACGAATGGGTCGGCTCGACCGGAGTGATACCTGGGTCTCACAGAAAATCGGCGTGAATCAACCACAGCGTTGTATTTCGCCGTGTGAGTTAGGTTACCAGAGGCCTTCTCCTCCCCCAATCCCTAAATCGCAAAATACCTAATCTCCAAAAAAGTCGGCAACGCGTTCATAACGTCTCTGCTATCGTCTCCCGTGTTGATGCCATCCATAATATGAATGCCTTGAGTAAGCGTAGCGATTAATGCTTAACTTGCCCCATGTCAGAAGAGGCCTTTGCTCAGCAGTTGGCACTTATAGGCTGATGGCGATTATTTTAACGACAGTTGAAGTCTAAAAATAACAACTTTATTAAGAAGGCACACTTTGTAACTGTGTTTTACAACGAACTTCATTAACGAAAGCAAATAAACATGGAATTGTCGGACTCTGATTGCTGACACTAAAACTGAACAGTTTATTGCCACGGCTTGGCCCCAATATTACGACATGGCAACTGAATATTGGTGACTCATTAGTTCATATGTATAACTAGGAAATACAAGGTTCGAGATTCCCTTTACGGTACTAGTTAAACGGGAAATGAATGATGGATCCATAATTTACCTTTTATGGGTTTTCTCCCTGAAGGACGAAATACTTCAAATATAGTAATTATCGAGAGACATGCTGAATTAGAACTAGCGGCTAGCCCTTGCTTCGCACGTGTATTTTTTATGTATTAGGTTGGCAAACTAGCAGAAGGATTACCTGATGGTAACCAATCACCGCCGCCCATGGACATGGCAACGGACGAGTTACGAGTGCGTTGCCGACCTTGTAGGAATTAGGGTTTTGGAGATTTAGGGATTGGGGATGGATCGAACACAATCGCTGTGGTATCCTTATCAAACACTTTCTTTCCTAAACCGATTCTTCTAAAAATTACGAACATAACCAAATAATGGAATTGGAAAAATTGGTCCCTGCGTTTTTAAGTTGTACGCTTACCAATACATTTTCTGTTCATTGTGATATTTTAAATAAGATAACTTCGAAATTATGTGAATGTACCGAGAAAAACTCTACTAGTTTCAAGTCACAGCGGGACTCTTATTCTTGAGCATCGTGCGCAACGTACGAACACTTCAAAATTTGACACTCTTGCTGCAGAATATCCAATAAGGAAATGGAATTTGAATTGTTTTCTATTATAAGATGACAGAATAGTAGACAATTTGTCTCCGTCCATGAACTCCAGAACAATATCAGAGAAGTCACCCAGTGCATCACTTGCCTTCTAAGGATTAGTAATTTCGCACTTGTGGTTGTAGGAGAAACGATTAGGCCTCGAGTACTCTGTAACTTTAACCATTAAGACTGCACACGCGACGGGCGCTAAAGAAATGGAGTAATTTCTTCCGTTTTTTCAACATTTCCCTCCACTGCTCTGCTCCTTTTAATTGACGCTTGATGAAAAGTATCCTATAACCTACCCAGGAATATGAAGAATAATTGTACTAAGTTTCGTTAAAATCTGTCCAGCAGTTTTGGTTTCTATTAGGAACATACAGACAGACAGACAGACAAAAATTTTAGTGATTGCATTTTTGGCATCAGTCTCGATCAATTATCACCCCCTGATAGTTATTTTGAAAATATATTTATTGTTCAGAATTGACCTCTCTACAGATTTATTATAAGTATAGAAGATGTAGATATATATGTATATGTAGGTATGTTTGTATGAATGAATGAATGAACTAGTACCTACATAGCTCATACAATAAAATGGTAATGAGATGGTGGCGTCACATGGACATTGTCCATAGCATTCGTCCTTGATAAGCTTTGTTCTGTTCCTATATACAACCTGAATGACTTTCAGGAAACAATTTGACATGTAGTTTCCTGTGTAAAAACCTGTAACTAATCTTGATTTCAGTGTTAACAGTTATTTTAAAAATGTTTTGTACCTATGCAGTGTGATTGATCAAAAAAGGTTTTTCGTTTAAAATGGAAAACTGAATTAGCAATTGATAATTTATTGTTACCTACATCTTTTTAATTAAATGAGAGACTTATCATAATATATAAATCCACAAAATTCCTTTAAAAAAAACTCAAAAGTTATTTTGTGCACTAAAATTAGGTAAGTATATAGATTTTCTTTCCGATACTCTCGCATTCCGAAACGGTCTGAGAGTTTCAGAACATAACATTGTATGTATAAAACCGAAAGTCAAATAAATAAGAAACTGACGCATGTGGGATAAATTCTTTCTTAGATCTAGTTATAAATTATTTTAGGAATATTCCAACGTATGTATAGCACGGATGCGCCTCTTCTACCGTTTGCCGCTTACAGGCTTACAGCGAGTTAAAGATCGAAGTTTTTATTAAAGAACACAGCTTGTACTTACCTACCAGTTGTTGGTAAATGGCACTATGATGTGTGTAGTTTAAGGTAATAATAAAAAAAAAACATATAAATCAAGTATTCGGTATCTATTTTATACCAACGCGCATAATACCTAAAGGCTTTTATAATCAATTAGAATTAAAGATTCGCGCTTGTCTAATATAACGGGGAAACATACACTAACGAAGTCGAAAACAAAGAAAGTCGCTTGGAACTAACAAATATTTACCAAACGAAAGCTGAGAAAAACACAAATATATCAATATTCTATGGTATGTACAATCTTACTTCCTAAATACTCGCCACGTGCAATATTCACGTGAGGCCCAACTCTCCTGACCTTCCCCATGGCTCCTATGCGCATCCAGCACCTCCCCCCTCCCGCCCACCAGTCTGCCGCGCGCAATCAATAAATACACCTTTCAACATGTGGACTTCAGGTCTATTTATTTATAACCTCTTTTCTTTAGGCTGAATAGAACATTATCAGTGCTTTAAAAATATAAATAAATCATAGATCCAATTTTCAAATTGTATTGTTCGAATTTTGAAGTGAGGAGTTATAAGTTTTTTTTTTGGTTGGTTTACGTAACATTTGGGTGAAGTAAGCTATTTGCGCCACTTTCATATGTATCCTAATTGTTTTTTGTTTTAATCATTGTTATTATTTAACATTTTCTTACTAACTTACCACTAATTTAGAAAAATATTTAAATTGCTGTCATATTGTGATTTTCTCCATAAAAGGTTAATATCAATGTTCATATTAATGGTGAAATGAGATAAATCAATAAAATTCTGAAATTAAACGATTTTTATTATATCCTAATTGAATTAAACTTACGTAAAATCGTGTGTGCGAAGATAAATATAAAAATAAAAATGTTTACTTACAAAATTAAAGGTCCGACCACTGTCCAGCGTCCATGCAAAATTCAAATTAAGAAACAATATTATTCGTATTAATTTCGATTTTTTTTCCGAAATTCCTTTTTTAAATCCGATCGCGACGCGCGTACTTCGTACGTCGGGCGTGCTCTACTGACTGCCGACATCGACACTACGGCTAGAGATGGGACACTCTTGTTTTTAGGTGAATATCGATAATTACTGAAGAGCGTCACAACATTGAATTTCCTATGTAACGAATACACAAAAAGTATATGTATCAATCAATGATTTAAAATAATTTAGGTAACAATCAATTTAAAAAAAAAGATGAAGAAAACTAAATTTGCCTCATAGGTGCCATCTAATAGCTTAACATGTTTTTTTTTTTGAAAATCGTCGCATCTGTCTATTTATTCCACTTAAATAATTTGAAAATTCATAGTGTACAAATATGGGTACCTAGATGGGAAAGATAATTCTAACAAGAATGTAGTATGTTCATAGACGCTGCTCATGTATTAATAAAACGTTTGTTCGTTGGATGTCGTGACCTATGATGTTATATCTTAATTACTAATAACTGCCCGTGTCGTCACTTCGTCTGAATTACCTTCGCATTAGATTCTACCTCCTCTAGGTAGAGGTTATAACAGCTGATTAGGATAATCAAGTTCTGTGTTCCAACTGACTAAAGAATCTATGAAACAACAGGCTTTTCTGTTTACATTTGTAGCGTTTCTTGAGTGTGATTTTTTTTAGGGGATTAGTCATCAAATTACTTCTCCTGTCTGCCTAGAGGGATTGTCAGAATCTTACTGACTAAAAACACCCCGTTTCTTCTCCTGCTCTAGGCCGAGGTCGAGGTGCCTCATTGCGCTTACCCCGCAACCCCGGCTGAACATCAGTTCTATAGGGCCCCGTCTGTATTGGTCTACTGGCTCTTTAAGGCGCGCGCAGAACGCTACGCGACGTACAATCGGGTGTGGTTCTGGTCGGGCCGTCGTCCGCAGACCCGCAAGAAATCCAAGATTCTCACTGACTAAAAATTTACTCTATCCACAAATTACGCCATCAATAGGGTCCGTACCTAGATACCTTTTTTGAAAACAGATTCACAATTAAATTTGTGCATCATTAAGTGGATGGTTACATTCAGTATCACACTAATTAGTAGCCAAAAAATCTGAAAAGAAAAATAATCTCAAGAACAATAAGAAGCGTTATACAATGCAGAAAAGCAATATAACAGCAGTAGCTTATAATAAGGTAATTAAATCACAATAAAAATAATCGGTTTCTTATAGGTATATGCGATAACATTAATTATTACAAATGTGGTAATTACAGGTCAAAACCAGTTATTTACACTTCGCACTACAAGTGTAGGTATTTAAGGACATAAACATATTAACACGATGTTTTGATGCCTTTTGCTTCCTACCGGCTTATCCGGGAGTATTTAGGGGTGGGGGAGGGGTCTTTATGGAGCTGTTTATGGCTTGTGGCAGATTTGATGGTGATGATGATGATAGACACTTCGAATAATTTACTTAAGGATTCGGAATTCACATTCAAAGCGACGTCAATGACGTTCATTTATATAATGATTGAAGTGTGGGAGAGCCATGCTACGGCGCTAGTGGGTCGGCTCAAAAGGAGTGATACTACGGCCTCACAGAAAGCAGCACTTTCGTTGTTTATCGCCGTGTGAGTGAGGCTACCGGAGGCCCAATCCTACCCCCTCCCCCATCCTCAATCCTCAAACCCCTTCCCCTTAAATCCCTGATATCCCACAAGACGCCGGCATCGCACTTGTAGTATCTCCTATGGTGTTGTGAGTGTTCATGGGTGGCGATGATTACTAACCACCACGTAATCCGTCACGTAAATAATAAAGTGAATAGATTCCAAGTCAAATTGTAATTTAATTGTCAAAATCAATCGTCTTCAACTCTTTCCAAAGTGTTGTGTAGATTCCGATAGGGAAAACGAACAAGAAACTCCAACGCGCAGTATTTGGAGAGAATCATTCATTTTCCTTTGGTCTAACACAAAGTTCGCCATTGAGTTGTGTTTCGCCGTATGAGTGAGGTTATCGGAGGCCCAATCCAGATCCGAAAAAGTTTGAGGGGAACTCAAACTTTAAATATTCGAATCCCTAATCCCCAAAAAGATTTATTGCCCGGGTCGCTCGATATAAATTGATTTGGCCCTGTTAGTTACATCTGGCGAATAATGTTGATAAGACAACAATTATGGTTTCATCAATAATTCATAAAATACGTATAAGTATAGGTTCTTCAGGTTTTAGTAAATCTTTTGTGATTTTATAGTAACGACTTGCTCACGTGAAAAAATTGAGAAAAACTCTACAAGTTTCAAGTCCCAACGCAACGTCTCGCAGCCAACCCCGACATAACGCAGTCGCCGCAATGCGCACTCTGCTCATGAATAAGAATCCCGCTGTGACTTGAAACTAGTCGAGCTTTTCTCATTTAAGTCACGTGAGTAAGTCGTTATTTTCAATATATATTACGTATGTAATATCTACAATATTACCTATCTAAATCTCCCTTAAATATAAACTGATAAAATTCAACCTTCGGAAAACGTCATAAAATTCTAAATGTGACGTGTTTCTCCACGCCAGGCGAGCCCCAAGAGATAAGATTAACAAAATTGATAAGGAAGAGGAAAGTTTGTTTGCAGTGACTGTTATCAATCACTTTACCACGAGTTAATCTCATAAACATGACATAATTTGTCAACATACAATAAAACTGCAAATATTTTAATTATGAATAATTTCATATACATTTTATAAATATTTTTACTGTTTAATACTTATGTCATTATTTAGGTCATTCTAAAGTACCACTTGATTGATGAAAGTAAGTACAAAAAATATTGACACTATCAATGAAAAAATATGTAATTTTTTTGCATAAAACTGCACTTTTAAAACTAGCACTTCCTATCTGACTAGGTACTCTAAGAAGAAATGCTGAAACAAACTCATAGGCCCATCTCTGAATAAAGTGGTAAAATTGACGTGTAAACGTGTATTTTATCCGAAGACCCATATTTTCATAAACATTATATTTTATTCATCCTATTCTATTGATTTGTTTTTACAGAATCTTTTTGTCAGATAGTTTCAATTCATTTATTTCATAATAATTAGAATAATGTTCAGTCAAGTAGGATAAGCTATATTATAATAAGTAAGTATATTTAGTTACATACTCCATGTAATAACACAGAGGGACTCCCTATCTCCTTGAACATAAACTTAAGACGTAATATTGATTCTGTAGAACATGTTACCTCGCTCGATGTCATCGGTAGCTATTTTTACGCTCATAACTCTTCACTATCTTAATTATAATGTTTACGAAGACAACGGCTTGTCACAAAGATGCGTAGGTACTGCAAAATTGATTGCCTATTAGTATAGCGTGTGTTTTATCTAATAGATAATGTATATACTTACGCAGTTTATTGAAGGTCCTCTTTATATCTCAAAATCAAGGTTAAATCCTGGTAGGACATATTTATTTTGGACTTCTGAAACAAAACATTAACACACACTTGCTTACGTTTAATAAAAATAACAACGGAATACCTATGAGTTTGCTGTTAGTTAAAAATTATATGAAAATGGGAATTGAATTGTAAATGAAATACCTGTACATGTACATGTGTTCTCTATAATTGTTGTTTTCTATAATTTAGATAGAGTAGGTGGTTTTCCTCTTTCTTATGAGAGAATTGCGAAAAACTGTTTATTATGAGTCACGACTACAGAATTATAATGTTTTACTGCAACGCCAGCAGCTTCATCCGCTTTAACGGAGTTAAAAGTAGCCTATTTATTATTCTTACTATAATCTATTTGTATGCCAAATTTCATTCAAATCCGTTCAGAAGTCTTTACGTGATAGAGTAACGAAAACCCATTATTAAGCCATACTTACAAGCTTTCACGTTTATGATATATACATAAGTAGGATTACATCCCTAAATATGCCAACCAAAGAAAATTTTCACAAAAATACACATGTCACAGTTACTGAAAAACATCGATAATTCTCAGGGGATGTTAGCGTTACCCCATCCCTATGTACGTCACTACGTGACGTCACTTGATCCGAGGGGTGAGCATGCGCGGGAAACCTTCCGCCATCTTGTTCCTACTCGCCCGCCGTCGTGGAACTTCGGATATTTTCGTAAGGTGAGGTCACATTTAGTCGTAACATACCCTGAAAATGTACCCCACAGGGATTTTGTACTTTATTCTCTCAACTAAAGGTTTGAAATTCAAACGTGGTGCAAGGGGATTGGTGCAATGTAAGATTTTCTGCCTATAATGGGTTCCTATGAATTTGCGTCATAGAATTTGAGCGTTTTATTGCGTTGTACTTATAATACAATGTCATGGCAAAACCGATCGGTGCGTATAGTAAATTACGTAAGTAAATTAAAAGACATTTTTATAAAAACAACGTTGTAAACAATGTACGTCATTATTTAAAAAATAATATGCAATTAACTTCATTGTTTAATTTATTCATGAATTTAAGAAAACCCGAGTGCTACCAGAATTCTTCTTAAATTGAATGGCTAATTAAGCTAGTTGGTTGTTACACATGTACTAAGATAATGTGGTTTAGATGTAAATAATGATGCATTTTTATATACAAAGTGGTCTATTTTTATTTAGCCCTATTCCAGTGTGTATCCTATACCTGTGCCAAATTTCATCCAGATCCGTCCAGCCGTTTTGGCGAGATTGAGTAACAAACATCCAAACATCGTAACTTTTGCATTTATAATATTAGTAAGAGTAAGATTTTGACGGGTAAAAGGGCTGTTTTATGGCCTATATACAAAAATACATTCATTGTTGTTTCAATAAAATTTAGCACAGAGATAGAATAGAATTTCGTCGGTGTAACACATAATTATGCTACTTTTTAGTTAATAGTATTTCGCAGCTACATTAATTATAGCCGTGATTATAGTTGTTTAATTTTTTTATTCTAAATGCATCAAGACCTTTTTTTATATTAATAACAATTTTAACGACCCCATTATCCCTTTAAATTTTAGAACTATTAGGATTAAGTTTTTTTACTGCAAATTGTTCTGTAGTTACAGTTTCCTTCGAGGTTGCTTGGCAAGCGTAATAAGGTACAGCGGCTTAGTATGATAAAAATGAATTCCCTTATTGTCGAAATCTCTGAAAATAGTTTATTTTATTGAGCGTGAAAAATAATCTACCTAATGACTTCTCTCGTCCAGGGTGAGTGTCTTACTGACTAAAAACCCCCCTGTTCCTTCTCCTGCTCTGGGCCGAGGTCGCGGTGACTTGCCAAAGCGCAATACGCTTGCCCCGCAACTCCGGCTGAACATCAGCCCTATAGCCCCGTCTGTGGTGGTCTATTGGCTCTTTGAGGCGCGCGCGGAACGCTACGCGTCGTCCGCTCGAGTCTAGTTCTGATCGGGCGGCGAGCTACACTTACTTGCCGTCCATAGACCCTCGCTTAAGGTAGCCAGAGATCATCTCTCGATCCCCGACGCCCGAAATGTCGCCTACTGCGGCTTCTGACACGGCGAGGCTTACCCCAAGCAGGGCACATCTCCACCTTATGCTCTACCATGTCCTCTGGGTGGTCCTCACATGCACCCAAAACCCCGAATTGCCCCGAAATCACCCATGAGGGCTGTAAATAAACCCGGAAAACACCTTGGTATTATAATAGTTTGAAACTATTTACTTACGTTATTATGAAAACTAAATCAGTTCCCCGCTGGGAGGCTCATAAATATGTAGGGGCCCTCGTCAACTGAAGAACAACAATATTGTAGGGAACGTATACACAGAAGGTTTAGTCCTTCCTTCGAAGGCGGGCTTCATCCCTACCCAACCCCTAAATGTCCAAAACCCTAATCGCCAAAAGGCCCGTGGTTTGGCACGTGTATCAGGTAATTCGTGTCAAACAAAATTTTAAAGGGTTTTTAATCAAGCTATATATTGTAATAGCCTCACCAATGATTACTATCTCTTTCTGATTCAATCTTTTTTTAACAAATAGGTTTTACCCGCGCTTTCGCTCCCTTCATAGGTACCTACTCTACCCTATCTACCCATCCTACACTTCCCTACCTATTTTACTCTATCCTATGTCCTTCTCCAAGTTCCTACCTACTTCCCTACCAAATTTCAGCCAAATTGGTTCAGCCGTTTATATATTATATATAGTATAACTAACACAACTTTCTTTTATAAATACACATATATATATATATATATATATATAGATGTATATAAAAATCAATGCAACTTTTCGTTGTACCTAATGTTATAACTCAACAATGCCTTTATGTGTGTGCAATCGCTAGTGTCGCTAGTAGATTATAAAAAAGTGGTAACATCAAATTCATGATAAGTACATAATATATAGCCAGTACCAAACAACGTTAGTTCTTCCGGATATTTTAATTAAAGTATCAACCTTCTTGGATAAATTAGACAGAAGTATATTCGCCCAAACATCAAATTGGGTACTTGATAATTTTTTTAAAAGTATTTTATTATATTCTCAGGACACTAAAGATAGTACTAGTTTAATAATTGTTTATTTCATTTTTAAAGCTAATTTATAACAAAAACAGTCATTTTAAATAATACGATTCAAAATCCTTGTCAAATACCGAATTAAAACATACCTACAGAACCTTCTTCGTGTCTTTGTACAGTAAGTATCGCAGGAAAATATAAAAGAATTGTGTTTGCATATTGATCAGTTGAGTTAGCGGTGCCGAGTTCATATTGCTTGTTGTGTTCATACCTAATGTTGACGTCTTCCAATCAATTGCATATTGGCTTCCAATGAAAGCACATTCAATTTATTATTTCTATTAACTAGTTCGTTTGTAAAGTGCGCAATAGACATATCAGTGTTCAACTTCTGTTAAATAAAAATGTTTGTTATTTTTTTATTAATTTACTAGTATTGTGACTATAAATTGAGATGTAAGCTATCCTATCTTTCAAGTTGGATTAAAATGCACACGGAATGCAAATCAAATTTAAAATCGGTTTAGTAGTTTAGGAGTCCATCGCGGATAAACACGTGACACGAAATTTTTATACATAAAGATTTTATGTCCTTGATGTCAAGGTATAATAATATCTACCACGGATGCACGGCAGATATGATTTAGGTAGTTAACTAATGGTAAATAATCTTGATATTTTTTTTTATATTAAAGAGTACCAAAGGTTGTAGTTTTTAAGTAATAGGACGGACGGTAAACGAGCCCACGGATTACCTGATGGTAAGCAATCAGCGCCGCCCATGGACACTCGCAACAGAGGAGTCAGGAGTGCGTTGCCGACCTTTTGGGGACTAGGGATTTGGACATTTAGGGTTTTGCCTAAATGTCTTTGCATGGCTCTCCCACGCTTAATAATAAAATACATAAAAATATTATTTAAATTTAGTTTATTAACTATCTACAATTTTGGTAAATATGTATGTACCTGTTTTTTACATAAAATATTTAGACAAATAAAGATATGCCAAGATTGTTTATACATATTTAGTTAACTAGCTACTCTCGCGCGATTTTACCCGCTGCTTGGCTTCTACAGATCATAGCGTGATTTTATATAGCCCAAAGCTTTCTTTGATAAATAATCTATTCAGAAAAAAAAAACAATACGAACCTAATTCCTGAGATTAGTGTGTTAACAGAAACACACAAATTCTACTGCTTCTGATGGCGGGAATCATCGAAACAAATTCAAAGATCCTTTTTATTACGCAACCAACTTAGCTATGGGTTTGGCAATGACCCAGTAAAACCATTCAAAAGTATAGAATTCCCATTCACACGCTGACCCATAATGAATGAGTCGCCCTTTGGCCTAGGCACACTCCTGCGCATGTATACATACCTTTCTAGATGTACACAGGGCCGGAGTAAAAAAGAAATGTCAAGGGCTCTAAGCGAAGAGCAACTGCGAAAAAATAAATGATACAAGCGCTGTACTCATATTTTTAAATGCGATAAGTCGACCAACGAGCAGACGGATTACCTAAGAAGTCTACGCAACACTAAAGGTGTCACGAGTGCGTTGCCGGCCTTTTGGGGTGATATTTAAGGATTGGGAAAGAATAGGGGAGGAGCAGGGATTGGGCCACTCGTTACCTCCCTCACAGAGCGAAACAATGCTGTGGTGGTTTTGAGGCCGTGGTATCACTCCGGTCGAGCCGAACCATTCGTGCTGAAGCTTAGCTCTCCCACACTTAATAATTTACTTCATAACTCGAGTTCGACTGCACGGTTGGTGCTGTGGCTGGGCAACTGGCTGCCGTGCAACGTGTCGCGGGTTCGATTCCCGCACGGAACAACACTTTGTGTGGTCCACAAATTGTTGTTTCGGGTCTGGGTGTCATGTGTATGTCACATTGTATGTTTGTAAACGCACTCACAACACAGGAGAAAATACTAAAGTTTAAAAAAAAAACTACTTAATATTTTTCATAAGCTGAAGAGCTTATGAAAAAATATTAGTTTGTTACATTGACCCAATTATGTCTGTCGCTCCCTGATCAATGACCAATAATGGAAACATCAAAAACAACGAAGTCCCGCGAAAGAAACAGCGTCCCAAGGTCATAAACAACTTGGATTCCGCTACGAAATAAATGAATAGATTTCATTGGAGGTAAGTAAATACATACTTATGTTAAAACGTTACAAAATAATTATCACATCGTCAGCCTAAAAATGCCCACTGCTGCAAGGGCCTCTTCTCACACGGAGAAGGTTTGAGCATTAACCACGACGTTCGCTCAAGGCGGATTGGGGATTTCAAACTTATAATTAGAAATTATATATGGTGTCTAAATTATATGTGGTGGGTATTATATGTGGTGTGTAAATTATGGTAGTACCTATAACTCGAAAAAAGTCACATTGGTACTTGCCAGGTTTCGGACCCGCACCCTCATGCATGAAAGGGCAGCTTCAAAGAGCCAATAGACCACCACAGACGGGGCCCGATAGGGCTGCTGTTCAGCCGGGGTTGCGTGGTAAGCGCAATGAGGCATCGCAACCTCGGGCAGGAGCAGGAGAAGGAACAGGGGGGTTTTTAGTCAGTAAGAGTCTGAGACTCCCTCCCGCCCGGCCCTGGGCGGGAGAAGTCATTTGAAGATTTTCCACTCACAAAAAAAACCCTCATGCATAAGAAGAAGGCGCCTTAACCTCTGAGCCACAACTACAATTGGTATTATTACAGAATACCTTCATGACAAGTCCGTCTCTGCTTTAAAATGCATACTCTACGTGACTCATAGGCACTGTATAATTGAGTTACTCTACTACAATGAGTTTTGTTCTAATTTTAGCCTCACCATTGAAATCATGACATAACTGTGGATTTACATAGTATTGTTGGTCTAGTTACCTTTTTTTTTATTTTTTTTATGTAATAGGTCGGCAAACGAGCAGACGGATTACCTGATGGTAAGCAACCAGCGCCGCCCATGGACACCCGTAACGGAGGAGTTACGAGTGCGTTGCCGACCTTTTAGATTAGGGATTCGGAGATTTAGGAACTGGGGAGGGATTGGGAAGGGGAAGGATTGGCCCTCCGGTAACCTCACTCACACGGCGAAACACAACGCTATGGTTGTTTCGCGCCGGTTTTCTGTGAGGCCGTGGTATCACTCCGGTCGAGCCGACCCATTCATGCCGAAGCATGGCTCTCCCACACTTAGTGTAGTTACCTTTGTGGTGATGGTGTACATGGCAGGCAATAATTAATTAAATAAGTATATCAGTTACATACTAAAATAAGTATAGGAATGTCTTGTTTCAGAGAAAACCGGCGTGAAGTAACCACAGCGTGGTATTTCCCTGTGTGAGTGAGATTACCGGGGGCCCAACTCTCAAAATCCCTAGTCCTCAAACAACTGTGAAGTGTTGAAGGCTATTGCCTTCCTCGATAAATGGAATAACAAACACAAAAAGAAGTGTTCAATAAGAACCAGCAGTTCCGGAGATTAGGGCACTCAAACAAACAAACTTTTCATCTTTATAATATTAAGTATAGATATTCTGACAAATATCCTGATACCAATTCAATAACTCATAAAAACTTCCAAAAGTTATAAGGTAGATATTTCATTAATGCCAAAATCCTGTAGATTCAATCTCTAGAACGAGGAAATAGCTAAAATCTACAGTAGCCAGAGGCAATGCAAATGTGGTTCGAGTGCAATGCAAATATCGAATCCACAAATTGTAGACGTGAAAAGCATTTGAGGGACGAATTTCAATGTGATAGTGTCCATCAAGTGGATGGCTTGGCCATTAAGCAATGAGGAATAGAAGTTGTTTTGGATGGGCTAAAGTTGGATATTGTTGGAGAGATTGCAGTAGTGTGATTCTGTAAGACTTCATTCTAAACTTCGAATCGGAATCCGCCGTGAATACACTAGCGCCACACTTGCGAGTTGAACTAGATTGAACTTTTGATGGATAAAGTATGAGATGACGTTAAAAGTGGCATTCTAAAATTTTATTTCCCCGTCACTTCGACGCTCACTTCGGACTCGAACAAGATTCAAAATCAAACAAATTTTATAGAAACGACGTGCACTTCTAAAAATCACGAAGAATGATGGGCTAGAAAAGAGGCCCACATTAACACGGTAACCGCCACGTAGGTCACCAAAGCCATGCTTCGGCACGAATGGGTCGGCTCGACAAGAGTGATACCACGGCGTTACAGAAAACTGCCGTGGAACAACCGCAGCGTTGTGTTTCGAAATGTGAGTGAAGCACCGGAGGGCCTCCGGTTCCTTCCCAATCTCCAAATCCCTAATCCCCAAAAGGTTGGCAACGCACTTGTAATTTCTCCGTCATTGCGGGTGTCCATGAGAGGCGCTGGTTGGTTTCCTTCAGGTTCCTATCAGATAAAACCACTTTAATAGTTTTCTGTTAGCCGTCAAAGGCTTAAAGTACTTTGGGGGAAGGAGGTATACAATTTTGCCACTTTTCATTAAACAAATAAAACAAGTGAAAGATACGAATAAAATACAGATATTATTATGTACTATATATGTTTGAAAATTAATAAATGATTTATGATTAACTAGCAAATACTGCGCTGTTTCACCAGCTGGCGTTATTGATCGTAGCGCGATGTTTTATAGCCTATAGCACTCAGAAACATATTAGCTATCTACCAGTGAAAGAAATTTGGAAAATAGACCAGCGTTTCCATATGTTACCACCTACATACAAACTTACAAATTTTACCTCTTTATAATATTAAGTAGTATTTTTTATGGTATAGGTCGGCAAACAAGCTGAGGGATTACCTGATGGTAAGCAATCAGCGCCACCCATGGAAACCCGAGGTACTAAAGGAGTTACGAATGCGTTGCCGGCCTTTTAGGGATAAGAGTTTAAGTATAGATAAATACAGCAAGGCTTATCTTTTTTCTTATGTTCACAGCGTGCCCTATGGCATATTTTTGGTCTAGGATCGAGCTGCTGATGTAGAATCAATTGTCATTTTTGCCACCACGAGCAATATCTAAAAGGAATCCTTACATTGCGAATTCTCAACCAATTGGACGCAAAAAAGAGTTTTAATATTAAGAAAACCACTTAACATTTAATTGAAAAACTTCCTCTAACTTAAACTTTTCCTATAACTTGCATTTTTGCATACTTGCGCGTGTAATACTACAGCTGAATAGGCAGATCTATAACTACTCAGAAAACGTAATCATATTATCAGCCAATAAATGCCCACTGCTGAGCAAAGACCTCTTTTGTCATGAAGAAGGTTTGAGCATTGATCTATACGCTTGACCAAGTCGGATTAGCGATTTCAAACTTATAATTAAAAATTATAAGGCCAGGTTTCCTCACGATGTTTTCCTTCCGAAAGACGGTAATGTCTAAATAGCCTTAGAAAGTGGGTGGGTACATTTAATTCGGAAAAAAAACAATTTGGTACTGTATCTTCATGCATGAGAAGCAGGCACTACAATGCTTACATATTTTTGTAAAATCTTTTTTTATTATTTTATTTTTTAAAACACGTTGCTCCTCTGTAGGATTTTCTTCTCTGTCGAGGGTGCGTTTACAAACATACAAATTCACATACACATCACACTCAGACCCGGAACAACAATTTGTGGATCACACAAAGAGTTGTTTTATGCGGGAATCGAACCCGCAACACGTTGCACGGCAGCCAGTTGCCCAGCCACCGTGCCAACCGTGCAGTCAAAGCTTTATTGATATACATATGAATAAAAATACATTAGATACTGAGAGTTTATAAGAATTCTTTATAGATTTTTATGCAATCTAAAATTAAGAAGAAGCTTATTAAAAAAAAATTAACAAAATACAAAATAGAATATTTAAAGGAAGACGATTCACTGGAAAATCATTTTCGTCTCTTTTATAAAGAGCCTAAAACTGTCTGAAACAGCATTGCATCCATATTGCCAAAAAATATCTACCACGAATATGATTAAGTACAACTCTTATTCTAGGCAATTCTACAACACAAAATGGCCAAAAACTTATAAAATAAACAGTTAGGCTTTAAGTTGGAGCCTAAATGTAGATACTAGGCACCAAAAACAGACATTCAGGTGACCTTGAAAGCAGTACACGGCTGGCTACTAGCCAAAAATGGGAAAATCGATGCACTGGAGTAGTCGCGTGCCAACTCGCGTAGGTTTTATATGCAACTAGAATGAAACGTGCGGAATGCGATTGATTTCAATGAGAAAATATGTACCTATACTATGTATGTTACGTTATGTAAGCGTGGGGGGTGTCGGCTTGACCGGAGTGATACCACGGCCTCACAGAAAACTGGCGCGAAACTACCATCGTGATGATTCGCCGTGTGAGTGAGGTTACCAGAGGCCCAAGTCATCCCCTTACAGGAAACTTAGTAGTAGCTTTTAGTCCTCTCAATTCAAGTTGGGTATTATCCAGGTTTTTAAATATTTATAATCGTATCTGAAATTTATTTTTGTTGATAATATTAAAAATTGAACCTGTTTAGTGTCGAACGTTCTAACCATAAAATGGATTTTTAAATGGATTCTATTTATAAATATGTAGTTACGTTACCACCGCAATAAAAAGTTACAGTTATATGTTTTTTGATTATGTGGTATATACCACCAATTAATTGTTTATGTAAAAACGTTATAAGGGATGGAACATAAATTTAGAATTTAATTTCGTAACCTTTCTAAGTTGTTTTGAATAAGTTTTTTTTCGTAACTGTTTGGCAACGGTATTTTTAATTTTGACTCCGAATACGCATTAATGGGCGTATATCTGAAAATAGAAACTTCTTTGTGGATTTTGGCTGAAGACGGCACTACAAGGTTACGCAAAGAGAAAATGGGGATGATGGCTAATAACCAAGTTGGATACTGTTTTTATATGAAAAAAGAATATTTTTATAAATTTTGTATGATACTCATTACTAAATTGTAGCTCTAAATTTTTATGAATCATACTAATATTTCTAAGCCGCTGGATGCAGGTCGCTTCCAACCGGCCTATCTGGAAGTCAATGGGGGAGGCCTTTGTTCAGTAGTGGACGTCCTGTGGTTGATATGATGATGATGATGATACTAATATTAGGTACTAGCTACTCCCGCGCGGTTTCACTCGCTGCTCGGCTCCATTTGATTGTAGCGTGATGTTTTATAGCTAGCGATAGCACTCGGAAACATAGTAGCTATCAATAAATGAAAGCATTTTGGGAATTCGACCAGTGGTTCCAAAGATTACCCCCTACATACAAACTTACAATCATACAAACTTGTAAACTTACAAAATTTACCTTTTTATAATATTAGTACGTATAGATAAATGTGAGAGTTTTAAGAATGTAGGGCTGATGACCAGACCGGCCTTTTTGCGTGTATTCTTTCGGATTGATTTGGTAGAGGTATGTAGATAAGTGATACCTACCTGGGATTAACACATAGTTTTTATGCATCACGCGGCTGATTATTTAATTGTTTTTAGTTCACTCTTGGTGAAAACAAATTATTTTTGACTGAACCGCGTTTTGTCATGTCATGACAAGCCACACTTCTTTTATTTTAACGGAGCTACGAAGGTGTATAAAGAAGCTTTATTCATTACTAAATAGCGTGAAAACGCAGCGCTATTCGTACCACGCAGCTCCCACGCTACGAACTATGCGCTAAGTGCTACGAACTACGCGCTACGGACTACGTCGATTACATTTCGTAATAGACGTAGTCCGTTCGTCGTTTCGTCGTAACATAAAACTTTATTTAGATTAATTACATAAACCTAAATAAAGTGTGTCAATCCTTTCAGCTAAATAGGTATTTCATTTAATAATAAAAAGTAAAAAAAGTAAAATCAACTACGACAAAAACCGACGCTGAAAAAGTATAAAACAAGATTTTCAAGTAGTAGAGTACTGTAAGGCACACGTTACATACCTACCGTAGCACTTTGACAACGTGTGACTGCGTCTTTTTCTTTGCCGTAGTCGGTTAAAAAGGCTAACCTAAACCGACGGGGCTTATGCTTGCCACCTCCTCCATCAGTCTGACGTGGAGTAAGGTGAACCGTGAACCTCGATGGAAGAACTCTATGCCCCATATAAGGATAGTAATAGCATTTATCTCAAGTCAGTTAGAGAAAATGCTATACTTATGCATTTTGCTTATGCTCTTAGGACTTTCTTATATGCGGTTAGGTTTCTGGTCTAGACTGTAAACTCCACACGAATAAAACAATATTCACTACTCACAACTGTCTTTAATTTCACGACCATCCAGATTTTAAATCACAATACTGGAAACGTTATCTTAAATGTTATATTTACAATATAAGAATAAATAAAAGTGTATTATTATTTAAATTACACAATTTTACCAATTAGTAGATAATTTAATCAAAATCACTAACTTTAACAAGATACGAATTGTAAATATGAAATTTTAACAAGACATTGCGTTGGCAGAATTTTTGTATCTACGTTTTTATTTTGGTAAAATAATAGATGAAGAAAAATGTCACGTAATAATTACATAAAAAGTGTTATAGGTAATCGAATGGATTACATTCGTAAGTACCTTCATATAAATATTAACTCTTACTAAAACAGGGAAATATTTAAATTACTTATTTTGTAAACCCCTAATTATGTGCAACTGTCAAGAAGGTAAGTATTTATTTATTTATAAAATAGTTTAAATGAACTCATTTTATTTATCCTGAAACAAGTCGATCACTACTAATTTGTATTTTCAAGAGAACAAGGTATATACAAAGGTTTTTTTTTTTTATTTTAAAGTGTTCTAAGATTAGGGAAACTTCACAATGAATCTATTCAAGAGCTCATAATTAAGGGTCGATCGATCTTCAAGAATATTACTTATAGTAGACACATGGTCACGATTAAATATTAAAACTCTTCATAATATAATTAAAATTCAACATCTGCAGTAGTTTCGATGAAAATGATATGAATTATTAATATCTTAGTAAGTAATTCTAATGACCATAGCTTTATTTCATTCCTTGAAATATTTTTAACAACAATAATAAAGGAGCATTTTTATTTTAATAGATTTCGGTATTTAGGTATATTGGGGAAATTATTACAGTAAATACCAAGCAAACTTTTCTTAGCACCATTTAAACATTGCTTGTATACATCGTTTTGTAATGTAGGTATAATTAATGTCAATACCATGGAGTCTACAGTCAAAAACGAATCTTTAAAATTGAGATTTTCTGAAAAAAATCTGATTAGCGTTGAAGTTATTGGAAGTCCTCTCTCTAGGCTTACAATCCAGGTGTAAATAAGGAAATAAATGAAGTTATAATAAAATATGCTAAGTAACGTTACTAAGTACTGGTGCTATTTCAGGACTATTTAAGAACAATTTGATTCTGTAACTCTGAAGTTTTTATGAAATTCAAACATATCTCAATTCTATAATATTTATACTAAAATGGTGCTAATTGACATAGGTTAATGCTTGTAGTTCGTTTATTTCAGCCCCCAATTGAAATAACTTTCATTTTAAAAACGGAATATCGTAAACAATATGGCTACCGTTAACAGTTTTTACATAAATTATATGTAAATATTACAACTATTTTCGTTCTACACATTAAACTACTGAATAAGTTTAAAATCACACAGCTCTAGCAATCTACGCTTTAAGAATAGAATAGAATAGCAAAATATAGATTATAAATATATATTTCTTTAGATTAATAATAAAAATATTATTTAGTGGCGCGAAATTTTCAAATTTTACATTCTAATTGACAGTTTCAAGCGCTGTCTACGATCATAGAATCTATAAAGATGTAATGCCTTTCTTATTTATGTTTTTATAGATACTTATTTATAATTATTACTGTTTTATCAACAAGTAGGGAATGAATTAAAGTTTGAAAGAAAATAACCATATAAATATGAATATCTACTATAAAACAAAAAAAACATAATCATTAAGATTAAGTACAGGGATAGTCAATGAACATCTGTGAACTGGTCTTATTTAAAAAAATCTTATAATTTAGTATAATTACAAAGGTATATAGCTTTTTTCTGTAATCAAGATTTTTTTTTCACTAATTAGACAGCTGGCTATGTTTATGTTACAATAAGAACTTTAAAATCATATTATATATTAAGATCAAAAAAAAAAAAATCATATAATACTTATTTTATTTTAGGTAGATACGTTACAAAAAAATAATACCATTATCCGTAATATTATTAACAACCACAACGGTTTATTATGGATAATCCTTAAAATACGTTATCGATAAATAATTGCATAATTCGCAATTTTGTATCAAACTCGACACTTACAAACTCTACGCAGAAAATATGTAATATTCAAACTACTATAATTTTAATAGTTTGGCGGAAAACAATTTCACTATTTTTTTTTATTTAATTCATAAGTAACAACACTTATATTTTGGAATCGATTCTATAATTAAAACAAACTTTTTTATTTATATCTAGTTTACAACATTTTGGCGACTTATTTTAGAAAAATATTCTTTTTCTTTTTGCATAAAAATATGATTGCTGTTGTATGAATTTTTACTAGGAAAAGAAAATATAATAAATATAACACTTAGAAAAGAATATCATATATTGAAGACATTTATATTAAGTATGTTTTCGTTTAAAATGCGAAAATCATTTTCATACATTACCTTATGAAATAATTTATGTTTTCCTGAAAATATTTACAAAGCTTAGACCAACTAACGCGTTCTTTCTTAACCATTGCTTCATTAACTTTTCACTTTTAATTATTGCTAAGAAATAATAACTACATTAGGAGATGTGGCATCTAACTTGCCAGTACCTACAGTTTTTTTTTCTTTTCTTCAATGGCAACCGAGTTTCCAATATAATGTTGTCGACTATAGTACCTACAGTTCTCAGAAAGTAAACTTGATAAAAACTAAGTTTCGGCCGATGTTAAAAAAATGACAGATATTTTATGGATTTTTTATTAAATGAAAACGATCCTATTTTTGGTTTTGAGTTAAAATCGTGTTTATTTTTTCGAATGTTTGCGGACTTGTTTTTTCAATAGTCAGATAAATGTTATCTGAGGAATAAAATTGTTGCTGTCACTGTCTTTTACAAACATTCTGACGCGACAGCATCATAATTATTCCCCAGGTAACTTTTATCTAACCATTGAAAAATCAGCCCTGAATCGTACGTGTACTCTGTAGATGTATGAATAAGTTCTATGTTAAGGGAAAATTCAATATTTTGAGATGGCTTATGACATATTTTGAATTTTATTTTTTGCATGCTAAAGCTGAAAATCTATTATACAGATTTGACAGTATGGGGTAGCTTGAAATGCTTAGTAATAAATACCAACTTGCTCTAAAATAACATTAAAATTATTAAAAAAATCACTACTATGTCTCATCCTGTCTCATCACACAGAAGTAAATAAGTCTAATCTATTTAACAATTATTAATATGTGCGATATACTTCAACTACTAAATAATAAATACTATGATCGAATGTGGGCTTCTATTTTTTACTTACTAGATGGCGCCAGCGTTTACCTCTGGTTCCACCATTGGACGAATAATTTTTGACAGTTACGACGGTGGCATGGGCACTGGATCGCTCAATTCCCTATAATATGGTTGAGTTGGGCGATCGTTTCTTTCCCACTCTTGTCTTTGAATTCCTTTAGCTGACAAAGGCTGTCGCCTCTCGTCATTCTTTTTTTTATGGAATAGGAGGCAAACGAACTGAATCACCTGGTGGTTAAAAAAGGAGTACGCTCGTTTCTTTATGGTTTGAAGGTCGTATGGGTTAGAGAATACCACCACCAAATGATCATTCATTCATTAAAGTCCATTCGCTCTATAAAACGAATTTTAAAAGCAGTGTAACTACGCTTTCATATCTCTCGCTAGCTCCACCGAAAGATCATCCCAAAGTCCAGCTATATGAAACGAATTATAAAAAGCAGTGTAACTATACGCATCAATTTCTCTCGCTACCTAATCACGTGCGCATCAGACTTAACATTTATATTCCAACTCATACATCTTTACTTCACTTTACTCATTCTTTTAATTTTTTGGCACAAACAAATTTTTTGTACATGTATTTCTAGTGGGACTGTATTGTGAAAAAAGTATTTAATAAAAAAATAAAAGGATGAATAAAAAGCAACTTAATTTTCCTGCACCAAGCGTAATTGTCTATGCCAATAAAAAACCAAAACCATACATAAAAAAAGGAAAGAACCAAAAATAAAACAAAAAAGGGGTAATGTAATGTATAATATTTATTTATTAATCTTGTAATTATAAGGATTTCTGTATAAATCAAAAACCGCTGTAATAATATCACAACTCTCAGCGGTTAGGAACGAGCCCGCTATAGCCATAGCCTCTTTAATACCTCCTAGTCCTTCCACACTCAAATTAACTTCACTTTCACTATAATTTTAATAAAACGACATATTTTGTGAATCGTTATTCCATAGATAACTTATTATGTTTGTGAACATATAAAAAAAAATACGTATTATTAATTTGATTGACTCCAGACATTCGCGAGACAGAAAACGAAAAATACATCCGATAATTTATTTAATTCGTCAGACCCCAAGCGAACGCCTGCGCTCGCGCACATATTATTGTTCTTCTATTGTGTGTCCAACTACCATGATTGAAAAAGGTATTAAAGTTAAAAATCAATTTAATTGTTAACTTTGCCACCGACTTTTATCGTTATTCTTGTCGAGATTTCCAACCTGTTAACATTTTTGTTTTTCTTTTTACAGATAGAGTTATTTTATCTAACTTTCAGCCTTTTGAAAAGTACCAAGAGGTATGTGAAAAGTATTTATGAACAAAATACTTTTTTTTTTTTTTTTTTTTGTCAGGGGAAAATCATCCAATGACTTCTCCCGCCCAGGGTAAGGCGAGAGAGAGTGTCAGACTCTTACTGACTAAAAACCCCCCCGTTCCTTCTCCTGCTCTGGGCCGAGGTCGCGGTGCCTCATTGCGCTTACCCCGCAGCCCCGGCTAAACATCAGCCCTTTAGGGCCCCGACTGTGGTGGTCTATTGGCTCTTTGAGGCGCGCGCGGAACGCTACGCGCCGTACGCTCGGGTCCAGTTCTGGTCGGGCGGCGAGCTACCCTTGCTCGCCGTCCGCAGACCCGCGCTTACGGTGGCCGGAGATCATCCCTCGATCCCCGACGTCCGGAATGTCGCCTTCTGCGGCGGCTGGGGCGCGAGGAGGATAGTTCCCTCACGCGCTCCGCCTCCTCCTTTGCGAGCATAACTGCTTCGCAGAAGGAGGAGATAGCTTCCCAGTTCCTCTCACGCTGCACCATGGCCTCGATTAAGGCCGGGCGCGAGAGGTCGCCGCCGCCGATCACTTCCCTGAGAACACGGCGGTGCTCAGCCCAAGCAGGGCACTCCGCCACCGTATGCTCCACCGTGTCCTCCAGGTGATCCTCACAATGACGACACTCGGGCGTTTCCTCCCGCTGGATCCGAAACAGGAACCTACCAAAGCTGCCGTGCCCGGTAAGCACCTGCGTCAGGCGGAAGGTGAGGACGCCGTGGCGTCTCTCAAGCCACTCCTCAAAGAGGGGTCTTACCGCTGCTATAGTAGCGTGCCCGGCCCTCAGTTGCGACAGTCGCTGCTTCCACTCAGCCATGAGATCTCGCCGGAGCTCATTCCGCCACGCACTAATTTGGCGCGGCAGAGGATCCTCGCCCCGGCGACGCGCGTCTGCGCGCAAACTGTAGACGCGCGCGAGCGCCTTCGCTTCCAGATCCCATGGCGGTGATCCGGCAAGGAGGTTCGCCGCCTCCCCGGAGATCGTGCGATATCCGCGGATTATTCGGATAGCCATGACCCTCTGGGACGCGACCAGCGTACGAGCCGGCCGCCGCTTCAAATCCGGCGCCCACACAGGGGCACCGTAGAGGGCCATGGATCGCACAATCCCCATGTACAACCTCCGGCAGGAGGCGTTTGGCCCCCCGAGGTTGGGAAGGAGCCGCTTGAGCGCGGCCCCAGACCGTTCCAACTTAGGAGCCAAACGACGAAAATGCTCCGTGAAATTCCATCGGCTGTCGAGGACGAGACCCAGGTACTTCATCGCCGACTCGACGCCGATGGTAACTCCTCCTGCCATTATTTGGGACCCATCTGGAGGTGGCGCGTTCCGACGGCCATAAAAACACATGGCCTCGGATTTGTGAAGCGCCACCTCGAGTCCCAACTGCCGGATCCTTGCAACGACTGTCGCGACCGCTTGCGACATCAGGTCGGCCGCCGCCTGATGTGACCTCCCATTCGCCAGCACCAGCGTGTCGTCAGCATAACAAACAATGCTGACGCCGCTCGGGAGGTCGGTGCGTAGCACCCAATCGTACCCGATGTTCCACAGGAGAGGTCCCAGGACCGATCCCTGTGGAACACCGCGCGACACCTCTCGCCGATTCCACACACCCCGGTGACCGGGGTAGATGACGCATGAACAAAATACTTGCCATTATTACAAGTTACTTATTCAATTATAATAAATAATACGTACACAAACATAAACACAAAATAAAAAATATATCACTGATAAATAAAACTAATGTTCCTAAACAACAATTCACAAAATACATCGCCATAGCAATAGTACGTATATGTTCTTAACAAAAAAAAAAATAACAGAAAATGGAAATTATTAAAAAAACTATGTGAGCACGACGTAATGAGATCTTAATAAATAAATACAGGTGTTCAAACAAAAAGACTACTTATCAAATCAAAGGTTTTAAATAACGCGCCAAACTCTATGGCTCCATCTCAACTGACATTGACAACTAATAATAAACGTCAGATTACGCGCCAAAACAAAGTAGACATTTTAAATTTATTTTGCCTAAAAATTTCGTGTCGTGCATCATACAATATTAAAATTATTACATATTTAAACAACTTTTTCTCGTCTTATTATCCATACATTTAATTTAGAATTTACAATAAAAAAGCATTTGGCATAAAGGGAATAACAATAAAATGTTTACGTGTAACTTTAGGTATCTTAATTACATACAATAATGAAATAATTAAGGCAATACTAACGCGTGGAATAAGCTCTTACTCCGAAAAATAAAGGAGAAGATTCAAATATATTTTTATATACTTTATACAAACAAGTATTTAGTCGAATAGTCCGTATACTCGTTAGTTAGTCGATTAATCGACTACGTTGGGTAGAAACCCCACTTTTACGATATTTCTTCACGTTTTTATCCAAGTCTTATTATTAACTTCAAAGTTCAAAATTTATTTAAATTTTTTGTGTCAAATTTATAGTTTTTTTTTTTTTTACTTTTATTTTCTTGGAAATACTTCGAAATAGTTCTTAAAGCCTCGAAGAAATAAATAACGAGTTCGTTACCACTGTATCACATCACTGTTCACTGCGTTTGTACTGAAGTATCACCGTTTTTTGTAACGTTATTGGCCGTTGTTTGGACAGTTTTTTTTAATTTACTTGTTCACTTCACCCTTGAGTGCCCGCTCGAGGACGACTTTCGATGCTATTTCCACTGTGACCGTGTTGCTGATTGTGGAAAGTTGTCCCTGGTCGTTTTGACCAGTGATCTCTGTTAATGGCTCGGTCAGGATGCGCAGGGACGAGACCTTCGCTCGCTGGTAAGCGCTCACAGTGTTCATGCCAAGGAATCTGAAATAGATAATTGTACTATTTATAAGGAGATTTGATCTATACTTAATATTATAAAGCTGAAGACTTTGTTAAGGAAGTACTGGGTCGAATTGAAAAAATATTTTTGTTTTTAATAAACAAGTTGTCGAGGAAGGTTTTAGACTACTTATAAACATCGCGCTGCGATAAAAACGCGCGAGAGCAATGGAAGAAAAAATGGAAATACGCGTAAAGGCGTGAAAATATGTGAAAGAAATTGACAAACAACAAAGTAAAAGTACAAAATAAAAAGAAGTCAGATTCACTTAAAAAAGTGAAATCGAAAAGTTCAACTGATTCAATTTTAATTAATTATATATAATATTAGATATTTATTAGTTTCGAAATACCCATAATCTAAAAAGCACTCGAAACTGCACCGTCATTGCGGAGCTGTCTCGCTGATTGCTTACATATCCAAATCCTTAAATATCCGAAACCCTTATTCCGAAAAGGCCGGCCACTCACTCTTAACACCTTTGGTGTTACGGGTATTCATGGGCGACGCTGATTGCTTACCATCAGGTAATCCGTTTGCTCGTTCGCTTTACTTACACTTTACTTTAAAGGAAGAAGAAGAAAGAGAGAGAAGACGATTGTTACCTGATGGCGACGTAGCAGACGAGCAGCGCGGCGCCGGCGGCGAGCACGCGCGCGACGGGCGAGGCGGCGAGCTGCACGCAGACCCAGGCCGCCGCGCCCGCCGCGCACATGCACGCCACCGCCAGCGCCGTGCGCGCCCAGTGCGCCACCGTGAACCCACGCTCCCATACCACCCTGTACACAAACATTACTCTTAATAGAAATACATTTCAATAGTCTTATCGAAATAGGAACAGCGGCCTATTCAAAAAGAAGCCATAACTTAGGTCTGTTCAAAAAGAGGCCATAACCTATTCTATTCAAAAAGAGGCTATAACATTATATCTATTCAAAAAGAAACTCAGTTTTTTTAAAGGCTATACCTATTATAATGTAATATTTTTCTTTTGTAATTTAACTAAATAATAGTTGCATTCTCTTAAATTTTAGTTTGTATGTAATAAATTGGGATATATAAATTAAGAAATGGTAGAATGTATTGGAACTCCTATGTATAATTTTATCATCTTATTTTATACCCAAATTCATTGCAAAATAAAGAAAGACACTTTTGCCAAACAATAAAGTTATAATCTATTGACAGCTTCATATCGTTCACATCATCGTTATAAAGATCAATTTAGTTATTTTTGTAGTTTTAAAATGGATGATAAAAAAGTGATAAAAATATCAAAGTATAAATAATTGTACAACATTTTTATTGTAACTTTCGTGGGACATTTAACTGTAAAATGTTTGCTTTAAGTATAAAAATAACCTAATTATTTTTTGAAAGTGCAAGCAGTATGAAGGAACCTTATAATTTCCAATTATAGGTTAGAATTTATTAATGCGCCTTGAGGAAGCGTGGTGATGCACAAACCTTTTCCTTGTGAGAAGAGGCCTTAGCTCAGCAGTGGGCACTTATAGGCTGATGATGATGACGATGTGATGATGATGAAAGTTATAAAATTGGACAAACCTGTTAGTCTCCTGTACGATGTATGGTGTGTTGCACACTTTGCACTTCAGTCCATCAGGACTGGCCGCACTCTGTAAGCAGACAAATAATTTTTATTAATGTTGATTCCACTACCTTACTGCTTATCTATCTAAATTTGGAAGAGCCATGCTCGGCACGAATAAGTCAGCTCGACCGGACTGATACCACGGCATCACAGAAAATCGGCGTGAAACAACCACAGCATTGTGTTTCGCCGTGTGAGCGAGGTTATCGGAGGCCCAATCCCTTCCTACATTCCTTCCCAATCCTTAAATATCCGAAACCCTTATTCCAAAAAGGCCGGCCACTCACTCTTAACTCCTTCGGTGTTACGGGTATTCATGGGCGGCGCTGATTGCTTACCATCAGGTAATCCTTCGGCTCGTTGGCCAAACTATTCCATAAAAAATGGCCAACGTGAAAATTTAGAGACTATTCAAAAGTGTAAAAGTGTATAAGTTACCTCAACCAGCCAGCGACTGAGGCAGTCGTGGTGCACGGCAGACACGTCGCCAGTACAGCGGCAGGGCCGGATCAGCGGCTCCGAGCGCGAGCTGTCGTAGCATATCCAGCAGTCACGGGCCGACCCCACGCTGCCCACTAGCGAGTCCGTCTCCACATTTTGCTGTAAAAGTTATTTTATTTGTTAATATTTTATTCTTTTTCACATGTTTTTTGGTCTTATGCTATTTTTTCTATACATATATACTAAAAGAAATCTTTAGTCGACACAAGTTATATGGGAAAGTTCTAGTTAATTAGAATTGAAATACCTCCCTAACAATGGGAAAAATAAATTGTTTTGTTTTGAGTGTCATATGTACATCGCATTTCATTTATTAAATTTCCTTAAAGCTGCTTTTGTGACATCCTGATTAACAGACCACTTATAAAATAAACCTTAAGTCTACAAAAATAACAATCAAATTCGCTTAACAACAGAATACGACAAACCATAACTCACCCGCTTAGCAGGGGATCTAGCAGGCAAGTCCAAAACAGTATCACTTGCATCTTCGGCACTGTCTCTAAGAGCTAATTGTGGTCGGAACACATTCAGAATAGTCCTCGCTACAAGACATCGGCACAAAGACACCACTCTCACGACCAACTGAGCTCTCTCCATCCAAGACATACGGTGTTTTTCCACCAAATTCTGAGAAAAAACCAACTGGTTTGAAGGAACCTGAATGATGTGCGCAAACTCCATTCCCAAATGTGTTTAACGAAAACATTGATGAAGCAATATATAGCTAAGGACGTGTTCTCGACAAAAAAATGAGCAAATTTTAACACTCTGTACATATTAATAACGATTAATGTGATTTTCTTTTCAACATTTTGTTCTTTGACTATGATAATCATAGCCAAAAGTTCATTGATTAAGACAAAAATCTCATTAATCCTTATAAACACAAAAGTGTTAAATTAAAAACGCCAATGCATCAACGTTGAAGGAGAGATTTGCATTCTCCAAGACAAATAAATATGTACAATGATATATAAGACAGTAGGTATAAAGTATACAACTCTGTCTTTAATTCGAATATCACACAAAAGCATAGCATAAAAAGCTTGAAGACCGTTCGATACCACAATGAATCAATGAATAATAATATATAAAAATACAGATCATAAATAAGACACAACGGATTTCGTTTCTCACGAATTTTCCGGCATACAAACAAGTGACGAAAAGGCCAGGTGCCAAAATAACAATATTGTTATTAAAAAAAATGACAATAAATAAACAATAACAATTCAGTGCTGTGACGTGATAGAATAATTCAACAAACCTGAAATCTATCTACCTAAGTTAAAATACCTTAATTAAATCATAAATTATTACCATTAACTTTTGATAGAATTATCCAAAATTTAAAATGATGTTCGCTGCGCCGTACGTGACAAACCCGACTTTTAATTAGAGTTATCTCCCAAAAAGTTATATGTATCATCAATCATTAAACATCCAAACTAATATTATAAATGCGAAAGTAACTCTGCCTATCTGTCTGTCTGTCTTTTCTTCACGCCTAAACTACTGAACCCTTTAGTGTAGAATTTGGTACAGATATAGTTTGGAACCGAGAAATGACATAAGATAGTTTTTGTAACCAAAAATCTGCGACTTCGCGGGCAAAAGCTAGTATTTAATAAACTTAATTTAAGAAAATAACTATTACTTTCCAGTTATTCAAAGTCACCTTTAGATTAGATTTGATCTCACTTGATCTTGATCAGGGCCGAACGCAAGACTTCAAACAGCAGCATCACAACTAATATCACCACTCAGATATATTAACTAAATTAACTACCTACGGCTTACTAACGTAAATTTTTCGAGAATATTGCTCGTCTAATTTCAATGTAAGTATGATTCCTATCCGTGGCTTGAAACTAGACGAACAATCTTAACTAACAGTAACATAAATAAGCGTTTAATAATTAATGTCCCATAACATTTAAGCGATAAAAGGGCATTTTAAATACTACAACAATACCTAATTGACTAGTTCTACGCATATCAGATGTGAATGACCGACATTTCGCGCCTTCGTGAAGTTATCACGAATAATATAATTATTACAGTAATTAGCTCTGTTTATCATTAATTCATCACTTTCTCTTTGTTCCCTGTTCTGTGTTATACTTTAGGACCATACAGTAGTCGTTATTGTTGTCCTGTCATGTTTTAATCTTAGCGTAACAGAAGGCAAAACATTGGGTGTTTTACTCAGAGTTAATAAATTATTTCGATATATTCGATTATCGACACGTTGCGCGACAACCTGTGCAGCGTGGTGCCCACTTTAGGGAAGTAATATAAAGTGTTAGTGTTTTGCTGATCCGAAGTAAAATTTAAAAAAAAACTTAATAAAAAATATGCATATGCACAGAGCACAGTTCTGAGGGTTTGCACCAGGAGAGGCAAGAGACTCCAACTTCAGACCTTGGCGCCCCCCCAGAATTGGTCGCCCTTGGCCATCGCCCATGCCATGAAAAATGTGGTGATTAATGCTCATCTCTTATAGTGGTGAGAAGAGACACTAGACATTTGCTAATCAATTGACACAATATACTGTTAATAAGAACTTTTTGGTTTCTCGGCTGGCATAACATTGAATACGTTACGACGTTATTAATAATATTGATTCAAAGAACGTACTCATCAAATCATAAAACATGAAATGAAATAAAATTCCATTGTTTCCATAGCTAACAAATAAGTAATTGTGGTTATTCTTACATTATTTTACAAAGTAAAGTAACAATTTGTGGCTACCTAACGTGTTGTTGTAAAATAATATTGAACTATTGCAATGTTATGGTTCTTTGTGTATTCATTTTATTTTGGGAGCTACCACTGAATGTGGCTTAGTAAAGTATTTACAGTTTTGATATTCCTAGCTGCATCGTGGATTGTTTAAGTATTAAATATTTGATTGTTTGAGATGGATGCCTAAAACGCGAACGCTTCTAATGAATAAGAGTCCCGTTGTGACTTGAAACTAGTAGAGCTATTCTCAATTAATTCACGTGAGCAAGTAGTTTCAGTATGTCTCACGATATTTACTATTGATAACATTTTAAAAGACGATTTATGTTTTATTATTATTATTCTCTTTATTTAACATATAAACATAATTTTACATTTTTAAATATTTCTTAATAAAATAAAAAAAACATTTAAATATATAAAAATTTGTGTCCCACCGGTATAGGGAACAGGGTCCAAGCTACCGGCGGTCAGGGCTCCAGAGAAAGGAACCTCCTGATAATAGGAGCCGTATCCAGGAGTACCGCTTACTGATTCAAGCCCTTTATTTCCAGCCACCTAACGAGAGCCTCCTAAGATATTGGTCGAGGTCGAGTTATTATTTACTTTGTTGATACAGACGGTAGTAGAAAAAAAGAATCAAGTATGTACTATACAAGGGATCCCTAATCTCTCGCCAATGACGATATCTTAACTACGAATGACGATATAAATAACACGCAATAAATCATAGCACGCGCCATTTTCCTCATCCATGACGTCACAAAGATAATGCCTAATCAGTGACGTAAATTGAGCTTACACTAAAAGCTACTAATCTTTTCACGTAATAATGATAACCTTTATAAGTAGGTATGGAATTTATTCATGAAAATATTTCCATAACACACCATTCATATTTAATAATAGTAACCAAATTCCCGAAGAGTTTTCAACTAGTCAAATTCAATACTTTTATCCAAATGTCAAAAACGATACTTTTCTATGAAATTCGTATGAAAAACTGAAAACTGAACTTTACTTATTTCTTAAAAATTAGCTAAAAATATCTAAAATTCAATGTATCAATCAATCGATTAATATAGTATAGTTATTTTTGAATATTTTATTGTATTGACACGTCGAATTAATTTATTTTTCACCTAGGAAACTACCTAATTCTATAATCAAATTAAAAGTCTTAACTTTTTTAAACAAAAAAAAAATGTTTGAAAAACTGACAATCCAGAAACACCCCCTAAATAACGATGAACCATAACAAAAATTACACCTATGTAATAAAGTTGAAATTACCTTGGCGTCATGATGTTGGGCGAGTAGGTCGGCTAGACGCGCGTCGTCGAGCTGGCGAGCCAACAAGCGACGCGGGTTGAGCAACCACAGGCGCTCGGGAGCCATGGAGTTCCACAGGACACACGGGAACCATAGCGCTACACCGATCTCCGCCAAACGGAACACCAAGTCGTGCCAGTTACGGGACACCACTGGGACTCTGGAAAACAAAAATTGATTTTATTAAGAATATGAAAATATAATAATTTATTAGTTTGTTGTTGCCTTCCGTTAAGCATAGACAGCCTGTATTGGATGACGCCGCTCTTCCATAAAGTTGTTAATATTATGCTTAGAACTAATAAAGTTGTTCTTAATTAAATATGATAATAATAAGTGTTAAGTGAAATAATAAGTGTTACTTAAATAAAGAAAAAAAATGTGTTTGCGTGTGTTTGTGTTTATATAGTTTTGCAACAGCAAATGTTCAAGGTCGCCGATAACCGCTGATAGCTTACATCGGTCATATTTAAAAATCATTGAAAAAGGCCTAAATACAGCAGTGCACATCCTTAGCTGATAGAATTTACTTTCTCTGCATGACGAGAGGCCTTTGCATATTAAGAACAGTTTACCAGCTGATATATATTCTAAAGAGGTTTTTAGAGTAACTAAACGAGTTATATTAAAGCTACTTTGATGTTTCAAATGTTGTTTATGGTTTAGTTGTGTTTATAAATGATTTTGACTTTTACTACAGTTCTTCAAGATTGCAAAAAAAAAAAACATTTATAAACCTCTACCTCTTAACAAATAAAGGCAGGAACAATTAAATCTTTAGAATACTATAAAAACCATTATTTATACTACTTCAACCTAACACTTTCAACAATAAACTAAACAATTTAATAGTACAACTCAAATAAAACTGAAAATATAAATAAAACTAGATTTAGACACGTTAAAACCATATTATTCCACATGTAGCATGCCGAATAGAAAAGAAACGTCAATCAAAAAAAGAATATATTTGAATCTAACAAAATATACCTATTTCAATAATAAGGTTCAATTTTCAAAATACCCTATTTTACAGTAGTTAGTTCAGTTTTCTATTAAATATGCGATGTGTATTATACTAAATTATTAAATTAAAATTATAAACACATAACTTTAAATTAATTAACAAAATAAATGGCTTCACGTTTCACAGAGTGCGCGTGCGCACCTCCGTTAATAGAAGTCTTTGGAAAACTTTGTAAAATTGTGGGTGTGTGTGTGAGTCAGTGCACAATGCCGTGTGTAATAAAGTGCTTCCCTTAATTGAGGATAATGAGGGAACATGATGAACCTAATAAGTCATTTGGGCCTTGACTTTGATCTTAGGATATATGTAGGTCGAGGTCAAATGTTGTCTGGAAGAAATTTTGTGTGATAAGACCGCCCATTGTACACTCTGTAGATGTAAGCCAGCTCTTTGTAGAATTTTTTATAGTGTGTACAATATATGTATGTATAAAGTATATCTTATTAAAAATGAATTGCTGTTCGTTAGTCCCGCTAAAACTCGAGAAGAACTGGACCGACATGGCTTATTGCGGTCTTGAAATATTCCCGGATATACAGGGAAGGTTTAAAAGGTCGGAAAAATTACAAGGTTTGTTAAAGAGAATGGAGGTGGTACGGAGTTTGCCGAGTCAGACAGTATATAAATATAAATAGGTCAGCTGTCAATTTTATAGTTTGAAAACCATTGTTTTTAAATGGGATGTTTGTGTTAATTGTCCGAGAGCCACGCTTCGGGACGAATGGGCGGGGTCACAGATATTTTTTGAAATAAAGTACATATAAAATAAATGATTTAATATTGTGTATGTTTATTTTATTGAATTCCTTGTAATTTACTCCTAAAGCTTTATAATGTGCACGACAAGAACATTTGGGTAAGATACTGTCCAAATCAGATAATAGTACTGGCTAATGGCTAGTTGAGAGCATCGCTATTAAGAATTATGACATTTTTAAAGGATCAGCCTATAACAACAAAAAGTTTCAGAATTAAAATATCTTAAGTGACTCACTTGGTTTTCCAGAACTCGCTGAGGGTCTCAGAAGCTAGGAAGCCAGCGATGAGGATAAGCATCAGGGCCTGGCTGATGAGGCCAAAGCGCGACTGGTGCAGCTGCGACACGTCCACGGAACGAGGGTCTACCGATCCATCCGCTGCCAAGTCCGTTTGTATACCCTGGAGACGAAGATTAAGAACATTAAATAAATCAGTTTGGTCGAAACTATGCATCTTTTAAATGACTTTTTGCAATTGTAAGAAGTTCTAAATGTTTCTAGAACGTTTTTCTCCATAAAAAACTAAACTGGGATTTCGGACGAACATCTACTTTCACTGACGCTGACGTATGGATTGATGGAAGAACTTTATTTGAACGTTTCAAAAGTGCCTTTTATTATTTTCGTCACACCTTGTATCATAACATCATAAACATATAACATACAAACAAGCCAAAGTAACTATCCAAATCGAAACACGATGATGACATCGATTACCTAGGCCACGGCTCGGCGAGCCATCCCCCCTTCTTTCATAGCGTTTGCCTGGTTTTATATAGCATATTAATATTTTTTTATAAGATAGGGCAGCAAACCAATGTTCTGATGACCTGATGATAAGCAATCGACGTCGCCATAGGGCAACCGTAACACCAGACTCATTATTAATGCTTTGCCGGCTCTTTAGAAGTTAGGCACTTGATGATCTGGTTTATTCGGGGATAGGGGAGGATTGTGCCACCATTACAACTCCCTTACACAGCGAAACATAAAGCAAGCGTTTCACTTGTAAGACTTTATAGAATCACTCTCGCCGAAGTACGGCTTTGACACGCCCTACAGATTTTCAAGTCACTAAAACCGTCCTGGTGGCCAACACCATCCCCCCTCCATAATAGCCCTGCAGCGTACCAAAGGATTACAGTTCACACGGCTTAGACGCACTTACGCCTTGTCATAATAAGCAAACACAAACAAAACAGCATTGTACTTTTGAATGAATGTTTTATAAATGGAACGCGTACATCCATTGTTCGATATTTAAAAAACGGCGTTAGCGGTTAGACGGATGAGAGGTCGAGTTGTCTATGTGAATTCTTCGTGAGAATAAAGAAAGAAAGATGAAGGTATTAATACTCATATGTATATCTACGCATAAACCAAGAATATGTTGTAAGTTGTACGCATTCTAGAACAATATTGAATGTAAATATTATGCATATCAAGGTCTATTATTGTTTGAAGGAGCTAGCCGAGTTTAACAAAAATATTATTAATATTTTAGACACAATAAGCATAGTTATTGCAGATTATAGTGCACCGGGGTTTTTTGAGACGTTATAAAATGACGTCACCCGCCCTGGGTGTGAGAGTGAGATTCTCGCTAGCTAAAAACCACCCTGTTATAGTCCGAGAATGACCGCTGTTTTGCGCTTAACCCGCAACCTCCATCAAAATGGCAAAATAACATTTTCCACCAACATATATTATAACCAAAACGAACTAGATCCTTCTAGATTGTAGGCAAAAAGTTAATATTTACACGATAACATCATAAATACGAAATTTTGGACAGATGTTTATTAATCAATCTCCTCAAACAATACGTATAATGACATTAATTAAATAGTGGAGAAATTAAGCATCAGTATTGCACTCGTGCGATTCGCGCGCGTATGTACAAGGGTCGCTAGTAATCCAAACTAGTATTATAAATCAAAAGTAACTCTGTCTGTATGTCTTTTCTTCACTCCTAAACTAGTGAACCTATTTGCGTGAAATTTGGTACAGACATAGTTTGAAACTCGAGAAAGGACATAGTAGGATAGTTTTTTAACCAAAAATCTGCAGGTAGTCACTATTCCACGCTAGCAAAGTCACGTGCAAAAGCTAGTAGTAAGTATAATATAATAAAGTGAGAACAATATACGTACGATTCGTACCTGTTTGGTGACGAGCGTGTCTTGTACGTCATCGCCATCGTCTGCGCTCGACGGCCCCGGACGGGGCGATATGATCGTGCATACTTTGGTCTCCTTCAGGAACTCGCCGCGGAGCTGAGAACAAAACAGAAGATTAGAAACACAACATAGATTAAAAAGAAATCTGAAATTTTAAGAAAAAAATCGAACTATATAATACTGGCTATTCTCGCGTGGTTTCACCTGCCTTTCCATTTGATCGTAGTGTGATGTTTTATAGCCTGTAGCACTCAGGAACATTGTAACTATCTATCAGTGAAAGAATTTTGGCAATCCGACCAGCGGTTCCTAAGATTACCCCCTACATACAAACTTAAAAATTTTACCTCTTATTAATATTATATAAATATGATATAGTATTAATCGTTATAACTTATAAGTGACCATAAGCGTCCTATTACTGTCTACTGCTAGGCAAACGTCCCATACACTGAGAAGGTTTGAGCATTAATCACCAAGCTTACTCAAGACAAATTGGCGATTTCAAACTTTCAGAAGTAGCTTTTTAATATTTTAATAGGCAATTTGACGAATTTCAGTCTCATTGAACTCGATTTATATTATTTCTTACTGAAAGATACTTATAAAATATGTCCCTTATTTTTATAGTTCTATATTGTTTCATATAGTTAAATGTTTAAGAGTTTATATTGTGCTCATCAGATATAATCAGATCATCGCATATTCGATACTATTTTATTATACAGATAAAGATAATGTTAGACACTTGACAGATGATAACTTTCGTGAGACATTCTAAATTATTTATCATTCCATATTCATGAGCAGCATTCCGCGACACGCGACTCGGCGACTGTCGCGCTGCTACTGTCAGGGCGACAGTCACCGAGTCGCGTAATATAAGCCATGGTAGAGGAATATGGGCTTCTAGTATGGCTTGAAACTAGTCGAGTATCTCGTCAAATTATTACGTGAGTAAGCCGGAAACATAATAAACTTGACAGATGAATTTAAAATTACGTTAAACTGTTAAAATGTAAAAAAGCTAAAAAGGTTGTTTCAACTGAAGCATATACAAGTACTGAATTGTTTAACAATCTCACTGATACATTACGTAATACAATATTGTAAATATAATATGAGAAAGGTGCAAACATTGCGACACGCAACAAGATAAAAACAAACAACCGAATCAATTCCTCGACATTAAATTTCAAGTAAGTATTTCATCGTCTCTAACAAGATGCGAGTGCAAAAATGTATGAAGTATCTTCTACCTTGTAGGTATCAATGAAACAATGAGACGTTTAACCAACATTTCATGGAATTAGCACGTAGCGGAGACACCATAAACGTATGCTGGAACAAACATGGCGCTGATGGCACATAATCTGCCAACGAACAGACAATGGGACATTATAACCAAGTACACTTGCTGCAAAAATAGATACCAACTTTTCAGGGTAGGTCAACTATCAGGAAACATTGTTGAAACAATTGGAATGGCGACAAAAAAAAGTTAGTTTAGACACATTACAAGTACAAGATTTAAGATTTATCCATATTTTTTTCTACCGAAGGGCTGAATTTTCAATAGTCAGATAAATGTTATCAGAGGAATAAAATTGTTGCTGTCACTGTCGTATTCAAACATTCTGACGCGACAGCATCATAATTATTCCGCAGATAACTTTTATCTAAACATTGAAAAATCAGCCCGATATCAAATACTTTATTTTTCTACTTCGTGGAATAACCTACATAAGTTTGACAGCCCTATTTCCTAAGTGAGTGAAGGCTAAAATAAGGCTGTACAACCTTGAACGTGAGAAGCTGCTCAAGGTTTTAAAACATTAAAAGATTAAAACGATATCTATTGTTACCAACAGCGTATACAATGTGGAAGAATTGAAAAAGAATCTCCTTCGATGGAGACATATTAAAAGAATAATTTGGTCTTAAGTACTTCTAAGTAATCGTATAGTACGGATCGCTTGATGATAAGCAATAGGCGCAACCCATGGACACCGAGGTCGTGGTGGCCCGGAGGTTAAGGCGCCTGCTTCTAATGCATAAAGGTTTTTATTGTGAGGGGAAAATCATCAAATGACTTCTCCCGAGGGAGTGTCAGACTCTTACTGACTAAACCCCCCCCCCCCCCGTTCCTTCTCCTGCTCTGGGCCGAGGTCGCGGTGCCTCATTGCGCTTACCCCGCAACCCCGGCTGAACATCAGCTCTATAGGACTCCGTCTGTGGTGGTCTATTGCCTCTTTGAGGCGCGCACGGAACGCTGCGCGCCGTACGCTCGGGTCTATCACCACTGACATACGGTAAAGGAAAACATCGTGAGGAAACCTGGACTTATAATTTCTAAGTGTAAGTTTTCTGTGAGATCGTGGTATCCTGTCCTACACTTTTGTTAGGAGAATTTATTTGAACAAGTTTTACAGTACATATATTTAGTACGGCCGTTACAAAAGCTACTTTTTAAACTATCTCCTCTATTTAACATGCTACGTAGCTCATACACGTGCCACTACGAATTTACAATTAACATGTACGGACGAGTAAAAATTACGAAACCTATGTTACTTGGTATGACACAATGAATGTAATTTATAAGCCCCAGTGTAACATACTTACATACTAATGAGAAAAAATACAACGAGGTCTAAGGACAATGTATCGTATCTTCTTATAGTTGGAAGAGAAATTGATGAGTCTTGTGACAAAATTTTAAGCATGTGTAGGATTTTTTTTTTGTAAATTAATTCAGTAACCGTAAATTATTTACTTGGTAAATTATCGGCATATGTAGGTAAGTTGTATTTAAATATGATGGTTTAGATTTGGTTATTTTATTAATAACAATAGAGAATTTTCAAAAATTACCTACTTATAAACACCACTAAGAACTGTAAAGAAAAGCATCGTGAAGAAACCTGAACTAAGAATTTCCAATTATAAGTTTGAAATTGATTTTCCGGATCGAGTAAGTGTTGTTATTAATGCCAAAACCGTCTCCGCGAAAAGCACGAAAGATGCTTTTGGGCACTTATAGGATGATGATGATAAATATTCCCCGAAAATAGCCTGTACGCTACCTTTAAAACATTAGAACGCCTTATAACAAAAGAAAAACATATTTCTCTGCGCTAAAAACAAAACACGAGCAAAGAGTCTTATACTGATAACACTAACATTTGTATATAAACTCAATAGTTCTGCTTAGTACCATTATACATAAAGGCTGAAGGAAAGTATAGTCTTTTCTTACCTTAAAATAAACTTCAACTCCGTAGATAAGGAAGAAAGTCACCACGATGAACAGCAGGACGGCGTAGCAGCCGTTGAAGACGTGCTGGTAGAAACTCTGGAACAATACAGGTCTTTTAGAATGTCATCACTCAAAAGTATTCAAGTAATAAACGCCAAACTGACTCCACGGTTGGCGCGATGGCTGGACAACTGGCTGCCGCGCAACGTGTCGCGGCTTCCATCCCCGCACGGAACAACTCTTTGTGTGATCCACAAATTGTTGTTCAGGGTCGGGGTGTGGTGTGGTGTTTATGAGAAATTGTATGTTTGCAAATGCACCCATGGTACAGGAGAAAATCCTAGAGTGGGGGCAACGTTTAAAAAAAATGGAAAAAGAAATAAATATTAGGCTAATCTGCAACATTGCAATTGTGTAGTTTCCTAGGTCAAAAGTAAATTATTTTGATTGTTCAATACAATGAATTATTTAAATTTGATAACTTAAAAAAAAATATGCTTTTTGACTTATGTCAAGACACATTATGACATCATACCAAATTCATTAAAATCATAATTTTTGGCATTACCTAAATCGACAGTTTTCTTTAAATATATTTGCTGGGATTGTGTACAGTGACGTCATGGTCAAAAATCTGTCAAAAGGTCTCTGATCTTGTAAAGCCATACTAATGTATATCAAATGCCAGAAAGAGAAAGAAATATTTCCAATTTTCTACTAACAGGGTACCTACATGACTTGTACAGTTGAAAATAAACATAATCCACTTTTCAATACAATCGAATATTTAAAAAAAACCGCATGAATTGATTGTAAGACATTCATAATAAGTATGCTATTTGACGCAAAAAAAACATAAAGTGACAACACAATCCCCTACCTACAGTATCAATGTCGGTTTTGACACTAGTTGTCAAATTAAAATTTGTGAAAAATACTAATTCGCATACATGTACGTATTATAATAACGAGAAATCTTTTATGATATGTGTGACACATATATTATTATTCTCCTTGACCGAATCAATTATATTTTTTTTTATATAGTCATATTTTTTAGTCATAACTGTTTCTCAAAATAAGTGCGATGGCAACCAATATTTTATAGGGCATTCTCTAATGTACGATTTGATACAGTTTTGTTAATAATCTTGAGACGATAGTTTGGTCTCGTATTATTCGGTCTACTTCTCGCATGCAAGGTTACGGTAAGTAAGTAAGTTTGATAAAAAAAGTATTTATTATTTAAATGGACTTCAAAATCTCTTAGTCAAGACCGATATTATATTACAATAAACCCACCTGCCTCTTAATTGTTTAAGATCCATAAGATACTTATCTCTAAGTATATCTTAAGAAATGAAAATCAAAGTAATTCAAATCTTCAATATTCTTACCTTTTCCTTCGGAGACGTGCCAGCAACATTCGTGGTAAGAACTTCAGCTGCCAGCAGCGAGTAGCTGATGAAGTTGAAGGTCACGAAAGCGAGGAACGACTTCGATAGAAACCTGGGCCTCTCCCAGCGGATGTCGCGAAGGTGGAATACCTGGGGACAAGAGGATAATACATTTAAGATTTCATATCGTATTATAATCATTGGCCGTTCTTAAACATTAATTTGATGAACATGAGGATGAACAACCGAATTAAAGCCCTGAAAAATCTTTAACAGACCTCGTTGGGGAGATATTTATACAGTCAAGAATCACCTAAGAACATTGAAAAATCGTTTTAATAAGTGTGACGCTTGTTTAGAACCTATTGTAACATTTCTCTGCATCACCCTTACAGATGACTGGTAGAGAATGCCTTTCAGCATTAAGTCCGCCTCAGTACGTCTTTACGTCTATAATAAAGAGGTACAATTTTTAAGTTTGTATGTAGGGGGTAATCTTTAGAATCGCTGGTCGGATTACCAAGATTATGATAGATAGCTACAATGTTCTTGACCACTATAGGCTATGAACCTACACGCTACGATTAAATGGAGCTGAGCAGCGGGTGAAACCGCGCGAGAGTAGCTAGTATCACATAACGTGTTAAAGGAAATGAAAGGGGCTTAATTTCCTATCCTCAAGGAAGCAATGGATCTATAGATACACTATCAATTAAGTACTCATCAAACAACACATGTAAAATCTTTCTTCACAACACTGGTCAAACCCAGGAATAATTAAAAACATGTCACGAGTCACGACTGTCAATAGCTGTAAATGTCATTATTATGTAAAAGAAACTTGACTCAGAATGCGACACACGAATCGTTTTACATATAACCATAAACTGTTAGACAATTATGTCATTTGTATAACGCGTGTGAACTTGGGTTTTAAGTTAGAACTATATTTAGAAAAGTGATTTTTTTTACAAAAGGTTTTACCGTCATTATTTTTACTTCAAAGAAGGAGGAGGTTCTCAATTCGATGCGTACCTATTTTTGTTTTTTTTTTATGTATGTACAGCGATTACTCGAAGACGCCTGGACGTATTTGCTAAATTCTTTTCTTATTTGATAGGGTATACTTGTCATATCAAACCTCCTCGCTTAGCCTTAATTCTCACGCTTGGGTCGAATTAAGGATGGTTATTGCCTACTATCCTCAAGAACTTAGAATACAGTCGAAAGTTTGGAATCAGGACATATTAGAAGGGTAAGATAATGTTTTACAAGAAAAACAGCACATTTGGTGAAATCTATTTAAAAAGTCACATTTGCGTATCTACACTAATATTATACAGGTAGAATTTGTAAGTTTGTATGTAAGGGGTAATCTTTGGAACCGCTAGTCGGATTACCAAAATTCAATCACTGATAGATAGCTACAATGTTCCTAAGTGCTATAGGCTACGATCAAATGGAGCCGAGCAGCGGGTGAAACAGCGCGAGATTAGCTAGTCCTTAATAAAAAAACTGTTTTTTTATAGAACAAAACGTACAAATACAATGTAATCGCAATAAAAACCACCGATGGTATCAGAAGATGTCCTATTTATGATAAACCTCAAAGTACACAGATCTATTACAAAATTACTTATGAATCAATTATAATTACTTACTACAAAAACTACTTAATAACACATTAACACGCGAACAAAAACATTTAACTAGACAACTAAAACAAGTAAGAACATATAAACGCTTGTTAATTATTTAATTATCTACCGTTTAATAATACCGTTTAATAAGGCTCGCTTTGGCGCCCGACATCACTCTTATAAGACACTACTCCTCCTGAGTCACTTCACCCACTGATCGGCTCCTAATGATCGGATAGGGATGTTTAAGCAAATTGCCGTGCTCACCAAATGGATGATCGAACAAATCCAACCAGTATTGTTTTTTCGTTGCCCCAAATTAAGATTGTCTCTTTTGTCGTAGGTGCGTTTACAAACATACAATTTCACATACACACACACCCAGACTCGGAACAACAATTTCTGGATCACACAAATAGTTGTTCCGTGCGGGAATCAGTTTATCCGGGAAAACGTTCAACCAAACAAAAATATTCTCAGCTATATACTTTTATGTATTTAGTTTGGTTACCTGGTGGTACCTTTTAGTAGTTAATTACTTTTACTATGGTTTGTATACATACATAAATTAATTCGAAACTTATCCATATCATTTTCTTGAAGAACTGAAAAAGGAATATTAAAATAACTTTAATCGAAGTCTCATATATCTCAGTGTTAAAACTTAACAAGATCAGATTATGCGTTTAAGATTTACAAGTAGTTGCAAGTCCAAATGTGAGTATAAACATTAACTAATTGAGATATAATTATATCTAAGAACAGTGTTAATGTACCGACATTAAGAAAGTACTTAATGTATTTATAGTATGTTTTATTGACAATACATTATTTGCATTCATATACTATCGATTGGGAATGTCTTCACTCACTTAGATAATATAAAGTATTTCCACTAATTAAATTTATGATCTATCTGTAGGTAATATATTACATCTTATTCCGTTCAGTAGTTTCGAATGGCAAAACAATATTGTTACGAATACTATTAATTAGGATCGTATCCCAATATGTAATTGCATTTTCTGACGAGGCGGAAAATCATATTCGAACTCCTTTTCCAGACAACATAAAACGACTGACAGACTCCTATAAAATGGGTGTACTTCTAGAAAAGCGATTCTTTCACAATATATATAATAGGTAACCTATTCCAATATCTATCCATAATATATACTTTAATATTATAAAGCTGTAGTTAGTTTGAACGCGCTTATCTCCGAAACTGCTGGTTCCAATTGAACAATTTGTTTTTGTGTTTGTTAGTCCATTTATCAAGAAAGGCTCGCTATGATCTGTAGGAGCTGAGCAGCGGGTGAAACCGCGTGAGAGTACTACGTAGTTAATAACAGGCGAGATAATGTTATTAAACTAGAAACAAAGGAAACTAGCCTGTTAAACAATGACAAATGTCATAGAATTAGCAACAGGAATCGTCTTATGATAGCCTCCAAGCACCTATCAGCGCGAAAACAATAAAACTAAGTGCTGGATAAGGACGGCGATGCAATTAAATATAAAATTAATACGTCTACTTACAACCTTTGAATACACACTGCTTAATTGTAACTTTTTCGTTGTGAACAAACAAGTTTAATGTTTTGTTTGTTAGTAGGTAGGTTGGTGTTTATTGTTATAAAATTTGTAGTTTTTTTTATATGTATTATAGATCGGCAAACGAGCAGACGGATTGCCTGATGGTGAGTAATTGGCGCCGCCAATAGACACCCGCAACACAAAAGGAGTTAGGAATGCGTTGTCAGCCTTTTGAGGATGTGGGGTTGGGATATTTAAAGATTGTTAAGGTTCCTCACTCACACGGCAAAACACACTGATTATGATTCCACAGTTTGGTGTGTTGCTAATTATGACATGTGCTGTGCTTTTTCTTAACATAGTATAATATACAGAGCGATGTTAGACCAATTCTAATCATTCTTTTTTTTTTTGTTATATTTGCTAATGACATGAAAAGACTATTACAAAAGATTATAAAAGACTTTTCTAAGACTTTTCTTTCTTGTAAAAAATAATTACTTACATAATAACTAACACCTAGGTAGTTTGACATCCACTCAAAACAGGATAATTTCTAATTACTAGGCACCTACATACTTATATCTATCGATGTTTTAATATTCCATTAGTAACATTAGTATACAAGTGCATTAACGATTTCTATGACCTTCGGAAAATCCGCTCCCTCTGCTTATTACACGATCGATATAAAGATTAATGTAAGAATGTTTGGGTATGTGTGTTTCGGTTACTTTTTCAAGCAAAAACAACTAAACTAATCTTCAAAAACAAATTCACATTCTTTATTAGCATTCCATGCGTTAATAGGCATGTAAATTTTAGGGATTAGTCTCAATAATGTAGGGCTGATTTTTCAATGGTTAGATAAAAGTTTCCTGGGGAATAATTATGATGCTGTCGCTTCAGAATGTTTGTATAAGACAGTGACAGCAACAATTTATTGATCAGATAACATTAAATGACTATTAGAAAATCAGCCAAACCAAAAACTCAAAAGAATTTAATAATATCAGTTTTGTTCCTTGTCAAATATCTAAAGTCACTTAGTCTCAGTTTGAGAAAGAAAATTGCCGGTTTAGGTATTTTTCACGAATTTTTTTCACGTTTATTCACCGTCATAATTCAAGATCAAAATTATCCAATTCGGTCCAGTCGTTCTCGAGCTTAAGACTGAGATACGAGAAATTGTATAGTACGCCTAGTTAGATGATATATATATGTATAGAGAATAATTCGATGTCACCTAACGTTATTATTAAAAATGTTATCAGGAAATATTTTACGCTTTTCGAATTAACAATAATTACAGTTATCAGACTCATATACTGAACTTTTTTTTTTTTTTAAAAAAAACGACTTTAACGACCTTATTACAAAACAAGGTTTTACTTTAGTCTAGGACTAAACCATTGAGCCAGTTTTTGTATTTCGAATTGAAGGTAGATGACAATAAGATTCAAAATTCAAAACCCGACTCAATGGTTTAAACCTGGACTACATATAAACATTCTTTTGTAATAAGGAGGTAAAGGTTTTATATCGTAAAGAATAGAGGCGACTCTATTAAAACATTGTTACAAAGGATATCAGTGACTATCTAGTGCTAAAATGAATACGTCTAGGTATTTCTAGGCTATATATAGAGCTAATTTACGACAATTTAATTTTATTATTGCACTTAAATTACTATTTTATGTCCATACCCTTATAATACTCATGTTTCTGTACCTCGTAAATTCAAATTTTTAGATTAGGTCATGGTTGAGAAATAGGAATATAATTTCATGTACGTTGATCTGAATTGGTCTTTTTTGACATGATCTTAAGTAAAGTGATGGCCAGAACACTCGAACCTACATCACTTAATAATATAAATTACCTTATTTATATGTATCTAAATTATATGTATAATTACAACTATACTGTTTGGAAATTTGATTTTTAACGATCAATTTTCAATTTCACTTTTATTGAAATCATACCTTCAAGAAAGAAAAATTAAAGTACAAGTCAACAAAGTTAACTCACTGGGTGCTAGCGTATCTATGGGCGTACCGCAGGGCTCAATATTAGGTCCTTTTCTATTTTTAGTTTATGTAAATGACCTGCCCCATATGTTCCAAAATGAACCGCATATGGTATTATTCGCTGATGACACTTCATTGATTTTTAAAATAAATAGACGAACAAACAAATATGACGAAGTTAATAATGCCTTAATGAAGGTTCAAAACTGGTTTACAATAAACAACTTATTACTAAATGATAAAAAGACTAAATGCATTAGATTTATTTTACCAAATGTTAAAAGTAACGTATGTGATGATATATTATTAAATGATCAGAAACTAGAATTTGTAAAAGAGACTACTTTCCTGGGGATCACTGTAGATGAGAAGTTGCAATGGGGGCCCCACATCAGGTCTCTAGCAGGACGATTGAGCTCTGCAGCTTATGCTGTCTGGAAGATCCGTCAGCTAACCGATGTAGGCACGGCAAGACTAGTGTACTTTAGCTACTTTCATAGCATCATGTCGTATGGAATTCTGTTGTGGGGACAGGCATCTGACGTTGAGTCTATCTTTATCTTGCAAAAGCGTGCCGTCAGAGCTATATATAACTTAGGTCGTCGCGAATCTCTCAGAGAAAAGTTTAAGGAGATCAACATTCTGACCGTACCGAGTCAATTTATTTATGAAAACATTATGTATGTTAGGAAAAACCTACACTTATTTGTAAAGGTATCTGACAAACATGATTATCATACTAGACATAGGAATAGATTGAGTCAGCCTTTATTTAGATTGGCAAAAGTGCATAAGTCATTCCTGGGTTTCTGTGTTAAATGTTATAATAAAATCCCAGTTGAAATTCAAAATCTAAATGAAAGCAAATTCAAATTATGTATAAAGAAACATTTATGTAAACTAGCATACTACAAAGTAAATGATTATATACAAGATAAAAATGCTTGGAGGCTAGCTGGTCCTACTCCACAGGATGTTTAGAGGAATTTTTGATTTTAATTATTATTATTGTTGTTAATTGTTGATGATCTTCTAAGTTTTTGTAAATGTGAGTGCCCTGTAACCTATTATAATTAAGTAAGACTTGTAGAATATAGGTACTTGTGTCGGCTGGGAGCTGTCATGCTCACTCAGAGGTCTCATTGGCGGTGGCACGGGCACTGGATCGCCCAATTCCCTATAATATGGTTGAGTTGGGCGGTGCTGGTGTACGTGTCATGTTCGTGAACGGGCGCCGCCTATTGGGGACTGGTCAGCTCCAGGCTGTCTAATTATGTTGTCCTTGAGGTTCACTTCTTTTTCGTACTTTTTGCCTGAACATTAGTGTTACATTGTTCTCACATATCAGAACCGACTAAATGATGTAACAAAGAAATGTATTGTAAAACTGATTGAAAAAGAGTAACCATGGAGTTTCTTGCTCGTTCTTCTCCATAGGAATCTACACTTTGGAACGAGCAAATAGCTTCACTAGAGGACAGACGGACAGACTGACACGCTTAATTTTAAAGCTCTTGTTATATACTTTTTTTCCTTTTTTGCTTGCTTGACGTTCAAAAGTGCCTACTGTGGTCTAATTGAAATAAATGATTTTTGACTTTGACTTTTTGACACTTTTCAGTTCTTATCTGACTAAAACCGGGTCCTTTTAAACAATTGTGTATTTAAGTAGGAAAGTGTTTCTCTACGTATATTAACTCAAAAATCAGACAACTCAGTTAACTACTCCAGATTTTGCGTATAGGTCAGTGAGTTCAGTGTTCTATTTCACTTATTGTATAAGTAAATTTAATGTAATTCTTGCATTAAATTTCTCACAGTTACTATAAATCAAAGTAGATAAGCATTGTCTTAAAAAAATGCCAAGCAAAACTTTACTTTGCCAACATATCAACTAAAAGTTCCAAAACATCTTATCTTCCGGCCCTGACCTGAAGAGCGTTTTCCGAAGCTATTCTGGTCACGAAACCGCATGAGGTAGGGTTGTTGATTTATGTTTTGTTGATATAAACTGTCTTTTTGAAAACAAAAACGTTACAAGTCAAAAACAAAATCAAAGAAAATCAAAGACAAATTTAAATGTTAAAAAAAATGCAACGCAATTTTTGTTTTATAATTAGGGCTTTTTCTTCAAACAGAAGATTTCAGCCCTATTATTGTATACAAAATTCAGTACTTACTTATCTACTTATTAAGCAGCTAAACTATTCATAGGTTTAACTACCCCTTAAGTTTAAACATAAAATAATTAGACTTAGATTGCGTTGCATATTTTACTTACAAACAAAATCCAAATAATCCACAATCAAACCACGAGGAACAATCTAGAAGTTATGCGATACATAACACAAATACAACCAATAAAATCTATGTAATACAACTACCTACACAACAATAAAAACTGAATATTATTATCAAGCGTTATCGCTGAAAACATAAAAATGAAATAGGCACGAACCGGGAAATATTTTCAATTTTAATCAATGGAAAATTCAATTATTGGTTTCTTTTTTTAATAACCTAACTGAAAGCTTATCGACGTAGGTAATAAAGAAGGTAGAATTGGGGAAGGTTATTGTAAAACATAGGGAAGCAAACATAGTATTTGCAGCAAGTTTTGGGTATATTTAAGATATCATTAACCGGCCCTTACATTAAATAGCATAGACTATCTCCCTGTTACATACCAAAGAACTACTGAGAACTGACAATAAACATTACCGGTGATTTTTGTTGGGATCGGCGGCAAACAAGCTGATGTTAAGCAATCGCACCGCTAGCCGCCCACGGCCGCCCGCGAGACTAGATGAATCAAGTACATTGAGCCTTTTTGATGGTGATTAGGGACTTTAGAACTGAGGATGGGGGAAGAGGAGCTAGTTTGTGGGCCAGGAATTTCATCTAATGGCCATGTTTGTTTAACTCTGGATGTCTCTGAGGCCATGGCCCGTTTGTGCCGAAGGTTGGCTCTTCCATACTTGACAGTGTATTTAATATATGCACTTTATCCAAATTTTAATGTAAATATATGAATATGTTTTTATTTCCATAGATTGGATATGGTAAGCATGGATTTACTTTGCAAGTAAAACTTATATTACTGATTGCAACCAGACCAAGATGGCTCTTTTTTAAATCACGATCAGAACCGTACGAAGCAACTTCACATCCACTGTCCATTAGTCATAGCATGGCCACTCTCACGTCACAGAGCTGGTGTATAACTGAAGACACTACACAAATCAAAACAAAACATTTCGCAATCATCAGCCATTTTGTTCTTTTAAAATCCAAACTTATTTAGAAGTTGGCCTTACTAGAAGTCATAAATAGTCACAAATTAATATTTCAATAATAAAAATGTTTAGCATAGAGATAGAGGTAAATACCAGGGTCAGTAAGGAACCCAGGAAATTTAAAAAACATAAATATTAGGAGGCGAAACGTGCGCTGATAACCAAAAACTTGGTCACGGTCATGACCAAATCAAGAACTGACGTTAGTAAAACTGGTTTTTAGTCTAACACTGAAGAAATTAAGTGATTCGGAAGTCTAGATGAAGAAATGAGGAAGTTAGGACTTGTGTATGTATATTTATTTTTTATGACTTTTGATTTTATAAAAAACATGTTGACATTATCATGGAAGGTTGAAGATTTAACAGCACAACGAAAAAGGGATGGATTGCTTAAGGAATGATACGAATTTCATACAAAGAAGGAATGTGTACGTAGTAGCAGCGCGACAGTCGCCGCGTTGCGCTTCGCGGAATGCTGCTTATAAATATGGGCCTCTAGCATGGCTTGAAACTAGTCGAGTATCTCGTCAAATTATTACGTGAGTGAGTCGAAGACATAATAATTAATTTAGAATGTCTCACGAAATTTATAATAAAAATATAGTAAACCGTTACGGTGCGGTATGGCTAAACAAAGTGAGTAGCAGCGCGACAGTCGCCGCGTCGTGTGTCGCGGAATGCTGCTCATGAATATGGGCCTCTAGCATGGCTTGAAACTAGTCGAGTATCTCGTCAAATTATTACGTGAGTGAGTCGAAGACATAATAATTAATTTAGAATGTCTCACGAAATTTATAATAAAAATATAGTAAACCGTTAAGGTGCGGTATGGCTAAACAAAGTGAGTAGCAGCGCGACAGTCGCCGCGTCGTGTGTCGCGGAATGCTGCTCATGAATATGGGCCTCCAGCATGGCTTGAAACTAGTCGAGTATCTCGTCAAATTATTACGTGAGTAAGCCGAAAACAAAATAATTAATTTAGGATGTCTCACGAAAGTTATAATAAAAAAATATGTACGTAATTTCTTATGAAGTATTCGTTTGAAAGGATGAAAAAACAAAAAAAAACACTATATACTAATAGGTAGTGTTAGAACAAGAAATAAAAACATTTGATTAAGAACTGCAATTTCAATAATCAGATAAATGATATCTGAAGAATAAAACTGTTGCTGTCACTGTCTTTTACAAACATTCCGATGCGACAGCATCATAATTATCCTCAGGTAACTTATATCATATTATAATAATATCATATTATGACCATTGAAAAATCAGTCCTAAGAAATAATAGCCTCATCAAACTGAATTTTAAAGCTCCTCTAGAGAGAAAACTCGACAAAAATTATTAGATAAAATAGTCACCGATACCCCAAAAATTGTTTATTCTACCAAAATATTAAACAAACGAAAAATAATGAATTTCTAGTGACAACAAGAATAAATTGACACTAAAATATTATTCACGTAGGTACTTTAATAGTTGACAATATATCGAGACGTTGTTTAGGGTCATATACATATGTCGAGAGGTTACTGGGCAATCTGCTGCGAATAGGCACGCTCACACTGACACGTGACCTCACACAATATGCTATCTTAATTACTTGATGTTATTTACATTCAGTGTAGAAATGACAGCACACAAGCAGGGGTATTTCAAACTCAAAAAAATAAATAAAAAGTAGCAAACCTTCGCACGGATGTCCAACTATCTCAAATAAACAGAAAGTGTATAATATTGGTACATTTGAAGAGCTAGCGCAATAAGGTTCCACCTCAACCTAAAGCAAGAGAAGGAACGGCAAGGTGAGTTTAGTCAGTAAGAGTCTGACACTCAATCTCGCCTCTCCCTGGGCGAGAGAAGTCATTTAACGAGTTTCCCTCATTAAAAAAGGACTCAAAGTAAAAGCAAACTTTAAAAAAACGAAGATAAAGAAGTAACGAGGCAAAGTCAGAAATTGTTAAATAAACAATAAGTTACAGTAAAATGGCGTGCGGAATATAAGTTTATCAATCACAAACTACATAACAATAAATGAGAAAGGAAATGAACCAGTAAATTGAATACACAAGAACGTTACATTACAAATAAAATCGCAATTTTATAAATGTTGATATTGTTTGTAGTGAAACAAAAATATTGATAAACTGACATACAAAACAGTACGCTAATTAACATATCAATCGCGGTAATTCGACACACAATAGAAGAATAATAGATGCGCGAACGCCGGCGCTCTGTTGGGGTTTGATGGATTAAGTGCAAATTTTATTAAATAGCTACTGAATTACTGCGAAAAAAGGTGCAGAGTGTTTTTAATGAACTGATTTTGATAATACTCTTACTAATATTTTCCTTCATAGCTCGACGAAATATTTCTTCTTCCATTTAATTTTTCCTATCACATCGTAAACTCTTTTCTTTCCCATATACTTCTTCACACAATCCACCCACCTTTTCTCATATCGAGAGTTTTAGTGTACACGAACTTGTCACGAAGTAAAAAACTATTGAGCAATTCTATCGAGCATGCTGCAAGGGGTCAATGTACCAGAATATACAAAGCAAATAGTTTTCTTGCTTTTATTGGTAATCTGACAGCAAAAATTCATCATAGACTTGAATACGTTCACCTTGTAACTTGAAAAGTTACCTTTAAAAATATATAAGGGAAAACATCTCATTCTAAAAGCAAAGGCCGTATGTATGATAATACCAAAGAAATTCAATCGACTTTGACCTAAAAAATTATACAATTACGAAAAGTCAATTTTCTAAGAGCTGATTTTTCAATAGTCAGGTAAATGTTATCTGAGGAATAAAATTGTTGCTGTCGCTGTCTTATAAAACATTCTGACGCGACAGTATCATAATTATTCCCCAGGTAACTTTTATCTAATTATTGAAAAATCAGTCCTTAATAATCCAAAACTGGGTCATCTAAGAAGGTTTAAACCATTGAAACCAGAATAGGAAACAATCTAACGCACGCTATTTTTCACTTTTAGACCAAATTAAAAAGAACCGTTCGACAATTTTTTCAACACTATCGTTAGAAAAATGTTTATACTTATAAATAGCAGCGAACAAAGCCAGTATCGAGACTTATTGTTTCGTTGGATGCGACACAAGCCCTTTGGAGGCCGTAACATACAATGGACGGGTCACCAATGGCACAACGCCAGACATATTACAAATGATTAATGAAAACATTAATTTTTCATATTGGATATTTCCACATCAGATTATTTGTTGATTTTAATTTATTTTCGCGCTAAGTACACGTAAGTATGTGGTATGTGACATCTTGAATATTTTATATTTAAAAGGTAAGGACGGTACTTCAACCGCAGATAGAATTAATCTCAATAACTTGCTTGTCGGTAGATTTAGCTGGTAAAGATGAGAATTTATAAAATCTATCCATCATCAATGACAGACTATAAGTGCCCACTGCTAGTCAGTATTAATCACTAAACTTGTTCAAGACAAGAATGAAATCAATGATGTTTTAAGATCCATATAAAATCATTGTGTAAATTTCGATCTTAAACAACCAGAGACATGCGTTTTTTTAGGATATAGTTAAGCAAGCGAGCACCCGGATCACCTGATGGTAAGCGATTGGCGCTTTTCATGGACACCAACAACACCTAAGGAGTTAGAAGTATGTTGCCGGACTTTCATGGATTGTTAGGGATTTAATATTTGAGAATGAGGTATTGAGGGGCAGTAAATAATATTTATACAGTTATATTATTCATACTGTATAAAATAATATAAAAAATAGTGTTTTGTCTGTAAATCAAAATCAGGTTGGTACTTATTGGGGACCCGTTAAACAGGTCTTTAGTATATTACGATTTTTTATAATTAATATATTAATACATTAATATTTTTCATTTCTTGTTTTTTACGTACCCTCGATATAACGTCATCCCTACCTATTTCTCGTAATATTTGATATAAATTATGGATTATCCGATGCACATAAAGTTCTACACCGGCTTTAAGTTCGTAAAAATAATAACGATTTCCTTGTTAAGAAGAATATAGGTCATTTTTTAAAGTTATGCTAAGGTACATTGTATTAATTAATTGATTGTTCATTTGATTAGCATACTGGTTGAACTCGGCAAATCGTGGCACGTCCAAGGCAATTCAAAATTTAAGGTTACGGCTAAAATTACCGGTTGGTGTTAGATAACACTACAACCTCGCGTGGCAAAGAATCCGCATGTGCTATCGTTTGGCATTCTGTAAATGTATTTCGCCGTGTGAGTGAGGTTACTGGAGGACTAATCCTTTTTTCCCTGACCCAATACCAATTCTAAGGAGCCGTAATCCCCAAAAAGTCGGCAACGCAATTGTAACTTCTTTTGTATTAACCTTCTTGGGCGGCGCCGATTGCTTACCATCAGGCAATCCAAATGGATTGCTAATCCATTCCCTTGACAGCCACAGAGCAAATGCTCTGTGGCTGTCATATGGCATATAAAAAAAAATGTATGATAAGTAGGTATATAGTCATAATAAACGCTACTGAGCACCAAGTTTCAAAAAACAATAGTACTCATATGAAAAGGCCGAAGATTATTTTAAAATGCATATCTATTTTGTATTCCCAATCTCAAACCGTTACTTGTGAATTAATACACAAAAGTCAAGGATTAGATCCTAATATGCCAAGAACAAGAGAATTAATTCGAGATTGTTTTTAATAACAAAGTGAGGACAAATTAAGGACTAACTTGTTCGACATAAGGTCACAAGCGATCAAAGGCTCATAACTATATTTTTTTTCTCAAATGACTTTTGCCACCCATGGCGAAACGAGAGGGAGTGTCAGACTCTACTGACTAAAAACCCTTCGTTCCTCTTTCTGCTCTAGCCCGAGGTCGCGGTGCCTCATTGCGCTTACCCTGCAACCCCGGCTAAACATCAGCCCTATGGGTTCCCGGTCTATAAGGACCTTTGATAACGCCTTTGTCCAACAAGTGTTATGGCTGGGATGAACTATGGTGGGCGACCCCTGCCAATGAAGACTCTAATTAGAAAGTAGTGATGTTATTTACGATAATTGCTTATTTTTCTAGAGTATTGAAAACAATGACTACACGATTTTCACAATGACTGCACGATCGGCGCGATGGCAGGACAACTAGCTGCCGCGCAACGTGATGATTCCCGCAAGGAACAACTCTTTGTGTGATCCACAAATTGTTGTCAAAGCGTCATGTATATGTGAAATTGTATGTTTCTAAACGCACCCACGACACAGGAGAAAACCATAATGGGGGGCAACGTTCAAAAATACTCTGATATAAAAGCTATATGCATTGTATATTTATACACTTATTCGAATAGTTCATCGATAGTTTCTGAACCAGCGAACAGAAACCTAATTCAATGCAACTCACCATGAGTGGTTATGAATGAACAAAGTGAATGAGGGAGAACCGAACTATTCTACTGCTTCTGAAATGGCGGGTCCTGACTCGGTACCGAGCCAACTAAACAAAATAAAGCCACAAAATATCCGGGTATAAACCCAGCCTCAATCCAATATCCGTTATTTTACACGCTCTTCTAAAGGTCTATGCGTAGTTCTGCTTTCCAGTGTTGTCTTTCATCTTTACAAACAAACAAATACAAAAATAGGTATGCATAAGAGCGATATCATATTTTTCCTTTATTATACGGCACGAATTTCTATTATGTATGGCTCAATTCAAACGTTAGACACGGCTAATATGCTGTTACAATTAAAATTGCGCCATCGGAGACCACTCAATAATAATAATAATGTCACTATATATTTCTTTTTAATGACCGGAATTTATTGGAAATTATGACTTCAGTTTCTCACTTACTCGGGGTAGGTAACCTCAGTAAATGAGAAAACATCCACTAGCTTCGAGTCACGACGACTTAAGAAAATATATAGTTAAGTGGTATTTTCGGTAATAATAATATTTTATCTAATATATACCTGACAAAATACTTGAAAGTCAAAAGTCAAAAAGTCAAAAATCATTTATTTCAATTAGACCACAGTAGGCACTTTTGAACGTCAAGCAAGCAAAAAAGGAAAAAAAGTATATAACAAGAGCTTTAAAATTAAGCGTGTCAGTCTGTCCGTCTGTCCTCTAGTGAAGCTATTTGCTCGTTCCAAAGTGTAGATTCCTATGGAGAAGAACGAGCAAGAAACTCCATGGTTACTCTTTTTCAATCAGTTTTACAATACATTTCTTTGTTACATAATTTAGTCGGTTCTGATATGTGAGAACAATGTAACACTAATGTTCAGGCAAAAAGTACGAAAAAGAAGTGAACCTCAAGGACAACATAATTAGACAGCCTGGAGCTGACCAGTCCCCAATAGGCGGCGCCCGTTCACGAACATGACACGTACACCAGCACCGCCCAACTCAACCATATTATAGAGAATTGGGCGATCCAGTGCCCGTGCCACCGCCAATGAGACCTCTGAGTGAGCATGACAGCTCCCAGCCGACACAAGTACCTATATTCTACAAGTCTTACTTAATTATAATAGGTTACAGGGCACTCACATTTACAAAAACTTAGAAGATCATCAACAATTAACAACAATAATAATAATTAAAATCAAAAATTCCTCTAAACATCCTGTGGAGTAGGACCAGCTAGCCTCCAAGCATTTTTATCTTGTATATAATCATTTACTTTGTAGTATGCTAGTTTACATAAATGTTTCTTTATACATAATTTGAATTTGCTTTCATTTAGATTTTGAATTTCAACTGGGATTTTATTATAACATTTAACACAGAAACCCAGGAATGACTTATGCACTTTTGCCAATCTAAATAAAGGCTGACTCAATCTATTCCTATGTCTAGTATGATAATCATGTTTGTCAGATACCTTTACAAATAAGTGTAGGTTTTTCCTAACATACATAATGTTTTCATAAATAAATTGACTCGGTACGGTCAGAATGTTGATCTCCTTAAACTTTTCTCTGAGAGATTCGCGACGACCTAAGTTATATATAGCTCTGACGGCACGCTTTTGCAAGATAAAGATAGACTCAACGTCAGATGCCTGTCCCCACAACAGAATTCCATACGACATGATGCTATGAAAGTAGCTAAAGTACACTAGTCTTGCCGTGCCTACATCGGTTAGCTGACGGATCTTCCAGACAGCATAAGCTGCAGAGCTCAATCGTCCTGCTAGAGACCTGATGTGGGGCCCCCATTGCAACTTCTCATCTACAGTGATCCCCAGGAAAGTAGTCTCTTTTACAAATTCTAGTTTCTGATCATTTAATAATATATCATCACATACGTTACTTTTAACATTTGGTAAAATAAATCTAATGCATTTAGTCTTTTTATCATTTAGTAATAAGTTGTTTATTGTAAACCAATTTTGAACCTTCATTAAGGCATTATTAACTTCGTCATATTTGTTTGTTCGTCTATTTATTTTAAAAATCAATGAAGTGTCATCAGCGAATAATACCATATGCGGTTCATTTTGGAACATATGGGGCAGGTCATTTACATAAACTAAAAATAGAAAAGGACCTAATATTGAGCCCTGCGGTACGCCCATAGATACGCTAGCACCCAGTGAGTTAACTTTGTTGACTTGTACTTTAATTTTTCTTTCTTGAAGGTATGATTTCAATAAATCTAGGGATACCCCCCGAATGCCGTAGTGTTCTAGCTTCAGTAACAGCGTCTCGTGCTCAACACAGTCGAATGCCTTTGAAAGGTCACAAAATATTCCGATGGCATCCTGTGCTTGAAACTAGGAAATACCTATCATAAATTAACGAAAAAAGAACATGCTTGGACAAAGAGGTTAGATATCATTAGTAAACCGGAGTATAGATTCAATGGTCCTACCGTACGTCATAATTTACATACATACTACACAATATTAATTTATAATAATGCTTTTTATTATTTAATATAACTTTTTTTTTCACCTTTGTTGTCTTTTTGGCCCACTTTTCTTATATTTGGTGCATCTGTGCATTCTTATTGCCAAATTAAACATTTTTTTTTTCTAAAACCACTAAAAGAATAGTCATCGAATAACCGAAATATACGAATCAAACTAAAGTTGACAAGCAATCATTAATGCTAATGCACTAAGCCATTCATGACATAACATGGCAAATTTCAATGTATTCTGTCATATGTCAATGCATTTAAATGACAAAACAATAAAAATGACATCGCCAATCTACACACACACTGCTATTTGAACTAGGTACTAATAAAGATTTTAGAGTACCGTTTTATTTAATTATCAGGAACATACCATTTCCTTTATAAAAAATAATCTTTCGGTTATTAATCGGTGGTTAAGTAAAAAAACAGAAAATTATAAAAAAAAATACAATTTTAACCTCACTAAAATACTGACAGGATATTGCGGCACTTAGGACCAGAGCCCCAGAAACTCACAACAAAAACAACAATTTATATATCACACAAAAAATCACTGAATAGCCGACCAATGTTAGTCAGATGCCATTCGCTCAACCAACCCTCCAACCGTGTACTCAACTAAAGAAAATTCTTCTCATCACCTTCCAACTAGGAGGCACGAATATTGTTTTCAAAGCTTAACCAGTCCGCGAGGTACGGAGTTATTACGATACGGAACTTGTTACGTCTTTATCACGTTTGGCCGGTTACTCCCAACAAGACCGAAACCATTTAACAACATGAATAATTAATGTGAATGAATAGCCATCGTTGTTTGTTTTAAGTGACAAAATACCGATGTAGGTACGTTCAGTGCAGTGAGTGCACCTGCACTCGCATGTTTCGGTACGAATGTAGAGATATCACAGCCTCAGAGATAACCAGCATGAAATAGCCGGAAGACAAATCCTACCCCTCCGTCTTTCCTACTCAATCCCTAAACACGCTAAAGACCGGCAACTCACTCACAACTCCTGTGAAGTTGCAGGTGCTTACCATCAGGTAAACCGCCTGCACGTTTGCCGTGCTAGCGCATAAAAAAAGTCAAAGTTGGGTATTACTAATCGTAGCGTAATGTTTTATATCCTATAGCAATCAGGAACATTGTAGCTACCTATCAGTGAAAGAATTTTGGTAATCTGACCAATGGTTCCAAAGTTTACCCCCTACATACAAACTTACAAATTTTACCTCTATATAATATTAGTACAGATTATCAGAGTCGTTTATTATTATTACCACAGAAAGTAACGACAGTTATGAGGTTTTTATATCAGAATGTAATTTCTCGCGTAAATTAATTTCCTTGATAATAGTTCTTTCAGCAAAACGAAGCAAGCAAGAAACAAAAAGAAGCAGCGCATTTAAATAAATTCAAATTCATACGTGAACCAAAAATTTTATTATTATTTTATCATCTATTTGGACTAAGTGAAATATTAGCAACAGCTTCAAATGCTAATAAGATGCAAAAACAAAATTTTCCACTGAAATTGACGATAAAAATGCATTTGTGGATAATAACACTCGCGAGTAGACAAAATAAAGCCCACGTTATGTCTTTGTATTATCTAAAGGTTATCTGAAAGAACTTAGAAACTGTTGTCTTTGTTTTTTCGACAATAAAAACAACGGAACCTTAGCCTGTTTAACATACACGATTAGGTATACCATAATTCACATAAATTTTGCTACTGTCTTTTAGATAAGTCCTTTTTTCTTAGTGTTTTTCCTTTTAAAGTTTAGAATAGACCTCATAGTACTCTCCGTACTGTGAGAGGTACCAAAGCAAACGTACATACGTTACTCGTATGGATCGATAAAACTAAATAAGTATCATTCCGTTCTTGTCTCTTGTAGTGTAAACACGTGTGACATCTCTTCAATAAAAGTAGTACTTTAGGGTTAACCCTAATAAAGAGGACTCAAAACTTTGATAAAAATCACACTAAAAAAGAAATATGCTTTAACATAATTTCAGGAAATAATATTATTTGAGTAAAACTATAGGTACAAGTACAGGTATAAACTACTTATACTTAAAGAAAGTAGCCTTGTGGAAAGGTGCATGACACTTGATAGGTCGTCCGGTTGTACAGGAATAGGAATTGATGAAAGTTGGATCCTGCTTCAAGGGCCACTGATCACTTCAACACCACGAACACTTTTACTGACATTTCGAAGTACGATGAACAAACATACTGTTTATTTCATTTTTATTTTATTATGATCAATAAAATCGTTATTAAGTGGCAATAACTTATTGAAGCATGCGGAAAAGGGCGCAAGAAATATTCTTTAATTAAAACTAGTATCGACTCGAAGGACCAAGTTTCAGAAAACCTGGTCCTTTGTGTTTTGTCCTTGACCTTTGCTGTTATATGTTGTCAAACTTTACTAGGCATGTTATTAGTTACTTAATGCATCGACGCATTGTTAAGACTCGGTAAAGGATATTTCTAAACGCCCAAAAACAGGTGAAACAGTCGTGGTAGTAATTTGGTGGAATATTGAGTTCTATCATCGGTCCTAGCCGCGTCGATACATATAAGTCAGCTTACGGATTACATGATCGTAAGAAATCAGCGCTATCCCTGGACAGCCACAACACCAAAAGAGCGACAAGTGCCTGCCAACCTTTTGTGGAGTTTGAGGAATTTGCGAATTGGGAATGACAAGGCGATGGTATGAGTGGAGAGAATTAGGCATACGGTATCGACAGTTCATTAACTCAAAAAATTGTTTCTACAGCACTTCATATCGTAGACATAGCTTGAGATAATGAGGATAAGAAGATGATAACTTTTGTTTTTTTCTAAACCATTCACAAAACCATAAACGCCCGCAATAATTTCCATAAATGTGTGCTTGAAAAAAAAACATCGTCAGCGAGTTATTAATAACGTTATATTAAACACAAAAAATTTGACAACATTCTCACGTCAGACAAATAAAATTAAAAAAATATTCATAACGAGCAACCTCTAACAGTATAGGAGAAGATTATTTATTATCTTTATATGAATTTTATTAATATTTTGACGAATTTCGGTCAAGTGCAAGCCCCGCGTCGAGTCAAGGATACACAGATAATAAAACTTGCAAAATGCGAATTAGTTTTGCCGCCAAAACTATTGATTGCTTTGAATTCCTTCTAAAGGTGATCAACCTACGTGTATTTGTTTGACGTTTTATTTAAGAAAAACAAAATAGTATTTAAACGAGACCGGTGACGCGTTGAGTAATCGCGCCATTGTGATTTAAAGAATAACATTTAAGTTCAGAGGACAATGGAAATAATAGAACCTTGTACTAGAGTAATCCATTCTCACTGTGACCTAAGTTATGTCTATTCAAACCGATGAATCGATAAATAAGGAACGACACTATTGTTTTAGTGATGTACGCACACTAAGGTATAAATATCCGCAAACAATATTAACAATTGTAGCAAATGAAATGATCTTTAGTCGCACAAGGCAAATGATCTGTTTATTGAATCAAAACAAATATACACAAATGATGTTGTTATATAATTATAATATATTATTATGATAACTAGCCATGTTTACTGTAGCTGGTATGCGCACCGTATCAAGTTCATATTATCGCGAAGTTGAAGGTTCATTCCATTGCTACACATTTGTTTTTAACGTATTAATTAATCGGATGCATTAATTTGTATGAATTTTAATTGTAGTTAGAAGGTTGATTGGAGTAATAAATTAAAATAAGGAACTAATACGATTATAGGGACTAATCAAGGTTGATTTTTTGTATCCGCACACTCAAAATGTAATTAGTAGAGGAATATAGTAGAAGTCTTTAAGTTTTGATAAATTGTACATGTATTTATAGACGGAAAACAAGGATAAATACATCAGACAATTCAATGGGCAATATTTTGGAAGTTGGAAGGCGAACGAGCTCCAAAACGGCAAAGGCGGCTAGCAAGGTTACGACTATAATTTTTTTGGGATACATGCGGATTCAATCTTATTTTTTATAGTCACTAGACTATGTACCCACCACCATGAAATCAGAGCCCTGTTTGGGATCCAAGTTTTGATAAATTTAAAATGAATGAATGAAAATAATAATATTTATTAAAACGTCGTGGTAGCGTTAAAGGTTCGCTTGAGGATGAGGATGCGGATTCAAATCCAGGCAAGTACTAATGTGAGATTTTTTGAGTTAGGTATGTGTAATGTGCTTTCTTTGATTATTTAGACACTACTGACATAAGGCGAAGGAAAACATCGTGATAAAACTTGGACTTATGTCTAATTAAATTTGAAATCGCGAATCCGCTTTGAGCAAGCCTGGTGATAAATGCTCAAACCTTCTGAGAAAAAGCCTTTGCACAGCAGAGATGGCTGCTGATATGATGTATATATTAAATGGATGTTATTAATTTAAATAGGTAATTTAAAATCTGAGCATCAAAATATTCGCAATCAAAATTGAAGAAAAAACTCAACATAGCTACTTCTTGAATAAATGCCTACTTGTCTAAATAGGCGTGAAAAAGTCCAGGATCCGATTTAATTAACTTCCAGTAATGAAAAAATGGCCAGACAGACAGTTTTTTGTTAGAAACCTTTTGAACCGCGAAAATGTATTGTAACGTCTAAATGTAATAGCTTTTTGTCATATTGCAAACATATCTGTTATTATGTCGCAATATTAGATTAAACATATTAAAATGTAGATGTAGAGCCTATCATGTAATACCTGACACTTGCAACAGTGCCTTATAATACACTAGCTACTCTCGCGCGGTTTCACCCGCTGCTCGGCTCCATTTAATCGTAGCGGGATGTTTTATGGCCTATAGCACTCAGGAACATTGTAGCTATCTATCAGTGAAAGAATTTTTGCAATCCGACCAGCGGTTCCAAAGATTACCCCCTACATACAAAATTGCAAATTTTACCTCTATAATATTAGTATAGATTAGGTCTTTTGTTTATATGATAGGTCAGTTAACGAACAGACGGATTATCTGATGGTAAGCAATCAGCGCCGCCAATGGACAGAGGAGTTCCGAGTGCGTTGCCGTTTTTTTGGGGATAAGGGATTTTGATTCAGATTTAGCTATATTTTTTAGTTACAATTTTTTAAGTTAGCAATGTCCGTGAATATGAGAAGTCTAAGGTACCTATAATAGACGTTGTATTTATCACTACATAGTATAAAACAAAGGCTCTTACTTTTTCCCTATATCCCTATGTATGCTTAAATCTTTAAAACTATGCAACAGATATCGATGCGGTTTTTTAATAGATATAGCGCTTAAAGTGGTAGGTTTATATGTAATATCTTCCGTTAAAAAGTGAAGAAATTCAGCCCGGCTTTGCACGCAGTATTGCACCCGTGCAAAGCCGGGCCGGGTCGCTAGTCTATACTAATAATATAAAGAGGTAAAATTTGTAAGTTTTTATGTAGGGGTAATCTTTGGAACCGCTGGTCAGATTTCCAAAATTCTTTCACTGATAGATAGCTTAAATATTCTTGAGTGCTATAGGCTATAAAACATCACACTACGATTAAATGGAGCCGAGCAGTGGAGGAAATCGCGCGAGAGTAGCTGGTATAAATTTTATTAAATATCAAATCATCGAACTTGAAAAAAATCACTCGCTTGACAACGGTACACAGGAATGTAAGTATTTTAATTAGGATTGTATTATTTCATAAAATCATTATATTCTCACAAATGTTTCATTCAAATCGCAATATTAGTCCGAGCATCGGTTATCGGCTATTCATTTAAATTTTAATGAATACCAAAAACCCGATAGTTATGCTAATTTTAATATTTATAGATTAGATGGTTACACCAGTTATGTACATTTACAATAGGAAACTGTGTATAAAGTCGTAATCGTAAAAAAATAGAAGATTTTTTCATTGTGATTTTAGTGTCCTAAAAGATACGTTTATAGCTTTCAGTTTTATTAAAGTATTATCCAAATACTTGCACACATAATAAAAAAACAATCATTTATGTTTAAATTCATAAAAACAAGTTTTACCTTATTTGAAGAATAATTAAACAGTCACAACAACAGTTTACGAGCTATACGATCCTTAAGTACGCAAGTACTAATATAAACATAAGCTTAAAAAAAAACAATAACTCTATAAGTCACGTTGTATTCATTAAACACATATAACTGTCATAACTGACCTAAAACATACTTGAACTTTAAAAAATACCAGTTCACGGCGAGTTTTTAAAAAAAGAAAATAATCATTCATACCGAAAAAAGGAAGTACGATACGAGTTCATTGCACTCACCTTGCGATTTATCCGAAAACAAAATTATCACAACACTATTTTATAAAAAAAGAACTTTCACAAAAATATCACGAAAATATTGCTGGCAATATTTTACATAAAAAAAATGTAAATAAACAATGTTCGTAATTTAAAAAAATAAAGCGCGGGTATTTTGGCGCGCGCGGCGCGTATTCCGTGTAGGGTGTATTGCAATACTGGCAGAATCGCCGGCGTGCTTGCGATGTGATTAGAAGCGCGCGCGATTAAAAAGTTAAACAGATACGGACAAACCTGAATGATATGTTTACGTGATTTATTTTTAGGTTTAGGTAAAGCAAGGCGTGCTCGTTGAATTTGAATACAAACATTTTTTTTATTATTCTTAAGGTGTAGGAAGATAAATACTTTTGTTTTCCCAAAATTTTGCCATAAACAATGCACGTGCTTCGCTGGGTTAGTGTCGAATATTTGTCAGGAATTTTATTGAATCTTGGGATATTTGTGCACTGTATACAATCAACAATTACTGATAAATTCTATTTGCGAAAAAAAGTTTCAATATTATTAGAGTAACGATTTTTTTCATTGGCAATCTAACCCAGTTATAGTCTACAATTCTTGATCCACGCACTGTCCGACTGCATACATCGCCCACGGACATGGCAATTTCTCAATTACCTTACTAGCTGATGAACTGTAAACCAATCATCTAATCAAGATGGCGACCAAATGACATAAGCTACTAGACGTTTTCTTACAGCAGTATAGTTAAGGTCCCTAAATGCACGTCTGAACAATAGGATAGTTACAAGTATGTTAGTATTAAAAAAAAATATTTTTATTTAAGCTTAGTTTATTTGTTTATGAATTTATTTGTGATATATCATATATTGATAGTTGGTACAAAATGCGGAATGTCACATGGCAATCTTTACCACTCAACCTTTGGGCCAAGTAGAAAAATCTGCGAAAAATAGGTACGGGAAACATGTTAAAGATAGGAAATAATCTTATATACGAATAATATAATATATCTATACTAATATTATAAAGAAGTAAAATTTGTAAGTTTGTATGTAGGGGTAATCTTTAGAACCGCTGGTCGGATTTCCAAAATTCTTTCACTGATACCTAGATAGCTACAATGTTCCTGAGTGCTATAGGCTATAAAACATCACGCTAAATGGAGCTGAGCAGCGGGCGAAACCGCGGGAGAGTAGCTAGTTATAAATAAATAACACAATATTTTCGATATTTTAAATTCCAAAGTTTCGTGTACAAAATCGATAAACTGATGCTGAATACATTTGAGTGAATTTTATTTGACATGTGTTTCGCCAAATTCAGATTGAATCGAGATTTCTGATGCGCTTGTATACGATCTGCTTCGTTAATGAATACTCAGTCTCTACATAAATTCACTAGGAAACAAATAAATATTTATAGGAATGACTAACAACACCCAAGGACAAACAAACAACCGAACAAACAAAAACTACAAAACTACGGACAAAAACTACCGAAGGGTCGATTAAAGAAATCGACCCTTCGGTAGTTTTTTGTTCGATAATAGTGTAATATGATTTAAAAATAATAAAAATATGTGCAAATTTCAAAAACATGGCGACCCTGAATTCATTATGACGTCACATTTGTTATTTTGTTAGAGATCAGTGAAGCGGGTTAACCCCAAGAATATACCACGGCTCGGCTCGGTTCAGAAATAACGGGGTTGATTTTAGTCAATAAGAGTCTGCGCCCCACTCTGGGCAGGAAGTCATTAAATTATTAAAAAAAAATCGAATCGCCCTTCCACTATTAAATCCATAATTAATCAGATTGTATGTTTGGACTAGAATCATGAAAACGGGTAAAGTAATTTAGGATCCTATTCAATGTAAACAAATAGACATTCCAATTTTACTTTATAATACCTTAGAATGTAAGCCAGTCCTCATATAATTCAATTTAGTACCTACAAAGACTGCGCTTCGTCTAAAATAGAACTAAACGAATCGACTACGAAAATGTGATCTGTCACTGTCTGTAAGTTTGACACTTAAGTAATGTTAATAAGTAAAATATTTTATATTAGCAACACGAGTTGTAGATGTGTTGATGTTAGTCTATGCTTTTAAATCTAACCTGTGCAAAATATAAACACTTGGTTTTTTTATTGCGGAAAATTACGTACCCACGAATTTCAAACTAAATGTGCGTAGTATAACAAAATATATTATGGATGATGACTAATTTATTTTTCTGTATTAATTAAGTAAAGAAACAAATTATATTAAACCTATTTTTTATAAGATTACAATTTGCAATTAATTAAATCACGACGTAACATGTCGCCAAAGCTCAGATATTTTTTTTTAACCTGGCTCGTATTTGAATTTTATTTAAAAAAACATGATTAAAAGCATTGTTTTTAAATATGAAAAATTATAAATGCATGTTTTCTATCTTATAAAATCTTATTCAACACGAAGTGTTCCGTATTATTTACGACAAGAAAAAAAAATCTTTTTTATGGGAAGAGTTCTTAAATTTAACTTTAGATAGGATTGATCATAGTAAAAATTATATATTTCACAGAATTGTATGTCAGGCTCCGTACCCGAATATTAATTCAAGGCCATATTGTAACCTTAAAAATTTGACCTTGAAAATAAGGTACTTGATTGCATCTTCGCATATCATTCAGAAAAAAACAACAAATTTGTTATTTTAACAGCTAAGTATACCTGTCTGTATGCACACTTGATTTAGGGTGACCGGTTTTGAATTCGAATTCGATACAGATTTCTTATTCAAAATGTCCTTTTTCGCCAATCAAATTGCCCCTAAGTACAATAGCTGCTTGCAGAACATTCAAATTTGCCTGTTACCTCGTTATCAAGACTTTGGAGTACGATGTGTGTGAGTCTTTACACATATGTATGTCATTCATCATTTCTGTAGAGTGCGAAAGAGCTGATCTGGTCATCATTGATTGTCTTAGTTCAGTAGAAAGTGTTCATGTAGTGACTGATGCATGAGTGAGATCTCGATTCAGTAAATAAAAATAACATCACAACATGTAAACCATTAAATCTGAGCCTCCAATATGCAGCAAGATCATACAAAACGAGACCACGATTAATTGGTTTTGTTCATGTGCACTATAAGGATGGAACCCGGCGGATGATGGACCGTCATTGTTTGTCCTTTCAACCCACAGCGCCACTGAATTACGCATAGTGGACGCGTGACATCACCTGTTTGTTGTTTGCTCATTTTATGAGATCCCTTATATTTTCATAGGCTTTTCGAAACAAAAGCTACATTGTGTTGAAGAAATATTAAGATATGTATAAAACTTTCCGATCCCCAAATTCCAATCCTCAAAACCAAAACAAACTCCAAAAGCCATGCAACGCACTTCTTGTTGAGTCCATGGGCGGCGCTGATTTCTTGCCATCAGCTTGTTTATTACCCTATCCAATTAAAAATAAGCTGTAAATGCGATGTATTTGTATCCTCAGTGATATTATCATTATAGAATTCCAGGTGCTAGGAGGGAGGTAGTAAAATCTCTATTTCCATTTAATTATCTAACGGTTAAATCAAGTTTCTGGTCCCCTTTAGATCCTGATGAAGAGCCCTTGAACTACTTGTTTAGTAGTACGACCACTACCTATAAATACTTCTAACAAGGTTACATTTATTGGACAAATTAGCAAGAAAAAATGTTATGCCTACACATAATATAATTTGCATAATAGCATGTCATTATAATATTAACACTTTGGTAAGTATCAATAGTGATCTAGTCGAAGCAATCATAATATTGAACGAGTTTTTTTTTATAAAAACGGTAGCAATAAAGCTTAGAGACTGTCTGATGGTAAGCTGTCACTGTAGGTTAAGAACACACCTAACCAACCCTAGAGGTATCAAAATTCAGCCGAGGTGCCACTTCAAGCAAGGGTAGCTCGCCACCCGACGAGAACCAGACCCGAGCGTACGGCGCGTAGTGTCGCGCCTCAAAGAGCCAATAGACCACCACAGACGGGGCCCTACAGGGCAGATGTTCAGCCGGGGTAATGAGGCTAGCGCATTAAGAAGAGAAGGAATGGGGTGTTTTGGTCAGTAAGAGTACCTATGACACTCCCTCTCGCTTCACAGTGGGCGAGCGAAGTCATTAGATGATTTTCCTCTCACAAAAAAAGGCATGGAAATTAGGTCAAACCCTTCATTTGTAGAGGAGGTCCATATTTCAGCTTTGGACTATTACGAGTCGTTTTAGTTTGGGAGGTTGTTAGAAATTTAATTATCAGGATGAGAGGGAGAAGATGGCTTAGGGTCATGTTCCACAGAGCACGAAAACAGATCTAAAATATTATTTCGACAACTGTCAAAAATTTGAAGACACAGGTACAGTCCCAAGAGTCCGGAAAGATTAGTACTAACTTGTATTTAGCATCATAAGTAGGTACCTGTGGTCCCTTTACTCAGAATTTTCAAAAACGAAACAAAAAGTTAGACCACGGTCGCTAATTCCACGGACAAGGTGGTACAAGAAGGCAGGTTGTAGAGAAGCATTCAATACTTTTGTTATTGGGTAATACCCATCAAACATTACAATGATGAATCACCTGGCGTTTTAGCGAGAATGATTTTTTATGTACCGTATTTTAACCTATTGTAAATTGTATTTACAGTAACTTATAAATTGCTCAAACTTCATTCGAAACCTATCACTGACTCATAAGTGTTTAATAGTGGAGTAGAAAACTTGAAACCACAAATAGTCTTTTTGAGGGTGCCGTTACTACCGCCGAATTTTACACATTGAATAGAGAACGAGCAACAGCGCAGAAAGCTGTATTCTTTAATAGGTTATGGTTGATGAAATAAAACTGAGTTTATTTATCAGCAGAGGTGAAATTTATTGTTATACTTTAGGATATGTTTTGCCTTTCTTTGTGAGGGGAAAATCATCAAATTTCTTCTCCCGCCCAGGGTGTGGCGGGAGGGAGAGTCCGACTCTTACTGACTAAAAGCCTCCACGTTCCTTCTCCAGCTCTGTCGCGGTGTCTCATTGCGCTTACCCCGCAACCCCGGCTGAACACAATTGGGGCAAGATGTAAAAATATTAGCTCGGGTTAGAGGGTCACTTAAGACACTTATAATAGTGGTGTGAGAAACATAAGTAAATTTATTTTTGATATTAGAACGGCGTCAAACAACAATCAGCTTATAGAAAACCCTCTCTGTAATCAATGATTATTAACAACCTACCCTGCTTTGCCACGGGTGTTCAACTAATTCGTTAATGACACAAGTGCCGCAATTCCCTAAATTCACTTATACTATTCTATAATTTTCTTTCATAAGAACCTTTCCCTGACAATAATAAAAACAAAAAAAGAATTGACAACATTGGTTCATGCGTTGTTGTTGATTTTACGCGATTTCGTTGTTTAAAAAAATATAACATTGGTTTATGCGTTGTTATTGAAATTACGCGATTTCGCGGTTAATAAAAATATATAAACCATAATTAGTAGTGGTACAAACCATCACAAATTCATATGTATAGATACTTTACTTGACATCTATAAGACAGGAAGAATACCTTCATATGAATTGTTGCCTATTTACCAGTTTCCATCCAATATATGTAATTAATAATACGAATGTCATATTTATTTATTTATTGTTTTTTTTAACTTCAGCGTAATACAACACAAAGTGTCTAGTAAAATATAATGTGTCCAGTTCTAAGATCATTTAGACACCACTGTCAAACTATAAAGGAAAACATTCTGTCTGAAAATTCTAATTATAAGTTTAAAATCGCCAATTCGCCTTGAGCAAGCATGGTGATTAATGCTCAAACCTCAGTATGATAAGAAGCTTTTGCTCTCCAACGGGCACTCATAGGCTGATGATGAATTCCACTTTTATCATCAACTAACCCTTGAATGATTTTAATCACCCAATGAAAGTGATTAAGGGCCCATGGCCCGTAGTTCATTATCACAAAAAGCCATTCAAGTCACTATTAAAATAAAATCCTTTTGTATTCTAAAAGCAAGATGGCGTTAACAAAAGTCTCGACATTCAGCCGGATCAGGTAAAAATCAGCTCTGACCCCAACCTAGTTGAGGAAAGGCCAGGAGACTGATCACGAATTATCCAACGAATAATTTTCTGCAGTTTATTATGTTAAAGAGACAGTTACGCCCGGTTTCTGAAAGGCTTGTCAACGCTAAAATTAACTAATCTCCTGTTAAATCTCTTGTCAAGTGTCAATTCGGTTGCATAAAGCATGATTAATTTGATCATCATGTCAGTTGACATGGCTGTCAAATTAACTCAAGAATCGAATGATTATCACAATTTTGGGTTTCTGAAACGCTGGTCAAGCCGTGATCATAGATTATTCGTCTGTCAAAAGCTCGGTCAACTAATCGGTGCTTGTTGGCGAATTAACTTACGAATACAACTGATTTTTCACGTTTTCTCTTCAAATAGTAATATTTTTTAAGGTATGTTAAATAGAAATATGAATTATGAAATTTTATTTGTAATAATATGATTTTCTTTGCAAGAGTAAATTATTTGATATCTTGATTAACTTACATTGATTCTGGTTTTAGATTACGATAATGTCTCTTTCGTATAGTAGCATGATGAATATCAGCACATCCAGCAGCGATGAAGATTTAAGACCAGAATGAATCCGTTTGATTTCTACAATGAAGAGGAATTTAAGACTCGGTACCAACCAACGGACAAAGGCGTTTGTGCTGTTACTAGTTAACATGTAAGAGCCGAATATTAAACAGGTCACTTTGAGGAACCTTTTTATCATTGCTTTGGAATAGGTGCTACTGACAATAATAGGATGCATAATAATAGATATGAAATGAGCATTTCAAATTATGGTTGCTGGTGCAAATCTACGGCTTGTAGAATAATAACAAAAGAATCTGCAGCGATTACTATGCCCTGTTAACATTAGGATTGCACAAGGATAAAAACAGAATTCTACAACGTTATATTAGCTCTTTTCCAAATGTGATCGGAGCATTTGACTGCACACATGTAAAGATAGTCTACTGGTGGGCCGCGTGCTGAGTTGTACAGGAACAGGAAAGGATATTTCTCAAGTATATCTTAGGATAGTTCAAGAAGATATTGGTGCTCTTTCAGAGATAAATGCAAACACTTCTGTGCGCACATCTTCATTGTTTACTCATTTTAATTGTTAAATAATATGAATGGTATGTATTTTTAGGTGAATACAAAGAATAACCATATTATTAACATGTTTAATTAATCTTTATAAAATATAATATAGCACTTGAAATATAAAAACAAGTATATTATCTTACTTATACATATTTAGTTAGTATAGTAACTTACTTATATTTAAATTAAATACTAATAATGTATTTTATTTCAAAACATATGCTGTTTTATAGTTAACCGATATTCTAAAAACTTTTTTTTTATTTACATACTCCAACTTTATTTCATTATGCTTCTTATTATTTTGTTCCTGAGTGCCTGCCTCTCATGTTGAAATTGTTTCCTTGATGTGCAAATTGAATTACCTGTAAATAAATTTCATTAAAGTTGCAATTATTATTCTTAATACATTGTTAGGTACTTAGTTAAGAAATCGGGACAAGTATTTAATATATATCCTAATCTGGTAACAGTTACAATATTCTGACTAGCTAGTATGGACACTATAAAAGTATATGGGCACTATAATAGCTTATTTAGATGAAAAACTTACATTTTTATTGGCTACATTCTGTCTCGTAGTTCTTTTTAATCCCAATAGGCTGTGATTAGCTGTTTTTGGTTTCAATGCACTTCTGCATTACTGTTGAATTCATTCGTTATGGTTTCCCGAGCTTCATTTTTATTAATAGTAGAAATAGCATTTGTGCACTGATTATCAATTATGAGCTTGTATCTGTAATAAAACATGGTGCGTATTATACATCAGTCTTGGCTGCAGCGCAGGATGTGAATTATAAACAAAGATATTTTATACTTTTATACAACAATAGGTTTATAAAACGCAATAGGTAAAAAATATATGTTTATACTTATACTTACTTCTGAACTGGTTCTAAAAGAAAGAAGAAGAATTTCATCGAAAGGGAAAAAGTGTTTTTCCCTTTCGATGAAATTCTTCCCTCTTTATGCCATTTTAAGCAAGTTTAATTAGCATTTTATTGAAATCGTAACTTTAATATTTGAATTTCGCAGAATTGTTTGACATCAATGACAGTCCGTAACTTTTTAAATATTAACATATTTGACAGATAAGAATGAACTATTGAACAAGAAAGAGCAGTGTGGCTATGATTAAAAATAAATCGCATGTCAAATCAAAATAATCATAGATTAGTTAATTATGCTCTGATCAACGTTTCAGAAACTCAAATTGATTTGACAGTCATGTCAATTTAATCGCAGTGTTAGTTGATCAATGAATTGACAAGCCTTTCAGAAACTGGGTGTTAGTAAACTAATCGCGTCCATCTTTGTAAAAGTCGTTTGTTATTCTGAAGTACGTGTTGACATTAAACTGTTATTTGGTTATAATTATATCGTTATAATGATTTATTAGTAACACTATCTGTCTCTTAATGAATTACAACTTTTTACTAAAAAAGTAGTATGTGTTAATCTAGACTACAATATACCACTGTGCCAAATTTCATTAATATCCGTTTAATCAATAGGTTTTACGTGAAAAAGGAAACAACATCTATCCATACATATAAACATTCAGTTCTTTGGGAGAAAACGTGGTAATGTATTGTAAGTTATGAAAAGGTGATCTTTCGACCAGGCAGTAATTGTATCTGGTGGGCTACTACCCAACAGTCTAAAGATGCCATTAGGAAGTATTCTCAGCGTCAATGCCGAAATGTTCCAGAGCTATTAGTTGGACTATTCTGGAGCAGCTTACAACTACTTTTAGTCCAGTTATCGTATCCCATTGAATCCCATCCAGAACAGTCCTTTGAACCTGAATTTGCCTATTCTATTTTTCGTGTATTGACAATAAGCTCGCCACGTCCTGCTAATCTTTATCATCTTCTATTCCTTATTTCATCTTGGTAATATATTCATTACCGATCTCCTACTACTACGTGTATTTCATCAAATCATACTACTATAACAGTCATTTTCATCCTGCTTGGTAAGCATATGATGACTCATCAGTAGGTCCATCATCTTTAACACCGAACATCATCGTCAGTCTGAATTGTCATCTCATTATTACAAAGTTAGTCTTACATAACCGACTTGCATATATTAAACACACAAGATGGACAAACAAACAACAAAGCATCTGTTGTTTCTATTATACGAGCAACAAGGTATTGCAAATTCAATAAAATCAATGAGATCATCTTGCACTCATGTTTCTTTTACAATAAGTACGCCATTTACGTTAATGAAATTATAATTCATGGAAGCGCAGACAAAGGAAATATATGGTTACAGAACCTATTTAGTATCTACTTATACAAATGAAGGTAATTTGTTGTCTAGGTGGAAAATCCAGAGAAACGTTAAAGAATTAAGTCGAAGGAAAATCATTTACAGGGTAGTTTTTAACTATGCAACTACAGATTATGTTATTAACTAAGTGTTATCTTGTAAATAATTCAAAACTAGATGATCCGAAAGAGAATTGAAGTTGTCTACATAGCCCAAAAGATAAGCTCCCGAGCGTACGGCGCGTAGCGTTCCGCGCGCGCCTCAAAGAGCCAATAGACCACCACAGACGGGGCCCTATAGGGCTGATGTTCAGCCGGGGTTGCGGGGTAAGCGCAATGAGGCACCGCGACCTCGGCCCAGAGCAGGAGAAGGGACAGGGGGGTTTTTAGTCAGTAAGAGTCTGACCCTCCCTCCCGCCCGGCCCTGGGCGGGAGAAGTCATTTGATGATTTCCCCACACAAAAAAAAAGCCCAAAAGATAAGCTAACTAAAACGGCTGTGGGCAGGACACATTTTTCGCCGATACCCAACCGATTACTGAGGTACACGTGTTCCAGAGTGGAGACTGCGTCTAAGCTAACAATGCAGGATGCTCATTAGCTGGTTGGACGGACGATATCTTTTGCTAGGTTGGATGAGAAGTGCTGAACTTTGAGCTCAGTGGCCTGTAATAGGAGAGGTCTGTATCGATCCGGCAGTGGACGAAAACGGGCTGATGATGAGGATCTTGTAATTTAGTCCATGTATAATAACAAATGCCTCACACCTAACAGAACTACAAGATCATTATTAACATAACATACAGAAAACTAACTCTTAAGCCATAAAAACTACACAACGTATTTTATTTTCAAAGTCATGGTAACAACCGCAAAATATTTCGATTAGTTTTCGAGTACAGACAGGCATATTATTTATTTATGTCTACGCTCGTTAGTCATTACTTGAGTAAATATTTAAGTCTTTTTATTTGGTTAACTCCGTCAATGGCTACGAGTGTATAATATTTACAAGCTAGGGGAATCCTCTGGTCATTAATAGTAAAATGTCCTATGAACTTGCCCTTGACTTCTTCTAGTGTGACCTTGAATTTTTCTCTGACCTACTAACACAGAACTAGTATCGAAGGTCAAGAGGTTGCTAAATCTAATCAGGTTTCGATAATAGAAGATTTGTTAGAGGCATTCGTTTAGTAGAATTTTGAGGAAGAACTTATTGAAGAGGAACGAAAGAAAAAAGAGGATACCGACAGGCATAAAAGAGCCACAATTGGACAAGCAGCTTGAATGAATTGAATTTAACAGGGCCTTGGATAACTAAGGGTTTCACTACTCTCGCATAAGCAGCTGGTAAAAGTAAAAAGCAGATAATTTACACAAATGAATTTATTTGGTATTAGAAGCTATCCAGAGTACGTGACACCGACAGTAAGTGTAAAAACTAAAGGAATATTTATTTAAAAGTAAACAACCTTAAACATTTGCAGGGCTTTGCATTCTAAGAATGAAAAAGGAGCAAGAGTGTAACAGAGTGGTGTCTCGACGAAGCCTTAAGTCAAAATAAACAAAGAAGAATTCTCAGAAATGCAACAGCGAATGCCAAAGCAAGCGTGCTTTACGATTGTCGAAGCAATGAATATTTTAGATTCTAGAATTTTTTTTTTTTTATGTAATAGTTCGGCAAACGAGCAGACGGATTACCTGATGGTAAGCAATCAGCGCCGCCCATGGACACTCGCAACGGAGGAGTTACGAGTGCGTTGCCGACCTTTTAGGGATTAGGGATTTGGAGATTTAGGGATCGAGGATAGATTGGGGAAGGGGTAGGATTGGGCCTCCGGTAACCTCACTCACACGGCGAAACACAACGCAGTGGTTATTTCACGCCGGTTTTCTGTGAGGCCGTGGTATCACTCCGGTCGAGCCGACCCATTAGTGCCGAAGCATGGCTCTCCCACACTTAAATAATTCTAGAATTGCCTAGACTGTTTCAATAGATGCAAAATGTAAAACAGACTTAACTAATGTATTAATAAGATACATATTATTACAAAACGAACAAAGTTCGACGTCTTTTAACATTTAAACAGAAAGTTGGTAAGGATCTTTTGAAGAAATTTGCTAAATCATTATACTGAATAAAAACTTCTATGTGTAGTGTCTATATCTAATATGTATGTATTGTATTATACCCGTGTAACACGATGTACTATATGACAATTTTTTTATATCATATGTCATGGGTCGGCAAAGAAACAGACGGATTACCGGATGGTAAGCAATCAGCGCCGCCCATGGACACTGGTAGTACCAAAGGAGTTACTACAAGTGCGTTGCTGGACTCTTGTGAGTTATTAGGGATGTAGGGATAGGGGATTTGAGGATGGGGGGTGGGGAAGGAGTGGGCACCGGCAACCTCACTTACACGGCGAAACACAACGCTGTGGTTGTTTCACACAGGTTTTCTGTGAGTCCGAGATATCACTCCGGTCGAGGCGACCCATCCATGTCGAAGCTTCGCTCTCCACGTTTATTCAGTTTCTAAGTAAATCATAATCAATGTTGACAACCCAACTACAGCGAAACCTGTGCTAACTTCGATGACACTGCAGAAGTGTACAATACAGTTGCAAAAAACAGTAATATTGTCAAAGTAAATAACGGGAGCGACCATAACTATGCTGATAACATCTTAGATTGTGATACTGTGCTAATCTGTGTGGTACTATCTATCATCTACACGCGACCTGGTGTTACAACGTTATTATTGTAGGTGTCGTATGTGGTAACATGTGACTGTGTGGGATATAGGACGATTCAGGTTTTTTAGTTCTTAGTTATGTGTCCAACGATGGACAAGGTCTGCCCATAGAAATGAAATGAAAGGATAATGAAATAAGAGATGATCGCCAGAAATAAATACATAGTCATCCTGCTCACTTAAGCATTGAAGACACCCAGGTTCATACTCTTTAGAAGTAGTTTCAGATCCAATTTTCCAGGCATAGAGTTGATAAACAAAGACACAAGGACAGATAGAAATGTCGATAAAAGAGATTCGCCGCCAGAAGCAAATATTTTATTTAACACACGTTTTAAGTTTCTCATCCAAAACTTATGTTCAGAGATTTTAAATATACTTTGCTCGATATGGCATGCGAACGAGAGACAAAAAGTGCTTTTTAACGTTTTATTTTTTTTAATTTTCCTACCATCCCTTAAGAAAAAGATAGCTCAATAACAAATCAACAACCAACAACCTGTGTAAATGTCGACTTTATAACATTGTTCTCATGTGTACAACAACAATACACGTGTGGTCGTTCACGCTTCCATAGAAATTAAGACAAATATGAATATGTCTGTTGCGGGAAATAACAAGAAAAAAATTAAACCTACTTATAAAAAGCCCTAGACTCAAAATTTTGGAAACCACCTATCACATGGAAATTCAGATTCATAATAATTATGTATATCCGCAGTGGTAGGTTGAAAACATACGAAAAAGAAATAAAAACAAAATACATTTTCTTTGCCTTTTCTTTGGATATTACTAGCGACATCTATTATCAACCGGATGAAACTATCCACCGCATGCGCAAAATTTTCATCACATGTACTGCGCCATCTAGCGTTACCTTTAAGCAACCTTTAGGTTCCACATCAGCCCACATGTTGTTACACATGTGAACGCAGTTCAAGCCAATATCAATAGATGACGCTGTACTTCAGTTGCAGACAGACTAATTTCGACAATAAAAATAGTTTGTAATCCCAGCGTTGTGTTGTGGTATTTACTGGCGTGTACTATTTTCATTCAAGGACACATTTGACGAAGCGGTTCCACACAATCTCATTGAGAATTAAATATCCGCACGTCATTAGAAACATATAGACTATTGAAATAGTCTTTATCGCTTGGGAAATAAAGTCGGATTTAACAAAAATATATTTTGCAGAACGGTAATTAGTTGATTGACAGATGTTTATGTCTTGAACATATAACTTTGAGACACAAAAATAAAACCGTTTAAAAAGGTCAAGGGCCTAGCTTTTTTGTTATATGACTTTTAAACTACGACTTGTTCGTTCTTCTCCATAGGAAACATAACTTTGGCCATCAATCAGCTAGCTTCGTTACACGGATTAATTTAAGGCGCAAATAAAAAACCGTCAAAATGAACTTACCTCTGCCCAAAAACAAACGATGAGCGATGACCCCGACAACAGGAGGGGATAGTAAGCGGAGAGCAGGCTCGTAGCCCAGCCCTCTTGAAACGCCGACTGGAAATACAAAAATTGCAAAATACGATAAAAATAATAGTAGTACTATTTTATTTTATAAACGGGTTAACAGCAACAGACCAAGCAACTATTCAAACTGTCGTCTGTGCTGATCATTTATAGTCTTTCCGCATTCATTTCTATTGGACTAGGATTCTGCTCTACATAAGGAGTCTTCACGCTTGTGCTCAGGCTCCAGCACTGTATGAAGTCAATGAGTCACCGCGACCTCGGCCGAGAGCAGGAGAAGGAACGGGAGGTCTTTAGTCAGTAAGATTCTGACACTATGACCCTGGGCAGGAGAAGTAATTCGATGATTTTCCCATCACAAAAAAAGCACTGTAAGTGGTATATGGCCTGACTGTCAGGAATAAAAAATACAGTTCAATGCGGGAGAGTCATGTTTCAGTACGAATAAGACCACACAGAAAATCGGCGAGACACAACCACAGCGTTGTGTTTCGCCGTGTGAACGAGACTACCGGAGGACAAATCCCCCATCTCCTCTCTTCTCTAATTATCCAAACTGCAAGACCTGTAATGCACTTGCTACTAATCTGGTTTTGCCAGTCTCCGCTTATTGCTTACCATCATATCAATTCACATTCATTATTTATGAAGGTAAAGAGAAAAGCTACATAATGGAAGGCATCAAAATGGACCTTGGCCGGTCTATTAATATTTTTGTGAAAACTGCATCATGACACAAATGATGCAAGACCGTCATAGAGCCACGAGATATTTTCCAAAATTATACCTGTTATCGTAAATTATATTTAATTAATTTTATAATGTAACGATCATTATTTATTTACTTACATCAGTTTAGATAATAATCAAAGTATTACAACATAAATTAATTGTCATACTTATTTCACCAATCACGACAAATAGCTCAATTGATGGCTATTGTACTTTTCACTGTACTGTCCTAATGTCAGCTATTGACAAAATAGCTTTATATACATAATTCCTGGTTTACAAAGCAGGCAGCGAACCAGAATAAATCCGAAAATTCATACTACTGCAATTTTCAGTGTAGGTATAACTAACACCGAAAATTCATCACATTTTCAAAATGAGTGTTGGATCCAACGCGATCTTGACAGTCGGTCTTATTATCATTCGAACAACGATTAGAGGTACCAGTGTAAAATTGACATATTTTAAAGTGTAATTGTAAGTAAGTATAAGTCTTCCAAGAACCATTAGACAACAACAGACAGTGTCAATGTCCAGCCGGGATTAAGGATACTAGCGCAATGGTCTACCATTGCGCTAGCATGGTAGACCACGGCCCAGCTCGGAAAAGAAGAAACAGGGAAGGATTTTTGCACCACAGATGTTCTTTAAAGAGTTATAAAAACTCCGTAGACAGGGTTACCACCCTGTGTACTAAAATCTCTTGAATTCTATTCGGTATAAGATGATATCTTGTGGGCTTCTAACACCCAGGTTCAAGCGAGAGTCAAGAGGAAGTGTCAGACTCTTACTGACCTAAATCCCCCCGCTCCTTCTCCTGCTTTAGACCGAGACCGCTGTGCCTCAATGCGCTTACGCCACAACCCCGGCTGAACATCAGCCCTATAGGGGACCGTCCGTAGTGATCTAGTAGCTCTTTGAAGCGCGTGATGAACACTACGTGCTAGAACACTAGAACTAGACACTGGTGGTAGACCAGTGTCTAGTTCTAGTCAAGCGACAAGCTACCCTTATTCGCCGCCCTTGTGTGGCTGAAAGAATGATAATGCGTGTTATAAAAAACAATAAGATCCTTACCGGTGACACGAAGTAGGCGCCACGTATTAGAGAAGCCAAGAAGGCGACGAGGTACAGCATCTTCTGCGTGGTGACCTTGCAGGCGCGAAGGAAAGTGGGGGCCTTCAGCCGGCGGTATTCCGTCACCACGCATATCGTCAGCTGTACCGCACACACAAACGCGACCAGAAGGAACACGCCACCAATACCTGGAAGATGAAAAGGCTTTATTAGAATCTATAGAGGAAATCTCACTTCCAACGGAACGTATTTTAAAAATAAATTGATCATTTTATCATGTAACTTAATAGTACGAGAGCCCACGACCAAAACCATGTCTCATAGCAATACGGCAAAAACCCTATAAAATTGTTAGATTGTATGATTCTGAACGCGACTACGCGTGTAGTAACGGTCGAAAGTGTAGCAACTGCGTGGGAGGCCATTTCTGCTGTGTCAATAAAAAAAGACAGTCGGTATTATAGCAATACGTCTGATAGTGAAAATGTACATAGATTTTATAATTGTATTACGAAAAAGTTTGTTTTCAGACATTTTGCGCGTAGCATATAGCCTGAGCGCATTTTTGAAAATGTCAACAAATTTAGCCGACCTGTATCATAGCAATACGGATAATTTTTTTTTTTCAACTTTTCGTATTGCTGCCATGATTACCGAAAACCTGTTTTCAGACATTTTGCGCGTAGCATATAGCCTGAGCGCATTTTTGAAAATGTCAACAAATTTAACCGATTATTTCAGTCCTTCAACTTCAATGTTACGGTTTCGGGTAAATTCTTTGTTAATTATCATCTAATAAATTCAGGGACGCTACGTATTCATTGATTTGTAATAGAAAATTCAAGATGCCTCAATACGATTTTTAAATGATATCTGGGTATCGAAAAGTTGTCTGATAGAGAAGGTGCTACACTTAATTTGTCTGACATAAATTTTTTGCACATGTGGACAACTTATTTTATCATGTCCAACAATTTTCAGACATATTGCTATGATACCGATCGGTAAAATTTGTTAACATTTTCAAAACGGTCTCAAAATTTAATGCGTTCACATTTCCGTCTGATAATTGTTTTGTTCGCATCAAATAACCAAAATTTACTAATAAAAAAGATTTTCAGACGTATTGCTATGAGACATTTTTTTTGTCTCATTTTTTATTTTTGTAAGTGTTTTTACGGGTTTGCGCTACACCACTAACGTCTGAAAAATATGTTTCTGGTATCTCAGATCTATCATTTAACTACAGTCTGCAAATCAGACATATTGCTATGATGCAGTTCGGTAAAATTCTTTGACAATTTTGAAAATTCGGTCAGATCAAACGCTACGCGGAAAATTTCTGATATTGGTATTTTTGAGTTCAAGATAATCGTATCTATCGATTTGATGCGGTTTTGGTCGTATTGCTATGAGACAAAAATTTTGGTCGTGGGCTCTCGTACTATAAAGTTAAGATAGATAAATCCCTAGATAACTTTTATCTAACCATTGAAAAATCAGCCCTTCCTGGAAAAGAATTTTTTTTTTTAACTTTAACTGTTTACAGTTTTTGTCTTAATTTTAACTAGCTTCCGCCTGCGGCTTCACCTGTGTATGGGTATCACCTACCAAACTATATACCAAATTTCAACTTCTTGGATTACACGAATAATAAACATACATCCGTACATTATCGCAAACTTACACATTTATAATGCGGACAAATATAATGCTGAAACTATTGCTAACCAAATTAAGTATATGAAATATGTGTATTACAATAGTATTTTTCACCCTCAACAATTCACCTCGTTAGATTACCAATAACATACACAAGCAAACTTTTCTCAGAAAGAAAGAAGAAAAGGTATAGCAATTGCTTTATTCTCAGAATAAATATATATGAAAATAAATACTTATTGCAATATTAACCATAACCGTAAAGTTATTGGCACTTTTGCGCATAAAATAAATAAATCACTCATAATAAGCATTTAAATTAACAAATCGATTGTATTTAACAAATTGCGTATGACTAATGGTATTTTACACATACCAATCGAATACTTGATCAGCGAAAAAATATATTCGTCACCCAAATTATGTACAAGAAACGTAGTGCACACTTCTATCTACATTCAGGTTGACTTTTGGCTGTCAAAGTTAGGCTAGCGAATTGTCATGATCGAGGGATTTTTTTGTCAGGGGAAAATAATCCAATGACTTCTCCCGCCCAGGGTAAGGCGAGAGAGAGTGTCAGACTCTTTACTGACTAAAAACCCCTCCCGTTCCTTCTCCTGCTCTGGGCCTTGGCCGCGGTTACTCATTGCGCTTAACCCGCAACTCCGGCTGAACATCAGCCCTATAGAGCCCCGTCTGTGGTGATCCATTGGCTCTTTGAGGCGCGCGCGGAACACTACGCGCCGTACGCTCGGGTCTGGTTCTGGTCGGGCGGCGAGCTACCCTTACTCGCCGTCCGCAGACCCGCGCTTACGGATCGAGGGTCGTGAGGACGATCTGAACACAAATCTGGTTCAAGATGGCGTCCGCACACCACGCTTGTGGCGAATCGCTTTGCATCCAAGTTATTACTGTCATTGTAACGAAGTCTTGTGGTTTTCTCTGCTCACTCTCACTTGCCTAACTACCTACTCACATACGTCATATAAGATGAGTTCTGACGAAGGCCCTCTTGCTCTTACATATTATTATAATGTTTTCTATCGACCGGCGTGTATCTTTATTAACATAATAACAACACGCTTTTGATTAAATTGAGGTAGGTCTAAGTGTGTTTATACAGTACACAACGAACCAGCAAAAAACACCTGAGCATAACTTCCTGATGTGGGGCAACCACAATACCATAGGTGGATTATATTTCCGTATAGAGCTTGCTTTGCTTAATTGACGAAAGTAGCCTAACTAGACATCTGATCAGAATATTTGTTGGCTGCTTTTACTATCCTTGGAACTTGGAACAAATAATTTGTCTAGTTTTCGAATCAATGTCCTTGCAGTTTCAATTACTAATACTCCTATTGTTCGTGCGATCGATGGTATTTACTTAGCATCAACTTGCGCTTGTTACGAAAGCTATAAATTACTAGCTTCCGCCCGAGTGGTATATTGATAAAAAGTAGCCTATGTCCTATTCCGGAGTGTATCTTATACCTGTGCCAAATTCCATCCAGATCCGTCCAACCGTTTTGGCGTGATTTAGTAACAAACATCTAAGCATCATAACTTTCGCATTTATAATATTAGTAAGATGAAGAATTCGACTGTTTTCGTTCACTTGCTTTACTTAACCTCGTACAGTTAATACCAATTAAAGACATTAATTATCCGTATTCGAGTATATTTGCTGGAGTCAATCTAGTACAAACCCCCTGGTTCGGGACACTTATGTTTTAGTGGTTGTATACTTACAGGCATGGTAAGGCATGTTAGGTCCAGCACACTCTTCCCCGGCGTACCGTATCTCGCAGAGACAGGTTCCGTTCATACAGTCCCCGCGGCCGCTGCAGTCCAGCGCGCAGCCCGCGCCTCGAACCGCCGCCGACATCACTGCATCCGCGTAGTACGCTAGCAGCGAACGCATCTTACGGTGAGCGACGGTCACCGTCGCTTTGGGAAACTGAAATTAAAAGAAAAACAACGGTGAGGTTTGATCAAACCATCGTATTGACTGCACTGTTGATGCGGTGGATGGGCAATGGCTGCCGCGCAATCCTTAATTCACATTTTTTCCGGGTCTATGTTTGATGTGTATGTGAAACTGTATATTTGTAAACGTACCTAGGACACAGGAGAAAATCCAAGGGTTTTTTTAATAGCAACGTTTTTTTAAAAAAAAGAAAAACATTGCATTATTTTCTTAGACTTAGTGCAATGCAATCTGCATATGTTAAGCTTAGTAATCTCTGTAGAGACTTGTTAAGTTTGTCGGATGAAAAAGATTAAGTTCGAAAAGCAAAGGAATACACATCACCAATCCAAATGTTTATTTCTTGTACTAACTAGAACAAGTCTATAAAAATATCGGGCATATAAATAAAAAACAAAAATATCGCACTTGAGACGAAACTTGAGCAAAACTAGATAGAAATAAAACCTTATTCGTCACCTACTAAAGAGTTCAAATACCCTTACAATATCTACGATCTTCAGATAAAAATAATGGAATTGGGTAAAGACAACAGGCCATGAACATAGGAATCCTCTCATTGACACTACAACCTTCACAGAGGACCATCGACCTTTCTAGTACAACGTTCTCTACACAATATTCTTATCAAGAAAAACAAAACAGAACATGCGAAAAAAGGGAGAGAGCTTTGGGAAACAACACACGTAGACAACTAGACACATGCTGATAGTCAAAACTCTTAAATACATTTTCGACTGTAACATCTGGTAGTAAAGGCGAATTTCTTTTGCTTTTTCAGGGGTAGCTAACGTTAAGCGGCTGTATATGATGTAAAAGGGCTCCCGGTATGTGACCCTGAATTTATCGATTACAAGTTTCCTCCAGTTCCCAGTATCCGTGTTAAGGCCTCCTACGATCCGAAATAATCTATTTTATAACTTATTATAAAATGAATTTCCTCGTCCTCGTTTAGTCGGTTATTGCGATTAAAATTATCCTTCGTGGAATACATTTAAAAATATAATCCCCTTGACAGAATCAAGTCTGCATTCACTATAAGACTGTCGAAAATCACTATTCATTGTTTTAAATTATAAAAAATATGATTTATCATCTACAGCAAGTAATTTCAACGCTCTTTTTTAAGTAACTACAACACTAACAGACATCGAACCTAGCCAAATTGTAAATAACTTCGATATTTTGCTTTCTTTTTGGGCACAAAATATAATAACATCTGTGCATCAAAAATCATAAACTGATTTAGGGCTGATTTTTCAATGGTTACATAAAAGTTACCCGGGGAATAAATAGGTATGATGCTGTCGCGTCAGAATGTTTGTATTATAAGACAGTGATAGCAACAATTTTATTCCTCAGATAACATTTAGCTGACTATTGAAAAATCAGCCCTTGGTCAAAATAATTATTTACAACTAAATAAAAATTATTTACGAGAAGTATATGAATTCGTATATTCAATTGATTAGCTTTGATGCAAAAAGAAAACCACGAACACCGCACAAATTTTAACGAAAACTTTGGATTTTGTATATTTGAAATTAAATAAATGCATTTATAATATAACTGGTGTTGATAACCAGTACAGGAAATTGTATTAAAAAAACGAAATATCAGAAGTTAGTTAATTGTTTTTTGCAAAATCCATTGCCTAAACGTCAACGACCTACACTCTTAGGCTAAGGCTAAGAACTCACGGAGCGATTTTGAACCGTGCCCGCCGCGGTAGCGGAACTGCGGTTTTATTTCCAAACTCACGAGACCGGTTATTTGCGCGGTTACACAGCTGCCGCGGTTGCGATCATCGCCCGCAAACGTGGCGGGCGATGATCGCAAGATTGCAAGACGGGCGGTTAACGATCGCTTGAGGTCCAGACCGCCATGAACACACCAGAAACGAGCCGTTGCGTTATATTTACTTCACAGAAGACCCGCCGGCCCCCGCGGTCGCTCGCCAAACGATCGCAAAGCGCGCGGGTGCCACCCGCCGAGGCTGCGGGTAACCGCGGCCCGCGCGATTCTACTAGTTGCCCGCTGGTACAGCGGGAGCCGCATACAACCGCGTACACCGCGGGCGAAAATCGCTCCGTGAGTTCTTAGGTAAGAACTCACGGAGCGATTTTCGCCCGCGTCCGCTGCGGTTGCGGGCCCGCAGCTTCTGTAGAATTCAAATATTTATATAAAAAATTAAAGCACATTTCACGACGCGTTTTACGCCCGCGGTGTACGCGGTTGTATGCGGCTCCCGCTGTACCGGCGGGCAACTAGTAGAATCGCGCGGGCCGCGGTTACCCGCAGCCTCGGCGGGTGGCACCCGCGCGCTTTGCGATCGGTTGGCGAGCGACCGCGGGGGCCGGCGAGTCTTCTGTGAAGTAAATATAACGCAACGGCTCGTTTCTGGTGTGTGTCCATGGCGGTCTGGACCTGAACTGATCGTTAACCGCCCGTCTTGCAATCTTGCGATCATCGCCCGCCACGTTTGCGGGCGATGATCGCAACCGCGGCGGCTGTGTAACCGCGCAAATAACCGGTCTCGTGAGTTTGGAAATAAAACCGCAGTTCCGCTACCGCGGCGGGCACGGTTCAAAATCGCTCCGTGAGTTCTTAGCCTTAATGTTATGCTACCTATGTTCAAACTAGTGACGTGAACGAATCGTCATCGTCACGTGTGTCACGATTACGTAAGTACCACGTGTTCGCGACTGCACGAGGTCATTGCACTGTTGCGCCTCTAAAATTACCCACGGCCTTACGACGAGATCAAAAGTGCGTCTCTGTCCAACAGTATCGAGATTCTGCGCGTGAATTGATTTGACTAATCGGGACAAGTATTTATATTTTTGGTAAAATAAGAAAAAAAATTCAAAGACTGCTATTTTCTCTATGTGTTGAGGGGAATTGACGGCATGAGAAAATACGTAGTGTAGGGCAATGTGCTTAGCTAACTAAAATTAAAATAAGGTGTGTTCGCGTTTGCCAAATATTTACACATTACGCGAGAAGCCATTTTTAAACTTTCCTTTTATAAATACTGTAATATGGAGTAAGTTTAAAGAATCGACATTGATAAAGTATTTCGTATTTACTTTGTTTGATCGAGACAACATAATTGTAAACAAAAACATGTTAAGTGTGGAAGATCCATGCACGAATGGGTCGGGTCAACCGGAGTGAAATAACCGGCGTGAAACCATGTGTGAGTGAGATTAACGGAGTATCCTTGTCCTCCTACAATTGTGTCCCAATCCCTAAATAACCGAAATCATAATCCCCAAAAGATTGGAAACACACTGATAATTACTCCATTTCCCTATATAGCTGGACATAGGTCTCTCCAATAGCAAGAATTCGATCCTGCCGTCCGCATCCCGCCACTGTCAGCCACTATGGGAATCTCGTCACTTCACTTAACTGGAGGGCACCGTACCTACACTTCGTTTACCGAAATGTGATTTCCACTCTAAACAAAACATTGTAATACTTATCAACTCTGTTACCAGAAAATAATGTGAGTATTAATAATAACAGGCACAACATAGAAGTACTGCCATATTATGAAAAGCCATGACTCATCCCTGATGTACCCTCTACTATGAAGGTCGAATATTATGGGACCGACTGACGCGTAGTACAAGTTGCGTTCAGCCATTTGTCACGTAGTAAATCCATAAAAATTATGGCCGTGTTATGAAATAAGGGAAACGGAACGAGGAAAGAAATTAAAAAGATGTTTTATGGTACTATATTGTACCGAACAATAGACAAAGACATAGAAAAGGTTGAATATTGCTTGAGTTTTATTAAATAATCAAAAACTATATCTCGATCCATGACCAAAACACTAATTTAACAAGTTATTATTAACCATATTAATTAATAAGCTTTTTAAATACTAAATCGATACAATAAGAAAAACGACTGCTTTATCAAAAAAATCAAAAGTGGAAAAAATATTGAATTTTATTTTAAACGAGTTATCATTCGAAATTTGAAAGGTTCGAGGTGGAAAATGATGGAAGTGTCAGGCTCTTACTATCTAAAAACCACCCCGTCCCTTTTTTACTCGAACCGGGTCAGCGGTACACTTACACCAGCAACCCTGGATGAACTTGAACCTATCTGGCTCTATGGCATGTTTCTTATAAGTCGAATAGAAATCTTAACTTTTTCTTGGTACAATTTTTATCCAGATATAGGAAGTTACGTCACAGAGACGCAACAATTTTATGGTCTTTATGGAACTCGGGCAATAACATTGACTTACGGTTTAATCACGGCGTTTATAAAGGTAGTGCGTAGTAGTTTTAAAACTGGTACTTTCATTATTGGCCTGTATCCCATAAATATGGCTACGAACTAATTTTATCTGATTTTTAAACTGTACCTATACCTCAAAAAATGATTTTCATTTCTTTTATGTTTTTAAAATCGGTGGAGTTAAAGAGTTAACAGTCAAAGGAGGTTATTATTTTTGGTAATTTTCTAAAAGTATAGGCCAACGTAAAAATGGTTCTCATTGATAGAACTAATCATTTCGAACAATCCAAACTAATATTACAAATGCGAAAGCCACTCTGTCTGTCTGTCCGTCTTTTATTCACGCCTAAACTACTGAACACCTATTTGTGTGAAATTCGGTACAGACACAGTTTGGAACTCAAGAAAGGACATAGGATAGTTTTTAAGCCAAAAATCAGCAGGAAGGCTCTATTCCAGGCGAACGAAGTCGTGGGCTAAAGGTAGTCTACACTAATACTATAAAGAGGTAAAATTTGTAAGTTTGTATGTAGGGATTAATCTTTGGAACCGCTGGTCGGATTGCCAAAATTCTTCATTTATAGATAGCTACAATGTTCCTGAGTGCTATAAAACATCACGCTACGATTAAATGGAGCCTAGCAGCGGGTGAAACCGCGCGAGAGTAGCTAGTAATTAATAAGTATATTGCAAAAGTTGTTGGACCCTAAATATAGTATTTATGCTAGTTCGAAGATACTTCAAACATAAAGCAAATAAGTGGAGTAATCATCATTTTTTCGTTGAGTTATTTAGTTTCTTAGAATGAATGTAAAATATTATTAACTTCTGTCCTTCCAAATAGTATGACAATGATGTCTTGTCTAGGTTAGAAATAGACTTCTTCATAATGTCATTTCCCGGATTCTTGAATATCTTTAAATATACCAAGGTTCAGCTGCCAAAGCTGATGTCAATGATGATTTTTCTTGATGTTTCATGAAAGTTGAACTAAACACGAAAACGCGATTTTTCACTTTCACTGATGCACATCAAACACATCATCAGCCTATTAGTGCCCCCTGTTGAGCAAAGGCCTCTTCTCATACGCAGAAGGTTTGAGCACTCATCACAACGCTTGCTCAAGATCGATGAGCCATTTCCAACTTATAATTAGAAATTAGTAAGTACAGGTTTTCTCACAACGTATTCCTTCACGAATAGAAAGCACACTTAACTCGGAAAAGTCATATTGGTACTTGCCAAGTGTCGAACCAGCACCCTCATGCATGCGATTCACTAATGCAATATATTAATTTTACTCTTTATATTCTTTAAAAATTACCATACAAAATACATAAAATAAAAACATTGAGTTTCACTATCACCGCTATAAAACAGCAGTATACCAGTGTGGCCGGAATTACGGGCCAAGCGCAATGATAACCGTAGTACCGCAACGCAGCCCGGCTCAAAGCAAGAGATGAAACATGTTGATTTCAGACGGTAAGAGCCTGTTACTCCCTCTTACGTCACGTCCCACCCAAAGCAGAAGATGTACTTGATTGATTTGTCATCACAAACAAGGCATTAAACTGAAAACCTAATTACCAGGGGTACCTAATCCTTAATCCAACGATTTTTCTTTAACCTTAATAGAAAAGCGAAAATGACTTTTTTAAGGTATGAATTTTTGGCTTGATTATAAAGTGTTACATCATTTAGTGGTTATATGGCGCTCTTATCACAAATACCGGCTTCCTCCGCGATAACAACCATACTATTAAAATGTAAACCTGCTACAATGTTTTAAATAGCAATTATGAAACTTTTTAACAATACCTAAGCATTTTAAATCGAATATAGCTCTTTATAAACTATGATGCAGTCGAGTTAAAGTACAATCGCCTTTCTCAAGTTTTCTCTTTCTTTTCTCAACTGCGCCTCTCTCTCTCTCTTTCTCGACTTTTTCATAATTTATGAATTGGTCTGTCTTTGGCGAACTTTCCTGTCTGCACTATTTTGCACTTTCTTGATGCTTTAAAAAAAAAACTAATAAAGAATGAATTTTCTTCATATCAGCATAATGAGTTCCATTCCAGGTTTAAAGCCACGAACAAAAATTTAAAACTGTTTGCCATCTGGTAAACATTGACATATTGGACTTTGCATCGATAACAAATAAATTGACGGCTAGCAGTACCGGCCATGTTAACTTCATTATTTAGCATATTCATTTATAATAATTAGCAGAGTTATAACCTTTTAGATGTGATAGCGTCAACAGTAGGTGCAAATATTAATACAACACGCGATATGGACGTAAATTATAGCGGCAAGTAATCTAATGATAAGAAAACTGGATAATTTTAAAAGATTTCGACTGATTTATTGGGTACTGTATGTAATCGGAATGAAAAAAAAAAACATATTTGGCGAATATCTCCAAAAAAAAATAACTTTAAAGATGTTACACCAATCACAAACGTGTTCCTAAATAGAACCGAAAAAAAAATCAAATTATTAGTTTTAAACTTTCTAAGTCCAAGTCATTTATTTCAATTACACCCATACAAGTACTTTTGAACGTCAAACAAAACTTAAAGATTAAGTATAAGTCTGTCGATCAGTCCTCTTAGTTAGACTATCGCTGGTCGTTCCAAAGTGTAGATTCCGATGGAGAAGAACGAGCAAGAAACTCCATGGTTAATCTTTTGAAATCAGTTTCACATACAGATTGGTTATATTACGATTCAGATCATACAACACACACAAAAACATAAGTTTTCCACTAACACGGACTTTCAAGCCACCACTTGCGTTTTCCTCTTCAAAGACAAGGTCCAGTTGACCTTTTTGAAGGACATCAGCAAAAGGGTTCAAGGCACGTCGGAAGGCCTTCCTTCTAAATGGACTAACACAAGCCTTTCCAACAAAAAAATTGATTTACATAACCTACAAAAATCAAGTAACCTTGGGGTGTTTGAGGTGACAACCTCATCATGAGTAAATATTTCTTTAATGTCTGTGTTGGGCTATTCTTGGGGTAGGTAAAAATAAAAAGGTTACCTTTAGAATTTAAAATGGAATCATTAAATATTAATCTTCATTTTTCGATTATAGATGTTATCTATCGAATTTTTTTTTATTTTTGGTGCAGTTCGTTATCGATTTTGGAAGTAGTTCGTTCGCGATCATGATGCTTGCAACAGTAGCGAAATATCGTTTTAATTTTTAATCCTGAAGCTCTTAAAGGAGGTCAAACTCTAAAATTTCCCAATTTTCTTAGGCGGTCTATGTTTAGTTTTTCACATTTCGCCATGTATGGTGCGAAGCTTAGGCAGATTAAGGCAGAAAACTAGTCTAGTAATTCAAATACACTTGTAAATAAGTAATGAATAGCAAAATTCTATGCGAACTGGTTTCTTCAACTATGTGGAATACCTTCAAACGGCCGGGTGTAATCAATAATGTTTTCCTTAACATAGAAACATCTGTCCACACCAAGAGTTTTAAAACCACAAATAACATACAGTACTCTAGTCTATTTCAACCTTAGAACAAAGTAACAGAATTGCAGTAAATTGGAAATTAGTTAAGGCTTAATGTGCTTTTAGGCCAAAATATGAATCGTGGAGGAAATCCTCAGGAACAATTTCACAAGACCTCAAGTTACAAGTATATGGATGACGGAAGCTGGCAAAAGAACATTGTAGTTACATTTTAAATGATATTTGCAATGATACCTTCTACTAGAGACAATAAAATTGCTCATTATATCAAAACAGTACCTAATCTTAAAAAAGTCAGCCGAGGTTGCGGGGTAAGCGCAATGAGGCACCGCGACCTCGGCCCAGAGCAGGAGAAGGAACAGGGGGTTTTTAGTCAGTAAGAGTCTGACGCTATGGGCGGGAGAAGTCATTTGATGATTTTCCCCTCACAAAAAAAAAACCTAATCTTAAAAAAGTCTATCCTGGTTCTGCATTGACTTTTTAAGGGTAAAGCGCACTGAAGTACCGCAGGCGGCTCGGAGTCGGAAAATGTACCTACAGGGCTTTTTTTATCAATAACATTCTGACACTCCTCCATCCAAGGGCAGGAAATGTCATGGGATGATTTTCCCCACTCAAAAAAGACACTACGATACAAAACGTAACTATACTTTATTATTTTAAGCTAGATCAATGTATATCGTGACCTTTCGTGAATTTTCAAGTACTCCCAAGTTATGACAGACATAATTAATTACATTGAAGATACCTACTTCAAACTAATAAGACATAAGAGTACCGATTTGTGTTCCCTACTTTATATTCAAGAGGCACTTGAAGCGTCTGACGGCTGTAGACTTCAACGACAATCAATAAATCTGTCGTCAAATATTTAATAGTAGCCCTAATCTGTAAATTCGTTATCCTTATTGTACCGAACCGCTTTATGAAGGTGTAAATAAAAAAAGATTCCATTGGAATTCGATAAGTCATTTACCTAAATTATTATCTTCCTACCACGTAACAAATTAGATATAATCTTCAAAAAAATGTTGGCTCACATCAAGGTTGGTGGTACCAGATCCTTACTACAAAAACATTGGAACCAACATTGGTCTTATTGGCGAAACAAAAACAACCAGAGTATAAAAATAAATTATTAAACAAGTACTTAATCAGACAACAATGCTCATGGAGTCGACGCTTGATGGAAACCTCTACACTCAAGGCCACACACACACACACACAACGAGACAAATAGAAACATAATACAGGGCGTTTCATTTTCCTGCGCATTGCCCTCGCTCCTCGAACGTGTGCGCCGACGCATAACTGGGTCACAAAACTCGAGATAACTGCTACAATTAGCACAACTCGTAAACTATTTAGCTTTGCTATTTATTTGTATGTTTCACTTGTGTTTTACAGCTAATTGCGTGCGTGTGAAAACTTTTATTTATTTAGGAGTTGAAATGTTTTCCACATTCATTTCATTGTTAGAGATGTAGCGTCTAATTTTAGATTTGGGAGTTTCCATTAGACTGAACTGATTTTACCATTTACAAAAAAAATTTTTTTAGAATATGTCCTAACAACATACTTATATCAAAAGAAAGCCAAAATAGCCAATAACCCACTCTTTAATGTTTTTTTTTTTTAAAGCTGACCTGACCACACCTTTCCGCCAGTAATTTTGCAACTTCCTTAGGAAAAGGGCGCCGGGCGATCTATTACCGCGATGGTTTAAAAAACATAAATATTCAATAAAGTGTACCGTGAATAGAATTTGGGCCACATGGTCAATTAACCCACATTCGTTTGATGTATTGTTTGTAAACAATAATATGGTATTATTAATACCAACACAGTAACTCTATGGAACGACTGTCTATTTTTTCATATCCTCCCATTCAAATATGAAAATTGAAAGAAAAACTACGTAGCGGAGAAACTTTATAAAAAATAATTAAAGCAAATCAAGGCTAATGGAAACATTTGATTGATATTAAAACTGCCGAAGTCGAGTCGGTAAAATAGCCATTTTTACTGCCGAACCTGGAAGGACACTTGAAATTGATTAATGATAAAACTAGACTCGAAAAAATAACAACGGAATTTAGGACGGTCAAGAAAATATTACATAAACTGATATAGATAAGTATATCATTCCAGAAATTACAGAAGATACTATGGTATTATGAGATGACAATCATCTAACTGTGGACGATCATAACAGCTAAGAAGTGCAAGCTAGATCGCTCGATGAACTGGTAGCTGATGGGCCAGGAAAGTGGGTGAGTGACCACGAACTGGAAGACGAAGACGTATCGTAGATAGGACTCCCGCTAGGCGAAGCGACGAGATCCTCGCAAGATATTGATACAAATTGGAGAATTGTCGTTCAATGTAAAGGATTTAGGAGGAGGCCTTTGTTCAGCAGTGTAAGTCTCCGGGGTGATGATCATATACAGGACCAAAAGAGCTATAATAAACACTTCATGGATAAGCTCTTCTCTGTAAGGTTTGATAGTTGTACCGAGTCGGAAATAACGAAGGCGATATACAATTCTATACTATTTCCCAAAACTCCCAAAAACCATAAAAGAAATTCCTTTACACAGTTTTTGAGTAGATGAAATTTAAAACCAGTTTGTTTACTTATTTTGAATGAAATACGATTGCGATAAGATTCAGCCGGGTGCATCATGATGGAGTGTGTTCATTAATTAATATTATTGATGATGAGCACTCCTAATCAGGGATATGATTCATACACTACACGTGTTTAACCTGTATAGATATGCATAGGATAGAGTAAGTCTACCTATGCACTTATAAACAGCGGATAGTGATACAGTATGCGAAAATATCTGCCCAGTACTTATGACGTTGCATTATTTGTATTTTTGTGATCGGCAACCGAGATTGTTCTCTTCAATAATGTTACAAGTCTCTCAGACCCAATCTCCTAATAACAAAACCTCACAAATAAAAGTCAAAGTCAAAATTCAAAACTAACTTAACTTATTCAGTTACTATTAAAACGTCAATATAGAATATTATCCCTCAAGCTGTTCGTCAGGGAACCAAGCGCTCGATCCAAAGCGTAGATTCGAATGAAAAATATCGAGCAAAAAACTCCTCAAAATAAAATCTGAAAAGAGAGCTTTAACTTTGAAATGGAAAAGAGTTCTTTAAGAATAATTAAAAGGTACAAAAAACAAATTACTTCATCAAAGACTGTAATTACAAGATTATTGCTTGGTTCGTATCAGAGTGATTGGCCATGATTTCTTTACTTAGGTACTGATAAAGATAGTCAATATCTAAATATGAAATAATAGAAATGTCACGTCCAATATTTGCGTAATACGCCCAAAGGCTATTCTCCTCTTAGACAGTCTTAAGTAATTATATATAAAACTAGCGAAACCCCGGCTTAGCACTGGTACAATGCTGATACTAAATTTCCCACAAATCTCCACAATTTAATTGATGTTACCTAGAAATGGTACCTAGAAAAACCGTATCAAAATTCGTTGCGTAGTCTTAAAGATTTAAGTATCCATCGGGTAAAGCGACTTTGTTTTATACTATGTAAATTCAGAATCATAAAAAAGACCTATTAACCTATTAACCTATTAAGAAATATTAAGAAGGATCCTGATCCTTCTTAATATTTAAATGTAATCCAAAATCTTACATGTCCTAACATGTGTAAATTAGAAACGACCTGCTTCCAAAATTGCTGATTATCACGGTAAAAATAATTAGCAGAAAAGTTGCTGTCTATAATATAACTCTAGCTGACCTGCCAAACTTCGTTCCGCCTTTAAATTAACTTAAGTTTTCTGACCTTTTCAACCACGGATAATTTATGACCAAAATTAGCCAAATCGGTAAAGGCATTGTTGAGTTATAACATTACAACGAAAAGTGGCATTAAATAATAAGTACGACTATTACCAGAACAACGCTTAGTACCTCCTATAGATGTAGATATGGTGACGATAGTTCGTTCTAAGAAACACCGAAGTTCAGTTAACAAAAATATTTGACGCAAAAGATTCTCTTCTATGTATGGACAAATTCGCAGTCCGGCTTTAATCTATGGCCACACCCGTGGGCAGCAAGTCTCGACAACGATTACGACAGAAATCTGTCGCTTAGTGCAAACTTTATACGACTTATAAATCTATCGCAAAGGATAGTATAGATAACTACAGAAATGCATTAAAAAATATCCAATAACACCTACGTACGTACAATTAAACATCATATCAGCCATAAGACTTGCACTACACTACTTTAGTGGATGCCCAATTTCTAAATCTCCACAACCCTTATCCCCAAATGGTCGGAAACGCACTCTTAACTCTTCCGTTGTTCCAGGTGTCCATGGGCACCGATGGACGGTGACTGCCTATCATCAGGTCCTCTCTTTTCAGTACATACTACAGTCAAATGACTACACAAATATGCCACATAGCCAGATTGCAAGTATAGGTACACTATTGATATTCGTGTTTCAGATATTAATACATAGTCTATGAGTAACTGCTTTACTTACAAACCGTAAGCTTACATTACACCTTATTGGTGCAGAAAGATCTGATCTATTCAGAAAGTCAGATGAGTATTAGATTCATGGATTCAATGTTTATTTATCAGTCACATTGTAAGTGTCTGTTTTACAATTCATAGTTTTGAAAAGGATATGTAAATACGTTGAAAGATAAATGACCTGAAAGGTGTTTAACAACATGTGGATACGCCACGAAGATTTTAGATACATACAATTTATAATTTTTGTGAAAATTGGATCCTAAAACAATCAGTTTTACTTAATAGGTGACAAAGATTCGGGCGGCTTCGGAAACAGACATTCTTTGTTAAAACTGGCGAGAAACATCACCAGCGTTTTATTAATGTGAGCAGTCCAACATTCCCCACATCCAATCCCCAAATTCTTAACCACCAACACAGGTGATCAGGACCATCTGTTGTATCAGTCTGTTCGTTTGCCGCCGTATCCCTCCATTAGAGTCAACTATAGAACACTGGAAGTCATAAATCGCGTAGAGTTACGTCACTTTCTTTTCTAAGTGCACGACCTTCTTACAAAGCTCCTAATAGCCCTTCCAACTCAATATAATAACGTTTTTACTTACATCTACGAGTAGTTCTGACTGACAAAGGCCGACTTCCTCCACGTTCATACATCTACTCAGAATACACGTGACTTATGAATACTCTGCAGTTGACCTTTTTCAAGGACACACAATTGGCACGTTCTACTGTTTCCTTCTGTTACGTAATAATATAGCCGTCTATGGGACTTGGAATGAATGCATTTAAAACTATAAAAAGGTTAATAACTGAGGGTTAACTAACATCGCTACATAGTATAAAACAAAGTCGCTTTCTCTGTTACTATATCGCTAGATCAAATCTTTAAAACTACAAAACGGATTTTGATGCAGTTTTTTGAATAAATGGAGTGATTAAAGAAAGGAAGGAAGGTTTAAGAAGAAGGTTAACACTGACCATGGATACTCAAAGCTCCAGAAGGGTTTGTGAAGTAGTTAGAAGTGTTATTTACTGTAAGTGATGAGCATGTTGTCAACACCAAAAGTCCAGAGCACAACAGATTCAGAAGAACAGAACAATCGTTACCAGTTTCATATAATTTTGGAGGCGCCCTTATACATCACCAACGCAATGGATCTAAGCACAATACTGTAAAATCCTTTTATCTTTACAACTGATTTGCAACAATATCGATTGTTAAGCATTGTCTAATAAATATCAATTTACCAAATACGAAAAAAACACGCCACCCGATTTTTTTGGTAAAGACGAATGCCACAACACATCAATTTGATTCAAAAGATTTCAAACTTTATATTTATAAAAAATCTATCGGAGATTGAAGTCGACCATCTCATGACTTCTGTACACCGCGTCGTTGCGAGAAAACACAAGACGAAATCGCTTCTCTCTTACTTTGTTATGATGTATAATGATGCATTGGTATTGATTATGCCTACTATGTGTATTTATGTATATCGGACTTTTAATTATATTTTGAGTGTAATCCAAATACGGCTTAAAAGCATAGCATGTATATTTGCAGGAAAATTCATCATAGTAGATAATATGTGATACGGTTAGACCTTGGACTTGGGTTAATTACTCCAATATTATTTTTGATCAGCTTGAAATCAATAGTTGAACTTCAAAATAACCTACACTCTGTAGCTGTTATCAGTAAAATATTTAATAATATGTTTAATAAGTCACAAAGATATAAAAAGAACAAAACAGCATCGAAAACTTCTAGAAAACTTAGGGATATCAAATTGACATATGAGACGCGGTTCGTGAAGTTGAAACTACTAAATGCACGGTAAACAATACAATTTTTTAAGTCTAACCATTATTCTGTCTGTCACACGCTTCTCTACCATAACCTCATGTCACTGCTATCTGCGCAGACCTTTCAAGGTGTCCTCTTTATCAAATTTTGGTCCTTTCGGCGATGACAAAAGATTTTACAATGATGAAATTCCTAATTCTCGTAAAATGGTAAAAGGCCATGTCCAGCAAACGCCATTTTAACATCGAACTTTATTTGATTGCGAAATTTGTAATCGCAATTGGAAATCTAGGTTCTTGTCCAATAAAAGTTACTTGGCAAGACTCGACGCGATTAACGAATCGGATGTGTTTAAACAGAGCCTTTTATGGGATTATATTTAGTCTTATATGACTTAAAAACGATCGACGAGTCGATCTTTATGTCGGGACATTAAGAAATAAGGAAAATTCTGTGTAGGAATAAAATATTCGTCTTTTTTAAAGTGCGAAAAATAAAAAAACAAAGGTAATACTAAACACATCCCCATACCATTTAAAAAAGAAAACGCAACAACTATCGCTAATTAAGATAGGTTAGGCTAAAAACCAGCCAGTACCGGACGTTATCTTATCGTGTATGAAAAAAAACAACTGGAGCCGATACATTAAAACTAGAGATTACTGAATATTTTATCTATAACAAACGATTCTAATTATGCCGCAATTTCTAACTTTTAGTTATATGATTCTATTGATTTTTCTTAAAACCAACTAAAAGACAGAAAAACTGTCCATGTCAAAGTATCAAAGAATTTACACGACAGTAAAAAATAGCATGTACGAGTAGCATGTTTCTTAATAAATTCATCAATCAAAGAAATCCTAGCACCAATTTCAAGGCCAAACAAATGAAAATGTCACCAAATGCAGACACAGATGTTAGTTTGTAAATATTAACTGTTATATTGTTGTTAACATGAGAACGCAGCCGGTTAGTTTACGAAGAGGCGGCGTGACGGTCGCCTTGAGTCCCTATCACTTGTCAACAAACTGATTGTTCACGTCATCTACTGTTTATAGCTCTCTGGTCGCTTTTTTAATGTTTTTAGTATTTTCGATTACGGTATTTGCAAATGGAAATATTGGAAATGTCAGCAATTCAAACGAAAAGTAACTCTAATCTATTAAATCGACTAATATTTAAATCAAATAACAACACTACAGAGCAGGAAATAAAATGAAAACAGCGAATTTTGTTATAAGCCATTATGAAGATAGACATCTAAAAATGTAGGAAATGAAAAATTGTTCACAAATGGACATAATTTGTTTACTTAAACTTTAAAGTCATTAATTTTACTTAAAACAAATTATAATCTGACAGACCGACCAGAGAGTCTCGTGTAAGACATTAAATGAAAATTTGGCTCCAAACGCTCAAAATGTCTATACAGGTGATTTGGCTAGCTCCCATAAAGACTAGAGTCTTGGCAGAAAAATGAAATAGTTTCCGGGACGAATGCAGGCATTTGTACCGGCGAAAATGTTAATTTACGACTGGCTTGGTGCCTTCCAACGGAGGTGAGTAACGATCCATCAATGATGTATCTTTCTATTCTCTTTTTATATTCCTTTAATAATGTATTGATATTAATAATGTACACCCTAAAGCCGTTAAAACATGGATCAGCTCCAACAAGTTCATTAGCACGTTAAACGACATGGGGGTCACCGATGACCTCCATTAGCGGAGTATTTCCCTTCATCAGTTGTCTGTCGGCAGTCAAAGGCGTAAGAAGATCATCTTCTTGCATTAGATAATTCAAAAGATAAACTGTACAACCGAGTAGTTTGCCAATATAATCCAAGATTTTATATTATAACATAATCGAACAAAAGAAAAACTTGGTTCGTTCGATAATACAGAAGAGATCTACATGCTAAACAAGTGCAGATTTAAATACATCGCCAAAGGGCTGTCTTTGACAAAAGAAAATCAGACTCTAGGGATAACCTTTCTGAGTAGGTTAATAGCAAATTAGCATTTAATATAAAGTTGTTTGAACCCTACTAATTAGCACATGTGCTACGGAACGTGCCAAATCGAAAATTGAATGAGTATGTGACGTAAATCCATGAACTTATAACCTTTACTATGAACGGTATGTCATTATAAGCCTGGCTAGTTGCACGACTAGGTTCAATCGAACATATTTTATATACAACATCTATAATTAAAACTGTTTGTTGCTGAACTTCATTAAGGTTTTTTCTAGAACGTCTTTATAATGATAATTCATATTTTAGTATGTCTTTATTGTTATCAGTGTTGTTACCAACTGAGGGGATTGGAGGTCAGTAGGAATAAAACCAATTATGTTGTTCAATAATATAGAGTTGAGATTATCAATATAATCTTTCAATTTTGACCAAAATGTAAATTACTTAGTTGAAATCATTCGAAGTTTTTTTTTGTTCCATTCTCTCTCTCTTTTTCTTTCTTTCTTTCTCTCTGTCTCTCTCTCTCTCTCTCTACCTAGTCAATCAAACATCATCCTATACTTCCTTATAATGTAAGAATATTATCGGTTTCGTATTTCCATCTATGCCACTGTTTATTTATACCAATCAAGCTAGATTTACAAGTATCTATGTAGATAGACACAAGAACTGCATCTTGTTATATAACTAATATAATTTGGCAAGTTCTCAAACAAAAAGAGCTATTGAAAAATATCATAACTTCCAAAGACTTGAATATTTTTATTTAGTTAAGGGCAGGAGTTTGGACCACTATCACGCCTGGTAATAAGCGATGACGTACGATGGAGCACGCCTACCTATAAGTAACCTATTTGATCGGGCCTCGAAGACATCCAGGTTACCGTTCGGAGAAGACAGAATCAGGCAAAGAATTTCCAAACCGTCTTCTTTAAAATAAGTACTAAATATCTCGATGAATGAATTTAATATTGGTTCATGTAATAACGTTTTTGTCTTGTGATGTTTTGGAGTTTTGCCAAGGACAATTCGCAAAGGAACGTGTGGACGCAATTCCACAGTCTTACGACAGACATGTCAAGTGTCCAGGTAAGTGATAGCAATATAGAGATTCTACATGGTTACTATAGTCTGACTAAAAGCTACATCTTTCCTTCTCCTGCTCCAGGCCGAAGCCGCGAACCCTGAGGGTTACTATAATCCCCCTTCTGGGAAATTAATTGCAATTCTGATTAATGGTCATGGCGCCTGGGAGTCTAGGAACTCCTTTTACCTTTGAGCACCGATAACTTGACATAATATACTAAACGACATATACATAATTCATAGATGGTATTTTCCACATCTTGTATCGTAGTTCATCTAATTAAATAAATATGGTGTTCTCAATTTTCAGAATGGACTTTGAACATAATCTTGACAGTGCAAATAAATGAATCCGAAAAACTATGAATCACTTATAACTAACGTGTTAATGGCTCGAATTTTTTTATTTAAAAACTTTGTCTCTCTTACACAAAAAATGATGAAACTGCAAAAATCGATATCTATTTCATGATAATATTTTTTCATGAGTTGACGAAAAAAGACGTCACATAGGTTCAATGACAATTAAAAAAAAAATTTTGAGCTAGATGACGATAAAGACCTGCGATTAGTAATCAAAACTATTAATTAGCATTGAATCTATAGGATCACTATATTTTTTTAACTAATCAACATTCCAATTACAATTTCACCAAAGAACAGGCTGGATTTCATTACAGATATAATAACAAACAGATCTTCGGCAACACTAACAAGTACCATTGTCAGGAGAAACTTCTTCTAAAAATTTTTCTTTATTTTGTTTTTTTTTTTAAAACATTGCCCCACTCCAAGTTTTTCTTATGTGTCGTGAGTGTTTTTACAAACACACAATTTCTGGGTCTCACAAACAGTTTCTTGAATCGAACTCGCGACACGTTACACGAAGTAAGCTAGTTGCCCAGCCACAGCGCCAACCATGCAATCAATTGCATTTCAAAAATACTATGGTATGGAAATTATAAATAGGTACGACCGAACCAGGGGCCGGACAGCATGTATGGTGACGTTACACGCTACTAAGAAGTGTCAAAGGTTAGGTCAGCGAAAGGTTAGCCGCCGTAATGTTACCACAAATTAACTTTTACTAAAATTAGACTGATGTTTACGATTGAAAAGAGAACTAGGCGCTTTAGGTCAGTCTAACTAAAAACAGTTTTTTTTTCTTTCTAAGGGTTAATATATTCACATGACTTCTCTCGCCGTGAGTGAGGCGAGAGGAAGTGTCACTCGCGCACTTACTGACTAGAAAGCACTCTGTTCCTCCTCCTGCTGCAGGCCGGGACATCGGCATACCTCATTGCGCTTGACCCGCAATCCCGGCGACAAGTCCGTCAACAATAAAAGTTTAATAGATTTATTGAAACTTGATAACTTCAAAACCGTTGGAGACGTCTGAGATACTGTGAATAAATTATACATGCGTATTTGCATATCAACAAGAATTTCCTAAATCGTGGCAAATTGGTTGTAGATAATAAATATTCTTAAGACTCAGAGGCATCTAAGAACTACTCATTTCCTTCTTCTGGTACTCGTAGTTATAAGACAAAGAAAACGTGATCCATTTTGTGATTTAAAAACAATTAAAAATGGAACATCGGCTTATATGAGTAGCCAGTATGAATCATAGAGAATTAAGATCATTTTTTTTAAGACGAAACCTTAAGTCATTATGTCAATAGCTACACTTATAATCAAATCTCTTTATACTTCCACATATCGTTATTGGCCATTAAGTAACTCTTCCTGATATTAATTAGCTATGGACGACTAATATTGGCATTTTGGCAGCGATTTGTACGTTTGTACGAGTAAGTCGGCCATGACACACGGACCTTAGACATTGTGACGTCACATTGTATAAGCTGCTACGTCATGATACATAAGCGTGTTATTATTTTTAAAATCTTATGTAAGGGTGCTTGCTTGCTTGACGATGTAACTAATGAGGATTGATTTCATACAAAGTACTCATTGTTTGAACATCGCTTAAACTTTTGAAATTCAGGCCGGAGTTGCGGGGTATGCGCGGGAAGGAACGGGCTGGTTTTCAGTCAGTAAAAGTCTGTCACTTGATTTCACTTCACTACGGATGAGAGAAGTCTGACGATTTCCCATAAGGATACAAGACTTTTGACAATGAAACAATGTTTTTTTGTAAATAGGCTACAAAACAGCACTATTACACGTCAAAAATTATATTTAAAAAACTAGATGAAGCCGGCACTTCCTATCTGACTACTCTGAGAAGAAAAGCCGAAACAAACTCAGAGGTCAGTCTTTTTTCAAGTCCAGACAATGTGAATGATAATATAATGTGAGAGAACCGTGCAAGTTTATTCTGTAGACTTACTGCACCCAAAAAGGCAAATGGAATGGAATCAAAAAAACTTAGTCGACGAATTCCTTTTTAATAAATACTTGGATCTTAATGTCAAATTGTTATTTCGTCGAGACAAGTTCACTATTGAACTACGTGTCGCGAATCGATCATTGTATTCCTGCACGGAATAAATATTTGTACGACCTACAGACGGTAACACCGGATATAATGAATATAGTATTATTTCCTTACGTTTTAAAAACACCTTAATCTATACACTTAGTCAAAAATAACCGCCATGTTTTATTCTTTTGACTATCACAAAAGAATAAAATGTGATGTAGTTTAGGCGTGAAGAATAGACAGACAGACAGACAAACAAACAGAATTACTTGCTCATTTATAATATTAGTTGTTTGGATTTAAACATTCAGCCAAATTAAGACTCCATATCAACCTACAATTAGTTAGAAATGAACTCATCTTAATCTAACCAGTAACTTACAAAAACATCAACTCTAGTAAATCAAAAGACAAGTCAATTAACGATACAAATTATTCTAAACTCGAAACATTACATAATAAATAAACTCAAGAACACCTTATAAACATTAGCTTAAAGCGACTGAAACTCACAAGAACAAATATTTTTATTTGATTTCCTATGCAGATGTCATTTGTCACACCGAAGCACTGCCTTAAGATTCGAATCCTCACTCAAATGGCTTCAACAAATAAATATTGTAGACATACACAACTACTTATCAGATAATTTATGTACATGAATACGTAAATAAGTAACATGTACAGTTGTGTACATAGATATACCAGAACTTTGAATGCAAATGAAAATTTACATTAATATGTTTGACTCAAGGTCACAATTTGATTTGCAAGCTGGTTAGTTGCATAGTTTTAGTAACCGGACTTACAGCCGTAATCCTATCCCAAAATATTTTTTATTTTAGTAAAATTTAAATTTTAATATTTTATAGTAAAATTATAATTTTAATATTACAAAAAGAAGTTCCCCTCTGTGTCTATCTATATGAATGCGTTAAACTCAAAAACAGCTGAACAGTTTTTACCAATGGAATATGTTATACCTGAAGAACGTTTCGGTGTAGTATTTGTATGGTTTTAAGCTAAGCGTAAACGAAGCCACGGCCTAATTGTGTAACATTCATTAGTTTGGACATTTATAATTTACAATACCTTACAATAACTTTTAAAAGATTAAAAGAACAAAAGCCCCTAAAACTATTGATAAAAAAAAAGAAAAAAAAACTTTTAAAAAAGTCCAAAAACGGTTTTAGAAATAAGCATCCGACGAAAATTCGTAATTAAACAAAATTGAACTAACAACTAGAGTTCTACAAAGTTCTTGAATATTTACCTAAAATATTAGGTAAGTATTAGGTTTGACGAGTTTAACTTACCTTGTTAGTACTTCACAGCATAGAATGACTAATAATAACAGTATATGGTATGAGTATCAGTCCATATGGTTTGATGATTATGCCGCTCAGATGTGTTGATAACAACATAGCTTTTTCTAATTGGGTAGTTTCCTAGGTCAAAAATAAATTAATTCGACGTTTTAATACGATAAAATATTGAAAAATAACTATACTTTTATTCATCGATCGATCGATACACTAAGTTTTAGATATTTTTTAGCTAATTTTTTAAAAATAAGTAAGCTATTTGACGCAAAAATGCTATGACGTCATAATTCAATGTTTCATACAATTTTCATAGAAAAGTATCGTTTTTGACATTTGGATTAAAGTATTGAATTTGACTAGTTGGAAACAACCGTATTGGGATAGATAAACATATAATGCTAACAACATTAATTTGTATGTACGTATGCAGGCCCATGTAGAAGGGGAGAAAATTATCTTTTTCTATATATAAAAATGGATCGCAAAATGTGTTGGTAAGAGCATAACTCAACAACGCCTGGACCAATTTTGCTAATTCTTTTTTTGTTATTTGTTATTGTCAGGAGAAGGTTATTATCAAAGAAAATATTAGAAAATTAGAGGGGAAGATTAGGAAAAAGCGACCCTTTGATAGCGACATAGTTGGACCCGTGCGAAGCGGGGGCGAGCCGCTAGTTTAGCATACAAATGGGAACTTAACAGCTAAACAATATCTTTTTGTAACATTTTCATAAAAGACCTTCTTTTTCTGGATTATGTACAGAACGGAGTGGTTTTCTTAGACAAAAACAAATTATTTCAACTTACAAAACCATAACAATGCTTAAAAATATTGACACCTTAACTACTCTCTTTTTTGGGATTGGACGGCAAACGAAGGATTGGGCCTCCGGTATACTCACTCACACGGCGAAACACATCGCTGTGGTTGTTTCACACCGGTTTATTGTACGCTTAAAGGCTTTTTCAAGTACTTATTAACTTATTATCAAACTTGAAAGTGTAAAATTGTTTGTTCAACAAGGTTACTTAGGGTCAACGCAGCTTATCTAATTTTTCATATTTTATCAAACGTTAATACACTGTGTCTTTTGTTTCATGTGATAAAACGCACACTGACTCCTATTTTTTCTTGTGAAGAAATGTTCCTGTGGTATGGCATAGCAAACCGCCTTACACACCGTATGAGGAATGGGATGTCAAGAGCTGAATATCAAGTGATTTTGGGCGTGATTTTGCAGTGGCCTACGTCCGAGCGTCCGACGGTAGACAGTAGCGGGTTGAAGAGGATGATGATGATATATTTTTTATCGGTAGCTCGGCAAACGAGCACCAAAGAAGTAACGAGTGCGCTGCCGACCTATTAGGGATTAGGGATTTGGAGATATAGGGATTGGGGAGAGATTGGGGGAGGGGAAGGATTGGGACTCCGGTAACCTCACTCACACAGTGAAACACAACGCTATGGTTGTTTCACGTCCGTTTTCTGTGAGGCTGTGGTATCACTCCGGTCGAGCCGACCCATGCGTTCCGAAGCATGGCTCTCCCACACTTATTGATGATGATTGGGAAGAGATGGGAGAGGGGGAGGGATTGAGCCTGCGGTAACCTCACTCACACGGCGAAATACAACAATATGGTTGTTTCACGCCAGTTTTCTGTGAGGCCGTAGAACCGCTCCGATCGAGCTGACCTATTCGTAGCCAAGCTTGGCTCTCCCTCGCTTACTTAGGTATATTTTTTCGATTGGGCAGCAAACTTTGTTATGGATCAACTGTTTTAATTGAATAAAGGAGTTTTTAATTGTAATTATAATCAAAACTCCACGATACGTTATAAACACCAGAAGAATCCCATTACGATTGTAAGTTCAATAATTGTTTTTAATAAATGTTTTGAGTACTTATTTACAAGATAAAATTCAATAACCATTACCATTAATTTTAGATTTCTCTCTCAAAATTTGAAAGCTTATGTAAAAATGAAACTGGCGTCATTATTAGTAAGTAAAGAAATAGTGTGTTTTCTGGCTTAATTCAATCATTCATTGCTGGCATTTTTGCATTTCTTACAGAAAGAGTAAATTCGTTTTTAAGGTATAAATAACTCAGTTTACAGACTTGACGTAAAGGAAAACTTTAAAGAGATTTGTTATGATAAAATCGATGAAAAGTCACTTCTGTGTGTTATCCGAATGATAATAATCGTAAGATGTCTATTTATCGGCATTGTTTTTGCAGTGTTTGGATAATATTTTGATTTGACCTTGAATTAGAAGTGATAAACTCATACCGTAACCCTTTCTGGGTTACGGTATGAGTTTACATATTTTTTTCCTATATCCAATGCCACAAATAATTATATTTGTTTAAAAATAAATATATTACAAGAATTTTTAAACAAAGTACTCACGAGGCGACATTCTTGGATAATTCACTGTAATTCTGTGTGACCGTTATTTCTCTGCCAAAATATGGTGCCAAAAACGAGTCAGTCGACTCAACTCTTCACGAATTAATTCACAAACTGGCACATATCACATCAAAACACAAACACCAACACTTTAGTCGATTATAAATACACACCAATCGACTATCACCATAAAATAATTAAGAATAAACTTTTTATTTCTATATTTAAATCTATTACAAAAAAAAAGAAGTTTCCGTTCAAAATTGGAACACGCGCGCGTCCACCGCGTTCGAAATAACAACACAAACAAAGCACCGAGCTTAGCGCGTGTGCTCGTTACAAAAGTAAATAAAATAATTATCAAGCGAATATGATACCGGTTCGAACACTCAACGTCATCTGCGCTCGCGCCAATACCAAACGCGAATAATGTTATCCAAATGTAAAACTCGTTATATATTTATTTATTCACGGTGTGTACATACTCCTTTGTTCTTTTTATATTTAGAACGTTGACTTTTGACACAGCGGGAATATAGTACAGCGTAAAAGAAAAATTTTAATTATTTGTGGTGACGCGCTCAGAGTTCACGTATGTCTGATCTAGTCTATTGTCTTGTGAATCATTTTATTTAAATTACCTATCAATGCTAAATTATTCAAATTAATAAATTATACATTTAAGAACAAAAAGATATAGTACAGTTACGTGAAGCATCGGTGTTTAATTTTAGCATTTAAATTATTTTTGGTTTCTAAATAAGTTTGAATATCAAAATAACTTCATTCAACTTTATTACCTGGTATCGTAAAAGTATTTTACTTTTTTAATATTTTTACTCCCTGGTCACACTTAAGTTTGTATTATTTAATTAAATATACTTTTATTAAAAACTAAGGTAGGTAGGTATTGCCTAAATGAATATACATTGATGCAAATCATCGCAAAATTGGCGCGATAATCCATTTATTTTTTTAACAGCATTGGTCAACCTAATCCTTCAAGTTGTCTAGCCGGCAAAGACCTTGGCAGAATGGCAATACGTCACGAAAATTTACTTCCTTCTCGTTTGACAACGAAACCGTTTAAAAAAACAACAATTATGACCTTTGAAATTAGTTTCGACGATTCGAAATTTGAATCGTTCTGACAGAATTATTATTGAGAATTGATTAAAAATAATGTAGTTGCTGGAAAACCTTTACTGCGAAATAATAAGGTTGAAAATCTATTTAAAGTCTGTCAGTCAGTTTTAAAAATATTATGAATTAAAGTTTTTTATTTATTTTATTACTTTTGATTTGATAACTGTTGTGTCTGCACAAAATAGCAAAATTACTATTAAAAGACTCGGAAACTGGCTTTGACTGGTGACCGATGTTCACTAGTAAACTGTAATTTACAAAAAAACAGAGTTTCTCTTATCTACTTTTCTATGGTAATTCGCCTTTATTTTTGATAGAAGAATTCCAATGTGTTCCCCAGCCCTGAGTGGGTCGAGAAGAAGTGTCAGACTTACTGATGAAAGACCACCTCGTTCCTTCTCCTGAACCAAGCCGGACCGTTATAGATATGTACATCATTTCTCTTTCACCCGCAACCTCGACTGAGAGGATAGCCCTGCGGTCCCTGGTCCCAGTTTTAGGGCCATACAAAAATGCATTTACAATTAAAAAAAAGCATATGTATTTAACAATGCCTTCATTACTTTATTTACAAAAACGTCACGAAGGAAACATTTAAATTAATTATAAAAGCAAATTAGACAAGGTTCGTCAACAAATTGGGAGTTCAACAACACTGTTCGGCGACAATTGGAACATTTATGTCTCAATTATGTGCAATGAAAAACGCTTGAATGAGCCCAGATAAATGAATTTGTTGGAAGCTGAAAAAGTATTTACGGAACGCAGTATATCTTCGAAAGTTGGGAAGATTAGTGTGCTTATCACGTGAAATATTGCAGAACTAATGCCAATATTTTTTTTATAATTTATAGAATCAGGCGTTACTTTGCGGAAATCCATGACATTAAATGTTAGGGAAAATATGTAGTTTTAATTCCGCGACAAAAATCCAGGCTTGTTGCAGGATGCAATCCCACTCCTATGCAATCATGCATATGCACATGCAGCAAGGGTAACATGCATATGCACACATGCGTGGCATGTTTTTCCGTTTTGTGTATGTGTGCATATGCATGTGGGCGGGAGGGCGGGACCCTTGCTGCCTATGACTACTAGTACTTGTTAAAATATGACTCAAAAATGTCGGACTCAACCCATAAAGATAATATCTTAATATTTATCAAAAAAGAACCTAAAATTTAAGATAGAATCATAAATAGTCATAATGTTATCACTCCACGACTTATTACGATTATTATTCTTAGAATTAGGTATTTTCTGTGCCATTTTATAGATCATATTCGCCATGTACGCTTAAGTCCACAGTATATTAATTAACAAGAAGTTTAAATACTTTATTTTTTATGTTTATGTGTTATTATTTGCCATTATCATTAAATGTATGGTGCTTATTATGCTTAGCCGCCCGAAAAGAGAAAATTTATTTGCTGTTTTTTTAAGTTTGAGTATTTCTAGAGAATGGTTTAGGTGTACAATTTATTAAGGTTCGCGGACGAAGTCGCAGTCGGGAAAGCTAGTATACAATATCTAAGTCTTACATAATAAAATCAAATGTAGTTATTACGTTTTTATCGTAACCCGATGCCCCGAAACGAGGTGCTCACAAGAAAAAATTCGAACTTTAATTTCACCGCCCATTTCTCTTACACTTCCATTCATTTTTATTCTTGTTTGAAAGAAGGTTTCTACTGTTAAAAGCAAAAAGCGTATTACATGTACAAATATATCAAATTCGAGTTCGAACATCCGATTATCTTAATATCCAATTTCTTACGACTCTTCATCCAAAAATAGCAAATAGCAATCATCCAAAAATAGCCATTCTGGGAGAGATTTTTTCAAATACGAAAATATCATATTTCTAGCGAAGACTATCCTTGTTTTGGAACAATGGATATCATAATCAGGCCAATACTTTTCCCCTCCCCCGAACCCCAATCCCTAAATCTACGAAACCCTAATCCCCAAAAGGCCGGTAACGCTCGCGTCACCCTTCTCGTAGCCAATTGCTTGCCACCAAGTTATCTAGCAGTAAGTCAGCCGTCCTATAACACACAAAAAAATCCGCATTGTTTCCAGGCGCTTCCCAAACGACAAAAGAAGAAAAAAGGTTGTTTACAGGGAAACAGTCTTCTACTGAGAATAGACAGGTTTAATTAATGCGTCTATAGAAATATAATTGAATACTATTCAAACCAGTTTTCCTAGTTCAAGGTCAAGATTAAATATGCGAATTAATATTACCGGTTGTTTATTTGGTTGAATTAACTTTGCAATTTAGTACCTACAAACTTTTGCCCGCGACTTCGTTTGCGTGGAACAGTGACTTAATGCAGATTTTTGGTATAAAAACTATCCTAGTCTACTCCTTTCTCGAGTTCCAAACTATTTGTGTGTACGAAATTTCACAGAAATCGGTTCAGTAGTTTAGGCGTGAAGACAGACAGACAGACAGACAGTTACTTTCAAATTTATAGTATTAGTTTGGATTAATGTGTTAATCCTGTTGGTGTGCTCCATACGGACTTCCAAAACTTATTTGCAGAAGTAAAATGACGTTGGGAAATAACATTTTCCTAATATGTTGAAATGAACGTGTTCCTTTACGAAATAACGAAAAGGTTATCTCGCTAAACCTTTACTCTGACACTAGAATATAGGTCAAAACTGATATGATCGATTAATCTGTAATTACGTTAATTAAATATTGGAATACGTAATGCATAATATTGATGATTTAATAGATCAAAACAATATGTTTTCATTCAGACACTTGGTTAAATATTTCTATCTTTCTTCTTTAAATCTTTAAGATCTCAACCATCCGTCACTACCACCGAACTGCTGACACTAATCCAATCTGTATTCGAAACGTTGGTACGGCACAGAATACCAATCAATACCAAAGATTTGATGGCATCGCCATTTCTAGCTTCGATACGAATTACCAAACGTTTTTAGACATCCTGTCTCTCAGATGTACCTACATTTAAACTTAAGCTATTGGGAATCAAAGGCTGGATAAATGACCGCCAATAAAAATTTAGAAAATTATATTCTGTAAAATGAAAGTTCCAACAAAACTTGTCAGTTCCACAAATAGTGACGCACTCACGCGTATCAAGACACAAATGATTTGGGCGGCCATCTTGCATTGGTGGAAACAAACAGGTCCGCGGGTCGTCGACTCCTGGCTAAATACGAGTAGTACACATAACAATTAAAGCGGTACGCGATGTGCGTACACGCAGATATAAAACAAAAAGTAAACGCGAATGACGAGCTCTCAAATTATTTACAGCTCACAAATTGGCTGGTTGTAAAAACACTACATCATCTACATACAATCACAGTCATTGATATCAAAGTATCAGGTTAATATTCTTCAAAAGAAACTTGTATAAGACGCACAATTTTATTCACTAACAAGGAACGGTAGATAGACTGTTCTGGCTCATTTTACAAATAGGATGGATAAATTTTATTGCATATTAAAACAAGAGAGTAAGTTCAGTCAGAAAAGTAACCAAGTAATACGGTAGTTTCCAACTAGTCAAATTCAATACTTTTATCCAAATGTCAATAACTATACTTTTCTATGAAATTAGTATGAAAAACTGAGTTATGACGTCATAGTATTATTGCGTCATTTCTTGTTACTTACTTGTTTCTGAATAATAAGCTAAAAAATATCTTAAACTTAGTTTATCAATCGTTGTTTTTCAATATTTTATTGTATTGAAACGTCGAATTAATTTATTTTTGACATAGGAAGCTACCCCATTCTCTGTAGACGCTGAAGGAAATCTCTACCAACCAGCAAAGGGATGGATGGTATGGTTAGGGATGCCATGGCATACATACATACGTTCCTTTCCAATTTATGATTCATTTGAAGCAGTAACAGTGAAGGCTTACTGAATATCACCGTAGTACCTAGTTGTTGTTGTATTTCATTTATTGTGTTTTTATGACTTGGATTAGGTTTTATATTACCTGAAGTAAATTATATTAGTAAGGGATTACGGCACTATATTGGAATTAGCTGTAAGATGTCATAATGTTATAATCCATAAATAAACAAATATATGAAAATCCTTAAATGACTTCTCTCGTCCAGGATGTGTCAAGAGGCAGTGTCAGACTCTTACTGACAAATCCCCTCCGTTCCTTCTCCTGCTCTGGGCCGAGGCCGCGGTAGCTTATTGCGGTTGCCCCGCCACCATAGCTGAAATGGATCACCTGATGGCAGATATTTAGTACCACGCATAAGCACCAAAAGCACCAGAAGCGCTTTGTAAACCTCAATCATAATCATCGGTGTAAAATTTTGCGCAGTTAACTGAAGGAGCATTCCCAATGCATTTGTTTAGACTTCTGTAGAAATATAGCTGTTGTATTTACTATTTACACTTCAATGTGTGCCGATGGATATCTTGTGAGCTAGACATGCGCCATGCGTGATTCTTGTTACGAGCTATTTAGGTCTAACCTAGATTTTATAAAGTTCCTAGATTTACTTTGATAAACACCAACTAATGCGTTTTATATTAAACTAATTGAATATGTTGTTGCGTGTTTGCATAGAACACAAAATCTCGGTTGCAGATACAATTTTTTTCACTACATGTTGTGCTAATAATCTTGCTATGGGTCTGATCAAAAGTGCTGCAAAAATCATGATTTTCGTCTTATGGAATAGAGCGGCAAACTAATCTGATGACTTCATGGTAAGCAGTAAAAATAACACCATAGAATTGGAGTTACAAGTGCAAGTGCAAGTTTTCGGCAAGAAGAAGAAATCTTATGTAGAATATAGGTAATTTTAATTTATGATGCTGCTAAAAGACTAGGCGCCTGATTAGATTTTTATTTTCTCCACTAAACGTCATACCTCCATTTTTAAATTTAAAAATGGAATTATTGATAACTTTATATGAAAGGACCTACCAATTACCAAAAATACAGACATTCTCTCTGCAGCGTAGAAAGATAAACCATGACGTCATTCCATGTACATGATTGATCACATCTGGCTAATTATTGATAGAAAACACTAAGATAACGATAACGTTTATGATAGCTTAACAAAAAAAGTTATTTATGTGAATCACAAAGATACAAGAGGTATTTCCGGCCACCTGTTCAACAATATTTAGGGTTATATTGATGAAACCATGAAGGCCAGATTAAATATCGTAAAACAAACACTCAAGTATGTTTTTCGGCAAAAAGGGTTTTAAGCACACCCAGTTCTGGTTAATCATTACTAGATTGAGGCTTTACAGATTATAATGTAGGTAATTAAGGTTATAATAACACGTAGTACGAATGGAATCTTAGACAGAAACATACACTTAGTAGTACTACTTTTTCGTGAGTAACGCGCAGATGTATCAACCTGATGGTACTAAAGCAGTTATGAGTGCGTTGCCGGCCCCTTGTAGGTTGTTAGGGATTTTAAAATTGAGGATTTTGGGTCGGGCATAGGAGGTGGAGGATTGGGCTTATGTTGTTTTCAGATGTTGATGCGGTTCCTTAATAGTGTCATAGTATCAGCACAGCACCCGTGCGAAGCCGGGGCTATGTTGATACTCCGGGTCGCTAGTACCTCGCAACTAAAATAACACGTCGTTGTCGCCTGAAGATGAGACGCCTAAAGGTATTGGAAACCTGGGAAGTATCAATGTGGCTTTTTCGGAGTAATACTCAAATTCTCCGTGTGAGAAGAAGCCTTTGCTCAGCAGTGGGCATTTATAGGCTGATGATGATGATGATGATGATCAACATCTATTGCGTAGTTTTAAAGATTTAAGCATACAAACGCACATAAGGACAGAGAAAGTGATTTTGTCTTATCTTATGGAGTTATTAGAGTATTCGATGATAGAAGAAAAACTATTATTAATAGGTACACATTATTGTATTCTTCAGGATAAATATTTTTTCATATTCAAAATATGTTTGCTGCCAAGCGCCTATTGGAGTAACCATAGCACAAATATTAACGGAACAAACGTGCTAATAATAATCAACAGGAACTCAAAATAAAATAGGTACCAACTATTTATAAATACAGCATAGTATATAGGGATAAAGAGAAATTCAGTTTGTGCGAGAGATCGTAAACGAGTGTACGAAAGACCTGATAGTAGGTAATCGGCGTCACCCATAGAACACCAGAGCAAGATCGTTACTGGTGTTTCCTGGTAGGGACTTGAACATACAACGGCCGGCAAGGCACTCGTAGCTCCTCTAGTGTTGCGGGTGTCTATGAGCAGCGCTAATTGTATACCACGGGTATACCGTCCGCTCGTTTACCTTTCTATTTATATACTTAAAAATGAATGATATTTTATTACCCAAAGTGTTATGCAGAAGAGCATAAAATACCCACTTTCTGCCATTCATACTATAACCTTCATACCAGGATAGCAATATGCCAAGTAAAACATCAGGACCGATGAGGGTTCCTGGCCTGGCCAAATGCCAATGTAACATTTCTAAAAAAGATTGATTGTTTTTGAAATTTTCTTTCTAATATTATTTAGGCATTGCTTAAAACGAAACGAAACGAAACGAAAATATCGTGAGGCAACGTTGACTTATACTTTATAATCTCCAATCCACCTTGGGCAAGCATAGAGATTAATACTCAAACCTTTTTCGTGTGAAAAGAGGCTTCTACCCGGTAATGGGAATTTACAGGCTGATGATGATGATGATGATGATGATGATGAAAAAGATAAAAATGACTTAAGATACGAACGCATTCGAAAAAAGTCATAAACACTTTCTTTACTTTTTCGACATACATCTATATACCTACATAGTAGGCACATAACATCTCAAAGAAGAAACTTTTTAATAAAGGGAGGGTAGTTTTAAAAGGGCGCTTGATGACGTCATGTCTCAGTATATAGGTCGTTTGAGCCTCGAGGCCGTCTTAAGGGCTCAACGTGTTTTAGGGAACATTATATTTATAGTGTTTAAAGATTTGAGAGCTTTATTTAAAGCGTGGGTTGTTTGGCGAATTGGTTGTTTTGTAATTAATTTAATATTGTAATTACTGGGATTAGAGTGCTTACATTTTGATTGGAGAATCTAATAATATACATTAGAGAATTTATTTATCAAAAGTTTTTTCATTAATTCGTAGTAATAAATTTTTGTTTGATGGTACATATCTGAAATAAATATGAAAGAAAGAAAGAAAAATTATTTATTTGCACCGCAAAAATTTTAAACAGACAAATTAGGTACAACTTATATGAAGATTGATGGAATATGTACACTAGTAATATAAAGCTGACGTTTATTTTTTTAAAAGCGCTAAGCTCATGAACTAATGTAGGCTCTCAGGTCTTATTTCAAAATGTTAGATAGTCTATTTATCTATTTAGACATTAATCCTAGAAATCCAATAACTATAGCTATTGGTCAGCAAAAATAATTGAATCAATAAACTCATTGTTGATCTTTTATCCACGTGTCACGCGCCATCTTGAATCCTATTAAATTAATGATATTAGTCTTTTTATAGGAATCACACACAATCACTGTTCACAAACGCTGCTTAACATAACTGACGTGGGCAGACACGGCAGGCTGGACGCAGACTTGGTTAAGTACCTCATCATCATCATCATCAGACTATAAGTGCCCACTACTGGAGAAGGTTTTAGCATTAATCACCACGCTTGCTCAATGCGGGTTGGCGATTTCAAACTTATAATTAGAAATTATAAGTCTAGGTTTCATCACGATGTTTACCATCACCGTATGTCAGTGGTGTCTAAATAATCATAGAAAGTACATATAACTCGGAAAAAGTCATATTGGTACTTGCCAGGTTTCGAACCCACGCCCTCATGCATGAGAAGCGGGCTCCTTAAACTCCGGGCCACCACGACCGTTAAGTACCTACATAGGTATTATTTTTATGGGATAAAGGGCGATAAATGAGCAGACGGATCACGTGAAGGTAAGCAATAGGCGGCGCCCATGAACACCAAACACTCGCATAAGCATCAAGGCCGAACCACCAAACATCGAGGTGTGTGTGACGATCAACGCTATTGTGTTGGCCGTCCTTTGGCGGTTAAGGATTTGCGGATTTGAAGATTAGGGCCTTCTGGATGAATAGGTTCGGATCTCACACTCACAGCCTAAAACTGCGACGAGAGCAGCTGAGAGATGTGCAACAGGCCAGACACCGGTACCTAAAACTGGCTTCCCTTAACTGAAACTCCCTGAGCCACCAATCATGCGCATTATGTGAAACCTCCTCTCAAAGAGAGATTAGGACGTATTCCTGCTAAAAAAAATTAAGACGATGATCGTACAGACGCTTTCTCCAAATGGAATTTCGACTTTAATAACAAAACAACAGGGTTGAAAGCCTAACAAATTAACCCGATGACCTGGTTCAACAAAGATTATATATACGCACAAAGCTACCACAAAAGAGGTTCGTTGTCCTAAAAATGGAAGATAGTTTGTTATTTTGTGCTAATGTGTTAGTCATTGCGCGGGCGCCGGATGCCACATTGACGTCCGTTCCGTTCGTTTGAACACTTCTTTCTTTTATTTGGCAATCGTGAACTGTAACATACGAGCTATAGAGCCATTTTTACACATCTAGTACTGTCTGCAAGTGTAAGAGAGCCAAGTTTCGCCACGAATGGGTCGGCTCGACTGGAGTCATACCACGGAGAAAACCGGCGTGGAACAACCACAGAGTCTTTCGCCGTGTGAGTGAGGTTACCAGATACCCAATCCCTCAAAACCCTTATCCCCAAAAGGCCGGCAACGCAGTCTTAACTCCTTTGGACAGGGTGTTCATTGGCAGCGCCGATTGCTTACCATCAGATAATCTATCTACTGGTTTGACGACCTATCCCATAAAAAAGCTCTCTTATGCATAAGACGATTTTCCACCCATCGTGTTGCAAACACCATTGTGCTTGGACATAAGCCTATTACTATATACACTTCTACAGATTCTAAATTTAAATCCTACGCGATCATAGAGAATTCATAAAAATAAAAACCTTATTTCTTTAGCTGACCGATAAACAAACCAGACTTTCGTACGCAGAAACCTTTTTGCAAATTTATTAAAAGAATTATATCCGTAACCAAAGTTATAGGCGACCGTAATTTAACCGAGAAACCAGTTTATAAAATTACCATAATCACAAAACCAACGGAAGTATAGTTTCCGCTTGAACACGATGGAAATTAAATAATTCAGATATTCGTTAATAAATAAATAATTAGGTGAAACGTTTCTACCGAATGTGCGAACATGTGAGATGAATATTTAATGTTTTTTGGTTTTGTTTGTATTGAGTCTGTAGATGTGAATGGTCCAAAATTAGCTGAGCCTAATTTAGTAGAAAATTATGTACATATCAATATTAAAGACATCAGAACTTATAGCCATATAATTAACCCACATCACCCCTAGCAGGTTATGGTGAATAGATAGTTGGCTTCGTATAACATACTGACAGTCTCATTTAGTTAAAACTCGGTACCAACCCCAATCTGGGTGCGGAGGAATCAATCTACCCAGTTATACCTAGAACAGATAAAAAATACTTAAACCTAAAAACATCTCTAGAACAGATAAAAAATACTTAAACCTAAAAACATTTAATATAGTGCCCAAGTCTTTCTAAACACGCAGTAGCAAAAAAAACATCGTAACATAGTGATTCCTTTAAAAGAAAAATAAATTTCTCGAAAGAGCGACATTATGAAACATACCGACAGAGATAGACTAGTCATAACTAGTCCAAATCACCTAAACGAAGGCACGAAAGAACTCAACAAACCAGGCATTCTATAGATTCCTGATACTAGTATGAGAAGCACTGTTTTTTTTTTAAATGAGAATCATATTACACAAGCAACCGTAAGGGTCTCGCTACCAATAAAATGCATACACTTATATAGGATTTGTTGGTGGCATTCCACCTGGCGTCAACTTGGTTTCGGAAGTGGTTTAAAGTGTCCAAACTAAACATACTGTTTTTCGTGTAATAATTATGGCGAGACACACCAAATTAACGAAAACTAGTTCCTGTCAGCGGCTAGTCGTCTACAGTGCTAGGTAGGGCAGAATGTAGTCTATTGTAAATTTTATTCAAATAAGCTCAATAGTTTTAGCCTAAAAGCTTTCTACCAGGAAGACTGGTAGAGAATGTCTACGGCGTTAAGTCCGCTATTGTACATTGTGCAAAAAGTATAAATAAATAAATAAAAGAGTTACAATCGACGGCACGGTTGGCGCAGTGGCTGGGCATCTGGCTGCTGTGCAACGTGTCGTGGGGGAATCGCGCCCGCACGGAACAACACTTTGTGCGATCCACAAATTGTTGTTTCGGGTCTGGGTGTGTTGTGTATGTGAATTTGTATGTTGGTAAACGCACCCACAACACAGGGGAAAATCCTAGTGTAGGGCAACGCTTATATCTAAAAAAAACTATCCACACAAACTTCCTTCATTAATTCCACGTAAATAGTAATAAGCCATTGTTATTTTTTTTAAACGTTGCCCCACTCTAAGACTTTCTCCTGTGTCTAATATGTCGTAAAACAAACACACAAAGTCACATACACATCACACCCAGACCCGGAACAACAGTTTGTGGATTACACAAAGTGTTGTTCGAACTCATGACACATTGCGCAGCAGCCAGAAGCCCAGTCACTACCAACCATGCAGTCTAACAATAAACTTTAGAGTTTTTTATAGATACCAAAGCAGTGCGAATGATTCTGCGATCACGGTGTCTTTGTGAAATAGAAGAAAATAATCTCGTAAATAACTGCCCCTCATTTAACCAAACCACAAACAGAAGCATTGGCGAAACAACAGAAAAAGAGGAAGTTGAAAATAAATATACATATCAATGTCAAATCATGCTTCCTATTCTTAGAACGGATTCAATCAAAGACGGCACCGAGAAGTTGCGATCAGGATTTGCAAAAAACCAAGGACAGATTATCAAAACGAGTTTAGTGAAGAACTACAGGTCATAAAGACATTCGCTAATCGTCGTACAACAGGTTCTTTAAACTGGTTTTAACTTTGTAATACTCGGAACCGATTAAAAAACAAAATGTCAATAATACTGTTATTATTGTGGATTTTCTTGATATCCAAACCGTGTGATTAAGAGTAGAATATGGTCACCACCTCGTGGATGCCATGAAAGCCAACTAAACATATACATCTGACAGAAACTGAGCTGCAGAAGTAAAAAAGTTTGAACGTTTTAAACCACCCATCTTGGAGATCATGCCAAACCTTGCAGAAGAAGTACAACAGTGATAGTGATGATAATGAAGTAAAAAAAGCTTAAGAAAAGGCACCCTCATTCAAAGAAGAATGAGTTAAAGCTAGATTACTCAACATTTCTTAAACAATTCTAAGCCCCACCTCCTTTGTCAACACAATAGAAGGTGATCGTCACAGCACATAATAAATAAAGCAGCTACTCAATCGATTCACACGCTGGGGGCTACGGAGGCCAAGGTGAATCACGTGTGACCTTGGCGACAATGTTGGCCACCAATTGCCAATATTGCACTGCAAACATTTGATTGACACTGATTAACCTGATCGGATGTTTTTATAACATACATAAATGTTACGTTTGTTATATTTCTTTCTTGAAAACTGTATACAGTACTTTCGTAACTGCCAGTTAGTGGAGGAGTGAACTTGGTGAACAACTACCCACCGTTTATAAATTCCAGTTGAAATAGTAAGAAAGCCTATTACTATCAAATACCCATAAAATCATATTCTTAAAAGTACGTCATCTACACATGTAGGTAACAATAAATCTGGGTAGTTGTAATTTTTAATTAGAAACTGTTGATGCGCAGACGCATGATCGAAACGTTCGATATCACAATGAATTAATGTTTCAATTTTAATACTAATATTAAAATAATAAAGTTGAAAATACACATTTACATTGTAAATAATAATGGAACTGCAACTCTTACTTTATTGTTACTTCTGGATGACAAATAGAAGTTGAATAACCGGTGTTTAATGCTTACCTGTGAACAATAAAGACATCGTAAGTAATTTAGTATGACATACAGTACTTATAACAACTTAATACAAAAACACAACTTGTACATGTTGTTTTATTATTATCTGAAACGTCATTACTATTAAGAAAAACATTTCTTTTGGAAAATGTTTCGAAGTTTTTATAAGAAAACTAGCTACTCTCGCGCAGTTTCACCACCCACTGATAGGCTCCATTTGATCGTTGCATGAAGTTTTATAGCCTATGGCACTCAGGAGTATTGCAGCAAATTTTGTTAAACTGACCAATGAGTATAAAGATTACCCCCCTACATAAAAACTTGCAAATTTTAACTCTTTATAATATTAGTACAGATGTATGGTACCCTCGAGATGGTCAGCCGGGGTTGCAGGGTATGCGCAATGAGGCACCGCGGCCTCGACCTAGAGCAGGAGAAGATACGGTGCGGGGGAGAGGGGTTTAGTCAGTAAGAGTCTGACACTCCCTCCCGCCCGACCCTAAGCGGAAGAAGTGATTTGATGATTTTCCTATCGAGATAAGATACGTCTCAAAAGTCATGAAAAGAATGTAAATTAAATTAAAAAGTAAATCAATTATGAAATAAATGTTTTAATACAAAAATAATTGAAAACGATAACGAGAACAAAGACACAGAGGACAGCTTTGATAAAAATACAGGTACCTCAACGCAAGTCATAAAAACCATGCAAAGCATACGAACCGAAAACAAGAACACCTCGGAAGCTGTAACACAGCAAAAAATTTGTTTCGATAATCATAATATTTACTGTAACTATAAACAATTTACTCGATGAAACTACTAAAGGCTATCAATCTACTTATTTTTAAATGTTTGTTGACGGATCTTATTCTGGGATCAGGAGGTTGATTTTAAGTCGATTTTTATTGAGGTATTTGTCGAATTGAGATCTTAATGAAGCAAGGCATTAAGGTACAGCTGCCCCAGCCTGGAGCAAGAGAAGGAATGGGGTGGCTTTTAATCATGAGTCTGACACTGTCTTGCCACACCCAGGGCAGAAAAGGTGATTTGATGGCTTTCTCTATCAAAATAAAACTGTCACAATAGGATTTTTTTACAATGATGCTGAATTAATTACTTACACTACGGTAGTAATGTAGACCATTTATTTCATTTAGATGAAAACGTAATGTAAGAAAAACTTATACGACAAGGTCCCTATTTTAGTAGCATGAATCATTTTACACCGGATAATCGCGGTAAAATAACAGGGCTATAATAAGTGGAAAAGTTTACAAACAAAGGTTATGTAATTTTTGCATTCTCCAACAGTTAATAACGTTCTTAAACAACGTGCAATAGTCTTATCACTGTTCAACCATTCTAAACTAGATCATATTCGACAGAGGCGCCACCTGGTTACTGCTAACTCGTTGACAAGACTTTTTAAGGGTTTCTTAGCTTATCCTTGTCCAGTAATCTGGAGAGAAAAATTAGTGTTTTTTGGACTACTTATTAACCTTTTGTCTGCCGGTATATGAGACACAATAGAAAACACATTGTGTCTCGCGTGGATCTGCGTTCTGGGCTAAATCACGGGTTAATCAGCATTATTGGGAAATTCTTCTAAGTATAATCAGCATTCCGTTGATTAAATACTCGGGAAACTAGTTGGCAGATCACCCGATTATGAGCAATCATCGCTACATATGGACACCCAAGATACCAGAGGATACTAGTTTGCCGGACTGTTGGGGTTTACTGATTTGAGGTTAAGAGCAATTTTGTATCTACACTCACATGTTCTTTGATTCCGGTATTCTGTGTGCGCCTGGCAATTAGGAACACTTTTTCTGAAGCATGGTTCTCCCAGACGTATTCCACTATATTCAATCTACATAATAGGCAACAGCTGTGCCTAAGCTAACAAAATGTACCTTCGCAGATTACCAATTGTTTACAAAACTGCGAACAATGGTTATCACTTAACTACCGCCATTAAACACTGCAGTAGCTGTAGTATTTTATCGGTGCCAGTGCACTGACCGCACTGAAAACCTGCTATACTAAAACTGAGGAAACAATTGTAAAACTCATAATAATGAATGATAATAATTGTGACGTCATTACATCAGGTCGTTTATTCTTAGAGAGTGAGTAGACTCCTTGGAGGTATGTATAGCTATGGAGTTTTGTTTACAACTGTACTTAGTTGCTTACGGATTTAGCTGAAGCATTTGTTCCATTGAAAATCTACGAATAATTTAGACCACTAAGAATTTGGTAAGTCCCCAATCGCCTATTAGCAAGCACGATGCTATAAATATCTTCGATCTTTGTCCGGCTTTGACTTTAAGAGCAGGCATAATAAAGGCATTAATAAAAAAACAGTATGCAATTCTGCTCCTTTTAGATCGATGCAAAAACCCAAAACGACAAACTTTATTAACATAAGTTTAAACGGTCACATTAACCACAAAAAAATCCAAACATTTATAGGTAGAAAGAGTTATATTATTGTATTAATATTATACATAGAATTCAAACGCCGCCATTTTCCGCGTGTAAGCGTTCAAGTGCCGATGTACCGAATGCACCGGAATTTTCGCACTTTGTACTTGATACGCGAAACAATCGATTAGAACTAAACATATAAATTTCTTGTATGAAAGTTATGTTACGATATCGCAGAATTAAAAACATTTTTATATTTCTGTGAGTAATAGTAATAATATTATAGTTTTTAAAGAAAATTATAGAGAACATTTGTGTGTTTAATCCCTCAGAAGATGGTATAAGTAGCAAAATCCATTGTGGATTTGAGTTTTAGACACACAGGCAACAAAAATCCAGACGACTTAATTTCTGACAAATTACCAAACTAACAAAATATGACGTCAATGAAACCCGTCACAAATTAGTTAATGTTATCCAATATGAATGCATCAACTTTATCATCAAACCCTAAACCAAAGCTAAAAAGAAAACGAAGAAAAGCTATATTTCCAAACAAAAAAAAACTTTTTCTCAATTCGAATGTTATTCTCTGACACTTCTGGTTTAAAATTCTAGAAGGATCCATTCGTTTATTGCCATAACATGAGTGCGCGTTTACGTACCGGTACGTGTGCACCGAACTGTTTGTGTACAGTGTAACTGGATACAATTGACGATCAACACCACTCCGTAACATCTATAGCTAATGAGACCGAGATCAGACTCAGCTTTCCTCGTCATTGGCTGTTGCAAAACAATGTTATCATGGCTATTATCACCTTCAACGTACATTTTCCTGTTTCCTTCCTATACATTATTAACATAACATTTTCCCCAAAGGTTTCCAACGCTTTGCTGTGTGACTTTCGAATACTCATTAATTCCACGTCCAAATCGGACAGAGCTGTTCCTATTTTGGCTTCAAAATATTAGAAAAATTGCAAAAGTTGAAGCTTCCAATCTATTCTTAAACTCATCATAAATACCCAGATCCACAAACAACTCCAAAACAAGCAAAAGACAACAAAACTGTAGAATGAAATGTGACCTTCGGTATTTCTAAATCGATACTACCATCAACCTTCAAGAATAGAGCGTACTCCTTTTAAAAAGGCTGGGGTTTTTTTCGTTTATAGAGTTATCATCATCATCTTTCTGCCCTTGTCCCGTTTTATTTTGGGTCGGCGCAATGTTTTTTCTTCCATTCTGTCCTGTAACCCGTCACGCTATAACTGACTCCTCTGTCTTCCATATCATTTCTCACACAATCCATCCATATTTTCTTTGGTCTCCCTCTCCATCCATCCACATTTATACTCATGGCTTTTTTTGTAACATGTGTTTCATCCCTCCTTTTCACATGGCCATACCAACACAAACAGTTCCCTTTCAACTTTTCAGTCAGTGGCGCCACTTTCAAACTTCCTTTAATATACTCATTTCTCACTTTATACTTTCTCGTCACACCACACATCCATCTCAACATTCTCATCTCTGCTACATGCAATCGCTTTTCATCCGTCTTTTTCGGATTATTCGTGTGAACCCTAACTTATAAACAAAGAGAAAACAATACAATCTCAAGAGAAAAGATCGAGAAAGTACTGAAGTAAAATCAAGTACAAACAAACATTAAACAGTAAACCACGTAATCCTTGTAACAACAAAACAATGATACACATTCATTGTTATTCAAACTGATAAGGCATTGTAGATAGATAACAAGGCACTTGGTGCATTGCGAACAGAAATACATACTAGACTATGGGGTGCTTAAGACCTTGGTGTGAAAATTGTTTAGCTATGTAGGCTGGGTTGTTTATGGAAAATAAATCTTTAATTTTTAGTAAAAAGAGTTGAATTTTGATTAGAACGATAATATTTGAGCTGGTGGAGTTTACACAAATTGTAAATATGGTTATTGACAATATCTGGAAAATATTTACCCAAAATGGTTTTAGACAATATCTGGCAAACCATTTTTCGTTACCACTGCATCTACTTCAATATTCTTAGAGACAATCGCCATTGATACATCATGGAAGCTAATAACCTAACAGGAAAACCAATCATATACTAAACACAGCAGATATTTCATAACTGCCAATTACTCGACTTTAAGCTCGACAATATCCATAAACAGTGTATAAGGTTAAACAAGGAACATATTGAAGAAGCCGATTTTGATGCACAATTACAACCACTTTTTCCATGCGAACAATATCCAAATCTCAAAAATAAAGTTATTTCCCCATACAAATAGTAACAGTTGATTGATCATTTTACGTGGAGAAGTAAAAAATTTTTCGAGATTTCCTTATTGGTCTTATGGAAAAAATTGTTTTATTTTAGCACCAGAATAGAATCCTTGAATATTTAATAACATACTGTGTAGAATACAATTTCAAAAGACACTCATCCCTAAGTTTTACGTCAAACACTAAGACCCTTAACCCTAAAACTAGATTTATCTTTAGTCCAGGTTTAAACCATTGAGTCAGGTATTGAGGGGTAAGCGCAATGAGGCACCGCGACCTCGGCCCAGAGCAGGAGAAGGAACGGGGGGGGTTTTGAGTCAGTAAGAGTCTGACACTCTGTCTCGCCTTACCCTGGGCGAGAGAAGTCATTGGATGATTTCCCCGGACAAAAAAAGGTATTGATTTTTGAATCTTCTCATATACCTTCAATTCGAAATCCAAAATCGGCTCAATGGTTTAGACTTAGACTGAAAAAAACCTTGTTTTGCAATAAGGCCGTAAGTGGCTAAATGGTCATTGACATCAGTCTCTATAAAGTGCATACGTGACACAAAACGCATACATCAATACATCATGGATATGAAAGTGTGATGAATTAGCATCACATCAAATTGTAACGGTTATCATATGTAAAATATTTTAGTCAGCACACTGAACTACAATAAGGTAGGCAACCTTATGTTCTTTGTTTGTTTTGACCGAATTATGGAGTGGCGTGTTTTTTGCAAATGAATTTGTTGTTAGGCGCTCTAGTAAAGAATCCGGCCCATTTATAACATACTGAGGTTTTTTATAGCAACTATCGTGAGTCATTCTAAATTTATTAAAAACTAGCTACTCCCGCGCCGTTTCACCCGCTGCTCGGCCCTATTTGATTGTAGCATGATAATTTATAGCCTATAGCACTGAGGAACATTGTAGCTATCTATCAGTGAAAGAATTTTGGCAATCCGACCAGCGAGCGGTTCCAATTACCCCCTACATACAAACTTACAAATTGTACCTCTTTATAATATTCTACTGATTTCTAGTAACCACGGGACTTTTATTCATGATTCTTATAATAAATATATACAGATACTGCGGTACCTATCTCTTAGCCACCTTAGAATTAGGGGTTAAGGCAGAAGATATCGGGTAGAAGAGACTCATAGAGAAAAGGTGACAATGATACTGATGCATCCACATATAAACAAACAACATACAGAAATAAGCAAGCAATTGTGCCACTATTAAAATCAAAAAGCTATAACCCTCATCAATTTTGTTTACATTTCAATGTATGTAAGTAAGCGCATATAGAACGGACCAGTGTATTGCCCTTTTGTTATCTGTTAGACAACACCGCGTGGCACTTTATTGCTCAATAATATTGTCAATCTTGGATTCATAATAAATTGCAAAACATTGGAGACTTTCAGGTCAATTAAATTTTTTGTAACACAGTGTAAGTGTGGGAGCACGCTTCGGCACGAATGGGTCGGCTTGATACGGGTACCAGGGCCTCATGGAAAAATAGCTTGAAACAACCGCAGCGTTGTGTTTCGCCGTGTAAGTGAGATTACCGGAGGCCGAATGCTTCCCTTCTCCCAATCCCAAAATCCCAAAATCCCTAATCGGTCGGCAATGCACACGTAACTACTCCGTTGTTGCTTACCATCAGGTAATTCCTTTCCTCATTTGCCGTGCAAATACTATGAAGGCTCTAAAAAGGCCTGAGATCGATAGTCGTAAGTGATTCAGGCATAACAAACAAACTGGTCAAATCGATTAAGTCCAAACACTACCACATCAATAATGCCTTGTCAAACAAAGAACAGCTGTCAAGGTCCAGCGTCATTGCTTGTGAAAAACAAAAGAAGACGTTACACTTAGTCTCCAGAACTTTCGATAAAATCTATATAGGTAGTGTAAAGTTACTAAAAAACTTAAATAAGGGATTTAAATTAACTAACTTAAAAATAGAAAAATCATCTAATGGTAGAATAGATTTTTAAGTGTAAACGTAAAAAAAAGTTATTTCACGATGCATTTCCTAATAAACTAACAAGCAGATTACGTTACAAATTGTTAACCACCACTTATTTTTCGCAATATTAATACATGTACTACGACGGTAGTAGAACATCCTTCCAATTGGTTCCAGAAACATAGAACAAGTTTAATTTAAAAACACAAAGATAATAACGAGAAGAATAACAGACGCTATCACTGTGCACACCTATGACCTCATGAAGCCATAGATTGTGTTATAACACGAATCTTTTACGAGAAAACACAATAATATGCAGTTGCAAAAACAGAAAACATTTATTTAAAAAAAGTTAATTATATAGCAACAGGACCCTACATCCAAATACCATATTCTCACATCATCATTGTAATCTGGCATTATTGTACCGAGGTTTCAGCTTGAAGCAGGAGAAGGAACAGGGTGGATTTTAGTCAGTAGTAGTACTAGTAGTCTGACACCACCACTTGACGAATTGATCGATTTTCGCTCCTCAAAAAAAAAAAGTATTCCATTAAGAGCAACATAATGTACAGAGACTTGTCAATCTGAAAATACTTTTATAATGCCATACACCAAGATCAATCAACACTAAAACTCTCACATGAAACCTATTCTTCGTCTCATTTTTCTTTCGATTATTCTCACCATGAATAAAACCAAATTGTCCTCTACCAATCCATTCGAAGTAAAGAAAGCGTCCTTCATCCAAGTCACCTTCACAACACAATTACATTTAACTAATAAAGAACAAATCTATAACAATATAAATTTTATAGTCACCTATGACATCACAAAAATAGCTGAGAACATTGACCCTTCTGTCAATGATAAATCTTGGTTGACTTTTATGATAGAGAGAACAGTGCCAAGACAAAGTTTTGTGAACAATAAGCATAATATCTCACAATGGATGAGATCGAGAATATACCCATCAGAAGGGAACTAGAGGTCATACTTCAACCGTCAAGAGAGAGAAGGAAAGAAACAACTGAATGTGGAAAATACCAAATAAAGTCAGTGGGATACTATTATCTTGAAAACTACCGCAAATATGTGCTCAGCTACATGTAAACCAATGGAGAGAATCAAACTTCACACTGTAACAGAGATAGCAACCATAAAACATAACGACACTGTCTGTTACGTCGGTCAGATAACGATACAAATATTTACCAAAGTTCAGAAGAAATTCTTCTGATGTTTGTAGTAATGTAAATTGTATTTGCAGATGCAGAAAGGAGTAAAAATAAGACGGTAAGGCATAGATTTTATTACAAATGACAGAATTACAATACTATAAAAATGTGTATATGTAAAATCAATGCACTACAAATAACCGTATTTTTTCATTGCGCAATAAACCGAGGTATAGTAACTTTTCCTTTGTGTTCAAACAAGTCAATGACGCAAATTCTGTGTCAAGTTTCTAAGCGTTAAGAACTATATAGTACTATACATATACACTTACCTACTACATAAGTACTGACAAGAAACTTTTTATGAAATGGTCGTTTGTACTACTAATAATAAACGACTTTGTAATGGCATGGAAAATTGCATGCGTTTGACACAAGAATGGTGTTAATGATTTTTGATCGGCTGTTAACTACCAACTAAAAGGTTTTAGCTGCTTTAAAATGTTCCATTGGTATAGCTATAGGGTATGGGATGGATGAATCAATTTTGAGTGATAATTTTCTAAATGGTGATTTCCATGAACATATGAAGGACTAACTACTCGAAACCATCGAAGACTTAGTTGCATCCATATCCAAAATAGATTTCAGCGTATCCATATGCTCTACAAACACGGAAAAAGTTCTCAAAATGAACAAAACAATAAAAGAAACAACCAACATAAAAACGGACCCAAACATCAAAACGACATCGCAGACTTCGCTGCATGAATATCTACAATAGCTTGCAGACCATATGGCTGAAACACAACATGGGAAATTTCTTAATATGGACAAAACAATAAAAGAAACAAAAATAAAATCGAACCCAAACATCAAAATGAAGTAAAACAAAAGATGATAAAGGACGCAAGGTCATGTAACAGGACTGCAGATGCAATAAAGAGTACAACAACATTCTGTGGGGTACAAGGCGAAGTGGGGACAGGGAGCGATCGATAAAGATGAATAAATAAATATATGAGACACGTGCAACGTGCAACTGACGCAAGTGGTTAAATCGATCGAACTGATATAAAGTAATATTGTGAACATGCTTAAATTGACGGAGAAGATTCACCATCAGCCTAGAAGTGCCCGTAGCTGAGCAAATGGCTCATCTCATGTGGAGAAGGAATGAGTAATCATCTACCTCCCCAGATTTGCAGACCAGATTAGCAAGGTTCCAATTTCAAAATTGATTACATATTTTTCCGCTTACCACTAATATTTAGAAAGCCTTCGTTGTTTTTCGGTTACCTAATAAAATTTTTCATTGTTACTCATAGTAATATTTCCTAGTATTACTACACAACATACTTATAAGTTACTAGCTTTCGCCTGTGGCTTGGCATGCGTATAAAAGAAATGTACCTCGGGATTTTAAAAACAGCAGCGTTTGAAGCGATACCTCGCCTAAAATACGCAAATCAAGTACCTATAATTTCTGGTCTACAGCACTCGATAACATTGTAGCTGTCTATCAGTAAAGAATTTTGGAAATACGACCAGCGGTTCCAAAGATTACGAATTTTGCCTCTTTATAATATTAGTAAGAGTATTAATATTATGCTTGCTATGATCCATGCTCGACTGCACTTTAATCAACCCCTTCGGCCTTGGCCACAATTGTTGATTATGTAAGTAACCTTTTTATAGAACGTTTAATAAACAAACACTCCCTGTTTTCATAAGCTCCATACTACTCGTACATCGAATTGTTTATTTCCAACCGTACGGGTAACTATTCTATGTAATATTTGTAATTGTGGCTATAGAAAATCATTATCACCTTACATCTTTGCCTTGCTTATGCTATCAGTTTTATTATACGTAGTTTGTAGATTTGGTGGACCATACTCATCGCCAGGCGAAAGACAATCCCATTGCAGAAATTTTGGCATATTTCCTATTCATTTTTTGTCAAAATTCTCACTTCAAGTAGTCGGGTCTACAGATAGTTATTTTTACTAGCCGTTCAAGTCGTAAGACAGTCGCCTGATACAAAGTAAAAAAAAATATTGCGTCCAGATTTTATAGAATTGGTAATACTTAAATAACTCCAGCAATTTCTTTATTTTCAACATTGTTGGTAGCTACGTATAGCCTAGAATCGTCAGCAATTTTATTTACTTGTAATAATAATCTAACAGCCCATATAAAAAAAGATTGGCAAGGGCATATACAGCCTCCTTGATGGATATGGTAGCAGTCTTGGCTTCGTTCCAGAAAAAAGCCAATAAGTTGCCGCTAAAGGCAGAGAGCAGTTAACAGTAGCTACATATATTCAGTGTAATTATTTTAATGGTGTTTGTTGCAATGCAAATCAGATTATATGTGTAGAATAGGACAATTATTTCATCGTCTTAATTATTATACATTTTCATTTAAATAAAACCCCAATACCTACGAAACTTTCTAAGAAACGCTGTGGTTTCACTGATATGACTGACCAACAACTATATTTAGGGCTGATTTTTCGATGGTTAGATAAATGTTATCTGGGGAATAATTATGATGCTGTCGCGTCAGAATGTTTATATAAGACAGTGACAGCAACAATTTTATTCCTAAGATAACATTTATCTGTCTATTGAAAAATCAGCCCTTACAAAACAAACTTAAACCCCAATACCAAATTCTTATTTCTGGACAGAAAGTGTTCTTGACCTTGACCAAAATCTACCATTTCATTTTTTTGCGATTTTTTATCAGAAACACCCCAGAAGCTGTTTAATGTCGCATATCAACAAAACCCCATAACTTCAGAACAGACATGATTCCATTTGCCATTTCTTGTAAACTTGGCAACTTTGTAACATTATTACACTTCGCACGAGCACACCGCTAAACGGTTGACCGCTTGTCTACACGAACCGAATGACTCACTTTTACATTCCTGAAGCCATCAAACTAATTTCAAAGTTGCTGTTATTTTAGTTAGCACGTGTTGATGCATGTCTGAAACAATAATACATGGGCATAGTCCGAATATCTTTACATAAACCTAACGTCACACTTTTGCATTGTCTGGAATAATTTCTGGATGTATTGCAAATTTTCTTTGTAACAGTAATTTGTCATCAGTTATTTGTCCAGTAGACATAGCGTATGTCCATGCTTTTTCTGTTTTAGAGAGCCAAAATAGGCACGAATAATGATTATCCTTATCCAGGAGTAAAACCATAAGGATATTGAAGATAGCGATAACCATTGGACAATCACACTTACGAGCATGCAAGCAATGACGCAGTCTATAAAGGATTCTCTTGCGAAAACTTGAAAGATATTTGAATGGAGACAGCATATTCCAAAGAGTCATTAAACGATCTTAAAATATATCCGCAAAATAAAAACCATTACATACTTTATTTATGTCCAGGTACGTGGAAGGGCGATTTCCCCAGAAAGCCCTATAGACAAGCAATGTTTTGTATCAGGCTGATCTGGATCTACCACAACTACTATTGGAAAGGCATGTATCTAAAAGCTGATAGTGATGATGAAGACTAATGCGAATCTAACAGGACAATAAACAGGAATTGTTAATTAAAAGCAATTACTCATTACGTCATTATTAAACATCACGTGTTAAGAATTAATTATTAAAGTGTGGGAGAGCCATGCTTCGGCACGAATGAAGCGTAGTAATATCACAGCCCTACAGAAAACCGTCTTTTCCTTTTGTGTTGTGGGTGTCCATGTGTACCCGATAGCTTACCACCACTTTGCTGCCTTATACGATATTAGTAAAAATCTGAAAAAATTCAACAGATTTTCTCCATACTTGAGTAAATATGTTCATTGTCGGTAAAAAACCGATGGATTGTGGAGCGAAAAGTCTGTGTTTACTAATGAACGTGTTTGGGTACGTTTCGTCTAAACATAGCATACGTGAAACTGATCAAATATTGTACAAGCATACTCATTTTAACATAATATTATAAGAAGTGGTTAATGTTTTTACAAGCATAACTGCGAGTAATACTGCACCATTATCATGAAATATTACCAAGTCTACTGCTTCTGAAACATCTTCTGGAAGAAGAAGTAAGCACTTGGGAAAAAATTCATGGTCCATCCAACAGCAACAATTCTTTTAAGATTTTAATCAGTGTACGGCTTGGCGTAAGACCTCATAGGTTGTTTCATGTTTAATGATACTAATCACTCAAACTAGACGCAGCTAAAAATCAATCTTTGAGGGATGTATCTATAAATACTATATTTTTAATCTTTTATCATTTGACATAAATATTGCATGCCATTTCGTTTTCATATCTACCGTTGAATCAAGATGCTCTGAACCACAGTTTGCTCTTTGCCATCCTGATCTAGGAGGGTAGCGCATCCCAAAATATGATAATCAAAACACGTGCCGTAATCACTTGGTAATTAATCTATTAGGTACATTTCGTAAGATCTTTGACTATTTTAATTCATTGAACAATAACAAAAACATAAGACTTGAAACAAAAATGTGACAATCACAATATTATTGGTATTTCCGTTTTACGATTACAAATTCTCGCGAATCGCATATTATTTCCTTTATCTCATCATGCTTTGTTTTTTAATAACGTCAATAATTGAGGTCTGTATCTTAGTACAGTTGCACTGGCTTTAAAGAATTATCTATTAAATATCATAAAGATAAGATATCTATAAAAATGCGGATTTCCGGTAATTCATCACCATCAGAAACTTGTAGAACTAAAATAATAATGTGATCTAAAACTTAGACAGAGACACAGAGCGCTCAGACTTACAATATAACAAATTCAAAGTTAGCAAACGCTTAACAGAAATCCCAGAAATTATTCAAAACAGCCCAACATTCTTAGTTTTTTTTTTTTGTTTTATTTGCCACTTATTTTCTTATTGTTGTTATACCTTTTTTATTCGTATATCCGGTAGGTCGTTAGGCGTGCCTGGCGCAAAATAAATGATTTTACCTCATTTCTTTCTTTTGAATTCCATCACACTCTGGGAAATAACTATTTCAGACGTTTACATAACTATATCTTTATATACGTTGACATTTTGATTAGTAACAGGTACGAAATGGAACAAGAAAAGGCCTATAAACTTATCAGGAGGCAGTTACAAAACTCTTCATTCCTCTCCCTCTTTCTGAACAAAGCGTTTTTATCCACAACCAACGACTGTAAGACCTGATTAATCTCTTTAATCCACTGGAAAACGTTCTCAGATATTAATTGAAGCGCGATTTCCAAGTCACGTGGTCTAAATTAATTGGATTCTCGGCGATTAGCGGTGATTAGACAAATCAGCATGAACGTATTGGTTAGTAAACTTTAGTCTGACTAAAATACCTAAAGACTCATCGTTTAGAATGAAATTTTGAATGAGTGAGAAATTATCTTAAAATGTATGTATATGAAAAATTGGGTTGAAGGACGGTAAAGTAAAAAGACTGAAACTCTTTATAGCAAACAAACTGATTTAATGGATACTGTAAAGACTAAAAAATACCTAAGATTCTTATAGAAACTGAATTTTTTTTTGAAAGTGTTATATCATGTATTGACTTCGTGTGTCGAACCGTCCTTCTCCTGCTCCGGGGCGGCGACGCGGTAACTTGCAACCCTGAGTTAATGTTGCTGCTCTTAGAAACAGATATAATCAATTCGATATATCCAATAAACATATAACTAAAACTGTAAGTATAGGTAAATGAGAACTATATTACAATTTTAGTATAGAATCGTGCAATAACGCATTTTTATTCTATTTTGTGTAAAAAACAAACCTGCCTATAGTCACTAAGGCAAAGCCAATTAATTTCAAAAAGAGTAAAGTTGCACAACAAGCCTGCCACAATGAACATAATTTAATAAACTCCACACAACTGAATACCGACCTAGTTGCTTACTGAATAACTAACAAAATACCTTGACAGCCTGTTTCATGAAAGTTTTCCTGTGTAGCGTAAAGTATACTCTATAGATTCGTCCATAAGGTGTATTTTGTGTTGTGTTTTGGTGTCTGCTAGTGCGGCTGCACCGAGTTTGCACTGGGAACGACGTTGATCGTGAACGGAGAGGTATAAAAACGTGGAGGAGGGAAAAACTTTAACAACATAATGATTGTGTTCATATAATGGCCTGTCGAAAACAAGATACAAACGCTAATGCATCTTGCATGCGAATATTTGAAAAACGAATAAAAAATATTATTTGGAAGTAACAAATTGGGTATTTTCCTCAATCAAAAATAAATTCCTTAAAGATTTTAATACGATTAAATATTCGCAAATAATATCGTACTTCATTGATAAATTTGACGTTCTTAATTTCTTTTTTTTTTAGAAAAGGTATGCTGGCAGTTTGACTTGAAAATATGTCACATTTTTTTCCCTACCGATTCCATAAAACAGTTTCGTATTGTATTGAATTTGTCTAGTTGTCAAATACCGTATTATCTTAAGACTAAACAGTCTGTCGGCACAGCGAACCCAAATTCGCGCGGATACATTCTTGCACCATGTCGCGTCAGTTTAAAATCATAGTACCGAACTACCGACCTAAGTAGGTTTTTAATTTATATTGCTTTTTTTTACCTGATAGATCGTCAAACGAGCAGACGGATTACCTGATGGTAAGCAATCAGCGCCGCTTATGGACACGCGAAACAACAGAGAGTTACGAGTGCATTGGTGCCGAACTTTTGGGGATTAGGGATTTGGAGATTTAGGAATTGAGGGAGGGGAAGGATTAGGCACCCCGTTACCTCATTCACACGGCGAAACACAACGCTGTGGTTGCTTCACGCCGGTTTTCTGTGAGGCCGTGGTATCACTCCGATCGAGCCGACGCTATCATATCTATCTCTAGGCAATAAAAATCCGTGCGTATTTTTTTTTCGCAATGACAACAAGATCTTATTCGTACTTATTTTTTTTTCGCAATGACAACAAGATCTTATTATATGATACCTACTTTTGTGTGACGGTGGCGACGTAGGTAATGACGTACTTTTTAATGTTGCACATTGATTCCGGATCTTTTAAGTAAAAAGGTTTTATGTATTAGAGTTTAGTAAGACAGACAAACAATTGGTACAATTACAATACAATTTTTTTGTACAAATGCTCACTTTGACAATATTTAGAAAATGTACTTAATTAAGTTTTGAGATATTGCTAGCCCTTCAGAAAATTCTGTATCTTTCTTAGAAAGAAATTAACTAATACAATACCCAATAACTTAACAAAAATAACATCAATACCTATCTAATTAATTATATCAATTTAATTAGTTGAAAAACAAATCAATTCGGATTTTTGTATGGTATATGAAAAATTGATTTTTTTTTTAACGTTTCGGTCGCCAAACGAGCAAACGGATTACCTGATGGTAAGCAATCAGCGCCGCCCATGGACACCCGCAGCGAAGGAGGCACGAGTGCGTTGCCGACCTTTCAGGGTTTAGGGATTTGGATATTTAGGGACTGGGGAGGGATTGGGGAAGGGGAAGGATTGGGCCTCCGGTAACCTCACTCACACGGCGAAACATAATACTGTGGTTGATTCACGCCGGTTTTTTTCCGGTTTTCGCCGACCCATTCGTGCCAAAGCATTGCTCTCCCACACTTAACTACTTTGATCGATTGAAATATAAATTAATAAAAACTACTTCTTACCAAAAATACTTTCAAATATTTTGATGAAAAAACACAAGGTAACAGACATGCCTGTTTCAACTTTCATATATTTCAGTTTCCTTTTTATAACTATAATACTATAACTATAACAACTACTAAATGGTCTTATTACACAACCATCCATAATTTGTTCTTATTGTACATATAAGGAGGCAGCCATCAAAACATAATTTATAATGTACAACTAGACTAGTTTCTAAGTATACAACGCAAACATTATTAGGATGATATAATAGGCATTCTATTGAAACCACATGACTTAGTTCTCACACAATATAGGATGAGTAAAATCAAATTAGAATTTTATTTATTGCATGATTGTAGTGGTTGGGTAGGCTAATGCACAGGTCTGGGTGCAATGAAAGTGTGTAAATGCACCTACAACGCAAGAGGAAATTATAGTTTCAGGAATACATTGATAAGCCAAATAAACAATTTTAGAAGTCCAGGTCTTTGACAGTCAACTCATACACATGGCATGTTTGCATTCTGCATATTTCAATTAGACCCTTGCAGGCACTTTTAAACAAAGCTGGAAGATGAAAAGTGTCAGTCTGTCGGACAGTCTTTTTAGTGAAGCTATTTGCTCGTTTCAAAGTATCAGACTCAGTCTCCTTCATACCTGCTTTTAACAAACAAAGGATTAGGTAATCACTTTGTTTTATGTTACAACACCGTTAGTTAATGATAAAAACATGTTTATGATTGTAATAATAATGATTAAGATTATTATGAATAAGATTAAGATTATTCATCAGCAACTTGCTTTGAAATACCGGCTTGTTGAGTCTGAGGTTCCGTACTACAAGTATGTGCCCGACCCAGTTCTCGAAAAAGACCATATCACATTGTACTGGGATCGGTCTATCATCACAGACAGGACTATTGTAGCCAATAAGCCTGACATAGTGTTGGTAGACCGACTAGCGCGTCGCACGACGATAATCGATGTTGCCATTCCTCATGACGAGAACCTCGTGAAAGCTGAGAAAGATAAACAATTAAAATATCTTGACTTAGCTCACGAGGTTGTTGACATGTGGAGTGTGGACTCGGCTATCGTTGTGCCGATAGTTGTGTCGGCAAATGGGTTAGTCCCCAAAAGCCTCGACAACCACCTTAAGAGGCTGACGTTAGGCGGATGGATCAAGGGCCTCATACAGAAGGCAGTCCTCCTTGAAACGGCACGTATTGTGAGGAGGTTCCTGTCTTTGGAGCCCTAACTGCCGGTAGCTTGGACCTTGCTCCCGCTGCCGGCTGGCACCTACTTTTATATTTTTAAATATTATTTTATTTTATTTTATAGTAATATTTAAAAATGTAATTTTAGAGTAATTTTATTAAATATATGGATATGATTAATTAATATTCACAATGAATACTTCAATATTCTCAATATTAAAAAGATCTATCCGCTCATCCTTATCCAAAAATGTGATACAAAAATTCAATTTTAGCTTCATGGCATTTCGTATTAAAAAAACATCAGCACTCCTGTTACATCTGATTGTCAAGCAAACATCTAAACTGGCAGTGAATAAATTGAATTCCAAATTTAAATTTATAAATTATTTATTCTTCATACATTAATATCATCAGTGGTCATAATGTGGATACGGCATAGAGCTGAATTTGTTATAAAAGAGACCTTATACTTGTAAGAATAAGTATTAATTTTGATGGTATTTAATTTTGCTAAGAATGTTTATTCAGTAATGGATTATTATGAGAATAATGAAAATAAAAGTATATTTAATATAATGCCACATTATGCAGTTTTATACTGTTATTTATAGAAAACTATTGAATTTTTAACTATTGAATTTTGACAATTTTAAATATTTTATTTGATTTGATTACAATATTGTAAGTATTAAGTGGGCAATGCAAATTTTAGATATAGTATGTCTTGCTTCAAAATCAGTTTTGTTGCTATATGCAGTTATTAATTCAGTGTGTAGTTGTGCCTAGGAGACTAACATTATAACATTGACTAGAGAGATTATCAGTTTGCAAGTATGGATACCATTTGAAAATAAAAAGGAATTATTTATTTATTTTGTGTTGCCTAAAAGATTTTACCACAATTGTAGGTGGAATCAATGCCTGAAGCATTATCTACCGCTTAGACATAAATACATTTAAAAAGTAACATCACAAGCTATATTGGATAATATTACCAAAGAATAAGGTGCAAAATAATAAAAATTCTTTATCCATGTAAGAACTGATATGAATAGAGCTGATATAGCAAAATTCTGATATCACCCAATTATCAGTTTCTTATTGCCAGTAATTGCAGCACTAATTGCCTAGTTCTACATGAGCTCACACGTAAAGCAGCTTTCATTGTAAAACTATTCAGCCTTTTACTTTTTTTTCACAATCACTCTCAATCCTGCACTATAAAAATATTAAAACAAAACACCAATTAGTTTTCATGTAAGAAGTCCGAAACACTACATCGTAATCATGTAATAATTTGACTGTGAGGAACGTGCTTTAAGTACAATACATATTTTTTTTTTAATTAATTTGAAAACGATATAAGTAGAAAGTGAGGCATGTATTGTTTTACGATCCCCGTGGTGACGCAATTGTTACTACCATAATAACAGAATTGATAATAAACCTTTATTAATAAGCAAAACTAATAGTTATTACATTACATTAAATAATTACAATTAAACTCACCAATTTTTGTTGTTATTGTGATTCCTGTCCCCCCGATCAGTAGAAAGTCACTTCCTCATTTAACACAAAGAAACAAAACAAAATAAAAAGCACACACTGAATTAGTTCACAGAACACGTAGATCCGAAAATTTCAAAATGCAATCGAATAAGAAAATCCGCAATATTTCCATTCAATAATAAAATCCAATTTATCGCGATGCGTTTCGTTTCGATCGTTTGACAGATCGTAGGATCGTAGACAATAACAATAATTCAATTATTTTTTGTCTGTGATTACTAGTAGTGCAGTGCTGTATTATACATTAATAGAGTTTTGTGTTATAGTTTAATGAAGATTCAATGGTATTCGTGTACTTAAAATGTTTTAGTTAAGGTATAACTATTATGATAGTTTTAATACATTTTCTATTTATAAAAAAAAAAAAAATTCGTTTAGGCGATAATAATTATAAATTATAATTTAGTCGATTATATACATATTCTTTAGCCATCCCTATTGATAATGTGATGTTACTAGAGACTAGGCAAAATTCGATTTTAGTTTCTATTTACGGTTTTATTTACGTTATTTTCTTAAAATCTAAAAAGTGATAAATCTGGACCACTGAAATCAATTATGATAACTTGCACTAACTATATTCATGCCGTCAGTTTCTTTTTTTATTTCATTCCGGGTCATTTAAAAGACCTTACCTATTTTAGTAACTAAGGGAATGAGGAGAAATGACTGACAACATTTTTATTGATTTTCCAAGAGTCTAAGAGCATTGCTTGTTTGTGTTATAAAATGACAATATTTAATATTTTCCTTGGGTATTGTTTTGTCTTAAGTACTTATAAAGTACAAGAAACTCTCGCTGAGCAATCTCCAGTAGCTTTTACTTTCAAAGAATACCAATACAAAGATTCACCGAAAAACGTAGGTTGATTAAAAATTACTTATAAATTGCAGCATTTCAAATTATCCATGAAGATTACTTACTGTGAATCCCACTTTCAGGAAATGACGTTCAGAGAGTTTGAGACAGCATGTGAGCAAAGCGGAGCATGCAGTCAAACTACAGGACTTTTAAAAACACGATGTGTCAGAGAATGTGTGTCGCCTTCATGCTACAGAGAACTTTATCAAGACGATGCGGTACTGCCATTAAATTTAAATGTATTATTCGTTTTTGAAAAAAAACAATAGTTCCTGCTCATTCCGACTGATACTTTGATACTTTTACTAATTGACTTAATTTAATGAAGATCTCGTAAACTATTGGAAATATTCAAAGGGAGTGTCGGTATTTTATGACAATATTTTTGTGTATATTTCAGCTAGAGGAAGGTGAAATAGATGTTCGACTAAACTCTTTCAAGGGATGTTTCATACAGAGAAGCGGTCGAACAAGAAATTGATTTCGTCCAAAAATAGTATCTATACTGGTACTATGTGCTAATAAAATCGTAAAGACCCGTCGGAAAGTACGTTTCATGTTGTTAGTAAGTATTTATCAAACTTTCGTGTAGTGTAGTTTCGTGTTATTTACTGCTGTAGTCCTATATAAGTATGTCCATATATTCTCAAATATTTAACATATGCATTTTTGTTTCAGCTTATCCAGACAACAGTAACAGATAAACTCACATTTATAAATAGCGCAATACGAAAATTGTTTTAAAATTTTTAACTCGCAGATATAAAATAAAATCAAATATAAAAATGCTTTTAAAACAATTGTTTGCTTCAAGGCCTAATTATTAAATTATATTTTAAATTATTAAATTATATTTTTTTTAATAAAAAAAAATATTTGATTAACATCAATAAATACACTTCGTTGGGCTCACATCAAACAATACATTTGGAAAATTTAATTCTATATAATGTTTACTAAACGTAGTTATAATAACAATAACAGAACTATGTTCGTCTAGCCATTGTATAAATAGTTTCCCATAATCTGTGTATCCATTTAATTCCAGTCTTTGAAACGGTTTTTAGTAGAGACGTTTTAGTAATATGATTAAAAAGCCCATCAAAAGTATAGCAATAGATACATACAGATCATGTATGTATGTCTTCTTGATGGAATTGGCTTCCTATAATCTTACACAACAAAACACAATGTTGTGGTTGTTTCAACCCGTTTGGCCGGCTCCATCGTACCCACGGAATAGAAAATACAGATCGTACCTAAGAAGGGCTCTTCCACACTGAATACGAGTAGTCTTTATGGTTTACCCTACAGATGGCGCCAAGAACTACCAAGAACTACCAAGAACTCCATTCCACCAATAAAAACATCAAAAAATTAATGAAACTTAAATAATAATATTAAAAACACTTGTATAAGCAAGATAAATGATATTTAAAACTAAATATCAATTGTATAACTAATGAAATCGTATTGAAAATATCACTAAACAAGAATACCGGTTTTGCGGTAGCACAAAATATTGACGGGAAATTACGGTTTGGTCTACCTCTAGTTTATACGAAAAAATTGTTTCACTTGCATTCGTGAAAAGCGGTCTAGTGATAAATTCAGCACAATGGCATCCTTATGCAGGCAAATTGTTAGAGGAAATGCATTTAAAAGTGTTCTTTTTTCCACTGCCCGACGGGGATATGCTGACAAAAGTAAGAAAACTTTATATTTTCAGTGCAGGTTTTACTTGAATCGCCACCCCTGTCACTTTAGTTACGTAATGTCAAATTTCCCGTAAAATTTCATCTAATGGAAATGATCCAGTATTATTATCCTATTTCAGAGAAAAATCCATATTAAATGATGAAAAAATAGTCATTTTATATTTATTTCCAATAGCAAATACACAAAAAAATAAATACGTCATTTTTTGTCAGCACGTTTTATTGATTATTTTTGTTATTGTTCATATATTATGAATAAAAAAGAAAATTATGAACTCTCTTTCGAATAACTATTCGTATGATTTTCCCTTTTGATACATGGATTGAGTTCCTTCCATCGTTATGTCGTAAAACTTACAGAATTTTAGGTTATCTTGCTTATCACTTTAATCTCAGATTAAGTCCTTGTGTAGAGTAGTTGTACAAAATAACATTAGCATCGATTTGTACATTATTGGGAATTCTATGAGTATTGGAATGTTCCAACTAGCAAGGTCATTCACACTTTTTTGACAGCTGATTAAAAAATCAATAGTGGGCCAGTTTTATGTGAACTTCCTAGTTTGTTTTGTAGAACTTTATTGTTACCCAGTATATTAAAATCTATAATGATACAAATTACTTAATTATATTTCATAAATAGCCATATATGATTTTACATAATTTTCCTGTTAATTCTAAATTCTTGTGAATTCATTACATGATAATATATAATATAACTTTTCATTTACTTGCCTTTTTACAATTAATTTTTAACCAACTGATTTAAAAAGGATATGAAATCACATCTAGAAGTCATTTCACTCATATTGTACATGCTGACATAATCATAAAATCTCAAAGTATCATCCTATATGAAAGAGGAATATAAAAAAAAATATATCATAGGTAGCAAAGTCTTGTTCTTCTCAGGTAGCTCTGAATAATAAGATTGCAGGATTTAAAATCTAATATTTTAATCTGTACTAGTGATGCCTGATCCCCTGGAGCATGCCACTGGTATGGAGAGGAAGGAACTGCTGGCCATGCAGGCTGGCAACGATGATCCCTTCAACATGAAGGTGCTGAAGAAAGCCGCAGGAACCCGTGACAACCCCACCCTAGTGCCCTCTTGCTTCGATGCCCGTATTGTTGGGTGCATATGTAAGTAGCGAGATTTGGTTTATTGTTAGTAGTTATTGTCAAGTATTTTTGATGCAGCCATACATTACATTACCATGGTTGGTTTGCATTATGGTTTTAATTTTGCTTGTGAAGACTTGTATATATGTCATAAAACTAAACAGCTATTAGTGAAATACAATTTGGTTATGCCTGTCAGTTTTGCATTCAAGGATAGAAAACTTTTTTATACCCTACTGACTCTGGCCATCTGTGTTTCATTACAATAGTCAGTGGTGTCCATAGTTTCATGAAAGTATGAACATCTTCTGTACAACACAATACATTATAAAAATAACAATTTAGGCTAGAGTAATAAAGAGCCACTAACATGATCATTGATCTTAAAAAAAGTTCTACAAATAAAAGTAGCATAGTTATGCTAAAACCAATTGAAAAGGTGACCATAAATACTCATTTGTTTATAAAAAAAGAATAATTATGATTGGCCACACACAGCAACACTTACAACATAAATCCAAGTAGGTTCTAAATAAATGCTTGACTGATAAACTGTAGGTATTGTTTGAGTGCATGCATTTACCTGTTAAAACACTTGAAAAGCTAGTCAATACATTACCAAAAAGGTTTTAAGCATGAAAATTTTATTTTATGATCTTGTTCATCCATCTCCTGTACAAAAAACTTGTCATGACCTTTCTCAAAAATTTTTAGACTAATAAAGTTATTTTTTAAATTAGGTACTCTTAACACACATTCAAAACATATGAAAATTAGACCAGAGCTCATTTTTTTTTTCAACACTCATACTCAAAGTACCTTTATTTCTTACACTCATTCATTATGTAAGAGATTTTTCGTATTTTGTAAGTAAAGCAATATAAGAAAGTATTGCTTTACTTAATTGTAGTCTTTCAATGCAAAACAGAGATTTGTAATTTATTCTCTCTCTAATGGGTTAGATAGGCCCTAACCAATACCACAACTTTAATTAGATTATGTTGTTACTTAAATTCTTATACCTTTCTTTTTTTAACACATCCAGTGCCCCCGTCGCGTATGTGCGTTTCCTTACGCTACTCTGTGTGCCCTCGAGGGCACTCATAGAAACGCACATACGCGTCGGGGGCACTGGATGTGTTAATACACCAATAAAATAATATAATCGTAATATTAACAATATGGTAAGGAGCCATTTGAATAAATTAATAACATTTTAAAATACCATAACCTTTGGAACCAGCCTTCCCATAGTACTTGAATTAAAGTTAGTGTATGGGATATCAAGCTATTGGTTTCAAAATACATATTGCTGTGCCTGTTATGAACAAAAAAACATGCAAATTAAATCATAGTTGTGATTATACAATCAATATGTTGTCAGAGAACTGTGACAATTATGGCATTCTGCCAGTCTAAGAACTGTCACATGTTTTGTTCTACTCCATGGCAACAGAGTTCATTGAAAAACTTATTACAATTTATCTATATACTAATACTAGCAGCTTGCCCTTGCTTCGCATGGGTCACATCATCTCGCTTATGATGAAAGGGTCCCTAAAACCCAACTATACCCCCTACTTTTCAAAAAACATCATAAGAACCTTCTCCTGACAATAACAAACACTACAAAAAAAGAATTAGCAAAATTGGTCCATGCGTTGTCGAGTTATGTGCTTATCAACACATTTTGCGATCCATTTTTATATATAAGATTATAAAGCTGTAGAGTCTGTTTGTTTTTTTTAATGTGTTAATCTGTGGAAGTACTGGTTCCAATTGAACATTTATTTTTGGGTATAAAACATCACGCTACGATATGTAGGAGCCAAGCAGCGGGTGAAACCGGGGACAGTAGCTAGTTCAAGATATTCTATATATGTCTACTACCATCAGTAGCCTGTAGATAACCTTGCATGTGATTACTCCTTGAAAAAGAGATGTCCTGCAGTGATATTAGGCATATTTATTGGTAAAGGATTTCCAGAGCTTGTTCAGTGCATACAAATAAAACAACTTCTGTTTTCATTTGTATTTATGTATGAAAATAATTTTAGTAATTTGGGCAGGTAATAGTAAGTGCTAACGGTAAAGGAATGAAATCACAAGTACATTTTTTTTTCTTTTTGCATCTATTGTACCTATGTCATCAAAGTTGAACAATTATTAGTCTTAGGTGCTTAGTTACTTTGTAAGACAATACTAAGACATTATTAATGTTGGTATTTGAATTTACGATTGATTGTTTACAGGTGAAGAGCACGCCACAGCCGTCACCTGGCTCTGGTTACACAAGGTAATGTCTATTGTAAATTTACTTTAAATTATGTAATGTTTTTCTTTATGAAACTGGCAATACATAACCATTGATGTTAATTATTTTATGGTATTGCCATGTATTAAGAAATGATTACTTTAATGTTGCAAGTGCAAGCAAGGAAGTATGTTGTACATTTTTTCCTGTTAGGAAACAGAAATGTTTTATACTAAATTATTTATATAATTTATTTCATTTTGTTACAGGATCACCCCCGCCGCTGCGAGTGTGGCCACTGGTACAAACTGATTGAGAAGCAGCCCATCTAAACGCGTCTAAATATTTTAGTTTCTATAGTAGTGGTGTAACACGCAATAATGCGCATCGCACATCCTCCGCGGTACACTGCCAGTGTATAAAGTATTTAACATCCATGATGCGTTAGTTTGAACATAATTACCGAAATCGACAAATCATTAAATAATTGTAAGCATACTAAAGTGTTTTATTGCCTTGCGTTAGAAGTGTATTTGTTGGTTCCATTGTTCAGTGTAGTTTAATAAACAATCTTATTTACGGCGTTGGACATTTTATTTTTATTGATTCTTATATCCTATCTATTGTGCTTCTATTACCTACCTATATATGCGTGACGCCTTCACAAGATATAGGTAAATCTACCATAAGATTGATTATGGAAAGGATACGTCGCAAGACCTAAATAATAACTGCTGCTGCTAAAGACTGCACGGTTGGCGCGGTGGCTGGGCAACTGGCTGCGGCACAACGTGTCCCGGGTTCGATTCCCGCACGGAACAACTCGTGTGTGATCCACAAATTGTTGTTCTGGTTCGGGGCGTGATGTGTATGTGAAATTGTATGTTTGTAAAGACACACACGACACAGGAGAAAATCCAAGTGTGGGCCATTTAAAAAAAGGATTGGTATGAATCGTATCGTACACGTTCGACGTTACTGAAGGTCTGAAATACGACTTTAAACCATTCCTCACCAACCCTCTTTAACAAAACCGTCTCGAGCAAAATCAACTAATTCCAGGAACTACCTGGTCCATAGATAATTTTTAACAGTCTCTCTTATGGCCAAAGAGCCCAAACCCTAAAGTACCTTCTTATTATAGATTGCCCTATTACAGTTTTTTTGTGTGAGTGATTATAATTTCTAGCAATCACCTTACGGTGAGCAATAGGGATTGTCATGGCCATGGCACATTGCAACACCAAAATTAAAACATTTACGTTTCCAAACTTCAAGAATTGCGAAATCGCGATGGGAAGCGAGTAGAGTTTGGTACTCGACTCATGCGAAAAAACATAAAGTTGTTTCGTCCCAATTTTCTGCAACGTAATTGAGGTATTCGTTCTTTCGTTTCCAACTATGACATGACTCCTAGCTTTAAATGTAGATTTTTTGGATTATGAAATGTATTGCTTGGACGTTTACGACTAGACTAGACAAATGTATAGTAGTCTAGGAGTATTTTTTACCTAATGGACTTATAAAAAGTTGCGGATTTAGATGTTCCGACGCTATGGGCCACGACTTATTTTATTTTGTATATCATTCGAGTTAATTTTCATCGATTTTTAAATGAATGATTTTTTGATAAAAGTTTTGTTCATTTAAACTAAAGATACAAATGAACGAGATTTAAAAGTTGTTGACACAACAAAACAGAAATGTGTCAGCTGTCAAGTCACAATCTCGTGTCAATGGAATTCAATTTGCGAGTTTGATTTGTGATTTTCTATTATTTATAATAATTTAATCTATAATAATTTTACTGTTGGAAAATGGATATTTCGTTTTCAAAATAAATTTGGAAATATTAGGGATTAAGTGGGCATTCTTAGAAGTATACTGAGAAGTCAGTGGTAGTTTCGTAAGTAAGAAGTCGACTATAATTACTACCACTTGTTGTTTACCAACAAGGTAAGTTAAATTACAATTTCTTTTTTGTAGTATTTATCAGTTATTTATTAAAGTATTACTGGTTTTGATACAATATACAAGTTATTAATGTTTGAAGATTATCATGTGATATTTGTTTTAAGTGACTTTATTCAAGAAATAAATGTGGTTTTTATAGCTACATTAAAATAACATTGATTAAAGTTACAATATTTAGAAATATTTCAAATTTAAATTTTTTAGTTACAGTAACTATAGAATATAGAAAATAAAGTTTTATTTGGCCTAAGTTAATAATTTACTTACCTTTATGTTATAAATATAAATAAACACATGAAAGCTCATAAAAGAAACCAGAAAGTTGATTTAAAAAAGAGCAAGAAGAAAATGTATTCAAATTCTATAAAAAAAAAAAAATACACTACAATTTCAGCAGATTCATCAGCCATGTACCACCAGCACATGGGCAGTGTGTACATAGCGGATGGGTTTACAGATGACTGTGATGAGCTCATACATCGGTGTCTTGAAGCTGGGACTGTCACCTTTGAGATATTCTCCGAAGTATGGAAAAGTATGCAAATGTCCTGTATATTTCGGTAAGATACTTATCATATTTGTTTATGAAATATTATTTAACATTTCAATGACAATGTGTGCACGGGGTTTGATTAATTAATACTGAAAATTTAAACAAAAAATGTCATGCACATCTTGGCCACCATCATGGCAGGTTATCGTCCATCAAGATGGATGATAACTACTTCAAAATGTACTTGCAAAATTCCAGTTCAGAAACATCAAGAGAGACAGAGAGATTTAAAAAGACACACAAATGCATGTTTGTATTGCATCTAAAAATATAAAAATAATAAACTTGTTTTATTTTTATTACAGTAACAGATCTTCAGGGGCAGAAATAGCCGAGTTAACAGAGGAAGTCATACACATTGCCAAAAATTATATGTTAGCTGATACTAGCAATTTTGAGGTGAGAATTTTTATGGCATTTTGTCTTGCAAAAAATAGAATAGTAGTAAACACTTGATAATTGCATAAATAGCAGCTTTTAGTTTATTTTCTGCTTTTCAAAATTATAAATACATATTTTCATTTTCTTGGGAAATCAAATATTTTTGACTAAACTTACATTAATTTAGTATCAAGTGAAATCACTACTCGTTTTATTAAAGTACTTATTGTTTTCATACAGAACGAAATGAAAAAATACCTACATATCTGATATTATTTTATTTTTTATTATGTTTGTTTTCATACCCTCTCATTCTTTCCTTTTTATTAGAACCTGTGTAGTCTGTGTGTGTGAAGAAGAACAAAGAGGGAATAAAAGAAACGAATGAGTTCATAACTAAAATTCGATTTAGATAGAATTGTCGAACTTGATTCACAAGTCAACAATATATAGGTCCCATTACAATAGTTTCCGTGGTGTTTGGTGACGTTGCTTCTCCCCGTTATACAGCCTCTTTTGTGCCTTTTATTTTTTGTGTTTCGTTGCGAGATTCAAGACAGCCATTCATGTCCCTGGGACGCGCCGTACTTCGGTGTTTCGGTGATTTCATGGTTGTATCTTCTTTAGATCCTGGCTTACACGAGTTTCAGCGGCTTGGGAGGTTGTAGCGGGTTTTTCCCAAAAAAGGCAGCAATATTTGGCTTTAGTATGCCAGTTTTGATAAAACTATAACAAAATTCTAACCACTATAAAACCTTTTAATTCTCAGGAATCAGTAGTAGGCCTGTTTCTCGTCTACAGCCTACTAAATCTGCAGCCTTATGCCAACTTCGCGCATCTTCGAATAGTCCAGGAAGATCTACCGGCCATACAAAGGATAGAAGTTGTAGCCAGACGGGATCGGAGGCAGGATGTGCTTTATATCCTCGGGTCTGTCCTTATACAAGGCCCTGTGCAGTATCAAGCTGTGCTTAGAGAAAGGGGCATGGAATATCCCATCAGAAAATACTTAGAAGGTAAGGAGTAGAAGGTACTTGTTACTCTCGCGTGGTAGAGTAATGCCTCAACACAAAAGGTTCGACCTGAGTTATAATCGAGAAAAGAAAATCGGCATGAATACGAATTTTTGCTATGTGGTTTACCAGAAGTCCAAAATCTCCCCTTTAAATTCACAAATCCCTAATATACCTATACTCTTCTGGTTGTCCAGTCCTCGGGCAGCCTGTATTTTCTGTTACTTTCCTTTTTTATTATTCTGATAACTTTATTGTAACTGTGTTTAAAATTGCTTAACTATTTAATAGGATATGGCAGTATGGACAAGAAGGGCGCTCGACCTAAAGGAGTATTCTACCGTCAGAACACAGAGCTGGACCTGTTGAAAGAACTGAAACAACTAACGATAAGATACTGTAATGCTAAAGAAAATATTACTGGTAAGTGCCCCTTGTTTGTTGAACATGCAGGATATGACTTCTGAAATGTGAATTTTCAGCTTGTTCCTGAGTAGGGCAATTTGTTTTCTAGGTTGGGCAATTTTCTTGAAGTTGTTATTAATCAAACTGTCGCTTAATTAAAGTGACTTCGGCGGAATAATCAGTAAGAATAACTTAAAGTATCATTGAGTTTTTCCATGTTCAAAATACTCAGCAATAGCACGGAGTTTAGCACGCGCTTGAGGTAAAAAAACTCAAATTGTATTGTTAATTCCTCTGTTACTTTTTATTTAATACTCTGCATATTCCATCCAAAGTATAATTCAGAAGTAAACGGTTTCTATACTAGATTTCAAGTCCAAGGCCTAGGAAACTTCAGCTGGGGCTACGGGTTAAGCGCAATGAGTTTTTTCCAAAGAATGTAGGAAATGTACTTTATTTTTTTTAGGTGTAAAACCTGATGACCTGAACTATGTGGACCCTAACTTCGCCATAGACTTGGACACAAGTCTGAGGAACGTCATCAGCGGGATATACGATAACGATGATCGTGAGGTTGATGATGTTAACGATGGTAAGACATAAATACTTTTTTATGTAGAATAGGAGGCAAACGAGCAGACGGATTACCTGATGGTAAGTGATCTACGCCGGACAACACCAAAGCAGATATAGATTGGATAGGAGGGCTTCGGAAAGGATTGGGCCTCCGGTTACCTCACACATACGGCGAAACACAACAATACGTTGTTTCACGCCGGTTTTAAGTTTCGACCCAGCTGACCCATTCGGTCCGAAGCTTGGCTCACCTACATACACGGCTTCACTTGGAACAATCACAGCGTTGTATTTCGCAGTGTGAGCGAGGTTATCGGAGGATACTTCTTTCCCTCGCCCAATTCTTCTCCTACCTTAAGTCTAAGGCCGGCCACGAAGTCGTAATTCGTTTATTTTTGAGCTTTTTCTACACCTTAGAGGAATAAGTCACCCAGCCGGTGTGATGCGTCCCGGTCCGAAGAAGTTGAAGGAGCGGGGTGCCTGTATGTCAGTAAGAGTCTGTCACCAACCCCTTCCGTCCAGGACTGGAAGTCATTTGATGATTCCCCCTCTTTCCTCCCCTCAAAAAGAGAATATAACACTTGTTTCCATTTTTCCCAGCTGACTCCACCACCAGTACTGAACTAGTTAAAAGTATTAAGAAGAAGGCAATGGAAGCCAAGGTAAAGCCTTTACGACATCGAATGGATGTTGCGGCCAGGTGTGTATTCATCCAAATAATTTATTACCAAATATTTTCTTCTTACTGGTGGGAAAATGTTTTAGGTACTCAAAACCACTTTTATTATCCTTCTAATTATATAATTGTGAAAGTTTGTGAGAATGTATGGAAGTATATTTGTTAATCTTTCACGCAAAACGGTTGGACCGATTTGCTTGAAATTTGATATGTAGATAGGTGACAACCTGGATTAACACAAAGGGCGATGCTGTGGGTGGAAACTATTCACAACATGCTTTACCGTATCCATGTAACTAACTCGACTAATTTCAAGCGAATGATTATATAACCTCTCAATAATTGTAATTGAAAAATCTGAGTTTATTTTATATAACTTAAAATAAAAACTATTGTTCGACAGATCACATCAACAAGCAACAGAAGTAAAGAAGACATCAAACCCTAAAACTTACAGAAACCCTAAGAATAAAGCCAAAAAGCGGGTCAGGAAAGAAGGAAATAATTCTGACGATAGTGACTACACAGTCAAAAATGATTCTGAGGAAGATATAGACAATGATATCCTAGACCTAGCTGCATTCAACCAGCCTACTACTGAAGCTGTGGATATACAAATAGACTCTCTTCCAGAAATAAATCAAAATGAAGACCAAATGCAGACATATGAAATTGAAATTATTGATCATTTAAATCAGCCCTCACCATCATCTGCCTCAGGCAGCCCTGATAATACAACTAATCAAGAAGTATTCAAAGATAAAAGGGACTTAAAAAAGACTATTTTGAAATCTAGGTTCAAACGGATGGGGATGTTACCTGTTGCTAACTTTGATACTACTAGGGAAAAATAAATAATTTAAAAATAGTAAGTACCTAGAATGTTTTGAGGCTGATAAATGTCTGTTCGCAATTGGCAACACTGTGATTTTTGTTACTTTTTAGTGTAAAACTAAAGTCTATTTTATCTTTTTTTCTCTGTGATAACTTATGTTATGTGTACATATATTTGTTTCTTCGTTCTCTTGAAACAGATTGTACAGTTTATTTTTTTAAATAAACATACAAAAATTACCTATTTTTTTTTTCATTATTCAACTGACGGATTATGTGGATTTTTGATTTTATACCTGTCATCATTATACCTAGTGTGTAGGCGATAAAATATTGCACACCTCTCAGAGAAGGATTTTTTTTATGTCGACAAACAAGTGTTGTTTGGTCTGTCTGATGGTAAGCAATCAGCGCCACCCATGACACCCGTAACAACAGAGGAGTTATGAGTGCGTTGCCAATCTTTTGGGGATTAGGGATTGGGGGAGGGGAAGGATTGGGCCTCCGGTTACTCACACGGCAAAACGACGTTGCGGTTGCTTCACACCGGTTTTCTGTGTGGCCGTGGTATCACTCCGGTGGCCGAAGCATGGCTCTCCCACACATGCATTATAAAGCTGAAAAGTTTGAGAGCGCTAATCTCCGTAACTCCTGGTTCGAAATTAACAATTTTTGTGTTGTATAGCCTATTTATTGAGGAGGGCTGTAAAACATCGCTATGTCCAATAGGAACCGAACAGCGGGGAAAAAGAAAAGCTGCCAGGTGTATAATAAATATACAATAAAACAGCAAAAACTTTTAATACACGACATATTTTGTTTATTGATAGCTAATAATTATGTATATTATAACTATACAATTTTATATCATATTCATTGTAGGACACTTCCTTTTGAACTTGATTTCTTAGGCCAATTCAAATGAAATGAAGAATTTGACAAAAATTACACTATTTTTGTAAGTTTTTTTTTAGTAAAGTTGTCGTTAAACTTGGGTAAGTAATTGATTGAACAGGCAAAGTTATTATCCGATTTCAATCGTTGTAGAGATTTTTATATAAGTTTTCTTCAAAATCTGGTTCTATCCAAATATTTTAGATTAAACTTTACTACTAGTTATGAATGACCTCAACTTTTACAACAACTTTACTAAAATACATAACCAATTATTTATTAATACATACAAATTATAAAAACTTGGGTAAAAATAATTCACACTATTGAAAAATAATAAATTCATAATATTAATTAGAAATCATAAAGCTGTTTCTTAAGGGCAAGTTAAGCAAATAAATAACTTAAAAAAAAATATACACAAATTACGCAGCAAATTAGGCCTTAAATTAAATATTGATTAATTAAATTCTTCTTTATATTATAATATTCGTAATATTTGTATCGTAACTATCGGAGTTCTCATTTAGAACTTTTTCTCTGACATGCCAATTCTTCACCCCTTTTTAAGGTACAAATTAGTATGATAGGAAAAGCAGCCCAAGTCTATGAAATTACCATACTCTCGATGTTTTGCAATTATAGACTTTATGTACATGTGTCCGATAGTTATACTATTCAAACTTTAATTCAACATGTTAAAAACCAATTGAAGCAAAGTGAAACGAATCTGCTATTATGATTGGTCAACCAAATTAAATGTAAGACAATTGAATTTATTTAAATTGAGCTTTTTGTAGATAAATCACTGACGTGGACTAATTCTGGATTCATTTAGACCGAGATAAATAAACATCGCTTAGCACAATCAATATCTATCTACTTTGAAAAATCCCATCCAAATTCGTTCAATAGTTTTTGAGTTTAACGCGAACAAACACGACAAAGCGTATTGTTTTATGATATGGAAGGAAGCCATTGAGGTTTTTATTATTGACATCAAAAATAGCAACCACTTATTGTAATAATGTTACTTAATATTTTGAAGACGTTTTAGGAAGACTTCGGAAATAAATGGATTCGTTGAACGCAGATCGCTACCAACCGTATTATCAAGAAATCATCAGGGGATTATCTAGAATCATCACACAAAAGTTGGAGTTTAGTAGCCGATATCCTGTCATTGATAATAAATTATGGTAAATAAAATTCCACCGTAAAATAGTACCTACTCAAAAGGAATATCTTGAATGTACTTAATTCATAAAAAACTGCTTATCACAAACACAACATATAATTTTGGCTTATCCACGTAACTATTGCATGAAGTAAGTAAGTGGGTATTAATTTATTTGAAGGTAACTGAACGGTAAAGCAAAACTTCAGAATGGTAGGGAAACTTAAAATGACCTTTGACTTGACCGTTCTATACAGATTATATTAATAAACAGAATAGTAATTATCGTGAGACATACTAAATTTATTGAAAATAACTACTTACGAGAATTTACTGAGAAAAGCTCTACTAGTTTCAAGTCATACCGGGACTCTTACTCATGAGCAGCGTGCGCGTCGTGGCGACAACGCGCAGCCAACTGGTTGGCTTTCGTAGAGCTTTTCTTACTAACTCACGTAAGTTCGTTACTTTCAATAAACATAAACAGAGATGATTTCCTAAGACTACTAAAAATGGAGGATATTTTATAAAGGTCGGGAAGTCATTGAGGATCAGTGCCGGCGTAAGGGCCACTGACACCCCGGGCGAAAATATTGTGGCGTCCGCTTAAGGGAAGCAATATCAAGTGTTGTTTTTTGATGATCGTGTCAAGCCATTCCTCGACCAAAAACCCTCAAAAAATCCATTGAAAAAAATCGCAATATAAATATGCATATGCAAAAAGCATAGAGTACAGTTCTGAGAGTTTGCACCAGGAGAGGCAAGACTCCAACTTCAGACCTTGGCGCCTCCCAGAATTCGTCGCCCTGGGCCATCCTCCCCCCTCCCCCCACTAACGCCGGCACTGTTGAGGATGGTCTATGTGATATAACAATGATGCTAAGCGACACATATTAACCTCAGTCTAAAAGTCATGTTAATGTAAAACTAGACTATCACAATGATCAACAATCACTAACGCGTGTAATATTCGTTCTAATCACGTAAATGAAGTATCTAGTTCATTAGGTTATTCCTTTATTCTAGGGCGTCAAGGTAAGGTCACCTACTTGTGTTACTTCTAAATGTTATTAGATTTACATGAAATAACAAACAGTTTAAGGACGAAAGGACGAACTGATTGAAAAATCGTTTTCTATACTAAGATAATGTTACAAAAAGAAATGTTTTCATTCTTTGTTTGAATTGAATAGGTTACACTATGCCCGGTGAACATAGGCTATATTTACTTAAACAACGCGGTGAAACCACTGGTACGGATAGTTTAAGAAAAATTTGTGGCGAAATTGAAATAGCCAAGTACTTACAACTCTGTCAATTAATGTGAAATAAATTTCCAGTTGAATCGAAAACTAAATATTTTATGAAGTCGTACACCATAACCTTAACTAGACGCCTAATTTTATTATTATTATTTCAAGCATAAAATTAGGTACTTATATTTTGTAGGTACCTTCTAATACGTATTTCATATTTGGAACGCAATGGAATGATTCTAAATGCATTCGTTTATTTTGGCGCGAATTTATTTTCGTATCTAACTATAACACATTAATTTGGCGGGTTTTACGATCTACGGAATCGGAAGTCGGAATTATAAATAAGACTAGGCCGTAAAGACTCGCGTGATACTGAAATCTTTCTATAACGTTGCTATTTGCTTATGAAGTCTTTGAAAATTATCGGTACTTACCAGATGCTGTGTAACTTCTATATCATGTTTACCCTGGTAATATGCGTGAATTAACTTTTAAACTTGGCCAGACAGATACATATTATTTTCCCTGTATTACATAAAGTCGTCTGTATAATACTTTAAATAATATCGATGACCGCTAAATCGAGCTATGCCAATGAGATCTCTATTCCATGTAGGTACTAATAGAAACTACAATTTTATTTCTTTTACTCATCCACGAGAACCATAAACATTGAAATACAATCTCTTTCAACTACTTCGCGCTCTAATTTCAAAGAAGAATAAATTATGTATACCACTGACTACACATTCTAAATTCAATTTTGACAGGATCTCGATAAACTTGTGCTCTCGCTACGAATCAAGAAATAAGCTGACAAAAGGTATTTATTTAGCAATTATCGTTTCTTTCCACTATTGCTAATTCATCGTCTTCGCCCGAGGTGTTTGTTTTAGCGTCACAGTGCAAATTGGCTTCTGACGAGCCGTTACTTGATTCGTGGGACCTTGGACTCGCGCTAGTCTTTCGAACGTAAAGTATATTTGAATCTAGTCTGTTGTGATCGCTGAAGTAAGCGCTACCGTCTGATATTCGGTTGAGTTTATGTATCTGTTCCCTTAGTTCACACACTTGACTATATAACTTTTTATTTTCTCTCAATATTGCTATATTCTCTGTTTCGAGTAGTTCTCGTTTGCTCCACTGTATTGTGTTCTCAGATTTTAGCCTTTCTATCTCCATTTTAAGTTCTGCTAACTTTTCTTCTAAAACCTGTTTGGCTGCTATTTCGTCCTGCAATTCGTTTTGTAGCCTTTCCACTTCGCTATGGCTTGAATCTGTTGATCCTAACGTTCTATCGCTGTGGGCCATTTCCATCTTAGTATTATGCAGTTCTGCTGTTAGATTCTCGATCTTTGAAAGTAGGAATGCTTTTTCATCTTTCTCGCTTTGGAGGGATTTGCAAGTTTCGTCTAGCCGCAGCCTGAGCTCGCTCAATTTGTTCGCAAGGACATTATCTACGTTTGAGAATTTGTGCGAGTCTAACGACGCTCTTTGCCGTATGGAAGGTTCATTTGGCGACAAATATCCCATGTTCTTCCGCCTCAACTCCACACCGTCTTCAGTGGTAAGGTCGCCCGCTAGTATCCTACTCTCTCCTAAACTTAAAAGCTTTTCGTTGTCTCTCTTCAGTTCTATAAGTTGTTGTTCTAAATCATTCTTTTCTGTTTTGGACGTGGTCAGCTCTTTGGTGAGCGCGTCTACTTTACTCTTTAATTGTTTAGACTCCTCTCGCGCTTTATTCCTTTCGTTGCGTACTTTGCTCCATTTTTCTCTCCAGTTAGCTGTGCAGTCAGACCACCATCGCATGGTTTTCTCCATCTGCGTGGCCCTGGCTCTAGCTTCGTCCAGTTCTCTTTGGTAGAGAGCTTCTTTGGCCTCCCAATCAGTGTTTGTGTACCGCATGGCACCTCCATCGTGATCTCTGCTGCGCCGGTGACTACCTCCATGTGAACTTTGGGCCATATTTAATTATAGAGGGTACCTGGAAAATAGAAGAGAGCTATTCAAAATACATTGGCAACTTTATAATGACTGCAAGAGAATCGGCGCTAAATAGAAGCAATACACAAAAGTAAATCTTAATTTCTAACTACATTTTAAGTTTAAAATGAGAACCCTATTCCTCTTCCAGCACAATGAATCCTTGTGACCCGACCCTGCCACCGTGTCCACCTTGCCCGCCACCCCCCTATCCGCCGTGCCCTTCAGTATGCCCACCACCACCACTCCCGCCCCCATGCCACTCCAGGCCAATAATGCGTGGCCTGCACTGGGCTCAGACGAAGCGTAAGCTAACCCAAGCTCTCTTGGCGTCGGCAATATCTGGAGCCTTGGTCTACGTTTTCTTGGGACTGCGTAGGAAAGAGGCCTACAGGGACTTCTATGCGTAAGAATTTTACTATTTCACCCATAGCTTAGCGTTCAGCCAGCTTCGCCAGTAGTTTAAAAATTATATAAAAATCATTTTCTCCCTGGGCAATGAAATATTTAGTTAGTATAGCGTTTCAATATCATCAGCCCGCTGAATAAATAAGAATGCGAGAAGCTTGAGGATAAGGAATGCTACAGAAAATCTTAAAAAAACATTATTAAAGATTAGATTTGGAAGAGAATGAACAACAAGCATTTGAATTTTTTCTGTGGCCAAATATAACATTGAGTTAAATATTTGTAGTTATAACCAAATACAATACAAATACACCCCCTCATTAACATATTATTAAAATTATCAACCATCCACAAATACCATTAGCTAAAAGGAAACACATCATCATAAAGAAAAAAAATTAATGAACTATGATCCTCAATTCAATAAACCCATAACAAATAGAAAATCTAATTTTAAATCATAACAATTTTGCTCTGAAAATAACAACCAGTGTAACAGATTATTTATCAGCCATTAGCAAGTCAATTCCTTTCTTATAACATGCAAACTATTTGCATACATCCTCCTTGTATTGTGAACCACCCATTCATGAGATCTTGTGAATATATTTGTGCTGATTCTTATCATATTTCTTGTTCTATTTGCCTCATGATGACTGGTAAGGTTTAGTGTAGGTATTGTGTTATTCGGGTTTTAGATATCCAGAGTGAGTAACATAACTGTTTTCTTCAGCCATTCTTTATGGTAGAAAATCATTCATTTTTAGACCAATAAGTCATTGTGAAATAAGACTGATAATCTAACAGCAACTTAAATGTTTCTCATAACTTTAATAAATACACACCCATTAAAAGCTGCTATGGTATAATATGGTAAATGTTATTAAAAAATTATAGTAGTTATTTTTTGTTTGACAACTGGCTTCCTCATTATTCCTTTACCTAAATTCTTAGTAAAAAAAGAAAACTGTAGTATCTGATACAATAATGTCCAACGTATATTAACCGCCTAATTGTTAATTAAACCCCCTAAATCATTAAAGTAATGGCTCACTAGTGTTAATATCATTCAATAGCCAAACTTTTTCATTCAACAAATTGTTAAGTTATTTACCAACTGACTGTGTATTTTTAATGTAACACATCTGGACCATATATATAAATGTTTTTTCCACAATTCGAACATGAATTTCACTAACTGTTGCTAAAAATACAGATTTTACTACCAGCTTTATTGGTACAATGCTGAATTTTTACAAATGATTTTTCTATTATGAAGGGAACTTTTATTGAGTCGTAGAGTTAACTTATATATAATATTCCTAAGTTTTATATAAATACCACTGTAATACTTACATTCAGAAGTGTTTGTTGCAAAGTCAACAAAACAGTTGTTTATTTATCGGAAAAACGTAGGATTTCCGTTCAGTTATTCTCCAACTATATTTGAAAATGGAAACACTATTTATCACATGTCAATAGATACTGGATAGTCTTATATTTTTTGCAGAAACTTTATAAATTTTACTGCATCAATCACACTTGTCTTGTTCATTTCATTCATTTACTTTTTTTCTGTGACCAGTGTTGCTGTCTTCATGTTGTTTGATGATTTGGTATTGCCATAGTAAGGAAACAGAGTAGATTTTAGTCGAATTCAAATTGTAGTCAAGTATATAGGAAGAAATATTTTACCGTGGCTTTTTGCTCTCACAAAAAATCGACCCTTGAATGTCGTGACACTTGAATTAGATTAATTGCAATTACAATTTGATCAATTTTCATTTTTCAGAAAAGCTGAATTAGAAGATTGGGCTGACGAAATGGCGAGGAAAGGGTTGTTTCAATCAGTCCCAGCTGAAACTTTAAGACAAACTTAAGCAGCAGGAACATTTGAATAAAATATAATTCTAACAAACAAAATACTTTGTTTTCGCATTTCATAATTTTGAACATTTTTATCCAGTCATATGACTAGATCATGTTGTGTATGATATTAAATAAAATAACTTCACAGCCTAAGTCGAAATTATTTCGATTTCCTACTACTGATCTTGGTCATTCTTTTTTATATACCTAATTGGTGACAAAGCACAAGTAAAAAGGTGTGAAATTATACTAAATTCATCATCAGGAATTCCTGATGTAATTATTCGGTATTTAATCCGAGACAAATATTCAAATAGGACACCTCTTCACTTGGGATTGATATCCATTGTAGTAATAAAATTTATTCCCAGTTCATTTTTACATGAATATTTAAATATATAAATATATTTAAAATGGGTGAAAAATTAAGCGTACCAAACTTTATCAAAATATTTTAAAATTATAATTAGCAACAGGAAGTGATTCGTTTCATCACGTTTCATGGCGGCAGCCAATCATAGTGCCTAATTTTATTGTAAAAACATGGAGATAACACCGTCTACCAATCAAAAGTAGCCTTCAGTGGAGCATGAAAGGGTAATGATATGACTTTGAAACAGCGAAGTAAATTCAAAGATAAGTAATAACTACATGAAATTAATTTAATTTGATCAGATATTATAACGTATTTGCAATTAATGCACAGTTATTTTATGTAACTATTAAAATAAATATTTTTTTACCGATAAAATAAAAATTAAAAAATATGAAATAACGCTTGTCTAAAGCTACGTCACGTATGTTTGTCTACTGCGAGTCAGTGCGCATGTCAAGTTGAAAATTGCAAATGGCGGCCGTTGTTATTGTTCGTACCGAATTAACTATTTGTAAATTATATACCAATCTTTTTAGCGATTTTTCTAATGGACTGTTATACTGATGCGATGCTTTAACTTCTCATAATTCGGCGCGACACGTTTTATGTACGTTTTTAAGTGTTTTTAGTGTTTTTTTGCTATTTTATGTGTGTCATGCAAATGGGGTAAGCTGGAATTATCGGATGTCGCTTAGGTTGTTTTGGATAGTTTCAATAAGAAAATGGAGTGAAGTTCTGTGACCTAAAGTGTTAAAATGGAAACTGCATAAAGTTTTTCAACTATCACTCCAATATTAGAGTGTAGCAAGAGACGGGAACGGCTGTAATTTACAAATGTTCCATGCTGTGACTGTTCTCCCCGTACATTTCAAAATGGCTGCTGCTCTTCACGATATATGAGCTTTGCGTCACTGGAATATAATTCAGTAAATTCGACCCGTGGTGATATTGTAGTGATTCTAGTCGTGTGATCGTCTGTGAAAAAGCAAAAATAAGTCCCGGACAGTTTCCCGGGAGCACCTGAACCCGGACAGTAGTGGTGTGTCATATGTTTTTGGTGTAGAGTGGACACTGACCATAGGAACGATATTGCTTTGCGTCCGAGCCGGACGGTAATGTTGCGCTTGATTTTCCATCATGATTTGGGACACAAGGGAATAGAAATTGTGTGGAATTGAGCGGAATGTGACATTGTATGAGAGGTGAGTGTAATTTTTTTAGTTTATTTACATTCGGCGGGGTGTTGGGTAGTGCAATGTTCATTACAAAATGGACACATTGGTGGGTGACAGGACGTCGGTCGGCCGGCGAAGACGTGCCCCGCGCTGCGGCTGCCTGAAAGCGCCGATTACAGCCGAAAAACTCGGCAGCAGTGTCAAAGTATTAGATTTTTCAAAGTTGTGTAACATGCCGCCGTGTTGTCGATACGTAGTTGTGCTTGTCGCACGCCGAGTGGGATGCTCTGTGAAGGGTTTGCACCTGTATGCGATTAGGTACTCTTTCTTACAAACTTGAAATTGTTATTTTCGTCCTATTACGTTTTATTGTTTGCAAATAATGCAAACTGTCAAATGTGTGTTAAAAGGTTAACACAGTTCACTAATGCACTCAACAACACAACATCTTTGCATACAATGTAATTAAATATAGTTAATTTTTAAGGTAATAAAGGGACAATGAGATTCATTCACAACAAATTAACAATTAAATAGTACCATAGACAAAACACATAACCTATTTGAGTAACACATGATGGATTATTGTTAGATTGAGTGAGATATACAACTTACTGGGTAGCAGTTATTGTTACAAAGTAAAATAAATCATTTTTGGTGAACAAATTATTTATTATTATCATTATGCAACTAGTTTTTAATTTACATCATCAACAAATAATCCATTGTATAGATGGTTTTAGATGTCTGAAACATTTAAATGCATAAAAGTGATCTTTGAGTACACAACTACTTGTTTTAAATATTTTTGTTTTTTTTTTTTTTTATCTGCATTGAGTTTACACTGAGATGTAGAATTGTAATTTGACTATAGAATATGCATGAAGTAAAATTGTACATAGTTTCAAAATGTTTTTTTACAGAAATGAAGTAAATAACAATAAAAAGTTTTTAGTTAACCACATCCTATAATCTCAGGAAGTTGATATAAAGCATAACTATCAAAATTTATGATAAGCAATGTGAGTAATTAATCAGAGAAATTAGTTGTTGCCAGGGTTTAAATCATTAAATAAATTGGATTGTGTTGTGTTACTAACCTTATTATATATTAAACACAGGTCTAGACCGTTAAAAAAAACCCTGTTCTTTACCAGTAGTAGTGAGTAGATTTATATTTTTCTAGGCAGCCTTGTCCACCGCTAGCTTACTTACTGGAATTTTAGTTATTTATGAATGATATCTTTATTTCTTACATTACCTAATCTTTTTTAAGAGGATCACTAAATGGTTCAGTGCTTTTTTTGGGCAAATTTTTCTCAACACATTTAATCAATTTTAAATATTGACAAATTAAGTCCACAACTAAATAAACAAAAAAAAAAATTACTGTAACAATTTCTCAAAAGAGATTTCTAATGACATACATATCTATCACAGTATTTATGACCATTAAACATGTAGTTTTTTTTTAAATAAGGGTTGGGTTTCACTGTAATGAGATAAGCCTTTATATCAGTATGTTTACGTATTTTGTGTGTAGCTAAAGATTGCTTGCGAAACCATGATAAGAATAATATTAAATTATTTTCTAGTAACTTTACTAATGGTGAACTAATTTTTCAATATTAGCAGAGCAATGGTTAAGTTTATTTAATTACTTATTATGGTTGTAGGGCAATTCTCTGTTTTATGTGGTACCATTTTCCAATTTGAATGTAATACCTCTGATATTAGTATTTGTTCTTAAATTAAAATAATTTAAACGTACATTACAAAGAAAATATATATTCCAGTTATTATGTAAAGAACCTAATTAACCTTCCCTGAGAACGTATATTTATTTTTTTCTGGAGAAAAGTTATTTCAGACTTTCAAATTGTATATCTTACATAGATATACAATTTGTCTAAATATATTTCATTAACAAATTCTGTTTGTGACCTTGAAACCATGTGCTTATTAGCAATACAATCAGCTGATTTGATAAAAATATTTTATGAATTAAGGAGTAGGTAATATTGAGTGATAACGAGAGGCCTACCTCTTCCTGACTATCATTACCTGTACAGTTAAACAAAAATAAATAATAATATTGTAGATCTCTAATATCTTTTATTCTTAATGTTGCTTAACATAGAGGTTTTAACATTAATCTAAACAAGATTCCACATAGTCCTGAAAAATATAACACATTCTAACTTCAAAACAATATCTATAAAAATTGGTTTAAGAAGAAATTAAAGAAAAGATTAAATCCTCTATAATAAAAAAGAAATAAAAATAAAAATTTGTTTAGCAGTTACTAACATATCATCCGTAATGCAATGTTCAGATCAACAAAGTAATTTTCGCAATTATAATATTAGTATAAGTGCTTATCATACTATGATGTAAAGTGTGATGTCATTGCCACATGATTGTAATTTTAATTGGTATAAAAATAATAACAATTTACTCTTATAGATAAGTTCATACTGGTTTTAAGGAAAGTACTAGGTTACCAAGTTATTATAGACAAATAGTCCACTCTGATTTGATTTTCTTGACCCTGGATCATTAATTTCTCAACTATGTTTTTTGGTTTTCTGTAAGGATGCTTGTAATTAATTTTTCTTGAAGAATATATCTTTATAATTGATGGTGAACATTATGATATGTTTAGTGTAAAGAGCATAAACATAAACACAGATGATTGATGAGGTTAATGTCCAAAAAGTTCCTATTCACGGAAACTTGGGTCAACAAAAAGATTATAAGGAAGTAGTTTTAATGCAAACAAAAATCTAAAATATTTTCTTAAAAGAAGCTTTTTTCTGTATTTTTTTATTGCATAAAAAAGTCTTTATTAGTATTACATACAATAATCTGTGCTTCCTATGACCCCTATAGACATGTGGGAAGGGTAACAGGTGGTTGGGGTGATTCAAGTGTAATTCACCTGCAAGTTACAAGTTATCTAATGTTTTTTTTTTGTAACATACTGATTTTTTTATTAATTTATGTTTACTAGTGTTTATTAGTAATGAAGTTTGCATTTCGCCAAAAATAAGTAGTATTTCTAAATAAGTAGACATTGGTTGTCAGCAGTTTCATAAATGTGCTTGCTTATATTTTATTGTTATGATAAAGTTTCGATGTATTGCAATGACAATGAAAATAAATAAAACTATACATAACCTGTTTTGCTGAGTTGCTTAAAAAAAGACAATTTATTTTGAAACATACCAATTTGTTTTTATTGTACTCTAAACAAAAAAATATATCATAAATAGTTATGTATTTAACAGTATTATTAATTCATATCTGATTTATTTTGTTACTTTAAAATCTGCGGTCGCGCAACCTATGTAGCGTCGAGTTTCAGCGCGATTCTATGTGTAGTGCTGCGCCGGCTCACGCGCGTGTGATATTACGCGGTAAAATGCCGCGTCGCGCGTAAAGATTAAGCTTTTAATGCCTAGTCGTTCCGTTTTAGTGGGTGTTAACCTTTATTTCGCCATTAGAAAATTTTATGTCATTCTAATAATTATTGAGAGACATTAAAAAATATTTTTTAAGTTTTAAGAAAGAGTACCTAAATCTTATTGCAGTAAAAAAAATATAATTTTGATCTAATTACTAAAATAAAGTATTGAACTTCGTGTAACATTTAAAAAACCTTTCGCTACCCTGAAGAATTGGTTATGGCATGAATCTAGCCAAGATTATCTCAGCATGTCAATAATTTTATGGTTGATCATAGTAAATACTGTTTTGTAATTCATTTAGATTAAAATTATAATAAAATTTGTTTTTAAGAATGTATATTTTGCAGTGTGCAATATTTGTAATAAGTTTGTCCTCGACAGCATGGCAGCGGACAGCGATGGGCTAGGCTCGGCGGGCGGCGGGTCGTGCGGCGTGGTGGTGACTTGCGAGGGCGACCTGCGCGACCCGCGGTTCCCCGCGCGCCTGCGCCGGTTGTTGCGCGAACTACGGGCGCTGCTCGCCGAGCCGCATCCGCACACACTCAAAGTTAACAAGGTAACTTATAATATACAAGTTCTACCGTCATTTGACTACCTAACTACCCAACCTAGTTACCTACCTACACTTCTCTTCTACACTACCTACCCTATCCTATATACCCTGCTATTATCCTATCTTACGTCCTTCTCGGTTCGCTTCTTCGGTTCAGCCGTTCTTGAGTTGTAAGTAATGTACCTAACACAACTTTCTTTTATATTCAAATTTTCAACAACAAGAGACCGGGACTCATTTTTCAATCTCTGAAAAAAGAGTTCTATTTTTAACGTGTTTGTTACTTCTGGGGAAGGTGGGAGGTCACAGAGAGGACATATTAGCAATACATGAAAACATGGTTAAGTAGATTATTTTATTTCAAATAGGTACAGTAAAAAGTATTGTTTAATTTTATTACAAATTTCTCAATAACCATTATTGAGAAATTTTGGATTTGTACAAAATTATAGTAGATTATTTTGGATCAGTCGTTATAAAAAATATTAATTGTTCATGGAACAATTAAAAAATATTAATTGTTCCATGGCCTTGTTTTAATCAGATTTTCTTGTAGCATGGTTTTAATTCCAAAAATATATATTTATATTTTTTTAAATCTATTTTATACCCTAATTTACTTTCTTATTAAAGACTTTATACTTACAAAACTTTGACAATACTGAAAATAAATAAGTTACACGAGTTTTGCACTTGTGTAAAAATTCATAGAAAATTGCAAATTTGTTGAATCACCATAATTACTAGAAGTACTTTGTCAATTGTGTAGTATTTTTTAATCATATTGTTCATTTCTAACTTTGTTGACGTGTATTTTGGCGCCAAACTTGTTTAATCTGTACTGTTCACAGAGTATTAACAACGTTCTTCGTTTTTTTCATTCGAGTGTTACTCTAGGTAATGTCGCAATTTAGTAAGATAAATTGATTTTCTCTATAATTGTACTAAGAAATGTGAAGTGATCGTTTTTTTTCTAGAGATAAATATTTAACGCTATGCACGAACATAAAAGTGATGCAAAATATCTGGCATATTTCTTATAATTTATAAGAATATTATGCGGAGGAACCAAGAGTTGAAGTTTCTCCTTCCCCTACAATCTTCAAAAGGCCGTCAATAGACTTGTAACCTCTTTGGTGCTGCGGGGTGACAATGGAAGACAGATATTGCTTACCATCAGTCCACCCGCGTGCTCATTTAACGCAACGTGTGTACATTGTCGAGGAAAAACCCGAATTTTATTACATAAGCTTCATTTTAGTAATTACAGTTACTGCTGAGGACGGATTCCGATTGAAGCCATAAAAGTACCAAATACGTATAAACATCGCGTTGTACATACCTTCGATATCCTATCTTCTAAGACAATCTAATACAAATTAATAACACGCGTCTCGCAACTATTACGACATTACATATATTTCCGCTACTCATGTTGGTAAAAAAAAATATTATAGAGTTTCTATACTTAACAGGAGACGTCCAAATAAAACAGAAAGTTAAATACGGATAATAGCATACGAAAAATCAAATAAATGTAAACAAAACCGCTAACTTAGCTATTACGTGCAAAACGCTCGTCAAGTGCCGGTCATTGGAACTTAACCTTTCTAATTAATACCAATTCAAGATTATTTTATCATTTCGAAGAATTAAATCTGCCGTCATTAAGACACGCAACGCCCCCCCCCACTTTCCTCCTATCTCCATTAATTAATCAGTTTTATTACATTATAAAATTAAATGTTAGACCCCGTTGCACAAATTAGATTTGGAATCAATATACCTACGCAATAAATTATAAGCGCAGAAATAATGCCGACAAATGTCAAAGTTGAAAGTAGTTTATGCAGATTTTCAAATAAAAAAAAAAGAAAATACGTCGCATTTTTTGCTAAATTAACACTTAAAGTAGGGTTCACTTTGTGTATATTTATGCATAGAGAAGCTAAAGTTTATAAGTCCTTGTTGTAAAGCGGGCCACGCACGACTTAAACGTACTATTCACGATTAAATTGCTTGCGAGTTTTCGTCATAAAAGCTAAGTTTGCGAAGCCATTTGGGCGGGTTCGGCCAATCAGCAACAAAATTTTTATGGGCCAACCTTACGTGCTGGTTTCTCCCGGGCCAAACGACACTTCCTAGTTGACTAATGTGCTTCTTTTTACATCGAGTTTAATAGTTTATTCTCTATTGTTATGATAATCTATGCTGGAAGAGGCTCTTTGAGGAATTGTTCCTCTCCAATAGAATATAAAAGTATTCTTGTACATAGGTTTTATTAGGTTCATAACACGGTACTACCTAATTAGATTTTTTATAGTTTATCATTTATAAATTCGTAGTTTTCATTTATCGCGTTCATAGAACTAGTAACATTTATAATATGTAAGAATTGTTTGTATTCAATTGTGTTATCCAGAGTTGTATAGTCTGACCACTGCCTTTCTATCTACAAAGAGCAGAAGAAGACATTTGATGATTTTCCTCGGTCAAAAAAAGATTTGTATTTTAGCAGTATGTTCATAGAGTTGTTGTTGTGTAGGTGGAGCCTTGGAACTCGGTGCGCGTAACGTTGTCGGTGCCGCGCGCGGCGGCGGCCCGGCTGCGCGCGCTGGCGGCGGCGGGCGCGCCCCAGCTTCGCGCGCTCGGCATCCTCTCTGTGCAGCTCGACGGGGATGCCGCCGTGTCCTTGCGGCTGCAGCATGGCGCGGAGCTCAGGATCAACACCGACCCTGACGGTACGTCAAACACCATCATTTATTGGGTCATCCACCCTCATTCGCAAGGCCAAAGTTATCTCTAGAGACTTTAAAAATTGGCCTCTATAGTATGGTTGTCTATTTTTCCGCCTGTTACAAATAGTCTTCTTTTTATAGTCCGTTTCTAAATTACACCTTTTTACTGTTGTAAAGTATGTAAACTAAGGGCTTTTAGAATTAAACATTGACTGTAAAATGTCTAAGGTGATCGTATTAGTTATTTTACATCAACTAAACCCGTGATATGCCGGGAGCGCATATCTACGCCATGTGTTTACTGTTGTGTCTCATATACCGGCCGACGAAAGGTTAAGCAAGTACCTATTAGTTTATTGACTTAATAAAATGATTATTATAGATGCAAGTACGTCAAGATCGCAACCAAACGCTGAGCTATTAGCTGGTTTGGGCGGTATCGGGCGCATACTGAGCGAGTCGGATGGCGCGAGCAGTAGTACAGCGGAGACGCCGGCCGCCGCGGCGCCGCCCGACAGCTTCAAGTCCCCCAACACCGTGTGCCCCATGGACGGCAAGATACCACACAACATTCCCACGCCGACCACCGACCGCTGCGAGTTTCCTTTCGGCAGTATGACGCAAGCGAGGGTCATACACCGCAAGGAGAATACCCTCGGTGAGTGTGCATTACTCAGTCATTGCATTTATATTATATATTTTTTCATAATAGTGTCCTTACTCCATCAATATAGAATTTTACTATACATTCAGAGCTCAGATAACTCAATCCTAACTTGTACATTCCAGGGCTCGCAGGTCCTCCAAGCAGTATAAGGCCGCAAGCAGACGGTCCATTTGCGCGGCCGTCTACGTCAGCGTTCCCCGGTCCCCCGCCGCCGTACCCCGCGGCCTCCCCTCAGCCCCCTACAACGCCGGCTACACCCGGACCACCCCCTACCCCTCCCACGGTCGCCATGTCCTCCCCACTACTTGTCAACTTACTGCAAAATGATGCACCCGCCCCCTCTCCCCGGCCGAAACCGCCGCAGCATCCAGCTAAGCTAGATCGACTTGAAGATGGACAGGTACGTCAACTGATGAAAATATAATACTTCTGACTTTTGGTGACAATAATATTTGTAATAGTAATCCGTTCCTTGTTTCATAAAAATATATGGTTGTTATTCTATGTTTACAGGTTGAATTAGCAGTAGGTCGACCACCGTTCGCGGAGTACCGCACGCCACGTACGCCGGCGCCCATGGCGGGGTCCGTGCGCTCCCCGCTGGCGGGCCCCTGCACCCCGCCCGCGTCCCCCGCGCCGCGCCCCAGCCCGCGCCCGCCCACATTCGTGCGGCGGGCGGCGCCACAAGCCTACCGCGTGCAGATGGCGGCCACGGGAGCTGGAGCTGTGGCTGGGGTCTCGGCTGGAAGGCTGCCTGGCCCGGGCTACGCGGTGTCGTTCCCCGCGCCGCCTCCTCCGCCCCCATACCGGCAGGGAGGGGCACGGCCCCGGCCGCCCCCTGCGCCGGCCGCGCCCCCCGCCCCTCTGGCGCAACACTCCAGAGTCACGCCTGAAGACTTGCAGGCGCTACTCCCGCCCCCCACTGCCTCCATGGATCAGAAGACGCAGTCTAGTTTCCAGGTGAGTCTTTATATCCACTCACTTTATGCGTAACTGATAACTATGTTCATTGAATAGAATTAGGTGTGATGATAGTCTTAAATTTTTCTCTTACTGACAAAATGTCTCACCATGTTGCTTGTACATATTCCAGGAGTTCCAGAGGTATCAGCAGCAATATATAGCGCGGCAACGCGCAGCGTCCCGGGCGACATCGCAGCCCGACTGGAACGAGCCGTACCGGGACTCACTGGCACTGCTAGAGCTCCCTGACAGTGACTTGGAGCACCTCATCGGGCCGACGCTGGGCGACGACCTCAACCTAGATGAGAGCGCCTTTTCGGCCATCTCCGAGCTCGACGCCAGCGCCAAGCTCGACATGTTGTTGTCCGGGAACAACGCGCACAACAACACGCCTGACTCCGTGCTCCAGGACATCACGGGCGACCAGTACCCCGGCTCCTACACGGAGCCGCAACGCCACGACGTGCCTTCTAAGTCGGAATCGTTCGACGGACCCGACACCTTTATGCCGCCACCTCCCGTGCCGCACCATTCTAACAAGTTTAGAAGACAAGAATCTGAAAACGAACATCAGTCGACGACTAATAATACACAGTCGCCGGTGCAGCATGCGCAGTCCTCAGTGCAACACGCGCAGCCCGCGGTACAGCACGCGCAGCCCCCGCCTGCGCAGGCCTTGCCCATGGGCCCGCACGCGCAGACCTCCATACATCCGCCCAATGCGATACACACGCAGACGGCGGTGCAGCATACGGCCAACGCAGTCCATCACAACATGGCGAACGCGGTGCCGCAGTCCCCGCACGGGGCGCAGTCTCCGCACGGCGCGCAGTCCCCGCACGGCGCGCCCCCGATGGCGCAGAGCCCGCTGGGCGCGCTGGGGCTGCACGGCGCGCACGCTTACAACTCCACGCAGCACGTGCAGACACCGCCCCACCTGCAGAACGCGTCGCCCACTTTCAAGTCACCCCCTTCCAGTGCCAGTCAAGCTATGCCTCCCCCTCTCAAGCTACCCATCCGGGCGACCACGTCGGTAGCCACCGCCACGGTGGGCTCGCAAGCCTCGGCGCAGGAGATCGAGGAGCAGAGCAAACAGTACCTTATCAAAACTCTTATGAGGGACGATGATGTACCGCCGCCGAAAGAACAGGAAAAGAAAGTTGAAGAGGTGACGGTCGCCAACTGTGAAGTTAAAGAAGCAGTAGAGGCTGCACCCGAAATGTTCGGCATCGCGAAGTCTTCGACTACCGACGATGACCCGCGGAGACCCGACGATGACCTAAGAATGAGAAATAAGCTGGTCAAGAAAGATCGAGATGATAAACTCGCACAGAAAGGCGGAAAGCCCAGAACTGTAGGGGCTAAAGAGAAACCCGCCACGCTCAAAGACAAGATCGTCAGAGACAACAAGTCCACCAAAGCTGCCTTATCACGCCCTTCGCCCTTAAAGCTCCCTGCACCCGCAATCGACGCCCCCAAGTCCCCACAGACTGAAAAAGAATCCATCAAGCTCAGGCTAAAACTCGACAAGAATGAACCAGTGGTCCAAACAGTGTACAAAGCAGACATCAGCTTTGTCAATCAACAAAAAGGCGAAAAGCCAACCGACGGGGAACTTAGGGTCCCGCCACTCCATATAAGCCTTCGAGGTCGGAACTCAGCCGTTATAAAAAACTCGAAGAAAGAAAAGAAAAAGTTTGGCCCTGGTGACTTGCACACAAAGAAGATTAAAATCAGGAAATCTTCTGAATCCGATGACAAGTCACATCGGAGAGACTCCGAAGAGTCTATAGCCACAAAATCTAGTGAAAGCACTGAGAACAAGACTGATGAAGAGTATTTAAATGTGAAAAGCATGAAGCTCAACAATCACTACGAGGGCGACGCCGTGAAGACAGAGATTCCGGGCGACAACAATGTTGTGTATAGAATGAAGACTATCTCTAAAAACGCTCACATCGTGACCAAGTCACACGACTACAACAAACTAAACAACAAGGTGCAGAGCTTAGACCTGAAAATGAAGAAGAAACTAAAAATACTCAACGAGAGTGGGAAATCTTCAGACAAGGAGCGAGACAAAGAATGGAGGAACGACACGCTAGACAAGGAAGGGAAGTACGCGCAAAACGAGGGCTACAGAGAGCCAAACAACCACGACGCGAAGAAGAAGTTACCTACACCTAAAACAGAAGTGAAATGTGATAGTGTCAAGTCAGAGGGGAAAACAGTGCAATCAGATGTTGATAGTGAAAGTAAAACCGGTGCTAGTGAGTTGGACAGTAGTAGGTTGATGAAGTGTCATAAGGACCTCGAGTGGACGCTTAGTGGCGACGTGTCCGACTCCCAACACTTCGTGGAGTCGCGGCGCGTTGCCGAAGATGACAATAAGTTGAAACGGACAATCGCCGAAAGTGCTATTACCTCACCCAATGGTCTGCTCACCTCTGATAAGAAGAGGAAGGTCAGCCACAGTTCCTGTACAGGTCAGTCAAATGTTTCAACTATGTTAAAGAATATTATGTGAGATGTAAAGAAAATACGAACACAGAACATGGTAGAGGTACCTCATTAAGTGCTGTTGATGAGGTATTACATTGTTCTGTCGCAAAAAGTCGTTCGAATCACGACACCGCCGCCTAATTACTTGAAACTCGTTGGACTAACTCGAAAGTATAAATGTGAGTACCTAAAACATTTCTGTATGATTCAAATAATTCTGTCATTCTTCCAGTCGGTTTTGAATTTAAAGTAAGCTAAAATTGCCAACTAGAGACTGACAGAGTTATTTCTCGACAGTGTATTGTGTGCATGATTTGTCTACTAAACGGAAGATTTACCCTTTAAGGTAACCAAAACCTAGTACCTACCTAATCTAGTAAAAAACGCTAGTTTAAATCCTGCTGAAGATAAACAATTTCTATAATAGGCACAAAGCCACAGGCGGATCTTAAAGTATGTTTGGATGGTGTCACAATTTCACAGCTTTAGCCTTTTAGACATTTCAACTTGATTATTTAATACAATGTTGATTAAACTTTGTATACTAATTCAATATCATAACCAAACACTCTATATAATATAATAAAATACTGTATATGTCCACTTTTGCTTGTAAGAAGGTATCAAAAAAGAATAAGAATAGTTTCATACTTTTTGTAGTCCTTTCCGCGATCTCTTTATTACAATAAAATTGACTATTGTTTGCATATTAACGTGCTGGCTCATTACAGAACCTCCGGGCTCGACAAACGTCGGCACGATACCCACGAGTCGCGCCGAGTCTCCTCCCACGTCACCGCGCCGGAAAGACCGGCCCAAAGACAAGTCCTACTGCAAGCTAGTGGCCGAGCGCGCCGCGCGACCTGACGCCGACAAGTTCGGCAGCCGTTCCCCCGCCAGCCAGGCGCAGGGTGAGGACTCCGGCATCGAGTCCATGGACGCGCTCTCCGAGAAGTCACCCAACCAGGCCAGCCAATCCCCGCCCGGGCCCCAGCGCAAGGAGCGCCTCGACATGCCGCGCTCCACCAGCCCCGCCTCCGTGCAGCGTATCATCGGAGTCATCGAGCCCGCGCCCGCCTCTGACGAGCTACTGGAGCGTCTGTCGCTAGCCGCGGGGCCGCCGCGGTATGAGCCGGGCCCGCCTGATATTGACGACCTCGGCGATATTGAGGCAGAGCTCGCCAAGATGCACGCCGACCATGTAAACGGGGACGATGCTCCGCGCCGACCCCCGCCCGCTCCTGTACACGGCACTCCCGGCCCCGCGCGGGCCCCCACCCCTATACTGCGGGATGAGCCGCCCGCCTTGCGGGAAGATCCGGCGCCATCCCGCGACCAACCCGCTGCCACAACGCCAACTGATACTTCGCGGCCCGACAGCGCAGATACCTCGCCTCTGCGGGATAAAGTTAAACTCGAAGATTTCGATCCCCCACCCAGCAGGGTATCGCCGCCCCTCTATACCTATTCTAATCAAGAGAAACTCGGGCCTGTCGATGACATCAAAGAGGAACGACCTGAGCGAACGGAGAACGGCGACGCGACCACGGAGCGAAGCGAGACTGACGAAAAGCACGAACCCAAGTTAGAAAGACTACCGCTGAAGGCGGACTTCCCGGATAAGAGTCTCCTAGAACAGCTGTTGATCGAAATCCCGACGCCGGAGTACGCGGGCAAGAGGCCGGAGTCTCCCTCCCCCTCCGCGCTGGAGCGGGTCGCGCGCAGCAGCGTGCGCACGCGGTCCAGCAGCAAGCTGAGTAGCCCCGCCGAGCGGCCGCGCACGCCGCGCCACTCCCCCGCACTCGCCAAGCTGGAGCGCGCGCCCTCGCCGCGCCCCGCGCCCCCGCCTCGCGCCGCGCCGCCCGCCAAGCGTCGTCGCCGCGAGTCCGAGAGCTCGGGTGCTTCCACGCTCAGCGCAGATGACGACGCTCGCCCGAAGAAGAAGCCGCGCAAGGACGCGCCGCGCGCCCCGGCGCCGCCCGCGCCCGCGCAGCCCGCCAAGCGCAAGGATTCCGACAGCGACAGTGACGAGCCGCTCATCTGCAAGGTGCGGGGCAAGGTCACCAAATTGCGCGGTCCGCGGGCGCCAACCAAGGCCCCCGAGGCCGTCGGCACGCGCCGTTCCGTGCGGCACGGGCCTACGCCCCCGGGTCCTCCCGGTCCGGCGCCCGCTCCCGGGCCACCCGGCCCTCCCGGGGCTACACCCGTACGACGCAAAACTCGCAGTGCTGGTGAGTCCCTCATCAATGCCGAGACTAACACGTTGCCACCCTAGAGTATTTGGATGAGTAGTGACCTGGTATGTTTGTTGGGCGCAGTGGGCGAGGGAGCGGGCGCGGCGGCGGCCGTGCGGCGGCGGCGCAGCTCCAAGGACAAGTGACGGCGGCGCCGCGCGGAGTCTCGCGAGCCTCGCGAGCCCCGCGACACCGGCGAGCCCCGCGAATCCGGCGAGCATCGCGAGCCCCGCGAGCCCTACGAGTGCGGGGCGGGCGAGGCGTGAGCCCCGCGCCGCTAGGTAACGCTGTCTCCTCCCTCCGCACGACACTGCGCACCGAACCTCATACACTAGTACAAGTTGCGTCAGTCCCTACGACTACATGAACACAGAGCATTGGTCAGAAGCTATGTAACGGGTCGCGCCCGCCTTCATTCATTCAGTCTTATGTTATACCAGTATGGGTCACGATCATAGTTATGTATTTAAAATTAACTAAATTGTAAAATACGTTGAGAGTTAAATTAATCCGAAATTATTTGCACTAATCCGCGATTGGTAATTGTTCATTTAAATGAATCTCAATTAATTAAATCAATTGTGAATTAACAGCAGAGTGTAAGGAGTAGTAAGATTGCAATACTAACGTTTGAGGAACACTGTGTTGATGATTTAACATGAAATGTTTGTTGGTGTGTATTTATGAAGTCGGATGTGTCGGCTGCACTTTGTTAGTGCTTGAGTACAAGCGGCAACCACGAAACTTGACGACAACGGCCATCAAATATTAATGCAATGCTCTTAAATATGAATTATTAATTTTATACCAATAATTATAAAATATATCGAAACTGGATAAATCTGGTTAATTTTATTTATTTATTCAAATTCTATTGTACACTCGAATACAATTAATGAGAATGTGTCTAAAACTACATGTCACGCGTGTGACTGTGGTCGTCGCTTGTACAAAGATGTTCTATTCCAATTGGTCGGGGATAGAAATGGATTTAGCTAAATTGATTTTAGAATAGTCGAATTTATTCTCACATGTACATTAATGTTTCTACGCTAAAACATAATATAAAACCGTAGCAAGTAAATAAATGGGTGCGATAAGTAAATAATAATATCAATTTATTGGCGTGCTTAACTATATAATCTATAAAGTCCACAAGTTACACAACGACAAAATCTATTCTAAAATTAATTCTTCCTAAATCCGTCCTGCAATCCTAATCTATTGATATTTATCGATTGCGAAACGTTGAATCGATTACGCCGGACCCAATCAAATACCGAGAGTCACACTGTCGGTATAATTTATTTTTAGTGAACAAATGTTACCATTCACTATAAAACACTCGACTTTTTGTTCTTTTAAGTGTAAGTTAATTTCTATCAAGTAATTTTAAGCGTATTCGTCTTTAAGTGTGAAAGCTAACGTGCCAGTTTTAACACTGCAATTAGCCGATTGTATCAATTAAAACAAAGTTGTAGTTATACAGAATTTAGTAACCATAGGTACATAATAGTGATGTTGACGAATCGACTAATGACAATGGTAAAACGGGCGTGCGCGGGGAACTTGAAACGTTGCCACCATGCAAGACTCCGTGGAGTTTGCGCCGTGGAGAGCCTTAGTTTACTAGTGAATAGATGTGTATCATTATTGTACAAAATGCACTCGACATATAGGCACATTGTTATAATAGTATAAATACCCGAGAGATATAAAGAGAATGAAATAAATGCATAAAGTTAAATATTTTCATACGTTTTTGCACGTAACTTCGTGACGTGAACGCAACGTTGTAGTTTTATTATGTTTTGGCGGGAGGACGGCGTGTTTTATTTGTAATATAAAATGAGAATTCGACCAAGTGACATCGGTGTTCAGCGTATATTTCGAGTAGCTGAATGTATCGATGGTAGGTTCAATTTGATGCGACGCCGTGCTCCCGCGCAAGACGCTGGCCGCTATTACGATGTAACGTTAGCGTTTTTATATTTAAGAGAATTCACGACCAATAATTGTAATTAAATGTGGAACTTGATAATTTCTTAGTGAATGAGATAATAATCGCGACTGAATGTTTTAACAGTTTGTCTGTTCGGGCTTCCAGTATAACTAAAATTTTATTTTGACGCCCCATTTATTTCGTTTTCCCTCCATTTGTCGACCTGTATTCCCACCATTATAATTCAAATAATTTTAATCCCAAATTGTACACCAAATCCATAGATAATGAACCAGTGACTTAGCTTCTACTACGCACTAAGCATAGTTGGTTATCGAATGAATTTAGTTATCTAATATAGACGCTAGTGTTTTTTTATCACGGTTTTTGGACACTTGAGTATAGGAGTGTGGTGTTTTGGATTCGCTCGCCTTAATGTTCATCATTTATACTAAATAATAATAATTGGTTGTAACTAAATTGAACCTTGCAATATACAATTTGAGGACAAAATCATAATTATGTAATAAATTAGTGACAAAACTTAATTAAATGGTGGACTAGAGGACACGGGGTGTCCTACAGACCTATTGTTATTGAATCCTCTAATATCGGTCGGTAAGGAGTGCAAGATGGACACCACCTGTAGGCATCTATGGTTCGCGTAGACTTGTTTCGTTCCTGTGTATAGGGATACAACCCAAGAGCAATAATATTTGGATGTGACATTTTATTTAAAGCACAGTTTTAGACAGCTTTTACACTGTTAGCTTAGATCGCCGTACATTACAGTATTTGTATAATTTGTCCCGAAGTCATTGTTTGTTCCCCTCTCCCTCTTCGAAGATGTTCAATGTTAGTCGGACAGTGATAGTGCTACAATACATAACGTGTATAGTACGTACGTAGTATATAATGAGAAAATATTTTAATAATTAGTAATGAATTTATTGCCTGAATAAATTGTGCCCTATGACTGTGTGCCGTGGTAATGTCTGTTAAACGTTAAACAAATATTAGTGTATAGAGAGCGAGACGCGGCTAGTCTGAGCGTCGGCGGGAGTGTTTTGTAAACAAACCTTTGTTTTTCTTAAATTATTCATTACTAAATCGGTCCGGCCGATGTACAATCTCTTGTAAATTTTTATGTATAGATGGGGATATTAATATATGTTACGTTTTAAGTACTTGTTTTCTTTTAAAATCATATTTAGTTTGGGGAGTGGCGTTTGTAAATAGACGTACGTGGAGACTAGCGAATCGCTCCTGAGACGGAGCGACTCCTGTAGACATGCAAAAAGCCTTATACTGTAATATAAAAGTATGACTTGCAAGCTTGTACCATATAATTATAGTGAATGAACTCTCAACTAGCTGTGTATATTGGGTGTATAGTTATCATTTTAGTTTATTTTGTTTTGTTTTTATTTTCGACTAATGATAGTAATTTATGCCGATAAATAAATATCTATATTGTACGTTTATATATCTACAATGAAGAAAGAGAAATACAAATAGTTTTAATAACACTTATAAATATAGTTTAGGGGTTACACCACACGAGAGTAGGTTATAGTTTTGTTTACATTCTATGGAACTTGTAAATACATGCAGAAATAGTAAAATGAAAGAATTGATACAATAAAGTTAACTTTATGTTATTTGTAATATTTTTTCTAGTTCGTGTTGGGCGGCAAGCGCCGCGGGGAATCAATTTAGGACAATGATAAACGATGCCTGTAATTATTTTTCGTTGCTGGCAATTTTATGAAGTTCAGTTTTATATTGTGCATTATTTTCTCTGTAAGTTGCTTTCACTGTCGTTTCTAGATTATTTTTAAAAATCATATAATTATTATATTGATAAAAAGTACGATGAGTCAAGCTGATTTATCAACATATTATAACGATTGAAGAAATTTTATTGATAAAAGTACGATTGAGTCATGCTGATTTATCATATTATTACGAATGGAGAAATAAGGAATATTATTGTTCTGCTATTATTAAATTTGTAAAGTTAGTTTATTAATAAATGAATAAAAAATATTTTGTGGTTTTAATTTGACTATCTTTTTATTTTCCCACACACCTACCCTACACACTACAGGTTGGACTGCAGCAAGCAATGCTTATAATTAAAATATACAAAGATTATCACCTTGTCTGAATAAATTGAAATAAATTCATCTTAGTGGCGTTTACGACGTTACATAGGCGGCGTGCTGCTCTGGATAGAGTCGCAATTAAATGAAATGAAAGAAACTCGTTATCGGTGTTAACAAGAAAGCAAAGATAACTCCTGCAAATATGACAACTAGTTACCTAATTCATTTTCTGGTCTGGCAAGATTGAAGACTCTGTAAGCACTTCTTGGTACACTTGCATTTAGACAAGTTGTCTCGAAGCAGTTATGAAGGACCACTTGGGATCAATGCTTGGGATACTGTTTATAAATTCTAGCATATGTTCCATGTATATTATGAAAGCTATCCTAGATTGAAACCGGAATGTTAAGGTGTTAGCGCAATGACGAATTCCACAGCCCAGCCAAGAGCAGGAGAAGGAACGGAGTGTATTTTAGACCGAAAACGCTATAAACGTTCTTGCCCCAACGGGGCAGGAAGGTCCATAGATGAATCCGCACCTAAGACTACTCAGTACCCACTGACCGACTAGCCCAATAACAAAAATGGGCCAGCAGCCCCTGACTTGATAACAAAATATTATTTCCTAATAATAAATAAAGAAATACAAAGTTTAGGTAGATAGTTTTAGCATACATGATTATACCATAGTATAAAGCTCCTCTTTATACTATGATTATACATTCACGGTCGGGTTGAACTTTGCATGTTTTCAGTATTGAAATGTTGCAATATACTACCTAAAATATAAATTGAGGTCCTAGCAGAAATAACTTTATTTTGTACCTGTCTAACTTATTTATTTACTAATTGAAAGATGTTAATCGGCAAGGCAAATATAAAAATTTGTAATACTTTAAAATATCAACTAAACCAATATCTTTAGTAAAACAATAGAGGATAGCCAAAGTTGGCAGGTGTGTGCCATATTGCTTGAAAATCTAAAAAATAATAGGTACTGCAAATTTCTTTTTTTTTTTTAAATAATAATTTAGAACGACTAATGTTATCCTAGAGATATCGAATGTTTTTATTACAATTTAGTCCTATTACTTTGTCCAAAGTCACTATAAATGGCTTTGAAACAATGAAATTTTTTTTTTAATAGTGTTGTTTGGTTATTCCTTTTAAATGTGATAATATTTTTGAACAATTAAAAAGTAAAAACTATTGATTTGGTAAATTTTATTTTTATTTTTTACTTTTCGTGGAACGAAACGCAATGTCAAACTAAAAATCAACGTTTGAGAACGGACCTGTGTTTTTCGTCCAATCACTTACCTTAATTTTCTACGCAACTTTATGGTTAAGGTTTGTGATTGGACGTTTTATGGAAGGTCATCATAAGAGCAAATAGACTATCAGATATTTTTAGAATTGATAAAACAAATCCGTAATAGAAATCAGTTGAAAATTGCACTTGCTGTTCTCGTGTGCTTTACGAATTTTCGTAAAACTAAATAAATAAAAGTAAGTACATTTATATAATTATTTTTTTCACGTTTTTACTTACCAGTTTACTTTGGTTTCAAATAATTGGTAGTCGATCACTATGAAAAAATGCCGTCAAGTAGTTGTTATGTAAGATCGTTGTCAATAGACACCCATGATTTGTGAAAATAATTTTCCTCATTTCAGTAATTTTTGACGTCAATTATAGTATTTTTACTCTCGTAATAACATAATAATACTTTCTTTATACCGTTGATCACTGTAAATTGTTACTTTTCAGAATAATATTCTCAATTTATTACTTAGATTTGGATGACTTTATCAGCTTATCTGATTGGATAGAATAATTTCAGATATACCTACTTAACCCAAAAATGATGGAAAAACAATATAAGGTTATGTTGTATTTCGTGAACATCACCGAAATCTTATATTCGTTATAAAAAGATTTGTAACATTAGATAAAAACCTAAGATAATGACGAATCGCCATTACTGTAAAATACACAAAATATTAAAAGGAAAGGAATGAAACAATATCTATCTTCTCGTCTTTTACATTAACCAGCTTTGACTGGTAATGACAGTCTTATGCTATAATTACTTTGCACGATGGGCACCACAGTCTGATTATATTATAATATGACCAATCTATAAAGACTATTAAGTTTATCTGTAACATTTTCAAATAATGTTCTCTTTAATAATTGATTATCTACAATAATAATAATGTCGCTTATACCATATACAGCAGTCATTGATGCGATTGTACAATGTAAACTCAATAAAACGCCTGTCTGTTTTGCCTAAGTATACCAACTGTATTATGTAGTAAGTAGAAGTAGTGAAGCCCTAAAGAACAGTACTATACGGCCGACGTATCTTGGCGAGTCTGAAGTTAGGCGTTTGTCTGTGCAATGGATCTTTTAGGAACAAAATTGTGTACTGCGCAGCTAATCGGCTAACTTCAGACTCGCCAAGATTCGACGGCCGTAGGTACCTACTATATCCAGTGAAAAATACGATACTATTTCACAATTGCTGTATATGTATGTATGTAGTAGATAATGTAAAGGTAATCTGTATGAACAATGTGTGACATTATTTTGTTGGGAATGTACATTAGGGCGGTTAAACAAGGTCCAACCATTGATAAAAAAATTACTATTAAAACATGCAGCCGAAATGAATAACAATTTTACTAATGAACAACTAAACTACCATCAAGATAATATCAAAGATTGTTTGTTTTGTTTTAACCCATTCAACTTCAATGCGGTCAATATTGACCAATGCTAGCGGAGGATTTGCCTTCAATGGTTTTTGTCAACATGATCACATTATCCAATGTTTGATATTATTTTGTTTTAAGTTTCTATAAAAACAGATAAAGACTTACAGATTATGATTTGTTTTTTTAAGTTTTGACTGAATATTGAACCACAAAATTTTAAGTAATTGTATTACATTATATTATACATTCCATATTTTCTATCTGATGAAGAATCAACTTTCAATCCTTACATCAATACAATAAAACCGTTTTTCTATTAAAGATGGCAGACAAAGCAGTATCCACCGCTAGCAAGCCCATGATGAGGGGTCTCCTCAACGCTCAGATCAAGCGAAACTTGATCGTGTCTCTGGTCCTCGCTGGGATCTCCGCCGTTGCTGTCAAGCAGTTGGTCGGTAACGAGCGCAAGAGGAAGTATGCTGAATACTACAGGTAAGATGTAGTTCTTTGGTAATAAAAATATCTATATTATAAACTAACTACTCCCACGCGGTTTCACCTGCTACTCGGCTCCATTTGATCGTAGCATGATGTTTTATAGCCTATAGCACTCAGGAACATTGTAGCTATCTCTAGTGAAAGAATTTTGGAAATCCGACCAGCGGTTCCAAAGATTACCCCTACATACAAACTTACAAATTTTACCTGTTTATGATATTAGTATAGATGAGATATATTATATACATTGGCGTTGTTGTCTTCATTGTTCTCACATATGAGTACAGTCAATGATATTATAAGTAAAATGCTGTAGATTGGTTACATATACAAAATTAGATTTTCAAAAACGGCACACTAATGCACACAAGAATAAATCGTATGATACACGTTAAAGTGAGATGGCATGATTCAATAATCGCGAGGGAAAAAGAGACAAATATGAAAAAGTGTGGCTAGTTAGCCACATTTTAATGTATCACTTGCTGATCGGTTGTAACCTATTTACACTTTTATTCTTATAATATCATTGGGTAAAATAATGTATTAGTGAGTATGTAAAAAATAAAGTTTCTTGCTCGTTCTTCTCCATTACTATCTACACTTTGGAAAAAGCACCTATATAGTTTAACTCACGCTGACTGACTGATTATATTCTATTTAGATGTTTCAAAAGTACCTATTTATGGTTCAATCGGAATTTTCTTTTTACTTGACTTAACATCCCAAACCTCACATAAAATATACCCTCTCACCCCACTCATTCAGAGAAGACAAGTCATTTGATAAATTTCCACCCCCAAAAAACCTGGTTTGTGGAGATAATGAGAAAGAAGAATATACTGAACTCAATTGGTTAGTTTTCTTAAACAAAACTTAATCGTTACCTTCGACTTTTTGTACCTAGGCACAAAATTTATTTTGTCATAGAAAAGTATCATCTTTGACATTTATTTAGAAACTGCCCGAAGGAAAGCTTGCTACAAAATTATTTATTTTGACCTGTTTGTCAAGTTGTATGTTCATAAATTCATAATCTATTTAACCTAAATACATATTAATCCTTTTTTCCTTTGCCTCCAGGACATACGACGCTGAGAAGGAGTTCGAGGAGATGAGGAAGAAGGGTCTATTCCAATCCTGCTAAATGTGAACAGTTATAGAGTAGTATTAATTTTATTTCGCTGTGAAAATGGTATAATTACATATAAATAAATTACTTTAAAAAGTATTTAATTGAGTTTTTTTAAGTGATGCATCGATAAACGAGCAGGCGGATTTCTTGATAGTAAGCAGGGATGTTATGGATATGAAATTTCGGTTACGGATTGGATACGGATATAGGAATGATTATTATACCGGATACGGATAATAAATTATTTCGGATTATCCGTTAGTTTCGGTTACGGATATTATATTTTTAAGGAATTTTAAAAGTAAAATTCTTCGTACTTATCACTATGTTGTGATTTAAGGTGAAGTTTTAGCGATGTAGTTCCACCTTCTTTCCTTGAAAAGCTTATACCACCTGTTTACATTTTGCGGAATCGGTCATTTCATCAAAAAACGACCAAACTGCACTAGACTTAGGACGTATTTTGTACAAATTCAATCGATTCCGTAACACAACCAACACATTTGTCAAAGAAGAAAAAAAAACAAAATGCACGCAGCTGTGTCGGCACTGGCAGCGGCCGGCCGATCAAAACAACTTGTCATAACGTGTCTCAATTAGACTCCGCCCCTATCCGATACTATCCGAAACTTTAATTTCGGATTCGGTTACGGTTACGGATGCTTTTTTATATCGGACATCCGATAGTTTCGGTTACGGTTACGGAGCTCCCTAACACCCCTGATAGTAAGCAGTAGTCGTTAGTAGTTACGAGTACGTTGCTCGCCTTTTGGGTATAAGGGTTTCGAAGATTGAGGATAGAGGAGCGATGGGGGAGGGGAAGGATTAGGCCTCCAGGAACATCACCCACATGGCGAAAAACGGTGTTCTGTGGGGGTCTGAGGCTGTGGTATAACTCCGGTCCACGTTGGTCCAAGCGCCCTACAAGCGTGGTCATAAATACCTTACTTTATTATGGGCCTTTCTCTTAAGGATTAAATTCCAAAAAACAATCCATTAATGTACCTATATCAATGACAATATAACCACTTGACGGCGCATGCAGTGCCCCGCCGCTCGAAAACTATTAGTATTTTGTCGCCTATGTCTAGGCCTCGGTACTAGTAACTATTTAATTGTGTCCAAGTGTTAGACCTCTCTGCACGCAAAATTTCCTTATTATTGCAATTTTATCGCATCAAAATGCCTTCATGCGTGATAAAGTAGTTTAGGAAACATTCCAAAATATCTAGCTACAAAAAAGATGGCATTACATTTTATCGTTAATTAAATAATACGGAATGAACTGACCAATTGCAGTCGCGCGTTAGTCCTCGTCCCCCGGCCCGCAGTGGTGAGTCGTGTTCTTAGAAGGAATCGGCCTATAAGCTCTCTAGTGGTAATATACTCTTTGACATTGATATAATTTAAAACAAAATTATAATTTAAATGTACTGTTTAGTATAAAAAATAATAAGACGGCAGCCCATATTTGAATTTTTTTTTTCTTAAAAAAGAATATATTATTTTTTACATTGTCGCTGTCGAAAGATCAATACAAAGTTTCGTTGTGCAGGGCAGAAAGGTTTGCTTAAATCCCACAGTTGTTGACTGCCAACCATTATGTGATGGGGATGAAAATGCTTTCGCGTAGAACGTTGGCGAAAAGATGCGGCGGGGATTAAGCCGAACAATTCTTAAGAACATTCCCCGTGATATATGCGATAGAGAACACATAGCGAGGCTACATCCTAATGTAGTGCCTTAAAAGTAGTGCCTAAGAGTCCAGCCGGTCCGAGACAACAGGGCAGTCAACGATTCGAATAGCCCGTCGCTGAATGAGATCCATTGGAAGAAACCGGTACTGAGGTTGCCCCCGCCCAATGATGAGCACAGTATTCCACATGAGGCCCAACTTGCGCATTGAAAAGTAGTAGGCGATGCCCTGGAGTGAAATACTATTGAGCACATCCGGCTTCTTCGAGGTCAACTTGGCCTTGACCTCTAGATGACCATGAAACTGGACTTCACTCGATGTGGCGACACCAAGGGGGCGCTATGAAATGGTTTGTATGATTTCGGTTCGGCTCGTATGATTTCGTTTCGTCTTGTATAATTTGTATAGTGTGCGGATCGAATTTGTGATTTGTGACGACGCATGGCTCTCCGACACTAATTTTTAATGAGAAATACTTTTTCGACCGATAATTGAAATCGCCAATCCCCTTAAGCAAACGTGGTGATTGATGCTCCTACGTGGCAAGTATTCCATACACAGACTTTTTCAGTGCTTTTGATAGAGTTAGTAAAGCTTTTTTGGTCAGTAAACATTGTTAGCCCTATGGCGTAGGTATATGAAAATCATTTAGGTAAATTGGTTTCTATCCTATTTATTCAAAATAATTATCACAGATAATATCAGTAAAGGATTTGATGCTTAGAAATATTTTGAAAGTCTGGCGCGTCGCAGGGGTTTCATCTTGGACCCATTTTGTTCACGATTTTTTTCTCCTAAAAAATCGCATGCAGAAGCATTTTGGGGGTTTAAGATAAAGTTAGCTGTGCACCAATTTTCTAAGTTGACTAATCCGTCTGAACAAGCTTACTGTCAGCGGGCCCAGTGACTCTCTTGTACATTTTAAAGTTGTCAGCATATAATAAGCTCTCACAATGCTTTTTTTTACTAATTAAATAATTAACCAATTTGGAAAACAATACTGGACCTAAATGGGATCCCTGCGGAACCCCAGACATGGCGAGGAACATTAATGAGACATTTCATTGACTGCGACGAACGGAGAGCGATTCAATAGATAAGATTTGAACCATCTAAGTAAGCAACCATAATGAACCCCACAATACTCCAATTTAGCTATCATGAGCGGATGACATTGTCGAATGCACTGATAAAATCAGAGTACCTATATTGCATCCACTACATGTCTGGCATCCAAGGTCTCAGATATATCAGAAACATATCTTACGAATGATATAGTCATCTATGATAATAAGTTATATTTCAGTACCTACAGTCGCCCGGTGAATAATTAATAATTCAATCTGGGATTTTTCCCAGAAACTCATTTTCACAAAAACTCTAAAACCCATAAACTCATAAACTACTGAAATTCGGTAGAACATTTGGTAGCTTAATTTGTTGTATTTTAACCCTACTATGATGTCCTGCAAGGAATACGTCAAGTTACTAGTAACTCTGTATTATTATGTAGCGAACCTTTACCGCCCATGGATAATATTTTTGAAGCAACAAAAAATCGAAGCTCGGTTCGTCAGTGGGTAGTAGAGCTCCTTTGTTTTTTTTTCAGAAATATAGTAAGTAAGTATAAAGCCATATCACCAAGGAGATTTGTCTTATACGGCCACAAACAGACCTTAGTATAAAAGTCTAGTAAGTATAAGGATATCTATAAATTGCTTATGAAGTGTGGAGTCCCATATATGCATTGCATTGCAAACAGAGCATTGAGTGTTCAAAGAGCTTTTACCAGATGTCTGGTCTTCAAGTCAGCTAGTGGCGAGCTGTTGGGCAGAGACGACGCCACGGTCCTGACTCCTGGGGGTGTCGTCCTTCTTTTATGGTTAGTCCTCGTGACTATCTGAGGCGGACACCGATGAGGAACAAACCCTACCACCTCATTCTTGCCTTTATTGGCTGGCTTGAATGGAGAATCACACGAGTTAAAGGAGGCTCGGGGTATGTCAGTAAGATGCTGGTAGGACTCTTGTTGGTAATACCGGGATCGCTCTGATTGCCATAGGATCTTCCTCCTTTTCCAAGCCCAACATAATTATGCTGCCTTCGCGTCGCTACGTGCTTAGAACAATTTAGTTTGCAAGTCACCCCGTGCCTGTTTACCCGTATGTATTTACATATTCTGGCCATAAATACTGTTACAATTAAAAATAAACAAAATATTACATTTGAATTTGGAATCTGTCATTTTTATATAATTTTTCATTGTGTTTTCTTATTTTGGCGCCAATAAATTGTTCAATATTTTGCGATATTAAAATGGAGTGGGGTGATAAAAAGAACCGAATCGCTGTGATTGCATTACACAAAGTGGGTATGGAGCCAAATGCAATTTTTAAAACTCTCCACCCGTTTGGCTTTAGTGAAATGTTTGTGTACCGGGCTATTAATAGGTACAATGAGACCTCCTCTGTTTGTGACAGAAAAAGATCTGGCCGTCCACGAAGTGTTCGTACGAAAAAGGTGGTCAAAGCAGTAAGGGAAAGAATTCGAAGAAATTCTGTCCGAAAGCAAAAGATTTTATCTCGGGAGATGAAGATAGCACCTAGAACCATGTCGCGTATTTTAAAAGACGACTTAGGACTTGCAGCCTTTAAGAGACGCCCTAGACATTTTTTAAATGATAATTTAAAAAAGAATAGGGTGATAAAATCTAAACAACTACTGAAGCGGTACGCAAAGGGAGGTCACAGAAAAATTTTGTTTACGGATGAGAAAATTTTTATAATTGAGCAACATTTTAACAAACAAAATGACCGTATTTATGCTCAAAGCTCTAAGGAAGTTTCTCAATTAGTCGACAGAGTGCAACGTGGGCGTTATCCGACTTCAGTGATGGTTTGGTGGGGTGTTAGCTATGAAGGAGTGACTGAGCCATACTTTTGCGAAAAAGGTATCAAAACATCGGCACAAGTGTATCAAAATACCATTCTTGAGAAGGTAGTTAAGCCCCTTAACAACACCATGTTCAATAACCAACAATGGTCCTTCCAGTAAGACTCGGCGCCGGGTCATAAAGCTCGGTCCACGCAGTCTTGGTTGGAAACGAACGTTTCCGACTTCATCAGAGCTGAAGACTGGCCGTCGTCTAGTCCCGATCTTAATCAGCTGGATTATGATTTATGGTCAGTTTTAGAGAGTAGGGCTTGCTCTAAACGTCATTATAATTTGGACTCCCTAAAACAATCCATACCTACGATTGGAAAGAGTGTGTGCTTCTATTGATAACTGGCCTCAACGTTTAAAGGACTGTATTGCAGCCAATGGAGACCACTTCGAATAAGCTTTTTTAAACTTACATACTGTAAAAGTAATAAATGTTATTTGCAATAGAAAAAATATTTTTTTTATTTGTTACAGTATTTATGGCTAGACTAGGTATATTGACCAGGGGCATCATGGACCATAGTACTTCCATCGTTATCTTTCCTACCGGTCTAAATCTACCATATTCTTGATATAATAATAAAATAGTTGTGTTGGTATATTATTGATGTCTTTTTTTTTTTATAAAACATTGCCCTCACAATAGGATTTTTCCTGTGTCGTGGGTGCGGTTACGATGACATGCAATTTCATATACCCATGACACCCAGACCTGGAACAAAAATTTGTGGAGCACACAAAGAGTTTTTCTGTGCGGAATTCGAACCCGAGACACATGTGCCCAGTGCAGCAGCTAGTTGCCCAGCCACCGCATCAACCGTGCCGCCTATATTAGCCTTTGCTACGCAGTGGGCACAGACTGGTGTAGATTAGGATGATAAGACAGATCCAAATTGCTACGATCGTTTACTACATTATTTTTGCTATCGCATTCATAAGCGCATGCGACTTCAAACTCCGGGATTACGGGTACAAACGCAATAATTTACCACTCTCTTCTGGAGCAGAAAAAGGAACAAGGTCGTTTTTAGTCAGAAGAATGAATTTGTTGACTTTCCTTCTTCGAAAAAATGCCAATTAAAACTAAGTTCTTACTACCGAGAGGGGCAACGTGGTTGAAAAACAGTGTGTATTAAAGAAAATCATCTAAGCGTGTAGTTTATAGTAGTTTTTTTAACTTTGTCCAAAACTTAGATTTCTTTGAGGGTCGTAGGGGCGTTTGGAACATGTATTTTACATTTTACTTAATTTCACATACCATTTTTTATGGTACAAAGAATTGATCTGTGTGGGAATCGAAATGAAGCAGATGGTTGCCTAGCCCATAAGCCACCAAGCAACCAGTTCAGTCAACGATGATCGTTAATTAAAATAAAAGCCACATAGTATTTTTCCAATAATTTAATCAGGACATCAAGTAATACGTAACTTTCCAGAATACATAAATAATTTAACAATTCAATCGATTACACCGTTGTCTTATCGATTATATTACATTAGTCACTTAGATTTTATTTCAAATTGATCGCTACTTTGACTAACATAGAATATCAGTAAGACAGGTACCAGCCTGTATCCACTACAAAGTATTATATCATTGCTAAAATAAATATATTTTTTTAATTAACTGGTCACACACCAATTACATTTTTTTTTATTTGTAACACTGTTCGTGTTTCGAATATTTATTTCATTGGTGTGTGCCCAGTTAAATGCGCCCATTAATTTTCGCTCGAATCGATGCGAAAATATTTTATCTCCAGCGAGCGTATTTTGGGCGCACGTTTTAAAATAGACAAATGAATTTTCTGATTTTTAATACCATTACAGAGAAACATGGGCACTACAATCTTTGGTCTTATTGTAGTTACAATGATAAACATTGTCTGCTTCCGTACTCAGGATAATTTAATGGCTAATTAACCCAGTCTATTGTAATTGTTTTCGAAAGAAAATCGTTACTAAGGAACAGTTTAAGTAATCATTAAATGATTCTGAGAACGGCAGTAAATAATTCATCTTGTAGTGTGTTGATTAAAAATCAAAACATTCACAATTTTATTGTGCGATAGGTATCAATGTAAGCTGTACAAAAGTTGTACGCTTGTAGGGTTCCGTAAATATTATCACGAAACTCATTGAGCAAACACAACAGCTTAACAATTCAATACTACAAAATAAAAAAGGTCCTACAAGGTAAACAGAAAGCTGTTTATGCACCAGGCATTTCGAAATAAATATTTATTCTGCGGACGGACGAAATGGACGTCAAACAAAAACAAAGACACATTTACGGAACCCTCAAAATTAAAAAACAAATGTTGGCCACACACAACCTCGGGACCACAGATTATTAAATCTATAGGTTCAATGAGTGAGAATTTATGAGTGGCCTAACTTACAGAGTTAAAATATTAAACTTGTAAGTATTTTAAAATTAGATGTTAAATATGGCAGCGGAAGTTACATTAAATAAATCACATAGAAGACATTAAGATTCAGTTCAATCACTTTACTCAATTAACTTTAGATTTAGAATGAGATAGGAAGTCATTGATTTTAAATACCTAGCATAACAACAGAATTAGGTCTGATTTTTCAATAGTCAGATAAATGCTACCTGAGGAATAAAATTGTTACTGTCACTGTGTTATACAAGCATTCTGACGCGACAACATCATAATTAGTTCCCAGATAACTTTTATCTAACCATTGAAAAATCAGCCCAACGTCTTCATTTTTTTAAAATATCTTACAGTTTAAAAAAATAACAGTTATAATATTCTCAAATGTCAGACAATGGCTAAAAACTTAAGGTGTGGTTCTACGAGCACAAACAATGATTACTTATCTCATTCTCAGACGATTACAAACTAGACATATTTATAATAGATTGCTTTGGTCGAATATAGTTTTTACAGCCACGGATAAAATAATTTGTTTAAAAATCAAACGCGCTTTAGTCCAGCCAAAACGTCTTATAAAATAAATCGTAACACATTATGCCTGCATTTCGAGTAAATATTTATTCTAGGTTAAACGCTTGTCTCCTCAGCAATAAATTTTGCTGTTGTGACGGATGGAACCTTTGTGAAGAAGGATTTACCCAAAAACGCATGGCTTATGACAATTAATGTTGCGCTTTCATTACATCAATAGATTAAACCTTTTAAACTAAGTATTCATCATACTTTCCCATAATATAAGTACGTTTCAGAAAATAACTGACTTATAATTTTGCACCCAAATTTTCTTTGACGGAGTCTCGAGTATGATAACGACAGAAGTCAGTCGTTGATTTGTCAATGAAATCAATAGATTTCAACTTTATTAGGCACAAAAATAGAAGTAAAAAAAATTTGTAACTAAGCAAAAAAAGAAAGGTGATAATAAATAACCAAGATCTTTAATAAACATTTAAAAGGTTTAAAAATATTCATGTTATCTCGCGCATTTAAAAAAACAATTTGTGCATTAGGTAACTATTGTGTGCATTCCTTAATATTAATCAAACATGAATGACTATCCTATATTTAATTAGCTATTTTCTTACAATATAAGAAGTATAAAATGGCAGTAGAAATAAAACGACGGCATTTACAAGGATTTTAGTGAAAGTTGAAATAGAAATAAATAGTATAATAACAAAATGTTAGATAATAATAAGGTTATAAAATGCTAAGGGTGATAACTAAGCTTAATTTTTAATTGAGTTACGTACATGTGTTTTAATGGAATTAGACCTTAAGGACTGACAGCTGAGGAAGGGGTATTAAAATGGCGGCTTTTGGCGCCAAATTTTATTTTGTGCAGTTGTAATTCAAGATCATTAATAATGAATTATTTTTTTACCTATTCATATACATAGGTAAGGTAAGAAGTAGTAATGTTTATTGTGATTTGTTTATCAATGTTTTACAGTTTCAATGTTGGTGTAATTACTTAAGTAGTATGTACGTATGTATACGCTATCGCTATTATTCCATAGCTCTATTTTTATGAGTTTGAAGCCTAAATGTTCCTCAAGTTAGTTGTTAGATCCATTCAAATCTAAAAAACCTAGAACTCGATCCAAGTTTCTCATTAATTAGCGTTCCGATTCTGGTTCAGTGGGTCTGGTAAGATCCGTGTCATTTAGATTTGAATACTTATGTATAAAACAATAAGCAGGGCTGGTAGTTTCGACATTAAAAACGTAAATTTCAGTTGCTTATTCGTGAATTTTTTCAATAGAAAGATTACCTATCTTATGCTTCTGTCATAAGGTTGATTATATATTCATACAATTTCTGACTAGCGAAGTAACGACCGATTTTTATTGTAGGTAATCCTCGTCGAGACTACCAGTCCGATTTCGATAAATATGAGGACAATTGTAATGTAATGATAGTTTTATTATTTACTATTTTAATGATGATCACCGTCTCTTAGGAATAATTGGCCATTTTCAAGAAGATAAAAATATCGAATAAAAGCTACAAAATATTACGCAATAGTAAGAAAAAGGTATTCAAAAAACGAAATATACGTAGACTTAGTTTTAATCTTAACCTATTTTTCACAAAATTACATCTAAACATCAACATTACCGATAAAGAATTCACTAAATACAATATAATTATTTAATTTTAATAATGTAATTATTAATAAGCGTAATAGATCAAACATTAATGTTTTTTTTATTAATTTCTTTTTTTTCTTTCCATCCCGGCGGTCCTAAGCCACTGTGATTGCTTGAGATTTTTTTTTTAAACTATGGTTCAAAAACATTATTGTTTTTTTTCAATAACAACACTGAATGATATTTTTACGTATTTTTATTTTAATAATATCAAATTCATTATGATGTCCAACGCAAAATTATGGCGGTTTCCTTACAATGCGGCAACAATTTATTATATATTTTTATATTATTTGTATTGGTCGGTGTGTAGACATCGGTCGGGGTGGTAAAACGGGGTTATATAATTCGAGAGGTGAATAGACGCAGAAAATACAGAAAAGGGACGAAAAGATGTTGGTTAGTATCTATTCACCCCTTTTCTGTATGCATTGACCCCTCAAATTGTATTCACCCCGTTTTACAGTAGGTACTAGTTATTTTCAACAAACGTAACATGTAAGAGAAAAGTATGTAAATAATATTTATTCATATAATTTGAGTGATATTCTATCACGGCAAACTCGTATAACCATAACTGCAGGTAGTACCGAAGACAACTCAGTAGTTTCTTAACTAACAATGGTGAAAAAAATGTTGACATTTTAATAAAATTAATTATTAGAAACTAATCGAATCTTTTTTTCATTAATTTGACGATATACGTTCTTCATTTTTTTAGATTTGTAATAGTTAACTTTTTAAAAATAACCTATGCTGTTTGACGTAAAAAAAACATTATGACGTCACTTAATGCGAAGTATCGTTTTTGACGTTTGAAGTATTATAGTTGAATTTGACTTGTTTGAAACTACCGAACTGACTAATATTAATAGTTTGGATTAATTTTTGCACTGCTTACTTTTTCTCAACAAAGACAAGGACAACAAATCGGTCCTTTTGTCTTACGATATTAATTACCTAAAATCATCAAGAAATTTTCATTTTTATCCTTTTTTTCTTAAAGTTTACAATATAGAGTGAACTTTGAAACTTTTTTTTTGTATAGGGAAAATCATCAAATGACTTCTCTCGCCCAAGGTTAGGCAAGAGGGAGTGTCAGACTCTTACTGACTAAAAACCCTTCTGCTACAGGCCGAGGGCGCGGTACCGTATCGCGGTTGACCTGCGTCCTTGACTAAAACTTTAAGACAAAACAACCCGATTTCTGTCGTCATCAATGTTGAGGATCGACACAATTTTGCGTTGGACATCACACAACGAAAACATTCAATAAACGCAGTGGCTTTCACAATCAATAACAAACCTGACCATTATAACCTTACCATGAGACCTGCTATGAGTTTTCCAATCCTTTCACATCAAAAGTCCGCCCTTCCAAATTCTGGTCGCCATATTCCCGATCGTCAAGTTCCGCCTCCTTGCCATTTTGCACAGATTCTACAGTGGGACCATAGAGTTTGACGCATAAGACTTCTTTGTAGTTTTCTAACGCTAGGGCCAAGACCGAGCCGCCGAGTAAAACCTCACAGGATGTTATTCGCTCTGGTGGCGTGTATACTGCTATCAGTTTTCCTGTTGATTTAGAATTAAATTGTTTAGTATGTAACTTTTCATTTGTTAGCTTTGAGGAACACGAGTTAATATTTATTTCATATTTTTTCAAGCGCCACTGTAATTTGTGAGTTATAGGAGTTGCAGATATTATTAAAATATCGTGCTCGTGCCTCAGAACAAAAAATATGCGTATCTTATAGTTACTATACCTACCTACCTACCTTATAGTTATAGTTGCTAGTTCTATACATAATAATGAAATGAGAGGCTCAAAACATTAAAAAACCAAAATTCCGTCTTCATAATCGAATTAGGAAATTCAAATGTATTGATACTAGCTATTTTTCATATCCCTAAGTGATAAATAATCTATATGACGTAAGAACTTTTGTCGGCTCAGTTAGTATAGTATATAATTTCCTATTTTATGTGATACTAACCAGTGTGCAGATCCCACAGCCTGACGGAGAGATCTTTGCACGTATCATCAGTTGACATAAGCACTCCGCCCGACTTCGCCAGACGTAACATAGATGGCGCTGCCACGTGTCCGCGCAGCGTTAGCCGACAGTTGCCTGATGAAAAAAAAAGATATAAATTTTATTAATGTATAGAGCGCTGAAAAAATTTGAAATTTAATCTAGTTTTGTTAATTTTTAAAATAATTATATTAAGTATTCAATCTGGTGTATATCTTTTTAGAATTTCTCTCTTCCTTAGCTATGAATATAATATTTTTTTGCTGCACCTAATCAGTAAGCACATTAAGATGCGTTGGAAGAATCACGAACACACTAATCAAGACATGTAAGACCACTGCACACGGGGTTCACCAAGGTCAGTTAAGGCCACGGGAGCAGAATTTAAAATGATATGTTGTTTTATCATTAATATGAATCCCGCCTTAAGTGATCCAAGAACTCATGTGATGATTTTTCAACAACAAAAATCGGAACGGACATTTTTGACTAATTTTTGGTTCCAGGTTTTTACAGGGCAAATGAAATTTCAATTTAACACCATCCAATCCAACCAGCTCAACACCTTTTTGAAAAATGTTTACTAAATATCATAAATTGTATTGCTACTAACCTGTAACAAGATCCCACACAAGTATCCTGGTATCAGCAAGTCCGGAGACCACACAACCATCTATGGAGCTGATGGCAAGCGCCACGGTGTCACAGCCTGGCTTCCACTTCTTGAACAACGTGCCCGACTGAAGGTCGTACACCACTATGAAGTTGGGGCTCGGCTCATCTAGCTCGCGGGATACTACACACACGTAGGAACCTGGGATGAAAGAGTAATTGATATTAAATTGGAAAAATACGAAAGAAATATTAGGTATATCAGCACTGGCACAATTGCCAAGAATGTAAAAGGACACACAGAAGTGTAATAAAACAATTTAAATCCAACTATCACATAAAAATACCCTACAAACTTAAAATTCAAAACAAGCTTTAAAGTATGGGACGGGAAGCTTTTAAGTGTGGGAGAGCCATGCTTCGGGTCGACCGGAGTAATACCACGGTCTCACAGAAACTCGACGAGAAACAACCATAACGTAGCGTTTAGCCGTGTGAATTACCGGTGGCCCAATCCATGATCCCCTCCCTCAATTCCTCTCCAATCCCTAAATCTCCGAAATATAATTCCCCAAAAGGCCGGCAAAGCACTTTCAACTACACTGGTGTTTGGCGGTGCCGATTACGATGACAAAAACAGCCATATTTGTTACAAAATAATTGGAAAAATCAATAGTCTGTACCCTTATCTATTAAACTGCAAAACGGTAAGAAGTCGAATGTCAAAAACGATAATTTTCTTTGAATTTTGTACTAGATTGTAACTAATGATGGCATCAAAATTTTGCTATTGCATGTTCCTTTTAAATTTGTTACAAAAATTGTGATTTCATATTTAGTTTTATTTTTTTAACTGGACATACCTTCATAAGTAATAGCAGCTTTGGAAGTGACGAAGTCGTGGTGCGGTATCCTCAGGTCGTACAGCAGTTTTCGAGACGTGAGCGACCAGACTAGCAGAGGGAATGGTTTCTGAGTCTCGTCACCACATACTAGCACCCTGGTATAGAGAAAAATATAAATTTTATACATGTTTGTCAAGGACTTACGTTAGTAAGTTTGGTTAGTCTTGGATTTCGTGATATTTCTATATCTTGTTTTTTATTGAAGGGGAAAATCAGTAAATGATTTCTCTCGCCTTGACTGGAGCGAGAAGAATTGCCTTACTGACTTCTCTGGCTGGGGTCGCGGTACATTATTACGTGTTCTATTTAAATTCTTGTGAGAAGATTTTTGGGTCGTCTATAATCCTCATCCTCACCTTCCATCTCCAGAGACAAGAAGTGAGTTCAGGAACCGGTCTTCTCCAGCCTTGAACGTCGTCACACAGTCACCTAGAAGAAGAAAACCGAATGTAATGACGAAACAGTTTTTTAAAGTCGTCTTTATTCTTGGAGATATCCCAAGGCAGGAGAAGATGAGAAGATATTTGACAAGGCTCTTTGAGGCTTGAGCGCAACCCTCAGCGCCGTAACGTTTGGGTCTAGTTCTGGCAGGCCAGCGAACTACCTTTGTTTGACATCTGTAAAGCCGCGCCAACGGTGGTCGGAGATCTTCGCGCGATCCTCGACGCCCAGAATACCTCTTGCTGCGGTTAAAGTGTAAAGAGCATGGTTCTCTCGCGTGCTCCGTCTGTATTTTTGCAAGCTAACTTTTCCTGCTTTGTCATATTTTTTTTTAAACGCTTCTCCTCCCTTTTATTTTCTCTTGTTCGCAGGTGCGTTTACAAACACACTACACCCAGATTCATATACCAGACCGGGAACAAATTTGTGGATCCCACAAAGAGTTGTTCCGTGCGGGAATCGCACCCGCGACACGTTGCGTGGCAGCCAGTTGCCCAACCAATGCAGTGAAATAACTGCTTCGTAGAAGTAGGCTTCCCAATGCCCCTTACTTGTGTGCATACAGTAACTCACCAGTTTCAATATTCATCAGGTTGACGTACATCCTGTTCCGGGAGAGCGCGACGAGGTGTGTCGGGTCGTGCAGGCCATAGTATGGCATCTTTTGGTTCATTACACCCTTCAGGGCAACCAGGAATGTACCCTGTGGAAGAAACGAATATTGGATTGGTGGATTGGTGGACAGACATATGGTGAAGGAAAACATCGTGAGGAAACCTGGACTTATAATTTCTAATTATAACGCCTTGAGCTAGTGTGGTAATTAATGCTTAAACCTTATCCGTGTGAGTAGAGGCCTTTGCCCAGCAGTGGGCACTTATAGGCCGATGATGATGATTTTATTTTATTTTATATGGAGGACTTTAGTGAAGCAAACTTTTTTTGGCTCTCTGACAAACAGAAGATCTTATCTCAACAAGTTGAAGTTAGTAAGCGCTGTCTAAGTAAGATTTGGTTCAGCATAAGGCAAGGGTAGATTTTTCGTAAAAACTTGGACCCACGATAGGATTTTCTCTGGTGTCTTCGTAGGTGCGTTTACAAACATACGATTTCACATACATATCGCATTTAATCAGGATCTGGTTTTATTTTCCGGTAGGTATTGTAAATAATATTGTGTTTGAATAAAATTTTAACACTATAATAAATGGTTTTTCTTTCTTTCTTTCACTACAATACTATTTTTTGCTTACTAGGTGGCGAAAGTGTAGACTTATCATTTCATCGTCCAATAGACAAAAGCTAGTACTTATAATTCATTTATTAATCTATACTTTACTGAACACATTATTACATATTCTACATAACTGTAGAGTGTACAATACGCGGTCTTTTCACACAGGGTGATTTCTTTCAGACAACCTTTTTCATTCTATTGGACGTTCAAATTTTGACAATTATTGTGATTGGACAACTACTTAATTTTTTGCTAGAATAACGCCATATATTGACGAAAGACGGTACCCCTTATTGCGACAAATCTGGGTAATTATGCTTTAATTGATTTTATGATTCTTTTCCGTCGGGCTCCCCCCCTCCGACACATGGGTAAGTGGAGGAACACCGGGTTGGTTTTTAGTCAGTAAGAGTCTGACAGTACCTACTCTTCGCCCTTCCTCGAGGGCGATGGGTCTCCGTAAGGATTTCCAAAACCGACACCAAAAAAAAATTGTATGTTTCCTTTAAAGTTCATTTTTGAGTTCGAATGAAGATGATAAAATATAATAATTGTACCTGATCCAAGTTGTAAACTCTGAGCTCCCTGCGACATAGCACCACGCACTTGTACTCGTCTATTGGCACCAAGTTTATTGGGTGTGTCACACCCACCATCTTCCTTACTAGCTGACATCTGAAAAATAATAAATAAAGACTGACTTGGAACAGAGACAGAGGCCCAATCCTTCTCTTTCCTTAATCTTCCAAACCCCTAATCTCCAAACAGCCGGCAGTGCACTTGCAATTTCTCTGGTATAACCGAACGGGCGTCCATAAGTGGCACTGATTGCTTACCATGAGGTAATCCTTTAGCTTATTTGCAGCCCTAAGACGCCAAAAAAATGTCTCGTCAGTAGCGAAACAATGATAGCTATATCTAAACTAAATCAAAACTCATGAGCAGCGTGCGCGGACGAGGCGATGTCGCACAGCCATTGCATAATCAGGAAGAACCCCTCTGTGGTTCGAAACTAGTAGAGCTTTTCTCAATATTATACAAGTATGGAGTAAGTGTGGAAGAGCCATGCTTCGGCACGAATGGGTCGGCTCGACCGGAGTGATACCACGGCCTCACAGAAAACCGGCGTGAAACAACCACAGTGTTGTGTTTCGCCGTGTAAGTGAGGTTACCGGAGACCCAATCCTTCCCCTTCCCAATCCCTCCCCAGTTCCTAAATCTCCAAATCCCTAATCCCTAAAAGGTCGGCAACGCACTCGTAACTCCTCCGTTGCCGCCTGGGCGGCGCTGATTGCTTACCATCAGGTAATCCGTCTGCTCGTTTGCCGACCTACTACATAAAAAAAAAGTGAGTAACCAGCGATTTTTAGTTAATTTAGTATGTCTCACGATAGTTATTACAAAAACTCATTTGGTACCTATAGATAACTATAAAAAACAAATCACAAAGTACTCACTTCACAACATCCCAAACGCAGATCTCCTCTCTCTCCGTCGAAATCGTAGCAACATATTTACCCCTACTATCGAATCTCACTATCAAGTCGTAAGTCTTAGTATCAAACCCATCGTGCATAGAAAAGTCCCGCTTTTCCTTACACTCCATAATCTTCCAAAAGTCGACATTTTCGGGGTACAACGTTGGTACGGGAGGTTCTTGAATCTCCTTCATCCAATCTTGAACGATTTTACTTTTGATTTGATGTCCATTGCGTTGTCGTTTCTCCATAGTCATTCGGAGTAGCCCGTAGAACTGGCGATGGTCATAGTCCAATGCGTAAGAGTGGGTTTCGAAAACGTCTTTGAGGATTTCGATGTGTTCTGGTAGGGGGTCGATGTGGACTAGAGCTATGTCTTCGAGGAAATGGCAGCAGTCTGTCGCTGCGAGTTTATCGTGAACCCAATCGAGTTGTGTGAAGTATGGCTGGTTCGCGAACGTGGTAGGGTCGTCTTTGTAAATGTGATAGTGTTGGAATGGTAACTCGTCTAGTTTTCTTGTATTGTAGCTGTGGGGTTAAAGTGAAATATTGCTTAATTTTAATCATTGCCATTAGTCAGTTGAAGTATACAAAGTAAAATAGCTTTTAGTATAAAGTAAAATAAAGTTAATTTCACCTAATTTGATAGTTTGAAATATGATTTAAAATGTTTTAAAACTTACTATTCCTCCGAGAATTTGTTCTCCTGTGACACCAGACGGCCCGCCATCTTGGGGTCATTTTCCGTATACCATTTACCCTGCAAATTATAATTCATTGGTTTATTTATGGTAAATTATGTCTATGATATTTGTGTTATTAATTACCCACATTTAATTAAAATAATTAACTCGATTAGTTTCGTGCCACACTAGGGGCTCATGTCAGTTTCAGCGCATCGTTCGTCGCGTCGTTTGTAGCGCTATGCTACTAATGGGAATAAGTTCTACCGTGGCTTGAAAGTAGTCGAGCTATCTCGACAAACAGTTACGTAAGATGGACGTTAACATTGTTAATTGAATATGTACTGTACTGTAATGTTGTTGCGGGTGACCATGGGCAGCGCTGATTGCTTACGATCAGGTAATCCGTCAGCTAGTTTGCCGACCTATCACATAAAAAACTGATTAGTTGCAATGACGTGATCGGCGCCGTCCATAGACACGTCCAGCACCATAGAAGTCAGTCACCATAAAGTTTTGTTGTGCGTATCACATAGGTTCTGGTCGGGACCAGCGAATATATTTTTTTTATCCACTCGGGGTTAAACTCGCCCCAAGAGGGAGTTTATTGCGACGCAATGCGCAAATCTTATCTGCTATTTGATACAGATTTGTATATGGGATGAATTGGGGCATAATTATGAGACTGATATAAACATAAAAGGTGGTTGTTTACAAAGAAAATAATAATGATTGTGTTTGAGTGTGTTAATGTGAGTTGATGTGTGTAATGTGTACGTGCTAGTGTGTATGAGTGTTGTTTAAGTGTTATTGATTTTTTTTAAGGGTATTTACGATGTACCAGCGAATATATTATGGTATAGAAGTATTACCTCATAATAATCAATAAGCGTGCGTCGCACGGCAGTTTCGCAGTCTGCGAGGTACCGGTCGGCCGCGGCGCCGGCGAGGGCGGCGTCCCTCCAGCGCGCCGCCCCCCGCGCGTCCCAGCGCAGCCACGGGGACAGCAGCGCCGCTAGCTGCGGCCATACCAGCGAGGCCGGGGCCCATGGTACTGGGGTAACCGATGTATTAATTAGTCATGATGTTAGAACTATATAGAATTATAGATTATGATTATTTCGACACCACTGACATACGGTGATGGTAAACATCGTGAGGGAACCTGGACTTATAATTTCTAATTATAAGTTTGAAATCGCCAAACGCATTGAGCAAGCGTGGTGGTTAATGCTCTAACCTTCTCCGTATGAGAAGAGGCCTTTGCTCAGCTGTGGGCACTTATAGGCTGATGATGATGTTAGAACAATTGAAATGGTTTTAAAGACTTTTAGAACATAACTTAATACTTTTATTGCAAGCGTAATTAAGCATATTGCAAGATGATATTGACTTCCCTTGCCAAGGCTGAAGCGAGAGGGAATGTAAGACTCTTAATGACTTTAAAGAATTCCCCGTTCCTTCTCCTGCTCTAGGCCTAGGTCGCAGTACCATATTGCGCTTGCCCCGCACCCCGGCTTCGGCAGTCTTCCGTTAAAATGTAAGATATTTTCAGATTGACTCATTTATAATGCTTATGATTAATATAAATGTTATTAATAAGACGAAGAAAAATATCGACAAATATCCGAAAGCCATTATTTATGGACCCAGCGGGCAATGAAATACAATATAAATAATGTTTAATCTCTAGTTTAAGTATGGCTTAAGTTGTTGCTAAGTGCAAATCTCGAGAACGGCTGCACCGAATTCACTGATTCTTTTTTGTAGGACTAGGTGCTTATAGAAAACAAAATCTGCTGACTGCAATGTCGTCTTGAATGTAGGTTAGCCATAGATATTGCAAGGGACACTGAAAAATTAGGTCGTTATTTTGTTTGTCTATCTTTCCATGTTTTTACATCGATGTCTTATGTCGCTTACATTTTTCCATTCAAAGGATTGCAGGATTTTTTTTTACTTGCTATAAACTAGTGCTTCACTGCGATCCCACCTGATGGTAAGCAGTGATGCAATCGTTGATGGTAAGGTACACTAGTTTATTTAGAGCCTTCACTCTAGCCTTGACCTAAATTATATTTGGACGGAAAGGCTGCAGCCGGCAAACTGTTCCAATCCCTCGATGTACGCGGTATAAATGACGAGGCAAAACGCTTAGTTCGGGCCGCAGGTGTCTCAACAACGTAAGGGTGGATATTTGCCGTACGGATACGTAGAAATCGATTCCAATCAAGAAAATAAAATAATAAATAAATAAAATTACTCACAATAAGTCTCCTCACTCCTGAAGAGATCATCATGAGCTAGTATATCAAGGATCTCAGTATCATCCAGCCCCCTCCTAGAAGCAGTCAGCAGAGCCAAACAGGTCTTCACTCGTTCAGCTCCAAGCGCAGCCTCCGTGGTGATGAGGATCTGTATCAGCTGGCCTTCCAAGTCCTCACAGATGACCAGCTCTGGAGTCGTCTCTGGTTCCGATAGTTCAGTAAACGTTTCTGCTGATAACGAGATCTGCCATGCTAGGATCTGTAAATGGGTTTCAGTAAGTTTATGATAAGGATTTGATACATGTCAATTAATTGAAAGTTATACAAATATTTGAACTTAAACTCTTTTTCTTCAGCGTGGATAATTATAAAACGTCTTCTAGCGCCGTGACGGGAGAAAGAGATTGACAGACTCTTACTGTTACGGTGCAAGCGTAATAATGTACAACAGCTTCAGCCCAAGGCTGGAGACGGAACAGGGTGACTTTAGTCAGTAAGAGTCTGACACTCCCTCTCTCTTCGCCCTGAGCGAGAGAAGGCATTTGATGATTTCCCCCTCCCCAAAAAAAAGCATATGATTCAGTTGTTTTTATCATTTGCAAAATTGTTACTACAACGAGAAATCATAATGTCTCACCCCCGGTTTCCGAAAGGCCGATCAATGTTAAAATCAATTTAATCTCTTGTCAAGTCATCTGATTGGTTGACTGAATTATCAACAACCAATCAGATGACTTGACAAGAGATTTAACAGGAGATTAGTTAATTTTACCGTTGACAAGCCTTTCAGAAACCGGGTGTAAGAGTTAGGAAGTATATAGATCCCAATCTAATTATATTCTTAAGTTATTTCATAGTCATATTGTCATTATTCTCACTAAGTACGTAATGTTAGAACACTTATCTCCCTTGTACCTATTCCATACTTAGCCTAAACAGTGTACCTATATACAGCATTTCTGATCAAAAGTACCAAGTTTTACCACTACCGATCAAAAACTAACCTTAGCATAAAGTGGCAGGGTGCACTTTTGCACCGCTTTCACAGCGGCCTCAGGTGGCGAGGCGGCCCCAGTCTTGCTATATGTAGCGGCACAGGCAGTGAGCACCGCTTTGGCCTCTTCGGGCCCCACCGGCGGGGCCCGCACCACTTTGGGCCCATCTTCTGATGAGAGGACTGCCATTATCGCCGAGCTGGATGGCTCGTCTTTTTCTGAAAAAAGAATTTCACAATTTATTTATGAGATAGGACGGCAAACGAGGGGTCTGACCAATCAGCTGGCGCACGCTGCTCAATAAATAAGAGTTCCGTTGTAACTTGAAACTAGTTGAGCTTTTCTCAGTTAATTCGCGTGAGTACGTCGTTATTTTAAATATTTAGTATGTCTCACTTAGTTTCCATTTGATAATATCTATTCATGTTAAAACTAAAATAAACATTTTTTGGGTCTATTTTTTTATGATTAGGTCAGCAAACGAACAAACAGATTACCTGATGGTAAGCAATCAGCGCTGCCCATGGACATTCGTAGTACTAAAGGAGTTACTACACGTGCGTTGCCGGTCTCTTGTAAGTCATAAAGGATTTAAGGACAGGGGATTTGAGGATTGAGGATAGGGAGAGGGGAGAATAATTGGGCCTCCGCCCACACACACGGCAAAACATAACCTAAGTGTTGTTTCACGCCGGTTTTCTGTAAGGTCATGGTCATCACTCCGGTCGATTCGGTCCATTCGTGACGAAGCATGTCTCTCCGATACTTAAAAGATCGGTTATAAAAAAGTTGCTTCAACATCCTTACTATACATATGTTCCATATGCTCTATATAGTTTGCCTGTATGTGTAGAGTACATACCCTCAGTGACGGTGACAATCATCTTGACATTATGCGGCAGTCGCTCGGGCAGCCAGCGCGCGGCGCGCAGCGCGTCCGCCCCCACCACGCACAGCAGCGCGCCCCGCGACCTCCCCACCCCGCCCAGCAGGCCCGGCAGCGCCGCCGACAGCGACCATACGTCCTACAAACCCGGTTACATTTTATTAAACCTTATTCTATTCTTAACATTATTTTAACAATGTCGTGGTGGCAACTAACAATGTGACTTTTTCCGTGTTATATGTAGGTACTTGCTATGATTATTTAGACACCACTGTCAGACGGTGAAGGAAACCTGGTCTTATAATTTCTATTAGTTAAGATGTAATGTATAAATATCATAAGTCTTTCTTTGTTATTTATTATTGTTACTTTTTTTTCTTCTTTTTGTATAATTTATTTTTAGTATTTTAAGTTAATTTTTATACTTGGTTAAACCTCACTGTCGTATTGGGAACATAACCTGTAATGAGAGTGTAGGAAGATTTTTTGTAATAAATAAATAAATATTTGAAATCGCCAATCCGCCTCGAGCAAGCGTGGTGATTAATTCTCAAAACCTTCTCCGAAGAAGCCATTGTGCAAACCGACCGTTTCAACGTTACTTTGTGTTAACCTGTACTTACGTTCCGCCCCCGGTAGACGGTGCCAGTGAGCAACACGTGGCATTGGTCCACGATCGACTTCAGCAACATGTGGGAACTGCTCGACTGCGGCGTCAGACCCACGAACCTGGACACAAGATGACACTTCTTCACTACATAGTATAAAACAAAGTCGCTTTCTCTGTCCCTACATCCTATCCTATATGTATGCTTAAATCTTTAAAACTACGGAACGAAAATAAAGTCAAAGTCAAAATCATTTGAGTATTTCAATGAGACCCTTTTTAGTGAGGGTAAAATCATCAAATAACTTCTCCCGCCCAGGGTGGGGCGGGAGGAAGAGTCAGACTCTCACTCACTAAAACCCCACTCAGGGCCGAGGCCGCAGTTCCTTATTGCGCTTACGCCGCAGCTCCGGTTGAACGTAAGCCCTATAGGGCCCCGTTTGTGGTGTCTATTACAATGAACAGGTAACAAGCTTAGTAATCTTACCGTACGATAACTGCCAGGTCGGGTTGGTAAGTATGCGCTTGAGTGACGGCGCGGGCGACTAGAGTCGCCTTACCGCACCCAGCGCCACCTATCAGCGCTAGCGGCACCGTACTGTCACCCGTAATGTACCTGCAACGTTGTTAGTGAAGTGTTATGTGTCTGTTTATAGATGGCGGTAGTGATGCTTAAGGTACCTGTCGAGTGTTACTTGGTAATTGACCTTTTTTGGTTCTGATAATTTACTATTTGTTGCTGTCAGGTATTTATGTAGTTTTACACTTGCCATAGCAAAGTATCCAGAAATTTGATATCACAATATCATCATTACTAAAAAAGTTGTTTATATTTGAAATTGAAAAGTTTTTCTCGACTGTGTTCTTTTTGCGCACAACCGATAAGTGTGGAATTAACTGCCGTATTTCCGAACTGATACGACCTTTAAGCCTCCAGCAGAATGGCTTCTACTTAAAAACTTATCTCTTTAAAAATCTGGCAGCCTTCGTATTTGCTTTTCTTGATGTCTATGAGCAGCAGTGAGCGCTTACAATGCGGGATTGCATCTTGTTTTCCTCGAACCTGATGGCCCTAATCAAGGGCTACAAAAAGACCACCACACTTGTTCATTTCAGATTAAAAAATGACTTACGTTTTAAGTTCGTTGAGCGTGATCTCCCTGTTGGAGGTGCACTGCGCCGCCTTCTGGCAGAACGCCAGGTGCTCGTTCACTTCGTCGAACAAACTGCAAACATTTTAATAAAAAGTTAATTATAAGCATAACATAGGTTATTTGATGAGCTAGTCACAAGCAAAAGTGTGGAAGAGCCAAGCTTCCTCGGCCTCACAGAATACCCCCGGCATGAACGACCACAGCGTTGTGTTTCGCCGTGTGAGGAGGGTTACAAGAGGCCCAATCCTTACCCTCCCCCCGTCCCTCCCCAATCCTTAAATATCCGAAACCCTAATCCCCAAAATGTCGGCTACGCATTCCTAATTCCTCTGGTGTTGCGAGTGTACATGGGCGGCGCCGATTGCTTATCAGGTAATCCGTACAACAATTGCCGACTTATCTATATAAAAAGCATTTGTTTTCTTTTAAATAAACGTTGCCCCACATTAGGATTTTCTCCTGTGTCCTGGGTACGGTTACAACAGTTTGTGGATTACACAAAGACTTGTTCCGTGCGGGAATCGAACCCGCGACACGTTGCACGGCAGCCAGTTGTCCAGCCACCGCACCAACCGTGCAATCAAATCCGTGAAATCTTTGTGTTCTGGCTAGTGTTGTAAAAATCTACATCACTACACATTGACAAAAAAAAAATGGCCAGCAGAGTCCTCAATCAGTTTGCCGTGTATAGAGATTGAAACAAATCCCTCTTTTGTAGAGGAGGATTAAAAATCAACAAAGGACTTATGTTTAAGGGAGGTTATGTTTTGGCCTACACCATGCCCGCTACACCAAAGGGGTTACGAGTGCGTTGCCGGCCTTCATGGGGTTAAGTTAAGGCAATACTGTAGTTTTTTCACGGTGATATTTTGTGAGCTGGCCCTTTCGTGGCGAAGCGTGGTTATCCCATGGATGATGATAACTGTCCTATTGTATTCTGCCGCCATAAGATAAATGTCCTATAGTATGCTGCTGCTAAAATGAAGTATACCTGGTGGGTATCCCGTTGTACCCTGCGGGCAGGTCGTGGTCAGTGACGAGGGCGTCGAGCAGGGCGTCGAGCCTGTCTCCGAGCGCGGCGCTGACGCCGGTCGTGTAGTCGTCGTCCGCCCCGCCGCGGCCGCGCATCGTCGCGCGGATTATATTGCGCTCGCTTAGATGTTGCTGGAGAAAATGTGTATTTATAAGTACGACTAGCTACAACAGCTGCTCAACTCCATTAGATCGTAGCGTGATGATTTATAGCCTATAGCACTCAGGAACATTGTAGCTATCTATGAGTGAAAGAATTTTGGCAATCCAACCAGCGGTTCTAAAGATTACCCCCTACAGGCAAACTTCAAATTTTACCTCTTTATAATATTAGTATTTTTTGATTTCTATTTAATACAGCTTTTAACAATGGCGTCGCCTGCGTGGTATGTTGATAAAAAGTAGCCTATGTCCTATTCCTGAGTCAATCCTATGTCACCAGCCAACAAACATTCAAACATCGTAACTTTTGCATTAATATTATTAGTAAGATAGTTTTTGACAGGGGCTTTGTGTGCATTTCCAGGGAAATAAGTACTTACTATATGTTTTATTTATTCTAGACTTTAATTGTATTCTATTCTTGTGCTAATTTTTATTTAAATCCGTTCAGTAGTTTCTACGTGAAAGCGTAACAAACATCCACAAGTGTTAATATTAAGTAGGATAATTATTTGCAATAATAATAATTTAAGTGGGATTGCAATGATATAAGTTTTTTTATAAAACGATGTAAGGCTCTGTTCACGATGTGTCTGAGGCATCTGATACTAGTCAATAATTACTCAATTCAATTCTTAAAGTCGGCCCAACCTGTCGGTAATAATTATGAGGCCATGTCTCGAAATCAGTCTGGCGCCCTCGAACAGTTACGTGGGTATTTGAAAAGTACCTTAAGGTCCTTCTGCAAGTTATTGAGTCTTCGCTGCAGCTCGTGATGGTGCGCGAGGTCGCTAGTGTCGGCAGGCTCGTGCGGCGCGCCCCCCGCGCCCCCAGCGCCCCCTGCGCCCCCGGCACGACACACCCACACACAACGCCGCGCCGCCTCCACGCTCATAAGTACTGTATGCTGTACCTCCTAGAAAAATATTTTTGTATAATATTACTTCATGCTTATGTTAAATCATCCAAAAAAATATGTCAACGTTTTCATAAAAAAAAAGAAATTAAAATCTTAACTTGGATCGATGATTTTTTTTACTTTACATGGTACCTAACCATTACCAGTCTAAAGACGAGCGATATGGTAGATAAGAAGATTTAATATAGTGAATCATTTACGTCGGATAAGGAACCAGCGAAAACCAGTAACCATCCAAATTGGCAATTATTATTGCAAACTATGACTTACTCACATGAATGAACTGTTTTACTGCCTATTACTATACTATTTTCAAATCACAATGGGAAATTAAGTATGCCTCACGATAATTATTTAATATTTTAAATAAAAATTGATTTTTACAAATTAAAATGTTAACAATGTCTCTAGTTAAGTAATATAATAAAAACGCTGTTTTTTTAAATAAATTTGATTTTATTTTTATGTACCTGTTCGACAACAGTAGTGAGGTAAGCGTCGCAGGCCTCCTGCGGCAGTGTGCGCACGAGCACGTTGAGCGCGCGCGCCATCTCGCGGCGCCAGCGGGCGGGCGCGCCGCGAACTAGGCGGTAGCATGGCGGCGTTGTACTCGCGTCCAATACGTACCTGGAAATTCATTTAATTTAAATATAATTTATTTATTTATTGATTGAGGTATTCACAATGGGCAAGGTACGACGATTTTCTTTTTTTTTAAAGCTTTGTCCCTCCCTAGCATTCTCTCCTGTGTTGTGGTTTTAAGTTTACAAACATACAATTTCACATGTACATGACACACATAGAACCGGAACAATAATTTGTGGATCACACAAAGTGTTGTTCCGTGCGGGAATCGAACCTGCCACACGTGCCAACCGTGCAGAAGTTTAGTACTGATTGGTTATATTTTTGATTTAAAAATATTTTTATATTATTTTTACTGACCATAAGAGACCTTTTGCTCTGTCTACGGTTTTCCGATTATTCAATTAACGATACAATCTTTATATTATTTTAAATAATGTTTCTTACCAATTTATTATAAAGTAAACATACGCCCCAAGAGGGCGTATGTTTAATTTATTATTGCTACAAATAAGTGCGTTACCGGTCTTTTCAACGTTAAGGGATTTGAGGATTGTAGATGTGGTGATTTGTGTGGGTGATTGGGGATACGTCACATACACGACGAAACATAAAGTTTGTATCACGCTGGTTGTCTATGAAGCCGTGGTATCACTGCGGTCGTAACGGTCTATTAGTGCCAAAGCATGGCTTTTCCACATTTGAGACATCTCTCAAATGTGGAAAAGCATCAGCCTCATCAGCCTATAAGTGCCCACTGCTGAGCAAAGGCATCTTCTCATACGGAGAAGGTTAGAGCATTTATCACCACGCTTGCTCAATGCGGGTAGGCGATTTAAAACTTATAATTAGAAATTATAAGTCCAGGTTTCCTCACGATGTTTACTTTCACCGTATGTCAGTGGTGTCTAAATAATCATAGAACGTACATATAACTTGGAAAAAGTCACATTGGTACTTGCCAGGTTTCGAAACTTATGCATGAGAAGCGGGCTCCTTAACCTCCTGGCCACCACAACTTTGAAAGCTGTATTTAACATTAATTACCCTACTCACAACACCTACCATTTATTCAAAAGGGCTTTATCGCTCTCGTCTTCCGCGGTGTCCAGCGCAGCCTTGAAGTCCGCGCACTCCAACGTGTGAGGGAGAAGAGGAGTTCCCAGCCCAGAGTTGAGGAACAACACTGGTACCACCGCACCCAATTCCGATTGACCTGGAATTAAGAAAATAGGAGTCAATGTCAAAATCATTTATTTCAACTAAACCATAAGTGCTTTTGAAATGTCAAAATAGTCGTCAGTAAAACTAGTCCAAAGTGTAAATTCGAATGGTGAAGAACAAGCAAGAAACTCTATACAGCTGGAGTGGAATAGTTTTAATGATACTTTACAACAATACATCCTCTAAAGTATTACAATAAATCCTTTCTTATAATCTTTATATATAAAATTTCGTGTCACGTGTTTGTCCGCGATGGACTCCTAAACTACTAAACCGATTTTAAATTTGATTTGCATTCCGTGTGCATTTGCAACGCGTGGCTGGGTCTGCTAGTATTTATATAAGATCTACAGCAGTTATTGGTATGTACGAGATTGTCAAGTATGTTTAGTGCAAAAGTGCACTCTATTTATTCCTACTTATGATCTACGGGGCCAATGTAGAATATATCCTAAATTAATAAAACGCCACTAAGTGACAGGTCACCGAAGCTATTTGACGTAAAAATACTATGACGTCATAATTTGAAGTTTCATACAAATTTCATTGAAAAGTATAGTTTTTGACTTGAATTAGGGTAGAAGTAATGAATTTGATTAGTTGGAAACTACCGTATTGTTTTCGGAACACAATTCTTAATTCATGAGGACCAGTATTAAGTGATCATTAAATGTCGCTGAGTACGAGCTACGAGGTTATCATTAGATTCTTAATTCATCGTATTATTCTCATTAAGTAATGTTAAAATTTCATAGACAAATATCGTTTTTGACATTTGGATATAAGTATTGAATTTGACTAGTTGGAAAATACAGTATTGTAAAAGAGTTTAACTTACGAGCCAGCTCAGCAATACAGAGCACGGGGAACCGATGATCGCGCTGCTGTTCGAGGGGGGAGCGCCAGTGCAGGTCGGCCACGTGCACCCGCCAGCCGCGGCGACGCGCGCGGACGCGCAACCTCGCCGCCGCACCGCACTGCAACGCGCCTTTCTCCGCACAACAATCTAGAATAAGAAAAGTCTAGTTAATATTTATTTTAATTGATCTTGACCGTATACGTCGCGGTTGCGGACAGCGAGTAAGGGTAGCTCGCCGCTAGATCAGAACCAGACCAGAGCGAACGGCGCGTAGCGTTCCGCGCGCGCCTCAAAGAGGCAATAGATCACCACAGCCGAGGCCCTATAGGGCTGATGTTCAGCCGCGGTCGCGGGGTAAGCGCAATGTGGCACCGCGGCCTCAGCCCTAAGCAGAAGAATGAACAGGGGGGAACGCCGCAAATTTCACTAAAATTCAGCATAGTAATATTTCAAGATACTTGTTATAAATAAAAAACAGTTTAATCAATAAGAGTCACTCAAATATTTATCTTTTTTTTTCTTACCTTGAGAATCGGCAGCGCAGACATATATCAGCATAGCTTTCCGTCGCCGAGCTCTGAGTCCAGGCACCTTGCCCAGTAAGCAGCATCGGTGCTCCTCGGGCAATGCGCACACGTTGCTGGGCATCGGAGGGCCAAGCACGTCCTCTCGTGGGGAGGTACATGCTACCGGGGAGGAGAGCGAGATCGAGTCTGGAAGATAAAGGGATATTTTATTATTAGTGCAGTTTGCTTTTTTTATGAGGGAACGTAGTGCTACGCGTCGTATTCAATTTTATTTCGTCGGGTTAAACCGGGTTGATGTTCAGCTGGGGGTTTGCGTTGCGTTTGGGGGGTGCAAGCGCAGTTATCTACCGTGGCCTCGTCCAGAGCCGGAGAATGGCCGCGCTGGTGTTTAGTCAGTAAGAATCTGACATTTCCACTCATCCCATCCAGGGCTGGCAAAGAAATACGATGATTTTCACAAACGTAAAAAATGTTGGTACGTTTTTTAAATTAGTTGAAGTGCCATTCAAAGCATTTGTTGTACACGAAATAAAACCCTTCGTTCTTGGTAAGGCTCTGTAGAAGCGTACGTACGCAGATCTTACTGTTTCTAGATATTTTGGTTGTCAACTGTTTGGCACGAAACGAGACTATTACTGTTCTCCAAAAAAAAATTCATTTCATCAACGAAGGCCCCTGGTATTTTTTCAGGTGTTGTGGTGTGTTTTAACCGGACCCGAAACAACAAAGAGTTATTCTATACGGGAATTGAACCCGTGACACTTTGCTGAGGAGCTGGTTACCTAGCCACCGCATCAACCGTGCAGTCAACTTACATACGGCTTAATAATAACACGCCCTTTTTACTTTTCCCAAAATTAACTTTGAGCCTAAAATACGACTCCATTATAACTAATTTCACGTTCAATGTCCATAATAAACTTAATTTATTACTATGCAGTGTTCCACCAAAAATATCCATACTTTATCTGCATACTATCTTCATTAGCTTAATGGAAACAGCGAGCAATTGTTCGTTGCTATTATAAATATTAAAAAAAGAATACTATAGGTACTTTCATATTTACAAACAGCACATCAAGTTACCCTTGCTGTCCAATGGATCTTCGACCTAATCACCTTTTGTGTTTTAGAATTATTGTATGTATTCAAATGTACGGAACATTGACTTACTTATTGTAATTGGATGTTTTGTTGTCTCATTTATTAATAATTTTAATGTTTTCTGTTCAATTGGAATGGTTATTGATTAGGGTTCATGTTATTACATAAACTACACTGCACCAATCATGCAGTCAGAAAGAAAATAAGAAGCTAAAGATCAGTTACCTGAAACACTAGATCCAATTGGCCTGGGTCCCTTCAGTTGAGGCCGGTTCTCCTTCATGGAGGACGATGGCTCGAGCAGGTGGTGTGCCGGCATGGCCTGAGGGTCTGCGCTGGCATCGATGGATGGCTTCGTGACGCGGTACGATGGTGACCTGCGCGAGCAGCAGTTTGACCTGATGAAAATTGTTTTTGTGATGTGAAATGGATGAGGTGAGAAGCAGTTATTTATACTACATAATTATTATTGAGCACTTGAAATCAAGAAAAATGTAATAGATTTTCGAATTATCAATATTGGCAATTAAAAAAATTACGTGTTATTTCCCCATTCGTATTTTTTCCTTTGTCGTGGTGCGCTTAAAAATACACAAATCGACATGTACCAATCACCCAGACCCGAAACAACCCGTGTTGTTGCGCGTGGGGATCAAACCCGCGACACGTTACACAGCCACTGCGCTAACCATGCAGTTAAAATTTTAATTTCTTTGTGACGTCATTTGTATATTTTTTCGCGTCAAGCAGCTTACTAATTACATATTGAAAATTAAGCCATATTAAACCAATACTTAAGCTTTATATGAAAGCAAATAATTTATTTTTAATTAGATCAAGTACCCATTTAAATTATGTAAAAGCGAGTTTTCTTACTTTAAAATAAGCTTATGAATGATGATTCTGACTGTTAACTAACTATTGTCTACTTTATTTGTATATTTAGTCAACTTAACTACTTTAAAGTTTTAATTCCTAAATCAACTACAATAATTTTCATAGCAGCATAAATAATTCTAAACTAAGCCTTGTTGTGAAATCGCCAAAATGCTTTTTAAAATGGGTTACGTAGGCCAACAATCATATCGAGTTTTTGCAGGTCAAGCGCTAGAAGGTACAGCGGCCTCGATCCAGAGCAGGAGAAGGAACAAGGGTTTTTAGTCAGTAAGAGCCTGACACTCCTTTTCACCACACCCAGGGCGAGGGCAGTAGAGAAGATGATAATTTTCACCTCACAACAAACGACACTAGAACAACATCGAGTTTTTCAGCCTTTTGGAGTACGGGGTTGTGAGAATTGGAGGAATTGAGGATAGAAATACAACTCAAACGTTGTTTCACGCCGGTTTTTCTGTAAGGCCGCGCTATTACTCCGGTCGTTTCGGCCCATATGTGCTGATGCATGACTCTTCCACACTATGTGTTGCTTACCTTTATTTCGCATAGCATAACAAAAATGAATTATTTTTCAAACAAAACAAAGACTGTACTTTTGATAACTTAAATGCTACGACGGAGCTACGAAGTACTACGAATTACGTAGCAACGTAGCGCCGTAGTAGCATGCAGGGTTTTTTAATATGTATCAATTAAATGTTATGTACGTTATTCTTATGTACCCATGTAATAAATATAACATAACAACGTAGCAAACGTTAGTAGAGGGGTAAATAGAAAAATCAATATTTTAATAATTTATATTGCGACAAATTATATCAAAACTAACGGTATGTCCACGCATTGACTATATAACTATGGTTGCTTTCTACTTGCACTTATCAACTCAACCACGAAGGCAGTATCACCTTTATAGCGCTATAAAAGTATGTTTTGACAGGAAGCTACGTGCTACGCTACTACGAAATTCGTAGCGTCGTAGCCGCGTAGCAAGGTCGTAGTATGGAGATAAGGGGTTAAGATTACAAACATATTTATGGGTGTAGATTGTATGAAACCTTTAATGTAGAAGTTGTAGTACTATAACAGTAACCTCAATCTTTTTCCGGATGTAAGCGCAATAATGGACCCTGGCTGAAGAAGGAACGGGAGGGTTTTTAGTCAGTAAAAGTCTGACACTCCCTCTAGCACCCTGTACGAGAAAACCCAAAATTTTCATCATACCTATGTTCACTAGGCTTGAAGCTAGAGAGAATTATCTGGATTATTTGGCTTATCCTTCTCCATACAAACATATATTTTGGAATAAACAGTTTCACTGACGCACCGATTGATATTGTCTGTTTTTTACTTCTTCTTTTTGACATAGGACTTCAAACGAGCCGACGGATTACCTCTTGGTAAGCAATCAGTAACAACGGAAGAGTTACAAGCGCGTTGCCGACCTTTTGAGGATTTAAGGACTTTGGGAGCATTGGGCTTTCGGTTACCTCACTCATACGGCGAATGACAACGCTGTGATTGTTTCACGCCGGTTTTCTGCGAAGCCGTGGTATAAGTCCGGTCGAGCCGACCCTTTCGTGCCGAAGCTTGGCTCTCCCACACTTAACTTGAACTCATAAGAAAATCTTTCCCTATACTAGTTTTAATTTTAAGTACATTTTTTTGAAACACTGACTACTAAACTTAAACAGCATCGGTTAACTTTTTAAATTTGTCCTATGAAATCAGTCATAAAATTCTTAGTTAATTATTGTTTGGTACTGGGTCTATGTTATGGGATTTATGTTGATGTGTTTGGTTTCCAGGTAAAAGTATCAAATCTATAACAATCCTAATACAATTATTTTTTTATCAGATAAATGTTACTTATTACCATCTGGAGCTGGAAAAGGTGATGTCAATGTTTTACTTATAGAAATAACAAGAAAGAAAAACCACAGTTTGGTCAAGAAAAACGAAAACACCATCCAACAGATCCTATTACTATTGACGTCAACAACCATCGTTATTATTACCAATTAAAAGAAAAATAGATAGATAATATTCGACATGTTTCTATGAACGGCAAATAGAGCTACCCTCTCCAGTATATCCTGGTCTCTATCAACGAACTTTTTATTCTAACTCTCCCATAACGGGCCTGCTGGAAGAGATTTCTGAAGAAATAAGCTGTGCCTTTGTACCTAATTGTTGTATTATTTTTCTTGTCCAACTTACTGTGTGTACAAAAATTATTAAATAAATAAATAAATAAATAAACGAACGCTAAGTATGGTAGCAAAACGTGAATTTATAAATGTTCGAGAAATTTCTATGAACAGCAAATACAGGTATACTATCCAGTGTATCTTGACCTCTGAACAATAAGAATGAAACGTTGTCCTGCGGGGTCTATTTACAATGGATTTATTTGATGGTTGTTTAGAAAACTTGGAGGATATAGCCAGAGGCTTCAAAGTATACTGTTGCATCAGAGATCTATTTCAGGAGAATTGTTTGTATGTTTGTTTGTAAATAATGTGGGATTGTTTTGCCCACAGCTTGCCAGCGTGGGCGATATAAGATATAATACTCAAGTTTCATATTTCAATAAAAAGACAACTTTAAAAACTGCAAATAAATACCTAATAGGGTTGAAACTCAGCAACGGTTGCGGGTGTAAGCGCAATAATATTATTGGAGTTCTTGGAGCTTGAGAAGAAACGAAGTGGTTTTTTGTTTGTTAAAGTTTGACACTCACTGACAGAAAAAATGGCATCCCGTAAGTACTCACGCTTTAGGCTATTTGGAACAAGGACATCAATTAGCCTTTAACAACTTTTAACCTTCTTAAAGGTTAAAGTGGCTAAAGTGTATGGATGGTCTAGAAACGAAAAGGTGTGAAAAGCTATCGTTGTTTAGTTCCAAAAAACTTGAATTCTAAAGTGCAATGGAAAACAGAATCTCTCTATACATCTACATATATATATCTCTCTAATCTTGCCGGGGTTGCGGGGCAAGCGCAATGAGTCACCGCGGCTTCGGCCCAGAGCAGGAGTTGGAACGGGAGGTTTTGAGTCAGTAAGAGTCTGACACTCTCTCCCGCCCTAACCTGGGTGGGAAAAGTCATTGGAAAAGTTTCCCTTCATAAAAAAATCCCTCTAATCTTCAGTCGAGTTTGCGGATCTAGCGCAATCATGTACCGTACCCCAGCCTGGAGCAGGAGAATGACAGGGCCGTTTTAAGTCAGTTAGAGTTTGATCCTTCCTCTCCTCTCACCCAAGAGAGGACAGAACATTCGATGATGTTAAAAAAAGGTCACAGGACCTTCGAAAATCCACGGAAAGGTTATCAATACTCCTTACCATGTTTCATCCACAAGATATCTTAAGCTTCTAATCATTGTCGACTTCAGAAAAGGCATGGCTTATTCCAAACCGATGGGCGGAAAGCTTCCGACTCTTTCGAGTGAATCTTCTATTTTGTAAATGGAATAACTGGCTTAAATTTATTTTGGCGAGGTGAAGTTGGAAAATTTATCGATGCTATTTATCTTGTGTATCTATTTAATTATACATATAAAACTTAAGAGTAAAAAAAATAATGTTACGTAGACTGCGCAGTTTTTCAACAAAAAAAAAAAGTTTTTTTTAAGTTAAGGGGGAGTTTACTAGTTAAGAGTCGGACTCACCCGGGGTTATTTAGGCGGGAGAAGTCATTTGATGATTTTCCCCTCACAAAAAAAACATTACATGCCTTTTTTAGTAATTTCATATAAGATTCAAATAGAATCATAAGTTTTTACTTGCTTGGATTGCAGGTGCATAAAAAATAGGATGATAAACAAAACCCGTGTATACTCTGCCTAGGAATTCCAGAACAGAATAATAATTTATCAGTTATCTACGAGTAATTCTGTAAATCAATGGCTGCAATGCAATGTCAGCAATGGTTAGTTTTTAATGTAACCAGGAATTTTATTTAAGGTAACAAGAGTCATATGGATCACGCTTTTTATAAGTGCCCACTGCTGAGCAAAGGTCTCTTCTCATACGGAGAAGGTTAGAGCATTAATCACCACGCTTGCTCAATGCGGGTTGGCGATTTCAAACTTTTAATTGGAAATTATAAGTCCAGTTTTCCTCACGATGTTAACCTTCTCCGTATGTCATTGGTGTCTAAATAATCATAGAAAGTACATATAACTCGGAAACAGTCACATTGGTACTTGCCAGGTTTCGAAGCCACACCCTTATGCATGAGAAGCGGGCTCCTTAACCTCCGGGCCATACGACAAGCTACACAGTAAGTCCATAGTAAGTTCTGATCCTCTCTCATATTTATCGCAAAAAGTTGGGAAAATTTATGAAGCCGTTATCGAATTTTGTGCTTAGCAACATATTAAGAGATTGATGTTTATTTATAAGTATAGATTGCGTTTCGCCCGTGACTTCACCCGTGCGGGTGTTTTGATCCTGTATATGTACGAGGACGGAATAATATGTAGCTATACCTATGTATAATACAAGGATAATATAGGTGAGTTTCTTTTTTAAATCGACGAAGTACCTTTGTTATAGAATAGGTAAAGTACTTTTGAATCCAAGGGTATTGTAAGAACCGACTGTGAAACTACGCATTTCTTTATTAAGTTCCTATTTATTTTAATTAAAGTGTGGGAGAGCCATGCTTCGGCACGAATGTGTCGGCTCGACCGGAATGACACTACGGCCTCTCAGAAAACCGGCATGAAACAACCACAACTACAAGAAGCATGGCTCTCCCACACTTAAATCTGCGGAAAGGTCAATAAAAATGATTGTAATCTGCCATCACTGCACAACAGATGATCCCGAAACGCTGTCATCAAATTGGACATACTTTTTTAGTACATAAATATCAACACAAAGCTGTCTAACCACAAAGAGATAGGAAAATCTATACTAATATTAAAGCGAAAGTAACTCTGTCTGTCCGTCTTTTCTACACGCCTAAACTACTGAACTGATTTCAAATTTTCGTGAAATTTGGTACAGACATAGTTTGGAACTCGAGAAAGGATATAGGATAGTTTTTATACCAAACATCTGCAGGAAGTCACTATTCCACGCGAACGGAAACTGTCGCGGGCAAAGGCTGGTTCCTTTATAAAACTGAATAATTAGTTTGAAAACGAAGAATAATACACCTGCCCCGTCTAAACACTTAATTCAGTTACGAAAACACGAAATGAATAATTAAAGCATACAGCATTGCTATAATTCGATCTTAGGCGCGACCCACCCTTGAGGGAGGGGTGGGAAACGGCTGGAACGCAAACCGAGGGGGAACGGTTTACCTTGTTAAAATTTAGGGGTGCACTCGAAAATAGGGGAGTGTACCAAAATATTACGTAGATACTTGTTAAAACGGTTCCGAAGCGATATATATTTTTTTTAATTTTGCTAACGTATGTATGCCAGTTTTTAATCAAAACTTTTTGCGTGAACTGTGCGCTGTTGCGTCTTTTTTTTAGTTGAACTTTTAAGGGGCTGTTATGTGAGTGAAAATTTGTTAGATACGTTTATAATAGGCAGGGAAGTGTGGAATTATCGATTGCTTTGTTATTCTTGTCGGTCGTCAGCGTGATGTGTTGTGTATAGAGTCTTGGGGACAATTTATAATTATTCCTTCTTTTTTCAATGTCTCAAAAATCTCGTGATTTTTTAAAATGTTAATTTCGTGTTATATTTTTAAACAATTAACCACAGTCTCTTTTTCATTCCTTACTTTTACATCACCTGACATCGTCAGCCTATAAGTGCCCACTGCTGAGCAAAGGCCTCCTCTCATACGAAGTTTGAGCATTAACCTTTCGTATGTTTTAAACGTGGATCCACGCGAGACACAATCTATTTTCTATTGTGTATTATAAACCGACATTCAACGGGTTAATCATCACGTTTTAATTTTAATTATAAGTGAAGGTTTCCTGGCTAGGTTTTGATCCCTTACTTGAACAATATTGTTGAACCATTAAACATTTTTGCAACTTCGGAACTAGTACATGCTTTTGCCATATTGATGGTAGACGGTGCTCTTTCTTTGTCCATGCCATGATCCTTAGACTTTAAAGACTGACCGAAGAGAAAGAAATTACAATACTATCAAAAATACGGAATCAAACCAACCTAATTTCAACTTAATCCCAAAAACAATAGAGTTTCTTTCTATTGAAATAAATCAGCTGTTCGTTAGTTTGTGTTAGCTTACCTCGGGTACAGCACGGGGCGACAATATTGATAGACAATCTTACGTCAAACCATTTGTTAGCATAACCTTCGTCTTACAAAAAGGGACTTTATTACCTTGGGAATAAGGAACGGGTAGAGAATTCAGAGACATTTTCAGTTTCAATAGTAATTTTTGTTAGTTTTATGTATGGGAGAGCCATGAGCCTTCGGTACTACAAAGTATTCATACGACGGTTATCGGTAGTTCTGTCCTTTTCATTCCCAAAAAAAATCTTTAAATTCAATATATTAATGAGCTGAGGATGCTGTCGGGTCTGCTCGATGATATAGCGCTTCTCTGGAATTTTTTGCGGAATCCAGAATCAGTCCAAACAGTATACTAGATAAACTGGCAGACACTGACGATATCCGCAGGGTGGCTGGCAGTGGAAGAGAGCTGAACAACGACCTCAGTGACGTGCAATCGGGGAGGCTTATATCCAGGAGTAGACAGAATCAAGCTGATGATGATGATGATGATGAAATGTCAATATCGAATCGGATCTGATCGCACCCACCCTAGATTTGGCTCATAAACTCAAGTGTCATTGTCACCATAAGATTACAATAATTGAATATTAAAATAAGAAATTAAATTTTTTTTTTCACAGATAGTTGTAAGTGGGGATATTAGGATAGGGAAATTAGGAATAGGGTGGGAAGGATTGGGCCTTCGGTAACCTCAGTCACATGGTGAAAAACAACGCAATCTTTGTTTCAAGCCGGTTGTCTGCAAGGCTGTGGTATCATGTCGATGTGATCTTTTAAGGTTGTGATTCTCAATCATCATCATCAGCCTATAAGTGCCCACTGCTGAGCAAAGGCCTCTTCTCATACCGAAAAGGTAAGAGCATTAATCACCACGCTTGCTCAATGGGGGTTGGCGATTTCAAACTTATAATTAGAAATTATAAGCCCACATTTCCTCACAATGTTTACCTTCACCGTATGTCAGTGGTGTCTAAATAATCATAGAAAGTACATATAACTCGGAAAAAGCCACATTGGTACATGCCAGGTTTCGAACCCACACCCTCATGCATGAGAAGCGGGCTTAACCTCCGGGCCACCACGACACATTGGGGGGTCATTTAGCCTCGAGGCAAGTCAAGTTACCCCAAGCTGGTATAAGTTGGTGAGCAGTCAGATGTGCCCAACCCCTTTAGGGGCGGTAACTAGCTATTTGACAACAATTTCTCAGTGATTATTATCAATAATGTTGATAAAATCTGATTGTATTAGTAAGGTATGGTATTTGTATGTCGAGAAGAGTTCTAAAATTTCTTGTCTCCAATATTGCATACCAAAGCATTCGTTTCGTTGTCGCATCAGCTGTTTAATGCTAGGCTGAGTTCAGAAGCAGTTGAGGCTTTTTTTAAAAGTCTTGAAGTAAAGTTCTGTATGATGTGTATGATACGATTCGTTTAAAAAAGTAATTCTGTAACTAAAACATCCCCTACAAAATTTGCTAATTGAATGCGATCAAATTTTAAGAAAATCTCTTTAAACGCAAACAAAGGACTTCCATAAACATACACATAACAAATCCAGGATTTAAAAATAGAAAATTCTAGAATCCCTAACACTTCCTTACAAACACTAACACAAAACAACTCACACACGCAAACAGTAACTACGCAAGTACGTACGAGGCGTGGCAGGGGGAGGGGCTATGACGTCACGGCCTGACGTCACAGTGACGCGGTACCGACCTAGATTTACGCGCGCTTTCCGACCGAAGATAATATTTTGTAGCATGAATTGATTTGCCTCTCTTCGTTGTAACAATTTTATGGTATGCGTGGATGATTCAGGGATAAGGATTTGATTGGGAAAAGAATTACGGCCATTTTCAATAATATGTCACATATAATTATGTCTTCGTTGATTTTACTAACTAGACCTAGAGAACTAGTTAGTTTTAATTGAAAAAGAAACAGAAATGTGTCAAATGTCGCCTCTAACATAGAATTTTCAGGTTAAGCTTCGATCGTTGTGGTTGAATTATGGATTGGTAAGGCATGAATTTGAACGGGGAGGTTTTTAGCCAATAAAAGTCTGGAACTCCCAGTTCTTCAACTTCCCAGTTGGGAGTTCCAGACTTTTACTGACATTTGTCGGGGAGAAGATAATAATTTTGCCCAATCAAACCAAATAGAAAAGAAACAGAAATAAACAAAACAAAAATAAATAATAAAACTTTAAATACTATTAAGAAAGAATTCAATGACTCTTTACGCCCTGAGTGGAGCTATAGAGTATCAGATTCCAAACGTTCCTTCTCCTAACTTCTGTTCTGAGTCGGGTCACGAACAATATATGGAACTAGCTACTCTCACCCGCTGCTCAACTTCTACAGATCATAGCGTGATGTTTTATAGCCTATAGCCTTCCTTGATAAATGGACTAAGAAACACAAAAAGAATCGTTCAATTCGAACCAGTAGTTTCGGAGATAAGCGCGTTTAAACAAACAAACTCTACAGCTTTATAATATTAGTTTACCTATGTGTAGGTATCATATTTTATGGAAAACTATATTCTTGAAGGCAAGAAATAGTAACAATGTATTTCAACTACAAGCACATGTACTTACGATATTTTTTAAGACTAGGATGCATTGAGAAGTCATCTGTTGAATGGAATCTCATTAATGGTTATAAATAGATTTTTATGTGCATACAGAATAGTCAGGGCCGACCAAATGTACAGGCAAAGGTGGTTCCTTACTTATTGCCGTTGTATCATCTCTAATTAGTAATACTAATTAGTTATATTACCACTAGAACTGTCTTTGTTATCATCCACAACTATAAATAGGATGGTCGAGATGGTGCAGTGAGCTGCCCAAGATCCAATATTAAAGTCAAAGTAACCAAAATCCAAGTCATTTTATTCATATTATTACAATTATTGCAAGTTGGAATACAAAGGCGTTTATGGTCTTTTAGAAAAAAAGGATTCCTAGGTATTCCTCGTAGCGCTCCTTTTGGGAGCGCTTAGAGGAATAAAACGGGAGCGCTTAGATGGGAGCGTTTCAAAACGGGAGCGCTACGAGGAATACCTCTTTGCTGAAGGAATGACCCATATTTAAAGGATATTAAGGTCGTATTTGAAATAAAAATAATCTCTTGTACCTATAAGATGTTATGTAGTTATAGATTACTAACAAAATTTAATTCTATTATCGTGTAATTAGCTGTACCAGATAGGGTCCGTAAAGAGCTTAACCTTTCAATCGTGGTAATTCGAAAACAATAGATGCACGAACGCCAGCGTTCGCTTGGGGTTTCATGAATTAATATATAATAACTTTGCCTATCAGTCATCTAATAATTTTTCCTCAAAAAAGGCCCAGGGTGAGGCGAGAGGAAATGTAAGACCCTAACTGACTACAAACGCCCCCGTTCCTTTTCCTGCTCAAGGCCGAGGCCGCGGTCCTTAATTGCGCTTGCCCCGCAACCCCGGCTGAGCATCAGCCCTATAGGGTACCGTCTGTGGTGGTCTATTGGCTCTTTGAGGCACACATAACGCCTAATATGTATAACATAATGGAATGCAAAAAACACATTTGAGTTTGATTTTGAAAAAAAAAGAACAATGAAATGAAAAAGTCAACAAAGTGGAGGAAAAAAAAAAGTTTCACACAACAAAAAAAAAAACACAGCATTCCATACTCTTAAGTCTTCACACAAGAAATTCTTGGAACTATAACCTTTTTTCATAGTTACGAGTTGTTAAAAGTTCGTAGTAAACATGGCGTTGGTGGCCGTGCCAACTGTATGAAAAGACGGCAGCCTTGAACTAAAGCGCTGTTAAACTTGTAGCTGGTTATCCGAGATAGTTTCAACACAAACGGACGGACATATTTTACCGACACTATAGGTATGGTAATATTTTTTTTTGACTGGCAACTGCGTCTGAAAGTCAGTGAGGGTAGAATAGATACTTTATGGATAATGACAGATGACATAACAAAATCTTATTAGTAAATGTCATGTCGCTCAAGTAGTGGACAAAAAAATAAGTTTAATACTGGATGTATTTTAATAGTGATATCAATAAATTATTTATCGTGGTGAAAGTTTTTACTTCGATCAGAAGATAGAAAAAAAAACGTTTATAATATTTGGAATTAATTATTAAAAAAAAAATTGTCATCATCATTGATACCACAGAGTTTCATACTTTACAAATTTTAAATTATGCTAAATGGAAACAATACAACCTTTTATTACAGTTTTAATTTAACTTTATATTAGTTAGGTTAAATTAGCACCAACCAACTGCAAATCAAACAAAGTGTTAGTCTATGGTTAGTAAAGAATGATCACGAAACTCTTTGTAACAACCTGTCAGGGCCGCCAGTTGATATTGTGTACCTGTATAAAACAATTACGTTATAAAAACTGTAATAATTTATTTATGTCGTGACAAAACACATAATGATATCTATAAGTTCATTCATGGATAGTGTATATTTTATGATTATTGTGTGATATATCGAAAAATTTTTTTTGAGATAGGTCAGCCAACGAGCAGCCTGATTACCTGATGGTAAGCAATCGGCTCCGCCCATGGACACATCATAGGTGATACCAGTGCGTTGCTGGCTGGATGGGGGTCGGCGAAAGATTGGGCAATCATACTTGTCCCATGTTAAGCAAAAATTTGTTTAAAATGTGAAAAATTGCTATGCGTAGGCGAGGAATATTTGTCAGACTGTCTTGACTTAATCGCGTCACGGTTTATTCTTACAGATTTCCAAAATAGCTTAAAGAATTAAAAAATATTTATTCGTACAGTTAAAATTCAATATTCTATACTCTGTGCAATTCTTTACTCATTTTTGATCCATCTTCATTCATCATTCATTCCATTCGTTCTTTATAAAAAGCGCGCCAAATAAAAAGCTTAAAACAAGATGGCGCCCGCAAATATTCACAATTGCTCTAATAATTCGTTTATCTCCTCATAACACTTAGTTTATTAATTGTTTACTCCGAGAGCGAACGAGTAGCGGGAGTGCGTTTATTTTTAGCCTTTATAATTTTAACTAACACACACTGACATTCAGTTTACATGTACCGATTATTGAGATAAATGACTATCGTATATTTGTTTTCTTGAGCTTAGTTATTGGTTTAACGCTTTCTTATATATGTGGATGCGTGACCTGATGACATTAATGTTTAGTTATTATTTGCTACTTATAAATTAGCGTGGAGATAGTGCTGGACTGCTGGAAAAAGGCCTTCAAACGCATAGCAAATTAATTGAGGACATTATTAGTAAGACAGCAATTTGGGAAGATGCCTGATACTTCGTTTTTGTGTGGTAAGTCGTAGTTTTAGAAAAATCCTAGGTTAATTTCATAGACTTCAACTAACTATTGCAGTCTTTCGATTTTTCTGACGATTTTTCACGAAAGTGTAGCTACTGTAATTCTAGGTTGTATAGTATAGTTATATTATTAGCATAACGGGGACTATTCTGACATTAGCAAATAGACCTAATAAGCTACACTAGCACCTCTAGCGGCAAGAACAGTCCAATTGAGTTGAAAACATCCTTCTTTAATCGAAGCGAATAAAAAATATGTTTGCAAAACATTAGGTACGTGAGAAACAGTATGATGTCAGTTTGCTATATTATAATTATGATTTACGACATAATTTTATTGTAATTTATACGACAGTGTTTTGTTACAGCATGTTTAGATAGCAGTAACTAGCAATTATGTGACAAGTACATCTGAATGATGTGGTCATCATTATATTAAGTGTGGGATAGCTATGCTTCGGCACGAATTGGCCCGCTTAGCCGGAGTCATAGAATATCAGTCAGAAAAAACGCTTACGTTGTGCTGCATAATTCCCTGATCCTCAAGTTCATAACCCATTTAAAGTAATCTGAAAAGCCTCTGGTATTAAGGGTATCAGAAAAGATAGACACCTCTGACATACGGTGAAGGAGAACATCGTGACGAAACCTTGACTTATAAATTTTAATTATAAGTTTGAAATCGCCAATCGCCTGAGCAAGCTCAAATGCTCAAACCTTCTCCGTGTGAAAAGAGGCCTTTGCTCAGCAGTGGGCTCTTATAGGCTGATGATGTGATGGTGTGATATCGTTACCTTAACATCGGGCCACTAAGACTAAATAGCTTGTTAAAATAGAATGGAGGAGCAAGTAAATGTTTGTATGCAATAAGTAGATAATCGGACGAGGTGAAGGCGAGTCAGCGAGTGCATCAAACAAGATCAGTTATCGCATATCGCAACACCTGACGGAATGGACGCGCTCAATCGTCGGCTACACTTTGATGTTTTGCCAACAAACTGTTACACAGTAGCTTTGTCAGAAGGGTAATTGCGAACGAGTTTGTTTTTATTTGTAATGAGCTGGCGTTCGGCCATTATCTCGCGAGGTGGTTAGTCATGATAAGGATTACGATGAAGCACGCCTACCCATAAGCGACCTATTCACTCGGGCTTTGAAGATAGGTTACACCTTTCGGGGTAAAAAATCCATTGCTGGGCGGCTCTAATGATAAAACTGGAGGCGAATCTCTTCGCATGGGTGGCATATCAAAACCTTAATCGATAATTCAGAGCTGGGGGTTGCGGGTCAGGCGCAATAACTAACCGGTCTGAAGGAGGAGAAAGAACTGGGAAGTTTTTAGTCAGTAAGAGACACTTTTTTTCAATCTTTATTTAAAAGAGCTTATTTGCAATTACAAATATGACGCTCCGTGCACAAAGCAAAAATAAATTAAGATATTTAAAAAAGAAGAATTAAGGCAAAGATGATCTCCGCCTTAGACCCTCTTTAACTAAACTAATAAGTACTTTAACTCTTTCACAAAGTGGAGACGATAGTAAATTTATATAAAAACCTATATTGCAACATTCTTTACCAAAAAATCGATGTCTTAACTCCTTATTCCGATCACACTCCGCTAAAATATGATGTACATCTTCAACTTTACCGCAAACATAACATTTCTGAGAATCGTTTTTTCGCATTAGGAAGGCAAATTTATTCAGCGGAATGTGAGCAGAACGCAGCCTAAACAACAGTACAACATAAGAGTCTGGCACTTCCTCCCCATCAGGGCAAGAGAAGTTATTTGATAATTATCCACTTCAAAAAAAAAAAAAATAAGAAACAATAAACCTATTTTTTATATTATGTTTTTTATTTTAACTCAATAAATAGTATTAAACCTTCTGCAAGTTCACTCTCATTGCAAATTGCATCTGCGCTCTGTATGGACGAGCTCGCAGCCACGACTGACCTCACACCGATCCAACGATTACTGTTCCACTATACGTTATAACATATAGGTAGTATCTAGCATTATTTATATAGTTGTTTTATATTTATTGTGACTATTGAGATTATTCGATTATAAAAAAATTTTTGAGCCTACAAAATACTCTTTTTCGTGGCCATTTTAAGAGCAAACTAAGAAATGATATGAAGTTATGGTGATCCTCAGGTAAACGCTCCACGTGAGAGGCACTTTTTGAAGGGCGAAAATCAACGAATTACTTCTGTTTCCTTCAGTGAGGCGAGAGGGACTTTCAGACTCTTACGTGCTCTATTTATTTCTAACTAGCGGCTTGCCCCCGCTTCGCACGGGTCCAACTATCTCGCTAACAATGAAAGGGTCCCTTTACCCCTACTTTTCTAATATTTTCTTTCATAAGAAATCTTCTCTCAATAATAAATACAAAACAAAAGGATTTAGCAAAATTGGTCCAGTCGATTTTGAGTTATGCGCTTACCAACACATTTTGCGATCCATTTTTTCATTTTAAAATATAAGAAGATAAGTATTAAACAGCGTTTACCCGGCACAAGTTTTCATATAGACTTTTCAAGCCTAATCCTGGAAACTGCTGAACCGATTTAAATGAGACTTGGTACTTACACGCAATATCTAAAAACTTAATTACAACTAGTTGTTACTGATTTTAAATTAAACGTAATAAAATTGTCTTTAGCTGTCTCACAAACATTTCTTTTTTAAATTTTTGAAATTCATAGTTTACACCTTGATATAGATAGGGTTGTATTTAATACTTTAACTGTAAATCCTCTTTTTTCAACAAACATATTCGATATCACCACCAATTACATAAATGTGCAATTCAGTAACATTTTTTTTAAATGCGTATATAAATGAAGGTCTATATAAAATTTCTCCTTACGTATAAGTGTCAAAGGTCATTAAAATTCGGTTTCACGTTAATGTTCTGAAAATGAAATACAAAACAAATTCACAACAATTTTCTTATTTTGGAAAGGACCGTACGTGTGTCGCTATAGCAACAAATATACGTAAGTAGGTATATATGTATAGGTACTGTAACATTTATCCAGTCTTCCAATGAATGAGCACGCAAAGCCAGCGGACGAACAGACATACAAGTACACATGATCACGTCACAGGTAATCGTGAGCTTGGAAGTCTCACAACGGTTCCATAGTCTCATAAGTATGACAATTATGGGCAGTCTCAATAGGTAATCTATTTGTCATTTTTCAAAATAAAACAAATACTTCTTACAATATTAGTTTCAAGTCACAAATCTATTCGTGCACGGAACAACTCTTTGGTTGATCCAAAAATTGATCCGGGTCTGGGTGTCATGTGTACAGTGTAGGTGAAATTGTATGTTTTTGTAACTGCATGCACGACACAGGAGAAAATCCTAATGTGGGCCAACGTTTCCTTTTTTTAAAAATAAAAATCATGGGACGTCGCAAAGACGCAGCCAATCTTTTTTCACAGTTATTTTACGCAAGTAAGTCTAGAGTCTGTCTCGCGATAGTTAGTATTTGGTTTGTTTTTTTATCGAAAGAAGGCAAACGAGCAGACTGGTCACCAGATGGTAAGTGATCAGCGCCGACAATGGACATCCGCAGCAACAGAGGAGAAACAGGCACGTTGCTGGCCTTTTAAAAAGTATTACGAATAGGGATACTTTGTCTATAAACACCATATTTTTTTATTACCTACAAATAATAAAATATTCAAAATATGTAAGTACATTATGCTTTCATTGATCAATTTGACAATATACCTAGTAAACTTACGCTCTTTTCGTAGATATTTTTTAGGAAATAAGTATGTTATTTGACGTAATAATGAATAAAGATACGTTAAGACACAAAGTCTTGAAAAACTCACAGAAAATTGTAGACAAAGCTACTGAAGACTGAAGATTTAATTTTAAAATTTTTATCGAGCTTATAGCAAAATTCTAGTAGAATAACAATAATAAAAAAAATCTTAATTTAGTAGGTCCATAGTCATGAGACATGTCTAATCAAAAAATAAAAACTAACTAGACTAACTACTAACTAATTTTACCGATACTCACAAGCACGAAAGAGAAATTACGCCATTGGTTAACCCAAGACTTTTGACAAATGAGCAACGAAATAGTCAATAAATTAAGTTATCAAGCGTCCCATCGAAACGATTATAAAACAAATCAAAATTAATTACATTAATAAAACAAAAGTTTGACAAGCTGCCAGCCCACATAATTACGTAAAGACAATACGAATCAATCAATGTGATCACGGCCAAAGATTAAAGAATTACAAAGTTCCCGCCAAAACTTTATAAAAGAAACAAAAGTTTTGTCGTTGAGTTTGTCTATGGTAACGCGTTAGCCTCGTTTTGCCTGTCGAAGATTTATCGCAAGGAGTTTGTAATGGATTTTTTAAGTTTCGGGTAACGTTGAGATAGTTCGTGGACACAAGGGTCTTAGAATTAGATTGTTTATTGTTTAGTTTATTTTCGATTTGGGAGAGAAATAGAGAAAGCCAGTGTTTTTCAGAAAGGACTGTCGAAAGTTTAGTCCGAGCATTTATGTAGGATACCTTTTTGGATGAACATCAAAGACTTTACTGTGCATTATATAACTATATTTACTTAAATGTACCTAGTTCAATCACTTGGCTTTGAGTCACAATGGAACTAACAAATGCCTATTTTGTATGACCACAGACGATAAAAATCCTTATATGAGAGACTATCCTTATTTGCTAACTGTTTTATGTAGTTATAAAGTCCTAGCACAGTAATGATCATCCTATTAAGATTAACAGAACAATGGAGTACAACAATAATGAGAAAGTAAGCTCATTTTTTCCCTTTTAGCGTGGAAACAAAAGGTTGCTTGGTTGAATCCTATTAGCCGTACACAATGCCTGGACAGATTTCAGGAACCACCCGCCCTTGTGTGGAAACTTTTCATTGGTTTAAAGAACTAGATGAGGCAATTGATTTTGACAGACCAAAAATGAAAGAAGGATTTAAGTAAATCAACCTTTGTTGCTAACCTTCTTAACAGTGTTTTTATTGTATTACTACTATGAAGATTTTTTAAGAAATAACATGCTGCTCGTTGATTTTACAGTAGAGAAAATGTCACTAGTCACGACTATACAGGATGAGTCTATTTATAAAATGTGATAAAAATAACTTTACCCTTACATTTTGGTTACAGAAAAAGAGCCCTTATTTTTATACATAGACACAAAAATTTATGTACCTATGTGTAAATTTAACCGAACTATTATTGTTTTAAGCAGGTAATTCAAAAATGATTTTTATTTAAACGTATAAGATTGATTATTGGCTGAATCGTCGGTGAGGTGATTGGGCGGCACCCTACATCCCAACGTATCGGGAACAGTTACCTCCCGGAACATTTTTTATATCATTTACAAATCGTTATTTTCAGGTCTGGGCTTTATATGATTTTAATATTTGTAAACACACCTACGACACAGAAAAAAAGAGTTGAATTTTTTCTGAGCCCAAATTTAGAAACAAAAAACAGAAAAAACACCATTAGTGTCACGTTTAAGAGTAAGTAAGTTAAACAGAATGTCTTTAATGTTAGTTTAGAAACCAAAAAAGTATAAGTAAGCTACTCTATTAACAGTAAATGTGTGCCCGAAAACAGTTTGAGTCGTTACTACACAAGGCCGTGATTTTGTTGATTTCTCCAAATAAAAATACTAAATTGAAATCAATTTGAAAGTCAAAGTCATAATCATTTATACCAACTTAACCATAAACAAGTACCTACTCTTGAAATGTAAAAACTATAAGAGTGTAGGAGAGCCATGCTTTAGCACGAATGGATCGGCTCGACCGGAGTGATACCACGGCCTCACAAAACCGGCATAAAGCAACAATTACGTTGTATTTCGCCATGTGAGTGAGGGTACCCGAACAACACCGAATCCCTAGTTGTTTTCAGGATTGAGGATAGGGGGCTATCCTCAATCCTGAAAACAACGCCCTTATAGTTCTTAAACTAACTTCTTTGGTATTACGACTATCCATGGGCTGCGCTGATTGCTTACCATCAGGTAATCCTCTCGTCTACTGACTTATGACATAACGCATGTTTAGAAGAAAACAGATCTAACTCTTCAAAGAGGGTATTTCAAAATTGAACCTTATTGTTAAAATATAAATTTTAAGATTACAATACCTTCTTTTTTTAGTTAGGTCGTTTTTCTATTAACCGGAGGCCCAATACCTCCCCTTCCCCTATCCCTTCCCAATCCTTATATCCGCAACCCCTATCCCCAAAAGGCCGGCAACGCACTCGTAACTCCTTTGGTGTTGCGGGTGTCCATTGGCGGCGCCGATTGCTTACCATCAGGTAATGCGTCTGCTCGTTTACCGACTTATCTCATAAAAAAAGCCTACTATAAACAAACTTTAATTAATTAATTTTCAAACCGTCATTATCTTCAAAGCCAGGTAAACGGAAGAGCCGCCTTGGTGAATGCTATCGAGCATCTATTTTCAAATGATACATGTCTATTTTATTCTTGAATGACCGTGAGGACGTTATGTGCGTCACTGCAAGCACCACTCTAATATCATTCAGGTGATTGATGATGCCGAGTTATGGTATTATTATATTATATATGTATATGTATGTATGTATAGCTATCATTGTATAATACTGACTATATTGAGCGTATGCGGTGAATGTTGGTCCCAACAGGTGTACTTGTTGATTTGTATTGGAATTTGATCGATTTTTAGAGGTAGGTATTATGTCAAATTATTAAATAAAATGCTTTTTTCTAGACGGTTTTTTTTATGTCATTGGACGGCAAACGAACAGACGGATTACCTGATGGTAAGCAATTATCTTCGCCCCTGGACACCCGCAATAACAGAAGAGTTACGAATGAGTTGCGGACCTTTTGGAGATTAAGGGATTGAGGGAGTGGAAAGATTGTGCCTACGGATTTTTTTCTGTAGACAATTGATAATATTTAAATTAACAAATCAAACTCAGCTTCCTTGTCCTAAAATAATTAGGTACTGATATTAAATCTCAAACAAAAATGTAGAGTAGACTCTTTAATCTTAACGTAAAGGTAATAAAAAAAACTTCAAATATCAAAATATTTTTTTTAGCTACGTCATAAACAGGTCCTTTTGGAACGTCAAAATGGAATAAAATATGTTCGTCAGTGAAGATAGGAGCTCGTTCCAAATAGTAGATTTAAGCGGAGAAGAACGAGCAATAAACTCCATAAATGCATTGATATCAAAAGTGCAAACTGATTGAAGCAGAAATATCCAAATAACGAGAATCGGTGATAAAAATAGAAACAGGGCGTGGCAAAACCAAGGCAAAAGTTTAATTAGAAGCATTTCAAATTTACCTATCCAAACGCTACAATATTTTAAAATAACGCATCTTCAAAAACACACAATTAGGTACAAAATACTTAACACAACCTTACCAATTTTCAATTTGCAAAACAAGCCTACATACACGCTAACAAGCCGTGAAAAATTAAAAGAAAAAAGGTTCCAAGTCTGTCCGTAACGAACTGGCCATACACAAAGCCGCTTCCATTCTCTATGGATCCGTGGTGACCTAGTTACTGTATGACGCACTCGTGACGTCACGCTTTGTCTATGCTTCTACATTGTACACTGTAATTGTTGGCCGTATGGCGTTTGTTATATTATTAAATGGCGTTACGATGGTGTTGTTGAGGCTTAAGATTGTTATGTTGATCTTAGAAATCTGTATTTTTTAAATATTGTTATAATAACACTAGCTACCTTCGTACCGCCTCGAATATAAAAAAATATTTCATTTTTTTTGACCTTTTAAACCTTCCTTGTATATCAAGAGTATTTAACTATATAAGACCGTAATAGGCCATGTCGGTCTCGAGTTTTAGCGACACTAACGAACAGCAATTCATTTTTGTATAATAACATAACATTATACTAAAATTGTTACTCTAACTGTTACCACAAATGAGCTTTTCTTATAGTCTAAAATAAATTTTTAATAAATAATTCATTAGATAAATAATTCGTTTGATAATTAATGTTGATGTTTCATTTTGGTTGGTAAACGACAAATAGATTCAGTCCAATTTAAAACATAGAGAGCGCCAGCTACGATCTCATAAAAAGAGGGCGAGCCTGTTGCCATAGATCGAAAGTATAGGATCCTAGGCCAAAAAGACAGTGAGGAATTAACTTCATTGTAATCTTACTCAAAAGGAAAAAGAAGATTTAGAAAACTGCCTCAACAGTCACACTATGGATGGCGGATAAGGGTAGTTCGCCGCTCGACCAGAACCAGACCCTCAAAGAGCCAATCGACCACCACACATGGGGCCCTACAGGGCTGATGTTTAGCCGGGGTTGCGGGTTAAGCGCAAGAAGTAACGCAGGGGTTTTTATTCAGCATTGTAATAAAGAATTCAATCCCAATATCAGAGTGTTGTCAAAGAAATATTAATATCGCGTCGAAAACAAACTAAGATACTTAAAATATTATTGTAATTGCTTTCATTTACATAATTATATTGTTAAGGTCTAAATAGTCACACAGACTATGCGTCCATTACAATAGGAAGAGGAACGAATACCTTGTATTGAATCATCTACTTTGTCTCTGGCAGCGCGCCAAAATTTGACAGGCCGCCATTTTTTCACATCTTATTTACACACGATAAGTATGCAACAACCGATGATTCTCGCATTAAAATACTTATTACATTAAATCGATGCGTACTAGATTTTATTTAATCGTTTGTTTTAAATTGTGGTTAAGAATATTTGAATAAAAAATAAACAAATGAGAACATCAACACAACATTTTTACGATCACACATCGGTCAAGGATTGACTAGTAAATTATGTTTATGGTAAATTCAATTTTGTGTTTTTTTATGGAATAAGTAAGCAGACGAGCTTATGGATTACCTGATGGTAAGCAGTCGGCACCGCCCATGGACTGGCGTTGCCGGCCTTTGGGGATAGGGGTTGGGGATATAAGGAATAGGAAGGGGAGGGGGAGTTATTTTCGATGTTTTTCTTTTGGGTTTCAGAATGAAAGTACCTACGTTTAGTAATTTTGACATTTACTTATAGGTACAGGCGGTAAATAGATGATGTAAAGCTGTTTCTTTAATAGAAACAGACTAGGAAGGTATTACACGCTTTCTCTCAAAAATCTCCCACTAAACACCGCTGTACTGTTGAAAAGTTCAAAAAAATACATTTGTAAAGTGTCGAATGTTTCTTAAATCAATATTTTAAAAACAGATTTGTATTATTAGACAGTACACTAGTACGCCGAGTATCTTTCGTCACGGCCGACGTAAAATGGCGTCAGATACGAAATGCGTCAATGGAACTTGTAACTAGGCTGTTTGTGTGGTAAAAATCGTCATAGAGACAGTTGAAAAAGATTTTCATTATTAGAAGCTAAATGTGAATGTATTCACTGAACAGGACACAATTCTATACTTTATAATTTATCGATTTCTTTTTTTATCTAATATGTCGGCAAACGAGCTGACGGATTACCTGATGGTAAGCAGTCGGCGCCGCCTATGGACACTCGCAACAACGGAAGAGTTACGAGTGCGTTGCCGATCTTTTGGAGATAAGAGTTTGGGAGATTTAAGGAATAGAGGAAAGGTAGGATTGGGCCTCCGGTAACCTCACTGAGATACACGGCAAAACACAATGCTGTGGCTGTTTCGGCGGTGAATGTCGAAGCATGACTCGTACTGTAATTGGTAAAACTTTCGTACTGTTATTGGTGGATACAGGTGGACCCTGTTAGCACAGCAACACGAAACAACAAACCCGGCTAGGTACGCATCTGTGACTCCTTTGGTGCGATATGTGCTATGATATATGACTCTACGGGGGATCAATTAAACGAATCCTATCTCTCCCCGATCCCTCCTTAATCCCAAAATATTTCCTTATCTCAATCCCAATCCAATAATTAAAAAATAACGTATCAAAATCAAAAAGTGTAAGCATATGTAGGGACAGAGAAAGCGACTTTTTTCGATACGATATTTGGATACAATATTTAGCATTTTGGCAAGTTGGAACTATAGAATAAAAAAAAGATGCAGCAAAGAGTTTGTCACTTCAAAGACAACGATATAAGATCCGCTTTGGAAATTGAGCGGGAAATAGTCGAGGCCGGATGGATTCGAAAATTGAATTCAAAATTCGTTCCAAGATATTCACTTTAACATAGAACATGTTTCTCTAAGGACAAGATGGAGATAGTTTTAGTTCCAAAAAAGTTTTATTATAATAGCAAATAAAGAGCAGTTTTACAATTTATGTGATTTTTGTAAACCTCTTCTCACAATAGTTTTTATATCTATTTCGTGCCGTATATTCCAGTTTTTATATGGCATAAATGATTTTATTTGGAAATTAATGTCGCGTTGTAGTGCAAACATTAACCCAACCACTTTTTTACATGGGAGACCAGGAGAGTATAAAAACAGTGTTGTATTTCGCTATGGGAGAAACCACAGGTCCAATGCCTAACACTCAATTTCCACATCCCGACCCCACAATAGGATTATTACGCTCATGTCGCTTCTCCGGTCAGCTGGTGTTTATTGAATTATGCAATATATAAAGAAATGAAATTAAAACAATTATGAATATTTTTTTATTACTGAATTGCATAATTGTATGATTTACTAGTACAATATTAAATTTTCTTAATATCAAATTTTCAAAACATAGCGCACAAAAATGAGGTATGAACTATCAATATTGAAAAATAAATTATTCTGATTCTGATTCTGATGGCGCTGATACTCACCATTGGCATTAGGTAGTGTAGCTACAGTATAATATGTTCTTTTCCCATTTTACCATAAGTAAACAAAGAAAAACATTTAATGATTCTCAGGCAGCACGGAACTATGTCGAACCGAACTATTATATTTTATCTATCACATTCCACTTTCGAAAATTGGCGGCAAACGAAACTTTTTAATTTGAACAGGACGCAGGCTCGCGCGTCACACTTGGTTCGTCACAGAGTATATTTTAACATTATAGATAGCAATTTATTTTTATATTCTGTACGGTTCGGCCTTCGTATACCTCGTAAAGTATCCGTCGCTTGTCAATAATGGCTATTGGATAATACTTAGAATAATTAACGACATATTTATTACTCCCTTGTTAGTGGAGTCGTGAGCGTGACTACAGAGTTCTCAGGCTTGATTCCTGTGTTGTACATTATTGAGACTACGATTTAAAAAAAGTTTTTGGATAAGAAACAAACGAGCGCTGCTAACCACACCAAAAGAATTACAAGACCATTGCCAGTTCTTTAAAGAGTTCGCTCCCTTCTAGAATGTTAGAAGACCATATCAGTTCAGGAATACCACTGACGATAATTCCACTCATTGCTGTGCGATGTAGAAAGTATCGCGAGGCACGCTCAGTTGTTTTCTACCAACCACCAAATGGAAGTGCTTTCGCGGGTAAAAAAGACGCGACAGGGATCAAACAAAACAACTCCTAGGATCACTTCCCGTTGTCTAAAAATAATTAGTCTATACTTCAAATTATCGAAAGCTTCAATATAAAAATGGATGCTGTTGGGACTACCTCGATGGTATAGCGCGTCTGGAATGTTTGCGGAAGCTGGAGTTGATGACTTTTATCCATCATAGGCAAGGATGTGCATCCATGATGCGGCGGTTGGGGGACAGTCCTAACAGTATACTAGCTATACTGGCAGACAAAATTGATAGGCCGTGAATTAGACACTGGGCAAGGAGACAAGTAAGTCCTGATGTCAATGTCCATAATTGATAAATATTATCTAATGTTTTCTACCTAACATTAGGATAAGACATTAATAAACTCTTTTGTATTGACCTCTGGTCTGAAATAAAGAATTAAATTTTATTCCAAACTCCTTTTAGTTTTAAATAGCGATGTCTTCGATAGACAAAAAGGCGTGGTCATTACAAAACATAGCACAAGACTCATTACACAGTCAATCCTGACCCCTTGACTGAGTCAACAAACAGTGGCAGTCAAATGATTGATACGTCTGTCAGGCGGCGCGTCGACGCTGCATTTTAATAGTCACAATTATCTATCCTCCGTGGCAATACGAACGCGCCATAAAAGACGCGAAACAATACTTCCAACACATTGTGTCTTTAAATTGTAATGATTTTAGTTTATTACATGACTTCTCAATAAAGGAGTAGAATTATCTTTTTCGTGTCTGTTTTTATGTAAGCGATAAACCCAAAAACAACTAGATAGACCGATTTTAGTAGGGGTTTTCAGTAATAGATAGTGCGATTCCTATGGAGGGGTAAGGCGTATCTAAGTATAATTTATAATGCATTTGCCCACGCCTGTGGAAAATATTAATTTGTGTATATTTCATATATTTTTAGGACGAGACAACATAATATAACTGTTTCAAATTTCGTTAAAGCATTTCGTAAGCGTTCTGCGCACACCTCAAAAAGTTATTCGACCTGCACGGATGGGTTCCACTGAGGCTGATGTATAGTCGAGGTTGCGGATACAAGTAAGGGTCTTTTACTCCGTCTAGCCACGTCCAGTTCAGTCAATGTTTTGTTGGAATAATAAAAATCAGTCTAACTATGTTTCTCACTATGCAACTATTACTAGAGCCTAAGTGGTCAACCCTCACTGGGGATGCTTGCATCTCAGTGTTAGTTTGGTCTCAAGGTACCGTGACTTCGGAATGGCTGACACTCCCTCTCGCCATACTTAGAGCGGGAGAGGCCATTTGATGGTTTTTCCTTCTTAAACAACAGGCAACACACGCTTTCTAAAATCTATATAAGTACCCGCATATATAAAAGAATGTCGTGTTAGTTACTCCACTTATAACTCAAGAACGGCTGAACCGATTTAGCTGAAAATTCGTAGGGAGGTAGCTAAGAACTGGGAGAAGGAAATAGGATAGGATAGGATATGATAGAGTAGGTAGAGAAGGGTAGGTAGAGTAGGGTAGGGTAGGTAGAGTAGGGTAGATAGAGTAGAGTAGGTAGAGTAGGTACGATAGGCACAGTAGGGTAGGTAGAGTAGGGTAGGTAGTCAAATCACGGGAGCGACGCCGCGGGTAGGGGCTAGTATTAATATAAATCCTACCTCTGCTTTTTTATGAGTAAACTTACACGTTTTGCGTAGAAAATATCTTCAAAAGACTCCAATACTATGACCCTGTTTACAAAAGAGGTTTTGATATGAAACATGATATATCAAAGATTATAATATTATTAAATTTACTGTATGTTTGTAAAAGGATTCAACGCAAAACGATTTTGCTTTAAACATCGTACCAACGTTTTATAAGTATTTAATATCACTTTATGAAATAACTGCGCTATTTACCTCGCTACATCTTTTCCTTAGCTATGCACTCTGACCTTTTACATAGGTACCTACATAAATTTATATATAAGCGTACACATCGAACAATGAAAAACCAATATAAACTGGGCTGTAAATGCGTGGTAAGATCGTAAGAAGCGAAACCATGATAAGATGGTTTTGTATATTTTGAGACGCAGCCGTGTGGATATGGGACCCTATAGGGCTTATGTTCAGCCGGGGTTGCGGGGTAAGCGCAATGAGTCACCGCGACCTCGGCCCAGGACAGGAGGAGGAACGGGGGGTTTTTAGTCAGTAAGAGTTTGACATTCCCATCCGCCTGACCCTGGGCACAGCCCTGGGCTGGAGAAGTCATTTGATGATTTTCCCCTCACAAAAAAGCCATGTGGATATTATTAAATACATAGGTAATATTATACACTTTTCGGGATCCAATCTGAAGAATTATAGGTAAAAAGTAGCCACAGAGCAATAGGTACCTACTCGGTACTAAATATAAAATAATGTAGAAAAAAAAATTGTTTAGGAAAAAAGCCGTGAATAATTAAAAACTCCTTGGTTAAAACGACCGGACTTGTAATTATCTGTTGGGTCTTATTTGTAGAGATATGAAACGCTTTCTTTGCTCACAACGACTCTAGCAGACGGCAGCTGATTTAAAAAGAACCTTTAATTAAGATAAGATTTCAGTACAAACAATGAACGTAATGCAAAGTCGAAAAAAGGGCTTATTTAAAATGAGAAAGATTTGACATACAGAATTTAAATATATTTTGCTCAGTAATGGAAGATGTATTACAGAAAACGTGTTCTAGTAATAAGTATACAATAGTATGTGGCGATTTTAATGTTGATCTCTTAGAAAACAACTCTTATTGTACAAACTTATTAGGTCTTTTTAAATCTTTTGATCTGTCTAATATATTCCTTGAGCCTACCCGAGTAACATCCACCTCGGCAACTTGTATAGATAATATTTTTTGTAACTGTGATTATTTACATAATGAAATTGTAAACAGATTACCATCTGATCACAGTGGGCTAACAGTCAACTTTAATACTTTTAAAACTGTGGCAACTAAGGAAATTATATTCAGACAGATAACAAACAAAAAAATTGAGTCATTAAATAAAAATTTAAAACATAAATTATGCAGCCCATTACAAGACAATGAATGCCCGAGTGAGATCTATGCTAACTTATTATCCATCATAAAAATACAGTTCGACAAAATGTTCCCTTTAAAACGTAAAAATATCCAGTGTAAATTTTTATTCTGTGACTGGGCTACACCAGGCATTCGTATAAGTAGAGAAAAGTTATTTGAGCTATATGGCATGAAACCATTTAATAAAAGTGAGGCTTTTCGTAGGCATGTCTCCAAATATTCAAAAATATTTAAATTAGTTTGTAAGCATGCTAAATCACTCTATATTAGCAGTAAAATCCGGACCGCGGAAAATAAAATAAAAGCTACCTGGAGTATAGTTAATAATGAAACAGGTAGAAACAAATCTAATAAGACAGAATTTAATTTAAAAACCGAAAAGGGATTTACTAGTACAAATTCATTAGTTGCCCAGGAATTCGAAAATTTCTTTAAAAATATTCCCATCAAAACTACGGAAACGTTGCAATCATCTCCAGCACTTGCGGTCGAGCTTCTCAGAAGTAACGTCAAAGAATGTCCTGCGGACTTTAGGTTTAAACATACAAACCCCCAGGAAGTAATAAAGGCGTTTAAAGATATCAAAGTAAAGTCCAGTGAAGATCTCTGGGGAATGTCTGTTAGAGTGTGCAGGTCTTTTATAGAAACTATAGCGCCTTACTTAACTTTAATTTTTAATAAAAGTGTAGATCAAGGGGTTTTCCCGGATTTAATGAAACATAGTAAAGTAGTTCCATTACTTAAATCAGGTGATAGCACAGAACGCAATAACTATAGGCCGGTCTCTATTTTGCCAGTGCTCAGTAAAGTGTTTGAAAAGTTGATACTTACTCAAATACTGCGTCACTTTAACGCGAATTCTATTTTCCATGACCAACAATACGGGTTCACTAAGGGACGTTGCACTACGGACGCAGGAGTATCGCTTATAAAACAAGTTTTCAAATCGTGGGAAAAAGCACAGGATGCCATCGGAATATTTTGCGATCTTTCGAAGGCTTTTGACTGTGTTGAGCACGAAACGCTATTACTGAAGCTGCATGTAGCGGCACTATCACGTCGCTACATTACTTAGATACGATAGAGATAAGACATACATGTTAATTGTTGCACGTTTGTTAGGATAGCTAAATCTGAAAATCTCACGCATCTTCTTAGTATATAAGCACCAGCAATTAAAGTAATAAACAGACCTTAACCATCTACAGTCTCATTATTTACCTTGCCACGAAGTCTGGCAAATTGGTGACCCCGACGAAGAACAATCAACATGACTCATTCACCCTGCAAATCAAGCAGCAGCCAACAAGAAGCCTTGAAGATTATCCCGTATTCCGGAATTTTGGAGGGACCAACCCAGATTATGGTTTAAGCAACTAGAAGCCATAGTAGCACCACAGAAGCAAGGAGACGATTACAAGTACTATACGGTCATTGCAAAACTGCCAAAAGAAGAAATAATACAGGTTAGTGACCTCATTACTTGCCCACCGCCAATAGAAAAGTACAAGGCTATCAAAGAACGCCTAATCAGTTGCTATGAGGAATCAGACCAACGTCAGCTCCAAAAATTATTGTCTGAAATGGATCTCGGCGACCAGAAACCATCACATCTTCTGCGCAAGATGCGGACCCTGAGTAACGGAAATATCAGCGACGAAACCATCAAACTTCTATGGTTGAGGCTTCTGCCACCATCAGTGACTTCGGTTCTAGCAGTCACAGAAGACATAGATGTGAACAAGATGAGCCAGATCGCGGACAAGATATTAATAAATTCAACACGTACAGAGGTGTCAGCTGTAAACGGAAACAAATCTGGCGACGATACAATGTCATGCATACTAGCACAGTTAGCAGAAATGCAATTGGAACTAAATGCAATTCAGCAAGGTCAAAAAAAAACTATCGACGCAGCACTCAAAGTTATTCCAATCGTCGGCATTTCCTACCACAGTCGAGTTCAAGAGAAAGAAGGCACTTTTGTTTTTACCATGGAAGATTTAAAAAATATGCACAAAAGTGTGTTCAACCTTGTGATTGGAAACAGATTCTCAACTCAAGGAAACAGGGAAACTAATTGAAGCACGGACAACGGCGGAACTCTGTGCTATTCACCCGTCCAACCGCCTCACTATTACCGACCGAAAAAGTGGTATGAGATTTTTGATTGACACGGGAGCAAATATTTCAGTTATTAGCAAGCCACAGAGACATTCACTAATACAAGATGAACAATGTATACTTTATGCCGCCAATGGTACAAAAATTAAGACATATGGTGAAAAAACACTCTCTTTAAACTTCGGGCTACGAAGAAACTTTGTATGGAACTTTGTCATCGCCGATGTAACACAACCGATTATTGGAGCAGATTTTTTAGAGCATTATAAGCTATTAGTCGATATAGCTGGTCGACAATCCGCACTATTAACATTGAGACGAATCCACGCATTACTCAACTATTAAATGAATACGAGGATATTACGAAACCTGCATTTGTCTTCAATAGTGGAACGAACGTGCCAAATTCAGAAAATAATCACAACGGGCGGAACACGTACATCACGAAGTCAGGACGGGCGGTTAAGCCGACAGTACGATTCGTCACTTGCTGACACAAGTAATCAGTCCATTTAAATACTCACCGTATTTTGAAAATACCATCATATACCGTCAGTATCTACGAGAGAACAATGGGCAACCAAAGCTCCAAAGATCAAATCGTATATAACTCCGACAGTTGCCTTAATCAAAATGAAGCCGACCATCTCAAAAGTTTTGTCCTGGAAGAGCTACGGTGGACGAGAAACATTGCAATTGGACAAATCCTCATCACAATTGGCATCCTTCTTCTCTACGGAATACTGAAGACCTTAGACAGAAGAGTGAAAACAATAGCAAGAAACAATCAGCACAAATGCAGTGGATAGTTCATCGACTGCCGCCGCCGTCACAACAAAGGCAGCAGTTTTTATTTCCTTCGAATTAGCAACAATGACATTACATTACGCATAGGATGTAATTTATCAGCAAGGTTAAGTTATTATATAATTAGGTACATACTAATTTTTTTCAATTTATATGTTAATTATTTTAAAAGGGGGGAGTATATGTAGCGGCACTATCACGTCGCTACATTACTTAGATACGATAGAGATAAGACATACATGTTAATTGTTGCACGTTTGTTAGGATAGCTAAATCTGAAAATCTCACGCATCTTCTTAGTATATAAGCACCAGCAATTAAAGTAATAAACAGACCTTAACCATCTACAGTCTCATTATTTACCTTGCCACGAAGTCTGGCAAACTGCAACACTACGGCATTCGGGGGGTATCCCTAAATTTATTAAAATCATACCTTTTAGAAAGACTTCTTACAGTACAAGTAAACAGAGTAAACTCCCAGGGTGCTAGCGTATCTATGGGCGTACCGCAGGGCTCAATATTGGGTCCATTCCTATTTTTGGTTTATGTCAATGACCTGCCCCATTTATTCCAAAGTGAACCGCATATGGTATTATTCGCTGATGACACATCCTTGATTTTTAAATTAAATAGACGATCAAATAACTATGACGAAGTGAATAATGCCTTAACGAAAGTTCATAATTGGTTCACAAAAAACAACTTAGTACTTAATGATAAAAAGACGAAATGCATTAGATTTATTTTGCCAAATGTTAAAAGTAACGTATGCGATGATATATTATTAAATGGTCAGAAACTGGAATTTGTAAAGGAGACCACATTCTTGGGGATTACTGTAGACGACAAGCTGCAATGGGGGCCCCACATTAGATCTCTAGCAGGGCGGTTGAGCTCGGCAGCTTATGCTGTCTGGAAGATCCGTCAGCTAACCGACGTAGGCACGGCACGACTAGTGTACTTTAGCTACTTTCACAGCATCATGTCGTATGGAATTCTGTTGTGGGGACAGGCATCCGACGTTGAGTCTATCTTTATCTTACAAAAGCGTGCAGTCAGAGCTATCTATAACTTAGGTCGTCGCGAATCTCTCAGAGAAAAGTTTAAGGAGATCAACATTATGACCGTACCATGTCAATATATTTATGAAAACATTATGTATGTTAGGAAAAACCTACAGCTATTTGTAAAAGTATCTGACAAGCATGACTATCTTACTAGACATAGAAATAGATTAAGTCAGCCTTTATTTAGATTAGCAAAAGTGCATAAGTCGTTCATGGGATTATGTGTTAAATGTTATAATAAAATCCCAACTGAAATACAAAATCTTAATGAAAGTAAATTTAAATTATGTATAAAGAAAGTATTATGTAGGAAAGCATACTACAAACTAAATGATTATATAGAAGATAAAAATGCTTGGAGGGTGGCTGGTTTGACTGCACAGGATAAAAATTGTTAAGAGGAATTTTGATCTCAATTATTAAATTATTCACCATGTTGTTGATTGTTGATAAACTAGATTTTTGTAAATGTGAGAGCCCTGTAACTTATTATAATTGAGTTAGACTTATAGACTTATAGTATATTGGTACTTGTGTCAGTTGGGAGTTGTCATGCTCACTCAGGAGTCTCATTGGCGGTGGCACGGGCACTGGACCGGTTCCCTATAATATGGTTGAGTTGGGCGGTGCTGGTGTACGTGTCATGTTCGTGAACGGACGCCGCCTATTGGGACTGGTCAACTCGAGACTGTCTAAAGTTGCTGTCCCTGAGGGTTATTTCTTTTTCGGATACTTTGGTTAAACACTAGTGTTACACTGTTCTCACATAATGGAGCTATCTAAATTATGTAACAATATGTATTGTAAAAAGTGATTGAAAAAGAGTAACCATGGAGTTTCTTGCTCGTTCTTCTACACTTTGGAACGAGCAAATAGCTTCACTAGAGGACAGACGGACAGACTGACACATAAAGTTAAACCTTATGATATCTTTTTTGCTTGACGTTCAAAAGTGCCTTTTTTGGTCTATTTGAAATAAAGAATTTGATTTGATTTGATTTGATTTGAAAACTGATTTTTGGAAACTGGCAACTTAAAAAATATATTACTTCTGCTACCACCACTTTCAAGACGTAAGACCGTAACATATTTGACGGACGAAACTAAAGAAAGTTCTGCTGTGGGACTCCGACTTATAAAGAACAAGAGTTTTGTGACACTAGGTGGAAAGTCTTACTGTGGGGCAAAGTGATTGAAAGAGAATAAATTCGAGTACACGCAACGTATGCCTACCAATTTCTATTAATTAATATTTTTGTATAAAAAATCGATCGCAATGTCCCAAAAGTTATATAAATGCACCAGCCAATTACACCTCTTAATCATATCTTTATCTGAATTCCTCACAATATTATACTAGTCTTGTCGTCTTCGTTTTAAAATAGTCCAGTGATTCAGACGCATTCATCGCGAGTAAAGTATTTTAATAGAAATACAAAAATGATTCATTCTATTTTGGTGGGAAGCTAGCTATAACTATAAACATGCATGACCGCTTGACAATTCACACTAGACGCGTTCGCGGGAAAATTTCAAAATGGCGACGTCTATTGACAGGTCACCATAGATAAATAAAATGAATTGCTGCTTTTACTTATTACAGAAAAATGTATGCCTACGTCTTCTACAAATGTCAAATTTGTTATATTTAAATATTTTTTCACCTATTTGTTTAGACTGTCGTAGAAATATTTATTATTATTATTACGTAGTCCGGCTGGCTGAGTTAGAACGTCATAAGAACACAGTGATTTGTGGAGGACAGATGGCAGTTGCTCCACGCTTTCTGTATGGTTTTTTCACACATTTGCAGTAGGCAGAATTCACATAACGCTCTTTCTAAATACACGAACTTTCTTTCTGAATTAGGACAAAGCTAGCAAAAATGGTTATTTTTATTTAAATTCGACGACTGAATGACAAGCTTTGCTCTTTTTGGATAAACCACCATCATCAGCCTATGAAGTGTTCACCGCTGAGCAAAGGTCTTTTGTTACACGAAGACAGAATGCATTAATCACCAGGCTTGATAAAAGCGAATTGGAGATTTCAGACTTATAATTAGAAATAATAAGTTCAGGTTTTTCTCATTATGTTTTTTCAATGGTGTCTTAATAACGTTGGAAAATACTGATAGGTAATTTGTAAAAAGTCGCATTGGTTTTGCGCCCAACCATACAATAGCAATCATGGAGTTAACTTCCGGGCCACTACGACATTTTCCATACAGCATGGTCAATAAAGATTGTTAAATTCGGTAGTTTCCTAGGTCAAAAATAAATAAATTCGATTTAATACACTAAAATATTAAACAATATCTATACTTTTATTCATCGATCGATCGATACACTGAATTTCAGTGAATTGTTTTAGCATTTTTTTAAAAAAGTAAGCTATTTCACGCAAAAATAATATGACGTCATTACTCAGTTTTTCATACAAATTTCATAGAAAAGTATAGATTTTGAGTAGTTGGAAACTACTGTATTAACTACCTAATGTTGTGACAGTTGCAATAGACGAACAAAAAGGACAACAAAAAACGGCTTTACTTGCACTGGCACTGTATAGCTCACAAAGCCATAGAAGTTTCCAGCAACTATCCTTTACTTTGATAGTCAGATAGAAATTCAATCCGACACAATCTCAAAGAGATCAGAGGCAAGGCTTTAGTTGCTTTCCGAGCTCCGGGAGAGAGCGTTTGTGATCAATATTATATGCAGTGTTGCATGGAAACCAACATGGTCTTGGATTTATATTGTTTGTGTTAAGGCGTATTATATATTCAATTCTGTACCTACGTTAACTTAAAGAGATACAGAATTTTGTTTGTACCACTTATCTTACTTAATAAGGTATATGCGATAGTTAAGATGTTTGGATGTTTGGATATTTGTAACTCAATCAGTGTGGGAGACTCATGCTTCGGCACGAATGGGTCGGCTCGACCGGAGTGATATCACGGCCTCACAGAAAACAGGCGTGAAACGACCACAGCGTTGTGTTTCGCCGTGTGAGTTGAGGTTACCGGAGGCCCAATCTTTCCCCTCCCCCGATCTCTCCCTAATCCCAAATCCAAACCCTAAAAGGTCGGCAACGCACTCGTAACTCCTCCGCTGATTGCTTACCATCAGGTCATCTGCTCATTTGCCGACCTATTACATAAAAAAAAAACTATAAAAAACTTTTGAAATTACAATCCGTGTGTTTTACTATTCTTTTTTTATTAAATATGTCGGCAAGCGAGTTTAAAGGTCACCCTATAGTAAATAAGCAATCGGCATTATTATAGATTTAAGGCTAGCAGATTTGAAAATTGAGGATAGGGGAGGAGAAAAATTAGAGCTCCGAGAACCTCATTTACATGGCGAAACAAAACGTATGTAGGTGTTGCTCCACGCCGGTATTCTGTGAGAGAGCCGACTCATTAGTGCCTAAACATGGCTCTTGCATTGGTACAAATCTAATTATATAATTTTTTTCTTATCTGATCTTCTTTCTTCTTAAAAAACATTAGTAGGTACATACATAGGTATTATATTACTTTCATTTAACACAATCTGTAACTCTCAATGGATCGAAAAAAACGTTATCAAGACCATTATGGAAGGATATCCGTTGCTTACAAATGATTCTTAAATGTCTATTATGGTCTAATTGAAATTCTTTAGGAAAATAAAAATATTCTATGACAGTATTTTATTTTCAAAAAATAGTCGAAAATCATTTATTTCAATTAGAACCTTACATGTACTTTTGAACGTCAAACAAAATTTTAAAGATATAAGAGTCAGTCTGTCGGCCAGTCCTTTTAGTGAAGTTATTTGCTCGTTTCAAAGCGTAGATTCCTATGGAGAACAACGAGCAAGAAACTCTAAGGATTTCTTTTAAAAACAGTTGGTTCAATTATGTGAGAATAATTTTAATACTCCAATTTCAACCACCCTCTTACTGACTAAAATTACCCCTGTCTTTCTCCTGCTCTAGGCCGGAATTTTTCTACAAGTTGATGGATGAAATCATACTTATAAATCTTCCTTTTCAACTACTCTATCTATGAAAAGAAACCGCTTCAAAATCCGTTACGTAATTTCAAAGATTTAAGAATACATGACGATATAGGGACAGAGAAAGTGACTTTGTTTTATTCTACGCAGTGTTATCAAATGTAGGTGCTACATTATAAATTTTTAATAATCGGCTGCGCTGATTGCTTACCATCAGGTAATTCGTCTGCTCGTTTGCCGACCTATATCACAAAAAATAGTTACAATGCAGATCGTGTTCGTCACTGTCGTCACGAGTAAGCTCGACAAGACGATGACGGAGCCACCTGGCGGAGTTAATTACACATTAATTGGTTCATTAGTTGTGTACACACAAACGTACCTGCTTTCTAAATATAGTCGTTACATTGTGAAGGTTTGTTAAATAAATTAAGTACATAGGTATCTATGTTAACGGAGTTGGTGACTCACATAAATAGTATACTAGCGGCCCACCCCCGCTTCGCACGGGTACAACTATCTCGCTAACAACGAAAGGGTCTCTTTTTCCCAATTTTCCCCTTTACTTTTCTAATATTTTCTTTCACAAGAACCTTCTTCTGACAATAATGAATACAAAACAAAAGGCAAAATTGGTCCAGCCGTTATTGAGTTATGCGCTTACTAATACATTTCGCAATTCATTTTTATATTATAGATAATATTTTAATTTATTACAAAGACACAATTATCACTAAACTTGCTCTTATTCAAGAAATGAAAATCGGTTATCCAGAACCACTTTTCAATATTCGGTACCTTTAAGAATACGTTTTTTTAGGTAGTTTTTTATATAGTACTAGCGGCCCACCCCCGCTTCGCACGGGTACAACTATCTCGCTATTAAAGGGTCACTTTTTCCTAATCTTCCCCTCCACTTTCCTAATATTTTCTTTAATAAGAACCTTCTCCTGACAATAACAAACACAACAAAAAAAGAATTAGCAAAATTGGTCCAGGCGTTGTTGAGTTATGCGCTTACCAACACATTTTGCGATCCATTTTTATAAATTAGAAGATAGTTCAGCAAACGAGTAGACGGATTACCTGATGGTAAGCAATCAGCGCCGCTCATGGACACCCACCTGCAACACCAAAGGAGTAAAAAGTGCGTTGCCGGCCTTTTAGGGATAAAGGTTTCGGATATTTAAGGATTAGGAAGGGACGGGGCAGGGGAAGGGATTAGGCCTCCGGTAACCTCACTCACACGGTGAAACACAACGCTATGGTTGTTTCACGCCGGTTTTCTGTGAGGCCTAGGTATCACTCCGGTCGAGCCGACCCATTCGTGACGAAGCTTGGCTTTCCCACACGTAGTATGGTAAACAAATAATATTTCTTACCTTTCTTACTAGGTGCGAGAAGGAGTGTCAGGCTCCTACTACCTATATACATACATTTTAGGTATAAACCACACCGTGCCTTCTTCTGATGCAGCCCAGGGCCGCGGTAAATTATTGCGGTTGCTCCCACATTCCCAACTATTACAAACATTCTTATGTAGGCTTGCGTGGACACTGACGATGCAACTGATCCACCAATTTAAAGTCGCCCAGCGAGCTATTAAAAAGGCAATGCTCGGAGCCTCACCAAAGAATCTTATTCAAAAACAGGTGATCCGACAGAGAACTAAAGTTATCGACATACCCCAAAGGATTAGCAAACTGTGGCAGTGCTGGTTACATTTGTCGAAGAACCGATGACCATTGGAGTAGATGTGTACTGGAGTCTAGAGGATGCTCTTTAGCAAGTTGGAGTAATGAAAAACGTAGGGTGGCTGGCAGTGGTTGGAAGGGATGATCTAATCATCGAGTTAAGTGGCGTGCAATTGGTCGGGGTTGCGGGCCAAACGCATAAGGTAAATCACGAGGTAAATATACTTATATAAGGTAACGCAGCCTTGCCTAAAGCAGGAGAAGGAACGGGGGGGTTTATGGTCAATAAGAATCTGACACTCATCATCAGAAGTCACTGGATGATTTTCTCATCACAAAAAAGTGGCTTGCAATTTGCGAAGGCGATCTCCAACAATGGGCGGAAATGGGCTGATGATGAATGTACGCTTAAACTTGATAGTTTATAGCTGTTGACAATGGTGGTGATGATGAAGTTGTAGTTCTTTCCTCAAAAGACAAATCTTTCATTATTAATGCTTGTTTGAAGTATAGAATCGACAAGCCTGTTTTTTGGGGTCATAATACTTTAAAAATATTCTTGCATTGAAACGTAGCCCTCTTGATCAAAGACATGACCTTTGACCAATAGATGTCCTCCTCTTTTTCCTCATCTTTTCCTGTATATGTACTTTCTATGATTATTTTGACACCACTTACTAAACACCACTACTACATAATATGGTGAAGGAAAATATCGTGAGGAAACCTGGATTTATCTATACTAATATTATAAAGAGGTAAAATTTGTGAGTACAAACTCACTGTAGGAGGTAATCTTTGGAACAGCTGGTCGGATTTCGAAAATTCTTTCACTGATAGATAGCTACAATGTTCGTGAGTGCTATAGGCTATAAAACATCACGCTACGATTAAATGGAGCCGAGCAGCGGGTGAAACCGCGCGAGATTAGCTAGTAATTTCTAATTATAAAGATCAGTAACTAAAGCAACATACAACGTCGCCATCTATAGTAGTTGCTTACTTTAATCTATTTTTATTTTATTTATAACAAGCAAATATACATATACTCGTAATAATATAACCTACGTCTGTAGCAATTGTATCGAGGCAGAAGCCCAAAATTATTACAATTTTTGCAGTCAGATTCACAATACCATTTCTCCTGCTAGCTAGTAGATTTTAAACTTAACTAAAAGCAGCAAATAGCATAGAAACAATATCGCTTTCTCTGTCATAGGGACCACGACGGCCTATGTATGCATTAATCTTTAAAACTACGCAAAGGCTTGTGATGCGGTTTTTTTTTTAATATATAAAGAGTGATTGAAGAGGAACGTTCATAAGTATTAGAATATCAATTAAATAGTGGAGAATTTTAGTATTAGCATTGCACCAGTGCGACCCACACTGGGGTGATTCGCTAGTATAGAATGAAAGCAAAGAAAGAAAAAAAATCCGTACCAGCAAAATGCAAAAAACAACGAAATCATTTAGTTAATGCAGAGCATAATGGCTAGCGCTCAGCTTAACTGTTGATATAAATACTTGTCACATAAATCTATTTGCTCTTCAGTAGCAGATAAATACATTTTTGTAAACCATTTTATACAAAATTCTAGAAAAGTAAGTACTTTTTGTTTCCTTAAATTCCCTTTTTTTGTGAGGGCATAATCATCAAATGACCTCTCCCGCCCAGGGTAGGGCCGGAGGGAGTGCCAGAATCTTACTGACGCTTAGTCAGTAAGATTCTGGCCCCGTTCCTTCTCCTGGTCTGGCCGTGACCGCGGTTCCTCATTGCAACCCCGGCTGAACATCAGCCCTATAGGGCCCCGTCTGTGGTGATCTATTGGCTCTTTGGCGATGCATCTTTCGGTTTGTTTCTGTCTATCTCTTTGGACTAGACTACAAAACATATCCCATACCTAATTACTGAATAAATTCCAGAAAACATGTTTATAGTGTATATTTTTGATATTTAAAAATTAATATATATCACAAAAAAATATTTTGTGTAACTTATTGCCTCGATCTCGATGGAGCACGCCTATCCATAAGCATCCTATTCACTCAAGCTTTGAAGACACCCAGGTTATTTCCACACCTAAATGGTTCTGGTTGAAAAACTGGAGGCGAATCGCGTCGTGCTTGCGGTAGAAACTTTTTTTTTTTTGAAGCGGTGACATTTTACCATTTGTCTGGTGATACGATAGTGGAAAGGACCAAAGGAAAATGGAATTCTGCAATTCCTCAGCACATTTTCCAAAATTAACATACTACTTACACTAGTTAGTCAGTAAGGCTAGCTAAAATTTTACTTGAGGTGGTCTCCCAAGCTTTATGAAGAATATTGAATCTTCTTTTGCTAAGGTAGAATTATTTCTATAAAGCAGTTTAAGATACAGAAGCATATTAGTAGCATCTAGACGTATTAGCAGTTTTGGTAGGTTTTTATATTTTTTGGAAAAACAGGCTTGATATAACTATTTATTTTTCGGTTTGGTACCAATAAAAAGGGTAAATAAATTCGTTAGAAATTTGAAAACATATTTTTATTCAACTAAATTGGGTATAACCTTGGTATTACTTTTAAAGCGATATATAAATTTACATTAATAAGCTATCTTCCTCATTGGATTAAGCTCGATTTTATATTATGTTTAAAAAACTTATAGTGATGTAGAGATTTTGTAATAATATCGGTTATTCGTTCCAGTGTTTTGTGGGATGATGGACTTTTACAATAAATCTAGTTATGGCCCTGTCTCTAGAGCTACATAATTATACATGATACAGTATGTCTCGATCTCTCTTTTCTAGAATAATTTATAAAATGCTATGTCGTTTCTACACAAGATTTATATTTGAATGTTTCTGCAATAACAGAGAACCGATTCCTAGTTATTCAATTTTGTCTTGGTCCTAAATCTCTAGGGATTTATTTATTAGTAAACGTGTTTTTATTAATATTATATGCTTATTCAATATTAGTTTCTCAAATGCTGCTGTCGAGTTAACATTTTGTATAGATTCAACAATATGTCGCTTGCAATTATAAGCTTATTTTCATATTTGAAGTGCTTTCTTTATTTTTTCGAAATAACTCCAATGCGTAGATGGAAAAAGGGCAGGGTTTCATGTAGGTACTTGTATGTATAAAGAAGAATCTTTGTCACGTTTAATTGGACTGGACAAATAAAGGATCGGATACTTAAGCTGAACAATGTCGACAACTGTGTTAATTGATTAATGAGTTCATTCATGCTACTTATCAGTATCTACAAATGTGAGTCGGAATATTGCGACTGTGGTCGAGTATTCCATCATTTTTGCTTTTCTCTCGGCCACCCAGAGTCCAAGGTCGTTGAGAACATTTTTCACTTATCAATCCCTTCATAAATACATTTTCTAGACAACCTGTAGGCAAGCGCGGTCGATGTATTGATTTATTTTGACGATTTCACAACAGTGCGCTTATCTCAGCGGGTACCGCATGTACAACAAATATTATACATAAATAACTACGTTGTTTTCTTTCAAGTCATTTAACTAACGATAGTATTGTGAGCGTGGCGACCTTCACGCGTCACTCCATAGTCTCTCGGCAGTAGGTACTTACTCTTCAGAATGTTGTGATACATTATCCTTGTCCTTGTGTGCTTGCCCCGAGCTGCAAGAGTTGCCCATGTCGTCGCCGGCTCGGCCGCGCCGCCCTTAGCTTGACATCACCCGCACCACCGTCACCTCATGCACTACACACTCTGCTCACACGCACACACGCGTCCGATCCGGCTAATATATAATTTCTTGAAATAATTTAACATTTCCCGGCGTCGCGATCGTTTCGGGCGGTAAAAGGGAGCGTGAGTGCGCGCGTGCAGTCGCGACGCGCGCTCGCCGCCGAATAATCGATGCGCAGTCTCCCCCCGCCACACCCGCGCGCGCCTCTCGCGCGCCTGCTCATTATCTACGCTTTTCACGACACATGCCGTGATGAGAGCTTTTCAGAGCCGTAGAGGTTTCCTCATTTTCAGCATTGGCAATCTTTTAATGCTGTTACTGTCAATAACGAGTAAACTCCGAGATTATACGCAGTAAATCCTCTAACTCCCTAAATCGATCACGTCGAGTTCAATTTTCGGAGCCTAGTCATCAATAAACACATAGATTCTTCACTGAAGTTAATGACATCTTGGCGGGAGATCAAAAGATTAGGCACGCTGCATCACAAACACTCAAACACTTTTCTCGCCACAAATACGACAACAGACCAAAGTATTTCATTATTTATGTAGTACCTGCTACGTACACAAATGTACCTAAATCTTTGTGAAGTCAGGCCAACGATGATACATAGAGGTTTAATATAATTTAAACGAAATATAAAACCTTCACCGTCTAGCAAGAAATGGCCGCTACATTCGAATTTGGAATTCTTAAAATAAAATTTAATGTCGTTTGTTTCTGTCTTTCCCTGCAGCAAGTGCTCACAAGTACTGAGAACTTCATCTAGTTTGATGTATAATTTTAAGTAAACTATAATATAATAATATATTTTTTTATCGTTGGCATTATGCCCAGGTGTTTTATAAACTCTGTGCGACGGTTGAAGAGGAGTTTCATACAGGAATTTGGTGAATTTTCCGTTGAAAGTAAGTCACTTTGTATTCCAAGAATTGTTCCATATATTTTTATACGCTGTGTAAGTGGGGGCAAGTTTGTGTTGTAGAACGATAGGAAATGAATTATACTACATTATTTATGGTGTTTTCGTATGATTTCGATGTATTTCCTTGTCATATACACTATTTTCTAAACTTTATCTTTCGAACTGTACTGACAGTGTCACAATAATTTTTTGAATGAAAATATTTTTATTATTGCCAATGTACATGAAAATGGTGCATTATAAAACGTGATAGGTGTAATGAATTACGTTTTTATTATTTCCATTAATCTTGAACTATTAATTTACTGAGAATATACCAATTCTCGGTAAATCGGTTGAAGTTCGGTTGGATTTTTACGATTCTCGGAATATTGTTGTCTCTTTTGATGATTTGATTCCTGTGTTTTTATCCGCTATATGTATAGTGTCAAGGAGGGGACGTCTTATCTTTATATATTCATCAAATAAATCAGTCAGGACTGGACAACTATAAAATATGATAAACGGAAACCAATTAATTTAAAATAATATTTCATCAACTAAACATATTTTAGAAGTAGTAATTTAAGTAGCTTTTGCCCTGTTTAACTCTATTACGTCTAAAAACTTTACGGATAATGTATTTCTAAAGAAAAAATAGTTAAATCGATCGAAATAAAAAGAACTTATTAGTAACACATAATAAACAATCGACATATTGTTAAATCTTTACATAATGTTGAATCGACAGCAGCATTTGAGAAATTAGATTCAGCTGGGGTTGTGTGTGCAATCCACGGCAATGGGTAACTGCGAGGCCGACCTGAGGGCCTACCATAGCTCCATCCCTGTCATGGTAGGTCCCTGTCCCTCTTTCTCGCCCGATAGATTGACGCTTCAACGCATCATCGTAGGCCTACTGAAGCAGGAGAAGGAACGGGGCGGTCTTCAGTCAGTAAGAGTCTGACAATCCTCCCCTCACCCAGGACGTCACAAAAATAAAGATGGCGTCACGATGTATTAAACTTGCCAGCTTTATAGTCTATGCTGTGTTTGTCCTTTCCTATGTTTTTTATGTTCAAGTTGCCACGTGCATACAAGGTAAATGCGCAAACTTATATTTCAGAGGATCTCTTTTAGGGTGTAGTGTAGGTAGGTGTGCTAGAGGGAAAATTACGGTAAAACTCATGTCGCTTAGGAGGAGGTAGGAGCAGTTATGTTAGGTCATTATCAATTCGCAAAATAGCTGCCGGACAATTATATTTTGATTGTATTAAAAATCTATATATTTAAAATAAAAAAGGATTTTTGTCTTGCCTTTTCTGAGATTTATGTACTTTTTAAGATTACTTTTAAGATTTAGACACCACTGACAAACTAGTGGAGTAGGATTAAGATTAAGGAGTTAAATTTTACAATACAAAGACTTTCAATTTAGATAAAAAAAGACCTAAGGCCCTTAGTTTAGTAGATAATGTATTTGTAAGTACTATTAGAAATTACCTACATATAATGTATATTAAAATATGCAATTTACAGATGAAATAAAATCGACACGCGTATCGAAACTAAACGTAAAGCGGCAAAAGAACTTATTAAAAACAAACGAAACGATATATCACGACAAAGTGCCAATCTCCACACGATTCTACCTACAATTGCTTAAAAAGAGTCAGTTTTTACAACATTTCCAAGACACGGAACCTTATGAATACGCTTCAGAGAGTGAAAAAGCAGTAAAGTCGCCAGAAATAACGAAAACTAAAACTTTAACAAAAAAGGAAACAGATAAAACATACAATTTAAGGTCATCCGAAGCAAAAACTGAACGCAAAACGTACGACAAAACGCATCGACGGAAACGCAACGGATGCGACAACGAAACGCAATCGATTTCCGAACTGATACAAGAAGTCAACAGGAAACGGAAACCAAGGAAGGAACCTTTGGCGCCAATCATCGAAGAAATTAAGAACAGGGAGCCTTTGAAGTTTAATAATAAAGGTTTGCTCGTATTTAGCAATTAATTTATTGTAGCGTAGTTGTTGTGTGAGCGATAGATTTGATTAATATAGCGCAGTTGTGTGATCTCCTGTTGAACTACTCTTAGGGTTCTTTATCCATGGTGTAGCGCGGCAAACGAGCAGACGGATCACCTGATGTCTAGCAATCGAAATATGAAGGTTACGAATTTCTGGATTGCTTCCTAGGGATAACCTTACTCATACAGCGAAACCCAGCGCAAGCATTATTTCCCTCCGATTTTCTATGAGGCTGTGGTATTTCTGCGGTCGAGACGACTCATTCGAGATGTAGTATGACTCTCCCACAATTAATCCAACTTAGGAAAGGAGGGTGATGAATATTAGATTAGTTCAAGGTAGTATATAGATATTTAGATTTGTTTTTTATTTTAAAATAGATGATCATCAGAATGGATACAGTAAACTTTCGGTAAGAAATTGTAATACCATTTCACAATACCGAAATTGCTTTGTGATTTATATAAATTACTAGCGACCCACCCCGGCTTCAGACGGGTGCAATGCCGATATCGAATTTTTCCACTATTTAATGTATAATATTATACATATAAACGTTTCTCTTCAATGAATCTCTCTATTTAAAAAACCGCATTAAAATCTGTTGCGCAATTGTAAAGATTTAAACATATCGACATAGGGATATTAAGACAGAGGAGGCTACTTTGTTATACTATTTAGTAACGTATGTAATGATATCGACACGTAAATAAATAACAAAAAGTCCATGTAAGTACTAAAAAGGTTGTAATTTATCAACAAGTTAAACAAAAGACATATTACTGTCATAGCCAACGTGATCTTTCAAAAGAGACATTGACGGGAGGCAATTTTTCGTATAATTTCATCCTTATTTACAGAAATAAGTAAGTAATTAAAAAAACACGACTTTCGAGTAGAATTTCGATAATCATATTGGCATATTTTTTTGTTGTTCTATCGGTAGCAACAGAACTTACGGCCGGTTAGTCCGTAGGCTTTTAACAACAGCAATATGCGTGCGTTGCAAACGCTGTAAGTAACGTCTCATTCACGGAGAGATTTTGCAACGCGTCATACAGTGGTTGTAATGTTCATACGTTTGTTTTTGCGCCGGCGCTGATGCGGTCTGCTACCGCGATGTACGACGAAAACACGACGCGGTCTCAATGTCCTCTCTGAAAAGCATGAGAGAGCCGTGCTTACACATTAACGGGCCAGCTCTACTAACCTCGAAAAGGCTAGCAAAGCACTAGTACCTCTTTTGGTATTGTAAAGATCCATCGGCGTATTCCGCATGCTCGTTTTCCGCCTTATCATATAAAAACCCATTCAACAGTAAAATAGTAATACTAGATGAACTATCTTCCAGGAGATCTAAGATCATGATGACACATAAAACAAACATCATTGATTTAACAAAATATTTACTGTATTTAGGTGGCTCAGAAATAGACAAGATAGCGGAGAAATTGAAGAGCCTCGTGAAGGCCAGTGCTGATGAGAAGCTGGACAAGGAACTGCTCACCTGCACGGAGTCCTTCGAAAAGGATAGTATTGATAGCGTAGACAAGGAAGATGGAAAGGAAAATGGTAAGTTAGAGATGTTTATCTCATTATATTATTATACTGATGTATGTAAGTAATATGATATTGTTTAAACATCACTGACTTTAAATTCAAACTTTGATTTAAAATCGTTAATCCGGTTTTGCGAGCGAGCTGAGTAATTAATGCTCAATCCTTCTCTGAACGAAAAGAGGCCTTTGCTATGCAGTGAGCACTGATAAAGACTAGCGGCTGGTGATATGATAGGCTAGACAGCCTAATGTCTAGTTAAATCGCTTACGCCTTTGAGCAATAATTAGGATTTGTGATTGACAGACATTTTGTTTTTATTTTAATAGAGTATTTGATATCAGATACCAGAAATACACAATGGGCATTTTTAACAATTTCCATAGGTAAAGAGAGAAGTATTATAACTACATGAATACCCAAAGTATACGTACATATATGTACACATATGTGGTGGTGTGGTGGAAAAAATAGACGGATAGAAGTTTATATTCTAGCCCTATAAGTTTCTCTAGAAAGGCCCTTTCTTTATTCTGCAGACACTCTGCTTAGAATTTTTACATAAACAATGTGTAGACCTTCTTACATTCTACGAAATATAAGGCAAACAAAACAGTATAAATGTTTGAGAGAATTTTAAAACAATACCAAGTGAAATATATATTCTAATTTTGACCGACTGACCTCAGTAAAATGGAATATGTTTTGTTGTGTCACTGAAATGAATATAGGAAAGTTTTGTACCCAAGAAGCTCCCTTGGGGAACGCCTACAACAGAACAAAACTTGAACGGACACGGCCTTAAAATAAAACTAAATAAATAAGCAGCAGCTCCCGAGAATCGAATATTCTTTGGCTACATTAATCATGCAACTGAGAAGTTTCCAATAGAATATCTAGAAGAATCGTGGCTTTTCTCTTCACCTTTCCTTAGATTGGATAGGTTAGGATTGGACCCTAGCTTTTTCCGATAAACTAACGATTACAGCAAACACTACGACATAAGACTGATGAATGATATTTTATATATTTTCATGAGATATGTTACATTCGTTATTCTTTTAACTATAGATTAATTTATAGTTTTCAATAAAAATTAATTTTCTAAAGTTAACCTGATCAAAGCACAGTGTACTAAATATTGGTACTAACTGTACCCCTGTGTATGATTTATTTAACTACTAAACATTGACCACAATTGTGGATTATGTCCTTTTAGAGACTTTGACATATCGCAAAAGTATAAAAACGCAGTTGCTGAGCTGTGACGGAGACACAATTCTTTATGTATCTTAATTTTTTTAAATTTAGGATCAGTAAACGTTAATTTGTATGTTTCCAATGGCACACAAGACTCAAGTAGCGCTATTTGTAAAAACTAATCAACACCTATTTACATCACTGTCTGAAGTTAGGAAACGCGCCGGAACAATGAGATCGCAATATAAAGATAAGCTGTATACAGGTGGACACAAAACCGGTTTACTGAAAAAGAATATCCTACATATGGGCCCTCAGATATACAACAAACTTCCGCAAAAATTAAAAGATTTACCGACAAAATTATTTAAAAAGTCTTTAGTTAAAATTTTACAGGACAGATGCTACTACAACATTAATGATTTCCTAAATGATGAATATTAGATTAAAAATTGTTACTGTAAATATTTTTTTTTCTATTTAGCATTTTTCTTTCATTATAGTTTAGTCGTTTTTTTTTTATTTTTATTTAGAGTTTTAATGTAAAAATGTTTAATAATAAAAGTTTTAGGATAATTAAGTTAAATTAGTTGTCAATGTCAACTTCTTAGTCGTTATCTAACAAATACGTCACCATATCTGTAACATACATTTTCTGCAAATAAATTATTTCTATTTCTATTTCAAAAAGGAAAGCCCTAGTAGCCTTTAATTTACGCCCTTAGAACTACAAGATGTCCGTGATTGGTCAGAGCCGCGACGATGCGCGCGCGCCACTCGCACGTGCTCCTACTGCGGTAAGAGCTTCGACCGGCCTTGGGTGCTGAAAGGACATCTTCGTCTGCATACGGGAGAGAGGCCCTTCCCGTGCCCTCACCAACATTGTGGCAGAACTTTTGCTGATCGGTGAGTTAGTTCGTAGATTTGTAAGTTTGAGTATACCTTGACTTGTATGTATGTTGGTATGGACCACCTCCAGAAGTAAAGCGCTCGCTGCTTGCTCAAGCATAGGGTGCGGTTTTTCAAATCCAGAAAGTCTCAATATGAGTTTTATCCTTAAGTATTGAGTACCTTAAGGAAGTAAGGAACTGATCTCCTCAACCCTATAAATAGAAAACATGAGAATACGGGACGTACCTTTCGGATCGCACGGTGCGGGGGAAGCGCAAGCAGGTACCGCGGTCTTGGCTTAGAGTAGAAAAAGGAACGGGGTTGTTTTTAATCCGGAAGAGTCTGGCACTCTCTCTCGCCTCACCCTGGATGAGAGAAGTAATCGATCCGAACGAAGTTGATCCGACACTTATCTCCTCTATTATTTCTATGTCGTAATGACCGTCAATCTTTAAAAATGAAAAACTATTTTTTAAAAGACCAGCAATTCTCTTGTGGTTTATGTGGAGTTGGTGGTGCAAATGGGCAACGCTGATTGCTTTCGTAAAAGGAGATCCAGTCACATAAAAAAAAATACATTTATTTTCAGTTCGAACCTCCGCGCACACCAGCGCACGCGTGGGCACCACTCGTGGCAGTGGCGGTGCGCCGCCTGCGACAAAGCGTTCAGCCAGCGCCGCTACCTGGAGCGGCACAGAGATGATGCATGCCGTAAATACAAGTAAAGCATACTTACAATCATATCTTTATTTTCTTATTTGCGTCAAGTGGTAGATGCGTTTTTAATGCAATGAGTATAATGTGGAACAGCTAAGCTTCGGGACGAATGGGATCGGCTTGATCGGAATGATACCACGGCTTCATAGAAAACCAGCATGAAAGAACCACAACGTCGTCTGAGTGAGGTGGCTGGAGGCCCAATCCCTCTCCCGCTCCCCCGATTCTCCATCATCAGCCTATAAGTGCCCACTGTTGAGCAAAGGCCTACTGCTCAATGTGGGTTGGCGATTTCAAACTTATAATTAGAAAATATAAGTCCATGTTTCCTCACGATGTTTACCTTCACCGTATGTCAGTGGTGTCTAAATAATCATAGAATTCCCCGATCTTTAAATATCCGAAACACTTATTCCCAAAAAGCCAGGCAGCGCGCTCGTAACTCCTTTGGTATTCCGGGTGTCCATGGACGGGCCGAATGCTTACCATTAGGTAATCCGTCTGCTTATTTGTTGACCTATATCATAAAAAATGGATTAACCAAGTTCATATGTTATTAGCAGATACTAAGCTATCACTTGGTATGACTTAAAACGAGAATTTTATAAGTAAGCTAGTATTTTGTTATAAGGATCATAAGATTAATTAATATCTCTGCACATTGTTCCAGGATGCATACAAGAAATTCTTCGAAATACAACAATAGTTTGAAAGTTGTTCAGAAACCTGCGCCTGCGCAAGTTCCAATGTACGGCATTATTAGGCACAACCCTGAGTTGAAGGTGGCCGAGCCTGTTGGGGAATGTTGTGAGGGTCCCATCGACCTGTCTATAGGGAAGCGAAGGGTTGAGGAGGATGTAGTATAAGATTATCTTTATCATAATTAAATAGTGGATTGATTTTTTTTTTCGTTTGTTTTATTTTTGTCAGCCTTATGGTGATTTGTGACGTCAAACTAGCGTTACGTAAGGATAGCTGGTTTAATGGCCGCCTAGAAAATCTGCCAAGTGAAAAGCAGTAGTATAAACCCTCTGTTGTAGAATATGTTAATAGCTCAGTGAACTATCGCTGGCTATGGATAACCAAGAAATAACCCACGTTTTTACTTTTTGTTCCGTCTTTTATCGACCTTCTAAGCACAAAGTGAACTTTAAGTACCTACCTAACCAAACATCTCGAGCGTACGGCGCGTAGCATGCCACAGATCCAATAGACCACTACAGGGCTGGCGTTCAACCGAGGTAGCATGTATGAGTAGTGTGTGTGAGGAGCCACCTAGAATTCGTTAAATAAGAGATGGCTATTTATGAAAATTTTATATCATTTTTATCAAAATTTTGCTTCAGTAGCCCTAAAATGAAAGAAAATAAAATACTTTTAATATGAAGATGTCCTGATGCATTTTTATTGGATGTGGGCGATCAATTAATAGCGTGTACAATGGGCGGTCTTATCACACAGGGTGATTTCTTACTTACACCATAGCATCTATAAGGAAACTGGAAAAAACAAATAAATAATGACACAAATTGTTGTGAAATATCATTTTAATTACAATATAATAATAAATAAATACATTTTTGTACAACTTAGCGTCACAATATTATTATATCTAAGCATCCATTTGAAGTTGGTGCTACGATTTCATTGGAGCTTATTTCCATTCTTAGCCAACATCCACACAAAGTTGGCATAAATCTGTTCATCAATCAAAATAAATTCATATTAATTAATGTTATACAACTAATTGCTGTTGTAATTTCTTTAGATTTATAAATCGACTACTTTCGTTCAAGCTCGAAACCTTTCGGGGTACACCGAAAAGACACGAGAATAAAGTGAGACACTAATTAAATGAAATTATTTCAATTGTGTCCTTTTTAATATTAACATTTCTAAAGGGTAAAGCTCTATCCACAGACATATAGACTGTAAGTTCTACGTGAAAAATCGTAATTCCAACCTCAAAATGAACAATTTGAACACAGCATTATAGTAAAGAAATAAAAATATATTCACATGAATATGATCGATATGATGAAGAAGTATAATAATGGTAAGTAAAATTATGCTATTAAATGGAATTTTTTAAAAGGATGTTTTTTTAAACGAAATAAGAGTCCTTTAATAGTGTATAAAGTATTTTTTGGACAACATCTCTTCTAACAAGCCTTTTTCTTAATATAACAATTTTCATGAACTCTTTTAATTCTCAATATGGCTTCTTTTTTTAATGACTGCCGTAACTATGAGATAATTTGTAGTTTCCACAAGAAATGTGTCTCATTATGTAGTTTAGACTTTAAAAAACTTTATTGAGACATTTTGAATTTCTTTTTGTCTTTATTCTTAAAAGTTATTTTTAATCAAATGTTATCCTGCTTAAATGTATAACTAGAAATAAGTATATTATTTTGTTTTGACTGACTAAGGGCTGATTTTTCAATGGTCGGATAAAAGTTACGTGGAAAATAATTATTATTATGATGCTGTCGCGTCCGCATGTTTGTATAAGACAGTGACAGCAACAATTTTATTCCTCAAATAACATTTATCTGACTATTTAAAAATCAGCCCTTACTAAATATTTTTGTTATATTTAATCAATGAAAGGACTCTTTTTCATAAAAAACACTTTTAATAGAGAGCGGCCAAATATTTAGACGCGTTCTGTTTTATGAATAGCTTAAACAAATGGAAATTATTATTGGCACTTGACAAGGCAATAATGAACATTAAACCAAAGCCATAGAGTTCATTTCACACAACACGCATAAGTATAAAAGAGCTCGTTTTTAAATACTGTTACTAAAAAGCGGATTTGACTGTTAATTCTTAACAAATAGGGTAGATTTTTGTTTAATGACTGTCAGTGAAACTTTACGTCGTTATAATCACGTAAAACCTCTTTAACAAACATTGGCATAGGAAAATAAACTTACAACTTTTAAATTTAGAGTTGAAATTTGGTAAATTTGAAATATGAAACTTACGTTAAATATATGAAGGCAATTAAGTTCGTGAATGACATTGTTTTGGCACTTATTGTTAATAGTTGACACATTCAAATTGACTTCACATGACGCACCCAGAAATGGGATAGGCAGAGGTCCAGGTATATAATATAACTTAAATTTTCCACCAATTATAATATAATTGCCATGTTTTAGGTGATAAGCCCATTCCCGTATGGGTACCATTCCAGACTCTATATATTGGGAATTTTCGCAATAATACTTTGTTAAGAGTCGAGAATCGAACCTGACACCTTGCACGAAAAACGAGGTAGCATAATAATATGTTAAATAGAACTTGTACCTAAACGACAAGTACGAAACTAAAATATGAATAAAAATCTCTTGACAAATGTAGATTAAAAAATATAAATTATTTATGTTAGTATGTATAATTATTATTTTAAATAAATGTATGAATTCACAGCAATGACTAGTATGGGAATGAAATGAGATAATATATTAAACTATACATAAGCTTTTTATGGAAACATATAGGGTGTTGTTTTCAGTAAAATGTATATAAACTGATTCATTTACTACTGTTTTAAGTTAAAATTAAACAATATTTTTCATACCAAGTAACTATTTTTTTAATTAATGCTATGTATTATTTACCTATGCTCACAATCTTGAATAAAAAATACTTTCATTTATTTTAGTGTAGGGAAAGAAGGTTCATATCTACAGTACATAATTATTTGTTTTAAATAGCGGATGTATGCATGTTGAAATTGCAACACGTATTGTTTCAACTAAAAGACATGCAAAAAAACGTGTTAAAACAAGAAGACAGATGTGACTCACTAGTGAAAAAAACAACACCCTTTACATTAAAAAACTTAAACTATGCGACAACAAATGTACAAATACGACTCACGCCTACATATTTAGAATGTATATGTATATTAATCGGCCACGTACTAACAGACAAAATAACTAGTTAATTTTCAAACTATTATTAATCCAAAAAACTAAAGATAATGTAAAAAAGAATAAAATCTCTTTAAATTCTTTAAACCTTTTTAGTTGTTGTGGACGTTGTGGTACAGAGGTTCAGGCGCCCGCCTCTCATACATGACTGAGTGGGTTTGAAACTTGGCAAGTACAAATGTGACTTTTCCGGTTCGACTAGCGTCGGCCGCTATCGCCCAACAAGATATCATTATAATTCAGAAAAAAATTGCACACGATATATTTTATTAATATAAAATACATTAAAAAGTTATGTCCCACCGGTATCGGGAACAAGTTCTTACAGGCTCTAGAGATAGGAACTTCCTGACAATAATAGCCTTGTCCAAGAGTACCGCTTTCTAAATCAATTAATTAATATACATTATTATGAACATTTCTCAACCAAATCAAATGACTTGACAGTGACTATGACTTTTCAATAGTCAGATAAATGTTATATGAGGAATAAAACTGTTGCTGTCACTGTCTTATACAAACATTCTGACGCGACAGCATCATAATTATTATTCACCAGGTAACTTTTATCTGACCATTGAAAAATCAGCCCTAAGAAAATTTGAAATAAGTAAATTAATAAAATAAGGCGTATTACATCTTAGATGCAAAAAAAAAATATATAATCTATATTGCGTTCCGCGGCCGATGATGATGATGATGATAAAATAAATAATAATAATAAAAGCTAACAATATTACAATAATTAATAATTTAAAAACGAGACACAAATACAAAGGCACCTCTATAATATAAATGCACTTCTTATTGCTGTTTATATATTTATATTATATATAATTTATTTATTTATTATTATATTTTTTATTTATTTATTTTATATATATAACAGATCATTTACTGTTTTGTGAAGTTTGGTAAGTAACGTATTTTTTTTTTAATTTGTTGTATTGTTGGCAAATATGAAATTAAAGAGTCCACAGTTAATATCCTTAACCAATGAGAGGCGTTTAAGTTAGATTAAGGGCTGTTTTTTCAATGGTTAGATAAAAGTTACCTGGGGAATAATTATGATGCTGTCGCGTCAGAATGTTTGTATAAGACAGTGATAGCAACAATTTTATTCCTTAGATAACATTTATCTGACTATTAAAAAATCGGTCCTTAACAGACTTTTGTCGAAAAAGTTCTCACTAATCGGCGCCACTATAGAATAAAGACAAGTCTATCGAATCATATACCAATATGATGATGTTGAAAAAACTATTGAGTTAGGATCCTTACTCAAGAGCAGCGCCACTTAGCGGTGATTAACGTTAACAAACATTGTAATTTGAACTAGCCATATTGGAGGAAACCTGGACTTATCTTTATAAATAAAAATTTCGTGTCACGTGTTTGTCCGCGATGGACTCCTAAACTACTAAACCGATTTTAAATTTGATTTGCATTCCGTGTGCATTTTGAACCAACTTAAAAGATAGGATAGCTTACATCTCAATTTATAGTCACAATATTATTTACCTTAGCCACAGCAACGCGAGGCTGGGTCTGATAGTAAATTACATAAATTATTGTTTTCTATTCATGCCCAAACCTTCTCCGTGTGAGAAGAGGTCTTTTCTTAGCAGTGGGCAATTTTAGGCTGATATTTTGTGATATAGGAACATAGATCTAAACGGGACACAGTGTATGTATTATATAGAGGCAAACGAGAACTAAAAAAAAATAAACTTCTTCTTCGAGTGTCAATTACGCAATATTTACATATAAATATCACGACTTTGATACCAAAGAAGCGATAAGCAATGTGGCTTAAATACAATGTAATATCAGCTCTTTACCATTGACATAAGACTCAAATTAAAGCGACGATACTTGACTTACCAAACTCCACAAAAAACTCACCCTACACAGACAGTAAAGCAAATACGAGCGTAACAACGGACACAAGCTAATAAGCTAGTCAAATCATTAATAATAAGATCATAATTTAATTTCATTATAAACCTTACGTTAAGGTGGTTAAAGTATAAAATTGTGCGATACATAATTGTATATTGGACGTTTTTCAACTAAGGACGATAGTTTTAAAATTAAAATTTATTATTTTTTAATAAGAAAAAATCGATTCTTTTTTTTACAACCAACGAAATTGTTTGAGGAATACATTTTTTATGTTATAACCTATTTTCGTCATAATATATTTTTCTATAAGATAAAACGGATTTTCGCTACGTGAAATTTTTAATCTCCAAAAAAGAAAACACAAATTATCAATGACACCTATTCTTAGATGTAACGTGTGCGAAATTTGTATGTACTTTTGTATATAAATACATCATATTTATTATGTATGTGTGTATATAAAAATAATAGCTTTTAAGCTACAAACGCTACAGTGTATATTTTTGTTAAATCGGTACCAAAATTCGAAATGGTAGGAACGAGACATATTTTAAAAAGGTTCTTTTAACAATTAAATACTTTTTTCTATACCTCGACATAATGTATATTAATAACGCCCAAAGCATTGTCAATAGAACATCGAGGGTAGCTAATTATACGATAATAGTTCTTATTTCAATTTGAATAAGATTTATTATCATATGCAGTAATACAATCTGAATCCATTATGAAAAAATATCGAAAAAAATAAATCTATTTTTTAATAAACAAGGTTTTTATAGAATTATAGTTAAATAATAAATTATTTTTAAAACTTTCAAAAACTGATGTTCTTTTTGCAAATTTAAATTTTGATAATACACATATGCTATATCATTGTATGGCACTTCAATAATACTGTTTGAAATTATACCTTAATCCCTAATAGAATTAAGGTGTAATTTTGTGTGACTACATAGTTAGATTATTGCATATATAAAATTAATCAAAGATATAAGTACATATAATAGTTAGCACAGCTACCATAGACGTATTATTGACAACACGGTACATATAAATTTTATTTCATACACATAATGACTGACATACAACTAATTTTGGTATAAACTTTAAATTTTCATATTATGTATTATATCAGTTGATTTTTCCTATAAAGTCTTAATCGCCTAGATTTCGCATTAACTCAAAACAGGAGGACAAATCTATGCAAAAGAGAAGGACAAATCTATGGAAAAACCTAATTTACATAAAGACGAAAACCGAATCTAACAAAAAAGTTTTTATACGGAACTGACATAAGGAAATCAAAAGTTTATTATACAATGTTTTACGTAAATGAGGGACATATACAAGGAGTCGATTTTGGTGCTAAATACGTAAGTTTCTAATTAGTCAAATTCAATACTTTAGAATTTGACTAATTAGAAACGTATTTCATTTCCATATATTTTCATATCCAAATCTCAAAAACGATACTTTTGTATGAAATTTGTATGAAAAACCGAGTTTTGACGTCATAGTATTTTTGAGTCAAATAGCGTACTTATTTCTTAAAAATTAGCTTAATATTTCAAATTTAGTGTATCAACCGATCTATGAATAAAAGTATAGTTATTTTTCACGTTGAATTAATTTAGTTTTGACCTAGGAAACTACCCAATTACAAAAACTTTCTCCATGGAACCAAAATCCAAATCACAAAAATATATTTTTTCCCCGTAGAAATTGCAACAGCTGCTTGATCATTTTGCATGGAGAAGGAAACAGTTTCTTCTTCTTCTTCTTCTTCTCTTCTTATTTGAGCACCAGAATCGAATATGTTCCTCATTTAACCTAACACATTATATAAGACTTTATAGGAGTTAATTATGGCTATTAAGAGATAGTATCTAGTCTAGGTATTTACATTATAAGGGGGGTGGTTCGCGGAGCCCTTCGCTGTGTCTCGTGCGACCCGCCATGTCCAGGATAGCCTTGGCTTCAGGATTCACGTCCAGGACACTTAGATCCCTTTCATCCTGAAAATAAATTACAAAAATAATAATATTAATTTTCATCTGATCTTATTTTTCAACATCGTAAGTAACTATCCTTTTCAATATATTAACTGAGATTACAATTTGCTACTAATTTGATTCGATGTAAAAAGCTTATAACAAGCATTTATTTTAATAATTTCAGGGAATAATGGAAAGTTGTAATATGTGTTACCAAATCTGTACTAAAACTATACTAAAACCAATAAAAAACGAACTCAATTAAATATATAATTAACAATACTGCTCGAAATAATAACTAAATAATTATTATAGGTAGCTGATATCTACACCTACATATACACCATTGAATTACCTTTACCTTTTTTAAGTTTATTCATACCTTTGAAAGTATTTTCAGTAAAAAAATCAACTTTAAAACATAATACTGCAACTAACATCTGACTTCTGACATTCTGACGTCGGAATCCGTGTAATCAAACTGCTCTTGAGTTTGAAAAAATCATCTATATTATATACATTATATACAACATTAATCAGACTTAACTTCTGACTTCTGAAGTCGTACTGTAACTTTCTGACATCACAACATGTTTAATTCATAACATCCAATGTTTTTAATGGGATATTTGCCACAAATCTCAAGGAAAGCTTTATCATGTTGATGTGGGTCCAGAACACTTTTACTGCTCTTCGTGGTCACCAGCTGTGTAGGAATAAGGATAGGATTAGGATTAGGATGGGTTAGAAATATTCTAGAAGATTCTAGAAGAAAGTTCTTTAGATTTCGTTATAAGAACGAACTATGAAAGGGTCGCTATTTTCCGATTTCCTTTCTACTTTTGTTAAAATCTCTCGTGACTATAAAAAACGCAACAAAAAATAATTAGCAAAATTGGTCCAGGCGTTGTTGAGTTATGCACATTATTACAAAGTATTACAAACACATTTTGCGTACAACCAATTTTTATAAGCACACAAAAATTGTTCTTTGTATGATGTAGAAATTGTTAAATTGATTTTAATTCACAAAGTTAAAGGGGTACAATTGTAAAAACAAAATGTTTTGGTCTGTACTACCCTCTACATTGGTTAATTTTGAAATTAATCCTACTAATACTACTTTCCTACTAATATAATAAATGTGAAAGTTTGTGAGAACGTAAGGATGTATGTTTTTTATTCTTTCCGCAAAAACTGCTGGACCAATTTAGTCGAAGTTTGGTATGTAGATAGGGTGGACTGGATTATCACGTAGGCTACATTTTATCAACATAACACGCGGGCAAAGCCTCGGGTGGAAGCTAGTACAAAATAATTGCACAACATGTGTCAGTTCTTCACAACAAAATTTTTCATTAATTGATGCAGAAATCACAAATTGGTTTCTATTACCAAGGTATAGGAGCTAAAATCAGTTATCTATTTTATGAATTTAAAATAATAATACTTACAGATTCCTTCATAGACAGTGGCTTGTCTCCGACCCCCCACACCTCTAAGCTTTTGATACGGAAGTTGGGTTCCTTGCTGAGCCGCTTGTACCCTTTGTAGGTACTGCAAGACTCCGCCGACGAGCCCTCGCCGAACGGATCGCCATTCACCCATATAGCACCAAAGTGAAATTGCCCACCCATTAACTGGAAATGAAGAAAAAAATTGCAACTTGCAATCTATTACTTGACTGCACGGTTGGTGCGGTGGCTGGGCAACTGGCGATTCCAACACGGAACAACTCTTTGTGTGATACTGTGACCCACAAATGGTTGTTCCGGGTCTGGGTGTGATGTGTATGTAAAATTGTATGTTTGTAACCGCACTGTTCTCTTGTGTCTTCACAGGAGAAAATCATAGTGTGGGGCAATGTTTTAAAAAAAAACTTTTATGAAAATTTGAATAGATTTAAATCAAATGTATTTATTGCTTCTATATGTAGTGTACACAGGTGGTCTATAATTAAAAGATGTTCCAAGGCATTTTTGGGTACCGCAAATAATTACAAAAAAATATAACATTTTTCGACATTTTACTTATGTTACTTAGTTTCCGTTACTGATATAATGACATCATCTATACTAATATTATAAAGAGGTAAAATTTAATGTTTGTAAGTTTGTATGTAGGGAGTAATCTTTGGAACCGCTGATCGGATTTCCAAAAGTATTTCAGTGATAGATAGCTACAATGTTCCTGAGTGCTATAGGCTATAAAACATCATGCTACAATCTAATGGAGCTGAGCAGCGAGTGAAACCGCGCGGGAATAGCTAGTATTGAATAAATAAATATCTTCTTCTTTTTTGAAAAGAATGCCCCACACTAGGAGTTTCTCCTGTGTCGGGCGCGTTTACAAACATACAATTTCACATACACATCACACCCAAACCCGAAACAACAATTTGTGGATCACACAAAGAGTTGTTCTGTGCGGGAATCGAAACCGCGACACGTTGCGCGGCAGCCAGTTGTCCAGCCACCGTCCCGACCGTGCAGTGGAAAAAACTATCGTGACTAATTGATTAAGACGATAGACGATCCAAACTTCTGCCTTTTCTTCACGCCTAAACTACCGAACCGATTTCTGTGAACTTTAGTAGAGACATAGTTGGGAACTCGAGAAAGGACTTAGGATAGTTTTTAAACCAAATTTCTGCAGGAAGTCACTATTCCACGTGAACGGAGTCGCGGGCAAAAGCTAGTTAGAAATATAAATTACTCACCAATCCATTAGGCAGTGTTTTAGTATGGTGATTGATGTACTGGTAATGGTTGTTATAAGTCGTGGCTGGGTATACACGCATCTTTGGGGCTAAAGTAAACAGGAACGACTCCTCATTGCCCACGAAGTTGGGGCCGAGGGACCATGAAGCTGGGGCGTAGCCCCCGAAGATGTAGCCCGAGTTGTCTTCTATTATCAGGAGAGATGCACCCTGGTCTTGGATCCGGCCTGAAATTGTGTTTAATTGTAGTTTTGACAAAATTTCGATTACTGTCATAGTGAAATCAATTACGTAATTCAAAGTTCTCAATTTGTAGATAGTTAACATTATTTATTGGTTATAAGATCTCGTGGCTCGAAACTATTTCGTGTTACCTTCGTTTGGTCGTAAATATTAATTTGAGATATATTGTTTGTATATTATTGTTCCTTCACCTTCATCTTTTATTGTACTGTAAAAACACTATCTTCTTATATATAACAATGGATCGCAAAATGTGTTGGTAAGCGCATAACTCAACAACGCCTGGACCAATTTTGCTAATTCTTTTTTTGTTGTGTTTGTTATTGTCAGGAGAAGGTTCCTATCAAAGAAAATATTAGAAAAGTAGAGGGAAAGATTAGGACAAAGTGACCCTTTGATAGCGAGATAGTTGGACTTTCAACAGCTCTTACTAAGGCCGATATAATAACCGATCTGCCTTTAAAATCTCCAAATGAAACTTATGCTAATACTTGATACAATAAAGATCCAAAGACATTTGAAAAAGATAGGTTATGATACTAGACCAACAAATAGGGACAAAAATTTGTGGATCACAAAAAAACTGTTTCGAACGGTGATCAAATAATAACGACATTTAATATATAATTCTATAGAATTTTTGCTAATACTTGATCTTAATCCTAACATAGTTGACAGACATAATAGAAGAATAATAGGTGCTTAAACGCCGCTGTGCTTAAACGGTGCTTGTTCGCTTGGTTGCAGCAACTATGATGAATTAATGAAGGTATGAACTGATTTCTCTTACCTGTCATAGTGGAGAAGGACTCGCCATGTATGTGGGAGGAGAAAAGGAATCTCCATTTGTCCTGATGCTTCTGCGGGATGTGGGAGTTTAGCCATACGATGTGAGACAGGTCTATGAAGGCTGGGTAGTCCGGCATCGAGTCTAAACCTAGAAGATACGGATGGGTTTTTTATGTCGGCAACAGACAACGAACAGATACCTGGTGGTAAAGAGTTTTGCCGACCTTTTACACTCGCAACACCACAATAGTTACGGGTTACTGGTGGGATTAGGATATTCGACATCATGTTAAACAGAAAAGAGACCTAACCCAAAAAATAGTGTATTTCAATCTTAAAAATTATGCTTCAATAATAAGGTTCAATTTTGGAATATCCTCATTTTTGAGTTAGGCCTTTTTTCTATTTAACATGCGATTATTATAGAGATTGGGAAAGGATTGGGTCTCCGGTAATCGCATTAAGAATCGCGAAACACAACGCTGTGAGTGTTTCACGACGGTTTTCTGTGACACCGTGGTTTTTTTTAAGGGGAAAATCATCAAATGGCTTTTCCCGCCCACGGCTGGGCGGGAGAGTGTCAGATTCTTACTGACTAAAAACCCCCCTGTTCCTTCTCCTGCTCTGGGCCGAAGGTAATATCGTGGTATCGCTCCGGTCGAGCCGACCCATTCGTGCCGAAGCATCTCCTCCCCATTCCTTGATTCCCCAAAAACCCCTTATACCCATAATGCCGGGTACGTACTTGCAACACCTCTACTGCTGGCGACGCCGATTGCTTACCATAAGCTAATCTGTCTGCCTGTTCGCCAGCGCATCACATAAATCCGGCCCAATCCTTCCCCTCCCCCGATCCCTCCCAACCCCTTAATCTCCAAAACCCTAATCCCTAAAAGGTCGGCAACGCACTCGTTACTCCTCCGTTGCGGTTGTCCATGGGCGGCGCTGATTACTTACCATCAGGTAATCCATCTACTCGTTTGCCGACCTATTCCATAAAAAAAACAAAACCAAAAAAGCCGACAACGCACTTGTAACTCCACTATTGTTGCGGGATTTATTAATTTCTATAGTATGTATCATTTGGATTTTTATTGTTGAATAAAATTACCTATAGGCAACGGCATAAGGCAGGGCTCCGCCCTCGCTACAGGGCCGGGGCTCTCGTCTCCCGTCTTCTTGTTAATGCCGTACAGGTTCACGAACACTGCCTCCGTCATCTGACGCAGCAACGTGTTTAACTGAAGCCTGCAATACAAAATATAATATTCAATAATCTAGTATAAGCATACTATGATACATTATGTAAGGGACACTGCACCGTACACTATAAACGCACCACAGCATAGGAGTAAATGACGGGGCTCTAAAGGGCTGATGTTCAGCCGGGGTTGCGGGGTAAGCTCAATGAGGCACCGCGACCTCGGCCCAGAGCAGGAGAAGGAACAGGGGGGTTTTTAGTCAGTAAGAGTCTGACACTCCCTCCTGCCCGGCCTAGGGCGGGAGAAGTCATTTGATGATTCTCCCCTCACAAAAAAAAAGCATAGAGGTATTGTTTTTCTTTTATGAGAGGGAAATTATACAATGACTAATCTCGCCCAGGGTGACTAAACCGGGAGGGGGGGGGGTCAGTCAGTAAGAGTCTGACACTCCCTCTCGCCTCACCCTGGGCGAAATTAGTCATTGTATAATTTCCCTCTCATAAAAGAAAAACATTTTCTATAAAGCCCTTGCCCCGCAACTCCAGCTAAACACCAGCCTTATAGGGCCCCGTCTTTGGTGGTCCGCTGGTGGTCTGGTGGTCTTTGAGGGGCGCGTGGAACGTTTTAAACACCGTACGCTCGGGTCTGGTTCTGGTCGGGCGGCGAGCTACCCTTGATCACCGTTCGCCGACCCGCGCTTACGGTGACCGGAAAACATCGCTCGACCCCCCGACGTCCAGATGGTAGCCTCTGCGGCAGCTGGGACGTAAGGAACAGTTCCATCACGCGCTCTGCATCCTCCGCGAGCATGATGCTTTGCAGAAAGAGGCTTTTGTGTTCCATTCCCTACGTACGGCCTGAAGGGACTGCAGGGCACACCGCTACCGTATGCTCCATCGTATCCTAGGAAATGTGGTATTGGAATGAGACAACGTTTAAAATCAGCAAAAAACAGCTTACCATTTATTAAGCTGGTTGGAGGTGCAAGCGTTGAGCGTGACGTCAGCGTCCCCCTCGACGCTAGCCGCGATGGCCTCCCCCAGCGCCTGGACGTGCGACGCCCTGCCCCTGAACCCCTTGATGATCCACGTCGTAGCTCGACTTGTGGACGCGGATTTCAATACCTTTATGTAGGTCGAGGCTATGCTTTCACAATACTGTAAAAAAACAAAACAGTTTTTCGGTATTATTAAGTTATTTGTACTTCTTCTACACACTTAATAAACAAAGGTACATAAGAGGGACTTTTGGCATTCTCTGCCAGTCAGCCATTGACATATGAGCGTCTAGGTTTTCGAAGTAAAAAGTAATAATCATCAATCAATTCTTTAAAATTTTCGCGTGGCAAGTGTTAGCGACGCTGTCACGGTACAACAAAACGTCAAATTAGTCTTGAATAGTTTAGAAGTGTACATGACAATTAAAAACCGTAATTTTTTTTATAACAGCCCGTAAGTCAAAGTCAAAATCATTTATTTCAATTAGACCCATACAGGCACTTTTGAACGTCAAACAAAATTTTAAAGGTATAAAGTGTCAGTCTGTCGATCAGTCCTCTTAGTGAAGCTATTCGCTCGTTTCAAAGTGTAGATTCCGATGGAGAAGAACGAGCAAGAAACTCCATGGTTACTCTTTTAAAATCAGTGTCACATAAAGATTCTTTGATACATTATTTAGTTGGTAAGATAAGAAATATTGAATCATTTTTACGCATAATTTATATGGTTTCATTGCAAATACGTCCTGGAGCAAGTGTTGGATTAATTAAACTCCCTTCGTATGCGAAGAGGCCTTTGCTCAGCAGTGGGCACTTAAAGGATGGAGATGAAGACGATCATCCTAAACAGTAAAACATCCAATATCTGTTTGACATTTTCATACCTCTCTCAAGAGTTGGTAGGGCAGCTCAATAGTATCGTTGAAGTCCATACCAAGACTGTTGTATGCCACCATCATACGCTCCTCCGAGGTACCTGCAACAGACGAATTTATAACTCAAGGTAAAGGACACTAAACTATACAATTCTTCACACTATTATCTGGTTGATTTCAACTAGTCAAAATCAATAAAAGTATTAAATGTCATTAATGATATTTTTCTATGAATTTTGCATAAAATTGGAGCGTAATCTACTTAATTATCATAATGTTACTGGTATGTTACTTGGTATGTCTCATGTAGTTACGAGTAGATACTAGACAAAAATATTCTGACGTCGTAAAAATCTAAATAAAATTAAGTGTTGAATGATTACATTCAAGATAGTACTGGAAAGTCAAAATTCTAAACAGCTACAGTGATTGCACAAACCTACCTCTTTCTAGGTCTTTCTAGACCAACAAAATGGCTCGATTGTACCAAAAATGGCCCTCAATTTTAACTACGTGCTAACACTGATAAAAATAAAAACATAAACCTTTTTTAATTTTACTCTTTACCTGAGCTGTGATTACTAGATATCTATACTAATATCATAAAGCTGTAGAGTTTGTTTGTTTGAATGCGGTAACCTCCGGAACTACTGATTCGAATTAAACAATTCTTTCTGTCAAAGTAAAAGTCAAAATCATTTATTCCAACTAAACTTTAAATAGGTACTTTTGAAACGTCAAAATAGGGAAGTAGTCTGTCAGTCTGTTCGTAAGTGAAGCTAGGTGCTCATTCCAAATTGTAGTTTCGAATGGAGAAGAACGAGCAAGAAACTCCATGTGTTTTTGTTCGTCCATTTATCAAGAAACGCTATATGTATAGGCTATACAAAATCACGCTACGATCTTTAGAAGCCGAGCAGCGAGTGAAAACGGGCGAGAGTAGCTAGTAAAATATGTATTTCTAATCTTACCTCTAACATTATACACGTACAGTTCAGCGAATCTGTTGAAGTCGCAAGATGGCGACTTATTCGGTCCATATCCGAACAGGAAGTTAGTGAGGTACTGCGCCAGTCGAGGGTCAATTTGAGGACCCCAAAACCTCTGGAAATGGAAACAAACAAAATATAATCAAAGAATAAAAACTGGAGTTATTTTAGGATCGTTTCGGAGCAGGATTCTATTGGATTCTTTAACAAATCTGTAGTTTCTGATGTTAAAACTTATAATGCGTATGCGACAGAAACCTTTTTTAGATTATTTCGCTTTACTATAATGCACCTATCGATTTAAGCAATTAAAAACATTAAATACCGCAGATACTAATTTCTGCCAGTGGCTTCTCTCGGAGTTCCAAGGCAAAAATACCATTTTAATAATCCAGAGAATTATCTATCTCTGAGAAAAAAATAATTCACGCCCTTTCAGTACTTTTTGTCTGAACGACACATCAATGCTTATGCATTTATAAGTAGGATAGATATTTCTGCAATGATACCTAATATGAAGTTTAAGCAGCCTAATAATATATTCTCGGATTATCTAGTAACTTTTATAATGGGGGAAAATCAATAAATGAGCTCTCCTGTCCAAGGTGAAGGGATAAGGAGTGTCTGACTAAAGAACTATCCCGTTCCTTCTCCTGTTTCGAGCTTAGGCGTCGTAATCCCGGCTGAACATCGGCTCTGTTGGGGGGCCCATCTATAAAGGATTTAGTACTACCTAGATCTTTTTTCGGGATTTTTTCACCGTAGACAGGCATGATACACCTAACATATAAACCAACGAAGCCGAAAGCCTTCTTTTTTATTCTTTAAGACCATAGCTGAGACTCCACGTGTTCTCCAGATATTGAAGGTCAAAGATGCATTCTTAAATATTTTTTTGCGCAATCGAATTCTTACTAAGTACATATTATTACAAAACTTTTTTCGAAACAAACATTACCTGAATTTTCGATTTTTCTAAATAAATTACGCATTTGAAGTTACGAACAGTAATGTACGTAATAAATAAATGCAGACCCGCACAAAAAACATCGTGCATCTCAGTAGGAATTTTATTTTACAGAATTATTTTGTTGTTGCGAAGTAAAACGTCGCCCTACGTACTTATCACAGCGTTTTAATGCTAAAATGTGAACCTACGCACACAATGACACGAAGCCCGTTTGCTTTACATTGTGCGCAATAAAAATATTTTTTTTTTTTTGATACCTAAAAATAAAAGTCGTTTCCCAGTGATAATTTTAGCGTAAAGCTACTTAGAACTGCAGTATGCGTAGTTAACGGCTTCGTTAAGTGTCTTTTTACACCCTGTATAAACTGTAACACGAGTAGCAAGAGATACTATCTACTTACGAACACAATCATTAACTACAAATGTACCTATAGGCTTATTGTTTTTATATTGTTCGACAATACTGAATAAGTCATTCAAGTTTACAAATATGGATGAGAACCTTGATATAACAAGGTTAATAATTATTCGTCAAGATATCATCAGTGTAGACCGATTCCTGATAGGTACAATCGATAGGCTATGTATACGAATATAGGTTTTTTTGTGAGGTAAAATCATCAAATCACTTTTCTCGCCCAGGGTAGAGCGAGAGGAAGTGTCAGACTGTTACTGACTAAAAACCCCCGTTTAGGCCGAGGCGGCGTGAATTGCGTTAGCCCCGCTAACCAGGCTGAACATCGGCCCTGTAGGGTCCCGTCTGTGGTGTTCGCTACGCGCCGTAAGCTCGGGTCTGGCTCTGGTCGGGCGGCGAGCTACCCTTACTCGCCAACTGCAGATCGGCGCTGTGACCGCTGTGTGTGTGGCACGGTGGCCGGAGATCAACGATCAACGATATGCAGTTACTCAGGCATCGTAAGGATTTACCAAATGTTGAAGATTTTCCGCCAGTGGGGGAAGATAGAATCGATAGTACTCGAAAAATATTTAGCATAACTTTTGTTTCGGCAGAAGTCGAAAGTGCGTAAGCTAGACGTATCTCTGATGATAAAGGGACTTTAAGCTAGCTATCGGTTGGATGATAGGGGATCTATATGGGATTTAAGGATAGAAAATGGGGGGAAGGATTGGGCTTCCGGTAACTTAATTCACACAGCGACACACAACACGCCGTTTTTGCTTCTTTCTGTGAGGCCGTGGTATCACTCCGGTCGAACTGGCCTATCCGTGCTGAAGCATGGCTCTCCCACATAGTAGACTGATACGATACGCCCGGATGAAACATTTGTATGATATATGGTTCTTGACGAGAGGAAGTCACCATAACCACTAGGGAGAGTGCTACACGCTTACTGCCAAAAACACTGGTGCAATCCATTTCCAAGCCAAGATTGCGGTATATTATTACGGTTAAAACCGCGGATATTTGTATTCGTGTGACTGTGACAAATGTTATAGTGTTGTTAAAATAAGCGCTAAGCTTGCTGAGTGCTGAGGCCGAGGCTATAAAGCGTTTAAGACAAGAGCGTTAAACGCTCGGGGTATATACATAATTTTATAATACTAGGAGACTGTTTTTTGTCATTTTATAAGAGGTAATTAATAATAAGAAATTTGGCTTGCTTCTTCAGTAAAAAAAGTATATATTTCAACGTATATGTATAAGAATACTGAAAAACAATCATACCTTCATTCATTATTTTACGATATACTCGATATTCGTATTTTTATTGTTAAATCAAGAGAAATAAGTATACTGTTTGACGTTAAAATATTATGACGTCACAACGTGCTACTCCATACGAGATTAATAGAAAATGATCGTTTTTGACATTTAGATAAAAGTATTGAATTTTACTAGTTGGAAACTACCCTATTCTCTAATAGATTGAAAATCAAGTGGGAGGCCAAAAGCCATGCTTGAGCACGTAGGACTGGCTTGAGCTAAGTAATACAATACTCCTCCAACCCCTAAACCGAGATGATTTATCCCTAAAACCAGGGCAACGCAATTCCAACTCCTCTGGTTTTGCGGATGCCCATGAGTGACGCCAATTGCTTACGTGTTGCATCAGGTAATCCCTCAGCTCGTTCCAAGTCCTGGATGAGCTTTTTAACACTACTCGAATCCTGACTCAAGCAGTTAAGCGCCATAATATACAACGTCCTGGCCTGATGCAGGAGAAAAACGGAGTTGTTTTTAGTCAATAAAAACCTGCATATTTCGTCACTCAAAAATATACCTAACTTTTTTCAAAATCATCAAATGAATTCTCCCGCCCAGGATAAGGCGAGAGTGTCAGACTCTTACTGACTAAAAATCCCGCCGTTCCTTCTCCTGTTTTAGCCGAGGTCGCGGTGCCTCATTGCGCTTACCCCACAACCCCGGTACTCAAAAATATACCTAGCATTTTCGATTTGTATGACGCCGGTAAGTTTAAGTGTATGACAGTGTATGAAGTGCATTCATGACTTGTCAGACAGCAGGTCATATCTATATCTATACTAATAATATAAATGCGAAAGTAACTTTGTCTGTCTGTCCGTCTGTCTTTTCTTCACGCCTTAACTACTGAACCGATTTGTTAAATTTGGTACAGACATAGTTTAGAACTCGAGAAAGGACATAGGATAGTTTTAATACCAAAAATCTGCAGAAGTGACTACTCCACGCGAACGGAGTCCCGGACAAAAGCTAGTACAAAATAAGTCAAAAAGCAAATCTACTCCAAGCTTAGAAAAAAAAGATCGGAAACACAGACTGCATCAATGAACTATTTAAATACAACTGTTTATTATGAGTAAAAACTAGTTTTACGAGTAGCGTTATAAAATCAGTCCCACACAAATAGCGAGCTTTACTTCCAGTCCAAGGCACGGGTGATAAAACATACGAGATGAAAAGAAACAGCTTGATAGCTATCTAGTTATCAATAAAGTTGCTTTCGTAATTATAAAGATAATGTATAAATTGATTTATTTCAATTAGGGCTGATTTTTTAATGGTTAGATAAAAGTTTTAGGCGGAATAATTATGATGCTGTCGCGTCAGAATGTTTGGATAAGACAGTGACAGCAACAGTTTTATTCCTCAGATAACATTTATCTGACTATTGAAAAATCAGCCCTTAGACGCTTACAGGCACTTTAGAAAGTCAAACAAAAGATTAAAAATAAAAAATGACAGTATGTAGATCAGTCTTCTTAGTGAAACTATTTGTTTGTTCAAAAGTGTGAATGAAATGAAAAGAACAATCAACAAACCTGAATTAATTAAAAAATAATCGACATTGTGTGGGAGAGCCATGCTTCGGCACGAATGGGTCGGCTCGACCGGAGTGATACCACGGCCTCACAGAAGACCGGCGTGAAACAATCACAGCGTTGAGTTTCGCCGTGTGAGTGAGGTTACCGGAGGCCCAATCTTTCCCCGACCCCAATCCCTCCTCAATCCCTAAATCTCCAAATCCCTAATCCCTAAACGGTCGGCAACGCACTCGTAACTCCTCCGTTGCGGGTGTCCATGGGCGACGCAGATTGCTTACCATCAGGTAATCCGTCTGCTCGTTTGCCGACCTATTACATAAAAAAAGACATGAAACAATGCTATATTCGGAACCATAACAACATTATCATCTGACTGAAAAAAAAAACTAAATTAAATAACGTACTAATAGGGTAAAGTACACAACACACAGCCACGACGCGAAACGAACCATATTTTCCTTCCAGCCAAACTATTAATTTATATCGATATATTAACAAGAACAGGTGAAAACCAGAATTATAAACATACGAAATTCCTCAAAGTTTGTAACGTATGACTAAGATACATTTTCCTCATCATTTCGCATACCAAGACTTGATTAACAAAAGCTTGAAATAGCAACAAGTAAAATCGTTTACCGATCCAACAGGATTCTGTACGGACGATGATTGGTGCATTTACCACATTTATTTTATAGCTTTGCATTAACTACGTTTATTGAAATAGTTAGTTCCTCATAGATTTTTATTTCAATAACTATCTTTCTAATCTTACTTATATTATTAAAAACTAGTTACCCGCCCCCGCTTCGCACGGGTCTTACTATCCTATCAACAAAAGGGTCAGTTTTCCCAATTTTTACCGCTACTTTACTAATATTTTCTTTGATAAAAACCTTCTCCTGACAATTACAAACACAACAAAAAAAGAATTAGCAAAATCGGTCCAGGCGTTGTTGAGTTATGCGCTTACCTACCAACACATTTTGCGATCCATTTTAATATATAAGATGCGAAAGTTACGATGTTTGGATGTTTGTTACTCAATCACGCCGAAACGGCTGGACGGATCTGGATGAATTTGGCATAGGCATAAGATACACTCCGGAATAGGACTTAGGCTACTTTTTATCAACTTAGCTCGCAGGCGAAGCCGCTAACGGAAACTATTGGACTATATACTTCTAGTCAAATTTGGAAAAAATATCCATTTCTGTAACTGAAGTCTCAAAGCCAGTACTACTTTAATAAATGAATTTTTCGACAGTTGTGTGTTGAGGCCCAATGGGATTATGTGTGTGATCATTACAATTATGACCAAAACTAGACAAAAACCCTCTTCACACACGGAGACAAAATGAGCAATAATAAGGCTTGCACAAACCGAATTGGCAATTTAAATGATAGGGCTTATAGGGGCAATTGGAATGATCAAAATGTAAAAAAAAAACGTAAAGTCTGAACGGGGAAATCTGAACTAACGAGATGTTTGCCTATAGTCAAATGTTTACGAATCAGAGATTTTAAAAAAAAATGTCAATGTCTTCTTAAGACAGGAGACACACAATAGGTAAAATTTCGGAATACTGAAAAAAGAGTAATTAGGAAAAACACAAAAACCGAACTAAGTACCCAATAATACCGTAGACTCCCAAACCAAAGATATAAAAAAGTAAAAAACATCCAACCTACAAAGCAATATAAATTATCGGCATACTTCATAAAAAAACCTTTCTGTAACCTTTTCGCGCCTAAATCTGGTCAGAAACATTCTAAAATTGTTAACAAAAATAAACCAATCAATCATTCGGCCATAGATCCTCATAATATTTTTTTCCTCACAATATTTAAGGTTGAGTTCCGATATTTATGGCGCGCATGGTTTTCTTCAACAATATGTCTATGGTTGTACTAAACAATTGTTTAGGTTTGGGGCCATTTCACCAGCGGCGAATCGTTATGAAAGTTTCAAACTAATAGTCTAGAAAAATATCTAGTTTTAATTCCACTACGAATTAAATGATTTTGCTAATAAATGCACATGCAAGCCGGGATGCATTAAAAACCTATACGACAAGCAAACAAACCACCCAAGGACCATTATAGTACGTACGGATTTAAGAAAATAACGACTGATTCTGTTCAGTTTTTGCGTTTTTTTTTCATTCATTTCAAGTACAAGGTACTGTATCTCACACAGTTAGTAAAACAATGATAATCAATACATAGTTTAAAATAAAGTGGCTTTCTCTGTACTGTATCCCTATGTAGGCTTTCAGCCGGGGTTGCGGGGTAAGCGCAATGAGGCACCGCGACCTCGGCCCAGAGCAAGAGAAGGAACAGGGAGGTTTTAGTCAGTAAGAGTCTGACACTACCAGAGAAGTCATTTGATGATTTTCCTCTCCCAAAAAAAAACCTATATGCTTCAATATATAAAACTACGCAACGGATTTTGATGCAGTTTTTTTATGGATAGTGATTGAAGAGGAATGGTACTTGTAACATCCACTAAATAGTGACACTAAATATCAGCTTGCGAAACCGAGGCAGGTCGCGAGTAAGTTACGATTTCAATATTCAAGGGATTTAGCTTACACACAGACAGTTGGGTGTACGAGAAAGAATATATAAGTAATTTAATAAGCAAAGAGCGCGGCTAAAAACTATTACTACATACTCATTTATCACAACGCTTTACGCAAAAACGCTCTGCTACCCTACCCGCTGGGTTCGTGGCCCACAACCTCCTACCGGTTTCCCAGCAGCATTGTCGGTAATATAAACAAGGATGACGTTCATCGGTGGGTATTTGATCAATGTCTGGACGTCCAGATTTATAGCTCCAGTCTCCGCTGGACTGATCACGAGACAGAATCGCCTTAGGATCTAAGTTTGAGCACTGATTTACGATTAGAAAAGGATTAAAGTCAAAAATTTAAGGAGGATTGTATGTAATAGGAGAATTTGGAAATACAAACGCATTGTGCGGATTCCTTATGACTTGGCTTATTGACGAGTTACTCGGAGTCGGCGCTGATCAGCAGAAAAGATCAGACGGAAGGATGTACCTACTCAATAACTCATCAAGACTCATTCATCATTTAAGACTATGAGTATGGCATCACTTCATAGTTTAAAAGTCGCTTTCACTGTCCCAATATCCCTATCTATGCTTAAATCTTTGAAAGTACGCAACGGTATTTAATGAAGTTTTTTTCATAGATAGAGTGATTGAAAAGGAAGCTTTAATAGTATAATAACATCCATTGCATAGTGGAGAAATTAGGTATCAGCATGGCACCCGCGCGAAGTCGGAGCGGATCGCTTGTATGATATACTCGTAAAACAGAAAACACCAGTATCTAGTATATGTATAACCCACACATAGTAGAACGCCAGTTAAAAACTCTATATCCTCAAATACGGTAGTTTCCAACTAGTCAAATTCAATACTTTTATCCTTATGTCAAAAACAATACTTTTCTATGAAATTTTTATGAAAAACTTAGTTATGGCGTCATATTATTTTTGCGTCAAATAGCTTACTTATTTCTTAATAATTAGCTAAAAAAACATTTGGGGTATTGATCGATCGATGAATAAAAGTATATTTATTTTTCAATAATTTATTGTATTGAAACGTCGAACTGATTTATTTTTGACCTAGGAGACTACCCAATTCAGCCTAAATGTATGAAAACAACTATTCTAAAATTGCCACCATAATGACAGTTTAGGGCAAACAATAAGGTTTTATTGGTGAACCATCGCTTACTTCATTAATTACATTAACAGTGCTTTTCTGGTTGTAAATTCAATCCACATCCAATCGACCTTCTACCACCAATAGTAAGCAATCAGCTAATAGAAGCACTAATTCTGTCACTTCATGTTTGTAGCCAATTAAGTCGTGTAGGAATGGCACAACAGAGTCCGTCCATGGATACGAGAAGAGCTTTTCTCATTTACTTTAGGTAAGTCGTTTTCAATGAAAATTAAACTATGCTTATTTTAAAGAGTTTTTAATGTGATAGGAAACGCGCAGACCGACAACCTGACGGTAAGCAATCAGAGTCTTAGATACCAGCAACAACGGAGGAGCTCCGAGTGTTTGGAAGTGTTTCGAACGATTGAGCCTCACTCACACGGCGACATACGTCACTGTAGATGTTTCACGTCGGTTTCTATGAGGCCGTGGTGTCACTTCAGTCAAGCTGACCGATTCGTGCCGAATCATGACTCTTCCATACTTCGTCAGCTTGAAGAACAAGCAAGAAACTCTATAGTTACCCAGCGTACCATACTACAATACCATTATCACAAATTAGACATCGCGTCATAATATTTCTTGTACATCCGTTCTATGCACCCTAAGTTTGTCTGGATGATAATAACTATCACTGATTGACCGCGTTTGTAGAGTATTTTTTCTTTTGGAAATTCCTTTTTCAGTACACTAATGATTATACTTACATGTATCTATCACAGTCAAGACCAATAGAAAATTCCTCAAAAAGCTCGACTCTCATCCATCAAAGTATCCTTGTGGGCACAAAAGGAGAAATCGCCGAGCAAACTACATAAAGAACAGGTCAATTCGGAATCAATATAGAAAATTGGCACAAACACGTATACAACCGCGCCCCCAGACAGTTACCGATAAATTACACGGATAGACAAACAGGCTAGTGACGTCAGCCGCCCTGTACACAAGGCCGGACCCAAACAATCTGTATTTACTAACCTACGTTCAAATATTAGGAAGAAACTTAGGGTAATTTGATTTATAGTTAGATTAAATGGATAAGCTCGACCGGAGTGATACCACTCCGGTACCACATCCCTTCCCAAACCAAAATATCCGCAATCCGCCCAAAAGGCGGACATCGCACTTGTCTCCCCTCTGGTATTGCGAAGTTATATTTTATTCCTAATAAGTATATTATTAGGTGAGGGAGAGCCATGCTTCGGCACGAATTGGTAGGCCCAACCGGAGTGATACTTCACAGAAAACCGGCTTGAAACAACCACGGCATTATCTTACGCCGTGAGATTGCAGGAGACCCAATCCTTTCCTAATCTCTAAATATCTAAAACCTAAGCCCCAAGAGGCAGGAGTTATGCACTTAACTTTTCTGGTATTGCCAGTGTCGGCTCATTATTTTATAAAGCAAAATAACAACTAGCTCAAAAAATTATGGTTAATATACTCGTAGCTTTTTGAAAAAACACACCTTAGACCTTGAGTAGACCATGAAACCGCCAAAACAGACAAAAGTCTGAATAAACAAAAAAATCTTGAATGAAATCATTTATAAAACAAAGGAAGCCATATACACCCACCCGCGCACCGTGGTATTCAACCTAATTTCTTGAAGAACACACGCTTTATACAATAAAAAGAGCCCGAACTGATTTTGTTTTTAAACAAATCATACTTTGGTCCAATCTCAAATTAATCTTGAGTCATATCGTGACGAATTAGCTTTGGTGTATACATTTTAGAAAATATTTTCATTTCAGAAAATTATTTTGTTTAATATTTCTGTGCAACATGTTGCCTGTCTGATTCCTGCACGAAAAAACTCTTTGTGTGATCCGCAAACTTTTATTGCAGGTTTGGGTATTATGTATTAAATATGTTTTGTAAGCGCACCTACGACACAGGAGAAAATTCTAGTATATCTTTTAATTTTTTTTTCCACACCTATGTCCATAAACTGAAAGTGAACCCAACTTTTCAATTAAAACAAATAGTTCAAAAAGAGAAATGCTCAGTTCTGGAACTTAACACATTCAGTGCCCCCGACGCGTATGTGCGTGCGAGGAAACGCACATACGCGTCGGGGGCACTGAATGTGTTAATACTTTTTTTTCTAACCTTTTCGGGGTTGTCTTGCCATACATTTTAATCATGGTAATTCGAGACACAATAGAAGAACAAGATGTATGTACGCGAACTCCGGCGTTCGCTTGGGGTTTTATGAACTAACCAATCGGAATGCTATTGTTCTACTAGGAGTGGAACTTCCCCCCCCCCCCCCCCGCCACTATTCTTAGACTCCAAAACAATGCAGTCAACAATATCAGACAAAGAACTCGGTTACAAACTAATCACCTCGTGGTACCAATGGCGAAAAATGAAAAAAAAGTGTTCTTGGCATCCAGTAGGTAGGTAAATTATGTAAAAAAAATTATTCTTGTATATTCCATGAAGTGGACATAACTATTATTATTTTTTAATTCAGCCGAAAGAGGTGTTGGACGAGACAACGAGAACATACCCTCAAACAACTTTCACCTAAAAAAATATTCTAATACCAGAACCATTCCATAACTCAACCCATTTCAACAGCAGACGCAAACAAAAGCTCGTGACCGTTTAACACTAACACTTCTGCGCCTGCGCAACGGAACACTACATTTTCTATTTCCAACTAAGTTTACACGTAAACATCGGTTTAGTGAGGTGTAAATCATTTCTCGAACACAGCCAGTGCTATAAACTTGGTAGAATGCGCACGCGCATGTGTTCCATATTTTATTAATGTTGCTATTTAAAAATATTAAGTTATGCGAGGTATGATGCTTTTTCGGAATTATTAGGTGTCGATAGTCTTCTGTATCATAAGGCTTGACCTGTTGGTCTACTCCAAATTATTTAATAGATATCACGGCCAACACAAAACCACTTTTTTATTGACCTCATCTGAATAAAAGAAAATTACCTGCTAAAAAATGTGAAATATTTAAGTTTATCTCGATGTTTTTTTAATTTTAAAGACATGTAGAAATTTGAGGATTGGAGGATTGAGAATGGAGAGGGAGGATTAGGCCTCCGTATCCTCACTCACGCCAGGCACTACGAGAAACTAGGCACACTACGAGAAACACCACGTTATATTGTGGCACATTTATAATCTTAATAAACATTACTTTTAAAGGTACATGATAAGTAAGGTAAGGTAAGTAAGGTTGGCCACCCTTATCCTAAGGTTACTTCTATCTGAATGGTACCTATAAAAACTTGGCACATTTCCTGCAAATCTCCATAGTTAACGCGACATTACAAACTCAACAGTCCGTGTAAGTTTACTACCAGCCATATTGACGATGCACTGCTTCCTTATTGATATGACCTGATGATTTATCGACGACCACCCATTATGTGGTGTCAATAGACTATAAACATTTTAATGTTCTTCAAATCGTTGGCGCGGTGGCTGGACAACCGGCTGCCGCGCTACTTGTCGCGGGCTAGATTCCCGCACGGAACAACTGTTTGTGTGAAATACGAATTGTTGTTCCGGGTCTGGATGTGATGTGTATGTGAAATTGATTTTTAAATGCACCCAGCATTTAAAAATATACAATTGTAGACAACAAGACATACGAGAAAATCCTAAGGTGGGGCAAAGATTTATATAAAAAAACATTAGCAGTTCGGATATTATACATGGGGATTATCAGATGACTTCTCCTACCCCCTAGGTAAGCGAGAATGAGTATCAGACTCTTATTACTGATTAAAAGAAAACCCCATTCCTTCTCCTGCTCAAGGCCGGGGCCGTGGTAAATTATCTCACTAGACACGCAAGCCTGGAAATGCTAGTCCAGTAGAAGTATTTAATCTAGAACGTCGAATCTTAAACGCAATAGTCTTTGTTTAAAATCAATAAATAAAATTGGGAGTGCGAAAACAGAAAAGGACAGTCTACCTTTCATGAGAAAATCACGCGCGCAAAGCCGTGAGTTAAAGCTCGAGTGATATAATTTATTATTAGTATATAACAAAAGCATACGAGTCATACGAGTCTACTCTCATCAAAGAATTCGTCGACGCTTCCTTTATTTGTTTTTTCAAACACTATTCTCTCTGGTTATTGGCAGTAAAACAAATACAAGTAAAACAGTGCATTAAACGCGTGACTCGGTACAAAATATCGATGTAACGTAATGTAAACTTGGAAAACGGAATAAATCAAAATGTTCAATGTTGCTGTAAATATTTCAAAATGTTTTTCATGTTATATCGGATTTCTAAACAGACTGTACTCGCTTTACTTAGATTTTGAGCTGCGAACGTGTATATGACTAACATGATGTAGGAAAAACTTTTGTTCAAGTAACATGAGTTAGCAACGTAGCTCGCACATACGCAAGCTGATATGGTGATGGGTAGCCCACATCACGAGAGGGCCTGTCGGCTTGTGGGCCAATAAAAAAAGTCAATGGTTTTTTTGTGAAATATCATCCGACCTAGTAAGGTGATCATGCCTGGCGACCTACTGCTCAACAGTTGTACGTTTGGAGATTCTATCCTTAGTTAATCGCGCGCAAAACCACTGCGTGATCTGATCCTTCACTGGTTTTTCGTCAATTTTCTATGTGCGTCGCCACATTATGACTTCGGCCAACCAGGCTCATTCATTCCATTGCACGATTCTCCCACATTAAAATGCACCTATCAGTCCAATATTATACGAATCAGAAATAAATTCTCATAATAAACAATAGCTTATTACACAAGGTCTCTCAACCGACTCGAATGACTCATAGAAATAGTTCATTGATAAGTTTGCAGTCGTATTATCATAAGATTATATTTATCATGACAAGACACGATCTGTTGAGATTTTTATCTATGAGGACGAGTGTTAAAAATATAAAAGTATTATTATTTTCTAACCTTCATAATTCGAAGCTATTAGGACAGGCCTGTGGCGATCAAGAGTTGTTCGATCACCGACCAGAAACAGACCCAAGCGTGCGTCGCATAGCGTTCCGCTCGGCTCTCAAAGGGCCAACAGTCCACCACAGACGGGGCCCAATAGGGCCGATGTTCAGCCGGGGTTGTGGAACAAGAGAAGGGGCAAAGGGGTTTTTAATCAGTAAGATTCTGACATTCCCTCTCGCCATATGCCCTAGGCGAGGGAAGAGATTGGATGATTTTCTCTCCTCAAAAAAAACGGCTAAGAATTAGGGCTCCAAGAAAATGAATGGGTCTTATAAAAGCAGGTTAGGCATCTTATAATATTTGTGCTGAAACATCCGCATATCTATATTTCTGTATTGGCAACATCGAATATTGCCTAAATTATGTTTGTACGTAAGCATTTAAATGATAGTTTTGGCTATATCAGCCGTAAATTGTATTCGTTTGTTTACTAAACTGGCAGATAAATTGACGACACTAGCCACCTGCGAGTGGCTGGATGCAGAAAGGAACATTGGGGTTCTGACAAAAGTTATGGTGCTTTAAATTGTTGGAAATATTTGTTATTTCCTCCACTAGAGTAGAATGATTGAAGATAATAGTGGAAAGGTGGAGAATCTTGCTTGCTGAGAAATGGAAAGAATACAATTCAGTTCTTATTATGCAATGTTGAAAATGGACATAATAGAATGTCTCATCATGTCTTTTGATCTTGGAAGATTTGTGCTCAGTGATTGTGGGGTAGTGGCCCAACAAATAAGTATATATTGTTGAACACCTTATTGCGGAAAGAAAAAAAAAGAAGATTTACGGAAAGAATATAGAAAGCAAAAACGGCGCTTCACGATTATTTTTTTTTAAACTGTACTATCCTTGCTTTTTCTTGTTTTTATGGTGAGTACCAAAATAACCTAGCTCCTTCTTGTTTTTATGGTGAGATTTAACAGCGTGTGTGGGTGGGTTTCTGGAGACCTAATCGTCTCTTTCCCCCACACACCCTCGCCTTCCCAATGCCCAAATCTCCAATACTCCAATACCTGACCACCCACCAAAAGCCGGCGATGCTATTGTGACTCGTTTAGTGTTACAGATTTTCGTGGGAGGCGCCGACTGTTGTACCATCAAGTGGCAAGAGCAATCGTTTGCCATAAAAAAAATATCAACGTCTACTGGCTAATTGCACTTCCTTTACAAATTACTTGTAAGCGTGTAAAGTATTTAACAGTTATTTTCAGCGTAAAAACTAACGACAAACCAGAAACTACATAACATCACGAAGTTTACAATCGGCGTCCATTAAAAACAACGCACTAATAACAGTTTTGACAGGTCGCCAGTTCGTTTCCAATCGCCACAATACCATGGGCACGAAATTAGACCGAACGGCCATGAAAACTCAATTGAGAAATGAAAATTTGAGTATATTTGAAAGGTTTACGTTTTGTTTTATAGTGCTATCGGTAGCAACCAAGCTTAGTTATGGCCCTTCCTGTAAACTACTTATTTGCGAAAGTCATCACGAATTGGGTTTTTAAAGGACACGTTAACTATTAAAATAATGTCTTAATAATACGGCAGTAACAGCGACTTAACTTACTAATGTAAATTTAATGTAAGATTACAGATCACATATGAAATTAACTATATTCTAAATCTAAGTTTATAAATAAAATAAAATTAGTTGATTTAAGAATTCCTCTTCCCTGTGATACAGGATCAAACCAAAAACGTTAAATGTAAAATGAGCTAAGTCTCTTTAGGCAATTTTTCCATCGTAAAAAGTTTTGAGTTCGCGTAGCAGCCAAGTCTGAACTTAACTGAACTTAATTTGTAATAATTAATCAATATTTTGTAACCGTATTTGTTTTGTTTGACCGTATTAAAGAAGGCAGCGGTAGACAGCGGATGACAGCGGGAACATAGTCCGAGCTACCGATGGTTAGGGCTCCTGGGACAGGAACTTTCTCACAATACGTGCTTATTGCTTCGTACTGTAAACTTCTTACGTAATGTAAAAACCATCGTGAGTATTCTAAAACGTGCTTATTGCTTCACAAGCTAATTAATTAAAACGTCCAAAAAGTGCTTAAAAAACTACAAAAACAATACTTAAAAAAAAGTAAGTGCTTAATCAAAAATCCAAATACATATGAAAAAAAAGGTGCTATACCGCCAACAGGGCCAAAAAGCACGCATCCAAAACAAAAATAAAAAAAAAAATATATAGAAAACAAGAGTGATTTCTAGTCACAAAAAACAATATATGTATTATCACCATCACCAACAAATAAATAAAACTAGAAGCTACTACTATGAGACAAACAAACCAAATTAAAGACAATTTGTCATTAATAAACAATATGGGGAACAAAACTAGATCTTAAAAATAAAAATTGTTACTACATACAAGTTACTACTACAGTAATAATTATGAATAAAACCAATGTACTCACAAGTAAATGTAAAAACTGATGATTTTGCTTATCCCCAACAAATTGGCCATATTTGTGGGCTGGCTCAGATGGGTACAGATAAAAAATTGTCATGAGGCCACAGTATATTAGCATGAGATATGTTTAAGATAGCTGAATTATTTTTATATATTTATATGAGGACCATTGGACATTATTGTGCTGGCTGTACTACTTATGAATGGCAATACTACTAATTCTTTACAGTTCTTATGAGTACATTGATTGTTTACTAGCGACAAAAAAAAGAAATACTCTAACAACCATGACCTGGTTAGAGATTGTCTACTTACAGAATTCTTGTATGTAATGTAAAGTTTGATTGGTGATGAGATTCAAGTTATTAACATCTCGTCTCGATTTAAAAGACGAAGAAAAAACTTTATGCCCGTGACAAAAAAATTGTAAATTAAATTTTATTAGGCTGTAGTTGAATCTTTCAAAACTACTCTTATATACTTTTTTCTAGCTTTCTTTTGACTTTTAGTTACCTAAATATATGAAATAAAAAAAAAACATGCAATCACAGCTGTAAGGCTTTTTTTTGGGTGAATGTGGATATTAGGGAGTAACAGACTTCAATTTCTCTCATCACCAATCAAAAAGAGAACTAAATAATAATAAAATAAAGGAAAATGAACACACTTCTAGCAACACTGCATCTAATTTGCCACTCACGATGAGGTCCTCCTCACGAATCTTATCCGAGTTCTTACTGGCCGCCCTGAAGGTAGCCGCAAGGTACTTCTGCTCATCTTTCGTTAGAAGCGTGCATTTCGCTGCTAACTTCTTACTTGTGTTACCCATACTGGAACAAAATGAGCTGTGTTAAAAAAACCAGTGACTATAATGCCCCAGATCAAAAATAAAATTATCCTTTTTGGTGCTTGAATTTTTTGTTTGCATAATGGAAAAAAATTACTTGTCAATATCAGTTTGAGTAAATCTGGTAAATAAAATTAAATAAAAACTTGCATAAAGATAAGTTTTCTCAATTTAACGGTATGTATGCCTATATATATATATATTATAAAGAGGTAAAATTTGTAGGTTTGTAAGTTTGTAAGTTTGTATGTTGGTGGTAATCTTTGGAACCGCTGGTAGGATTGCCAAAATTCTTTCACTGATAGATAGCTACAATGTTCCTGAGTGCTATAGGCTATAAAACATTGTGCTACAATTAAATGGAGCTGAGCAGCGGGTGAAACCACATAAGAGTAGATAGTTAAAAATAAATTAGATAATAGTTATTTGATTTATTTTAAGTAGGTAGATGACACTTAGTAATATTTTCTTTAATCTATTTGATTTGTTTTTTCATGTCTGATTGGTTTGTATTGTTCAAATTGGAATATGACATAATTAAAAATACAAAACTTTAAAATTAGTATAAGTTAACAAAAATATTAAAAATATATTACATAAATGTACCCACTGACTACACAGAATAGCAAGTTTTAACAATACATTCACATCTACACTATATTTTGCAGTTCTAAAATGTGCCATAAAGAAATAATAAAAACTATTTATTGTGTCACAACTATATGTTCGAAAATAGCACTTGTTGACAGGAGAGTCATGTGATATTGTTTGTATAATCATTGCCCATGATAGAGGACAACTTGACACATTATGACAATACTATTCTACCTTGAATCAACAGGAAGATAAGCAGGTGCAACACAAATTCACCTTTACAATTAAGAATTACACTCCTCAAGACGTACACAACCTCCTTCGTATCCTGATACCGAACTTATGGACTTATAGTGCAATGTCATTGCCTACCCTCGACCTTGCAATGAAAAAAATTAAATACCCCATGTCCTTGTCATAAAATTGATTCCTATTAACTTGTTTGAAAAATGAGAATTTTTCGCAGGCAATGTAGGCAAATGAAAAACTCTGGCCTTATAACAATCAAATAAGATTTAATTCGTAAACATAACATAAACATTACCTTGATTTGAATAATAACAATGTTAAACTTATACACTGCCCACTAATAAGTCGCTTTGTCGATTGAAATATTTTTATTACACATAATCTTGAGGACCTATTTCATTATTAAACTAAGTTTTGTATGATAACATACCGCTGAAAATACTCATCGCAATAAATCAATATTTTTTGACAAATTACAAATTAATAGTTTAGGTTACCTGTCAATCTTATGTCAATGTCAATTGTGAAGGGTGTTTTTAAAACTTTTTCGTAGCCGGAAAAGGAATTTTACAATGCACTACGCGCGAAGCGCGAAACGACTGCCGTTTAGCACCACGGCAACGCAACTGCCTTATCGTGAATTTTAGTTCGACTACTAGCTACTGGAAATAAACCGCTATGTAATAAGTATAGGTTCTGTACAAATATTTGATCTTTGTTTTACCTCACTTATTGATTAAACATTTTTATCAGATCGCAAATCGCAAAGCCATTGATTTTTCAGACTTTGTAGAAATTAACTGAAATGCATATCATTTGAGAGTGTACAGTTTACAAAATAAAGATCAAGATAACGTTTTAGTGTTTGTTCTATTACATTCATACATTACGATCCATTAGCGTGAATCTTTTGTGTAAACAAACTTTTATCACGAATCACGAGACTTTTACTCACTTCGATCTAAAAATTGATTTAAGGAATCGATGATAATTATTGGGCATCGTAATAAAAATGAGTACGCAAATGACGAGTTATTTCTTTATTACCTATGTTAAGATACTCTGAATTCTAGTACCATATTGTAAAGATAACACATTTTCCAATTGTATTTGTAATAATATATTTATCTAGTTATATATATATATAAGTATATGATTTTTTTTAAGTTCCATTTTGGTTTAGCTGTTATTGTTCAGACCAAAATATGGACTTTACAGTTTTACCAATATAATTTATAAAACTTTATATTGATACCTACAATTTTCACAGTGCTTATCTTAAATTTATTTACTTTTCGTAATCCTTTTTTAGATTTTTACTGCTGTCTTAAGAGAGATAAAATTGTCCATAATGTAGAAATCAAAGTGACCGCCGTATAAACTTGAACAGATTTTCCAATTGTATCGTTTTCAAATCGCCGCGTTACATTTCTGTGTAACATTAGAAGCATATGCATTTGGGGAGGTACACTCAATGCAGTCGCTACAAACTTATATCTTGGAAACAAGAATGTAGGTACTGCCGTCCCCAAGGCAATAAAACTGAACACGCTTGCACTTAAAATTAAACTTCCTGAAGGATCTCTTGGATATAAGGCGTGGCCAATTATATAGCTCCAATGGGCCAAAGCACCAATTCGGGCCAGCCATAGAAATTTGAAAATAACTGTACTGCATACGACGAGCAACACAGTGGTTACGAAGCACATTTTAACCACAAGAGTTTTCATTAGTTGACAATTAAGATATCGTTCCTGTTTAATTGATCATTTTAAGAGTTTGTGTGTGAGTGAGATGAAAATTTTGAATACTTTATTTTACATTGTTGTTTTTATTACATTTTTCATTTTTTACATTATTGTTGTCATCATGACTTAAGACTTTCATGTCGTTTGGTGACAAAAGCTGTGACCCATACATTACCCTGTGTATTATTATACTCTTTGCTTATTATACACTTTGGCGAAATCTTTTATATTGAAAATATGTCAAATTAAGTACCTACTATTCCTCTTACTTTACAAACACACGCAATAATCTATTTGCATCCTTCATTTATCAAAAATAAACCAAAAACTAATGATCTGAATTTTATTATTCTAACAATAATTTTTTGCGCAATTTAATCAATTATTATGAACACAGACATATTTCAATTCTAGAAATTTGAACGCATACCTAAAAAATGTGACAAGATGTAAAAAAATAAAGGATTGGTAGCTTTAAGAGTTGAGTTTGTAATTTTAGTTTTCGTATTTATTAAGATATTATGAATTAAAAATTAATAACTAATTCTAGAAATATATATACAAAGTGTTTTAAATAAACAAATACTCAAACGTTATCAAAAAAATTACCAAGTTTTAGTAGTAGTAATTTTAAAATTGAATTGTCACACGTCATCGTGACTCGGAAAAATATATTGTGCGGCTGAAATTATTGTGTTGAGTTAGACTAAAAAGGTGTTTTGTTTGTGAATGTGGCCTAAATAAGTCATCAAAATGACTCTAACTAAGATGGAGGTGGATTCTGGCAAGGGTGAAGGATTTCGCCCTTACTACATTACCAAGATAGAAGAGCTTCAACTGATTGTTGCTGAGAAGTCTCAAAATCTTCGTCGTCTACAAGCCCAGCGTAATGAACTTAACGCTAAAGTTCGTATGTTGCGTGAGGAACTTCAGCTCTTGCAAGAACAGGGTTCATATGTAGGCGAAGTCGTCAAACCTATGGACAAGAAGAAAGTTCTAGTAAAGGTGCACCCTGAAGGTAAATTCGTGGTAGACTTGGATAAAAATGTGGATATCAACGACGTTACAGCTAACTGCAGGGTTGCACTGCGTAACGAAAGCTACACGCTTCACAAAATCCTACCAAACAAAGTAGATCCTCTTGTGTCACTTATGATGGTGGAGAAGGTTCCTGATTCCACTTATGAGATGGTGGGAGGTTTGGATAAACAAATCAAAGAGATCAAAGAGGTCATTGAACTGCCAGTTAAACATCCAGAGTTGTTTGATGCCCTTGGTATTGCCCAACCTAAGGGAGTTCTATTGTATGGACCACCAGGTACTGGTAAGACACTCCTGGCTCGAGCCGTCGCCCACCACACTGAATGTACCTTCATCCGTGTCTCAGGTTCTGAGTTAGTTCAGAAGTTCATTGGTGAAGGCAGTCGTATGGTCAGAGAGCTTTTCGTAATGGCTCGTGAACATGCTCCTTCTATCATCTTCATGGACGAAATTGACTCTATTGGTTCTTCACGTATTGAGTCTGGCAGTGGTGGTGACTCTGAAGTACAAAGAACTATGTTGGAGTTGCTGAATCAGCTTGACGGGTTTGAGGCAACAAAGAACATTAAGGTTATCATGGCTACCAACAGGATTGACATTTTGGATCCTGCTTTGCTTAGACCTGGCCGTATTGACAGGAAGATTGAGTTCCCCCCACCAAATGAGGAAGCTCGTCTTGACATCTTAAAAATTCACTCTAGGAAGATGAATCTGACCAGAGGTATCAATCTACGCAAGATTGCAGAGTTAATGCCCGGAGCATCTGGTGCTGAAGTTAAGGGTGTGTGTACTGAGGCTGGCATGTATGCTCTCCGTGAGCGCAGAGTCCATGTCACTCAGGAGGACTTTGAAATGGCCGTAGCTAAGGTCATGCAGAAGGACTCTGAGAAGAACATGTCTATCAAGAAACTCTGGAAGTAATTGTAATATTAATAATTGTATTGTATGCTTTAGGAAATTAATAATTCTTTTTTTGTAATCAATGTTTGTTTTATTTCATTCTGTGCATACAAGCATTTCAAATACCATGGAGTTAATTTTGACCCACATAAGAATCACACATCTATAATATGTTTGAGACTGCAAAAGTGGTCTAAGGTTGAACCACAGGCATGTAGCTCAATGGGTTGAAGCATAGATATACTGCTGTAGTTAAAGAGGTAACAAGGTACTCCTGAGTCATGATTAAAACAATAGATAAAGATGGTCTAGACACCATGAAATGGCTAAGTACAATGATAGCATACCTACCTATTGTGGACTAGTTAAGAGAGTCTAGGAGTTAAACATCTACCCACAATTTCTACAGCTTACATTGAATATACTGATAATTTCATTACTATGGAATCCACACAAACTAGATCCCCCTATTACAAAACTAGATTTGTCTTTATGTAGAAACCATTGAGTCGGTTTTTAACTTTTTATTTTAAATCTTATTCTACCTTCAATATGGTAGTTTCCAACTAGTAAAAAATGTCAGAAATGTCTATGAAATTTGTTTGAAACTATGTAAATTATGACGTCAGTATTTTATTAAAACATCAAAAAATGTATTTTTACTTTGAAACTACCCAATTCAAAGTACTGGCTTAAGGTACAGACCTACACTAAAGAAAAACCTTGTTTTGTAATAAGGCCAGATATGACTATGATCTTTATATTATATAAAAATTTCGTGTCACGTGTTTGTCCGCGACGGCCTCCTAAAGTACTAAACCGATTTTAAATTTGATTTGCATTCCGTATGCATTTTGATCCAACTTGAAAGCTTACATCTCAATTTATAGTCACAATATTATTTACCTTAGCCACAGCAACGCGTGGCTGGGTCTGCTAGTAGTTTATAAAGTTGGCTTTGATTTTTTATTTTGATAAAGAGAAAAGTGGAAGTTTAAAAAAAGAAAACAAAAATTAGAAATTTCGATCAGGTTTTAATAACAACAATAAGAATAAATCATCAGATATATAAATGTATACTTAAAACTAATGATTATGAAATAAATATCAGGGCAATTGACCTCACAGACATACTACCAAACTAACAGATTACAATAATATTACTCCTAGAGTACAGACAAACATAAAAAATATTTTGTCTGACCTTACATTGTGTACAAAATAAGTTACATTTTTATACAAATTTCGAGTTATTTCGACTTATCTTTTGACACTTATTTTCTTAAAAGTTATCTAAGTATAAGTTACTGGAAGGATCACCATTTATATGTTGTTGTTTTTTTCTGAAATTGTATCAAAGGTAGGTATGAATGAACCAATGTGCTTTATGTGGTAAGTTTTTCTTTAAGAGTAACATATCCTCGCAATTATCCGTTTTAACATTCGCTACAGTGCGTATTGACAGTACTTTTTTGGACATATCCATTGTATATTTTTCCCAATGTGTTGCCATAAAAATAAACCAAATTTTTGGTATTGCCATTATAAAGGCACTATTTTTTTGCCTTTTTGGTATTTTTTTATTTCGGCGTGGTTATGTCCGCTTGTTGATGGTTTAGTTGCAAGTGGCATCGGGGTGTCTCTCCAGGATCATGGCGACTCCCTGACCGCCGGCGGCGCAGGCAGAGATCACACCAAACTGTCCGTCTTCACGTACCAGACGGTGGGCGGTGTGCATGGCGAGACGTACCTGCGGAAAATATCATATTTTTATTTAAATCAAATCAAATCAAACTCTTGAATGAGACAACAGATGAGAGAGAATGAGACTGAGAGTAACATACAGTTACGTTATCATATTTTTGCATTACCATACTTATTTCTTTTATATTTGCTTGAAAAAAAAGTAAAGTATATCGCCAGACCAATGCGAGAAATACGATCAATTGTGAAAAAAATCATTTTTGACTGACAAAAATACCTAATTCAGGACATCTCGTATTAATCAAGATGCTAAGCAAAACAGTAAGTAGTTTTAATGGTATATTTGTAACTCACCCCAGTGGCGGCGAAGGGATGTCCGATAGAGAGCGAGCCGCCCCATTTGTTCCACTTGTCCAGGTCGGGGGCACCCACCTTTAGGGAGATAAGAGGATGGTATATAGTACATTCTTTGGGAAGATTATTGATTTGCTTTGTAGATAATTACTTAGATTTACTGCTGCAGGAAATATGTGAGAGTCCCCTCAGGTAGGATCCAAGTCATGGAACGTCAGATCACGCTTTTAAACCTGGGATACTCGAACGGATAAGCTACTTGTTAACACTCGAACAAGTATGCTGTTCTCGCAATTTGAGGAGCACAAATAGTTTACTCCAAGAGCGACTTCATAGTATAGTTAGTTTACCCACCCTAAGATTTTGTGACGCAAGCCGTCCAGACCCGAAACAACAATTTGTAGATCACACAAAGTATTGTGCGGGAATCGAGCCCGTGACACGTTGTACAGCCACTGCATCATCCATGCAGTCAAAAGTTACTAGTTATAAAAAAGAAATAATGAAGTTATGAACCAACTCACCTTAGTCTGACGTCCGAGGTAAGTCTGTGCGAACCAATCAGAGTCCAAAGCCTTCAAGTTGGCCAGGATTTGACCCTGCAAACAAAAGGATAGGAATAATCATCGAGGAAATCTGTTACAGACATAATTACATTAAATAAATTCCATTATAAAAATATCCAAGAGAATACATTTTATATTTGTTTTTTCCATTTACTCACAGCAAAAGCCTCGTGGATCTCCCAGGTGTCGATATCGCTCATCTTGAGTCCAGCCTTCTCCAAGATCTTGGGGATACCGTACGCGGGTCCCAACAGAAGCTGGTCAACGGGGTCCTGGGAAAAAATACCGAGACGATTCTTATTTGTTCTTCTACATAATAATATTTCCTTCACAATAAATAAATAGGATTACTAACGGGCTGATACATACATTTTTATTCATCAATCTCACTTGGCGAAGTGAAGTGAATAATGATATTGCTGGTTGGAAACGATAGTGCACCTCTTTGGTCTAAGAAGCGTCTAATTAAGGTATCAGATATGTGCAAATATGTTGAGGCTAGTGTCCGCTTACTATTACAAGATGGGCCGTAAGCTTTTTCACTAGGTACCAATAGTAACGAAAATAAAGTTCAACTTTACCTCTCTTTCTCTCTTTAATTACGTATATTTCATTCATAATCATCTTTTTGTTAAATATTCATAAACCCAGCTGACTTTTGAACCATGGCCATGAGCGCGAATGGGTTGGCACGATCGAAGTGATACTACTGCCTCACAGAATACCGGCGTGAAGCACCACTTACCTTATGTTTCGCCGTGTGAGTGTGGTTACTGGAGACCCAATCCTTCCCCCATCCTGAATCCTTCAATTCCTACCAACCCACAAGAGTTCGGCAACGCTTGTAGCAACCCTTTTGGTATTACGAGTGTCCATGGGCGGCGCTGATTGCTTACCATCAGGTAATACGTATGCTCGATTGCAAAGCCATAAAGAGATTTATTTCTTTCTTTACTTATTTTCAAAGAAACTAAATAGTTTATTATTAGGCTGAGCGTGGGCCATTTCGCGTGCTTGGACGCATATTTTTCTCCTACCGCCTACTTTTGTGATATTGTTTTTACCTTGCTCAATGTATTTTTATTTTAACTTTATTTTATTATCTTGTTCGTTTTGTGTCTTTTATGCGTCCCAGACGCGAATAAATACTTTTTCTTTCTTTCTTTCTTTCTATAATTACCTGAGCGACGTAAGTGAAGTCACGCAGGTACGCCTTGGGCTTGAGACCGAGCTCCTTGGCCTTAGCCTCCGACATCACTAAGCAAGCGGACGCGCCGTCAGTCTGCAAGATAATATATTCGTTACTTGAAGGCTTTTAGGAACAAAATTGTGTACTGCGCAACTAATCGGCTAACTTCAGACTCGCCAAGATACGTTGGCGGTATTGTAGTAGGTAGAGTTCATTTTAGCAACATTACAGGTCGGAAGCGACTGTCTAGTTTCCACTTATTATTTAATTAATTTTATATGAAAATAGTTTTTTTATTTGTCACCATGTCATTCGCCTATACTAACAAATCTTTGTGTGTATTTACCATTAAAACTAAAACATAGCGTCAGTTTACTGGAAGATAGGCTAAAGTCATTAGAGTGCCTAGAGCGAATTTGGTTCACGACGGTTTCTTTAGTAGGGGTCAATTAGAGTGTAGAAAGTCGGGACAAAAAAGATCGAAGAGAAATAAATAAAATTCTTAACTACCCACAAAAATCCTTTGGTGTTCCAAGTGTTTTATGGGTGGTGTAGATTGCTTACTATCAGGTAATCTGTCTGGTTGTTGGCTGATCTATAACTCATTTTCTTCCTTTTTTTTGTCTGGGGAAAATCATCAAATGGCTTTTCTCGCCCAGGGCCGGGCGGGAGGGAGCGTCAGACTCTTACTGACTAAACACCCCCTGTTCCTTCTCCTGCTTTGTGCCGAGGTCGCGGTGCCTCATTGCGCTTACCCCGCAACCCCGGCTGAACATCAGCCCTTAGGGCCCCGTCTGTGGTGGACTATTGGCTCTTTGAGGCGCGCGCGGAACGCTACGCGCCGTACGCTCGGGCCTGGTTCTGGTCGGGCGGCGAGCTGCCCTTACTCGCTGACCGCAGACCCGTGCTTACGGTGGCCGGAGATCGTCCCTTGACTCATTTTCCCCCTAACTCACCAAGAAAGATGCGTTGGCGGCGGTGACTGTGCCGTGTGGCTTGATGAAGGCAGGCTTCAGCTTGGCGAGCTGTTCCGGTGTTGACACGCGGATGCCGTTGTCCTTGTCCACAACGCCGTCCTTGCCGTCAACTGAGGGTACAAAAAATATAATATTTAGAAATCGCCTGGTGTGATAAGACTTGATAAGACCGCCCATTGTAATCACAACATTCTTTCATAGTATCTAACTAGCAGACCCAGCCACGCGTTGCTGTGGCTAAGGTAAATAATATTGTGACTATAAATTGAGATGTAAGCTATCCTATCTTTCAAGTTGGATCAAAATGCAAATCAAATTTAAAATCGGTTTAGTAGTTTACGAATCCATTGCGGACAAACACGTGACACGAAATTTTTATATATAAAGATGTATTGCTGCTTAGTTTATATGTGCAATAAAATGTATATATAAATAAATACTGCACAGTTGGCGCGGTGGCTGGGCAACTGGGCATTGATTGCCTTGATTCCCGCACGGAACAACTCTTTGTGTGATCCACAAATTGTTGTTCCGGGTCTAAGTTTTTTTATGTCATAGGTTGGCAAACGAGCAGACGGATTACCTGATGGTAAGCAATCAGAGCAATCAGCGCCGCCCATGGACACCCGCATCGGAGGAGTTACGAGTGCGTTGCCGGCCTTTTAGGGATTAGAGATTTGGAGATTTAGGGATTGAGGAGGGATTGGGGGAGGGGAAGGGTGTAATGTCTATGTGAAATTGTATGTTTTGAAACGCACCCACGACATATAAGAAAATCCTAGTGTTGGCCAAGGTTTTTTTTATTATAAAAAGAGAATTTATGTCAATATCAAATACGTAATACCTTTAACGGGAATCAGATCAGTGAAGTATCCCTTCTGCTGCGCTTCGGCGGCGAGTTTGTGTGAGCGCAGAGCGTAGTCGTCCTGCTCCTGGCGGGACGCTCCGAAGGCGGCCGCCAGCCTGTCCGCGCTGTGACCCATCGTCTCGCCTGATGAGAACTCTGCTACTGCGGGCAACTGGGGGGTGAAGGTGGGGTATTATTAAAGGGGTAGTTCACACCACATCATCAGCCTATAAGTGCTTACTGCTGAGCAAAAGTCTCAACACACGCGGAGAAGGTTAGAGCATTGATCACTATGCTTGCTCAAGGTAGATTGGCGGTTTCAAACTTATAATTAGAAATGTAGAGTTTATTAAAGATGTTTTCTTTCACTGTATGTCAGTGATATCTGAATAATCATCATAGAAAGTACATATAACTCGGAAAAAGTCACATTGGTACTTGCCAGGTTTCGCACCCGCACCCCTTGCATAAAAGGTGTGTGGGGGCCCTAATCTCAGACCAACCACGACGGTTTAAAAAAAACGGGTAGTTAACACAGACAATTAGATATGCTGACTATGGTTGGGAAAACTGGTATCTCACACAACCGGTAAAACAAACTTCACAGAAAACCGATATGAAACTACCACAGCATTGTGTTTCGCCTTGTGATTAAGGTTACCGGAGGCCCAATCTTATTTCCCCTAACCCTAATCCCTAAAATCCGAAACCCCAATCAATAAATGGTTGCCGGTCTCTTCAAAAGGAGATATGATATTTAAGTGTATAAATGAAACTTACCTCAGGCGCGAAGAAGTCAGGTCTAATAGATGCGATCAGGGACAGTCTCTGGGCAGGAGTCTTGGCCCTGTTGAGGCGCAGCAGTAGGGAACGCATCTTGCGCGAGTGTCGGATCGGCACGTCCGACATGAACTCCACGCCACCAGCCACTATGATTTCGTAAGCTCCAGCAGCTATCATGCCCACGCCTGGAGAAAATTTATTAATGGTAGTTTTTGGAAGGATACAAGGATAGAAAAGGAAAAAGAATTCGTTTTTTAAAGAATGATGCTTTACTCCTATGTATTTTTATTATAACACTCTATTATTAAATTATTCTTTAATTTTTATTTATGTCATATTTTTATATATCATTATTTTGTCATAATCTTAATTAACTAAGTAATTTTATTCATGCTGTGTTTACCTATAAGAAATTGTTACATAAGTATTGTATTATGATGAATGTATTTGATATTTGATGATGTTAAAAATTGCTGCTAAGCCACATAAATAAAAACAAATTAGCCGATGATTCAGTACAGCTCATTAACACTCAATGTTGACCTTAGGCTTAAAATTCTTCCCAAAAGAATTCCTAGGTCAAAAATAAATTAATTCGACGTTTCAATGCAATAAAATATTGACAAATAACTATACTTTTATTCATCGATAGATCGATACACTAAATTTTAGATATTTATTATTTTTTAAGAAATTAGTACCTAAGCTATTTGACGCTAAAATACTATGACGTCATAACTCAGCGTTTCATACAAATTTCATAAAAAAAATCTTTTTGACATTTGGATAAAAGTATTGAATTTGACTAGTTGGAAACTACCGTATTGTCTTCAAATATTACACATAAAGAGTATCTTTTAAAAGTGTGGAGGCTTATATTAAGCGATATAATCCATATCACAATTTTTGCAACCACATCTGTTAGACTAAGACTTCTGTAAATTTAAAATCGACGTACCAGTAGTGATAGCCTGGTTGGAAGAGATGCAGGCCATGGTGACGGTATGCGCAGGAGTCTTGTCACTGAACCCGGCCGCCAGCGCCGCCTCGCGACCGATGTTGGAAGTCTTGACCTCCTGGATCACAGTTCCGTACACGATGTAATCGATAATATCCTTCGAGATACCTGTCTTTTGGAGAAGACCCCTGTAACAAGGAAAAACAATTAAGTCAAAGGGGTTAATAATTAATAACAACTATGGATTTGTAGGTAGGTATGTGATACAGACTTGTGACGTCATTTACTATTCCTGCATCAAATAACATAATTTTTTTCTTGTATTATATGTTCGTTCGGTATTTAGTCGGGTTATGGGGTCAAGCGCAAAAACGTAGGTACCGCAGCCTCAGTCTAGAGCTGGAGAAGAAACAAGAGGTTTTTAGCGAGTAAGTGTTTAACACTCTCTCTCTCTCGCCAAACCCGGCGCCCTTCTCTCCCTCACTATGGTCGAAGGGCGAGAGAAAGGAATTTAATAATGTTCCCTCCTCAAAAAAGAAGTCTGTATTTTACATATCTTTATCTTATGAGATACGAGACCGGGTGATGATGTCCAACCCTTAAATAGCAAGAGATGCACCCATGGCGAGAGAAGCCATTGGATGGTTGACCCTTTCAATAAAATAACTAATCATGCTAATAAACGCGTGAATATGTCTTAGGTACATAATTTATTTTTTCTTTTTTTATAATAACCTTGTCCCACACTAGGATTTTCTCCTGTGTCGTGGATGCGGTTACAAACATACAATTTCAGACCCAGAACAACAACATGTGGATCACACAAAGAGTTGTCCCGTGCGGGAATCGAAACCGCGACACGTTGAACGGCAGTCAGAATGCCCAGCCACCGCACCAACTGTAGTCAAGTCAGTTATCTTACAATCGGGCGGGAAGTTTTGTATCTACCTACATACGTAATATGTAAACATAGCTATATATAATTGATTGATCTATTTATAAACCATACAAAGTCCAAGTTCATTGATGAAAGTTTCAGTCATTTTAGATAACCATATAAATTGTTTCTATGTCCATATAAAGTACTTCAAGGTACTTCAAGGGCCATGCCAAATACCTATGGAATATTTGAAACAGTATAAAATTGGCAAGCATTAGAAATTTCTAACAATAGGTTGAATCTTGTGACAACTGTACTATTATTATTTATATAAGAACTAGAGACCTGACCCGGCTTCGCACTGATACAAAATTTCCCTATTATTTAATGGGTGTTACTATATATATAAACATTCATCTTCAGTAACTCTATCTGTTAAAAAATCGCATCAAAATCCGTTGCATAGGGATAGACAAAGCTACTTTGTTTTATACTGTGTAATGAATGATCTATCTGACCCAGCGAACCCACATATGTTTTAACCTGGTACTGCGACCGAAGCTAATTGACTTATAACGCGAAAGTGAATTTGTTGGTCTTTTCTTTCATGGGATGTTGAAGTAATTAAATTTAATTCCTTCCTTAGCTGCAAGCTATAAGTGACTAATATAATTTTATACATAAAAAAACACTTTAGGTGTTTAACAGGTAAATTATAAAAGCATTAATTATGTTTTATGGAGTAAAATAAGTAAAAATAGACATTAATTAATGCAATTTACTTAAATTAACTAAACATCTATTTTATAATGATAAACATCTCTTAACAATAAAAAAGTATAATTTAAAAATATTACTAGCTGTACCCACGGCTTTTTTCGTGCAGTTTATAGTATATGTGAATTTGTAATAGGTCATGTTGTTTCAGAGTATTTAATTCAGATACAGAACAAACATTTTTTTTCCTCTTTATAATATTAGTATACATAATTGAAAACAATTTTAAACTACCTCTTACATTAACTGGAATAATATAATATATTTTTATTATAACTTTCGTGAGACATTCCAAATTAATTATTATGTTTTCGGCTTACTCCGTAATAATTTGACGAGATACTCAACTACTTTCAAGCCATATTCATGAGCAGCATGAATATGGACCTCTAGCATGTCCTTGCACTAATAATTAATATAATATACATATTTTATTAATAGCAGCCTCATGTTATGTGTTTGTTTATAAACATAAAAACTTACATTAATTTATAGATAACAAAAACAGTTTTTAATATTGTCCGACACCAGTAATTCTCCTGTAACATGGGTGCATTTACAAACATGCAAATTCACAAACACATCCCTCCCACACTTAGAACAACAAACTGTGGACTGTCTAATTATCCTTTATGCGAATCTAACCAGCCCATGATGATCAGGAAATATATTCTTACAAGAATTTAATTGCAAGAGACATTCTAGTAAGATAATAATCATGCTCTATTCAATATTATTATTTTTTTGTGTGTGTGTGTAGTTACTGAGTATGTAGCAATATGGACTTTGGTCTTTCAATTAATGTCAGCTTACATGTAAATGTGTGTACAGCTGATAGTTATAGTTATATAGAGGTATATGTACCTACATATATTATGTAAGTATATCTAACTAAATTATATATGGCTTTATGAAAATGTTCATCATTTTATAATACACTAACTGACCTAGCAAAATTCGTTCCGCCTCAAAATTAACTAATGTGCCTGACATTTTAAACCTTCCCTGGACTTCAAGGAAAAAATTAAGAACAAAATTGAGGAGCTACAAACAGTAATTCATTTTTATATGCAAGATAACCCCATTAGGGCTTCCAGAAATAATGGTATTGAACATCCTAATTATTTCTAACACAAAAATCATTACACAATCTCTACTTTCTAGATCTATCAGGTGGTTTATCCGATTGTCTGCCATCCTATCCCATGAAAAAAAGAAATGAAGAAATTGCTTCTAGTGGCTTTGTTGACATTTTCAGGATAAAAATCATGTGTCTGACCTGTCTTAGTCAATGGTTTGGCTGGGAAAATTGCATACAGCCAACCAATGACCTAAAAAACCATCTAGTTTGAAATTTTGTGCAAATAGTTTAAATACATATGTTATTCAAAACTATGATATATCTCTGTGTTAAATTTAATTTGAACTTATTCAAATAATATTTTACTCACACAATATATTACATTTTATTTATTTGTACCAAAACAATAAAAACACATTGGGAAAAGCTAATGTTTACAAATAAAATAATCTATACTATGATAATATAAGTTTTTATTTTTAAGATGTGGTATGAAGATGTAGGTAACTATTACTACACTAATAATCTCTGAATGTAATTAGATAAATTACCCTCTTAATTAATTTGCATATTATTTATTCAGCTGAAAATTTTAATGCACTTACAACCTCTTTTATTAATGTTATGACTTTAAAACATAATAACAATAACCAAATAAAAACCTCAGTATTGTTGTTGAACAGTTAAGAAGTTTTCTTATAGAAATGGTAGTAATTTAAGTAATACTTACAACAAGGAATGTCTGGCGAGTTCATGAGGCATCATCTTGGCATAATCAGTAAAGGATACCAAGAAAGGAGTCCGCACTCCGTCCACAAGCACCACATTCTTGCCTGTGCGGTCTGGCAGAGAGTTCTTCTTCTGTTGCAAAGCTGCTCCCACACTAAGAGCCCTCCTGGCAGTGTCTAAAACAACAACCAGTACGAATTAGCAAAAAAAAAAACACCAAAATTCACACTTAGAAAAGTTCAAGTAGTAACAGCACACTAAGAATAGATTTCGATCTTCCAGAATGCATATAACATGAACCTTGCACTAATATTTTGGCAGGGAACTGAGCAAAATTAATTGCCAACTATGCCAACAAATTATTTCTCACAAAAGTCCAAAGTTTACGTCCATATACGAATTACGAAAACATCAAAAATATACAATATAAATCATGTTTTTTCAGTGCACTTATTACGAAATTAACTAAATATTACATTAGACAAGATAATAAATCACATAAGATTTAGAAAAATATAGGAGAAATAGTAAACCTACCGAATTTAGCCGTAGAGCTAACGTGGGAGACTTTCAATAAAGTTTTAGATATTTGAGATGCCATGGCTGCCGGAAAATTAATACCGATTATCACTCGACACGACGGAGACTACTAAAACAATTAATGTAAATTAAAAACTACTGTAAATTCTAATTTAAACTTCTAATAAACTTAAAAGAAAGTTGGACTCTGACCTGTCAAACGCACAGAGTAAAAAATAGGGTTGCTTAGTATAATAATAAATTACGTATCTTCAATCTTGCACGAGTACGGTTTTTAGTTGTAGTTGTATTAATTTTAGTATTGTAAATTTTGTTGATATCTCTGTAAATGTACAGCATTAATTCAGATATTTTTCAAGCCATTGAAGTAAATATTTTAATATGTCATTTATAAGTTATTAGGATTACTTTCATAATTTTATTTGTTTCTATTTTCACCCATAAACTAAGGAATTAGATTGAGCTTGGCAATGATTTAGATGACTTTTCAATTTTACGTTTCGTTGCTACGATTTCATTTACGTTTTTGATTGCCTATTTTCTGTCTATTTTTCTTGTTTCGTAATATTCATTTAGTTTATCATTTCAAATGTTACTAAATTTAGTTTCTGGTGTTCTATAATTAAAATGAAATTAAATATGATGACAAGATTTAAATTATATTATAATCACGTTTTGTTACTTTTGATTCAAATCAAATAAAATGCGGGTAGTGAGAAATATTATTTAAGATTTTGCAATAATTTTGATTTCCGTTCTGTTGCTCTTCCGCCGTGCTAGCAGCCACGTGTATTTATTTAAATAATTATTCAATTTATGATTTTAATTAATATAATTAATAATTAATCAATTATAATAGTATATTAATAATAAACAATCGTTATTTTACTTTTTAAGTACCAATGAAGAAAAAATAAAAAAACAAGTGAGTCTTAAATCGATTAATTTTGTCATGAACTAAATCTAATTTTTTGCCGGAGATTATTGAAAACAAAAGACGGTGTTCTCCAGACACATTTCAATAATAATATGGAATAATCTTTTCATTTTACAATTTACCTGTTTATTTTTCAGAATGAAGTATCAGTGTTTAATATTAATAATTAGCGTGGCGTGGTGTTCGGCTCAGCTTAGCGATGACATGCAGATGTTTGATCCTGAATGTATGACGGAAGAGAAGTTCCCCTGCATGGGCGGAGGTTGTATTTCAGTTTCACAGTATTGCGACGGAAAGTTAGACTGTGACGATGGCAGTGATGAGAATTTTTGCAGTAAGTTTTTTTCTATCTACCTAACAAGTTAATTTTATTGTATGCCGCCTAAAACTGAATGTCTTGTTGCGTGCCTTGTACGAGTTTTGCAGCTCTCAGGGTCACTAAAATATATCCTCAAGGGTCCAGGGCTGTCAAAGTACTAGTCAATTTTTAAAATTCTTTAGTAATGAGATGGCCATACTACTTGCACTCAAATGAAAAAAATATTTTTGATTTCTTCTGGAATTTCAAATGTAACGAGCGAAAAATGGTTGTCAGTATGTAGTTGGTTACTTGCTTTGGCTACCTGCTTTTTGCGATTGTTGTATTTAGTAATCATAGAATGTGATTCAGGACAATAAGTATAAGTACTTAGGTACTCACTGGATAAGTTACTCTACAATATAGGTTTTTTTATGGAGTAATTAGGTCAGCAAACCAGCTAAAGTATCAAGTAAATAGTCAGCAGGCGGCAGGTAAGCAATCGGCGCCGCCCATGAATGAAGAACTCCGCCCTTAAGAACCACTGACCAAAATACGTTGCCAGCATTTTAGAATCTCTGCTAAGCATAAATTAGAAATTTAAAGATAGATGTGCCTTCGGTAACCTCACTCACACGGCAAAACACAACGCTGTGGTTGTTTCACGATTTTCTCTGAAGCCGTGCTTGTTGACGCCCAGAGAAAATGGAACATTTGACACGATTCTACCAATATCAACAACGTGTTCTATGTTCAAAATTTGAACTGACGTGTTCTTATGGCAGACCGTTAATGTTCTATCTCTTTCTTTCCTTAGTCGAACACAAGCCGTTCCAAGAGTTTTGTAACGAGACCCACCAGTACATGTGCCAGGACTCCACGAAGTGTGTTCCTTTATCCTGGCTGTGCAACGGTGAGACGGACTGTGATGATGGCAGCGATGAGTTCAACTGCACCGCGATGCCGGCTGTAAATGGCAACGTAAGTTTTAGTTACTGCAAAAGCAATTAATTCACTAAACCCCTAGTGAACGCCGGTTTTCGGGCGCCTATCGTTCTTCTGTTGTCTCGAATTACCAAGATTATAAGGAACTGCCTCGTTTATTAAATGGCCGCATGTGTGACTGCCGATCAAGTGGTCTCGGGCTTTATTTCAGAATCGAGAAATATTATTTGTTACTCGACTTCGAAAACTTATTCGAAAATATCTCATAGTAAGTAGAAGTTAGAAACAATGTATATGACCTTTTGCTTTTGCCACCCCTTTTTAGGTACATGCACATATTCCCGATCAAGGAGCCTAGGATTTGATTCCTAAATCAAGCAGAGTATTATTAGGATTTTTTGGTGTTTTCATAAATCCCTCATTAGGGAATAATAGCTAGAAGTTAGAAATTCTGCCCAGTCTACATATGGCCTAGGCTATTGCCACTTCTTATTAGGTACATGCACATTACACGATACAGACAACAGATTTTTTTTACTTACATTAGGTTAAGATCATTTTTGCTAGCAAGTAAGTCTGAAATAATATTTTTACCGACATAATATCTAATTATTATTAATTAAATTTTTTCTCCAGTCGACATGCAAAGGATTCCAATGTGGAGATGGCAAGTGCATCTCGTTCCTGTGGGTTTGCGACGGTGTTTACGATTGTCCAGATAAAAGCGATGAGTATGCTGAGGAGCTGTGCAGTAAGTCATACTTATACAAACATAATTATTCTTTGTGCTGAAGGGAAATCTTGATAAAATATTAAAGATAGAAATACGACTTACCCTTTCTAATACGGTAGTTTCCAACTAGTCAAATTCAATACTTTTATCCAAATGTCAAAAATTATACTTGTATCAATGAAATTTGTATGAAAAACTGAGTTATGGCGTCATAGTAGACTGAGTTATTGCGTCAAATAGCTTACTTGAGTATTTCGAAATAATTAGCTACAAAAACGAGTAAAACTTAGCGATAGCTTACTTAACGATCGATCGATGAATAAAAGTATAGATATTTTTCACTGTTTTATTGTATTGAAACGTCGAATATATTTATTTTTGACCTAGCTAGGAAACTACCGCATTTTCGGAATTCCGCAATCCCTTAATACTCAACTTTCTAATCCCCAAAAGGCTGACATACCATTTGCAACACCTCTGATATTGTGGGAGTCCATGGGTAGTGCCGATTTCGATTACCTGTTTTTTTTTGTCACGGGAAAATCATCCAATGACTTCTCCCGTCCAGAGTAAGGCGAGAGAGAGTGTCAGACTCTTACTGACTAAAAACCCCCCATTCCTTCTCCTGCTCTGGGCCGAGGTCGCGGTGCCTTATTGCGCTTACCCCGCAGCCTGCAGCCAGCAGGGCTTAACATCAGCCCTGATTTCGATTACATATTGGATAAAAAAAAATTCATCAAGAGCCCATAACATTCCATTTTTAGACCTAAAGAGACCACATTTACACAAGAGAAATACCACGATCTACATACTTTTCGCAAACTGGTTAAAGATCTTCAAATCTTATACGTCTAAGGATCAAGATAGAAATTAGCAGAGCCAATGCATTGTATCTGCTTATGAAGTATGTAGACAGCTTCGTATATCATATCTAGATTCCTCTACGCATGATGCCTAAGTATTCGTTGTAAATAGACATTTCGTTCGGCACCGAAAACCTGTTTCATCGTCATCACATCAGCGACAATACGTCCACTTTTGAACATAGTTTCTTCTGTCTTCTGTTTATTTGATCTTCTGATGGCTTTAAAACTAGCTAGGTGGATGTGACCTACGTATATTTCACTTCTTTTTAAAAGTCATATGCTTGAAGGGGTTTTGATAAAAAAATATCTTCTTTAAAAAGTGACTTTTTAAAAAGGACCAAAAACCAAACCGAAAACCGGAGGCCCAATCCTTCCCCTCCCCCAATCCCTCCTCAATCCCTAAATCTCCAAATCCCTTATCCCTAAAAGGTCGGCAACGCACTCGTAAATCCTCCGTTGCGGGTGTCCATGGGCGGCGCTGATTGCTTACCATCAGGTAATCCGTGTGCTCGTTTGCCGACCTATCACATAAAAAAAAAAATAAAGGAATAAAAATACGTTTTCTTCCTAAGGACACGTATCCCGTCCCCACGCAATTCTCGACGGCTCATATTGTCAGGAACTGCATACAATGGACGACCGGAACTACAAATGTCTGGACGCATCCTTTTGCCTGCCAAGCAGTATGATGTGTGATGGACTCCAAGACTGCCGCGATGGCAGCGATGAAGGACCTTTCTGCAAAAACTGTAAGTTTTATACTTGATTGGATTCTTGTTAATTAATGGCTTGGACTTTTTTCATTTCTTGGAAATTAAGATTCGAAAAACGTGCGGCGTGCCTACGACTTTAAATAGGCCGGCAACCCGCCTGTGGCTCCTATGGTGTTGCAGGTGTCCATGGGTGACACTGATGTTGCTGTGCCAAATTTCATCCAGATTTGTCCAGTCGTTTTGGCGTTATTGAGTAACAAACATCCGAACATCGTAACTATCGCATTTATAATATTAGCGAAAAGTAGAATAGATAGAAGTAGATTTGCTATCATGATAGGAAACGTGTGTTTTGTCGTGGTAGCCCGAAGGTTAAGGGCTCTCATGCATGAGAGTGCGGGTTCGAAACCTGTCAAGTCCCAATGTGACTTTTTCCTGGTCATATGTACTTTCTATGATTATTTAGACACCATTGATATACGGTGAAGAAAAACATTTTGGGAAAACCTGGACTTAAGTATAATTTCCAATTATAATTTTGGCATCACCAATTCGCATTGAGCATACGTGGTGATTAAAGTTCATACCTTCTCCGTGTGAGAAGAGGCCTTTGCTCAGCAGTGGGTACTTAAAGATATGGTGTGATATACAGGGAAAACGATGTGCGACAACTTCAAATGTATGGGCAATGACACGCGATGCTCCCCGGAGAGGTACGGGCCGACCTGTCTCTGTCTGCCGTCCCATTTCATGCGTCAGTACGACTACATCACCAAACAGTGCCAGGATGTCAACGAGTGCCTCATGGAGCACCCTCCTTGTTCCCACACATGTATCAATGCTGATGGCCACTACATCTGTGAATGCGACCCTGGATACAAAAGAGATGTGTATGGATATCTTTGTTACGCTACTGGTGAGTTCCTTGGTTTTTGGTTTTTGTGAAAATAAGATTTAACTTGGAGAGACGTATTTAATATGTGGTAGCTCTTGGCTTGGCAACTGACTGCTGTGTAATGTTTCACGGGTTCAATTGAAGACGATAAAACTTTGTGTGATCCACAAATTTTGTTTGGAACTGGGTGGCTTGTGTATGTAAATTTGTATGTTTGTAAACGCACTTACGATACAGGAGAAAAGCATAGGGTGGGGCAACATTTACATATCTATACTATAAACTATAATATTTTAAAGAGGTAAAATTTGTATGTAGGGGGTGATCTTTAGAACCGCTGGACGGATTGCCAAAAATCTTTCACTGATAGATAGCTACAATGTTCCAGAGTGCTATAGGCTATACAACATCCCGCTACGTTCAAATAGAACTGAGCAGCGTGAAACCGCGCGAGAGTAGCTAGTTTTAAATAATTGAAGATTTGGCGATTGATATCAATGAGCAAGCGAGTCGTATAAATATTGGTAATTATCAACATGGAGTCTACTACTGCTGCATATGGCATACTTAAATTAAATACATATCTATCTAAAAAACAGCGGGTGTAACATACCATTAAATTTAGCAAAGTTGCATTAAACAACTGGGATAAATAAAAGGATTAATGGTATGAATGTTTTCCATTTCTAGGTCCCGAAGCGATGCTCTTCTTCAATACCCGGAATGATATCAGATACTTGAAGATCAAGACCAAAGAAATGGTCACAGTGGCTACTGATATCAAAGAGGTCAGTTATTTAAGTAACCTTAGTTCTTTGTTATTATAGTTTTTTTTTAATCTTTATTTAAAAGAGCTTATTTGCAGTGACAAATATGACGCTCCGTATATAAATCAAAAATAAATTAAAATATTTAAAAAGAAGAATTAAGGCAAAGATGATCTCCGCCTTAGACCCTCTTTAACAAAACTAATAAATACTTTAACTCTTTCACACAGTGGAAGCGATAGAAAATATAGTTATTATTTATTAATTACTTGCGATGGCCACGGGTGCAATGCTAATACTAAATGTCTCCGCTGTTAAATGGATATTATTCACTCTCTGTATTAAACAAAACGCATCAAAATCCATTGCGTAGTTTTAAAGATTTAAGTACCTAAACATAGAAATGTAGGGACAGAGAAAGCTTTGTTTTATACTATGTAGTGATTTGTTAATATACTATAGGTGAAGATCAGGCCAGTAGGGCTATTCTGTAAATATCATCTCGAAATGATATTCATATAGGTACAGAATAGCCCTGCTGGCCAATGTGTTAATCATACCTATCAACATTCAACCAAATTGGTCTATCCGTTTTTACGTGAACGAATAACAAATATATATATCCATAAATTCTCGCAAACTATTACATTTATACTATTAGTGCGATAGTAGAATTAAGGTATCTATCCAATATTATTGTTCCAAGTTCTTTATGTTTAAGAAAGTTAAGCTCATGATATAAAACTTTGTCTGCAAGGGTCACGGTGTATCTTTCGATGGGACTTACATCTACTGGGTTGAGACAGCACAAGGTCATCAATCTATTTTCAAAGCGCAACTCGGAGACGTCAAAGATACAAAGGAGGTATGTCCAAAAAGCCCATTAAATTTGTTTTAAAATTGTGTTTTATCATCAACTAAGCGGCCCGTCCCTGCTTCGCGCGGGTAGCCTACCAACTAAACGGTGTAAGTAATTTTTTTTGTTAGCTATTAATTGCCACGTCATCAAAATTTCGATACGGATGCCATGTCCTGATATTTCCGTCAACTTTAAAAAGTTTCTTTCATAAGAAGCTTACTCACAACAATAACAAACACGACAAAAAGGATTAGCGCATTTGGTCCTTGGTCCAAGTATTGTCGAGTTAGGCGCTTATCAACACATTTTACAGTTCATTTCTGGTTACAGGTGCTCGTAGGTCTAGGTCTGGAGGACCCTGGAGACATAGCAGTGGACTATCTGGGCGGGAACATATACTTCAGTGATGCAGAAAGAGGGACCATCTCAGCTTGCAGGGTCGACGGTTCCATCTGCACCACAATCAAGACCGATACCAAAAACCCACGATTTGTCACACTTGATCCGAAGAATGGGTAAGTGTAGCTTACTCATAGGCCTGGTACGTTGTTGTCGTTTGGAGATTAAGATACCTGCTTCTCATGCTTTTTTTATTTTTATTTAATAGGTCGGCAAACGAGCAGATGGATTACCTGATGGTAAGCATTTAGCGCCGCCCATGGACACTCGCAACGGAGGAGTTACGAGTGCGTTGCCGACCTTCAAGGGATTAGGGATTTGGAGATTTAGGGATTTAGGAGGGATTGGGGGAGGGGAAGGATTGGGCCTCCGGAAACTCACTCACACCGCGAAACACAACGCTGTGGTTATTTCACGCCGCTTTCTGTGAGGCCGTGGTATCACTCCGGTGGAGCCGACCCATTCGTGCCGAAGCATGGCTCTCCCACACTTGCAAGTTTAAAGGTTCAAGTACCAATGTGACCTTTTCTAGTTACATGTATGTACTACCACTGACATACCGTGAAGGAAACATCGTGAGGGAACCTGGACTTATCTCTTATAAGTTTGAAATCGCCCAACCCACCTCGAGCAAGCACGGTGAATATTGCTCAAACTTTCTCCTTGTGAGAAGAGGCCTTTGCTTAGCAGTGATGATGATGTGTGATGTGACTCATAGGCCTGATCCCACTATGTTCCAGATTGTTTGGTTGGTTACCCAGGTTCACTTGGATGACCGTATTTTACATGGAGCCACTGGCACTCTTTGTTAGCCGCATCCGTATATATTTTTAACTTTGACAGAATCAAATAAACACAGACCATTTAAAGTAACAATAATATATTTGGAAGGAAAAAGACGCCCCAAGCATAGGACAAATCGGGGTTCAAGGGACGATCTCCAGCCACCGTAAGCACGGGCCTGCGGTCGGCCAGTAAGGGTAGCTCGCCACCCGACCAGAACCAGACCCGAGGTGCGTAGCGTTCCGCGCGCGCCTCAAAGAGCCAATAGACCACCACAGACGGGGCCCTAAGGGCTGATGTTCAGCCGGGGTTGCGGGGTAAGCGCAATGAGGCACTGCGACCTCGGCACAGGAGGAGAAGGAACAGGGGGGTTTTTAGTCAGTAAGAGTCTGACACTCCCTCCTGCCCGGTCCTGGGCGGGAGAAGTCATTTGATGATTTTCCCCTCGCAAAAAAAAGGACATAGGACAAATCCGTTGCGTAGTCAGATAATGTGGGAATAGAGAAAACGACTTTGTTTTATTTTTCACGAGTAAGATTTAAATCCAATTTAATCGTATCCTCCGCAGTAAGATGTACTGGGCGGACTGGCACGAGCGACCGGTGATAATGACGGCGCGGATGGACGGCAGCCGTCACGATGTGTTGGTGGACAGCTTGGAGAACTTCGCCACCGGCCTGGCCGTGGACGCGCCCAACGGCAGGCTGTACTTCGTCGATAAAACTGTCAAAGTCGTCATGATTACTGCTAAACACGTTTATGTGAGTTCTGGATTGTTTTTTTTTATATGATAAAAAGAATGAGGACACCCACCATCTGCTGTTATCAGCGACCAGCGCCATCAATAAAAACCAGAGCCGTTATTACTAGATAAGCCATTAGCAAAAGTAATTTTTGATGAGACTTTATTTCATTAGTGCTATGATATCAATTATGTTATAAAATGCTTAATTGCTGCAACAAGCCAACAGCGTGTGCTTACTATTGTAAACGACTAAAATTATCAATTTTTAGTTTCACTTTTTTTATGTACATTGTTTGGTTTTACCACAATTTAACGAGACATTTTTAGCTATAATAGCAATAGAGTAATTGCTGCGATTAGTGTATTCAGATCAGCTGGAAGTAAGCAGAAGAGAGTAAGAAAGGTGCATGTAATAGATAAACCAAAGTAGCTAAGTTTCATCTAACCGGGGTTGAGGGTCATGCGTAATAATGAACCGGAGCCCTGGCCTGGAGCAGAAGAAGGAAGAGTCTGACGCTCCTTCTCGCCTCACCTTAGGCGGGATAAGTCATTTCATGATCTTCCTCTCTCAAAAAAGCTAAGTTTATCTTTTTTTATGTAAAATAGATCGGCAAACGAGCTGACGGATTACCTGATGGTAAGCAATCAGCGCCGCCGATGGACGCGACGGAGGATTTACGAGTGCGTTGCCGACCTCTTAGGAATTAAGGTTTTGGAGATTAAGGGGTTGAGGAGGGATCGGGGGAGGGGAAGGATTGGGCCTCCGGTAACCTCACTCACACGGCGAAACACAACGCTGTGGTTGTTTCACGCCGGTTTTCTATGAGGCCGTTATCTAAGAAAATTATGAACCTTTGTTTCAGCCCTTATTTGAAGAGCCCTTCCACCATCCGTATTCCATCGCTGTGTTCGAGAACACAGTGTTCTGGAGTGACTGGACCTCCAACAGCATACAGACGACTGACAAATTGCACGGAACTGCGCAGAAGAGGAATGTTCTGCTCAAACTTGATACACCAGTCTTAGGTATGAGTAGATTCATAATGAGGGAGTATTTTTGTCATATCATATCTGTATCAGGTTCAGCCGTTTAGGAGTTGTATGTTACATTATACAACTAGCGATCCGCTAATTCCGTAAATTATTGTGTACATGTATTCTATTCTATTTATTTTATTATGCATTTTAACTAGTTTCTTTTATTTTAATTATTCTTCCTTTTATTTTATTGCACCGACCATATTCACACTGCATCTATGTGTCGGTGTGGACGTGAGGCCATTTTGGAAATGCATTAAACGTTACAGGAATGCACATGTACCACCCGGTGTTGATGAACACGTCATCGAACCCGTGCAGTAACAACAACTGCTCGCATCTCTGCTTCGTAACCTCCAACGCTACTCACGTCTGCGCCTGCCCCGACGGCATGGAGATTGAGAATAATCAGTGTCATCGTAAGTACTTGATCAATATTTTTTATGGGGATCTTAAATTAGCTGCCAGTACTTAGCTACTACTACGGCCTCACATTTATCACACACGGTTATCGGAGCCCCTCTTCCCCTCCCCTCTAACCTCAAATCGCCGAAACCAACACGATATTTAAAGATTGGGAAAGGATAGAGGGGGTGGTAGCCTCCGGTAACCTCACTCACACAGCGAAACACAACGCTGTGGTTGTTTCACCCCGGTTTTATGTGAGGCCGTGGTATCACTCCGGTCGGGCCGACCCATTCGCGCCGAAGCTTGGCTCTCCTACACTTACTTCTGGGGTTGCGGTTGTCCATGGGCGGCGCCGATTCCTTACCATCAGGTAATCTGTTTGCTTGTTTGCGTCCTATGAAATAAAAAATACCTTACCTTCGCGTAAGTGTTTTAATACTACACCCTAAAGGTTGATGTATGGGAGTTAATGAAAGACTCAAAGCACAGGCCGAAAACAAATCACAAGCCGATTCTAATACCAAAACCTATGGTGAAGCAAAACCTAACCAAAGATGATGTAACGCTAAAGAGTTTATTATACATACATATACCATGTCGTCAGACTAGCGATGGGCAACTCGAGTCAGACTGTATGCGAGTCATCCCGAGTCAATAGTTATATATCTGTAACCAGGGTTGAGTTGACCCGAAGAGAGCGCGTGAACTTAAATGTTATCATTATTTTGCGCTACATAAGTAGTAAACACTTTCAAGAATATTAAAGATTTTTGACTATAATTTCAATTCTTCCAATTTCACCATTAAAGCTAACAAACACAATTGCAAACAGATGTAGGCAACTACCGTGCGAAGTATTTGGTGGTTGGAAGTGGACAGTTGTTCACTAAGATCCAGTACGACGCGCTCGGCAACCCGGAGTGTCACGCGACGCACTTCGACATCGGACGCGTGCAGGCCATGGCGTATGATCGGTATAGAGGTAAGCGCTGATATATACAAAAATTGGACCATTTGTCTTTAAAACAAAATTCAAAATTGATTAGACAATTTATTTTAAGTTTTTAAGATATATCTTTGTAATTCGTTTTCAAAATCTGTTACACAATTTTGAGTCTTAAAGTTATACTTAGGTATGCATGGAAAATTAGGGTGGATTTCGTATTCAGAAACTCATATGAAACCAATTTTCAACATTAATATAACATCGTCAGCTCATTATAGCTTAGAACCTTGAGCTTACATTTTGTAGAGTGTAGTAGTCACTGGTTTCGTATTGGTCGCTTCGAATCTCACTTCACTTCGCAAGTGCGTCCGTGATGCAAGATCGAATGCGACGTGATGTGCGGGTTATTTTGCTGGTGAACTATGAGCTTATACTTATAAGATTCCGAGTTGTATACAGCATTTTTAAAGAATCATTATCAGAGAGCGTTTTTGTTTGTTTGTTTAGCAAGAGCAACATTTATAAGTTTACTGTGTAAATAATTGCTGAAAATTGTATTTTACATGAAACATGTCCTTTTTATGTACATGCAGTAACAGACTGTATGGAAGGGATTGGTCCCTTCCATACAGTCTGTTAGTGCGTGTAAAGTTAGTCGCAAATAAACAGTCTTGAAAACACATTTTAAATTACCAAAGTCCTGCTAAGCAACTTTCATCACATTAACACAGCCTTTCTTATGATTTGGTATTTGACAGATTCATTATTCATATACGACGGTCAGAGGAGGACCATCAATTACATAAACATGAGTGACTTCACTCTCGGCGTCACACACGTGTTGATCTACAACGGCCTGGAAAACGTCGTCGACATGGATTACGGTAAGTACCAATACGGCAGTTTCTAACAAAGTCAAAACCATTTATTCCAACTATAGTTTAGTTTGAACAAAAAGGCACTTTTGAAACGTCAAAATAGAATATGGTCTGTCAGTCAGTTCGTCAGTGAAGCTAAATGCTCAAAATTAGTCAAATTCAATACTTTTATCTAAATGGACGTCCACATCTTTCACTGACGAATGGAGATGTTTGCTTATGGCCACAGTTTGATGCATAAGAGAGAATCTGCTCCTAACTTCGACGTGTTACCTTGCGATGAACTTTGACAACCAATAAAATTTATGTAGCTATTTCTCAAAAAAAACTGAGTGAGATTAATTTGCCTGGAAATGTTCAACCAAATGTATTTGTCATCTCTTTTTTTATTCTGTCACTGTTCCCCTTATCTCTGTCTGTTGCTTTCTTACTTTCTCACCCTCCTACCTCTTGATCACTCCTTCCTCCTATCGCTTATTCTCCTACTATTTAGTTCCCTGACCTTCACTCTCTCTTCCTTTTTGATTCTTTCTCTCTCTTCCTCTGCTGGTCATATATGCAAGATCTCTTTTATGCTTTACAGCCTCTTTTATCAATATGTAACATGCTTCGGTATCATAATTCAAAGTCCCCAACAGTAAATGGATTTCAGGCAAGGTGATGTAGATGATAAATAAATAATGATTTAACTTTTCCATTCAGATTACGTGACGGATAATCTGTACGTGTTGGACGCGAGTCGTCGTGTCGTGGAAGCTGTGTCTTTGAGGACGCAAAAGCGCGCCATAGTGCATCGATTCGAAATTCAAGAAATGCCTATTAGCTTCTGCTTGCTTTCGGACTACGGGTGAGTGTGACATGTAATGAATAATGCCAATGGTCTGTAACTCTCAGCTGTATTCCAAATTTTTCGAATATTTTTCTGCAATAATGCCTCATCTAGTCTCGCGACTCTGGTGTTCTCTGCGTTTTCTCGTTCGCCAAGACGTCTGCAAATTAGCGATTTTTTATGCGCTTATATAGAAATGAGCAGTCTGTTTACCTATTGATAAGCAATCAATTCCATCCATTAACGCCCGTCGTCTTCTCTAAGTGCTATTAAGTAATATTACCATACCTTACGGTCTTGATAAGTTTAGAAAATGAATGAAAAAAATTTCGTGTCACAACTCACAATATTAGTTACCTTAATCCTCCGAAATGGCTTTACTGATTTTTACCAATTATAATATGCATACTCAGTAGGTCTAAGCATCGGTTAGTGTCTAAGTTCCATACCCCTAAGTGTTAAAAAATTTATATGGCAAAAGCGTTTGCCGGGTCAGCTAGTACCTTTGTTCTTACTCCGTGGCTAGTACTTATATCATATTATTTACATTGCAGGAGAATGTTAGTGGCGGTAGTGGAGAGTGAGATGCACAACACCATACACGTGGATAGCATCGGACTCGACGGAAGCCAACGGAGACACGTCATCATGAACAATTTGAAAGGTAAAATCCCCTTTATGTTTATTGCGAACAAGGTTTAAAATCGTTTCCAATATGTATTTGTTGACTGAAGAACTTGTATAATTGACGATTACTTTCAATATTGATGGAGTCTCTATCGAAGCAACTAAAACAACCACACATCATCATCAGTCTATAAGTGGCTACTGCTGAGCAAAGGACTCTTTTCACACGGAGAAAGTTTAAGCATTAATCGCCGCGCATGCTCTAGGCGGATTGGCTATTTCAAACTCATTATTAGAAATTATAATTTCAGGTTGTTTTAAAATATGACCCTGAAAAAACCAGATTAGGACCCAATCTTCTAATGTACGAGAAGCGGGCGCCTGAATCTTCACTACGACGTTGATATTGAAACCCAACTAAAATATTATTGCTAAAAACTTTTTTCAATAAAACTTCCTAAGATTTTATTTTCTAAGTGGTTTGTGTTACATGCAGGTCCCCACGTTCGCCTGCGATACGTGCCGGAAAGGGAACAGGTGTTCATATCTGACGAGAGCAACGGCATCATCGATTACATTCATCCCGAAGGTAGGAGACTTTATCAAAATACCAAAACCGTCAACGTAAATATGTTGAGTCTTTTTTTACTGTGGCAAGGTATGTAGAAATTGAATCGAGCGCTACTTTGCGGAAATCCATACAAAAACATCTAATTTTAATTCTAAAGCTACTATGGAGAAGATTTTGCAGAAAACGATAAGAGGCAATGTCCACCTGGCCGTAAATAAAAGCACATGAGGCACACGTTGTCAAAAAACAAAAATATCAGAGAGCTGAAATTTAACGGATCGATATAGAAAAACCGTTCCTTCCCCAGCTTCCAAATCATTGCGCTTGCGTTAACAGATGAACATGGACCGATATTCATCCGGGGATAAATTTACTTTAACTGACCTTACATATTGTATTTTTTTTTGTGAGGGGAAAATCATCTAATTACTCCTCCTGGCCAGGGTCGGGCGGGAGGGAGTGTCAGACTCTTACTGACTAAAAACCCCCCTGTTCCTTCTCCTGCTCTGGGCCGAGGTCGCGGTGCCGGTAAACCCCGGCTGAACATCAGCCCTATAGGGCCCCGTCTGTGGTGGTCTATTGGCTCTTTGAGGCGCGCGGAACACTACGCGCCGTAGGCTCGGGGACTTTGTACCACCATTTGAAACGTTTAGTTTTGGTATGTACAATTCAATGTTTATATAGGTACCGGGCGAGAGAATTATCGGGAGCTCACCTCGACTGTAACCAGCCTTGCCATAGCAGACAACTACGTCTTCTGGACAGACCGAAAGACCCCCAGGCTCTTCTGGTCTGACATACACGAGGCTTCACCGAAGATAAGGAGGATTGATCTAGGTTAGATTCTTAGCTTACGTCTTAAACTTCGTTCATATGACGTAAGATTGGTTGATATTTAAGAATTTAACAGTATAATCTTTGTAACGTTTTTCTTCTTTGTTCTTTTTTCCTTAGTGTTTGTCAGTTCTGAACTTTAATCAGAATTACTACTTCTATGTATCTTCATGAATGAAAAGTAGATTTGAATGACACAAAATGGCCCTGTGCCCTGATCCTAGGCTGCATGTGTTTTAAATATATTTTAGTCACTTAGAAAAACATTTAAAATATTTTGTTTTTTTACAGCACTTTTCCCGAATACAACACAGCTCCTAATCCAAGCAACGAACTCGTTGCCTGATCCAAAAGATCCCCTTCTGAACCACCCCTGTCTGAAGAATCCATGTTCTGACGTCTGCGTCCAACTTCCCCATGACACCCCACAGGATCATCCGAAAATAGCAAATTTTGAAATGGGATATAAATGTTTATGTCCCCCTGGGTTACTGGTAGATGGTAACCAGTGCATCAAACCTGTGACATGTGGTTCGGATGAGATACTCTGCCATAAGAGCAATGTTTGTGTGAAGCAAGATGCCCGGTGTGATGGAAAGGCGGACTGTCCGAAGAAAGAAGATGAGGAAGGTTGTATAGGTATGTAGTAACTAAAATTATACACAAAAATGTAAAAGTCGTTTTACTATTATGCTACGACTTTGCTACGATGAGCTACGGCGTAGCATTTTGCTACAAACTTTATCATACTTTATTAGGTTGTCATTTGTTATTGGATCCATTTGCTGAAAGCTAGAACGTTCCCAGTTACAAGTACAACTCACATAGCTTAAGGTTCAAATAATCCGTTTAAGTAAGTTGAAAATTAAATAAAAAGCAACTGCTACGACAATGTAGCGAAAATGCTACGCCGTAGCACAAACGCTACGACTTTCAGTACAATAATTAATATGTGGTTTTTAATTACCTACATTTCAGTGGATCCCGCAAACATATGTTCAACAGACGAGATATTCTGTAACGGTTTATGCATAAACAAGGACAAAGCCACGATGTGTTCTTCGGCTGAGAAACCTAACAGGGGTTAGTAAAGGTTTACATTATTTGTCATTTCTAGAACTTTCTTATATGTAGTTTCATCACTCACACCTTGATGTTTCTAACTTGATACTGCCTTAGTTGTGTGTAAGTAGTAAATTGCAAAATCAATATAGACTTCGGACAAGTACTTATTTTCAGATGTCCATCCCTATGTTTAAACTAAGAACTGTTTTTTCAATAGTCAGATAAATGTTATCTAAGGAATAAAACTGTTGCTGTCTCTGTCTTATACAAACATTCTGACGCGACAGGATCATAGTTATTCCCCAGGTAACTTTTATCCAACCTTTGCAAAATCAGCCCTAAGTAGTCAATATGCTATTCAGACTGATCTGACTAGACTGCGTTAATTGCAAATAATTTCTACATTAATGCGATTGAAACATTATTGTGTTTAGCCCTCTATTTAGTTAGTAAGTTCGGGTCGTTTAGAGCGCCAAACGACATTATAATATGTCGATCGTGTGTGTCGTGTCCGTTAAACAAATTTGCACCAGTCATTTTGGGTGACTGGACGCTGAACGACATCTCGTGTTTTTTCAATTCTTCCGCAGTCATAAACTCTTATTAGTTGTTCTCAGTCTAGGTGTACCTACATCTGCAAACGAGCTGACGCATTATCTGACGGTAAGCAAGCAGGCGCCAACCATGGTCATCCGCAACACCAGAGGACCCGAAAGTGCGGTGATTGCCTTGATGAGTTATAGAGTTTTGGGGATTTAGGGGCTGCGGAGGGATGAGTGGTAAGGAAGAGTTGGGCCTCCAGTAACCTCGCTTACACGGTGGAATACAACTCTGTGGTTGTTTGTATCTCTCCGGTCGAGCCAGCCATTATTGTGATTGTAAGCGCTAACTTCAACGTCTTGTTACTATAATCTTCTGTTCCCCTTTCAGAACTACCTTCATCGGCATGCAGCAGCACAGAATTCCAGTGCACGGACTCCTCAATCTGCATCTCCCGGTCGCAGCTATGTGACCAGCACGTTGACTGTCCTAATGGGTCGGATGAACAACTCTCAGAGTGTGACACCTACTCTTGTCATGAAACTGAGTTCATGTGAGTATTGGTATAAAAATATACTTATTATGCAATAATAAGTATCTACAGAGATGGTCTTATTGCCTTAAGCATTCTATCACAGATATTTTTTTTATTGACGATGATAATTAAGATGCCTTGATTATTCCTAGATGAATAGAAAATGTAAAATCACTCGTCTTTTTGGTCTACTTGCGAGAAGACCAAAAAGACCGAAAGACCACATTCGGTCAGACAGTAAAGATATTATTATTATTGTTTTTTGTTCTTTATTATTTGTTAATAGAATAATAAATCAATCAGCATATGTATATTGAATGCTTTTTCTTTGGGCCAAAATATTTAAATTATTGTCCAGGTGTGCGTCCGGCTCGTGTATAGTAAAAACGTGGACGTGCGATGGAGACCGCGACTGTAACGATGGGTCTGATGAAATTAACTGCGGTAAGTTTAATATACATTTCAATAATGGATCTCAGCGAATAACGATAGATCCCACCTTTCTTCCATCCCTCCGCAATTTCTAAGTCTCCGAAACCCTGATTCCCAAAAGGCCAACAATACATGGGCGGCGGCGATTGTTACAAGTAATCGTAATTCATTTACTCGTTTACCGAACTTCCACATTAAATAATGATAAAATAAAATCCATAAATAAAAAATATTTTCTGCCTTCACAGTAAACATGACTTGCGGCCCAGGCTTTTATCAGTGCAGGAATAGGGAGTGTGTAGAGCTATCTAAGAGGTGTGATGGACACCGGGACTGTACAGATTACTCCGACGAAGAGGACTGTGATGAACCTCAAATTATTGAGACGGTAAGAGCTTAATTTTTAACTAGTACCTTTTATCTTTTTTGTCCAGAAATCATTGTTTTATTCATAACTAGCTACTCTCACGCGGTTTCACCCGCTGCTTGGCTTCATTTGATCTTAACGTGATGTTTTATAGCCTATAGCACTCAGGAACATTGTAGCTATCTATCAGTAAAAGAATTTTGGCAATCCGACCAGCAAAATTTAAACCAGGTTCCGAAAATTACCCCCTACATACAAACTTACAAACATAAAAATTTTACCTCTTTGTATCAAGAGAGTCTAAACACGACCGTATTTCTTTCAATTAGTTACGTTAAGAGCTTTGCTTCACATATTTATTATGTTTTTTTTTGCTTTTGGTGTACCATTTCATTATAGCCTAACAAATCCATTATCTTATGTTCATTACATCATCCATTTTGTGCGCATCATTTACAGGTAGAAGCTCCGAAATGTGCTGCTTGGGAGTATACTTGTGAAAAGAACACTAGTATTTGCTTGCCACAAACGGCTCGGTTAGAACTGCTTACTGCTATATTGTGGCGTCTCATTAACCATAATTAACCAAAATCGAAATCTTTTATTTGCTTGATAACTAATCTGTACGGTGATTGTTGGATAGGCAATTATAACAAGGAAAACGTGTGCAATGTGTAGGGCCTTCATTAGGCCTTTAATTCATTTGATGATTCTCCCCTCACAAAAAAAGTACTCACAATATTATGCGTGCTTGCCCTCTGCATTAAGGATTGGAGTGTCGAATTGTCGTTCGTGTCGGATAAAGGCTTTGGTTCAGCAGTGGGCATCATGATGACCAATTGAGTAAAAGATATCAGTACCTAGATTCCGCAACTTGCGTTATTGTTAATCCCATAACAAGATAGAAAGAATACTTATCAAAAAAGAGTGCATGATGTACTAAATTTTATTTTGTGGTGATAAGGTGGTGTAAGGGTGGTGGTTATTTGTGTCAATATGTAGATTTAGAAAATGAATTGACATTGACATTGTGGGAATCCTATGTAAAGAAGGCCCTGAAGTGTAATTCTGTAAGACTTCATTCTAAACTTCGAATCTGAATCCGCCGTACACTATACTAGCGCTACACTTGCGAGTTGAACTAAATTGACGCAACATTTTGATAGATAAAGTATGAGATGACCTGAGATGACGTTAAAAGTGGCATTCTATAATGTTATTTCCCCGTCACTCGACGCTCACTTCACTCTCGAACAAGACTGAAAATCAAATCAATCGAATCGACGTGCTTGCCCATTAACAAGTGTTAAATTCATATCCATATCAATATTATATGATATTGCCTTCCATAATACATTGAAAGTGGAAAGGGCAATTTAAAATTGCCACAATTTTGGACCAGCTGACACAGCAAGCTAACAGAAGAGAAGAAGGCATTTTATGATGTTGATATAGTATTTAGTTATTAGAGTAGCTAGCGTATACAATATTTCGCTGACTAAATTAGGTACTTTATTTTATGCATTAAAGACCCAACTCGTTAGTTCATAAACTACCAGGTTGGAGGCGAAAATCTCGTTAGTGAATAAACGATAAAAACAATTAAAAACTATTACTAGAAAAAGAAGTTAGAAGCTATAACGTAAATGTTTAAGTATAAATAAATCAAACATGAACAAATACTCACTCGTCTTCTAATATTTATTGTACATTTTCGCAAATTGTCGAATTTTGTTTTGTGCCACTATTTCATCGAATTGGGTCATGGACTTTCTGGTCATGGACTTGTTAACTCTTCAAAACTGGTTCAATGTCTTTTCTTAGATGCAATATGAAGACGGATTGTCCGGGTGGCACAGATGAACATGGCTGCGACTTACGCTGTGCCCCGAAAGGGATGTTTGCGTGTGGCCAACAAGTAACCTGTATCACTATGAACAAGGTCTGCAATGGCCACCTGGACTGCGGTGATGGCTCCGACGAGACACCTGACGCTTGTTCTCGGGGTAAGAAGCTTATATTTATTTGTTTCATTAATATTTTTATGTTCTTTTGTCAACTGTTAGTAAGTTTGGTATTCTTCTAAATTGAGACCAAAGCAACAATTGCACGAACATTTATATTATGTATGAAGATAATTGTATGATCATTTTTCTCGGTCATGTCTATGCTAGGTCAAAGTTACTAATTAAAAATTGATTTTTGGGTGTAATGTTAAAAGAATCTCAAGTGGTCTCATTGGTTGTAGCGCGATATTTTGTAGCTTAAAGCTTTCTTCGATAAATGGACTATTTCACACAAAAAGCATTATTCAATTACCAGTCGTTCCGGAGAAAAGCGCGTTTCAACATACAAACTTTTTAGTTTTATAATCATCACACATCATTAGCCTATAAGTGACCTCCGCTGAGCAAACGCCTCTTCTCACATTGAGAAGTTCTGAGCATTAATCGCTACGCTTGCTCAAAGTGGATTGGCAATTTTCAAGCCTATAATTAGAAATTATGGGTCCAGGTTTCCTCCCACTGTTTCTGTTCACCGTATGTCAGTAGCGTCTAAATTATCATAGAAAGGACATATAACTCGGAAAATGTCTTATTTGTCTTAGCCAGGTTTGAAATATGCACCTCCATGTAGGTAAGTGGGCCTTAACCTCCGGGCCACCACGATGTTCTTTTCTTATAAATAAAAATTGGTTTATTTTAATTCCAGTGAACAGGACCTCGCACTTATTCCCTGTAGCTCGTACACTCAGTGAGTGTACCGAAGGCTATAAATGCAACAACGGGCAGTGTATCGAATGGTCACAGGTGTGTGACAAAAAGAGGGACTGCATAGATGGAACAGATGAAAACGGAGTCTGTGGTAAGAACACATGGTTAAAATTACATTATTCTAGATATTATGATTTCCGACATCGTCATTTCGGTTGTATCGATCTGTAGATTAGGTACCGAAAACTTAACATATTTACCCCGTCTAGTTTGTATAAAGTAGTAACCAAATTCCTTGAGAATTGGTACTGTACTTTTGCTACTCGTTGCTGAATTACTGTGTTAAGATTTGTCTTAAGTCTACACGCCTTTAAGGCCGTAAAAACGTTACATTCTAAAACCGATTCCTCATTAACGGTTGGGTGTAAAGATTGAAAAATATATATGTTTACTGTAGTTTCCTGTACTACAATATGAGTAAATTTGATTTTCTTATGACAAATAGTTATGCTGTAAAAAAATGTTTATCAACACGCTATTTTGTTCAAATAAATACCTATTCCTTCTAAATGGCTTGGCTTATTTAATTTTTTTAAATTTTACTACAAAGTGGGCAGCACTCATTTAAATCAGTCAATATTTTACAAAGGATATGTTATATTTTTGCGATTTCCAAATACGTATAAAAAGCGGGCGAACGCAGCCCGCGCCAGTCGTGCGTTAGCATGCTCAAGGATATTGTGGGTACTATACGCCTTAATGGGGTCGGGACAGACGCTACCGTCCCGTGTCCTGACAGACGGGACTCTTCGGAACCCTACTCTGAGCGTAGCCCGATACACTCTTGGCCGGTTTTGCCCAAGAGTGTATCGTATAAGTATTTCTATTAGAACATTATGACGTCACAAGTTGCGATTTTATTCAAAACTAGCGGCCCGCCCCCGCTTCGCACGGGTCCAACGATCTCGCTATCAAAGGGTCACTTCTTCCCAATCTTCCCCCCTACTTTTCTAATATTTTCTTTGATAAGAACCTTCTCCTGACAATAACAAACGCAACAAAAAAAGAATTAGCAAAATTTGTCCAGGCGTTGTTGAGTTATGCGCTTACCAACACATTTTGCGATCCATTTTTATATATAAAGAAGATTTATAGCAAAGTATCGTGAATCGGAATCGTAACCGCATTGTATGTTTTCACGTATCGTAAAACAAGTGCACACTGTAGTACTAACAAAAAATCTAGTTTCTTTCGATGGAGAATTTTATGAACACATTTTTTAAGTTCCCATTCTTCTCGCTTTTCAGAAACTGCATGCGCAAACAACACGTGTACGTTCACGTGTCAGCCCACACCATTCGGGCGTCGCTGTCTCTGCCCCTTCGGCTTCCAGCCGTCCAAGGATCAGTTCTCATGCGAGGACATCGATGAGTGCACTGAAGATGTCTGCTCCCAAGGATGTATCAACGTTCCGGGATCATTCCTGTGCTGGTGCCATCATGGTTATGCCATCAGGAGGTAAGAAGTAATTCTTCCATAGAAATTTCCTTAGGTACGAGTCATATTTTTAATGGAACAGAGTGCCACCTGATGGTAACCAATCAGCGTTGTTTATTTTATTATTATTTATTTATTATACATATACTTTATTGTACACCACATAGTTACACAGGATAACTTAACACATTGAGTGTACAGCCTTAGTGCTTGTGCAGACGATATGAGATAGCACGGCAAACGAGAAGGCTGATTACCTAATGGTAAGCAACAAGCACCACCAAGGGACACTCGCAACACCAAAAGAAGTACGTGTACCTACGTTGTCTTGCCTTTTGGGGTTTTGGAGATCTAGTGTTTGTGGGAGAGAACGGATTGGGGCTCGGGTAACCTCACTCACACGGCGAAACACAACGCCGTGGGGTTGCTTCACGCGGGTTTTCTATGAGGCCAAGGTGGAAACCGGCCCATTCGTGCCGAAGCATGGCTCACTCACACTCAAAATATGTTTGATTTATGGTCATCACCATCCTATTCATCATCAGGTCAGACCGTCGTTCCTGCAAGGCGATACGAGGCAACATGTCCATCTTATACGTGTCGGGTAACTCCGTACGCTCAATCTCAGCGGACGGGTATGGGGCTATCGAGTACACCGATACGGAAATCTCGACCATCACTGATATGGATTATAATGTTCGGTGAGTTATCTTCCCAAATTCATGAGGTATAATTTATCTTTAATTCTAATGGCAGGAGGGGTAGTTTCCAACCGGTCAAATTCATAACTTTTTCCGAAATGTCAAAAAAGTCAGAAATAGCACGCTAACATCATAATCTTTTATCGTCAAATATCTCAAATATTGTACTTAACATTACTTATCAATACATATACATTCTTAACATTAGTTATAGTTAAAAACTAATGTTAGCAAGTACATCGTAAAATTTTGAATGAAGGTATGATTATTTTGTAGTATTTTTATGGTTTTATAGGTTGACATAATATATTTTTTTGGGATGAGGAACCCACCCCATGACTAGTCTAAAATGAAAATTCACGAAAAAGCCTCGTTGCCTGATGTGGGCGTTCAGCGCTTAGTAGCAGAATTGAGCAACTCAATAGGCACCAAAATTATAGCTATCTTGTTTATTTGCAAATGTAAGCTGTCACTACAGAACTCTACAAATGGAAAAATGTCGCGGTCGTGACGTCTGTATGTGTATACCTACAAATTATCGGTCGTACGGCTGTCTTGCTAACCTTACTTAAGCTAGCAAGTATTATTAGGAATTTTATGAAAATTATATAATAATCACAGACAGAAGAAGCTGTACGTGGCGTCCGAAGAGGGTGGCAAGTTGTTAGAAGTGAACGAAACGCAGAATGTCATCGCAGTTACAAACGTTGGGAAACCGTCGCGGGTAACGTATTGAACCATTGTTTTAACACATTGTTTTAAAACAAACACACGCCCGTTTCAGAAAGGCTTGTCAACACTTAAATTAACTAACCTCCTGTTAAATCTCTTGTCAAGTCACAAGTCGACTTGGATGAAGCTTTAATAAAATTTTAAACATCAGCCTTTTTTCTCGTGGATTTCAAAACATTTGACTTAACAAGAGATTAAATTGATTTTATTTTAACATTGATCGGCCTTTCGAAAACCGGGTGATAATCTTGGAAACTGGAAAATACCCTAACCGAAACTATCGGATATCGATATAAAATAATATCTATAACCGTAATCGAATCCGAAACAAAAGTTTCGTAATAATTATTATCGCAGCCTAATTGCTACGTACGTTGATAATTCCATTTTATTAGCTACTGATATTTTACATCTGAAATTCCATAAAAATCTAATATCCGTAATCGATAATATTCGGAACTAAGTATAGGTAAACTTGCTTAATTCGTACCTGCGCCTAAATCGTACCTCGTCTATATCTCGGTATGGGCAATAGTTTCCTATTGTTAAAATGTACTCTGTGGGCAATAGTTACCAGCGCCTCTGATGGCATAAAATGTCAATAATAGTCGGCCAGATTGCCATATGACAAATAAACACCTGTTACGTTGCCCCCGACAAAAATATTGAACGGGTAAGATTTTTCTCACTTTTTGAGTAATTTTTTTGCATACTTTACAAGAACTGTCTTCCAAGTATACCGTTCATAAGTTGTTTTACTGTTTATTATATATTTATACGTATATTAGTGAATATGTTTCACATGGTAAAGCCGGCTTGTTCGTTGACAGTTTTTTTTTGCGGCTAATTTGAAATTCGTTTGATACTTGTGCCTAATTCGTACTCGCAGCAACTTCTTAAAACGTACGTACGTACGATTTAGGAAAACAATGTTTAATATCACAGTAAATATTAATTACTTACTTGATTATTTTTTAGTTTGTGTTTTCATTTAATAAAACTAAAAAAAACATTATTTTATCCAGTAATTGTGAAGTATGGGTACATGAGCTATGTGCAAGACGAGTTAAAAAAACTAAATTTTATTACTGCGATGACTTTCAAGATTTGGAAAAGATCATCCGCTGTATTAATAAGAATTAGGTAATCTAGGTACATTAAGATTAAAAATAGTAGAAAATTATTAAGATTGTGATTTTTAAGACTGTAAAACAATGATAGGATCTCAAAGTACGATTTAAGAATATACTGGTACGATTTAAGATCAATGGTCTTAAATCGTCCTTTTTTTAAGTTTTTGAAAATTGTTTATTTCTCAGAAGTTTATAAGATTTATGTTATTTTTTATCGGAATACTAATAGAACATTAGTTTAATTATAACTACTTAATATAAATAACTGTGTACCATTGTTCATTTTCAAAATATTCGAGGTTCTCCTTAAGTGGTACGAATTAGGCCAGTTTACCCTACTAAATATTGAGACGGATGCTGAGCCGTGTTTTTTTTTAAAAAAAAACATCTTATTTGATTGTATTGGTTGATTGAACTTTGTAGTTGTGTATTACAGTGTAATTTAATACTTTGTGTCTGCACACGTTGTAATTGTAATGTTTACAATAGCTTAAAAGTGGGGACCTGTAATTGGCTGCGTGTTACATAATTTGTTTTAAATTTAATAAACAATAAAATAATGCTGTTGGTCGTCCAAATAATAAATAAATAAAACTAACGGATGATCCGAATAAAATACATATCTGTATCCGGATCCGAATCCGGAATAATTATTATCTGTATATTCGTATCCAATCCGTATTCAACATTTCATATCCCTTTACCCTTTTGACCGCCATGGTCAGCTAGCAGCATGGCCAATCGCTAATGTCGAGCATAGCCGACGGAAAACGTTATAAGGGGTCATCCATAAAGTACGTTACACGTAAAGAAAGGTGGGGGGGTCGACAAAATGTGACATGGTGTGACAAGGGGCAAAAGGGGTCCTAGCTTTCGTGACATCAAATTTCAAAATCTTACACATATATCTAAATGTAGTACTAATGGCATAATTTGGAATATTAATCAAACTAGAAAATATTTTCGACTCATCTTTAACAAAACACGATTTTTAATTGTTTTATGGACGAGTTCATAACCGATCTAGTGACAGTCGCCGATCGTGGACGAGCCCTTTGACGAATGCTGCCAATCGCACCATACCTCACGTGATACGTACTTTACGAATGGCCCCTAATGAAGTATATTTGGTTTGTTGGCTGTAACCAGCCATGGTAGTCAAAGGGATAACCATCTTTTGGTATACTTCATCTTAGGTGGCAGTGGACTGGGTGACGGGCAACGTGTACTTCGTCGACACGACGCCGTTGGACAAGCGCATTCGAGTTTGCCATGTCAAGAGGAAACGCTGCGCTTCCCTGATAAAACTACCGTCTGATGCCACGGTATGTTCACTTTTAATAATAATAATAATCCCATATTTTTAACACATTCAGTGCCACCAACTCGCCCAGAGAGTCCACGTAAATTTTATTCCAGCGCCGTGGACTTGTAAAATGTACGAGAATGTTGTGAAAGACGTGGTGGTAATGACTGTTAAAATTCCTTATAATCCACAAGAGGCCGGCAACGCACTTGTAGTAACTGCTTTGGTATTGCGAGTATCTATGGGCGTTCGGCGGCACTGATTGCTTACCACCAGGTAAATCGCCTGCTCGTTTGCCCACCTATGATATAAAAAAAATGAAGTTTGAATTTATACAAGACAAGCGTTTGCCTTTATCAATGTATACGACTGTTGTTAATACAGGTCATCGTGCTTGTCATTTCGTTTTATTAAGTCCAAAAATCTCCCATCTTGGTCATGATTAAAATATTCTCAATTTCGCATAATTTCCTGTAAGTAAGTATAACTTAATATCCGAGCCGAACCTTCTTCGACAACAATTTAATTTTTTTTTTCATCTACTTTATATTAAACAAACGCTCTGTCTATTGCAATACAAAAAAAATTCCTTGACAATGTTATTAAGAGCTATTGATTTCTTCTTGTTCAGGTGACAGCGTTTATAGTAGAGCCTAGTTCCAGCCGCATGTTCTATTGCATCACTCGGAAGCTAGAGTCAGTGATCTGGACAGCTAACCTGGCCGGCAGACACGTAACCGATCTGGCTACAGTGCGGAATTGCACTGGTCTGGCAGCAGACTCATTCAAGCAGAAGCTGTACGTCGCAGAGACAGGACCAGCGCATATTATCAGGATGGACTATGAAGGGGAGAATTTGTAAGTTGTTTATTTTAGTAAATAAGATACTCCTATCCTACCTAGAGAATGATTAAAATGTGTGAGTGAGGTTACCGGAGGCCCAATCCCTCCCATTCTCCCTATTCCTTCCTAATTCTTAAATATACGCAACCATTATCCCAAAAAGGCCGATAACGCACTCGTAACTCCTTTGATCATCAGAATTACCTGATGGCTAATGACCAAGCAGATTACCGCATGTTCATTAGCCAACCCATCGCTTAAATCAATATTACGTAAGTATAAAAAAACTATAATAAGGCCTAATAAGGTCTGTAACTCTTTTGAATTACTTTTCCGTTTCCATCTGTGTTGTCTGACAAGAAGGAATTACTCGTAAAACAATCCTTGGCTCAATTATTGACAGTGATTTACTCTTTCCAGTAACAAGATTCTCTCCGATCATCCACGTCTGCAAGCACCGCACGGCCTAGAAATTTTCGAAGACTACATTTACTATCTGGAAGCGAACTCATTCCGTCTGAGCCGCTGCCAACTCTATGGCTCCAAGCATTGTGAGACCTACGTATACCGTGTGTTTGACGCCAACACATTTGTCATACGCCATGAGAGCATCCAACGGGATGACTTGCTCAATGACTGTGATGATGTAGTTTGTGACAACATTTGCGCGATGGACGAAGATGGGCCCAAATGTCTGTGCAATGATGGCGCCTTGGCGAAGGGAGGGAAGTGTCCTGAGGTGGATAAGAAATTGGTAAGAGCTTTTTTTGAGGTGGGCATGTAATATTGGAAACTTTTACAACAAAAAATTGATTTTATGTGCAATTTGAGATTGACTGCATGGTTGGGCAACTGGCTGCCGCGCAATGGGTACGATTCCCGCACGGAGCAATTCTTTGTGTGATCCACAAATTGTTCCGGGTCTGGGTGTGATGTGTATTTGGAATTGTATGCCTGTATACGCACCCAAGATACAGGAAAAAATCCCAGTGTGGGGCAACGCAAAAAATAACCTCCTCCTTGCGTCGCATTCCTCACTATAGAGGGTTGTGACCATCTTTTGCATCACATTCTCTCGCACAATTTTTATCCATCCTATTCTGTCGCTGCCGGTGCGAGAGCATTGTAAATTGCAATTTAAATAAGCACAAAATACTTGCCAGTTTGCAAAACTTTGTTGTAGTTATTCGACTTTTGTTAACAATTTAGACAAACGGTTACTTATACAACACTTTATATATGAATTTAAACGACACCAGGATGTCCAAATGAAAAGCATCTGTAGCGAAAACCTTAACACCGATCTTCGTTTTGTAAAAATGTTTAAGCTCATCATTATTTCATGTAACAGGTGCCATTATTCAACGGCTGGTCGTACGAAGAGCTGGCATCAGCCCACAGCGTTTCTTTCACCATCATAATCGGAGTCCTGATCCTGATTGCCATCTACCTCGGCGTCTTTGTGTACTACCACTTCGTGTACTTACCCAGGAAGAGAATGTTAGCGACCCCTTATACTGAGTGAGTAGAAATTTTGTTTACCTCTTCTTTGTATCGCGTTGAAAATTTTTAAGGGCCACCCACCACCCTCAGGGAAGTGCGTAGGGTACTATCAGACTAAAAACCAACCCGGAGTTCGTCAATCTCATCTTGCTAATATAATAAATGCGAAAGTTGCGATGTTTGGATAAACATCGCAACTTTCGCATTAACTTTTCGCATAATTTTCGCATATAATATTTAGTTTGGATAGCTGGACGGATCTGGACGAAATTTGGCACAGGTATAGGATATACTCCGGAATAGGACAAAAGCTACTTTTTATTAACATACTACGCGGGCCCAGCCGCGTACTTAAGCTAGTTATCAATACGTCGAAAGGGGCGGGCATCGCCGAAACATAAACATTCGTCTCGATCCCCCGACGGGTTGCAACGAATTGGCCCGCTAGGTAGAAGCCCCAAAGACCAGTTAAGCGAAGATAGCTCAAACAACGGGAAATCAACAAAGACCAACTTTGTGAGATGGAAATTAATTCTCGAATTATTATTTTCAGAGTACGGTTCCAGAACACGCATAATTCGCCTTATCCGGAATCAGATCCCACAGTGGAATTGCACCCCTCAAGGTATCTACCTTAGTTAAAAGTTTTAAACCATTATAAAAAATCTAGACAAAAAAAAGACAAAACAGTGGACTAACGATTTGACTTTTTTAAAATAAGAACGAATGACATATTTATTATAGGGTATTATTTATTTTATTTATTTGACAATAAATTAAAATTAATTGAATGTTGTGTATTTTTTTTTCTTCCTATAAAACCCATGATTGATTATTGTTTATGATTTAACTATAACTATTTTTATTTCCTCAGTTCGGTTTCACACGAGTTCATAAACCCTCTTCAGTACGTAAGAAACATGTGGTATGGGCCCTTTAAGAAAGATAGACGACCAAATGTAAGTTTAAAAACACCAGTTTGAATTAAAAATGACCACAGACCACAGGTTATTTAGGGACAATTGACTACCAGAAAGGTAGTCATTGTCATGTGTCCGACTGATACTGAATTTTCGCCCACAATTGAAATCGTAGTTTTGCACACTATTTGACGTAGGTAGTAAAAAAACTCTATGAAAACGGAGGGAAATAGAAATATCGAACTTGCAAGGAACTTGAAATGTCAGTCAAAGCGAGGATAAAATGATTTGATGTTGGCTAAAAATCCAGTTTCAGTAGACACTTTAGGAACTTTCTTATTCTAGTATTACTTACATTATTAATCACACAATTCATGTTATTTTCGAATTTAAGTATTTTTTTTAATAGTAGGTATAAGGTAAAGGTGTAATTTGTTACAGAACATCTCTGGTCTACCGGTCACCACGGCCGCGTCCCCGCCGCAACCAGATTTCTCCGATACAGAATCAGACTTAGATGATAAGGAGAGTCAGAGAATCTTAAAATATAATTAATTTTATTCAATCTGAGTCTACAAAATATAATTTTAATTTTTAATCTGTAGCACGTTTTTTTATACATTAATGAACAATGAAAGACTTGAAATTTTGATCAAGCCAAGGATTAATTTTAATTGTTTTTATTATTTTAATTTGTATGTTTTAATGAGTTAATTATTATGATTATGTGTAATTAAAATAATAAGTATGTGTTTTATATTATGAAAGTACCTATAAAATGTATAAAGTTTAATTTATTGAAATTTCAATTTTCTAATGATTTTTCAAAGTCCACTCATTTGGTAACAGTGGCTATGTATTTTATTAATACAAGTATCTACTCTTTCAGATTTTAATTATATCAACACCCTGTTTTATCGCTTATTAATATCGGGAAAGTGTCTAATCGCAATTTATTGACCATATTAAGCTCGTCTACATAATGCTATTTTTTAATCTATCTTTTACGAAATATAAAAAAATGAATGGACTATGAATACTGAAATCACTCGTTAATTAATGAAACTACTTATAATTTATGAATTTCTTCGATTTGCAGAGTTGTATCTACTTTTACCAATCAATAAATTGGTGTACCGCTCAGTAAGTAATTAATACTTATTTCAATAAAAGTATGTACGTGGAATTGTTTTTTGGTCTTTTTTCACATTTGACCTCTGACCTTGTTTTGGGCAAAACAAACACGATCTCCGGCCACCGTAAGCGCGGGTCTGCAAACGGCGAGTAAGGGTAGCTCGCCGGCCGACCTGCCAGCGTGCGCCTCTATGAGCCACAGATGGGGCCCTATAGGGCTGATGTTCAGCTGGGGTTGCGGGGTAAGCGCAATGAGGCACCGCGACCTCGGCCCAGAGCAGGAGAAGACTCTTACTGACTAAAAAATAATCCGTTCCTTCTGTTGCCCCTGGCCGCCGTCTCATTAGAGCCACCCGGTACCAACAACTACGCACCGACTCGCGCTTATTAGTCTAGGCAAGCGCCCACTACATCAACTCCATAGCGTTATTCGTTACCAGATCGTCTCGGTTTTAAGCCCTTCACGCGCGGACGGCGGGTGGACCTCTCGATGACAACTCGATGCTCGAACGCTTGCCTTGCGTTGCTAACGCGCAATTGGACGCGCGCGTTCCGATTGGACCGCTCGCTGCCTTAGTGCCGATTATTAACAGACTACCTATGTACTCGAAAATTCGTGAACCAAGTGACGTCCACTCGTTGACCCTCGGCGTTCTCGTTGACCGCAGGATGAATGGTGATAACGCAACGTCCACCCGTGGACTTCCTGTCGACAACGAGTGAGCCGTACGACGAGGCGGTGCAGTTTGAGTGCCGGATGGCTCTAATGAGCTGTGGCCCTCATTGCGCTTGTTTATTCCTATATATCCTATATGATACATCCTATGCAAAGTTGACGGTATAGTTGACGCGGTGGCTGGGCAAGCGGCTACCGTGTCGCAAATAAATGTACAATACAATTTCTTAACAAATGCGTAAAAATAAAAGAGACAAAGGCGAAGTACCGAAAAATATGCGATAGGTACTTAGTTTTTTTAATCTCGCTCTGAAAGTCCATACAAGTCATGTTCAAAAAGATACGTGGTATGTACTAATAGTGATGTTCCCCTCCCATAGTTATGTTGCTCCTTGATTGCATCAAGTTAAATATGAACACTCATTTTATATTTGTACTTTTTAAGATAAAGGTGGCTAATCACTTACAGCTACTTTTGTATAATTTATAATAAAATATTTTGTCATTTATTATGAATTGGTGTTGAGGAATATCATAGAACACAACAAATATAGACCAATGAATGAATGAGATGGCAAAGACCATTATGCATTTACCATAGACAACCACTGTGGCGTCGTTCGAGCGGATATTGTTTATGATCGACATTTTCTAAATCTTTAGAAAATTTTGATTCGCGACGTATTTTTTATCAAAATTGCGTCTAATTAGTTGATATTTTATGCAAACATTAGTGCATTTAGTACGTTTTCTGAAATTGAATTAAATTCACACCAAACTGTGGCGTATGAACGTTATGTGTATGCCAATAAGGCTAAAGTTTTTTTCGCGACCATTATAGCGGGAAATCTACGTTGTGACGCGCACAAACCGAGATTATTCGTCCCGAGCACTGGCGGAGTGTCGTAACAGCACGGTTATGTGGCCATATATATTTTGACAGTGGACTCGTGATAAAAATTGTTTTATTTGACAATGTCTGAGGAAATGGCGGTGTCTGATAACACAACTGGGGATGAAGCTAAAGTTAGCAACGATGAGCAAACAGCGGCACCTGTGGCGGAGCCCGAGGAGGTAGCAACAGGAGCGCCGAGCGAGCCTGTTGCTCCTGTTGTTGAGGTGCCCCCAATGATGGAAGAAGGTAAAATAAAAACTTTCACATAACCTAAATGCCAACATCACGATATTTATTCACAATTGACCAGTACTTTTTCACTTTTATTCGTTCTAAGCTGCAGTTGCAACCATTGTGTTGCATATTGAGGTCAAATATGTTCACTTTCGTTGCTATTTTAGTTGTACAGAGTTAGTTTGCTTGTGTCTAGCTCATTAGTTATCAATACAGACTATAAACAGCATAACTCAGTGTCAATTAGATAGTAATTAAGAGATGCAGACACTAATATGTTTTGTAATACTGAAGCGAACTCATTTTATTATCATATCAAAATGCATTTTCATCTTGGAATCGATGGACATAAGTTGGTGACATCATCACAGTACTTGGGGCATTATGACCTTTATGATTTGTTTGAATTACACGGATAATTATAATGCAAATTCTTACCATAATACCATTTCATTTCAGATATTTTTAATAACTATGCCATTGATTGCAACCCACATAGTTTGTAATCCAATGGATGCAATACTTACTTTCTCCATCGATTAACTGTACAAAGTGTATAAACATTATTGTTAGCATGATTTTAACATTCTGTATTAACCAAAAAAATATTATTGTTTTCTATTACAACATCTCTCGCTCATTCCTAATGACCATAAATATTTTATGGGCTCTGATCACCCTTTTAGTAAACACAATACTTAATGCTATATTATTAAATAATGTTTTAATAGTACCTAAATTGCAAACTCTTTTGTTTTTCCAAATATTTAAATCAAATTATAAACTTTTATGATTTTTCGATTACTATTTTCCGAGAATCTGTTTATTATCTATAGTTATTCTAACTGACAACCATTGTCATGCTTACTTTTTTAACAATTAACTATTCTATGAAATAAAAACATTGATTTATTTCCATCAAACATGACAAAATCTGCAACTTGAATGACAAGGTTCAGAAGCTAATTTGGATTTTTTTTCCACTTTTACTTATTTATTGGTGTATTGTGTAGTATATTGCTAACTTTAGATCAGCAATAGTTTTACTCACATATAGTAATGTTAAAATGAATATATGAGCATACAGAGTTAGTATTAAATTACAAAACTAATAATAGAGAAGAAACAAGTTATACAAGGATCCATTACATTTCTCAGTAGGAAGATCCATTTATTAAGATTTTTATTTTCTACATTCTGCTGTTTTTTTCAAAGCCATTTATATTAGACTAGCTACTCTCCCGTGGTTTTACCCGCTGCTTGGCTCCATTTGATTGTAGCGTGATGTTTTATAGCCTATAGCACTCAGGAACATTGTAGCTATCTATCAGTGAAAGGATTTTGGAAATCCAACCAGCAGTTCCAAAGATTACCCCCTACATACAAACTTACAAATTGTACCTCTTCATAATATTAGTATATAAAACTGCACAAAATCATTAATTGACTTCACTTACTTTGGGCATATTAATAGCACTTAAATCCACAACCCGGAATATTGAGATAATTTAGAATATATTGAGAACATTATATTTTTGCATAAAAAGATTGAAAGATGACATATTTTGCACTTTTTGTGCATATTCTGATAATATATAAGTATTATTGTATATTTATGGTGTTTTCCTTCATGTAGAAGAAGGATAACTGTGAAATAGTTGTATTTGTGTTCCTCATTATAATTTTCATATCTCTGCTATTAATCATGGACTATACATATATTAGCCAACCATAGTGATATTATATTTATCATTAACAATAAAATATCAATATTATTGTTTTGTGCAAGATAATACCTTTGAGTTATTTAATTACATTTATACATAATGTTAAAAAATACTTTTAAATTTGGAAAATATGCTAAAAAAATCCCTTTCCCGGACATGACTCATCTTTATTTACTTATAATACCAATGATGAGAATACTAACTGTTTAACTAATTATTGCACTAATATACCTTCGGCCAACATATGCTATTACTTAATTATTAGACTTAATTTGACATTTGATTTCAGATGCCCCGGAACCTGAAATAGAACCAAAGAATGATGAGAAAGAAGAAAAACCTGAGGTTAAAATGGAACCATTGACCGAGGAGGTAGATTTACCATTGGACTCTGTGCATACTGAAGTGGACCTCAAGAAGGAGGAACTGGACGATGTGAAAGATGAATTTGAGACCTTTGAACATAATATTGAGGAGGATATTAAGCGAGGGATTAAACGGAGAGCCTCATCAGCTTTCAGTGACAATGGGGATGAAGATTTTAAAGGCTTTGATGACATCAAAATTGAAGTCAAGACTGAGGACTATAGTCGGGTTTTGGGTGAGTTTAAATGAAGCTTTTTCTCGATAATAAGTTAGAAAAAGTTACCTTTAGAAAAGGAACAATTTTATGTAACATGTCAAATATTTTCTTTTATAATACTGCAGATAGTTCCTCATATGGTCACTTATGTATGCAATCAATATCAAAAATAATACAGTTAATATATACTTGTTTCTCTTCTACAAACCATAAATCTAACTTTTAATGGATTGAATAATGTATTACTTGCAGAACGCCTGGAAGCAGAGGTGACAGAAGCAAGCAAGGACCTGGTACCAATAAGGACTGTGATGGCTGCCCCTGCCAGAGCTTCAAAGCGACCACGCAAAGATACTGGTAAGTCACTTGGTATCTTTACAGCTTCCTTTTATATTTAACCTTATAGCTTTTTTTCCTTTTGTTATTATTTTTGTTTTTTATTTTTCTATGTTTGAAATATAATGACATTTTATTTAGAATACTGTAAGCCTAACTCTCGAATTGGGAAACTTCTGTAATGTTGGTGTAGGAAGATTTAATAAATAAATATTGATTGAGGATGTTTAGCAGAAATAGTTATAAAGCAATTCAATAGAAGTTTAACTTGGATATGGTGAACCTGTATTAGAGTATAAGTTAATGCATTGCAAATGTATGTAGGCATTTTGTGAGGTTCTTTAGATAAAAAACATAATTAGATTGAATAGTAAAACTGATTGAAAAAGAGTAACCATGGAGTTTCTTGCTTGTTCTTCTCCATAGGAATCTACACTTTGGAACGAGCAAATAGCTTCACTAGAGGACAGACTGACACGCTTAAAGTTAAAGCTCTTGGAATACTTTTTCCTTTTTTTTGCTTGACTTTCGCAAATGCCTACTGTGGTCTAATTGAAATAAATGATTTTGACTTTGAATTTCTTTTGTTTGTGTGTGTATGAAAAAGTACTTGCTAAACATACATCCCACATTTCCTTTATTATTTTATGTTTACATTTTCATAATCAGATTCATTTGTACATTTGTAGTGTAACAATCATTTTTGCAATGGACACCTTGAAAGTAATTATACGCTGTCTTACCAATGTCGAAATTCCCTTAAATCTAGACAATGTCTACTAATTGCTTTATAATTGGGGTTTGAAAACTAGCTGCTATAACTTGAATTGCAATTTGTATTAAAATTTGTTAATTGAAAGTGCTACATCCTTTACATAGAAAATTGCAAAAAAAACTCATTAATTAGATTGTTAAAAAACAAATAGTGAACCTTAAAACTTTTGATAGTGTTATCTAACACTGTCATATTATGTTAAAACATTGTAACATTTATACATATATTATTACTATGAAACTCACACATTTTTGAAAAGTGAGCCATACAAAATTGATTGAAAATAACGACTCAGTTCTTCTACTTTTATTTATGTGATAAGTCGGCAAACGAGCAGACGGTTTACCTGATGGTAAGCAATCAGCGCCGCCCATGGACACCTGCAACAACAGAGGAGTTACGAGTGCGTTGCCGACCTTTTAGGGATTAGGTATTTGGGAGATTTAGGGATTGGGGAGGAGAAGGATTGGACCTCCGGTAACCTCACTCACACGGCGAAATACAACGCTGTGGTTGTTTCACGACGGTTTCTGTGAGGCAGTTAATGGTCACAATGGGAGTCTGACTGAGTGACTTGAAAATAGTAGAACTTTTCTCAGTTAAATAACGTAAGTCGTTATTTGAAAAAAAATTGATAACTCACACATTTTAAAGTAATTGCAGATCATACATATTCACCGAAAGTTTCTTTTTACAGATGGATCCAGGCCATCGTCAGCGCTGTCTTCAAGATCTGATGAAGGAGGAACCACTGATGTGAGTGCTCAGAATTCTCATTATATTGCTTTTACTAATACACGCAAAGTCCTCTGTTGAATAAGATCCTCTTTTTTATCCTATTACTGTATTACGCATTTCATGGACATCATGTGCCACTCAAAATAACTTATTTGTACTCAAAAGAATTTTGATATAGCTCCATAAAAACAATGATTCTATTTCTGATACCCAAATCTAGTGTCAGATTGTTTGAGGAGATCATTCATACAAAAACTACTACTAACTTCAAATGTATGTATAATCCGGTAGTTTCCAACTAGTCAAATTCAATACTTTTATCCAAACGTCAAAAACGATACTTTTCTATGAAATTTGTATGAAAAACTGAGCTATGACGTCATAACTTTTTTGCGTTAAATAGCTTACTTATTTCGTAATAATAAGCTAAAAAAAATCTAAAAATTAGTGTATCGATCGATTGATGAATAAAAGTATAGTTATTTTTCAATATTTTATTGTATTGAAACGTCGAAATAATTTATTTTTGACCTAGGAAACTACCCAATTCATCAACAATTAGCTAATTGGATGTTTTGTAAAATATATTACAAAATACACTATATCTGTCTTCATCTCATAAAAGGAGGGTCTGTTCATTTAGAAGACAAACGCTTCAGAAGGTGCCTACATCTTTGCTCGATTTTGTTGATTAATTAGACCACTAGACGGCGCTACTGTCGATTAAAATCCGCTAAGTCCAATTGATTGATTACTAAATGTTAGAATGGACTTTAGTTTATTAGTACTTAGTTGTTTTAGTTTGACTTACAGTTAATAGTTTAGCATAATTTTTTATAAGCTCTCCTCCCTTTCTATCCTCGATCCCCAAATCCCTAAACCCCATAAAAGATCGGCATCGCATTTGGAGTAACTCCTATAGAATTAGGAGTGTCCATGGGCGGCGCCGATTCCTTAACCATGAAAAAGTCATAGGCCTTATACATATATGATCCTGCTTAGGCAATGGGAATGAGAAGCCAATTCATTCATACTCAGATTTTTCACTAGTTGCTATTGCCATCATCAATTTTTCTCGGATTTATTTCAAGTCTGCCCCACAAAAAATACTTATTTATAATTTTTTTTGCTCTTTTATCCAGCTACTTTTCTTTTTACAAATTAAGACGTCGGCAAGTATCGAGCAAATCCTGTAGGCACTATGGTTTACTAACAACACTTTAAACGTATTTTTTTTTATCTAGCCAGCATTCAAAATTGAGGTTCAAATCAAACGAGGAAAGGTTAGGACCGACATTTCTTATTTGCATGAATGTAGCTGGGAAATGGTGTATACTTTTCTAACAAATAATAATATTATAGATAAAGTATGTATGCACAATGCCTCGAAAAAGTCTTTCCTACCTCATAAGCTATCGCCTATTAATGCTACAGTTCAGTTAGTATGGCTATCAAGATGTCGATATTTGGTTTAGATCGCCTGTCAAATTAATTGCTAAAAACTTTTAACAAAAAAAACGGCTTTTTGTAGACTTATTTCATTTTTTATTTGCCTACAAGCTGCCTAATAATATATATTTAGAAACCTTTGAAGCTGAACTAGTTTCTAATGAAGTTATTAGCTATATTTTCATGAGGTGATGGAACTATAAAGACTAGGACTAGTAGATTTGAAATTTATGGTACAAATGATACAACATTGTAGATTTGTTTCAACTCTTTGGTCAGACCATTAAGGAGTTTTAATATAATGCATGAGGTGTAATAGAATTAATGGGATCTTATGGTTGCATGTTACTTCGTTAAGTAATATGTTAACGAATAGAGGCGTAAATAAAATCTATTTTTAGTTATTACTGAAGCCATTATGGTAGTCATTTGTTTTGCATTTGATGTTATTTGGCTTATGTGATAATGAACGTGGCTTTTTCGGGATTTCGCAAGAATTCAATTTTCATAAGTGCTTATGAACAGTTAAAAAATAGGTCATTCACATGTTTAGGATAAACAAGTTTTTAATAAAGAATAATTTTGACTGTATGGTTGACACAGTGGCCAGTTGCCCGGCCACTGTGCCGGCTGACGCTTTGGCTGCTGTACAAAGCGTCGTGGGTTCGATTCCCACACTGAACAACATTATGTGATCCATAAATTGTTGTTTCGGCTCTGCGTGGCTTGTGAATGTGAATTTGTATTTTTTAAACCAGACAAAGAAAAAAATCCTAGTATGGGGCGCATATATTCCAATTTAATTTTGTACTTAGTTTTACTTGATAAAGTAAAATAAAATACAATAGACAATATTCTGAAATAACTTCACATTACAACTAACATCCCCTACCATTTTCCCCAAAATCAGGTTAGTGCGGCATCATCACCTGCGCATCGTGGTGGACGACGCTCCACCATTGAGATGTCGTCGCCCCTACTACGAGTGCCACTCGAGCGCGGCTGGAAACGTGAGCTCGTGTACAGAGCTGCGCTGGACGCTCACTCGAGGCGAAATGCCGACATCTATTACTATACGCCTTATGGAAAGAAATTGAGATCTACTAGAGAGGTATTTTTTTAACGTTACCTAGCAAATAAAGTATTCATTCATTCGTTTATACGTAACTGAGTAAGTGATATTTCTGTGTGGGTATAATATTAACAAATATACATATGCTTGACAGGTAGCAGAACATTTGGCTGGTACCGGACTAACAGTGGAGAACTTCTCATTCTTCAAAGAACCACTTGGCGTTGATGATCCTGAAAAGGAAATTATCAGGTAAATTATTTGTGTTCGTGTTTTATATGGTTTTGTACAATTACGTTCCTGGTGTTTTATATGTGACAAATGCAGTCAGCACAGAGATTACAAATAAAATATCATAAATTAAGTAATAGCTCCGGAAAAGATGGCAAGACGATCTAGGCGTTTATCGTCAAGACTGGTGGACACGGTCGAAAGATCGAAAGAGGTGTGGAACCGAGATGGGGAGGCCTTTGCCCAGTAGTGGGACTTTATAGGCTAGGAAAGAATAATTAAGTTATGCAAGTCAGCGATTTAGTAACATCTTAGAAATGTAACACCTCCCCCCTTTAGAACGAAACATATTTTTGAGCACATACAGTGCTTGGATACCATCGAGGACCCTTAAGGAAAGACTATTAAAATCTTTGTCGACGTTTGATCTTTACAGAGACGCCAAACTTATACGTCGCGTGGACTCTCCGATAGCGGCCACGGTGCCGCCGACACAGGTGGAAGGCAAAAGGACTCCCAAACCGAAGGCCCCTAAAGGAGCCAGCCCTGAACCTGTGACCCCTGCTTCCACTGCCACCACTACTACATCTGCCGGTGCCGCGAATAAATCTCCTCCAGCCAAGCTTAAGGTAAACTAATATGCTTTAGTAGCAACTTTAAATACTATTTTTTTCTATTCTATCTAATATTACATATAAAAAATTATTGCCACTTCTAGTTGCAATGTTACTCAACAATGCCTTTATCAATTTGGCTAATCTTGTTCTTGAATTATTTGTGGAAACCCCGAGAAGGTTTTTATCTAGAGAAAATTCTAAAAAATTTTTTTTAAAATTCGTATTTTATTAACTTACTGTTGTTTACCTGTATATTTTTATAATGTATCGTATAATACCAACGTGCCTACATTATATGCCGAATACAAAACTTGTAATGTCACCTTCTTTAAACGAATCCTATGTCGAAATTACAGCTGAAAAACTACATGAAAACTTAATAAACACTATTTCCAAACCCCAGGTCAAGTCAATGGGCTCCCGTCTAAGCAACACCGCAGCTCCTGCGACACCAACCCCACCAGCAAAGCAACAGAAAAAACCGCAACCAGCAGAGCAAAAGCCGCAACCGGCGCAACAACCAGCAACAACACCTAGTAATACCGACAACAACAACACAGCTGCCTGGAAGAAACCGAGGTACTTGATACATTTGTTTAAATATTTGTTTTAGTGATGTAAACAAAATAAATTGACGGACCATAGACAAAATGGTTGAGAGTTACAGACTATTTAAGTACTTGGTCACTATCCTCCTACTTATTACAAAACAAGATTTCTCTTTAGTCTCTTAAACCAATGAGTCAGGTTTTGAATTTTAAATCTTATTCTCATCTACCTTCAATACAAAATACCAAAACTTGCTCAATGGTGTAGCCCTAGACTAAAGAAAAACCGTGTTTTGTAATAAGGCTGTATAGGTTTTTGAAAGGTCTAAATAATTAATTTTGACATACTGATAGCGGAATGCGCGGACTTGGATTTTTGTTTAATTACTTTACACATTTGGTTTTTCTTACTGTTAAAAAATATATAAAGTTCCTCATTCACTAACCTTTTTTCTTCATTGGGAACATTTTTGCTTTTGTCTAAAGAAAAAGATGTCACTACACCGCATTTAGGTCTATGCTTCCCCAATTAATTTTGTTTACATTATCATCTAAAAGTTTTTAACCAAAATGTAGTATGTAAGCGCGGTTTCAAAATAACGTCGTTCCGATACGGTTAAAAGTATAAAAAAACGTTTGATACATTCCTTTACAGTGCGTTAGGATAGTTATACGTTAATATTTATGTTATGTACGTGTCTTTCTGTTATTTTCTTGTAATAAAACCTTGATCACTGATTTTGTAATCAGTTTTCAACTATTTTTCTATGTTATATGTGTTATATATTGTCAATTGTTATATAATCCATGCTATATTTTTGATTCCTGTTACTTTCTGACTAGTCTCATTAACCTTTCTGTTATTTAGTATGGATACAAGACAATATATTTATCCTTACGCTGGACAAACTGTGCTAAAATTCTATTTCTACTGGTCTTTGCCGACAGATAGGTCATTGAGACTGACTGTTAATAAATACAATTATTGATTTTATATACGATAAGTTTCGAGGTTGATCAATGCAAAATATACCTTACTCTGATTTAGAAAAGGTTTATTTTGTAATAAAATTATGAAGTAGATGTTAGCCTTGTTGAGTGATGTTAAGCGTGGATTATATAACGGTACCGTGACGTGCCGGGGGGTTGATTGTGTGGCTGCAATGAGCCCCCCCGGTGGGTACTGAGCGGAGGCGAGTGTAGTGCGGTCCCGGGCAGGCCGCAGCCCGCGCCGCCGCCGCAGCCCCGCGCCGCGCCCCCGCCCGCAGACCCGCCCGCTACCGTGAGTATTGTATCATTCCATATACCTCTACCACTTAGTACATTCACTACTTTAAGTACTTTGCAAATTAAATATTGAGTTTGTAATTAAAACAAATGCTGTTCTTTGTATTTCTAACTACGCCAAAGTATGTTACTAGTCCCAGATTAATTGGTTTACCTATATGTTTGTCTTACATACTAGAAACAAATCACAAGGAAAATTCATTTATATATTTTGCACTTCCTATCTACAATATCCTAGTCAATTAAGAGAAGTGTTTTATACCACGTAGACATATTGGATATGTAAGGCTCACCGGCTTGACAACTCACTATGTAAAACATTAATTAATTTATGTCCAAATTCGATCAATATGAATCCAAAATGTTTTTACAAAGACCGCTGGGAGCCCCTGGATGTAGGCTGCTTCCACCAACTTATGTGAAAGTCATCAGTTAAAAAAGATTTAAAATAAAGAGCATTTCATTTTAACAGTAAGACTATACGGAAAACCTCAATTCAAAATAAGAGAACTATATCGGCCGTTATAATTGTAAAGGAATTACTATTTTGTAGAGCTATAAAGCTCAATCCTTCTTCATGTTAGAAGAGGTCTTTGGTCAGCAGTGGGCACTTATAGGCCGGGCGTAATATGGTGAGTTGGCATGCTAGAGTATTCTGGTAGCAGGGTATTAAGTATGTGTATGCAGGCGGAGTCGGGGCGCGTGGTGCAGCCATGCAGCATGTCGTGCGGGCGCGGCGCCGTGCCGTCGCTGGCCTGCGCCGCCTGTCTGTGTCTCTACCATCCTGTCTGCGTCGGGTACACGCACGCCCAGCCGCCCGACCCCTTCTTGTGCAAGGTAATTCAATATACAATTGAATATAAAATATTCTCTATTCTCCACTATCAGCACAAAGAGTGCAAAAGGCTGTCTAAGCAATCTCTTCTAGACAACCTTTTTTATACCTATTGGTAAGGTAATTTATGCGAATTGATTAATTTAATTTTAAAGTCATAATCTATACTAAATAAAGAGGTAAAATTTATAAGTTTGTATTTAGGCGATAATGTTTGGAACCGGTGGTCGGATTGCCAAAATTCTTTCACTGATACATAGCTACAATGTTCCTGAGTGTAATAGGCTATAAAACATTACGCTTCGATCAAATGAAGCCGAACAGCGGATGAAACCGCGCGAGAGAAGCTAGTGTATTAAAATCTAAAAATTTAGGGGTGACAACATTACCACATTAGCACTTATTAGCTGGAGCTATTTCGATCACTTAAGATTTGTAAATGTAAACTAGTAAATTTTTTACACTATTTTGAAATAAGTTTCTTAATCAAAGCTACTTAGATCTATATCACCATTTATTTTCCTGCAGAATTGTCGGAAATCAACATCGCCGCCGCCTCGAGGTGATCCACCGCCTCTGACCCACAAGTCCGGTATAACGACGTCCAGTTTACCGATACCTGTGCCGGTACCCGTGCCCGTGCCTGTACTCGCGCCCGTGCCCAGGCGCGTGCCAGTACCTGTGCCCATACCCGTACCTGCCAAAGTGCCCAGGGATAAACGCGTGCTACTGCGGATGAAGGTAGGTTAATAAATATTAATTATGTATGCTAATATTGATTTATTTACGCTATTTCAACATTACAATAAATTATTACATTGCAATAAATATATTCAGTATAGTATTGAGTATAAATATTTCTCCTTGTTAAATGTTTACTTAAGTAGTTCTTGCTGAATTTTAACTTAAAACAAAAAAATAGGGTTCGCTAACAGTAATTTCAACAATAATAGACACAGAAACTAGCAAACGGCCATGTAAATTTCAAAGTAGAAGGCATGTTATTATTATTTTGAAAAAGACAGTCAAATAATACCTGCCTTTTTCTCAGGTGGCGGGTGGCACTCCAGATGGAGAGCGAGTATGGGCCGTGGCAGGGGCGGGCCCAGGCCCCATGCAGGCGGCCGCAGCCCCGGGTCCCGTGGCGGCGCCCCCTGCGGCCGCGCCCGCAGCGACTCCGCCCCCGGCGGTGCCCCCCGCACTGGCCAGCCGGGCGCACGCACCCCACGCCGCACTCCCCCAGAGCCTGGCCGTCCTCAATGGCCGCCGCTTCGTCGTCGTCCCTCGCAGCATGGTGCAACCCGCAGCTAAATGATACCTTCTTACTTTCTATTTACATTTGTCTGCGTCTCTGCCCACAGTACGAGGCGCGATGCTATGCTCTACACTACATACACGATATCATTACAAGTAGCTTAGATGGACTTAAAATTAATAAATACAGAATTATTACAAGGGATTTATAATTAGTAATTAGGATTAAGTATGCATTTTTCAAAGTCCAGGCTGGTATTTGACATAGAAATTGCATATTTTCAAGTAAGAATTTTGACGTTTTAACATCTTTTTTTTTGTTGAAGTATGAAGTTGGAAAGGTTTTATTTCAAAGTTTTATTTGTCAATTTCACAGCATGTTGAAATTTATTTTTATTTTCCAAGCATGCACTATATTGTACCTACATCAATGTGTAAGATTGCCTAACTAATTATTGGAAATTTATTTTCACACACAGTCTATCAATAAGTAACAAAATAGTTATAGACTACAAACTATATCATGGGAAGAAAGACCTCGACAAATTCATTGACACACTGACAATGATAAGTTTCTCATTGTTATCTTATATATCAAAAAAATATTGAAGTAAAATGATTTAGAAACTACCACTTTACACAACCGTAACACAAAGTATTGGTCAACTTGGAAATAGACTAGGCTATCCTTTATATAAAATCCATAGGCATTTATTTGTTATACCATCTATCGGCCTGATTAGGCAATTCATAAATATTAAATAGAAAAACAAGAAAAGTTAAGGTTAAAAGCATTTATAATTTAAATAGGTAAGTAGAATTACATTATTACGCTGATTCTGCCACAGTGCCTAAATGTTAGTTCGCACGTAATTATTTATAATAAGAATAAAAAATACCAGTAAACGTTTCGAATCACAATTTAGTTTTAAAACAATGTTACAAGTATCTCTATCTCTTACCGTATTTTAAGAGTGAGGGAGATGTAACATGATCTGTGTTTTATGCCCTGTTTCCGAAAGCCCGATGAATGTTAAAATCAACTAACTAGATGACAAATCTCTTGTCAAGTCATCTGATTGGTTGTTGATAATTCAGTCAACCAATCAGATGACTCGAAAAGAAATTAATTTGATTTCAACATTGATCGGCCTGTCGGAAACCGGGTGTTAGTGTATAATTTGACGGGAATCTTTGTACCGCTCAGTTGTAGGGAAAGGGAGCGTATATCTTTACAATATGGTTAATATTCTCTAGGGCGTATGTTATACGTAGTTTTAGAAAGGCTGATACATATATAATATAAATTGTGAAGAACTATTTTGGTTGTTAAATGGTAACAGTCTATATAATAAATTTGACGTGGCAAAGCTATGCTTAATAATTGAAGTCGTCACAGAAAACCGGCGTAAAACAACGTGGGCGTTTTCGCAAGTGAATGAGTTTACAGAATTTTAATATCGTTTTGATATCGGCCTTTTGGAAACTATAACTACAATATAATATGATAAGTAGGTAGAAGTTTATATAATTATAAGACTGTGAACATTGAATACAATAGCTTTACAATAAGGTTTACACAAATCTACCACAGGAATACAAGTTAACCCTTAATAGAGTCAGTAGATTGCGCAAGCGCAACGTGTACCTCGGCCCCGGCAGGAGGGAACAGGTTTTTAATCAGTAAGAGTCTGACACTCCCTCTCGCCCCACAACAGGTAAAACCTTCATTTCAACTGAAAACTACTTAATATTATAAGGCTGTTTGTTGGCTTAAACGCGTGAATCCTCGTTACGACTACGATTTAAACAATGAATTGTTTATGTATAGGATAATCCATTTATAATATAGAAGAAGGCTAAACATCACGCTAATTTAAATTAATGTAGCAGAAACCGTGCGAAATAGCTATTAATATTACATATACACAGAGCTATGAAACAGGAATACCGACATTGCGTAGTATCATTGAAAGTTTTTGAATAGTAACTATTGTGAGACACAAAATCTATTGAAAGTAACGTCTGTATGTGTCAGTTGCGGAAGCAACGTCGCCGTGACGAGCACGGTGCTCATGAATAAGAGTCCCGTTGTAACTTCAAACTTGTATACTTATACTTTTTAAACTTGTATACTTATTAAGGGTTAACTAAAACTTTAGTGAAAACAGGTGCTAAACTATACAGTATGTCGAAAAATTACATTACAAATAACTACGAGTAAATTCATTATTTTAAGACAACTCAGACCATACCCGGATTAAATAAGTGTTATTCCTTATTGTTTGACGCAGCAGTTCTAGAAGAAATTGTTTTTGCGAGTTACAAAAAGCTAATTTAAAGTAGAATATTACGACTGACTTAATCGTAATGTCTTATACCTGAAATTACACAGTCTTTTGTGCAATAATAAAGAAAAAATAATTGGTATAAAGTAAAAACTAAATTGATTTATTTTTTATTTTTCTATTTATGTTATTTTTTCAGGTTTTATATAGCCTAGCAAGGGTCAGATGTTAATTTAAAATAAATATATTTCAGGTGTAAAATATTATGATATAACAATGCATTCACTAAATCAAAATTGTTGCAATGTACACCAACATAAGATTTTTCTAATAATCTTTATGTTATTACATTTTTCTACTAGTCTAAGAAAATTGTATGTGGTAGAGGATGATTAACAGCTTATCATTTTTATCAGTAAAACAGAGCGGGCTAAATTTAATTTATATTAAGGACCCGTCCCCCTGGTCCATGTAGTATTGAAAAATAGTTATAAGAAATATTAAAAACGAAACAAATGATTGAGACGATAACTGTTCAGAAATCTCCATACCTTAGTTTCGTTTCTAAAGCTATAACGATTATCGATACTAAACTCTTTGTTCAACTAATGCATGCTTCATGTTTTCTTCTACAAATACATAGCCCCACAAAACAGCTTAACCGTGTGTGAGTGTTTATAACTTGGCAAAAGAGTGTTTCACCATTCTCATATCAGTAGAGACGAATGTTGGCAGTTATTAAAAAAAATGTTCCATATTCAAATTTGTTTGCGGCTATTCAGACAGTAAATCAGGCCCTAACGGCCTTATTACAAAACAAGGTTTTACTTTAGTCTAGGACTAAACCATTGAGCCAGTTTTCGTATTTCGAATTGAAGGTGGATAACAATAAGATTCAAAATTCAAAACCCGACTCAATGGTTTAAACCTGGACTAAAGATAAACCTTGTTTTGTAATGAGAGGGTAAGTGTTTTACATCTTAGTTAGTAAACGTAAATTGTGCTGGGAAATGTATAATGCCATGTGTATGTTCGTAAAGCGGACGGCCAAGATTATTGATTTGTTAGACAGAATAAATTGGTAAATTTCAGTTGCAAACGCTTACTATGGTCTATTGGTTTGGGTAAGAAACTAAATTTAAATAATCATTGTATGTATTTCATACGACCTCTTTAATATAAAAAGATATACTAAGATTTTAAACTACCTAAAAATATTTAGACCATAAAAGCACAGAAAATCTAAGTTCAAATGAACATTTAAAATCCTGTGCTATAAGTACCAGAAAATAAGTTATTTTTAGTGTGCCTCATTTACCTAATAATGTATTTAAATCTCATTAGTTATTTCATTTATTTGTTTCTTTTAGAAGTAAAACTATATGTATAGTATACTACATCACCATGAATAAGTGTTTAAGATCATAGAGGTGTTAATAACAAAGAATGTCTGGTGTAAGCGGAAACGCCCAATGGTTAGAAAGAGAAATAAGTATTTGCATAATATCTGTCTCTCTCTCGACTAATGCATGCGTAAAGTACGCATTAGGTATGGTATGGTTTAAGTGGTTAGCTAGAGCTAAACAATCTTGGTATGTCTTTTTATATTAAAGAGGCTGTAAAAAATATTTCAAATTAGTTTATTAGCTAATATCGATTTAAGTAAATTCATTGGGAACATTTTTGCATGACAATTTTAAGACTACTTTTCGATAAAAAGACATGCCAACATTGTTTACGTTTAGTTATATGACTTAACCAATAGAAATAAAAAGGTACATAGTAAAACATTCGTAGCACATTATTAAATTGTCCTTTAAAAAGCCTATGTTTATTTTACTCGCCAATAAGCACTATGCTAACAAGATGTCGGTTCATCCAATCATTGTAGCTGTTATAAAGTGTACGTTTAATAATATAGCACTAGTTAATTCATTTTTGGATGATCGATAAAAGGGCCATGAGAAAACGGTAGCTTCCATCTCACAAGTGCGAGAAGAAAGAGTGCGTTTCGCAATCTTCTTTCTCTTTTTAATCAAAGGACTATTGGAAGCATAGCTTCTATCTGCTCCATTATATGTATGTTTAGTATTTATACTTATATTGTAATAGTCACTGGCGCCTCAATGTCCTGGCGAACAACTAATTATTTCATAAGTCTTAATATTGTAAGTTTTTTCAAGTAAATTAATTCTCTTATTGCTTTTCACTGACCTCTTAAAAGAGGGAGGTTTTTGTTTATTTTGTATCCCTTCTCAAATACTTTGTGTCAAGCGCTAATCTCGAATTAAATTGTACTTTTATGTATTAAATATGATTGTTTCACATTGAGATTCTCGCTTGATCTTTTGATTTCGAACATTTCCAAGCTAATTTAAATGTTACTCTGAATAAAATAAGGTATTTATTTCTCCTATATGTAGACTGACAATGTCTTTAACTCAATTTTGACCTTATTTCAATACAAGTAACATTCAAATTAGCTTATCCCTACCCTTGTTGTGGTTTAACCACTATAACTACATTGCCGTAGCGCTTATAATTTATTTATCTTAAAACATTGTAAAGGAATGTATCAAAATTTAAAAAGAGTGAAAAATAAAAAAGTCGGAATGCGTTTCACGTTTTGATTTAACGGTACACCGGAACGTTATTTTGTAACTAAGGATAAGGTATGTATTTAATTGTTTTATACTATTTATTGTCTTTATTAGTTAAAGTGCTAGGCTAGTGCTAGTATAGGCTTTCCCGTTAAAAGTATAGGCTCTTTTTCATTTATAATAACTACGAAAGTAAAGTAAAATGAATGCTTGAAGTAATATTTTTATTTTATTTTACTCAAAAATATTTTTGGTCCAAAAATAGTGTAAATATGAGTGTAACTTTTGAGATGCAGGTTCGACCAACTTGATCATTATAAATAATATAATAATTACTCAATTAAAACCGACCGTACAGAATCATCACAATCTGTTCCACTCATTTGCTGAACATAGGCCCAGCTAACAACACTTCACTAAGCTACTATAACTTGTTTAACTTAGCCATTTGTCCTCAGCGATGACAAGAGGCGAGGTCGCGTGGCAAACGGCGCGGCGTCCCCGCCCACCGCGACGATGTCGCCGCGACGTCGCGGGCGACAACGCGCAGACGACACCGACCACTTTACTGCCTTCTATAACAAGGCGCAGGAGAGGAACTATAATGTTGTTGTGCAGGTATGTATCGCTATAGGTAATCATTGTTTCTGTGCAGGGAAAATCATCAAATGACTTTTTCGCCCAGGGTGAGACAAGAGGCAGTGTAAGGTTCTTCTGACTTCTCTTACTGACTGAAAACGCTTCCGTTCCTTCTTCTCATTGTCTGAGAATATTACAGCAAAATTTTGATCTTTTTTTTTCTTTTTATCCTGTTAGTTTTATTCTTTTTTATGTGTATAAGATTCTTCAAATCACACCATGTTAGTGTTTTTTCTTCTCAGAGTATTCATGTCGGGAATTCGAATTTAATCTTTCTTTGGTTGTCTGTAAGAGATCGCCTTGTGCGATAAGACCGCCCATTGTACACACAAGGATTGGAAGCTATCCTTTATAAATATGTGGTGTACAATAAAATATTTAATAAATTAATTAATTATTCTATGAGTAATCCAAGAAGAATCCCCTCCCTTAACGAAGGCACTCATAAATGGTGGGTGTCTATGGGCGGCACCGATTGCTTACCATTAGGTAAACCGTCTGTTCGTATGCCGTCCTATATCACATGCAAAAAAGTTGATCCTAAGCCTGTGTACAGAATGCATATAAACTAAGCAATAGTTAAATAAACATAGCAGCAAGACGTTTCCCCATATTTTTATTGAAAATGTTGTACTCATTGTCAAACCCGTTCCAGATACTTTAAAAAACAATAATTTATACCATTTTTCAGATCTTCCAGTACTTAGGCATGCGTGATTTAGCGCACTGCGCGCGAGTTTGCAAGCTGTGGAGACAGTTGTCCGCTACGCCAGCGCTATGGAGGCACGTCAGAATGAAGAATTCACATGTAAGTAAATTCATTATTTACATACATTACTAATTATATATATTCTAATTATAAGTTTGAAATCGCCAATACACCTTGAACAAGCGATTGGTGATTAATGCTCAAACCTTCTCCTTGTGGTTTGGATACAGGTTTGGGGAGGACAGGTTTCCTCAATGTTTTCTTTCATCGTTTATCAGTCGTGTCTAATCGTAGAAAGTACGTAAAACTCGGAAATGTTACATTGGTTCCTGCCAGGTTTCGAACCTGCACTCTCATGCATGAGAAGCGGCCTTAACACATTGAGTGCCCCCGACGCGTATGTGCGTGCGAGGAAACGCACATACGCGTCGGGGGCACTGAATGTGTTAAAATCTGGGCCACCACAACGAAACGTTAGAATATATATATTATGACTATGAAGTGTTTGTATGTCTATGTCGTGGTGGCCCGGAGGTTAAGGAGAAGCTTTCATGCATAAGGGTGTGGGTTCGAAACCTAGCAAGTACCAGTGTGACTTTCTATGATTATTTAGACACCACTGACATACGGTGAAGGTAAACATCGTAAGGAAACCTGGACTTATAAGTTCTCATTATAAGTTTGAAATCGCCAACCCGCATTGAGCAAGCATTGTGATTAATGGTCTAACCTTCTCCATATTAGAAGAAGCCTTTGCTCAGCAGTGGGCACTTATAGGCTTATGATGATGATGACTTTGAATTAGTTTAACTACTTTTTACAATTAGTAAATTACCTAGACTGCTAGACCATCATATTTTAGTCTTTATAAAAATATGGAAGAAGCTAAGATCACTCTTGGTAATCTTATGATGTATTAGATATTTAATATCAGATTCATTTTAGTTTTATTTAATAGTTTGCTATATTTTTGTAGGTAAGTGACTGGGGAGGACTATGCGCAGCGCTCAAACGCCATGGGACGAAGAGACTGGACCTGCGCAAGATGTTACTGCCACAGAACGACACCGTCTTCTGGGAACAGTTCGCGGAACATATCTCTACTGTCGACACGCTGGAGAGGTAAGTTCAAAGAACATAAATAAAAACTATGTTTATTAATTATGTATTTTTTTTATGTAATAGGTCGGCAAACGAGCAGTCGGATTACTTGATGGTAAGCAATCAGCGCCGCTCATGGACACCCGCAACGGAGGAGTTACGAGTGCGTTGCCGACCTTTTAGGGATTAGGGATTTTTAGATTTAGGGATTGAGGAGGGATTGAGGGAGGGGAAGGATTGGGCTTCCGGTAGCCTCACTCACACGGCGAAACACAACGCTGTGGTTGTTTTACGCCGGTTTTCTGTGAGGCCGTGGTATCACTCCGGTCGAACCGACCCATTCGTGCCGAAGCATGGCTCTCCCACACATGTATCACTAAATTATGTAGATTCGTCGTGTTTTGTAATTTATAAGGTACTTGTAATTTCATAATCCTTTTAGCAAGAAACCTAAATGATACTAACACCCGGTTTCTGAAAGGCTTGTCACCGCTAAAATTAACTAATCTCCTGTTAAATCTCTTGTCAAGTCATCAATCAGATGACTTTTGGTTGGTTGGTTGTTGATAATTCAGTCGACCAATCAGATGACTTGACAAGAGATTAAATTGATTTCAACATTGATCGGCCTTTCGGAAACCGGGGTTACTCACATATAATAATAATACTTTATAAAGAAGTATATTTTGTTCAATAACTTTTATGAATTTTAAATCAGTCTGAATTACTTCAATCATATTGAATTAAGTCAGTGACATGTTTTTTGTGCAAAGATTCTAACACGCATCTAACACTCTTTTAATATAAACTCATATAATACATACAAATTGCTAGGTGTTCTTTAAAAAAGAAGTTCGCCCCACATAAGCATATTCTTCTCTGTCGTGGGTAAGTTTTCAAACATAATTTCACATACCTACACATCACACCCAGACCCGAAACAAAAATATGTTAAATACACAAAATGTGCCTAGCCCAGCCACCGCGTCAACGGTACAAATTGGTTTGTACAATAAAATAATTGTTTTTGTTACAGGATAGAGATGTGTCGCTGCCCGGCCCGCGCCGTGGAGGCGGTATGCCGCGGCCTGCCCGGGCTGCGCGCGCTGTCGGCGCTGGCCATAAGAGACGCGCTACTAGACCCCTCGCCCTTGGCTGAGCTTCCTCTCTTGCACGAATTGCGCCTCAAGAGCATGTCTGGCCTCTCCCTCACGCAGGATCTAAGGCATTTAGCCTCATTGACTAAACTACAGCATTTGTCGCTTACTAGTATAAAGGTACGTGTATTAATTATTATTTTTTTATTTAGTTTTATTTGGCTATGTTTTTTTTTATTGTTGTATTTTATGTTATTTCGACTTAAGGTAATTTATGTTTGACAAATTAAAAACGATATATTTTTAAATTTATCGAAAGCCAAGTAGATAGGGAAAAGAAATAGAATCTCAAATATTTTAAGGATTGTAATTTTTGCGACATGTAATAAATTGAGAGTGATAATTATTATTGTCAATTATTGACATATAGAAGCAATAGTGGTTAGAATTTTAATTTATGTTTAATATTTACTACTCTGTCAAGAAAGTACCGGGAAAAAGTCAATAATACACAAAATGTTTGTTATTCATCTAAATTTATTTTATCACCTTTAAAGTATGCTCCTTCAGAAACGATACACTTACGCCAACGAATAATCCAATCATCGAAACTTTTTTTAAACGCTGATTCCGGAATTGAGTTCAGTGCTCGCCGCGAATTCTCCTTTATGTCTTCTAACGATTGAAAACGGGTGCCACGAAGGGGTAATTTGAGTGTGGGAAAAAGAAAGAAGTCGGCTGGAGCCATATCTGGTGAATATGGTGGCTGCTAGATGGTGTTTGTTGAGTGTTTGGACAAAAAATCGTTTACAATGATGGTCTTGTGCGAAGGCGCATTATCGTGATGCAAAATCCAAGAATTTTCTTTCCACATTTCTGGCCTTTTTCGTCGAATTTGTTCTCTTAAACGCCGCATAACGCTCAAATAATATTCTTTATTTACCGTTTGACCTTCGGGCAAGAATTCTGAGTGCACAACACCGTGATTGTCAAAGAAAACAGTCAACAAGACTTTGACTTTTGATCGACTTTGACGTGTTTTTTTCGGTTTCGGTTCAGTTGGAAGGCGCCATTCCGAAGCTTGTTGACTAGTTTGCATGTCAAACTCGTAAACCCACGTCTCGTCACCAGTAACAATGCGTTTCATGAATGTTGGGTCGGTATTGACTCGTTCTAGCATGTCCTCAGCGACTTTCATGCGATTTAGTTTTTGAAGAAAATTCAGGTCTTTTGGGACTAGCCGGGCGGCAACACGTTTCATACCCAAATTATTTGTTAAAATGGTGCGGATCGACTCGTGAGATACAGAAAGTTCGGCGGCCATCTCTCTCAAACTTGAATGAGGATTTTCAGTCACTATTTCCTTCACTTTTGCGATGTTAACTTCAGTTGCAGACATTGATGGCCTACCAGAACGAGGCAAATCTTCCATCACATCTCGACCGCTTTTGAACGCTTTGTACCACTCATAAGCACGTGCTTTTGATAAAGTCGATTTACTGTAAGCCTTCTGTAACATTTTGAGTGCCTCCGAACACGAAATTTCATTGGCGATGCAAAATTTAAGACAAACTCTTTGTTCGATGTTTTTGTCCATTATGAAATTCGCAATACACACTAGATATTATAAAACTAAAAACAGCACTGTTTTTAATATAAATAACAGATGCAACTCAAATTCTGCGCCAAAATGGAAAACAGTTATGCCAATCCAACAACAACAAAAAAAATTAAAATTCGGATTTGGAATCATAAAAAAAACATTCATTCCCGATACTTTGTTGACTGAATGTATATGTTAAGTAAACATTTTGTTGAGGTATTTGCGTGGCAAGATAATTTAATTAACTTGAGTCATATTAAGAATTCATATTTGTAAGCAATGTTGTTCGTCATGTAATGTCATACGTTACAAAATTTTATAATGTTTATGCGGTCGAATTGTTACTGCGAAACTTTTAATAAGTTGGTTATACTTAGACCAGATTATTAGAATGTCAGACGTTATAAATATCTTTTTGGTTTTAAAGTAAATTTGCATTAGGTGACTTACTTAGATGAGTAAGCGGGCGTATTGAATGAAGGCATGTGTGGTGCAGGAGCTGGGTTGGTGTGCGTGCGACGTGATCGGGTCGTTGGAGATGCTGGAGTCGCTGGAGCTGGGCGAGTGCACGTTCGGCGCGTCGTTCGCGGGCGTGCTGGCGCGGCTGGCGCGGCTGCGGCGCGTGCGTCTGGAGCGCGGCACGGCGGCCTGCGGCGCGCCCGCCTTGCTGCGCGCGCTGGCCACGCGGCCTCTGCTCACGCGCCTCGAGCTCGTCAACATCGACGTCAAGCCCGGCTTCGACGACGCGCTGGCCGCCTGCCGCAACGTGCAGCGCCTGCTCATCATCCCCACGTACGTGTCGCAGTCGGCCACCACGAACCGCCAGGTGCTGTCGGGCGTGCTGCGCCTGGCCGCGTCGCTGACGCACCTCATGTGGGGCGTCACCATCGAGCTGCTGCGCGTCACCGAGCTCTTCATCGACCAGTGCGAGCAGGCCGGCGAGCCCAAGCGGCGCGACGTGGGCGAGTGCATCCCCGTGCTGAAGCCGGTCCCGGGCTGCCGCGCGGCGGAGGCCGGCGGCGGCGCGGGCCCCCCGCAGGTGGAGATCCTGCCGCTGCCGACGCTGCAGCGCCTGCTGTCGCAGCAGCTGCCCCACACCAAGCTCAAGCTGCTGCGCATCCCCTTCCACGCCACCTGGCGACAGTCACTCGCCGACTTCCAGTAGCCCTGAACTTACTAATAGCTCGCCAACGTTATACGGAAATCTATTTTGTGTAATATTACTATGGACATACATATTATATGTAGTTGGAATAGCCTTTGTAGCAAACAGTTGAGCTATGCCTGTTGTAAGGTTAACGCAAGCAATAATTTACCTAGACGATTAATAAACGTTAAACATGTCATTAAACTAAGCTTTGCATTCACTAGAATATATTGTCATATCAGAAATTTTGCTTCACAAAACGATGGATATACACATTAACAGACATAATTTATTTTGAAGATATTGATAACTTCTAAATTATCGATAAGACATGTAATTGCACAAAATTCAATGTAGAAACATCATCAACTACAAGTAAATTTTTCCTCAATATAATCAAAAGAATTTCAAGTGTATATCAGACTCCTAGTGAATACAAGGCGTAGCATTCAGTAACAGTATATCCCATGTATCGCCTTACAAAGATATTTTAAATTAGAAGTAGCAGAGAATATATTATGTACATAAATACTAGTATATAAGGGCTCACAGCGGTCGATATCTACCATACTAATAGTAGTATATTATATTTTATTATATACATTATTATATTTATTTAGTATACAATCGTTATAACTGATTTGTCGACTTCTCTTGCTAAAAGCTTGGGATCTAACTAAACGGAAACTAGGCAAATAATACGTTGAGAGGTTTTACCTGTAATGTCTCTCTTTTACATTGGTTATAATGCTCAATATTACTTACGTGATCAACAAATTGAAATTGATCAAATGTCAAGAGCATTTTACAAAAAAATAATATTTTTACTATATGTCCCATCCTAGGATTTTCTCATGTGTCGTGGTTGCGTTTACAAATATACAAATTCACATACACAACCCACCTGGACCCGAAACAACTATTTGTGGATCACTCAGAGTATTGTTCCGTGCGGGAATCTAATCTGCGATTGCAACAGCAGCCAGTTCCTAGCCATTGTGTCAACTGCGTGAAATGTCAAAGTGAAATTAACTTTGTTCAAAATTGTTAGCAATGGGGTAAATTACTTACGATCCAAAGTGTTATCAACTAACAAGAGAAGTTACATTATCAGTAAATACTTAGATAAAACAATGACGTTATTGTACCAGCGGGTACTCGTTACAATTATAGTACATAATATACTTGCGGGTTAGGTTATTCATGAGTTATTTTTAACCTTATACGTTATACAATGCTTGCTTAGTTAACCAAATAGTCTTGAGCTAATGGTCCGTGTCAATAAGTAACATATGGAATAGATTTGTCTACTAGGAGAAGCATTTAAATGTTAGTTCAAATGCTCTATCTCTAGTGGATAATAAAATAGAAATGTACGGACAAAGTTGAGACAGAAAATACTTAATCAATGGCCGATCAAAAGATTTTTGTTGCCTTTGATCTGTTGGTGCCTTTTTGCAGGCTCTGATCGTCGGATAGGCGATTCTCAGTGATACATTAATTGTCAGGATGTTCCACTTAGTAGGAAAGCCAACATACACTTGCTTTGGGAATCTGGTACTGCAATAGGGAGCGTGTGAAAAGGTTTTAATCCAACGAACCGAAGGTATACAACACTATCACCCGGTTTCCGAAAGGCTGATCAATGTTAAAATCGATTTAATCTCTTGACTAGACAAGAGATTTAACAGGAGATTAGTTAATTTTAGCGTTGACAAGCCTTTCAGAAACCGGGCGTTAGTGTAAATTTTTCAATAGTCAGATAAATGTTATATGAGGAATAAAAATGTTGCTGACGCGACAGCATCATAATTATTCTCCAGGTAACTTTTATCTAACCATTGTAGAACTCTTAGTCAGATTTTTGTTATAACAGTTGACGCGACAATTCTGTTATTACCTATCGTCAGGCAAAGTCTACTTCAATATAGGTACCCTATAAATTGATGATATATTATTATAATTATCTCTCTTTTTGTCTATATTTTTACTAAAGGGCTAAAAAACATATTCGACAACTACGAAACATAGTTCCAAACACAATGTTCTAATAATGTGTCTTAATTCACTCAGTTCAGTCACTTTGGTACATAAATAGATATATTTTTATAATAACAAGACTCTTCCAAACACCAATTTAAAAATGAACGCCCAACAATGTAAATGAAGTACTAGGATAAACTATAATGGGAAGTTAATAGTTATATTAAAGAAAATACATATATATATATAATATGAAAATGTTTTATTACTAAGACTTGTAAATATTCTTTAAGGTATAGTGATCAGTGCCTAAAATTGATTTATATTGTGATCATAAGAGGCGTGGTTTATTTCAGAGTGGTTTTATTTTTAGTTTTGCGAGTTGCACATCTAATGTAAGGTGGATCTTTTACGCCATTGCAGTTATGTGGAGTCAGGCAAATAATTGAGTATGCAGGTGGAAAAATCAAGATTAATCCACCAAACACTAAGCGAACGCCGGCGTTTGCGCATATATTGTTCAGTACAGAGACAGTGGCTTGGTTTGACTTGTGAAAACGAGAGTTTTTTTTGGCCCTCTCAATACTTAATATTTACACTGATACATATTTTTTGGTGGTTTCTATAGAATTGATTACTTGACACCAGTTTTTTGGTCTAAAATAAAGCATTAAGAGTTTCAATGCAACGAAATATCATTTTTGTAGATAATTTTCAAGAAACAAGTACGCGATTTCAGAGCACACAAGCTCCGTACAAAATTCAAATGTCGATTTGTTACAACCAGTTGTCAAAATGCCAAATTCTGTCAAAAAATCTTATTTGATCTAGATGTTTTGTTTTGTTTAGATCGGATATATAAATTCTAGCCGTTAAATCGATCAGCGATTCGGCATTAAAACCCACACACTTCAATATAAACAATAGTTACTTTCTCTGTGCTTAATTTCAACAATATAACTTGACAACAAAGTTGAAAATCTATCAGTTGGCAACATACTTTTAAATCTAGTATTGCCAGATGTTTATAAACGACACTAATAATCATGTTATACACATAACAGATTTTGATGTAAAATGTCTGTAAAAATAAATAAGCAAATGCCCAAGTGATTCCCAAAAAATACAATTAAAATTTATATCTTTCAGCAAGTAATGTTAGGATGAAGACTGAATCACTTTTAAGGCTATAAAGGTAAGGAAAATTAAGGTTTAATTATGTAAGACAGTCTTGTAGTAACACTTTATATTAGATGTGCAATTCAGTGGTTCTGTTTGAAGGCGGTTGAAGTTGCGTCTGTAATTATAGCGATTTCTTCTACTTGCAAACTGTTAAGGGAATGTTTAGTTCGAAACTAGATACGTGAGTTTTAAAGCAATTAATAAAATGTAGTCCAGATTTAGGTATTGCAAAAATACACAAGATTTTGCGAGTTCACTGTAAAAAACTTTCCACAAAAACTCGTCTAGGACTATTTTGTTTTTAACGCATGTGTCTAGTTTCAAATTAATCGTTGGTTTTATTTAATTAGTAGTAAAATTATGTGGCAATGTTTTAATACATAATTATGTTATTTTTTTAGACTTGTTTATGCAAAGTACAAGCTTGCGTGTACGTAGGTGTGTCTGTGTCTCGAACTAACAAAACATTAATATCAACGTATTTTACAAAATTCAAGTTATTTTCCTCCCTCATTCACTGTCAAAGTTGGGGTTTTGGCCGTAATACCCGGATTTTTAACATAACTGGTAATTACGTATTATCTGAACACCTATTCAATAACTTTATTAACATAGTACCTATTTTGTTTGAGCGAGACACTGAAGCACCTCGGTTATAGGAATACCGCGTGGGCTATGAAAATATATATATTAATTGCGGGATTATATTGTTTTCAAACATTATTTAACCAACACGCCTGAGCTTATAACCAAAATCACGATCTCAGAAAAAGCAAATTTATCGATACCTGTCTTTGCAAGCTGTCAAATGTCACGCTCTCACCTGATTGGTCGTTCAAATATGTAGTAACCAATCACGTGAGTGGGCGTGCCATTACAGATTATAAATTAAGGTGTCGTAAATTTTTCTTTGTATGGTTTAGTGGCGTTTTAAAATTATTTTTGTGTATGGGGGGCTTCGGAGTATATTTGTAATAAATATTTTACTATTTCTAACTTGACTTCGTTATAAATGTGGTTTTAATTGTACGTAAAAAGTACTATAATATTTTCTTTCTTAGTAAAATAAAATTTACATATAGCTCCGAAGCTTGAAGCTGAGATAATTATTTATTACTTAAACATTTTTAAGAGCAAACAGACTCTAATAATTGAGTCATGGGAATTATTGCGTAATTTCTTTTCATATATTTAGCAAAATGTTTTGACCAGAATGCCATACAATCCTGTCAGAGTGTATCTACAAAGTGTTGGAGCAAACATATTAATACTTCTTGTTGTATATGATTATGTAATTGAACTCACGAATTGTAAGTTTCTTCGACAACTATGTAGTTACAACTTAGATCTTTCCATGTCTTTTCGTATATCTGTGAATGGTAACCCTGGTCAAACACTTGTTTGCTTAAATTGATAATAAAGACACATAAGGACTTTAAGGGCTGATTTTTCAATAGTTAGATAAATGTTACCTGAGGAATTATAATGATGCTGTCACGACAGAGTGTTTGTATAAGACAGTGACAGCGACAATTTTATTCCTCAGATAACATTTATCTGACTATTGAAAAATCAGCCGTAAATAAAATGTCTGTTTTTACAAGCCCGTCGCTACAAATATAATTTAATTATCTCAGCTCTATAACATACTGATTTAGAATTAACACCATGACTTGTGTTAAAGCATAGCTTTTTAATATAATTTTTTAGACTTTGTAGTCTATTGTTAATAATCTCTTAATGCTTCTTGTATTGTAGTTTATAATTTTGGCGGGATAGCCCTCAAGGCTTTTAAGTTTATGTAAAAAATGTAAATGATGATTACGATGTGTTTTTGTGGATATCACGACTTGATGTTATATGTAACTAGACTTCTAGAAATTTCTTTTCTTAGTCTAGTATTTGCCTATTTTTATTTATTCATTATTTTAGTTCAGTTTATCATACCAAAAGGTGACTTTACTGTACATAAATTATTTAAAAATTTCAGAAAATCATGTTTCTCATATTTTCTATTTTCTGTCTTGAAGGGATCAAGTGAAATTCGGCTGTAGAGGAATGCATGTAACCTCAAGTTGGTATTCCGGACATAAGTTGTGGGCCGCGACGCAGGATCTATTGTATAATTAGGTTTATATAGGTTTAAAGACAACTTTGCTACTAAGCAAGGGCGCCTTGTGAATAAATGGTTGCCGATAATATATTTGATGTTTTATTTTTCATACCCTGAATTAAAAAAGTTTTTAATATAGAAATATTTCCATTAACACAAGCGCAAAGTTATAGCCTTTTGGCTTTTATTACATACTATATACCTACATTACATTTTAAGGAGTTCAAGGGAAATTGCACAACTTTATTCCTAGTCCTTTCCTCGATTACAGAGATTGACACGCACGAAGTGATTGGAATTATTTGCCGAATTCGGTGTTCCCCAGTGGGAATAACCTGGCTATCTTCAAGGCTCACGCAAGCATGTTGCTAATCGGTATGGATTGGCGTACTCAATCATAAGTCGCATCATCCGTTACGACGTGACTTGGTCGATATAGTGGCCAAACGCACGCCCATTGCACATAATAATTTGAGTCCATTTGATTTAGTCATAAGAACTATAGATTTCTTGAATCAGTATAGGGTTTAAAAATAATTCTGGTACTAATTTACTATCACCAACAAATAAAAATCAGACCAAAGTGAATTGCTGCCGTAAAAAAATTGACACCAATTTAGACAGTGCGCTTCACAGGACGATTATAAAAAAAATAAAACAACAGATTAAAATCGATATCGCATTCTCTGTATTTCCTCTGTCTTAGCATTAATCAAGATCTGAGATATGTCTTCCATGAGCTTCAATTTCATTTGTTCGTCCTGAATACTTCGGAGTAGGGCTCCGACGAAGGGTAAAAACTGGTCTACGTGATCCTGTCGCTTGATGATGAGGGTCGCTGTGGCAATTTCCTCGGCGCTGTCTTCAGCTGTGTAAGTCACTGTAAGGTATTTTGTTTGATCTTCACTCTCGCTAGCCTCTTCATCGTCAGTAAAGTAGGTAAAAGTGATTGGTTCCGAGAATTCCCGTCCCATGGAATCTGTGGTGGAAGTGCACGGCATCACTACAGACTTGGAACCACTCGTCTCAGGAGCGTCGGAACTAGAATTGCCGTCCGCGCTTTCGTCATCACTCCGCGCCCTTGCCTCATCTTGTTCTGCCATTGTTAAGCGTGGACCTAAAAGTAATTGAATTATAATAATATTAGTCTGATATTAAGCCGGCTACCGAATCGTGGATGCGAAGGGGTCTGTCCCGGTCGTAAATTATACAACATTCATTCTTAACTTTGTGATGTTTATTTGAATGATAAGTGGATAAAATTAGTCTATAACAGGAAACATCAAACAACAATCCTTCCAGTGCTTTGCCGTTATCGTAATAATCATATTCGCACACGTCCGACAGCGTGAAATGGCGCGAGGAAGCGATGAACATCGTAAATACATGACGTACCTGCGTAGGTGGTATTTCAAAATATAGTGTAACTACAGCGTTAAAAACTATTAAAACTTCATAACTTAATTTAGGGCTGTATGGTACCTGATTAAAAATAGATAAACGAAAAGACTCTTTTTCGTAGACTGGCATGACGAAATATTATGCATTACACTAGTTTACAAAATTTTACTTTTTATTTATACCCCGAACCGAATGTATGTCAATATGTTAATCTACCTTCCCTAAACCTAAAAGTGTTAGCAGAAATATTTTATCACGTCGAATTTTTTTTCTGCCGTCAATTGTTTTTTTAACTACCCGACGTGGTGGTGATATGTTATTGTTTATTCGTTCGCTTCAAACGACAGTTACTTTGCTTTGGATTGATTTAAAATGGCTAGCAGAAAGTGCAAACAAAGTTCTGACCGTTTTTGTTATGTCTGTGGACAGTTTATATTTTCAAAAAAGAGAAGACCTATTGTAGATTCGTTAAAAACTGCATATCTTCATTATTTTGGATTTCCTGTTGCAAATCAAGATAAAAAGTGGGTGCCTCACGTGTTTTGCGAAAGCTGGAGAATCATCTTACTCCAGTGGTCATCAGGAGAAAAGGTTTACTTGTTACTACCAGACACAAAAGTTACGTTTTTTCAGAAACAGAAGCAAAGTTTACTCGGAATTTTTCAAAGAGAAGGTGAATATTGTTATTGCACAGATATCCCGGGACTTTTCGAAGCAATAAATCAAAACTATGATAAAACAGAGTGGCGCCTATTCATAGATTCTTCAAAATATAGTCTCAAAGCTGTTTTATTACATAACGGAAATAAGAAACCTTCCATACCAATAGGACACGCAGTGAATTTTAAAGAGAGCTATGAAACGATACGTACTTGCCGGTCTTTAAAATATGGGAGTAAACATGTCATTAAAGATTCACTTTTTACACTCTCATCTGAATTTTTTTCCTGAAAACTTAGGAAGTATGAGTGACGAACAGGGTGAACGTTTCCACCAAGATTTAAGGACTTTCGAAGAACGACATCAAGGATTTTGGGATGAAAATATGTTAGGAGATTACTGTTGGTCTATCATGAGAGAAACTGATTCAAATAACTATAAAAAGAAAGCAAAAATTAGTCATTTTTAATTTATTTTTGTATTAATCCTAAAATTTTTGTATTTCCCTTCTAGAAAATAAATATTTATAAAACCAGACGTGACAGAATTTTTTTATTATTTTTTCTGGATAGTTCTACCTAAACACAAAATAAAATAACAATTTTCAGCTGGGGTATGATAACCGTGTAAACTAGTGTTATTTTTAAAATAAGTAAGGATTTCAGTTCATCAATACTAAGATTTACTGCGCACAATTATTGTCAATTTTGGCGTTGAACCACTTTCATTAATGCTCACCAAATACTTAATCTTATTTCTAAATGCTTTATAAAAGTTGCAAGCATATTTTACGAGGCAAGAGTTCATGCTCGCGCCGGTTGTATACTTTTTATTCGTCGCAAGTATCTCGCAAGCTGGTGTACCACGTTGGGCGGCATTTAGACGCGGCATTCAACAACAAACTGTAGGTACATTCAATCCATAAAATATGCAGTCGCAAGTGATTTGGCAACGCTAAACGGTGACAATAACAAAACAAAATCTTCAAACCAGTTATATCAACAAGTAAAATTATTACAAAAATATTCTGGTACCGCATCAACCATTTATCTTTATAACAGCGCAGCATACTACTAAATACTTAGGTACCCATTTAATTTTATTCCGTAAATACCTACCTTTTAAACTTTTCTTTATGCCGTACAAAACGATGTATGAATCACCAACTTGTTTAGGTAAAAGCTATCAAAAACTTAAACAAACATCACCTTGTTTATTTGGCTGCGCGAACAGTGATTTATGCGATTGATAACCTTTCCTGTAACTGCATAGATGCACTAAATATAGGCATCCCCCTTCCCTTGCTCAGCGATGCCCATTGGTGGATCCCAATGACAGATCCACTACTAGGTACAGGGAAATATGTAGGGAATACATTCATAATAACGTAATGTTTTAACCTAAAATATAAGTCAGATTTCTGTACTTATATCATAAATCAACAATTTTCTGTAGTCGAATTCAGCGTCTACATACGCGAAGTATAAATAACATGCATTGTTGTAAATATTTGTTTTAGCAAGTAATTTAGAAGGTTGTATAGCCATTGACGCAGGTCTGTTTACAAAGTCTATGCCTAAAACGTGCGCGAATTGTCGGGAGTAACGATCGGTGACGTTACGTAGCGCGCGCACCGTATATCACAGATTACTTAGAGATATAACGCAAATGTTTCTGTGCTTTGTTTACAACAAGATTTGTATGAAATGCAAATGATCATTTGATAGATTTGCTAAAACCACTAATAGGTATTATAAAATGCCAGTAAAATTCATATTCTGAGTCCTACTTACTAAAGTAAAAATCGACTAAACCTAAGTTCCAAGTTAAAGAAAAGACAGTCATTCCTATTACTGCTATTTCGTAAAATGTTCATCAAAATTACATTAATGGAACAAATCTCAGCCCAATCTTTTTTCGGCGGTGAATTCAATTTATCTCAAGTGGCTTCCAAGTATGTCTCCATGGGTAGTATCTATTAGTGCACTCTTAGATGATGTAGTGACTATAATTTGAACCGACCCTTGCTGCAAGAAAGCAGCATCAATTTTTAAGTTACTGCTTCGAAAACTTGAATAACAAGTAGTTATTTAACAACAAAGATAACGAAATAAAACAACAATAAACATTAAAGGCACATTTATTTGTTTTTCCTACGTCCTTTCCCGGCCTGGGGTTTGCCAAATGCTTTCGGTTTGGCGTTGGGCTTGCCTTTAGCTGGACCTTTGCCCTTTTTAGGACCTTTATTGCCCTTCTGGGCCTTATTAGCATCGTAGCGAAGTCTCTTAGTTGCCGCTCTTGAAGTGTCTGTGAGGTCATTGGCGAAATTACTTTGTTTTTTCTTCATTTTATTTGATTTCCTAGGTGCATGTTGTGGGCGGTCGTCATCGTCGTCGACGGCGCGTATCCTGCGCTGTTTCTTCTTGCGTTTCTCCATTCTTGATTGGAGGAGAGCAACCTGTTTGGGAGAAAACATATTTCTTAGTAAAAACCAAAATTAATTACTAGTTTATTTGTAATTAGATTATTACATATTGGAAATGATTAAGCTTCAAATATAGCTAGTTAGTAATCTGATACAAATAATAATAAAAAAAAAACATTAATAACTTTAGAATGATATTTGAAGTTGAATAGAATGGAAGTAACTTTATGACGATGTAGAATTTATTTTGTAAATGTAAACCTTATAAATATATAACTATAGGAATATAAAACTAAAAAAATTCACTAAATTCACTTATAAAAAAAAACAGTTTTATCTCTTTGAAACATACTAATGACCTAATACTAATACTAACAATTAAACCTACTCAGATCAGAACTGAACTTAATAGTAATGAAGAATTTCATATAAATATAAGTTAATAATAATAAATCTATGTGTATAAAACAACTGAACGCACTCAAGGCTTAGTTATAATAAAAACTTGTTTTATTAATAAATTGATTTTTTAAACTTTGACTATCTTATTTATGTATTTATTTATTTACTCTTTTGCACATACATCTGTGTACAAGGTGGAGTTAATGCCACAGGCATTCTCTCCCAGTCGAACCTTTGGGCGATGCAGTAGGTGCAAGAAGCAAGCAAAATCATGATATTACTGATAAATATATATTTTATACACTTACTTACATAAATCCTATTAGAATAAATAAAATTATATATGGGAAATAAACTTACATATAATATTTACATACACTATATATAATATCGTATTATTTGTAATTTTACCTTCTCCATCTCCCTATTAACTCGTTCCTCGGGCGTGTCCTTGGGTTTGTGTTTGTTCGGCTTCTTCTTCTTCCGCTTGCCGTCATCCGAGTCATCGTCATCATCTTCGTGTTTACGTTTCTTCCCTTTACCCTTTTTCTTGTCTGTTGATACAGAAGAACAAGAATAATTTTCAAATCTTACCTCATGAGGTAAACCAAATTGAAAGAACTCCATCTAGTTACTAACAAAAAACATATTAGACAAAATAACGCTAACAAAAGATCGTTATATTACTCGATGTTTTTTGTTTCATATATAACAATTATTACAATACAATTCTAAACTAATACTGAATTAACAATAAGATTTCTCAAAACACTTATTACAAAATACAATCGAATTGAGAATCTCCTCCTTTTTTTGAAGTCGGTTAAAAATTACAGCCACAACTAAAAGGTTTTTATCAAATAAAGTTATAAACAATAATATAGTAAATTCAAAACATTTGGCTCACCTGAATTAACTAAGAAAAGCTCAAATATGAGTATGTCTCACGATAGTTACTCTTGAAAAAATAAACTTTCTAAGTTTCACAAGTTACCTTTATCAGGATGTTTAGTGAGTGCTAGCCTCTCTTTCTCCTCCCTCTTCTCCTTGGGTGTTTGGAACCACTCCCTCTGCCGCTTCACCTCTATTTTAGGTCCGGTCTGCTCGCCCTCCGTCTTGATGGCTCCCTCTAACTTCGCTGTCTGTTTCTCCATTTTATTCATTTGTTTTTCCGCGTACTCTTCGTCTAAGATTGCAGCTGGTTGTGGGGAAATAAATTGGTATGTTAGTTCATTCATACTAAAAGGCTCTTGTCCGAGTGCGGACCTTGAATTAACAAATAAAAATATACTTTTTCCTTCTTTATGGCCGGCTTCATTAATATAATTAAATTTTCACATATAATTTGACGTGTAAAAGTGCCGTTTTATGGCCTATTTGCAAAAAATAAATTCATTGTTTCATTGTTTATGCCATTTCACTGTATCTTAATTTTATTTTACGATTGACATATGATACTACAGCCTAACAGAAAATCAGCGTGAAACAATCACAGCGTTGTGTTTCGCCTTGTAAGTGGAGTTACAAGGGGTCTAATCACCCCCCAACCCGTTTCCCAGTCCCAAAATCTCCGAAACCCTAATCCCCAAATTACGGGCAACGCTCTCGTTACTCCTGCTGCGTCTCCGTCCATGGGGGCGGATTGCTCACCATCATGTGAATCTTTATTGCCCTATACTTTCAAAGAACCGTTTTCTGACAATAACAGACACAAAAAAAGAATCATCAGAATTATATCATATATATAAAAATGAACTGTTGTGGTGTAGTCGCTAGAACTCCTTTTTTTAATAAATTTGTTCTTAAAATATTCGTTAAAGATCAGGGAAGGTTTAAAGGTCAGTCAACAGAAAGTTATATTTGAGACGATACGAATATAATATTAGCTGACCCGGCGAAATCCGCGTTTGAATAGATTCCTTACCAATCTCAGGTTCAAGTCTGGCGAGTCTGTCCCTGTATTTGGCGACGATGTCTGGCGGTATCTGGCGCGACTTGACGGGGCGTCGCGCGCGCTTCACGATAGCTTTGACCAGCTGACGCTCTGCTTCACCCGCCAGCGACACTGACACACCGGCGCGACCTGCTCGGGCCGTTCTACCTACCTGTTAAGAATAAAATCGTAATTTATATTACTTTATTTTTATAGGTATTTTATATTGCTAAGAGCACTCTCGATTAAGTAATTAACATTTCCTTTCAGTGCAATTTCATTTGAGACCTTCGTTTACCCTTCCCCACTTACACCTCCATAACTTCTAAACGGCTCAACCGATTTTCATTAAACATGTCTAAGAACACTCGCACGTAAGTCACCTTTAATAAAAAAAAACTAAATTGAAATCGCTTCATCGGTTCAGGCTCCAGGATGCGAAACAGACAGACACGTCAAATTTAACACCTCTCTTTTTCCGTCGGGGGTTAAAAAAGGATTTTCATTTTAATATTTTTTAACTCCTTGACTGGCGGTGTATAAGACACAATAGAAAACACATTATTTATTATGTTTTCGGCTTACTCACGTAATAATTTGACGAGATACTCGACTAGTTTCAAGCCATGCTAGAGGCCTATATTCATGAGCAGCATTCCGCGACACGCGACTCGGCGACCGTCGCGCTGCTACTCAAATCCATCAAATTATTACGTGAGTAAGCCGAAAACATAATAAATAATTTAGAATGTCTCACGAAAGTTATAATAAGAAAACATCACATTGTTTTTTTATTGATAACCTTTTTTTACAAATGCGTCTCGCATGGATCTGCACTCGCATACCAAGTCAAAATGAGTGTTGTCAGATTGAAAATGCGCTAATGCATACTCCCACTACTCCTTTACGCTTTTAAGTGTGGGAGAACCATGGGTCGGCTCAACCAGAGTCATTACCACGGACTCACAGAAAACTGGCGTGAAACAACCACAGCGTTCTTACGCAGTGTGAGTGCGGTTACCGGAGGCCTAATCCCTCCCCTACCCCAATTCCTTCCCGATCCTTAAATATCCGTAAACTTTAACCCCAAAAGGCCGGCAAAACACTCTTCTGGTACAAGTGCCAATTGGCGGCGCCGACTGCTTACCATTAGATAATTCGATCAACTCCTCGATTGCCGACTCGTCACATAAAAAAGCATAAGTGAAGTGCGAGCATAATATGTACACAATTTTTAATTTCATGTCCCTTTTCAGAGTTCTATTCAACCGTTCACAAACTGTTCAGAAAATTACGAAAAGTCTATTGACTCACCCTATGAATATAATGTTCTAGAGTGGCCGGCAACGTGAAGTTGAGTACAGTCTTGACGCCGGGTATGTCGAGCCCACGCGCCGCCACGTCGGTAGCCACTAGTACGTCAACCTGCTCCTCTTTGAACCTCTTCAGAGAGTCTAGACGTTGGGGCTGGTTCAGTGCACCGTGGAGTTCTGCGACCTGGGCAAAAAACATTTTTAAAAAAACACAGAAACACACAGTTTTGTGAGTGCCCCCTTGACGCGGTGGCTGGGTAACAGGCTGGAGCATAACGTGCCACGGGTTAGATACCCACACGGGAAAACTCTTTGTTGGATCCAAAAATTTTCGAATACTGACTATCGCGAAACGCACGCTGCTCATGAATAAGAGTTAAAACACGTGAGTAAATCGCTATTTTCAATTGATGCACGAATTGTTGTTTCGGGTCTGGGTGTGACGTGTGTGTGAAAAATATGTTTGTAAACGCACCCACGACACGAGAGAAAATACTAAAGTGGACGTATAATAAATTAAAAATGTTGCTCTACACAAGATTATTTTCTGTTTCGAAGGCGTATAACAAACATGATTATAATTTCGGAGTGATACCACGGCCTCACAGAAAACCGGCGTGAAACAACCACAGCGTTGTGTTTCGCCGTGTGATTGAGGTTACCGGAAGCTCAATTATTCCTTTCCCCCATCCCTAAATCTCCGAAACTCTTTACCCAAAATCTCCGAAACACACTTCTAACTCATTTAGTGTTGCTGGTACCGATGGGCGGCGCCGATTGCTTACCATCAGGTAATCCGTCTGCTCAGCAGTGGGGACTTATAGGCTAATGATGAAGATGATATTTACCTTAACTCCGAGCAGGCCTAGCGCCACATGCAGCCTGTGGGCCTGTTTCTTGGTCTGCACGAATATGACGGCGCGGTCTCGGAACGTTCGACACACTAGCGCCGCCAGTATGGCCTCGCGATCACACTCGCGTTCACGACGTATCCTGCAATATGTACCTTATTTAGTAGGTTTTAAGGTTGAGATTTGAATAAACGTAGGTGTAAACATTGATCTATAAGTATAAAAAAATTCATCAAATGACTTCTCTCTTCAAAATGAGGCGAGACGAAGTGTCAGACTCTTACTGACTAACCCCCCTCCCCTCCCCCCTTTTGCGTTTCCACTTACATACAAACTTACATACATATTTTACCTCTTTATAATAATATACATTAAATAGTGGAGAAATTTTGCACCAGCATTACACTCATGCAAAGCCGGGGCGGGTCGCTAGTAAAGAATCATTTAGCGCTGTGGCTGGGCAACTAGTTGCTGTGCAACGTGTCGCGGGTTCGAATCCTGCACGGAACAACACTTTATGTGATTTACAAATAATTGTTTCAAATCCGGGTGGCTTGTGTATGTGAACATGTAAGTTTGTAAACGCACCCTTTAAAAAAATATTTGGCTCACCTTACAAACTCCTGTCTAAGATTGAATGCGACATCTTTATTTGAGTCCACGAACAACTTGACAGGTTTCTTGAGGGACACAGCAGCCAGGTCCTTGACCTGTTCAGACATGGTCGCTGAGAACAGCATGGTCTGTCGCTTTGGGGAGCACTGTCTTATGATCTCCTTCATCTGCTCCGCGAAGTACTCGTCAAGCATCCTGTTTTAGGGAAATTAAGTATATTAATTAATGAAGTGTGGGAAAGCCATCCTTCGGTACAAATAGGTCGGACCGGACCGGAGTAATTGAGTGAGTGAGTGAGCGATTTTCTTTGAAACCACGGCCTCACAGAAAATCGGCGTGAAACAGCCACAGTTGTGCCTTCATGTGAGTGAGTTCACATGCACCCAATCTCCACCCCCAAATCCCTAATCTCAAAAGATTATTTCACACTGATCGATCCGGCTCACTCGTGTCGAAGCAATAATTCTTAGTGTCTAATTGCCAAGTTGCCGACTTAGTTGAACTGGATAACATTTTTAAATTTCCAATGCCTAGAAAAATTTAGCATTTTTGTTCAAACCAAAAGTCACGTCTTTATTAATAAATTAACATGATATTGAAGAGAAATTAGTATATATAGAAATTATTATATATATATATATATATATATATATATATATTTATATATTGTTTATATATATATATATTTTTACTGCCTTATAAATATGTATTATAATGTATATATATAGTATGTATGTATGTAAAGTGTGTATGTATATGTTTGGTATATTTAATTGAATTTCCTTGCTTCTGCACCTGCCACTAGATTATCTCTGCATCACCCAAAGGTAGACTGGTAGAGAATGCTCATTGCATTAAGTCCGCCTATGTACAATGTTTTGTGCATGAAGTCTCAAATAAATAAATAAATAAAATTAGTGTTAGATGTGAAAAAAGCAGCATGCCATACAAAACTCAAAAAAAAAATTTACATTAATAACATTTAAATGAAAAAACTACTTTATTCTACTTAGGTATTATAATATTACTTTAAGTTTACCTGTCAGCTTCATCGAGCACCAGTACTTCAATGGAGTGGAGTCCGAAGGACGGAGTGTTGCGGATGTGGTCTATAAGTCGACCCGGGGTTGCTATCACTATGTCCGGGTTTCGACGCAGCATTGTTTCCTGTCAACATTAGCAATAATTCGTCAATAATATTAACATATTTAATATGACGGGTAGGTGATTCCGTCATCTTCCATCTCCATATGTTTTGTCTTGCAAACGATCTGACGGATTACCTGATGGTATATTTATAACATTGATGGATGTTGGCATGGATGGCGACGCCAATGGACAATTCCAGAAGCGTTTTGAGTGCGTTGCCGATTTTTTGGGGATTAGGGATTTAGAGATTTGGGGACACCAGAAGCGTTATGAGTGCATTGCCGATTTTTTGGGGATTAGGGATTTAGAGATTTGGGGACACCAGAAGAGTTATGAATGCGTTGCCGACCTTTTGGGGATTAGGGATTTGGAGATTTGGGGACACCAGAAGCGTTATGAATGCGTTGCCGACCTTTTTGGGATTAGGGATTTAGAGATTTGGGGACACCAGAAGCGTTTTGAGTGCGTTGCCGACCTTTTGGGATTAGGGGAAGGGAAGGATTGGGCTCCCGAAAACCTCATTCACGAAACACAACGCTGTAGTTGTTTCACGCCGGTTATCTGTGAGGTCGTGGTATCACTCCGGTCGAGCCGACCCATTCGTGCCGAATCATGGGTATCCCACACTTCAATAATAATAACAATAAATCCGCAAGGCAGCTTGTGGCGAGCTGTTGGGCAGTGGTGACCCCACGGACCTGACTCCCGGGAGGTGTCTTGTTCTTCTCTCTCCGGTTAGTCCTCGTGACTAGCTGGAGTGAACACTGATGAGGAACAAGCCCTCTCACCTCATTCTTGCCTTAATTGGCTGGCTTGAGTGGAGATTCGCAAGAGTAGGAGTTGAAGGAGACTCGGGGGAAGGATGTATCTCAGTAAGATGCTGGTAGGGGTCTTGACCGTACTTCCGGGATTGCTCTGATAGCCGTGGGATGCCTCTCCTTCCCCAAGCAGCTCAACGTATGTTGCCCCCGTGTCGCTACATGCTAGCGGCCGTTTCCGGGGGCCCATTAATTGAGTTTGCCAGTCACCCCCTGCCTGTTTATCCGTATGTATCAATATTGGTCAGGGGCAGGGGCCATAGTATTTCCATAGTTTTCATCCACTAGTCCATAGCAACCCATACCCATAACCTTATAAATTTTTACCACATTTCGCAATAGTCCTCCATCAACCGGGGATTGTCCTTGGGTGCACTTTCATAGTGCATACAGGGATAACTGCCGGCTGATGTCCCATTTCACTTATATTAAAGTTGTTCAAAGGGCCTCTGCGAGTTGGCTTCGGCCCCTCGTACGCCTTCCAAAAGTCCGGGACCCTGTGGTCCCGTGAGTGGAAAATAACAATAAAATGACTAACCTGATACTTGACATCGAGTCCACCGATGGAGAGGCCAACAGTTACCGCTGTGAACTGACACAGCTGCCGTGTCACTGTGTGTACCTGACAACATATAACAAAATATTTTTACAGATTGCTGCGTTAGCGCAGTGTTGCGCAATCGACTGCTGCGCAAGGCGTCGCGAGTTCGATTTCAACTCAAAAGTTTTATTTGTGTTCAGAGTCTGAGTGTGTATGTGGAATTTTATTAACTAAAAATCATACTCCTAGCAGGCTGCGCGACATCGCCGCGTCCGCGCACACTGCTCTAAGGAAGAACCCCTCTGTGGTTCGAAACTAGTAAAGCTTTTCTCAATTACACACGTGAGTAACCCGCGATTTTTATTTAATTAAGTATGTCTCGCGATAGTTATTGTGAAATTTTATGTTTGTACGCTCACCCACTATTCAGGAGAGTATCCCAACGTGGGTCAGTCTTTTAAAAAGAAGAAAACAGAGGGACAGAGACTGATTTTTCTATTGACGCTTGGAATTAGCACTTTATAAATATAATGAGAACTAGATGATTATTCCCGGATATTAAGGCCCGGAGGTTAAGGAGCCCGCTTCTCATGCATGAGGGTTCGAAACCTGACAAGTACCAATGTGACTTTTTCCGAGTTGTATGTACTTTCTATGATTATTTAGACACCACTGACATATGGTGAAGGTGAACATCGTGAGGAAATCTGGACTTATAATATCTAATTATAAGTTTGAAATCGCCAACCCGCATTGAAAGCTAGTCAGTACATACCTGAGCTCCCAGTTCCCTGGTAGGCACAAGCACGAGGACCCTGGTGACGCGCTCCCCCCCACTGGTCTTGTACAGCAGGCGCTCCAGTATGGGCAGCATGTACGCCGCCGTCTTACCCGTACCCGTCGCTGCGCACGCGCATACGTCCTTGCCTGAAGAGCGGGGGAGGTGGGGGCGATGTTTTAATAAAATTTGTCATTTTCGAATTGTTTTTTTTCTATGGCATAGGTTATCGTAATAGAGAATTTTCAACTTTATAAGCAATAAAATAAATTTGAAATAAATAATGATAAAGGACCTGTGCTGGATACTTGTCAACCTATACTTTCTGAAAGGACTTCTGGGAAGTTTCACAGTAAATAACAAGATTTAATTAATATTTTTTAATAAAAATCGTTCAATATTACCATAATAATTCACAAAATCGACTATAAAGGTTAAAAAAACGACTAAAAGGATTAATAAATCGACTATAAAGCATAAACAATCGACTAAAAGAATTAATAAATCGACTAAACACTAAGCAAACTTACCGAGCAACGCCACAGGTATAGTAGCAGCCTGTATGGGCGTGGGATGGACGTAGTTGAGGGTGCCTATAGCCTTCAGCAGGGGTCGGGAGAGGTTCATCATGTAGAAGGAAGCATTCTCGTCGTATGGAGGAGGTTCCTCGAAGAAGTCCGAGTCGTATTCTATGCGGGCACCCTGCTCTGTTTCGTCTTCCAACTCCTGTGCCAAATAAATAAGAAATAGACTAGTGTGGGATATTTAGTTATTTAGTTTTGTTTTCTTTCTTTCTTGTAGCGCATTTCAATCTCAAATCTGAACATAATATTTAAATCTATAATCTTATTTTGTTATGGACACAAGTAATTTTATGAAAGACATTGTTCCAGAGAACGAATTAAAAAAAATTGTGTAGTAGAGAACATACCTGTTTTAACTTCTCTTTTTTAGTCAGCTTCTTAGGTTTGTTCTTGATTTCATCTCTCTTGAGCTCGTCATCAGATATCTCAAGCTCTCCTGTATCATTCTCTGAAAATAAAAGAAAGTATTATGTATTTGAAGGCACCGGGACGTTGGTACAAACATTAACATCCCGATCATCGTTTTCACAGTCCATCGCAGGGCGTAGGATTTTATAATCAGACCGAATAAATTACAAAAATAACGGACGTCGGCGATCCGTCTCCTATGACAATCACAGCGCTCGCTCTCCAACATAATGCTCTTGCAGAACTGTCCATTTGACGTTCCGCCAGAGTACAATTGCTTTGTACTGCCTCGAGATGTATATCGTCGTAGATTGTATGTCGTCCGATGAATTGTGTTAAAACCTCCTTCAAAATTCCAATTCATAATCGCCGCGACGTCATTTTAACAAAAATTTACCTATTTATATTCTTATAAATAAAAAAAAAAAATTGCTATTTGTTAGTCTCGCAAACTCTATAATAGCTGGTCCATTTTGGATAATTTTGGTCTTAAAATATTTGTTGAAGTCCAGCAAAGGTTTGAAAACTGAAAGAACACTCGTTGTATTTGAGGCAGTGCAAAGTTTGCCGGTCAGCTAGTTATGAATAAACATGACCTGATTCTGTGTATACTGACTTGGTGTGTATACTCAGTTGCAAAGTTTTATATATCTATATATAAAAGAAAGTCGTGTTAGTTATTCCACTTATAACTCAAGAACGGCTAAACCGATTTGGCTGAAGATTCGTAGTGAAGTAGCTAAGAACTGGGAAAAGGACATAGGATGGGACAGGATAGAATAGGTAATGTAGGTTGGGTAGTGTAGGGTAGGCAGTGTAGGGTAGGGTAGGTAGAGTATAGTAGGTAGAGTACGGTAGATAGAGTAGGGTAGGTAGAGTAGAGTAGGGTAGGGTAGATTGAGTAGGGTAGGTAGAGCAGGGTAGGTAGAGTACGGTAGATAGAGTAGGGTAGGTAGAGTACGGTAGGTAGAGTAGGGTAGGTAGCCAAATGACGGGAGCGACGCCGCAGGTAAGAGCTAGTAAATGAATATTAAATATTGGGGTTTAGGGCATTAGTATAAACATAGTTTTAATACAGACTTGGCACAGTAGCAGTATGAGTTTATAACATTTGCAAAACAGGAGTAAATCCTTGTGTTGGGCTTTAAATTTGTAGCGTAATTGGTGTGCAATATGCCGAGGTACCGGTCTGCCCCTTCAAGAAATAAAATAGTATTAAAAAAAAATGTCCTATGCAATCTTACCATGGTTCTCTACATCAGAGTCTGTGTCAACATCTTCAGCATTCCCATTGACCTTGACAGCTGCTCTCCGCATCTCAATCTTATCATCTAGAGTGTGTTTCACATTGCGTCTCACATACTTCTGCAAGTCATCCCATGGGCTCTGCAATATTCATAACATTTGTTAATTGTATAAGTAATGGAAATTTTTATTTTAAGGTTTCATAAAGTTAGGTATGGGAGTTGTTAACAATAACTTTTTTTAGTATGAATATGATGTATATTTATCATAGTAAGCGAACAAACAAAGAGGTTTATTATCAAATGTTTATTTTATATCATAGTGGCAATGTTACAAATATTTTATTCTTATTGTAAGATCGAAAATGAGACAATGTCTTAATTTATCATCATAATAATGGCTGGAAAAAAGCCCTGCTAGTATCAAGTCACAATGACTACACAACATTGCCGCAATGTGCACAAGGCTTATAAATAAGCTTGCCATTGTGACTTTAAACTAGTAGAGGTTTACTTTGTCCATTGACATAGGTTGTTTTTTTTTCAATAAATTTATTAAAGCTCATAATAGTTACAATTCAAACACACAATGTTTTTTCTATACTGTCTGATGTATTTGGTCAACACAATTTTTATTCCTTAATACATACCTTATTGTATTCATCTACAGACCCCACAAATTTAAAATCGGGGTTGATATCTTCTTTCCTTTTGATTTTCTGTTTAGATGGTTGATACTGCAAATAAACAATATATTTTAATTACAAAAGATCCTAGAGCATTCTAGAACAAAATTGCATTAATACATATAATAAGTGACATGATCATGATATGATATGGCTGGAATTATGTGCTATGTAGTTGAGAGAAAAGTAACTTATTAATAATTTTATTTTTTTAATTATAGTATTTAATTTAGATAATTTTAGTAACTATTAGTAACTCTCAGAAACCACATAAATATAGCTTTATATAGTTTGTTCCTGTAAGCATGCAGTTTTGCGATTGTAATTAAAAACGTAAAGAGCATAACAAAACAAAGTATTATCGATAAAATACAGAGATATGTAAAAATTGAAATTATTGATACATAAATACATCATGCAGTTCGGTTTCCAACAATATTTCACAATTATTTACAATGTTTTTAAATCAAATGCGGTGTGATAACTTACTTCGACTTCTTCGTCCGATTCCTCCGAGAAATCTTCAACTTCTTCGCCATCCTGTATAGTTTTAATATAAGTCGGTAATTCTACAGGCTTTTCCATGTTTCTTTTCCCTTTTATTCACACGACATGCTTACACAATTTTTGTAAATAAATTCTTTTTGAGGTTATCCTTCAAAATCGCATGTTGCTTCACCGTTCCGTTTTACGTACAAAATGTTGCGACTGTCATTTCAAAAGGGAGAACTTTGCGTGTAATGTTTTACTCTTTAGTCGATTTAAGGTTTTAAGGCTCCTCAGACTTGACTTGGCCGTGACATGACAATCAAAAGTAATTGATTTTATTTTCTCAACACTAGTGTCATGTCATGTCGTAAATGTCAGGTATTCACGAGTGTATGTTAGAAAATTAGATTTATTTTGCCGATAAATCATTAAGAATGGCAGATCTGCTAAGTATCCATGATGATATCAAATTGTAAGTTTGTTGTTTTCTTAAAAATATCTTAGCGTATGCGTTATATTTTGTAAATACTGCTTCATCAAATCTTTGTCTTACGTGTATCTTACTTTCATGTTTTCCTCGAAGCCGTATACAATTTTGTACAATATGCTGTTTATTTATCACTTACAGTCATTGAATATTGAATACAAACTTGTAATACGCTCAAGATTTAAACATTTAGATGTTTTATTTATGTTTTTTAATCAACATAAATTGCATTTTAAAGGGACAGTTTACAGCGATATAAGTCGTTAAATTAAGTCAGCCGTATCAGATAATTACGTCACATGTAATTATTTGACGATTGTAAAAGCTACGCTAGCTATATTGTATATAAACTCCATGAATTACATTCAGTTTCTTGATTACAAATTACCAATAAGATATGTTGTGTCTTGCAAGTCATTGGTAACTTTTTAAGACTGTATATTAAACTTATTTGCGTGTCATTACTCACGCTAACCTTTGCACTTATACTTCAAGCTATTTCTTTTCAATTAAAACTGTCTTACCAGTAAGAATCTAAGACAATTGTCACTGAACACTAAACTACAATTATTAATATTTTCACTCTGAAAATGGTTATATTATGACACTAATTAAATTAGTAAGTACTAATAAATTATGTTTTCAATATCTAGATTAATAATTTTCTGAAATACTCAGAGAGGTTTAATGATCACTTAAAATATAAGGGGTCAAGTGATTATTTAATGGGTTATTTTCTGCCATCCAATGTGTTGGTTAGTTATCCTACTCTAGTACTTTATCCTATGTTTTGGTTGTGTTTAAAACTCACATTTTCACATACATAACACATCCAGACCTGGAAAAACTGTGGGTTACACAAAGAGTTGTCTTTTTTACAGTTGAAATATGTGTGTAGGCTTGGTAAAGCACAGATTGCAAAAAGTAAACCCAAACCTTAACCTCTATGGTTCAGGTTGAGTAGCAGATATTGTCTATGACATTCTGGAATTTGTTTTTTATAGAAATTTAGACTTTATTCTAAAACAATAAAGTTTAAACTAATAAAGAAATATGCTAATCAGCTGGACACATTCAGTTATAGTATTTTGAAATATTTTTTTTAACTTTACATTATTTTTTATGATTACTTAAACTATTCTTTAGATCCCCTTATTGGCTCTGAGTAATGCAGTATAAGGTTTTAAATATGTAGTAGTATGTAACTTAAAGAAATTTGACCTGGCATGTAAATACATAGTGTGTTTTACTTCCAGATATACAACATCAGACAAATTCTATTTGGAGCCCACAATAAACCCCACAGAGATACTGGTTATAGACAGAGTGTCTGGTGAAGCTTCTGTCAAAGGTAATTTTATAAACAAACAATTATAATGTTTAAGTGTGTGAGAGCCATGCTTTGACACGAATGGGTCGGCTCAACTGGAGCGATACCACAACCTCACAAAAAACCGGCGCGTGTTTCGCCGCTCTTTAATCCCAAAATCTCCAGATTCCTAATCCCCTAAAGGTCGGCAAACCACTCGTAACTCCATCGTTGTTGTTAATCAGAGAGCTCATATATCATAAGCTCACTCAACCAACAAAAATTGATGAGTTTAAAACAAAAATATTTTGATGTTTTTTTTTTTCAGATATTGGTTCAGTAAAAATTCCCATTCCGGCGAATGCATACCGACCAGTATGTGGGTTCCTAGGCTCAATCAAACTGATATCTGGATTATACTTAGTTGTGGCGAAATACAGAATATTGGTAAGTATTTTATGATCATTATTTATGTAAGAATTCCCATTTTTTTTTTTTGTTCTCTGATTTAGCCAAGACTATTTCATTCTACACTAGAATCGAATCCAAAAATTTTGGAGCACACAAATAATTGTTTCTCGAAACCCCGAAACTGCATAATAGCACATTTCGAAAAAATAAATACCAAACTAAATTAAAAAAAAAGTGTTTCTTTTTTTAAATGTTGCTTCGCACTATTATTTTCGTCGTGGATGCGTTACAAACATACAATTTGAACTGCACATCACACCCAGAACCGTTACAACAATTTGCTAGTCTCACAAAGAGTTTTTCCGTGCGGGGATCGATCCCGCGATGTCGGTTGACGCGGTGGCTGGGCAACCGGCTGCCATGCAACGTGTCGTAAGTTCGTTTTCCTCACGGAAAGCTCTAGGTAAGTCAGCCATGAATTGTTGTTCTGGGTATCGGTATGATGTGTACAGCTAATTTTATGTTCCACATTCTCCTAAAACAGGAGAGAAAATCCTAATGTGGAGCAAAGTTACTTGTGGCGAAATGCATGCCTATTACGAAATAAAAAAAAATGGTAATATGTAATAATATTTCTTTTTTTCCCACAGGTGGGCAAACTAAATGGGCACGAAATATATCAGCTGGCGGGCACAGACATCATACCCTACGCTCGCTCCAATACACATCTAACTAACAAACAGGTATTTACACCAATATTTATTCTATTTGTATTTAATTAAGGTTGATTTTAGATTAAAAGTAACTGTTACTGTACTTTCAAGCTAATAATAACCATATCTGTATATTATAAAGGTTGATAATCGATCGTAGGTTAACTTATAAAATGTGGTTTATAAATGGTAGTATATTTTTATTAAAGAACATAATTTTAATTGTGTTGATTTATTACATATATTATATTATGCAGAAAATCAAATTAGGGCTACAATTTATTTGTTTTGAACAAAGAAATGAAAGAGAAAAAGAACTTTTATCTTTGTTTATGGTATAGGTCGGCAAACGAGCAGATTTATTAACTGATGGTAAGCAATCGACAAGTAAAAAAAAAGTTATCAGCTGCACGACTTCACTCCAAAAATATAGATATAGATAGATAAATAACAATCCCATTATGACGTGTAAGTTGCTATCACTACATAGTATAAAACAAAGTCGCTTTCTCTGTCCCTGTATATCTATGTATGCTTAAATCTTTAGAATAACGCAACGGATTTTGATGCGTTTTTTTTAACAGATAGAAGGATTGAAGAGGTAGATTTACATATATATGTGTTTAGCATTCATTAAATTGTGGAAAAAATTTTGTATCTACATTGCACCCGTGCAAAACCGAAGTGGTTCGCTAGTCTTCAATATATATTTTTAATATATGTATGTATGTATGTACAGATAGAGGACAATGCCACATACGAGCGCATGCTCCGCGCTGCTCTGGACACGGTGGGCATCTACTTCTCCTACACGTACGACCTCACGCACTGTCTCCAGAGGCTGCACTCCGTCACTCCAGACTTCCATAAAGTAAGTATATATTTTTTCTATTTTTTGTTTGTACTAGAGAGAGAGAGAGAGAGAGAGAGATAGTGATAGAGATAGATTAAAGATAGAATTAGAAAGAGATAGAGTGATATAGATAGATAGAGAGAAAGATAGAATGCGAAAGAAAGAGAGAGAGATAGAGTGATATAGATAGATATAGAGAAAGAAAGTGATAGAAACATAGAGATAGAGTGAGAGAGAGATTGAGAGGCAGAATAAGAGAGAGGGGGAGTATGTGAAGAATAACGCCAGTGTTGATTCTCAGTAATTTTCTAAGTTTCCCCCGCTATTCGGCACCCGTTAGTCGTAGCATGTTGCTTTTTTTCTCCAGGGATTTGTTCTGTGTCGTGGGTGCGTGTAACAAACATACAAATTCATATACACTAGCCATTCAGACCCGAAACCAACAATTTGTGAAACCTGCGACACGTTGCACAGCAGCCAATTCAACAACTGTACCAATCGCTGTCATGTTCTATAGTAAAGCCTTCTTCGATAAATGAACTATCCAACATGAAAGAATTAATCATTTCCAGTAGTTTCGGAGATTAGCGCCTTCAAACAAACTTCTGCTTTATTGTATTTATATTATGTGATGTTTTCAGATGTCCATAGCGAATCGTGCGGACCCTCGGTTCCTGTGGAACGGTTTCCTGCTGCGGGATTTCTCTCACCAGCAGTTCTCACGGTTCACGTTGCCTATTATACAAGGCTGTATCCTTTTTCTTAAACCTCTTCATCATTATCATCGTCAAACATAAGTTTTGAAGGGCTTTTTATGTGATAGGGTGGCAAAAGAGCTGACGGATTACCTGATGGTAAGCAAACGCCGCCGCCCACTAGAGGAGTTACGGGTGCGTTGTTGGCCGTCTGGGAATAAGGGTTTCGTCGTCGTAAAGAAATACGGCATTACAACGAATTTACACTTTTGAACAAGCACTTAGCTTCTATGACGGATCGCACTGCACTACAATTTCTTTTTGACTGTTAAAATCATGTGCATTTTCGTGTAAACTAAATCTTTTATGGCTTAGTTGAAATAAATGCCCGGAGGCCCAATCCTTCCCCTTCCCGGACCCTTCCCCAATCCCTAAATCTCCAAATCCCTAATCCCTAAAAGGTCGGCAACGCACTCGTAACTCCTCTGTTGCGGGTGTCCATGGGCGGCGTTGATTGCTTACCATCAGGTAATCCGTCAGCTCGTTTGCCGACTTATTACATAAAAAAAAAATCTTTTGGTTTTGACTTTGACGATGTTAAAAATAGTTCAGTTTTGCTGTTTGTAAAACCTTTTTCGTTGTTATCATAATATAAATTATTACAAGCAGATTTTTGTAAAAGACCAAAAATAATAATTCATTTTATCATTCAAGAAACTGACAATAATTCGTACAATTAATTTTCAACCTTAATTCTCATAAGAATAGAGTTTACATTTCCTTAACCTGTAAACAGTCGTGTCTATAAACAACGTGACAGTAAACGGTCACGCGTTGACGTGGTCTCTAGTGTCACGGCGGAGCGTCGATAGAGCCGGAACCAGGTTCTTCATGAGAGGAGTCGATGCTCAGGTGAGCCTTATTTTCTACGTCATAAGGTATTTTTTGAATTATTTTTTGAATTCCTTATTTAAAAGGCAGCCTAAGCTAAAGCGAGACTAAGAATTTGTTGTATGTCCGAACGTCTGTCGGTCTATATCTAATGAACATGCAATTTTTCAGTTCTGACAAAAAATACTAAAATCAGAATAAAATAGGTAATTTATTTAATTCCATACAAAAAGCCAATAAATTTTTATACGGTTCTCTTCGAGTGCGAGTCCTACTTTACTATCTGTCTACACGTTGGTACATGTATTTTTTTAATACGGTAGTTTCCAACTAGTCAAATTCAATCCTTTTATCCAAATGTCAAAAACGATACTACTACTATTAAATTTTTATGAAAAAGTGAGTTATGGCGTCATAGTATTTTTGCGTCAAATAGCTTACTATTTCTTAATAATTTGCATAAAAAATATTTTAAACTTTGTGTATCGATCGCTCGATGAATAAAAGTATAGTTATTTTTCAATATGATATTGTATTGAAACGTCGAATTAATTTATTTGAAATCTAGGAAACTACTCAATCCCGGATTTAGAATTTTTTTTCAACGTAAGACGTCAACCGAATCTTAAAAAGCATACAAATTAAGATTAAGAAACTTTTTATTTAATAAGGTTTTTTCATTTAATATCCCCAATGTCCAATCAATCTAGACCAAAAATACAATCAAACTTAAAACAATAACTTAATAAATATTATATCCCCCCCTCTTTCATCCCCCCTCAACAGGGCAACGTAGCGAATTTCGTGGAAACGGAGCAGATAATAGAACGGGGCGGCGAGAAGTCCTCGTTTGTACAGACTCGGGGTTCGATCCCGTTGTTCTGGAGCCAGTACCCTGATATCAAGTACAAGCCGGCGATGCAATTGTCCCATGAAGACCATGTCGCAGCCTACACCAAGCATTTGAGGGACCAGCAGCAAAGATATGGGAATCAGGTTCTGGTTAATTTGGTGAGTTGATTTTTTTCTTAATCTATACTGATACTAGCTCTTACCCGCGGCTTCGTGCCTACACTACACTACCCTACCTACACTACCTACCTATCCTATCCTGCCCTACCCTACCTACCCTTTCTTTTTGGTATTTTTTTTATGGTATAAGTCAGCAAACGAGCTGACGGGATGACCTGATGGTAAGCAATCGGCGCCACCCATAGACATCCGCAACACCAAAAGAGTTACGAGTGCGTTGCCGCTTTTTGGGGATAGGGGTTGTTGATATAAGGGAAGGGAATATCGGGAAGGGATACGGGAAGGGAAGGGATTGGGCCTCCGGTAACCTCACTCACACGGCGAAACACAACGCTGTAGTTGTTTCACGCCGGTTTTCTGTGAGGCCGTGGTATCACTCCGGTCGAGCAGACCCATTCGTGCCGAAGCTTGGCTCTCCCTCACTTATCGGGTTGGAAAATCCTCATGGAGACCCATCGCCCTCGGGGAAGGGCGAAGGGTACTGTCAGATTCTTACTGACTAAAAACCAACCCGGTGTTCCTCCACCTACCCATATGTCGGAGGGGCGGGTGTCGCCCTGCTCTACCCTGATAACTTATAAACAAATCTTCAAAAACTGGGTAAACTATAAATAACTGCTTTATATATTTCTGTAGCATTCTTTACATCTTCGTATTTTACCTTTAGATCGACCAGCACGGTAAAGAAGAGGCTTTAGAGCGGGGATTCCGCGCGGCGGTAGCGGCAGCGGCACTCCCCGGAGTACGATATGAGCCGTTTGATTTCCACGCAGAGTGCCGTTCTATGCGGTACTACAGGCTCAACGTGCTCATTGACAGGATCAAGTTGGAACAGGTTGGTTGATACACGTTAAATAATATTCTGCAAATGACACACGTGAAAAATCTTTTTGAAATTTTCGAGCATGTTCGATTTGTTTCGAGTGACACAGGGGCTGATAGTGATGATTATCGTTCACTGAAAATGTTGTATTTGTTACATTTGTTGTTTTGGTTATATTTGTTGAAATAACGTAACGGTTAGTTACCATAAGTGTTCGGGTTTAGGAAAGGTATTGTGAAAATATTAATTTTTTATTCATATTTTTTTTTTATTAAAAATGTCTCGTTCAGGCGGAATTCGGTTACTTCCTATCCCGCGGCGGTACGATCCTCCTCCGGCAGAACGGAGTGTTCCGTACGAACTGCGTGGACTGCCTGGACCGCACCAACGTGGTGCAGAGCCTCCTGGCGCGCCTGCAGCTCACGGCCGCCCTCAGGCTGCTCGCTGTCACCAACACTGACGACGAGAAACATCCTGAATTCGACAATTTGTTCAATAATGTAAGTACTTATATATATTGATTCTCGCCGATTTCCATTCGAATCTACAATTTGGAATGAGCACCTAGCTTCATTGACGAACAGACCGCCAGACTACCTATTTATGGTTTAGTTGGAATAAATGATTTTGACTTTGATTAACAATTTAATGGAACTAAAGTTGAGATATTTTGCTGTTTTAGATTTTTTTATGTTATAGATGGTCAAACGAGCATACAGGTTACCCGATGGTAAGCAATCAGCGCCGTCTATGTTCACCCGCAACACCAAAGCTGTTACGATTCCATTGCCGACCATTTAGGGATTTGGAACAGGGGAAGGATTGTGCTTCCGGTAACCTCACTCACGGCGAAACACTACGCTGTGGTTGTTTCACGCCGGTTTTCTGGCATGGCTCTCCCACACTTGTATTAAAATTATCATCCCATCTCTTTCCCCAGGTATGGGCAGACCACGCGGACGTGATATCAACACAGTACTCCGGCACGGGCGCCTTGAAGACAGACTTCACGCGTACAGGCAAACGGACACGGCTCGGCCTTGTACGGGACGGTGTCAACTCTCTCACTCGGTACTACAAGAACAACTTCAGTGATGGGTTCAGACAGGTATGTAGTAGATTCTGGGATATGAGATGACATCTATGGAATGACTCGACTAACCAGCTAGACACATTAGAATACATTAAGAGACCAGTAGACACGTATAGGCTGATGACGTTGACGTATCAACAAGTATAATACATAATGTATGTGAGAGCAGGAGGGCCTTCGTCAGAACTCATCTTATATAACACTAGCTACTCCCGCGCGGTTTCACCCGCTGCTCAGCTTCATGCTATCGTAGCGTGATGTTTTGTAGCTTCTAGCACTCAGGAACATTGTAGCTATCTATCACTGAAAGAGTTTTGGTAATCCGACCAGCAGTTCCAAAGATTATTCCCTACATATAAACTTACAAACATACGAATTGACTGCACGGTTGGTGCAGTGGCTGGGCAACTGGCTGCCGTGCGACGTGTCCCGGGTTCGATTCCCACACGGAACAACACTTTGTGTGATCCACAAATTGTTGTTTCGGATCTGGGTGTCATGTGTATGTGAATTTGAATGTTTGTAAACGCACCCACGACACAGGAGAAAAGCATAGAGTGGGGCAATGTTTTTTTTTTTTTAACTTACAAACTTACAAATTTTACCTCTTTATAATATTAGTACATATAGATATGTAAGTAGGTAGTTAGGCAAGTGAGCGTGAGCAGAGAAAACCACAAGACCTCGTTACAATGACAGTAATCACTTGGATGCAAAGCGATTCGCCACAAGCGTGGTGTGCGGACGCCATCTTGAACCAGATGTGTGTTCAGATCGTCCTCACTACCCTCGACCATGACGATTCGCTAGCCTAACTTTGACAGCCCAAAAGTCAACCTGATGTGCTTAACATCACTGCTTAACATCAGGTGGGATCGCAGTCAAGCACTAGTTTATTGCAAGTAAAAAAAAAATAAAAAAATGTTTGATATGATATTGACGTGTGCGCCGTCATGTAAATCTATAAAGCCCTCACCTATGGTCGTTTTTATTTATTTTGTAATTGATACTTGATTTGTGCTGGAGGTAAAGAAGTTAAATTAATTAAGATGGAAAAAGGTTCTACGTAGATTCAAGACAGAACGGTTAATTTTGTTATTGTTCCCAGGACTCCATCGACCTGTTCCTGGGCAAGTACGTGGTGAGTGACGGCGAGGGTAACACGCTGCCCTGTCCTCTCCGCAGGGACAGAGACTGGAAGTATATCACGGTGAGTGTCACGCAGGTTGATTTTTATCCAATCTTATCCACGACTTCGCTCCCGTCATTTCACTGCATACACTACCCTACCTAGTTGCCTCCCCTAGATTACTTATCCTACACTACCTACCCTATATTACTTACTTTTTTTTGCTGCACTGGGAAAAATTCTATTACGCATACTCTTCCCGTCGGGGGACGGGAGAGGGTTATGTGGGACTCCCCGGTTAAGATGTTCCCGGTATACCCACTAAAAAACCCAGTGGCACTCCGGCCTCGCCTGAGTGGAGGGGGTCTGGGAATCCATGTCGTCCAGTCCCCCACCGGCGACTGCCCACCTTACGGCAGGCCCCTCAATTCCCCCCTACTAGGGAGGAGCCTTTATGATGGCCGGAGCACGGGTGATTCGTGCGATGCAGGCGCTTGCGCCCCCGCGCTTGTCGCCCGCTGATCACCCCATGGAGCAGGTGGGGACGGACGTTGTGACCGCCGTCCGTTCTTTGTTGGCGGAGCGGCGCTGCGAGAGGGTGTTCTTCCCGCATGCGCTCCGCCGCCTCCTTCTGTGACATGACGTCCTCACAGAAGGAGGCTACCGCTGCCCATACCTCATCACTCCCCAGCATGGATGTTATACCCTACCTACCCTACACTTACTACATTAACTACATACTGTTTATTTTGTATGACAACTTTCTCAGTTTACAGTTCACTATAGATGAAAATATAGTTTTTGATGAGTTGTAATGAATATGGTTTGTATTGCGTAGTTCCCGTCGGTGCTGCTGGTGGCGATGTCGATGTTCTGTGCGAGTGCGACCCTCCCGCAGCGGTACTCCAGCGAGGTCCTGCTGTACCTCATGTTCTGGGGCGCCGCCGTCACCGCCACGCTCTCCTTCATATTCAGGTACACCGTTCCTACTGATACTAAGCTTTCTGTATACTTTATTAACTAGCGGTCGCTTGCGGCTTCGCCAGCGTGGACAGCGATTTTGCACTTTTCCAAGATTTTTTAAATTTTGTCTACATACAAACCTTTTGTAAACAGCAGTGGACGTCTTCCAGCAGATGATGATTATGATTACCATTAGTTGTTACTTTATTTCTATCATCTAAACGTTAAATAGACGGTAATTAAGTTAAAACTTAGAACGCCATGTCGGACAATGGTGTCCGACGCTAGTGGAGGGTTAGCCTTCAACAGTATTTGTCGGCAGTCAAATGCTTAAATGTGTCACTTTAAGGTGTGGCAACATTCAACAAATATTTTATAGTTACACAAATAAAAAATATACGTCGTGGTGGCCCGGAGGTTAAGGAGCCCGCTTCTCATGCATGAGGGTGTGGGTTCGAAACCTGGCAAGTACCAATGTGACTTTTTCCGAGTTATATGTACTTTCTATGATTATTTAGACACCACTGACATACGGTGAAGGTAAACATCGTGAGGAAACCTGGACTTATAATTTCTAATTATTCGAAATCGCCAACCCGCATTGAGCAAGCGTGGTGATTAATGCTCAAACCTTCTCCGTGTGAGAAGAGGCCTTTGCTCAGCAGTGGGCACTTATAGGCTGATGATGATGATGATGATGATGATGATGAAATAAAAAAACCTACCCAATGAATTCTCCTCATACTTTTTATATCTACAATACCCCTATAAAGCAATATATTTTGTTCCCCTTAGACACGGCAAGGAGTTCGTGGACTGGCCCCGGCTGGACGCGGGCGGGCTGGCCGCCGCGCGCGCCCTGCCGCCCCCGCAGTCATTATGATCAATGACACGCCGCTCGTAGTCGTCGTCTGACCTGTACCCAGCCTCCTCATCTCACACACACTTACAATTAATATTTGGTATACAAGTATGAGAATAAATACTTTTTCTCTATAAAGATAGTAACTATTGATTGATTACTGAGCCCAATAAGGCTTATAAAGATTTATTCTTTATTTACAATAATAAAATATGTTCTTAAAGTATAAAAATTTCTGCTTTTTAGTTTTTTTTTTAACTTTGTTCCACACTAGGCTTTTCGCCTGTGTCGTGGGTGTGTTTACAAATACACAATTTCACATACACATCACACCCAGACCCGGAACACGAAACAAATTATTGTTCTACGATCAAATTGCTAGCTGATTGACTGAAAGGCTATTTCAACGAGTTGCCTGCGATATATACTTACTTTGAAATAAAAATACAAATCGTTTAAATTCAAATTTATCGTATACACTATTCAATTGTTATGTAAAAGTAATTACATTATGCATTATACAATAGTTACTATCTATATACTGATTATTTTTTATTTTTTACCTTATATACCAAATAATTTGTAAGTGTGTCAACAGTGAGCGAGCGAGACAAACAGCTTATTGTTAACCACGCCTTTTATTCTAGTGTTGTTCGTTAAATGATTACCTGTCTTAATTCTTAGGTGTTCAAGTTTCAAATCGCTTGCATTAGTACCGGTGTTAATGCTAAAAGTGTTTCTAAGGGTGAAAAAATCTTGGTGTTATCTTTATTCAAGGTTTTAGTTGAACGGATAATGGTCTTAATGCTAGGGTAATAAGGTTTAGAATCGCTCGTGATAAAAAATCGTAGGTGTTTGTTTGAACAAAAACCGATCTTAATTCAAGAAAGTTAAAGTTCTAATTTTAAATTATGATGTGATTAGAAATGTGTTAAGCGTGATTCTTATTACTCTATCGTTAAGGTTTATTTTCAAGTAATTATTATGGTTGCTATATAAATATTAATAAGGGAATGTGTTTAGTTAAATTATTTATTATTTTTTCCTATTTAACGTTTCAGAGAGGTTCTGTGTTTGTGTGAATGATGTTTTTTGAGTGGAAATAGAGATTGGATAGCGGGTATCTTTATGATTTAGAATAAATAAATGGTTACTGAATTTTTCATTATTACGAAGCTTTTAAAATAATAACTGTTTATTGATATACAATGGGAGTGAAATTTTTTTTTTTATTTATTCTGAAACGTTGGCCCCTGTATTTTTTTAGTTTAATAACTTCATTGTGTATCTCAAAGTCAAATTTTCAAAGTCAGAGTTTATATGTCAATGAATATTTCGGGATGACGACAGCGTATGATATTATTTCGTTATTTCTGTCATCTTCCCCGTTGCTTTCTTTGTATTTGAACCTAGCAAAATTTTGGTTGAAACTTTCTAATTAGGTATTACGAAATATAAGCTATTTCGTTAATGTTAAGCAAAGTAGACTGTCAGAAGTAAAACGTCATAATTGGATTTCGGCTATACCCGGTGTTAACTGCACGGTTGGCGTGGTGGCTGGGCAACTGGCTGCCGTGCCACGTGTCGCGGGTTCAATTTCGCACGGAACAACTCTGTGTGATCCACCAATTGTTGTTCCGGGTCTGGGTGTGATGTGTATGTGAAATTGTCTGTTTGTAACCGCACCCACGACACAGGAGAAAATCCTAGTGTGGCGCAATTTTTTTTTTTTAATAACCAGTCAATGGCTGTGGAAGGGCTAAAGGCCGGACGACGTAAAAATTATGTCGGAGAACCGTATTAGTTCAATGCAATGGTCTTTTGAGGAAAGTAATAAACAGAACCGGTCTTCTTCCTTATGCTGATATCATTAGCTTTGTCTGCTCATTTGTATTGTATATCAATAAACTAAAATATAATTTAAAACATGCATTTTTTGTATAGTACAAATTATTCAAACACTTACACCCGGTTTCTGAATGGCTTGTCAACGTTAAAATAAACTAATCTCCTGTTAAATCTCTTGTCAAGTCATCTGATTGGTTGTTGATAATTCAGTTAACCAATTAGATGACTTGACAAGAGATTAAATTGATTTTAACATTGATCGGCCTTTCGGAAACCGGGTGTTAATATATCTGGCGAAATGAGGTTATGATATTGTTTTTAAAAAAATACTGAAAATAGACTATTTTTTAAGACAGGCAACACTAGAATAGATGGCGTTTAATAAAAGTATTTACGACCTACTCTAACTTAGAACACACGAATCCAAGTCTACCACTGTTTTGAATTTGAAATTTATACCTTAAATTATAGAGTTCATTTTCCAGTGTTGTCCATTAAAGATCAAATGTCCAAATGTCCATGTACAAATTTGTGAAAGAAAAAATGTTTTTTGTGTAATTATTTGTATAGACAAGAAAAAACTGTAGTTTTGTTTCATTTTAATGTAAAAGAATATAATATTATTTTTTTCTAATGTAATTACAGTGGCGTATTTCTTGCTTGCTAAACTGTTCGTGAAGATGCTCGTCTAGTTTCAAGCCACTAACGGAGCTCATAAACGTATATTGCGCTGCTATTACAGACGTTGCGCTTAAAGCATTTCGTACATATTTCTTGTCTATGTAAATAATTACCAAAGACATTTTTTTAGACCAAACATGTTGCTATTTTTGCTTATTGTCAATTTATTGGTATTTCAAAGGTGTTTGTTTGAACTTGAACTTATGAAAGGGATAGCATTAATCGTTTTAAATAGTTCTATCTCACTTACACGTGATTTACTACTTCTTGAAGTATAGTAAAACGGGTTGAATAGAATTTGAAGGTTGAATTTTCCTTTTCACCCCTCTTCTGCATTGGCAAACTAACAGACTGATTACCTGATGGTAAGCAATCAGCGCCGCCCATGGACACCTGCACCAAAGGAGTTACGAATGCTTTGCCGGCCTTTTAGGGATAAAGGTTTCGGATATTTAAGGATTGGGCCTCCGGTAACCTCACTCACACGGCGAAACACAACGCTGTGGTTGTTTCACGGTGTCACGCGCGTGTTTTGTGAGGCCGTGATATCACTCCGGACCCATTCGTATCGCAGCTTGGCTCTCCCACCCTTGCACTGCGTCTATTCACCCCGTTTTATGGTATTGTTCAAAACAAATTTTCAGATATAAGGAGATCTCAAATCTTCATATTAAATACCATTTATTGATATAAAAATTTAAAAACATTTCAGTATCAGTTCAAATAAAATGCCGCGTTAAATTAATATTTTGTAGTATTAGCATTCCATTTTATAAGTCGTATGCGGTTTGTTGTATGAAATCTTTAGATACTATTAAAAACATATTAAAAGAAGATTCCAATAACAACACCATTCACGGGCTAACTGGACTACTTTCAAGCCATGCTTAGGGCTCATATTCATGCAGCTACACGCGATATCCGTCCTGTGTCGCGTCAATGTTATAGTTGGTTCTTTATAATATGATAGCGTTTGTTTGATTTGATATAATTATTACACTAAGAAGAAATAATATTTTATGTACCTACAATACATGCAAAAATATACCCCATCTCCTACAAAATATGGTTGAAAGTTCAACAAATCGCATCGTCTTGTCCTAAAACAGAACAAACCTTATTGGTTACAATCCAGTATGTAGGTTCTAGCTTTTATATCTCTTTTCATTTAATATGATGTGTAATCTGTGGTCCTATATGTTCCTGGTCTAGGAATTGACAGTTTAATCTGTGTGATTGCGCGGGAGTTTGGATTTTTAAATACACTACGTATGGTTGATAATTTCTAGAGAATTTAGGATGAAAATTGTGTAAATGCTGATGAATTGTAGAATATGTACTTAACTATATAGCTATAACGGTTTTTATCTCTAAACTAGAGGCGATGAGGATATTAATTTTAATTGTTTAAAAAACTAACTATGTCGAATTCAAAATCATTGATTTCAATTTGACGCTTACAGACACTTTTGAACGTCGAACAAAATTTAAAGATAAAAAATGTCTGGCTTTGAAACAGTCCTCTTAGTGAAGCTATTTGCTATGATTGATATTGACACATTTTCCTAAACAAAAAGTATATGGTACGAAATACCTAATTTAAGTATTGGCGATGTTAAATTTATTATCAAATAACATAAATAATATCTCAGTCTGTTGATAATCGGACGATATCGACAGATAAACATTTCTTGTAAAAAAAGTTTGCATTGTTCGTCTGCCAGCTACGATAGGTCATTAACCTTAGTTCAAACACAAAAGAAATCATAATATTTTTTTAATATCCTACATACGCGCTGTAGTCGCGAAAAAATATATTTTGACGAAAAAAAAATGTTTTGTTTAGTCTGTTCCAGAATTTGAATTAAATTTGTTTACCATTTTTTACAAATAAATAATTATGTACCTACTCTTTTTTCTAATATTAGAAAATTATGAATATTTTGTCCTTAATATGTAGGAATTTCCCGATCAAACTTGCAGTCCGCAAGTGTGATTTTTCCAATATAAAAAGTTATATTAGGCACTGTTCACTGTCTAAAATCACAAGTAAATTAACACAAGTTGGCGCCAAATAAAATGGCGTCGTATAAAGAAACCGCATTCCAAATTCGAATTTATTTAAAACCCAAACTCTCGCGTAGGAATAGTATTGTTTCCAGTACCAAAAACTAAACGACGACTCGAGACGGCCGATAATAGATAACCATAGGAATAGCATTGCGAATAAAAATTATTTAAAAAAAGCATTTAAACCTCTTTTCGTTTTATGTAGATCTATGAATATATTTGTAGGTAGTGAATTTTAATTTTAGTTTTTTTAGAGGTTTGCTATATAGATTACGTGTAGATAGAGATGCTATTTAAATTTTGTGATTTATAAATTTGTACTATAAAGAAATTTAAAACATTTTAAGCCTTTCTATCTACCTCTTTAGTGTTTGCCGCAGTGTCAAAACTTGCGGTCAAATTAAAAAAAAAATATTTTTATTTCCGCAGTGTTATTTCAAATGGTGTGTAATTAAAATAATATTGTTATATTTTGTCATCTTGTGTAATTTAATAATTTTAATCTTGTAATTTTTATGATGAAGATATTTCAATAAACAATTAATCATAATTTGGTTTTTTTATTAACCCTTTAACACGTAAAATACTTTTGCTACTTATAATGTGAAGCTGCTTCAATTTCAAACAGTAACCATTAATTTATTGACGCAGTTGGTATTTCTTGCCTGACATTTAATTTTACATTTAATTTGACATTTAATTTAGAGGTATGAGGAACAGGGTGGAAAGTTCCTCATCCTCCATTGAAAAGGGAGGATTCTCCGACCAGGCGAGGTGCTCGTGCCTGGTGGGCTACTGCCCGACGATTGTTGTCGGGATATCTGTATGGGTGCTAATTGTGATGAAAACTCTTATAGCGCGATGTAGACTCTTGCTCGTGATTGGTGCTGTTGTTTATGTAGTGTGCTAGATGTCGCTTCATCACTCCCCTCCGAGACCGGCGGTCGTTAGCTGGTTGAGTCATCTGAATGTCATGTCTTGTCGAGCCAGTTGATGGTTCCAGTACGTCGGAACCGATGCCGCATAGTTCACGGTGAGTCGGAACTGTTTGCGGGGATGCCCCAGTGCGTCGGGGTGATGCAGTGCTGATGAGTGGCTGGCTGCTGCGTCGACCAGGAGAGGGAGTACGTCTCTGCTTGCTGACCGGCCGGTGCAGTATGCTGTGCCGAAGTCGCTGATGAGGCTGTAGGTGCTGACCAGGAATGCGCGTCGGCTGCATGCTGGTGGTCAGGGAACCCGTTGTAGACGTGGTAGCTGGCTGACAGTAGACTCGCTGCTTGAAAGCTCGAGGAAGTGATGACGTCATGGCTATGACGTAGTTGCACGAAGGCTGCGTTGATTTCATGCTCAGGGTCACCAGTTTAGAGGTATGAGGAACAGGGTGGAAAGTTCCTCATCCTCCATTGAAAAGGGAGGATCCTCCGACCAGGCGAGGTGTTCGTGCCTGGTGGGCTACTGCCCGACGATTGTTGTCGGGATATCTGTATGGGTGCTAATTGTGATGAAAACTCTTATAGCGCGATGTAGACTCTTGCTCGTGATTGGTGCTGTTGTTTATGTAGTGTGCTAGATGTCGCTACAAAACGAAATTGTAATCGTTTAACGTCTTAGGACTGTTAACGACTTAAATGCGCCGCCCATGGACACCTGTCGTAGTGCTTTTGGGATAAGGGTTTTGGAGGTTTTGGTCATGGCAGGTGGGGCAGGATCAAGGCTCCGGTAATCTACGGTAAACGGAAACAATAAAACAACTGGGTGACCCCACAGGCCTGACTCCCAGGAGGTGTCTTATTCTTCATCTCCGGTTAGTCCTCATGACTAGCTGGAGTAAACATTGACGAGGAACAAGCCTTTCAACCTTATTCTTGCCTTGGTTGGCTGCCTTGAGTGGAGATTCGTAAGAGTAGGAGTTGAAGGAGACTCAGGAGAAGGATATATCTCAGTAAGATGCTGGTAACAAAATATATATATTTTTTTTAATCATAATTCTTTATATAAAGTACAACACGTTGTAATTTATTATTGTATTTAGAATTTCTGTAAAAATTATAGATTTTGTACTTATTTCAATGAGATTATGAGTCATAAAATTATTTTTATAAACACGATGCAAGATTATGTAAATTATATATTTTTCTATTCAAACGAATTCATTTGGAATGCGTCATTAGGTATGTGAACGCATTCATATCGATTGAAGTGATGCTGTCAGTCAAACTGTCACCGCTCTGTCTGCGACTGTTCAAAAACCTTGAATTTAAAAATATATGTTTTTGTTGGTCATTTATTTTAATATTATAAAAACTTTACAAATATTTTAAGTACAAAAATAGGTATCATATAAGCATTCATAAAGTCAAATAAAATATGGATATGGCAGTGTACTAACAAAAAGCACTGGATTTGGAAAAAAAGTAACGTCAAAAAGTAACTACCACGCTGTAAGTAGTTTCAGAACACAAGTTCCGTCCGTCTGTCGGTATTGGGAATACGCGAATCGAGTTCACTGATATTTATCGTCGTATTATCTCGTACGCTAATAAAATAAAATATTTCTATGATAATATATTACGAAATTCATACGTTCACATAATATATCCTGTGATACGCGCGGGGTGTTTCCTGTGATGTTGGAAAAAAATGTGTTTTGTTAAGTGACCAATTATTTTGCTTGTTTTTTTTCGCGTTTGTCGGCGCCAGAATGTCTGATGAGCTCGAAGCTCGGATGTGGGACGATGGAGCGTCCAGGTACGAGTCCAGAGGTCGTGGCCCTTACTTCGAGTCAGCTTTCGCCTCATCAGAACACTTGGACAGAGCCCCTTTGTTGTCTGAGGTAAATATAATTACATGTATTTTTTTATCGCTAAAGTTGTAAAAACGTTTATTGTGTATTTTACATTTTATTTAGTTTTTATATTTATTCTTTCTTTAATTTACGGTTTCTGTAAATGCCATGTAAGTTATCAATTTTATGAACTACAAAAAAGGAACAGTTTGGAATAATTACTCTTTTTCGTTTTAAAGCAAATTCATATTTTGTAATGATCATTTAATTATATATAAATATTGGATACACCTATTTCTAAGAATATTAGACACCAGAATCTTTATAAAAATTTAAAAAAGAGTAGCCATAAGGTCTTGCTTTGGGAATGATAAAATAAATATTTGATAATGATAAGCTATCAACATGTTCCACTTATCTTAGTTTCGTAGTTTGTATTTTAAATATTATCAAAGCACAGATTCTTTACAGTTTTATCTTTTTGTGCATTGTCATCTCCTAAAACACAGTTTCTGCACAGGAAACAGTTTTATCTAACTAAATAACTTATTTTTACACCATAATACTTATTTTCCTTTAAAAGATAAGCATTTAATCAATCAATCATTCATTCAATCATTCTGCTTTTTAATGGAGTTTGAATCTATTTATAGTTGAGAAATTAAGGTGGTTCCTATAAATTAATCCAACTTCATTACTTGCCTATGAGTGCTGACTAATCGCTGAGCAAGAAAGAGAAAAAATGAAACACATTTGATCAAGGCATTTCAAATTTCAAACTTATTATTAAAAATATTAACTTCAGCTTTCAGAAAAAAATATTGTACCAATGAAACAATGCAACAATGAATTTATTTTTGTAAGTAGGTCATAAAATAAAACAGCACTGTTACACATCTGAATTGTAGCCTACATAAACAAAAAATAGGCAATGTAAGAATTAAATGAATTAGTTATTAGTATTTAATAAATTTATTAAAATCCTTTCTTCTGATCTTCATCACTTCTCATCTTTTCTTTTCTACTTACCAGTAGAACTGTAAAATGTATTATGCATAATACTATAACAGTTATCAAAGAAAAACAATAGCAAACACCATAAGACAGAGTCAATAGCACTCATGGGCTAAATAAGTACAGGAGAAGGGTGAAAAGATGCTGGGAAATAGTTCTACAATCTATTCACCCCAATTCTATACACCCTGTTTTTGTTTATGATATTGGTATGTGATTATCCCCGACACAAGTGTTTTTAACCACTTACTAGGGCTGTTTCATTCACATGTGGTATGTCTATAAATTCACACTACCTTTATGTTTTATTTTCTGAAATAAGAAAACAGAGTAGAAATATGTACTTTTTCATTACAAGTTTATGCCATGCTGTTTGACGATGCTATCAAGGTTTCTATTGAACATAGTGTAAGGTTTTATAGCCTATAGCTTTTCTCGACGAATGAACTATCCAACACAAAAAGAGTTGTTTAATTCTCACCAGTAGGTAGTGAGATTAGTGTGTTTATACAAACTAACTATTCAGCTTCACAATATAAAATATTAGTTTAGATAACCCACTTCCAATCATTTCATATTTTTAACCAATATGTGGGTTTGTAAATGTCATAATAGACCTGCATGCATGGTAACTATTGTCTACCATAGCCATGGCCTACTGATAGTAGAAAAATAAACATAATTATAGATTGTGTTTATTATCATATAAATGTGTTGTTTAGGAATATTCCCTAATGAGACTAATAAGTACATTGGTAATGAGAATTACAAATAATCCTACCATACTCTCTCTGCATCACCCTTAGGTTGACTGGTGAGAATGGCTACGGCATTAAGTCCGCCTATTCAATGTTTTGTTGCATAAAGTTTAAATAAATAAATAATCCAAACTTAATATTATAAATGCGAAAGTAACTCTGTCTGTCTGTCATTTCTTCACACCTAAACTACTGAACCGATTTCTGTGAAATTTGGTACAGACATAGTTTGGAACTCGAGAAAGGACATAGGATAGTTTATCAAACAAAGAGCAGGAATTAATGCAGCCAAGTTTCTTTGCAACTTTGCAATAAAATCAATTCAATCAAAAATATTGTTCATTGCGAGTGTCCATGAGCGGCGCCGATTGCTGACCATCAGGTAATCCGACTCGTTAGCCGACTTATAACATCAAAAAAATATATTTAATTACTTAGTTTATGACTGTAGATATTATTTGTAAATTTTATCTCAATATAATCGATACTACTACTGATATAAAATACATGCAGATATTCTGTTTGCTTATCTGTACACTTTATACTATGTAGTATTATTGTAGTTATAAACATAATCACTTATTAGTATTATGATATTATTTAAAGTCTAGCCATTTTAGCGTATCTCGCGTACCTAGACCTACACTCAACGGAAAATAAATAACTTTTTAAATACCACCTCTTTACAAACATACTACAAATTTGGTAATAAAAGTGGTTATCGGCTTATTTACTTTTGTTTGGCGGTATCTCGACTAGTTTCAAGCCACGCTAGGGGCTCATATTTATGAGAAGCAATGTTCGACGCACAAGGCAGGCAAGATGGCGCAGCCAACTATTTATTACCTTCCTCATTCATTACTTTACTAGTTAACGTATGTAGTTAATAAACTATAATTATTAATAAAAACTTTTAAAAACGTGATTGGACTACGTATGTTAATCCAAATCCAAACTAATATTATCAATGCGAAAGTAGCTCTGTCTGTCTGTCTGCCTTTTCTTCACGCCTAAACTACTGAACAGGCACAGACATAGTTTGGAACACGAGAAAGGACATAGGATAGTTTTCAAAGACACTATTCCACGCGAAAAAACTCGGAAGCAAGAGCTAGTTAAATTACAATGCTGACTGTACTTAGATAAAATTTACAATATTACCTTGATATTTTTAAGTTATTTATAGACTTTTATTATGATTTATAGACGCGATAATAACGACGGTAACGAATGATCTCGTTGTTATAACGGATACGTTATTAAAACCCGATAAGAATTCGTTAGCAGCTACAATAAAAGTATTAAAATATTATCAAGGTACCAGTGTTATCTATGCTCGTTTATCTAAAATAAGTACACTTAGTACATAACAGAGACTACCTAATTAAAATATGTATCGATATGTATATAAAAGAATGTCGTGTAGAAATTTTTTAGCTAACTTCGCGTATCTATCTGCATAAGAGCCCCAAGAGTGGCTTGAAACTAGTCGAGTGCCTTGCAAATAAGTTTCATGACTAAGCCGTTAAACATTATAATTAATTCAATATTTTGCACGAAAGTTCTTAAACGAAAGTACTATTATAAAAATGCTTGCCTGTATCATCATATTTTTGTATGTATTGAATGCGAATATCGAATGCGATGTCTCATTCCAAGTTGTTGTTTACTTCGCAACTTATGTATATTTATTAGTTATATTCATGTTTGTGTATGTTGGCCATCATATTGTACTTGTCAACTGAATCCAATCGATACATCTGTCTAAGGGTATTTGCCCTTCCTCTTCCATTATGAGACTTGTTTTTTTTTTGTTGAGGGGAGGTTACTATGATGCCTTACTGAAATATTTAGCTCAAAACTTGTAAGAGGGCTCTTAGAAACATTTCTTTTTGAATAGTAACTATTGTGAGACATACTAAATTTATTGACGACTTACTCACGTGAATTAACCGAGAAAAGCTCGACTAGTTTCAAGTCACAACGGGACTCTTATTCATGAGAAGCGTGCGCGTTGCGGCGAGCTACGTCGCGCTGCCAACTTTGCGAAATTTCTAAATTACAAAAAAAGCAATATACCTAATTGAAGCACGGTCCCTTTTAAGAGATGATAGGATAATAAATTCATTTTAAGCTACAGAAAGTTTGAAGGAATCTTTAATGAAGTGAACAAAATAGTCTTTGGATAGGCTTTCTTCGTTTTACCTGTTTTTATACTTTTATTAATTTGGTTTAAAATTGACGTTAATTAGATAGTCCTTGGTCTTTGTCTGTGTCTCTTAATTAGACCCATGTTATTTTTAATTAGACCATTAAGTTAGCCATTTAGTTAGATACTTAATGTCGTGATAGCCCGGAGGAAAAGGCGCTTCTTATGCATCAATTGATCTCAAATGGGTCAAAACCTGGCGAGTACCATTGTGACTTTTTCCGACTGATATGTAGGTAGTGAAAGAAAACATCGTGGGCAAACCTGGACTTGGACAAGCGTGGCGATTAATGCTCAAAGCTTCTCCGTGCTAGAAAAGGCCTTTGCTCAGCAGTGGGCACTTAAAGACTGATGATGTGATGTGATTAAGATAACCCATAATTTAGACAGACGACAATTAGTCGACCTGATAAAACGTCCAGGGAGCAGTTGACGCCAGGATATCAACCGGCGATCTAGAATCAATAGGGTATATTCACAAAGACGTCATACAACCGATGTCATTATAAATTAATGAAATAAGTTAAAAAATAGACATCTTGGCTGGTCTGTTTCTGAGTGCACACTGCACCTGTGTGCGCACTTGACAAACTGTGTCAATAAAAAGTTGTATTTGTAATATAACATGTCGTAGCTGACAGGCAAAATTGACTAGCCATTTGATGTGCCTAAACGCTGAATTTTTGACTCTTGCCCTTAGTTGAAGAAGAAGGGATTGTTATAATAAAGTGAATGAATGGTGAGTTAGGTTAGAACTGCGAAACGCACAGAAATCAAATTGGTATTAGAAATAAATAGCTAGCTAGTAGCTATCGGAATCGAAACACTGGGCCCGCGATACTTACTATAAGGTTTTGACCCACAACCCCAGCAAAGTATCTATCTATACAATCTATCTAAAATGGCTGTATATGTCGTGCAGCTGACTTTATCGTATCCCCTGAAAGTATTTGCTGACATAACACATAATTTATGTAATTACTTTACCCAAATATTGTATTTAAAGATGCCAAAAATTTATTCTTTCTTGTGTCTTAACACTCTTGTGTCTCTCTCTCTCTTGTTTTCAACACTTCAATTACCATTCCTGCGTACCTTTGTCCTTCTAAAGATACAGATTTAGTATAATTCGATAATCTATGTTTTCATTTCAATACACTGGTAGCAACTAACGGGATTATAAGCTTTAGTGCCGTCAACTGGTGCACGCGAAATACAATCACAAGTTCCCAACAGCGGATTATATTGGTAATATTGGTTTTGGCTTTTCTGGTAAACTGTTAATGCTATGCTGTGTTGACTCGACTAGTCTAGAATGCCAGCGAAGTGAAAATCAGCTTAAATCAATGCTTGTATTGTGGTTTCCCATGTGAGTGAGGTTATCAGAGGCCCCAGCCTTCCCCTAGCCCTCACATTAGAAACAGTCCCCAAAAAGCTTGCAACGCCCTGTAACTCCTCTAGTGTAGTGAGTTTCCATGGGCAACGCTAATTGCTTACCATCAAGACACTATTTTATCCCATAAAAAATGCTATAAACTATCGTGTAACAAACTCCATGATCCTCTGAAATTCGTTTCATGGTTTCAAAAACATTCAAACAATGCAAAATGTCATAAAAAATATTTCGAATTCCCAAAAGCTATTTCGATCCGTATACGTTCTTAGTAATCAATATCCATGATTGATCCTCATTAATTAATTATTCCATCGACCTGTAATATTACACCTTCACCAATTAACGCAAACTCGATAAGATGTAGTTATAGATAACATTATTTGTAATCGACTCACTACTATCAAACTCGATTAATCCACATTCTGATCTCATTGATATTATGCAATCATCAATTACATCGCTCGATTGCACGTGATCTGATCTTAATATTGAATTACGTTATTTTTTTTAAATTACTCATTGTTTTGACTAGAGTTACGTGTTGGCAAGCCTCAAGCGCCACTGCTAAGCAAAGAAATTGTGCAATGTGTTATTTGGTATTCTACTTTCGGAATATTGTCTAAAGATTAATTGGACCCTATATGAACCCTGAGCAAGCCCTGTTCAGTTAGAAACTGCAGTATATTTTATTTTCGATATCAGCACTCATTTTGCCTAAGTTTGGAATGGTGCCCTTCGTATCATGTGCGGCAATAAGCTCCTTATCACATTTACAAAAAACAAGAGATTTACTATTTTGAAAAAACGACATTTTGTTAAGTTATTCGCCCTTTTCACAAAGTGTCATTGATTTTTTTATACAAGTGAATATAAATTTAATAACTCACAAATATGTTTGCGTATTTTTAAAACGAAATGTGTCTTATTATGTTTCAGTTAGTCTCCCAATATTATTTTTATGTTTTTTAATCTCACTGACATTACACAACAAACTAGATTATTCCGGTCCATTGCTCGTGAAGTGTTCTACATAATTTGCGAAAATTACTCAATCGTGTGAAGAAACCATGCTGCTAAATCTCTTCAATTGATGTTCAACTTTATGGTTTCGTATTAGAGCCGAAAATGTATTACGAAATTGGAGATTAGTGTAGCTTCATGTGCTTGCACCTTGTAAATATTGTTTGAAAGACGTTCTTAGCAATGCTCAAGGTCTTCCCTGCTAGTGTATTGATTCCAAACGCGAAAACAGTCTCTTATTTGTCTTGAGGTTTCACGAGATTGTTGGCCATGAACTTAGTACCTAATGTACCGATGTATTAGGGTTTTAATATCGAAAAATGTTCTTGTATAATTTTAGTTGTTTTGGACCAATTCTTTTTTTGCAATGTGCCGCGGGCACTATTTTTCTCACAGTAAGCGATGATGATGCTACCTACTATGGAGTACGCCTTCCCATAAGCACTTCACTCGGGTCATACATCAAGGTTACCCTTCGGGGAACACAGATTTCGGCCTAGAATTTTAGCAGTTCTTATAAAAATGTGTGTTTGATTTACACCATACAGCGGTGTCATTGTGCCGATTGTTTGGTGGTACGATGGTGGAAAAAATTAGGAGGCATCAAGTTGTGCAGTTCCCACGCATGCATTTCAAAATGTAACTGTAACTCTTGGCCCTATTGAAAATAGTGAAACTTTAAACACTTTGATGATTAAAATGTGAAGACAGATGAAAGAAATGATGCGTCTGCTCATATATACCATAAATCATTAAGAAGTCCTTGAGTCCTTAAATTTGCGATAAACTCAAAAATTACTTAATAGAATTTTATGCGGTTTTCACATAGCTAGTGGATAAAGGGGAATATGCTCAGAAAGGTTTAAAAGAAGATTATTTAATCTTATCTAACATATCGTATAGATTGATCAAATAAACAAACAGTAAAAGTAATATAACTGTGATCTAGTCGATACTGAGTTTATAACCCCGTAATTGAAGACGAGTGCTGTTCAAGTTTAAATTGGTCCAGATTAAAGTTGTTGAACCAGTGTTTCTCTCACAAAGATCTGTACTCTAGTTCTGTCTTTCAGAAACACTAACTTCGCCTCACTATTTCAGAAACTAGAAGTTTCTAAGTCCAAGTTTTCTAGACAGTTAGAATTTAGTTTTACTTTGCAATCGTTATAATGGATCTAAGTTATGTTTGAACGTTATTATAGCATAATTGGGTACTTGGTAACTAGTCAAAATCAATACTTCTTTTTAATTGTCAAGATAACCATTTTGTATTGTGTTTTGTGATCTCATTTTTATTTTTGGCTTCAATTAGCATTGTTTGTTTTTTATAAGCTCGAAGAATATGGATGTTTATAACGTGTGATTATATTTTTTTTGTATAATTGCATTAAAAATTCGACATAGGTAATTTATTTTTGACTGCATCAATTCCTCTGTTAATAAATACCTTCCCTATTTATTAATGTATCATTTTGTTCTTCGAAAACGTAAGTAGGGTTACTTGGAAACAATCCGCTGCCACACTATGAACCTCCTCTACATAAGAATGTTTGCCATAATTCGTCGAATACTGGACGATAATTCTCCCCTCCTTTACCCACCTTCTAAACCCCAAGAATGGTTTGTGATGCTCCCTTTTCATCAGTCTTGAATTTAATGTAATAGGGAGCGGCTACAAAGCTAGATCTGAAATTATTTTGTCTTTTTAAGTCTCTTTGTCTTACATCAGTCGTCAGTTTCGTAGTATTAAACTTCGAAATTTTAAACGAGTTTGAACATTCTGGGCAGACGCACATTTACAATTGGTTTAAGTATTTATGACCATACAAAAAACTTAAAGGAGATAAAAATAGTCGCCAATAGATAACATTATCATGATCATCATTAGCCTCATTCCGTTTACTGCTGGGTATAGCACGCCACTGAGCTCGATGTTCAGCTCCTCTCATCCAACCACGGTCAGCCCTACGGATATCATCAGTCCACCTAGCTGGACGCCCTATACTACGTTTGCCTAGACGCGGTCTCCACTCTAGAACACGTCTACCCCAACGGTCATCGGACAATATAAATACTTTAACTTAACTCACTAACAAAATTAAATATACCTAAGTCGTTTATTATTCATTATCTTGCGACTTAGTAGGTATATTTTTTCTAGAAAATTCTTTCTGTATTTGCCGGGACGCCGCGCCGCAGTGATTTATATTCGGTGTTTCATACCTTATACATATTTTTAATTAAAATGAACGGAAAAAAGGTGAAGATACAACAGCGCAAGTAAATTAAAAATATACGACAGCGTGGAAATTGGTGTAAGCTTGAGGTACACGTGATTTTTTAATTAAAAAATTCTGTTTGCAAAATACGTTGACCACGTACCGTAGTAATTTAATAAATTAAAAATATCTGGCTTTTCGGTCGCGGTTTTTTGTAGCAGTCCGAGCATAGTTCAGATGTTGTTATGTAATGTCGACGTTATGAATTTTGAATACATTTTTCCGGAGAGGTTGAGGATTTTTTTTAAAGGGGAAAATTCATCACGTTTCTTCTCTTGTTCTGACGAACGAGAGGGACTGTCAGACCGTCCTGTTCCTTCTCCGGCTGGGCCTAGGTACATTAACGCTTGCATTAGCATTCTTTTATAAACCTAAGCCCTCTAAATAACGATTTTCAACACATCTGAGAAGCGTGGACATAACGGTAGTAGGACTTCCAGGGTATCACAGGGTGCCAATGATATTTACTGGGGCAAAGTTCAGCTTATTTCCAAACCTTTTTTAACCTAGGGCGTTGTTTGAATTTCAACTGTTATGGTACTTTAATTCAAACCAGTACAGCACATGTTGTTAATGTTGTTCAAAGCGGGTCTAGTTTTCACACGGTTATTTTGAATTAAATAATCATGCAGCACAAAATAATAGTTTTCTTGACTCGGAAAACGATATTTTTGACGATAGCATAATGTCTATCACTACTCCAATTAGGGAGTCGGTTGCCAAAGTGAGAATTAGCCCTAATGCACCTAAACCAAATGGTCTGATATAAAAAAGTATTCTAATTAACGTACCCATAGTAAATAGTTGTTCCTATTTCATATTTAATTACAGTTAGTGTAACAAGCGTTTCGTCGTCAAACCACGTTATCGAAACATTTTGTCGAAACGTCGTGATAACAGTGAACTATATTTTTTATGTTTACTGCAGGATTTTTACATCCGCTGTGTACATTTTTTTATTTGCAAATGTATTTGTACATTGTGTCATTTTTTTTTCTATCGTGTAGCCTGCTAAAATACGGGGTCGTTGACCGCAGATAATGAAGTTCAATTGATTTTTAAATGTTCTTTCGAATTGTTTAGGTTACTAATCGACTATCAAATCCTAGTTACAGATCAAATGTTAAAGTTACACGTATCTAAAATCTAGAACATAATGCCTTGGTTTGAAAATTGGATCGCGGCGGAATACGGCGCTTGGCGTTCCGCACGCGCCTCAAAGAGTCAATAGACCACCACAAACAGGGCTGAGGGCAGTCGGGCTTGCGGTGCAAGAAGGTACTGCGACCTCAGCTTGGAACAGGAGAAAGAAGGGGGGCTTTTCGTCAGTACGAATCTGCCTGGTATCCTTGGGTATGCAGATGATAGCACAGTTGTAGAGAGATACCTGCCCAGTGCTCGGGCTAGTAAGGAGCTAATCCAGTCTGAAAGGGAGGCTATGGTAGAGCGTACGAATGTCTCACTTCAGGTAGTTTCAAAGTGGGGCAAAACTAATCTGGTAACATTCAACGCCACCAAAACACAGGCGTGTCTATTCACCGCCAAAAGGAGCCCGTTCACCTTGGCTCCTGCTTTTCGGGATGTATCCCTGGAGTGCACCGACCGCCTTCAGCTCTTGGGAATGGACATTGCTTCAGACCTCAACTTTGGGCGGTTCATTGAGTCCAGAGCCAAGGTAGCTGCTAGAAAACTCGGCGTTCTTGCAAAAGTCCGACGGTACTTCACACCGAGTCAGCTTCTAATGTTGTATAAAGCTCAGGTCCGATCGTGTGTGGAGTACTGCAGCCACATATGGGCTGGTGCTGCGAAATGCCACCTAGCGGCTTTGGATTCGGTGGAAAGGCGTGCAATGAGGCTGATTGGAGATCCAGATTTGGTTGGGTCCAATATTCAAAGTCTCGAGCACAGGCGCAGAGTAGCCAGCCTTGCGGTTTTCTACAGGATACATTTTGGAGAGTGTGCCCAGGAATTGCACGATTTGATTCCGCCATCCCAATTTCACCTTCGGACATCCCGGCGTACGGCGAATATCCACCCCTACGTTGTTGAGACACCTGCGGCCCGGACTAAGCGTTTTGCCTCGTCATTTATACCGCGTACATCGAGGGATTGGAACAGTTTGCCGGCTGCAGTCTTTCCGTCCGAATACAACTTAGGTGTCTTCAAGGCTAGAGTGAATAGGCTCTTAATAAACTAGTGCGCCTTACCATCAACGATTGCATCACTGCTTAACATCAGGTGGGATCGCAGTCAAGCACTGGTTTATTGCAAGTAAAAAAAAAAAAAAAAAACACATCTCCCCATAAACATCGAGAACTCATTTGATGATTTTCCCTCCACAAAAAGGATACCATTCCGATATCAAAACGTTACCTTTGAAGAAAATAGTCTGTATTGTATTGCCAGTTTCAGAGCTCGTTTATATTTTAACTTGCCATATAATAAAACCATTTTCTAATACTTTACGGAAAAAGAAACGTGATGTTTTCGTATATCCTTTTTTCCGCGTACGCATTAAAATACTTTTCCGAACTCATTTACATGTAACTTTTTTGGCAAAGTATCTTTTCGTTTTATCCCCTTTTCCATACACTTCGGTATAATTCTTTGGCTCAAAAGAATCTTATAAGACGGCCTTTCTAACAGCCTTTTAAAACGGCTTTTTCTTTTTTTTAAAGGCATTTATTTGATGACCATTGAGTTTCTGTCAAAAAGTATATCGCTTAGACATTTTGAATTGAGATTGGTTATAAATACCGGCTGTTTTCGATTATAAATGAAAGAATTTTGGAATTCTGATCACAGGTTCTAATTATTACCTCTTAAACTTATAAATTGTATCTCTTTGTAATATTAAGTATTTATAAATATTATCAAAAACATAGTTGTTGAATTAAAAGCAATATTTTTATGTGGGTTCAACAGTACCATGTAGGCAGTGACGTAATTCAATTAAGTAAGTTTTAGGTAGATTACAACGTAACAACTCAACACACACCGTTTTTTTTTCTTTTTTTTATGTTAGAAGGCTGGTAAAACTGCATGGGACGTCTATATACAATATATGTATATATTTTAAAGTTTTTATTTGATTGTATAACTGCTACAGAAAACATCAAACATATCTGCAATCGCATAACTGCTAGACTTCTCCTTATTGGGGCTTCATACAAAGGCGATCGACGCTAGTTAACAATTAGTGCTCAGATTCAGAAAAAAAATAATATAACAAATTCATAAAAAATGGGGTTACGGTTGCTAGAGCAGCAAAACTACGCGTCGGATTTGGTGCGGTTTTTTATAAATAGTGATTGACGAGGAAAAGTTATGACGTATAATAAAATCTATTATATAGCGGACAAAATTAATATCAGTATTCATCCGTATGTCGTGGTGGCCTGGTGGTTAAGGCGCTCGCTTCTCATGCATAATGATGCGAGTTCAAAACCTGGCAAGTTCCAATGTGACTTTTTCCAAGTTATATGTACCTACTTTCTATAATTATTTAGACATCACTGACATACGATGTTTTTCTTCACGGTATGTGAACTTTACCTTTGTGACCTGGACTTATTATTACTAATAATAAGTTTGAAATTGCCAATCCGCCTTAAGCACGCGTGGTGATTAATGCTTCTCGGCGTGAGAAGAGGCCTTTGCTCAGCAGTAAGCACTTATCGACTGATGATTTGATTGCATCGGTGCAAAGCCGGGGAAGGTCGCTTGTATTCTTTAAAAACATGTAACGTGTTTTTTCTTTCCTTGTCTGTTTGCGTTTTGTATTGCATTTACCTATGTAAACAAATAATTGTTATTTATATAATACTATTGTAGTAAAGTTATTACCTTTTGTTTTTCTATTTATTTATTGTGTGTAACAGCTAATATAACATAAAGATGGCTGCTGTATGACGTCATTATGAATAGCTGATGTTGTTGAATCCAAACTATTATTATAAATGCGAAATTAAGTCTGTCTGTCTGTCTGTCTTTTCTTAACGCCTAAACTAGTGAACTATTTGTGTGAAATTTGGCATAGACATAGTTTGGAACTCGAGAAAGGACATAGGATAGTTTTTAACCAAAAATCTGCAGGAAGTCACTATTACACGTGAACAAAGTTGCGGGCAAAATGTTTGTTAATGCACACACCCACAGGAAAAATCCTTATTTAGTGAGTGCAAAAAAAATTGACTTCAAAACAATTAAATATGTCTACAGATGAATCTGAAAGTAAAAGCGAGTCTTAGATATTACGTAAAACAAAAAAAGAAAATCTTTAAGGAGGAAAATCCGGCTACATTTTTAGCACTGAAAACGCGTCTTTTTTCCAAGGGCTCTGAAGAGTCTCGAAACCTTAAGTCGAGTACTTTTCTTGTCGAATCGAGATGTTCGATGAAATCTTTAAGGTCGTGTTATGTTGCTTCGATCTGTAACATTCAGTGTGGTCACTGAGATTCATGCTAGCGACAAGCGACGGAAATAAGTTCACACTAATGCAGCCACCTATAAAAATATTGTAAAGAATAGTTGATCGAAAAATAAAACCGATTTCACAAAAATAAACTGATTTTATCATAATTACAAATAACATCGAAAACCTATAAAAATATATAATCAAAGTCAAAGTCAAAATCATTTATTCCAGCTAAACCACATTGGTACTTGCCAGGTTTCGAAACCGCACCATCATGCATGAGAAGCGGGCTCCTTAACCTGGGGGCTACTACGACGTTGTTATACACCGCCATGAAAAATCACGTTTCCGAAAGAAAAAAAAAATTAGTACTGGAACAATAAACAATGGTTTTTTGCCACTTTTAAATTTGGAACGAAATGGCGCGGCGTGTCGCCCATCGCTGTCTCCATGGCGTGGCTAGACCGTTTGCTGTCACGAGTTGGGACATCCTATATATGGGTTGCCGATGTTAGTAAACTAGTATATGTAAATATAAAGTTTGCGGTGAAGATGTATACATGTGTGTGTATTAAAGATATAAGATAGCATTATAGCAATGATATTATAAGTAAAAAGATGTAGATAGTTTACAAGCGCTCAGCAAGTGATACATTAAAATTTGCCTAACTAGCCACTCTCGCGATTATTGAATCATGCCATCTCACTTTAACGTTATCATACGATTTATGCATGTGTGCATAGTGTGCCGTTTTTGAAAATCGAATGTTGTTTATGTAACCTATCTATACCAATTTACTTATAATATCATTGTAAGATAGCTTGTTGCCTTTTTAGACTGTAGTGTTTCTTTTACATATTTTTCTTTTTGTAGGGTAGAAAGTACTAATTTTATTGGTAACCCAGGTTGTGGGGTAAGCGCAAAAGGAACGGGGCGGTTTTTCAGTAAGAGTCTGAGTCTTAGCCTCAGGCTAAGAACTCACGGAGCGATTTTGAACCGTGCCCGCCGCGGTAGCGGAATTGCGGTTTTATTTCCAAACTCACGAGACCGGTTATTTGCGCGGTTACATAGCCGCCGCGGTTGCGATCATCGCCCGCAAACGTGACGGGCGATGATCGCAAGATTGCAAAACGGGCTGTTAAAGATCAGTTGAGGTCCAGACCGCCATGGACACATACCAGAAACGAGCCGTTGCGTTATATTTACTTCACAGAAGACCCGTCGGCCCCCGCGATCGCTCGCCAACCGATCGCAAAGCGCGCGGGTGCCACCCGCCGAGACTGCGGGTAACCGCGGCCCGCGCGATTCTACTAGTTGCCCGCCGGTACAGCGGGAGCCGCATACAACCGCGTACACCGCGGGCGTAAAACGCGTCGTGAAATGTGCTTTAATTTTTTATATAAATATTTGAATTCTACAGAAGCTGCGGGCCCGCAACCGCAGCGGACGCGGGCGAAAATCGCTCCGTGAGTTCTTAGCCTGACACTGCCTCCCCCACCATAGGCGGGAGAAGTCATTTAATGATTATACACTCACAAAAAAAAGCCGGGGCTGTACAGTTTTTAATATTATTTATGCGCCGCGTCCGCTCACCTATTGTTTTATTATTTGGTGTCTAATTACCACGATTGAAATGTTTAACACCATTTACGTAAGTGGTGAAATAGAAAGTCGTCAGGAAACTTGTACCCTGTACTTATGATTTTAAATTATAAGTCTGGATTCGCTATTCATCCTTCAGCAAGCGTTGTGATTTAAGTTAAGCTAGGAAGGGCTCAGTCGCGTAGGCATTTCTAGGTTGATAATGATGATGACGGTACAAAGTTTGGGTAGTTGGTACCACTATCAGTGGCATTGTACTGTCCCAATATTAGGTGAAACCTTCTATAGTTTTTTAATAGTCTATAATAGCTTACAGTTGATTCGTGTAGCGACGAAGTTCTTGAGAAAAATATCGCATAAAGATGTGCACTGAGTCGTTATTTTTATTCTATTCAACTATTGTGATTTGGTAATTTGAACGTCATTGTGGCACGAAGGTTAAGACTTTTGCTTCTCATGCATGAGAAGGTGGTTTCCTGTGACTTGACTTTCCATGTGACTTATTCCGACTTCTAAGTTGATTGAGACACCACAGACAAACGGTGAAGGAAAAAATCGTAAGGCAGCCAGGACTTTTAATTTTCAAATTTTAAATTTGGCATCGCCACTCCTCCTTGAGCAAGCGTGGTGATTAATGCTCAAACCTTCTCCGTGTGTGAAGCTGCCATTGCTCAGTAGTAAGTACTTATAGGCTGATGATGATGATGATGTACACCCATTTCTTACCTGCATTCTGAATTTGGGGTAAAGATATGGATATATCGACACTTTTATCAAAACAAGGGCGGACCGCATTCATAAACCTCTCTGAACCATTATGGTTCACGAGGTACCTACAATCATGGCCTCCATATTTTCTCTAAGACTCAATAAATATGCGCAAGCAGACAAGATCATTGCTCCTATTCGACATTGTACGAGACAGGTCAGTTCATTAACAAAGGTAACTGAATAACGGTCAATGCCTGCCAAGCTATTAACCGCTCTATTTATTCTGCCGAGGGCCGTTGAGCGTGTACCGATTCGATAAAATACTTAATATCTGTAACATGGAAAGTTTTCGCTTGGCAATGTTGTGAAAGAAATGCTTAGTTTATGTCATTTTTCCTGTTGTTTTTTGTTGCCAAAGTTTAGAATGTGAGGGGCGATGTACTCATTTTGTATTGACTTCTTTCAGAGTTGTGTCGTATGTATTTATTTCACAAATAGGTTTCTTTTAAAATTGGAAATAATCGAATGTTTTCTTTTGCTTTGGATGGGGGCGAAACGCAGTCCCTTTCGCCAGCCAGGATGTTACCTACTAACTAAAAACCAACACGTTTCATCTCCTGCTACAAGCAGTTGCTTAAAATTGATGTTATTAAGCATAATTATTCTATTTATCTATACTCTATACTAATATTATAAAGTTTGTATGTAGGGGGTAATCTTTGGAACTGCTGGTCGGATTGCCAAAATTCTTTCACTGAAGGATAGCTACAGTGTTCCTGAGTGCTTGTATACCATATTTCATATGGGTTTTATCGTTTTCGAGTTCATGAATTGTTTTGCTGTTTTTCAAAAGTAATCTAACATACTGCATTTACAACTGTATGTACTGTCCTGTGTCCTATTTAATGTTGTCTTATTCATTAGGAACGAGTAAAGTCTTCTTTTAATTCGACATCAAATTATTTGTTACTAGCTATTCTCGCGCGGTTTCACCCGCTGCTTGACTCCATTTGATCGTAGCGTAATGTTTTATAGCCTATAACACTCAGGGACATTGTAGCTATCTATCAGTGAAAGAATTTTGGCAATCCGACCAGCGGTTCCAAAGATTACCCCATACATACAAACTTACTTACCTCTTTATAATAATAGTATGATAGCACTTATAGCATAGGTTTTTTTTTTGTGAGGGGAAAATCATGAAATGACTTCTGCCGCCCCGGGCCGGGCGGGAGGGAGTGTCAGACTCTTACTAACTGACTAAAAACCCCCCTGTTCCTTCTCCTGCTCTGGGCCGAGGTCGCGGTGCCTCATTGCGCTTACCCCGCGACCCCGGCACTTATAGCATAGGTACTTCTAAAATTGGGCACTTATAAATTATAATACATGTGATATCTAGGAAGAATACGTTAGTTTCCAACTAGTCAAATTCAATACTATTAAAAAATATAAAATACTTTTCTGGACATCGCATGAAATTTCAACATAATATGACGTTATAATGTTTTCACGTCAAATAATATATCTGTTTTTGTCAAAAATGCAATGAACAATAAAATGATTGGTATAGGTACATTCAATATACGCACGACGCAAGATGTGACGTCATAATGTTTAAAAATAATAATAAGTTTATAGTAATGGTTAATTATATAATAATAATAATAAATATGTTTTAACGATTCTTTGTACCTAATGAAAAGACATTTCTTATGTACCTATTTATGAAACTACAAAATTTCCCGAAGTTACTATGTAGGTATGGCATTTGATCGATAGGGAATGAATTTGCCTTATTCTATTTAGTGCTTGCAGGCGATACAGTATTTGGATCGAGCCGTCTAATATCTAAAGTGCTAGACAAATTGAACGGCTGAAATATGATCTCTGAATTTCTAGCTAACTTAGGTATATTTGGCTCAGAAAACATACTTGTGTGGTGGTAACACCGTTATAGGAAAGAAACTCAATATTATTTTGTTTAGTAATGTGATTTGATTTGAGCGGACGGCGCGTAGCGTTCCGCGCGTGCCTCAAAGAGCCAATAGACCACCACAGACGGGGCCCTATAGGGCTGATGATCAGCCGGGGTCCTATAGGGCTGATGATCAGCCGTGGTTCTATAGGGCTGATGTTCAGCCGGGGTCCTATAGGGCTGATGTTCAGCCGGGGTTGCGGGTTAAGCGCAATGAGTCACCGAGGCCTCGGCCCAGAGCAGAAGAAGGAACGGGGGGGTTTTTAGTCAGTAAGAGTCTGAAACTCTCTCTCGCCTTCCCTGGGCGGGAGAGGTCATTTGATTTGACAAAAAAAAAAATGGGGTAACCATGACTTTGAAAGAAAGACTGTTTTAATCTTACTTCAGTGTGGGTAAGAGACAGAGCTAGACAACTTGTATAGCTCTTTCTCTTACCCTTAGCTCCCAGGATGATGTTCAGTCGGGGTTGCGGGGCAAGCTCAAGTACCGCTGTCTTGGCCTAGAGGAGAAGAAGGAACGGGGTAGTGTTTAGTCCTTAACCTGGGCGGGAGAAGATGAGTGAAGATTTTCCCCCCTCAAAAAAAAAATCACATCGTACTGAAGCTAGGTACTATATTTTATGTTTTAAGAATTTATCCCTTACTAGCATTTGACCGCGACTCCGTTTGCGTGGAGTAGTGACATCCAAACTAATATTATAAATGCGAAAGTAATCTGTCTGCCTGTCTGCTCTTCACGCCTAAACTACAGAACCTATTTGTGTAAATTTGGTACAGAAATAGTTTTGATCTCAAGAATGGACATAGGATAATTTTTAAATTTAAAAATCTGCAGGTAAACTCGAACAAAGTCGCGGGCAAAAGCTAGTTAAACATAAACAAGACGTATCTAATAAAATCCGTTTCGCTAATACAGAAATACTTCCAATTCTTCACTCATTTCTTTGTGAAAAGTTTTCTAATAACAATTTTGGGTTCATTCATTCATTCACTCGCTGTCGGATCTCAAACGGGGTTTAAAAGGGTATTAAATTTCCATAAAAGTTTCTTAAACCCTGAATAAGATTTAACTCTCCCTAAGTAATGAGAATCTCCGAGTTTTCCTTCGAAGATTTTTTGTAGTAAATGTATTTTTAACTTTAATGTTTCGTAATAAAATTGAAAATGTATTGTCAAGTATTATGCCTTGTTTGTCAACGGATTGACAGTCTATTTAAAATAAATTAATAATGAAAGTGTGAACGGAGTTGCAAGTCACAAAAAATCGTTTTGTCAATAAAGAAAAAACATAAGCACATTTTTGTTTGTCACCCGGTTAGATCCCAAAAAGTATAAAAAAAAAATTGCCATTCTAGAAAGAAAAAAAAAGTATAAAAAAACTATAATTTACTAGCAGACCCAGCCACGCGTTGCTGTGGCTAAGGCAAATAATATTGTGACTATAAATTGAGATGTAAGCTATCCTTACTTTCAAGTTGGATCAAAATGCACACGGAATGCAAGTCAAATTTAAAATCGGTTTAGTGGTTTAGGAGTCCATCGCGGACAAACACGTGACACGAAATTTTTATATATAAAGATAAAAAAATGTGTACCAACATCAATTGGTTTTAAAAAAAGAACGCACATAATTATCGAATACATAAATAAACAATAAAAAAACACATAACAAAAACCCACAAATCGATATCATAAAAAAATGTAAGTAGGTACCTACACTTTCAATGTATTTCAATCATGCAATTTATTATCTGTTCCATTTAAATAACTTGGTCACACCATGCCATATTTTGAAATACGTAGAATATTTACCCTCTTTTTCAAATATCACAGATGTGAAGCCCGCCATTCACAGCGCGACAATCTCAGTTTGGCAATTAATCTAAAATGGCAATTGTTTGTCGTGTGAAAACTATTTCATTCGCGACATGCATGGGTCTTGTTACAATGTAAATTAATTGTGTATATTGAGTTGTTTTTTTTTTCAGTATTTTGCCTTAGTTTACGTGTTAGTAAGATTGATTGGTTAACATAGCTGATACTGAGAAAAATAAATATAAATCGGAGTCATACTACGAAGTTTTAAAGATTCTAATAAGAGATGAAAATGTTTGTCTTATATAACTTTAAAAATTTTAATGTCGTGGTGGCCTGGAGGTTCAGGTGCCCGCTTCTCAAGCAGGAGGGTGCGGCTTCGAACCCGGCAACTACCAATGTGACTTTTTCCGACTTATATGTACTTTCTTTAAATTAATTAGACAACACTGACATACGGTGAAGGAAAACATCGTGAAAATCTGGACTTATAACTTCTAAATTATAAGTTTGAAATCGCCAATCTGCCTTGACCAAACGTGGCGATTTTGCCTTTGCTCAGCAGTGGGCACTTAAAGGCTGATGATGGTGATTATTATGATTTTTAAAACCCCACTTTAAAATTCTAAGCATGGAAAACTTAATGTTATTCACACCGCAAATAAAACCTCATTGAAATTCTTTATTCACCAAACTCATTGATTGATAACTCACGTTGAAAATAAAACAAAAATCCATTGTTTTTGTCGTACACAATAAAACGTGACCTTGTCTTTTCATATTGCGACATTCAGACGACAAAAACGCTTAGTCCATGGGCCGCTTTAATTTCTCTTTGTATTAGTACCCACGCAAAGTAAAAAATAATATTTTGTACCTTAGCTTAATGTAGCGGAATAATTTAGTATTTGGTAGCCATGATGAGGTCTTGGGATTTGAAAGAAAGAGAAACTGTTTTTATTGAGAAAATGAAGAAGCTTAATGTGAGTATTTTTCTTCTTAGTATCTAATCTCGGTTGTGACTTATGTTGATTTTATTTACGTAATTGTTCATATATAAGTCGTTTTGATATTTATTAGAAAACGCACCGTTGGATGTCTGCTCGCAATGTGGATAGACGACTGTTTTTTAGTGGGACATATTGTCAAACAATCTGGCGGATAGCGTCTACATAAGCAATCGTAGCCGTCCTTTTCAGACCTTGCTTGTACGGGAATATTTATGAATCTTGTGCATAGTTTACTATCAAAGAACAGACTCATAACTATGGTACATAAAAATACTTGCATTCTCCAAGTGATATACTTTCCTGTCCAACAACAGGAATAATCTAGTCGTGATATTTAACCCCCTCTATGTACGTTAAGCAGGAACCACTGTCTACATACATTGTGACCTAAGATGAGATGGCCCACCTGGGAATCATTGGATGAAACCCACGTTCTGAAGGATATTCTGGCTAACACTGAATGTTCGATGATTGCAACGTTTGATAACCTATTCTAAAGCTCTTAATTGTGTTGTCTGTTTTGAGCTACGATTTTTCCTAAGATATTTCCGCATATAGCAAACCCAATGGTGTAGTGTATGTGGAGATTAGGCGCTATTAAGTATTATTTTCTCACCATTGGGTTTCATATGGTCCATTTTGTAGGAGGAAAATCCTTGAATACCTTCCCCCGTCGTGTTTTGGGGCGAGAAAAGGTGTCAGAAGCTTAGGTACTATCTAAAAACTTTCCGTTCCTTTTCTTGCAGTCCGGATAGTCCGGATCATTACGCTTGCAACCGCGACCACGGCTGGTGTTTTCATAGGATAATGTGTTATGTAGATGTTTACAGTGCTCGTTTTCAAAAATATTATAATATGAGTAACGCTATTATTATGCAAAACATACATAAAAAGAAAGTATTTTTCAATTTCTGGACGATTCTTTTGACCAAACTTTTCGTTCCGGTCGTTGATCTTACGGGGCAAGTATATATAGTTTATTTTTAGAAGTTTTTCTAACACTTATTAACACAGTTAATAAAATTCTCCTCCATTAGCAATGGTTGAGCGTACAATATCGGAATTACTCACGTTCCTAGCTTAGATACCGTCTGAGAAGCCAACGAAGCGTGCTATTTAAGCACTGAAGTATTTTTACCCAAGAACACTTATTACACTTAGTACATAAAATTTTACAAGCATTCTCAGTGATAAACACCCCTCCCTAGTAACAGGGACATTACAGGCGTGATATTTATCCCCCTCTTTTTACGTTAAGCACCGTTATTATGCGTTGACGTAACGTTTTTTTTTTTTTTTTTTTTTGAGGGGAAAATCATCAAATGACTTCTCCCGCCCAGGGCCGGGCAGGAGGGAGTGTCAGACTCTTACTGACTAAAAACCCCCCTGTTCCTTCTCCTGCTCTGTGCCGAGGTCGCGGTACCTTATTGCGCTTACCCCGCAACCCCGGCTGAACATCAGCCCTTTAGGGCCCCGTCTGTGGTGGTCTATTGGCTCTTTGAGGCGCGCGCGGAACGCTACGCGCCGTACGCTCGGGCCTGGTTCTGGTCGGGCGGCGAGCTGCCCTTACTCGCCGACCGCAGGCCCGTACTTACGGTGGCCGGAGATCGTTCCTCGATCCCCGACGCCCGTAGTGTCGCCAGTTGCGGCTGCTGGGGCGTGAGGAGGAGGATTGCTCCCTCACGCGGGCCGCCTCTCTCTTTGCGAGCATGACTGCTTCACAAAAGGAGGAGACGGCGTCCCAGTTCCTCTCACTCCGCACCATGGCCTCGACTAAGGCCGGGCGCGAGAGGTCGCCGCCGCCGATCACTTCCCTGAGGATACGGCGGTGCTCAGCCCAGGCAGGGCATACCGCTACCGTATGCTCCACCGTATCCTCTAGGTGGTCCTCACAATGACGACACTCGGGCGTTTCCTCCCGCTGAATCCGAAACAGGAACCTACCGAAGCTGCCGTGCCCGGTAAGCACCTGCGTCAGGCGGAAGGTGAGGACGCCGTGGCGTCTCTCAAGCCACTCCTCAAAGAGGGGTCTTACCGCTGCTATGGTAGCGTGCCCGGCATTGACGTAACGTTACGTTGTATAAAAACGTTTACGTTGTTCATATAACGGCTTTTTGCGTTATGACGTGCCGTGCCGTGAGTACTCTTGCGTGGGCTATTATTGTTATTATACCTCTTTAGTGTTTTGTTTTTAAAATTATGAGTATTTATTTTATGATATTTGAAATTCGAAGTGAACATCACTTATTTCAATTAGACAGTATCCCCCTTATTACAAAACAAGGTTTATCTTTAGTCCAGGTTTAAACCATTGAGTCGGGTTTTAAATTTTGAATCTTAATGTCATCTACCTTTAATTCGAAATACAAAAACTGACTCAATGGTTTAGTCCGTAGTTTAGTCCAGTAAAGTAAAACCTTGTTTTGTAATAAGGCCGTATGGGTCTAATAAAATTGCACTTTTGAACGTCAAACAAAGCTTAAAGATAAACAGTGTCTGTCTGTCGTATTTGCTCTTTCCAAAATAGAAGAACAAGCAAGAAACTTTATAGTTACTCTTTTTAAATCAGTTTCACATACAGATTCTTCGGTACATTATTAAGTTGGTTCGATCGATTAGATATGATATCTCGCATTCAGTACCTACTATCACGATATAGATTTTCAGTAACCGGTATTTGTATATATTCGAGAGATGATCTCCGGCCACCGTAAGCCCGAGTGTGCGGACGGCGAGTAAGGGTAGCTCGCCGCCCGACCAGAACCGGACCCGAGCGTACGGCGCGTAGCGTTCCGCGCGCGCCTCAAAGAGCCAATAGACCACCGCAGACGGGGCCCCATAGGGCTGATGTTCAGCCGGGGTTGCGGGGTAAGCGCAATGAGGCACCGCGACCTCGGCCTAGAGCAGGAGTAGGAACAGGGGGTTTTTAGCCAGTAAGAGTCTGACACTCCCTCCCGCCCCACCCTGGGCGGGAGAAGTCATTTGATGATTTTGCCCTCACAAAAAAAAGCTCGAAATATATTGCTAGTAGTACCTACTGTAGCGGTGCAAATAGAAAACCGACAGAAAGCTCCGGTTTTTTTAAATTTGACAACTCGCGTTATGACAAAACACACAAGTTTATAAAAGTGTTAATGTATGACACCATGTCGCTTCTAGCGCGACACAAACGCAAATTAACGTTTTGAATTAAATTGTCGAATGAAGTAATTTGTGTAATTTGTGAAATTTTTCTATGCAGGTTGATTAATAAGATGTTAGGAGTTGTTACTGGCAAACAGACTTAAAACTAAATAAGCAGTTTTTCAATTTGTGCCTATAACAATAGCCTGCTAAACCTAAAAAAATAACTGTCAAATTCACATATTTTTACAGCTTTAAAATACAAAACTTTTAAAATGTAAATCGACTGCACGGTTGGCGCGGTGGCTGAGCAACTGGCTGCCGCGCAACGTGTCGCGGGTTCGATTCCCGCACGGAACAACTCTTTGTGTGATCCACAGATTGTTGTTCCGGATCTGGGTGAGATGTGCATGTGAAATTGTATGTTTGTAAACGCACCCACAACACAGGAGAAAATCCTAATGTGGGGCAACGTTTTTTTTAAATATAAAAAATAAAAAACGTTATCTTTACTGGCAGAGAATGCCATGATGCATTTAGTCCGCCTTATAATATACCTTTGTCTACCATGTATGTACTTTTAAGCATAAATAAATTAATTAAAGCCCTCAATACTCATGTATTAATAATACTAATTGCTTTGTCTCCAGGAAACGTACACGGACGTACCGGTGGCGCCATCTTCGGACGTGGAGCACTGTCATTGGCCGCCGCCTGCGCAGCCGCCCAGCGCAATACCACAGCTTCTTATAGCTCTAGTTTTATGTGGAATTTTTATGGTACGTACGTTTTTTTCAAGTATTTTTTGTGGATCACGTTGCCAATGGATAGCCTCTGCGTAAGGAATCGTAACCTCCTTCGGACAAGTCCCAAACCCTGCTTGTCTTGTTGAGTCCACGGTGCTGATGTTATATTTTCGATGTGGCTAAAAGAGGTGAATCAACGTGAGAAAGCCAAGCTTCGGCACGAATGAACCAACATGACTGGATAACCGACGTGAAACAACGTTTGCATTGTATTTGACAGTGTGATGTTACCGAAAACTCAATCCACAAATCCCACAATCCTCAAATATTCACAAACTCGATAGCGCACTTGCAAACTATGTGAGATTTTTCAAACTCAATACTGACACGCCAAGATGCAGGGTAAAAATAATGTGACAATTAGCGTGTAACAAAATAATAGAATAGGAGTACCATATAGGTACATAAATATATTTTATCGAACGTACGTAACTTAACACTCAACTTATCGAAACCTTTTTCAATATAAAGTGCCACACAGATACTCGTAACTACCACATATGGACATGCGTATAAAAATTTTCACTATCTTTTGCGTAGTCCCTAAATACCAAAAGCCGACCTATTCGTAATTCTGATCCGATAGTTCAATGGATCGTGTTAATACTTCGAAGGTTTTTTCCATTACGGTCGTTTTTGAGGATCCCAAATTGGAAATATCGGGCATAGGTTTATTGTCATTCGTCTGATTTGGCCGTCAGGTCAATCGTGCGTGTGGTTACTATGAAGGTCGTATCGTTTTATAGATTTATAGTTTGTTTAGTGTTAGGGGTGGAGAAATCCTTTTGTATATGTTGGGAAATTCAGCGGTATGGTTTAAAGAACCGATGTTCCTAAGGTTTTTTTTGTCAGGGGAAAATCATGTTCCTAATGGGCAGCTTAGGAATATCGCTAGATAATAAGCATGTGAGGATTATTTCAATAATCGTTTTTTGCGAAAACACAGAGTACAAGAAGCAACGGCCGCCAATAGTTAACCGCAATGCCGAGAAGCTTAAAAACTTCCAAGTGCGTGACGGCCTCGTGTGTAGGGTTTTGAGGATGACGAGACTTTCGGGATGTGGGAAGGATTGGGCCTCTGGTAACCTCAACCTGGTTGCTTGCGTGAAGCAGAAGTGCAGTGATGTTTCTATAAAATCGTGATCGTCATTGGTGCCAAAGCAGGGCTCTCCTACACTTTATGCTATTAAAGGCAATATCGCAGTTAAAAAATATTCTCGCACATATTGCGCAATCACGGGGTGCACAATAAAAATGAATGCAATCCCATGTGACCTATTTGCAACAATTGTGCTCCAGCAATAAATCCAAAGTTGTTGACACGAGTACCGCTGACGTTAACCTACATAGTCTGTGCTATAAAATGCCAATGCAATACCTACTTTCTAGGATGGTTTAATTTATTTGCTTCGTTAGGGGTGTTTGTGCCAATTTCTTCTTTTTTTTTAGAAAAATGTCGATGGTCAATGCGGCTGCTTAGTTTACGGGTATAGGGATTGTTTGCTTGGTTGGGCAAAGTGTAATTCGGGTTTTAAATTGGAAAGCCGTGTATGCAAATAGGTTAAACGCTCATTATGACGATGGGTCTCATATGTTTTTATTATGTGATATTACGCCAATCGTCAATCGTGCCCACATATTACCTGATGGTAAGCAATCATCGCCGTACATGGACACCCGCAATATAAGAGGAGTTACGAGTGCGTTGCCGATCTTTTGGGATTTGAGGGACGGAAAAGGAATGGGCTTCTGGTAACCTCAATCACGCGGTGAAACACAACGCAGTGGTTGTTTCACGGCGGTTTTCTGTGGGGTCTTCGTATCATTCCGGTCGAACCGATCCATTCGAGCTGAAGCATGGCTCTCCCACACTTAACTCATGAATTGTAAAATCTGGGTGTAACATTCTGTATGTGCATATCTGCTAATAGCTTTTGGTTCTCGAAAAGTCCAGAGTTGTGGGTAAAAGTCTTATGGTGATAAGATACCTAGGCCTCAGAACAGGAGTTACAATAGATTTTTTTAGTTAGTAACAGTCTGACATTCTCCGACCCAAAGATTTCGTTCCTCTTCATTCGAATTCATACTTTGGAACGAGCACCTAGTTTCACAAACAAACTGACTGACTGACAATCTACATATATTCTATTTTGATGTTTCAAAAGTAAGCTTAGTTGGAATAAATGATTCTAACTTTGCCTTTGAAAGAGTGTTCTTCTGCGATATATTTTCTGTATATGCTGTAAGAAAAGATGTAGATACAGAACCGAATATCAAACGTTAATTTCTTCCTGCGCTATTTCCACAGGTATGCGAGCTTATCGGCGGGTATCTAGCAGGCAGTCTATCAGTGATGAGCGATGCGGCTCACATGCTCAGCGACTGCGGTGGATTCGCCCTGGCACTGCTCGCCTTCCACTGCGCGAAACGACGACCTGATGTCCACATGTCTTACGGGTATAAACGTGCTGGTGAGTCCGCCATTTTTGTGTTTAATAGAATGTCAGATGGTGAAGGACAACATAGTGGCACCTGGACTAAGAATATAAAGAGCTAAAATTTATAAGTTTTTATGTAGAGGGTAATCTTTGGAACAGCTTTTCGGAATTCCAAAATTCTGTCACTGATAGATAGCTACAACGTTCCTGAGTTCTAGAGGCAGGCAGCGATTGTACTCGCACGAGAATAGCTATTAATTCATAATATAAGTTTGAAATTGCCAATCCGCATTGAGCAAGTCTGGTTGGTCAAACAGTGGACACTTTAAATGACGATGAAGTTGGTTATGACGACGATGAACACTTCTAAAATGTATAATTTCGGTCTTTTAATATATTAAGTTGTCTGATTAGTAAAACAATTGGTCTAAGTATTTTTAAAATTTGACGCTCTATCACGAGTTAGTTCAACAGATTTGTGAGTTCAGGCAAACAAATATTGATAAACTTTCCTGAAAGATTTCCATCTTTTATTTATTTTTGCAAATAGACCATGAAACGTCACTTTAACACATCAAAATCTACACTTATATTATAAAGCTGAAGAATTTGTTTTTTGACCGTGCTAATCTCCGGAACTATTGGTTCGAATAGAACAATTCTTTTTATGCTATGGCTATAAAACATCACCCTACGATACGTAGGAGCCGAGCAGTAGCTAGTCTTCTTCTTCTTATATATAAAAATGAATCATAAAATGTGTTGGTAAGCGCATAACTCAACAACGCCTAGACCAATTTTACTAATTCTTTTTTTTTATGTTTGTTATTGTCAGGAGAAGGTTCTTATCAAAGAAAATATAAGAAAAGTAGTGGGGAAGATTAGGAAAAAGTGACCCTTTGATAGCGAGATAGTAGGACCCGTGCGAAGCGGGGGCGGGCCGCTAGTAGGTAATACATAAAAATCAAGATGAAGCCAGTATTTCCTCTTTTAAAATCCAATTTTCTTCCAGAGGTCCTGGGCGCGATGCTATCAGTCCTCCTGATCTGGATTCTGACGGGGATCTTCGTGTACGTGGCTGTCGTGAGACTGCACACGGGGGAGTACAACATCGAGCCGGATATGATGATGATTGTGTCTGGTTGTGGAGTCGGGTTCAATGTTATTCTGGCGCTGGTGTTACATGGCTGCGCCTCGGATATAGGTGAGTAAGATCGTGATTTTGTATGGTGTTAAGGTGATCATTACCAATATATTTGTTCATCTTTGTTTTTGGTTTTGCTGGGATACGTTTCTTTGCCCTTTTGCGGTCGTTTTAAATAACTCTGAATGATAAATAAAGACTTCAATTGAATAAGCTGTAGCTTCAGAAATATAGGTACTGTCAAAATAACATCGCAACATTATTTTTAAATAGAGGTTGTCCCACTGTTGGGTTTTCTCCCGTGTTGTGGGTGCGTTCACGAACCTACAAATTCACATAGGTACACAAGCCACCCAGACACGAAACAACAATTTGTGCATGACTCTTAGTGTTGTCCCGTTCGGGAATCGAACCCGTGACACGTTGCCTTGCACAGTTGCTAGTTGATCATATAATTTTTTTTTGTAAGTATGAATCACTTGCAATGGTAATAAAAAAAAATGTAAAGCTTCATCGTTTTTTTTTAATTAAAATGTCTTCGAAACTCTTTTTGAACTTAAAATAAATTATTAACCTTGTTTGTATAAGGAATCTGTGTATGAAACTAATTTAAAAAGAGTAACCATGGAGTTTCTTGCTCGTTCTTCTCCATCGGAATCTACACTTTGGAATGGGCACATAGCTTCACTAAGAGAACTGACCGACAGACTGGCACTTTATATCTTTGAATTTTATTTGACGTTCAAAGTGCCTGTAAGGGTCTAATTGAAATAAATGATTTTTGACTTTGATTTTACCAATATCTACCCTCTCAGCTCACCACCACACGCACGGCGGCGCGGCGTGTTCCCATGCGCACGCGCACTCACACAACACAGGCAGCTCGCGCGGCTGGCGACTGTTCCGGCGAGCTCGTGACCACAAGCACGCCAACGGCGCGCTCGCTAATGGAGACTATAACATGAAGGATCTCGCCACCGTCGAAGCTAGCGTTGTGGGTTCCCAGCCTAGGTAAGTTATTTTTTTTTATAACTTAACAAAATTTTAGTGTGCTTTTTCCTCCCTTCTTTTAGGAATTTTGGCTTATTTTAGGCAACTGTAAATGCTTTGCAAAACGCTTTGAAAAAGCATAAAATACTTTTGTAATACCAAACCAATTCTCTAACTATATTAAAATTTATTTTCTATATTTCTGTGTAATAACTAACTAGCGACCCGCCCCGGCTTCACACGGCAATGCTGGTACTAAATTTTTCACTATTTTATGGATGCGATTATACATATAAACACTTCAATCACTCTATCTGTTAAAAAACCGTGACAAAATCCGTTGCGTAGTTTTAAAGATTTAAGCATACATAGGGATATAGGGACAGAGAGCGGTTTTGGTTTATACTTTGTAATATATATGATTTGTTTGATCGTGCTTATCTCCGAAACGACTGGATCGAATTGAATGAATGTTTTCGTGTTGGATATTCCATTTAAAACATCACATTACAACTAAGACTAATCGAGTAGTGGTTGAACCCGGACAGGAGGTAGCTAGTCTAACATAACGCTTCGATGTTATGCTTGATCGTGGTGGCCTGGAGGTTAAGGAGCCCGCTCCTAATGCTGATGCAGGTTCGAAGCCTAGCAAGTACCAACGTGACTTTCCGAGATATACACTTTCTATGATTAATAAGACACCACAAAAATACTGTGGAAAATATAGTAAGGAAACCCGGACTTATAATTTAAGAAATCACCAATTCCCCTGGAGCAAGCGTGGTGATTAAAGCTCAAAAGTGAGAAGAGGCTTTTGCTCAGCAATGGGCACCTATAAGCTGATGTTTTGCTTGTTATGTTTGATAGTAGGCGACTGTCTAAGTAAATAACAGTTTTTAATTAGTGAACAATGCAAAATGGTGTTTTCAGGAATATAAATCTTCGTGCGGCACTAATCCACGTGATTGGTGACCTCATACAGAGCTGCGGAGTGCTGCTCGCTTCCATATTAATAAAGTTCTATGTAAGTATTGATATTTCCATGTGATATCCCTTTACATTTTTATTTTGTAGGCTGCGTTTTCTTTCTTGTACTTTCATTATCCATATTATTACTGTATAAGCCAGAGGTTGGCTAGCGAGACTATGTACTATGTGCATTATTTTTTTTCCTGATACTAATATTATAAAGAGGCAAAATTTGTAAGATTATATGTAGGAGGTAATTTTTAAACCTATTTATATCGAGACATTATTTTCCTATGATATCGTTATTATTTTTTGATTTCCTTTTATAAACTTATTAATCTATACTCATATTATAATAAGGTAAAATTTGTAAGTTTGTATGTAGGGGGTAGTCTTTGGGATCGCTCGTCGGTTTTCCAAAATTCTTTCTCTTGGCTCGTCGTCGTAGCGTGATTGATCTGTTAGAGCCGAGCAACGAGTGAAACCGCAGGAGAGTAGCTGATAAATAAATAAAAAATGCATGTGAGGGGCCAGGAAATTGGACCTCCATTAACCACATTCGCTCGATAAAAATGTGTTGTTTAACTTTTCCTATACAGCAATAGTAAGCAATCGACTCGGCCCATATATATACACACGCATCATCAACGAAGTTAGTTCAGAATTGGGGGATTGGGACGCAGAGGGGGTAGCTAGAGTATATGCATACGCCCTAATTTATTAATTTCTTAGTATTATTAAACGTTAGACATTTAAAATTGAGGATCTCAACATCGCTAAGAGATGAACACACGTCCAATTAAACTTACGTACAATAATTAATTTCAGCCTGAAGCCAAAGTGGTGGATCCGATCTGTACGTTCGTATTCAGTTTCCTGGTGCTACTGACGTCGGCGCAGGTCGTCAGGGATGCACTGGCCATGCTAATGCAAGCTGTGCCCAAGAACTTCAGGTAAATTGGTAGAACTCGTTGCTTTCCGTTTGAAGTCAAAGTTAAAAGTCAAAATCATTTATTTCAATTAGACCCTTTTTTGTGAGGAGAAAATCATCAAATTACTACTCCTCTCCACGGTGGGACGGAAGGGAGTGTCAGACTGTATAACTTGGAAAAAGTCACATAGGTACTTGACAGATTTCGAACACTCATGTATGAGAAGCGGATGCCTTAAGCCCTTAACAACTACGACATTATCTGGCTCTTCTTTATTAGATAACTCATGATGTGCCGGATCGTTAAAATGTATATTCGCGGATACGGATCCGAATACGGATATTTAGTGTCAAGACACTGTATACATTACTTTATTTATTGTTTTGATACAGTTTTAAAATAATGTCAACTAAGAGGTTTTTCAGTGTAATTTTTTAATATTTTGTGATGGTAAATGATGTTAATTCTATCTGATTGATTACCACCCGTAAATATCCGCGTGAGAAGTAACGGAGACGGATTTTTCTTTTTCTTCGGATATCCGATCCGCTAATACGGATATTCGGAGCGTGTCAAACGAGCGAACCACTGTTATTTTATATGGCAGGTACCGGGAGTGCGTGGCGGCGCTATCGTCGGTGCCGGGAGTGCGCCACGTACACTCGCTACACGTGTGGGCACTCTCCACGCACTACGTCGTACTGTCCGCGCATATTGCTATAGGTATGTATTACTTCTTTGTCTCTTAACTTCGGTTTCTTTTTCCATAAGGTTTAGGCGTAACTAGAATAAGGTCAGTATAAAAAAAATGCACTCTTAAATACTCACAGAAATAACTTTGTATGACTTTTTATTATTGAAAGTACACAGTGCACGGAGCACGGAGTGTCCCTGTGCATACAATACTTACACTTACTCCTCAGACGAGCTAACTGACGGCGAGTCAGTGCTCCGTGCATGCCAGCAAGTAGCGCGCACGGAGCACGGAGTGTCCCTGTGCATACAATACTTACACTTACTCCTCAGACGAGCTAACTGACGGCGAGTCAGTGCTCCGTGCATGCCAGCAAGTAGCGCGCACGGAGCACGGAGTGTCCCTGTGCATACAATACTTACACTTACTCCTCAGACGAGCTAACTGACGGCGAGTCAGTGCTCCGTGCATGCCAGCAAGTAGCGCGCACGGAGCACGGAGTGTCCCTGTGCATACAATACTTACACTTACTCCTCAGACGAGCTAACTGACGGCGAGTCAGTGCTCCGTGCATGCCAGCAAGTAGCGCGCACGGAGCACGGAGTGTCCCTGTGCATACAATACTTACACTTACTCCTCAGACGAGCTAACTGACGGCGAGTCAGTGCTCCGTGCATGCCAGCAAGTAGCGCGCACGGAGCACGGAGTGTCCCTGTGCATACAATACTTACACTTACTCCTCAGACGAGCTAACTGACGGCGAGTCAGTGCTCCGTGCATGCCAGCAAGTAGCGCGCACGGAGCACGGAGTGTCCCTGTGCATACAATACTTACACTTACTCCTCAGACGAGCTAACTGACGGCGAGTCAGTGCTCCGTGCATGCCAGCAAGTAGCGCGCACGGAGCACGGAGTGTCCCTGTGCATACAATACTTACACTTACTCCTCAGACGAGCTAACTGACGGCGAGTCAGTGCTCCGTGCATGCCAGCAAGTAGCGCGCACGGAGCACGGAGTGTCCCTGTGCACGCTGCAGGTGGAGCGCTACGACGTGCGCATGCGCAGCTGCCCCGACTGCGCGCTGCAGCCCGCGCATACGCCCTGACACCTCTCCACGCTCGCCTAGCCAGGTAACTACATGCTTGCGTGATTTTAGTGGTCAGTTTTTGGGTATAGGGCCGAAAGGCAAAATTCTTTTATTTTGTATTACTTCTTTTTCGTCTGCGTCTTTTTGCAGATCTAATCTCTCGTTTTGTCAAGTTTTAAAATAAAATTCCAATTTATTTAGTCGTTTATATGTATAGGAAAGCGAGCTATAGATTAAAACTCGCGCGGTAAGGTAGATGCTTACCCTTATTTTTATGAATGTAGTTTAAAACATTAATACAAAAGTAAACTTGAAGATTAAATCCCTCGTAAGAGGTTTATTATTATTTATAATATTACTAATTATATTTTATTAAATATTTACAGGCATCGACAACATAATAACAGAAGCCTCAGAAAATTAACAATTGACGCTAAACGATTGATCAATCTAAGGGGCAGCTGTCAATCAATCGGTGATTGAACGATTGGTTGATTGAACTGTATTGATATTATAAACTAAGTGATTGACACGGTTGAATAGTGTTGTTGACAAGTTGATTCATAGTGTTGGAGGTTTTTGTATTTTTCAATAATGGACCAAGTGCTAGTGACGTCAATCGGCAATGTGATTGAAAGATTGGTACGATTGATAAATTGTTGAATTAGTTTATATTATTGTAATTAAGAAGAATTTGAAAATGTATTGTAATGTCAGTGATCTCAAAAAGATAATTTCCAAAATAATTGATAAAAGTGTTCAAATAAAATGTTAAGGCTGGCAACACTTATGTATTCCAGTGTTACCATACCCGCTGAACGTGTTCGCCTGAGAATTTGTATAAAATTATTGACATTTCGAAAAAAAAAGAAACGCATAATATTATAATAATTGTTATATTTTGTATTAAAAGTTGAATAATGAAAAGTAGAATTTGTAAAATAAAGTATTAATAAATTCGTGCCAAAAATATGAATAAAAAAAAAAGTTTTGTAATCGTTGAACTTATTGTATTAAATTACGTAATATTTATTTATTTAGCTAAATTATTATTTTTTAACTTTAATAATGTAATTTGTAAGTTGATAAGCGAAATAATGAAAATCAATTAATTGTATTATAAAGTGTATGATATTTAAAAAAGGATTTTTGTACATAAGCGATGAGTTATTTAAAAAATGATGTAGTGAAGCTATTATTAGGTATCTGTCCACAGTTGCGTAAGCCGTTGTTATTTTAAGTTCACCAATGAAGGGTTTTGTTTGCGTGGTCAAAGAAAAATTGTTGCCAATATCATTTCAAATTTAAGATATGAAATGAAAACGCTCAAAGAAAGGCCAAAAAACACAACCAGTAGTTTCGGAGATTAGCGCGATAAAACAAACAACCAATTTATTTTAACAGATTAGATTTCTTAAAATAAAATGTTTACGCAACTCTTGGCAGTAGATATTTGATTTTTTGCAACGGATTCCAAATTCTGTAGCCTTAGTACTTAAAATAATTTATGTATGAAATTTTGAGGTTATGTTGCATGATATTATTATTATTATTATACCAAGGTAGAAGCGACGTTAAAGAACGAATACCTATTTAAAATATTTCGAGTAATATGAACGAAATGTGCAATTTTTATTATTACTGTTATTATATTTTATATTGGCGTTCACAAAAAGTTCAAGCATCGAAATGTCAATCTAAAATATCGTTTAGACGCGCTTCATTGAATGATTACATAAACTATTCCTTAGGATTTATTTTGTCTGGGTTTATGAGGTTCCTGGAGACTCTTCTTCCATTCTTAATCCCCTGATCACCCGATCTCCACATTAGTAACTGAAATAATGTTCTAATTTTGAAAAATGGCTAACTTTTGCAATTTTAACTCGATAACGGCTGGACCGTTTATTATGAAGTTATGTATTGGTTTTACTTTGCTCCATCATAAAAAATCTTGCAGTTTTGTAAAATGTGAAAAAGGTGTTGGAAAATTGTGTAGTCCTCAAGTTCTATTCTTTCTTAGACAAAAGTATTAGAAATATTTAATTACTAGCTTTTGCCCGCGACTCCGTTCGCGTGGAATATTGACTTCCTGCAGATTTTTGGTATAAAAACTATCCTATGTTCTGTCTCGAGTTCCAAGCTATGTGTGTACTTAATTTCACAGAAAACTGTTCATTAGTTTAGGCGTGAAGAAAAGACAGACAGACAGAGTTACTTTCGCATTTATAATATTAAGTTTGGATTTAAAATATAAAATATAGTACCAGTAATAATAATAATTATAATTATTTCTTACCTATCTTCCATTCATGTTCTTTACCAAAAAACGAGTAAGCTTTTAAAAAATAATTAAAATGTGTCCGTTTATTTATTTAATTATTACTGTGATTAACAAGTTTATAGCGACTGACTATTATTGTATAATAAAACATGACTTTAAAGAAGTTAAATGATAATATTTATTTTGAAAATGACTAAAATCCTGCAATTTGGAGTAGATACAGTCTGTACAGGTATTTGGTATCATCATCATCATCTCATCACCAGCTTCTAAGTGTCCACTGCTGAGCAAAGGCCTCTTCTCACATGAAGAAGGTTTTGAGCATTAATCATCACGCTTGCTCAAGGCGGATTGGCGAATTCAAACTCTTATACCTATAATTAGAATTTTTAATTAGAAGTTCAGGATCCCTCACGATGTTTCCTTCGCCATATGTCAGTGGTGTTTAAATAATAATAGAAAGATCTTATGACTCTGAAAAAGTCACATTGGTGGTAACAGTATTTGTACAAAATTATAATATGTTAAAATTATAAATGGTAATTATCACTTTTGACTTTTTCAAAAAGTACTTTTGACTTGTCATTTTTACCCGACTACGGCAAAGCAAAAGGAGTTATGATTTTTTAAGGCTAAATTTATCAAAATCATGTTTCATTATACAGTAAAAATGTTGTACTTAAAAACACTTTTTATTTATTATATTCCATTTTTAAAACTGAACAGACTTGTTGCCAAGAACTTTTATAACAAAGAGGTTGATATTCTGTGTTGCCTTTGATATGTGCACTCTATTAAGAGTATATAAGGCGCGATGTTATGTTTTGTGCTCAAATAGTGAATTATTGTGATAGATTCAATGCATTCCCTTGTTGCGTATTCTATTTATGTATAAAAATAGCGTGTAGTGTTGTTTGTTTGTTTGTATATAGTATAGATCGACAGGGTACGCGGAGAGGTAACAGTTTGGTTTTTGGTCAGATATTCTTAATTTATTCATTACTTACTAGCTTTTGCCCGCGACTTCGTTCGCGTGGAATAGTGACTTCCTGCAGATTTTTGGTATTAAAACTATCCTATGTCCTTTCTCGAGTTCCAAACTATGTCTGTACTAAATTTCACAGAAATCGTTTCAGTGGTTAAGGCGTGAAGAAAGGACAGAGTTACTTTTGCAGTTTTCACTTTCACATCGGGACTTATTCATGGTTGTTGGTTTTTCTCATTTAAAAGACGTGAGTACCTAAGTCTTTATTTTCAACTCATGTAACAATTTGGTCTTGTTACAGTATACCTAATTGTGTTTTTAATGCCTTTATTAATCTGTCAGAATCTTTTGATGTAAATTTCAGTCCATTTCAATGTACCTACATACTCGTAATGTCGGTTCAGATGACAAAAATATTTATTCAGATGTTTTAGAATGGACACAATTTTATATTTGTCTCAACACACACAATATAGTTCAAATTTTGTGACGCATTTTGAATTGTCTTCCATGTTTAAAATAAAAATTTTAAAGTCCAAATATGATTATTCGTTGAAATATTTTTTCCTATTATTTATTATTCACTATAAACCAAGTCTGTTACCTCAACGCGCCTAAGAGAATATTTAGATGTACGGAAAGCGATTTAGTGATAAGCCAATTAGTCGATTAGTAAGTTTTAATATGTTAACCAAAATGTAAACGAAAAATATTTACTTGTTGTAATTTATTATCTGTTTTGTATTTCCCGCTCAATTTCACAATTAAACTATTGTATTTTTATGGGCGATAGCGATGTGATTATTAAGGTAAATGGAGGCTATCGGTTTTTCTCACCACATAGCGCTACTTGAAACCTTATCTTTTGGTCAAATACCTAGCGAATTAACTAGTGTTGATTATGCAAACTGCAAATTGACTTCTTCTTAGATTAGCACTATCGGGCGAGAAAAAAACGGTAGCATTCATACTAGGCTGTTTCTGGTGAAAATTATTACGTTTACCTGTATTTTTGGTGGACTTTATTGGTGAATTGTTCTAACAAAGGTGTGTGTAGTCTAAACGTCGCCAAAGTTCTATCGTATACCTAATGTAAACTACTAAATGTTTCAACGGTAATGCCTTGCTGATCAGATCCCGACACGAAACAACTTTGTGTAATTTACTAATTGTTGTTCCGAGTCTGGATATGTATGTGAAGTTGCATGTTTGTTAAGGTGCACACGACAAAGAACATATTTTGTTTAGACTAGCGTGGGACAACATTATAATAAAAAATAAGTGTAGGAAATTACCTGTAGAAAAAAGCTGTCACTGATTTTTGTGTTCAGATATCCTCAACAAAATTGCAATTTATAGAGGCTTATATATTGTACAAATCTTAGATTATCCCTCGATTTTCGTAGTATTTTCACCAGGAACAGACCAAATTAGTTCTTGCAGCCAAATTGTAACCAAATAAAGTATTTTTGTAATAGATTGGTGTATGTATTATAATATAAGTATTGATATTATTATTATTTCGTTTGTTTCCGTAATTTTATTTCGTGTTCAGTGTTATTTCCGTCCCGTGAGTTTTGTTCTGTTGTACTTGTACTGAATAAAGTCATTATTGAACATTATTCTTGTTTTTTTTCTTAGTAACGTAACACTTACACGTAACGTAAGACTGTTCTGTGGATCTCTTCTTTGTCTTAGACTATGTGTGGATTGGGGTTCAGCCTCTTTGAAATGAAAATTTTGTATGGGCGATAGGGGTTCAGCCTCTTTTTATCTATCTATCTCTTAAAATGGATCGCAAAATGTGTTGGTAAGCGCATAACTCAACAACGTCTGGACCAATTTTGCTAATTCTTTTTTTTTGTTGTGTTGGTTATTGTCGGGAGAAGGTTCTTATCAAAGAAAATATTAGAAAAGTAGAGGGGAAGATTAAGAAAAAGTGAGCCTTTGATAGCGAGATAGTGGGACCCGTGCGAAGCGCGGGCGGGCCGCTAGTATTACATAATTATTTTATGGGGTATAGGTCCCTGCCTACCTTTTCGTTGGGCTAAGTTTAGGACGAAGATTTCATGTCGTAGGTAGAAGCTATTAAAACAAGAATATCATTTTTATGTCATACTTAGATTATATAGCGTTCCATATTAGTAAAATTCCATGCAACCTACAATCAGCATCCCAACTTTCATGTATCCTTTTTTAGTGAGAGAGCAATATTCTTCGTCTTTTGTTAACGTGTAAAAGTGCCTTTTTATGGCCTATGTGCAAAAATAAATTGTTTTATTGTTTCAAATGACCACCCTGTTTCTTCTCCTGCTTCAGGCCTAATCCATTTTTTGTTTTTTGTGAGGGGAAACTTATTCTAATGTCTTCTCCCGCTCAGGGAGGGAGTGTCGGTCTCTTACTAACTAAAAACCATCCCGTTCCTTCTACTCTAGGCCGGGGCCAGGGTGTTTCATTGCGCTTACCCTGCAACTTCTAATACGTCCCATCACATCACACATCCTCAGCAGCTTATAAGAGCCCACTGCTGAGCAAAAGTCTCTCCTCAAATGGAGAAAGTTTGAGCATTAATCAGCGCTTGCTCAAGACAGAATGCCGATTTCAAACTTGTATTTAGAAATTTTAAGTTCAGATCAGTAATGTCTAAATTATCATAGAACTCCGTAAAAGTCACATATACACATGCCAGGTTTCGAACCAGCACTCTCATGCATGAGAAGCAGGCGCCTTAACCTCCTACTAATACGTAAGAAGATTTATTGAAACGGTTCAGAACTTTATACCTGAAATTGCTATGGAAACTTACACTTCTGTAGGTGCATTGATTACCTAATACGTGAATGAAAGCTACGAAATAAAACGACAAATGACTTACAATTAATAATTTATTATTATAATAATATGAAGGCGTCGTCCGTATGTACATCGTACACTCGTAACCGCTAACTTTTGTACACATTATCACAACAGTCAACATAATAGCTAAAGCTGGTTCACGTCGACAGCAGACAGAACAGGGGGATTTAGTATTAGTAATACTTTGTACATGTGTGGAATGTATCGTTTATAATAAAAATATATACTAGCAGTTTGTTGGGATAGTAATTCCAGTTAAAATATAAAAGAAAGAATATAATTATCTTGTCTTTTATGCGAACCTCGTCCTAACGATAAATAACATTACTTACAAAAACTTTACTGGACACGGAAAAGGTATATTAAGATTTCAAAACTCTGTGTCTACGAGTATATAATGTAATCATTTAAGGAATCGCTTGTTTATAAATAAAACTTTATAACATAAAGAACAAATAAAACCACTCTGTCTGCTGTCAACATGAAAAACAAATTACTGCAACACATTACATTATTTATTAAAAATCGTTTGTATTGCGCCTGTAATTTTCATTAAAATTGATTTAAAAATATATTAATTTTTAGATTGTCAATAAATACAAAAAAACTCAGGAAAATACAATTAAACAACAGCGCATAATGTTAGCACCGATTTCAATTAATATTGATAAATAAATACAATCGATTGAACGAAACCAACAAAACGATTGATCAATCATTTTGCTGGTTGATCAATCGACACGCCGCAAAATAATAAATACAAAATTATTATAAAAGTAACGCTAACAATAACTTTTATGTATTATGTCATTTGCATATTTGTTCACTTTATCTTATTTAGGTATTTATTTTTAAAAATAGCTGCAGATCTGAGTATTTCATAAAAATAGGGTTACTTTAAATGTAGCATTAGACTGTGCGGAAGTGACGTCGTTATCCAAAAGTTATGTTAAACATTACCTTCTTTCTAAATTAAACAAAATGAATAGTATTAGTTGAGAGTCTTTCGATGGTATTTCTAAATCATCAAAATATTTCTATCATTATCATTTGACGAGATTCGTTATATTCTAGAATCTTCTACTAAATCTACAACAAAACTTATGTACAACGCCCTCACTTCCACCTCTTCTTTCAAACTTTACAAACTTGCAATATCTCTTGTTTAAAGCAGAACATCAAGCTACCCTCAATCAGTGTACACATCAAAAGTCAATACATTATCAACATTAATTCCTAGCAATAGAATTACGATTGACAGATCTCGATTGATCAATCATTTTGCTGGTTGATCAATCAATGGTATTGAAAATACGATAGATTTTTATACTCCAAATTGGAAGCTCGATGCTCTGCCGTCCGTTCCTTAAAAAATATGTGACTGTACATCGCATTGATCTTACATGCTAAGACTAACAGTATAGGCTACGCTGGCAAGTGGTTTGTGCTAAACATATGCGTATCTTTAGCTAGAAGCATCTAAAACTGCGACCCTAGTCAGCTTATGATATTATTGCGGTTTTAAAGTTGAGTTTTTTGGTGATGAGTAAGTCGAGAGGAGAGATGGTCTAAAAAGGTTATTGTAAACTAAAAGGAATTGATCTATATCTATAAATTTTTAGTAGAAAGGCCCCACCTCATATTTCCTCGTATTTTACTCAGTACCATTAATGTTAATTCGTATCATCAAGTTTTTGATAAAACCAATCAACAATCTAGAATTTGCCTCTGTCATGGGGCTGTTAACAAACATGCAATTTTTTCATACACTACACACCCAGACAGGGAACAGAAAAATGCAACTCAAAAACTTGAAAATTATAAGATATTTAGTCAATTTTCAAGTTTTGTCCACAATTTTCGTCAACTTACTCATCACCAAAGTATTACAATTAAACGTAGGTACTAGAGTCGCCTACATCTAGATGCGCGTCTGAATAAACTTACACTAGTCAACAATAACACACTCCTGTTCATACTCGCGTAATATATAATGTTTTAATAAACATTTAACAATACATATATATATTCATTTCATAATACATTCGATTCGCATGGAAGACGGTTGCTTTATTTGCGCGAAGTTTAATTTTATTAATGCATTCAATTGGGTCCTTGTCCAAAATAATTAATTGTTAATAATATTCATAGAATAGAGCTTTTGGTAGCAAATTTTCAAAAGAAATAAGTATTCTATTTAACGCAAAAAGTGACGCCATATGTTAATATCATAAGTATTATCACATCATCTGCCCATTGCCGAGCAAAGGCCTCTTCTTACATGGAGAAGGTTTGAGCATTAATCGCGACGCATGCTGACGCCGAATTTGCGATTTCAAACTTATAATTAGAAATTATAAGTTCTGGTTAGCTCACCGTGTTTTTCTTCGCTGTAACATTACTTGTTATAATAGTTTAAATATAATTTTGGCAAGCATTTAAAGGCAAGAATAAGTTTCTTTTTAAGTCTAGAATTATGTTTTTTTATAACAGTCTACTAAAGAATTTAAACTTCGCGTAAATAAAGCGGAGTGGGTTAGATTTGAAAATAAAATTACTGATATTTACGTATTTCGTTTTAAAATATTGTACCATTTACTTACATGAACACAATTACTTTATAAAAAATATAAAATAAAATGTCATGAAATTAGAGTATTGTATTTTAAAAATAATAATATCACTATGTATTATGCGTTCAAAAGAATTTTCAAAAACTTATTAATAATAAATATAAATAAAAATTGGCGGGCAATTGTACTTAGTACATGGCTAAACGCAAAAATATAGAAAATTATACACGAATATAAATATAATACTGTTAATTTGAGATTTTATTTTTATTTAGGTTGACATTTAATTAGTATAGGACAGAAAAAACTGCGAATATTTTAAAAGATATAGATAAAAGTATATACTTAATATTACAATGATGAAGAATTTCTTTGATTATTTGGACGCACTTATCTCTGAAACTACTGGTAGGAATTTTATAATTCTTTATGTGTTGAATAGATCATTTATCGAGGAAGGCTCGGTTCGGCTAGGCTATAAAACATCACGCTGAGACCAATTAGAGACGAGCATCGGGCAAAACCACTTTATTACATAATTTTTGTTAAGAGAGTTTTTATCATTAATAATATTTATCACTATCTACTCTCGCGAGGTTTTACTCGCTGCTCGGCTCCTACAGATCATAGCTTGATGTTATATATCCTAAAGCCTTCCTGGATAAATAATCTATGCAGGGAAAAAAAATAATTTTTCAATTCGAACCAGCAGTTCCCGATTAGCGCGTTCAAACAAACAAACAAACAAAATCTTCAGCTTTATAATATTAGTAAAGATATAGTGTAGCTGTTCATTACTAATTAAATGTCACCAAATTTATATCACGGTTAGTACAACTTTTACTTTATTAGTTTTAATATAAATTAGGTTGGTTGCCACAAATTTTAATAATAAAAGAGTCATGAGATCTATAATCCTGCCACGTTAAATACATGTTACGTAAAATCCAACCAGAAACATTGACCCTGCCATATTGCGGATTTTAAAGGAACTATTTTTTTCTCACAAATTTACTTACCGTTGTCTAAAATCGACAGTAGCGCCAATTTGACAGGACTTTTTATTTGGTTAGGTTTTTACATTCTTATTAATTTATTATGAGCTTTCAATATCAAAAACAATTGCACTAGGCGATTGCATAGCCGTTAATAATACAAATAAAAAATTAAATAAAAATAATCTTAAATTAATAATAATTGAGACATTGATGATATTACACTTATAGAGGGTGTTACGATTGTTTCCTTTTGAGAAAAAAAGTTTGTGACTAAGCATTATTTGAAGGATTTATTGATTTAAAAGAACTATCTAGATCATGTGATATGAGCGCCAAAAAGTTCATAGGTACGAATATAAAATACAATAATAATGATAATTTTAGTAAAAACCAATTGAAAAAGAGTAACAATGAAGTTTCTATCTTGTTTTTTTCATGGTAATCTAGACTTTGGGACGAGCAAATAGCTTCACTTAAATACAGACTGTACAACAGACATTTTTATTTTATATATTTAATTTAAAAGGGCGCATTTCGCTAACAGAACTAAATTATTTAGTTTCATCAATTGACTAAAAATAATCGACTAAAAAAACAACGTAGTCACCCCCTCTAGAATCTCAGTCATTCCCATTCTAAATTGATTCACGGCTAAAAGTTCTACGACATCAAATTTATAGGCAATTTTAGGCAAACGCTTAATCTATAACGTATTATAAGATTTTTACTTAAAATTATTGCAATTTTTTGTCAACAGATTTCCTATTAGCCTAAGTTTTAGGGAGGAGAGTATTATACCTTTTTTATAACAGACAGCGAAATTGTATAATATTTTATATAAATTAAATAAATAAAACCCACCCATGATTGTACGGTTGGCTAGGCAACTGGCTGTTGTGCAAAGGAACAACAAACTTTGTGTGATCCACAAATTGTTGTTTGAAGTCTTGGTGCCTTGAATGTGTGAAGAAAATCCTAATTTAAAGAGAGGCAATGTTATTTTTAACGAGTAACGATAGGAGTTTTTTGCTCGTCCTTATCCATTCGAATCTACACTTTGGAACGAGCACCTACCTTCACTGACAAACAGACTAAGGTAAGGTTATAAATGTTTTTAAGTTGTAGTAATGGCTTTTATAGTAAGTAATTTTAATATTACTGCAACTACTTTGAGGAATTACGTCTACCACAACCTCTGTTTATTACATTATAAGTATACAACCATATTACTACTCTCCTCCCGAATTAATAAGACATCACTGGATCTTAACATTATGAGTTTCGGCAACAATTCCGACAAGAATATCAATTTATTTTAATTAAAGTTTTAAAGAAATAATTGTAATTAATTTAAATGAACTATGTATTTACTGGGCGACTTTTGCGCAAACCGTGTACTAGTAGCGCAACCTTGCGCAAACTGTATACTAGTAGCGCAACTTTGCGCAATGATGCGCAACATCTAAAATAGATTTAAAACCGTTTTTTTCGGGGAAAGTCTTTTAAATGCCTTCTTCCACCCTGAGCGAGAGGAAGTGACAGACTCTTACTAACAAGAAGCCACCCCACTTCATTTCCAGGTCTGGGCCGCGGCCGCGTTTCATTATTGCAAAGCATATTTGTTCTTAAAATTTAGAATTATTCATTGACATCTCCCATCTTGGGTAAGGCAAGATCAAGGCTCAATGTCAGACTGCTACATTTGATTGATTGAGACGATATAAAAAGGCGTAAATTACGAAATTAATGTAAGTTAAAGTAAAAAATATGGTTATGAGGTGTTCTTTTTAAACTCAATTTTAAAGTAAAATTGAATCTAGAAATGATACCTCTTAGTAGGATGCATTCATTAGTTTTGTTATTTCTTATGAGAAAAAGTAGTTGAAAGTCGCCCAGTAAACCCAGTCGAATGATATGTGTACGTAATCGACAAAAAGCTTTCTAAATAAGAGACGACCGCACGTCAAATACACCTAAAATCGTCTAATTTCTTCAATATACTATTATTGAATTTATTTATAAAACATTAAAAAATCTTGCATAGAAATGATTATTAGAGAAAGAGTGAAACCACGCCTGCGTGATATAAAAAGGATTTCCCTTGATTAGGTTACGGTTCAGTTGAAAAATTTAAAATTTAAAAGTAGTATATGCCTATTTTTCCGAACCTTGATAATTTTTAAATCTATCCTGTAATTTCGAAATATATATAATGCAAACAGACAGTGAAATCTGTCTGCGTTATAACATTAACCGTCTGTTTTATAACCTACATATAAGTTCCCTTTAATATCACATTAACTTTCGTTCTATATTCAAATACACAATATATCTAGTAAATAGCGGTTATACAAAAATTGCGAACTGGGTCGTAAATTATAAATAATATGTTGAAGAAATTTGACATTTCAGTGTATTTTGACGTGTTTTTGAATGTCTATAAAACGTGTATCGCAGAGTATCGAGGCGAAGACTAGTCGTCAGTGAAGTTCTAACAGTACGAAAGTCATAAATGGCTACTTTACAGGAGAGTGAAAAAACTGTTTAAAATGCATGTAACTTACGCTTATGGCCGTATTGTGTTTAATTATTAATTCAAATGAACTTTGTGATGATTTGAACTCGTGAAAATTGTAATAATCTTTTCTATTGAAGTAATTTGGTGAATTCCGCAGTGTTGCCAGTAGTTGCCACTGACTTACGCCATGTTTCATCTTAGTAACATAGTTAAAGGAGATAATTTGGAGAAGGCAAATAAAATAAAATTGTTAAAACTTGAAAGTGTTAAAACTTTATTTTATAAAAAATTTAAAATATTTTGTATTATAAAAAATGGTTTTGCTTAAAACGAATCAACTTCTTAACTATAATCAGACTTTTAAGAGATCAATAGGGTAGGGAATCATAGTACCCGTGACAATCAGAAGGAATAACAGTCTTTAACTCCTGTAAATGTTTCCATTTAGTTACTGATATTTTGATGCGACTTTGGTAGAGTTTTGGTCTAGGGGGTAAAGTTTCGGGCATTACTACTCTGCGTCGAATTCTGCGTGGCAGATCCTGATAATCTTCCTCAAAGTTCAATTTATATTTGATGACTCCACTTGGATTATACTGCAGTGCTCGTATATCCGTTACTGTAGGATCATTGACGGAGCGACCAGGCCGTATGGAGTCATATATGAACGAATTCTTGTCTGAGAAGTCATCAAAAAAACTGTAGTCTAAGTATTCTACTAAATAAGGTTTTTGCGGTCGAGCTTGTTTTGACAACGTCGCAAATTGACTTGGTAAAAAGATCTCCTGGTTTTTTAATTTTTGCTCGATTGAACTATGAACCGCATCACACTCCATTTGTGTGTGACCTTTCTCCAAAAATTTTTGTTCGATAATGATGTTTTTTTCCATGGATAGTTGCAGCAGAGCATTTGATAGATAAACATTCCGATTTTGCGCCGTACAACCATCAGAATATAAAATGATTGGCATGCATTTCTTCTGTAGTGTTTTTTTGAAACAGTCTATGATGCATGATATAAACACAGAAGCAGTCAAACCAGCGTTACTCTCGTCAAACCAGTAGCAGGTAACTTCTTTGTTGGCAAGATTGTACATCGTAAAATTATGCACACATAGTTTAGTTTTAAAGTATAAAGCACTGGCTTGAAGTTGTGGACATAACTTTACGGCCTGTAAATCTTGTGTAAAAACATGTACGTCATCCAATTGACGAGCCCTTTCTTTATCTCTCACTTTCTCGCTTCTTGCCATGTCTTTTTTCTTAATATGTGATCTATATTCTTCCTCTGCTATGTTGCCTACCTTGTACGAACAGCAAGTATCGCACTGATCTTTTTTAGGCGAGAACAGGCTTAGATTCAACTCATCAAAAACTCTGCACATAGTCCAGCGACTAAGTGGACTTTTAGACTCTTTTTCGCACTCTTGGATGTACAACCTAAAGAGACAGTTCTTGTTTTCAACAATCGGCTCTAAATACTGTTTTGATGTAGATGCCCTGCAATAGTGCGAGGGCATTTTTGGTAACGAAGCGAAGAACTGTTTGAGGAATGTCATGTCTTCTTTCTTAATAACGCGTTCATCATTGTTGTCGTTTGGTCGTGGTGTTGTTTCAGCAATGCCATGTTCAGATCTATCGACCCAGCACCTAATAGTCGACTCTTTCAAACCCAGAGTGTTCAAAAAGGTCTTCAGACAAACTTGGGTACGTCCCTCTGATGTACTGAGAAAGTACTGTTTACTCCCACTTCTACGAGAATTCGATTTTACTTTTATTTGCTTTTTTTCACAAACGGAGACGTGAGATACAACATACTGTTTCCGTTGCTCCCAAGTCATGCTTTTCCAGAACTTGCCAAATATGTTCTCTCTTTCGATGTCAGACAAGCTAGAACAGCCACGTAACTTAGACTTCGAACAAAACAAAGAAGTGCAACGTGAACCAATTGAACGTGCTGGACGTTGCACATCATGGAGTACTTGAAATTTCTCTTGCCCTGTAACTTTCCTGTCCCTACGGTACCCCACATATTCTTCACCTAGCATACGTTTCAGTTTTGTTGTGTTTTTATTCCATTTTTTAGGTTGTGCGAATCCCTTCGATTTCCTTTTTCTATTAGAATTTATATGTTCCATCTCACTGTCAGACGGTAGCTGCTCCAAGGTTGATGGAGCTGAAGGTAGGAATGTTCCTTCAATGTCATTTTCAGGTGGTTTTGTCGCTTCTAATGGCGGTGAAATCGCAACAGGGGAGGGCAGAGGCTGCAATTCTTCACTTGGCTGCAAATGTATTATGGTAACTTGTTCAGATGGAGAAAGAGGTATGGCATCCTGAATGTTTTGAGGGCTCAATAGGTCCAGCAAAGGCGGAGATGGAGGCTCGGACACTATTTCTATTGGTAAGTTATTAATATCGATATTTTCTAAGTCAGTCAATGTTACCGGTAATATCTTCTGTTTTTTCATTGGAACTTGTATCTTTAAGTCGCTGCAAAGAATCAACATTTCATCATCAAGTTCCTCGCCATCACTTGATAGATAATCCATCTTGTGTGTAGACAAACACCTTGTAAAAAGAAAAAGAAAGTAGATAAATGAAATGGAAACACAGCGTATCTCATGAAAAATATCACAGTAAACACTGCGTAAGTCACGACTACTTTTCGATTAACATTAGGAGTAACTAATAATCGTAATAATAAATAAACACACTTGTTTTAACAGTTAAACTATGACCACATAACATTAAATCGATATAATAAGGAATAAAACATAGAGGTATATTGCAAATAATACCTTAAATCGAAATCACAACATCGGAGAACTTGATGCACGACGAATTTGTACGTGAATGGCTGACATACGCAGTGTTGGCACCACCAACTGAGATACGCAATGTAACTATTTTTCAAATAACGCGTTGTGATTGGTCAGTTATCGTGTTTTGAATGGTCGACACGACGCGCGCCACTATGCTTTATCCAATGACATTCAAATCTCTAAACACTCACAAAATGACTTACGCACTGTTAGAACTTCACTGACGTAGTACAATTTGTGTTGTTGGTGTCGCCCGCTAGATGGCGTTAAACTATAGTACATAAAGAATGGTGTTAGAAGTACAAAATGTACGTATCTTAATGTTTATTATTTTTAAGGCGATAAGGTCTATTTTTGCATGTTTTTTTTTTCATATTTTGAGGGATGAATCGAAAAAAAAGATGTTCTATTTTTTATACTTGATAGAAAGTGTTTAGGTTCAATCACGGGATATGTACTTAATAGTATTCAAGTTATACATAAACAATTATTCTTAGGAAGGTATTTCATTTCCAGTCCGTACTTAGATAATTGCGTTTTCTATTTCTCTCTTCTAATTGTAATACTTAACTTAGACGCTATCACCACACTAATTTTGCCAAACAAAAATAGACCTTATTGCGATAAGATCTGCAAGTGATTATCAACTTTATACAACAATATTACGATTCATTGTACTGTAGTTGTTTACCTTTAAACTGCTCTTAACTTGAAATGACATTCAGCAAACATAATCTGGAAAAATTGAAACAAATTATTTGTTATCGTTGAACAAGAAGCGTCAGTGTCTGTCAGTGTCATTAAGTTATATGCGCAAAAAATGCAGATCTAAAGTTTTTTGCGCAAAAAGATTTGTAGAAGTCTGACCTGATCTAATACCGATGTTCTGGCGAATGCGGGGAGCGAGGCTGTCGGCCCGCGACGCCGGCCAGCCTCTCGCAGACAGCCTCCAGCTGCGCGTCCAGCATCAGCGACGCTATCTGCTCGTCTGACAGCATCTCCACGCTAGAATGGAAGAGGAATATATAGATCAGTCTTACATAAGTCTAGTCTTATATATAAAAGAACAAATAAGGGCTGTGTAAGAATGAAAAAATCAACGGACCACGTAAGTTCACGTAAGTAAGACATGCTTCGGCACGAATGAGTCGGTTCGGCAGGAGTGATACCGCGGCCTCACAGAAAGCCGGCGTGAAACGGCTACAACGTTGTATTTCACCGTGTGAGTGAGGTTACCGGAGGCCCAATTCTTCCCCTCCCGTAATGACTCCCCAATCCTGAAATTCCAAAGAGTCGGCAACGCACTCGTAACTCCTTTCTCATTGCGGGTGAAGTGGGCGGCGCTAATTGCTTACCATCAGGTAATCCGTCTGCTCCGTTGCCGTCCTATCACATAACAATTGCGCAATATTTTAAACGGTTGCGCAACTTTGCGCTAAACTTTGGAAACTACAGGCAAAATAATATTTATTTACCTGGCAAGACTATCAGTGTCGGAGTATCTGTCGTCGCTGTGTGAGGAGGCGGCGCGGGGCGAGGCGGCGCGGCGCGGGGTGCGGGGGGCCGACGACGACCCACGGCGCTCGCCGAATAGGGATAGACCTGCAGTAATAGGCACTATGTAGAATTATTTACCGTTCTCATAACAATGGTCTATCGGTTTGGGTAATTAAATAAATGTAAACAATCTTGGCATGTGTTTTTATCTAAAAAAGTTTAGTAATAATGTTTGCGATCAAGTATTTACATAAATCTAAAATATTTAATTATTAAACCACAACCACACGGAAAAGTGTGCTATAATATACATATAACTACACTAATATCTACAAGGGGTAAAAACGTTGAAGTTATGTATGTATTATTTCTACTACCTCGTAAAAATATTCCACAATCTTACCTTGAAACATCTCCTTGACCTTCTCCCCGGTATCGTGCAGCAGGGCATCGAGGCTCTGTCTCCGTGGCCGGTCGAGGTCCTCCCTGAGTGCGTGAGTTCGGGGCGCAGTCCTAATGATGCGCCGGGGCTCCGCTGCCGAGGCCCGGGACTCCACCGGGCTAGGCGGCGACCATTTCTCCGGAGTCGAACGAGCTCGAAGCGAGCATTTCTCGAAACTCACCTAGGTTAGGTGTTTATAGTTAGGTACGAATGAGGAATTATAAAAATATTATGGTAGTAGAATTCTATAACATCTTAGATTAAGTTTCAATATAGATATTTTGTTTTTATAAACGTTGCCCCCACACTAGGATTTTCTCCCTGTGTCGTGGGTGCGTTTACAAACATACAATTCCACATACACATCACACCCAGACCCGGAACAAAAATTTGTGGATCATAAAAAGAATCGTTACGTGCGGGAATGGAACCCGCGACACGTTGCGCGGCAGCCAGTTGCCCAGCCACTAACATTAGTCGTGAAATAATTCCTGTAAAATGTTTCTTTATTATATTTTTTTAAATTTATGGAGTTAAGTCGGCCTTTTTTGCCAACTTCTTGCCATTTAGTGAACATTAAAGTATAAATAAAGTAGTACAGGTACCTCTTCAGGGCTGGAGTACTCCAGGTCTATCTCGGTCCAGGTGTCGCAGTCAGGGAGGGCCCGCGGTCGCTGGTGGTCGGCGGCGCGCCGCAACCACTCTCGGACGCTGGCCTCCGTGCTACTCTCGCAAAGCTCCTCCAACTTATCGCTGCTCGTCGTGTTTGTATCGCTCGCCGTATCTGTCGTTGTTGACCGGTCGATTTCTGCAATTTTTTTTTATTAAAAGCCTATTTTATATTCGTAGGTTTAGAGAGCGTTCCCTAAGCGCCTCAGAGAGCTTATACACCACCACAGACGGAGCTTTACAGGGCATATGTTCAGCTGGAGTTACGCAATACGGTACGACGGTTTTGATCGAAAGAAGAAGGAACGGGGATTTACTTAGTAAGAATCTAACACTCCTACTAAGCTCATCAAGGGCGAGAGAAGTCCTCTTACAAACAATTCATAACAATTTCAGCAAATATAAATCTGTTTCGCGCTGTCACCGCGGCCTCGGCCCAGAGCAGGAGAAGAGACGGGGGGGGGGGGGGGGAGGTTAGTCAGTAAGAGTCTGACACTCCCTCCCGACTTAGGCTGGGCGGGAGAAGTCGTAACAAACACCTTATTGCCCAAAAGTCATCTTTGATTTCACATGAAATTACCTGATTTTCTTTTCTACAGCTTGATGACCTTGAATCAATGGGTTGGCTTATAATAATAATAATTTTCGTTAAATGAATCTCACCATTCCTAGCAGACTGTCTCCTGGACCGATGCTTGTGTATTTCATCGGAGATCCTCTCCAAGTTCCTCAGCGCTGAGGAGTACTGCTGCTTGGCTTCAGCGACCTGCTCCTCCAACGTTTGAATCCGAGCCTTTTGAGCTTCTAACGCCGTGTTGATTCTAGCCTTTTCCTCAAAATATGGTCTGAAATTGTGTATGTGATATATTTTTTATTTTGAGGGTAATCTATGGGTTTCAATAGTGTAGACATTTGTCATTTTCAATAACTTATCTGTTGTTAGGACTGGCGTAGACACGGAACAAATCTTGTTTTAATTCTGGCTATCATATGTATGTATGTAAAATTGTACGTTTGTAAATGTACTCATGGTACAGGAAAAAGTCTAGTTCACACTAATTCTAGTGTGAACTAGATTTTTTTTATATAATTTTTAAATATTCATGTACAAGGTTAAAAAAGGTGCTTACAAAACCTTCTATACCATTGTTTTTAAAAAGATGTTGCCTCAGTTTATGGCATTCTCCTGTGTCGTGGGTTTAAGTTTGTTTGTTAGGTTTACAAACAAACGATTTCCGAACACAATCATCACACCCAGACCCGGAAGAACAATTTGTGGACAAGTTGCAGACAGTTGCCAGTCACTGCGCCAACATTACAGTCCAAACGTATTGACAGTTGACAATGTATCACACATTTTTTTCTAGAAACATGTATTCAATATCTGTATCTGACATCTGCAGATAGGTTATGGAAAATGACTGTAGATATTTATTTTAAGATATACAAATATACAATTCAAGAATATACATATATGGACTGTAAGCTGTTTTAAATATTCATTTTAATCTGTGGTAAAAAAACATGGATACATCTAATTTATATAGTTACGCTTTCACATCAAGATAAGGGTACATGTATAAATTGAAGAAAAGAAATAAGGTGTAATTTAAACACAAAATATTTGGCGTTAATTTATCAACAAAGGAAATATTGGTTGTGTTTTCAATTTTAGAATAATTTAAAAGCTTATGTATATGCAAAGTTTATCAGCGAAACACAATTCGTTATGGAATCTGTGTAAAGATAAGTTTGTAGTAATAATAGGTCTTTACCTATGAAATTGCCGTTGTGCAGTACTGGTAATTTCAGAATAGAATAGAATAGAATAGAATAAGACTTTATTTGCTAAGAATGCAGGTACATACAAATAGGATCGAAAATAACATAATAAAGAACCGTGTACATTCTACCTTGTTGGCATGCAAATACAATAATTATTATACAACTGAGTTAAATAAGGCAAAAAGGTGATTAAAATGTATCATTTAAGAAATCCTGAACAGAATAATAGCATTTGTCTACAAGTAACAAGGTAAAACATTTTTTAAATTTCATCAATGGCAAGGTTTTCATGTGATCAGGAATTTTATTAAAGATAACAGGAGCCATACATATCACACTTTTTTTTAGTAAGCTAGTTTTAAATGTGCCTGTGCACAGTAAGTTCTGATATTGTGATCTTAATGATGTACTTCGTTTTCTAGTTTCTGTTAATGTTGCAAATAAATTACGGTTAGTTTCAAATCAAAATAGTTTTTGTTAGGCTAAGGCTAATTAATTTTGTTTTAAAAACATGGGATTCTTTTTCCAAAAGTAGTATTGATTAATGTCAGGTACATTTTCATCGCATTTCAAATCAAAAAATTCGTTTAAATTTTTTCATGCAAAACGGCAATTTCATAGGTCTAGGACTATTATTTCCATAATAGTGGCATTCAAGCATCGAGTTATAAGTATTTTCAAACTACTAACAAGTAAATAAAATCTACATATAACATGCAACTAAAGTTAATGTGACGTTTTCTGCATAAAACAGGAAGAAAAAAATTTATTAATTTGTCGATATGCAACAGATTAAATTTTTTTACTTATTTTGTAAGAAATACATATTCTAAAGTTTAACAAAGATGTAAAAATATTACGTCATCACAACGCGATATTTCATACAAAAATTCATATCAAAATTATCGTTTCCGTTTATTTAGGACACAGCTAGTCGGAAAAAAGACTACTATTAGGCACCGAATTAAAAAGACTTCAAAATATAATTAACATTATTGATTTACTCAATACTCAATATATTTATTGCATTTCACAATGTGAACTAAGGCGTAGGTTCGCAATATCGAAAAAGATAGCTTATCATACAATTCAATACAACTGCTTAACCTTGACCAATCGACAAAGAAAAATCGCTTTTAAAACCTAGAACAAGAAGTACAAAAATAGCAGAAAACGTCACAATTGAAATAATTATGTAAAAGCATGCAAGAATAAGTATGATAATAAAAATGCGGTACCAGTGAGGCGGCTGCATCCGGGCGTGCCTGTAAAGAGAGCACTGTGCCACTATTCAAGCCATACTTGTGCAGGGTTAATGAGCAGACAAATTATATGATATCTATTCCTTCATCTCTTTTCGTCTCTTCTCTAAAAAATAGGGGTTAGGTAGTTGCGAGGGTTGCGAGTGTATTAATTTTCAGCGGCCTTGGCTCGTAACATTACAGCCTGTAGATTCCTATGAAGAAGAACGAGCAAGAAACTCTATGGTTTTTCAATTAGTTTTAACAATTCATTTCTTTGTTTCGTCATTTAGGTTTTCTCCTTTCCTTTTCAAGTTCTGTCGTGTGAGAATAATTAGATCTGATTCAGTCATTAATAAATATCATCGGAAACATTAGATTTGATCTACAACTTAACATACAATTTGTCTGCGCACATTTCATTCAACTACGGAGTTAGTGTTAAGTTTAAATAAAATCTAAGCTTACAACTACAGGGTGTCATAAAAAAAGAAGACTTGCAAATAGTTATTTCGATGCAAGCATTACATAAAGCAATGGAAATTTTGAAGAAATAAAAGAATATTTTAATCTTGCAACATTACTGATTGAGTATTACGAAGTTGTTGGTCTAATTACATTCTTATTTTTAAGCTAAGTGGCCATTTGATATACAGTTTCTTACAGAAATATTTTATGAATGATGTATTTAAATTTTGTTGTATAGGCATGTGGAAGGAATTATGACAGCTTTTCAATGAAAAATATTGTCATTTTGTCAAATCTGATTGCTGCACATTTCCAATCTAATTTAACAAAAGTCAAGAAAATGACTAGCAATTTATGGTTCCGGAATTTTACATTTAGAAAAAAAGTACAATGAACAAAATAGAAAACAATTTTTAATAATTGCTGTATTATGAATATTTGACAATTCAAAGAGAGAAACAAGTTAATATTTAGGCAATACAATTGAAATTGCTTTGCAGAAACTGTATATTATGGCTTTGGATTTAACTAAAAGATTATTGAAAATAAGGACAAACGTTAGTTGAGAAAAGTCCTTTCAAATTTCAAGTTCATGACGGGACTCCTATGACAGTAGCGGTTGCGTCGTTGTTACGCAAATCATGAATAAGAGTCCTGTTTTGTTAAGAGGGAGTTTCCGTTCAAATAACTTCTCTTGCCCAGGGTAAAGCGAGAGGGTGTATCAGACTTTTTCTGATTAAAAATCACCCCATTCCTTCTGCTGCTCCGGTTCGGGGCCGTGGTATATTATTGAACTTGCAACCCCGGCTTGATGCTTTGGTGGCATTAGCCCTCTTTTCTTTTCTCTTTTACTCTTGCTAGCCAGACCCGTGTTTACGGTAGCAATAAAATTCCCATTGTAACTTGATACTACTAGAGCTTTTCTCAGTCAATTCACATGAGTAGTAGAATAGTAGTATTTCGTCCTTATTGTCAATGTTTAGCAGTAATTACTAAGATAGAATTAGGTGTAATTGTATAGAATGTTTAGTGCATCGCACCTGGACTTGGCGATATGTCGTTTGAGTGAGCTCTGCAGCTGGTGGACGAGGGTGGTGGCGGCGCGGTGCGCGGCGGCGCGGGCGCGCTGCGTCACCGTCGCGCTGGCGCGGTCCGACTCCGCCTACACCATTCTTACTATTAAAATTTTCATTTTTTGCTAAAGTAAAATACATTTCTGACTTGCCCTACACCTTCAGGATATCTTTAGAATCAAATCATGGAAGACATTTGTAACTACTTCGGATATCGTTAGAACCTGGAGGCACGGCAGTGCCCCAGCCAAGTCTCGAGTCAATTAATAGCAGAGCAATTTTTTGTGTTGTAGGCCAATCTAACGAGCTGTCGCATAACCTGATGGTAAGCTTCAGAGATCAGGGCATGGAAAGGTTTGGGCCTCGGGTAGCCTAACTCACACGGCGAAACACAATGCGGCGACCCATTCGTGCCGAAGCTTGGCTCTCAAGTTTAACCTATTCTATTAAGTGTGGAATTGTGCAATATAAAGTTTAACAGACCTGATTAACCCTATGCGTGGCGTGGTTAAGCATCTCCTGCCAGGCAGGGTCGAGGGTGACGCCGGCGCCCCCCTCAGCGAGGCGCGCCAGGCCCTGCTCCGCCAGGTACACCATCTCCCGCGCCGCCGCGTGCGCGCTGTTTGCCTTGTCGTACGCGACTGTTGCAGTTTGTAACTCTTGTGAGGTCTGGAACAAAATATAGGGATATTCTCTCTTGCTCAAAACGCAAATGTACTATTAATAATATGATAAATATAAACATTTAAAGTGTGTTGTGTAGAAACAAGAAAAAAAATTGGCATTGGCAAAAAATGGTGCCAATTTTTTTTGTTTTGTTTATTATTGTCAAAACACTGTTTTAGTCCAAGAAAATTTAAAGAAGTCGAATGGGAAAATTGGGAATGTGGCCCTTATAGCGAAATACCTAGTTAGACCCGTGTGGTGTGTGCGGCAGGCCGCTATTTTATGATAATAGTGAAGTGAAAGAGTTTAGAAAATAGCTTTATTTACCTTACACACATACAAAACAGAATAGATGTCCATTCTTACTATCGTCGCTAAGCTGTCTTTTCATATTTAAATGTCATTGTTTACAAAAGTTACTAAATGCCTCTTGATAAATAGATAAAATTAATAGATACTCACAATATTAGCTCTGAATCTAGCTTCATAATAAGGCCTGGCTTTGTGGACACTAGTTCCAAGTTTCTTAGTAAGCTGTTGTATCCGCAAGTGACCCTCTGCAAGCAGTCTCCGGAATGCCAGCCGAGCCTCGTCCAGCTCAACTTCAAGCCTGTTGATCTCATCTGTCGCAGTGTTTAGACGCTCAAGCTCAATCTGCAAATAAGTAATGAGTAATTAAGATATTTATTTACTGTTGTTTTTTTTTATACAGCATATTAGAAAGATATTCAAATATATTTGTTTCTTAACTAATTTATTTTGTAAAATAAGTCCACAAATATGCTTCATATAGATACACTAGAACATATATCTTTTATTACTTTATTTATTGACACTTTGCTTCATCAAACTCCCAATGAATGCTGGCATTAGGGAACCTATTGTCTTACTTTTGTCTCAAATTACCACAATTGAAAGGTTGTGAAAAAGTAAATACTGGCACACAACCAGTAACACAGGCCTCACCTAGCTCAGGAACCAAGGCCTCCAAAATAATACCTACAATAGTTTTCAACTAGTCAAATTCAATACTTTTATCAAAATGACAAAAACAATACTTTTCTATGAAATTTGAATGAAAAACTGAGTTATGACGTCATAGTATTTTTGCATCAAATAGCTTACTTAATTTTTAATAATTAGCTAAAAAATATCTAAAACTTAGTGTATCAATCAATCGATGAATAAAAGTATAGTTACTTTTCAATATTTTATGGTATTGAAACATCAAATTAATTTATTTTTGACCTAGGAAACTAACCCATTGGATTTATTGTACTTAGATTTTATTGCATTTGAACTGTTGTGCCTTAAATGGGAGAAGACACTGACTCCTGTATAGCAGGTCTCAACTAGCTCAGGAACCAAGGCCTCAAAATAATTGTACCTCAATCTTATGCATTTTCATCATCATAATTAAAAAAAAATATTTTATATTATATTCAGCCACCTAGGTATTTTAAATACAACCACAATACCTATAATGTTTTGTTTTGAATTTCAACACAACTTTTTCATTCACAATAAGAAGAAAGCCTCAATTAATTGCAGAATTATTTAAAATTCTATAAAGTAAAATGTGTGAACAAAGATATAAAAAAATATTGTCTAATTATTTTTATTTAAACATGTTAAAGTTGCTTAACTTTTTGTATTTTTGAGATACATTTTAATAGGTCTCCTAAACATTTTTCTGCAGCAAAAGATTATGCTTCTTAATCTTAAATCGTAGATATGAGCCTCTACTGTCACTAGCAGCGGACGTACACAATTGAGCTATTGTTTAATTGAGATTTTTTGTGTTGCATAACAAAAACATATGATTTGTCTGAGATTTTATTTTTTATTGCTGTCATTTACGCCTATCTTGTAAAACTTGTTAGGTAATTCAGAATTATGTTGAACATTAATATTATTATTAAAAAGGAGGATTTATAATGTAAAATATAGCTGTCTTACTTCATGAATTATCTTTGAAAATATCGATTATCCCTACCTGAACGCGAGGATCCAAAGCTTCCGAGCATTCGGCGGCGCTATCGTTCATTGTTTCCTCAACACAATAGCATTTTAATAAAATTTAAAGTTATAAGAACCTTTCTTCTTGTTGTTACAATTGTTCTTTTGTGAAATAAACATTATCATCGCTGAAAACAAAAAGAAAAGAAATATCAAATAACTTTGGTTCTCAATTCAATACCGCCCGCTGCCAAAACACAGATTGTTAAATGAAACGTCATTTTATACGTCAAAATTATTTTAGTTTAGTCGATTAATGTGTACATGTGTACAATCCAATCTTACAATAAGTGAACAAAAAACTGCAAAAGGGTTTAACACCTGTAACATTATTTAAATTAATAACTAATCAGAATCGTTATTCTTTTCCTAAATAATATTATAAAACATTTTTTTTATTATTGTGAATCTGTACAAATATTTTTATCATTCATTCAATAATTAGGTATTTGGGAATCATTCATTCTTATTTAGACATTTCACAAAAATCGCAGTTTGTCATCATCAACGAAGATCATATCCAAATTTTAAAATGGTATTTATCTGAATAACTTCTATATATTTTCAGTTTCAAGTGTTAGATTTTACAATGTTTATTGTATATTACAGGCGACCGAAGTGGAAGATACAATTAAGCGAATCCAGGCCCATAAAGGTGTTATGGGTGTCATCATAGTGAATCATGAAGGTTTGGTCGATTTTTTACATATTTCCATGGTTACAGGAGCATATTATGCAAGTCTCCCCTTGTATACATTCCAATCAATAGTAATATTCACCATATTTGCTGAAATTTCTAAAACAAATGCAATGTCCCAAATGTTTACTTTCTAATTTCAGGCATTCCTATCAAAAGCTCTTTGGATAATGCTACTTCTGTGTTATACTCCGGACTGATTGGTCAACTAACTGAAAAGGCCAAGAATGTTGTGCGTGAAATGGTAATTTGTTTATCTGATCAACCAAAGCAATTCTTATAAGTGTACCTTGACATTGACCAAAACATAATTCAATAGATAAAGACCTTAACAACAATTTACTAGTGAAATCTACTATAACTGTTTAGTGAATATTTCTCATAAGATTCGATAAAATTCAATACAATATCTTTTTCAGGACACAACAAATGAACTCACATTTCTTCGCGTAAGGAGTAGGAGACATGAGATCTTGATTGCACCGGATCGTGAATTCATACTCATTGTCATACAAAACACTTCAGACTAGCTTCACAATGTAAAAGACTAGCACATATTAAAGTTATGGGGCCTTAAAACCACATTCACTGAACTTGGAGCCATACCAAATATTATTTTCTGCATCAAAATAAAACAGCATAATTAGAACATCTTCTCTCTTCAAGTACAGCCATGAGTAATAATAAAAATATCACTATTCCCAAAACAAACATTACAGGCTGTAAGGAAAAAAAATATTACTCTGTGGTGGGCCCCTACGAAAAAAGAAAAATGCACTAGCTCAAGGAGTGTCACTAAATAAGAATCAATTTAACTTAATTTTTAAAGCTTTCATTATAGACATAGTTAATTTATTACTTACAAAAGCATTCCTTAAGTGCCATTTGTGCAATGTCTTTGTTAAATTGTCAGAATATGCATGGCTAAAAGCTATTGAAGTGACTAGACCCTGGTGTGCATGGCAATTAAAATATATGAGTATGTATAGAAAGTTGTGCCAAGCAATAAGGGCCATCAGATTTCAGATTGGCAGTTCAAAATGTTGACAGACTTGAAGAATTAAAATAATACTTACTAGTTTTTAAGTTGCAATTATTTTCACTAGTGATAGGTATTTCTTTTTTATAAATAGTCTTGTTTTTTTTTTAATTCGTTTCGAGTTCGATACTTCATTATTTTCTTGAAACTTTTGTGATTTTATTTTATTAATGTATTGTAAGAACACTAATAAATATTTATACACATGCTTGTGACTTTTATGTGAGATCTAATATATTAATCAAGCCAATAAACCACCACAGACGGGGCCCTATAGGGCTGATGTTCAGCCGGGGTTGCAGGGTAAGCGCAATGAGGCACCGCGACCTCGGTCCAGAGCAGGAGAAGGAACAGGGGGGTTGTTAGTCAGCAAGAGTCTGACATTCCCTCCCGCCCGGCCCTGGGCGGAGAGGTGATTTGATGTTTTTTCCACTCACAAAAAAAATGGGGTACATTGGAGATATTTTTCTTTCATTTAAATAGAAATCGCGCTTATTGAAAAGTGAAATACCCACTAAGTTACCTACTACTATGTAGTAGTGTGTGTTGTAGTAATAAAAAATATGTGAATAATATTTACAGCACACTTCATTGCTTAGTAGATAATTCAATCGATATTTTCATAATAAACCAAACGTAACGAGTATCGTACGATAATGAATTACAAGTATAGAATTGATATTTATAATATTATAAAGCTGTAGTTTGTTTGTTTGAACACGCTATCTCCGAAACTATTGGTTCGAATTGAACAATTCTTTGTTTGTTAGTCCTTTTATCGAGGAAGGCTAAATATAGGCTGTAAAACATCACGCTACGGTCTGTAGGAACCGAGCAGAGGGTGTAACCGCGCGAGAGTAGCTAGTAAATCCTATTACAAGGCGAGTAACTGATCTACTTACAATGTACCAGTCAATGAGTAAATAAATTCCCAATATCCAATTTGTTAGTTTTCTCATTCAATTTATACCATAATACTAATAATAAGTGTAAAAGTTTGTCACAATGTTTCATACATTGTCAAAAACTTTACATTTGTATGTTTCATGTTCCTTCACGCAAAAACGGATGGGTCGATTTGGGTGAAATTCGGAATGTAGATATGTAAACCCTAGAATCCTAGATACGTACAAAATTCTAGGTACACAGGATACGTCTTTGCAATTTAATAATAATAATTACACCTTCACGAAATTATTTTACTAAGTAAATAGGTATTGATTTCCTATTTTTTAATCAATTGAAGAGAAAAGCAGAATGAAATATCATTCACTGTTGAATTTGACATTTTGCAAGTGATGAGTTTGATTGATTGGTAACTAACCGTATAGGGATATTAAATTATTTCCGATTTCCCGCTATTATAAAGTTTAATATCCGGATTTTTTTGAGGAATTTCAAAAGTAAAATACAAGTAGCTAATATAGGTAAAGGTTTCATTTATATGTCACCAGCGCGTGGCTTGCGTGTCGGCTGCGCCCGGCTAATCAAAACAACTAGTCATACTTAACGTGTCGGCTGCGCCGAAGCATTTATTTTGGATTTGGTTACCGTTACGACTACCGTGGTTACGACTAATTTTAAATCGGATATCCGATAGTTTCGGTTAAGGTTACGGAGCTCCCTAACATCCTTGGTTCTAAATTATAATATGATTTTGTATTTGAAGGTATGCAAGAGCATACTATTACTTCTGTGTACCCATTGGCTAAATCATTATGTATATTTAATAGAATCTCAGGACAAATAAAACCAGTATATGAGGCTGGAAAAAATATATTTATTGAAAACCTGGAAATAGTACAAAATGATATTATCAAGAGCAAGAATAGTTAAAAAGTATGATGATGATTGATGCATGAATGATATTGGCGAGAGGGCGGGTGGATTACAAGATATAAATCAATGGTCGATTTGAAGATAAAAATTATGGGCAATGGTCGATTTGAGACATGCACAGAAACAGAAATGTTACACAAGGCGGTCCTAGGGTGGGGGTAAATGCACTGGGCGCCAAAACGAACGACACGGCGCTCGGCTCGGCTTTTTCTCGTACCCCTAAAAACATTATTAAGGCCGGCACAACTTAGCAGCAATATACAGTATAGGAACTTAATGGTCTTCTAAAATAAACCTCAGGTACTTACTCCACAGACCATGTGACATCGGACATCTTCAGCTTGGTTGTATATTACCAGGTCCATTTTGATTTCTTTGTAAGATTGACTTTTATATGACCATTACTTTGACCAAGATCTAATATGTGAAATATTTATAAGACAAAGGTAAGGTATATCCTATATTCTACTAAATAGCAACGTAGTTGTTAAAGTGAGGACACTGCTTGCAGCAAAATAAATACGACTTATCCCTTCAGTGTATTTTTTACAAACATTTCACATCGATCTTGGCCAAAAATAAGTAGGTAAGATTGTATATTAAATTATAACTTATATATTGTTTTAATTTATACTTAGTATTTATTCCGGTCCAGTCTTCTTACAGCTATTTTCTTCAAGTTTTTATTGAGTTTGTCTAGAAGCCCTTTGCTTTAACTTCGATTTTGAGAGTTTTGAAGTTTGAGTTATATTTTTCTTGATATTTTTATGTTAGTTAATGTATGTATCTATTTGAAAATGTGTTTACTGCAGTTAGGCGATAAATTTGAATTTATCTGAACAAATTAGTAATTATATTCCTGTTCTTGACGTTTCTCATTTTGAGATGAGTATTAAAAGAAATTTGGTTTGGTCCTATGTCAAACTCGTATCTTCTCAATTTTTATTAATGGATTGCAATGTGCTCACCACAATAGCAGACAAAATATTTTATGTTTTTACACCGTTTAGTACCAATTTAACATTTTTGGGTTTTCTTACAACCAATTGTATGTATTATAAAATTAAAGATGATTTATTTTGTTATTTTATTTATTTCATAGTCACACAATATTGAATACATTATATTTTCAACATGTTTCAATGCAAAATTTATTAAAGAAAGTGCAAAACCTTTTTTGATACTTTTGTAACGTTTGGGCTAGCAGCTTTCTCGTGTATCTAGTCTATGTGCATTTAAACTAATTTAAAACATGTTGAATGCGTTTTAAGTTCAACTAATATTATTAAGAATTACTTACTAACAAAGTATTATTTTTATAAAATTGCTTTTTTGGAATTTACATATAAATACTTTTATTTCGATCGCTACCTAGTTTAATGCGCGTACGCATTTTACAGTTTTTAAATGTTCGCAGCATATCCATGCTTAAATGCTGTTTGTATTACAAAAAACAAATTAAAATTAAAACCTTTTGTCAACAAAATATTTTTAAACTATTTTTATTCTGTAGATTTTTGATAAAACACAATTTGTGCCGTGATTGGTCCATAATCAGTAATCATCATTATTTTTAGTCAATGTAAACATTTTGTGTACTTAGAAGTTGTATTGTTTTTCTTCTGCCAATTTTAACGTTTTAGTCTTCATTATTTTTCATTGTTTGTTTTATTTATCTTGTTTTTAATATCCAATACAACTTTTTTACTCACCTAATGGGAGCGTTTTTTGACAGTCCTGAAAATGAAAACAGACGAATTTATTATTTAAGAATTATGTGATAAGTGAATATAGAAATAATAAACAGGCAACATAAATATCAATATATCCCAAATATTGGTTAATTAGAAGCAAAACTAAAAAGGTGTGCACAGGCGCTTTCCAACAATATTTGTTAACTTTGATGGGATACCATGAAGGGATCTTGGCACAAGAATCCATGTTTTGATAGCAATGGACATGATGAGAGCTGAAAGCCGACAACATTGCTTTAGTTTCCTTGAATATGGCTTTTACTGATAAAAATGACTTTAATTGCAAATCTCTGGACATACCACTTTAATTCAATTAGTATTTTGTTATATTCAACAGAAATTTAAGCAATATCGTCGAATACTATACGAAATGTATTGGAGGCAGCGCCGTTGTGCACTAAAACAAGTACGAACGGCAAGTGGCTCTACTTGGGCGGGCGCGCGTAGGGCTCGGGGCGCACGTAGTGGCGCGGAGCGTGGTGCTGCGGCTGCATGGGAGCCTGGCGCCGCGTGCCCACCGCGCGCGATGACTTGTAATCGCGGTTGTCCTCCTTGTACCCGTAGCTCTCGTCCTCGTAGTACCGGTCGTGACTACGCTCGTAGTAGAAGTCCGGCTCCGGAGCCGCGCCTCGGACTGGGCCACGAATCTGTACAATTATAATTTTTGTTGTAATTATACTAAACTTTGGCGCCATTACCAAACTACGGTACATATGTAGCTGTCTAATACTTCCTTTTTGAGGATGCACGACGAAACGTTTTGACTTGGATAGAAAAGAATAAATAAAGAGACAGCTCACTCCCTGACAATGGCAAGATGATGAAAACAGGATCCTGGATGCGAGATAAGCTTAAATAAGAACATATACATACCGGTGGCTCTGGCGGCTGTGCATAAACATCGTCATAGGGGTACGAAGTCTCCATAGCGTTGCGTGCACGGTCTAGGATGCTGATAACCTTGTTCTTGGGCGGCATGGCGCGGGGCATGGGCGGCGCCGGCGGCATGCGGGGCGGAGGCCTGGCGCCGCGGGGCGCACCTGCGGGGGCAGCAGTGGTTGGAGCGGCGCTGGGCTCGAACGAGAACGAGCGCGGGGTCACGGTGCAATTGAAGCTGGGGACACACCGCCCGGCCGCGTTGCCTGCCGGGGAAGGCCACGTTATGTATCGCGACCCACGCTCGTCTCGTTGCATTGAGTTAATCAGAGTACTATGCAGTTATGTTACAGGTATCATGAAACAACAATGTGACCAAATTGATAACTTGTATGACATAGTAATAAATTATAATACAGGGATAATTATTTTTACCTGTCACTAAGAAAGATGCAGGTTTTCTTCCCTACTGTAAGCATAACAAAATCAAGTTGGTCTGGTTGCTTTACAATCACTGTAACCAAGCTAACAAACTACTGGGGAAACTTATGGATATAATAACAAGATAGATATCAAGCAGCTTTTTGTAGTAATCCATTTTGAAACCTCATAATGTGAAATGATTTAGCAGCAGCTAGCTAATAACATAACAATATTTTTCTTTCTTTCCTTCTTTCATACAAAAGCGGCAACATTTAATAGAGCTTATATTAAAAGCCAAAAATTGCAAGGAAGCATGAATTAATATAAACACTAAACATTCGTATTTTTTGTGGACAGAATATAAGCAGTATAAAGCATTTAAGCATGTCCATACCTCCTCGCTCAATATCCCTCATCTGAGTCTGCCAGATCATGTCATTGGCGTCAGGCACTAGGTATTTCTTGACCTCGGCGAGGGCGTACGCGATACGCGCGTGAGCTTCAGCTGGCGGCGCCAACGCGCTGATCTCTACATGCAACTCGTCGGACAGATGCGCGTATTTAGGATCCAGAGAGTTGCGGAGCTCTTCCTCTTTTTGCCTGTGGAGAATAATTGTTATTGTGTCAAGCTCGAGTGAATTACTAAATGGTTGCTGAAGTGATACCACTACCTTACAGAAAACCGGCGTGAAACGACTACAGCTTTGTTTCGCCGTGAGTGTGAGGTTACCGGAGGCCCAAATCCCACAAATATCCGAAACTATTATCCCCAATAATTCGGTAACGCACTCGTAACGCCGATTGCTTACCATTAGGTAATACGACTGATCGATTGCCGAATTAACCCATAAAGATGCAGTGATAAAAAAAAATCGTTTTTAAAATATTGTACTAGATCTCTTTGTTTTTTTTTACATATAGCATTGTATTAAAGTATTTTTTAATTTTTAATTTAATTGCTAAATTAAACTGTCAGAATTGTATGTATCACTATTTTCTCATAGTCTTAACTAAGTAGTTTAATAAATGCTGTTCAAAAAGAAATCGGGGGATAGGAGATTGCTACACAAAGTATTGCATCATCATGAATATTTTTAACAACTTTTGGTGAGCCAAAAAATTAAATTTAAGAAATCAGGAATGAGGGTAGTAGAGTATTTAGAATGTTATATACCTTGGTAAATCATATGGTTTTATTTTTCGAACTGGATCTTTTGGTATCCTAATTTATCTTGATAGCTTATTTTCTGTGTGTTTATTAAGTAGTAAGTGTAAATTAAGTTAGTTAGTTACCTGTCCCGCATTGATCCCCTGCCGAGCACAGCCATCTTGCACATGGTTTCTTCTTGCAAGTGCTTCATTGTGTTACCCTTGGGGCCTAGTAGCTTGCCAACAAAGTTGAACTGTGGAAGAAATATCACTGGTTAGGTCAGAATTGACACAGTATATGAAAATAAAACTTTATTTTGACTTTAACAATTAATTTTACTTGCTCACAAAATGGATATTAGTTCTATCTTATCTACAGCCCACCATAGCTTCCAAGGTTGCTATGCTGGTACTATATTTCTCCGCTATGTAATGGATGTTATTGGATTATACATATAAACCTTTCTCTAAAATCTCTCTATCTAAGCCATTTATTTTAAAAACTGCATCAAAATATGTTATTGATATAGTGACAGAGAAAGCAACTTTGTTTTAGACTATGTAGTAATATCGAACTTCCTTATCTGTTTATAGTTTCCAGAGAGAGAGAGACATTCAATTTTCAATTAATTAATGAGACATTACCTTATCACACATGTTTTATAACTACCAATATTTTATGTGTTATCTGTGGCCATTTAGGAGGGAAAATGTATGACTACAATTTGTAAAATTGACTAACAATAACTTAATTTGTATTCAGATTTGACATATTATAACATTTTTAATTTGATTATGTAGTCTGTAACTATGTTTGTATGCCTAAAAGGCCCAACATGATGGACCTATGGAACCTTATTGGGCATCCTGCTTTCTATGTATGTATACCAATGTTTTAATCAAATCAAATTTCTTGTATCTTGTATTTTTAAATTCTTCTCCCCCTTAATGATTATTAGCTAATCTGTCCATCTATTAAACATTGTTTTAAACTATAGCTTAACATGATTCATACCTTGGGGTGTTCCTTAACAGGCACCAGCACCTTAACAGTCACCTTGGTGGGCTTGTCACGGAACACATCCAGATACTTCGAGTCTTTGCCGGGTATCCTGCCAGATGCCAGGACTTTGGTCACCTCTGGAAAACAGTAATGCAAGGTTTATCAATATACCCACAAAATATTGTCTTTTATTTCTTTCTAGTTTTTCTGTTGTCTTGAATTACCAGAATTAAAAGGTTAATTTCAGGAATATTACAGTATTTGTGGTGGTTTTACAAAAAGCTTGATATTTATTTTGTAAATTATTATCTTCGCACAGTTTCCATACTATGTTTGTTGGGTTAACTTGGAATAGTGATCCACTTTATATTTTCAAAACGAAGTGCTGTCTTCCACAACCAGCAAAATTATATGCTTTGGGTTAAAAAAGAAGAAACATGAGGTTTTTTTTAATATGGAGGATAATCCTGTGCCATTGTGTGTGTGTGTGTGTATTTCTACAGAAAAATCAAATGTTGAAAAGTACCTTCAATTATCACATGGTTCCTCCAGAACAAATCAAGACAGTTTATTTTGTATTGCATCACATTCACAAGTGTCAAGCATATATAATATTTTAGCGAAAACCATTATCTTTATTAGTTACAGGCATTAGCTCTGATATAAATGGTATTTGTTATACTGTGTAGGGTACATACAACTATTTGCAATGTGCAGAGTTGATAAGATCATTATACATTGACTATATGACCTTAAGGTTAAGGTCAATGACCTATAACCAAGCAGGTTTTATAAAAAACAAGGATTTATGGAGTCCTATGGTTGATTTTACTCTTAACAAATTATTATGCCATTAAATATTACTTGTTAATTAGTAAGGACTGCAGACAATTGAAACTTGGCACAAATTGCCACATAGTTTGGCAACAAATCATGTCTGTAAGTTCAATGACCATGATTAATCATTATGGTACATTTTATGCAGACAGCAAAAATAAGTTTGTCGAGTGGTTTAGACAAATTCTGGTTTGTGTATTACGGTGTAGTATACGCTTAGATGTAATTAAACAGCGTTGATTATCCATTAATGAGTTTCTTACAAAAATAACACATTTATCAAGGCACCATGGAATAAAATGAAATGATTTTTCTGACCATGTCGTGAAGTATTCTTTCTAACCTATATGTCAACAACAATTATATTGTCTTTTTTTAGATTTTAAAAAGTATTGTCAAATCTAAAATTATTTTTAAATCTAATGACTCGTTAGTCATGGCTCTCGGCCGGCAACTTTCTCCTTTTAATTAAAGCATTTACCTTGGTCAATAAGTTTTGTAATGATGGGAAACTTAGCAGTATTGAGTTTGATTTTCTCGCTAAGTAATTCTCTCCTATATTCACTGGCTTTTTCATTCAATTTAGGATTATCATCGCCATCTTGTTCTTGTTCGTTGTCTATATTTGCATCTTGAGGCGCATTTCGCTTAAAGTCACTGCTGTTATAACCATTTTTATCGTATTTCTCAGCCATTTTAATAGCTTTACTTAAAACTATTATTCACTTCAACCAATGTAAAACACAAAAACTATATTACAATGACACAAAAACAGCGGTTATCTCGCATGAAATTAAAATCAATAAAGAACGCGGCACGTACAACGACGACGACGAGCCGGGAGTTGGATTCGTGGAATAAACAATCGCCATCTGCCGACTGCCGTGCGTTTTATTTAATCTGTGGTTTCAGTAGATTGTTTACATCCGGCTTTCGGTCATTTGTATTGGCTGTATAATGTTGGTGGAACTGTTTTTTTTGTCTATGATGTATTTCAAATTCTACCAAACACATTTCAATTGGGTAGTTTCCTAGGTCAAAAATTAATTAATTCGACGTTTTAATATAATAAAATATTGAAAAATAACTATACTTTTATTCATCGATCGATCGATACACTAAGTTTTACATATTTTTTAGCTAATTTTTAAAAAATAAGTAAGCTATTTGACGCAAAAATGCTATGACGTCATATTTCAATGTTTCAAGAAAAGTATCGTTTTTGACATTTGGATAAAAGTATTGAATTTGACTAGTTGGAAACAACCGTAAGATAACTAGACTTACCTATAAAGTTACTTACGTGCATATATTCATGGTTTTATTGGCTTATGGGAGATTATAATTTAGACTTAACAACAAAAATCTTATTTATGCCATTTTACAGATTTTAAAGATGGCAATCCTTGTCCGGGTGCCATTCTTTCCAAATCCCTGAATATCCGACACCCTAATCCCCAAAAGGCCAGCAACGCACTCGTTACTACTCTGGTGTTGCGGGTGTACATAGGTGCCGCCTATTGCTTACCATCAGGTAATCCGTCTTCTCGTTTACCGACGTATTGCAAAAAAGATGGGCCATTTAAAAAATAGTTGAAGGTCGCTTTCTACTATAGTCATTCAGTTTATATCAATGTGATCAGCATAAAATCATCTTTTTCTATAACACCCTAACAGTTTTTACAAAGAAATCCAAACTAATATTATAAATGCGAAAGTAACTCTGTCTGTCAGTCTGTCTGTCGTTTTTTCACGCCTATACTACTACAGACATAGTTTGGAACTCGAGAAATGACATAGTTTTTTACCAAAAAAGTGCGAACGGAGTCGCGGGCAAAAGCAAGATCAAAAATAAATAACAAAAACATAGACTAACTAAAAATCGCGGGTTACTCACGTCTATATTGAGAAAAGCTCTACTAGTTTCGAACCACAGAGGGGTTCTTCCTCATGAGCAGCGTGCGCGTACGCGGCGACGTCGCGCAGCCTACTCACACCCGCGATTTTTAGTTAATTTTGTATGTCTCACGATAGTTATTATAAAAAAACATAGACGATGACTTATTTGACCTTATGTCGAAGCTATGTTTCTGTTAGGTATGTACAAAAAGGTAAATAAAGGTTGAAATAAAAGAACGAAGTGTTTCGGAAAATATTCAAAATTATTATAAGTTGCAATCCAAAATAATATTTTTCATTTAGTTTTATCTTTTCCTTTCTTGTCTTTCAATTTGAGACGAGTTCGGGCATGTTGTATTACTATTATGTTGAACTCATTGTCGGGCGCCATCATGATTTCATTTTTTTTAGTATGGATTCGTAAAATCATTATTTCTTCTAGCGGATTCTGAAAAAAAAGTTGATTAAGGCCGTAGACAAAGAATTAAGGCTTTTGTTTTTTTTAAATGTCACACTAATCGTAGTGCTCACTAGTGTGTGTCACGCCTTCATATTGGTATCATTAATTCGGTTTTTAAATGCTTTGACACGTGTTCTGCATCACTCGATGTAAAAATGGTCGCAATTTTTTTTACTTATTTCAAATGACCCAAACCATGCTCAATACGTATTGTGCTATGATATGCGACAGATAACCACCAGCACAAACTTCACTACAATTAATTATTTACAAAAGACGAGGTAAGAAAGACTTCTTGCTGAAACTGCTTTCTGAAGCAAACGTATCGGGCAATGTGTGGGTCTTAAATATAGACGCATCTTTGCCAATTATGGGGGCTTAATGAGATGATGATACTGAAGAAAATCATAGAGCTAATGTTGTGACTGCAAATCCAATAATATACAGCGGTCCCAAAGCGAATCAGGAGAAGGCACGTGATAGTATTTAGTCAGTTAGAGTCTGACACTCCCTCAACCCACCTAGGGTGGAGGAGGTGATGATTTTCGGCTCTAAAAATGGTCATGGTCAATAATAGTTGTATCGAGTAATGTACGGCACATCAGTCAGGTTTTACACTTATTAAGCTTAAGGTATTCCTCACGTTTCGAAATTCCTTCTCATTCTAGACAACTCTGCTTTCATACTGGTGGACTGTGACCATGAAGTGATAACAAGTTTGGAGTATCTAAATCTATTTGATCTATCTTGAGGCCTATCCGAACATTTTTTTATAATTATTAAATCAAATCAAATCCTCATACCACTTCCTTGATGTACATTTGTGACAGCACACCGAACTTATGTAGGGCCCTTCCATAATTCGTAGCGGCCGTGATGCTCACATTTGTCAATATCGGCGCTCCTGGTACAAAGCGCTTCATATTAATATTAATACTCGCAGAATGTTTATTCTCTCTGATTTCGGCGTGATGTCGCCTTCGTAGATAAAATGTCACTCAAGGACGATGTCTTCGATGGAATATATAAAATGCAGATTGTTTTCATACATATCAAAATAGACTTGTGATATTGGAAGCTGGGTATGTTGAATATGAGGTAGAAATCAATAATTATAATATGTAGGTATTAATCGGTTAGGTAGTATCCACTAGCAGGTCTGTATCTATTTGTGAGAGGGTAGAAACAGAAATAGATGCGGGTATCGGTTTAAATTATCAGCTAGTTAATTAAATTCTAATTTACAACAAACCAAATATTTTTTAAAAGTCTAAGTACGTAATAGTAACCTTCTTTGTTAGTCATAATTACGCCCTCTACGGAATCGTCTTCCATTATTCGATCTACAATTGGATTTGCCGAGTTTATTGTAGCGGTCTGAAAGCAGAAATTAAAGGTGTAATGTCATACAGGTAGTTTACATGTTTAAAATAGGTAAAATCCGTTATATTTAGCCTCTTCATCTCATCTCTTTGCTACACAGTACAGGTAGAGTTACTTTCCTGCCAAGATTATTTAATAAAAACTTATTAGAATAACAATTTTATTGTCAATGGTTTCATTTCAAACAAATACCTACCAACATAATAAAAAAGGCGCGCTTTACCTAGTCTTTGAATAAAATATTCGAATATTCGATTGTAACAAATGTAATAATAGTGAACTTTCTTAATAAATACCTACTAAAAAGTGAGTAAACATAATACGTACCTATACAAATCTTCGAAATTGCAACAATAGTTATTTTTTAAAGGAGTACGTACCTACGTACACGGCATTGCTTGTAATTATTAACTGAATTATTCAGTGTGTATCATTCTTGGTGTCGAAATGTTTTACTTACTGTTCGAACGAGCCATTCATCTTTTGTGTCTTTCAGCAAATTAGTAATTATTTTCATTATTTCTGGAAATAGAAAACGTTCCTGACATATTTGTGAACACAATTAAAAAAAGTAAGTATGTATAACCTATTAATTACATCGAATCCAGTAGTGAGTCGGAGAATAAGGAGATATTACGTTAAGTACCATTGTGACTTTTTCCGAGTTATCTGTAAGTAGGTAGGTACCTACCGACTATTTAGACACTACAGACAAACTGTGAAGGAAAACATCGTGAGGAAGCCTTCAAATCGCTTATCCGTTTTGAGCAAGCGCGGTGATTAATGCTCAAAGCTTCTCTGTATGAGAAGAGGCCTTTCCGCTAGTGCACACTTTTAGGCTTATGACGTCTTATGATGATGAACGGTGGATAGCTCTATCATGGCTTCCTGTCTGGGGTAAACGTCGTATCATCATCAGCTACTGTATTTGTTGTTGTTGTATGTTGATGATATGATGTTGTTAATGTGTTACTATATTAATTTGTAACGAATTGAGGGTTTATAGGTTTCCGCTCGATTGTCGCTGACGACCACAGCCCTAAAGGTAAGTTATCTTGCCATAATGTCACCAGGTACAAACAGGATACAGCACGGTACCTATAAAGACAAATAAAAAAATAGATTTATTGTCTACCTTTACAAATCTCAAGTAATCAGCCTCAAGGGTTTCCTCACTCATACGCCAGCTAAGAATTCCCTGTCCCCCACCACAATGAGTTTCTTCGTATTGGTCATCATTTGAAATACGACCGCCTTGTTTGTAACATCCCATTGGCCATGAGATTAAAACTTAAACAGTTGTATAAAAAAAGTTCTGATTAAATTTAATGAAAGTAACGACTTGTTTACGCACATCGTCGTCGTGAGTTGACTGCGCGATGTCGCCGCGACGCGCACGCTGCTCATGAATAAGAGTCCCGGTGTGACTTGAAACTAGTAGAGCATTTCTAAGTTAATTCACGAGAGTAAGTCGTTATTTTCAATTAATTTAGTATGTCTCACTATAGTTATCTATTTAATGTTCATAAAAAGTTCTGATTTTATATGTATATGTACATACATATTTTATATCGAAAACACTGTTGTGAAACTTAAATTAAGTGTTTTAGGATTTTTTTTATTCTAATTTTTACTGTCTGACTGTAGTTGTTTCAATCTGCTGCTTCAATCGACTGCATGGTTGGTGCGGTGGCTGGGCAACTGGCTGCCGTGCAACGTATCGCGGGCTCGATTCCCGCACGGAACAATATGTGTATGTGACATTGTATGTTTGTAAACGCACCCACAACACAGGTGAAAATCCTTAAGTGGGGCAAAGTTTTTTTTTTTTAAAATCTTACTTAACTTACTGACTTAACGATAAGACCCGGAACAACAATTTGTGGATCACACAAATACATAGTTGTTCCGTGCGGGAATCGTACATGTGGCACATTGCGCGGCAGCCACTGGCCCAGCCACCGCGCACAGAAAAACCTATTTTATAATGTTCGTGGTTAGCTGCTATAGGTACCTACAAGTAGCTCAACACAGGCTATAAAGGAAAGCCGTCTTCTTATTAGTGTTTGCAAGTAATAAGTCAAATATGTGCACTGTACATGTGTATAAACTAGCGACTAGCTCTCACATACGAGCTCCTTGGATTACTTCTCTTTGTGAAGACGTTAATAAGAAAGGAGATTTTGAAATGAACACTTTGAAGCCTGGGATTAAAGTTCAGTTTGCTATAGCGAATTTTAACGCAAAAGCAACTGAAGTTGCGATGGACGAGAGGAATTTCTCACTAAAATTTTATACTAAAGCGTTGTAATAACAAAATCTTTTGGCATAAAATGGTTTTAGGTGTTTTTTTTAAACGATCAGTGTAGTTGGGCATCCTCTATTCAGCATTATTTTTGCTTCATGAACATGGCCTAGTTTTGAAAACCATTTTTTTATAAAACTAGGATTTAATTTGTGGTGAAGATATTTTTACTAATATGCCTACTAAACGGGACGGGAATCAGACGATTAAGTGTGGGAGAGCCAGGCACGAATGGGTCGGCTCGACTGGAGTGACAACACGGAAAAAACCACCGTTTCGCCGCATGAGTGAGGTTACCGGAGGCCATCCTTCACCTCCCCCAATCCCTTTCCAATCCCTAAATCTCCAAATCCCTAATCCCGGCCTGGTAGGCAACGCACTCGTAACTCCCCTGTTGCGGGTGTCCATGGATGGCGCTGATTGGTTACCATCAGGTTATAAGTCGCCGAGGTCGTTAGCCGACCTGTTACATAAAAAAACACGAATATAAACCAAAAAGTTCAAATCTCCGAAAAATAGGGGAATGAGCATATAGAATATAGAATGAATCATAAAACCGTACAAAGGCGGTCTAAGTGCCCTAGGCATTGTCTTTGGTTGACTTTAAGGTTATGTACCTACAGAAGATTCCAGACGACTTTTATCTATTCTGATCTGTCTGAGAATTTGGCTTGTCTTTGAAAAACGACCCTTTATATTGGTGCTCTAGGCAATTCTGTGAAAATAGGCATCAAAATATATATATCTGTTTTACATACTCAAGCTTATGATGATCAAAACTAATAAAGTTATATGCTTAATAAAATGCTAAAATTAAATGAATAAATCTGTCGTTCAGCTTCTTATTAACAATACTTCAGAAACAGGCAAGCTTCTGTTGAACGTCTTAATTAGTTCAAAGTAATAAAATCAATTAAATAAGTCGATAAGCCTTTGGGGAGGGAGGTTAATTAAAGAGAGATCGATAGCTGTGACAGGATTAAGGAAATGAGGCATTATTTTATTATATTGGTACTTCGCTGGGACTACATAATTCATAATTAAAGTTGCGTTACTACGAGTATGTCTTAACATTCCTAGAATAATATCATCATCATCATCATCAGCGTATAAGTTCTACTGCAGAACAAAGGCCTCTTCTCACAACTGGAAGGTTTGAGCATTGACCAGCACGCTTGCTCAAGGCGGATTCGCGATTTCAAACTTATATTAGTTTATTATATGTTCAGGTTTCCTTACGATGTTTTCCTTTACCGTTTGTCAGTGGTGTCTAAATAATCTCAGAAAGTACTTACATATGACTCGAAAAAAAAGTCACATTGGTACTTACCAGGTTTCGAACCGCACCCTCGTGCAATAAAAGTGGGTGCCTTAACCTCCGGGCTACCATGACACATATCTAAGTGTAATAAAACCATGTATGTTTGTGTGTGGAAACAATAATTAAGAAGCGATATGAAATAAAAATAAATGCATTTAAAAAAACATACTTGAGAAGTACTTGCTACTGCTAACCGTGCAGGTAATCTGCACCTCCCATGAAGACCTGTAATGCCAGTGGAGTTGACAAGTGCGCCGGTGGCCTTTAGCTGATTAGCGTTTTAAGGATTGGGGGTTTTAGGAATTGTGGATGGTGTGAGCAGGTTCCAAGGAAATTCCTAGTGTGTGCACCCTTGAAATTTTCTAGGTCTTAAATAATGTTATTTTTTATGTAATAGGAGGCAATCGGGCAAACTGATCACCTTATCAAAAAGCTCTTAGGACTAAGCACGTTCCTAGAAGGTTTGAACGTCGTATAAATGAAACACTACGTACTGTTAATATTACAGCGCAATTTTATTCTTCCTTAGGCACAAAAATTAATGGTACAGACTTATTATTACAAAGCGATCGTCTTTTAGTTATTTCTATGAATTGTTTGATTTTATCTATATCGTTTCTCATTTCGTGCAATTCATTGAATATTTGTTTTAGTGTTTTACCTGTATCATTCGCGCATTGTTTATTTGCGATGTCTTTAATTGTAGATGATATTTCATCTAGTTTCATTTGAAATACCATTGATCCTAAATGTTCGTCAGATTGTTTCTTCTGTAATTGTACCCGTTCAAAAGTGGCTTCTCTCAACCGAGTCGGCAAACGGTTGCGATTTTTGCACGTAGCCTTACGCGGCCGTAGCACAATAACGCTCTCCAACTTTATGTTGTTTTTAAATTTATTGTACAAGCGTTTTGGTAGTATACTTTCAAGTAATTTATTGGAAACGATATCTTCTAGCGATGTTATAAACTCCGCTTGCTTTTCCAACCTTTTAATACTGCCAATTATTTCTAAATTATTGACGTCATTAACTGCAACACCGACAATCAAATTCATAAGAACAATTGAAACTAGAATCAGAAACGTAATGAAGATTAAACGTGACATAAACAGTGATCCTGAAGCTTTTAACACGCTCTCCTTACTCAAAGAGTCATTATAATCAAATTCTGATGTCATCATGACCAACGTTGTGACGAAAGCACCCATGGGACCCTCGAACGGAGGCTTGGCATGGAAATGTATCATGAAGCTCACGGAGAAACCGAATACTAAGAAAACGAAAGATAGTAAAATCTGCAAAAAAAACAAGACAACGTTCATAGGTATATTTCTGACATAATAAAAACATTACTTATAACATTTCATGAAATCACTGACCTTTAAGACTTTACTTGCAACTTTACCAAACATCAAAACATAATATCCCCAGTCAGGGAATCTGGAGAGTAAGAACATCATTTCGAACCAGGAAAACAGTAAAGCGAATGTGGCGACAAGACGCGCCCATTCTGGACTGGTCTTTGTCTCCCATGATACAATTCGAGGTAAGAAAACCGCCAGCGTTATATAACCGATTTTCAACCATGTCTCCCAACAGATAAGGTACCTCTTGCTTTTCATTTTGACAAACACTATTTCCTGGAGGTAAAATGAAAAATATTATTATTACTATAATATCCTTAAAAATGCAATGCAAATGGTCATATTAATTATTGTCATAGGTACTCACTTGTACTACAATCATGCATATAGTCAAATAAATGATATGTATCCAAACATTACTGCGGAAAAATATCGGAACATTTTTGTTTTTATCTTTGTAATAAAAAATTGAAAGAGCATAAATATTGAGGGATAACACAAAAGATGCGTGTAATATCAAGATACTGTAAAAGAATGACAGTAAAGATTTCCATTTCAGAAAAAGAAATGTTTGCACCAAAGGATGGAGCAGTAGTCTATGTTGGTCGTATCTATTTCCAGTATTTATCAAAGCATTGATAACTCTCATTTGTTTCATGTCAGATTCTCTTGGAATTAACACTCTATAGTCGACAATAACTTCACAATCCGCTTCCTGGAGACTTCTTCCTTGGCTTGATATGTAAGAATCAAAAATTTCTTGCATAAATTCAGTTGGTTTCGACAAATTATTCATTAATATATCAATAGGAGCTAGTTTTGATTTTGAGTTTCTACCTCTTCCGACTTCTGAGAGATCAGCTCCCTTGCGGAGAAGTAATACTATCATCTCTCTATTTCCATTACTGCAAGCTTCGTGTAAAGGTGTTCGTCCGGCAGAATCAGGACAGTGGATAGTTTTACTATCATGTTTTAAAATTATGTCTGCTATTTCGCAATAGTTTTTACCTGCCGCTATATGTAGTAGTGAAGTCCATTCAAGAATGTCTTTGCCGATACAGTCATTGCATTGCACATAAACACATACTTGTGCGCCTTTAGAAATAAGTAGTTCTGCACATACAGTGTGATTATTGCTGACGGCATAAAACAATGGTGGGCCGAGATTATCAAACTTGTTTATCAACCTGGCTGTTACTTGTGGATTATATTCAAGTAAATATTCCAATATATCCTCATTCCCATGTTTAGCTGCTAGATGAAAAACGTTAGTGTCCATAGCAGTTTTCAGTTCTATATTAGAGCCGGAGGAAAGAAGTATTTTGAGAACGTGTAATTGATTATGACTGATCGCTTTAAAAAGGGCCGTCTCCCCTTTTTCATTACGAAAGTCAAGAGTATTTGTTAATTTTGCAATAGCTACTATCTGCTGTAGAATATCAATGTTACCCACTTGTGCTGCTATATGAATGGCTGAATCTCCATTTGCCTAAAATAGAATAAAAAGTTTAGCAATTAAGATAATAACGCCAACAGATTGTGTTTCTAAATAGATTTTCCTTTAGGTATGAGCTTTGGAAATCACCTTCAAAATAATGCTGGCTTTTGCTCCGAGAGCAATGCATACGCCTTGAGTCCAGCCTTCTTTGATTGCAGCATAGAGTACAGTAAAACCCTGTTTATTCTTCACATCTATTGTTGCCAAATAGGGATCTTCATTGCTGTATTTAAAATCTGCTAGTAACTGGAAAGATACACAATCATTACCTACTTACTACCACGATGTGTTTAGTTATCAGAGGTTAAAGGTTTTATTGCAAGAAAAGTCTTTGTTATGTACCTGCAAAAGTTCCTTGTTTCGTCTCTTGACGCAGATATGCATGGCAGTGGACCCTTCACTATTCCAACCTGTGGCAGAGGCTCCACTCAGAAGCAACTGCTCAACCGAAGCCTCACTTTCAAGCTCAACTGCCGTGTGCAAGGGAGTGTCAATAGAATTAAAACTGAGACTACATCTTCGTTTTTGTATTTGTTTTCCAGAAGTCAGAAGCAGATTTATCGTTGATTTAAAGCTAAAAAGAAGATTTCTTGATGTATTTGTGGTCCACAACCAGGATGTAGATAAAACTTAGTAAATTGTTAGTTTGTAATCAGCATCGCTAAGGAGTGCAATTCTTTGCCGGAGTCTGTGTTCTCCAAAGGGTATATTCTCGGTATCTTCAAGACCCGAGTCCACAGGTAGCTTGTGGTTTCTGTATCGTAGGTCGCATCATTGTTTACCACCAAGCAGGCAGACCACCAGGAGCGACGGCGGCCAAATGCCATGAAAATTTTTCATTACGAAATAAGAAGACAATTGTCAGTAGTTGAAGTCCATACACAGTCCGTTAAGTCAAAAACAGTCTATGTCCTTAAGGGACAACTTTTTAACAGTGCCACTTACTCCTTTTCTTCAATTTTGTGCCCCATATAGTAGGCATAGCCGACAACATCAAGTGGAGTCCTGTAAAGCGCATCTTGAGCGTTTACATTAGCTCCCGCAGCAATTAAGAGTTCTACACAATGGTGTTGGGCACGAGCGCAAGCTGCGTGTAACGCTGTCCATCCATGGCACCATCCATGTTTTGTCTTTTCATTCTGGAATGGTGGTAGCTGCAAGGCATAGAGAATATATTGTCACATGTTTAGGGAATGCCCCTTTCATTGAGTCACTAACTTTAAAAGGAAAATAATGGAGGTAGGTATACAAAGGTTTAAGGTTTTTCTAGTATTACTGCAGGTTTAGTCATAACTGGAGATACTGTAAGTACCTAACGACCCTTTTACAACTTACCATGTCTTTGATATTCCTGCAATTGTGTTCCATTCCATCGCTCCAGTTTACATCAAGTGTCTTCTCTACGTTAGGGTTGCAAGCCATGTTCGTGAGCGGATGCACTGGTGTACTGTGATACCTTATCTGCCCAACCAATTCCGATGACAATGGAACGCAATTTACAATGCGTTTCCTTAGATCTAAAATTGTTTAAATATGGATAAAAAGTCAAACAGATTTCACTCCTTAAGTAATTGTAGCAAGAGTTCAAATTCATCTACCTTCAGGGAAGTTGAGTATCAAAGCTATCTGTTTGGCGTTTCCCTCCCATGCAGCAAAGTGCAGGGGCGTCCTGCCCTCCTTATCAGCTCTAGAGACATCAGCTCCGTGCTTGAGGAGTAACTCCAAGACGTCAGTATTTTGCATGGCTGCGAGGTGGCACACCGATATGTGATTCAGTCGGCAAGTTGCATTAGGGCTGGCTCCCATTGCCAACATCCTAAAAAGTCAATTGCAGTTTAATTTAATGTAAATAATCAGTAATTCGATGCACTATGTGTAGAAGGATCCACTCCGCCAGACTGGACTCTACCACGGCCTCACAGACAATCGTTGAACAAGTGAAACAAGCACAGCGTTGTGTGTGAGTGAGGATCCGTCTCCTCCGTCAATACCTAAATCTCCTAATCTCTAATCCTCAAATAGTCGTCAACGCACTCGTAACTCCTCTGTTATTGCGGGTGTCGATGGGCGCCGCTGTTTGATTTTGATCAGGTAATCCGTCAGGTAATGTCGTACAAACAAAACTCACGAGGCCTATTATTTTCTGCTGTAATGCACATACCTAATCAATTATTTTGATAATGTTTCTTTTTAATATTTTTTCTTTTACCTGCTCATAAACGCCATTTCTCCGCCAGCCATCGACTCGATGAGTCGTGTGTTCAGTCTGGTTACATGTGTGGCGCTTTGTCTCATCGTTAGAGTACATTCCAATATTTCCAATGAGTTCTTAGTCAAATTTGAGACGAGGGCTGCTGGGAAAAATGGTTTCAAAGTAGCACCATGTTGGCTACTTGATGGTGTCCTGAAATTGTAATTTTGATTAAATAATTATTACAGATCCTTTTACCTTTATTCCTAAACGCGTTCTGGAGGGCAGGATACCTTTTTGCAGCAGTTAATTTGTGTAAAATACTGACATATATTACAAAATGTAATAGAGAATCACTGCCAATATCAAAATTAATTGCATGTATTGTGTTTTTTTGAAATATTTTGACAAAGATATTTGCCACATGACGTGAAACTTTGTTATCGCCTGAAGAAATTATTGTCATCATCTCGCTATTAATGTTCACCGTATGTACGTAAGAATCTAGAACGCCCATTTTGTTGCGATCTGAATTGCGTTGGCTATTGATAGCGAGGTGAAATATTAACTAATAATGTCACTTTAATTATAAGCTGTTGAGTTTCCAATAAAAAAGTTAGTTTCGCATGCATATAAAAGTAATAATCTAACACGGGCTTTTAAAAACATCAGCGTTTGAAGTGATAGCTCGACTAAAATACTGAAATCAAAGTATAACTTATAGCTTCAGGAACATTGTAGCTATCTATCAGTGAACGAATTTCGGAAATCCGACAAGCGCAGCGGTTCCAATGATTTTCCCCTACATACCAACTTATTTGCTGCTTTATAATATTAGTATAGATATAATATATATTTTTGCGTGGTTTTAGTGTTAAAAATGTTTAAAATGATTGTATATTTACGCACAGCGTTTTCGTAGACCTCCTGCTATCCAGACTTCTCGACTTCAGATGTCGATGGATCTTCTCTTGCCGACGCTCCACTATGTCGGAATTATTGTTACCATCATCCATTAAAGAGGTATCTATGAAAATATAAAAACATATTACACTTGAAACTTAATAAATACTATTAGTATGTTTTGTCGAAATGGCTGTTGTTTATGTAAAATCATCAAATTAATTCTGCACTGTAGTTGGAGCGTGCGAGTATTATACTCTTACTGACTTAAGAACACCCCAGTCTCTCATCCTGGTCTGTGTTTGAAAGAAAAAAAACAAAGAAAGAAGAAAGAAAGAAAGAAATATATTTATTTGACACACAGACACACACAGTGCCGAAAACTACATATTACACAAAACATTTTAACGGGTTGAGAATATGTGTACCATATTTTTATGTTTTTACCATATTATTGCGCGCGCATTCGCAAGTTTTTCAGAAAATAATTTAATAATAGACTTCCCGAAATTGTCGATGTGTACTGTTCTGGTGAATTACCTACCTACCTTTTCAATCCAACATTTTTTAATAGACACGTAACAAGCAAAAAAGTTGTGTGAGAAACACTAATTTTTTAAGGAAAAAATTATGTACTTACAATAGATAAGTATGTCGTACTGGAATTTTATTTGAATAGAAAGGTGTGGGAGACCCGTATTTCATTCACCACGGTCGGTTTGACCGGAGTGATAGAACGGCCTCACAGAAAACCGACGTGAAGCATCATTTGTGTGGGAGAGCCATGCTTCGGCATGAATGTCGGCTCGACCGGAGTGATAACACGGCCTCATAGAAGACCGGCGTGAAACAACCACAGCGTTGTGTTTCGCCATGTGAGTGAGGTAACCGGAGGCCCAATCCTTCCCCGCCCCCAATCCCTCCTCAATCCCTAAATTTCCAAATCCCTAATCCCTAAAAGGTCGGCAACGCACTCGTAACTCCTCCGTTGCGGGTGTCCATGGGCGGCGCTGATTGCTTACCATCAGGTAATCCGTCTGCTCGTTCGTCTCTAATAAGTATTTAACAAGATGACCCCTTGTATCCCCTGTTCTCAATCCCCTTTCCTTAAATCCTTAATGTTTTACAAGAGTCTTCTAACAAAAAATGTAAAAAGGCACATACCTGAATCTCGGGACAGGTGAAGAGATGCTGATTTAGCGTCATCACGATTATTGTTCTTAAATCGGATCATAATTAGAGTGATTTATTTACAAGTTGAACATTACTCCTACAAAATACAATTAAAACTGAAACTATATAACATACATTGTTATATATTTTATTAATTTTCCTTATTCCTCGGGTGTCTACGAAGACAGATCTCATTATTAGGTATATAAAGAACGGCGACAGACAGACAGTAATTATATACTCTAAGTTATTCATCTTCCTTCTAAGTGAATAACCTATATGTAACAAAATTTTGGTTTCTTAAATTATGTGGTTTATATTACAATAATAACAATCGCCCTCTAATGAAAATAAAAATGATAAATAAAATAGCCTAATTTTGTTTATTGGTTTTTCCATTTACTACTTAATTGTCACTTAGGTAAGTACCTTTTTTGTGAATGGTATCTCCTTTAAATGGCTTCTCCTACCCAGTTTGGGGCGAGAGGGAGTCATCATCCCATCAGCCTATAAGTGCCTACTGCTGAGCAAAGGCTTCTTCTCATACGGAGAAGGTTAGAGCATTCATCACCACGCTTGTTCAATCAGGTTGGCCATTTCAAACTTATAATTAGAAATTATAAGTCCAGGTTTCCTCACGATGTTTACCTTCACCGTATGTTAGTGGTGTCTAAATAATTATAGAAAGTACATATAACTCGGAAAAAGTCACATCGGTAGGTACTTGCCAGGTTTAGAACCCTTAATCTCCGGGCCACCACCACGAATTTCCCGAGAGGGAGTGTCAGTCTCATACTGACTAAAAATCCCCCTTCCTCTTGCTGTAGGCCAAGGCCGCGATGCCTTATTGCGCTAGCCCCGCAATCTTGGTTAAGAAGTCACTTATGAACATTGGTAAAGGAAAAAAGACACAGCAAAATTAAAATCACGGACAAAGCAAGGCGCAAAGAGCTAGCGATATAATAAAGCTGTGATTCAGAATGTGTTTTGCAAATGAGTAATTAAGGATATTTTTTATCTATTTATACATATGTAAAACAATGTAATATTATTATAAAATGTTATGTTAAACACACACTGTTACCTATTCACTTTGCATATATCCCGGTCGTGTATTTTATTTGGGTTAATTAGTTTATTATTAAGTCTGAAATACATAATCTAGATTATTATTTGTCGTAGTAAGTGTAGTCAATAATACATATAGAAGGTACCTATATGTATATATTAGGTATATATTTATATTAAGTAATTTGTTCATATTATACGAATAGTAATGGTTTGGCTTAGATTGCTATCCCATCGCCTTCGATGGCACAGGTTTCAAACTTTTAATCATAATTATTATCAACCGATACCGGGAGTCGATTGTGTTGATAATATTTGTTCTCACAATCCCAAAAAATCCAATAAAAAATTGGAAGTTCGATGTTTTTCCTTAATTATTTTTTATTTTTCGTTGGACCGACTAGACTGGCCGATACAAAATTCTTAGACTTTACTTATTTAAAACGCTTGTGCCCGCAAAACAAGCTAGACATATTTATACCCACTGTTAAATGGTTTAACCACAAATACATGTATGTATACTTATATCGTTTTCATTATTATAGAGGTATATACACATACATTATAAATACCATTGGTTTAGTATATAATATCATCAGCCTATAAGTGCCCACTGCTGAGCAAAGGCCTCTTCTCATATGGAAGAGGGTTAGAGCATTAATCACCACGCTTGCTCAGTGCGGGTTGGCCATTTCTACTAAAAAACTACACAAACTTATAATTAGAAATTATAAGTCCTGGTTTCCTCACGATGTTTACCTTCACCGTATGTCAGTGGTATCTAAATAATCAAAGAAAGTACATATAACTCGGAAAATCTCGGAAAATGGTTTGGTTTCGAACCCACACCCACCCTCATGCATGATGCAAGCGGGCTCCTTAACCTCCGGGCCACCACGACATTGGTTAATATGCAATAAGCATAAACTGGTTTCATGTCCCTAAAATTAAACCATTTTTTTTCATACCTAGACCCAAGACAACAGTATAGCCAGAAAAAAGTCCATCGTACGAAATTTGTATCTGTTTAGGTTAACATTACTACGCTGTCTTTTGATACTCATTAATGGTTACATTTTTAAAGTGCGTACGATATGCTAAACCAAATTATAATATATATTTTTTTATGTAATTGGTCGGCAAACGAGCAGACGGATTACCTGATGGTAAGCAATCAGCGCCGCCCATTGACACCCGCAACGGAGGATTTACGAGTGCGTTGCCGACCTTTTAAGGATTAGGGATTTGGAGATTTAGGGATTGAGGAGGGATTGGGGGCGGGGAAGGATTGGGCCTCCGGTAACCTCACTCACAGCGAAACACAACGCTGTGGTTGTTTCACGCCGGTCTTCTGTGAGGCCTTGGTATCACTCCGGTCGAGCCGACCCATTCGTGCCGAAGCATGGCTCTCCCACACTCAAATCCAAATTATTTGCACTAATTGTACTTAAATGACTAAGTAGTTGCGTAGTCTGGCTATTTACGATTGCTACTGACTACTCACATCCACAATCAACTGTTTTCTGACTAATTCCTAAACTGAGAATTTCTTACTGTAAGGAAAACCCGTTGTTTAGTAATTGCGGTAATAAGTACCTAACAATTATAAGATATTTTCGTTATATTTATTTAGTTGTGTTACGAGCATTAGTCATAACATTGTATCGTGTGTTTGTGGTTAATTACTAAACATATAAACAAAAGTTCGGTTGTACTTACCTATTTGCGTCAACTAGTCAATGAATCTTATCGAAAAAGTAAGCATTTTTTATTCGTATAGGTACTAGTAGTAATATTTTATTTACATACTAAGTAAATAAAATATTACTAATAAAATAATAATAAAAGAATTATCAATAATAAAATAATAAAATATTATTGATAATTCAAAATTACTGTAGGTATCCATCGTAATATTTCAGCATTACCTAATTAGCTGTAGAGTACTAGACTCTCTGAAGAATGTCTAAAGAGACGACATCGCGTCCTCACTTTCCGCTTGACGCTAGTGCTTATTGGACACGGGAACTTCAGTAAATTTAGGATGCAGCGGAAGGGATCGTCTGGGTGGAGCCCAGGGCGGTGGTGAGCCCTGTTTCGACTGAGCACCGCCGTGTCATTAGGGAAATGATCGGCGGCGGCGACCTCTCGCGCCCGGCCTTATTGAAAGACATGCTGCGGAGAGAAAGGCACAGTCGTCTTCTCTTTCTACAAATCCGTGATGCTCGTAAAGACGGTGGCGGAGGGCTTAAAAAATATTCTCCTAATGCCTCAGCTGCAGCGATAGGAGATACTCAGGAACCGAGCGATGATCCGGCTGCGATAAGCGCGGGTCTGCTGTAAGGGTAGCTCGTTATTCAGACAGTGTCGGTAACTACATAATTAGCCGTCCATTGCAGCATTTGAACCCACAACACACAGCAGCAGTCTTTGTATCCAAATTTTACGAAAGAAATCTTCTAAATTAAATGAGTCTGGACATATTAATAAACAAATTGATGGGATTGAAGGAGTTTTAAAATTACGTTCAAAAGTTTAAGGCAACAAAATACAAATTGAACGTTTTGAAATTTTTATTGATCTTAATTATTTTAATTTATTTACATTCTTACAATTATTTAAAGATATTTATAAACAAAATTACATAAATATAAATGCATACAAGGGCGTCACTTTCATCAGTGATGCAAGTCCAGAACCCGACGTAAAATCGTTACATTTAAAATATTTATAAAATTCCCACTCAAATTCAGAAATTGAATAATATTATCAAAGTAGTATTTTTTTAAATAACATAAGCTTACAATAGAAATTAAAAAAGAATCATACCTAGCTAAATTTTTTTTTCTTGGCTTAATCATTTTGACAATTTGTGCAAAATCATATCAATTTTATTGTTCAGGGTATCAATAGAAGATTTGATTTCATTTATTTCTAACTTCGTTTGATTCTTTATTTCAATAATTGCAGCGTCAAGTTTCGCCAAGTGTCCCGCGGCATCCTTAATATTTTTATTGGTTATATTTCTATCAGTCTTTGTATTTTTTGGCACATTATTATCTTTTTTGAATTTAACTGTAGCCCTGTATATTTCGTCTAATTTCTTTTTATAGTTCTGTGAACCTAGCTCGTCATCCATTTGTTTTTTTCTTAACTGAGCTTTTTCGAAGATAGCCTCTCTAATGCGGGACGGTAGAGATTTATAGCATTTAGATTTAGGTACACTAGGGCTAAGAACAAATGTAGAAAAAATCTTTTTCTTTCTTTTCAACATATCTTCAAGCCATGTTGGTAAGATTTTCTTTAAGATTCTATTATAGACTAAGTGTTCCAAAGATCCTAAGAATTCTACTTGTTTGCCAAGTCTTCTTACATTGCCAAGTACTCGTAAATTGTGAAGATCATTGACAGCAACACCTACCATCAAGTTCATAAGTACTATGGCTGCTAATATCAGAAATGTTAAGAAAATGACGCGGATAACAAGCAATGATGTGGCGAAGTTTTTGCTATCGTCTTCTTTGACAAGGTCTCCATAGTCGAACTCGGATGTCATCATCACTATAGTTTTGACGAGGGCAGCCCAAGGTGACTCGAATGGTATTTGGGAATGAAATTGTATCATAAAACTTAGGGCGAAACCAATCACCAGGAACGCGAATGTTAGAAGAATCTGAAATTTAAAACAATATGTATAAAAATGTACGCGGTCGTAAAAAATCATCATCGTCATCATCATCATCAGCCTATAAATGCCCACTGCTGAGCAAAGGCCTCTTCTCATACTGAGAAGGTTAGAGCATTAATCACCACGCTTGCTCAATGCGGGTTGGCGATTTCAAACTTATAATTAGAAATTATAAGTCCAGGTTCCCTCACGATGTTTAGGTACCTTCACCGTATGTCAGTGGTGTCTAAATAATCATAGAAAGTACATATAACTCGGAAAAAGTCACATTGGTACTTGCCAGGTTTCGAACCCACACCCTCATGCATGAGAAGCGGGCTGCTTAACCTCCGGGCCACCACGACACACAAAAACTAGTTAGTTAGAGATATCTTTACATACACGTAAAAAATGGAAAACCATTAATCAACAAACGAAATGTCTGTCACCTTTAAAACATTTGTAGAGACCTTCCCAAACATCAGTACATAATATCCCCAGTTTGGAAATCGGGACAGTAGAAACATCATTTCCAGCCAGGAAAGTAGTAGAGCCACGGTGGCCACATGTCTTGGCCACTCCAATTCTTTATCAGTTTTAATTTGTGTGACATATGGCAGGATCGCAGCAAGGCATATCGAGCTGAACTTTATCCAAGTCTCTAATTGTAGGAAGTATCCGTTATTCACGTTCATGTAAAGGACTTCCTAGAAAATAGAGTTATAATATTAAATGTGGAATGTTTTCTATTAAACAATTTTCTAGAGAAAATGAAATTTGTGATAAAACACAAAATGATAGAGTGACATAATATACACTTACTTGTAACATGACGATAACAATAGTGATGTACATAATAACAGCCCAAGCGGTAGTATTTAAAAGCAGCGGTACTGTATTGTTTGTGTCTTTATAAAAATATTCCGATATAATGTAAGTGGTCAAAGATACAACAAAGAAAGCATAGAACGCTAGCATTGTATAGAAAAACGGTAGGAGAGTTTTCCATTTCAAGAATAAAAAACTTTCTAATAAGGGATGCACCAATAGACGCCTTTGACCATACCTATCGCCAGTGTTCAGAAGCGCATCTATGACATTCATTTGTATGTTTTCATCTTCATTAGGTACCAGGATTTTATAATTCACAGTAACTTCACAGTCTGGATCATGGAGATTTAAATCGTTCGTAGATATGTAGGTATCAAATATGTTTTCCATAAATTCAGTTGGTTTTGACAAATTGTTCATAATCATATCGATAGCTGTGGTCCTACATTTATTAGGCCCACGTGTAGCTTTAGATAAATCAGCACCTTCTTTGAGAAGTAGCGTAATCATATCCCTACTTCCATAATGACTAGCTGTGTGCAGTGGAGTCCAACCCATATCGTTGACGATGTGGACAGTATCTTCGTTATTTTTCATTATAATTTTTGCTATTTCAACGTTGTTGTGAATAGCGGCGATGTGCAAAGGCGTGGAACCTTTTTGTAATCCGTAAGAAGATCTCAAACTTCTATACGTGTTTCTAGATAACAGTATCTTGACACATGCTGGGTGGTTGTTTTCTACAGCGAAATGTATAGGACCGTATCCTTTTTTATCATCAGCTGTCAGGTAATTAATCATTCTCCTAGTTATAGTATAGTCGTGATCCAGTAACACTGTGAGGACATCTACGTAACCTTTCTCTGCAGCTATATGAAAGACGTTGACTTGTCTCGGTAAAGTTTTAGTTATCGAAGCTCCTTCTTCAAGTAGTTTTTTTACACATTTTAAATGACCATTAATAACAGCTTTAAATAAAGCTGTTTCTCTTCGCTTATTAGTTGCATCTATTACGTCGTAATGTTTGGCTACATTTAATATTTCATTTAGTATTTCCACATTGCCAAACATTGCTGCAAAATGTAGCGGTGTATCATAATTGTTATCCTGAAAATAGAAGTTATGACGTTAAGAATTAGCAGTATTTAAAGAGTTATGATTTTTCTCAGATAAGTTGAAGAGTTTTTTATAATATCGATTTTGTGGTAGATACATACTCGTGCTGTGACGCTGGATCCAGCTTCTATTGCGATGCTTACACCTGGCGCCCAACCTTGCAAGATGGCTTTATAGAGTACAGTATGCCCGTCTTTATCAGTGACATCTACTGCTACTGGACTATCTCCATCACTGTATCCGTGATTTGCTAATATCTAGACAGAGTAGGATTTATACATTTCGGGGAATAGGAACGAAGTTTATTAGTAATTTCCAAAAAAGAACTGGTATACCTATATAAATTGCGATAATTAGTAATCAAGCAGTTAAGTTATAGATATTCTGTTTGTTCATTCACCTGTAAATGCTCTTTTAGTTTTTTCTTCACACATATGTGCAATGGTGTCATTCCTGCTCGATTAAGCCAGTTCACTGGCATCTTGGCACCAACGAGAACTGACACTGCTTCCAAGCTTCCCACTTCAACAGCTGTGTGAAGTGGAGTGTCAACTATTTTCTTGTTCTTGAATGTTAAATTTTGACTATTGGCACCAACAAGCAGTGTCACTAATTCACCAAATCTATAAAAGTAATAAGTTCACGTTTTAATGAATAACTTCTACAATATTTATTTGTACTTAGAAGTCTTACAAAGGAATTATAGAATGACAAACGACGGTAGATTGTTTGTCGTCTTAATGGGCTTTATATTGTTCCGAAGTAAGGAATATATGTGAAAACTGCGTTCATGTAAGAGGGTAGAGTTAAAATAAAGCCAAAGTAACATACTTCTGAGGATCAATCACTTGATCGGTATAGAACGCAGATCCAGCGACATCCAGAGGGGTTTTGCCAACAAGATCACGTGCACTGACATCTGCACCTGCTACTAAAAGGAGACGTGCACTGTGATATTGTGCGCGTGCACTCGCCGCGTGTAATGCCGACCAGCCTAGTTGAAATGTTGGCAGCTGAGGACATATGAAGAAACAAAAACGAGATGTTAAGAAAGTAAAAGAGTAAGATACTGTTTTTTTTTGTGGAGGAAGTAATCATTTCTGATCTGCATGCAGCGTTAGTATCAGAATTTTGCAGACTAAAAATCATCTCGTTCGATTTGCGGCTCCGGGCCAGGGTACGGGCAGTACTTGCACCTGCAATTCTAGTCGAAGATAGATACTTACATTTCGTTCAAGACTTTTGTTATGACTTTCCTTAGCGTTATCCCTCCAGTATGTTGGTAATGCGGAGTTGGTGCAGAAGTCGCATTTAACGTTGATGAATTCTTTTATATCCGAAGTCAAATTTTTTACTTCATTCTCATTGGCATCTATGATTTCGCCAGTATCTAGTCTATCTTGTAACTCTGAAAAGGGAACAGATATATTTCTGAAGTTCTCTACATTGAAAATTCTTTAGTCCTATTGAAACGTTGAGTATTTTTATGTTTATATTTATTAGGCCAGACTCTTACTGACTATAAACTAACCCGGTTCCTTTTCCTACTCCTCGGTACATTGTTGTTTCATCTGCAAACCCGGCAGTCAGCTCTATTGGGCCTCGTCAGTGGTGGTCTGCTAGCTCTTTGAGGCGCGCGATGTGCGCGGAATGCGGTTTTTTTCGTGCGGGACGGATAGAGAGCAATACCTCTATTCACTTTTTACGAAGACTTTTATTATAAATCAAAATACATTCTTACCTTTAGAGAAGCCAAGCAAAATCGCAACTTGTTTAACATTTCCTGCCCAAGCAGCCAAGTGCAATGGAGTCCGACCAAGTCTATCAGCCCTTTTTCTACTTGCTCCCGCATTGAGGAGAATTTCCAGGGCTCCATCAGTTCTCAATGCTGCTAGGTGGCAGGCGGAAACACAGTCGATACCACACGTGGCGTTAGGGTTAGCTCCGGCCTGCACCAGTCTGGAAATCAAAATAATGTTTACATTAAGTTTATTAGATTTATCTGGCCATTGATGATTCTGAGTTTATTTTACCGAAAACTATTGATAGAAAAAAAAAATATAAAAGACCATTGCCAAATATGTATAAAAACCAACATTGATTTTGTTTGTAGTAACTACATTACTGATGCCTGTAAGGTCATAATCTTGTTTTTAATTAGTATTGACTTAGGATATGATTAAATGATTGAGACTATGTAGAGCTACGACATCAACCAACGTATGATGGGAATGTAGGGGAAACTATTAGTCCAGCAGTGGATTGCTATGGTGGATATTGATGTTTTATATACTAATATTATAAAGAGGTAAAATTTGTAAGTTATGTTAATCTTAGGAACCGCTGGTCGGATTGCCAAAATTCTTTCAGTGATAGATAGCTACAATGTTCCTGAAAGCTATAGGCTAAAACATCACGCCACGATCAAATGGAGCAGAGCAGCGGGTGAAACCGCGCGAGAGTAGCTAGTTTTATATATAAACGATCAGACGGATCAACTGATAGTGGCTGATTAGCAATAGGCACCCCTAATGGACACTCGCAGCACTAAAGGAATTACAAGTGCATTGCCGGCCTTTTGGGAGAATTAGGGATTTAAGGATTGAGGATGAGGCAGGGCAGATTAAGCTTAACTCGGTAACCTTACTCACTCGGCCAAAACTCAACGTAAGCGTTGTTTCATGCCGCTATTTTGTGAGGCCGTGGTATCACTCGAATCGAACGTGCCCATTCGTGCCGAAGCATGACTCTTCCACACTTTTATTACACTTATTTACCTTTCAATTTCCTGTACATCACGATGTTTTACAGCTTCTAATAAGGATGTGTTTAGTTTTCTGACTCTAAGGCTTAATCTGGATATTTTTGGCAACGTGACAGCTGGTACCATAAGCAGCTTATTGCCCGATATTGAAAAATCTTCTGAAGCATTGTCTCCTTCATCTAAATCGTTGGTTTTTTGAAGTTTTAGCAGGGGTTGGCGGTCTCTGTAATATGATGTTGAAATTTATTTTTTTGATCCCATTTTCCCTTAATAGATGTATGATGAAAGTAATCAAAATTGATTGCCATGTTGATTGCTTATTATAGTTTGGACACTGTGAATTTGATAAGAATGAAAATGGCACGACATACCAAGACACCAATGTCCTAGTTAAAACCGGTGAAAGCATCTAAGTAGTCTAAATAAAGTTTAAAAAATTAAAAGTACTAAGTAAAGTATTCTGTTTCATTTTGATGTTGTTTCTTTAGAATGATGATGCGGTTATAATTTAAAAGAACAAGGTCAATGTTACTTACTCCGTAGCATCGAAGAGGCTTATGCTCCTAGGTCGGTACAGTGGTCTTCGTTGGGCATCGCATCCATTGACGGCGATCTGGGACATCGGTAACACGCGGCATCCCTCATTTTCGACTGAGTAATGGGCTGGTTGAAAAAGAATCACAATAACAGCAATTAGTAATACTTGATGTATTAAATGAATAGAAGCCTTAACTAATTTTATGATTTGTTAAATTCAGAATCTCAAATATTGTCTCCCTGTAGCACTCCCTGTAGCCGATTGTATTGTATGTAATGGCTAGTGGTCCCAGAGCATCATGGTCATACATACGGGTGATGTGTATCCCATACGGATAGTAGGTATCACACGATCTCTGGCGATTACCACTATACGTGGCGGGATATGAGATCGAGGATCTCAGTGCGGTGTGAAAGCAACGACTACCTCAAATGTTACCTCTTTATAATATTAAGTATAGATAAAGATATCTCTACCTAACTACTTTTTGTATTTGGTTCTACAACATTATTTACATATATTATTTAATACATTCTTTATGTGTTTTTGTAGTTATTTCCTGTTTGTCGTTAGTCGTAGGTATAAGTTTTATGTAGACATCTATAATTTCATCAGTTCTTAGTCAAGTACGAGGCATTATTGACGATTCCAATGTGAGTATGAGTGAAAACCAGGGCACGGTGAGTATGAGTGAGGCGAGACGAGGTGCCAGTCTTATTCTAGTGTTATTTATATGTTTCATTATTGCCCTTGCAAACTGAACATCGGTCCCATTTGTGGAATTGGTCTCCAAAAACCTGGGCCAGACAAGCCCAATTTTTAAACATTAGGTAATTGCTGTCTTTTAGATGAGTTCAAGTACGGGTTTTCAACTTAAGTTGCTCCAAACCTAGGCTAGAAGGGGTGAAATAACTGTAAGAAGGAACAGTTTTCCTCGTGAGGTAAGTTAAGACTTCATAATTGAAATTCGCGCTCGCAATTTCTTTCCCAACGAGGAAGGAAATAATTTACTATTCCGAATAAATAACAATAGGATAAATAAATAATAGCATAACTTAATTAAATTCAACTAACAAACAGTGGGTTTTTCCGTAGCAAAGGAGTGCATATAAAATAATGTCACCTTTTTGGTTTTACAATGAGGTCAAAATCTTATTGTCACAATTTGGTAGGGTGTGGTGTGAGTACTAAATTATAATCGTCATCATAGATTTCTATAACTTAGCCTAAGAGTAGTTGAACCCGTGACCCGTATCACAAACCACTCTACCACAGACTCTAACCAACGAGACATGAAAATAAGTTGAGGATACACTTTAGTTGTTAAACTTCAATCAAAGATGGCGCTGTTTTCAAGTGTCACATCCAAGTACCTTTTTTAATTTTAAAACGTAATATGATAAATTAGAAGTTCAAAAAAAAAATAAGTTGATAAGCACGTCACCCACCTTCAACGTTTGAATATTTATCAATAAACACAGAATCATCGGTATCGTTGTTCATTATATTTTGTTAAAAACTCAAAGTAACCAACCAAACTAACTTGACACTTAAATGATCAACAAAATCCTTTCTTGTTCTTTACCGAACCAAGTATTAAACTAAGAATCACTTTAAAATCACTAGAAATTAAATTCGACACACATTTTTAATTAATCTACCACTTATTTTTCTTCTTAAGGTCAAGTACGGAGGGGTTTTAGTATGGCAATCAGGTTTTAAGATAATTTGGTCAGCATATTATGCAAGCAGCCTACTTGAGTAGAAATAACTAAATGATCACACAACAAGTCTATTTTCCTTACTCTTTAAACAAACCGGTATTGGAATTATTACATTTTAAGCTGATTCATTCATAGGTCCGATAAGCGAACTTACGTAAATACAATCTACCTATATAAACAACTGTTCTATTTATTTATTTATATACTTACTACTTAGTGGACTGTCCCTGCTTCGCACAGGTGTCCGACTACACCGGTGTCAGCCATTTGTTTTGCAAGTGTACGGCCTCAGCACCGAAAGGGTTGTTAATTCCCGATATTCCCCTTAAGTTTTATAAAGTTTTTTTTTATGGTATAAGTCGGCAAACGAGCTGATGGATTACCTGATGGTAAGCAATCGGCGCCGCCCATGGACACCCGCAACACCAAAGGAGTTACGAGTGAGTTGCCGGCCTTTTGGGGATAGCGGTTGCGGATATAAGGATCAGGAAGGGATAGGGGAAGGGAAGGGATTGGGCCGGTAACCTCACTCACACGGCGAAACACAACACTGTGAGTTGTTTCACGCCGGTATTCTGTGAGGCCGTGGTATCACTCCGGTCGAGCCGACCCATTCGTGCCGAAGCATGGCTCTCCCACACTTAGTTTTCTGTCGTAAGAAGCTTCTCCTAACAATAACAAACATAATAAAAAAAGGAATCGTCAAGATTGGTCCAGGCGTTATTGAGTTATGCGCTTACTTACACATTTTGCTATTCATTTTTATATATTAGATACACGTAGATACTTTATTGCACTATTATTACAAATGTTTTTTTATGTAATAGGTTAAGCGAACGAGTAGCCGCTTATTGACACTCGTAATACTAGGAGTAACTCCTTTACATTTGCGTTTCTTGTGGACTATTAAGCATTTTAGGATAGGAGATTTAAGGATTGAGTACCCGTACTCAGGTTTGGGAATTTAGCCATGCTTCGGCACGAATGGGTCGGCTTCACCGGACTGATATTACGGCTTCACAGAAAACGAACGTGAAACAACAAACATAGCGTTATGTTTCGCCGTGTGAGTGAGGACACCAGAGGACTAACCCCTCCCAAATTTCGGCCATTGGTGAGGACCCAATCCCAAAAGCTCCTAATCCCTAATCCCCAAATAGTCGGTAACGTACTTGTAACTCCTCTTAGTGTGATGTGGCGGTGGGTGGCGCCGATGGTTGCCTACCACCAGGTAATCCGTCTGCCCGTTTGCCGAAGTATCATAAAAAAAACCTGCAACCCCGGTCAGGTAAGATGATCAGCTGTCATTCTTCGCCAATAATTCTTTACTTTCACATTATCAGTACTTAAAAACTGTAATTCGTTGGTCCTCAAGCATTAACCTCACTGCCTATCCTTTATTTAACAATATTAGTCACCAAGATATCTACACACTTGTACCTACTAAGTGTTTTAATAGAAATCCTTTTTCAGAATGCAGTGACATAAAATTACGTGTACAAGGCGGTTCATCATCATCAGCCTGTTGTCGTCCACTGCTGGAGATAGGCCTCCCCAATTGCATGCCACTGAGCTCGATGTTCAGCTCTTCTCATCCAACCACTGCCAGCCACCCTGCGGATGTCGTCAGTCCACCTAGCTGGAGGCGGTTAGCTATTCTGTTATGTCACGCCAATTAAAATTATGTAAAGTAAAACTGTGATTAATATTGTTAAACTTTTATTTTATCATGTTTAAGTCTTAACAATACGTAAACTTAACGATTTCATTCCGCACGCGCCTCAAAGAGCCAATAGACCAACACAGATGGGGCTCTATAGGGCTGATGTTCAGCCAGGGTTGCGGGGTTAGCGCAATGAGGCACCGCGACCTCGGCCGAGAGCAGGAGAAGGAACAGGGGGGTTTTCAGTCAGTAAGAGGCTGACACTCTCTCTACTCTCGACTTACCCTGGGCAGGAGAAGTCGTTTGATGATTTTCCCCTGACAAAAAAGAGAACTTAACAATTTATGGAGAGGGATGTTTCTGCACGAATAGGTTGTTTCAATCGAAGTGATAGGGATAGGGGCCCGTCATGGATAGGGGATCCCCAATCTTCAATTCCAATAAAAGGTCAGTAACGCCATGGGCGTCACTGATTGCTTACCATCACGTGATACATACATATTTAGGCTCGTTTGTCGACGTATCCCATTAAAGACTGGGACCGTTGGGATCAATTCAATCATCCAAGTATGGTACCTATGATGGGCTTTTCCATAGGCTTCTTTTATCGTAATTGGTGTAAAGCGCTAATCAGAATCTATTCTATAGTACAATATGTGCATGTTTGCCTGAATATTTTTATAGGTAATAAAACAATGTAAAGCTCGTCCTATGGCCTATCAAAGGCTTGATGTCACTCAGAATGGACCGTCCGCCAGGTAGGAATTTGTTAATATGTGCCGACAACAGGGAAACGACAGTAGGATAACTCAGATGTAATCTTAAAGAGAAGGTTTCTATGATTATGCTAGCCAAAGTAAAGATATAACGAGGTTTTATTGAATTTTATTTAAAAAAATATGAATTATCTAGCGGTTTCAAAATGTTAAATTTCTAAGAGAAATTAAATCAATCAACACAGTCAAATAAAAGTATAACCCTTACTATTATCGAAAACGTTGAGCAATGTTATTAAGCACATAAAAATAAAGCTAAGAAAAACTTATTAAACATTTAAAAACTAAAGGTAATCAAAAGAATTTAAAGACTCGATTTTGCCGTACCCAATTAAGTGTCAGTCAGTTTATCGGACAGACTTTGCCACTTCGTAAGAAGAAAAGTTCCTAAACCTTACATTTTTTTTACAAAATATATAAATATACAAAAAAAAAATCTACAAAATATACTAATAGGGTTTTAACCAAAAGTAGTGAAATCACATCAGTGCACGAAACTACTAAGATATTTGTTTCTAACAGATTTACAAGACAAATAGGTGCCGTATTGTAATTTAGTTTTAAATTCAATGGGACTTCTGTAGCTTCATCTAATAGTATTATGAAATGTACCGTCACGGGTGACTGGAACACAGAGGCATCTTAATATTCCATCAATACAGGAATTCCACTGCTATCCAATACCTATCCAATCTTGGAAAAGTCCGTGGTATAAATACCTTTGGGTGCGAGGACTGCAAACTTGCAACATGCAATCGTACTGAATAAAGAATAGAGATGAAAATTGATTGCAAGGCGTGCTGTTCAATTAAAAACTGGCTTTATCAAAGCTGTAATGAGCTTTTTATTGGCACAAGCCGTCGACTGCGGCGGCCTAGGCCTAAAGCAGGAACGGTTGAAGGAACGGGGTTTTTAGTCAGTAAGAGTCTGAACTATCTCGCCTGATCATAGGTGGGAGAAGGCATTGGATGATTTTTCCGTCACAATCAAAAAATAGATATATCATATATCAACCGAACCACGTTCCATTGGAATGAGTTTGGTACATAGATGTGACGTATTATGTACGCGATGTTCCATAATGTGTGCATGCCGCCATGTTGGTTTATGAAAGGCAAATGATATTCAACCATGTCAAAGCAATCTTACGGTTGACTTTACAGTAATTTCCTTAAAGTCCGATGTCAAAATGTTGGCTAGGGTAAATTTATCGTAACATTTCGTCTAATATATTAGCAACGCGGACGTATAACTCCAGCTCGAGCATGCACTCCATCCATCTATCCGTAGGCATTCCCCATCTCCGCATCGTGGCATGAATTTTAAAAACAATAAATATACTAGTTTGGAAAACATTTCTGTTTCTGGTGTTCCGTACGTATAAATAAATTGCCGAAACGTTTTGTCCCACATTCGTCTTTTACGAGCTTGCTTTTTCGTCTTGTACTTACCTATTCCTTAAAATGTTACGGTAGGTTTGTTTAGAAGTCAAAATTTGTCTTACTTTTTATATTGGAAAAACCATCAAACAGCACTAAGTATTTGTATTTGGAAAATTATCGTATATATTCTAGTTTTTGCTACAAATAGTTCAATGATATGTCAAGAGATGGCGCTTTACTTAACTCCAGATCACCATAAGCCAAGTGAAGTAAGCCGATAGAAACATTCTATAATATAAAAATGAATCGTGAAATGTGTCGGTAAGCGCATAACTCAATAACGTCTGGATCAATTTTGCCAATTCTTTTTTGTTATTATCGTTATTGTTAGGAGAAGGTTCTTACGAAAGAAAACTTTAGAAAAGTAAAGGATCATAGCGGGTATCAACAACCTTTTAGGAGCCGTGGAAATTCGTTTGCAAAACAAATGACTGACACCGGGGAAGTCGGATACCCGAAGCAGGGGCTGTCTGCTAGTTTTTGATAAAAATTACCTTCGAAGGTTTCTATCTTTTCAAAGTAGCATCTAGTTGCTTCATACAAACTTTTGGCAATAGAATTCAGTCAAATCAGACTTTCTTCTGTAACAAGAATTATTCTGAACTCCTAAGGATCCCTAACCAAAATGTTTTCCAAGCCCATACGTCGAGAGCTAACGCTCGCGTCGTGTGATCGATTATTTAGAAGCGGTGAGAAATTATTAGCTCAGCTTGTATACTTGAGCTGAAATAAATGAAAAGTGAAAACTTTAATTTTGTTAATGTTTTATGTTTTAAAATGACGTACGGACGATGTTCCTGTAGGCATTTTATCTATACTAATATTGTAAAATGTGTAATTTGCAAGTTTGAATGTAAGGGGTAATCTCTTGAACCGTTAGTCGGATTTCCAAAATTATTTCACTAATAGATAGCTACAATGTTGCTGTGTGCTATAGGCTATGAAACATCACGCTATGATCAAATGAAGCCGAGCAGCGGATACCGCGCGAGAGTAGCTAATTTAATCGTTATTTATTACGATTCTTTTTATTTGATTCTCAATATGCTGAAATTAATTTTTTGTGCTGGTTTTTTTTGACAGTAATGTATGATATTGGTCCTTCTGTAACCAGCTAGAGCCGACGTAATACTATGTTGTAGTTAGCACCTTTACATTATCCGAGTTTTACGTACTTTCTAAGTTTTAAACACCAGTGACAAACAGTCAAGAAAAATATAATTATTAGTTTGATACTGTCGATCCGCATTGAGCAAACGTGACGATTAATGCTCATTTTCCGTATTGGCTTATTCTGAATTGCTGTTTTAGAAACATCTATTCAGAATCATCAGAAAGCCCAGTAATTATAAAATAATTATAAATCTGTTCTCAAAAACCATCTGTTGGATGACATGGGGAATTGAACGTGGTGATGTACTTGTCTATTCAATTCTCACACACTTACTATTGATTGTATTGTAATTCTTTATTGTACCTATAATTCGTCAGCAATTGTATTGAGATCCGATTTCCGTAGCATAAGGACAAACCTCAGTGGTTTATTTGTGTTATTGTAACAGAAAATTGTATGTTTTTATGTTTTGATAATAAAAGGAAAAAAAAATTGTAACATTGTTGCATTGTAACAGTGTTTTAGGTATGAATTCTAAACATTATTTTAAGCCAGCTTTCATAGTCAGGCTTACAACCTATTCTTTCTCTTAACATGTTAACCGCCAGTCGGGTTACCAGTACCCAAAAAATCCCTCCCGCCCGACCCTGGGCGGGAAAAGTCATTTGATGAGCCTATAAGTGCTTATTGCTGAGCAAAAGCAAGAGGGCTTTGCTCAGCAGTCACTCACACACACACACGGTAAAGTTTTGAGCAAATTTTTTATGGGATATGTCGGGAAATGAGTGCACTTATTGCCTGATGGCAAGCAATCCCTGCCGCCCATGGACACCCTCAACACCAAAGGAGTTACGATTACGTTGCCGGCCTTTTGGGGATAAGGGTTTCGGATATTTAAGGATTGGGAAGGGATGAGTAATCACCACTCTTGCTCAAGCATATTGGCGATTTTAAATTCCAGGTTTGGTCTCGATGTTTTCCTTCACCGTATGTCAGTGGTGTCTAAATAATCATAGAAACTACATACATATAACTCAGAAAAAGTCACATTGATACTTGCCAGGTTTCGACCCCCGGGCCACCACGACGTTTATTAATAAGTTACCTATAATACTTGCTGAAAGAAACTTGAACCTAAATCCAGATTGTTCAACAACTTGTTCAACGATATATAGATTTAGGGACAGCCGATAGCTGGCATGCGGGTGCCATTGTGCCGCGATGTAGCCACAATAACCAACAGATATAACCTCCATCTTCCGTTTATTAAGAGACGTCGATGAACGGCCCTAACGTCTAACTTCGTACTAAACCGACTAAGTTTCAAGTTATCGAGCCTTCAAAACATTAGGTTAGTTATAAGCTTCGTGAGCGTCGCGTTTTTTCCTAAGGCAAGGTTGTTGAAGGGAGTGTGTCTAATAAATATTTTGCAATACTAGCGGGGGTAGGCCGCTAGTATTACTTCATACGGATTCTGCTAGATTTTGTGTTTCATTTACAGGCAAATTAATGCCTTTTTCAAGGTTTTCGACTGTGTATACTTTAAATTCTGTTACCAGTCAGTAAAGAAATTGTTGAAAAATTATTTATTTTCTGAATAAACAGAAATGAAACGCTAAACGTGGTAGTAAGCGCATAAGTCAAGAACGCCTCGACCATTTTTGCCAATTCTTTTTTCGTTGCATTTGTTATTGACAGAGAGTTCTTAAGAAAGATAATTCAAGAAAAGAAGAGAGGAAAGTTTTGAAATTGCAACCATTTCGTCATTAGCGAGTTAGTTGGGCATAAAAACCAGCTGAAAAAGAAGAATCAATTGTAAGAAAGCTGCGAAAAGGGGGGCAGTTTTCGTCCCACCGTTGAATAAATATTTTCTTTTGGTCCGTGTATAATGACGGCGCGTCCGCGCACATTATCAGCCCGTAAATCTTTGAATCAACCTCCTCGGCTGGATTAACAGGGGCGTTGATGGAATACCTGTGTTTTCAACTTATTCTTAAAACTTTGATTGTGTTACACAACTCTCGCTAACTTGATTATAACTTGAAATAATACTCGCTCAATATTTACAATACTTCGCAGTTTGTGTAAGGATATTAATTTAGTTCATTAAGAACTCTTTGGTAAAAAGTATTACGACCTCATTTCAAATTAATTTGGAGGTTTTGAGGAAACACCCGAAAGAAAACAATCCTAAAACGTTTGCCATGGGCACTTATTTTAGAGGTTAAATATAACGACCGCCATAAAATGCTTTGATAGAACTATGACCCTTGTATGCCACATCAAATATGTAGTGATCAACAATTATTTTTGTTTAAAGTTTCACATATTGCGATACTTTTTTATATATATATTTTTTTACATTAAATTCCGGTTTAATCTTTATTGTCTGATATATTTTACTCTATCTGGTGGTAAGTTAAATATAAGTCCTTATTTTGGACTGTGCTTTTAGAGTGTGGGTAAGTTAGATACTCAATGGATATGTATCTTCACAAAATACATATAAGTATACATAATCAGCCTGTAACTGCTAACCGCTGAGCAAAGGCCTCTTCTCACACGGAGTAGGTTAGAGCATTAATCACCACGCTTGCTCAAGGCAGATTGGCGATCTCAAACTTAAAATAAGAAATTATAAGTCTAGGTTTCCTCACGATGTTTTCCTTCACCGTATGTCAGTGGTGACTAAATAATCATAGCAAGTACATATAACTCGGAATAGTCGCATTGGTAGTTGCCAGGTTCCGAACCCGCACCCTCATGCATGAGAAGCGGGCGCCTTAACCTCCGGGCCTTCATAAAATAGAAATAACGAATATAGGTGACTGCAATAGTGGGAAAAAATATTCAGTTATAAAAATGAGAAAAGTTAATCAGACAAATGAAATTAAGTAGGTAACGCTTTTCATTTCATAGCTAAAAATTCACATCACACATTAATTAGCACGAAGCGCGAGCATATTAAAATAATACAAAAAAAAACCTCCACTAATTCATATATTCTCATACGCTAGCAACTAGTATCTAGTTTCGCGAGGCTAATTTACAATTTGTAGAGCAAACTTCAGTGTAATATCCCAACGAATTCCACCTTCAAAAATGGGCGCTTTGTTTTAAAATGTACCAAGACAAAAGCTCGGGTCGCTACGATCAAATATTTAAGGGTCCTGCCTCTGTTTGTACATAAATTTGGGATCAAAATTTCTGTGAAGTGAGACACAGGGTAGCTATGCATGTTTTATTCCCTTGAAGCCATGTGAGAGTAACAGTTACTGGCAAAACAGTACATATTTTAAACCGATCCGACACTATTTGATTAAAAAGTCATTCTATTTCGAATTCTGGCTACTTTTTATTGCCTTTCGAATTGAAATTCTTGTCTTCAAAGTAAAATTGGGGTGAAAATGACAAATAGAATGTGTCTGGCCTTTATTCTGTAGACTCAATTATTATCATTTATTTAGTATGCTTCATGGATAAAAAGTACATAAGGTGAATGCCATGGGCATTCTCTACCAGTCAAACCTTTGGGTGATGTTAGCGATAAACTGTTTGTATAAGAACAATTGTTAACACTATAGACTAAACATTTTGTTTATTTACAAACATACTTACAAAGTCACATACACATCACACCCAGACCCGGAACAACAATTTATGGATAATACAGAGTTTAGTTCCATGCGGGAATTGAACCCGTAACACGTGGCACAGTAGCCAGTTGCTCAACCACTACGTTAACCATGCAGTCAAATAATATGGTGTATTATTTTGAAAATGGTAAGCATGTATCTAGGTCAGTGCCACGTTGTAACTAAGACAAATTGAGAATTAGGTGGTAATTTAAGTAAGTTATCAAGTATTCTTAGGAATTAGATAGTAATTTACTTAAATAGGTAAATTATCAAGTTTTTTAACCAGAATCATTTTATTTATGCAATATTTAACCAACCAAACACATTACAAATTCAGACCATTATTAAAATAACACACAACGTCACAAATTTAAATCCATTTAAGGCCATTTTCAGTTTTTATGTGTTACACAATACACATACGAACTCGTTCTGTTCACAAATACTTAACTCTAGCCTACATTATACACTACAGAAAGGTCATTTATATCACATAGTATATTCAAGCACTAGATTATACATTATTTACAGAAGGCTGTCCGTCCCACAGCAGTCTGAGGCTAAACTAATTTAGACTAAACCTTTCTTGACCCCTGAACTATCAGGCGAATAGGTTTACTGAAACGAACTGTCACAAACTTCTGTATTGTGACATGGTTCAGTATTTGTAATCTATTTTAGTGATATTCTTTATTCATAAATCTATTTTATGTGATTAGACGGCAAATGGAGCAGACTGATTACCTGATGGTAAGCAATCAGCGCCGCCAAAACAGAGGAGTAACGAGTGGATTTTATCACTCTCAAGCCGGCCCATTCGTGCCCAAGCATAGCTCTCCTATACTTAAAACCATCATCATAACCCTCGTTTGCTTTAACCGTCAATGGTGTTTACATAAACTTGGCATTACAAATAACTTGGAAAAGATCACGTTGGTGTTGCCAGGTTTTGAAACCGTCCTTATGTAGAGAAGTCTGAACTATCTCAACATTTTCTCAGTTATTTTGACAAGCATTTTGTCCGGAGAAAATTGAAAATTGGTTTTGCCTAGGTTTCAATTCTGAAGGAATACGTATTGGTGAAAATCTTTTTTAATTAGGTCCATTACTTTGAAAGTTTGATTTAATACAAATAAACTTTTTAATATATTAGCATACCGTTGTACATTTAAAAATTAGATCAATGTCATAAAAATATTTTCTGTTTATTACTATGGAACGTTTTAATTTTAATTCTGAACGTGACCGAAAGATGTCCGCACATTAGCTAAAAACATTCGTTTAAAAACATTTTGCTTCCATAAAATATTTTTTTCTAGTACGCCATCTTTTTTAATCTTCTGTAAACTTATCAATAAATATGCTTTGACTTTGGCTTTATCATTTTTGACATAGAACTAATTGCAATATGAACGAAGATAGATTCTATAGGTTCTATGACTGAGATCATGCAAATTTTCACAATACCTTGCCCTATCCACATATTACAAGAATCTCAAGTTGATCAATGAGGTGAAACTTATAAATATAATTAACTCAACAACAATTAAAATCAATGAACCGTAGTTCAACGACCCTAAACTTTGTAAAAGTTGGAACAGATCAATTTGTTCGTTTGAAGTGAACATTGAAAATATATGGTGTGGTTAGTCAGGGCAGATCTTAAAGCAAGTTAGATTAAACCAGGCTAAAGTCTCCAGTGGCTTTAACTTTAGCTTGCGCCCATCATTGTGGTCGGGTACGTACCATGAGATCTCGACAATACAAACCATTGTATAAGTTTTTTATATATAAAAACCCAAACTTTAATATAGAATATAATATTATTAATACGAAAGTATCTGTCTGTCTTTTCTTCACGCCTAAACTTCTGAACCTATTTCTGTGAAATTTGGTACAGACATAGTTTGGAACTCGAGAAACAAAGGATAGTTTTTAAATCAAAAATCTGACAGAAGTCACTATTTTACTCGAAATTCATTGGCAAAAGCTAGTACACAACTATAAGGTTTGGTTATAGTTGATTCATTAGTTTTATCATAAAACTAGCCAATTCTGCAAGCAAGCAAACATACGAGCTCTTCGGCTTTATAATATACTGCGACCCTTGAGGCTGAAGAAGGAGAAGGAACAGGGTTGTTTTCAGATCAAAAAGAGGGAGTGTCAGAACTGCCTCTCGCGCCACATAGGGCGGGAGACGTCATTAGATGATGCTACCCTCCCATATGAGAATTACTATGCTGTAATGACATAAGTTGCTAATAAAAGCACTTTTAGACAATAAAATATTGTTTTCATTGTAATAACAAGTATTCAGTTTTGTTTGTGAAATTGTAATCTAATATCATTGAAAATAGAGGAAATAGGATATTTCTTTAAGTTTTTTGTGTCAGTTGTTTTAATTAATCGAAAAAGCTGGTGTTTTTCATCATATTCAGATTATAGAGATTACATAAAATCTAGTAAACACTGGCCTGTAATGTAGGAATTAAACTCGAAACAAACTCGAAAATCTATTACAGTCACTCTACCAACTAGAATAATCGAGTTTCAATAGTAACGCATATACAGTTTGTAGTACAAACTTTACGCTTGAAGCTCGATGTTTATCTTAACAACAAATAAAACCAGCTAAGTTCCCGAAGGTCCCTCCTATAGTTAACTATGAACCTCCGGCCTTTTGTTAAACTAAGATTCTCCCATGAGACGCTTCTGACAAGGATCACGTGATTATACGAGTATATTATAGTGTTTTTAAATAGTAACTATCGGGAAACATAATAAATTTATTGAAAACTAGCCTTCGACCGTGTATTCACACACGTACAATCCTGGGGTTTAAAAACAGCAACTCTTAAAGCGATATCTTGAATAACATACGCAAATCTAGTATAATTTATAGTATATAGCACTCAGAAACATTGTAGCTATCTATCAGTGTAAAATTTTGGAAATTCGACTAGTGGTGCAGACACACACACACAACATTGCATTGATACTCATACATCCATTAGTCAATCGCATCTTCGAACCGATACGACCTTCAAACTTTCAAGAAATCATTTGATGATTTTCCCTTAACAAAAAAGGATTGATGATAAAAATTGACGTCATCCAACTGCTCGCATGACGTCACTCATGCGGATTACAAATAAAAATATCCAAATAATCAGTTACAATACTAACATGATCTTAATCTTACTTCGGCCATTTTGACACACACCATTCCTAAAGAATGATACACTTTTAAAACAATTTCTCCTAACTCACAATCTGTTAGGTAAGTAAAAATAAAAACAAATTTTAAGATTAGCCAAGCAATAATTGCAAAGATTACAAGAAAATATTATTGAGATTATTAGAAAATATTATTATAATTTAATAGTGATCCGATAAATGAACAGTGACGTTATCATATCATATACCCAAGTATAACAGTGCCTAACAGAAAAAGTGTAATCAAATAAATCAGCCTAAATCAAATCAAATTATTAATAATACTTTATTTAAAACTTACAAACAAATAGTAAAACAACAAATAAAGTGCTATACGATATAAAAAGTGCGCAATTTAAATAAAAAAACAAAAACTGTGAATCGAATGGAAAAATTCCAAAATGATTAGTCATAATAACCGTTTTGCTTGATTCAAATCTTTGTAACTTGACTAGTAACAAATATTTTTGTCACTTCGTTTAATGCTTTGGTGACACATTGCCAATAATATCGGATTGAAGCAGGACGATATCGAGAATCCGCAGGTTCGAACCTACAGAAATGTTAATCTTTTTGTGAGGTTTTTTCTAGGCTTTTTACGTTAACTTAAAAGTCAATTATAGACAAATAGAATAAAGGACGAAAAAAATTAATAATTAAAAAAAAAACGGTGTTTGGAAATAACAACAAACATGGATAATGAAGATTCGTTTGAAAACATCACATACAGAAAACCATACACTGGCTCGTTCGACTCAATAGCTGACATATCTATAACTACAAACAGCAATGACAGGGCAATACATGATACCACTATGAGAAGCTTGCCAGATAGCCTACACAACAATAATGATGATGATATTAATAATTTAAATGAAGAAATAAAGGTTCTAAAGATTCAACTAACCGCTGCACATCAAGAAATAGACAATCTGCATTGTGAAAATTTTAGATTGAAGTCAGATTTACAAAAAGCAATAAAAAATGTTGAAACGTATAAAACTATTTGCACAACACCTGATAGAAAAGTAAACACACCATCATCAAACTGTAAGAAAAGGTGTAGACAGAAAAAATCAATAATTATGCAAGTTATGGAACTCAACACAAGTGACTTAAATATAGGAAAACGTAATTCCCACGTTATGCTAAATAAAGAAGTACAGACAGTCTGTCTCAATAAAGACGCTCAAACACAAACAAAGCACGACATGCAAGTAATAGAAAAATGCAATATTGCTAACAAAAGTTTGTCAGGCACTAAACTAAAGCAAAAAATTAAACAAAACAAAAATAAATTATGCATTATAAGCAGTGGCTGCACAAAAGGTACCCTGCCTCTGATTGAGGATATTTATTCGGATCATTTTGACTACTGCCATTACTTATTACCAAAAACTATGACACAAGACTGGTTAAAAAATATTGGACATAAGCTACAAAACTTTACAATAAATGACTACTGTTTGATTTTTATAGGCGAAAATGATATAAAGAACGACGAATATATAAACATATTACACAGCTTAAGCACCTCGTTGAAAACTGTAATGCACACAAACAATATAGTATGTACACCTACTTACATAAAAGGTGCTCTCATACACAACTACAAGGTCGAGCTGTTCAATAATCTCTTATACTTAGATGTAAATAAACAAGAATACGCATATTTCTTCGACAGTAACTACTCTTTGTCGCATGAAATGTTTTCTTACAAGACTGGCATAATTAATAAAATCGGATGGAGAAACATTTACGAGAAATTTAGGGCGAATATAATGATCGATTACGAATTATTTTCTGTACGTGATAATTGGTCAAACATTGAATTGAATCAATATAATGACATCAACGACGGCGAACCACAGAAAACAGACGATGACGCCTTTTTTCGTAACCACTCAGAACTTATGTGTACTACATCAAAATATTGCAGGATTACTGAACAAATGTGATTCAATCTCGGTGATCTTAGACGAACTACTAGATGAAAATATTGATGTCGATGTTTTGTGTTTCACCGAACACTTTATCATGTCAGGACATGAGCCACTGTTGCATATTCAGGGCTATCAATTGGCATCATGTTTTACCCGAATGGAAAGCAAGAGAGGAGGATCATGTATACTCGTCAAAAATGGTCACCGGTATAGGGAGTTAAATCAAATCTCCAAGATGTCTGTAACTGGGGTAATCGAATGCTGCGCAATAGAACTGACCGACTATAGAATAGCTTTGGCATGTGTATATAGGGTTCCTAAATTTAACAATTTCAGTATATGTATCGAAAAATTACAAACAATGTTGCAAATACTATGTAAAAATCATTATGCTAATATTATAATAGCAGGTGACTTTAATGTGGACCTACTAAAACCAAGTAAACAGACCTTGGATTTTGAATGTGTATTTATAAACTTTAATTTAAGACTGGCAGTCAGTCAACCAACTCGTTTGAAAAGTCAAACATGCATTGACAACATTGCCCATAACTTTAATAAGAAAACTTTTACTCAAGTGCGCGAATTAGGTTTATCTGACCACACAGCACAAATATTCAACTTTCCTGTCAATACAAAATTGAATAATAGGTATTGGCGAGTCACTAAAAAAGACTATTGTGAAGAAAATATAAAAAAATTTAAAAACTGTTTAAAAAGCATATCATTCTCGAATATGTATGAAACCGCTGATCCTAATATAGCTTACAATTGTTTCTTAGATACATTTACTTTGTACTATAGATTGTGTTTTCCTAATGTAACTAGAGTTGTTAACCTTGTAATAAAACCTAAATGGATATCTCGCGGTATAAAGATATGCAGTAAAAAGAAACGCCAATTACTATGGCAATATAGGCATAAACAAAATAAAACAAATGAAAAAAGTTTTGTAGACTATGCTAAAAGACTAAAGTTAATAATTAAACTTACTCGGAAGGCACAAAATAACTATTCAATAAAAACTTCTTCATGTAAATCTAAAGCTACATGGAGAATAATTAATGATTCAAAGCTTAACATACCTAGGGACATAATAAGAAAAATTCAAATTGAAGAGAACATAATCACGAAGCCTCGAGACATAGCAAACGCTTTTAATAAATACTTTACAGAAAAAATAACACCTATTAATAAGTCGTCTGGAAATGTAACATCTCTAATAGACAACAGACTCAATTCTTTCTTTTTGGCTCCTTGTGTACCTGTTGAAATACATAAGATAATCAACACATTGAAAAATACTCATAGTGAGGGATATGACGGTATTTCAACAAAGGTCATAAAAGCTGTAGCCCACGAAATCTGTACACATCTGTCCTACATTATAAACCTATGCATAGATGCTGGCACCTTTCCGGAAGCACTTAAAATAACAATAGTGAAACCTCTATTCAAAAAAGAGAACAGGGAACATATGCAATACTACCGACCCATCTCCCTTATAAGTGTACTATCAAAAATATTTGAAAAACACATATATAGACATTTATACAGCTATCTGGAGAAAAATAATATACTTACTCCAGAACAAAAGGGTTTTCGTTCTAATAAAACAATAAATATGGCTATTTATGACTTTATGTATAGAGTAATAACAAATGTTGATAAAACCACTCCTGTTAGCACCATATTTTGCGATATGACACAAGCATTTGACTATGTCTGTCATAACACTTTGATTAAAAAATTGGAAGCTTATGGTATCCGAGGTAACGTATTGCGTCTCATAGAATCATACATTACATTAGGAACAGAAAACAGTACACAGAAATAACCTCAATAAATACACACACAAAACAAGAAGAAATTTATAGATCATCTTGTCGTGTTATCAGATACGGTGTACCCCAAGGCAGTGTTTTAGGTCCTTTACTATTTATTATTTATATCAATGATCTACCCAAAAGCATTGACCAATACGTGACTTTATTCGCCGATGATAGTACAATAACTATACCATGTAAAAATAGAGATACCTATAACGGAAACATTAATGATTCGCTAATGTCTATGATACAATGGTTAGAAAACAATAATTTAAAAATCAATTTGGAAAAAACCAATATTATGCACTTTACACAGAGAGGATCAACCATGTCTAACCTACATATACACTACAATAATAAAATAGTTAATGAAGTTGACAACGCAAAATTCCTGGGTGTAATCATAGACAAAAAACTAAATTGGAAAGCACACACAGAATCACTAACAAAAAAAATAAGTAAATCTTGTTATGCAATTTATAAATTAGTTCCAGTGCTCAACATTGACGCCCTCCTTACAGCATACCATGGTTTAGTTTCATCGAATCTAAGATACGGCATTATATTTTGGGGAAATTCTACTAATAAAGAATTAGTATTCAAAGCCCAAAAGCGTTGCTTGAGAACTATGTTTAAGCTGAAGGTCACCGATAGCTGCAAGCAATTTTTCATAAAATATAAAATACTGACTGTACCCTCTCTTTATATCTTAGAAAGCGCAATGTTTATTAAGAACAATCTAACCCTGTTTCCACGTCTAAGTGATACGGTTGTTCGTAATAGACGCGATAATAGCAAAATTAGATTAATTTATTCAAAAACTAGCTTAATGAATAACAGTATATGTTGCATGGGCCCAAAAGTTTACAATAAAATTCCTAAGCTTTGGAAAGAATACAACACAAACATTTTCAAAAATAAATTAAAAGATTTTCTCACCAATAAAGCCTACTATAGCATTAAGGATTTTCTACAGGACCACATAGACTAACATTACACACTTTATTTTTCAAAACTATTTGACATTTAATTTTAAAGACATGAATTGTATTGACTAGTTTTATATTGATATATTATTCGTATTATTTATTGATTGACATACACATTTCTGACATTTCATTAAGCAATTGACGAAACGCGGAATGGACATGATGGTTCTTGGGCTTGTTGTGGCTGCATGTATGACTGATTAATTTGATTGATTTGTGAATTAATGACTAATTAATGATACATAAATGAAAGTATTTTTTGCCTAATCTATTGACTAATATTGAATTTGATTAGTATATACAATTTGGCTGAGACATTACCAATGTTTGCATGCCCAATGGGTAGAACAAAGAGATATATGTAACTTATATAAATACCACCTTAGTCAATATGTACTACACCTTTGTTCAGCAAATAAAGTTATTTTGATTTGATTTTGATTTGAAAAAAAAAAAATATTTTCGTAACGACTACATTTGGATTCCTTTGTAATTTTATCTAACACCTTATCTGTTTGATAAAGTGGACCGCAATGTAGAGTTACAAATAGTGTAGACGTATTTTACGGTCGAATTTATACCTGATGTAGAAATACTACTTTAATTAAGTGTAGGAGAGCCAAGTTTACCGGCGTGAAACAACCACAGCGTTGTGTTTCGCCGTGTGAGTGAGGTTATCGGAGGCTCAATCCCACCTCCTCCAATCCCTAAAAATCCAAAACCCCTATCCCAAAAGGCTTTGGTGTTGCTGGTGTCCATGGGCGGCGCCGATTGCTTACCATCAGGTAATTCGTCTGCTTGTTTGCTGACCTATACCATAAAAAGAATACCACGGAGACGTCAATTATAGTCGTGGTGATTCGAAACTTCAGTCGAGCTTCTAATGCATGAAGAAAGGTACGAAACCTGGCAAGACATGTGACTTTTTCCGAGTTATATGTAGGTACTTTCTTTGATTATTTAGACACAACTGACAATCGGTGAAGGAAAACATCGTAAGGAAACCTAGACCTATAATTTCTAATTATAAGTTTGAAATCGCTAAACCACCTTAAGCAACCGTGGCGATTAATAACCAAACCTTCTCCCTATGAGAAGAGGCCTTTGCGCAGCAGTGGACACTTATAGGCTGATGATGATTATTATTATTATTGCACACTGGACGACTTCATCCCGAATCCTTATCACTTCACAAGGTTACCTGTCTGTAAGAAATCGCATTTAGCTATAAGTCCGCTCGTTATATTTACATAGGTATTATAAAATAAAGTTTGTCGTATATATTTTTATGATGTACTTAATAAACTACCAATGGAAATTATGGAATTGTAAATAAATGAATGTCAAAAACTTTTTTTAGTAATTCTACATTATGAGATAGCAATTTGTGACGTCATAACGATTGCATGTGAAAAATATTCCATCCTAAAAAAAAATTAACTCCATCATAAAAAAAACGAAAAATTAGCATCTATTTATAGTATATCAATAATTCAATCATCAACTAAATTTTGAGTATTCAAATTAAATCAATCAAATCAAAATAAATTATTTGGATTCCAACTAAACCATAAATAGGTACTTTTGAAACGTCAAAATAGAAAAGTAGTCTGTCAGTCTGTTCGTCAGTGATTTTCTGATTCATGAAAACAATAGGCTGCGCGACGTCGCCGCGTCCGCGCACGCTGCTCATGAGGAAGAACCCCTCTGTGGTTCGAAACTAGTGGAGCTTTTCTCAATTACACACGTGAGTAACCCGCGATTTTTAGTTAATTTAGTATGTCTCACGATAGTTATTATAAAAACATGTAAAACTGGTGACGAAAATAGGAACATTCACCTTTAAATATAATCTGAGAAAGAAACTACCGACACTGTTATCAGAGTATGTCAGCCAGTACTTAGCATTTAGAACTATGAAGTTGTTAAGTTAATGGTTTACAATTAGCGCTGAGTACAGTGATTAAGACAGACAGAGATAGCAGTATATGTTTAATTGTGAGAGTTAATGAGAGGGCTATTAGGGAATGAGATAAAAATTAGAAGCTGTACAACACTATTTCGTCTGGCTATTCAGTTTATTGTATTGTCATTGTTCTAAAATTCTGTTTATCCTTATCTTTTTTTTTTTAAATACGTTGCCCCACACTAAGATTTTCTCCCATGTCGTGGGTGCGTTTACAAACATACAATTTCACATGCACATCACACCCAGACCCGGAACAACAATCTGTGGATCACACAAAGAGTTGTTCCGTGCGGAAATCGAACCCGCGATACGTTGTACCTATGTTTCAATTTAATATTTATTATTTTAGTAATAGTCCTATTAATTTTATTAAATTTAACAATGAAGAGCTGTTTTGCCATTGTTTTCGCATTCTCTCTAAGTCATGGAGACATTATGTACCTAAGTGGACTTCCCCCATGATTACATGAGTCAGAAAATAAATAAACTCAAGTTTCCTCCTTTGTAGTTGATTTAGCTGTTTAGTTTTATGCATGGTTGTGTAGTCTTAGGTTCATATTCAGACGTTTATTATTAATATTTAAGTAAGAATTATAAAAATAAACGATAAATTAATGAGAAATGAATTACGAAAACATGAAGTAGGTATGATATACATATATGATAAATAATGGTTTAAAAAATAATATCAGTCGGCTGTGCAACGTCGTCGCCTTAAAGCGGACTCTACTCATGGATGAGATTCCCGTTGTGTTTAAAACAAGTAGTAGTTGTATTAAGTTTTTCCAATTTAATTCTAGCGAGTAATTCCTTCTTTTGAATATACTAATCAAATGAAAGGTTTGGCATGGATTTTCTCTCATCGGAACAGATGTATAGAGACTACAAATAATATAATAAGTTCTTAACTAACTATTCTTTAACTAGAGAAATATCTAATAAACATTAATAACTAGCTCTTACCCGCGGCGTCGCTCACGTCATTTGACTACCTACCCTACTCTACTTACCCTACCTACCCTACTCTTCCTACTCTACTCTTTCTACCCTACTCTACCTACCCTAATGTACCGTCCCTAGTCTACCTATCCTACTCTACCTACCCTACTCTTCCTACCCTACTCTACATACCCTACTCTACCTACACTACTCTACCTACCCTACTCTACCTACCCCACTCTACCTAACCTATTCTACCTACTCTATCCTATGTCCTTCTCCTGGCTCTAAAATACCTCCCTGCCAAATTTCAGCTAAATCGGTTCAGCCGTTCTTGAGTTATAAGTGGAGTAACTAGCACGACTTTCTTTCTATTATAATAGCATCATCACCAGTATCGGCTGATGATACTTATACCTACTTATAGAAGTATCCACTGCTGACCAAAAACTTCTCACACGGAGAAAATTAAAAGAATTTAAATAAGACAGTAAAACAAATATATATTTTTTTACATTTTACTGTGTAGATACTTTAGTTCGTTTTGCCCTGTCTACACACGCATAAGTCTACATGTCGATATTTAACAAGGAAACTGATAAGCTCCAACAATCGTCTGTGGACTCAGTAATGTGTGTACGACTGTGTAGTGCCAGTGCTGTGCCTAAAATGTGATTGGATTTTATAAACATGCCTATTATAAAAGGTACGTTCTAATTTTAAAATTTTTACTTTTTTTATGATAAGTATTTATTTATGTTTCTCAACGATGTATAAAACCAGCCAGGGTAAGCCTGGCTGGTTTGGGTGCAAGCGCACTCTATGAAGGTACCAAATTTAAAAAATAAATAAAAGAAGAATATTGTTGCCTGAGTATTATTATTTAAATGGCAGATAAAAGTAGCCCTAAGTTAAATAATAATTAAAATGAAATTTCTAATTCTAAAATTAATAGAGTAAGTGCAGCCTCGGCCTGTAGCAGAAGAAAGAGCGGGATGGTTTATAGTCAGTAAGACTCTGACACTCCCTCGTGCCTCGATCAGCGAGAGTAAGAGTCTAGCTATCCCTCTCGGTCCACCCAGGGTGACGAACCTCGATTAGGGCGAGAAAGCCACTACGATATTCTCCCCTCCAAAAGATATTTACAAGCTCATACTGAGTTTCTAAGATATGGATTTGGTATAGTTATAACATAAAAAAAATATTTATGCTAATGTATTAATTACCGACTGTCTTTATCTACTTACTGTAGCTTTCCAGCAGTGAAATATTTTTTCAAATCGGTCAAGTAGTTTCAGAGTCAATTCAATTCAAAACGAACAAACAATCAATCACAGTTCCGAGTCTGACCAGGGCGAGAATGCCATTTGGTGATTTCCTGCCCCCAAAAGTTCGTTATTTGTGATCCGCTAAATGCTGGTGATAGAAACGTTTGCGCTGTAGCCACATTAGCATATTTATTTATATTTTTTTTCTGTAATAATATATTTGAAGGCACCGGAGGGTTGGTACAAACATCAACAACCTGATCATCGTCTTCACAGTCCTTCGCAGGGCGTAGGATTTTATAATCAGACCGAATAAATTATAAAAATAACGGACGTCGGCGATCCGCCTCCTATGACAGTCACAGCGCTCGCTCTCCACACGGACGCAGAACTGTCAGTTTGACGTTCCGCCTGAGTACGATTTATGGTACCCTCGTCCGATGAATTGTGATAAAACCTCCTTCAAAATTCAATTTAAATAATCGACGCTCTTACATATTCTATGTGCTGGATGTGGGTGTTTTGTAAAACTCTTTGATTCGACGTCACTTTACGTGTCTCATGTACCAGTATCACTGACTCTGTTTCAGTTTGTTTCCAAATCAAAGTCAACAGCGGAAATATATTCAAATTGAACCACTCACTGTCGCCTTTTACATTCCCATAACTTCAAGCTTTTTATTCCCCGTAGAGTAGACATAGGTACAAATTTGAAGTACGTACATACAGGCCATGGTACTAGCTACATTATATGCATCTATACTATTATTATAAAGAGGTAAAATTTGTAAGTTTGTATGTAGGGGGTAATATTCGGAACTGCTGGTCGGATTGCCAAAATTCTTTCACTGATAGAAAGCCGCAATGTTCCTGAGTGCTATGGGCTATAAAACATCACGCTACGATCAAATGGAGCCGAGCAGTGGGTGAAACCGCGTGAGAGTAGCTAGTATCCTATAAAATCTACGCATATAAAAAATGTATCCAAGGATTTTTAAAACAGCAGCGTTTAAAGCGATAGCTCGACTAAAATAACACAAATTAATTATCCCGTAAATACAAACTTACAAATTGTACCTTTTTTAATATTAGTATAAGTTTTATAAATGTTCAATATTATAAAGTATTTTTGACGGACAAAATGATCAACTGACTTCCTTTAACTTAAGTGGGGGAAGAGGGAGTTTCAGACTCTTACTGGCTTCACCCCCTTTCTACTTCTGCTTCTCAGGACGCGAGAAATCACTTGATGATTTCCTATCTCACACAAAATAGCGATTAAAAATAAGTTCTTATATAGCCCTTTAAAAAACAACAAGCAAAATATTCAAGATGTCGGATTTGTTTGGCAATTTCCTTCCCGTAGCGGTTTGCAATTTTCCACAAGCAGGCTGTCATGACAATCTGCTTGTATTTAAATAATTATTTTTCGCGTTAATAGCCCCGTAATTATACATATATTGTAAATATGAAACGCGAAAGTTTAAAAGTTAATATAGCAAACCGCTACGGGTCGTCAACAAGCAAAATGTTATACATAATAAATAAGTGTGGGAGAGCCATGCTTCGGCACGAATGGGTCGGCTCGACCGGAGTGATACCAAGGCCTCACAGAAAACCAGCGTGAAACAACCACAGCGTTGTGTTCCGCCGCGTGACTGAGGTTACCGGAGGCCCAATCCTTTCCCTCCCTCAATCCTTCTTCAATCCCCAAATCTCCAAATCCCTAATCCCTACAAGGTCGGCAACCGACGCACTCGTAACTCCTCCGTTGCGGGTGTCCATGGACGGCGCTGATTGCTTACCATTAGGTAATCCGTCTGCTCGTTTGCCGATCTAACTATTACAAAAAAAAAAACATATTATGCTCTCGTCAGGTGGATTCCTTGATAGTTTGCATTAGGTATTTTTACTTGTTACTCGGGTTCGGCGAACGCGATATTAATGTAGCGGGCAAACCATGTTATTGAAAAAAACGTGTTGACACATACAGAAAAATACCTATATAATCACTTAAAATTACATATCGCGATATTTACTTAAATGGAAACTGACGATATCTTATTTATTTAACCGGGTTGAACTTAAAAAGTCAGTTTTTTTTGCATATTTTTTTGATAGCAAATATTGTAAGTAGTTTGCTTGTAAATTTTACGATGTTCTTATCAAATTTCGATCAGGTTTTTTTTATCATATGATAACCCTTGGTTGACTTAGAAACCTGGAATGTCAGCGTCAAAGATTTTTTATATAATAGGTCTTTACCTATGAAATTGCCGTTCTGCAGTACTGGCCATTTCAAATCAAAATAGTTTTTGTTAGGCTGGGGATAGGGTTCTTTTTCCAAAAGTAGTCATTTGTTTATTGATTAGTGTTACATTTTCATCGCATTTCAAATCAAAAAATTCGTTTAAATTTTTTCATGTAAAACGGCAATTTCATAGATAAAGACCTATTATTAAAGTAGCGGCCCGTCCCCGCTTAGCACGGTTCCTAACTATCTCGCTTACAACGAAAAAGTCAACTCTACTCTACTTTTCTAATATTTTCACTGAAAAGAACCTTCTCCTGACAATAATTAATACAACAAAAAAAGAATAAGCAAAATTGGTCCAGCTGTTACCGAGTTACGCGCTCACCAACACATTTTGCTCTGCATTTTTATATTAATATTATAGATATGATAGTGACGGTAAGAAAAATAAGTCTATTTGATTCGTGTCTAACAGTTGGATAATTACTACATAGTGTAAAACAAAGTCGCTTTCTCTATCCCTATATCCCTATGTATGCTTAAATCTTTAAAACTACGCAACGGATTGTGATGCGGCTTTAATAATGGATAGAGGTGACGAGGAAGATGTTAACTGTCAAAATGTCAATTTATGCGCATCTGTGGATCCCATTACAGGACTTTCCACAGATATGGGTTTGAGCACTAATTTTTAAGACCTAGGTTTGGAAAAAACATTTTTTTTCTAAATCTCGTTAAAATTTTGTAAAATTACAGTAAATTTTATAATAAAGATATATTTCTTTAATTTCTTACACCACTTACACTTGATTTTGAATTGCATTGTAACTGTTCTAGGAAAAAGAATATGAGACTCCTAAAACTAAAAAAAAACTTTACTTTTATTCTCTTATTTATAAAAAATAAAACGATTGCTGGATGTAATATTATATTTTTTTTATACAATAATATATATCTGATAAAATTAAAACACAAATGGCATACTTCCCATATATTTTTTTTTCACTGATCCTATTTTAAAACTTTGGACCAAAAACTCTTCAAAAGCCACTTCAGTGGGTCTCATATTTCATTAGTTAAAAATACATTCCTGACGTCAGGGACAAAGCATTTTTTGTATACAACAATTTTAACTTACTACCGACCTATTTTAAATAATGGCACGTTGTAATATTCAATATATCTTGAGTATGGATGTATCAAAAATTAGACTCATAATTTTATTGTTACAAAAAACATTGTCTCACAAAAACTAAGATTTTGCAGAATAAATTCTTACAACTGTTATAATTTTTACTTTTTCAAGATTTACATAGAACTAGGTATTAATTATAATGAAAAAGACTACATGTTTGGAAGAGAAATATCAAAAACTATGTTATTAAAACCACAAACACAACCAATAATTTGCGGCAATCGCTGACTGAACTGGTCACAGATTATCACAACAAATTTCAACTTTTTTTGTACTATAAACGTGCTAACTTATATGTTAGAGGGAGAGTCAGTTCATTCTTATACGATTTTTCATGTGTGCGAAAGAGTAAGAACTACGTAGACGTTAAAATATGCTCAAAACCAAACGAGGTAAACGCAGCCGAGGCGGGTCCTGTGACAGGACGTTCCACAGACACGCCAAAATTACCGTGTCCTTTAATGGGACGCGTTAACAGACGAGAAGATATTATAGATATGATAGTGACGGTAAGAAAAATAAGTCTATTTGATTCGTGTCTAACAGTTGGATAATTACTACATAGTGTAAAACAAAGTCGCTTTCTCTGTCCCTATATCCCTATGTATGCTTAAATCTTTAAAACTACGCTACGGATTGTGATGCGGTTTTAATAATGGATAGAGGTGACTAGGAAGCTTTATATTTAAAATAATGTTGATAAAATAATGATACTATATTTCCTCCGCATTTGTATTTAGAATGTTCATAAAGTATTAAATAAGTAAGCGGGGCGGGTAGCCAGTGAAATACTTATTGATATACACTTTTTTATTTTGTCTTTAATAAACTTCAGTTTTATGAAAGATAAGTCTCTACGTCACTGCTCAGTATAAAAAATACTAAATTGTGACGTCACACAATATTTCAAATCAATATCCGAAAGTCCGTCGAAACTTCGAAAGGGTTTGATTCCCTAGTACCTTTATTTGTCAGGGGAAAATCATCAAATGACTTCTCCCGCCCAGGGTTAGGCGAGAGAGAGCATGTCAGACTCTTACTGACTAAAAACCCCCCCGTTCCTTTTCCTGCTCTGGGCCGAGGCCGCGGTGACTCATTGCGCTTAACCGCCAACCCATTCCTTAGTACCTAAAGAGTAGAAAATAATTTAACTGATTCTCTTAAATGTAACGACTCACTAACCCTTAAAGCTTTAAGTTTAAAAGTAAATAAACTATTTGATCTTAAACTTTGCTATTGGTTTAGGCCGAAACAGACCCCACAGGGGTGTGGGTCTTGCAACTGTGTATTGTATAAAGGGTGTAATTATTGTGATACGCTTATAAAGTGCCTTTTGTATTTACTCTTTTATGTCTGTACAGAATGTATATCTAAGTATACTAATATTATAAAGAGATAAAATTTGTAAGTTTAAGTTAGTATGTAGGGGGTAATCTTTGGAACCGCTGGTCGGATTGCCAACATTCTTTCCCTGATAGCTAGCTACAACGTTTCTGAGTGCTATAGGCTATATAACATCACGCTACGAAACCGCGTGAGAGTAGCTAGCAGACATACATACAGGGTCAGCCGACGAAGCGGGTCGGCTCAAAGAGCCATTAGACCACCACAGGGCCCAACAGGATCAATGGTCAGCTGAGGTTGCAGGGCAAGCGCAGTAGGTAAGGTACCGCGGCCTCGGCCTAGAGCTGGAGAAAGAACGGTTAAGAAAGAGTCTGACACTCCCTTTCGCCTTACCCTTGACGAGAAAAGATATTTGATGATTTTTGTCTCTTTAAATAAAAGCCGGCGTTGCACATTAAGTGCAATTATATACTGCGGTCTTGGCCTAGAGCAGGGTAAGACGGTTTTCAGTCAGTAAGAGTCTGACACTCCTTCTCCGGTCACGTCATTTGACAATTTTCCACCACAAAAAAGTGTAAAGTGTGTGATAATAAGTTAGCATTGACTCATGCTACAGCAACGTATCTATACTCATGTTGCTAAAAGCTAGAGGTTGTTTGTTTGGTTGAACGCGCTAATCTCCAGAACTACTTGAATTTAATAATTAGATTTTTTTGTTTTTGTTAGTCCATTTATCGAGAAAGGCTTTAGACTATAAAACATCACGCTACGATTTGTAGGAGCCGAGCAGCGAGGTGAAACCGCGCGAGATAAGCTAGTGATATTATAAATTTTCAGCTTCAAATAGAAAAAATAATAATTTTATTGAAATTATTGTATTTATTGAAACATCCAAACTAACTAATTCGTTTCCAATAAAGTATCAATTTGATTTAAAGTTATAAAAAAGTCATTATTCATACATACATAACTGCACATCTCATAATCTATTTGTGATAGCGGAAACGAGGTCAAAATTTGATTTTGTAAACTGTAGGTATAATCATTATCAGCTTTTGTATTACCTATTTAACACCTGCGGTATTTACTTACAAGTTTAACACAACAGCTCTGTTCCTCTATAATAGGAAGGTAAATATACAATAAATATGTTTTGGCAAAAAGGATATGGGATGGATGGATGCTAAGGAAATATTGATAAGGTCAAAGAACTCTGTATGACTTTTTTTGTAATTGATGACGACGTGACTTTTTGATATCTTTTTGGTACTTGTTGGAAAAAGGTTTGTGGTTGCGGATGCAAATGTAATAGACAATGTACGATGGCTCCGGCCCTGTGCAGGAAGAAGGAAAGGGTCAAGCGTTATAAGTATTTTCCATCTCGCCCGACCCAGGGTGTCATAGCATAATTAAGTCAATAAATGATTTTCCCATCTTAAATATAAAAAAAACATTAAATATTTTTTACAGATGTTTTTCAAAGAATATACATATATATAGAACCAGCTCCCGCCAGCGGCTTCCCTCGCGTGGTATGTTGATAAGAAGTAGCCTATGTCCTATTCCGGATTAGGTATATCCTATGCCTGTGCCAAATTTTATCCAGACCCGTGCCGTTTTTTTATGGTATAAGTCGGCAAACGAGCAGACGGATTACCTGATGGTAAGCAATCGGCGCCGCTCATGGACACCCGCAACACCAAAGGAGTTACGAGTGCGTTGCCGGCCTTTTGGGGATAGGGGTTGCGGATTTAAGGATTGGGAAGGGATCGTAACTTTCGCATTTATAATATCAATAAGATAATAGTAATAGAGCAATTCTTACTACAGAGAAGGATCTGTAACTATATACATAAGTACAGAAATAATATGACTGTACATATACATATGTATACAGATCTACGTGCGTTATCATTGATCTGATACGGATCAATATTTCACAGAAATTTTACATTCTTAATATGACTGAGATAGTATTTTTCACAGCGCGTTCAATGTGTCCATCCTCTAAAAATATTTCAAGGCCCTCCCGACCTTTGTGTGAATTTCATCAGAATCTGTGGACATGACATTTACATAGTAGTAGCAACTCTCGCGCGGTTTCACCTGCTGCTCGGCTCCATTTAATCATAGCGTGATGTTTTATAGCCTATAGCACTCAGGAACATTGTAGCTTTTTATCAGTGAAAGAATTTTGGCAATCTAACCAGAGCGGTTCCAAAGATTACCCATACATACAAACTTACAAACATATAAATTTAATTTTTTTTCCACTTTATAATATTAGTAAGTATATATATTTTAGTTCCTAGTATCACAACATAGGCCTATAGGTGCCCACTGCTGAGCAAAGACTTCTCACACGGAGAAGGTTTGAGCATTAATCACCACCCTTGCTCATTTCAAACTTACAATTAAAAATTACAAGTCCAGGTTTTTTCATCATGTTTTCTTTCACCGTATGTTGGTGCATGTGGCGTCAAATTTTTTTTATATGTGGTAGTTTGGCAAACGAGCAAACTGATTACCTGATGGTAAGCAATCAGCGTCGCCCATGGGCACCCGCAACGACGGAGGACTTACGAGTGCGTTGTCGACCTTTTAGGGATTAGGGATTTGGAGATTTTGGGAAAGGGAAAATAAATAAATAGTCATAGGAAGTTCATATTATTATTACTCGGAAAATGTCACATTGGTAATCGAAAGGTTTCGAACCCGCACGTTCACAGTATTATTGATATCAAGATAAAATATTCTATGTAACACACGATGACTAATTTAAACTTTAAAGATAAGATAATATGAAATTCTCGTAAATTTCAAGATTCGTGTGTTGACGCAACAATTGTGTCCGCCCGGACTTCCGTCTCTTCATTATCAAGATGACGTGAAGTTAGATGATTATAACATGATTTTTTTCCTGAAGGTCTATGGACGATCGAAGTCTGTCTATTCAGCTTACTACTAGTACAATACCGCCAACGTATCTTGGCGAGTCTGAAGTTAGCCGATTAGCTGCGCAGTATACAATTTTGTTCCTAAAAGATCCATTGCGCAGACAAACGGCTAACTTCAGACTCGCCAAGATACGATGGCCGTACTGTACTTTCCTTAGTGTAGTTTTCGATACCTTTCGCTTGTTTTTTGTTTTTTAATGGTGGACATCTATACCTAGGTATCTAATTGAATTGATTTCTCTCGCCTTGTGAGCCGAGAGGTAAGAGGGAATGTCAGACTGTTACTAACTAAAACCACCCAGTTCCTTTTCCCTTTCCTCCGGGCTGGAACCGCGGTACGCTTTTTTTGTCAAGAGAAAATCATCAAATGACTTCTCCCGCCTATAGGAAAGCGAGAGAGAGTGTCAGGCTTACACTTAAGTGTGGGAGAGCCAAGCTTCGGCACGAATGGGTCGGCTCGACCGGAGTGATCACCTCACAGAAAACCGGCGTGAAACAACCACAGCGTTTTGTTTCACCGTGTGAATAAGGTTACCGGAGGCCCAATCTTTCCCCTCCCCCGATCCCTGCCCCAATCCCTTAATCTCCAAAACCCTCCCTAAAAGGTCGGCAATACACTCGTAACTCCTCCGTTGCGGGTGTCCATGGGCGGCGCTGATTGCTTACCATCAGGTAATCCTTCGTTTGCAGAACTATTACATAAAAAAAAAGTCTCTTACTGACTAAGTGGGCTGAGGCCGCGGCCGCGATTCCGCTGTGCCCTGCATGGTTGCGTGTGTGTATATTTATATAGAAAGTTATAGAAATCATTTTACTAAACCCTAACACTATTAAACTTTACTATAAACATTGTTGTATTTTGATGTTTTAATTTATCGTCTCAAAGTTCTCTTTCTATTGCACCTACCATACTCTCTCTGCATCACCCTTAGGTTGACTGGTCAGAATGCCTACGGCATTAAGGCCTTAATGCCTATTCAATGTTTTATTGCATACAGTTTAAATAAAAAAACATAAACTTCAAGGACACCATTTATGGTTCTAATTAATTAGATAACAATTACCGTTACCGTAAATTACTAATTATCAGATTACATAAGTAACTGATTTTTGTGTCAACCTCCAAGACAACAAAGTAAATTTAACTGCGATTATCGACTTTAAACCAATGGCATAGAGTTTAGAGGCTACATAAAATTCCAAGGGCCTTCTAATCTCCTTTTTTGTTATAAGTACATACGATCTAATCTATTCTGTACCATGTAATAAGATAAGGGTAAAGAGTTTATTTATTTGATCGCGCTAATCTTTGAAACTGCTGGTCGAGTTTGGATTGCGTTCGGAAGTAATAATAGCTTCATTAGAAGTCTGCGTCTTTGGAAGCTGAGAATGTTTATAAGCTATTTGCTATTGAGTACACTGTGAATATCAAATTGGCCAGTCTGCCGAACTATAAAAATGTTGAGATAAAAAAATCTGAGTTCAAATGAAAAAAGTACCAAAACCTTAAGTCAAAAAGTCAAAATAACCAATATAGCCAAAAAAGGTTTCTGTGCGATAGGTCGGCAAACGAGAACACGTATTAACCTGATGGTAAGCAATCGGCAACGCCCATAGACACCCGCAGCACCAAAGGAGTTACGAGTGAATAGCCGATCATTTGGGGATAAGCCTTTTCGGATATATAAGGATTGGGAATGGAGGGAGAGGGGAAGTGATTGGGCCTCCGGTAACCTCACTCACACGGCGAAACACAACGCTGTAGTTGTTTTACGCCGGTTTTTCTATGAGTCCACGGTACCGGTCGACCCGAAGCTTGGCTCTTCGACATTTACCATGGCGTTAGTATAATTATTTTTAACGGAGTATTCCGTAACGTCATCCAGCATATCCGATGTACATTATATACATAATATTATGTAATTTAATACATTATTATAACAATGCTGGTCTTGTATACTAAGTAATTCGTCACTATATGACCTTCAAGTCGTTTGCTAAGATGGTTAACGCGAATTGTTTATATTACTACCGGTTCGATGCCACGGACGCAGTCACGCGAGATTTAACCATGTGAGGTGACCTAATACATTTTTGGAAATAAAATATTATATTATGTTTTAAAGTGAATGCAAGTGTGTGCAATCGAATTTACCGGGCAGTGTCTGTGTATTTCTCTGTTCAGAGTTGGATTCGTTAATGATGTGGTGGTTTTTTCGATGATTTTCAATCCTTTATTTATTGTAGTTACCTTTATGTTTTGTTTATGGACGTGCCTACTAGTATTTTTCCTTTTTACATGATAACTAGCGTTTGCCCGCGACGTGTTCTCGTGGAATAGTGACTTCCTGCAGTTTTTTGGTTAAATAACTATCCTACGTCCTTTCTCGAGTTTCAAACTATGTCTGTACCAAATTTCACACAAAAAGGTTCAGTAGTGTAGACATGAAAAAAGAAGAAGAAAAAAGATAGACAGACAGATATTAGTTTGGATTTAAAAAGGTTTTATGTTGTACCTATGTATGGATAGATTTTATCGTGGATCCCGACTACTTTTTAATTTTATAGTTTATTTTAAGTTTGAGTGATAAGTATCTAGAGTGTATGATTGTTAAAATTAATGTACTGATACTCTGTTTTTGAGGGTGGAAAGTCAGTGTTGCGAGATGGAATATGAGACTCTTACTGACAAAAAATGTTCGTTCCTAATTCTGATTCGGGCCGGGGTATGGTCATTCAGCTTGATCCGCAACCCCGGCTGTAATATTACTTCTAGTGGTAGTAGTCCTATGGTAATTTTATCAAGGGTAACATGGTTCATTACAAATATATGTATAACTAGCTACTCTCGCGCGGTTTCACTCGCTGCTCGGCTCCATTTAGTCCTCCATTTAGCGTGATGTTTTATAGCCTATAGCACTAAGGAACATTGTAGCTATCTATCAGTGAAAGAATTTTGGAATTCCGACCAGCGGTTCCAAAGATTACCCCCTACTTACAAATTTTACCTCTTTATAATATTAGTATAGATTTCAAATTTGATTAGTTTGAGAATTTTAAAGTTTAGTTAAGACTGGTTAAATGAATGTGATACTTTGTTTTGAGGGTGGAAAATTAGTGTTGCGACATGGAATATCAGACTCTTACTGACTAAAAACCATCCCGTTCCAAATTCATGTTCTGTGTGGGGCCAGGGTATGGTCATTGCGCTTGAACCGCAACACGGGCTGTAATATTACTTCTAAGTGGTAGTACCTAGTCCTATGGTAATTTTATTAAAGGTAATATGGTTAATTAGAAATATATCTATAATAGGCTAGATAGGTACTTTTCTTTTTCTTCCTTTTTTTGTCTTTAGAAAAAACGTTGCCCCATACTAGGATTTTCTCCTGTGGTGGTTGCTTTTATAAAAACATACGAATTTACATACATGTCACACACAGACCGACAACAACAATCTGAGGATCACACAAAGTGTTGTTCTGTGCGGGAATGGAACCCGCGACGTTGCACAGCAGCCCGGTGCTCAGTCAGTAATGACTCGGTAAATCCGTATTAGGAAGGGATATATTAATTAGCGATGACTGAGCTGTTTTTAAACTTTATATTAAGTTTAATAATCTGTGGGATACCGATGTTATTTGATTACAAAGAATGACATCACCGCTATGGTGTCTTCAATAAGAAGAGGAATTTTATGCCCGTCATTGTGAATTAGACTGACAAATATACATTATATGGTGTTTTTGGTAGAATTTTAATGAGATTTTTTTTTAGATTACTCATTGCTGTATTCGACCTTTTTATTTAAAACTTCGTACGTCGTAAATTGAATTTAGAACACTTGAAAGATATCTATTATACTAATAGTATAAAGAGGTATTTATAAGTTTGTATGTAGCCTGTAGGGCATAATGTTTGGAACCGCTGGTCGGATTTCCAAAATCCTTTCAATGATAGATAGCTACAATGTTCCTGAGTGCTATAGGCTATAAAATATCATCCTACAACCAATACAAGCTAAGCAGCGGGTGAAACCGTGTGACAGTAGCTAGTCGTAGATATACTTAATTAATTTTTGTTTAGTTAAATATTACGGGCTAAAATTATTGAAGCTGTAGATGTGCCTCGAAAGTAGTAGAGATTTTCTCTGTTAACCTATTGTCTGCCGGTATATGAGACACAATAGAAAACACATTGTGTCTCGCGTACCTATATCTGCGCTCCGGGTTAATTTAAGTATTCACGAATCGAATAATTTGTTATTTATATAAAATAGTTATAGCTATATAAATAGTTTTCATTTTCATCAAACGTAATGGAGTGATCAATATTAGAATTAAATTTCGTGAATTATTCAATACACGGCATTACAAGATTATTTCGAGGAATGACGACATTGTGATTGTTTTTATCGTTCGCTTATCAGTAATCTTGAATTAAAAATATTGGGTGTTTAAAGTTTAGTAGTATTTGTATGCATTTTACTGGGTAACCAAACATTACCGAGTTTTATTTAAATTACTAGCATTTGCCCCCGACTTTGTTCGCGTGGAATAGTGACTTCCTGCGGATTTTTGGTTTAAAAACTATCCTATGTCCTTTCTCGAGTTCCAATATATGTATATCAGAATTATTTTCGCATTTATAAGATTAAAGTTTGGATTAGTTTGGATTGGGATTATTCTCTTTTGTAATTGGGTAATCGTGACTGATAGACATACGAACCGACAGTTCAATTTTTAACCGACTTCAAAAAAAGGAGGATTTTGAGGTTCTCAATGCGACGCGTATTTTTTGACGTTTCAAAAGTGATTGGCTCATTATATATATGTTTATGTGTGGCTTACTGCTTTAACTTTATGATCTATTTATTTTCCATATGTATCAAAAAGGGTACATTCATAGTAAGAAATTGCATAATTTATCTTATGTAGAGGAGCTCCATACTCCATCAATATTAACTGGCTAAGCGCTATGTCACCGCGGCCTGGCTCGGGACAGGATAAGAAACCTGGTGGTTTTAGTCAGTAAGAGTCTGACACTCCCTGTTCGCTTCGCCTAGGGCAGGAAAATTCTTTTGAAGACTCTCACCCTTTGCTCTAAAAAACTTTGTTCTCTGGGTATGCTTGTCCTTAAATTATTAGTTTTTCCCCACCTATAACTGAAGGACATATACGATGATGGTTTAATATCTTTCGTTTTAATCGAACACTCTTGTCAGAGAGGTTTTGATCATGGTATGTAGGGGTTGTAAGCGCCTACACTTGGATGATAGTTGATAGGTTGACTGCTTCTCGTTGATATAGACAGAAAGATCGTGTAAAAATGATAATATAACACAAACTTCTGTTACGAGAATGTATTGATACAAAATGATAAAGTGCAGTGATATAAAAAGCTAATGATACAACTTAAATAGACGTACAAAAATGCTGACGCGCGCCGCGACAGTAATTATGTATATAAAACAATTTTAAACCTGTACAGTTTGTCTGTACATGGTACTTATGTCTTTGGGATTTTTTCTGTTAGTATCATTCCTCTCGCACTCTACTATTGAGATGGATGTCACTCATGTTATTTGTTTTATAACCATCATCATCATGATCATCATCAGCCTATAATTTGCCCACTGCTGAGCAAAGGCCTCTTCTAACACGGAGAAAGTTTGAGCATTAAACACCACGCTTGCTCAAGGCGGATTGGCGATTTGAAAGTTGTAATTAGAAATAATAAGTCCAGGTTTTACCTTACGATGTTTTCCGTCGCCTTATGTTAATAGTGTCTAAATAATTATAGAAAGTACATAAACTCTGAAAAAGTCACATTGGCACTTGCCAGGTTCTGAACCCGCACCCTCATGTATGAGAAGCGGGCGCCTTAAACTCCGGGCCACCACGACATTATATATATATTTATATGGCCCTTAACATTCTTTTTTAATATTTTATTTAGGTTTATACATATTCATCTATGATAAGTACTGTTGTCCTATGTTAATTTGATTAGTTCTAGTTATAATTTTTATAGATTTTGTCTGTACAAACGCAAAACTTTAAGAATGTTGGTTAGCTCGTAACTTGCTAATGTATAAGACCTACTACCTAAAACAAATATTTCTAACTACTTTATACATAAGCTGTGAGCCTACCTTATAAAGAGGTTAGTAAGTTTGTATGTAGGGGGTAATATTTGGAACAGCTGGTCGGATTTCCAAAATTCTTTCACTGATAGATAGCTACAATATTCCTGAGTGCTATAGGCTATAAAACATCACGCTACATAGAGTAGCTAGTAATAAATAAATAAGTACAACTATACCTACAGCATCCTGTTAGATATTTAGTTATGTATGTATTATATTACACAAGTCTAAATAAACAGAATTATCTCGAGTCAAATTAGGTCGGTAGACTTTCGCGTGAGTCATTACAGTCTTATATTTATTGTAGGTAGATAAGATAGTGTATCCTTACAAAAATAAATGTGCATGCATATGAGGAATATTTCTATAATCTTCATATATATTTTACTAGCAGACCCAGCCACGCGTTGCTGTGGCTAAGGTAAAAATATTGTGACTATAAATTGAGATGTAAGCTATCCTATCTTCGCGGGTCTGCGGACGGGGAGTAAGGGTAACTCGCCGCCTGACCAGAACCAGACCCGAGCGTACGGCGCGTAGCGTTCCGCGCGCGCCTCGAAGACCCAATAGACCACCACAGACAGGGCCGCATTGGACTGATGTTCAGCCGGGGTTGCGGGGTAAGAGTAATGAGGCACCGCGACCTCGGCCTAGAGCAGGAGTAGGAACAGGGGGTTTTTAGTCAGTAAGAGTCTGACACTGTGGGCGGGAGAATTCATTTGATGATTTTCCCTCACAAAAATATCTTTCAAGTTGGATCAAAATGCACACGGAATGCAAATCAAATTTAAAATCGGTCTAGTAGTTTAGGAGTCCATCGCGGACAAACACGTGACACGATATTTTTATACTTATACATAAAGATTAACATCATAATTTATGTTTGTTTTCATTATTTGTAAAAAGGTAAGCAGACGTGAGTCGGATGAGTAAAAGGTTGTAGTATACCTGATCACATGGCAGTTCTTTTTTGAGGGGACTTAATCTATAAATTATATATATAAGTGTGGGAGAGCCATGCTTCCGCACGAACGGGTCGGCTCGACTGGTGTGATACCACGGCCTCACAGAAAACCGGCGTGAAACAACCACAGCGTTGTGTTTCGCCGTGTGAGTGAGGTTACCGGAGGCCCAATCCTTCCCCTCCCCCAATCCCTCCTCAATCCCCAAATCTCCAAATCCCTAATCCCTAAAAGGTCGGCAACGCACTCGTAACTCCTCCGTTGCGGGTGTCCATGGGCGGCGCTGATTGCTTACCATCAGGTAATCCGCCTGCCCGTTTGCCGACCTATTACATAAAAAGAAAATGTGATATAGTGATTAGGTAATTAGGTACTCAACCAAAGTTAATTTAAAAAGGGACAACATAATTGCCAAGTATCAGTGGAACTCTTTCCGAGCTATATTTGCTTTATAAGATTATTTAGAGACCATTGACAAACGGTGAATGTCGCATCTCGCGGGTTCGACTTGCTGCTAACATTATTTATTTATTTCTTTTTTTATTGTAACAATAGACTAGCAAACCTACCACAGTATCATAATCTAAGTAAAGATTCTACTAAAGATATCAATTTTACTCTGAACCTACCATAACATAAATATGTAAAAACATACATGAATATTAATACCTACCAAGGCTTAAGAACCCAAAATTCGTTGTACATTGCCCGGTATATTCCCGCAAGAACGGTGAAAACTCAAAATGCCCGACGTAATGGATTGGAAAATTGACTGCAAAAGTTGTAAAAGAATAGCTTCATTATTCTCTGAAGGCAAGTATAACGCTATAACTCATAGTGAGGTAGGCAGGGGTATATGGGCGTAATTTATAGATCAGACGTGTGGAGATACCTTTGAGGCGGAAATTTTGATAAAATTAACATTGAATGTTAGGGAAAATTTTTCGTTTTAATTCCGCGACAAAAATCCAGGCTTGTTGCAGGATGCAATCCCACTCCTATGCAATCATGCATATGCACATGCAGCAAGGGTAACATGCATATGCACACATACTGCGACTCGACGAGCGCTCGTCGAGTCAACATGTCCTGAGGATGGGCGAAACACGTGTCGAGTATAGGTTTGATTGCGTGGCATGTTTTTCCGTTTTGTGTATGTGTGCATATGCATGTTACCCTTACAAGCCTGAATTTTTGTCACGGAATTAAAACTAAATATTTTCCCTAACATTTAATGACATGGATTTCCGCAAAGTAACGCCTGATTCTATAAATTAAAATTAACATTGGTTTTAGGTTTCATAGTATTTTCTTTTCTATCAGCATATGTTTTACCAGGAAACAAATTTATAATAAAAACTAAACTTTCTTAACATCGGTATTGTTTCTGAATTTTTTAAGGAATAAATTACATTCAAAATCCAATTCCAACTTCTTACAAGCATTCACAAAACAATAATGATACGCGAGCGAGCGTGTGTCTGTGGCGACTCCACGAACCTGACTCCCTGGAGGAGTCTTGTTCCTCATCTCCTGTTAGTCTTAGAGTGACTAACTGGAGTGAACACTGATGAAGAACAAGCCCTGTTATCTCATTTTTGCCTTAATTGGCTGGCTTGAGTGGAGATTCGAAAGAGAAGGAGACTCGGGGGAAGGATGTATGGATGATCATATCTACTAGTCCATAGAACCCACACCCATAGCGATATAATAACCATATTGCACAATAGTTCTGCATTTACTGGGTCTTCCTTAGGTTTACTTTCATAGCGCACAAAGAGAGCATTGCCGGCTGATGTCCCATTCCACAAAAATAAAATTTGACTTCTGCGAGTTGGCTTCGGCCCCTCGTAAGTCTTCCAAAGGAGAATGGAAGTTAACATATAACAGGACAATATATAATGTTATTGATATAAATGATTACCTTAATTCTAATTTATTATTTTGCTATATGCCATGATGTGAGAGGCTATTAAAAAGATTAAAAAAAAAACAACATATTTCCCAGTTTTATTAAGTGTTGGTCAAAAATATCTACCCCAGCTGCAATGGTGTATTGGCAAGGGTTTAAGGCATATAGCATTTATTGGTTTGAGTTTGGATTTCGTATGTCTGTATAAAAATAAATATGTCGTTATGATAAATAGGCTACATCTACATAGATTGTTCTCAGTGGTGCTAGAATGTAGAATGTGACCAAATAGCTTCACTAAGAACTATCTTCAAAACTTTGTTTGACGTTCAAAAGTGCCTGTAAGGGTCTAATTGGAATAAATGATTTTTGACTTTTTTTGACTTTTAATGAAATGGTTTTAACTTTAACCTTTATTTACAGATATAGAGCGAGGTCCAGACCATGATGAGGCTGCCCATCCGCTGCTTAACCCCGCGGAAACTGGCGATTTTCGCATCAGAATGGCCAGGCCTAGGCATTTGGGACTGTGAGTAACAACTGCACACACTTAAGACATTTCATTATATAGATATTGAAAGATTTTATTTTACTGCCAGTTGGACCGGTTGCTGTGCGAGTGCCCTTCTACTTGGCTCTCTTTGTGTAATCCATTTCTTTTTTGTGTAGATAAGGTAGGTAGGTATGTGAAATTATACATTTGTAAACAAACACGCGATATACAAGGAAATGAAGGGATAGCGTTTGTAAAAATATTTATGCAAAATAAATATTTTTACAAACATATACCAAAAAATAAATTGTATGTTTGTTTAAAGATTGCTTTTCACACAGATAAGTGATCACGAATTTATAATAAGCTTCTTAAACGTATTAGGGAAATTAAAAGAGTGGCTAGTTTTATAAAGGAATTACATGACTTCCTGGTGAGTAGACCATATTACACATTACATGATTTTTTGTCCGACAGGTGCACGAACAGCTAGATCCAAACTGCCATTTTATGTTTTGATGCAAAATAAAAGTAATATATTAAATACTTTTTTAAATTTATGTACTAACTGTAACTAATATAATTTTGTCACAATTATTATTGTATGCCTAAAATGGTGGAGCAGTGCAAGAGCACAACAACCTGTAGAATAACTTCTTTAACCGCTGTCTCACAATAAAGATCTTAGACTTTGACTTTGACCAAAGAAAGAGATTGAAAAAGAATGACGTCAAGAATACGTATAGTACATATGCCAATTTCTATTTTCTTTGTTCGTCGAGACGAAGTAGTTGATCCATCTGTTGTGGGGTTGTGAAATGACTTTTGTCACCCTGGCTGGGGTAAGAGGAAATGTCAGACTCTTACTGACTAAAAACTAGCCCGTTATTTCTGCCGCTCCAGGCGGGGACCGTAATACATATTGCGAACATTATTGCGCTCAACCCGCAACCCAATTCAGCAATTCTATGGCTTTCTTTAACTATCTAATCTAAGTTAAAATAGCAACTTAGTCAATATCGTTAAGAGGTTTTCTGGCTTTAATTGCTTTTATCACTCAGTAATTCATGTTTAATGATAAAGCAAATCTACCGTTTGAACGTTATGATAGAATGATCAGTCGATCGTGAACATACCGCGGAAGCATAGTCTGACTAATTGAGAAATAAATTATTTCTGGTTAATACAATATATCACGTAAATGTTTTTGGAAACACCAAAATTTTAATTGGATTGTAAGTTACTTAACTACCTACTTAAAATATTATTCTAAAGAGATATACATATTTCTGTTCTATAAACTTATAGCCTATTTTAAAGTGGTATCATAAAGAAAGGTCCAACATTTCCAGATCCAATCTTTTGTCTTACATTGAACATAGTTTTAAAAATTTTAGAAAACTTGAGTGCACCTTTAGTAGACATTTGACGCGTGTTTCTCACACAATTTGTGTCATACATTTTCGTTCCCTGTCTAGGTGTGATGTGAGTTTTTTTAACTGTATTATAAATGTAGCCATGACAGAAGAGAAAGTCCTAGTGTGAGGCTTTTTTGTCAAGGCAAAACACGCCCAGGGCGAGGCGAGAGTGTCAGACTTTAACTGACTAACAACCCACCGCAAACCACGGCTGAAAATCAGTCCTCTAGGGCCCCGTCTGTGGTGGTCTATTGGCTCTTTGAGGCGCGCGCGGAACGCTACGCGCCGTATGCTCGGGTCTGGTTCTGGTTGGGTGACAAGATACCCTTACTCACCGAGCTTACAGTGGCCGGAGACCATCTCTAGAGTCCTAGTGTGGGGCTAGGTATTGTTTTTATTACTTTAGCACAGTATACATACCTAGATTTGGTTCACACAACTTTTGATTTATTATTTACCATTTTTTTTAATTAAAAATAAACAAACCTCTTTTTGTTCCAGTGATGGCCGCCCACCTTTACCCAAGCTGATAATGCCAGATCTCACGCCTTCATCAGTAGGCTCCACAGTAAACAGTACTCCGATGATGGAGTCCGGTGCCATCGTGCCGAAACCCTGGCGCAGAGGAGACAGGAGACTGCAGAGGCTGAACACAGAGCTGCTGGAGGCTATTGAGACTCATGATCTGGAGGAAGTTGAGAGGTAAGGATAATTTTATGGCTTAAAAAAACTTGTCAAGAGAGAAAACATTTCTTTTAAAATGTGAATAGACAACATTTTGCTGATTATGTAAGACAGAAGTGTGGGTGAGCCAAGCTTCGGCACGAATGGGTTGGCTCGACCGGAGTGTGTACCACGGCCTCACAGAATACCGGCGTGAAACAACCCACAGTGTTGTGTTTCGCTGTGTGAGTGAGGTTACCGGAGGTCCAATCCCTCCCCTTCCCCTATCCCTTCCCGATCCTTATATCTACAACTCCTATCCCCAAAAGGCCGGCAACGCACTCGTAACTCCTTTGCTGCTGCGGGTGTCCATAGGCGGCTCGTTTGTCAACTTATACCATAAAAAAAACTTATGTAGATATACCAGAGATTGTCTGTGCCGGTGCCGCCATAACTTATAAGAACGACAATGAAGTGAAACGATAGTTATTATACATATATAGTTAGATACACAATATATTATGCATATACATAATGTTTCGTCATACAAATGTGGTTTCCAGAGAGCCAATCCACGCGTTTCCCTTTCCCCAAATTCCATCGTTGGGACCATTGATGACGATTGCTTACCCTCAGGATAAAGAGCTCCTCCTTTGCCCAATCGTATAAAAATCCCTGTAGGTTAGTCTGATATTAATTAACGCAGATAGTTATCTAGGAGATACATTAATCTATAATTATCGAGGCACTAAGCGCCTACACAATAATTATGTAAATTAATAATTAATATCGTGCTCATTACTAGCGCCTGAACAAACATTGGGGAGTGCTAAAATAATTCTGTTTGCGTCTAGTTTATATTCAGGTATCTCTCGATAATCCCAATAAATAATATTGTAACATTGTTATTTTGTATCGAGAATATATGTATTTTATTGGGAAAAGCACTCCGCAACTTACCAGCCATTACGATTCCTGTAAGCCAATATCTACAATACCGTTTAGCGACATCTATCGCACAACAATAACAACAGCGCCAATCACGTGCAAGATTCTACATCGCGCTATAAGGGTTCTCAACGCAATTAGAACCTATACAAAAATCTTAACAACAACCGTTTTTTTTTTTTTTTTTTTTTTTTTGTGAGGGGAAAATCATCAAATGACTTCTCCCGCCCAGGGCCGGGCAGGAGGGAGTGTCAGACTCTTACTGACTAAAAACCCCCCTGTTCCTTCTCCTGCTCTGTGCCGAGGTCGCGGTACCTTATTGCGCTTACCCCGCAGCCCCGGCTGAACATCAGCCCTTTAGGGCCCCGTCTGTGGTGGTCTATTGGCTCTTTGAGGCGCGCGCGGAACGCTACGCGCCGTACGCTCGGGCCTGGTTCTGGTCGGGCGGCGAGCTGCCCTTACTCGCCGACCGCAGGCCCGTACTTACGGTGGCCGGAGATCGTCCCTCGATCCCCGACGCCCGTAGTGTCGCCAGTTGCGGCTGCTGGGGCGTGAGGAGGAGGATTGCTCCCTCACGCGGGCCGCCTCTCTCTTTGCGAGCATGACCGCTTCACAAAAGGAGGAGACGGCGTCCCAGTTCCTCTCACTCCGCACCATGGCCTCGACTAAGGCCGGGCGCGAGAGGTCGCCGCCGCCGATCACTTCCCTGAGGATACGGCGGTGCTCAGCCCAGGCAGGGCATACCGCTACCGTATGCTCCACCGTATCCTCTAGGTGGTCCTCACAATGACGACACTCGGGCGTTTCCTCCCGCTGAATCCGAAACAGGAACCTACCGAAGCTGCCGTGCCCGGTAAGCACCTGCGTCAGACGGAAGGAGAGGACGCCGTGGCGTCTCTCAAGCCACTCCTCAAAGAGGGGTCTTACCGCTGCTATGGTAGCGTGCCCGGCCCTCGGTTGCGACAGTCGTTGTCTCCACTCTGCCATGAGATCTCGCCGGAGCTCATTCCGCCACGCATTTATTTGGCGCGGCAGAGGATCTTCGCCCCGGCGACGCGCGTCTGCGCGCAAACTGTAGACGCGCGCGAGCGCCTTCGCTTCTAGATCCCACGGCGGTGATCCGGCAAGGAGGTTCGCCGCCTCCCCGGAGATCGTGCGATACCCGCGGATTACTCGTATAGCCATGACCCTCTGGGACGCGACCAGCGTACGAGCCGGCCGCCGCTTCAAGTCCGGCGCCCACACAGGGGCACCGTAGAGGGCCATGGATCGCACAATCCCCATATACAACCTCCGGCAGGAGGCGTTTGGCCCCCCGAGGTTGGGAAGGAGCCGCTTGAGCGCGGCCCCAGACCGTTCCAACTTAGGGGCCAAACGACGAAAATGCTCCGTGAAGTTCCATCGGCTGTCGAGGACGAGACCAAGGTACTTCATCGCCGACTCGACGCCGATGGTAACTCCTCCTGCCGTTACTTGGGACCCACCTGGAGGTGGCGCGCTCCGACGGCCATAGAAGCACATGGCCTCGGACTTGTGGAGCGCCACCTCGAGTCCCAACTGCCGGATCCTTGCAACGACTGTCGCAACCGCTTGTGACATCAGGTCGGCCGCCGCCTGATGCGACCTCCCGTTCGCCAGCACCAGCGTGTCGTCAGCATAGCAGACAATGCTGACGCCGCTCGGGAGGTCGGTGCGTAGCACCCAATCGTACCCGATGTTCCACAGGAGAGGTCCCAGGACCGATCCCTGTGGGACACCGCGCGACACCTCTCGCCGATTCCACACGCCCCGGTGACCGGGGTAGATGACGCATCTGTCCGTCAAGTAAGCCTCGACTACACGACGGAGATAGGCAGGCACCCGGTGATACCGGAGTGCCTCCAAAATGCAGCTCCAGGGCAGCGAGTTAAAGGCGTTGGCGATGTCCAGAGACACCGCCACGACGACTCGCCTCCCGGCCAACGCTGTCCCCGTCGTGAGGTCCCTCACGCGCATGATGGCGTCCACCGTGGAGCGCCCTCTGCGGAAGCCGAACTGGCCGTCCGCTAAATCCGGCCCCCTTCCAGACAGGTGCCCGACGAGGCGGTCTGAGATTATCCTCTCGAACAGCTTTCCCACCTCGTCGAGCAGCACAATGGGCCGGTACGCGGACGGAGAGTCCGCAGGACGCCCCGGCTTCTTCACGAGGACCAGTTTACCCGTCTTCCACGACAGCGGAAACTGGCCTCTCTCCAAACATGCGCTGAACAGACCAAGTAGTCGAGGCCTGAGAGCCTCCGAGGCCAGGACCCAGACCTTGGCATGCAGCCCGTCAGGTCCTGGGGCGGTATTCTTGCCGCTCAGCCGGCGCACCGCCACTCTCAAATCTACCTCGGTCACTTCCGGAGCGGATTCGTCGTCGTCGTCGATGTAGCCCGCATTGGGCACCGCAGGGGGCGGGGGCATAGCCGGAGGCGTGTAACCCATCTGTGGTCGGGGGAATAGCGCCCCAACCACTTCGTCCACGACCTCCGGCCGGAGACTCTGAGTCAGTGGGGGCGCCCAGGTGCGGAGCTTATCACGCACCATCCGGTAGGGGCGTCCCCACGGGTCTCTGTTCAGAGTCTCCAACATCTCCTCGCGGGCCCGATCTTTGGCCCGCCGGATCTCCACCCTGAGGGTGGCCTTCGCCGCCCTGTACTCCTCGTATAGCTCCGCCTCTCTGGTTTCAGCGTCCAGAGGGCGGAGACGGAGCCTGCGGTGCCTGGTGTATCGGCGTCGCGCTGCGGTGCACTCACCGCGCAGGTCTGCCAATTCCTGCGACCACCAATACACCTGGCGCTTGCGTTGGCACGGTCGGATCCGGGGCATCGCCACGTCGCACATCCTTGACATGGCGTCCTGGAGCCATCTCGCCTCCTCATTAATGTCGGCTGGCCTGACCGGTGGTATCACCCAGGCCTGCACGACTGCGGCTTCCAGGAAAAGCTCCCGGTCCAGTTGCCTAAGCGCCCAACGCGGGCCACACGGGGCCTGTCTGACTGGCGGGTCTGCGGACTCGGCGGAGACGTCGAACCGTATATACCGGTGGTCCGAAAACGTCTCCACCTCCTCCATGACGCGCCAGTCAACAACGCGCGATGACAGAGCGGGGCTAGCAAACGAAATGTCCACCACTGACTCGCCCCGCATCCGTACGCACGTGGGGACAGAACCCCGGTTCAGCACGACTAGGCCTGTCTCCAGAGCCCAGTCTTCGACCATCCTTCCCCGGACATCAGTGAGCCGGGAACCCCAAGCCAAATTCTTGGCATTGAAGTCCCCGAGGACCAACACGGGGAGGGGACGGAACCCGACGACGACGGTGACTAACTCCCTGAGGGAGTTGTGGAACTCGACGAGAGTTCGGTTCGGAGAGAAGTACACGCCCACCACGGCGATCTCTCCGAACCGAGCCGCGACGCAACCCCTGCCTCGCTGAGGCCCTTCGGGGGTTGGGGTACCGGCGGCGGCCGACGAGATAATGGTCACCGAGCCGTCCAGGTCTGACACCCAGTGTTCCCTGGCTGGAACGAAGTACGGCTCGGAGACCACAGCAACATTGATCGACCACTGCGCCATGCTCTGGAGCAGGAGATCCTGAGCAGCGACGCAGTGGTTGATGTTCGCCTGGAGGAGGCGTAATGGAGCCATTATTGGGTATCCATCACGACCTCCTCTCTGACGGCAGCGGCGACAGCAGCAGTCGCAGGGGTGTTGGCGACTGCGGCGGCAGCGGGAGCGACGGTGGGAGCGGTGGAGGTGGCTACGGGCCTACCTTTGCTCCTGGGCTTGGTGGGGGGGGAGCAGGTTTTGCCCCCAGCCCGGTGATCGGCCGGCTTGCCAGCCGCCGCACATACTACGCAGTGCGGCGGGGCGGTACAAGCGCCGGCCCTGTGACCGGGCTGACCGCAGCGGAAGCAGCGGTCGCTGCGGTCCACCTCTGAGGTGCACTTGGCACCCACATGGTGACCAATGAGGCAGCGGAAGCACCTCAAAGGTCGGGGTTCCAGCAGCTTCACCTGCGCCGAAACCCAGCCCACCAGGAGCCTTTTGCCCTCCGACAGTTTTTTGGCCGCTGTGACGGGGCAGCTCACTACCACGGTCCGCAGCCCCGTATTGTCCGGGCGGATGGTGCCTGCCTTCACCTGATCAGCAGGGCACCCCCCCGTCCTTGCGACAGCGGCCGCCACCTCGTTCTCCGTCACGGAGTCATCCAGGCCCATGATGCGTAGCTCCAAGCATTTGGTGGGCCTGGACACGCGAGCCTCATCCGCCGCAAGGCACGTCCTGAGCCTCTCGGCAAGGGCGTCAGCGGATGGGCCGCTGGCCGCGCCGGGGACCTCCAGAAGACGGGCTCCAGTCGCGGTGACCCTTACCGCGAACCCGTTAGGGGCCCCGAACTCCGCGGGAGTAACCGTCCCCTTCAATTTGGCGAGGACGTCGCCCTAAGTCACCCCCTTCTTAGCCGCGTCCGGCTGTAGCGTGATAACTACAGCCGAAGATTTAGGGGTGAGGAGCATTGCCGCAGCGCGCTTCTCCCTGCGTCTCTGCTGCCGCCGCTGCCGCTGCTCCTTCTTGCGGCGCTTCCTCGCCTCTTTGGCGCTCCTTCTCGCCTGCCCGGCCACCTGCCACTCGTCGCCATCGGTGCGCAGCTCTGATAGCGGGGTTGGGGCTGCAACGGCTGGAATTTCAGCTGCTGCGCCCCTTCGCTTGCGGCTACTTGGTGCCAGAGGCACAGCAGGAGCCGGTGCCGGTTGAGCTATGGGCGTCCTCGTCAGCGGCGGGGCTCTCGGTGCATTCGCCGCAGGGGGCACTTTCGCCCTTTTCTCCACCGGAGCGTCAGCTCTGACGCCGCGGCTAGGTGGTTGCTTCGTCTTCGCTGCCGCGGCTGCATAAGTGCCAGTTGCGAGCGGGGGTCGAAGGAGCCTACCCTCCAGAGCGTCGAAACGCTGCTGGAAGGCGGCCATCTCCTGCCGCATGAGGCCAAGAAGGTCGGCCTCCACTGGCTGCGAGGGTTGGGGACGACCCGCGCGAGCAGCGGCGAGTTCCGCCTTTGCTGCACGAAGTTCCGCCTCCAGGGCAGAGTTCGCAGCCGCTAATCGGGCCAGCTCGCGCCTCATTCCGGCCATCTCTTTTTGCAGAGCGGTCATCTGCCGCTCTGCTGAGCCCTGCTGGGATACCGCCGACATTATAGCAGCCTCCGCGTGCTTAAGCACTCCGTTCCTGCCAGCCTGGGTTTTTTGCCCAGCCAGCATGCGGAGTGCTTCCTTAACCTGGAGGCGGAGGCTCTCAGCGCCGCCTACAGAATCCTCACCTCCGGACACCTCCATCTCCGAGGAGTCCGAGGGGGCAGCCTTTCCCAGGGCGCTCCCCTCCGCTGCCAGCCGCTCTGCCGGCTCAGAGCGGCTCCCAGCCGCTCTTGTGGAGCCCTTCCCCTTGCCCCTACCCCGCGCAGCCGTGGGGATTTTGGGGGCTGGGGCCTCCTGCTCGTTGGAGGACGGCTCTCGACCGTCCTCCAACCTGGGACGTTTGAAAACGCCCCGGTCCTTTTTGTGGCGCAGCGCAATGCTGACGCCAGACAACGATGAGTCGGACTCCGAATCCGACTCCTTTCCTCCCTGTGCCCTTGCCCGGGACTTGCTGGACGGAACCAGCGTCTCCCCACAGGTCCGAGTGCCATCTTGGCTCTCGCTTCCACTTGCAAGCTGGCTTGCCCTCTCCTGCACTTTTGGTGGTATGTTTTTTTTTTTAGTTGGGTTTAAGTCTTCCATGTTATTCCCACGAGTATGGGGGAAATAAGAGGTCCGCCCAGGGAGAGCCCCCTGTCCCTGGGTAAGTGTGCATTTGTCTCCCAACTAGGGGGTCCACCGGTCCCCTAGCTGGGGGTGCGCTCACGACTGATCCTACTCCTCAGCCATACATACCCTCGCCGCGCACCAGAACTTAGTATTGGAGGAATTTTTTATAGAGGTTATCTTCCTCGCGGTCCGGGCGGTTAAGCCAAGACCCTCGTCCCGGTCCGAGTCATAAAACATGACCATGATTCTCTGACTCTTCCCGGATTACGATATCGACGGGTGCAGTCGGGCGCAGCTAGTGCCCCGATGCTACTCATTGGCAGGGTGAGTGCACAACGAGCGCCGCCCTTGTTTCTCCGCCCCGCTCTCTGCTAGGTTCAGAGAGTCGTGCGGAGGAACGCCCCCACGGAGGCGTGGACTCTATGGCAGCATAGAGCCGATCGCCTCTAGAACCCGACCGGGTTCTCCGCCCGGCCAGAAGTTCGCTGCGGGCGACAGTCAGTCCAACCCTGTCGCCATCCCGTTAGGGAGACTGTCGCCCGCACCCAGGGTGCACCACGGGGAGGTCTTCTGGCATGCACCCCAACAACAACCGTTGGGCAGTAGCCCGCCAGGCACGAACACCTCGCCTGGTCGGAGGATCCTCCCTTTTCAATGGAGGATGAGGAACTTGAAACCCTGTTCTCTCATACCTCTAAAACCGAAACACTGGAATTGTGTGCATTCCAGGGACACACATGACTATCTTGGATCCCACAATGACATAAAATAAGTCACTATAACTTTCCTATGGAGCCAATTCTTATATGGTCTAGAAGTTATTTCGGGCTTAGAAATACTGTGTTTGTGCTTGAAACGACTGTATTTCCAAACCGAAATGACTCTTCTTAAAGGCCCAGTATACTCTTCTTAACAACGCGGCTAAGACCTCCGATATTGTTGTGACACTTACCATCAGGTAATCCATTTGATTGTTTGCCTCCTATTCCGTTAAAAAAAAAAGAAAAAGACGGTGCGACAACGAAAAAAACTAATTTGGGGCAATATAAAAAAAAACATCACATCTTTGAGCACGATCATTCAAGACTTTTCGCTGTCTTTAGCTGATAATAATCTCACCTTCTTCTTCAATGGGCAATGGTTTAACTTCTGCGAAGAATAAGTGATGTTTTTTTTTTCTATTTTTGTGTTTTTTTTACTTGCAATAAACTAGTGCTTGACTGCGATCCCACCTGAGGGTAAGCAGTGTTGCAATCGTTGATGGTAAGGCGCACTAGTTTATTAAGAGCCTATTCACTCTAGCCCATCTACAATCCTTTAGGGAATAACAAGGGTGATGTAATATGTTTTGTTTACAACATGTTTATTCGTACACAGCAATTCTTTTATGAGCGTAGCCCTAGCGTTTTGATTACTAAGAATTGAGCCAGAAATATAAGGCTACGCTTTTAAGGCCCTTTGGTAGCGATGAGCGGAGCGGTTTTGTGATTGTCCAATAGATAATAGATCTTTTTATAAATTAATGAGTGATAAACAATACATGATGCCAGGAGTTTAAATTAATACTTTAATTTTTTTTCATACTTTTAAGACTTTGAATTTTAATGAATTTTAAGAAAGTCTCATGGTTATAAAGTCTGTAGTATAGACTGAAGAAGATAACCGAAATTATAGAAATGTTGACCAATCAAATAACGAGTTTCAGCTCGTCAGTCAAATTAGCGAACGACACGGCGCATTCAAGACGCAATAGTTTTAAATGTAAAACAAAACTTTTAACAAACGAGCGGGCCTTAAAGGTCAGCAATGCGCCTGTGATTCCTCTGTTGTTGCCACCCGTAATACTAGATGCTTAACCATCCTAAAGTTGGCCCATGGGTGGCGCTGATCACCTACCATTAGTTTACAATTTAATTAATTTACTTCAAATTCTCCAGGTTGCTAAACGTAGGTGCAAGTCCTAACGCCACATGTCGCCTTGGCTTCGTCTCAGCCTGTCATACAGCCGCCCTCATCGGAGGAGATGCCTTGAGCCTCCTCATAAAATTCGGAGCTGAAAAACTGAGGATCGACAAGCTTGGGAGAACTCCACTGCATTTAGCCGCATGGGCAGGAAATGCGAGGCAGGTTGCTATACTGCTGGACTTTCCAGAAGGTAATTTAATTTTATTGATGCATCTACTTGCATAACTATTTAAGAGCTAATTTTTAATGGTTAGATAAGTTACCCCGGGAATAATAATTATGATGCTGTAGAGTCAGAATGTTTGTATATAACACAGTGCTAGCAACTATTTTATTTCTCACTAGCTACTCTCACGCGGTTTCACTCGCTACTCGGCTTCATTTAATCGTAGCGTAATGTTTTATAGCCTATAGCACACAGGAACATTGTAGCTATCTAACAGTGAAAGAATTTTGGCAATCCGACCTGCGGTTCCAAAGATTACCCCCTACATACAAACTTACAAATTTTACCTCTTTATAATGTAAGCATAGATAGAATATAGATCTGACTATCTCATAGAGCATTTATCTGACTAGTGAAAAATCAGCCCTTAATATAATATTTTTTATAATTATATTTTACTGACCTTGTTTGCTCATATTTCTGGTATGGTTCCAAAATATTCAGTGGAAGGAATTGATTCATGCCTGATTTCAGAAGATTCTTATTATATTCTATTAATAAACAGATTATTTCGTGTACTTATAACAAGAAATCTTCTCAAAGCGGAAAAAAGAAAGAGAATCTTCAATAAAACACTGCATATAATACTAACAGCTTTAATAAATAAATGAACGACATCAACAAAATGTTTCAATGAAATAAAAGTAACAGAAAACTCCTCTTTCGAGAAGAATAAGAACAATGAAAATGAAAAGAACGACTAAAATCTAATCTTCTGGACCATTCTAGAAGTTTTAATGTTTCCTCATAACGACAATGATGTGGAATTCTTCGTCAGGCGCTACCACAGCCTCGGTCTTTCTGGAGACTAGTCTCAGAACCACAAGCTCATCAGTCACATCCTGAAAAGACAAAGGAATGATAGAAGACGGGAAATATTCCGATAAATACATCGATTAGCTTTTAGATGCACTTGCATAATTCGAAAGGGTTGTCGTAATAATTGTTCAGTATCATTGTTACTCTGTCTAAGGCGTAGGTAGGTAGGCATACAATCCGTGATAGTCATTTGTTGGACTGTGTACGATCCATAGCAAGACTAATGAACAGCAATTCATTTTTATCTTAGGTACTTCTTATCTTATTAAAAGCAAAGCCGCGGGGGTGGAAGCCTAGTATGTATATAAGAAGTCTTGTCTTCTCTGTTATAAATTTACAAAGACAGAAAAAAAACAGTTTAGACTTTAAACTTAAAAGAATAAAGTGTCCACACTACTTACAATCTCCTTGAGAGCGTTCGAGGCGTGAAGCGACAAGGTTCTCAAATGATTTGAGTATGTAGCTGCAGTTAAACTGTCCAGGGTAGTGGTCTCGGGGAAACCTGAAGAAAGGTTTATTTTATTTATTATTCTTAGGACTTTGTTGCTTAGTGACCATACCGTCCCATATAAAATCACTTAAATAGAGTCAATGCTTATTGCAATAAAACAAACTCAGGCTAGAATAATTAATTACAAAATTAGTCTTAGTACAACTGACGTAGTTCTGTCAATGCATGAACTTCTGAAATCGTCTTTTCAAGCACAGAAGAAAAGCTAAAATCAGTTTTTGACCATCAATAGATAACTGTTAATCCGTCTATAAGACTTAACCGTCAAATAATATTGAGCACGCAACCAGTCAAATTGCCATTTCATTTTCCAGGACTCCATAATGATATTTTTTATTAATAAGTGGATCCCTGTCGTACCCAAGTAGACACAAACCTTCACAGTTGACAATGATAGTTCCCACAACGTTTCCATTTTCATTGATACGCATCATAGTGTTGGTAGCAATAGGTCCCTGAAATAAGATGAACTCTTTAAATGTACATGTAACAACTATTTTGAAATTTACCAAAAGTTTCATTTCATACATTTTTATTTTGAGCCATTATAATTGTGGCCATACCAAAATAGCCTGTGTCAAAAACGTTATCATGATTGGCTAAGCTACTGTTAATAATCCTGTTAGGCACAAGCCGTCTTATGAACTACTATTTAGTAGTACTCGAGGTCTTATTTGCTATGACCTTGAAAATGAATTATCTCATCGTAAGCCGGAATACTATCATAAATATAAGTCTACCTAAGAGGAGATTTGCCATAATCCTGTGGACAGATAGGCAGGTGGTTTGGGGATTTGGGAAAGTCACCGAAATTTTAAAGGCTACTACAACTCATCTCTACTCGACTGATTAGGAGTCACAAAGCAATACCTACCATAAAGTTGTGAGCGATCTCCATGATTGCAGTAAAATCTAATTTTCTCTTCGTTTACACTTACGTAAAGTTGTCTCCAAATGTCTTCTACAAAAACCAATGGCATTTGACAACAGTAACTACAGAAAAAGAAAACTAATTGTGAGGAGTTTTATGTACAGCCAGAATTATTTTTTTGATATGTCAACCTCCTTTATAAAATAATTTTAAGATATTCCACTGGGTACATAACCTTCTTTATAGAACCAGAGTCACAGAAAAAGCTCTTAAAATCTGCAAGCTAAAGTGGCAATGGGCATGCCCCATGGCTACAAGAACAGACGGCCGATGGGTCACAAAGGCGGTGGCGTGACACCTCCTGCTAGGTGGACAGACGACATTGTCAGAGCCGTTGGCGCCAATCGATGCGAGTGGTGACTTGTCGTTCAATGCAGAGAACTAAGGAAGGGGAGGGGGGGGGGGGGCTAGAGAAGCTGTCAGCTGCGGACGTCTTCCGGTTGATGATGATGATAATAATTAACCTTGTATTTGCTCCGTGTAATCTACTATCCCATCTAATTTAACACATTTCTTTATGTAACAAACCAACGATAAATTATTCATTATGAAATGGTCTTAAGGACTATAGGAAAGGACTAGATCGTACTCAAGGAATTATTGTATATATCATATATTATAATTATATATCCTCCTACTTCTTTATTCTTCTATTATATTGTTTTTTTCTTTTATCCTCCAGATATCCAAGAAAGGGTCGGCGCAGACAGCATGTCTTCAGAAACTGAAGAAGATGTCAGAAAGCTTTGTCCTCTCATCAAGGAAATGACGAACGTTCGCTGTGACCTTGGAGAAGTGGATATGACGTTGCCAAAACCATGGAGAGACAATATTGATCATAATTGTCGTGATATTAAAGGAAGTGTAAGTGCTAATTTCGTTTAAAACATATTTTCAAAGATTGGCAGCACGGCGTTGTGTTTTGCCGTGTGTATGACGTTACCGGAGGCATAAGCTTTTCCATTCGTCTTTCTCTCGACAATCCCTAAATTTCTAAAACCCCTTATCTGTTAAACCACGGTAACTTCAGTCTTCTGGTATTGCGTGTGGCTATGGGCGGCACCGATTGTTTTTTACCAGTTAAATCAACGAAAATAAGCTCCAAAAGATCAGCTATCCCTATCATATTACAAAATAACATCTTGAAAATAGCCTACCTACTTTATTATTTATTATGTTTTCGGCTTACTCACGTAATAATTTGACTAGATACTCGACTAGTTTCAAGCCATGCTAGAGGCCCATATTCATGAGCAGCATTCCGCGACACGCGACTCGGCGACCGTCGCGCTGCTGACGAGTAATAAATAATTTAGAATGTCTCACGAAAGTTATAATAAAAATATAGCCTACCTACTTGTCCAGATTATAGGTTAGTAAGGTATTTTTTGAAGAATCAATTTCGGATCACTTGTTTAAATGGGACAAAACGATACAAGTAAATGGACTGAAAAATTTAGTAATAATTCATTTCGAAATTATAACTTTGTTTTTTAATTAAACATGGGCATAATACGTATACGAGTAATTTAAAACAACGTAATATACTTTAACTGAAAATCCCTAGAAAACAAAGCTAAATATTTAGGCAACCTGGCAACCTGCGCACCCTAATGATACAATGATTGTCGTGCCGATAAATATGCATGGTACGCAACGTTCTGTGTATAATTTGGCCTGTACCTCATTTTGCGAACACACGTTCCACCGAAATTTCATCAAGGAATAATATTCTGATGGCTTCATAAATTCGTCCATTTTGGTCAGAGAACCTAATTATGTGCTCAATAATTTTATGCGTAGCGTTGTTCTTAGTTTTGTGTATCTGAGTAGGTAAAACTATCTGGTTATACTTTTTTATCCCCTTTTCTTCGATGAGGCTAATCATCAAATGGCTTCTCTCGCCCAGGGTGTGGAGTGAGGGAATGCTAGACTTTTACTGACTAAAATCCACCCCGTTCCTTCATCTGCTCCAAGCCGGGCCGCGGTACCGCTTATAGCGATTGACCCAGAATCAGGGCTTACCCGCAACCCCGTATGTTTTAACCCCTGAGATTTATATGTTAGAGTTGGGGCATTAGATCAAATTTAGTTTTCACACTGAAAGAGCCAATTTTTGAAAAACCTTAATTGTATCATTTTGTTATTTTTAAGGTTCTTCGTATTGTACTTCCGTACACTTTGGACCAGAAAACAGGACTGGGTTTCATACTATTATTTAATGTCAGACATTGAAAAATATAGTAAATACTCTTTCTGTATTTAAGTCAAGATATTTTGAGTTTAGGGTGCTACTAAGCGCAGTTCTTCCTCTCTTCCCATCCCTAAATTCCAAAAACACCTAATTCACACAAGGCTGGCAACTAATCTAAAATTCCAATGCCAAATCAGGTCAGGCTGTCCGTATGCGAGCTTATATTAAAAAAAAAAACTACGAAAAAATCACCTGACGATTAGCAATTAGCACTGCCCATGGTCATCAGCACTACTAGCTACAAGCGTTTTTTCATCTATAAGAAAGATAAAATCGCTCCCAAAATCGCGCTTTCTGTTACCCACTAAGTCAACGGTTTCCCAGTAAAATAATTTCGTAGCCAGCCGTCCGTAGGCTAGTTAGCTTCAAGATGTTTGATGAATGGCTGCTCTACGTGCCTCCAACGCCTCAGATACGACCTCCGGTAATGAAGCCACGGATATTATAGCACAACGCTTACAAATGAAGATTGAGTTAGTTTTGCGTTTAAGTTTTATGTGATAGGACGGCAATCGAGCATACGGATTACCTGATGGTAAGCAACCAGCGCCGCCCATGGACACGCGCAACAGGGTAGTTACGAGTGCGCTGCTGACCTTTTGGAAATTAGGTATTTGGAGATTTGGATATTGTGGAGGGAATAAGTAAGGGCGAAACAACGTTGTGGTTGTTTTACGCCGGTTTTCTGTGAGGCCGTGGTATCACTCCACTCTGTGGGTCGGTCGGCTCGACCAATTCCTGCCGAAGCATGGTTCTCCCTCAACAAATTGTAAAGTAGGTACCTATTTTTTCTCCAGATGCCTCTATTCCAACCTGGTTGGACTCCACTTCATGTGGCTAGTTCCTGTGCTCGGAAACATTGCACCCGTCTTCTGCTGGCTGCTGGAGCTGACCCTAATATCACGGACTTGGAAGGTCGAACTCCCCTCGACGTGGCAGGCTACGCGTATTATTACGAACAGGACGTCAATGAGAAACAGTAAGTGTCTTTTACGTTATACGCCGGCAAACGAGCAGACGGATTCCCTGATGGTAAGCAATCGGCGCCGCTCATGCCCACCCAACCCACATCAAAGCAGTGGCAAGTGCGTTGCTCGTTGTTATGGGGATGAGGGGTTTTGGAAATTCGAAGATTTGGAAGGAATGGGGGAGAGATGAAGGATGGGGCTTCAGGTAACTTCAATCACACACGGCAAAGCACAACGTTTTTGTCGTTTCACGTCGATTTTCTGTGAACAATATTGAAAAAAATACAATTATAAACTGGCCTTTAAATGTATGGAAAGTTAAAACATAGCGAGATCATGATAAACTGGTTATCTACTATAGGTACCTAGCTTATGGCGTAGTTGTACAAGAGTAGCGTGCTATATTTTATCTATGGTTTTCTGTGAGGCCGTGGTATTACTCCGGTCGAGTCGACCTATTCCTGCCTAAGCATGACTCTCCTACACTTGAACTGTGTTTGGATAGTCCAATCCTTTTTTTATGAGGGGTAAAAAGTAATCTTCTATCGCCCTTGACGGGGAGAGAGGGAGTGTCGCCGGAGTACCTAGTTGCACTTGCCCCCCAACCCCAGACGAACATCAGCTCTGTTGTGCCAAATAAGTGGTGGTCTATTGGCTGTTTGAGGCGTGCTCTACTCGCGTCTGGATAGCAGAACCATGCTGAACTTTGGACGCTGTCTCTATATCATATGTATAACAGAGGGCGCAACTGCCAATAGTTCGTTAAAAAAACTTAAAAGCTGTCTAGGCTTATAAATGCATTAACAAAATAATCTGAAAGTTGGAAACGAAAAATGTTTGCATTTTCCAAGTAAGATTTCAGATTAAATTCGCATCAGCCAGCGACTTTGGCCACGATCAGGTTCGGCAAACGAGCCGAACCTGATGGTAGGCAACCGGCGCCAAAGCAGTTACGAGTGCGTTGCCGGCTTTTTGGGGATAAGCGTTGCGTATATTTAAGGTTTGGGAAGGGATAGGGGAGGGATAGGGATTGGGCCTCCGGTAACCTCACTCACACGGCGAAACACAACGCTGTGGTTGTTTCATGCCGGTTTTCTGTTGGGACGTGGTATCACTCCGGTCGAGCCGACCCATTCGTGCCGAAGCTTGGCTTATATATTTATCACTGTATCAAATTTCATAAAAAATCATTCAGTAGTTTTTACGTTAAAGAGTAATAAGCATTTATCCATCTCGTTAGCTAGCTTCATTGACGAAGTGTTCGACAAACTACTATTCCATTTTGAAGTTTCAAAACTACCTTTTTATGGTTTCCTTGGAATAAATGATTATGACTATGACATCCATTCTTAAAAATATTTCTGTTTATAACATTAGTAGGATATATCAGTGAGTTTATGTGAATTATTCTTATTGTACAAGTAACAAAAATAATAAAAGGCCGTCAATGGAAAGTTACAGCACATCTGTTAGGTAACCCAAATATAACACATCAGAAACCACCCACACCCTAACCTAACACCCGCTCAACGAACCAATTCATCCCTTAATCATACCCTAATTAGGTACATATTCCCTTAATTACAACGATATTTCAGTTTTACTAGAATTTATTCCACAATTCATTTCTGTGGGTAACGTAGTGTGAAATCGCCTATGAGGATCGCCGTCTATTCTAATTACTGAGATATTATTACTTGGGAAAAGATTCATTAGTGCTCCAACTTGCTAGTTATTTCTTCATTATGTTTTCTAATGGCTGGTAGGGCGAGTGGAGAAGATATGATTGAATAGAAAAGTATTCTTATCTATTTTTTGTCATGTGGAGATTGCACATAATTAGAGTTGCTTGCCATTTTGGCAATATACTCGAATTATATAACGAGTGCAATAAGTCAAATTTTTCTTCTGGATTTTTCTATATAGAGGCGATTCGAAACTTAATCCATAATTGAATCTGTCTTCTTTATACTTTAAACGTTAAATCCAGTAAAACAATAAAGTATAAATCTGCTTTCTGTTTTCTATAATTTGCAAAAACACGTTTTTACCTCAATCATCGAATGTTATAGATTTGAACTTCTGACTAGACCTATTATTTAAATTTGTCTTAAGTCATTTAATAAGCACAAAACAATATTATAAGGAGTAAGTGTGCCTGATTTTTTCTGCCTGATGGTATTTTTCTGCCTATAGTTACCTGTATCACCAGTGGAGTTACACTTATGTAACAGGCTTTTTGTGGATTGGGAATTATAATGAATTTCAGAATTGGGTATTGGGAATGGGAGCAAAAAAGATTGGTTTTGCTATGACCTCACTTATACGGTAAAACACAGCGTTTCCATTGTTTCATGTCGTTTTTGGTGATATCGTACCATAGCAAGAGGCTGATTGGTGATTCAGATTTGGTTGGGTCCAATCTTCAAAGTCTCGAGCACAGGCCAGCCTTGCGGTTTTCTACAGGATGCATTTTGGAGAGTGTGCGCAGGAATTGAACGATTTGATTCTGCCATCACAATTTCACCTTCGGACATCCGGTACGGCAAATATCCACCCTTATGTTGTTGAGACACCTGCGGCCCGGACTTAGCGTTTTGCCTCGTCATTTATACCGCGTACATCGAGGGATTGGAATAGTTTGCTGGTTGCAGTCTTTCCGTCCGCATATACTTTAGGTGTCTTCAAGGCTAGAGTGAATAGGCTCTTTATAAACTAGTGCGCCTTATCATCAATGATTGCATCACTGCTTACCATCAGGTGGAATCGCAGTCAAGCACTAGTTTATTGCAAGTAAAAAAAGCAAGCAGGTCCTCCTACACTAAGCATGGCTTTCCTACACCAAAAAAATAACTATTATTTTCCCTTACAGCTTCGTAGAAGTAATAAAGATGCTGCTCAAAGCTGGTGGAAGCTTCAACACGATGAAGAACAGCAGCCTGGATAATATGGATACTCCATTACACACTGCAGTGGAGATTGAAAGCTTGGATGGCATACAGGAGCTCTTGGATGCCGGGGCTGTGGTCACATGTTTAAATCGAGCTGGTCAGACGCCACTGCACGTGTGTGTCAAGAAGAATCTGGAAGAACATTTACAGGTATTTAGGAATTCGACTAATTAATTTTGATATTTACTTTTTATGGGATTATGCAAACCAGTAAATAGTTCATCTGATGGTTCGTGACACCCGCAACATATTATAAAGATATAATTTTTTAGAAACGATTTGTATGCAATGGAAATGGGTAATCATGGCTATACTATAACTTATTTTGAGTACAATACTAGAGTTGACATTATGATTAAAACTTAATAGCTTTCATATGAATATGAAAAATAAAATTGCATTTACCTATTTTTTCAAGTCATTAATATTTTTACCAATGAACAATAAAATTGAATTGTCAAGTTTATTTTTATTAAACTTCTAACTTTTTTACAGCTTTTAGCAAATTACGACTATATGAACGCAAATCCATTGCTAGCTATAGTAGATGTGAAGGACAAAGAAGGCCACTCAGTGCTGCAAGCGGCTGTAGAGGCTGCCTGGGTGCCAGGAGTCTGCATCGCGTTGGAAGCAGGAGCTGATGTCACATCTAAGGTACATTGTGATGAAAGAGATATAATACATAAGAAACCGAATTGTGAAACTGTTCAAAAAAGAGTAACCATGGAGTATGCTAGTTTTTTTTCATAGGAATCTACACTTTGGAACGACCGATTAGCTTCACTAGAGGACAGACCGACAGAGTGACATATACAAAGTTAAACGATTTGTGTTTTTTTTTTGTTTGACGTTCAAAACTGCATATAGTAGTGCTATTTTAAATTAATGATTTGACTTTCGACTTATTTTTACTTTGACCCATAGTAATTTGAACGATTGCATTTAAGGGATTTCGAAACTTTTGAGTTTCTATTTCAGAGTTTGGTTTGGTTAATAATAATGTTTATGATTATGATTAAATTGGAAAGTATATAAAGTAGCTGGAGGTTGACTTTTTTCCCGTTATGACAGTAATTGCGTAATATTTTACTTTAATTTTATCGTGATTCATCATCAGCCTATAAGTGCCCACTGCTGAGCAAAGGCCTCTTCTCATACGGAGAAGGTTAGAGCATTTATCACCACGCTTTTTCAATGCGGGTTGGCGATTTCAAACTTATAATTAGAAATTATGAGTCCAGGTTTCCTCACGATGTTTACCTTCACCGTATGTCAGTGGTGTCTAAATAATCATAGAAAGTACATATAACTTGGAAAAAGTCACATTGGTACTTGCCAGGTTTCGAACCCACACCTTCATGTACAGTCGTTTTGTCAAAGCGGGCTCCTTAACCTCCGGGCCACCACGACTGATTTCGATTGAATTATCGTGATTATCTAACTCTTAATCTTTAAAAATAATTTCACATCCTATTTATAATGCAACTTTACATTTCAGGCTAACGACGGAGAAACACCAATACATTCAGCCGCTGCACTAGGCAACTTAGATGTACTTAACGAAATACTCAGTATAGCTAAACAGAGAGACGCAATCGACTATCAAAATGAAGAAGGAGAAACTCCTATATACAAAGCTATAATCAACGGCCATGTCAATTGTGTAAAACAAATTTTAAACGAAGGTGCTAATTTAAAAATAACTTTACCAGGAGACGTTAATATTTTGCACGTAGCAGCCGATTATGGACACGTTGAAGTACTAAGAGTACTTCTAGAGTTTAATGAAACAGTAACAGATGCATTGATAAATACTTTAACAGCGGGAGACAGAAGAGGATTTGGCCCGATACATTTCGCTGTTTTCAACAACCACGTTGAGTGTGTAGAGTTACTTTTGTCCAAAGGCGCTGATATAAGACTTAGAACAACTAGCAATCCGCACAAATCTTCAACTCCATTACATTTGGCTGCTGTCAAAAATCACTTAGATATAGCTAAAATTATACTCAACTTTGATAAAACGACTGTACATGAAGTCAATAGTATGGGCTGGTTTCCTCTACACGCAGCTAGTCATCATGGCAGCAGAGATGTAATAACAATTCTACTTCGCGAAGGGGCAGACTTGTCAGGATATACAGATGGACCAAAGAAATACAGAAGAACAGCTATAGACATGATTATAAACAATTTGTCGAAACCAACAGAGTTTATGGAAGACGTATTTGATTCGTACATTTCAAGTAATGGCACGGATTTGCAGGATCATAATTGCGAAGTGACTGTTGATTATGGAATTTTGATGCCGACTGTTTGTGAGATGGAACAAATGAAGGTCATCGAAGCTTTACTGAAGACTGGGAACAGAAACGGCCAGAGACGTCTATTGGTCCATCCGTTGGTAGAAAGTTTTCTATTTTTGAAATGGAAAGCGTTATTGCCATTTTTCTACACAATCATAGGTTTATACGCAATTTTCTTGCTGTCTTTGACAGTGTTTGTGGTATCAGTATTTTTGTTTAGGGATACTCATGAGAAACGGCCTCAGTGGTTGGACCCGGTGATCTGGAGTTACATCGTTTATGCTACTATAGCCATGATATTAATTCAGGTTAGTTTTTTTTTACTTTTTATCACCTTACAAGCATCTTAGGATACTAAGACAGATGTAGACAACTTTACTGTGCATATTAAACACACTTTATATGTATAAATCGTTTACGCCTAGGTCGTGAGTTCATGAACATCGTAATCCAAACTTTCCTTATAGATAAAAAGAGAATATATGGAAGCTTTAAAATCCAGTATAAAGTTTGTTGGCGTTAGATTTAATTTAGATAATGCCTTCTATAGTAACAACGTTTTTCTCACACCTGGTAAAATTCGGTAAATTTTCTTTTTAGGGAAGAACCTTGTTATGAAGCATTGTTTTCAGAAGATACGCTCTTCGCATTACGTGTATCGTCACAAGTGTGACTCTCGAGCGAGGTCTTGAGTGCGAGCCTCTTTAAGCTTATTGTATTACGTTTTTAAATTGTGATCCACGGGTTTACATTTGCGCGATTCTCAAGTATAGAATTGAGCTTGTTATTATACTATATGCACATTGCATAACTAATATTTAGGCGGAAACGAAAAACAGTTTGCTCTTGACTGGATTGATACAGCAGTCTGATATACCCACATTGTTAAATTACTATCATAAGAGTAATTGAAGCTTTTTCTTCATTATCATCATTTTTAAGATGCCAAAATGACTGAGAATACTGACGGCTTGATATACCATTAAATAGCTTTGCACCCACCTCCACATATTGCAGTCAACAAAATTAATCTTGAACAAAACCGTTTTTTGTTCACAGGAACTTCTCTACATGAACGTCAAAAGCAGCAGATATTTCCTGCAGTTGGAAACTTGGGTCAAGTTCGGGTCTTTAGGTTTCGCAGTGATACTTCCCTATACAATAGTAGTGGTCAACTTGAATGATGACGAATGGCCTCGTCATGTGGCTACAGTAGCCTTGCTTCTGTCCTGGTTGGAAATGATGTTTCTGCTGTCCCGGTTTCCAAATTGGGGTTACTATGTGCTAATGTTTGGAAAAGTCGCCTCTAATGTTGTGAAGGTAAGGATGGAAATGGTTTTATTAAGTAACGTATTATGATAAATGGTATTGTTTGTAAAGCTAATGTTAGTCTTGAAGGCTTGAAATTATGTTTTAAATACAGAATTGTCTTATAATTTGCAGAACTGCGTTCCGAATATAAATTATGGAAACTAAACTCTAATTCACTTACCACGAAAAATAAAACAATCAATATCATCTTAACATGTTTATCCTTTTTTACAGATCCTTTTAACCTTCATGTTCCTGGTAGTTGGGTTCTCTCTCAGTTTCATGATACAGTTCCGCTCCCAAATACCTTTCGATGGACCCTGGGCAGCGCTCGTCAAGACAATCGTCATGATGACATCAGAATTCGACTACGGAGCCCTATTCGACGAGGAGCACTCTAAAGAACTAGCCACTTCCCTCATTATAGTCAGAATCATCTTCCTCATCTTTCTTATTTTAGCAGCTATAGTACTTATGAATTTGCTGGTAGGTGTTGCCGTCAACGACATCAATGATTTAGAAGTACTAGGTAATATTAGAAGGTTAGTAAAACAAGTAGAGTTCTTAGGAACACTAGATACCTTAGTCTACAATAGATTATTCAGTGCGATTTTACCAAAACGAGTGAACAACAGCTTGAAGAATAAGCGTAATGTTTTGTGCGTGATGATTCTAAAGCCAGGGAAACCAAGATGGAAGCACTCAAGGACACTTCCATCAAGAATAAAAGATGCAATTTTCACCAAAGCTCAAGCACAACAGAAACAGATTGAAGACGAATTAGGTCTGCAAACGTTTAAAACGAAACTAAGTGAAATGCATGATGCTATCATGGCTCTGAACAAAAAGAATGAAGAGAAAGAAAAACCTGATATACTGAAGTTACCATCAGACACTAAAGCCAGGGTCAAATTCGATGAAGTAGCACATCATCTGCATGACCTTGATGATGCAGTTGTAGAGATGAAGACGCAGAATCAGGAGTATGTTGAGGAATCAAAGTGCGCGATGGAAGAACTGAATAGCAAGATAGATAGAGTGTCCATGGAATTGGATACGATCAAGCAGTTCTTGACTCGGTTAGAACGTAAGCTTAGTAGATGATTGTTAGTTTTAAAAGCTTTTGTTTGTAATAAAATTGTTTTATTTATCTTTTTGTGTTTTTTATTCATTTCTTGAACCATATATCACGAGGGATTTTTTATTTATTGAAAATAATGACTACGACGAAATTACTCACGTGATTTAATTGAGTTGATTTCGTTTAGTTTCAAGTCACACCGGACTCTTTTTCAGGAGTAGCGTGCATGCGGAACGTGTCGTTAACAGATTGCTATAAACTAGTCAGTTCCCAACTGTTGATATTTCCTATAAATGTGGTATTTCTCACGATAATAACTTTTTAATAAAAATAAGTATCTTTAACGTGTCGATAAGGGATAGAGGGTATTTTTGAATACTTCATTAATTCAACTATTCCATGTAATACACGTTGGAATGAGGTCAAATTTCAAATAACTTGCACTATAACTTACTGTAACAGACCACTCAATTTCTTCCAAAAAATCCTTTCTGAGCCTAATAATACGTAATTATAACCAAGTACACGTATCGCGTAGCAAAAATAAGAACTAGCACAGCGCTAAATACTCTGTTATAACAAACTAAATGATTTACGTCAAACCTTGTTACTAATATCCAGTGTAAATTGACCTCTGACCTTTAGTACGTGTTCCTATTCATCTTCCTAGTTCCTGGTTAGGGAGAGGAGAGGGGAAGACCAAGATGTGGTGGATGTGTGGTGCTACGTGAGCAGAATAATGATGCATGGTATTGTCGGCATCAAGGAGAAAATATGGCTTATTTTGATACCGACTGCCTTGATTGGCTATTGTTAGTTTGTTTACCATTCGCAGAAAATAAATAGTGAAATGTTTTTTATTTATTATGTCATTGCGAAATAAAAATAGTCTAGATTTCGTTTCGGGAGGAAAAAACCATTTTATAGCTTAAACATTTTTAGCACACGTGTTCATGTTCGACTTTCCTTGAACCAATTTTTGACGTGACAATGTCTATGAACTAGATACATGCACGAAAAAGATGACGTCATTGTCCCGTTACGCTTGTTGTCGCGTTCTGCAAAGGAGAGCGCTGCACGAACGAGAGAGAGCGATAGACTCAGTTCGGTATCTTCAGCCACATTGACGGAGGACCACAAGAGACCAGAAGTTCTCAATCAGGAGCTCCCCACGTACTGAAGAAATCTGAAATACATTTAAACGATTTTTTTATCCTACACAATGCAGTAACACACACATGAACATAATTTCCAAATACTATAGAGCAGTAATAATATTCCAAGTCAATCAATCAACTTACATCTGTCAAAGCTTTTGATATTAGGAAATAAATCATGTGACTCCAGTAATTAGGTTCCTATTTGAATAGCGGGTTTAATGATTGGAACTAATGCGTTGGTAATGAGCTTCTTAATGGAAGGGTTGTGTTAGGAGGCGATATTAAGGTAAGGCAAAGAAGCCCTAAGGAGGTGAGGCGTGGTGCTAGTGATAGCGGGAGACTAGTAACTGTACTACCTATAGAATGTAGGGGACCTGGGGTCCAATGTTTTTGTTTTTTTTAAGGTAATAAGTCGGCAAACGAGCAGACGGATTACCTGATGGTAAGCAGTCACGCCGCCCATGGACACCCGCAGCGGAGGAGTTACGAGTGCGTCGCCGACCTTTTAGGGATTAGGATTTTGTAGATTTAGGGATTGGTGAGGAATTGGGGGAGGGGAAGGATTGGGCCTCCGGTAACCTAACTCACACGGCGAAACACAACGCTGTGGTTGTTTCACGCCGGTTTTCTGTGAGGCCGTGGTATCACTCAGGTGGAGTCGACCCATTCGTGCTGAAGCTGGTGATAGTGGCCACAGGGGTGATTTTAGAGATTTGAGAATCCTACAATTCCTAGCCTTTCTCATCAAGAAGTAAGGCGCCATTTGAAGGTTTCTGTCACATCAGGAAGTCATAAAAATTGAACTATAGACTTCATTGTGATTGTAGGTAATTTATTTTGTCAATCTTACTAACGTTCTCAGTCTCTGCATCGAAGCGTGTGATCTTGTCTTACTTTGATGATTTTGACAATACGACTATCTATAAATATATAGGTTAGGTCGGCAAAGGAATAGCTAAGAGCCTGTTTTGGCACCACCAGAAAAGTGTTTGCTGGCCTTTTGTAGACTAAAATCGAAAAGTCCTTTATCGCGAACTCTGCCTTATTTACACCTGATTTTAGAAATTAACCACAAAAATGGAAGTCGGCCAAATTGATAATAATATTCGCCAAAGAAGTTAAATCCAAGTCCAAGTTAAGTGACATTGACATTGAGGCCATGGTCGCGTAGATATGTCTGATAGGTGCTCACCCAGTGACCTCAGGATAGACGGTATCACAGATGTCATGTGCCACCTTATAAAACGAGCCTTGAGGGAGAGGCTAGATTCCCTAGGGATGCCGTAACAGAGGTTGTACCGTAAGGGCTCCGGACCAGCTCTATGAGAGAGCATATGTCTTTAACAGGTGCTGAGGCTCCAGGTTTTTGAATGCCACACTTCTTAGTCCTTCGCCCTAAAAAGCTAGACACCGGAGGCCCAATCCTTCCCCTCCCCCAATCCCTCCTCAATGCCTAAATCTCCAAATCCCTAACCCCTACTAAAAGGTCGGCAACGCACTCGTAACTCCTCCGTTGCGAGTGTCCATGGGCGGCGCTGACTGCTTACCATCAGGTAATCCGTCTGCTCGTTTGCCGATCTATTACATAAAAAAAACACGTTTTGCAGGTTGACCAAAAAAAGGTCAGTGTCAAAAAAAAAACAGCAACATCGCTACCGCTTATACTCGTGCCAAACCTCAAACACAACTGAATCGGTTAATTTGTATAAAACGGCTTATGTTTGGAACAAACGCGTTTAATTAAGGTTTGGTTCCAATAATTAAAGGTTCTTATACATTACGTAACGTTAACGTTTAAATTATATTCGACTTAGGGCTGGTTTTTCAATGGTTAGATAAAAGTTACTAAGGGAACAATTATCGGGCACGCTACCATAGCAGCGGTTAGACCCCTCTTTGAGGAGTGGCTTAAGAGACGCCACGGCGTCCTCTCCTTCCGTCTGACGCAGGTGCTTACCGGGCACGGCAGCTTCGGTAGGTTCCTGTTTCGGATTCAGCGGGAGGAAACGCCCGAGTGTCGTCATTGTGAGGACCACCTAGAGGATACGGTGGAGCATACGGTAGCGGTATGCCCTGCCTGGGCTGAGCACCGCCGTATCCTCAGGGAAGTGATCGGCGGCGGCAACCTCTCGCGCCCGGCCTTAGTCGAGGCCATGGTGCGGAGTGAGAGGAACTGGGACGCCGTCTCCTCCTTTTGTGAAGCAGTCATGCTCGCAAAGAGAGAGGCGGCCCGCGTGAGGGCCTCCTCCTCACGCCCCAGCAGCCGCAACTGGCGACACTACGGGCGTCGGGGATCGAGGGACGATCTCCGGCCACCGTAAGCACGGGCCTGCGGTCGGCGAGTAAGGGCAGCTCGCCGCCCGACCAGAACCAGGCCCGAGCGTACGGCGCGTAGCGTTCCGCGCGCGCCTCAAAGAGCCATTCGACCACCACAGACGGGGCCCTAAAGGGCTGATGTTCAGCTGGGGTTGCGGGGTAAGCGCAATGAGGTATCGCGACCTCGGCACAGAGCAGGAGAAGGAACAGGGGGGTTTTTAGTCAGTAAGAGTCTGACACTCCCTCCTGCCCGGCCCTGGGCGGGAGAAGTCATTTGATGATTTTCCCCTCACAAAAAAAAAAAGGGAACAATTATGATGCTGTCGCGTCAGAATGTTTGTGTAAGACAGTGACAGCAACAATTTTATTCCTCAGATAACATTTATCTGGCTATTGAAAATTCAGCCCTTCATTCAGTCGAATCTCACATAACTGCCACCTTTTAATGAAGGAGTAGATTAAGGTGGTTCTATACCTTCAAGGTAAGATGCACCTATGAGAGGTATACTATGAAAGGAGGCTATGAGAGGAATTACGTAAAGTTATGTGGAGCAATTCATCAGCATAGATAAGAGCCTGCTAGAGCAAAGGCCTCTTCTCATAAGGAAAAGGTTTGTCGATTTTAAGCTTATAATTAGAAATTATAAGACCAGAATTCCTCATGATGTTTTCCTCGAAACAAGACTAGAAAGTCAGAAAAATTCATATTGGTACTTGCCAGGCTTCGAACCTTCATCGTCATGCATGAGAAGGAGGCTTCAACCTTCGAGCAATTACAACACGAAACCAATTTACATAACGAACAAAATAAATTGATCTCGCGTTCATAATAAAATACAATCATATTCCCATTAAATGAAAACCAAATAAAGTAGTTGCACTCTACAAAAATAACCATTTCCAAGTACGTATTATAAACATAATATAAAAGTGCCTTAAATTAACAAAGAGAGCAAAAAAGTAATATAAAACCAAGTTTTCATAAAACAAATAGAAACTTTTTATATACAAATTACGAAATTAAATGAAAATGCATCAGAAAAATACAAAAAAAATTGTAAAACAAAAAAATTAAAACTTCATCCGTTTATTCCAATTTTAAACAATGAATGGATGTGCATTAATTCGTATAAAGTCGTTGTTACGTTGTACACGAAAGCGATACAAAAACATTCTGTATTAATACAAGTGTTACAATTATTTATGTTACTCCCTAAAAGCAAATTAATTTTGGTTCGGCTGTTTTCTGTTTGGTTCGTGTCATAAGATTTTTGAGGTTGGCAACATTATGTGATTAAAATTAAAATGACAGTTCTACTTGATTCTGTTTTTAAATTTAACGTAATTCAAAACCTTTTTTTTGTGAGGGGAAAATCATCAAATCACTTCTCCAGGCCAGGGCCGGGCGGGAGGGAGTGTCAGACTCTTACTGACTAAAACCCCCCTGTTCCTTCTCCTGCTCCGGGCCGAGGTCGCGGTGCCTCATTGCACTTACCCCGCGACCAAACTTTTTTTATGTGGTAGGATAACGAGCGGGCGGATTATCTGATGGTGAATCATCAGGGTGGAATCGGAGCCACCCATGGATAACGGCAACAACGGAGGAGTTACGAGCCGGCGAAACAATATGCGCGCACGCTATGGTTGTTTCACGCCAGTTTTCTGTCAGGCCGTGTTATCAAACTGCTCACGCCGCCTATTCGTGCCGAACGCATAACTCTCCCTCCTACACTTATTATTATACACAACACAAACACAATTATTAAAATGGCAGTTATTTCAATTATCATGTATGACAATGCAAGAGTTTCTCAAACATTAGTCTTTTCTTTTTTTTAATACATCAATTTTACTGTCATTTTAATAACTAGAAGGCTATTAAAGAGAGCATTATGTTGTTTAACTTAGTCAAAAAGTGCTTTTTAAAACGTTACCGTACTCTACTGAGTAACAGACAGACCCCACTTACCCGAAACTATTGGTCTTAAAAAGCTTAAAGCATTGAAGGTTTTAACTAAACCTTCACCTTCTTATTACAAAATAAGATTTATCTTTTGTCTACGTTTAAACCATTGCCGACTCGATCGGAGTAACATCACCTCTCAGAAAACAAAACAGTTTTGGCGTATGAAGAGGCTTACCAGAGAAGCTCATTCCCCTTCTCAATCTCCTATCCTAAAATTCTTAATAACCGAATTGTTCGGTTTGATCGCCGCATCTTTTCGCCATCGTTCCACGCTAAAAAATGTTCATCCTCATCACATAGATGGTTGGCAGTCAACAAATGTGTGAACTTTCTGCCCTGCACAGCAAAGCTTTGAAATGATCTTCCGACGGCGGTATTCCCGAAGCGATACGACTTTCGAACCTTCAAGAAACGATCGTATTCCTTCTTAAAAGGCCGGCAACGCACCTATGACTCCTCTGGTGTTGATCGCTTACCATCAGGTGATCCGTCAGCTCATTTGCCTCCTATTCCTTAAAAAAAAAGGTCAGCAAAGTACTTGTAGTACCTCCTTTGGTATTCCGAGTGTTGATTGCTTACCATCAGTTAATACATCGCTCGCGTCATCAATACCTATACTAATCCCATCTATATCTATACTAATATTATATAGAGGTGAAATTTGTAAGTTTGTATGTAGGGGGTAATCTTTGGAACCGCTGGTTGGATTGCCAAAATTCTTTCACTGACAAATAGCTGCAATGTTCCTGAGTGCTAAAAGCTATAAAACATCACGCTACGATTAAATAGAGCCGAGCAGCGGGTGAATCAAGCGAGAGTAGCTAGTAGCTTAATTTATAAAAATAATTCGCCATAAGTTTGTGTCTTAAGACCAAAACAGCAACGGATTTTAATCAAACCTGTATCAATTTACAAATGCTGTTCGTTTTGCTTACTGGGTTACTATTATTTTTTGTTGCTTTCGCATCGATTTCCTTTAATAACAATAATTCATGCTGTGTTTTATTCATATTTGCCATCGAATCGTCGTTGGAATAATTCCGTATGGCTGATTATCCGTCGTAACTGATACCTATACATATACTGTTTTTAGCAAAGATGTCAAGTTCGAGATTTGATTACAGTTTCATTGTTGTTCGTTTGTCGATTTCTGGTATTGTTTTTTTTATGTGATAGGTCGGCAAACGAGCAAAAGGATTACCTGATGGTAAGCAATCATTGCTGCTCATGGCGGAGTCGTTATGGTTGTGGTCTTTATGGCGGTGGTTATTACTGTCAACAACCACACTCGTATCTCCTCTAGTATTATGGGTGTCCATGGGCGGCGACGATTGCTTACCATCAGGTAATATACTCGTTTGCCGGCCTATGACAAAAAAACAAAGAGTTATACTGTGCAAGAATCGGACCTGTGACCCGTTGCGCAGCAGTCAAATGCTACTCAATCTCACATTCTGAATTCAAATTACCTTATCCTATGTACATTCAATTACAGTAAACTAGCTATTCTCGCGCGGTTTCACTCGCTGCTCGGCTCCATGTGATTGTAGCGTGATGTTTTATAGCCTGTAGCACTCGGGAACATTGTAGCTATATAACAGTGAAAGAATTTTGGCAATCCGACCAGCAGTTCCAAAGATTACCCCCTACATACAAACTTACAAACATACAAATTTTACCTCAAGTAAGCGCAATGAGGCACCGCGACCTCGGCCCACAGCAAGAGAAGGAACAGGGGGTTTTTAGTCAGTAAGAGTCTGACAGTCCCTCCCGACCCTGGGCGGGAGAAGTCATTGGATGATTTTCCCCTGACAAAAAAAAACCCTACATACAAACTTACAAACATACAAATTTTACCTCTTTATATTAGTATAGATTATATTATCCTCTTTATATTAGTATAGATTATATTATCCTCTTTATATTAGTATAGATTATAGTAACACAACACATACATCTGTAATCGTACAGAGAATTAATTATTCGGTTAATTAACAGACAACGTATTATAGTATAGAAGCTAGCAACGTAATGGTTCTCTGTATCATTCTCAACTTATTCTGCAACTGACTCTCTCGGACTACTAGCATTATACTGCAATACTTTTCATGACTTTTTCATTTTAATTCAAGACTTAACAATCGAATTAATGTCTGGCAAATTTACTTTAAGTTTTTTTTATCTTTAAATAACATTATATTAAAATTACAGACATTATAAAATACTTTGAAATTTCAATAAAGAAAAATAAACGCGTATGGCACATAATTAGCATTGACAAAAATGTCTGGCAATAAAAAAAGTATTTCAGGTAGACTTATTTAAAAACAATAAAATTAAAAATTACGCCTTCTAAAATGTTTTGAAAATCCAGGATTATTACCTGGACAGGTAGGATGCGCACTAAAGAACGCAACCGCTACCGCCAGCCAGATAGCCCAGACTCTAACCGAAAGTGCAAGAAGGACGACATGTCACAAAATCAGCTGACCTAAAATTCTTACTTTCCAAACGTTGCTAGCTCCCGTACTATTACATTAATCCATTGAATCCGTCAATAAGATTGTACTGATTACGTACAATTGGTTAATTCAATTAACTCCTTTATATTTAATTAAAGTCCAGTCGACTGTCTTCGTAATTAATATATGCGGTTTGTATGTGGGTATTGGAAACTGGATAGTGGACAGTCCACTGGTGGACATTGGGATATAGGATTCTTGTTACAATATGTATAGTTATAGGTGTATACAGTTCATGAAACGTACTCAGTGGGTTGATGAAATAAAACTAAGTTTATTAATCAAAGAGCAGGGGTAATGTCGTGGTGGCCCGGAGGATAAGGAGCTGCCTCCTCATGCATGAGGTATGGGTTAGAAACCTGGCAAGTACCACTCTTAAAGATTGTGAGTACGCATATGTGAGCGCCATGTTCGAGACGATAAAGGATTATAGTGATAGATCCCATTATTTGTTCTTTTTTTTAACAACTTGTCTCTGCATTGTTCTCACATAAGGGTACAATAATGTTTACTATAAATGTTATATTATTGAAATTGTAAAACCATTTTTTTTTTAAAAAGAGTAACGAATGGAGTTCTTCTCTATTCGAATCTACAATTTGGAATGAGCACCTAGCTTCACTGACGAACACACTGACAGACTACTTCTCTATTTTGACGTTACAAAAGTACCTATTTATGGTTTAGTTGGAATAAATGATTTTGACTTTGTGACTTTTTCCGAGTAATATGTACTTTCTATGATTATTTAGACACTACTGACATACGGTGAAGGTAAACGTGAGGGAACCTGGACTTATAATTTCTAATTATAAGTTTGAAATCGTCAACCTGCATTGTCCAAGCGTGGTCAAAAAAGTCAAAAGTCAAAATTATTTATTTCAATTAGACCCATACAGGCACTTTTGAACGTCAACACAACTTTAAAGATACAAAGTGTCAGTCTGTCGGTCAGTCCTCTTAGTGAAGCTGGTGTGTGTGTGTGGCGTGGTGATTAATGCTCTAACTTTCTCCGTATGAGAAGCGGCCTTTGCTCAGCAGTGGGAACTTATAGGTTGATGACAGAGGTGAAATGTATTGTTATACTTTAGGAGGTGTGTGGTGCCTGAAGGCGTAAGCAGAACAGGATTCAAACATCTCAGTGTGATTTGGCTGACCACTGTAGACATTTGTAAAAGTTGAGTGACAACTGACGCTGCTCAGCTCTATTTGATCGTAACGTGATATTTTATAGCCTATAGCACTCAGGAACATTGTAGCTATCTATTAGTGAAAGAATTGTGGCAATCCGACCAGCGGTTTCAAAGATTACCCCCTACATACAAACTTACAAAATTTTACCTCTTTATAATATTAGTATAGACAAAATTCCATATTCAAGACTGCTAAATATATAATACCTTTACATCTAGAATTTCCTACAAAATTCTAGACTCAGTTACAAGTTGTAGTGTAGTTATGTAGGTCAGGTTGCTATCAAATTCATTCGCTTCAGGTCCGTTGCGATGGACGAGGTAAGCAGAATTGAGAAGCATTGTAAAATATTCAATGCTTTTGCTGACCTAGTGCAGACAGTATGTACAACTAAGGCTGATATTTATGTTAGAGGTAAACAGGACTTGTAGAAAAGTGTCATGGTGGACGGACGTTCAGGCGTCGGTTTTTCATGCGTGATGGGCTTATGGCTTTAAAACTTGGCTAGTATCAATCGATACCTTAATTGGCAAATCAGCTAACTCCAAATGAGCAAATTTTTCAGGAGACAGTTTCAAACAACCTACGCCCGGTTTCCGAAAGGCCGATCAATGTTAAAATCAATTTAAAATCTTGTCAAGTCATCTAATTGGTTGACTGGATTATCAACAACCAATCAGATGACTTGACAAGAGATTTGACACTCAGTTAGTTGATTTTAACATTGATCGGGCTTTCGGAAACCGGGCGCAAGTTTCACTGACGAACCGACTGACAGACTACTATTCTATTTTAATGTTTTAAAATTACCTACCTATTAATGGTTTAGTTGGAATAAATGATTTTGGCTTGGACTTTGAACTCTACAATATTTTTCGTAGATTAATGTACTTAAAAATCTTAAACTAGATATGAACCTAAAATCTTTTTTTTAATCATGTCTTTCTCCTGCTAATTAATTGGTTTGCTAATTAAAGTATTGCAATGTCACTTAGTCTTGGCATAATTATGGTTTCTAAGTTTATTCTAGCACCACCTACCAACATTGTGTAAAAGACTTATAATTTCTAATTTCTTTGACTGCACGGTTGGTGCGGTGGCTGGGCAACTGGCTGCCGTGCAACATGTCGCGGGTTCGATTCCCGCACGGAACAATTCTTTGTGTGACCCACAAATTGTTGTTCTGGGTCTGGGTGTCATGTGCATGTGAAATTGTATGTTTGTAACCGCATCCACGACACAGGAGAAAAACCAAATGTGGGGCAACGTTTTTAAAACATAAAAAAAATCCTAAGGACCTAAGCTCTGCATTCTTATCTTACATTTCCTAAAAAATAATTTTAGCTATATCGATTTGTGGCCCTTGAAAACCATATAATCCGTATCGACCTATCCCATAAAAACCCCGGATCAGTAGTTCCGGAGATTAGCGCGTTCAAACAAACAAACAAACTCCAGCTTTATAATATTATATAGTATAGATTAGCAGTCGCCAGCTCTGTATGTATATTTCTATACCTATTACCTATCGAGTATCGACTACCATTTAGATATTAGTTCGAGGAGTAAGTAGTATCGCAGTAGCGCAGTTATCTCCGGTAACGAGTACCCGTGCAGGCAGGTCGCAGCTCACGGAACTGATATCCACCGTCAGTTCCGCTGTTAGCGCAGCACTAGCGGAACTATCCCGTATTAGGTCACATCACTATCGTCATGTAGCATACTTTTATGTTTCGAAGATGTAGATAAATGTTCCATGTATTTACTGCGTTTAGGGTTGATTTTTCAATAGTCAGATAAATGTTATCAGAGAAATAAAATTGTTGCTGTCACTGTCTTATACGAACATTCTGACGCGACCGTATCATAATCATTCCTCAGGTAACTTTTATTTAACCAATGAAACTAAACTAAACTTAATTGTTAATTATTTTGAATGTAGTGAGGTAATGAATCAATGGTTCTCTATCACTGTACAATATTGACAGTGATTTTTGATCAGGAAGAAAAATCATCAAATGACTTTTTTTATCTGATAGGACGGCCAACTAGCATACCGATTAGCTGATGGTAAACAATCAGCGCCGTCCATGGACACCCGCAACAACGGAGGAATTACGAGTGCGTAGTCGACCTTTTGGGGATTAGGGATTTGGAGCTTTTGACACACACTCACACTGCGAAACACAACGCTATTGTTGTTTCACACCGGTTTTCTGTGAGGCCGTGGTATCACTCCGGTCGAGTCGACCCATTCTCAGTGCCGAAACATGGCTCTCCCACACTTAAAATAGTTATTAGATTTGGAGATTTTGGGATTAGGGGAGGGGAAGGATTGAGCCTCCGGTAACCTCACTAACGTCGAGTGAGTGAGGTGTAGATGAATGTTCCATGTATTTACTGCATATAAGACCGTATCCTCCCCCCAGCCTTAATCTAAATCTCCCAATCCTTAAGTCCGTAATAACCTACAAAACTACTATACTTTTTATATATATTAGGTCGGCAAACGAGCAGACGGATTACCTGATGGTAAGCAATCAGCGCCGTCCATGGACACCCGCAACGGAAGAGTTATGAGTGCGTTGCCAGCCTTTTAGGGATTAGGGTTTTGGAGATTTAGGGATTGGGAGGGATCGGGGAAGGGGAAGGATTGCGCCTCCGGTAACCTCACTCACACGGCGAAACACAACGCTGTGGTTGTTTCACGCCGGTTTTCTGCGAGGCCGTGGTATCACTCCGATCGAGCCGACCCATTCGTGTCGAACCTTGGCTCTCCCACACTTAAAATACTACTATAAGGTAATGTCTCTGCTCTTTTACGAAAATAAATTAGCCTTAGTTTAAGCATTGAATTATCACTGTCATCCAAAAAGGCTGCAACGCATTTTCGTTCTCTAGTAATGTCTTTAGGCGGAGCTGATTGCTTACCATCAGATAGTCCGTCTCCTCGTTTCCCGAGCTATAAAAAATAATAATTTACTTTGTAAACTTTTATTATGAGAATGCTTATGGTACATACATACATTTCCCAGTGGACTAGGCAGAGTAGTCGATTTATTTTACCTGCCAATAGGTATGTAGTAGCTTTTAGAAAATTGCCTCTTAGCGCTCAGGTGTGTGAATCTCTAAATATTGATATGATAAGTTTAGTTTTTAGTTTATGATTAGTTTATAGTAGACTAGCTACTCCCACGCGGTTTCACTCGCTGCTCGCCTCCATTTGATTATAGCGTGATGTTTTATAGCCTATATAGCATTCAGGGACATTGTAACTATCAATCAGTGAAAGAATTTTGGGAATCTGACCAGGGGTTCCAAAGATTACCCCCTACATACAAACTTACAAACATACAAACATACAAATTTTCTCCCTTTATAATATTAATATAGATTAAGAAATATCAGTTTCTTCCACCGCCGTCGCCCGTATTAGGAGGGTAAAAAGTATTCATATGTGGTTTTTCAAGACAATAATCTATATATCTGTTTCAAACTTCATTCAGAACAATTTTCACATGAAACAAATATAGTATGCACACTTAAAAACTTTCGAGTTTAGAGTTATCAAATTGGTTCAACCAATCGCGAAGACGCATAGACACAGTGGGTCCAAAATATTGCAATATCCGGGGTAAATGTTAAAATACCCGGGCATCTTGCACTTCCAATCCTGATGCAGATGAAGTTTGAAAGATGGCAGTCCTAATCCTAAGCAAAACTAAAACTTATTTATTATGAGAGGCCCATATTCGTGAGCAGCATTCCGCGACACGCGACTCGGCGACTGTCGCGGTGCTACTGGCTAATACTCGAGTCTGCGCGCCAAACGCGTGTCGCGGAATGCTGCTCATGAATATGGGCCTCTAGCATGGCTTGAAACAATACAACATAATAAATAATTTAGAATGTCTCACGAAAGTTACAATAAAAACTAAAACTTATTACAAACTAAAACACTTGAACTCTGCGTCCATTAAAGCGTGCACAGAGTTTGTGTTACTGAAGTGAATCGGCTACGAATTTAGAAAGCTGAAACGTGTTGTGGTCAAATTGTTAGCGTAGTCTTTGATATATTATTGTCGTAGGTCAAGTAGACCAGATTAATGTGATAATATAAAACATCACAATAGATTTATTGTAATAATATACAACAGCTCCGGGCTGGAGTAAGCTTCCTTCTAAGAACCTTCTAGCCGCGGCCTTACCCGTGTGTTTTTTTCATGAAAATACTTTTATTCAAGATCTTATCTTACTAATGAAATATTTCAAGACGACTGGTTGACTAGATAAAGTGAGATTCTATTTATAATTCTTACTCGAAAATAACTAGCCATTAGTAAACGTTTTATAAAAACCTGTTCAGCAGTTTCTGAGTTCACCACAAACAGACAGGCAGACTTTTACAACACGTTAGGGAAAATATGAATTAACTCTTTTGATGACGTCACGCTATATTATCTCCTTCGCACATTAATATAGGGCTGTCACCATATGAAATATTACGCCGAAGCTAGGGGTGTCCGGAGCCTATAAATCGAGGCATTGTCTCCCAATGATAGGACAATATTAACAGCTTATGATGTGTATGTGTGGGTATTGTTAACGTGTGAGTTATTGTGTACCACGATCCTTTCTTGCGTTTGGGGTAGGTTTGGACAATAAATTATTAGTATGTTGTCTTTTGATTAAGTTATTTGTGTTTTCGCTCTGTGATATGTGGATATGTCGTTTCTAAGAGGTTTCTGGTGAGAACGGGTTTGGATAAAGCTAAATTAGTACATTTAAGGTACATATATTATATATAAAAGGAGAAACTGACTGACATATCAACGCACAGCCTAAACGGCTAAACGTAGACACTTGAAATTTGGATTTGGACGTAGCTTAGGTACCGTAGAGATGCACTAAAATAAGAATTCCCGAAATACCCACAGAAACGGCCTAATAAAAAACCTAAGCGGGAAAATCCTTTTGTATGAAAAATCTAAACCACTTAAGTTAGATGCTCGAAATTTGGCACGCAAGTAGCTTAGTAAACTTAAAGATTAGTTGCAACAGTTAACATTTATTATACAACAGTGTTTAAAACTCGTGCGAAGCCGCGGGCGGAAGCTAGTACGATATACATATATATCTAGTAAGGGTGTGGGTCCTGAACGGTTGGCGAAGTAGCTGGGCAACCAGCTGCTGCGCAACGTGTCGCGAGCTCGAATCCCGCACGGAACAACTTTTTGTGAGATCTACAAATTGTTGTTTCGAGTCTGGGTGTGATGTGTATGTGAAATTGTATGTTTATAATTGCATCTACGACACAGGAGAAAATCTTAGTATGGGGCAACGTTTCTTATAAATAGAAAAAAGAAATGAAACAAAATGGTTCTGAAAACTACATAGCTAGTACTAATGTGACTAAAACTCACCAGGTCGCCTTGCCACCGTTTGTTTGTCAGTATTTAATAGTCTTACTAAGTGTAGTGTATTGAGACATCACTGATAAATGGTGAATTAAATAAAATTAATTTTTCTGACTATATTTTAAGCTTGATATCACTAATCCACCTTGAATGAGCGTAGTGATTAATGCTCAAAGCTTTTTCGTGTGAGAAGAGATAATTAATGGAAACCTTAGCTTTACCATAAATCATTAACCATACGTCTATCTTATGCCCACTGCTGACCAAAGGCCTCTTCTTACACGTAAAAGGTTAGAACATTAATCACCACACTCGACCGCATCCCATACCCCTGTAGGAATTAAAATATTATGAAATGAAGGTCTCAACAGCATTGGTTCGGGTCTGCTGACGGCGAGTAAGGGCTACTCGCCGCCCGACCAGAACCAGACCCGAGCGTACGGTGCGTAGCGTCCCGCGCGCCTCAAAGAGCCAATAGACCATCACAGACGGGACCCTATAGGGCTGATGTTCAGCCGGGGTTGCGGGGTAAGTGCAATGAGGCACCGCAGAGCAGGAGAAGGAACAGGGGGTTTTTAGTCAGTAAGAGTCTGACCCGCCGCCCGGCCCTGGGCGGGACAAGTCATTTGATGATTTTCCCTCACAAAAAAAAACAGCATTGGTTAAAACTATGTAAACAGCAACTACCAAAATCTGTCTCAAACCAGAATAAAATCCAAGATCATTTATCATATGCTTGTTATACAACATTTAAGCAAGTTTAATAGAAAACTCTTACTAACTCATAAAAGAGGGAATTTCAAAATTGATCCTTAACATTGAAACATAATTTATAAGATTGAAATACACTCTTTTTGGAGTTAGGCCTCTTTTCTATTAAGCATACCATTTGTGTCGGTGACATACGCGATAAGGGGCGTGATGGTAGCAGTACGTCATAAAATGTCGGTTGTCTTGTACCTCATAAAGCTGATATCTTCAACCCTTCTACAGGAAGGCAGGGTAATCAGTACCATATAGTGACAGATTGTGTCCTTGAGAAGAGATTTTATGAAATATTTTTGTATATTTTTTACTTTTTAGGTCTCTAAAACGACTTCGTTTTTGTTTTTTTTTTTGACAATATAACCAAGATTATGTGTTCTCTAATTGGATAGTTTCCTAGGTGAAAAATAAATAAATTCAATTCAATTCGTGTGGGGGAGCCATGGGTCGGCTCGACCGGAGTAATACCACGGCCTCACAGAAAACCGGCGTGAAACAACCACAGCGTTGTGTTTCGCCGTGTGAGTGAGGTTACCGGAGGCCCAATCCTTCCCCTACCCCAATCCCTCGTCAATCCCTAATCCCTAAAAGGTCGTCAACGCAGTCGTTACTCCTTCGTTGCGCGTGTCCATGGGCGGAGCTGATTGCTTATCATCAGGTAATTCGTGTGCTAGTTTGGCGACCTATTACATAAAAAAAATTCAACGTTTCAATATTATGACGTCATAACTTGGAGTTTCATACAAATTTCATAGATAAGGATAAATTTGACTAGTTGGAAACCACGTGGAAACTAATGTGTGTAATTAATATAATGTACCTAATGGTGGTCTAAAGGTTAAGACTTCCGCTTCTCATGCATGAGGGGAAACGCATTGAGCAAGCGTGGTGATTATGAACCTTCTCCGTATGAGAAGAGCCCTTTGCCCCATTTTTTTTCAAAAAGATTGACGATGGAGTTTCTTTCTCGTTCTCCTCCTTTTTATAATTTGGGAGGAGCACATAGTAGCACGATGACTTGTTTATGGTTTAGTCGTAAAAAATTTCTTTGACTTTTAAACACTATAATATAATATAATATATGAAACAAAGTCGCTTTCTCTGTCCCTATATCTCTATATAAGCTTAAATCTTTAAAACTCGGCAACGGATTTTGCTGCTGTTTTTTTAATAGATAGAGTGATTGAAGAGGAAGTTTTATATGTATAATAACATTTATGAAATAGTGGAGAAATTAAGTTTCAGCATTGCTTCCTTGCGAAACTGGATCTGGCCGCTAGTAGTAAATAAAATAAAACGCAATATCTATGATCATATTTATTACTACTCAATCATTTTCTGTGCACATTGATAAATAAACGTTTGGTATCATATCGTGAAAACGGACTTTTATGAAGAAACTACAGAATCAATCAAAAGATAAAATATCAAAAAACGGTGAAAAATAACTAAAAATTCTTACTATATAGGTAAATAATATGATTTTTTTTCTGAAATCATAAAATGTATTTTTTTGTGTTTATAATATATTAAATAAACAATATTAATTGCTAAGATTTCAGCTGTTTAGTATTGTTCAGTCATAAAAGATCCGCTTCCACTTAACATTAAATTAAAACACAAACAATCACGTCAATCATAAACAATTTGATTAAAAACAAACATAGCATAAAAATTACGGAAAACCATTCTTTTTTTTAAAATTAAAACAACAGTTTTCGACATTCATATTTTAAATTTGATTAATGATTTAAAATCGATTTGTAGCTCTATTTTACAATGAAATACAATGCGATATTTTTTTAATTTTAATAAATTGTTGTGTATTTAGAAAAAAGAAACATAGTAAGCTATTTTTATTTATCTATTATTTAAATACCTACCTTTTTATTATATAATTCGTTAAAATAAAAACATAATTTTACAATGAATCGGTAGTTTTTTAACGATCGGTAGCAAAGAGCACAATTTAAAGTATGAAATAATATAAAAAAAAATATTGTATCTGAACAACGCCATTTTGCAGAGAAGTGAATTTTCTAACTAGGTATCTATATATCACAAAACACAGACGAGATATTTAAGCGATAAAACATTATAAATATTTACATTAATTTATAATAATACTCCATTATTATTTTTTATTAATTTACTTAAGATTTAAGCTTAGGTACGTTAAGTATTTTCAACTTAATTTTAAATATTATTTGACACTCATTTTAAATATGAATTTTACACAATTTATTTTTTAAATATTTGAAAATGACGTTTCGGTAAAAATGTTTTCTCCATAACTTCAAAATTCGAATTTTATTTTTTTTGACAAGTGATTCCCTCATATGTCTGCCATTTTCAAATATTTCGTTTCGGAACTTATTATAATTATTATTATTCGTTACATTTTGAACTGCACGTGGACGTCGCTTTTATCGTTCGTTTTTAATTTCTAGTTAAACTGACTCACTTCGTAGACAATTCAGTGATTATTTCTATAATATTTATTAATTTGCCAATTAAAAACTAAAAAAAAAATTAAGTCCTGACATGAATTTCACGCAGTGTAGGTATATAGTTTGAATTGCCATACGAGTGGTCTTATATCTCTTTATATATCTATAAATACATTAATTAATTTATTTAAATTTATTTTCCTACAATTTAGCATTAATAATTTAAATTTTCCACTAAATATCATTTAGAATTCGCGATTCACGAGCTATAATTACAATCATTCCCAAAGCAATTTATTTGGAACTTTTTATTGTTATTTAATAATAACTATTTCTTAATAATAATATAATAATAGTATGTTTTTTTAAATACAATTTATAATTTTTTATTTTTCTATTGGTAAAATATGTGCCTTAAAATCGTTTTTATTGTGTGCCCGACATATTTTTTTAAAGTTTTAATACTGTATTTTGATGAAAGAATCTTAATATTGTGCATGTGCTTAATCAGTTTCTCTATTATTCGATATTGTGATATATTAACTATAATTCATTAGTAATATAATATAAAATATTATTTATAAATCGGTTTTATTTCAAATTACATACAGTCAAAAAGGCGATTTAAATTAAAAAAAAATATTCCATTTGTGTCCATAAAGGCTTGATTCCAAAATGAGTGGTTATTTCTCATTCAATTTTATTTTTTCGCCATTTTGTTTTCTGACGTCCTCTCGCCTGATTAATGTTGACATTTCGCGCCTTTTTTGGTAATTTATTTGACAGTTCTAGATACTTATGAGTTGAATTCAAGCACAGACAGATGGAACAAATATGTCATTATGATAAGTGCTTGTGTTTATTTGTTTTTATGTACACAAAATGTAATTTATCGTAAAACCGATGTCCAAAGTTTTTAAAACGTATCATAGATTCTGAAATATATTTTTATTAATATATTATCGTCTGCTAAAATTTGGCTTACAGCTAAATATATTGATATATTTCTCTATATACAATACTCCCCTACAAGGCATAGGATATTAAATACACAGTGGTCCGTTAATTAATATCTAAAAGCCCTACGTTATGGGGTTTCAAAGTCGCAATTCTTGATCAAAAAAATACTCTAAATACTTTTTCTTACGGTGCTTTTTCAACTGACGTTGTTTTTTTATTATTTAAAGTTTTTAAACTATTTTTTGATCAATGTAATAGGCCTACAAAGAAAAATATTGCAGGGTGTGGTTTTTTTTTTAGTAAAATTCTTAAGCCTTACGTCATTTCGAATTCTGTTTTTAAAATTGCCAAGTTTTTAAAATGCTGCCAATCCTGTTTGACTTATTTCTACAGTTTAAATAAGTACTTATTTATTTCAATTGAAAGTGCCGCTGGTAGTAAGTCGTCGAAATATACAGGTATACATTATCATATTCTTTTATTAAAATCTTTACAACTGAGAATCTGTAATTTTGACATTTTTAATGAGAATGTTCAGAAATATACACCAACACCACTCTTATTAATTTTCATCCAGAATTTCTGTATAGCACAATATTGTCTTAAATTAAATAATCATTCCAAATCTAACAAAACAATTCACATAACATAACATAGCTATAATAATAAAACACGGCACAACAATATTTTGTTCAAACAATCGCACACCGGAATTCATATTCTATTTTTAAATATTAATCAATTGTTTTGCTGTATAGTCCTAGCTGTCAAATTTTGGCGGCATAACCTACCATCCGCCATTTTGAAAACATAGAAAAAAAATTAAAAGTCATAGAGTAAAGAAAAATTCCTTCATAACGATTGTTAAAGTAGGTTTTATTACACACCATACAGCATACCAAGGAAAATTAAAATAATCACATCCATATATCCTTGTTCAGTGAGCGAATTTACTTCAATGAGTGTCGAAATATTTTGTTTTCGAGCAAGAACTGCTGATGTTACTTTACGAGAGAAGTAGAAGTAATTTAAGACATTGTATTAATGCTTTAAAATAAACAATATTACTTTGCCCAATTTTGTAATTAATACAGAAACCTCGTAGGCAGAAATTTATATTATTTGCTTTTTACGAATGCAGTTTTTTTTAAGTTGTTTTAACTTAAAGAAAATATTCGACACTTATTTGAGTATTCCGCTTTCTCTTTCATTTTTGTAACACCCTTACTGTTTCACGATTCATTATATAATAATATTATATAATAGTTACAAATATCATAAATATCTCACAAAGCAGGTACAAATTAAAGAGTTTACATTTTAAAACTAATTTATTAAAATTAATTCGATTTATTGATTGTGACTAGAATAGTCTAGGTTTATCATTTGACTAGATATTATATGTATATATAATTATGCTAGGTTGATATTGACACCCACACCCGTCACGAACTCGTCCCTTATAAGTGGTAGAAGGGCTGTGTGCCTGTAACAAAAGAAAATATAATTTATCAATTATGTGTTAAGGTCCAATTTTGCAGAAAATTCATATGTTTCAGGATTATTCTGTCGATTGCCTAAATCAAATAACGTTATATTGGTGTTATAATATTTTTTGATTCTTGAAGAATAAACGTTTGATAGAGCATACAAAAGTTCGAATGTATTAGTAATGAATTTCTTAAGACATATTTTTTTTGGTCCAGACGCTAAAATAGGTACTTGCTTCAGGCTGAAAAGTAATCTGACTTTTTTCTAAATTGACTGACTGAAACCTGGACTGGTTTGCAAATCCGCCTTGAGCAAGCGTGGTAGCGTTCAAACCTTATCCGTGTGCATAGAGGACTTTGCTCAACTTTGACTGAGCACTTTTAGGTTGATAATGATGAATGAAAAACCCAACAGTGTTTGAATATTTTTACAAATTAAAATATGTATAGTTTTTAACTGTTTGTTACATTTATTTAGAGGTATAGGAAGTAGGTCTTGCGGCTACTGTGACGAAGATTACAAAATGCGATTGTTTTTTTCAAGACAATTAAGTTTAGTTCCCTCATTAAGCCGTATTTAGTGCTTAGTCAAATCAATCCTGCCATTTATTAATAAACTTAGATACAAAGACTTCCTAATAATTCAATGTTTAATCAAGTTTACGATAGATAGATATTATTACCTACAAAATACACATGGTTGAACCTATAATTGAAACTATCGTAGCAGAAACATTTATGAACCTAACGCTATTTCAACACGATTGCGTTCTATACCATATAAAAGATAGCTTGATCTCTGCGACATTCGTCAAACTGACATTCCTAGGGTTGTCATGATACAAAAACATATCGATAGTAATTTTCGACGTTTCTTACTTATCGATGCTAAAATTATATGTATAATTGGAATATAATTTGGGTACTAAAATGAAACGAATATTTTAATCTAAGATAAATTTATTCCAAAGGAGTACACCCCAAATCTATATCCAAATCACTTTCAGAATTTCCCGAAACCCAAAGTTGTCGAAAGGAATTTTACATGAGTAGGTTAGTATTTAAATTTTATTTACGCATTATTGTAAATAATTTTATTATTTTAAAATATACAATAAACTGAACAGATAAATTAACTTTGAATTAAGAAAAAATATCGATAGTTCATAGTCTGTGGTCACGATGATTCATCACTCATCACTAATTAGGTCAGCATGCCCATAAAGTATGACATTGACAGATACGTTTCTCCGTACTGTTAAATTCAGAACTTCATAGGCACTATTTTACTGACAGCTGTCCCAGAGATCAAGCTATCTTTTTTTAAGTGTAGAGATCCGTATAAACTTGTCCTTTTGAAGACCAAGCAAAAGATTTCACAATATATCATCGAACTACAAGGGTCCACTGCTGAGCAAAGGCCTCTTTTTTTCTCACGTAGGTAGAATGTTTGAGCTTTCATCACCACTCTTGCTCAAGCCGGATTGGCGATTTCTATCACTAGAAATTATAAGTTTAGGTTTCCTTAAGATGTTTTCCTTTATATGGGAGTGGTGTCTACATAATCTAAGTTACATAATAATATAAATCAGAAACCAGACACTGGTGTATGAGAAGCGAGCGCCTCAAGTAGGTGCTTAAGATACCAAAACATTTAAAGTCAAAGTCAAATTCAAAATCAAAGCCAAAGTCAAAGTCAAAGCCAAAGTCAAGACATAATTAGTTTGGAACTCGAGAGAGTAGTTTTTATACCAAAAATCTGCAGGAAGTCACAATCCCACGAGAACGGAGTCGCGGTATTATATAATTTTTATAGTGTTGTGTTAGTTTTTGTTAGGAGCACAATTTTGAATTACCGATTTTTTCTTTGTTTTTGTCAGAATAATATTAAGGTTCTTAAGAAAGATGTTTAAAAAAGTAAAGGAGTATTGAGAAATAGCGATTCTTTTGTAGCTAGCGAGATGTCTGGACCCCCGACCAGGCGTAGAATTTATATTGTATTTTGTTCTACATAGAGGTAGTTTAAAACCGACCTTACTAACATGTTTATAAAACAACGTACAAGACACGTGGGAGCGCGCCACGTGTAAACATTAAAGGCAATACTTCTCAAGTAAGTACTAACATTCTCGCCTTGATTTCCTACAAGTTTCCTTGAGACAGAGGTTCTCAACTTTTGGGTATAAGGAGCCCAAAAATTGTGTTTGTTATTTACGATAATTTTCTACCAACAGCTTGGCCCGTAGTAGGTACCAGTACTAGTCAGGTCAGTCTAGTACTAGTCAGTCAGGTACAAGTCTCAACTGGAGTGATACCAAGGCTTCCTAGAATGCTGGCGTGAACTAACGGTTGCGTTGTGTTGCATCGTGTGAGTGGGGTTAGTGGAGGCCTAATCCTTTCCCCCTCTCCATATTCAAAGCTCAATCCCTGATTTTCAAATCCTTAGCATATTTAAAAACTTCTTTGGTGTTTTAAGTGTGCACTGTGCATGGGCGGTGCTGATTGCTTTCCATCAGATAAACCGTCTGATCGTTGGCCATCATAAGGAAATTTCTTTCAAATAAGACATTTCAACAGTTTGAGATTATTATATAGTTCTTTCTGATCACATTTTTTTATGTGGTAGATCAGCAAACGTGCAGACGAATTACCTGATGGTAAGCAATCAGCGCCGCCTGTGGACATCCGCAACAACAGAGGAGTAACGTGTGCGTTGTTGACCTTTTGGGGGTTAGGGATTTGGGAGATTTAGGGATTGGGGAAGGATTTGGGAAGGGGAAGGATTGGGCCTACGGTAACCTCACTCACACGGCGAAACACAACACTGTGGTTGTGTCACGCCGCTTTTCTATGAGGCTGTGGTATCACTCCGGTTGAGCCGACCCATTTGTGCCGAAGCATGACTCTCCCACACTTAAACTCACATTCTTCAGGATGACTTCAACATTTTTTCGTAACATAATTTTCATCTGGTTCCTAGTATACATTATTTTGTAGAGTATTGTGTATATTATTTTGTAGGTTCAGAAAAACTATTTGCCTACCAAACTATACTTTTAATAACAGCTGGATACGTTCATCATAAGTAACTTGGTAGGCCAGTAAATAAATATAAACTTGTATTCAAGGGTTCGCGTGTTCAAAAGATTGGGCACCACTGATTCATATTAATGTCGTAGGATTCCTAGAAGCCTTCAATAGGCAACCTTGGTTCGGACTTATAATATAAATATGTTATGTACATAACAGACGGGGTAGGAAATTATGATTAAGTATATATTGAGGGTTTGAGTTGGATTTTTAGAAAATGTTGTGAAGACTACTAACTGAAGTATAGTTTTTGTTTTCAATAGGCTTAGATTTCTAGATCAAGCAAATGGTTTTTGGGGATTATAGATTTTTATTGTAGCTGTTTCATTCAAATGTCTATATCGATATTTAAAGTATTATTATTTACATACCTATATGTGTTATGATATTTTAAAAGGGTAAATAAGTTGGATTGCAAAGGTTAGAATAAACGCCATTTTTTATTTTTATATTTCAGTACATTCTTTTCATTTTTCATTTTTACATTCTTTTCATTATAGCTCAGAAACCCACCTGAAAAGCTTAAAGATTATAGTTTTATTTTAGTGTAAGTAAAACAAGTCTGTTGCGATTTTGAATGAGGAATCTCTTTGACGTGAATTACTGTCTTGAATCCCGAGAAAAACCAGAAGATTTTATTTGAGGAGGAGAAAAACGAAATAGTTTCCACTACCTTCCGTGAGAAGAATGCAGTGCAGCCTATAAGGAACCGCCATTTACACAATATGTCTAACGCAATTTTTCAAAATCCCTCATCAAGTATTTGTCTCAACAAACAGACCAAAAAACTTTTTATAAACGTATTAGTATGGAAAACAATAAATATGTAAAACGCTACCTTGTTTGTAATTTTACTTGATCAGGACTCAAAGCGGGAGTATGTCACGTCCTCTAATGTCGATTATGTTCGTTGAGCCGCCAGTCGCGTTGTGAAGCACGTATGTGGAGTTTGTTGACAATTCCGATATGCTAGGGTTGTCACATTGAAGTAAGTTGTGAGTTGACTAAAGAAGTCTCAATGTTGTCCCAAATTCTTTAGACTTATTTAGTCAGAGCATCTTTAATCGTAACTAGAAGCTTGGCCCTGCTTTGAATGGGTGTTAAACTACCTCGATGTCAATATTTTTGTTTTGTTAGTGAGCCGCTGGCTGTGGATACAAAATTGTTTATATTTTCCATTTTTTTCTACTCGATTAAATCAAAAGGCCAAATCAATCAAGCGTTCACAGATTCATTTTTATACAATTTATAAATAGATACATAGATTTTGCGGAGGAGATAATATTATGAGCTGATAAACAAAAAACTATACCTATATATATATATATATATATATATATATATATAAGTACTCTAAGTTGTAGCTTGTAAACCGATTACAGACGTAATTTCGTATTTAATAATCTGCCTTGTAAGTTTTGGAACTTTAAGACCAAGCAAGTAAGTTTCTCCCACCAATACTTTCTAAAATATCCATTATGTTTTTTCTTCTTAGTGACAACCCTAGCAAGCGTGTGCATATGATGGTAAACGAAACAAGTTTACCAAATACACCGGTATCAACTCCCTATTGTACTTGGTAATTTTGGTTTGCCGGTGTTTGGGGAAAGCCGAGTACCGTCTGCTGGACTTAGGAGCTTCCAAATGAGTACACAGTCTTGGTTTACCGGATGATTGGTTATGTATTCGATGAAGGAGTAGATAATATTGGTAAAAAACCTTTTTGTTAGTGTAAGTCTCATTGATCTAAATGCAAAAACATCAGCCTATTAGAACCGGCGTGAAAATGTTACGTTGTATTTTGGCGTATAACGTCACTGGAGGGTTAAGTAAACTGAAGGGTTGAGCTTCTGGAAGTCTTACCCCATCCCCAATTACCTTATCTCACGAGTTTTAAGTGTGGGAGAGCCATGCTTCGGCACAAAAGGGTCGGCTCGACCGGAGTGATACCACGGCCTCACAGAAAACCGGCGAGGAACAACCACAGCGTTCTGTTTCGTGTGAGTGAGTTTACCGGAGGCCCAATCCTTCCCCACCCCCAATCCTTCCTCAATCCCTAAATCTCCAAATCCCTAATCCCTAAAAGGTCGGCAACGCACTCGAACCTCCTCCGTTGCGGGAGTCCATGGGTGGCGCTTATTACTTACCATCAGGTAATCCGTCTGCTCGTATGCCGATCTATTACATAAAAAAAACAAGTTCAATGCTTATCACCAGATGATCTGACTGCGTCGCTCTTACTGCCGAATCACATAAGAAGCACCCTAGAGACGTCCTATTCACCTGTCAAGCGTGTGAACTAAAGAACTAAGGGAATTCTCATCTCAAGGTCGTCTTCCAGCAGTGAACGTCCACTGCTGGAAGACGATCTTGAGATGAGAAGTCCTGTTGATAACGTATCTATACTAATTTTATAAACCTGTAGAGTTTGTTTGTTTGTATGCGCTAATCTTCGACACTACTGGTTCGAATGGAACAATTCATTTTATGTTTGTTACTCCATTTATCGAGAAAGGCTATATGCTATAAAACATTATGTTACGATCTATAGGAGCGGTTGAAACCGCGCTAGAGTAGCTAGTTCGTATATGTTTGTCGAGAAAAATACCTGGAAAAAGGTACCAACGAAAAAGTAATGCTGTAAGATATTTTCACAATACAAAGCTGCGATGTGTCTTCATTTCGGCAGTACTTTACTTTGAAATTACTGAAGTCGGATTCGGTTGGCATTCGACTGTCTTTTCGACATTACTCAAGTGATTTACTGCCTTAAAATATACTCGTAGTATGTAGTATTTTGTTTTTTTTTTAAAAAAACGTTGCCCTAGGATTTTCTCCTGTGTCGTGGGTGGGGTTACAAACATACAATTTCACATACACATGACACCACCCAGACCCGGAACAACAATTTGTGGATCACACAAAGAGTTGTTCCGTGCGGGAATTGAACCCGCGACACGTGGCACGGCAGCCACCACGCCAACCGTGCAGTCAATATTGACATGACTACTATTATCTCTTGAAGATGTAAAGGATTAATCATTAGTGGAATATATTAATTCATTGTTTGATTAGGGTTTTTAAATGGGATAGGTTTGCAAACAAACAGGTGGATTACCTGATGGTAAGTAATCGGCGCAGCCCATGGACATTTGAAATGACCAAAGGCTTTACTACAGAAGCATTGCCAGTCTTTTGTGGCTTATTAGGGGTTTAAAGACAGGGGATTTGGGGATTAAAGATGTAGTTGGGGTCCAAGGAGGAGGAGGAGGAAATACCAACGTAAATGTTGTGTCACGCCATTATTCTGTGAGGTATTGATATCACTCCGGTCAAGCCGGTCGATTGCCGAAGCATAGTATCAGGGTTTATCACAATTCCCAAGCTTAATAAGCGGGTTTGAAAACAGGAGTACCATTATTTTTTTTTTTTTAATTTTCACTCACTCACGGACGTGATGACAGATGTATATTATTCTGCCATCACCACAGATTAATAGAAGAATCAAGAACGTGTATTTGTTTTAATTATTGTTAACCTACTTTTTTATTTATATTTTAAAAGCACTATTGACATTACAAAAGTACCTGTGTATAGTTGGAATAAATGATTTTGATATTTGACTTTTTTATTTTATTTGTATGTTTAAGTACAATGTACTCTAAATATCATCATTAGTAAGATTTGGTTCTTCGATTAAAATTTGTGAATTATCTTAGAGGTGAGTTCCATTAGTAGGTCGGAAAGATATCCCGTTCATCATGTTTACAACGCCAAACCGCCTACACAGGCAAATAACTAACTTTAAAATACTCACATTATCTACATTCCTTTTTGGAAGAGGCTCATATCCAGAAGTGGACTGGGATAGGCTGAGAAGTATGTCAGCTGCGGTCTATATAGAAAGGTAAATTGTTAATTTGTCACACCATGCCGGTAGGCCGTAGATTAAGGTTATACTCACTCGTGGGGCGCCGGCCACGTGGGCGCGTGTTTGTGTGTCGCAGCCCTAGCGCGCGCCAGTAGGGTCATCACCGCTCGTTTAGTCGGCGACATAGCGGCCCGAGTGCCTCCCAGCAGAGGTCGCTTGCGCGCCGTACTCGCAGCCCCCGGCCCAGCCGCACCTGACACATAATTAAGTTGGTTTGACAACCCTATTGCAACGTCTTAGTTTGGGCATAAGACATTGATACGCTTTACAAACTTTGGGTGAAAGAGATGGGTAATACTGTTATATGTCCATCTCTTTCTTCACTGCTATACATAGTTTTGATACTAGATTAAGTAATATTTTCAAAGTTTGTAAAATGTACCGCTGTCTTCGGGGGCTGGGAGTAAAAATCTTAGGTTAAAATAGTCTTGCGTTCATTCTGTTTTTAACTTCAGTATATATTTACATAAAAATATGTACATCCACTTTAGCATTTATTTTTTCACCAATTCTTATTTTCCTATTATAATGCATCCCAGATAGACGAAGCCTTAGAAAGTGTTGTGTTTTCTATCTCCTCCGCATCCCAAAAACCCAAATCTCAAACGAAGAAATCCTTAACAACTCACAAAAGGCCAGCGGCACCAATAGCTTACTATCAGGTGATTCGCTAGGTTGTTTGCCGACCAATCCCACATAAAAATGATGTTCGTTTTAAAAACTAACTAATATCTTTCTCAAACACAAGTGTGGGAGAGCCAAGCTTCGGTATAAATGGGTCAGCTCGACCGGAGTGATACCATGGCCTCACGGAAAACCAGCGTGAAACATCCACACCGATGTGTTTCACCTTGTGAGTTCAATAAGTGGACACCCAATCTCTCCCCCTCCCCCCATCTCTTCCCAATCTTTAAATATTCCGAAACCCGTAACTCTTTTGGTGTTGCAGGTGTCCATGGGCGGTGCTAATAGCTTACCATCCGGTAAACCGTCTGCTCGTTTGCCAACGTATCCGATAAAAAAAGTATTCATCATCATTATCAGCCTATAAGTGCCCACTGCTGAGCAAAGGCCTCTTCTCATACAGAGAAGGTTAGAGTATTAATCACCACGCTTGCTCAATGCGAGTTGGCGATTTCAAACTTATAAATAGAAATTATAAGTCCAGTTTTCCTCACGATGTTTACCTTCACCGTATGTCAGTGGTGTCTCAATAATCATAGAAAGTACATATAACTTTGAAAAAGTCACATTGGTACTTGCCAGGTTTCGAACCTACACCCTCATGCATGAGAAGCGGGCTCCTTAACCTCCGGGCCACCACGACAAAAAAGTATTATCAGACAAAAATAACAACACCTAGCCTAAGACAATATAGACAAATTCAATTCTAAAAGGCTATCTGGCTAGCCAATCAGAGTCGTCCTTATGACGTCACAGTTCATGAAGTGGCGCACCCGCGTAATTGCCCTGCGGTCGATCCATTACGTACAAGTTAGTCAGTACCTTGTTTGTCTTAATATGGCTAAATTTAATTAATATTATTGTACACACAATTCCTGTATTGTATTGTATTGGTAATGAGATTGACTGACGTTAATTAATATGTCTTAGTATTATTGTATTCTGTATTGATTTTGAATGTAAAGATTTATTTAGATGCATTCTTTTAAATTGTCAGTATGCTTCAGTGAGCGCCATATTCGAGACGATAAAGGATTTAAATAAGGAATTGATCCCATCATTTGTTCTTTTTTCATATGTAGGTACAATAATGTATATTAAATATATTGGCGGGTTTGTAAAAACTGACGATGTTTACAGTTTAATTACCAAATACGAATAAATTTTTATTTTTTATGTAATAGGTCGGCAAATGAGCAGACGGATTACCTGATGGTAAACAATCGGCGTCGCCCATGGACACTCGCAACGGAGGAGTTACGAGTGCGTTGCCGACCTTTTAGAGATTAGGTATTTGGAGATTTAGGGATTGAGGAGGGATTGGGGAAGGGGAAGGATTGGGCCTCCGGTAACCTCTCTCTCTCTCTCTCTTGTGTAAAAAAATTACCTAGTAAGTGTCAAACCTTATTCCATTTAACATAAATATAATAATACTTCTGTAGGCAAGATTCAAGCTAATGTTTTTATATAAACAGAACAATTTACAATCCGCCGGATCTAAATATGTTAAGGCTAATTATAACAAATCCGTTGTTAATACTTTATCTTCTAGAAAACAAAACAATTAAGTTTAATACTTGTAATAAAATGCAACTGAGCATTGTTTTAAAACACAACTAAATGACGTCTAGACGAATCGTTCAAGTTTGCTCAATTTACAAGGCCCTTCTGTCCTGTGCAAGTCATGAGAGACAAGCGATTTGAAATATAATAAAATATAACGCCCATTGGTAGAAAAAATCTGATTCTTTTGTGAAATAAAAAAACTATTTAGGTATTATATTATACTAGCAGTCCTGGCAAACTTCGTTTCGCTTCAAATATAACTTATATTTTTTTTCTGACCTTTTAAACCTTCTCTGTATAATCAGGGTACAAAACCACAAAAATAAATGCCATATCTGTCTCGCCTTTCTCGAATTTTAGCCTAGCGAACAGCAATCGATTTTTATATATAAGAAGATTTTAAAACTTCATATTTAATTTAGGAACCTAGGAATGAACGGTCACTTTCATAGTCCTAGAGTTGATTTAAGCGTCTACGCTAGTGCAAAAGTAATAAAAAAGATTTTATTTTAAGTGGTCAAGTAAGTAATATACCATTTTTTACCTATAGTTTGTTGTTGATATTATAAAAATATCTACTTCAATAAAGAACTAAGTTAAATAACCAGCGTTTTTTTTTAAATCTCTTTAAATATTTTTGAAATAATTTGGAGTAGCTCCACTAGATTCAATACAAATTGAGGAAAACGAACCACACCATAATACACTTAAACTCTATTTATTGCAGCCTTTATGTGTAATCTTGGTAAAAATTCCAATTAAAATATCCGTCTCTTCTGACTTGCACCAACCACCGCCACAAACCCTTCAGATGTCGTTTAAACTTTACAATATTAAGGGATGGTGGTCTCAGACGGTTCAATTAAATCGCTGTCTTTGTTCCGAGTGGTCTTAAGCAATTAGCTTAGTTTTTATATGAAAACAAATAGGAAAACTAAGCTTTGTTGTGGCTATCTTTGTTTTCCAAACTGAGCTTAATTGGTTTTCGGAAATTTGAGCTTTAATTTGGGTACGTTGTGTGTGGTTTTTGTGTATCAAAGCGATTTTCGCGTTTGTGAGAGCTAACGTCGGCGTTTCGAATGTTTTGTTAGACATATGAATGTATGGATTGTTGAGTCAGAGATTTTAGATGAATGAAAGATTTCTTTTTAAGGGTAACATTCAGATAATCTTGAGGTTAAGTGGGGTATGATTTCGAAGGCATTATTCGTTTTAATATCTCGGGCTTATAAGGTTGTTCGTTCAAACTTCATATTTTTTGCTTAGAAGAAAATAATCTTGGTCTCCATTTCTTATAAATAAAATAGACTAAGCTCTCAGCAACATGCCTCCTTCTCATTTCAACAATAACATCTCAGAATATCAACCCAAATAAACGATTCAAATGTAACTAACGAGATGAAATTTGAAATTCATACTGAGCATTGTTATTTTATTAATTAGAAACAAAGGCGTTTAAGTTTCAAAGCAGAGATGCTTAAATTGTAATCAACTCATAGATCCTAAAATTTCTCTTTACAATTTAAATTCTAGAATAATATTTGGCGTTTCATAAATACTAAGATTTTTAGACCTAAGTGTACTATGAAATAAGTTTGGATTTTAATCAAAACTTTATTCGATTTCTGCAAAGACTTACTAGAGTCACAAATGTGCTTAGTTTTCTTAATGGAAGTCGTAAATTGTAAGCTTTAGCACATACAATCAAAAGACCCTCGAGAAAATTATGTATTAAAACAAAAACAACATTTGAACTGACGTAAATATATCGATAAGCTTTTTTAATGAAGCTCTCAGTATTACCAACATTCAATTTTAGGTGTAAAATGGGCTTAGTTCTGGGTAACAATTACGAAAACGTGCTTAGTCACTTTTTTTGTAGGAATGAAATTTAGGACTTAGTATGTATTAAATTTTGTTGGGCTTAGTCTGGGAGCTAGATGAAGTCCGACGTACCGACCTTGAGTCGCCAGCGCGTGGACTGCGGCAGGCTTGACACCACGCAGCGCTGGGTGAGCGTGCAGTACACCGCCAAGCACTGGGCTGCTCAGCCCAAGGATATCGCCGCCACCTGGTTAGTTTACGTTAGTGAGCTTAGTTCTGGCTAAGTTTATTTTTCTATTCGATAAGTTAATTCTGGCGATGGTTATATAATCTGGATTACGTTAATTAAATGTGTTAGATAGATATGTCATTATTGTCTTAAGACATTGACGTCATCATCACACTATGATCAAAGTTTTAGTGTTCTTAAGATGATAAAGACGTAACTAGGCCATATATCTAATTTGTAATAAGCTGTTGGGTCAAGATAATCAAATAAATAAATCAAGGACAGTAACGACTGGTTAAAATAGGGCAACTAACTAACAGTAATCGTATTATTTTTTCTTTATAACATGCTTGCTAATTCGTTGCTTAAACCCGAAGTTAATTATTTTTGACTATGTATATAGTCCGCCTCAAGTAGTAAAAGTAGGTAAAGCAAAGTTGCAGAAGACGACCGTTACTATGTAAACTTGATTTTATTTTCTTTTCTAATTAAATGATACGACATTAATAAACGGATATTGTTCACTAATTAAAAAGTATGAGTGTCGAATGCACTCCATACAAAATAATTTAACACAGAAACATTTCAAAGGCATTAAACATTGTTAAAAATAAAAGACAAAAGAAAAAGGAGCTTGAAACAGAAGCTTTAAAATAACGTTGTTTATTTTTTACAGCGAGAGAAAAGTTTTCAGAATAACATATCGGAAACCCCTTATTTAACCTTCCTTGTGTTCAAATATACGCTATATTTTCTGAGCTTAGTTCTGGAACGTTACTTTGTGCTTAGTTTTTGAAAGTATCGTTGCAACTAATGATCAGTAGTTGAAAAGTTTTCCGTGAATTGTTTAAAAGTTAATGGACCGTTGTTTTGTAAGTTTACCGTGGAGTTTGGTAGACCGTTGAGAAATAAAGTAGTTTGTACGTCGAATCTTGGTTAACTACACTTGAAGTCATTAGGGTACTGCGATAATTAATTCTAATTTGTAAAGTCGAGACGTTCCTTAGAGATTTTTTGTCAAAATAACTTTGAAAATAATTTATTTTAGTAATGGTTTTTCGTAAATATTCTTCGAAAGTGTCAGGAGAATATTCAAGAAAGTATTTTTTAAGAGAACTTGTCAAACTCAATGTAGATTTAGAGGCATTACTTAATGGCTTTGTTAGCACAATGATGAGAACTCAATAATCTTTAGTTGCTTTTGGCTTTGCTCATGTTGAGATTACTAATATGAATACTTAATTTATTTTTTATTTTTACCGCCGTTGTAAAGCGCTGCAATGCGCAAATCTTAGTTCATTTTTTTTTTTTGAAAATAATATTAGCTCTATTTTTTGGCCCGAGATAATATTGAAAATCTAGCAGTGGTATGGGTGAGTGTGCTGTTTAGCCTTCAGTTTTGTGTATGTTCTTCTTCATTTAAGTGTCTTTTTTATTTGATATTATAAAGGCGAAAGTGTTTTTATTATTTTCATATTCATTTCACGTCAGGCGGAGAAGTTATATGGCAGGATATACTGACTAACTTTCTATACTTAAAAATGTCTTCATTAAGTCTCAAGCATTACCAGGTTAAGCAGGGTATAATGTATATAGTTTTATTATGAACTTACCGAGTATAGAGTTTTGTGTAAGAAGGTGGTGGGTGGGAGGTTGTTGCAGCACCCCCCCTCCGACCAGCACGCTGTGTCCCGTGTGACCAGCTGCTAGCTGCGAACAAAATTTATCAGGATTAATATAGTTGAAGAATTGCTAGAATTTATATTCATGGGATCTCGATGAATACTTTTTTTATTGGGATAGTTCAGTAAACGAGCTGATGGTGGTACCTGATGGTAAGTAACCGGCGCGGCCCATGGACATCCGCAACACCAAAGGAGTTACGAGTGCGTTGCTGGCCGTTTAGGGATAAGGGTTCCGGATATTTAAGGTTTTCAGTAACCTCACTCACACGGCGAAACACAACGCTGTGGTTGTTTTACGCCGGTTTCTGTGAGGCCGTGGTATCACTCCGGTCGAGCCGACCCATTCGTGCCGAAGCTTTACTCTTCCACACTTAACGCTTACACATACATACGTACTCTCGCACATACATAACGAAGTCATTTTAAATTTTATTTTTTAATTTTTCTATAAATCTTAATTAGGTTATTATTTTTTTACATCGCTTGCGGCTTTTGTTTAAATTAGAAATAACAGAATTCTTCTTTCCTGGTTTAGAACACAGAAGAAAACTCTTAACAAGAATATTTTTTAATACGCTCCTGTAGACGATTTTTCATGTATTTTTATTTGAAGATGAAATGTAAAAGATATTGTATTAGGACGTTGTCGTTGGTGCCAAAGACTCTGTGTACTGATTTTTAGCTATCTACTTTAAGATTTGGGAAACGTGTCAAAGAAATATTTGCCTCCCATTTTTGGGAATTATTTAAGCTAAATCCCCACCATCATTCAAGTAGTCATGCTTTTGTGTTCTTACACGAATTACTTACATGATATTATATTTAAATAGATTATAATTATTGTAGGTGAACTGTTAGGTTTAATGAAAAAAAAACAAAAATGTTTCAATAGGTTTTTCTATTCAACACAACTTAAAAATGACAAAAAAGTAAAAAAAGGATCATCAAAAAATAACATAACACAAAAACCCAATAGTTAACCAAACCACCCAAATTACAGATAGAAAAGTCCAATTTTTTGCTCACACTTTTGCACCCTGAAAAAAGTGACTAAAAAGGCCTTTATTCGTCCAAAAATCAGATTCCACTGAAACAGTAGTCGCCCAATACAGCTTTGGCCTCTATGACATCCCGCACTGAATAAATACGGCGACCACTACTGAATTTCAGGTCCGTGACTATCTTTCAACTACGTAAAAATTCAACGTGAAAATTGTGCCTGAATATTTTTTTTCGTATACGGAATCTGAAAAAGGTTTGAGCTATTCAGGCGAAAGCTCTTGTTGAGTCTGTTTGAGGGGACTGAACGTAATTGTGTACTAGTGAAAGAATTTGACATTTCTGAAAAATACGCTGTTTTCTGAAAATTACTACTGGCAGTTTAAAAAGTTGGTATGTGACTGAAAACCGTTTATCGACATCAACTTAATTCTAGTTGTCACGTATTTACTCCATCTCTTTGGAACTTTATCTGTATTTTTTTCTCTCTCTCTATTTATATCTCTATTTTTTATTTACATTTTTCTAAATAAAAGGTGAAATAAAGAAAAACTTGCATGAATTGCTGCCTACGACGTAGTATAGTGGCTGCTACGCCGTAGCAAATGACTACGAATTCGTAACCAGCACCTCCTTCTTTTGTTTTGATCATATTTATCAATTTTATTGGTAACTGGGGTCAACATTATTCTCAAGAAACACATTTTAATGGGTTACTAATTATCAACTCATTATAATCAAATAATTATCAACAAAATGACCTCAGTTCACACTTTAACCTGATTTAATTAAGTTTAGGTACAAAGTACATAAGGTGGGCTTAGTGCCCACAATCATTCTCACTAGCTAAACCTTCGGGTGATGCAGTGAGAATATGGTCAGTGCAATATAGTGTAAAAAAGAATAATCGAAATGAATCTAAACCTTCCAGGGCGCCACTCATACAGAAAAGATCATTTAAAACGGTCTAGCCGTTTAGGAGGAGTTCAATGTTACACACGTACAGCTGAATTATAAAAATAAAAATATTTATTTTCATTTACCTATGTATAAAGTACAGTACGACTTTAGGAATTACCATTTGAGCAAACATTTGCTTGTGATAAGTTTTTTTTTGGTGAGGTGAAAATCATGAAATGACTTCTCCCGCCCAGGGCCGGGCGGGAGGGAGTGTCAGACTCTTACTGACTAAAACCCCCCTGTTCCTTCTCCTGCTCTGTGCCGAGGCCACGGTGCCTCGTTGTGCTTACCTCGCAATCCCGGCTGGCTTGTGATAGGTAGTTCCACATTATAAAATATATCTGTATATAAAGATTAGTAGAACATAATAAATGTAAGTATGTACATACATACCCAATAATATACATGAACACACTACATAATTTCTATAAAATCAGGCTTCAGAAACTTAGGCACGAGTTCAGAAACCCCATAAATGTCCATATATGTAGGTACTTGCATATACCATAAAAACTTCTATAACGGTGTGTTTCACCATACTGTCTCGCCATAAAACTTAATCAAATATTGTTTAGTACTTTAATGAACAAAAGTTTTAATGATATGATCTTTGAGAAGATTTATACTGTTCAGTAAACTGCAAATTGAGAGGTGGAAAATGGACTTTATTGCTATTGTTTTAAGATACTTGATTGTTTTATGATGACGTGTTATGGAGTTTATTGTTAGGTACACACACACACACATAAATATTATCAGCTTATACATATGTGCCCTTTTCTAAGGTGCTTTTGTGGTACATATGTATTCATCATCAGCTGGAAGACGTCCACTGCTGGACAAAGGCCTCCCCCTTAGCTCTCCACGTCGAACGACAAGTTGCCACCTGCATCCATTGGCTCCCCGCGACTCTGACGATGTCGTCGGTCCACCTAGCTGGAGGCCTGCCCACACTACGTTTTCCGGTCCTTGGTCGCCACTCTAGGACTTTTCGGGCCCATCGACCGTCCGTCTTTCGAGCGACATGGCCTGCCCATTGCCACTTTAGCCTGCAGATTTTACGAGCCATGTCGGTGACTTTGGTTCTTTGGCGAATTTCCACATTTCGGATTTTGTCGCGCAAAGAGACCCCGAGCATAGCCCGCTCCATCGCGCGCTGAGCGACGCTGAGTTTAGAAAGAAGGCCAGAAGTTAAGGACCACGTCTCAGTACCATACGTCATCACCAGCAACACACACTGGTTAAACATCCATACATATGTATTATGATGTGATAATTTTATATGCATGTGTTAAGTATACGCTTATTATTCTCAGAAGAAGTAAGTAAAAATGTTATTTGTGCATTTTTTTTTAAATAACGATGAAATGGTTTTATTTTTAATTGGTGATGGTTATAACCATCATGAAATCAATCAATCTTGGTTTAATTTCATGATGGGGATACAACAGAGATAGGTTATTGCAAAAAAATGTGATATTGATAATATTTTCATTATTTTTCCTAAAAAGAGGAATTTCCTTAAAGTAATAATATTTTCTTTAGTGTGGTAGGACTTGAACGGAGCCCGACGGATAACCTGATGGTAAGCAATCGGCGCCGCCCATGAACACCCACCACACCAGAGGAGTCACGAATGGCTTTTTAATATCCTTAATTAATAGAGAAATAATTTAAAAAAAGGTGGTGGCTCAGAAGTAGGTAAATGAGCCCGCTTTTTATGCATGAGGGTGTCGGTTCGAAACCTGGCAAGTACTGATGTGACTTTTGCCGAGTTATATGTACTTTCTATGATTATTTAGACACCACTGACATACGGTGAAGGTAAACTCATTCGTGTACCTTCGTAGGAAATCGTAAGGAAACCTGGACTTATAATTTCTAATTATAAGTTTGAAATCGCCAACCCGCATTGAGCAAACGTGGTGATTAATGCTCTAACCTTCTCCGTATGAGAAGAGGCCTTTGCTCAGCAGTGGGCACTTAAAGGCTGATGATGATGAATAGGGAATTATGGTTCCGTCGTTATTCTCAATAAATTTAGATGTCGAATGTTTTGGTTTAAACTAAATAAAACTCGGGAATGCTAATAAAATTTTTTCTTTGTTCTTTTATAACGATGTTACTTAGAATTTTATAAAAAAAAGAAAGTTCAGTTCTATCTTTCCCCACTGGAATAACAAGCACAAAGTTGTTCCATCGGTACGTGCATAAGTGACAATGGACTTAACTTAGTTAACAAGACATTTAGTTCAAACTTGGAACTTTCTAGTACTCTAGGTGACCGATAAACTATAGAGCATTAGGGACTGTGCCTAGGAATTCAGACCTTAAAGACTTAGTGGGTAGTTGCGAAAGTGTACCTATATATTATAGGGTTAGAGTTTAGAATGTAATTTGGGTTATATGTGAGTTAAGTCGAGTTTGGCTAGTTAATACACTTCCTTCCCACCGTACTTGCTTCATTTCAAATTCTTTCGCGGTTGGTGCAATTAAGCTATGGAACAAGCTACCTACCGAAATTAAAAAGGCTCCAAACAAAATTACTTTTAAGCGTGAGGTTTATAAACTTTATTTAAATCGTTGCAATGCTGATATCTAAGGCTTTTCGTCAATATGTTTTATTTGTTTATATACATTTATACAGTAGGCATATATATACATATTTAATTGTTCTTAACATGTAACATTCTATATACATATATAGTATGTATTATCTTATCATTTTTAGATTGTATATCTATTATATATTTACTATATATGTAGGTATGTATCTATATTGTATTGTCTTTTAATATTTTATTCTATTTAATTCGTATAAACATATTTCCCGTACCTATTTTTCGCAGATTTTCCACTTGACCCAAAGGTTGACTGGTAGAGAATGCCATATGGCATTAAGTCCGCCTTTTGTACCAACTTCATTTCATTGTGTACAATAAAGCATAAATAAATAAATACATTTTCGATGTGTAGCTTTTGGTTTTAGATTTTTTAAACAGTTTCTTTTTATAATAAGTCATTTGTGAAGTTTCAAGTTAGGGAAGACCATGCTTCGGCACGAATGGGTGTGATAAGACTGGAGTGATACTACGGCTTTACAAACGACTGCAGTGAAATAACGTATAATTGATGTCTATCGTCCGGTCCCCTGTGGTTTCACCTCCGATCTTCAAATCATTCGATCCTCTAATCAATAATCTTCATAAAGATGTAATTCCTGATGCATACTCTTATACATTCCCGTTTTTGTGGGTTTCCATGGAAGTTGGTTGCTTAGTATAAGACGAGGTCTAATAAGATTTTTTTTTTCTTCATACTATGATTTTCTTCTGCGTCGTGGGTGCGTTTACAAACATTCAATTTTACCTACACAATACACCCATCAGTACAACTATTTGTGGATCACCCGGGAAGTTGATTTGTTATTTTTGGACCCTGTCATCATCCATATTGAATAAAGATTTAATTTCTCAAAATTATTTACAACTAGGAATCTCCGAGGGTTCCTCTCACCTGATGGTGTGCTGCAGACAGATGATCGGGCGCTGGCGTCGGTGCTGGGGGTGAGAAGTCCCGAGTGTTGGTGCCGTGGTTGATGGCAATGCCACCTGGCAGAGACGCAGGCGCTGGAGATGGAGGCACTCCAGAGAGCTGGGGGTGGAAACGAATCAGTGAGTGAAAGCAGTGTTGTTTTACTTGGAAGTAGTAAGGTAACTGGAGGCCCAATCCTTCCCCTCCCCTAATCACTTCCCAATCCGCAAAAGGCCGACTTATTACTCCGTTGCTGCTGCGGGTCCATGTGCGGCACCGATTGCTTACCACCAGTTAATCCGTGTGCTCGTTGGAAAACCGATGACGGAAAAAAACATATTTTAAGTTTGGGAGAGCCATGCTTCGGCACGAATGGGTCGGCTCGACCGGAGTGATACCATGGCCTCACAGAAAACCGGCGTGTAACAATCACAGCGTTGTGTTACGCCGTGTGAGTAAGGTTACCGGAGGCCCAATCTTTCCCCTCCCCCAATCCCTAAATCTCCAAAAACCTAATCCCTAAGAGGTCGGCAACGCACTCGTAACTCCTCCGTTGCGGGTGTCTATGGGCGGCGCTGATTGCTTACCATCAGGTTATCCGTCTGCTCGTTTGCCGACATCTTCTTATATATAAAATGAATTGCTGTTCGTCAGTCTCGCTAAAACTAGAAGAAGGCTGAACCAACATAGCATAATGTGGTCTTGAAATATTCTTGGATATACAGGGCAGGTTTAAAAGGTCATAAAATTTAGCTAAATGAAAAAAATAAAATATTTGTGACTGTACGAAGTTTGCCGGGTCAGCTAGATATGACATAAAAAAAGTAAGGGCCGCTAATAAAATAAAATTCTGATAACTCAGTTAAAATAATGTATCTATGAGTTTTAAAATAGTAATATTTTATTACAAGAAACAAGGTAACGATGGAATTTCTTGTTCTTTTCCAGGCACATTTGTATTTTCTAACGAACATCTAGTTTCAATGATAGACAATTTAAATTTGGCATTTTAAAAACGCCTTAAAGGCTGAATTGCTTTGATTTTGACTTTGAAAGGTTTTATTTACTTTATTAAGGTCTGATTTTTCAATAGTCAGATAAAAGTTATCTGAGGAATACAATTTTTGCTGTCACTGTCTTATATAAACATTCTGACGCGACAGCATCATAATTATTCCCCACGTAACTTGTATCTAACCACTGCAAAATAAGCACAAATAAAACTAAATACATTCATTTTGTAATCAATGACGCATAATTATAAGAGTCTTCTTTGATACATCCTTTGACAGCTAGTCAGTAGCCACTTTAGGTTTTCAAGTTTAAATTAGCTGTTTGTCAGCACTTTGTCTTTAAAATATTTTGTTTTTTTTTGCAGTTGAAAGAGCGTTTGTAAGCTAAACTTATTTCTTATGATTTAAATTTAAATCGAGAGTTCTTTTCTTTCTCCTTATAAATACAACTTACAAAAGCATTTTATTTTACTAAGATATTAATTAAATTAAAATATTTGTACACCAATGACATTGGTAAAACATACAGCTCCATCAAAATGTGTACTTATCACCTTTGTAAACATAGCCATGCTTCGGCACAAATGAGTCCGCTCAGTAATACCACGGTCTCACAAATAAATAAAAGATTGAATTGATTTTATTTATTTAAAAAAAAATGAATCTTGATGTTGACCACTATGAATGAGTACTATAGCTTGTTTTGATGTTGATACATCATTCAATGCATTTTCTTACTCTGGGCGGGGAAAGAGCGAGTGTCAGAATTTAACTGACTAAAATCACCCCGTTCCTTTTACTCCAGGCTGACCCTTGACGTATATTTTAATAGGTATATGTTATATTTTAGGAAACTTTACTAATAACATAGATTCTTAATCTTTGACAAAGTTTGACATATATAATATAAAAGGATAAAACTTAATACACCTACACATTACCTACGCCTTCCAAGAATATCAGATTAAATTCAAAGAACACATCAAGTTTAGGTTTTAATAAAAAAAATAAGTGTGGGAGCCCGAGGTACTGCGAGTAGCATTCCTAGCGCGCTTCAAAGAGCCAATAGACCACCACAGACGGGGCCCTATAGGGCTGATGTTCAGCCGGGGTTGCGGGGTAAGCGCAATTAGGCACCGCGACCTCGGCCTAGAGCAGGCGAAGGAACGGGGGATTTTAGTCAGTAAGAGTCTGATACTCCCTCTCGCCTTACACTGGGCGGGAGAAGTCATTTGATGATTTTCTCCTCATAAAAAAAGTGTGGGAGTGCCATGCGTCGGCACAAATGTGTCGGTTCGACTGGAGTGATACCACGGTCTCACAATAACTCGGCCACCACAACCTTGCGTTTCGCCGTGTGAGTGAGGTTCCAGGCGGTTCCAGGGGGTTCTAATCTTGCCCCCTCCTCCCCACATCCTCCATCCTCAAATCCCCTAACCTTCACTTTTTAACAAACCACCACAGGCCAGAGGCATTTGTAGTAATACCAAAGAGTCCTTTGTGTTAATCGGCGGTGCCGATTGCTTACCATCAGGTAATCCGTTAGCTCGTTTGCCGACTTGTGCCATAAAACAAATGGTAAAATAATTATAACATTCAAATTTTACCTCTGGTCATCATTTCAGGTTATAAAAGTGTTACTATAATACATTTTGATTATAATGTTGAGAATGAAAAAAAAAGAATTTATACAGAAGCGTACGGAAAGATTTCAATTGTATCCATATGTCAACTTAAAATGATATTATCCTTTGACATTTGCAGATCCGTATCATTTTTTACATAACTATATGGATCTCAATATAATTTTTTATTCGTCATCTCTGAATGGCCTAATAACGGATCACTGGACCCTTATCCGTCAATAGAACGCGTCCAATCTAGAGCCTATTGTCAACTGCGTAGGTGTTACGAATAACAATTTTGATTCCGTCTCTACGTGGGCGGTTCGCATATGGGAAGTTTTTTTGTGTACATGAAATAGTTTCGTTATAAAAGTATGTGCTATATTTCTTTTCAAAGTTTTCTCAAAAGAAATAGGTATTTGATTGTGTAAGTGTAACAAGTGTGTGATTATATTTTTAATGGTGGAAATTACGAAATGACGAGTGCGAAACGTAGGTAACCAAATTTCTGACAAACAAAACTTCGCACACAGCGTGCTAACAACATCTTTCGCGAATGTTCTACCGCTTATATTGTACTGAGACTCATTAGTAGTTTACCTTCAGAAAGAAGAAAAATAAGACTGGTTAAAATATGAAATGTAAACGAAAACAATATTGCTTAAGTACTATTGTCACTTATTTAGGGAACTGAAGATTTTATAATTGCTATCGATTTTAACAAATTACGCGCCATGGGGGTCACCGGTGACCTCCGTTAGCGGAGGATTTGCCTTCAACAGTTTTTTGTCGGCCGTCAAACGATTAACGTAGGTCTGTATTTACTTATTTATTTATTTTCCTTTATGCATATAGTACATAGGTGGAATTAATGCCACCAAGCATTCTTGCTAGCCAACCTTTGGGCGATGCAGTAAAGTACAAGAACAAACTTCAAATAAAAGTAATTCTGTACACATTTGTAATGAACTCATTCTGTTAAGTCTCAATATTGAAAAAGATTCTGAGATTTGTGCAATAATTTTAACCACAGCCGAATGTGGTTTCTTTCTAAAATTAAAAATTTCATAATTCTTTTGTATGTGATCAATAACTGTTTTTTACCCGACTGCCAAAGAAGGAGGGTAATGTTTTTCGAGTGTATGTAAGTATGTATGTATGTCTTTTCCTTTGTGACCTCCTGTAGCCTAAACGGCTTGATGGATTTTGATGTATGAGGTATCGTTAGATTTGTCTTGATTACGGGAGTGTCATAGGATACATTTTATCCTAAAAGTCCCACGGGATAAAGACATAATAATATTTTTTCTAAATTTCCCTTTAAAAAAATGTGTATGCGGTATCATTAGATTCATTTCAATCACGGGAGTAATTAATATAGGATACGTTTTTTCTCAAAATTCCCACGGGAACATGTTAATTCTGCGTCAACGCAAAGCAACTCATGCGTTAGCAAGCAAAAAGATAGGGCGTGGCCTGGCATGCGGCGCGCGGCGCGGTGCGGAGCTAAAAAGTTATAAATAAAAAAAATATTATTAAAAAATCAAAATACCCGACTGCACACTAAAAAAAGAGTAAAACAAGCCCCACAATACAAATTTACTGAATATAATTTATAAATGTTGATGGAAAGCATCGCAGGCGGGGACCACCTTGACCGCCACCAACGAAAATTCTGCTAAATGGTGCACAACAGAAATGACTATAAATAAGCCTCTGTTGGTCCCCGCCTGCGATGCTTTCCATCAACATTTATAAATTATATTCAGTAAATTTGTATTGTGGGGCTTGTTTTACTCTTTTTTTAGTGTGCAGTCGGGTATTTTGATTTTTTAATAATAATTTTTTTATTTTATTAAGTCACATTATTGTTTATATTGTAGTGAAAGTCTATTAGGTTTTAATACAGAGTATCTTATAGTAGTAACTCCATCCATTCATCACGTGGTCGTCTGACCTCATTAGGGTCAAAGTTCAGCAAAAGTCTCTCTCGTCATTTATACCGCGTACATCGAGGGATTGGAACAGTTTGCCGGCTGCAGTCTTTCCGTCCAAATATAATTTAGGTGTCTTCAAGGCTAGAGTGAATAGGCTCTTAATAAACTAGTGCGCCTTACCATCAACGATTGCATCACTGCTTACCATCAGGTAGGATCGCATCACTGCTTACCATCAGGTAGGATCGCAGTCAAGCACGAGTAGCAGTATAGCAAGTAAAAAAAAAGAAAGTTAAATAGCCAAGGGTTGGAACAAGAGAAGGAACTGGTTAGTTTTAAGTCAGCAAGTTTATATTTCCCCCCTTCAAATAATATTCATATAGGCCCTAAGAAGGTCGAAAGGAAAAGTTACTCACTCTCTGTTTATGCGTAGTATCCCTAAGAGGAAGAGCCTCCTCGCTGCCACTCCGGGAGGATTCAGGAGGAGTGAGCCGACGCTGCTCAGTCTGCGAGGACAGGATCTGCATCTCCAGCATCTGTTCCTGTCTGATGTCGTCGTTGTAGTCCTGCGAAGATGATCGTTGTTTAGTACAATTTAAGAAGAATTCTGATTGAAAAAGAACAAATTTTATCACAGACTTTTGGCACACGAATTCTTTTTTATGTAATAGGACGGGAAAAGAGTCGACTGATTACCTGATGGTAGGTAATTGGTGCTGCCCAACATCAGAGGAGTTATTAGTGCGATGTCGGCCTTATAAGGATTAGGGTAACGAAGATTTAGAGGCCAGGGAGCGAAAAAAGGATCTGGCCTGTGCCATGTGTTTTGCCATATAAGTAAGGTAACCACCTAACTTATATCAGCCGGGGTTGCGGGGTAAGCGGAATGAGGCACCGCGACCTCGGCACAGAGCAGGAGAAGGAACAGGGGGGTTTTAAGTCAGTAAGAGTCTGACACTCCCTCCTGCCCGGCCCTGGGCGGGAGAAGTCATTTGATGATTTTCCCCTCACAAAAAAAAACCCACCTAACTTATATGGCAAAACACAACGCTGATGTTGTTTCACACCGTTCTTCTGTGAGGTTGCTGAATCAGTCCGGTTGAGCCAGTAATTCGTGCCGAATCATGGCTCTGTCTCACTTGATATGGCAGCAAATGGGTAATTGGATCACCTGATGGCAAGCAATCGGATCCGCCCGACACCAGAGGAGTTATATTTGTGTATTCGGCCTTCCGTGGTTGTAAGGGCTGGACCTCAATGATTATGGTTTTGGGAATGGAAAGATGTTTTGGACCTCTAGTAATCTGACTAAAACAGCAAAATGTTTGTTTTACGACGGTATCTTGTAAGTAAGGTTAAAGATGAAAAGTGTCAGTCTGCCAGTCAGTCCTCTTATGCCCGGTTCCTATAATTGAGAAACGATCCGTTTTAGTTACGAATAGTAGTTTTATATACGACTCGTAAGCTAAAACCGTTCCTATAACAAACGTCTCGTCGTGCAGCTTACTGACGGTTTGCAACTAACGGATGTCGGTAAGCGAATTGTATGGAGATCTATGGTGTCTGTGGTGTTCCTATAAATATTTTAACCGTCAGTAGACGGTCAAGATAACTATTCGTAATGTCATTTGGTCGTAATGCGTATACAACGACGATTCGTTAAATATAGGAACCGGGCATTAGTGAACCTCGTTCCAAAGTGTAGATTCTGATGGAGAAGAATGTGCAAGAAACTCCATGGTTATTCTTTTTAAATCAATTTCACATAATATGTATTAAAATCTTTAACTTCTGTCGACCAGTCAATAAGTTATGTATAGTGCGTTTCATGTTTATCTAGGTTGTATAGTTATATCTTGCATCTAGGTATCCTAGGGTATAAAACTAGTCAATAGGTTGGTAGGTCATAAAATAGTGCATTACCACGTAAGCTGTTACGTTTTATAGCGGCTGCCATAAATGTCCTTTCAAAAGGAATTGTGTGATGTTCTTCAAGAAGAAGTGTCACGCTTGTTATTTGAAAAAGGAGTAATAGAGTTTCCTTAACTAATTCGTATATTATTTTTATATATTTTTGAAATTCATGGATGCAGGTCGCTTCCAACCGGCCTATCTGGAAGTCAATGGGGGAGGCCTATGTTCAGCAGTGGACGTCCTGTGGTTGATATGATGATGATGATGATGATTTTTGAAATTTTGTGATATTATTTTCTTAAGTATGATTTTTTTAAACGTTGCTACACATTAATATTGCCTCCTGTATCGTGTGTGCGTTTACTTAAAATAAAAATTCGCATACACGAGCCACCCAGACGTGTTTTCGCGTCGGGAATCGAATACATTTGTATATGTGACAAACGAGTTGATGGTAGAATCTATACTTAATATTATAAAGAGGTAACATTTATAAGTTTGTAAGTTTGTATGTAGGGGGTAATCTTTGGAACCGCTGGTCGGATTTCCAAAATTATTTCACTAATAGATAGCTACAATGTCCCCAAGTGCTGTAGGCTATAAAAAATTGCCCTAAGACCAATAGGAGGAACATACAGAAGAAAATCAGCTTTATTAATTAACTAGTTACTGCCACGCGGTTTCACCCGCTGCTGGGCTCTATAATTGTAGCGTGATGTTTTATAGCCTATAGCACTCAGGAACATTGTAGTTATCTATCAGTGAAAGAATTTTGAAAATCCGACCAGCAGCGGTTCCAAAGATTACCCCCTACATACAAATTTACAAACATACAAACTTACAAATTTTACCCCATCATAATATTTGTATAGATAACTCCAACATTACACGAACAAATCATTAATTTGAAAGTTATATATCATTTACGAGTATTTAACGATAGCAGATTTTATGGTATTTTATGTTTGATGGCGACGTTATTTAATGGCGTCGTAAGAATATACTTCCTTCATTCCTTGTGGATCTAACCCTTTGTTCTACCTAAGATCTAATATAAAGATTCTTCACACTTGAACTTGCACGGCCTAAGTTGAGGGTGCAAGCGAAATAAAGTACCGCGGATCCGCTTGGAGTAAGAGTAGGAATTGGGTGGTTTTGAGTCAGTAAGAGCCTTTTTTTTGTGAGGGAAAAATCATCAAATTCCTCCCGCCCAGGGCCGGGCGGGAAGGAGTGTCAGACTCTTACTGACTAAACCGCCCCCCGTTCCTTCTCCTGCTTTAAGCCGAGACCGCGTTGCCCCATTGCGTTTACCGCACAACCCCCGGCGTAAGAGACTCTTCGTCTCGCACAATCCAGGGTGGGAGAAGTCATTTTGTGAATTCCTCCCTCTCTCCCATCAAAAAAAGGGGTCTACATATTATATGCCTATAGTGCCCACCAATAAGCAAAAAATAATCACCACGCTTGCTTAAGAGCGATTGGCGATTTCAAACTTTCAATAAGAAATTAGGTCCAGGTTTCCTCACGATTTTTCTTCACCTTATATCAGTGGTGTCTAAATATATTACAAAGAACGTACAAACTTGCATCCTCAAAAGCGTGTCAGAACCACGATTACCACCACCAGCCACCACGACATTATAACCCGCGTAGTGTAAAAATCTTGAATTTACAACCACGATTGTATATACAATGTATTATTAAACCACTAAAGAACATCTCATCAAAAATATTGCCTTGAAAATATACGAACATATAAGAACGCGGGAAAAATACGCAAATAGCCTATCCATGTCAGTCTAGCACACATTTTATGGTACGAATGTTCAGTACACAGTATTAAAATTCAGTAGTTAATATCTCAGGGGCGTTTTACCTCTCTGTATGTGCCAAAAACATTGGTAGCGTGATCATTTATGTAGTGAGCGCATATTGGTACGTTGAAACAGAAATATGAGTGGGGAAATTGGAATGCTACTGTTTTTTCTACTTTATGCATCAAATTACAGGCTTCATTTTTCAATGTCAGAGGTGTACTTTTTTTTGTTGCTTGATGTATACTAGATTTGTTTTGGTATTGTGAATGTTGGGTCATTAAGATTTTTTCAGTTTTTAGATATTTTTTCAGTAATGGGCGTGTAGTCAGTATATATGTTTTTGTTTTACATACAAGTACTTATTTCATTTTAATTGAATTTAGAATCGTAGTGTTTGCAATTTCTATATTATTACTCTTCCTATTATTTTAAATTATATTCTTTCTTTTTTTGTGCATGTTGTGACATTAAATACACTATAATAAAATTAAATGCTGTACATTTAATTTTATTATAGTGTATTTAATGTTTAGACGTAAGAAATAATGTAACAGTTGTCCATTGTATTAGCTGTCCATAATTAAATAAATAAATATATTTTGGCAAATCAGGTGATTTGGGAAGAAATCAACCTCTTTGTTAAAGATATATGAAATTTTAATTTTTTTTTCTGCATCGTCCTTTGCGAAGGCCTTTTTGCAAACGGTAAAGGAATAAACACAATCAAAACACTTGTTCAAGACGGATTGGAGATAACAAACTTATAATTTAAAAATATGTATAACTCTAGGTTTCCTCACGATGTTCTCCTTAACTACGTGTATATCAATGATGAAAAAATAATCTTCAAACTCCATATTACTCGAAAAAGGTCGCATTGCTTGTCGAGTTTCGAACTTTCTACATGAGAAGTATCATCAGCCTTTAAGTGCCCCATGCTGAGCAAAGACCGCTTCTCACATAGAAAGACTATCTTTTTTGAGAAGCGGAGAATGGATCCACAACAACTTCCATCAGCACTATGTAAAACCTATTTGTAAATACTGTTAAATGGCCTTCAAGTGTCTCAATTTTCATCAAACTGTAAGTTTGGAAAATGTTAATATTTATTATTAATTTTTAGATTTAAGTGTAATTAATAACTTAAGTAAATGTTAAGGGATTGTTGGAAGGATTGAGCCTCCAGTAACCTTAATCACACGGCGAAACACAACGCTGTGGTTGTTTCAAGCCGGCTGTCTGTGAGGCCGTGGTATCACTCCGGTTAAGCCGACCCACTCGTGCCGAAGCTTGGCTCTCCCACCTTCCAACAATCCCTTAATCTTCAAATCCCTAATTCCTAAAACGTCGGCAAAGCACTCGTAACTCCTCCGTTGCGGGTGTCCATGGGCGGCGCTGATAGCTTACCACCAGGTAATCTGTATGCCCGTTTGCAGACACAATACATTAAAAAAAACTAATTGGTTTTTAGTTACGTACCGGTACTAAGAATCTTCTAAGTTCGGCCAGTGCGTACGCGATCCTGGCGTGCGCTTCAGCTGGTGTAGCGAAAGCGCTAATCTCAACGTGAAGCTCGTCTGATAAGTGAGCGAACTTGGGATCTCCTGACACGCGGAGCTCTTCCTCCTAAAAGAAGAAATTGAGGTATTAAGAAAAAGTCGTATATACAGTAGTTTGGTAGTTTTATATTCCAAGAAACAAATTCCTGTTAAGAAAAATAAGTATACATATAATTGCAAGATTTTCCTAGATTTTATAATCTACATACTAGCGGTCGCCCGCAGCTCAACCCGCGTGGATGTCGATTTTACACTTTTCCGAGATTTTTTATTTTATTTTCTCTACGTACAAATGTTTTCTAGACTTCCACGAATAGTTATTGTTAAGTTATTACAACTAAAAGTGGCAATGATTCTTAAACATATTTATATAGATTACTAGCGGCCCGCCCCTGCTTCGCACGGGTCTCCCACTATCTCGCTTACGACCAAAGTGTCCCTATTTCCCAGATCTCCTCTCCACTTTTCTAGAATTTTCTATCATAAGAACCTTTTCCTGACCATAACAAACACATCAAAAAAAGAATTGGCAAAATTGGTCCAGGCGTTGTTGAGTTATGCGCTTACCAACACATTTTGCGATTCATTTTTATATTATAGAAGATAATAATCAAAAATGAATATTGAAAAATGTCTCCAAATTATATTAATATATATTCTTGGGAATATCTTTCAATGACACTAGTTAAACATCCTTTGACTGCTGTAAACTCGATTATGTGTTTGTAAGCTCATATCTGCGAAACAGCTGTATCAAATTGGATAATTTTTGCTCCTAACTGCTATTGATGGAGTAAAGTGTATTTGATGAAATTAAGGAAATTGCTCTCGTTCAGAATCTACGATCAACCTCATTGTGTCATTGTGACCTCAATGGTAAGGGTCGTGACCTCGACCAATGACTTTCTCGTTGTCCATCGTCCGCCATCTTGGCCTATCTTCGGTAGCGTAAAGCACCGTTGTATTTAAGATTTAACAAGTAAACATTAAGGTGCATTCTTTAAACGTTGCCCCACACTAGGATTTTTCCTGTTTCCGTTTACAAACATACAATTTCACATACACATCACACCCAGATCCGGAACAACAATCTGTTGATCACACAAAGAGTTGTTCAAAGTATTTGAAAGTTTTAACTGTGTTTTGTGGGGGATTGAACGCGCGACACGTTGCGCTGCAGCTGTGCAGTCCAATATTTACCTGCTATAATTATAATTGTTAGACATGTTGCACTTTAAACATCATATTCTAACTAGTTTTAGAGAAAAAATAAAGATTTATTATTACATAACTGCACGGCGTTTTTTTTTTTTGTGAGCGGATAATCATCAAATTACTTCTCCCGCCCAGGGCCAGGCAGGAGGGAGTGTCAGACTCTTACTGACTAAAAACCCCCCTGTTTCTTCTCCTGCTCTGGGCCGAGGTCGCGGTGCCTCATTGCGCATACCCCGCAACCCCGGCTGAACATCAGCCCTATAGGGCCCCGTCTGTGGTGGTCTATAGGCTATTATACTGCACTACTAACGCGGTGACTGGGCAATCGGCTGCTATGCAACGTGTCTCGGGTCCAATCCCCCACAAAGCAATTCTTTGTGTGATCTACAAGTGGTTGCTTCGTGTTTGGGTGTGTATGTGAAATTGTACGTTTGTAAACGCACACAAAACACAGGAGAAAATCCAAGTATTTACTTCTGTGTGGGGCAACGTTTAAAAAATCCAATTACTTAATACTTATTAAAAAAATTCCTCGACTTTGTTAATGCACCAAGGGAGAAAATCCTAGTATTTACTTCTGTGTTACAACGTTTAAAAAAACAAATTAATAGTTATTAAAAAAAATATCTCAACTTTATTTTGTATTGAGAATATACTCACGTGATTTAACTTCGAAAGGTTTCAAGTCACAACGGGGCTCTTATCCATGAGCAGTGTGCGCGTCGTGAATCGCGTTTACTAACTAGTAAAGTTTTTCTGTTATTTCAAGTGAGTAATTCTTTATTTTTTATAAATTTTGTATGTGTCACGATATAATAATAATAAATTTTGTTTCCAAAAACTTTGTACTACTTTACAATTTTAATATGGCAACAGTATCATTAAAAGTAGAGAGGTTAGCATCTGTAACCGAACTAGGCATAGCCTATATTTTGGCTATCACCACCAACCACGACTCGACTGCACGGTTGCTGCGGTGGCTGGGCAACTGGCTGCCGGGCAACGTGTCCCCGCACGGAACAACTCTTTGTGTGATCCACAAATTGTTGTTCCGGGTCTGGCTGTCATGTGTATGTGAAATTGTATGTTTGTAACCGCACCCACGACACAGGAGAAAATCCTAATGTGGGGCAACGTTTAAAAAAAAAGACAAAAAAACCACAATAGTTACTATTCAGAAATAGTAGCTAACCTTCTGCCTGTCCTTCATGGATCCTCGTCCCAAGACCGCCATCTTGCACATTGTGTCTTCTTGTAACCTCTTCAGCGAGTTTCCCTTAGGGCCCAGCAGTTTGCCAACAAAGTTGAACTGTAACAAACATAAAGGTTTAATTACTTTAAGAATTTGAGTTTCTATATATTTAAGGGAGAATTAACAATAACGATTCAGTTTCTGGCAACCGATATTTATCAGCCACATGAAGGTAGCTGTTGGCTTTTTAAAACTAAATTCTTTCATAGAATAAACACAGTTCAGTACCAACTAAACCAACGATGTTTCTATTATGTAACCGGTAGTAATTTTCCTATGCCGCAATCTACTTTTGTAACATTAACTTTTATAAAAACCTTCTCCTGACAATAATGAATACAACAGAATAAGAATTGGCAAAATTGGTCCAGGTGTTTTTGAGTTATGCGCTTACCAACATTTTTATATTATAAAATACTAGCTACTCTCGCGCGGTTCCACCCGCTGCTCGGCTCCATTTAATCGTAGCACTCACGAACATTGTAGCTATCTATCAGAGAAAGAATTTTGGCAATCCGACCAGCCGTTCCAAAGATTTGATCCTTACATACAAACTTACAAACATACAAACTTACTTTCCTCTTTATAATATTAATATAGACATGCCACGACGCAATGAGCACGCCAAGGAACAGAGTATCATTAAAAGTATTCTCTCAACTATATATCTACTTAAATAATATTTCTTAGCTTTTTATTAACTTAGAAATAACTGGAAAACGAAATGGCGTCCATATTAATATTCTTTTGAAACGGAGAAAAGTTTCCGATTCTTTTCTACTTAAATGTAACATAAAACTTTGTAGTGACTCGGCAACATTTGTTGTACAATTTGTTGCTCTACAAGTTGGAGACTGGCATAAATATTTCTTTAAGATATGTCATTTTACTCGTGATATCTACTGAAGAGAAGGGAAAAGTAAAAAAAATGTGTTGATTACAATGGTAGTTTGATCGACAACAAATGACGATCAAAACATGCATGTTGCACTGAAATAATAAACAAGTACGCGTCGTGTTGCACGGAACAGTACTACGTTGCAATGTAGCTGAGCATAATGTATTTGAACGTATCAACTGCGTTCCGTTTCATGTTGCGTGTCGTTTGAGTATCAAAATATTGATGTAATATGCAATATGCGATACACTGTCAGATTCACTGGCGACTGGTGCGTGCAAAACCATACGAAGACAGACAACTTGGCGACCATAGTAAAAAATCTTGATTAGCTGGGTGACATGTTGCGCAACTTTTCGGCCAAAAATGTTGCCTGGTGTATACAAGGCTTAATTCTAACATAAAATTGTGTATATATATTTCTTCGATATTGCTATCTTTCTGTTTTTATTGAGATGGTAATGGAACTTCCTATTGGAAATAATAATAAATTCTTTACAAGTTTGAAATGATTGTATTTGGATGACACGTGTATTGCTGATTTTGATATTCTAGGTAATTTCGCACAGTTTTTACTGTTATCATCCTATAAGTATCCATAGATGTGCAGACCACTTCTCTTGGAGGAAAAGGTTTTTTTTATGGGATAAGTCGGTAAACGAGCAGACGCATTACCTGATGGTAAGCAACCGGCGCCGCCCATGGACACCCGCAACACCAAAGAAGTTACGAGTGCGTTGCTGGCCTTTTGGGGATAGGGGTTGCGGATATAAGGATTGGGAAGGGATAGGGGAGGGGGAGGGATTGGGCCTCCGGTAACCCCACTCACACGGCGAAACACAACGCTGTGGGTTGTTTCACGGTATTCTGTGAGGCCGTGGTATCACTCCGGTCGAGCCGACCCATTCGTGCCGAAGCTTGGCTCTCCCACACTTAAAGGTTTGAGCATTAGTGGACCCTTGCTCAAGGTGGATTGGCGAGTTCAAATTTGTAATTAGAAATTATAAGTCCAGGTGTCCTCAGACTATTTTCCCTCATCGCTTGTCAATGGTAGTCCTGGAGTTTTGAGATACAGGCCTAGGCTTAATTCAAACTCCAAATCTCCAACACATTTCAAAATGTCACCTTATTGTTTAATTCGTGTCAACTGTGTTTCCTAAAAAAATGTAATTTGTGGAGATGAAATAAATTAAATCGTTAATAATAATCTTAGAATGTACATAAAGCTCGGAAAAAATCACATTGGTACTACTTAGGTTTCGAACCCACATGAAAAACTGCTCTAGCCTTTGCGGATTGCCACTACATTCTAACATGCATCAACCCTCACAAATTTTCACACCACAGAGAATCGATATTATCACCTCGGGAATGTTTGCATGTTCCCTCAGTTACCTCCCTCCTCTTTTCCTCTTTTTGTTGAACTCTTGATGTGCACCGTCCGTGAGATTTTTGATTGTTGGCAAAATGAATCGCAAACACTCTTGAGGATAGGAACATAGGCTGCTGTGGAGGTGACTGTGTCCTTATATTTTAGTTTTTTCTTTTTGGATGAAATATATTTGTAAATTCGTGTACTTCATTGTATTGTTATTTTCACACTCAAAATCACTACATAGTATTTAAAAAAATTACAATTACAAATACGAAACTGATTCTGGCGCGGTTTCTTTTAAATAGATAGAGTGCTTGAAGAGAAAAATGTAACTAACATCCATTAAGTAGTGGAAGTTGACTACATAGTACTGAAAACTTTAGTGACAACAGCGCCCCCCATGCTGCCGGAGTTACATGCGCATCGCCGTATAGGCAATGCACATGTGTGAAGCCAGTCCTAGTAATATTATATTTAATGTTTAGTACAAGATTGAGTTATTGAGTGTCGTTTTCAGGAGTGCAGTAGAAGGTAGCATCCAAGAGCACATTTTTTTATGTGATAGATCGGCTAACGACGGATTAGTAAGCAATCAGCGCTGGCCATGGACACCCGCAACAACAGAAAGTGCCGACCTTTTGGTGATTAGGGATTTGGAGATTTAGGGATTGGGGGAGGGGAAGGATTGAGCCTTTAGTAACCCCACTCAAACGGTGAAGCACAACGCTGTGTTTGATTCACGATGTTTTTTGTGAGGCTGTGGTTATCACCCCGGTCGAGCCGACCCATTCGTGCTGAGCATGGCTCTCCTACACTTCATAATATTAATTTATTGATTTGATGTTATATTTTACTATCTTATTATTCCAGCTAATTTAAGAGAAATGAGTATCTTATTTGATGCAAAAAAAGCTCGCTATTTTATGGAAAATTCATAGAAATTTAAGTTTTTGACGTGACGAAAACGGGGTGGTTTAATTTGTGTAGTTGAAAATCGACCTTATTATCAATGTAAATCTATCTTATTATAAATCTAAAATCATCTAACCAAACCCAGTAATGGCTTTCAGATTTTCTTTAAATCCACATTAGAGATAAGATTGTAACAGAAATTCCATTTTCAATGAAAGTCAGAAACCGCATTTAGTCTGCGAGAGGTATAAATGAGAACCATTTATTTGTCCATCACTGAGTTCCGAGCAAGGAGGTTGCACTGTATAATTGTAACAGAAATTGAAACAAGATGAGCCACTAAGAGATGCCGTTTCTAAGATCTGCAGTACCTATGAATAATGTAAATAAATAGTTTTGTTCCGAGTTTGAATTTCATCCAAGAGAATTTCAAATTACACATATAAATATTTATTTAGATTTTTGAGCAAAGAGGGTCTTTTTACTGCCATACTTATTCAAACTAGATCTTACAAGAGAAATTGGAGTTACCGGACGCTTAAACTTTCCTGAACCTAATTCCCTATTATTCAAATCCAGCCGGGCCTGAAAGTGGTTCTGATTGCTTACCATCAAGGCATCAGGCGAACGTAAAGCAATATTTCATCGTATGAATGAGGTTAGCGTAATCGCCCCCCCCCCCCCCCTCTCTTAAGGTCAAAGCACTTGCAACTCCACTGTCGTAGTGGATGTATGTAGGTAGCACCAATTACTTACCATCAGGTCGAATCCTCGAAGCTTATCTACCAAATCTCAAGAAAAAAGGTAAAACAAAAAAAAAACAATAATCCTCTCCATTCTCCCCTATTCCCTGACCATAGCGGAACAGTCACCAATTGTTGACCAACCAGTATAAAAAGACATACTAACTAGTCCAGTTTGTACTGCTAGATCGATCAATTAATTGTTCACAAGTTTTCTAGCGACCTTAATTGGATAGGGCCTTAGCGTGTCTAGTAATTGGTTTGGGAAAGCTAAACTGAATGGTTGTGACGTCATTTTATTGCACCTGCAGTTCTGTAACGTGATTGGTTGGCGAAATATTTGAAAATGGAAGTCAATGCGGTCTTTTATTTTTGTTGGCACTTATTATTAATTGATTTTGTTCGATTGTTGTGCCCACTGCTGTGTCTTTTCTTACACGGACGTTCCAGCATTAACCACCTTGCTTGCTCAAGGCGGATGGGCGATTTCAAACTTATACTAAGAAATTATAAGTCCAGATTTCCTCACAAGATTTTTCTATTCAATGTGTATTTCACTGGTGTATAAGTAATCATAGAAAGTACATATATATGTATAACTCGGATAAAGTCCCATTGCTACTTGCCCGGTTTTGCGCCCTCATGCATGAGATGCGAACACATGAACCTTAGAAGCACCACGACCGGAGATCCAGATTAGATACTTCTGAAAATAGGTCTAACAACCCTAAGAGACCATGTATCTTTGTTTGTTTATTTTTATTCTGTTCTCCATTAACTTAGTAAACATTAAGTACAGTAGACCAACAGGGATCCTCGATAATGGTGCAAATTGTTCAACAAACAACGATCACTTCTAATAGTATTTACTGAGCTGCTAATTATAGGAGTAATTAGAACTACTGGGACATAACACGTTACTGTGGTGTTTTTGTACATCTTTGTGTGCATTCGAGTATATTTCGAGTGCTTTGACCAACTTTAGAAAATTAGAAGGTGTATCCATTCAACTGACTGTATTTAATACAAACTAATATTATAAATGCGAAAGTAACTCAGTCTGTCTGTCTTTTCTCACTCCATTTCTGTGAAATTTGGTACAGACATAGTTTGGAACTCGAGAAAGGACATGGGATTCCACGCGAACGGAGTCGCGGGATAAATCTAGTGTTTTATACTGTAACGGGGTGAATAGATACTAAGAAAATTCACCCCCTTTGTATATTTGTTCATCCCTCAAATTCTATTCACCCTGTTTTACGGTCCCTAACTATCTTTCATTTCACGTGATGGGTCGGCAAACGAGCAGACAGATTACCTGATGGTAAGCAATCAGCGCAACTTAGAGACACCCGAAACAACGGAGTAGTTACGAGTATGTTGACGATCTTTTGGTGATTAGGATTTCAGAGATTTAGTGATTAGGGGAGAGGAAAGGTTGGGCCTCTGGTACGGGTACACAAACCTGGAAAGGTATGTTTTAGGATCGTTACCAAACGGTTTATTAAATGAATTACACTGTGGAAATCCAACTCCATTAAACTGACTTCCGCTTAACAGAAAATCACTGAAAACATAAATTTTCGATTCGCTCCAATCCCTAGGCTATAATCAAAGCCAGTCGGACAATTACAAAGCACAATGTTTTAATTTTTACGAGCATTAATTAGTTATGTCGGATCCGTTCCTATTCGTATCGCCGGATTTATGACTAGGGGACGGTAATTGGAATAACAATTAGGGAGATAAAGAAATACCAATGATTTTGGCAGATAATAACGATTTATCATCGTGTTTTTTCCCGTTGAACCGCTTAAGTGGTGATTAGATGGCGCCACTGGTGTGTTTGGTCTTTTAGTCTAACTTTGTCAAAAGTTAGCTTTAACGTGTTTCTGCACCCGCTGGCTTCTAGAGGTCTGATGATTCTTTGAAGCAGGTCTGTGTCGGAACGGGCGAGCTATGCACGCCATCCGAAGGTCCCTGTGGCTCAGCTCGAAGAAGGAGAAGAAACGGGTTGGTGTTTTGTCAATCTGATACTTCCTCTTGCAAGGATTAATTTGTATTTTTTTTTTGTATTGAATAGGTCGGCGAACGAGCAGACGGATTACCTGATGGTAAGTAATCAGCGCCGCCCATGGACACCCGTAACGGAGGAGTAACGAGTGCATTGCCGACCTTTTAGGGATTAGGGTTTTGGAGATTTAGGGATTGGGAGGGATCGGGGGAGGGCAAGGATTGGGTCTCCGGTAACCTCACTCACACGGCGAAACACAACGCTGTGGTTGTTTCACGCCGGTTTTCTGTGAGGCCATTCGTGCCGAAGCATGGCTCTCCCACACTTGACTTTTCTGGGCTCAAAACTGCATTTTATAAGCAATACAGAACTAAACCAAAACTGTTTGATAGAAAATTTGCAACAAGTTCAGTAGCGGAATTTATTTCCTCATGAACATCAATTCGGTCTTCATTCAATTAATATTTCCTGGTAATAAAAGGGAGGATGCCGCCATTTAATCAATGCGGTTCCTAATAATACAACGTCGTGCGATAAGGGTCCACCCGTATGTTGATAGCGGTTGGTTCCGTACACATGAGCTATGTGGATGGGTTTTGTTGCGTCACACTCGCTATCCCCAAAATGAGTTGATTTGTCAGGCGGTTCCAAACCTATTTTCGTATAATTTGGTTTATTTCGTAATTAAGTTGTGTGTGAATCTTTGTATTTGCTCCGTGGCACTAATTAATTGTATATTTTGAGGTTGTTTCTTTTTGGGAATACGTCTTTTAGAAATTCGGTGACTGGGAAACTACAAGACAAAGGACTAGGTGGTTTTGGCTGTTTTTTGAGTATTGGTTTTTGTTTTCATCGGCCCTTTTTATTGCTTTTCAGTAGTTGCCTTAGTTACTTTTCAGTATAAAAAATTCTCATTACTGCGCAAAAGAATTCATACACTACTGTATGCCTTTAAATAATCTTTTATCACACGGTGAAAAGCTCGAGCATCACGCTTGCTCAACTTAGATCGGTGATTTCAAACTTATAATCCGAAATCATAATTTCAGAGGGGTTACCATGACGTGTAGGCCTACAGGATTCCTGACGATATTTTCCTTTACTGTCACTTTGTCTGTGATGTCAAAATAATAATAGAAAAAAACGAATAATTCTGAAAAAGTCACATTTGTACTTTCCAGGTCTCGTTAATCTCTAGGCTACAATGGCATAGCATGTCATCTCTTGATGGCCCTGCATTTAACTAAACCCGATCCCCCTTATTACAAAACAAGATTATCTTTAGTCTACGTTTAAACCATTGAGTCAGGTTTTGTATTTTGAATCTTATTCCCTACCTTCAATTGGAAATACAAAAACAGGCTCAATGTTTTAAACCTAGACTAAAGGAAAGCCTTGTTTTTTAATAAGGGGGATCGGGTTTAGTGAAATGCTAGGCCATCAGGACATGAAATTAAAATGAATGCTGTGTGATAGTGACCTAGAGGATAAGGCACCGGCTTCTCATGCATGGCAATACCAATACGTCTTTCTCCGAATTATTCGTACTTTCGAATGTTATTTAGGCTGTAAAATGTCGACCAAAATCGTACATAGCATAACTAACCTAAAAATCTCGACAAACAAAGTCCACACCGCAATATAATCAAGAAATCAACAAATAAACTGAACAGCAAATACTATATACTATAAAAAATAAACCCCATTTCCAAGAACTCAAACTTCTAACACTACCTTGTATATACATCCTGGAAATGTGCAAATTTGTTAGAAATAATGAAAAATAATGAAAAACTTTACATTACACGCGAAAACACACAGACTCACTAGACCCTACGACACAAAAATAGACTAACACTGCCAGGTTCTAAGCTAAAAATACACTCCACAAGCACTTTAGTAATGGCAGGTAAAATATATAATAAATTACTAGATGTCATTAAAAATGAACAAAAATTTAATATCTTGATAAATAAATTAAAAAAACTTTTAATACATAAATGCTTTTATAATGTACAGGAATATTTAAATGATAAATTTAATAAATAAACTAAAAATAACACTGTAATTTATACCTAATAACAATTATAATGTATTTGTACTTGATTAGTTATAAGTTATATAAGCCTATCTCCATAAAATAATGAAAAATTGTAAACAGATATTTACACTAGCCCTCATAAAAATTACTACTATTGTTATGCCCGACAGGGCCCACAATGCTCCTAAACTAATATAAGTATGTAAATCCTTATGTACCCTACCACCTAAGTTCACATTGTGGAATGCAATAAATATATTGAGTATTGAGTACTAAGCTTAAAATAAAAGCGTTCCGAAAATATCTAGATTCCCGTTAGAGGGTGGATAATCAGTCTGATAGTAGTGAGGACACAAGAGTGGCTGTAGTCTGGCTGAGAGGTGCACAAACATGGCGTCGGAGGGAGTGATCTGAGGCTAGGTGTAAGGGAGGAGAATATAGCGATTTTATTGTATTGAATGATTGAATGGTACTTATTATTTTTGCAAGCCAAGTGCACCATCGACATTTTGCATTATTTGAATAAGTCAGAAAAAGAATTTATGTGGCATTTTCATCATCAATCACTTTAAAAAAAATATTACATGATATTTAATAGTTATTTAAAAAAAAATATTGTGTTTGACATTACATGCATATTGAAAACGTGTCGGCATAACGCATAATCTCGTTGTAAAATCCTAAAAAATATAGAATTTGCCAATTTAAAAAAAAATATGACTAATTGTCAAATACACAATTCGTAAAAGCAAAGTCTTGAGTAAAAATAGTGCTCTAATTTATACAAGAAAAATTATTTAATTATATACACAACAACAAAAATTATTTATTCATAACAACAAAATTTATTTATTTATATACGTATTCTTAGTATCATTGTAATTAAGCATCTTAACAATTGCTAAAATTCATTAATTCGTAGCGATCTATTAGTTACCATGATGAAATTCTATTGACATGTATACTCTATATAAGCGAAGAAACAGTTAATGCGTTTCTACATGTGTAGCAATTCCCGGAGCTCAATGTAGTACATATAAGGAAATTGAGTTTTTAACACCCACAAAATAGCGTACAAATTCCTGATAAACCAAATAAAAACAAAAAGTTGAAACAAGAACAGTTGCCAAACACTCTCATTACAAAAACATTAGCTTTTAATAGAAACCGACACACGCTCAAAGTTCATAAATTACACCAAAACGGACCTTAACTACGATGATATAAAGTGGTCTCTTAATTGTCATTTACGGCCTTATATCAGGCCATTATAGTTACAATAAAGTACGTAATGTGATTGGTTAGAGGCAGTATTCTGAACAACTAGTGACGTTACGGCGTTCGGCAAAATCCCGGGATCGTGTCATAAATAATCCCGGATGAGTCCGTAAATATTCTGTTATGAGGGTGTTTTTGGTTAACGTTATATATGTCGTTGTTTTGATAAATTGTTGAGCAGGGGTGTGAATGATTGTGACTTATATTGATAAGTGATTTTATTTATTGTTGTGTTTTGTAAATTGGGACTATTTTCCTTTATTTAGACATCGAAGCCTGTTTTTATCAATCAGCGCCGCCCATCATCATCATATCATATCACATTAGCCACAGGACGTCCACTGCTGAACATAGGCCTCCCCCATTGACTTCCAGATAAGCCGGTTGGAAGCAACCTGCATCCAGCGGCTTCCTGCGACCTTAATCAGGTCGTCTGTTCACCTTGCGGGTGGACGTCCTACGCTGCGCTTGCCGGTACGTGGCATCCACTCGAGAACCTTTCTGCCCCAGCGGCCGTCGGTTCTACGCGCTATGTGCCCTGCCCATTGCCACTTCAACTTACTAATCCGCTGGGCTATGTCGGAAACCTTTGTACGTTTGCGGACATCCTCGTTTTTTATTCGGTCTCGCTAAGAAACTCCGAGCATAGCCTTTTCCATAGCGCGCTGAGCGACCTTGAGCTTCTTTACAAGGCCCACAGTAAGAGACCACGTTTCAGTTCCATAGATCATCGCTGGCAACACACATTGATTATAGCGCCGCCCATAGACACTCTCAACAATGGAGGAGCTACGAGTGCATTACCGACCTTTGGGAGATTAGAGATTTGGAGATTTTGGGATTGGACAGCGATTGGTGGAGGGAAAGGATTGAGGTTCCGGTAACCTCACTCACGCAGCGAAACACTGTTGTTTCACGCCGGTTTTGTGTGTGGCCTATCACTCCTGTATCACTCCGGTCGAGTCGACCCATTCGTGCTGAGGCATGGCTCTCCCACACTTTATTATTTCTACTACTGCTATTTACATAATTAATATTTTTTTTAGCGTCGTCGGCATTGAGTTGGGAGTACTTATATTTATAAATGATTTAATTTTGTTTTTATTTGTAAATTGAGACTATTTTGCTTTATCTAGTAATAAAGCTGTTAAACATTTTAATATTCTTTTGGCTTTATTGTCTTCGATTTACGAGTGTGATAGTCGATGACTTTTCCAACTTCGGTACATTAATATAGGAGTATTATAAGACATACACCCGGTTTCCGAAAGGCCGATCAATGTTAAAATCAATTTAATCTCTTGTCAAGTCATCTGATTGGTTGACTGAATTATCAACAACCAATCAGATGACTTGACAAGAGATTTAACAGGAGATTAGTTAATTTTAGCGTTGACAAGCCTTCCAGAAACCGGGAGTTACAGTCTTTGAAAATATAAGGCGATAGGTAAGGCGCCCGCTTCTCATGCATTTCACTTTTCCCGAGTTATATGTACTTTCCATGATTATTTAGACCCCACTGACTAACAGTGAAGGAAACAACATGAAGAAACCTAGACATATAATTTCTAACAAAAAATTTGAAATTGCCAATCCGGCTTGAGCAAGCGTGGTGGTTAATGATCAAATCTTCTCCGTGTGAGAAGAGGCATAACTTGTAGGCTGATAATGTGGGAATGTGTGAGATACAATAAAGAATTTGAAGTTGTGTACATTTTAAGCAATATGTTAACATTTGAAAGTAGTGGTGTTATATGAGTGTAAATATATCTCTATTTGCCCCACAGAAAGTAGAAGGCATTATATTATATTACAAATTACGGTTTCAATATAAAAATCAATATCTATATAACATGACTGATTTTCCCCTAATTGATACGTACGTCACGAAATCCCGGGATTAGTTTCAAATACCCGTTATCGGTACAACACTAGTAACGACTCCACAGTGGCCTATTAGCTCTCTATTTGTAGCTACGGGGGTCTCTATATACGCGATGGAGATTTTATGTTAGCTTACGTTGTAGAGTGGTACCTAATGATAGAGGTCGTATTCTGTTACTGTGGGAAGCTAACTGGCTACTGGGTATTGATTTAAATATAGTATTGGCACCCACTATGGCCGATACGGTAAAGTAGCGGGTGCAAGCCTTGTGGTGAACTGTGGCTTGGCTAGGAGCAGGATGATTTTTAGTCAGTAAACTATCTATCACTCTTTAACGCCACATCCAGGATTCATGTCGCCAAAAAGGAATAAGAAAGCAGAGTAAAAAGTCAGAATAATTAATTATTATGTTTTCGGTTTACTCACGTAATAATTTGACGAGATACTCGACTAGTTTCAAGCCATGCTAGAGGCCCATATTCATGAGCAGCATTCCGCGACGCGCGACGTGGCGACGCAATTAATTTAGAATGTTTCACGAAAATTATAATAAAAAAGCCAGAATTATAATAGAAAAAAGTAGCTATGGTAGCGTGGCAAGAATTTTTTTAAATTATTTATTTTATTTATTATAATACTACGGAAAATCAGGCCTTATTATTTAAATCCTCCTTGAGCCAGATGCTCAAACACCCTTCTTGGAACCTCTTCCCATGGAGGCCGTTTGAGCATCATCTTTTCTGAGCAGTATGCACGAGGCTGATGTTGTAATGTGATGAAGAACATGGAGTAAAAATATTGTAGTATCAACCTCAAGAAATTTTAGGGACTTGGATGGAGTGGATAATTAGGTAATGCATTTTTCAGTTTCTCTTCAACTTTAATTTGTAATGCAATTCTACTTTTGTTTTCGGGCTGAGTGACAAAAGTTCAGTTGAAAATAAAATGAAAAATAATTAAAATTTTCCAAAGTTTAGATATATTTCATGGGTCTTACCAAGTTGCATTCAATGCTTTTGACGAAATTACAAACAAAACAAAAACTTCTTTCATTTATTACGATGATGTTGCGATTAAAATTCTGGTAATTTTGCAATGACACATTTAAAACATTTCCTGATCTGTAAGATAAGGTCACATTTCTACAGCCCTTGTTAATACATACGGCATTCAAAAACTTGTTAGTTTCATCGTGTTTGTTTGAAATATGATCCTCTAGAGGGCGCTGTGGTGTGGGACAGTAATGTGACACATAACACCTTAGTTAGCAAGCTGACACCTCAAAGGAAATATGGCAGTGTTGGTTTGTCCAAAGATTGGGATGATGTTTAAGGAAAAAATAAAAAAAAACCAATTTCTTCATTTGTGTTTTTCAGGACGATTCTATCGGAATGATAATCGAAATTCATGTCTCAAATGTGGGTAGTATATATTTTTTGTTATTTTTATAAGTCGGCGAACGAGCAGACGGATTACCTGATGGTAGGTAAGCAATCTGCGCCGCCCATAGACACCCGCAACACCACCAGAGTAACGAGTGCTTTGGCCTTTTAGGGATAAGGGTTTCGGATGGGGAGAAGGAGGGGTTGGGCCTCCGGTAACTCAGTCACACGGCAAAACACAACTTGGTTGTTTCACGCTGCTTTTCTGTGAGAACGTGGTATCACTCCGGTCGAGCCGATGCATTCGTGCCGAAGCATGGATCTCCCATTTTTGTTTAATTAATTTTTACCTACTTTACTATAGATAGATATTGATATCCATAGACAGAACTTGTATTTGTTTTAACACCTAGTATTTTAAGTGTTTGTTTTGTTTTTCTTTTTTTTCCTGTAATAATTACCTTTCGCTTCCTATATTAATGTTTTTGTTGTAGTTTTAAGTTCATGTGTGTTCTGCGTACAAATAAATGGTTTTTCTTTCTTTCTTTCTTTATGAATCCTGTTAATTAAATTAGGTAAGTACTTCATCTTGAGAAAAACGAGGGCCATAAACCATTTTAGACGATGAAAAACAAAACATTTGTTTATCTAACAAAATACCAGCAAACGTTCGTACATTTGTAACATACAAAGCAAAAATTCATGTAATTTTTCAACGTAATATGGTGGAAATACTAGATAGTTATATTTGTATGTATGTGCCACGGATTATGCAGTTAATGGAGTGTTTTCTCTCGTATAAAACTATGTAAAAAAGGTAAAGAGAGCTGGCAGAGAACGCCTAAGGCGTTAAGTCCGCCATTGTACGTTGTGGAAGAAGTGTAAAATAATAATAAAAAAAAAATATTTAAGACAGTTGTTGTTATGTATTCGTAGGCACCAAGTAAAATTACTTTATGAAACCCGCGGTTTCAATTGCTGCTCGACTCTATTTGTTTGTAGCGTGATGTTTTATAAACTATAGCACTCAGGAACATTGTAGCTATCTATCAGTGAAAGAATTTCGTAAATCCGACCAGGCAGCGGTTCCAAAAATTACTTCCTACATACAAACTTACAAATGTTACCTCTTTATAATATTAGTATAGATATGTAGATATGTTGTTTCACCGTTTAGTTTTTGAACACATTTCAATATCTATGAAAACCAAACCAATGAATGTCAGCGTTAAAGTTATTTCTTAAAATAAGATGATCTCAAATCGCCTTATCTCCAAAGTTCAGCAATGCACTTTGGAGATAAGGCGATGGCGGCCTTATTACTTACGTAAGGCAATTGTTTAGTTCATTTGCATATAAACAATCCGTATAATCATTTTAATAATTTCACTTCATTTTATCAGTATAGTCTGCACGATTAGCGCGGTGGCTGGGCAACTGCCTGACGCGCATCGTGTTGGTGGTTCGATTCCCGCTCGGAGCAATTCTTTGTGTGATCCACAAATTGTTGTTCCGGGTCTGGGTGTAGTCTGTATGTGAAATTGTATGTTTGTAAACGCACCTACGATACAGGAGAAAATCCTAGTGTGTACTTAAAAAAAAAACAAAACAAACAAAAAAACAATAGATCATATAACGTAAATAAACATATCAAAAACTGATTTTAGACTGGACGTAATACCGTATAAGCAACCATACCTACAATACCAATGTTATAAAATCGGCTAAAATCCCCAAGCGCTCACTCCATTCACTACATACTCCATAATGCAGGCAGTGATATTGTATTTATCACACGCATGCGATGGAATGACGGCAGTACTCATTCATTCGAGAAAATTGAGCAGCCAACCAAACCGGGTTCCGCACATCTTAATATGGTTTTCTTCGTCTCCTTACAGATTGCTAAAAAAATGGCGTCTGTATAAACATTGTTTTGTTTGAAGATAAAAGTTTGGAACTTGATATTGTTTGTTTAATTAAGTGGCTTTTGTCTCGTTTCTGTGTTAAACGAGCTGGGTTTTTTTTTTAATTTTTCTTTGTTTGAATGTTTTGACTGTTTCGTTGTTTGAGTGGTTGTAAACGCGACAGCTGTTTGCGATAGAAACATTGTAAGTTTTTTTGTTGTTTTATAATCTATTGAAAGTTGGTTATACTTAAACATAATGATGTTATAACATTTTTGTATTTTTTTTTACGGAGGGGAAAGTCATCAAATGACTTCTCCCGCCCAGGGCCGCCCAGGGCCAGGCGGGAGGGAGTGTCAGACTCTTACTGACTAAAACCCCCCCTGTTCCTTCTCGTGCTCTGGGCCGAGGTCGCGGTGCCTCTTTGCGCTTACCCCGCAACCCCGGCTGAACATCAGCCCTATGGGGCCCCGTTTGTGGTGGTCTATTGGCTCTTTGAGGCGCGGAACTAAGGTCAATTTAGATATATGTAGAGTTGATTCCAATTCTCTTTTCACTCATACTTTATTGATAGCCTTTTGAATGTCACTTAATCAATCAATGACAATTCTTTCCAAATGATCAATGACGCAGACTCAACTATCCACTAAGAATAAACAAAAGTGATTTTTAAAGCAAAGAAAATATGTCCCATATTCCTTTCTCCACAAAAAATCCAATACAAATCTGAAAAACACGCCATCCAACCTCACCATCCCCTCGATTTAACTAATCCAAATTACCAATTACGGAACCCTAAACGTTTTGCGTTCAATCGGTTCCGTATTTTCGTATTTACGCACGTAGGGGCCTAACAAAACGATATTTTTGCGTCGAAAACGATTTCAATTCGTCTAGGAAACGTGACTGTGGTTTTCCGTCCTGCTCAGACGAGGGACTTTGAGCGAAGTCAATATGCGATAGTGGTTATTAGACGACTGTGCAGTTGACGCAGTGGCAGGGCAACTGGCTGCTGTGCATCGTTCTGCGGGGTCCATAGAACCACACTTTGTGTGATGTTACAAAAGATAAATATATTTTATTACCTACTTACTAGCTTTTGACGCGCGGTTTCACTCGCTGCTCCTTCAAATCGTAGTGTGGTGTTTTGCCTAAAGCCTTCGTCGATAAATTAACTAACGCACAAAAAGAACTATTCAATTCGAATTAGTAGCTACGGAGATAAGAAATCTTGTAACAAACATTGATTAATTCACAAATTGTTGTTGGGCCTGTCTGGTTTGTGAAAACGTACCTATGAGACAGGAGGAAAAGCCTACTACTTGCGAATCAAAGTTTTCTTAAACAAAAAATTAAATAAAAATTGGTTGATTGTGGTTTCAGCGAGTTCAATGATACTATTACTCCGGTCGAGTCAGCCAATTCATGCCAAAGTATGACTCTTGTAGACTCGGAATGGTGTATTTTACATATACAGTCGCCACACGAACCGAAATCTGGGTTCGTTTAACGATTTTTTTTTTACTTCATATAAACTAGTGCTTGACTGCGATCCCACCTGATGGTAAGCAGCGATGCAATCATTGATGGTAAGGCGCACTAGTTTATTAAGAGTCTATTCACTCTAGCCTTGAAGACACCTAAATTACCCTCAAAAAACTGCTCCTACCGAGTGTCTGACGAGAGGAACAGTCAGACTCTTACTGAGTATAAACCATCCCGTTCTTTCTTCTAATCAGGATGCGCGGTAAATTATTACGCTTGCACCTACAAGTTCAGTTGATAAGTTTTCGATTAAGATCGGTATTTTAATATACAATTCCATACGCCACTGCAAGGGTGCCATCCGAAAACCCGTGTAAGGATCTCACTGTGCCTAACTTATACTAAAATGGTAACCCTTTGGCATGGGCATGTTGCCATTTTATAATGTGCAAGGTATTCTCGCGCGGTTTCACCCGCTGCTCGGCTCCATTTGATCGTAGCGTGATGTTTTATAGCATTCAGGAACATTGTAGCTACCTATCAGTGAAAGAATTTTGGTAATGCGACTAGCGGTTCCAAAGATTACCCCTTGCATACAAACTTACAAATTTTACCTCTTTATAATATTAGTATAGATGTTGTTTTAGTTGTTTAAGTACTTTATGTGTGTTGAACATATATAGGTTATGTGTTTTATAAGTTCTTTTTTATGTTTTTTTTTTATTTTTCCCTGTTATTATAGTATAATTAAGTATATTAAGTTGTATATAGTAGATTAAGTTGTTTAAATATAGGAAAGTTCATATACTAATTTCAGGTTTCTTTGTTTAATTTTCGAATTTATGTGTTACGTCTTTTTTTAACATTATTGTATTAGGAAACTTCTCTCTCTCTCTGAATAGATTTTTCTTTTCAACGCCAAACATCTTTCGTCTACCTCTCCCCTTATTTAAAAAAGAAAATAACGCTATTTATTATATTCAGAAACAAACAATTTGCGTTAAAAGAATAAAAGAAAGTGAATTTATTTGTAGACATAACAAAGGAGCTTGGAAATGGACCGCGTGTCCATTTGTTTGCAAGGATTTTTGATCTCTGTGGAGTAGGTATTAGAGTCAATAATTGGATGGGATTTTGTTTGTAGCGATTTTAATACAGTTCTTATTATTTTTGAGGTCGGAGTTTCTTGGAAAACGTGTGAGTGCTCGGAACCTATATTATTTAAGTGTGGGAGAGCCATGCTTCGGCACGAATGGGTCGGCTCAACCGGAGTGATACCACGGACTTACAGTAAACCGGCGTGAATCGCCGTTGAGTGAAGTTACCGGAGGCCCAATCCTTCCCCTCCCCCGATCCCTCTTCAATTCCTAATCCCTAAACGGTCGGCAACGCACTCATATTAACTCCTCCGTTGCCGCCGTCCGCCCATGGACACCCTCCATGGGCGGCGCTGATTGCTTACCATCAGGTAATCCGTCTGCTCATTTGCCGACCTACTACATAAAAAAATATTATGTAGGAGGTAATTAAAGTTGTGTTAGAAAAAGTATTATTTTGGTAAATTAGTTCAAATTGGTAATTACTAACTATTTGTATACCTAGTGGGTGTAATCTTAGCTACAAGTTCGAAGAAATACGCATTAATTTCGATTCAATACAGTCGAAATTAAAGTCTAAAATATGTTGCCGCGTAAGCCTATTTGTTTTATACATTTTGTAAGGTAAAAGGTATTTCCGAATTTAAATTGCGAATTTGGAACCTTGAATTATAATACTTACCTATAGCTAAGTTTATTTTGGCCTTTTGCAATGAAAATAAACAAAATATTATTACTATAGTCAGAATTTTAATTCGATTCCTGATTTGACATGACCTACTGTCATTTTGTGAAATAATGATACCATATATAACAGTGTAATGATGAACACAAAAATCGATAAACAATCAGTGAATCAGTTTCAGGAAGACATTCAAAAAATTACGGCTCCCGAATGGTCTAAATGCGTATCACATGTTGTCAAAGAAGAGGAAAAAATGAGTAAGTTAGATATGTTAATTGACAATAAAAATCACAGACACAATTCATAATAAATGTTACAGAAAGTAACAGCGATAGCGATAGCGATGACGGCAACAATTAATAAAATTTCTGTTTTATTTGTCATGTTCCTTCACGATCACATTTTTTATTAATTTCACACACTATTACAAAAGAAAAGTCTCAGATCGTTAATTAATTGTCAAAACTAAATTATCGGTTCACAAATATTTTATTTTCTGATAAACTTAGTTTACGAGAGTAAATTTACAAACGAGAGGAATCGATTCAGAAATATTCGATTTAAATATCGAATAATTTCGCAGCGTCACTATTTATTACGTGTCATAACGTTGCAACACTGAAATTGTCAAATCTGGAATGGAATTAAAAGTTCTAGTATTATTTGTATTTTCAGCCAGATGAGGTTTTAAGGCATATTTTTAAATTCAAATCATTCTAAAAAATTCAATTACAATTTACTTTTCTTATTTTATGTGATAAAACGGCAAGCGAGCATACGGATTATCTGATGGTAAGCAATCAGCGCCAACCATGGACATTCACAACAACAGAGGAGTTATGAGTAGTACGTTCTAGTTTTGAAGATTAGGTTTTTGGAGATTTTGGGGCAGGATTGGGCCTTCGATAACCTCACTCACACAGCTAGACACAATGCAGTCGTCTCACGCTGTTTTTCTGTAAGGCCGTGGCCCAAATCTTTGAGAATACCCATTCGTGCCGAAGCATGACTATCCCACACTTACAATTTTGTCAAAGAATGGAAATATTGATACTATTACTAACCTTAGGATGGTCTCGGACGGGCACGACGACTCGTACGCAAACCTTGATAGGTTTATCTCTGGTGATGTCCAGCATCCTTCGCTCTCCTCGCCATTCACCTGTAGACAAACAGAATAAGAGTTTCAATGAGGATCTAAATAAAAAACATCAGACATGATAAATTACCGAATAAATCATTTATACATGTATTATCTTTGAAAATTGAAGCAATGTTTAAATTAAGAATCGAATAAAAATAACACTTTTTTATGGAATAGGATAGCCTCTCTCGCGCGATTTCACTCGCTGCTCGGCTCCCTTTGATGGTAGCGTGATGTTTTATAGCCTCAGGAACATTGTAGCTATCTATTACTGAATGGTTGATAAAAGTTAAGCTTATATGTAAATCCTGTATGTAATTATCATATACATATCAAATTTCAAATCGGTGCATCCGTTTTTGCGTTGAAGAATATCGAACATTCATTTTCACAAAGTATCTCATTTATAATAATAGTAGAATAAGTAGTGTTTTTAAATGTGGGAGAGCCAAGCTTCGGCGCGAATGGGTCGGCTTGACCGGAGTGATACCACGGCATTACAGAGAACCGACGTGAAACAACCACAGCGTTGTGTTTTGCCGTGTGAGTGAGGTTACCGGAAACCCAATCCTTCCCCTTCTCGATCCCTTCCCTCCCCAATCCATAAATCTCTAAAACCCTAATCCCCAAAACGCCGGCAACGCCTCTGGAGTTGCGGGTGTCCATGGGCGGCGCCTATTGCTGTCAATCAGGGAATCCGTCTGATCGTTGGCTGACTTATCACATAAAAAAAGTAGAATAGTATGATTCTTAATTCAAAAATGACACTTATAGTTTATGCCAGTTATTTTTAAATTCACCAAAGTTCCAATCCACAGTCTAACAAAACTTTTCAAATAGAGAACCTACAAATAGGGAACATACTTAATGTTTTCTATTAACCTGTTTGTTTCGGCTCGCGAACTGTGGGTAGTTGGAAATTAGTTTGAATAGACAAACAAACAAAGTCACTTTTGTTCTGTTGAAGCCCGTACAGTTTTAAAGCCCTTATGTACAAAAAATATCACGATTTTATTTTAATTAAATCGGTATTTGTTTTTTGAATAAATGTTATAGATTTTTATTGTTAAATTTTTTATGTATGTGGTAGGACGGCAAACGACCTTTTGAGGATTAGGGGTTTGGGGATTTAGAGATTGGGTGCGGATGGAAAGGATTAGGCTTCCCCTGCTCACACGAAAAGACAAAACGCTGTGGTTGGTAAACGCCGGTTTTATGTGAGGCCGTGGTATCACTCCGATGGAGCCGAATCAATGCTCTCGCACACACAAAAGGTCAATTTTGGGGTTAATACCAAAAAATAGCTGACACTAGATAGATAAATCACACACTACTGAAACAGTATTATGTTTCGTACAACAGAAGAAAACAAACAATGCGTGTGGCTTTGTGTAGGGTGCCCTCGGCCGATCAAAACGACTAGTCATAACATGTCTTAATTAGGCGCCACCCCTATCCGATTTTATCCGAAACTTTGTTTTCGGATTCGGTTACGGTTACGAATATTTTGTTATACCGGATATTCTGTAGTTTCGGATACGGTGACAAAGCTCCCTAACATCAAGGGATGTCCAAATATGAATAGTGTAAAAAAGTATGTCTCACGATAGCAACACTATCGTGTAAAAAATCTCTGTTGCTATCTGAAGTGTGCTACTTTGACAAATAATGATAATGTTGCCATTAAAAATATATGAATTATTTATCTTAAATTAATATTTAATTCCTTTCTTATAGTCTATTTTTCACCTTATTTTACGTAGTAACAAAGTTCGAATCAGATTATCTTTAGGCTGGTAGATATAATGAATGAGCTTCGTATTCATACCGATAATATTTATTATAATTAATCTCTCTGGAAACGGGACAGCCAGTGATTGTATAATATTAACAGATTATGGTAATACTGAAATAAATTGTATTAAAATTGTTAATAATTTTAATTATTATTTTAAGCCCATCTTTGAATTAATTTCTCTGTAAATACAAATAAGTTTATTGAATTTTACATGAGTAGTAATGAATGTCTCTTCACATATATTTTATTTGGTTTTTAATCAATAAGATAGTATAAAACAAGTCGCTTTTGGTGTCCTTATATCCCTATGTATGCTTAAATGTTTAAAACTATGTTTGAATGCTTTTTTAAAATGGATAAATTTCCATAAAATAATGCAGAAATTAGTATCAACATTCCATCCGTTGGAAGTCGGGGCGGGTTGCAAGTATTTATAATTAAATAGCTTTATTCTTATTTTCAGTCTCAAATGAAGGATTTGAAACCTAATGAAGAAGTACCATGAACGTGACTTTTGCTTTCTATGTTTATTTAGACACCATTGACAATCGGTGAAATAAAACATAGTGAGGAAACTTAGAAATTTAATTTCTAATTTAAAGTTTCAAGAGTGTCTTGTGTCAGCGTGGTGATTAATTCTTCAACCCTCACACCTTGTGAGAAAAGTCATAATTTGCTCAGCATAATCATCACCAGCCCAATGATGAGTTTTATGCTCGTAGCTTATCACACGAATAATTAACATTTCTTCGAAAGAGGACTTTTTTTATATTAGGAAGTTGAATAATATCGGAATGAACATCGGAAAAGCGTCCCGTATCTCTTATTTAAAATCAAATTCTTTATTTCAAGTAGACAAACAACAGTCACTTTTGAACGTCAAGCAAAAAAGATACCAAAAGGTTTAACTTTATATGTGTCAGTCTGTCCATCCGTCCTCTAGCGAAGCTATTTGCTCGTTCCCTATGTATTTAAACTTGCCAATGATAAAGGAATTTCGTTTAAATTATTAACAAACAATCAAATCGTTTCTCTTTATTATATGTATAGGTATTTAGATTTCTATAAATACTGCCGTCAATGCACAAATTCATACCGTGCAATTGAAAATACAAAATCCGTTTATCGTTCCGCCATATTGAAATCCGTTTTAAAGCGGATGACAGCTGTCATTTTTGCCGCCAATTTTACCAATGATATGATTTGATGGCTATCAACAGATGGCGGTATCTATTTTAATAGTTTTTTTTTCAGTGGGCGTTTTTTTTATTGTGGTAGTAATTATTTGCTGTTTATTTTGTTAGCTCAATATCTAAGAAGAAACTAGTGATTTAATACGTTTACAAGTTTGAAGTCAATTTCAAAGCATTTGTTAATTAATCCTTATAAATATACTATTAAAACATCACTATGGAATTGATTATTAATTGTTTCCAAAGCGTGTTCAACCCAAATGTTATTCACATTGTTGTCGTTAGAAGCGATTTTCTATTTTTTTTTGCTTGAACGCTCTCATCCCCTTGTCTACTGATTTGAACGATTCTTATTGTGTTGGAGTGGCAATTTATCGAGTACGGCTAAAAGCTATAAAACATCGCGCTACTACCAACGGGGAAAATTATTTTTATACGAACAGTATTGATAAGCAATATTTCACGGCGACATGTTTCAAAATCCATTCATAAGTCATAAATCGAACGTTTGTTAACGGAATATGTCATTTCTATTTGGAATCATAAACAAAGAAACGGAAAAGAGGTTCTATGCCACGGGCTCTTCAAAAGCAATCTATTTGTTGTCTTTTTTGAAATTGAAAATAAAAAAGGAAAATCACTTAGTGCACTTTTCAAAGATTAGATTTAGATTAGATTAAATAAAAAAAAATTATTATATTACTGAGACGAAACTTAATTCAGAAACACAAAAAATAATAAAAAGACGTAACCAAATTTATAACTTCATTTATTTATTTATTTTACAATTTGGTACCAACACATTATGATAAAAAAGTAGGTATATTAGGTGGACTTAATGTCATATGGCATAATCTCAAAATAAAAAAGATGTGTATGTAAGTAGCAGTGAAAGAAAGAAATAAACATCTTAATATACATATACTCGGAATTTTAATTCCATTCCAGATTTGACAATTTCAGTGTTGCAACGTTATGGCACGTAATAAATAGTGACGTTACGAAATGATTCGATGTGGGAATCGAATATTCCTGAATCGATTCCTCTCGTTTATAAATTTAATCTCGTAAACTAAGTTTATCAGGAAATAAAATATTTCTGAACCGATAATTTAGTATTGACAATTAATTAACGATCTGAGACTTTTCTTTTGTAATTGTGTGTGAAATTAATAAAAAATGTGATCATGAAGGAACATGACAAATAAAACAGAAATTTTATAAATTGCCACCGTCATCGCTATCGCTATCGCTGTTACTTTCTGTAACATTTATTATGAATTGTGTCTGTGATTTTTATTGTCAATTAACATATCTAGCTTACTCATTTATTTCCTCTTCTTTGACAACATGGGATACGCATTGAGACCATTAGGTAGCCGTAATTTTTCGAATGCCTCCCTGATTTACTGATTTCATCGTTACTGTTTATCGATTTTTGTGTTCATCACTACACTGCTAAATGTGGTATCATTATTTCACAAAATGACGATAAGTCATGTCAAATCAGGAATCGAATTAAAATTCTGACTATAGATATGTATTTACATCATAAAACAATATAATATATAATGTCGGAGCGACGATTATTTAAATTGATTTTTGAAGGAGGTTTTATTACAATTCATCGGACGAGGGTACCATAAATCGTACTCTGGCGGAACGTCAAACAGACAGTTCTGCGTGCGCATAATGGTGGAGAGCGAGCGCTGTGACTGTCATAGGAGACGGATCGCCGACGTCCGATATTTTTGTAATTTATTCGGCCTGATTATAAAATCCTACGCCCTGCTATGGACTGTGAAGACGATGATCGGGATGTTGATGTTTGTACCAACCCCCCCGGCGCCTTCATATACATAATACTTTCTTTACCATAACTAAAATGTACACAATATTAGTGTCTATAGTACCAATTGTTATCTCTTGATCATTTCTAGAATATTATATACCTACATACAATATAACCTAACTAAGTTATCCTCGTTTTGCACCTGTATTAAACACAGAAACTGTATACATCCCTAAATCACACGAATAATTAAATAAAAACAGTACACATACAGTACAGTAAACAACTTAGTCACATAAATCAAGAGACGCGACGCATAACAATTGTTATATTCAACCCATATCGGCCATATTTAATTCACATTTGACACCTGTCATTTTCCCCGCCAATTCGACCTTTTGGCGTTACCTATTTTTCACAACACGGCAAAATAATCCCGTGTCAAAACTAGAAACGAGGATGTGAAAGCATAAATTATTTATTTGACGTAGATAGGATTACCTTGGATAACGGAATAATTTGTATTGGATCATATCAGGTTTTTAGCTTTTATCGTGTTTTCAGCAAACGAAGCTATAGCTATAATCTTTCACTTTTATTTCATTTTTTCAAATTAACCTAATGTTTGGTTTGATATTTTATCTTTTACAAGTTAATTTTGAGGAGATTTAAATAAACATTTTATAAAATCTTAACTTTAGGTATAACAAACAGCGCGAACGCTTAATAGTTTTAAGAATTCGAAAAACGAACGATACAAAACTTATTTTCGAGAACTCAATCTAGACAATTAAATATTATTATAAGGCAGAATACAGAACAATATTCCTAATAGAAAGTAAATTAATAATAAAAACGAGTTGTATTATAATAATTGAAATACTTTACTTATTCTTATTCGCGGGCATTCATTACTTTTTCTAGTTGGTTATAAAACATTTATTTTCTTTGCAGTGATTGCGTGCTTTTTATAATAATATTTTGCTCAAGGAGCGCATAAGCTGCACGGTGTATTTCCATAAATGAATTTATGTTTTATTGCGAAGCGACGGTTGGTTTTATTTCTTAATTTAAAATTAAATTGAAGGCAATATCCGTTTCATTGAAGCTAAAGTAAATCTTATTGCTGCATAATTTAGGTTTTTAATTGTACAAACAGGGCGCGTGTTCAAACGGCCTTTTAAAATGGAAGGTTTTTAATTAACATGCTTATGTGAGATGGAAGCATGATTTTTTTATTAAATATTGTGTGTGGAATAATTGGAATTGGAATTTGTTTATGTTGTTTGACTGAAGTATTAAGAAAGATCAAGATGAATAAATAATTTTATAATGAGGGGTCTAAAGAGCGATGTGTCGAGTTTCGGCTAAGGAATTCCGCTCAAGTTATTTTTTGCATAATTTACGTAATTTTTCAAAAACAAAAGAAGTGGAATCTAAAATTTTATTATGCCTAGTAGCAGAAATATACCATGGCTTTTGTACAACTCTGCTTAACCCTTTTAAAATTAAATCTCGAGACGTTACGTAATGTGACAAATCAAACAATATTGCTAGATAGAGATAGAAGATATTTATGAAAGGGCACATAGATTCCATTCCCGGAGATATGAATGAATAATGAAGACGGTATGTCCTTTGTTGACATTTCCTTTGGACTTTGGCATTTAGTTTTTATCCGATAAAATTCAGGACAAAGGTAGTCGAGTGTCAGATTTGTGAGTAGGATATAGTAGGCACCATCTAATATTTATCCTCAATGAATAATGACTAGTTTATTTTTTGCTGTGACGACGTCTGATATATAGAATGCTAATAAAGAATTTGAATTTAATAGCTCGATACTACGGGTGCATGCACGAAAAAGATGACGTCATTGTCGCGTTACGCTCATTGTCGCGTTCCGCGAGCGAGAGCGCGAGACGAACGAGAGAGAGGCATGATCTGCTTGGGCGATTGGCTCAGTTTGGTTCGTACTACCTACTGTTTGTTTGACATTTTCACGTCAAGCTACCCTCCGTAAACCGACTTTAGTGTCATTTTTTTAGTCTGGCTTAGCGTGCAATTTAAATCGGGCCCAGGGCCGATGTTCAAGCGAGGTTGCGGGTCCATCGTAACAAGGTACCACGTGACCTTGGCCTGAAGCAGGAGAAGAAAGGAGGAGTCAGTAAGAATCTGAGACTCCCTCTTGCCTCACCCTGAGTAGAAGAAGTCACTGATGATTTTCCCTTACAAAATAAAGCCTGCTGATTGTGGAGTAAGGCAAATCCTATTTGGAGTAAACCAAGCCAATCATATTAGGGTATTTATTCAATAATTGATGAATTATGTTTGAACCCATTAAAAACAAAAATTCTCTAAATTCTCTACTGGAAACTTTCGGTCGCTTACCGTAAACTGAAAGTATTATTGATTTATATAATGTTGGCACTTGTGTGCTGGTTTGTGACGGGAAAGTTGCCGTTCTGAACTCCCAGGATGCATATATACCTACATGCTTAAGTTGGTAGCTAGCTGACTGGCCGATTAAAGTATCGTCTACACATAATATATATTATAATATATATATTATATTAATATATACATAAATATACATAAAATATATATACATAAAAACAATACATACATTTGTCTATACAATATGTTTACATTAAGAGCAAAGTATAAAATATCACATGGCTTTTAATTTTACGAACAAAAAATCAGAAAATTCGAATTGTGAAACGTTCTAAGGCGCAAGAATCATTGCTTAAAATATTTTATCCAACAATTTTCCCAGTTGATATTTCCCGACTTTCCCAACTATTTTGTTTTAATTTCTTTCATAAGTTCCTTCTCCAGACAATAAACAACAAAATTTGTCCGGGCGTTTTTGAGTTTTGGACTCACCAACATATTTAGCAATTCATTTAATTCAATACTCACATATATATGAATGTTTATTTGACTCTCTCACCAAAAATTACTGAACGAATTTAAATGTAATTTTGTGCTTGAAGATAGGTAGATATGATTTGAATTAAGATAGAGATTACTTTTTACCCTGATACTAGAGCTGCTAAAACGAAACTAATATTGCGTAGCGTTGTAAGAAAAGCGGCCTAAATATGTATCAAAATAAAGTCCAATTTCAATAAAATTACAAACTTGTAGAAAAACCCGATATAAAGGTCGGGTACACCAGATACGAAGTCCACTAATGAACGAACCGCTTAGCGTTAATGCTGCAGATAGTCGCTTAATGACCGTGTGTATACCGGCTTTATATGATTCCAAGCTATTTGTATGCGTATCGATTTTGCAATAAATGTTAATGCAGTTTCTTGGTATTGGTTGAGGGTTGAGTAATTTTGTTTGGTTGAGTAAGTTTCTGTTTAACTGTAGGTGATCTGCAACATTCTATAGGTTTGTAGGTCATCAGCGATAGTCCAATGTTGAACTGTTAGCACAAAATAAGTAAGTGTAGGAGAGCCAAGCTTCGGCACGAATGGGTCGGCTCGACCGGAGTGATACCACGGCCTCACAGAAAACCGGCGTGGAACAACAACAGCGTTGTGTTTCGTCGTGTGAGTGAGGTTACCGGAAGCCAAATCCTTCCCCTCCACCAATCCCTCCTCAATCCCTGAGTCTCCAAATCCCTAATCCTTAAAAGGTCGGCAACGCACTCGTAACTCCTCCGTTGCGGGTGTCCATGGGCGGCGCTGATTACTTACCATCAGGTAATCCTCGTTTGGCGAACTATTACATAAAAAAATAAGGGTTGCGTTAGGCGTGAAGACTAATGCAAATCTGCAACATTCTAAGCATTATAACACATCTCAAGTGTGAGCCATGCTTCGACACGAACGGCCTCATAGAATACCGGTGTGAAACAACGACAACGTTATTTTTTACCGTGTGCCCAATCCTTCGACTCCTCTTAATATATCTCCTCAATCGCAGAATCCCCAAAACCTCTAAACGCCAAGGCCAGCGCCGATGGCTTATACCATTACATAATGTGAGTCTGCTCTTTTGTAACCCAATCACATATTAAATTACACAAAATAATACTTTTTTTAAACATTATAGGATTTTAAGCTTAAATAGCTTCACGAAGAGGACTGACCGACGGACTGACGGTATAAATCTTCAAAATTTTGTTTGACGATCAAAAGTGCCTGTAAGGGTCTAATTGAGGGATGATCTCCGGCCACCGTAAGCGCGGTCGGCGAGTAAGGGCAACTCGCCGCCCGCCCAGAACCAGACCTGAGCGTACGGCGCACAGCGTTCCGCGCGCGCCTCAATGAACCAATAGACCACCACAGACGGGGTTCTATAGGGCTGATGTTCAGCCGGGGTTGCGGGGTAAGCGCAATGAGGCACCGCGACCTCGACCCAAAGCAGGAGAAGGAACAGGGGGGTTTTTAGTCAGTAAGAGTCTGACACTCCCTCCCGCCCGGCCCTGGGCGGGAGAAGTCATTTGATGATTTTCCCCTCACAAAATAGGGTAATAAATGATTTTTGACTTTTAGTTTCATTTGTTTAACTTAAGATTTAAAACTTAATGGACATGCGTTATCAAAAAAGTGCCAAAATCATTATTTTTATTTTTATAAATAAGATTAAAATTGCTTATGAATTATGGCCATGTCGTAATGTAGATTTCATCTTAATATAGTGTGGTGTAGATGGAAAATTTTCCGCGTCGAATGCCGGCCGCTTTCTAAAGAGAATTTTAAAAAACTGTGTCAAGAATTGACTTTCAGATGTAGCGAATATTTGTACAGTTATTTAAATTAATTTTGAATTATGTAGTAGCTTTATAATATGAGTAATACAGGCTTGGTTTTTGGAATTTTATGAATAGTTGTTATAATATTTGGCTATTATGACAGTACCTGGCAGCAGAAGGTAGCTTAGATTATAAAGAAATTGCTTATTATAGTTGAAATGGCGTGAAACAACCACGTTATGTTTCGTCGTGTGAGTAAGGTTATCAGAAGCCCGACTCATCCCTAACCAGAACCACATCCGTCCCCAATCCCTAAATCCCCAAAACCCTTTAACTTTAAAAGGCTGACAAAGCTTTTATAACCTAACTGGTGTTACTGGTGTCCATGAGTGATTTCAGATGCTTACCATCAGGTAATTGATCGATTTGCCACCATATCACATAAAAAATTTACATCAAGTAATACAAGCTTCGTTTTTAGTGAGAAGGATTGTTCTAGAGTTTTGAGTCTATGTTATAACCAGTTATGATAAGTCCAGGTTTCCTAACAATCTTTTCCTCCGCCGTATTTCAGGGAGATCTAAATAACCTTAGAAATGACTTACAACATATTACTCGAAAAATTCACGTTGGTCTTTGCTAAATTTCGTCCTCACGCTTGTGAAAATACCCATCTTCATTTTTGGGCCACCACGACAACTTATAACAATTTTGACCTTCTAATCCAATGACATTCCATAATCTCTTATGCCTCTTAATGTAAGTGCTAAGCGCAGCTCTTAACACTGAACACTATTCCAGAACTGACTTCACAACTTAGAATATGAACCCTAAAATCCTATTCATAAAGCTCAAACTTCAACTTCAACATAAACCTCAAATCATGAACTAGAAACGTCCAAACTCAACCTTAATAGTCAAACAAAAATGACCCTTATACACCGCTAAATTAAATCCACTATCCAATTAACCTAATGAACAAAACGTTTGCTGGCCACCAATCAAAAACGAAAACCATTATGAAAGCATTTTCTTGAAGCTGGAATCTCTATAACACTGAACACTATTCCAGAACTGACTTCGCAACTTAGAATATGGACTCTAAAATCCTATTCATAACGCTCAAACTTCAACTTCAACATAATCCTCAAATCATGAACTAGAAACGTCCAAACTCAACTTTAATAGCCAAACAAAAATGACCCTTACAATCCGCTAAATTAAATCCACTATCCAATTAACCTAATGAACAAAACGTTTGCTGGCCCCAATCAAAAACGAAAACCATTATGAAAGCATTTTCTTGAAACTGGAATCTCTAATTCTGTATGCTTCATACTAATCCGACTTCTAACGGCTGTCAAACTTCAAATGCAAACAGTTAAGGGAAAACTATCGGTGTTAGTTCGTTTATAGAGTCTAATTTGGCGTGAAAAAGAGAGTTGAGAGTTTGAAACTAGAACATGTTAGTCTGTTGTTAGTTGCAACGGTCTGTTTCGTATTTCGAATTTGTATTCAGTTAAATATTTGATGAAGATCGTGGTGTGGGAATTGGGATTTTTATATGAAGCTATCTGTTACAAAGAATTATGGGAAATCGTCCTTATGTAAAGAAAGCCATGAATTCAGCGGTGGGCTATAGTCTTGTCGAAATCTAATGTTATTTATTTATTAACTCTTGAATGTCGTGGTGGCCCAGTGGTTAAGGCTTCTTAATAAGTTGCTGGACCGAACTTGGCAAGAACCAACTTTTTCTAGCTATATCTATTGTAATATTATAAAGAGGTTAAATTTGTAAGTTTGTATGTTTGTAAGCTGGTCGGATTGCCAAAATTCTTTCACTGATAGATAACTACAATGTTCCTGAGTGCTATAGGCTATAAAACATCACGTTACGATCAAATGGAGCTGAGCAGCTGGTGAAACCGCGCGAAAGTGGCTAGTTTATTATGTTTATATTTTATAACTAAATAGTGTCTTATAATAATCTTATCTAAGTGTATACGTTTACTGTGTGGAAATGTGATCGACGAAGGGAAACATCGTGAGGAAACATCAGGTACATAAAAAACTGATAAAAAATTTAAAATCGCCAATTCGTCCATAGCATTGTGACTAATTATCAAACCTTCTCCGTGCCAGAAGAAGCCTAAACTCAGACAATATACACTTACAGGCTGATGATGTGATGATGAGTATACATATATAGTATAGTAGACGCTATTTCCTATAATTTTTAAGTAGCCACATAAGCTTGGAAAATCAAACTAGATGATTTAGAACATTACGATTATGCTCTAAGAAGAAGACTTTGGCTTGATTATTCCTTTCAATTTTAATCCTAAAGTATTTCATGACATACTCTTAGATCTAAGAAAACCTCCTTCAACCAGACAGACAAGACCACACCGGCCAAGTCTTGGCCTACTATCTAATTTCAATGTCCAGTTAGCAACTCAAACACTAACGCGAGAGGTTAACCCCCACAGCGCTAACTAGAGCCTCGCAGAACTAACAAACTCCCGGTCTATATTACCCCGTAGTTGTTTGACTTGACAACTTCAACGATTGGGTCAATCTACAAACCTAGGCAAACTGTGTAGCGACACTAGTTAGGTTTGAGTGCTGTAATTGATTTTAACGCTCTCGGTAGCTGTTAGTTTTCGAAAAGTTTTTTCTGTTGTTTTTTTGCAGTGGTCTAATTGATCGGTTTTTGTTTTGACGTGGAGAAGGGTAGAAAATGATATACTACTACTAGACTATTAACATTGTAGGTACGTCATCAAGTTCCAAAGTATATATATGCATATATTATTATATAATTATATATATTATTACAAAAATTTAGTCTACAATGGGCGGTCTTATCGTACAACAGAACGCGATCTCTTACAAATACTATTTGGATGAAGCTGTAATAGCATTTTGAAATGTGGGTCTTACAAAATTATTTAACAAAATACTATTATTAAGATGGTGTTTCTGTACTTCATTATTGCCATAGTTTTAATCAATTATGTTACAGAATTTAGCACAAACATTATTTTTCCAATTTTCCAATTAAAAGCCAGCTATTTTGGTAAAAGCGAAAGAATTTTTTGAAAATAGAACGTCAGAAATAAATCTGAAACCGGACTTCACTGTCCATATTTTCGAAATCGCTTAGATAACAGAAAACGTGACAAATCCCAAGCGTCACATCAACGGCGGACTTATCCGATGCGCGCCGCCGTAAACCGCTTCAATCCGGTTCGAGGGAGTTCACTGAATGTTGGAATTTTAGCGGCAGTGCCGTAGTTTTTATGTAATAGGTGGGAGAATTTATTTGGTTCGATTTTGTTTGATGGTTTGTGCTAATGAAGATAATATATTCAATTGGCAATATTTGATCGATCATACAATAATTCGTTTCTTTATGAAATGTTACAATAAACAGGACGAAAAGCATTTGTAAGGTAAATAATTTCGACAGTCTGTATGCTCAAAATTCTGACGAAGAACTTTAAGGTCAATATGGTAGCATTCGGGTGGATTAAGGCATATTTATGACAACCGTTTCAGTAAATTGCTGATAGCTTGAAAAAAGAACGGCTATACGTAACCAAGAACTTGCAACCTTAACTTTAATAACATTAATTAATTAAAATTATTTTTTTGCTGCCATAATACTATAATAAAAAATATAAATTAAAAACATAGACACAGAACATACATAGAATAGTATAGTCCTCAACAAACTCGGTCGATTATCCGATGAAAAATAAAATATAGAAAGCAACTTGAGTGGAATTGTCCGAATTGCTGCCTGTAATGGTGTCGAACAAGAGGAAGCTGTGTTACGGCCAGCTGCGGGTGTTGGGACCCCGCCAAGAGATAAGCGCGCCCCGGAAGTACTAGATGAGCCACGGAGTAGATACGTGCAGAGTGCTAATGTACAAACGTGGTTTGCTAATGTTTTGGGGTTAGATTTGAAATATGTTTTATGTTAAACATGTTTTTTTTTGCAAAATGTTTTTTTTTCTTGACTTCGGTTTGTTTTTTTATTTTGTGCAAGTGGTATAAAATTGATAATGTATAAATATTTAATGAGGACTTTTTCTTAACATATTCTGTAGATTTTTATTATGTATCATGTGTTTTTCGCGCAGTTTAGCTTTGCCTGCTAATATTTTTCAATTTTAATTTACAATTTTCTTGTACCATAGTATCGAAAATGAATAGTTTTATTCAATTGAGTACTCAGTCCTACGAAAGTAATACCTGTCATTTCGGTAATTACGTTTCCTACGAGTATTTATATTACAAACCCGAAAATTTTGAAGTATACAAAAGAATATTTGTTACTCTTTTCCTTGAAAACTGAAGACCGAATTTGAATAAAGTTAAATTAAAAAACAATATATAATCTTAATAACACATATGGTTGGAGGCCCAATCCTTCCGCTCCGCCAATCCCTCCTCAATCCCTAAATCTCCAAATCCCTAATCCCTAAAAGGTCGACAACGCACTTGTAACTCCTCCTTGCCATGTCCATATATGCTCGTTTGCCGACTATTACATAAAAAAAATACCGTTTTACCCCGACACTACGGAGCCATTGTAAAAAACGAATTATCGATTAACGTATAGATAGCGTAAAGCTACTTGCACTCCATTGTAAAATTAACAGTGACAGCTCTTAAATTCTGTGAAGTATCAGGCGATATGATCGCGGATGAGGGTCCACTATCTGTTGAACAGATAAATACTGGCTTTTTAACTTCCAGCGCTGAATATTGAAACTGAAACATTCAGGATCTGATAACATAGTTTTCGTACTTTTGTAAATTAACTACATATATATATATATATTATGTTTGGTTAAACATAGTTTGATGTGTATCTAGCATTTTAATATTACTTTATGCCTTTTTTAAATATATTTATCGGCTGTCTCAAGACGTAACACGCGCAGCGTTTCACGTGCACCTCAAAGAGCCGATAGATCACCACAGGGGGCTGATGTTTAGCCAGTGTTGCGGGGCAAGCGCAATGTGGCACCGCGGCCTTGGCTCAGAGCAGGAGAAGGAATGGGAGGTGCTAAGTCAGTATGAGCCTTATGTCACTTTCTCTCGCATCGCCCTAAGCGGGAGAATACATTTGAAAATTTTTCCTAAACAAAAATGTAGTATATATTGAAAATAACCGACTTATTCACGTGAATAAATTGAGAAATGCTCTACTAGTTTCAAGTTACAACGGGACTCTTATTCATGAGCAGCGTGCACGTCACGGCGACGTTGTGCAGTCAATTATTGACAGTTGGTTTGAGTATGTTGTTATTTCACAAAAACACTTCTTATCGTAACTAGCTCCTTTGATATTACTAGTGTTCATGGGCGGTACCGGTTGCTTACCATCAGGTAATCCATCATTTCGTTAGCCGGCCTTTAACTTAAACAACCCATATTTATCGACACAATTTAGGTATATTTGTATCTTAAGTCGGAAAATTTAACTTGCACTCGTAAATGCACACAAACTCCATACAATGTGAACCGCGTGCGACAAACAATAATATGATTGGAATTGTTCTTACACTCACTTAATCTTGTTGACCGTTTCGCTTTTAAGGAAATTTGATGTTTAAGATTGAACATTTACTTAATAATCCAAAATCAAATTCATATGCATTTATTGCAAGTGACTGGTGTTAGTTTAGCTCTTAAAATTATCATAAACTTTTCTCTTCAAACGCTCTGTCTATTGAAAGAACCGCATCAAAATCCCTTACGTAGTTTTAAAGATTAAAGCGTACGGATTTTCTATGTTTTTTATTATCAGGAAAAGTAGAGGGAAAAATCGTGAAATACAGGGTGTAAAAAGACACTTAACGAAGCCGTTAACTACGCATACTGCAGTTCTAACTAAGTAGCTTTACGCTAAAATTATCCCTGGGAAACGACTTTTATTTTTAGGTATCCAAAAATAATAATAATTTTATTGCGCGCAATGTAAAGCAAACGGGCTTCGTGTCATTGTGTGCGAAGGTTCACAGCTTAGCATTAATACGCTGTGATAAGTACGTAGGTCGACGTTTTACTTTGCAACAACAAAACAATTCTGTAAAATAAAAATCCTACTGAGATGCACGATGTTTTTTTGTCGGGTCTGCATTTATTTATTACGTACATTACTGTTTGTAACTTCAAATACGTAATTTATTTAGAAAAATCGAAAATTCAGGTAACGTTTGTTTGAAAAAAAGTTTTGTTTAAATACATAGAATTCGATTACGCAAAAAAAGAAAAATTTAAAATGCATCTTTGACCTTCAATATCTCGAGAACCCGTGGAGTCCCAGCTATGGTCTTAAAGAAAAAAATCCAAAGATCCAAATAATGGGTAGAATACGTGGCTTTCGGCTTCGTTAAGTGTTTTTTTACACCCTGTATATGACGTGACGGTGCGTTGAAAAACAAATGACTGACACTGAAGACCCATACAAAGAAAGGATAGGTGTTTAATTAAAAAAATGAATAGAAAACTAAATAACCCAATAAAAAATTCACAGAAAAGTCTTGTGATTGTAAAATGAAACTTTTATTGAGCAACGCTTTTGATCTCGTCCGATTCTATCCGACAACGCGAACGTCCGGCTGCGTCCGGTTCGGAGCGACGCTAACTAGATTTAACCAGTTCGAACTACTTAATTCCAGTAGACAATATGGTCCGCAAAAGTTTTTAGACTATCCATTATACGAGTAATAGGTACCAGCTGTTGTGAAGTTTATAAATATATTTACAAATGTCGAATTTTCGGTCACGGAAAATGTTTACATTGAAATCATCCTGAACGTTAACATATTTTATTATTATTTATAACAATAAACTTAGCTAAATTAACTGACAGACTATATTGAACTTCGATGTTTTAATTATACCTGTTAATGTTTAAGTTTGAATAAATTATTTTGACTCTGAATTTAAATAAAACCAAAATTAAAATCCATTAATTGACTAACTCCCCAATAGTTTATCCTAAATATTTATTTTGAGGGGGATTAATCATCAGATGGCCTCTCTTATCCTAGGATGTGTCTGACTCTTACTGACTAAATACCACCCCGTTATTTTTAGCACTCTGAATCGGTCTGCAGCACTTTATTGCACTTTACCCGACTCCAACTAATATTATAAATTCGAAAGTAACTCTGTTTGTTTGTCTTTTCTTCACGCCTAAACTACTGAACCAATTTCAGTGAAGTTTGGTGCAGACATAGTTTGGAACTCGAGAAAGGACATATGATAGTTTTTGTACCTAAAATCTGCAGGAAGTCACTATTCAACGCGAACGAAATCGCAGGCAAAAGCTAGTAAGCTAATAAGATCACAATTTTAAATCATTTAACTGCTTCATTAGCAGCTGATATAAGAACCTTATTCTTTCGTTGTCACTTATTTTAATTAAAAGATTAACACATATTTGGAACAGAAATAAAAACGAATAGAAAAGCTCAGCTAAACCTTACTCAAATAGGATGCTTCTATTTCTATGGACTGTCTATTGTTCAACTAAATCAAGTTCCCACAAACAAAACCAAAAGATTTCATAGTCACGTAACTATGAAGGCTTTTTGTAATCTTCAAGGATTCCCTTCATTTCATTCGTTCTCCGTTCTTTTGTACTAAATCCCCTTTGTATTTCCGTTAGTTCAACACAAAAACATACTTCCCAGTTCTCATTCATGACAATTTAGTTAGAAATGTTCAAAACAATGCCTCTTTTCAAAATTATTTGCGTTCATTCACTTGGCTAACGAGCGGTGCGTCGTTGACAAAACGGTTATATTCATTCATTCGTTCCTTCGTTCATTCTTTTAATTAATGTTTTAGTGTTTAGACTGAGCGTTTGCTAGTTAGTGCATTTTTTTTTGTTATAATTATTACCTAAAATTGAAAAAAGAACGTAAGCATAATTATTTTTATTAAATTATTCGACTTTAAAAATAAAAAGTAAAAACATTACATTAATTGTTATGAAAACTCAATAGTACGACACCATTTACCAACCAGTTATAATTAAAATAGTAAGATCTTCATCGCTCGACTCCAGAGAGATGTTCTTATAAATTGTAAAACTTCAAAGACATCTTTTAGCTTTGCAGCCGAGCGTGCCAGTTGGATGTTTGGGTGCGGATTTAAGGTAGAAGATGAAGCGTATTTTGTAAATGTACTTGTGTAACAGAAGGGATATTTTTTGTTTAAAAGTGACCGCACGGCGTAAAGAATGTGTGTGCTAAGGATATTATTTAAAACGCGAGAAATATTTAGTCTAGAGTCGTAGCCATTGAGTTGTAATTCGATTGGGATGTTATACGGGATCTAATTAAGTATAGATGGTGATATTCATTGATGCCTCATTAATCATGATGTTTGAATATTGACAGTAGTATTTGTAGCACCCTGTAGCTGTATACAGGGTGATGCGCTAATATTTGTGTACAATTTGAACTATACTTTAGAGGTATGAGATCACGTCGGGGTCACCAGTTTAGAGGTATGAGAAACAGGGTGGAAAGTTCCTCATCCTCCATTGAAAAGGGAGGATCCTCCGACCTGGCGAGGTGTTAATGCCTGGCGGGCCCGACGGGTGTGTCGGGATTTTTGTATCAGTGCTAATTGTGTTGTAAACTCTTATAGCGCGATGTAGAAACTTGCACGTGATTGGTGCTGTTGTCAATGTTGTGCGATAGATGTCGCTACAATACAATTAAATTCTAAGCTTCACCGTGGCATTATTTCGTCTGTGCCATTATATATTTTTGAAATATCTTCCAAATCTCAACTACGTAGTAACGTAATCAAAGAAAATGTTCTTTGTACTTATATGAATCGCTATCGCTCTTAACTTGCACCACTCGTCTCTTGGTGGCGTGGTGTCAAAGTTGGCGCTCACTTGCATTGGACAGCTTTAAACATATCTCCATGCACTGAGCGCTAAACTACAATTGTTATTGTACTGAGACAAACAAAATAAAAGAAAGGAGAATACAAGAAAATGGATATTAAGAGACAGCTACCCAGCACAAATGAGCAAACTAAACTACAGTGATACTGGCTTGACAGAAAACCTCCTTAAAAACAACCACAACTTTGTGTTTTTGGCCTTTACTCTTCCCTAATCCCTAAATCTCCGAAAACCTTATCCCCAAAAGGCCGGCAACCCTCGTGTCTCCTCCGAAGTTGCGGGTGTGATTGCTTACCTTCAGGTTATTCGTAAGCTCGTTTGCCGACCTAACACACAAAAAAGCAAGAAAATGATTACTACGTGATATGAACTTTGGGAGACTCATGCTGCAGCATGAATGCGATGGCTTGACTACACCAAAACATACAGAAAATGACGTAGGACTGTAACTACTTGAGGCCGGTTATCTACCAAATTATCAGATCCCCATAACCATAAATCCTTGTTCTTCAGTTGTATCAAGTAATACATATACCTATCTTAAAACTGTTCTTACTAAGGTTAAGTAGCTTTTTTAACTATATACATATACATATTTCTAATTCGGGAAAAGTCTCATTGGTACTTGCCACTCTCATTGTAAAGTCTCATTGGTAAAAAACTCGAAACCTCATGTATGAGAAGTGAGTGCCAGAATTCCAGGCCAACACGATATAAATTCTCAGTAAATTCACGTGACTAAGTCGGTATAGTCGTGGTGGTCCGGAGGTTAAGGAGCCCGCTTCTCATGCATGAGGGTGCGGGTTCGAAACCTGGCAAGTACCAATGTGACTTTTTCCGAGTTATATGTACTTTCTGATGTGAAGATCTGATCATGTTCGCGGGGCAAACTTGGCCGGAGATCGCTCTAGACAGAGAAATTTGGAAGGAAAGAAGGGAGGCCTTTGCCCAGCAGTGGGAAACACGATAGCCTAAAAAAAATTGTACTTTCTATGATTATTTAGACACCACTGACATACAAGGTGAAGGTAAACATCGTGAGGCTAGGCTTATAATTTATAATTATATAAGTTTGAAATCACCAACCCGCATTAAGCAAGCTTGTGGATTAATGCTCAAACCTTTTCCGTATGAAAAGAAGCCTTTGCTCAGCAGTGGACACTTATAGGCTAATGATGATGATGATGATGATGATGATGGTGATGATGATGATGATGAAGATGAAGTAGGTATTTTCAATAGAAGCATATGTATTACGATAATTAGTTTAGTAGTCCCTATACAAAAATGTACAACCCTATTTCATTTCCTTGCACTAACACCCGGTTTCTGAAAGACTTGTCAACGCTAAAATTAACCAATCTCCAGTTAAATCTCTTGTCAAATCATCTGATTGGTTGTTGATAATTCAGTCAACCAATCAGATGACTTGACAAGAGATTATATTGACTTTAACATTTTTTTTTTTATGTAATTGGTCGGCAAACGAGCAGACGGATTACCTGATGGTAAGCAATCAGCGCCGCCCATGGACACCCGCAACGGAGGAGTTACGAGTGCGTTGCCGACCTTTTAGGGATTAGGGATTTGGAGTTTTAGGGATTGAGGAGGGATTGGGGGCGGGGAAGGATTGGGCATCCGGTAACCTCACTCACACGGCGAAACACAACGCTGTGGTTGTTTCACGCCGGTCTTCTGTGAGGCCGTGGTATCACTCCGGTCGAGCCGACCCATTCGTGCCGAAGCATGGCTATCCCACATTGATCGGCATTTCGGAAACCGAGTGTTAATCTAGGTAATATACCCGCCTACTTAACTCGAAACGATAAATTTAAACAAACAGTAAAATAGAATGCAATAAAAATTCCAACACAAAGAATTGCAGTCAATCCTAGAATTATGTCTGGAAGTAAATTGAGCTAGATAGGAAACATCTGGCCGTCAGCTGTGTAATGTTTTCTTTAGTTTTATATTTATCTCCGTATAGAACAATAGGAATGAGCTCTTTGCTCGATTAGTAGTTTAAAAATACAAAGTTTTTTTTTATGTGGCAGATGATCAACATGATCACTTGATGGTAAGCAATCGGCGAGGCTGATGGTCACCCGTAACACTTGAGGAGCCACGAGTGCGTCACCGGACTTTTAAGGATTGGGGATTGGGAATAAAGGGAAAGGGAAGATTTGGGTCTTTGTAACTTTACTCACACGGCGAAACACAACGTTATAGTTATTTCACGTCGGTTTACTGTGAGGCCGTGGTATCCGGCTCATTCCAACAACACTAAAAGTTTCTTCAATTTAAACAAAATATGGACTGACATCTCATTATGAGATAGAGTTCTGACACACAGCTCTAGGCTTAGTTCAGATTCCTAATCTCCCTCAAATCACAAAATGTCATTATTATATTTTAGCCAACTAGCATTCCTAATATATAATTTGTGAAGATGAAATACAACAGTTTTTATTATTTTTGTTTATTAATCACCACGTTTGGGGATCATTTATCAGTTTAGGAGATCTTCGTTTCAACCGCTCCGGGTCACCAAAGAGCGTTTTTCATGTCTGCCAACCCGAGTACCTAATATGTTTTACTATTATTGTTAGTCTCTTTTACCATTATTGTTTATTTTTGTCTTTTTAACCTTTTTTATGTTGTATTTTTTGTGCCGGCTTTCATGTCATATTTCTTTATTTTTTAATTTAGTAATGGGTAGGCATTCGGTCACTTTCACGCCTGGTGATAAGCAATGATGCGACCTAAAATTGAGTACGCCTATTCATAAGCAATCTATCCACTTGGGCCTTAAAGACGCCCATGTATATACTCTTCAGGGAACACAGACTACGGTAAAGAATTTCACTTTTTGGCGGTTATAGTTAGCGCTGCTGCCCGGTCTGTAAAAAGTATCGTTTTAAGTGCGGGAAAAGTATTCTCCCCTAACCTTATAATTAGTAAAATAACTGCGTGAAAAGTGATATTACTTCAATAAAATCTACTTATAACTTTGGGAAATAAAATATCTTATATCTTGTTCCTGCTGCAAAAACATTAGATGCACTTGGAAATTTTCCAAAATATTCTGTTATTTTGGACATTGTACTCTCATTGTAATAGCTTGTTCGTGTTGAAAAATTTATCAAAATTTACTGTGTCAACCTTTTAGTAGTAGTTCTCATTATTATGTGGTAAAATAATATATTAAACTTAAATGTTTTCTTATACATATATGCACGAATGAAATTAGTTTTGTAACAATCTTAATCAGGTTTTCATTTGTGTGCTCATGATAGATGGTTTATATATTTGAGAGGAAAGTTTGCTAATAAATTAAATTAAAATTAAAGATTTCATCAGATCAATAAGGTCTGAGATAAACCCCATAAAGACCATTTTTATAGTCTCTACTTAAACTTACTAGGTATTTAAATAAATTATTTCTCGCGTTAATACCGGCGTAACTATGTATATATGTTCTTAACATTTTATGGATCTAAAAACCCTGATATAAAGCAGGTCTGCGGACGACGAGTAAGGGCAACCCGCCGCCCGACCAGAACCAGACCCGAGCATAAGGCGCATTGCGTTCGGGGCGTGCCTCAAAGTGCCAATAGACCACCACAGATGGGGCCCTTTAGAGCTGATGTTTAGCCGGGGTTGCGGGGTAAGCGCAATGAGGCACCGCAACCTCGGCCGAAAGCAGGAGAAGGAAGGTTTTTAGTCAGTAAGAGTCTGACGCTCCCTCCCGCCCGGCCCTGGGCGGGAGAAGTCATTTGATGATTTTCCCCTCACAAAAAAAGCCCAGAAAAATATAGGAAATAAAACTGCATATTAGTATGCAGAATCGACCGTACAGAAAACCGGCGTGAAACAACCACAGCGTTGTGTTTAGCCTCGTGTGCTAGATTATCAGAACCAGACTTTCGGCCTCCCCTCCCCCCCTTTCATCCCCAATTCCTAAACCACAAAAGTTCAGCAATGCACTTTTTAAATCTCTGGTGTTGCGGTTATCGTAGATTGCTTAACATCCGGTAATCCGGCTTCAAAAAGATTAATTGGTTACACAAATTTCCTTACACTGGTATGAAACGCGTACCGCTTAAATTCTCAAAATTGAAAATACCAAAGCCGTTTCAAAACGAATAGACGGCTTTCGAAACCAATTTTAAACATAGTTGCAATACCAGTGCTTTATCATATTTCACCACCTGGAGGTAGTACATGTTTTTCTTCAATCACACCCAGTTTCACATGAATATAGGGACCAAAAGAACGAGTGGAACCGGGCGAGCGCACTAGTGGAAATAAAAATAGCAAGTCGCCGGGCGATATTAAATTTTATAGTTTTGTATGCAAGCGTTGCGTTGTACGATTTCATTTTGAATTTTCATAAATATCGGTATTACTTACGAACATTGGTTTATTTTAAATGAATGTTGCTTGTGTGGGTAGCTTTTCTTTTGTTTTAAATTAATTTTTTACTCGTAAACTTGCAGTTTTGAATACTAGCGGTCGCCTGCGTGGATGTCGGTTTTACACATTTCAAGTTTTTTAATTTTCTGCCTCGAATAATTCAAGACCAAAATAAGCCAAATCAGTAAAGGCATTGTTGAGTTATTTTTTTGTAAAATTGTATGTTTGTAAACGTGCCCGACACAGGAAAAAGATCTAATGTGATGCTACGTTTTATTAAAACAATACATTTCGAAGGTCGGCAAATGAGCAGACGGATTCAGTGAGTAAGCTATCGGCGCTACTCATATATGGACACATTCTGTCTTTTAGGATAAGGAGTCCGGAGATATAGGGACTGGTGGAGGATTTTTTTTAAATGTGATGGTAAATAATCAGCGCCGCCCATGGATACCCGCAACAACAGAGGAGATACGAGTGCGTTGCCGACCTTTTTGGGTTAGGGATATATTATAGAGATATAGGGATTGGGGTGTTACAGAAAACTGGCGTGAAACACAGTGTTGTGTACCGTTCGTACACTGAGATGTGAACACTGAACTGAACACTGTGATGTTTCACGCCAGTTTTCTGTGAGGCCGTATGGTATCACTCCGGTGGAGCCGAAGCATGTCTCTCCCATACTAAGGATAACGGGATGGGAGGGATTGAACTTAAAGTAACCTCAATCATAGATATTGTAATTTATTACATGATCTATTATTAAATCATCACTTTACAGTACAGCGCATTTATTCCACAACAAATACACACGAAATAAATCCATATAGAATTTAAACATAACTCGGTAACAGATGTATGTTAGAAATGCAATAGGTTAGAATTTTGCGTGTCAACGAATTCAAATAACTAAAATTTGTATGCATGGAACGTTGTTATGTTGAAACTATGCGACAAATTATGCATGCGTGTTATTTACTTATTAAAATTTGTAAAAAAAAATATCAATTTTTTGTTTCTTGTAAGGGGCCCGAGTAAGGGAGACTCTCTTGTTTACGAATTGTTAATTGGACTGTTGAAAAGTGACCCAATTTTTATATCCTACCTAATTCCTTAATTGAAAATTATAAATGTGAGAATTTGTTTATTTGTCTCTGTTTGAGGTTGCTGGCAACTTTTTTTGTAGTCTTGAGATAGTTGAAAACGGATGGGTCTATCAACGAAAAATATTTTTGTGACTAAAAAACTTTAGTTGAAAAACATTCAATGTTATAAAAATAGAAATAAGCATATCTATACTAATATTATAATGAGGTAAAATTTGTAAGTTTTTAAGTTTGAAAGTTTGTATGTAGGGGGTAATCTTTGGAACCGCTGGTCGGATTGCCAAAATTCTTACACTGATAGATAGCTACAACGTTCCTGAGTGCTATAGGCTGTAAAACATCACTTTATGATCAAATTGAGCTGAGCGGCGGGTGAAACCGCGCGAGTGTAGGTAGTTGACAAATAAACACACGGTGAAACACAACGCTATAGTTGTTTCACGCTTGTTTTCTGTGAGGACCACGGCCTCATCCCTATTTAACATATTATTATAAACTTGTAAAAAAATCATATTTGAAGATTACTACAAATCATATAAAAATAATATTATAATTTTAAAAATAGAAGACAAGAGGCAGCCGTAACTCGATTGCAGCGTAGCATTATAAATATAACATTAATTAATTTATTTAGAACACAATGACGTCACACCGTGTTAACAATATACCATAAATTATGGCAACCCTAATGATCCAATAGATCGGTCTAATTGAAACTTCTCATTGCTAATGCAAAATCATATACACCTTATACCAGATAAACAAATTCCAATCTTATCCTATTACTAGCATAAAGTTCAAAACCGAATAACCAGACTTCGATCTAGAATGTCATTTGGAACGCAAGATATTTTCAGTCTAGAGTCATAGTCGTTTTGGTTGAAATTCGATTGGGATGTTATAGGGGACCTAATTAAGTATAGATGGTGATATTCATTGATGCCTCATTAATCATGATGTTTGAATATTGACAAGTAGTATTTGTAGCACCCTGTAGCTATATACAGGGTTGTGCGCTAATGTATATTTGCAGTATCAACTGCAATTATTAATCCTCTTTTTTGGGGGGCGAAAAACATTAAATGACTTCTCTTGTTGAAGTCCTCTTGGGGGAGGGAGTGTCAGAATCTTACTGACTTAAAGCCACACCTTTCCTTCTCCTGCGTTTGGGCCTCCGGTAACCTCACTAAGGCTGTGATTGTTTCACGCTGGTATTATGTGAGGCCGTTGTATCACACCGGTCGAGCTGATCCATTAGCGTCGAAGCATGGCTCTCCCACACTGAAAAGGTTGAAGTTTATCAGACAGTTCTGCCTGGTCTCTGTCTAATGCGTAGCTTCATATTATTCAGCTTTTATTATACGCACAGGAGGAGCAGGTCAGCCGTATTTCTATCTGCCACTAATGCTTAGCTCAAATCAAACGCAGCCATCCATTACTCCACACAAAGTTACTAAAACAGTTGCTCGAAAATGCACCTTATTGCGCCATAACCCCTAAAGGGCCCTTACTTATGCAAGATATTAATGATCCCTATATTTTACACTTGAACGTCTAAGGGCGGTATTCGCGCGCATAAATTTTCAGCCCCATAGAAGCCGCTGTTTTACTGGTAATGAAAAAAAGGGAGATTATTTCAGCCACAAATTAAGTTCAAGTTGAAAAGGCTGATACCCTTTTTTATGTTTCGTTATTAAAAATCAAGTGTTTTGCTGAAAAGAGACGGCTTTATGTGTTTTGTTTCACTTTAGAAGTTATTACAGAAATGTTTGGGTTAACGTTAAGTGTGGGAGAGCCATGCTTCGGCACGAATGGGTCGGCTCGACCGGAGTGATACCACGGCCTCACAGAAAACCGGCGTGAAATAACCACTGCGTTGTGTTTCGCCGTGTGAGTGAGGTTACCGGAGGCCCAATCCTTCCCCATCCCCAATCCCTCCTCAATCCCTAAATCTCCAAATCCCTAATCCCTAAAAGGTCGGCAACGCACTCGTAACTCCTCCGTTGCGAGTGTCCATGGGCGGCGCTGATTGCTTACCATCAGGTAATCCGTCTGCTCGTTTGCCGACCTATTACATAAAAAAAAACATTAGAAATGGTTTTCAGTCTTCCTTACTTAGAGATTGGGTTGAAATTTGATTGAGTTGTTATACGTGTACTTATTATTATTATTATGTGTCTCATTAAATCAGGATGTTTGAATATTGACAAAAAGTATTTGTAGCACCCTATAGCTGTATACAGGGTGGTGCGCTAATATTGGTTTGCAGATTGAACTATAATAATTATGCACTGAATCTTATTCAGAGAAGCAGGTGTGTCGCCGCGACGTCGCTTGGTCGACTGCACGACATTCCTAGGCCATGAAAATTTTTATTAATTTTATTAGTTAATTCACGTGATTGAGGGCTGATTTTTCAATAGTCAGATAACTTTTATCTGAGAAATAAAATGTTGCTGTCACTGTCTTATACAAACATTCTGACGCGACAGTATCATAATTATTCCCCAAATAACTTTTATCTAACCATTGAAATATCAGCCCTTAATCGTTATTTTGTAATTGGAAAGTATCAACAACTATATAGACTATTCTTAGGATAAAAACTAGTCAGTTTCTGAAATCTAGGACACCGTTTTAACTCTAAACCTTGGGTTGGAATCCTGAATTTTGAATTGAATGAAGTAACAAATCTAGAATTCTACATTTTAAACTTGAAACTGGACAGAAGACAGAAAGTCAGATAAACACTGGTAGAGAATCTGTGTCGTGGTGGCCCAGAGGTTAAGGAGCCCGCTTCTCATGCATAAGGGTGTAAGATCGAAACCTGGCAAGTATCAATGTGACTTTTTCCGAGTTAAATGTACTTTCTATGATTTTTTAGACACCACTGACATACGGTGAAGGTAAACATCGTGAGGAAACCTGGACTTAATTTAATTTCTAATTATAAGTTTGAAATCGCCAACCTGCATTGACCAAGCGTGGTGATTAATGCTCTAACCTTCTCCGTGTGAGAAGAGGCCTTTGCTCAGCAGTGTGCACTTATAGGCTGATGATGATGATCTGTTAACATTAATAACGTAGGTATTAAAAGATCCGGCGTTGTAGGGCAGGCGTAATATGGTACTGCAGCCTCGGCCTAGAGCTGGAGAAGGATCCCGCCATTCTCTCTCGCCGTACCCTAGGCGAGAGAAGTATCTTGAAGATTTTCCCTCTACAAAAAGGCTATAACGCCATATTTTAGTGGGTCCACCTCTCAAATATGGCATTATAATCAGGTACAGTTAGTAACATGTTTAAGAGAAAGTGCAGGAGAGTCATGCTTCGGCACGAATAGGTCAGCTGGACCGGAGTGTTACCACGGCCTCACAGAAAACTGGCGTGAAACAACCACAGCGCTTAGTTTCGCCGTGTGAGTAAGGTTACCAGAGGCCCAATCCTTCCCTTCAACCAATCCTAAAATTTCCCAAAAAAAGGTCGGCGACGCACTTGGTTAGGTTATTTAATTATTGCCAACTAATGGTTTTTGATCACAATTTGTTGTTTATTTTTAAGTAAATAGGCTATAAAATGTTATTACTTACATTAGATAATAGTTTTTAATGTTTTAGTGAATTTAATATTCAAATTGTTTACCTAAAAAATATTTGAATTGAATAACTGCCAAACGACCGTTGGCCGTTCGGTATAAATACAGCACGTCGGTCGAATATCACACATTCGATCGTGAGCTGCGGAGCTGTGAGGATCTAGCGAGTTAAGTAAGCTATATTTTACTCTAATAATTTTATTATTGTTGTAATTATGACTGTTATTATATATTACATATCTTCCCATATTTTGTGTAACTGTTATAATGTATTAAATTGTGTATAATTGTACTTAATTTAGAATTGAAGTAAGAAATGTTAAATATTATTGTGTTAATATTTTTGCCTTGATTTATAAAATAAGATTATGAAATAATGTACTTTAATTATCATTTACCGCCCTATATAAATAAAAATAATATATGTTGAAACGGTTGTTCCTTATTTTTATTAATATGTATCTACCACAGTCACCGATAATTTAGAAGCATTTACTATATACATTTCTTATCAATCGTTACTTTCGCATTTATAATATTAGTTTGAGATAAAATAAAATGGCATATTATATGCTTACATTTGTTTATTTCAAACTCTATGACTTTCAAAATCTAACACACTCGTCACACTGAACCACCAAAACTCACCGCCCTCGGGGAAGAGCGAAGGATACATGTCAGACTCTTACTGACTAAAAACCAACCCTTGATTGGTTTTGACACATGGGTGTAGGAGGGGCGGGTATCGGCGAAGCATTCGTCGCATCCCCCCGATGGTACGCACTCGTAACTCCTCTGTTGTCGGGTGTCCATCGGCGACGCTGATTGCTTATCATCAAGTAATCCGTCTACTCGTCCTATAACATAAAAAAAACATTACACATATAAATTCGCCAAACAAAAAATTAGCAATATACCTACATAATTATTTAGAGACATAAAAAACTCTGAAAAGTATGTATATTTTCTACCTCATAATCGAATATAGGAAACAAAATCTAGGAAGTAGTTAATAATGTGCCACTAATTTCGTAAGACAAGCCTACTCGGCAATAAATGCTGAAATTAATGCGAAACATAAATTACTGCAGCTTCTTGGGCTGGGTGTAAATAAACCAGTACTTATTTTACGGTTTGTGTGTGGTCCAAGTCAAGAGAAGATGTTAGGTATTAGCTTCACTTTTTTTGGGTATAGGTCGGCTAACTAGCTTACGAATTACCTGATGGTAAGCAATCAGCACCACACATGGTCACCCTTAACCAGCAACTCAGAGAGTTACGAGTGCGTTGCCGGAATCGGTGGTTTATTGGACCCCATCCAGCGGTCGAGCCGAGTGCCGTGTGCCATTTTGTGTCGTGGGTGCGTTTAAAAACGTACAATTTCACATACACACTACTCCCAGACCCGGAACAACAATTTGTGCATCACACAAAGAGTTGTTCCGTGAGGGATTCGAACTAACGACACGTTGCGCAGCAGCCAGTTGCCAGCCACAGCGCCAACTATGCAGCCAAATTATTACAGAACAATTTTGAAAACCGCTATCGCTTATAACTTGGAACCTAAAAAACTTGGTATACGGTTGCAGCAGAAGGCTCTCGATATTTGCATCCGCGAGATGGCGCTGCAAGACCCCATGAATAATTTAGTAGCCTGGAAATATTTATACTGAATGACTTCACCTGTGACACAAGATAAAGAGGGCAACAGAAATGTAGGTTCCTAGGAATATTATTTTTTTTATTCGTATTTTTTTCTTTTGCTATAGTACGGCAAACGATTAGACGGATTACCTGATGGTAAGGAATCAGCGCCGCCCATGGACACCCGCAACAACGGAGGCGTTACGAGTGCGTTGCCGACCTTTTGGGAATTAGTGGTTTGGAGATTTTGGGATTGGGTGGGGGGAAGGATTGGGCCTACGGTAACGAAACCACGCTGTGGTCCTTTCACGCCGGTTTCTTGTAACGCCGTGGTATCATTTCGGTCAAGCATAATATTTTTTAGGTTATTGTTTTAATTACGTGAGCACATATGCTAGACTATCACCCGGTTTCCGAAAGGCCGATCAATGTTAATAATCAAGGTTGACTGAATTATCAACAACCAATCAGGTGACTTGACAAGAGATTTGACACCAAGTTAATTGATTTTTACATTGATCAGGCTTTCGGAAACCGGGCTTATGTGTATTCACTTGAAAGAAACAAAAGAATTACATATGTTTACTGGGCTACACACAGCTACCATCAAACTATATGCAGTATAAACTGACCGTGTGTCATGAGGAAAGACCATGGCATGTCACTGGTCAGTGGTTTTTAAATTATCATCATCATCATCATCATCATCAGCCTATAAGTGCTGAGCAAAGGCCTCTTCTCACAGGGAGAAAGTTTGAGCATTAATCACCACGCTTGTTGACGGTGGATTGGCGATTTTAAAATTATAATTAGTAATTGTAAGTCCAGGTTTCCTCACGATGTTTTCCTTCACCGTATGTCAGTGGTGTCTAAATAATCATAGAAAGTACATATAACTCGAAAAAAGTCACATTGGTTCTTGCCAGGTTTCGAACCCGCACCCTCAAGCATGAGAAGCGGGCGCCTTAACCTCCAGGCACCACGACGTTCCTAGTACAAAGTACAATTAATAAAGAGAATCTCTATATATTCTAGAATCTCTTCAATTTCCTGTATTACGCTTAAAAGTATAACTTATTATAGAAAATATATTTCTGCTAGGAATACTATTAATTTTATGATTTCTTTCATATCCGACTGTCTTCCGATACTTGGAAAATGTTATATGATTCTTTTAAATAAAATATTTGAATAAGTATTGTAATATTCTACTTGATACAGCTATATAGAGGCAGAGTGGAGTTCATTTATTTACACCTCTTCTCTTCCCGTGGGTTTTTAAGAACCGTCTAAGGAACTTCATTTTTCAGAGACTGAATTGTATCCGGGTGGCCCGACGATTAAGAAGACCACTTCTCATGCATGGGTACCAAGCCTGGTCATAACCAATGTGACTTTTTTAAATTATATTACTTTTTACCACTGAGATATACTCCGCCACTACGAGGCTTCTGAAAATACCGCGAGGAAACCTGGATTCAGTCATGGTTTTTTCACGGTATTTTAATTATACAATAACTTCTAATTATATGTATATTTGAAATTGATGAATGTCACTTATAAACAAAAGCATTTGTTTTTTTTGTGAGGGGAAAATCGTCAAATGACTTCTCCCGCCCAGGGCCGGGCGAGAGGGAGTGTCAGACTCTTACTGACTTAAACTCCCCTTGTTCCTTCTCCTGCTCTGGGCCGAGGTTGCGGTGCCTCATTGCCCTTACCCCGCAACACCGGCTGAATATCAGCCCTATAGGGCCCCTTCTGTTGTGGTCTATTGGCTCATTGAGGCTCGCGCGGAACACTACACGCCGTACGCTCGGGCCTAGTTATGGTCGGGCGACGAGCTGCCCTTACTCGCCGACCGCAGACCCGTGCAAATGGATATGTGTGATGTGAACAGTACCAGATGTAAAATTCGCTATGTCCAAATTGAATGTCAACCCTGGACCTATTACTCCAAAAGTTGCCTGTCACTTCATCGGCGATCCAAGTTGTATTTTTAGATCACTTTATCAGTTTAATCAGACATAACCTTTCAAATATATTTTTTTACTTCCACGAACAATTAGGTAAAACTATACGCTTGACATTTTAGTTCTTCCGTCTCAACGGTTTATTTATCCTATAAATAGAATCTAGACCCACTTCCAGGTACACGTCATCACATTTCAAAGGTACATTAGGTACAACTCGTTTCAGTTAATAGTGTACAGCGCCGCCTACCTAATGCGTTTGACATTTATTGTACATTTTCCAAGATGGCCGCACCTGAGCCCCTTACTTCCTGCGGATAAAACTGAATTAATGGGCGCCGTGTACAATCGGCGAAATTGATGTTAGATAGAACTATAATATAATAAATAGGAGTAGAAGAATTGTGTGGAAGGTTTGTGATTTATTTGTTGGTTTTCTTTTATGTGATCTAATAAAGTTTAAAGTGTGTTTGTCAAGCTGACATTTTTTGTTATGTTTCAACTGTTCGCTGTGTGTACCTGTAATGGGCATGTTATATTTATTATTAGAATATAGTTTATAATGTGCGTGCTGTTGATTTACCGATAAATAAATAAACTGTATTAAGTTTTAAAAAAAGCCTTGGCCCACCATCACAATATGAGAGGAGGAAAATAAGAAACCTAACCTAACCTAAGGTATTTCATAGCAGTAGTAAAATGGCTAATAATAGAAATTTAGATAAAAACGTAATAAATGATCATCGGTAATATAGGTAATCAATATAAAGGTTTTTAATAATAGAAAATTTTGATAAAAAAGATTGGTAGTAGCAATAATATAATTATGACAAACGTAGATAATTATTATTATAAAAATATAATAATGTTTTTTTACGTAACCCTAAACACGATGTAATTTGGTCGACTGTACTTTCCCTCTTCCACGAGCCCTTTCTAAATGATTATAAGGGACAGGTAAAGTTAGTGATTGTTATCTCAGTTTAAGCGGGAATTATATTTTAGTTATTCATTATTTTCTATTCTAGTGAATATTAATTTTATGTCGTAATAGTTTTATAACTTTACCCTATTTACAGACTAAATTTGGAGTTATGACGGCTAGTAAAATTCTATTTTCTTTTTGAAACGTCATAATTATTTCCAGAAATGTTACATTTAGTATCTTAATTTTCCTTCTTTTTGCATCAAATAAAATAATACTTACTCCTTCATAAATTTAACTAAAAAAACTAAGCATAAAATACATCAATGTCCATTAGTTCGATACAGTGCCGGCTTCATCTAGTTTTTCACATATAAATTGACGTGTAAAAGTGCCGATTTATGGCCTATTTGCAAAAATAAATTCATTGTTTCATTGTAAAGGGAGAAGGAATGGGGTGCCTTAATCATTAAGAATCTGACACTACTTCCTCTTCTGATTGCCTCTCCCTCTCCGTAAAAAACAATAAGCAATGTTTTTGTAACTACTGACTTCATTGAAGTACTCTTAAAATGTCTTAACACTTCCCAATACTTCAGACAAAACGTAAGATGTATCTCATTTATCAACCTATTCGTAGCGAGTGTACGAAATGAGGTATAATTAGCGACACGCGTCCTCATTTCGCGGTAACACAAACATTGGTGGCACAGATAAGAAAAACAACAACAGTTGGTAAACTTCAAGTGTCAGTGGCGACACAAAACAGAAAACTAGATAGTTAACGCGGCTTGGGGCCAGGAGAACAGCGAATATATTTATTGGTTGAAGATATTTTAACACTCTTAACATCGCCTGCACGGTTGGCGCGGTGGCTGGGCAACTGGCTGCTGCGAAACGTGTCGCGGGTTCGATACCCGCACGGAACAACTCTTTGTGTGATCCACAGATTGTTGTTCCGGGTCTGGGTGTAATGTGCAAGTGACATTGTATGTATGCACCCACGACTGGAGAAAATCCTAATGTGGGGCAACATTTATCTTAAAAAAAAAAAACGTATTTCCAACAAAGTTTGAGAGAGCCATGCTTCGGCACAAATAGGTCGGCTCGACCGAAGTGACACCACTGTTTCACAGAAAACCGCCGTGAAACCATCACATGGTTATGTTTCACCCTGTGCCTGAGGAAGCGAATGCCCAATCCTTCACCTCCTCCTAATCCTCCCTAATCCCCAAAACTCTAGCAAAGTACTCATAACTCTTCTAGTGTCGCAGGTGTACACAGACGGCATTGATTGCTTACCATCAGGTAATCCAGTTTCTATGATGCCACATCGTGGTTTGTAGCAGGTAGTGTATCAAATCGCATGAGTTGCTGTAACTAAACTATATTGCGAAATAAATTCGTGCTAGTTCTAAAAACAAATGAGAATCATTTGTTTTATTTAAGAAAAAATGCGTATGGTCGTTTGCCGACCAATCACATTAAAACAAATCTTTCAAACATGACTACTCTCACCAGCTTTTCTCACACATCATCAGCCAATAAGTGCCCACTGCTGAGCAAAAGCCTCTTCTCACACAGAGAAGGTTTGAGCACCAATAGCCACGCTTGCTCAAGGCGGATTGGCGATTTCAAACTTAAAAGTCTAGGTTTCCTTACGAAATTTTCCTTCACCGTATGTCAGTGGTGTCTAACTAATCATAGAAATTACATAATATAACTCGGAGAAAGTCACATTGGTACTTGACACGTTTCGAATTGGCACCTTTACGCATGAGTAGCGAGAGCCTTAACCTCCAGGCCCCACGACATTAGAACACACTACTAACAGATTTTCTCGCTTGTCGCTGATTTTACAGCCGTACAGCGAAATACTATACAACAGCTCTGGCCACACCGTACTTCACACGATATCAGCACATTAGTAACGCGGACCCAGGCTCTCTGGTAGATCACCACGTCGCGTCGCAACAACATAACAAATGCACTCAACTTGCTACCTACTTTTCAAACCACTGAGAAAGCGAGAAATAGAAAAATGTAAGTGAATACTAAATGAATGTGTGTTGGTTCTGTGGTAGATGGTTTCTGTGGCTCCAGACTGTAGTTGGGTTAAGTATTATTGCGTTATTTGTTTCGAAATACTTTGTAAAAATTTAAGGGAATGTCATCCTTCGGCTTCAGACTGTGAAATAAAGCTAACATTACTTTTCGCCGTGTGAGAGAGTTTTTTTTATGGGATAAGTCGGCAAACGAGCTGACGGATTACCTGATGGTAAGCAATCGGCGCCGCCCATGGATACCCGTAAAACCATATTAGTTACAGGTGCGTTGCCGGCCTTTTAGGGATTAGGGATTTGGAGATTTAGGAACTGGGGAGGGATCAGGGAAGGGGAAGGATTGGGCCTCCGGTAACCTCACTCACACAGCGAAACACAACACTGTGGTTGTTTCACGCCGGTTTTCTGTGAGGCCGTGGTATCACTCCGGTCGAGCCGACCCATTCGTGCCAAAACTAATATTATAAATGTGAAGTTAACTCTGTCTGTCAGTCTTTTCTTCACGACTAAACCACTGAACCTATTTGTGTGAAATTTGGTACAGACATAGTTTGGAACTCGAGAAAGGACATAGGATAGTTTTTAAACCAAAAATCTGCAGAAGTTACTATTCCACGCGAACAAAGTCGCGGGCAAAAGCTAGTGTTTCTATAATGTTGAATGGAATAATATAAATGATATTTGATTGTTTTTATAATAACTATCGTGAGACATACTAAATTAACTAAAATTCGCGGGTTACTCACGTGTACATGTTGAGAAAAGCTCTACTAGTTTCGAACCACAGAGGGGTTCTTCCTCATGAGCAGCGTGCGCGGACGCGGCGACGTCGCGCAGCCTACTAATGATATTTGAATTTGAATTTGGACTAGAATTAAATAGTTATAATTTATCTCTCTATGGCAACCTAAAACAATATATTTTATGTGGGTTTCAAAAATATAATCTGTCTATAATCCATATCATCTATTTTAATCTTCTTGTAGACAGCTACTATCGATTTTGAGATTATAATCGCCTATATTAATCAGCCTGTCGAATCCAAGTAAAGTTTTATTGATAGTTAGAACTTATATAATAAAATGGCTGCCATTAGTCGGCTAGCCTAAAATTAACTTAAAAGGTTTCTCTGATATATTAATATGATAAATTTGTCTGCACTAATTGTAGTCATATTGATGAATATAGGTTTTAACTTTGACTTCATTTTGAAATATTAAAATATTATATTTTTATAACGTTGAGGTTATGTTTTTCTTACCGTTCGGAAAAAAGATCAAGGACACGATTGTATTTGATAGGTCCTATCTGCTTATAAGACCTATAATAAAGTGATGCCCGGTTTCTGAAAGTCCGCTCAATGTTAAAATCAACTAACTAGGTGTCAAATCTCTTGTCAAGTCATCTGATTGGTTGTTAATAATTTAGTCAACCAATCAGATGACTTGACAAGAGATTAACTTGATTTTAACATTGACCAGCCTTTCGAAGACCTGGTGTTAGACTTTGAAACTAGAAATAACTTAAAAAAAAAATTACTGAATTCGGGGATTACGTAATGGTGCTACCACCTGGTACCATGAAATGATCATACTTGATTGTTGACCAATGCAATAAAAAATAAAAGGTAAGGTTTAAGTGTGGGAGAGCCATGCTTCGGCACGAATGGGTCGGCTCGACCGGAGTGATACCACGGCCTCACAGAAAACCGGCGTGAAACAACCACAGCGTTGTGTTTCGCCGTGTGAGTGAGGTTACCGGAGGCCCAATCCTTCCCCTTCCCGGACCCTTCCCCAATCCCTAAATCTCCATATCCCTAATCCCTAAAAGGTTGGCAACGCACTCGAAACGCCTCCGTTGCGGGTGTCCATGGGCGGCGTTGATTGCTTACCATCAGGTAATCCGTCTGCTCGTTTGCCTACTTATTACATAAAAAAAAGGTAAAATTAGTCTTTTAAACGTAATTTTCTATCATACACATCGTAAACGTGTTTGTTTGTATCAATAGTATAAAAAAAACTACCAATATTTTCATCTTACATCCAATGCAATCGCATTATTTAACAGCTAATGTCCTTACAAATTTTTTTCTACAAAAGTCTAAAAACAAAGTGAAGAGCAATTCGCTTCGAATTTCTCGGAACGGCTACTCAATACGCAGTTCACGGGCGCTCATCATTGCAATAGCGTGAAAAATAGCAGCTACAGCGCCACCACAACGGAGTACGGCCATAAAACCCGCTGTTTCATTTCATAAGTTTTACTTTGTATTATATTTGTTGAAAATAACTTTGAAGGTTTCTGTATAATATAAAAATAAGTCATATTATTGTTACTGGACGGTAGTATACTCGTATATTATTGAATATATTTCGTGATATTCATTAACTAAAAGAAATAATTTAATAATAAAGAAAGAAAGATTTACACAGGTAAATCTATGTCTATTATTTTTGGGTGTGTCATGAGAAGGACTAAATATTGAGCAGAAGCTGGTCAGACAGTAGATAAGTTTTTTTTTATGTAGTAGGTCGGCAAACGTGCAGACGGATTACCTGATAGTAAGCAATCAGCGCCGCCCATGGACACCCGTAACGGAGGAGTTACGAGTGCATTGCCGACCTTTCAGGGATTAGGGATTTGGAGATTTAGGAACTGGGGAGGGATTGGGAAGGGGAAGGATTGGGCCTCCGGTAACCTCACTCACACGGCGAAACACAACACTGTGATTGTTTCACGCCGGTTTTCTGTGAGGCCGTGGTATCACTCCGCTCGAGCCGACCCATTCGTGCCGAAGCATGGCTCTCCCACACTTAAAAAAGTAGGTACTCTTTGGTAAACCACAATCTTTTAAAACTGCAATCGTCAAACTGCCTTCAAAGTATATGTCCTTTTATGGATTACGTTCTTCACTGGAGATAACATGGGTCTATAAACTTGGTTGCGCAACGTGTTGCAAGGTGTAACAAGTTCATCACACAATGTGCTCAACGCAACAATATTTGTCAGAGGATGAAAGTCATCATAGCCTCTTCAACCGAAAGTCTCTTAACTTGACCTTTTTTTTACTTGATATAATCTTGTGCTTGACTGCGAACCCATCTGATGGTGAGCAGTGATGCAATCATTGATGGTAAGGCGCACTATACTATTAAGAGCCTATTCACTCTAGCCTTGAAGACACCAAAATTATATTGGACGGAAAGACTGCAGCCGGCAAACTGTTCCAATCCCTCGATGTACGCGGTATACATGATGAGGCAAAACCTTCGGCCCTTCATATACTACCACACTATTAGCCAGTTTGCGACCAATCTTGAGGGCATTTTAAGCTAAATTTACTTATGGTTTTCATCCTTATTATCAACAGCCTATGAAAGTCCACTGCTTAGCAAAAGCCTTTTCTTCCATCTAATCCTTTAAAAGGCCGACAAGGCACTCGTTACGCCTTTGGTGTTGCGCATGTCCATGGGCGACGCTCTGATCAGGTAATCCGTTCGAGGCAAGCGCAATACGATTTTCCTTTCACCATTGATGATTTTCCCCACACAAAAAAAACAAACAGGTAATCCGTTTCCTCGTTTTCCGGCCGGTATAACATTGAAAAACACGGAGAAAGTATAAGCGTTACTCTCCACGCTTAATTGAGTCTCCAACTCCAAGAATAATTAGAAATTATAATTCCATGTTTACCTTCACCAAAGTAGTATATAAATAAACTAAGAAAGTACATATAACTCGAAAAAGTCACATAGGTACTTGCCAGATTTTAAACTCTCTTAAAGAGACGTTACTGCGCACCAACCGCGTTGCAGTATCCTCTATAAATCATGTTACGCAGCACGTTACGCGGCGCGTTAGCAAACGGTTGCACGGTTCTAAAACAGCGGGTTTATATAAAAACTTTTAATACTTTGTCTCAGCGGATAGTAAATAGTGGATGTGTCTGCAAGGGTTTAAAAGATTTTAAATCACAACTGTTGAAAGTTTCAAATTGTGAAAGTTTGTTGCAGCTGTGTCTATTTTAAGTGCGATTAAGTATTTATTACCTAGGAAGGAGTTCTTGATGTAGACGAAGATTCCTATCTCTCTTTTTTTAGGAGACATCGTTTTTAATAGGAAACCAATTTTAGTAGATAAAATATATATAGTGTGTCGATGACCGTATGTTCGTTTTGGTTTGAATGTAATGGCTCGTAGCTTACTGCGCGCGCCTCAAAAAGCCAAAAAAAACACCACAGACGGAGCCCTATAAGGCTGATGTTCAGCTGGGCTTGCGGGGTAAGTGCAAAGCAGGAGAAAGAAACAGGGTGTTTTCAGACAGAATAAGAGTCTGACACTCCCTCTCGCCTCACCCTGATCAGGAGAAGTCGTTTGACGATCTTCCTCTTACAAAAAAAGAAAGAAGGTGCGGTTTCTTGAACTTGAATTTTGTAAAGTTCACGTTAATACTAATGTGACTTTTCTGAGGTTCCTATACATTTACGAGGATACATGTACTTTCTAAGATAAAAATATAATCTTACACAACACACTGTTACTCGGTGAAGGAAAACGTCGTAGAAAACCTGGGCTTATAATTTCCGATGCCAACCTGTCTTGAGCAAGCGTGTTGATTAATGATACCTTCTCCTAGTGAGAAGAGGTATTTACTCAGCAGTGGGTACTTATCGGCTGATGATAATATGATGTAATATGAGAATTAAGTTACGTTGTTCATTGATTTTTCGATTTGTTGCTTCAGTTTTAAGGCAAAAATCGCTAAAAATCTACATAGATACTATGCTATATAGATAAATACCTATTAGGTTAGGTTAGGTTAGGTTAAGACAAACTAGCTTCCGCCTGCGACTTAGTATGTTGATAAAAAATAGCCAATGTCCTATACCTGTGTTAATTTTCATCCAGATCCGTGTAGCCGTTTTGGCGTAATTGAGTAACAAACATCCAAACATCGTATAACTTTCGCATTTATAATATTACTAAGATTATTATTCAACCAACAATTATTGGCTGAAATAAAAAAAAACTACAACACTAAAATAATATTTCGGCCTAGTTCTGGTAACTATATATTTTTATGCATAAAATTAACAATAAAATAACAATAAAAAACATCAAATTATAGGTAATATGTTTATTAATTTTTATTCAGTGAAAGAGTTTATTTACAATGCTCAATTTGTTTTCTATTTAAAAAAAAAATTTAACACTCTACACAAAATATAAATGAAAACACTGTTAGTTCAGCCTAGAAAATTATAAAAATACTTTTTTTTTTAGTTACAATCCAGTTGCCGCCATCTTTCATATTTCGCGAACACAGACATTTATTTTAAAATAACGAAAATATTTTTAAAAATATGATAATTTCTTTATTAACTAGAAAAAAAAATCCTGACATTTACAAATGAAAGACAGCATTATGAATTTTCTTTTTTATGTTTTGTTTTTTTTAAGAAACGTATTGTTGAAGGTTGCCAGCCTAAATAATATGAAGAATAAAACAATGTCGAGTTGCTAGCGTTTAAAAATGTGTCGTATTTATTAAAATTATGTTTGATATGACATTTGTATATTTGTGAGCACATTTCTTGGAATTTATCCAAATATTTTCTGTCTAATAAATAGCCCTTCGTTAAGGATTTTAAAAAGTATGATTTACTATAGTAACCCTCGCGATTTGAGTGGGACGTTTGTTGTTTTAGAGTGAATCATCATAGTAGAATATTTCGACGGATTAATTTTAATTTATGGATAAGACGTATAAATATACCTGAAATAGCTTCATAACAATCAGACTCTTACAAAATAAAAACGAGCCGTTTCATTTACCAGTGAATCTAGCTGAACATCAGCTCTAGTGAGCCCCATTTGTAGCGGGAAAGCTACGCGCCGGGTCTGGTTCTGATCGGGCGGCGCACTGCCCTTGTTCGCAGACCATAGACCCGCGACCCACTACTCGTCAAGTTATTAATCATAGCGGTTAAAATTAAAAAGGAACCTTATCGTTCACTAACATTTGCCCACGACTTCGTTCGCGTGGAATAGTGACTTCCTGCAGATTTTTGGTATAAAAACTATCTTAATTATGTCCTATCTGGAGCTCCAAACTGTGTATGTACCAAATATCACAGAATTCGGTTAGTACTTAAGTAGTTTATGCGTGAAGAAACGACAGATTGATAGAGTTACTTTCGTATTTATAAAATTAGTTTGGATTGTAAAATATTAAAATTACATTGTTAAAAATATCTACCACTTGCATACTATGAAGGTAGAATACATTTTGAATTACCAAATTTGAAATTGTTTATCGCTGTACCTATGTACATTTATCGGAAATAAATAAATACCTATTCTATTGGAACTGACACTGATTTTCTGATGCTTTATTCTTCAAGCACTTTTACTTCGGCTCAAACCTAGTAATTACCAATGTGACTTTTGCCGAGTTATATGTACTTCCTATGATTATTTAGACACCATTGACATACGGTGAAGGTAAACATCGTGAGGAAACCTGGACTTATAATTTCTAATTATAAGTTTGAAATTGCCAACCCGCATTGAGCAAGCGTGGTGATTAATGCTCTAACCTTCTCCGTATGACAAGAGGCCTTTGCTCAGCTGTGGACACTTACAGGCTGATGATGATGACATTTAATTTGAATAAAGAATATTTTTTTTATGTAATTATTCCATAGATATTTTACAGTTTTTATTAACCTATTTTCTTATTTCGGTAATTAATCTTCTTAAAAAGTTACTCTGAAACAAAACGTTACATTTTTTTTCGGTTGACAATCCAGTTGAGAGCAACATTATCAGAAGTTATGTAATAAATTGGATGCGGTATTTTATTTTCTTAAAACTTTTTTTTACTTGAGCGCCTGCCCTTGACTTCTTAATGTATTTTCAACTCAAACTCGTAAGATATAAGATAAAAAATCCATAAGTTGGGAACGAGAAAATGTTCGTAGAGTTATTTTTTCATTTAAGTGAATCATTTATTTTGTTTGTTTAAGTGGTTTTAGGGGAGTTAAACTGTCTATAGGAATGTATTATACATAGGTTTGGCAGAGCCGAGCTTCGGCACGAATGGGTCGGATCGACCGGAGTGATACAACTACCTTTTATAAAACCGGCGTGACAAACCAAAGATTGAGTGTGGGAGTGCCAAGTTTCGGCACGAATGGGTCGGCTCGACAAAAGTGATACCAACGACAGACAACCAGCGTAAAACAACCACATCTTTGTGTTTCGCCGTACTTATGAGCGAGATTATCAAAGGCCCAATTTTGACCTTCTCCCAAATTTTTAAATATCCGAAACTCTTATCCCCAAAATGCTGACAATGCACTCGTAACTCCTTTAGTCTTCCAAGTGTCCACGGGCGGCACCCGATTGCTCACCATCAGGATATCCGCTCGTTTGCCGATCTATTTCATATCATCTCTTCCTGCCCTTGTCCCGTTTTATTTGGGGTCGGCGCAATATGTTTTTTTCTTCCATTCTGTCCTGTCACCCGTCACGCTATCGCTAACTCCTCTGTCTTCCATATCACTGCCGATCTATTTTATAAAAAACACAAAAAAGTTGGTATAAAATATAATTTAAGAAATCGCTCTTCTAATGGTCGAACATTAGCTCTATAAAGTGTTTCTATTGTACGACAGTTTCAATTTAAAATTGTACAATAATCGGTGAATTCCGTGATGGCAGCAAGGAAATTAAGGTCCCAACACCTTATGTGGAGCTAAATTGGAAACTCATACCTACCTATTGCAGATTTATAGAAAACGTTGATGGAAGAAACTTGGTAATATCTTTTGTTGTAGGTACAGTATTGGAAAAGAAATTAGAGAAACGACGAACTTTTTTTATGAAGTAGGTCGGCAAACGAGCGGACGGGTTACCTGATGGTAAGCAGTCGGCGTAGTTCATGGAAACCCGCAACACCAGAGGAGTAACGGGTGCGTTGCATGGTGATTAGGGATTTGGAGATTTAGGGATTGGGGGAGGAGAAGGATGGGGCCTACCGGTAACCTCATTTACACGGCGAAACACAACGCTGTGTTTATTTCACGCCGGTTTTCACACCGGTTTTCTGTGAGGCCGTGGTATCACTCCAGTCGAACGGACCCCCTTTCCCCTCCCCAATGCATGAATCTCCAAATCCCTTATCCCCAAACGGTTGGCAATGCACTCGTAACTCCTCTGTTGCGGGTGTTCATGGGCAGCGCTGATTGCTTACCATCAGGTAATCTGTCTTCCCGTTTGTCGACTTATTACACAAAAAAACACGTTTTTGCGCCAAAATACTTCTGAGTTAACAAATGTATTTCAGAACTACTGAACTAAAAACTAATATTAAAAGCAACGCACATAATTCTGCGGCTAAAAGCAATAGATACATATTGACTCGTACCCAGCAACGGACCAAAATGGCCGACTCTCAAATTTCATTGACAGTTCTCCCACTGTCCGGTGCTCGGATAGAATACGTAATTTCTGAAATCCAGGTCAGTATATCACCTCCGTATTAGAGGCGGTACACGACCTCCGAGTTTAACATAGATTATCATCTTACTCACATACAATTTAGCTGAAATTAACCTTTATTTATGAAATATTTTGCTTTTGTATTGTCACTATCGTGAGACATACAATGTTTATTGAAAAAACTTAATCGGCGACGCACGCTGCATGAACAAGAGTCCCGTTGTGACTTGAATCTAGTAGAGCTTCTCTCGGTTAATTTTATTCATTTACTATAGTTATCCGCCCCTATTTTGCATTAGTAACTATCTTGTTAACGATAAACGACTAACAAGTTGTTATTTCCCGATTTTCCCTTTCTACCTTCATAAAATATTCGTTCTTAAGGACCCATTCGAACTATAACAGATAGACAAACAATCGGAATCGGTTTAGCCCTTCTCGAGATTTGCCCCTATAAACACATTTAGCGAATTATCTTTCAAATTGCGATTCTTATTCTAATACGCGAATAAACGTATCCTGTAATAAAGCCTATAGACTGTTACGTCAAAATGAATCAAAATCTGTCTAGCAATTTTAGCGCTATTGACTATCAAACAAACAGACAAAACTGAAAAAACAAAATATATCATAATACTCTAAGTTGCAGCTAAAATATACCCTATAAATACTACCTACATAAACCGTCAATTACAGTCTAAAACATAGTTTTAACCCTAAAATGTACATGAAAGCAGCACAAACTAACCGTCTAACGCCAGCTAGTGACTGCGGGGGTAATTACGACCCGAATACAAATAAGATACTAAGTGCATACTAAACTGTGCATTTACATAGTAATACATTGTACTAAATAGACGTTTATCACGAAGTTTAATATGTTTTACTACCCTCAGTCTTCCAATGGGTATAGGAAACCCATGTGATACTTTATTGTTACCGGAATTAACGAGCTTGTGCCTTTTTTATATGTTGCTTGCTTCTGTAGCGCGGTTTTACTCGCTGCTCGGCTCCTACAAATCTTTCCTCGATAAATTGACTAACAAACACAAAAGGAATTATTAAATTCGAACCAGTGATTTTGGATTTTAGCAAGTTCAAACAAACAAACAAACTCTCAAGCTTTATAATATTTAAAAATAGTAGGAGTAGATTTAAACAATAAATTATAATTATAACAATTAAATTTAAAGCAAATAGCCCTGGTGATAAAAGAAACACCGCGTTGGACTGAAGTTGCAGCAGCGCTTTTTGAAAAAGTTTTTAGCCTGTCGTAGTTGTTGTCGTGGTGGCCCGGAGGTTAAGGCGTCTCATGCATGAGGGTCATCACCATCATCATCATTAGCCTATAAGGGCCCACTGCTGAGCAAAGGCCTCTTCTCATACGGAGAAGGTTAGAGTATTAATCACCACGCTTGCTCAATGCGGGTTGGCGATTTCAAATTTATTATTACAAATTATAAGTCCAGGTTTCCTCACGATGTTTTCCTTCACCGTATCTTAGTGGTGTCTAAATCATCATTGAAACTACATATAACTTTGAAAAAGACACATTGGTACTTGCTCGGTATTAAGTCCGCACCCTCATGCTTAAGGAGCCCGCTTCTCATGCATGAGGGTGTGGGTTCGAAACCTGGCAAGTACCAATGTGCCTTCTTCCGAATTAGATGTACTTTCTATGATTATTTATGACAAGCCGCATTGAGCAAGCGTGGTGATTAATGCTCAAACCTTCTCCTCGTGAGAAGAGGCTCAGCAGTACGTGATGTGATTTCATTAGAAGAATTAATTTTGATAATTTGGAAACTACCATAAAATACATATAATTGGGTAGTGTCCTAGGTCAAAAATAAATTAATTCGACGTTTTAATACAATAAAATATTGAAAAATAACTATACTTTAATTCATCGATCGATCGATACACTACGTTTTAGATTTTTTAGCTCATTATTCAGAAATAAGTAAGCTATTTGACGCAAAACTGTTATGACGTCATACCTCAGTATTTCATACAAATTTCATAGAAAAAGTACCGTTTTTGACATTAGGATAAAAGTATTGAATTTGACTAGTTGGAAACTACCGTATTACTGTAAGGTGAAGAACGAGAAAGAAAATACATCGTTCCTATTTTGTTTTGTTTATTTTAGCTTGTGATTACAAAGGTAAAACGTAACATAGGAAAATAAGTCTTATTGACACAAGAACATTTGAAACCTTATCTTCATTTTCTCTATGGCTAAAACATATATGCTTAAGGTACATTATTGTTCGCACGTTGTTAAAGGAGATGTCTTTATTCATTTGTTTCAAAATCCCTTGTGTGTTTCAAATGGCAGGTTTCGGGTGACGTTTTTGAATTTTAATGAAGGCATTGTTCAAAATTCTGTTTGAATACGTCACAAAATATATTGTTTCATCTTTATCAATATTAGTAATGTCAAACTTATGTTGTAGATAATTCAAAGAAATCACGTTATAAGGACTTTTTATTGGATATTTTTCTGGTATATGTCGGCAAATAAGAAAACGGATTACATGATAGAAAGCAATCAGCCCGCAACAACGGAGGAATAACGAATCGTTGCCGACCTTTTGGGGATTAGGGATTTGAGATTTGGGATTTGGGGGAAGGGAAGGATTAGGCCTCCAGTAACCTCACTCGCACAGCGAAACACAAAGCTGTGGTTTTTTCACGCCGGTTTTCTGTAAGTCCGTGGGAAAGTAGGTGCCCCTAATCACCAAAAGTCATTCATTCTTAACTTATCCGTAGTTGCGGATGTACATGGGCAGCGTTAATTACTTACTATTAGGTACCTAACCAGGGGCCCATTTGAAAATCTCTTTACTTAAAACATTTTTACTACACTAGTGTTAGGTTTACATCCAAGTGATACTAACTAACTTCTCTAACTTTATGAATCATAAATCACGCCTGATTATTGCATTTCCGTGCGTAAAAAATGAAGCCAAACGGAATGATATACCTAACCGGACAGACAGGGCAACAAAATAAATTAAATTATGCGGAACCCGCGTAATTCGCCGGCGTAATTACTTTTTGGGGCTTTGTGCGTGTCGTAGGTTAATGACAAAAATTTTACAAAATAAAAAAACCGCCTTCAAAAAAAGTCAAGCAATAAAAGTTCCTACACTAAAAAGTAAAAAATAACAATTTGAATTACTGTAAAAAAACTTAATTTATAGGTTATTTGACATTAATATTTTGCAAATATTCAAAATTTATTACTTATTTTTGGAGTCGGTGCCAGCATTTTGATGGTGAAACTTAATGTTAGTTAGGTTTTTAATATCCGGTGCCATTTTTCGTACATAATGCTTAAACATTTTCAATGTACTTAAAATGTTTTTGTAAGTACATATTTTTTATTTAAAAAAATGTGCAAATCGGACATTTTTTGTAGAGAAGTCTAATCTGTATTTATGTCTTAATTAATATACCTATATTTGAGTATGCAAATAGGTATTAAGTAGTTTTATAATTAAGTAAGAGGTAGTTTTTCAAGGGATTGTTGCCCATTTGTATTTCCTTGCATGGGCTGGCACCGACTCCAAAAATAAGTAATAAATTTTGAATATTTGCAAAATATTAATGTCAAATAACCTATAAATTAAGTTTTTTTACAGTAATTCAAATTGTTATTTTTTACTTTTTAGTGTAGGAACTTTTATTGCTTGACTTTTTTTGAAGGCGGTTTTTTTATTTTGTAAAATTTTTTTTTATTTGTAGCCGTTTAGTGTTTTTTTTTTTTTTATTATAATGTGTTATGGCAAAGAAGTCAATATCGTTCCTACATTTCTTTTGAAAAAGTTACCAATGTCATACTTATACGTAGAAATACATATCATAGTACATTGTTACTGTGTAATCGTTTTGATCTCGAGGAGAGATGATATGATGCATGAGATACTTATGACTTATAGTTAAAATAAAATAATAATCTTATCATAAATTCATATTAGTTCTCGCCAAATAACAAAAAACTAGATATTTTCATCAACAGACAGATAAAGTTCAAAGATACCAAATGCAATCTAATTTAGTATCTATGATTATGATATGATACATTCGTACATAGAAAAAAGACCGATACAATTATTGTTTTGTATCAATTGTAACCCATTAAATGAAGAATACTATTTTGTTATTACTAAGAACATTCATATATAGACAAGTTGGTAAAAATATAAAAGACCATCGCTATTGTACATTTATGACTAATTCAATGTATGAACCTTTTTTAAGTAAGTATTATCTACATATTATGTGCACACAAAAGAAACACAATTATTGTTTTGTACGACGCAATTATTGTTTTGTAACCCATTTAAAACGACTGTTTTGTTAAAAATGCCAATTAATTCTCTTAGCCTATTACCAGGAAAACGATAAGAACACAATGACGCATTTCACCACTAATGTGTAAACGCAGTCCACGTGGACTAATGCAAAATAGCCAATACTAGGCCAAACTCCGCCCCCAAAGGTGTGCGGTCCCGCTCTAGAACCTTTCGGCCCCATCGGCCATCTGTTCTACGAGCAATGTGCCGTGCCCACTGTCACTTAAGTTTGGCATTTCTTCGGGCTATGTCGGTGACGCTGGTTCTTCTGCGGATTTCTTCATTTCTGATTCGAACATGCACGGAAACTATGAGCATAGCCCTTTCCATTGCTCTTGACAGCTCTAATAAGCTTACACAATACTAGGCCCCATGCCAACCTTCCAGCTTCATCATCACATCAGTTCAATAGTACCTTACAGCCAAAGTGCATCTTATAACAATTCTAACAAGTCCAAACACGGCTAGGATATATTAATTAGGTACGCAGTTCCAGTGCCTACCTTCCAGCTCCATAATCATCATTAAATCAGTTCGATGATAACATTTCCAACATAATTATTTAAGATCATTGGTTTACAGTGCATTTTCATAGTTGCTGAACTACCTTGATTGTGATATCTATGCGAGTGTCAAGTTTCATCATCCATTTCTGATCTTCTTCACCAGTTCCACCTCATCAAACATTACTTTTTGACTGTAAATGCTTGAGTGCTCTATGAAAATATTAAAATTACTATATAGTTGCCTATAATATTTGAGGAGTTCCCTCGATTTCTCATGGATCCCATCATCAAAACTTGATTTTGAAAAGAATGGGACCAATCTGGAAGCATATCCTTTCAATCATAAAAAAAATTTTGCAAATCCGTCCATAAACGACGGAGTTCTGAGGTAACAAACATAAAAAAAAAAATAAAAAAAAAAAAAAAAAAAAAAATACAATCGAATTGAGAACCTCCTCCTTTTTTTGAAGTCGGTTAAAAAGTACTAGTGGCCAGCAGGTACATACTTAGATGACAAATGTGAATGTGGGAGAGCTGTGCTTCTGCTCAAATGGGTCGGCTCGACAGGACGTGGGTGGTATACCACGGCCCCACAGAAAACCGACGTGAAAAAACCAAAGCATTGTGTTTCGCCGTGTGAGTGAGGTTACCAGGGGCCCAATTCTTCCCCTCCCCAATACCTCCAAATCCCTAATCCCCAAAAGGTCGGCAACGCACTCGTAACTCATCCGTTGTTGCCAGATGTCCATGGACGGTGCTGATTGCTTACCTTCAAGTAATCCATTTGCATATCACATAAAAAATTTACCTTAAACGTGATTTCTTTGAACTATCTCCAACATAAGTTTGACATTACTCATAAAAATTCCAGACTTAATGTCATTACTGGTCTGATGCATTGTTCCCGTAACTGTGGGGCCAGTATCGGGGAGATTTATTTAAATTCGACTTTATGACTAACTCGGGGAAGACACTTTTGCACAAACTCAACTAACAAAGCCGCTGTAAAAACTTTACACTTAAAAAGAAGCGACCTGTAGATATGTGTTTGACATCCGGGATTATCTAGGCTTATCCGGCTTCATCTAGTTTTTCACATATAAATTGACGTGTAAAAGTGCCGTTTTATGGCCTATTTGCAAAAATAAATTCATTGTTTCATTGTTTCATCGGTCAAGCGTTTTAACGTACCGTGGCCTCGGCCTGAAACAGGAGAAGAAACAGAGTGGTTTTTAGTCAGTAAGAGACTGACACTCCCTTTTTTCCTTCCTCCTCAAATATATATATATATATATATATATATATATATATATATATATATATATATATATATATATATAATATATATATATATATATTATACCAATATATATATATATATAATATATATATATATATATATTGGTATTGGAACTTCTGTATTTCCTATACATTGACTAAAGGGTGCTATTTTTAAACTGACCCCAATTTGTATGGGATTAATGTTAGCTTAGCGCCTGTAACACGTTTGGGGTAAGCAGAGTTCCGGGGTGGGTTCCTAGTATCGTGACGACGCACATGCGCACATGGTAACGACAATGTTCAACAGATGGCGTCACAAGTTCTCACGCAAGTAAAGTTTGTGGGCGAATTAACTTAGTGTGGGAGAACCCATTGATGCCGAAACATCATTGGGTCGGCTCGAGCGGAGGGACACCATGGCCTTATAGAAAACTGGCGTGAAACAACCATAGCGTTAAATTTCATCATCTGAGTGAGGCTATCGGAGGCCCAATCCTTGACTTCTCTAATCCCAAATTCCCCAATTGGGGATACCCTTATCTTATCACCAAAGGACTCATAGCTCCTCTAGTGATAACACCAATCGGTGCTGCACCGATTGCTTACCATCAGTTAATCCGTCTGCTCGTTTGCCGACTTATCACATAAAAACACGGATTGAAAACCTCATGTACAAATTCTAGGCAGTAGCCCGCCTGGCTGATAACCTGGCTTGGTCGGAAGATCCTCCTTTTCCAATTTTTGGGAAGGAGGAACTTTACTCTCTGTTTCCTAAAGATGATTAATTGGTATTAACTTGATATTTTTTCGGGTCAGCAAATGACTTCACCCGCCCAGGGTGAGGCGGGCGGGAGTGTCAGACTCTTACTGACTAAAAGCCCTCCCCGTTCCTTCTCCTGCTCTGGGCCGAGGCTACGGTGTCTTATTGAGCATGATCCGCAACCCCGGCCGGTCATCAGCCCTATAGGGCCCCGTAAGTGGTGGTTTATTGGCACTTTTGGTGGTATATTGTCATTTATTGGTGGTTTATTGGCATATATTGGTATATTTATACATCTGGACTACAATGAAAGTTATATAACAAAGACGAAAACTTCTTTTGTTTCTTTATTTACGCGCTAACCTCGCTGTGCGTTTTCTATCGCTTACAGGGTAAAACGAAATCGAGGCCATGGTGCAGCGTGAGTGGAACTGGGAAACTATCTCCTCCTTCTGTGAAGCAGTTATGCTCGCAAAGGAGAAGGCGGAGCGCGCGAGGGAACTATCCTCCTCGCGCCCCAGCCGCCGCAGAAGGCGACATTCCGGGCGTCGGGGATCGAGAGATGATCTCCGGCCACCGTAAGCGCGGGTCTGCGGACGACGAGTAAGGGTAGCTCGCCGCCCGACCAGAACCAGACCCGAGCGTACGGCGCGTAGCGTTCCGCGCGCGCCTTGAAGAGCCAATAGACCACCAGAGACGGGGCCCTATAGGGCTGATGTTCAGCCGGGGTTGAGGATTAAGCGCAATGAGTCACCGCGGCCTCGGCTCAGAGCAGGAGAAGGTACGGGGGGTTTCTGACACTCTCTCTCGCCTAACCCGGCGGGAGAAGTAATTTGATGATTTTCCCCTCACAAAAAAAAGGGTAAAACGAAAGGGTGAATCACACTCTTCCTGACTAAAAACCTTTGTTTCCCGATAATGATTTTCTTCGCTTACGTATGTCTATATAAAATGTGTTGTTTTTATAATATTTATGTTAAAAACATATGAAATATATTATACAAAGCTCAGTGCTCTTAAAATAGAGTACGTCGAGAACCACATGTTGAGTACAATTTAAAACATGTAGTAAGGTGGTTCCCGTTAAGTGCAGGGCGCCATGCTAACCCGATGTAGATTCAATGAAGTGGCGGCTGTTCTCTGAGGAAACAAGTTTAAAAATCTTGTCTGTCCCACGGTTGGTGCGTTGGCTGGGCAACATGTCGCGGGTTCGATTCTCGCACGTAACAACTCTTTGTGTGATCCACAAAATATTGTTCTGGGTCTGGGTGTCATGTGTATGTGAAATTTTATGTTGGTAACCGCACTCACGACATAGCATTCAAACGAAGTCTACAGATTATAATAATAGGTTATATGCATATAATATATGTTCGACTGTCTTTACAGATTTACAATACACAAAAGAGGCGAATAGATGCTGAACACTTTTCCTTTGTATGTATTGACTCCTTGAATTCTATTCACCCCGTTTTACCGTAATATATTGCGGAGCAGAGCATTACCTGATGGTAAGCAATCCGTGCCACCCACCAAAATACCAAAGGACCTTCTACAAGAGCGTTAGCGGTGTCTTGTGGGTTGTTAAGGATTTACGCGTTTGAAAGTAAGGGATGGGGGTTGGGAAGGAAGGAGGAAGGCCTCCAAATTATCACACTATTTGATTATATTTATGTAGATATAATAATTATTATACAAATGGTTTAAGTTTCTTCGGCTATAATTTCACTTGATATAATAGACCACAAGGCTATCAATTGCCACGATATCTCCGAGTCTAAACTTCGCGGCGTCACAGTAAATGGCCAGGCTATATATTTGTACAAACAATAGACTTTTATCTGATGTACTCTCACATTAAGTTTTTTTATGGAATTGAAGGCAAACGAACAGTCGGATCACCTGATGGTAAGCGATCAGCGCCGCCCATGGACACTTGAAGTACAGAGGAATCATAGGCGCGTTGTCGTTGCCAGCCTTTTAAGAAGGAGGACGCTCGTTTCTTGAAGGTTTGAAGGTCATAATATCGATCTCTCCAAAGTTTTGTTGTCATAATCATCATCAGCCTATAAGTGCCCACTGCTGAGCAAAGGCCTCTTATAATTACCAATTATAAGTCCAGGTTTCCTCACGATGTTTTCCTTCACCGTATGTCAGTGGTGTATGTAACAAACTCACATTCGTACTTGCCAAGTTTTAAAGCCCCTCATGCATGAGAAGTGAGTAAGCTAACTAAACTAAAAAAACATTAATGTACAATTCAAAATTAATATTATAAATGCGAAAGTAACTCTGTCTGTCTTTCTTTTCTTCACGCCTAAACTACTGAAGCGATTTCTGTAAAATTTGGTACGGACATAGTTTGGAACTCGAGAAAGGACAGAATAGTTTTTAATACCAAAAAATCTGCAGGAAGCATTTAAGAGCCATGATTTGGCACGAATGGGTCGGCTCGATCGGAGAGATACCGCGGCCTCACAGAAAACCGGCGTGAAATAACCACACCGTGTTTCGCCGTGTGAGTGAGGTTACCGGAGGCCCAATCCTTCCCCGCCCCCAATCGCTCCTCAATCCCTAAACCTCCACATCACTAATCCCTAAAAGGTCGGCAATGCACTCGTAACTCCTCCGTTGCGGGTGTCCATGGGTGGCGCTGATTGTTTACCATCAGGTCATCCGTCTGCACGTTTGCCGACCAATTACATAAAATGGAAGTCACTATTCCCCGAACGGACTCGCGGGCAAAATCTAGTTAGAAATAAATACATATAATAATAATCTATACATATAATTATCGGAAAACTATTAAAACAGTTATGGAGCAAAGTTCTAACATAACTAATTCAGCTATATTTAATATCTTGTATTAACATCTTGGGACCGGGAATAGGTATTGTGTATTATTGGATTTAATACCTACCCCTTGTTTTGTGTAAACTAAAACAATACCCGTATTTTATTGAGTTTCAACTGTGTTGGAATCGGTTCAGTGGTTACAATTATTGGGACGTTTTAAATGTGCCAAGCTAAGCTTCGGCATGAATAGGTCTTGACAGTGATACCACGGCCTCATAGAAAACAGGCGTGAAACAACCACAGTGTTGTGTTTCGCCGTGTGAATGAGGTTACCGGAGGCCCAGTCTCTCCCCCTCCCCTATCCCCTCCCAATCCTTAAATATCCGCAACCATTATCCTCACAAGGCTGGCAACGCACTCGTGACTCCTTTGGTGTTGCGAGGGTGGCGCCGTTTGCTTAGCATCAGGTAATCCGTCTGCTAAAAAAGAGTGTTATTTATGAAGGAGTTGGGAAGGAATTGGTGTCCCAACCAGACCAAGCCTCCGGTAACCTCACTCACACGGCAACGCTATGGTTGTTTCAGGCTGGTTTTCTGTGAGGCCGTTGTATAACTCCGGTCAAGCCGACCCATTCGTGCCGAAGCATGGCTCTCCCATACTTAATAATATACCTATACATAGACATAGTTATATAAATTATTCTTAATAAAATTAAATTTGGAACAACAATTCAAAAACGAACAAAACTATTCAACTACGTAGATTATTTCAGAAACTAAAGTATAATAAAAACAACGAATATCTTTGATCGAACAAATGAAACTCAGCTTTGTACCTAAAAGTCAGAGTTGATTTTCTTCTGTCAAACATGGCGATGCCTATTGTGATCGTTTTCTTAGGAATTTAGGCTGTATTTGGTAGGGAATAAAAGTGATATTCTTTTGGAAAGATAGGTAGGGACACACAGACAAAAAACTGTAGAATTTATTTTGACAAAAGATATACTTGTGGGGGTTGAGGATTACAGGGAGCGAAAAAATTACTATCTTTGTAGGTTTTATGAAAGAAATATTCATATAAATATGGATGAAAACTGTCTCGTCGATGAGGTGTTGGTTAAAAGTAAGTACTTATGGAAACTAGTACTTATGAAAAGAGGTGTGATACAGAAGGACACAGAATTCAACAAACGACAGTAAATCGCCAACCTTATGCATTCATAATCCTACGAAAAAACATACGAAAAAAACTAACAGTGCTGTTCAACTAAAAATGCCTTATATCCCAAAACTATTACCAACCATCAATTCATATTACAGGGACAGTGATAAGCCCTAAAAAGGGCCAGAGGCGAAGGCCTAAGCCTTAAAACTACCCGCTAGAGTCCAAGACTTTTGTCTTCAGTGCTCAAAGAATAGCCACCATTTGTCTCCTAAATGGTTTTATGTGTTATCTGGAAATGTCACAGAGTATAAAAATACATGGATGGCTTATTGGGTTTAAGTATATTTTTTTTTAAACCCATTACATTTCAAGACAGTTAACCTGTCTCACCGAGTGTCAGAAGTCCAGGCTCAGGGTTTACCAAAGGGCAATGGAACGTTGGCTTTTAGGCATAAAAAGGACCTATTGCATACGAAATACCGTTATACGTTCCAGAACAGGAGTCGCTGATGTGGGCCAAAAGGCGGCAAAATTAAAATGGGACTGGGCCGGACACGTCAGCCAAATGCATCCGGAGAGATGGGCCACTATTGTCACCCAGTGGACACCTCAGGATGGAGGCCGCAGGCGGGGTAGGCCCCGGAAAGGATGGCGTAACGATCTAAACGCCTATCGTCGAGACTGGTGGAAACAGTAGTAGGATCGGGAGGTGTGGAAACGAGATGGGGAGGCCTTTGCCCAGCAGTGGGACATTACAGGCTAGTAAAAAAACCTGTCATACAAGTTTTCTTTTTACATTTCATCCTTTTTATATTTTACTCTGTGACCCAATATTTTTTACTTCATTCATAGATTATGTAGTGGCGTTGTCTTCTATGTAGGATTGGCGTAGAACTCTATGGAATGTCGTATCAGATCGATCTGTTTGTTGTTCGAGGATTGGTAGTCACTTAATCTCGACATTTGTCATAGTTTACTAAAATATATTGTGTCTATTAAGTCTATGGGGTGAATGAATCAACTATTAGTCCTTTTTTGTGATTTTCTTGTTTGTTTGCTGAAGACTTTTTTGAGGTTAGGTTGTTTTTGTAACTGTTTTATTAGTTGATTGCCTTTTTATTCTAGGACATGTCGTCTTTGTGATTGTCTAAAAAGGTTTCTTGGTTTTAATTTTTTGGTTGACTAGTCTTAGTAGTTGTATTTATTTTTCAATAATTACCTATTAGTCATTGAAAGGATGTGGTCGAAATAATATACAATTGTTTGTATAAGCAAAGATTAAAAAAAGTTTATTTCTAGAACGACACAATACACGGCGAATTCCCAATGACAAGAAAGTGAAGTTCGCTGTCACGATTTTATTGTTTTATTCTAAGTGGACAAGTCGCATTTTCGGAGCCTGTAAAAATACATTCATGTTTGCGTTTACAAAGACATTCCAACAGTCATCCGTGTATAGGTTCACGAAGTCTATTTTCCTTCTTGTACGTTGTATGTTGATCGTCAATTTAGTCGTTTTATAGTAAATTTAAAATTTGAACATTCCAAGTGATTAAAAAACCACCATTTTGATTTCAACATCATTTTGACAGTTACGTTAAATTCTATATTGTCTATGAGTGTTAGAACCATTTTGATATTAAAATAACCTCAACAATAATTATAAAATTTATGTTATTTGCGGACAATTCAACCGGTATTAGAATAGCGTTATGCCATAATTAGGTTTAATACGGCTCACAAAATGTGTTTTGAATAATGGAAGTGCCATTCCATTGTAATTATGCTTGTGTTGATCGTTTCGAAAACTTAATTATATGTGTTGAACACTAAATTAGGTAGGTATTGTGCGGTATGTGACATATTTTGTACGCTAGTTTTGAATTGGTTTAGGAGTGTATTCCATTTTTAAACGACTATGGTGAAGCGTAAAGGTGTGTTATGATTTTGTCCAAATTATCATTATTACATTTTGTTTTTTTTTATAAAATACGCACCTGTTGCCTTACACTAGGATTTTTCCCTGTGTCAAGGGTGCGTTTATAAATATATAAATTCACATACACAAGCAACCTAGACTACAACAATTTGTGGATTACACAGTGTTGTTCCGTGAGGGAAACAAACCTGTGGCACGTTGGACAACTAAGTCCAAAATGTATATACAGGGTGTCTGGTAATGAATAACAAACCAAATGACCATTCGAAAAAAAATACGCCTCAAGGTTATCCATTCATTGCCGGAAATCCTGTATATAAGTTTACATTACTAAATGTAAACTTATATACATAAAGACACAATTTTGTACCCTATTGGGCATAGCGTAAGAATAATTATGAAATAGAGGAGGAAGTTCTAATACTACAAAATATCCGATGTATTGTTTTGTAACATTGTTTTTGAAAATAAATAATCAAATTACTTCTCCCTCCCAAGGTAGGGCGGGAGGGAGTGTCAGACTCTTACTGACTAAGCCCCCCTCCGTTCTTTCTCCTGCTCTGGGCCGAGGTCGCGCTGCCTCATTGCGCTTACGCCGCAACCCCGGTAGCCCTATAGGGCCCCGTCTGTGGTGGTATATTGGAACGCTACGCGCCGTACGTTCGGATCTGGTTCAGGTCAAGCGGCGAACTACCCTTACTCGCCGTCCGCAGACCCGCGCTTGCGGTGGCCGGAGATCATCTCTCGGACTTTTCTGCGTTGGATAAGAAGGAGTATCAGATACAAACCAACTGACTAAAAAAAAAAACAGTCCGACAAATAATAAAAATAAATTATTTCAATTTAAATTCCTCGCACAATTGCGTTTAATGTTAACAAACAAACTGCTAGTGTTTGCTATGGTCCTTCATATCCCAGAGCCCCTATTCCAGTTGTCTAGTAATTATTCAGGCCCATCTAACATTGTAGTGTTTGTCCCTTCAATATAATTTGGAGGATTCCCAACTTTGACTCTACGACCAATGAGCCACCACACGGCCACCACCGGTACTCTGACAAAGTTTAATCTGTGACATGCTTTCGGTTACTTTATTTTTTTATTATATATTAAACCTTTCGGATATCGTCAGTCCATTTAGCTGGAGATACCTACTACGTCACACAATAAGATGTTCAAATTTATAAAGCTGTCATGATTGGCCATACCGATCCATGGTTAGATTAGCGCCATCTAGCGAGGGAAAAATGGTAGGCTTCATTGTGACTGCTGAGCAAGGTGATTAGAGGTGAGGATAAGGCCGTACACTGAACATTATTCCAGACTTCGTGCTACTAATATTTTGAGGAAAACATTGAATAATGTTTTCACGATTCATTTTTCTCTCGCGATATTCGTGTTCGCAAGCATTTTGACGAGTGAGCCAATATTTTTGAAACAAACAAACACATTCCAGTTGTCTAATATACAGCGTAATATAATTTATAGCTATGTGCAATGTGTTTAGCGTGCAATGTCATAAGAATGTCGACGAACTAAAAATATACATTGTTTCGCTATCTTATTTTTAGATCGCATCGCAGCATTTGTATATTTTCGAACATAAACTATAAAACGTCTGATTTGCAACATTTTTATATTTGATTCAGTAAATATTTTAGTTCAACGAAATGAATTTCTTCAAAAGTAATCGGAGTATGTAACAAATGGAAGAAATTGTTTATGGTGAAATTGTTGGTTGATTGTTCTTTAGTAGAACTGATTTTTCAATGGTTAGATAAAAGTTGTCTCAGGAATAATTATGTTGCTGTCACTTCAGAATGTTTGTATAAGACAGTGGCAGCAACAATTTTATTCCTCAGATAGCAATTATCTGACTATTGAAGAATCAGCTCTTAATTTTACCTCTTTATAATATTAGTATAGACAAGAGAATTTCTTTTATCTATACTAATATTATAAAGAGGTAAAATTTGTAAACATAATAAGTAGTCTTTTTATACTAGTAATTCTATGATTCCCATGTCACCCCGTTACTTTCCGCGGATGGACAGCAGCCCTAACGAGGAGTCTCATTTGCAATGACCTCATCACGATATCGAAAAGAACCCCTAAAAACCAAATAATAAAATTAAAAACAACAAGAAATCTCCTTAAAAAACAATATTTCCCTGTACGAAAGTTTAAGCACGGAATTTTTTATCCTTTTTTAAAACTCGAAGCCGAAGCTAAACTTACGTTAATGAGTTTGACATTTTTACATAGAATTTTTAAGGCACAGGTGTGGGCGTAGAGCCTTATACTTTTATTATTTCATATTTTTTTAAATATTTAGGTACTTTATACTGACAATATTTTTCAACTACACCTGCTTAGTCGAAGGAAAAAAGTAGCCTAGCACTCTTTCCACTGACGGCAAATCAGCTTATATCACCTTGAGTGCGGATTTGCGGACGGCGAGTTACTGCAGCTCGCCAGCCGACCTGGTACTAGATCTGTACAGACCAGAGCGTACGGCGCTCAGACCATAAAAACGGGACAGTTCTAAGTGGACATGTCTGACACTTTTAGAGTGAAATATTAAAACTTATAATAAGGTTTGAGACGAAACAATATACTTTATCAATCATAATCATCACCTTCCCCTTACTTTATCTATGAAGATACATATCGTATATATAGTATGTAGGGTTTTTTTCTGTAAGGGGAAAATCAGCAAATGACTTCTCCCGTCCAGGGCCGGGCGGGAGGGAGTGTCACACTCTTACTGACTAAAAACCCTGTTCCTTCTCCTGCTCTGGGCCGAGGTCGCGGTGCCTCATTGCACTTATACCGCAACCCCGGCATAGTATATAGGGTAAGTAGGTTAGGTAGAGTAGGTAGGGTAGGTAGGGTAGGGTAGGGTGGGTAGGGTAGAACCCACCGTATGGTAGGGTAGGTAGTTCAAAGACAGGAGCGAAGTTGCGTTGTTGTAATACATAAATGAGGATAAGATAATACATGATTACTTAGTAACTAACATTTACGTAAAAAAGTTACAATAAATTCTTCAATTCTTTAATAAAGTTATAACAAAATATATTTCAGCACGTAGCTCCACCTGAAACGTGTAAATAAACTGAAATGTTGACAACCCGTCTTTCAGAAATCAACAGTAATCCTGTAAACGTTAATCCATTTAAATTTAAACTAATTTACCTCAACTTTCTGGCTGTTTTCGAATCGTTCTTACCTGTAAAAAAGAGATGGAAATATATTAATGTATGCCAACATAATAATTATTGTTATAATTAAAAAAACGAAAAACTTTTTGCTTAAATATTAATGACTAGCTTCCGCCAGCGGCTTCGCCCGCGTGTTATGTTGACAAAAAGTAGCCTATGTCCTATTCAATTTCTTCCAGATCCGTCCAGCCGTTTTGGCGTGATTGAGTAACAAACATCCAATCATAGTAACTTTTGCATTGATAGTATTAGTAAGATAGAAGGATTAGTTAGATTTTATGATAATCGAAGCGATGTTGTACTTCAATTCCACTCTCTTAATTATAGAAGACCAAATGTTTTCATAACTTTATTATTTTTACACTAATCCTTACAAACATTATTATAGAAATGCGGGGTTTTTTATGGTACAGGTCGGCAAACGAGCCGACGGATTACCTGATGATTTACCGAAACACCAAAGGAGTTAAAGAATCATTGCGATAAGGGTTCCGGATATTTAAGGATTGATGGGGGGATGTCGTAGTGTCCCAGATGTTAAGGAGCCCGCTTCTAATGCACGAGGGTGTGGGTTCGCAAGACCAAAACCTGCCAAGTACCAATGTGACTTTTTCCGAGTTATATGTACTTTCTATGATTATTTAGACACCGCTGACATACAGTGAAGAAAAATATCGTGAGGAAACCTGGACTTATAAATAATTTGTAATTATAAGTTTGAAATCGCCAATCCGCTTTGAGCAAGCGTGGTGATCAATGCTCTAACCTTCTCCGTATGAGAAACTTCACACACACTTTTTCACTGCTCAGCAAAGGCCTCTGCCTTTGCTCAGCAGTGAGCACTTATAGGCTGATGATGATGATGATGGGGGGAGGGGGAGGGTATGGGCCTCCGGTAACCTCACTGTACACACGGCGAAACACAACGCTGTATATGTTTCTCACGCCGTTTAACCAAAAGTAACTTTTATAACCCTTTATTGAGCCATACAAAATACAAACTATCGAACCATTTTATCTCTAAAGGATTTTTTTTTGGCTAGTGTCCATCATAGTCTTTGCGGTCATACACCCTTTGAGACACAAAGATACTTATTTACTTGTCTGTCACGACTTATTTACTATCTAAACCTAATTTGGCTGTATATAAAATATTTTATGTGGCAACCCTGAGGTTTTGTGGGGCGGTTGCCAATTTTTTTACACCCTGTATTGTCTTGTCAGCTTGGAGAAGAAATGTGTTTTGAAATGGTAATAAGATTGTCATTACCGTAAATTTGGATCTTCAATAGTGTCATTGGTGTTTTACAGATATATCATTGTTATTTTCGAAATACAGAATCCACACAATAACTTACCTAGATTAATAAACTAATACTAAGAGGTATACTTATATTTATTAATCTATATACCGGGTGTAAAAAGACATTTAACGAAGCCGAAAGCCACGTATTCTACCCATTATTTGGATCATTTTTTTTCTTTAAGACCATAGCTGGGACTCCACGGGCTCTCGAAATATTGAAGGTCAAAGATGCATTTTTTTTTTGCGCAATCGTATTAAGTATTATTACAAAACTTTTTTCCAAACAAACACCTGAATTTTCGATTTTTCTAAATAAATTACGCATTTGAAGTTACGAACAGTAATGTACGTAATAAATAAATGCAGACCGCACAAAAACATCGTGCATCTCAGCAGGATTTTTATTAACACGTTAACCGCCGCGTAGGTCATCGGTGACCTACGGTAGCGGAGGATTAGCCTTCAATAGTTTTCGGTCGGCAGTCAAAGGCTTAAACAGAAATGTTTTGTTGTTGCGAAGTAAAACGTCGACCTTCGTACTTATCACAGCGTTTTAATTCTAAGCTGTGAACCTACGCGCCCAATGACACGAAGCCCGTTTGCTTTACATTGCGCGCAGAAAAGATGGGTAGGAAGAGAATAAAAAAAAAATCTCGAAAGTGTAAAAGCGAGATCCACGCGGGCGACCGCTAGTATACTACATATTATATATTATTTACTATATGCTTGGCAAACAGAATTATAAGCAGATGGCAAGCAATCGACGCTGACGATACAGCCTACCCACATACTTTCAACATCGAGGAGTGTCAAGTGAGATCCGAGTGTCAAATGAGTGAGGTTTAAGTTTTCTGTGAGCTCATGGTATCACTCTCAACACGGTAGTCAGAGGATGATCTAAAATTTATTGGAAACTGACTTACTTTGATTAAAATATACTGAGAAGTTTCAAGTCACAACAGGATTCTTATTTATCAAGAGCGTCCGCGTCGCGATGACTGACCTGTTGAGCTAGTAGGCTCATCTCTCTGTTTATTTACTTGAGTTTTCTTTTAAAAAAATATTGTATGTCTCACGAGAGAGAGGAGTTATGAGTGCGTTGCTGGCCTTTTCAAAGTTAGGGTTTCGAAGATTTAGGGATTGGGCTCCCGGTAACCTCACTCACACGGCGAAATATAACGCTGCGGTTATTTCACCTCAGTTTTTTGAAGCCCATGGTATCATATCCTATTTTTATCATCCTCATTCTGTCCAGCCAACCTATTCATGCTAAAGTTGTACAATGCGGGAGGAGCAAAAAACAAAAAATAAAATAAAATATACATACACAAATTGGAGAATTTAAAACCAGCAATAAAATGTCAACCACATTTAACAGGAAAAAAAAGCAATAAAAACAAAAAAGAAAAATAAAATAAAAAATACTGCGCTCCATTGAGACTTCCAGTACTATTGGGTACAGCCAATAAATAAAGTTGTTTATGTAAGGACCACTTACAAGTAACGTCAGCAAATACATTCGGTAAATAATGGTTCGTACAAAAAGTAGCCCTCCGTTGAAGAAATAATGAACTAACTTCGCCAAGGAAAGATGGAACGTCTTGATAGCAAGTTTTTATTCCGATGTAGTTTATTTTTTGCGCTAAAGGTTCGTAGGCAGATGGTTGGAGCTTCATGTAAAATACAGATCGGTTTTTTTTTATTTTCATATTAGGTGGCGACTAATGACCAGTCCTATTTTACCTTTGATATAGCAATTGGCGCCGCTCATGTACACCCGCAAGGAGTATATTGCCGGCGAAGAGGGGATAATGGTTTATGAGGGAAAAGAAGAGAAAAGAGGAGAAGTATTGAGCCTCCGAAATCCTCAGTCACTCAGCAAACACAACGCTGTGTTTGTTACACGAACGGTTTTCTGTGAGGCCGTAGTATAATTTCGATTGGACAACTTTTTAATAAGGTATTTAATAATAGTCACACAAGTCATATTTTTGTGTCTCCTAACCAAGCGAATTATATAAAAATTAAAATGACATTCTTAACATTACTGTCGATAATCGAGTGGCATCTTAAACCATTTTCTCTTTAAACCAAAGACCAGAAGTCGAGTTTTGTCACTCTCTAGATAAATGACACAATCACAGCCAACAAAATCGATAGAGGTCGTAACTAAAATGCAGGTCAGAAGTGAAAATTTATGTGTTCTCCTGATACCAACAGGATGATAAATTGAAAGATACAAGCCGAGGTTGCAGATGCTGCAGAATTTGTTTAACCGATCCATCTTACTAAGTGACGTTAAGATAACGAAGATCATAAGTTTACTGTCTTCGGTTTTATTGGTTGTGAATGCTAGGAAAGTGCTTTTAATATGATTATTGGCTTGTTTACTTAATACATAGATGGCGCTGTTGACGTTAATGGGTGAAAGTGGGTGTAGGACGATACTTAAAGGTTTTTTTTTATGTAACTGGTCGGCAAACGAGCAGACGGATTACCTGATGGTAAGCAATCAGCGCCGCCCATGGACACCCGTAACGGAGGAGTTACGAGTGCGTTGCCGACCTTTTAGGGATTAGGGATTTGGAGATTTAGGAACTGGTTATTTCTAAATAACCTTCTATTTTTATGTTTTCAGGGAAAATTGGCAAACCGAGCCGATGGATCACCTGATGGTAAGTTATGTGCGCCATCCTGTTCCTGTGATATTAGAAAAGTCTCAAGTGCGTTGCATTTAAGGATTGGGAGATTTAGAAATTAACCTCTGGTAACCTCACTTGTTGTTTGCTGTTTCATTCCGGCTTGCTCTAAGACCATTGTGTCATCCCTGTCGAACTAGCCCATCTGTGTCAAAGCACAGTTCTCCCGCACTTATTTTTATTACTAGATTAGAAAGAAAGAAAGACTTAACTTATGTCCTCGATATTATAACATCCATCTTCCTTTACGTTTTTAAGGCAAGGTCGGAAATAAGTGCGTACTTTTGAAATGTAGCAAACGGAATGTTCTATAACCAATATAAAAAAACCTTGCCAAACATTACGTTTTACACACAAACACACACAAAAGCACTTTATCTCTATTATTCAGTGCGAAGACCTCAGTTTCTAAGGCCCGTTTCTCCATATACCTGACTTGAGGTCAACAGCAAAAAGTCCCACAAAACAAATACAAAGTGCGGACATAAATTCTCAACGTTTCATTGTTTTTTTCGCCGACCGTACCGAAGAAAACGGGGTCCATTTTTCATTGTGACCCCCTATATTATGTTTTGACTTCAACGTTTATTTAGGATGGGAAAAGTGACATACGGATACACAAACCATCCTGACATGGCGATGTGAGTTACTAATTAAAAATAAATATTCAAAGGGTAAAATTGAGCTTGAAAAAGGATTTGGCGATAGCTAAATTATATCATATACGTAGTTGATATTATGTTTGTTTATTGGGGTCTGCGGGGGATTTAATTTTAAAGCCATTTTCCATCATGTTTTTAGTGGTCCTATTATAATAAAGAGGTAATGAAACTGTGTTACCGTGGCTTTACTGAGAATTTTGATATGTAATAAAAACATAATATGATAAGTAATATTCAACTGGACTCGGATATTGACTCTAATAAACCTTTTTTGGGATGACGTGTAATGTTATGTTAGGTATATTTGTAATTATTTATAGTTTGAACTCACGATTATAATGGAGAATAATTTGTATGATATCTAGTCTAACCTGAAATGCCATTAACGAAAATTTACAATAAATTAAGTATCCTATGTAAGAGCAAGAGCTCACCACGGTTACATAGAAAACTGACGGGAACCAACCACAGCATTGTGTTTCACCGTGTGAGTGACGAGATTATGATTAGGATTAGGGGAACCTAATCCCGACAAAACACTAATCCTCAAAGATCGGCAACGCACTCGTCACTTATCCGTTACTGCAGGTGTCCAATGGCGGCGCTGAGAGCGGTCTCTATGTCTCTATGTATGCTTAAATTTATAGAACTACACAGCGGATTTTAATACGGTTTTTTACAGATAGAATGATTGAAGAAGAAGCTTTATCTACTATTTTATGTATAAGCATACATAAAATAGTAGATAAATTTAATATCTGCATTTCACCCGTTCGAAGCCAAGGCGGGTAGCTAGTACTATATAAAAAAACAACCACCTATAGAATGTACTCTTCAAAATAGGGATTACTTCACACAAAGGAAACCCCTCTTATAAAGATAATGTACTCGCACAAAGGTACGGAACCACCTTGATTCAAGTACAAGTGCAGACCTCAATTTACTTACATTCACTTAGCTTGCTTACTTAACTAGACTATTATAGGTATATATAGACCACAGGCTTAGAAGAAAAGCATGTATATTATGTAGTTTCTATATTAATAGGTACAAGCAGACCCAGCCACGCGTTGCTGTAGCTAAGGTAAATAATATTGTGACTACAAATTGAGATGTTAGCTATCCTATCTTTCAAGTTGGATCAAAATGCACACGGAATGCAAATCAAATTTAAAATCGGTTTAGTAGTTTAGGAGTCCATCGCGGACAAACATGTGGCACGAAATTTTTATGTATAATGTATGGGAACGTGTGTGTCTTTTTATGCTATAAGTTGACAAACGAGCGAGGATTACCTGATGGTAAGCAATCAGCGCCACCCATAGACACTCGTAATACCAAAGGAGTTACTACAAGTGCGTTATTGGCTTTTTTTTATTATGGACTAGGTACTCTCGCGCGGTTTCACACGCTGCCCAGCTCCGTTTGATCGTAGCGTGATGTTTTATAGCCTGTTATAGCACTGAGGAACATTGTAGCTATCTATTAGTGAAGGAATTTTGGCAATCCGACCAGCGGTTCCATAGATTACCCCCTACATAGAAACTTACAAATTTTACCTCTTTATAATATAAGTATAGTTATAGATTTAAGGATAGGAGTCTTATAGTCTTTTTCGGAAAAATGGAGCAAGGAATGGATTTAGTTGATGGAATGGGCAGTGACCTAGTCTTTCTTACTTCTTAGTAAGTGGATGATAAAAGTTTTCAGTGTAGATATGGTCCACACTTGATAACGCTTGTTTCTTATACATGACGTCGCAGGCTAGAACCTGGTGTGATTTTTTCACTAACTACTGCGGGTACTTTCTAAGATTATTAAGACAACACTGACAAACGGTGAAGGAAAACGTTGCGAGGAAACCTGAGCTTATGACTTCTAGTTATAAGTTCGATATCGCCAATCCGTCTTGAGCATAGTGTTTAAATACTCAAACCTTCTCCGTGTTAGAAGAGGCCTTTGTTCAGCAGTGGGCATTTATAGACTGATGATGATAGGAATAACTTGCCCAACTCGGTAAAGGTATCATTTTTTTTATGTAATAGTTCGGCAAACGAGCAGACGGATTACCTGATGGTAAGCAATCAGCACCGCCCATGGACATCCACAAGGAGGAGTTACGAGTGCGTTGCCGACGTTTTAGGGATTAGGGTTTTAGAGACTCATGGATTGAGGAGGGATTGGGGGAGGGGAAGGATTGGGCCTCCGGTAACCTCACTCACACGGCGAAACACAACGCTGTGGTTGTTTCACGCCGGTTTTCTGTGGCTCTCCCACACTTAGGAGCCCATATGAAAGTTTTTACAACCTTAAAATTAAAATAAAATGCAGTTTACATCCAGAAACATAAATTTGCAGTTAAACGCGTGATTCATATAGTACCTACACAAAATTGTGTAAAATTTAATAAACTTTACTTTGTAAAAATGAATGCTTTTCACATATTATTATGAGTTTTTTAGTAGTTGCTACTTTCCATGTGTTTTAATTTTTAAATTGTTTTTCCTCTTGCATGTTTAACGTTTTATGTTTTATTTAAAACTTTGTTTTAAAAGAATAGTTTGTTGCATTTAAATTTATTAAATGTACAATAAAAATGTTTTTGTTTTACTTTTAAAATGAGAGTTTAAGTAGTCAGGTTATGTTTTCATCCTGAATTATTATATAGTATAAAACAGAGTTGTATTCTCTGTTCCTTTGTCCCTATGTAAGCTTGAATTTTTAATACTACGCTACGCAATTTCATGCGGATTTTTCAATAGATAGAGTGATTAAAGAAAAAGGTTATTATTTCTTTAATTACATCTGCTAATCAGTCAGCATAAAATCTGTTTTGTTTAATCTCACCGTGCACCAGTAACACCAGAGGAGAAAGTTCGCTTGCTAGTTTTTGTGGATAAGGGTTTTTTTGGAAGTAGAGATTGGAGAGGTTCCCCTATCCCTACAATCAAGGAAGTATTTTCCGGTAACTAACACAACAGTGTCGAAGATTCACGCAGTTTTTCTGTGAGGTCGTGGTAACCCTCCGATCGAATCGGCCTATCATACCTAAGCAAGGTTTTCCTACACTTAATAATTCTTCCTTACCACACGTTAATGTTACATCGTAAGTATTATACCTCAAATCATAAATATATAAGCATGTCTGCTGTCAGCCACAAAGAGTTCCAATAAGCATGTAATCCAAGGATTCAATTGAACATTACTTGTCGAATCCTACCACTCTAATACAGATTTGATCAATCAAATCCTATTCTTGTTTCTGACAAGCCCTTTGTTTTTCAAATACTCATTGAAATGTCATGGTTGTTTATTCTTTGATTTTTATTAAAGTGGATTGATTGCATCATGTTTATTTATTTATTTATCATCGTAGTTAAAAAAGTTGCTTTTAAACAAAGGCCTCTTCGCACACGAAGGAGGTTTGATCATTAAGCACTAAACATGTTTAAGGCGGATTGGTGATTTGAAACTTATAATTAGAATATAGAAAGTTAACTCGCGATTTGATATTTGGGTTTGCGGGGTTGCGGGGCAAGCGCAATGAGGCACCGCGGCTTCGGCCCAGAGCAGGAGAAGGATTTTTTCGTCAGTAAGAGTTCGACACTCCCTGCCGCACGACCCTGGGCGGGAGAAGACATTTGATGATGTTCCCCTCACAAATAAAGGTGTTGAGCTAATAAACTAAATATAAATTATCTTTGTATTTTTTTTATGTAACAGGTCGGAAAACGAGCAGACGGGTTACCTGATGGTAAGCAATCAGCGCCGCCCATGGACACTCGCTACGGAGGAGTTACAAGTGCGTTGCCGACCTTTTAGGGATTAGGGATTTGGAGATTTAGGGATTGAGGAGGGATTGGGGGAGGGGAAGGATTGGGCTTCCGGTAACCTCAATCACACGGCGAAACACAACGTTATTTCACGCCGGTTTTCTGTGAGGCCGTGGTATGATTCCGGTCGAGCCGACCCATTCGTGCCGAAGCATGGCTCTCCCACACTTCCGAAGCATGGGTCTCCCACACTTCCGAAGCATGGGCCTTCCACACTTGTATGTTTTTTTTATACAACCTTTTTAATCTAAAAACACATACCTACCAAGATCGTTTATATTTAGTTAATTAACTCACCAGATAGAGTATAAACCTTTCAGGCTATCGCAACCACGTTAGATATTCAAAATTAAATAATTACATCAACGACCCAAAAACTGGCTTCTATCAATCGTAATTTGTGTAAACATATTTTATCATTGATGTTGATTTCGTTATAAGAAACTTTTGCGGTAATACACGTATGTAAGTGGATTAGTTACTGTTATGAAAGGGCCGGGGCCCTATTACGATATTAGGTATATTCGCGAAATAGATGCTTGATTTAATTTTCCATGATATTCATATAATTAACTTTATGAAAGAACCTTGAGTGATTAGTTATTATAATGATGATGTTCTTTCTATATTAAAATTTAATTTGTTATTCATCATGTACTTAGCGCGTTTTTCACTAATACCACATAAGTTCGCGATTGAATTACGAAAATTATAATCAAATGTACTTATCCGGTATTGTTGAGTGGTCTATTAATTGCGAAACATATCTGTGTGTTTTGTCTAGTTAATATGCTGATGGGTTTTTTTGTCCAAAAGTCGTCATCAATATAACAATAAAACCTTCCGACTTAGATTTTTTGAGAGGGCAACATCATCATAATATTATGGCTTCTCTAGCCCTGTGTGTGGTGAGTGGAATTGTCAGACTCTTCATCATCATTATCAGCCTATAAGTGGCCACTGCTGAGCAAAGGCCTCTTCTCACATAGAGAAGGTTTGAGCATTAATCACCACGCTTGCTCAATGCGGGTTGGCGATTTCAAACTTATAATTAGAAATTATAAGTCCAGTTTTCCTCACGATGTTTAACTTCACTATATGTCAGTGGTATCTAAATATTCTTAGAAAGTACATATAACTCGGAAAAAAATCACATTGGTACTTGCCAGGTTTCGAACCTGCACCCTCATGTATTAGAAGCGGGCGCATTAACCTCCGGGCCACCACGACATATGGCATGTCAGACTCTTACTGACTAAAAACCTTTCCTTTTCTTGCTCAAGACTGTGGTCGCGGAACATTACTAAGCGCCTTTAATGGCTCAATGTTAACGTAACCACAACACACAAGAAAACCCTAATCTGGAGCAAAGCTACTTTTTATGTAATAGGTCGGCGAACGAGCCGACGGATTACCTGATGTTAAGCAATCAGCGCAGCCCATGGACACCCGTAACGGAGTGTTTAAGAGTGAATTGCCGACCTTTTAGGGATTAGGGATTGGGGAAGGTAAAGTATTGGGCCTCCGGTAACACGGCGAATCACAATGCTGTGCTTGTTCCACGCCGGTTTTCTGTGAGGCCGTGGTATCACTCCGATCGAGCCGACCCACTCGTGACGAAGCATGACTCTCCCACACTAAATATTTCTATTTAAAAAAAAAAACCTTATAATCATGAGTACACAATGATTTATATAGACAGTATCATTGTGTAGCCGCCATATCGTCCATATAAAGTCATATCACGTTCCTTTCGTTATAAAGTCGACCATGTTTTATGCCCTTTCAGACGCGCCGACAGTAATGTATTTTGAATGACACGACACCTGCTACCAACGTCTGATGGGTCGTGTGGAGGGCCCTTACTTTTAGGAGATTTGTTAGTTAATTTTTAAGGGTGCGTAAACTGTCGTGATATATACTTCATTTATTGAAAACTAGAGCTTAAATACACTCAAATAACTAATAAAAAAAAACTAGCTACTATCACGCAGTTTCACAGGCTGCTTGGTTAGTTACAGGTCATTGCGAGAGTTTGTAGTTTTATTTTGTAATAAAAATGAAACTACAATGTTTGTCTGTTTGTCGGACTGACTGTCACTAAGCTGTATCTTACTAGCTGTTACGGTCCATGGGATTTTCTGCGTAGGGTGACAAAGTGTGGGTGGCAATGAAACCTGTACCAACATCTTCAGAAATTGCTGAAGATTAATACCGTTAAGGTTATATAAGGAGTAATGTTGTAGGCGTATTACCAGTGATTAGCGTTGTGATTAAGCGTGGGTATTAACGAGGTGGGTACCTACCAACCATAAGCGATCTCTCACTGTTTATTTTTTATGAGATAGGGCGTCAGACGAGTAGACGGATTACCTGATGGTATGCACTTGGCGCCGGAACTAATGGCCACCCACAACACCACAGGAGTTACGAGTGCGTTGCCGGCCTTTTGGGGACTAGGATTTTGGATATCTAAAGATTGGGAGGGAAAGGATCCTCCAGTAACCTCACTTACACGGCGAAACAGAATGTTTATTGCTAGTGATGTTAATGAAAGCGATAATTAATATTTTTTCCTTTTTTTGTTTAAATTTAATTATACACTTACTACTCTTAACATTCATTACCCTTGCCCAAGTTTTTTTCCTGAATCGTTACAAAATTGATACAAAAATAGATCTACTTTCCAGAAATATCCGAACCAAATTTGCTTGCAATTGGAAAGAACCGCAAATTAACACATTGGTCGGCCGGTCCGTCTTCATTGAATGTGGTAATGTGGTTTCGAAGCTGGTCTCAACCGCTGTCGTGTCTATATTAATATAGACGATTTTTATTTTTTAAAAGAAAGATAAGAAATAACTTTATAAAACGACCGAATAAGCAGAAAGATATCAAACTGAACTGTTTGAAGAAAATATCTCCTCTTACACAGAAAAGGTTTGAGAATCAATCACCATATTTGCTTAAGTATGTAGAATTGGCGATTTCTGACTTATAATTCGATCCCGCATGCATGAATGAAAAGCGATGATTTGACCTCAAGGACTCCACGATTTTAAAACTAAGTTTTTTTTTGAACCCTCATCAGGTGACAGTCTTTTTTTTTTTTTAGAATACGAGGCATACGATCAGATGGATTACCTGATGGTAAGTGATCAGCGTGGCCCATCGACACCCGCAACAGAGGAGTTACGAGTGCGTTTTCGACCTTTTAGGGATTAGGGATTTGGAGATTTAGGGATTGAGGAGGGATTGTGGGCGGGGAGGATTGGGCCTCCGGTAACCTCACTCACACGGCGAAACACAACGCTGTGGTTAATACCCGGGTGTTTTGTCAGAAACGTTGAAACTTTTAACAAAATATGGTTTTGTTTTAAAATTTATAAGCCAGCGAGTGTGGTCGAAGGAATTTTTGGTATAACGAGGAAAGTTTTGTAAAATTATTTTTGTGGTTTAGTTCGAAGGTACGTACGTATCGCTCGTTTTAAAGTTTTAAGCGTGTAAATTGTTTTTGTACGACGACGAATACTTAGACTGAATGACTTTGAAACTAGCTATTAGTTTCCAGTAAAGAAACAAATGACAGGCGATGTGCGTATACATTTTTAATGTATTCTAGAATTTCAAATTTGATCTAAGTGAAAAAAAATAATTTTTTTAGAAGTAAATACATTGCCCCGCTCTAGGTTTTTCTCCTGTGTTTTGGATGCGTTTCCAAACATACTAATTCACATACACATCATACCCAGACCCGGAACAACAATTCGTGGATCACACAAAGAGTTGTTCCGTGCAAGAATTGAACCCGCGACACGTTGCGTCGCAGCCGGTTGCCCAGCTACTGCTCCAACTGTGCAGTTAATTATACATTATACAGCACCTTTATATGATTAGAAAACATTCAACGGTTTCTCTAGGCCTATGTAGGGCAAAAGGATGCCATCTACATAGCGTTCTACCTAGGACTAACTTTTGGCCTATCCAGATCTTCCTCCTTGCTCTATCCAAAACTCAATAGAAAGGACGCAGAAGAAGTCAGGCTGTTACAAATTCAAAACGCTCCCGTTCCATCTCCTGCTCTAGGCCTCGATACTTCTCTAATTGCGTTTGACCAGTGACCCTGTCTAAAAATCGTTAGAAAATGATTCAGACTACTAACGGATAACCTTCGCTTTCATCCCCATCATATTGACAGTTAGCAGTCCCAACTGCGATTTAAGCGAAACGTTCTGCCCCGCACAGCAAAACTTTGGCATGATCTTTCGGCGGCGGTATTTCCGAACCGATACGACCTTTAAATCTTCAATAAACCAGCGTACTCCTTCTTAGAAGGTCGGGAACGCGCCTGTGATTCCTCTAGTGCTGCAGGTGATCACTTACACTTACAGACAGGTCTACTACAAGTCTACTTGCTTGCCTCATCATCATCATCATCTTCCTGTCCTTGTCCTGTTTTATTTGGGGTCTGCGCAATATGTTTTTTCTTCCATTCTGTCCTGTCACCCGTCACGTTATCACTAACTCCTCTGTCTTCCATATTACTTCTCACATAATCCATCCATATTTTCTTTGGTCTCCCTCTCCCTCTCCATCCATCCACATTTATAATCATATCGCTTGCCTCCTATTCCATAAAAATAATGTTTCACATTGTTATCCACAAACTTTTGTTTCGAATTTAAGTTTTTTGTGTATGATTGTACAAAAAATCTTAGTAACTATTGGGCAAAGTTATTTTTTTAACATCTTAGATATATCTTTTACAAACATAATAATGTACTTGGTACCCGTGAAAACATAAAGGTAAAAATTGCATTCCCGTAAAAAAAGTTCATCAATCATGTCATTCCCTGGGGAGCTGATAACCTCACTTCCCTGGGCACCCTCAGTGTGTGATCATCAATCTTTCCCTTTAAAGGGTAAGCATAAAGTCTATACTTTATGCTTATTTTATTTCTGAAGTTTATACTTCAAAGGTAATATAAAAACTGTACAATTGACGGTTTTTTGTTACAGGTCTGAGAGGAACCCGCAACAACGGAGGAGTTACGAGTGGGTTGCCGACCTTTTGGGGATTAGAGATTTAGGGACTAGAGGACTGTAAGCGCACCGTGTTTGTACCTTTTATTAATTAAACTCTAACTGTCATGTATGTTAAGTAGAAAACAGAACTAACTAATAAAAGACGGCATTTCAAAAATGAACCTTAATATTGGAACAAATAATTTGAGATTTAAATATCTTCTATTTTGATTTAACCCTCTTTTTATTAAGCGTAAGGTTGTGTCTCGTGTGACAAATATCACACACCAAGGACTAGTAGTTGCCCTAGCCTGGGCGGGAGAAGTCATTTGATGACTTTCACCTCACAAAAAAAAGGACTAGTAGTTGTGGTTGATTCACGCCGGTTTTTTGTGAAGCCCGTGGAATCACTCCAATTAGGCCCTTAGTGCAGAAGCACCACTCACAAAGCTCCCACACCTGAATTTAATTTGTACTAAATTAAGGCATAAAAATGATAATCAAGTATTCAATTTCAAATAAGACTCAATTAGGCAAAATTTAACCTTAATACAATAAAGATAAAAAGTAATATAACAAATGTATTTAAAAGGCAATTATCTGGTGTGGCAACAAAATATATTTCGACCCAAAAGATATTAAAACGGTCATTAGAGGCGTACAGAGCGATAAGGATTACCTTGTATATATCCAGAACTTTTTAGTCAGTGACTTTTTAATCTGTTTTTGTTGGTTACAAAATATTATAATTACGTTACAATAATAATTAAATGTTGATTCCTGTTGTGACTTTAATTGGAACGCTTACGTGGTATCCACTGGTTTTTATAAACACACATACAAAATCTTTCAAATAAATAATTATGAGAACTATTATAGTCGTGGTGGCCTGGAGGTTAAAGCGCCCGCTTCTCATGCATGAGGGTGCAGTTCAAACCTGGCAAGTACCAATGTGACTTTTTCCTAGTTATATGTACTTTCTATGATTATTTAGACACCACTGACATACGGTGAAGGTAAACATTGTGAGCAAATCTGGACTTAAAATTTCTAAATATAAGTTTGAAATTGCCAACCCGTATTGAGCAAGCGTGGTGATAATGCTCAAACCTTCTCCTTGTTACTAGAGGCCTTTGCTCAGAAGTGGGCACTTATAGGCTGATGATGAGAACTATTGAAGCCAATGTTATTACTTTGTACTTTAACGAAAATATAATAAAGGTCCAGAAAGTAAGTAAGTAAATCATGTATAGGTACTGCTTGCTCATTGAAATACCTTCTTAGATTGTGTTCGTAATTTAAATTTTCTTTTTATTTAAATTTCGAATGCATTACAAAAAAACCCTGAATGGAATTTTCTCTTGTGTCGTGGGTTGGGTTGCGTTCACAAAGATACACATCCCATCCACAACCTGGAGTTTGTGGATCACACAAGTGTGGAAAAGTCATGCTTCGGTAAGATTCACTCGACTCGACCTAAGTGCTGATACCACGACCTCACAGAAAACTAGCGTTTTGTTTCGCTGTTTGAGTCAGGTACGGAGCACAATCCTTCTACCCTTTCTCCAATCTAAAACTTCACGAAATCCTAATCTACCGAAAGGCCTGCAACGCACTCGTTAACTCTTCTGGAGTTGCTAGTGTCCATGATGGGCGATATTTGCTTACCATCAGGTCATCGTTTGGCTCGTTTCTTGTTCTGTCATAGAGTCAATAGAGTTGTTGTATAGTTTTTGAACCCGCGACACGTTGCGCGATAGGTTGCAATGTAAACCCACCGCGTAAATAAATATTACCTACAGCTTCAAATAAACATTATAAATATTATTATTAACAGCTAATTCAATTCGTAGTTACCAATCCTGAAAAATAAACATCCCACCATTTAATAAACATTTGCTACAATTCAAATAAACACTGAAAAAAGCCCGACAAAAACCAGCCGAAATATTTTTTCAGTTTTCGGAAAAAAAAACTACGTGTTTGTGTTAAACTCGATCTTTTTACTGAAATGACCTAGTTTTCATTATGAATGCACACGTATTTCAGGTTTTTATTTCAACAGGCTGTATAAGTTTCAGAAATGAATTTCAGTTTATTTCAGTCAGATTTTGCAGATCTCATTGAGTAGATAATTCCAACAGGGAAGAACCATGCGTGAAAAAATGGTATGTTAATATATTTAAATAATAGTTTATTTTATGTTTATCTTACTAATATTATAAATGCGGAGGTTATGATATGTTTGGATTTTTGATTTTTTTTCTTTATAGCAAAGAAAAGATGAACGTTGACAGTACCACGCAATATCACATAAAAAATGCAGCCCATAAAATTGGGATTTTGATTTATTTTCTTCCAGAGAAGTTATGGATGCATTGCTGACGTTTTGGAGATAGGGTTTCGGAGATTTAGGAATTAGGGGACAATTGGGTTTCCGGTAACCCTACTTAAACAGACAGTTTCACGACGGTTTTCTGTTAGGCCGTGGTAACACTGGTCTTGCAAACTCATTCGCCGAATCATGATTCACCGACACTTTTTGCAATTTGACGTATGAGGGTTTTTTTTTTTTGTGAGGGGAAAATCATCAAATGTCTTCTCCCGCCCAGGGCCGGGCAGGAGGGAGTGTCAGACTCTTACTGACTAAAAACCCCCCTGTTCCTTCTCCTGCTCTGTGCCGAGGTCGCGGTGCCTCATTGCGCTTACCCCGCAACCCCGGCTGAACATCAGCCCTTTAGGGCCCCGTCTGTGGTGGTCTAATGGCTCTGACGTATGACCTTTTGAAAGGCATCACTATGCTTTTAATAGTACTGCACAGTTGGTGCCGTGGCTGGGCAACTGGCTGCCGAGCAACGTGTCGCGGTTTCGAATCCCGCACGTAACCACTCTTTGTGTGATCCACAAATTGTTGTTTCGGGTCTGGGTGTCATGTGTATGTGAAATTGTATATTTGTGGGGGAGTTATAAGTGTAAAAAAAGAAAGAAAGAAAATGTACCTCTTAAAACATCTTGAAACAAGTCTCTAAACTTACCCCAACGAGGTATAAAAAACAAGATATTAAACATTATGCTATTAAGGATATCAAGAACAATCTAAACCACCATCCAGTCCAGAACCAAAATATCCTATCACACAACAATAATCAAAGGACTTTAGTCTCAATACCAAACGCATTTAAAATAATTTTCACTTAAACCTTTTACATTTTAGACCGATATTACATTACTTAACGGGCCATTAGGGTTGGCAACTCGCCCGTGCAGCGACGCGTTGCCAGATCGCCTGCGGAACGACAACAGTGCCAACACACCTGCGTCGTTGATAATCATCCGATCTTGGAAGATGTTTGCAAACGATTCGCGATTATGATTGTTTAATAGCTTTGCATGAGTTGTCTGTAAGCCAAGAAACCGTGATCTGGATTAATGGGGATAAGTGTGGAAAGGTCTTTTAAATAAAATTTATTATATGATCGTTGTGAATTGTGGTAGCTTCACAAAGAGGACTGACCGACAGACTGGCACTTTATATCTTTAGAATTTTGTTCGACGTTCAAAAGTGCCTGTAAGATTCTAAAACTCAAAAATCATTTAATTTTTGACTTTTTCATTCGTGTTAGTACATCTAACGTTTTCAATTATATAAAATGCACATTTTAAAAGTAGAACCACTATTATTTTTTATTTGTGGTATACATGAGTCTACTGAGGCAACCCTATAGCTATACACAGTCCTAGGAATATTCTAGGGGCTTGCAGCCAATCAACAAGTGAGAGCAGAATGCCATTTTTTGGCAGCACAGGGGTGTGATTCTGTAAGACTTCATTCTAAACTTCGAATCTGAATCCGCGGTGAGTTTCTTGATTGGCATTCTAAAACTCGATTCCTAACTCGAATCTATGCTAGCGCTACACTTGCGAGTGTGTTTACGAGTTGAACTAAATTGACCGCAACATTTTGACAGATAAAGTATGAGATAACGTTGAAAATCGTATTCTATAATGTAATTGCCCCGTCACTTCGACGCTCACTTCGAACTAGAACAAGATTCAAAATGTCAAATTAAAAGTATCTATTTTACGAGTGAAAATGGAAGAAATAATAGTTAGATAGTGTTCAAATTAAGTTTTGAAAGTAACAATGGAATAAGTGCTTACCTATTAAAACGATAACGATGGCAAGAATGTTTTTGGTAAAATCTTTGTTAGAAGAAGCTCATGCTTTAGATAAACAAGAAATGCGTCGACAATCTAGCACCATTCGAAGTTTGTTTTTATTAACCTGAGATGACGACTATGTGAGCGTGTATGTGCAATGGAGCTGATTGACCAACTGAAGGAAGGCCTTTGATAAAACCCACAAAACGGCGAGGCAAAGGACTTTGGTATGGTATAGTTCATAACATGTATTACCTGGTTAGTTATGTCCCTACTTCAGAATATATAAGTCTAACTACTAGGTTTTATTTATATGTGATTGGTCGGAAACGGATTACCTGATAGAAAGGATTCAGCGCCGCCAATGGATACCCGCAACAACAGAGGGATTACGAGTGCGTTGCCGACCTTTTGGGGATTATGGATTTGGAGATTTTGACACACATTCACACGGCGAAACACAACGCTATGGTTGTTTCACGCCAGTTTTCTGTGAAGCCGTGGTATCACTCCGGTCGAGCCGACCCATTCGTGCCGAAACATGGCCTTCGCACACTTAAAATAGTATAAGTACTAGATAGTCATTCGATTTTTTTCAGGTGATTCAGGATATGCTCAACGTGCCTACTTTATGACACCATTAGTGGTGCTGAAGCCAATTCCCCAGAAGCATTTTAAAATAACATACATGCATATTACTGCTCGCAATTTTGAAGAGAGGACAATTAGAGACGAAATTATGTACAATTGCTGAAGTTCAAAGGAAGCAAACTAGGAATTTGCCATCTAATACAGGTTTAAATCTAGGACGTAGGCAAAATATAGTGCCTCAAAGAGCCAATAGACCACCACAGACGGAGCCCTACAGGGCTGATGTTCAGCCACGGTGACGGGGCAAGCGCAATGAGGTGCCACGGTCACGGCCTAAAGCAGGAGAAGGAACGGGGGGGTTTTAGTCAGTAAGAGTCTGACACTATCTCGCCTTACCCTGGGCGGGAGAAGTGATATGATGATTTTCCCCTGACAAAAAAATATGATTATGATTTTATTTAATTTTATTTTGATTTTAATTCAATTAGGGTCTTGTATGATTTTATTTTTTCCACATTTTTTTATGCGTGTGATTTCATTGTTTTATTACATTTTTTTCTTTTAATTTAGCCTTACGAGCCTAATTGTTAGACCCTAGTTAATTTATTGTATCCCATAATTGTTTGAATATACAATTGAGTTAAAATCAAATAAATAAATAGTGATATGTGAGGATGGGTCTTTAACTAATAAAACTGCTAGTACTCGTTAAAATTGTTTAATTTAAATATAAAAAAAAATTTGGTTGAAACGTCTTAAACACTAAAACACAACTTCGTTGTTACACCCTATCTCGATGCATGGCCTCTGCCAATGCTCACAATCCATTCCAGATTGAAACTACAGATCCAGCTAAAATTTAATCATTCCCTAGACTTCTCTTCAGAAATGCTTGCAAGATCTGCGCATTTGATATTTGTAAATTCTTCCAATTGATTTGAAATCGTCTACTCTTCCACCTTCAGGAATCTCTCTGTGATGTTGGAGAATTCCGTTCGCCGTTGTGATGTTGGAGGAGCAGCAACTGAAGATGTGTGACGTGATACTGAAAAGAGAACACCGATTAATATGTGCATTGATAAAAACTCTTTAACAAATTGCAGCTTTTCGCTGTCGTTTGTTCCAAAAATTAAGTTCTTTCTTCAACCTCTGATAGCTCAACTTCATCTTCCACCACACCAGTCCTGTCCTGCGCCTAGCTGCTAAGCTTCTTATGGCGCTTTTTTTTCAGACCAATACTACAAGCAGACATTTATATTAATAAAGAAGTTATTATAAAAAGCCTTACTTTTTATTATTATTAATAGTCAATGTAAAATTAAAATAAGATAAGTTATATAACCAAGGAGCACGCCAAGATGCATCGTTATTTTAAGTGGCTTGCATTAAGGAATATTAAATGGTTTTAACATGCCAAAGTAAGCACTACTTACTTCACCTTGGTCCTCTGTTTATAAGTTTTGAAAGTGCCATCTATACCATACAGGCACACGGCTAGTTCCTTCCACTAGCGCCGATTTCGCTCTCTGGCACCTTTAGTTCTCAAGAAACCCTTCGCCAGCCAGGTAAAACCTGTGATGACGACGGGTGTGAGGAACGTATCTCATTTGGACTGAAACATTATTGTTTGATTAGAAAACAAAATAAACACTCTATAATAAATATTATTTTTGAACTTTACAACCAGTAATAAAACTTACTTCATGTTTATGATCTCTCTTTTTATCGGCAAACACGGAACAGAAAAAATATACGAATAAACCAAACGTGGACAAAATAATACAAAGCAAATGACAAAGAGTTTGTCAACAATGAATGAAGACATTATCTGTCAGTTTCTTTTTGGTAAACGAAGCACAGATTATATTCATCGCCTGAATTTACAGTTTTCTGTTTATTTTGTAATAATTAGCTGCCTAAAATTCCTTAAAATAAGAAATTTCAATTTATACGTCATAATATCTAAAATTCTGTGTCAAAAACTTGTTAAAATAAAAACCGATAAATCTCGACTTACATTTTGTGTAGTGTGGTACTACACTAGTACAGTATTGGCCGATTCGGAGCTCACTCCACTTCGCAAGTGCCTAGGTGATGCTTACAGAATGCAAAATCAACGCCATTTTGAACCTTATGCGAAGTGAGAGAGAATGTCGACTTGACATGCGAGTTCGTGTTAGAATTTTATAGAATCGACGTGCAGGACATGTGTGTGTCAGTCTGTCGGCCTGTCCTCTAGTGAAGCTAATAGCTCGTTCCAAAGTGTAAGTAGATTTAATATTTTTAGAGTTTAAAAAGATTAGGTTAACAGATCAGCTTCCAGGTCTCTGTTAAATATGAAGTGTCTATTTATGATACGGGACGATAAGGGTTGACTAAATGTGGGAGAGCCATATTTCGTTACGAATAGACCAGCTTTACTGGAGTGATACCACGCGAGCCTATATATCCACCGGGCGTAAAGCAACACTTACGTTGTGTTTCGCCGTGTGACTGAGATTACTGGAAGACCTCCCCCTCCCCCCCCCCCCCCTTTGTCCTCTGTCCTAAACTCCCTAACAATCCGCAAGAGGAAGTCAATGCACTCATAGTAACACCTTTGGTATTACGAGTGTCCATGGGCGGCGCCGATTGCTTACCATCAGCTATTTCGTCAGAAGCCGATGCATATAAAAATCCACCTCACCACCAAACAGCTCACACACACGGATTGATTGGTATACGAGATTAAACGGTCCAATTGCCAAGCGTGGCCTGTTCTTGATGTCTGCAACAGATTACTGTCGTGCTCCATCTAAATGTAGATTGATTTAGGATTAAGACAACTGTTCGATTGGGTTGTGAAATGGTATGTGCGTTCGATAAGTATGGAGTCTTGAGAAAATATTGTCATAATATGACATAGTGATTCCTCGGTAGGTCGAGTAATCGTTTGTTATATTTTAGATTTTCCTAAAATTCCCTGAGTATCATAGTATCAAAAATTTAATTTCGGTTCAATACTATGTATGTAAGTATATAAAGTACACTTGCTCATCCATGACCAAGTTTTTTTACAAATTGTCCTATAAAAATGTCTCGAAGAAATCACCTCGTGTGATAAGACCGACCATTGTACTCACAACATTCTTCTACGAGTATTGTATGGTTGATAGACTACCATACAATGTATAAGAATGTAGATGTGCAATTATGTATATATGTATTAATTAATAAATCACTCATTACAGTGCATTAACAATTATTGAAGAAGACAAGTTAAACACAATTGTCACTTTTATAGCAAACTATCTTCCGCTCGCCCGCCCGCATGGTATGTTGATAAAAAGGAGCCTATGTCCCATTCCAGAGTGTATCTTATGCCTTTGTCAAATTTTATTCAGATCCGTCCAGCCGTTTTGGCATAATTCAGTAACAAGCATCTAAACATGGTAAATTTCGCATTTATAACATAAGTTTTTTTTTGTGAGGGGAAAATCATCAAATGACTTCTCCCGCCCAGCGCCGGGCGGGAGGGAGTGTCAGACTCTTACTGACTAAAAACCCCCCTGTTCCTTCTCCTGCTCTGGGCCGAGGTCGCGGTGCCTCATTGCGCTTACCCTGCAACCCCGGTTGAGATTGAGCCACATAAAAAGGACCAATAAAGGTCATTTTTTCACTCCAGTGTTTCTGAATCAAGATAATATGCTTTATATATGAATTTAACCAAAAGAACAGAAGGTATTATACTCCAGAGAATTACTAATACCAACTAAGTACGAACCTCTTCGCATGATTGGTGTTCCGTACATTTCATACGAAAGTTTTCGCTTTTGGCAACTGCAAGTTAGTTTTCAGACGCAATTAATGTAATTAATTGGTTGTTGAAATTCGTTTCTTGTTAGTTTAGAAATACGGTTCGAAGTTATTACCTAGCTTCTGTGAAGAACAGTTTTACATACTATTTATTGTTAAGTTGGAATATTTTTTTATGGAATAGATCGGCAAACGAGCAGACGGATTACCTGATGGTAAGTAATCAGCGCCGCCTATGGACACTTGCAACGGAGGAGTTACGAATGCGTTGCCGACCTTTTAGGGATTAGGGATTTGGAGATTTAGGGATTGAGGAGGGTTTAGGGGTGGGAAAGGGACTTCGGTAACCTCACTCACACGGCGAAACACAATGCTGTAGTTGTTTCACGCCGGTTTTCTGTGAGGCCGTGGTATCACTCCGGTCGAGCCGACACATTCGTGCCGAAGCATGGCTCTCCCACACTTAAATGTTTTTGACATTGAGTTTGACTATGATATCATTCCCGTTAATTTGGCTTATAAAGTAAGAACACACAGCTACTTACTTACAGTAATCTAATATTAGTTATGGTGAAAGCAAAAGTTCTCTAATCCATATGGCACAGAATATTTTTTAAATCGGTAGTAATTCTGCATAGTCATTTGTTTATTTGGATCTCGTTTCAGTCTTATTTTAAGCATAAATCAATTCTACCTCTTTGACTATATTTATCGAAGAACCAATCTTAATTTACCCATAAAGAAGAAGTTCAGATCAAACTCTCCACAGCAAAACTTAGCAAGCAAAAGTTTCCTAACCAACTAAAAAATATATATCATCAGCCTATAAGTGAACACTCCTGCGCAAAGGCCTCTTCTGACATGAAGAATTTTTGAGCATTAATCACTACGCTTGCTCAAAGTGGATTGGCGAATTCAAACTTCTAGTTAGAAAAATAATAAGTCCAGGTTTCCTCATGGTGCTTTCCTTCACCGACACAGTGGTGTCTATTTAATCAAAGAAAGTATACACAACTCGGAAAAAGCCACATGGTACTTGCCAGGTTTCGAACCCTCCTGCATGAAAAGCGAGCGCCTTAAACTCCAGGCGACCACGACATATAATCTCTCATCCCAACTACAAAACGAAGTCCTCATTCCACATCACCAATCATCCCATTTCGTTCCACTTCACACAGACTTCCAACAAACTAAAACCATCGTCAACAAAGAAGGAACAGAACTTATCGCAATAAAGATATTAAATGTCTCCCAATGTCCATTTCTTTTGTGAGATCCGAAAAACAATTTGGTCCTCCATTACTTTTGTTGGGAAACGTGTCATTCGTAAAGATAGCGGTTAATGGCGCGACATTTTTGGAATTGTTAGTGTGTACTGTGTACTGTATTTTCTAGTGTTTTTGAAGACGTTGTACGTTTGTGGTAGCGTTTTAAATGTTAATTTGTGGCTTTATTTCTGAACATGTTTACTAAATGTTTTTTAAGTTTATTTTATGAAGCCTTAAATGGCATGCGTGGTTTACCATCAGGAGAATAGTATACTCGTTTGCCATCATCCAATCTAATATGATAAACGTAAAAGTAACCCTGTCTGTCTGTCTTTTCTTCACGCTTAAACTACTGAACCGATTTTTGTGTTGGTACAGACAGTTTGGAAGTCGAGAAAGGGAATTAGATAGTTTTATACCAAAAATCTGTAGGAAGTCACTATTCTATTATAGAATAAACAAGTTACAACGCTAGTTCAAAATTTCAAAATAAAACTAGCTAAGAAATACAGTTTACGTAACAATTAACAAGCAATAATAAAGAAAACAGTTTGAATCATTACAATTTTAATTGTGGTGTTTTATCTAGCGTTCTTATCACTATATAGTATAAAACAAAGTCGCTTTCTCTGTCCCTATATCCCTATGCACGCTTCAATCTTTATAACTTCTCGCAGTTTGATTCGGTCAGAACGGAGTTATTGAAGAGGAAGGTGTAAATGTATAGTAACATCCATGAAATAATGGAGGAATTAAGTATCAGTAATGTACCTGTGCGAAGCCGGGGTGTGTCGCTAACAGCCAAACAGATTTTTCTTTCTTGCTTTCTTTTTTTTATTTGTAGTTATGCTAACCTCTTTAGTCTTCAACTCTTCAGCAATAGTAGAGTATAATCAACATACTCAAACTTTGACAAGGCGAAGAACCTATTAGGCCGGTCGTAAACCCCACACCCTTTTCATTATTCACACCGAACTTGTTCATATCTTACTTAATATCATACATTTGTATTTGTTCGTTTGTCTACCAGTTTACGTTTGGAGATATTTAAAAGTTTGGACAGTATCTGACATTTCGTTCGAGGTTATAAAATCAACTGCATCACCAAGAGCTGCTGGACTGTGGTAGTCGTCGTTGCAAGAGGTCTTTGAATTATTATAATGTCGTATTAAGCTTTCGCCCCTTATGGACAACAGCAACATCAGAGAACGAGTAACGAGTATGTTGCTGGTCTTTTGGAGGTTAGGGATCTAAAAATTTGGGATTTGGGGATAAGGGGTGTGAAGAAAGCGAGGATTTGGCTTGTAGTACCTGACTCATATGCTAGTTTTCTGTCAGGCTGTGGTACCACTGCGGTATAGCCGACTCATTCTGCTGAACCATAGCTCTCCCAAACTTGGCAACAACTTGATTTAAGTGGTAATGTTAATTAAGAAAATACATGATCTTTGCCCTAGCTCTTCGTTTTCTCAAAGTCAAAATCATTTATTCCAACTAAACCATAAATAGGTACTTTTGAAACGTCAAAATAGAAAAGCAGTCTGTCAGTCTGTTCGTCAGTGAAGCTGGGTGCTCATTCCAAATTGTAGATTCGAATGGAGAAGAACGAGAAAGAAACTCCATCGTTACTCTTTTAAAAAAAGAAATGTTTTGTCTTTGTGTTGTAGTATTGTCTCTGCGAGTAAAGTCGCGGACAATAACTACCGAGCAATAAACCGGCCCCCGAGATGTACGTAAAAATGTTTACTGCTTTCTCTTGTCCTAGAGCAGAAGTCAGTATACAAGGCAAATTGATGTATTGTGTTCCCAATACGAAGATAAATTGAAAAGGATCGTCCGGATCGTAATTTTGTTGTGATGACCTGAATTTTTAGTACTGCGTTAGTGGTGTTTTAACTAGAAAATTGACACGGTTTGTTTACTAATTGATGTTGTCATGGTACTATCACCAATGTTAAAACCAGGATCCCCATTTTCAAGACGTGCTGCGGGTTCGGTCCCGCGATCCTCAAAAAAGTCCGGGTCTGGGTGTGATGTGTGAAATTGTATGTTTGTAAACGCACCCACGACACAGGAGACAATTCTAGTGTAGGGCAGGTGAAAAAACCCCATAGTACCAGCGATAGAGTCTTTTTATCTGTTTCATGGTAACGTTCACCATATACCACCACCGCTGCTGTCAAAGTCGAAACCATTATTATTTGTGGTTTTTATGTTTCTTGCTCGTTCTTCTCCATCAGAATCTACACTTTTGAACGAGCATATAGCTTTACTGAGAGGACTGACCGAGAGACTGACACTTTATATCTTCAAAATTTTGTTTGACGTCCAGAAGTGCCTGTAAATTAGACCCTAATTGAAATAAATAGGTACTTTTGAAAACGAATTATAGTATGTCCATCAGTGAAGTTAGGTGCTCATTCCAAAGTTTAGATTCGAATGAAGAAAAACGAGCAAGAAATAAAATGGTTATTCTGTTTTTAAACAATTCAACAATACATTTTTAAATACACAATATTGTGCCCATATGCGTACATAAAGTCCTATCAACCGCACGACAAGACTCTAACTTATTCCAGCTATCCTAGTAACCTCAATCATAATTGCAACTAATCGACTGAACTCGTTAACAATCTCCAGGGAAACGTTTATTAAAAAGCCACAAAACAAAATAATTTCTCTCGAACATCGTTTTAAATTCCTCCCAGCGAAACAGTCAACAGTCGACCAATAATATAATTTAAAATGAAGGAAATTTTATTAGTCTACAGTTCTCCAAAAGACCGTTATGTTCAAATTATAGGTGCTAGGGTTGTAACAGGTCAAACAAAGTAACTGTTACTAATCCTTTAAGATATGTAGTTGTCAATACCTATTATTCAATAACAGCCTGATATTTGTTTTAAACTGTGTTTGCCTTTTGACCTGTGATGTGATCCGGTCGGGTTTGTGAGTTAAGCTGTCATAAGCTACTGCGACTCTGGCTTGAGACAGAAGTTGGAACCTGGTAGTTTTAGTAACTTAGAGAAAAACACTTGATTTTGGTGGACTGGCTGAAAATTCTGATACTCAGTTACGCCTCACTCAAAGAAAGAGAGAGATAGAGAGAGAGAGAGAGAGAGAGAGAGGGAACTCATTGGATAATTTCTACCACCTCAAAAATAGGTGTATTTTGAGTGAGGCGTAAGAGAGTGTTAGAATTTTTCTTTTTCTACTTGTGATTTACACTTGGAATATTATATTGATTGTCTGTTATTATTAAGAACAGTTATACCGTAAGTATCTGTTGTCAGCGTAATACCTCTTATTTATACCAATGATGATGAATACGCCACTCGCCTATTTCAAATTAATCAAAGTTCGTCAAAGGAAGGGCAGGCGCTCGAAACAGATGTTACAAGTTGGGAACGGGTTAACTTATTAAATTTATTTTTAACTTCGAAACTTTTGAACAAATTGTTACTCGACTCAATTTTAGTTGTCAAAGTATATTATTATGTACAAGTTTTCTCCAATTACTACTGTTTTTATTTTAGCAGGGGGTCGGATAGAGATAGCCAATAGACCACCACAGACGGGGCCCTATAAGGTTGATGTTCAGCCGGGTTTGCGGGTTAAGCCCAATGATTCACCGCGACCTTGGCCCAGAGCAGGAGAAGGAACGAGAAGTTTTTAGTCAGTAAGAGTCTGACACTCTCTCTCGCCTTACCCTGGGCGGGAGAAGACATTACATGATTTTCCCCTGACAAAAAAAGGGTGTCGGATGGTGCAATTCCTAGGAATTGATATGTACTCGTATTATTGTTGTCACACTTAGGATAACAGCAGGGTAAGTAAATAAAAAAAAGTAGTTATTTCGTCAGTTAATAATGAAAAGAAATATTTTTAAGTTCTTTTTTATTGAGATAAAATTCTTTTATGAGTTTTAGGTGTAAGATTCGCCACCTCACTTTTCACGATAAAAAAGAACTCATCACGCCACACGTTTTCAAATGCATATATGAGATAAAGTCTTTAGTTAGTTTGAAAAAGAAGTTCGCTACCTCATTGGGTTTCTCATTCCTCATTCACGATAAAATGTACTGTCATCGTGTAGCATGATATTTCAGATCAATATATCGTCGAAAATATTTGAAACCGCACAAAACCAGATTGCGGTCTAAAGTTTTACAATCAATCTTAAAGACAAGTGTAAACAAAAAAATTGGTAAACAATTATCTACGTAGGTAGTACCTATGTACTTCTGTCTTTTTTTTGTAATAGGTCGGCAAACGAGCAAACGGATTACCTGATGGTAAGCAATCAGCGCCGCCTATGGATACTCGCAGCAACAGAGGAGTTACGAGTGTGTTGCCGACCTTTTGGGGATTTGGGATTGGGGAGGAATTTGGGGATAGGAAGGATTGAGCCTCCGGTAACCTCACTCACACAGCGAAACATACGACCCATTAGAGCCGAACCATGGCTCTCCCACACTTAAAATTGGTCTGTATTTGTTTTCCTGTTTACTTTACAAGTAATAAATAAATAAAAAATATATAGTTTTTTTGAAAATTGTAAAGTAATAATAATATTAAATTAACTAAAAATCGCGAGTTACTCACATGTATATATTGAGAAAAGCTCTACTAGTTTCGAACCACAGAGGGGTTCTTACTCATGTAGGCATAGTAGACAATATATACACGTGAGTAACCCGCGATTTTTAGTTAATTTAGTATGTCTCACGATAGTTATTATAAAAATAATAATAATATTTTTTACAACTCACACTTCTTCCCTTCTTCTAGATTTTTCCTTTGAGTATTCGACTTCTGACTTTCACCAACTGCCTTACTCCCACACAGCAACCTCTAGCTCCCACTCAAGTCAGTATTTATAATTATAAACCTTTACGTAGGCGTATCTCATTGGATTTTAGATTTTATAACAAAGTAATAAAGTTCAAGATAGATGTTTACTCCAAAGGTTAAACAGTGGTTCATGTTCATGACTGTAAGTCTCTCTTCAGATAAATATCTTTTGTTGTGATAGCGAGTCTGCTTTTTTTGTGAGAGGAAAATAATCAAATGACTTCTCGCGCCCAGGGCCGGCGGGAGGGAGTGTCAGACTCTTACTGACTAAAAACCCCCCTGTTCCTTCTTCTGCTCTAGGCCGAGGTCGCGGTGCCTCATTGCGCTTACCCCGCAACCCTGGCTTGAAGCGAGTCTGTTGCTATTGTGTTGAGGTATTGAAATTGTCGATTACCATCAGATAATCCATCCATTTCTATTGTCAGACAGAACACTATTATGGTAATCAAAAATAACGGTTTACGCACTCTGGTCATGAATAAGGTTCTGGTCCCGTTATGACTTGAAATTAGAAGACTTTTCACAGCTAGTCCACACGACTTACTCGTGTAAACTAGCTGTGATTTTGCTCTGTGTGAGCATTTATTTCCAATATATTTGATGAATAGAAGGTAAACGAGAAGACCTATCATTTGATAGTAAGATCAGCGCCGCCCAAAGCCGTCCATGGAAGAATGGGGCCTCCGGTAACCTCACACGGCGAAACATAAAACTGTAGTTGTTTCACGCCGGTGTTCTATGAGGCTGTGTTATCACCCTTTCGTGCTGAAGCATAGCTCTCCCACACTTATAATATTAGTTGTATAATTGCTAAACCGACGTATTTTTTGGTATTATTTGTGTTTCGTTTATGTTCATGGCGACGCTCATGAAAGATCGTCAATAAAGTCAACTGATAATCTCACAGACCTTTACATCACCCAAGCAAAGTTAGACATCGCCTGGTCAGAGAATCCCTTTCCCTATCTTAGCCAAAATGACTCTCAGTTTCCAAAATATCAATTTATTTCTATGTTAGACTGTTGACTGACCTGTTCTTCGTAAAATGTAAAATATGATATTAAATTAACATATACAAGATTATCCAGCTGTGTTGAACTTGGAATAACTTTTATACGGTATCTGTGGAGTTCGAAGTTCTTACCCGAGTTCGTAGTCCTCCATCTTGTTGTTCATAAGTTCGTGAGTTCATACTAGGAAACCAAGTTCTCGAACCTAATATAGGAATTGATAAGTTTAGCTGTGATTCTGGATTCGATTATGGTGAATTATGTGACTGGAATTTGCTCACTGGTTTTCTCGTATTCAGAAGCCTGGGGCCTAACCATGACGTTCAAAATAAGATTGTTTTAATCTTACTTCAGTGTGGGTAAGAGAGAGAGAGAGAGAGAGAGAGCTATACAAGTTGTCTAGCTCTGTCTCTTACCCACACTGAAGTAAGATTAAAACAGTCTTACTTTGAATGTCTTGGTTACCCCCCTGTACCTTCTTCGTATGCCCAATCGGTATGGTCGAGGCGTATTCATGCTCAATACTTTCTTGCATGTCATAATATGTACATAAAACAGCTGGTATCGTAGACAAAAAATCAATTATGGACCATTTTATGTCAGGGGAATATCATTAAATGACTTCTCCAGCCCAGGGTGAGGCGAGAGAAAGTGTCAGATTCTTACTGACTAAAAACCCCCTGTTTCTTTTCCTGCTCTAGGCCAAGCCCGCGGTGCCTCATTGTGCTTACCCCGCAACCCCAGCTAAACATCAGCCCTATAGGATTCCGTCTATGGTGGTCCATTGGCTCTTTGAGGCGCGTGTAGACAACTATGGACCCTGTCGGGAACACCAAAGTGAATTTTTACAATACATTATTATTTTGAGGAGTTAAAAACACTTGACTTTCTCGCCGACGAGGAGAGAAGGAGTCGTTTCAGGCTATTTTTTTATGTAATAGGTCGGCAAATGAGCAGGCGGATTACCTGATGGTAAGCAATCAGCGCCGCCCATTGACAACCCCAGCTGAGGAGTTACGAGTGGGTTGCCGACCTTTTAGGGATTAGGGATTTGGAGATTTAGGGATTGAGGAAGGATTGGGACCTGATACTCGTAATACCAAAGGATTATGTAGATTATTCGCGATTTAAGGACAGGAGATTTGAGGAAACAGCATTGAGGATGGGAGAAAGCACAAAGGAAATGTTGTTTCACGCTAGTATTCTATGAGGCCGTGGTATAACTCCAGTCGATCTGGCTCAATCGTGCCGAAGCATGGCTCTCACAATCCCCAAAACCGGCTACAAGACTAGCAACGCACTAACACTCCTCTGCTCTGCGATTGCTTACGGACAGGTCTTCACAGGCCTTCTCATTAACCAGCCCATAACATAAAAAAAAAGTAAATGAAAAAATGTGCTGAAAAAAAGCCTAACTATAGGCACCAATATCTGCTCCGTACTACATTTCACACATCGAAACATTTTTATACATAAATCCAGTTAAAAAACTGAATTCGAAACTGTTTTGATATGTCGTTATTTTTATTATAAAACTAATAACTATCGTATAGCAATTGGATTTTCATTTCGCTCCAATTCTCTCTATCGATGAATCAGAATAATCGACCTCATATTTATTTGATATTGCATAGATGCAATCAATTTTATTCGTTACTGTTTTTGGTAACGTTATGATGGCTCAGAGGGTAAGGCGCCCGATTCTCATGCATGAAGGAGCGGCCTCGAAACCTTGCAAGTAGCAATGTGACATTTTCCAAATTTTATGTACTTTCTATGATTAATTAGACACCACTGACATACGGTGAAGGAAAACATCGTGAGGAAACCTGGACTTAAGTTTGAAATCGCCAATCCGACTTGGGCACGCGTGGAGCATAAGGAATTGTCTTACAGTCGACCTTTAGCTGATGAAGAGATTTGAGACGGAAAAATCTTCAAATGACTTCTCCCGCCCAGGGCGGCGGGAGGGAGTGTCAGACTCATACTGACTAAAAACCGCCCTGTTTCTTCTCCTGCTCTTGGCCGAGGTCGCGGTGACCCCGCAACCCCTACTGATGAATAGATGAGACTGGCAGGCATAAGTATACATATATAATATACTTATATGTATGTCAGTAAATAACTTAGAAACGAATGAGATGTACACAATATCATTGTATTAATAAACGTCACGTATACTTTATAATATACGAGTAATATCTAAATTTGAATAATATTGTAAATTATACATATATGTACATATGATACATAAAAAATGTAACTACCTACTACCACTTACACAACTTTAATTTTTGGCTTCGTAAAGACATCTAAAACCTTTGACACGCGAAACCCCAAAACCGGTTCTACAATAATTAAATTTAATAGAAATTTCCATCAACCATTTCACACGTAAATTGCTTAAATTAGTATCATTCGCCAATCAAAGCGGGCGAAGTAATGAATTAATGTGTCTCAACGGTTTTCAATTAAATTCGATATTCATTAATAATTCCATTATTTTGAGGGCCCAGTAATTAATCTTATGGATTGAGTTTTGATTATTAATAATTTGTGAGTTGTTTTTATTTTCGATTCTTATTCAATACAAATGCTGCAAGCTGCGATTTCGTTTACGTAAAAAAATTATACCTTTTTATGTGATAGATCGGCAAAGGAGCAAACGAATTACCTGATGGTAAGCAATCAGCGCCGCTCATGGACACCCGCAACACCAAAGGAGTCACGAGTGCGTTGCCAGACTTTTGGAGATAAGAGTTGCGGTTATTTAAGGATTGGGAACGGATAGGGGAGGGGGAGAGACTAGGCCTCCAGTAACCTCACTCACACGGCGAAACACAACTCTGTTGTTGTTTCACGCCGGTTTTCTGTGAGGCCGTGGTATCTTGAAGCTTGGCTCTCCAACACTCACGAGTTTCTTCTTTTCTTTTTCTAATAAGACTTCAAAAGTTTAAGTCCTTAATATGTATGTCCAGGTTGTATGGCTAACTAAACTAACTAAATATCCTTAACAGCTTGAAAAGTAAAACAGATAAGACGAGAGAGAGAGTAAGAGAAAGAGACGAAGAGTTCATACTGTGCTAGCCTATTTTTGATGCAATATAATCCGATTCGTTTTTATTACAATTTTCTGAGAAGCCTTGTTTCAGCGGTGAACGTCTTCAGGATTATGTAAGTATTATAAATATACATACGTACCTACATTTTTTTGGTTTAAAAAACCGCAACTTTTTACGTATATACTATATTACAAAAATATCAGCTTAAATTAAATTGAAAACAAAACAAACATAATTTGCATTGAAAATCAATCAAAAAATATGAAACGAATTGAGCTGGATAACTCTCGCATAGCACTGACCGATTCATTATACACCAATCACATTGCACCGTGCCTCTGACGTCATTACACGGATGGACGATATTATGCAAATAGCCAATGAAAATATTTCCATGTCCGGTTAAATTCCTACGCTAATAATTATAATTTTATTTGTCAGTCATTGATTGCATAATAATTAGTATGATATTGGTTGATTCCGAGTTATTTTAAAACCGACACGAAATACGTGTTTCGTAATTTACTCGTGAACCGGATTTGTTCCGGTTAATTATTTTGTTTGTTTACACGGTTTTGTTTGTTCCTACTAATTGAAGTTTGTGTAGCTAATGATTTGTTTAGTAATGCTAGGATTTTAGATTAGTGTACATTCATTATTCATAGATTATGAGAATTTCTGTCTATTCTGTCGTGTATTAGTTGAGGTTAATGACTAGTTAATTCTTTTGGTAATCGATAACATAAATCGATTTGTCCTGATTCGAATAGTTTTAACGCTTCCATTATTTTATTCTTAAAACAATTTTGAATCGAATTTCAAATCGATTCAGTAGAAATAGACAATGAGCCGTCTTCTCTAAGCTTTGGTAATAATATTCTAGCTTGGCAGTTGATTTAGAAGGTCGTAGTGAAAAAGTTCAGGTAGTAAAATCTGAGATGAGTGCTATCCAGTTTCTGTCAAGTGTGGAATCCCTGTTAATATTTGTTCTAATCTCTATCTCATGGGTTTACTTGTAATGAGGTGCCTGGTGTGTGCGGTACGTGTGCATAAACACGAGAGAGTTAGATGAACTCTAAAGACTTAACGAAATGGTCATCAGAACACCCTGTCGAGGTTCGGGAAAGTACAAATAAGGAATTAGATAAATATTACGAAGGGGCTGGGGCAACCAGAATGATACCATGGCCCCACACACGACCGGTGTGAAACTTCCCTTGCGTGGGTTTTGGTGTGCGAGTGAGGTTATCAGAAACCCGAAACTCTCACCCTAATATCCAATCCCTTAATTCTCAAATGCCCAATCCCTAAAACACCGCCAATGCACTTGTTACTCTTCTAATATTGTTGATGTCCATGCAAAGTGCCATAATTTTTACTCAACTCAGAGATCTAGCACTAGATCCTATGGTTGGAAATCCAACGACCAATGAAGCAACAAAGCAGAAAGTAGTCAGCCAGTTATAATTGCAAAAAATAGTCGTAATAAAGCAACTAAGACTCGGCATTTTATTTCTTTTATTCTTGAAATAAACCGTAAAATTTATAAAGACCCAAATATTTACTGAAGCAGTAAAAGTAACATCTGCTCTTCAACTTTTATTACGCCGCAGTGTCTTAATTCTTCAAAATTAATTCCATCTAAATGATCAAAATACATCATGTCACATTTTTACCGTCCTCCTTGAAATTCTAATCCGTTATGAAATTACGCAAATTGTTTCAATTTATTCCAAAACATTTTAATTTTACCCAAAATAATGAAACGACCTACAGCATATTCTTATTACACATTTGTTATGCGTACCGTAAAAATAATATTAGAAAACATAACGTATTATTTTATGCTAACGACAGCTATAAAAGTCATGCTCAGCAGCCATTTTGTAATGAGCTTCGAAGTGTCAGAATATTTTTGGCGGGAACAGGCCAAGTTATTTGGCCGTTTAGAATTCTTTCCGGGAACGCAGTACGATGCAGATTACAGGGAAATTTTGTCTTATTTGAATATAATAAAGCGTAAGATCGACGGTTTGTAAATATTCATACAATCAGAGTGGTTTATGTTAATTTGCTTGTGTCACGACAACATTTTCAATATGGCCGAGTTTTGGCGCCAAAGTGGAGAATTATGCGGCTCGTTTGGTATTAATTTGGATGCTTTGCGAGACTTATTTTCTTTTGAGTTAAAGTTACTCGGCGTTTACATTGAGTTGGATGGAATATTAAATAATCTTATGTTTATATTAAGTTGGTTTTATTATTTATTTAAAACTCTGCTAAACGACGCCATGTTGGATCTGTTTGCACGTGTTTACTTAACAACCACTAGAGTTACTGACATTTATGTTGACATTCACATATTAATAGACGAACTACACTGAAGTTTTATTAAAGCAATTTTAGTATTTATCAGTAAAGTTCCTGATACTTATTTTTCATTGCCAAGAATCCGAAAACTGTTCATTAAAATTGGATGTTATACTTATATAAAGTACTTCAAAAAAGGCCTGTTATTATGCAAAAATGTATTCAAAATACGAGTACGTTTTTTACCTAACTTGCAAAATAAAGCTATAAAACACAAGGAAATGAAACGTATTGTTAGTTCACCGTGTCCAACAGTGCAATGTTCAACCAATCAATCAAACAACCACTTTTGCATACACCCTCAAAATACTAAATTGTTCAGTAACACGCGACCGCTATAGGTGTATTCATAAAAATACGCCGGTAATGTTAAACTGGAATTATAGCTTTAGGGTTTGATTTTTCAAGCCTTTACAGATTAAGGTGGAGTTTCGACTTATTTTTTTTTGACTAGAGTAAGTTGTGAGTAGGAAAAAATTGCAAGTTTTAGAAGGCCTGGTATAATGTTACTTCTAGGGACTTAAACCTATGCTACAATTGTAAAATGTGAGATGGAAATCTACGTTTTATTTTAGGAAAAAGCAAGTTTTAAAATGAAGTAAACTTTAATGTGTTAAAGAATTCAAACTCGTGAAAAAAGAGACCCTACATTAATGCTTTTATAGTTTGTTAACCCTAATAGGTTTGTACCAATTAATTTGAACGAAAGATCAAGTTCACACAATTATTCAGCGGACTAACTTTGCACTTCTCTAATAGGTACTATACATCTTGAACAGGAATATTATGGAAGTATTAGCCCAGCGTTGTGTTACGCCGTATAAGTGAGTTAATTGGAGGCCCGATTCTTCCCCTTTCGCAGATTCAATTATAAGATCTCTCTCTAATCCCTGAATCTGCGAAATTCTAGTCCCCAGAAGTCATTCTTTACTCCTCTCGTGCTGCGGGAGTACTTATGGTGAAAAGCGCTTTCGTATGTATATACATACTTATAATATACATACATATATGTAGGCTGTTCACCTACGTTCCTATAATAACAATCATTTTACTATTTATTTCTTGTTATATTTGATGGTAGCTGTACTTTCTATGCCTTGCTTATATTCAAACTCTTTACTCCTTAGTTATTTGACCTCTTTCCTTTAGTATTTTCATCTTCTAATGAAAATTTGTCAATACCTATGTCACAACCTTGTCACAACAATGTAAAAATGTACTAAGATTATATTTTATTTAATAAGAATTTTTACAGTTTGGGAACCTATTCTTATCTGCTTCCCCGTCATACTGCAGGACTCCTAAATATATATTTATATTATACTGATCTTTTGCATCAATAATGTTCACAGAAGACAAGAAGTATATTTGATTCTCGTGAATAAGGAGCTAAGAAGTGTGTATAAAATTTATTACATGTTTTTTTTTCACAAAATAATAAATAACAATATAACAACGTCTCAATGGTCACGCGAGCTCATTACGTCATACGACAGGCTACTAGCTATTTCTCAAACCACACCATTAGTCCAGATAGTAGTAGTTTTAAGTAATTTACTAACGAATGTATACGTTCTTGGTTCTATTTACTTAATTGCAAAGTTTTGTAACCTTTGTGACAATTATCTGATATGAGCTTTTACATTTAAAGATATTTTGTAACACAAGCTTTTAGAAGCAGTAAAAAAGCCTTATATTTGACCTTGATGCGAAGCAATCGACGGCTGGTGAACGTACTGGCAAATACTTTGCCAGGTTTTGATTTGGCCTCTTGTAACCACACTTACATTATTTTACGTCGATCTGTTGTGACTTTTGCTTCGTACAAGAACTTGGGTATGACTCGGGAGTTACCAAAGGTAAAAATAACATCGACGCCAGGCCAGGCAAGATCTAGAGACCAACAGAGAGTTTAGAATTATAGGCATGTTGAAGAATTCAAATTCACATATACTTCCCAGACGTGACGTTGAGGAACCATTTGTAGATTTGACAAGGAGTTCTTCTGTGCGGAATCCAAATTCGAAACACATCGCTTTACAGCCAGTTACACAGCAAATGCGCCAACCTTGGCTATGAGTGTGTAATAAAATGACTTTGAACCTTATTGTTACTTGTAACCTAAAAACCAAGTTAGAAGTCACCGAAAATAAAAGTGGGTAGTCTAGAAATGAAAGCTAAATTTCTAACAATATCACATCAATCGTCCATTAATCATCTCAGCTATTTGTATATTGTGACTTATACAAATTGTAATTTATCATACTTACTGATGTCGATAATTTTGACGTCTAAAGAGGTTGAATTTTTTTTCAGATTATACATTTTACTTATAAAAATATCCAATACAGTTTACTTTGCATTGTTTTACTGTCTTTATTTGTACAAAACATACTTATAATACGTACTCATAGTTTTTTTTTTATTTTTTTTTATTTGGGAAACAAACAGGTACATTGCATAAACAAAACGAACACAATTTAAACCAAACATCATCCAAAACAGTTTCCACAATAGTTGTGTAATGAATACAGGAATCACATTTTTGCAAATCATTTATATGTATGTTATGTATATAATGTTTCTCACATCTTCAAGATGGCTGCATTTTGCCTACCATTAGAGACTCCGAATAACGGGTTTCAATTACCTAATTTAAAAATGTACTATACCTACCCTCTATTTCTTTGTCCAAACCACTTATGGATCTCGGAATCCCCTTCTAGTTCACTATCAAAGAGGCTATTATAGTAAATTTTACAACTACCCTCAACTTCAAAGCTCACCCATCCGGATCTAAACCTCAGTTTACAAAGTAAGCTATGATCAGTAAACTACGCAACTCAATTATATCGATTGCACTATGGTTCGTTAGTAAGTCACAAGTTTAAGTAATACTATACAACTTCGTCAGTACTGTCGCCCACCGTGGGACTAGCGGTGCACTAGATGATTCATAACTCCTGTATGCAATTATTTGTTTTAGAATGTAAGGTAACTTCGCTTCGTTTAGTTGTCTCTAAAGGGATGAATAGCGATATTATAGTGTAGATAATTTTCACGTCTCATTTTAATATTATTAGGAAGCTTGTCATTTGTAAGTGGATATGTATCTGACGGTAGTTAAACATAAACTTTAATGACTAACTACCATTATTTTTCATTTGGGGTTTTTGAGAGCACTAAGTTAATACTAAATAATAAACTAATACTATCCACCTTAGTCACTGTTGGCACCCACCGTGGGACTAAGTAACCACATTCTTGATCACAGTATTTCAAAACTCCTAAATGTAATTTTATGTTTCAGAAACATTATAAAGTTGGCTTGCTTTTAGCACTCATACTATCAAAAAGACCAACACTTAAAAACAAACAACTTACAGAAGTAACTTTACAAAGTACTATAAAAGAAACCTTGTATCAAACGCCCTTGTATTTCGAAAGGTCAAGTGGGACAATCAAGTTGGCGCCCAACGTGGGACTCTCAATACTTGCCAAAATTAGTTTTGTTCATATAACTTAATCAACAATTAGTTACAGATATTGTTCTATTCTGTGTATTTCATTTCTATTGTCTGTCATTTTGTCAATAGAATAGAATAGCGGAGAATATAATATAATTTTAGTAGTTTAGTTCATGAATGTTTTATTAAATTTTGTTCAGAACATCAATATTTGCTAGTTATCGTCATATTAATATTGAATTCTAACAAATACCAGATTGGTTTTCTTCCATGAATTAAGGAGCAGACGGATCACCTGATAGTATGCTATTAGCGTATCTCATTGACAACCAGTTAAAAATGTGTAAGCCTTTTCTTGAAGTTATGAAGGTCGTATCGGTTCGGAAATATAGCTGAAGACAGTATAGTCCTTAGATTACTATGCGAGGCACTAAGCTTCCCTAAAACTGCACATTTGTAGTCTACTAACTTCCATTATGATAGCAGTGCTGTCAGGTGGGTAGGTGGCAATAAGATGATATAGACAAACGAGCAAACGGATTACCTGATGGTAAGCAATCACCGTCGCCCATGGACACCGCAACGACGGAGGAGTGCGTTGTCGACCTTTTGGGGATTAGGGATTTGGAGATTTTGGGAAAGGGAATGGTTTGGGGGAGGGGAAGGATTGGCCCTCCGGTAACCTCACTCACACGGCGAAACACAACTCTTTTGTTATTTCACGCCGGTTTTCTATGCGGTCGTGGAAGGATTTACGATTGCGTTGCCAGCCTTTTTAGGAATCGGGTTTTCTAATATTTAAGGAAGGGACGGTGAAAGAAGAAAGGATAGGGCCTCCAGTAACTTCACTTATGCGATGAAACATAACGCTGTGGTTGACTTAACTGCTTTTCATATTAAAATTAACCTAAAAAAGTTTCCAATACAGTCTACTTTTCATTTACTTTGTATTTTTTATTACCTTATTTTTTGAAATTAAACAAAATTACTTTTTACGACCCTTTCAATAACGTTAGAAATCGAAGATCACAAAACGAATAGAAATGAAATAAATCTATGAATGGCGTTCATGATTCGCAATAGTCCTTGCGAGCACCTTCGAGAAGTTTTTGAGGGGAAAAATATCCAATAACCGTATGGGTAGAGGGAATGTCAGATTCTTACTGACTAAAAACCATCCCGTTTCTTCTCCAGCTTAGAGTCGGACGACGAAATATTATTGGGTTTGCACTTGCAACTAGTTGGCCATATCCGAGCTTAATTTTATGGCTCCTTGAGGCACGCATTGTACATGGTTTGTTTACATGTTCGCACCGTGCCCAAGCTTACAGTGGCCAGAAATCATCGCCTACTTTTCAGAATGAGAAATGTGTGAAAAACGTTTAGGTGTGGTCGTGGTGGCCCGTAGGTTAAGGAGCCCGCTTCTCATGCATGAGAGTTCGAAACCTGGCAAGTACCAATGTGACTTTTTCCGAGTAATAAGTATTTTCTATGATTATTTAGACACCACTGACATACGGTGAAGGTAAACATCGTGAGGAAACCTGGACTTGTAATTTCTAATTATAAGATTGAAATCGCCAACCCGCATTGAGCAAGCGTGGTGATTAATGTTCTAACCTTTGCTCAGCAGTGGGCACTTATAGGCTGATGATGATGATGATGATGATGATGATGAGTAGGTAAGTAATTCCAAGGTCGGTAAAAGAATAATTGTTGTATGTTAAGTTTTGCTCAAGTATAAAATAATAATAGACAAAGTAGGTATATTATATACCTACTGAAAGTACCTATGTACTATGACGTCTATTATTTCATGGCTTAACAGATGTTTTGTTATGACTTCGAGACTGACAGACAAATCATTTAAACCATTAAACAAACAAATTCCAACTTAATCTCATTTCAAATAAGATTGAAAAAGCAGATAATCTTTTCGTGGATTTTCCATTCTTTCAGTATCTGAACTCATTCATGAAATTTACAGCTCTATCTTCAAAGAAATACAGTTAAAATTCCAATTAATGGAAAGGGTCGCTTTTATCGTTCTTTTTATTTCAACGTGGGTTATCAAAGACTGTAATAATATATCAAGTAAGTCAGTGGTTCCCAAATAGTTGGCAAAAGAAAATATTTGCCACCGTACGAAATATTTAAAATTTTCAAATTATACTTATACGCTGGCTGTCGATTTTCCGAAAGTACTTTATTGTGCAATAGGTTGCAATATCGAGAGGTGCTTTTAACATAACACGTTTTTGTAATTATCTAATGGGCATAAAATTGATACTTCGATGATTATTTTTGTTAGTACTAGTGAATCATGTTGTTTAAAATTGTAAAATCTTTTCACTTAAACATACCGAGAGAGCTTGGCTTGATATGGTGACGTTTGTGCCATCAAATAACGAAGAAATAAAAAAAGGTTGAGAGCCACTGTTATAGGTAGAAAATTAAAGGGATTTTTCCTATTTTCATTGGCCATTAGTCTGAATGACATATGGGCGAGGCGAAGATTCGACTCGTATTTGTTACAATTTTATCTGAAACCGACATAACAGTCGTATTAATTTTGATTTAGCTGTTAATTACCTTATTATAGTTCGAATTCCGAATAAAAATAACGGTTATCTTGACAGATATTAGGGTTCAAAACAAAACAAAACGTTTGACGTTTCGTGGAATTCTTTTTTATTTATTTAAATTCTACGTTTATTTTTGGTGTCGTGATTTTAATGACGTCGAAGGTTTAAAATGAAGTAGGGCTCCGATTACCGAATATTGTAAGACATTTTTATATTAAAATTTTAATCATTTCTAAGTGTCAGAAGGCCATGCTTCGGCATGAATGGGTCGGCTCGACCGGAATGATACCACGGCCTCCCAGAAAACCGGCATGAAACAACCACAGCGTTGTATTTGACCGTGTGAGAGAGGTTACCGAAGGCCCAATACCTCCCCCTCCCCACATCCCTTCCCAATCCTAAAATATCCAAAACCCTTACCCCCTTGTTCTTGGCCTTCATGTCTCGGTCCGAATAAAAACAGTTCTCTTTCTTTCTTTCTTTACTTTTTTTCTTTCTTCCTTATCCCTAAAAGTAGGGCAGCGCACTCGTAACTCCTTTGGTGTTGTAGGTGTCCATGGGCGGCGCTGATTGCTTACCATCAGGTAATCCGTCTGCTCATTTGCCGACCATTATAAACGGGGTAAACTTTGGAACCGCTGGTCGGATCGCCAAAATTCTTTCACTGATACATAGCTACAATATTCCTGAGTGCTATAGGCTATAAAACATCACGCTACGATCAAATGGAGCTGTGCAGCGGGTGAAACCGCGCGTGAGTAGCTAGTATAAAATAAATTTAAATTTTTATTAACAAACCGTCTCTCCATTTCTTAAATAGCTCGCACTAAACACAAACCCCGTGTATCACAAAAATATTTTTATTACACATTTTATTTTTACACGTGTTAAAATGTGTTGTATTTTATATTTTAATAATACACATATTTATTCTCGTGTTTAGTCGTAATTTATTTTATTATTTTATAAATTTGTGTTTTCTTTTACGTGTTTCATTGTTTTAAGGTGAAATTTATGTTTCATTTTAGCGGGGATTTTGTGAGATTTGTAGTTATGGATTTTTAAATTGCGATGTTTTATTTTTTTTTTGTTTTTTATAACTGAATGTTGGTTTAAAAGCCACGTGAGTTCTAAAGATTCTTAAATTCTATCTGCACTAAAAAGATTAAGAGTGCTCACGTTTCATGATTTTTACAGATACAAAAGTTTTTCAGTCAAAAATCATGAGTACTAGTAGTACTATATCGATTTGTTACTATACTATGTTGATTCTAAAATAATTAAAATTTCGCAATTAGAATGTTAAGACACCGAAAGGTGCCGTGGCAGATAAGGAATATAAAATTATAAAAAACTCCAGAACTGTTTTTAATTAAAATTTTAGGACTTGATAAATTACGATGAGTACTCAGTTTCATTAAAATTGGTTCTGTAGTTATCATGATTTTTCCTTAAAGTTTGTATGAAATTCCTTTAGGCATGAACGCTCTTGATAAGCATTTGGAAGTGACAAATAATACAGAATTGTACATACATACTCTTAAGCAACATATTAGAAAACAGTAAAGAGATCTAAGTCCTTTTTTTGATGGAAAAATCCTCACAATTCAGTCAGTCGGTCAGGTCAGACTCATACAGACAAAAAACTACCCCATAACTTCCTGGCTTCAGGTCGAGGCAAGAGTACCTTTTACCAGATTTAGTTTAGGATAGGGATAGGTACGCGCAGGTAGCATTGCGCTTGCTCCGCAACCCCGGCTGAACATCAGCCCTATAGGGCCCCATCTGTGGTGGTCTATTGGCTCTTTGAGGCACTCGTAACTGTGTTTAAGTTATCAATTAGATAAAAGCCATTTCATACGCTTGTTTGAACCACTAAACCAATCATTCGATAGTTTAACGATACCTTTAGTTTGAAAAAAAGACAATATCTTTTTATTAGTCTTTTGCTTTTGCAAACCTTAATTTCAATTTTATGGGTAAATTATAAAATTAGACAAACGGAAAATATTAATATTACGTTTATTTGTTTCACCCTTAAACAAACAAACAGAAAGTAACTCACACACGTACATATATTGTTACTGCGTAATGACGATTTGATGACAATATTCATGGAAACAAGGTTCTGTAGGTATAGTTAACCAAATATTTGTAAGTGTATTCATTCTAATCATTTTTTTATTCAAACCTATAATTAAAAAAAAAGCATTACTTAACAATAATTGCCATATTAACTGAGATAAAATACAACAAAGTAAGTACGACTTATAAAAAAAGGAATTACGAAAATTTTGTGGACAATAACTCATTTCATTAATTTTAAGAAATACACACTTACAATAATGTTGAAAGTAACTTTCATTAAACATTAACTAATTAATATTTTACGAGTTAAATCAACGCAAAAATGTTTGTCGACATAACCTGACTAGTTTCAAACCATGTCCGGAGCTCATAGCAATGAACGTCCTGCGTCATGTACTCGTACGATCAACAATGCAACAAGCGTTGCGCAGAATAACTTAAGGACGTCCGCGCTAAAGAAAAGACGCCCAATTATGTGTAGACAAAAATATCTAGCTAAATCTAGTTTCACATAAAATAGACATTTATCTAGACAAATAATTTAAAGCTATCTTTGTAATAAAGCTCCGAAAATGCTAGATTGAATTAAATTATTGTATTTATGTTACATAGTCAATTTATCGATGCGACTAAGCTAGTCTATAAAACAACACGTCACGACCGATAAGAGCCGCGCGGTAGGCGAAACTCCATGGTGTAACGTAACTAGTTCCTCATAAAATCCAACATAGTATATGTACAAGAGCACGAAAGCGAGACGAACTTATCAAAAACTCAAATCAGTTCCACACTAAAACTTCTAACGACATTTCGCGACGAAAATTCGACCTGAAAACCGTGTCGACGGTAATCTTGAAAATCTAGCATTACTTCATAGATTTTGGTTCGGTGGCAGCCCTCATAAAGTGTAAGGTTGTGATCAAACGCATCGAAAGTTACCCTTAACTCATGAAAGACTTTTATTTGTACGATGGTTGAGTAAAACAATCGACGGACGAGCTGATAGTAAGCAATCTGTGCCGTCGGCACGAAAGGATCGGCTCGACCGGGGTGATACCACGGCCTCACAGAAAACCGGCATGAAACAAGCACAGCGTTGTGTTTCGCCTTGTGAGTGAGGTTACCGGAGGCCCAATCCTTCCCCTCCCCCAATCCTTCCCCTCCCCAAATCCTTCCTCAATACCCAAATCTCCAAATCCATAATCCCTAAAAGGTCGGCAACGCACTCGTTTGTCCTCCATTGCGGGTGTCCATAGGCGGCGCTGATTGCTTACCATCAGGTAATCAGTCTGCTCGTTTGCCGACCTATTATATATAAAAAAAAACCAGTGCAGTTTTGCTAAAGAACGCTTACACTCGCGATAAGGTGATTTTTATTCAGTAAGGGTCCTGACTTCGTCTCTCTACTTACTTCTTCTCGCTCCGCGCGGGGTGGGAGAAGTCATTCGATAAATCGGGATTGGGCAAGGCTTATTTCAATCCTTTTTCTTGTGAAGCAGTGGTATTACTCCAGTCGACCTGATCTATTCGTGCCGAAGCATGACTTTTCCATGACATCTGATTTTTTCATATCATCATCATAGATACAATATACCTACTCATGTTCAAATCTGGATCTTCATTTATCATTTTCAATAGTCGTGTCAGTCACGTAGGTACTTTACAAAAGTCAACGTTAATGTTGAAATAAAAATATTGATTATGGAACTGATTAAGAAAGATTATCCACGGAGTTTCTAGCTCATTCTTCTACATAGAAATCTACACTTTGAAATGAGCAAATAGAGGATTTAGCTACTGAAACATTTTGCATTTTAATCATTTTTCACGTTCAAAAATGTCTTAAATCTAATTAAAATAAATAATTTGACTTCGCCTTGAGCAAAGGGGATGATTAATGCTCAAACCTTCTCCATCTGAGAAGAGGCCTTTGCTCAGCAGTGAGAGGCACTTATAGGCTGATAACGATGAATTCGACTTTGAATTTGCCAAAAACGACACAGCTCGTGTGAATACACCCCAAGCAAATCTGATAAGAGTAGCTTCGTGTTGACTTTCAAGTAATTTACAAGTTACGTCGCTTCGAAGTCTGTCATTATGTTAGTTTTTGGATTACCGAAAACGAAATCAGTGAATAGTACAAATTTCTAGACGTAATCGTACTTAAATTTCGTTTTAATGACTAAGTAATTATGGTTGTTACAACTTACCTATATAAATGAGTTGGAGCGTAAGTTACTTTTAATAACTTGTTAGAACAAGCTATTTTGGTGTAAATTACGTTGTTGTGTTATTATGATTGATTTTCTTAGCACTTATAGAGTAAGGGCCTTAATTTTTATTAGGATAGACTACAAAGCGAGCAGTAGCGTCACCTGATGGTAAGCAGATGGCGCCACCCATGCAGTCTGCCTGCCAAAAGAGTGGCAACGCATTTGTGGTTCCTCTGAGGTTGCAGCTATTCATGAGTGGCGCTGATTGCCTACCAAAAGGTGGTCCGTTCGCTTATTAAAAAAAAGTCTATCCTAAAATATAAACAAATGAATGACAATGATTCTTCATTGCTAAATGATGAATGAACAAAAAAGTTCAAACTCTAAAAAGTACCTAATATTCTTCATTGATCAATAGTAAAGGAAAATAATGAACAAAAAAAAAAATAATTCTAAAAAATTGCTAATATCTCACTTACCGTTTTTATGAGCATAATATCCAGTTCCAGATGAAGATCCACTGCCAGTCGAGGATCCCTGCTGCGGCCGACCTTCCTCGTCTACCTCCAGAGGCAGCGGCGTCGCCTCCATCACTCACTCACTCAATTTTTACTCATCACTTTATAAAACACTCACTTTTCATCCACGGTACCTGAAAAGACAGAGAATTTTCTTGTTAGATATTTTAGAATGTTTATTTAAAGGGGCGAAAATCATCAAATTTCTTCTCTCACACAGGGTGAGACGATGTGGACTCTTAATGACTAACATATTTTTTTTATCCAATAAAAAATAGATTGTAACACCACTGGACGTCCATTTTTTTACTGTTACAGCCAAAGAGCAAATTTATTTCTTGCTACATTAGCAACGTTGTTTATTTTCTGAGGTGGGAGATTGGTTCATTCAATCTTTTCGCTGATCCTTCGTGAAAGAGGGAGAGTATAATAATAGTGATATCTCATGAACTAAAGAAAGAACACTTTGGAGTTAACGCTCGGTCCTCAAAACCTTCTTTTGAGAATAAGGTTTTTAGGTATTTATGGATGCGCAAGGGATACCTGGAGGGAAAAGGTTGGGCTTTCGGCACTCACACGGCGAAACATCACGCTGTGGTTGTTTCACGCCGGTTTTCTGTGAGGCCGTGGTATCGTTACAGTCGAGCCGACTCATTCGTGCCGAAGCATGTCTCTCCCACACTTAGGTACAGTCAGGGGTCAAAAATGCAATTGCATCTACCAATTTTAAAATGACCAAATAATCTTTGTAGAATAGGGTCAATGGTTGAGGACTGCTATAATTTATAGCATAGAATCTAAATTATTGAATAAACTGGATGTGAACCATTGAACGTTTACTACAGAGAAATTTGAGTCATTTTAAAATTGGTAGACTGTAATTGCATTTTTGACCCCTGACTGTACGTACCTAGAAGCGCACCTTGTTTCTTAAACGAGGTTACAATTAAAACGTGACTACGCCTCTCACTTTTCCTTCCTCTAGGGCCGAACAAGTATCATAATAATAAGCAGCTACATATGTATTTAAGAAGCCGTCACTCACGCAGAGCAGTTGGTGCATCATATATCTGTGTCATATATTTCACGTGTGACGTGACACGCGCTGTGTGTCGCGCCTCGAAACGACAACGCGATTGTCTTTTGTTTTATTTTGGTATGCATTAACAAAGTGTGGATATACGAGTATTCAGCCAATGTAATTACATAACACTTTATACATACATATTTAGTTTGAATTAAGTGTCGTGGTAGCCCGAAGGATAAGGCGCCCCGCTTATCATGCATAGGGGTAGGTTCCACACCTGGCAAGTATCAATGTGACTTTCCAAGTTATATGTACTTTATATGGTAATTGAGACATCACTGAAGAAAAAAGAGCGTGAGGAAACCTTGACTTATAAGTTTAAAATCGCCAATCCGCCTTGAGCAAGCGTGGTGATTAATCCTCAAATTTTCTCCATGTGAGAAAAGACCTTTGCTCAGTTCAGAGGTTAAAGCACCCCTTAACCTTTGACCACGACGACATAAGAATACGATACGACACGATAATACAAAAAAAAAAACACTTATTAGGAATAAACATCTTTTAAAAAAGGAAACCGAAGCTACCAAATACAGGGTGGTCTACCCACATGTCTACAATTTCAAGCAGGCGTGAATGTGACGCTTTAATATGAAGAACGCTTTAGATCTTCAAAATATATTTCTCAGAATGAAAATTGAACAAATAATTGTCATTAAGGAAACGTCTGTTGGGAGTCAAGAGTTGGCACATGTACGTGTGACGTCACGGCTAGTTTATGACCGACATTTAATATGGCTAAATATATTGCAAGTGGCTGTCCATTCAGTCTGTCGTGTCTTACGAACAAATTGTAAGCTTTGAGGTTAATTTAGTTTCGTATATAATAATTGTGTCTCGATTATTGTGTAAATATGTTTTTTTTGTGGTATAGTTCGGCAAACGAGCAAGTGGATTACCTGATGGTAAGCAATTAACGATGTCGATGTCGTGGTGGCCCGGAGGTTAAGAAGCCCGCTTCTCATTCATGAGGGTGTAGGTTCGAAACCTGGCAAGTACCAATGTGACTTTTTCCGAGTTACATGTACTTTCTAAGATTATTTAGACACCACTGACATACGGTGAAGGTAAACATCGTGAAGAAACCTGGACTTATAATTTCTAATTATAAGTTTGAAATCGCCAACCCGCATTGAGCAAGCGTGGTGATTAATGCTCTAACCTTCTCCGTATGAGAAGAGGCCTTTGCTCAGTAGTGGGAACTTATAGGCTGATTATGATGAAGCAATTGACGCCCATGGACATCCACCATAGAAGTTACGAGTAAGTTGCCGGCCTTTTAGGGATAAAAGTTTTGGATATTTAAGGATTGGAAAGGGATAGGGGGTAGGGGTAGGGATTGGGCCTCCTGTAACCTTACTCACACGGCGCCCAACACAACGCTGTCGTTGTTTCACTCCGGTTTTCTATGTGCCGTGGTATCACTCTGGTCGAGCCAACCCATTCGCGCCGAAGCTTGGCTCTCCCACACTTTTTTGGTATTGTTTTTTCTCTTTTTTTGGGGAAACGGGAAGTTTCCAAACTCAATGGATGATTTTTCCCGCCTTGTTACAGCTCACCAGAGCTCGTAGATCAGTAAGCCTTAAAGATGGGGCTATGTTATATAATATTTATCATACAATTTTACGTATAGGTAGTAATAAAATTTGAGTATAGTTTGACGCAATGTTTCGATATTATGGCTCCAGTTTACGACTCCTAATATTTGTACGTTCCCGTACTAAAATGATATTACAATGTATCCTACCGGCTTTGTCAGAACTTCTTTGGGTTTAAATAATCGAAAATTTTATGTCGGCAACATGCTCATGCAGGTTCAATTTTTTGAAATTGTAGTCAGCGTGTGGGATTGATAATAAGTACAAATTCGTGGGCTCTTAATTATTGACAATCTATATAAGTATATATATAAAAGAAAGTCGTGTTAGTTACTCCACTTGTAACTCAAGAACGGCTGAACCGATTTAGCTGAAAATTGGCAGGGAGGTAGTTTAGAGCTAGGAGAAGGGAATAGGATAGGATAAGGTAGGTAGAGTAGGGTAGGTAGAGTAGGGTAGGTAGAGTAGGGTAGGTAGAGTAGGGTAGGTAGAGTAGGGTAGGTAGAGTAGGGTAGGTAGAGTAGGGTAGGTAGAGAAGGATAGGTAGAGTAGTGTAGGTAGAGTAGGGTATGTAGAGTAGGGTAGGTAGAGTAGGGTAGGTAGAGTAGGGTAGGTAGAGTAGGGTAGGTAGAGTAGGGTAGGTAGAGTAGGTTAGGTAGAGTAGGGTAGGTAGAGTAGGGTAGGTAGAGTAGGGTAGGTAGAGTAGGGTAGGTAGAGTAGGGTAGGTAGAGTAGGGTAGGTAGAGTAGGGTAGGTAGAGTAGGGTAGGTAGAGTAGGGTAGGTAGAGTAGGGTAGGTAGAGTAGTGTAGGTAAAGAGGGGCAGGTAGGGTAAGTAGAGTAGGGTAGGTAGAGTAGGGTAGGTAGTCAAATGACGGGAGCGACGCTACGGGTAAGAGCTAGTATTTATATAATTTTAAGAGAAACGCTGCTGCTATTGCTAATCGGTACAATAATAAAGTATAGGGAGAAGAAAAACGGAGAGTATGATATAAAACTTGGATCTAATGACTAGTAAGTAATATTATGATGAAATGAGTAACAATTCATTTCGTTTATCATAGGCTCTCGTATGTTGATTCATTAATTAAGCTTATTAAACTCATTTTAAATTTATCAATGTTATAAAAGAGTATTATTTTATTTAAGCCTACTATCGGATTTGCAAGCGTCTTCAAAGCGTATCGGATACGCAGCGAATACGTTACGTTTACGCAACGAACACGCCACGGCTGCGTCACGAATGCGTCACGTTAACATTAACTACGCCCAAGACGTATTTTCGTCACTTCTTCTCTACTTTACGATTCGCGACGTAACCGCGGCGTGTCCGTTGAAGATCCGCTTAGAAGACGCAGGTATTCTGCTAGTATTATAAGACCCAAATATAATAATAATACACGTATAATTGTCATTGTGTTTGTATAAATTAGTTTTATAGTAAGATATAGGACTTGGCAGATATCATTTTGTAATAACTTTCAATTTATTGTTGTTCCAATGCATTGTTTGAGATATAGCGACATTGGAACATGGCGCCCTTGGATTAAATAATAGGGATCTAAAATAGACTTAATTACCTATGTGTAAAAGGTATGTTTTTCTGTGTTTTTGTTTGTTCTTTCGTGTGTATTTCTTCCGTCATCATTATGTAGGGGAAATAATTATTCGTTTCTTTTTAGATATAAAATCTTGGGATCTTTGTTATTTTTTAAACATTCTTAATAACTTCTAGAAAACCCGTTTACTATTTAAGTGTGGGAGAGCCATCCTTCGGCACGAATGGAAAACGAATGTCCTCAAAGAAAACCGGCGTGAAAAAAACCATAGCGTTGTGTTTCGCCTTGTGAGTGAGGTTACCAGAGGCCCAATCCTTCTCCTTCCCCAATCATTCCCCTTCCCCAATCAGTCTTATTTTCCAAAGTCTCCAAATTCATAATCCCCAAAAGATCGGCAACGCACTCGTTACTCCTCCGTCGTTGGTGTCCATGGGCGGCGCTAATTGCTTACCATCAGGTAATACGATTGATCGTTTGCGTACACACGTATTTTGCCTCTTCTTGTGTTATGCTTTCAACGATTTTATATTATAAATTAATTATTATGTTTTCGGCTTACTCACGTAATAATTTGACGAGATACTCGAATAGTTTGAAGCCATGCCATTACAGGCCATGCGCCATCCACGCGAATGCGAGTATCTCGTCAAATTATTACGTGAGTTAGCCGAAAACATAATAATTAATTTAGAATGTCTCAAGAAAGGTTTTATATTCATTAAAATTATTGTGTGTCTTCAGAACTATGTTATACTAAGCGTATAGATATCTAAAAAACACGAGGTTTATCCGACGACCAAAGTCACAGTATAAAACTTCTCTTGTAACGATCATTAAGCACATTAGCACTTGGTTCAACCTCCGTCTTAATGAGACACGCGGAATAAAGAAATATGTTCACGATCCCATCGTGAGTTAAGAAATTTACCCCAATTTGGGGAAAGAGCCTTTCTCGATGCTATTTATTTACTCTGGTAACATTGCCATCACTAAGTGGTCGGCAAGTGGGTCATTTATAAGTAGGTGCTAGATTGCGTTGAAATTTTGTGCTAATTCGCTTCGATGTTGCCAGATAGTCAATTGTTCCAAAGAATTTAAAATGTGTTTTAATAACCGGCTAGAATTTATCATGGTCTGAGTTTGTTGTGGTGGAAGTCAAGTTCGTTCATTACATTTTTTTAATGAAATAGATCGGCAAACGAGCAAACGGATTACCTGATGGCAATCAGCGCCGCCCATGGACACCCGCAACAACAGAGGAGTTACGAGTGCGTTGCCAACCTTTTGGGGATTAGGGATTTGGGAGAATTTAGGGATTGGGCCTCCGGTAACCTCACTCACACGGCGAAACACAAAGCTGTGGTTGTTTCACGCCAGTTTTCCGTGAGGGATATGAGGTGGATAATTACAATTTCAAAATTGTATTAACACAAATTCATCATTTTTATAATTATAGGTATAGTTAATATTCATAGATATTGAAAACGATTATAATAACAATAAAACCAGGCCTTTGCAAGTTACAGTGGAATAAAGAAAAAATATCATACATACATGAACCCTAAAAACATAACACTCCTTTTTGTGGGCAGTCGTGTAATAAACAGGACTAGTTTCTCCCAGTGACTTCGCGCGCGGTACTAAGGTAAAAAGCTTTCTATGTGTGTAATATAATCTGTTTTACCTAACTTAACAATTTTACGTGAAAGAGTAAAATACATCCATCCAAGTAGAAAAAAAATTCGCATTTATAATACGGTAGATTCCAACTAGTCAAAAATTCAATACTCTCATTCAAATGTCAAAAACGATACTTTTCTATGAAATTTGTATGAAATGCTGAGTTATGACGTCATAGAATTTTTGCGTCAAATACCTTACTTATTTATTAAAAGATAGCTAAAAAATATCTAAAACTTAGATTAACTATCTATGGATCGATGAATAAAAGTCTATAAATAAAAATCTTTCAATATTTTATTGTATTGAAACGTGGAATTGATTTATTTTGGACCTAGGAAACTACCCAATTAGTAGAATCCATCATAATGGGACGAGGCGACGGGTTTTTTTGATTTCGCTGCGACGCTTACGCTGCTCATGAATAAGAGTCCCGTTGTGACTTGAAACCAGTAGAGCATTTCTAAGTTAATTCAAGTGAGTAAGTCGTTATTTTCAATAAAAAAAGATGTTGATCATAAAGTATGAGTGAGGATGTTGTTCAAAAAAACTGTAACTAGTTGGTTCAATTTAATGATCGGTAAAAACTTTATATTTTATTAGTTAAGTAACTAGCTAGTCTCTCGCGGTTTGCTCCATTTAATCCTAGCGTGATGTTTTGTAGCCTATAGCACTCAGGAACATTGTAGCTATCTATCAGTGAAAGAATTTTGGCAATCAAACCAGCGGTTCCAAAGATTACTCCCTACATACAAACTTACAAACATACAAACTTTCAAATTTTACCTCTTTATAATATTAGTATAGATACAAATAACTATTAAATATTTTCCTCAGTCAAAAAAATATTATGTTTATATTTCAATAAGTACTATAAAATATAAAAAAATAATGCGATCATTAATAATTTTTTCGAATTCAAAATTTATATAATATTTTTCAGGTACGTATTAGGTATATTTAAAAACAAAAAATATCATAAAATCACAGACTAAAAATCCGTCACAACTCACAAACAACCTCTCTTGACGTACAAAAAAAAAATAAGTTTCGTCTTTGGAACGAACTGTTATGGAATTCTTTTATAATTTAAATGTCACAAACATTAGAATTAATTTATTATCTTTTCCTCGATAAATATAGAAGGACTTGTAAGATTGGGTACCTTATAAAGCAAAAATTAAATTAATAATAAGTAATTAATAAAGAAATATTCGACTATCGGGAGTCATATTAGGTGCTTTTTTATTACAAACATTACTCAGAGTTAGAAAATTTTACAAGTTAAAAACAAAATATATGTAATTCATAATATATTTACGTAACTACTAAAGTATATTGACAATGAAATAGGTACTTAATGTTTCTTCATTATCATAAAATATCATTTACTTATACTGTATATCAGTCTTCAATCGACAACGAATTTAACAAAAGACTGTGAAAAGTATTGAAAATAGAAGAAGCATAATTATAAAGAAAACAATACAGGTACCTTTTTATCTCCTTAGGCCCTCGAAGACGATCACATTAACATTCAACACAGTAACACAATAAAGCTCACAAACTTAACACAAAAACAAATTAACAGAGAAAACACTAAAAGTCCTACCACTATTCACAATAAAACGAAATCGAGTAAAACCTTTCAAAATAAAAAAAGACTACACCAAGCTTCTTACAGAAAAAAAAAAACTTTTGACACTAGAAAAAAAAGATCGCACAAATTTCGAATTCCGAAACGGACTATTCAAATTTGGAACGGCGGGAAAGTCGGTTGTCGCCTGTGGCCAGCAATAAACTGCTCTCGAGTTTGGTAACACTCGACACTATTTTTACAAATGTCCGTTCAGTTCGGGAGCTTGGACCAATTTTTATTTATTTTTGTTTCATATTTATCGCTCGTAAATGTATTTAGATAATGTTGATGGAAATGAAAACCTATAAATCTGTATTTAATACGTTTGGACGTACCATAAAAATCGTGTTTCGCGAAGGGTCGTGTTGTGTGGACACGAGCTTATGAACATACCCCAAACAGATCAAGAGATTTTGAACATTATTCATAGCGTAATAAAGTTACAAACCCTTTATAAAATTTTGTCAGTTTAGGGTAGAATGTTGTGCTTGCGTCTGTACAATCGCGCACATAAAGTTTAATGATGACTTTTATTTCTCATGTGCATAAATTGGGTATTTTATTGGGTCCTAGTTAGATTTTATTGTGAAATAAACTTGTTCAATTCTTTGAACACACACATTAAATGTACGAAAACCTTTTTGGTATTACAAATAAAATTACTTTTGAAGTAACAATAATGAATGAAAGGCTGTAATATAGACAGTTTTATTTTTATAGACACCTACTTAATGATTGTTATCTGTGCTCAAAGGGGCTTTTTATATTATATACTAGCGAGCCGTCCCAGCTTCGCTTCTACGCTGATACTAAATTTCTCAACTATATAATGGATTTTATTTCCTCTTCAATCACTATCTATTAAAAAACCGCATCAATATCCGTTGCGTAGTTTTAAAGATTTTAGCATACATAAGGATACAGGGACAGAGAAAGAGTAGACAGACAGACAGACAGAGATTTAGTATCAGCATTACACACTTGCGTAGCTGCGAACAAATAAAAAAAACAATTCATTAATGAGAAAAACAAAAGAAAATCCTTGAACTGTTGAATTAAAAGGAATTAGTCTCATTTCAAATAATGGCCAGTATTATCCAAAAATTGGCACGCCATTGTCAAATTAGACATCAAATCCGTGTCCCTTGTGTTTGGAGTCTTAAGCTATGAATATTTTAGATTCAAATTACAAAGATACTTTCTGAATACTAAAGCCCTAATTGAGTTTGACAGTATTTTGTTTTGAACGAATCTTAAAGGAGGTTAAGGTATAAAAATAGGACTGTTCACAGAACTTGTATGTTTAGTCTATGGTTACTATTTTTGATTATGGAATGATATTTTTTTTAAATTTAATTTAAATAACATTCTTTTTTTAAAGAAAACATTCACTATTCAATATTATTTTGAGATAAACCTGCCTTCCTGAATTATTTCATCTGTGTCAACAAGAGAAAATACAGGAATACCAAACAACTACCAAAATAACTCACCAACGCGTAGAAGAAAAAGAAAATAAATTATTCCGACAATCCAAGCAAGGAAGTTGATATCAAAGTACCATTCATCCTGAACCTATCTCAGCACTACTGTCCACACAAAAATGATCTTAAACAAACAAGACAGTAGTCCTAAATTCCTGTACACAAATCTTTTATAACCTCAACACAGTTTGTTGTCTGCAGATCATAAAATCTAAGAATACTATTTTGGGAGCTTTGTTCTGTTTCAAATAAATTATAGTGAAATCTAGGACGCATCGTTTCTACGCTTATTTAAGAGGGTTACATAAGATGTACTAGTTTTTCTAGTCAAGTGTTTAATATTTCAATCGTGGTAATACGAGACACAACAGCCAAACAATAGGTTCGCGAATGTGTTCGCTTGGAGTTTGGTGATTGAAAGACTTTTGTTGGTGCACAGATTTGTTATGAGTTTGGCGATATTTTTTTATGTCATTGGTCGGCAAACGAGCAGGCGGATTACCTGATGGTAGGCAATTAGCGCTGCCCATGGACACTTGTAAACCAAAGGAGTTACTACCAGTTCATTGCATCTTATGGGTTGTTAGAGATTTAAGGATAGGGAGTATAAGAGAGAGGATGGGGGGTGGATTGGGTTTCCGATTACCTCAAACAGAGGGCAAAATACAACGTAAGTATTGCTTCACGCCAGTTTTCTGTGAGGTATCGCTCCGGTCGAGCTGATCCATTCGTGGGGAAGCGTGGCTCTCCCACAATCCTCCAAATAATTTTGGGTTATTAAATATTTGAAAGCTTCATTGCATTTCGCTACGGTCCAGTTGATGTAAGTTATTACTAATTTTACGCTAATTTTGTTTTAGTTTCATGTAATGTAAAGTAATGGCTGAATGGCGTGGTAAACTGGAGTTAAAGGCGCCAGCTTCTTGTGTCTGACGGTATGTCTTCTTAACCTGGCAAGTGTCATTGGAACTTTTCCTAGTTTTAAATATGCTTTTTAAGATTATTTAGGCATCTCAGTCAGTTGGAGTTGTGACTGGAAACTCGCATACACGTATTGCGAGTTCGGTTCCCGCACGAAGCAAAAGTGTGTGTGATCTACAGATTGTTGTTTCGGGTCTGGGTGTGATGTATGTATACTCAACCACAACATACGAGAAAATCAGTCGGGGTTGCGGGGTAAGCGCAATGTAGCACCGCGACCTCAGCTTAGAACAGGAAAAGGAACGGGGGTTTGTCAGTAAGTCAGTAAGAGTCTGACACTAATGGATGGGAGAAGTCATTTGATGATTTTCACCTCACAAGAAAAAAGTAAAAAAAAAGGGTAGAACAATGTCTCAAAAAAATCACAAGCGGTATATAATAGCAGGTACTAGTATTATTTATAAATTTGAAATCGTTAATCCACCTTAAGTTTGTTAATTTAGTTTTTTTTATTAATAGGTACTGGCACATTCTCCTTTTGAGAGGCTTTTGCTTATAATGTTAATTTTGATACCAAAAGTGCACTGAAGCTGTTAATTGATATGTAAAACTAAATTTTTCTATCAGGAACACAGTAGAAAGATCAGGAAAAAGCCAATACCAATTTATTTTATAGTTAATTAGGTTCGAACATAGACTACAATACCAATGAGGCGGCAAATTAGCAACGAATCTAGGACAACGAATTACTATGTTAATACAAGAAGCTTTTCCTTTACACTCATAGAAGAAATAGTATAGATATCCATACTAGCAGATCATACTACACTATACTGTTAGTAATTTTCAACTTTATTGCTTAGGTATAATGACGAAAGTCCATTGAAAAAATTGGACGGATATAAGAAGTTTGATGTGCTGTGTCTGTGAAGTTTGAATTTCTTGGAATGCTTGTGCAAAATAATTTTTTTAGAATTCTTAAAGTAAAATGTTCTCTGGATGTTTTTCAAATACTATAATACTTACCCGTATTTATTTATTTGTTTCAAGTTTTATTAAAATTCGATGAAGTTTTTATTTCGTTTACAAGGAAAAGTGAGTGTATATGCAAGGTGAATCTACTGTTTTATAATATACCAAAATACTGCAATATTATTAACTTATTTATTTTTATTTAAAATAAAAAATAACGGAACAAATTTTATATAAAATAACAAAGCTTCGTTTAAATATTACATTAAAAAAAATACACCGAAAATGTTTTAAAAAAATATTCTATTTAACCTCGATCCAAGATCCCAGCTCCCGAGCTACAAATCTTGGCATATTTCCCGAAACGAATTTGACGGCTAGAAAAAAAAACTAGAAAATATCTAAATGCTTTTATTAACAAACGTATATCATATTTTAGTCTCAATTTAGAACGAAGCGTACATGTTATTATTGCCCGCTTTTCTGTTCAAAAGAATTTATTGCCAGCATAAAAAAATACTTTTCATTGATATCTTTTTCTTTGTGCAACCAACCGGTTTCTTTAAAACTTATATGCCATTTATTTTTTAATTTATTTGCGGGCGCGTTGATACGATAATTGGTGCGTTATATATTTTTTATTTTATTTATTTTATAAGTGTTTTGGGCGTGATTGTACTTTGTTTTTTAATAACATTTAAAATTGTTTTATGTAATACGTTCCGCTATACTCGATCTAGTCAAAACATACAAGGTATAGACTCATCAAAAACAACTTAGTGCCCGACTATTTGAATATTGATCAAGAGTGATTGTTATTTTATTTGTTGAATAAGTTGGCCATGAACACCTGCAGCACTAGAGGAGTTACGAGTGCGTTGTTAGTCTTTTGCGGATGAAGGTTTTGGAGATTCAAGGATTAGGGAGGGATGGGGAGAGGAGAAGGATTGGGCCTCCGGTAACCTTACTCACCCGACAAAACACAACGTCAGCCCCAAGATCTTCATGAGACGATCTCCGGCAACCGTAAGCGTGGGTTTGCGGACGGCGAGTAAGGGTAGCTCGCTGCTCGATCAGAACCAGACCCAAGAGGACAATCGCTACATAGTATAAAACAAAGTCGGTTTCTCTGTCCCTATATCCCTATACATGCACAAATCTTTAAAACTACGCAACGGATTTGGATGCGGCTTTTTCTTATAGATATATTGATTTGAGGGTAAGGTGTATGTATAATAACATTCATTAACTATTGGAGAAATATAATATGAGCATTGCACTTGTACACACTAAATAAATAAATAAACTTTTTTAATTTATCTAACTTATTTGTGCAGCAATTGTGTCTCGAATTACCACAATACAAAAGTTAAAAGCAATATTATGTATACCATAGTATCTAAAAGGATTATTGGTAAACTTGATAGATGGGAAGACATTGAACCTACTCAGAGTGCTGGTCACATCCTCATTATCAAGCAATGTTCTCGATAAGAATAAATCTGTGAGGAGAATCCTTAATCAAACGAATCAACCAAGTCTTAAGCAAAAAAAGAAAAGAAAAAGTAATTCATACAGGTTCATTTCCAAATAAAAAATAAAGGCTGCAGTATTTGTTTCTAAATACCCGCTCTCTCTTTTTTTAAAAAAGAATTCGTTGCCCTTGATAATTAGTTTCACCTGTGTCGTGGGTGCAACAACAAGCTGGAACAACAAGCTGTGGATCACACAAAGAGTTGTTCCGCGCGGAAATCCCAGCCCAGCCACTGTTATTACAGTTTTGGTATTAAAATAGTAATATTTCTAGATAGTACCATTGAATGTATAATGTTATAATGAACTCAAAAGAAGGGTTTTAATCTCAACATATCTGAATAAAATAATACCAATTTTCGATATATCACTCATCAGTTCGTTCTATCAGAAAACCGGCATTTTTTTATGTTATACTCGTAGTTCGGTAACCGAACAGACGGATTAGCGGTAAGCAATCAGCGCTGTCCATAGACACTCGTAATACCAAAGGAGTGACAAGCGCATTGCCAGCCTCTTGTGGATAATTAGGTGTTGTATTGTCTGTGATTAGTAATACTAATCAGTGTCGCACTAGAATTGTCTATGTCGTCATATCACTATAAAGAGAGTGGCCGAGCGAGTGTCGGCCATTGACAATGTAACTTTGACTGTATGGTTGGCGCGGTGGCTGGGCAACTGGCTGCCGTGCAACGTGTCGCGGGTTCGATTCCCGCACGGAACAACTCTTTGTGTGATCCATAAATTGTTGTTCCGGATCTGGGTGTGATGTGCATGTGGAATTGTATGTTTGTAAACGCACCCACGACACAGGAGAAAATCCTAATGTGGGGCAGTTTTTTAAAAAAGAAAAGAAAAGAAAGAAGAACTCTGGTGCAGTGAGCTGCACGAATGTGTACTGTGCAATAAAAGTCAAGTATCCAAGATCCAAGTCTTTTAATCACATTACATTAGGGTTAAATCCAGGATCATTGGGGATAGAAGGAGGAGGATCGAGTCTCTGGTAACCTGACTTACACGGCAAAATACAATTTAGAAGTTGCTTCACGCCGTTTTCAGTTTACAGTCACTTTCATCTGTTAAAAAAATAATTACGTACACAACGGTTATTATTATTATTTTGTTTGTTCTTTCCATTCACGAGACCACAGGGCCCGGACCTTTGGAAGGCGTACGAAGAGCCGAAGCCAACTCGCAGAGGGTTGTTTAAATAGTTTTAATATAAATGTGATGGGGCATCAGCATTATTATTCTACTTACAAACAAACACTGTCAAAAACAAAAATAAAATAGGATAATAAACTGACAGCTCGTCCGAGTACACTCGACAGCACAAGTGGTTCGCAATTTAAATTTGCACGCAAATTAATGACGTGCATGTCGTCAATTTGACGGCTGGCAACCCACTATTACCGAATTCATGGCGCCAACGGGATCGCAATTCGTATAATTAACGCGAAATTTTGCTGGATTAAGCGTGAAGGGTCCTTTCTGCAAGACTAAGTGGATTTAGAAATTATATTTTTGTTGCTATGTGGATTAGTTTTTCTTTAGTATTTTTTTTGTTCATGTACTTATAAGTTACCGTGGCGTTATTCGATATTTGAAATCAATATTTAATAGTTTTTTATGAAACAGTATTTCTATGTATTTTATTTTCTAAAATAAGTTAAGAAAGAATTTAAAGTAAGATAAAATAAAATTCTGAATGTATCTGCTAGACTAGACGAACACTAAATAAATGTAGTCTTTATTTTCATTAATCTTTTCACTGTTAATTATAACATATATATAATCTAACACAGATTGAGCCAACATAGCCAATCGAGCGAGGCCAAGGGCAATAAGGTAGTGGTAGGTAAAGTAGGTCTGGATCAGGTGAAAAAATGGGGGGTTTTTAGTCAGTATAAGTCTGAAACTCACTCAGAAGTCATTTGAAAAAAACACTTAACTGTCGGTATAGAAATAGAAAACAATTTGTGTCTCGCATAGATCTGCGTTCTGGGTTCACGGACGATCATGGGTTAATTTTATACCTAATTAAACCATACACCATACCAATAGCCTACAATTTTAAACTCACATAAAATTCTTTCTTCGCATTCAGAATACGGACCTCCCAAAAAACCAACCACGCTCATTATAAGTACATAAAGGCTTGCATTTTACTTGCAAGTAACACGTGAGCAAGAAGTGTAGGCGAGGAAGCATGTAGTATTCAGTGTTGCTAAGAACCCTCGTGAGAAAATGACCTGAATATATTTATTTTAGGTACAAGAAAAACTGAAGATGCCAGTACACTCCACGTAATTTTATGATAAGTCGTTTGCTGTACAGGCCACGCGTCTGTGGAATGCTTTGCCAGTGACGATTAGACGTGCGCAGTCGCTAGCAGTTTTTAAGAAAATGGTGAACGACCACTACATGGCTTAGTAACTTATCCATCATCGCTATACCTTATGTTATTGTTATGATTTATTTTTATATATATATTTTTTTATAATTTCTTATTTGTTTATTTATTATTATATATATATGTATATATATATATATATATATATATATATATTGTCCGCTCTACGGCAAATGTTGATCAGGCCGAAATATGCATTAAATGTTGATCCACCTTTAGAAGCTTGTAGCTTAGATAACTTTGATAATATCGTGCCAAACTACGAATATAAGTATTCCCCTCATAGCAACCCAGTGCCTAACTACGCCGCAAACACTCTAGCTCGTCACCAACTCACACGGCAATTGTTGATTTTGTAACCGCCATTTATTTTACACTATGTGTGACATTGTTGATCAATATAAACGTTGGGAGATCAACAAATGCCGCGGAAAGTACACCGATGCTGCGGAGCGGCAACATCGCAAACGAAACAAAAGATAGACGCTAGATCGGCCGCTTTCTATATTCAATCCCAATCCCTAATTTGCGGATCGAGATTGATATTTGAATCCATTTCCTACTTTTAGTATTTCAATAACCAATCAATGAATCGCAATCCCGATCTTTTTTTTCAATCCATCTTTGGGAGGGCGGATTGGATTTTTAGTTTAGTATTTGTATGAAAGTGACAGTTTTGCGTATTCTATATCCAAACTCTAATTTTGACAAATCGATTTTTGAACATTATTGATCGTAATTTTCGATCCTCAACTTTTGACCGATTGCATGCGTAAACTTGTTATAAGACGTGAAAATGGAATTATTTTCAAGTGATAGTGATAGTGATCTTGAAGTATTAGCTCAGCTATCGGATTGGGATAGTACCGACAGCGAACAAGAGAGTGCCGTGTCCTCAAAAACTTTTCGACGAATTAACTTCATGGCAAGTTTAACTGACGCAGAATTCACATTCAGATTCAGAATGAATAAATCTTCAGTTGAATCTGTTTTAAATGAAATAATGCCCTATATCAAAGTGAAATCAAGACGGTAAGTTGTTTGCTAACATTACTTCCTTCAATATATAAACATAACCTAAATTAGAAACGGATACCTAACTAACTATAGTACTTATTTATCATTTTTAGAAATAATGGTATACCACCATTGCATCAACTTTTATTGTTTTATGCATTGGGGACAATGCTTAATTCAGTGGCCGACTTTGCTGGAGTGTCCTTATCGTCAGCTTGTAGGATAGTGGCAGACATATCTGCTGGTATCGCTAGATTGTATAACAAATACATTTGTTTACATTCTAGAACTACAGATAAATTTTATAATATAGCTCAATTCCCAAGAGTATGTGGTGCTATTGACTGTACACATGTACACATTCAGTCTCCATGTAAGTATCCAACTCTAGATTTGTTATTAATTAAGAATTGGCAATTTGCTTAAGTAGGTTTTTAATTATTTAGAAAGTTCTCAGTTACATTTGCAACATAAATGAAATGAGTATGTTGTATTTCAGGTTCAACAATAGGAGAGGAATTTAGAAATAGGAAAGGATACTTTTCTATAAATGTCCAAGCCGTTTGTGATGCAGACCTTAAGTTATTGAATGTTGTTGCTCGGTGGCCTGGTTCAGCTCATGATGCTACTATTTTTAATAATTCAGTATTAAGAGGTAATATTGGGTTTATTGTCTCTTCTAATATCATAAAAATAATATGGTGTTCTGATGTATTTAACTATTATTACAGCCCAGTGTGAAGATGGTATTTTAGGAAATCGTTGGTTACTTGGGGACAGTGCCTATCCAAACAGGCCTTACTTGCTCACACCTTTGCTAAATCCATCAACTAGCCAGGAAATAAGATACAATGAGGCACACATAAAAACTAGAAACACAATTGAAAGGTAAAATCACCATTAAAGCTTTCACTATAGGTACTACAATATAAGATTAAGTACTAATTCATGAGACCATTTATTTATTTTTATTTTATTAACCAAATCCATTAAAAAGTGTACTTGTTGGTTCAGGACATTTGGAGTCTGGAAACGTCGCTTCCCAGTCATATCATTGACCATGCGGTGGTCATTACACAACATACAAACCGTTATAATAGCTACAGCTGTTCTTCACAACATTGCAGAAATTATAATATTGAAGAAGTACCCCCAGAAGTAGAAATGCCAGAAGAAAGTGAAATTACTGTGACATCAGAAAATTCGGACAGTATTCATAATGATATCAGACATAGACAAGGATTAATTTTAAATTATTTTTAATACTTATTACCTATTTATTTTGCAAACATTTTTTTTGTCTGTCTTGAGATAATTTGTACATTGCTTTAATTATATTTTTATTATTACCACTCCATCTTTATTCTTAAGTATACTTACTATTAGTTTCAAATGAATAAACAATGATAATTTCAGGAAATAAAATATTCCATATTTAACATTTCAAAATTGTTTAATTAGTGATTTATTATAAAATATAGGACATTACAAAGTTATTGACAAATTAATACTAGTTTTACATACAAAAATATTACTCTAGAAATCCTCTCCCTTCAGCTTCCTTATCTCTAATCTTAATTTTTCATTTTCTAACTTAACATTTTCAAACTTACTCTCTAACAATTTTTTCTTAACACTATAATATTCAGCTAATGCAATATTTCGAGCTTGAGACCCATTATCTGGCTTCAGGAGTTTCGGTTTAATACAACCTGTAAAACAAAAAAAAAAGCTATTAAAGTTTTATTGAGTAACAAACATAAAGTTTCACATATTATGTACTAGCTGCCCCCTGCGGTTTCCACCACTTCTCTGCTCCCGTAGGACATAGCGTGATGTTATGTAGCATATGTGTTATTCTGATGTACATTTAAGCCTATATTACTATAAAGTTGCATCAAAATCCATTCAGTAGTTTTAGCGTGAAAGAATAACAAACATCCACACATACAATTTTTTTTTAACAAATTAGTAGGATATTACCACTAGCTCTAAAATTCCTTTTTTGCTTTGGTACTACTGGAGTACTAATATTGTTCTGCACCGTCACCAACTCATCTCCAAGGCTATTGACTTACACTTCACTGCCCATGGACACTGCTGTATAAGAATTGTTGATAGGCAATGGACTATCAATCAATAGCATTGGAGACATGCTATTATCAACCGGCACAATAAAGGTCTCTACACTCCCGTCACCGTCACCATCACCAATCATTTGGGGCTCAGCATCACCACCAAACCTCTCTGTGAGACCCTCTCCAGTGCTGCCCAGTAATGCTGCCACCCTATCCAGTACGTCATCAGGAGGAAAGTACCCTGGTGGCCCACCTCCAGTCTGGAACATAATATGACATAATTCAACACGTTAATTATGAATACAACATAAACATACAATCATGTCAATTTTAAACTTAATTATTTACCTTGATCCGTTCCATTCGTATTAAAGTACTGCGTTTTCGTGAGTTCTTCTTTAAGTTTTCCCATTTAAGACGCAGTTGTTGTGGTGTACGGCGACAGGTACCAATGTTTGCGTTAAAAACACCGGCAATCCGTGTCCATTCTTCGACCTTTATTTTATTGCTTGTGGCGTTTGTTTTTTTATTATTTATAATCTTGCTCCCCTCAATTAAGGAGAGCAGTCCTTTCGTCTCTTCCTTCGAAAGAGGTTTGGTTTTATTCTACAAACAAATAAATTAAAGCTTAGTAAGTTTTGTACAAAGTGGCGCGAAATACCGCGTCCCCACGCATTTATCTTTTACAGCAAAAATAATACATTTGTGGACGTGAATGTTTACTACTCGATAAATTAAATCATAATTATACTATTTACTTACAGTTTCTGGCTCCATTTTTCACTTTCTTCTTTCCAAGAAACAAACTACAATCAACAACTTGAGGTTTTATGTTATGTATAATTTATAACATAAACTAATGGTTAGGTTAGGTTTCTTAGCGATTTTCTAAACGCCATTAAAAAAATATCAAATTTCTGGAAACGACCGGACATAGGGTCCACTTTCACTTTCGACAGACCGGACATAGAACGGGCACTCTCTTGTTTTCATCATCGCGTATAGATTGCAAAGCGAAGTGGCAACAGTTCATAACAAAACCAACCAATCGTGGCAAAGGTGACCTCTGATTGGTCCATTTGAATCAGATCAACAATTGATGGAGTGGATTTGTATAAAAAATGCAATGAATAGTTCTTATTTGTGCCGCTAGAGAGTTAGCAATTGTTGATCATAGTGGAGCCACATTTGTATGCCGAATCATACATTAGATCAACAAAAACTGTTTTGATCAACAATTGCTAACTGATCAACAATTAACTGATGCTACAACCCGTCTGATCAACATTTGCCGAATGGATACATCTATATATATATATATATATATATATATATATTATATTATATGTATTATATATTATAATGTATATGTACGCCGTAAACTGCCCGTATCAAATTCTTCTACAGTTAAACTCCATCCAAAGGTTGTCTGGAAGAAATTGCTTTTAAGCGATAAGACCGCCAATTGTACTATATTTTGTGTTTTTGTTTCCTATGTTTTTTATTATTATGGTGTACAATAAAGTATATTCATTCATTCATTCATTCAAGAAAAAGTTTGATTCGTAGAGTGCTTCTAATATTTCATTAATCTACACTAGGCATGATTTTAGTAAGAAAGTTGGTATCGTTGCAAATTAAGCATTGGTAGTATTTTTTATCAACTAAACTATATTACGTTATCATTTGGTTTTCATATTGCTAAATAATTCTAAATATTTATCTTAATTTTTATTGTTCATAAGAAACTTAATAACAATAAAATGAACACGAAATGATCATCTTGAAGTATTATTATGAACCAGGGTCATAATTTTATGTCCGCAGACAGCTTCCACCCTCAGGTAGAACAGGATTTACGAAGAAAAATTTTGGTCTATAATTTAGAGACTTTTTTGATGCAGTGCAGCAAACTAGACCATTTAAAAAAATGCTCTAAAAATAAATTGATGACAAAAAAAATCATAAATCGTAATTAAAGTCAAGTGATGAAATTGTGAAAAAATTATAGCCTGCTTTTCATATACGACACATTTTCCGAGCTATACCTATGTACTTTCTAAGATTACATACGAGTAAACACAACTGACATACGACGAAGAAAAACATCAAAAGGATACCTGGACTTTTTTCTGGAATTCCTAATTGTAGGTTTAGTTTGAAATCAATCCGACTTGAGCAAGAAGCGTCGTGCTAAATACTCATACCTTCTTCCTGTGAGAAGCTTTGGTCAGCAGTTAGTCATGGGCTGATGATGTGATATTGTGTAACATAACAAACTAGTTTACTTTCTACAAACTTCAAGTACATAAAAGCACTCTGAAATCATCTTTATTTTTATATGAAATTTGAAATGAATTTCCGCTGCAGCCACAATTTAAAATTTATAACTTTCAGCGTAAATATTTATCTCGGCTACCACTTTAGTGCGCGACTGTATCTACTGCGTATTGGAAAAGCAAATAATAAATATTTATATTATAATCATAGAATTGGGATTTGCGTTTTACAACATTCAAATGTTTTTAAATTTAAATTAAAAAAAACTATACAGAATATTTTAATGTCTTCAATTACCATGGTGTTTTTTTTATGTGATAGGTCGACAAACGAGCGGACGGATTACTTGATGGTAAGCAATCAGCGCCGCCCATGGACACTCACAACACCAGAGGAGCTACGAGTGAGGGATCAGGTATAAGGACATTTTAGGATGGGGGAGGGGAAGAATTGGGTCTCCGGTAACCTCACGCATGTGACAAATCACAACGCTGTGGTTGTTTCACGCCGGTTTTCTATGAGACCGTGGTATCACTCCGATCGAGCCGACCCATTCGTGCCGAAGCATGGCTCTCCCACACGGCATGTGCATAAACGAAGCCTAAAATTGCTCCCAATAACAATTAACAATTGAAACTTGAACCTTAAATAAACAAGTGGATCCAATATGTACCCTGAATAACTAGCCTAACCTGAATTACAAATAATAGTACTAAAACCTATTATTATTAGTTTTAACACCACATTTGTAGTACTATTAGAGTATTTTTAAATAAACACACAGTCAGCGGACACGTGTGTTTGCAGTACGCTCTATGCAGTCAAGTGTTGACACTGCATCTTGATGTACACTTCAAGCCAATGGAAATGGGACTCTAATAGTGAATGTTTGACGTTTAATTTGGTATGCACACTTTTTGAGTATTGTAAAACTATTTAGGTGTTATATTCAGTCTAAAATTTATAGTTTCTATAAATTACATAAGCTATAAAAGTATTGAAAATATAAAGACACTAGAAACGAAGGTACTCTTAAGAATCGTAGCTTCTTTTTATGTATAGAGCTATCGATATGTACCTACATAAATATTTAAATTAATTGTTTTGATTGTCACGAAAAAAAGCACTTTTTTGAGCACCCGATGTCGTAAATAAAGTCAAACTAAAATCATTTCTTTCCAACATATCACTATAGGCACTTCTGAACATATTATGTCAAAAGTTAAAAATGTCCATCATGTGTCATCATGGTATATCCTCTAGTAAAACTATTTGTTAGTACCAATTATATTATAAGTAAAATGGTGTAGATAGGTTACATAAACAACATTCGATTTTCAAAAACGGCACATTAATGCACATATGAATAATTCATATGACTATTCGTCAAAGTGAAATGTTTCAATAATTGTGAGTAAAAAGAGACAAATACTTATAAAATAAAATTATGTGTCACTTGCTGAGCGCCACTGACTACACCTTTTCAATTATAATATCATTGGTTAGTATAACACTAACAAAAAATAAAATAATTTCAAAAATTTGCTACACATTCCAACATTTTTCAAAAATACAATTTTTCAACTCAGTGAAGGAAATTAAATGAGAAAAACTCTACTAATTTCAAGTCACAGCGGGACTCTTATTCATGAGCAGAGTGCTTTCAATTTTTTTTTCACGAATAAGGCCCTGTTCCCTTAAAATGGGCGACTTTATTTGCCACTACGTGTATATCAACATAAATTAGTATGCATAATTAGTGTTTGTGTTCATCGAGTTATATGTTATACATACATTGTTGCTATTATAATAATCAAGTTTGAAACTTAATAAATACATCATTAGGTTGCTTATTGTTCAAGCTTTGTTGGTTGAGTGCTCACTAATGTTCCTTCAGTAGTATAATAAGAGGGTTCTGCGTCGCTGCCCAAGTTTTTGGGGTTTTTTAGTTGTCTTTTTTTTTATGATATTATAAGTCTGCAAGCGAGCAGACTTCGTAAGACTTCATTCTAAACTTCGAATCTGAATCCGCTGTAAGTACACTAGCGCTACACTTGCGAGTTGAACTAAATAGACCGCAACATTTTGATAGATTAAAGTATGAGATGACGTAAAAGTGGCATACTATAATGTAATTTCCCCGTCACTTCAACGCTCAAAAACTTGATAAGCGACATCAGTTCACACTCGAACAAGATTCAAAATCGAACAAATTTTATAGAATCGACGTGCAGCACCGTCCATGAACACTTGTTCCTAATACCAAAGGAATTACTACTAGTGCTTTGCCAACCTCTTGTGGATTATTAGGGATTTAAGGATAGGTGATTTGAGGATTGTTGATGGGAAGGAAGGGATAAGGCTTCCGATAACCTCACTCACACGGCGAAACACAACGCTGTGGTTGTTTCACGCCCGTTTTCTGTGAGGCCGTAGTATTACTCCGGTCGAGCCAACCCATTTGTGCCATAGCGTGGCTCTCCCACGCTTGGGTGTCTCGTTATGTCTCACGATAATGACTACTCAAGAAATAAAAACAAGTCTCTGCGACTAAATTAAAAAAAAAAAAAACTATACCCACAGTTGGATTTTCTCCTGTGTTGTGGGTGCGGTTACAAACATACACATGACAGCCAGACCCGGAACAATAATTTGTGGATCACATAAAGAGTTGTTCCTTGCGAATAGAACACGCGACACGTTGTACGGCAGCCAGTTGCCCAGCCACCGCACCAACCGTGCAGTCAAAATAATATTGAATAAATAATAGGAGAATATTGTAACTGTAGTATTTGTTATAATAACTAAATTCCATTTGACTATAATTATTATTTAATATCTCTCTATTCCATTGGCACTGAACTCCAAGCTAGATTAAATTTGATCCAGCGTAAACTATGTCTAGATTTCGATTCTGTCTAAGTAATTTTACATAACTGTCTTATAATAAATATTGTTTTAATATTACACTAGCGAGCTAGTACACTAGCCGCCCATGGACACCCGTAACGGAGGAGTTACGAGTGCGTTGCCGACCTTTTAGGGATTAGGGATTTGGAGATTTAGGAACTGGGGAGGGATTGGGAAGGGGAAGGATTGGGCCTCCGGTAACCTCACTGACACGGCGAAACACAACACTGTGGTTGTTTTACGCTGATTTTCTGTGAGGCCGTGGTATCACTCCGGGCGAAGCATGGCTCTCCCACATTTAAAAGAATAATAAAAGAAAAGTCTTCGCACGAATGCAATCCTTATACAAAAATTTCTCCACTATTTACCTAATGGATTTTATTGTACATAGAGACCTTTTTCTTGAATCTATTAAAAAACCAAATCAAAATCACTACATAGTATAAAACAATGTCGCTTTCTCTGTCCCTATATTTCTAATTTTATGTATGCTTAAATCTTTAAAACTACGCAACAGATTTTGATGCGGTTTTTTATAAACAGAGTGATTGAAGAGAAATGTAATAATAGAAATAATTTATGTATCAAAATTGAACCCGTGCGAAGTCGCGACGTCTCGCTAGTGCCTACCTATCTAATATTTTCCAAATGTAAACATTTCTTATTTATCTTTTGTGTATGTTATCGTTTAAGTGTAGGAGAGCCAAGCTTCGGCACGAATGGGTCGGCTCGACCGGAGTGATACCACGGCCTCACAGAAAATCGGCGTGAAACAACCACATTGTTGTGTTTCGCCGTGTCAGTGAGGTTACCGGAGGCCCAATCCCTCCCCTTCCCCTATCCCTTCCCAATCCTTATATCCGCAACTCCTATTCCCAAAAGGCCGGCAACGCACTCGTAACTCCTTTGGTGTTGCGGGTGTCCATGGGCAGCTCCGATTGTTTACCATCAGGTAATGCGTCAGCTCGTTTGCAGACTTATCCCATAAAAAAAATCTCTTAAACTAAAACTAGACATCAAAAACAGATTCTTCAAAGAAATATAAGATTTATATTATAACTTCGAGTTACTCACAACTTGAAAACAATTTGTAAAACAAACACGGCTTGAGTAGTACATTAGCTTTAAGATACACAATACATATGTGTACTCTGTGTATGAAAGTACACAGAGTGGTACTTTGTGTTTGTGTATTTATATTGAACATGGAAAAGTAGTTTGTCACAAAGGGCATAATAGATATGTAGGTAATATTTATAGTTTAAAATTTATTAAATAATTTCTTTTTAATCTATACTAATATTATAAAGAGGTAAAATTTGTAAGTTTGTATGTAGGGGGTAACCTTTGGAACCGCTGGTCGGATTGCCAAAATTCTTTCACTGATAGATAGCTACAAGGTTCCTGAGTGCCTATAGGCTATAAAACATCACGCGACGATTAAATGGAGCCGAGCAGCGGGTGAAACCGTGGGAGAGTAGCTAGTATTAAAATAACTTTATTAAAAGGCATCTCATATATGTTTTTATTAAATAAAGTTTTGTCTAAGTTTGGTTGTTTGTATCTTTGCAATGTTTACAACATTTGACTTGCACTTTAAATAATACATAATGTAAGTGTGGAGAAGCTATGCTTCGGCTCCACCGAAGTGACATCACGGCCTCACAGAAAACAGCGTGAAACAACCACAGCGTTGTGTTTCGCCGTGTGAGTGAGGTTACCTGAGGCCCAATTCTTCCCCTCCCACAAACCAGAAATCTCCAAATCTCTTATCCCCAAAGGTCGTCATCCACTCGTTATTAAGGTAATTCGCCTGCTCGTTTGTCAAATAAAAAAAAATATTATTTTTAGGTGTAGAATAGTTAAATGTCTTCCTGGTTAGGTTGAGAAGTCAGGGAGTTACAGATTGTTACCTACTAGAAATGACCCCTTTCTTCTTCCGTTCTGGGCTCAGGCCGCGGTGCATAATTGCATCCGCAACAGCAGATGCAACCACATACACAACCACGTGTTCACCTTAATTCTGATACCAACCGAAACTTTACCTTTTTAACTGTCTTTCCAAAGGCTAGGCTATACTATTTATATTTTTACATAAATAATACTAAAACCATATACTCAGAAGTAAAGAGAAAAATTATTACACACAGGTGAAGATACTTATTCCTCCCCCTCCAAACACCCTCAAATCCCCAATCCTCATATCCACAATGGACTGGCAATGTTGCGGATGTCCACAGGTGGCCCGGTTTGCATACCATCAGATAATCCCTCTAATCGTTAACTATTTAATACACAAAAAGAAATACACTTCCTCACAAATACCTAAAGATATTCGACAAAAATTCCAAGCGATCATCGGCTCTGTCTAACTAATACCTTTATATTTATTTGCCAACCGTATCTACGAAGGTAATAAATTTGCATATTTCTCAGCAATTACAAATAGCGACGGATAGTTATCAACATTTATTTCATTTAAACGTAAAGATTCCATGTATTGTAAACTGTTTGATAATTTATGTACAATCTCAGCCACCATTGGCTATCGTCCAAAAATAATAAGCTAATTTACAAAGAACTAGTCTTTCCCAGCGGTTTCATTTGCAGTATCAGAGAAAAATGTAGTCTATTCTTTATTCAAGAATATAATCTACCTCTATGGCAAATTTCATTGAAATCCGTTCAGTAGTTTTTGCGTGAGAGCGTAACAAACATCCACCCATATTACAAACTTTCGCCTTAATTAATTTATGTTTATAGAAACTTGACAGCGGATTTAACCAAATTAATGAGATTAATATAGTCTATGTACTATTGCAGCTTATTATCAATTTTGTTGAATTGTAGCTGTAGTGAGAGTGAGACACTGGCTGCCGTGCAACGTGTCGCGGGTTCGATTCCGGCACGGAACAACTCTTTGTGTGATCCACAAAATGTTGTTCACCTTAACATCTAGCAAGGAATTGTACCCACTCCTTCGCCACCCGACTGAAACTAGACCCGGGCGCATGGCGCGTAGCGTTCCGTGCGCGCCTCAAAGAAGCAATAGACCACCACAGACGTGGCCCTACAGGGCTGATGTTCAGCCGGGGTTGCGGGCTAGCGTAATGAAGCACCGTGACCTCGGCCCAGAGCAGGAGAAGGACAGGGGGTTTTTAGTCAGTAAGAGTCTGACACTTGGCGAGAGAAGTCATTTGATGATTTTCCCCTGACAAAAAAAGGCAAGCGCAGTGTAGGACCGCGGCCTCGTCATAAAGAGCTGGGGTAATTTTAGGTTTAGTCAGTAAGAGTCTGACACTCTCTCTCGCCTAAACGATTCTGAAGGAAGAATATGAAAACAACCCTTTCCTTGAAAGAATTCGATCCTTCACATTTAAACATTAAAACACGAGGTAACACTATAAAACTTAGCTTTCAGTATTGCCATAAAAATCACAATATGCTCTCAGGAACCGCGTAAAATTTTTATTATCTCACCAAATGTACGGGACGGACTCGAACCTGTCTGTGGCGTAAATCTTTGCTGGCATAACGCCAATGAGTTTGGCGGCAGTATCGGCGGATTACGCGGTCAGTTGATATGTTAGTTGCTTCGTTTTTCCGAGTATTGTTGGACCGTAAAGCGTTTTTAGGAGTTTTAGGCTTACTTCCCTAGCAAGGATGATTTTACTGTTTTAATTAATACATTGAATTTGGACACCACTGATATGAGGTGACGGAAAACCTCGTGAGAAAAAGGTGTAAAATTGCCAATCAAAAGCGTGGTGATGAACGCTCAAACTTTCTCCGTGTGAGATTGTATCGTGGCCCCGGTCTGAACCAGGAGAAGGAACGGAGTAGTTTTAGCCAGTAAGACTCTGACACTCTTTCAGTAATTTGATAGTATTTCCACCAAAAAAATGGTTAATACAAGAACTTTCTTTCTATGGCAACAAAAGACTTTTTATAATTTTAAGTGTGGGAGGGTCATGCTTCGGCACGAATGGTTCGGCTAGACCGTAGTGATACGCGCGTGAAAAAACCACAGCGATGTGTTTTGCCTTGTGAGTGAGGTTACTAGAGGCCCAATCCTCCCCCCCCCCCCCCCCATCCCTAAATCTCCAAATCCCCAATTTCCAAAAGGTTGGCAACGTTCTCGTAACTCTTTTGGTGTTGCGGGTGTCCATTCATCAGGTAATCCGTCTGCTCGTTTGCCATACCATAAACTCGAGCAAAATAAGTCCCAGCAACTAATTTCGTAACACAAAAATCGCGTTCACTAACACTGTACCTCACACTATATAAATATCGCTACATATAAATAGTGGGTACATCCGCCTGTCAGCGCGGAATGATTGTCGTGACATTTACTAATGAATTACAACTAAATTGAAAAAATGCGCGCCCAGTCATGTTGCATACGGCAAGCGAAGCGAAAGATTAAAATCATATACGTAATATTATATTTTTTTTTCTTTTCCTTTCACGGGAACACAGGATTCTGGACCTTTGGAAGGCGTACGAAGAGCCGAAAACAACTCACAGAGCCCGTTGAACAATTTTAGTTTAAATGTGATGGGACATAGGCTGACCTTGAATGCCTATACGGTAAAGGAGAACAACGTGAGGAAACTTGGATCTCTAAGTTTGAAATCACAAATCCGCCAGAGCAACCGTGGTGATTAACGCTTTTTTATGGTATAAGTCGGCAAACGAGCAGACGGATTACCTGATGGTAAGCAATCGGCGCCGCTCATGGACACCCGCAACACCAAAGGAGTTACGAGTGCGTTGCCAGCCTTTTAAGGACAGGGGTTGCGGATATAAAGATATAAGAATAAACCCTTTCCGTGTGACAAGAGGCCTTTGCTCCGCAGTGGGTTCCTACTTATAGGCTGATGATTTATTTTATTTATTTATCGATAGGTTCTTCACAGCTTACAAAAATAAATTATTACAACTAAAACAGATATTTGATTCATTACGCCAATTATGAAGAACACGTGAAAAAGCAGAATTAAATTACAGAACAGCTTGTTAAATAGGAAACAACTTCATGTTATATCTGCATATTTAGTTATTATACCAGCAGCAGACGCTTCGGCACGAATGAGTGGACTCTACCGGAGTGGTGTGAGGTTTTTTTTGTGAGGTGAAAATCATCAAATGACTTCTCCCGCCCAGGGCCGGGCAGGAGGGAGTGTCAGACTCTTACTGACTAAAAACCCCCCTGTTCCTTCTCCTGCTCTGTGCCGACGTCGCGGTGCCTCATTGCGCTTACCCCGCAACCCCGGCTGAACATTAGCCCTTTAGGGCCCCGTCTGTGATGGTCTAATGGCTCTTTGAGGCGCGCGCGGAACGCTACGCGCCGTATGCTCGGGGAATGGTGTGAGGTTACGGTGTCCCTGGGTGGCGGATGCTTACCATCAGGTAATACGTCTGCTCGTTTGCTGTCCTACAATACCAAAAAATATGCACACATACATAGTTGAATAACTCATGTCACTATGTCGCTTTGTCAACACTGGCTTAGTAATACACATGTAAGCCTTGTCAACACACTCAACACAAAGCTAGCAACTGTTGCTAATCTGTTGCCGTGACGTCACAAAGGATTATGCAACAGGATTCTAAAGTTCCGTACTCAATTGTGTTGTTATTCATAGTTTTTGTATGCCTTTTTTAATTGTCTAGATAGAGAAAAATCGGCTGTAATTTTTTCAGGTATCGTTTTTATTTATTAGTGATTTTTCGATTTTGTCACTGGTTTTCAACATTGCGGCGAACTGTATTGCAGGAGAAGAATTTTTATGTATATTTAATTATTGTAAGCTTAATTAACATCTATCTACATAGTTGTGCTAATAAAAATGTATTAAGACTTCATGACAAATATGAAGTTGGCCAAAAATGTACTACGACTCCGGCTCGCAACAGGAGAAGGACCGGCGAGGTTATAATTACTAATTAGTAATCATTTGACACTAAAAATATCCATAAATATCTCATGAACATCGAAGAAGAATCATGCCACTGTAAGCGCTGGTCTGCGAACGGCGCAAGGGTAGCTCGAAGCCCGACCATGATGGGTTCATGGTTCCGCGCGCGCCTCAAAGTGCCAATAGACCACCACAGACCCTATAGGGCTGATGTTCAGCCGGGGTTTCGGGGTAAGCGCGATGAGGCACCGCGACCTCGGCCCAGAGCAGGAGAAGAAACAGGGGGCGTTTTCAGTCAGTAACTAGTATACTTGATGATTTTTTCGTCACAAAAAAAACACAGATTCATTAAAGCGTTAGCTACAAAACAATCCTTAAAGAGTTTATTTAAAGATATTCAGACGACCGTATTTCCGTAGAACATAAAACAAAATATATTTAAAAGCGGCGGCGCCGAGGCTAAGAGTAAGCGATCTAGCGATAAATGATCAAAGATGGAAGATGACAGGGCCACGTGAGTCACTTCAAATTAATCTTCAGACAGGTGATATGGTTCATAAGATTGTTGTTGACATTACACATACCTAGGTGTATATACGCAGATTTTTTTTAAACCAATTCACTTAGGGCCTTTGCCAATTTTTCATTTATTTATTCATCATCATCAGCCTATAAGTGCCCACTGCTGAGCAAAGGCCTCTTCTCATACGGAAGGTTAGAGCATTAATCACCACGCTTGCTCAAATGCGGGTTGGCGATTTCAAACTTATAATTAGAAATTACAAGACCAGGTTTCCTCACGATGTTTACCTTCACCGTATGTCAGTGGTGTCTAAATAATCATACAAAGTACATATCACTCGGAAAAAGTGACATTGGTACTTGCCAGGTTTCGAACCCAAACCCTCATGAGAAGCGGGGTCCTTAACCTACGGGCCACCACGACGAAATATTTATTTATTTGTATTAATATTCATTTTGCTCCACACTATGATTTTTTCGGTGTCTTTGATATATTCACAAACACACTGCTTCGCGTCTATTAATATACTCGTCATACCAAGATAAAGAACAACAAATTGTAGATGTGGACTTTCGACATTTGTGGATTTAAACAAAGAGTTTTTCCGTGCGGGAATCGAACCCGCGACACATTGTACGGCAGCTGATTGCCCAGCCACAGGGCAGTCAATACACTTATATATTAATAGTATGTTTATACTTACATATGTCTATATTTCTTTTAACTATTCAGGTTACACCTGCCATGTCAAGGGCAGCTCGCCTCCCGACCAGAACCAGACCCAAGCGTACGGCGCGTAGCGTTACGCGCGCGCCTCAAAGAGCCAATAGACCACCACCGACGGGGCCCTATAGAGGTGATGTTCAGCCGGGGTTGCGGGGTAAGCAGCAGGAGAGAGAGCAGGAGAACTAACAGGCGGGTTTTTAGTCAGTAAGAGTCTTACACTCCCTCCCGCCCGCACCTGGGCGGGAGAAGTCATTTGATGATTTTCCCCCCACAAAAAAAAAACACCTGCCATGTCCAATCCCTGTACTACCCCAAAGTAGACTTTATCATAATGATTGATTTTTGAGGCTGTAAATTAATCAAATTACTCCTCACGCCTCAGGTGGAATGTTGACAGAGTACCTAAAGCACTAAGTCCATTATCATTATCATTGTGTTCATTATCATCATTCTTAAATGTCTTTATTATAACTTTTGTGAGACATTCTAAATTAATTATTATGTTTTCGGCTTACTCGCTTAATTATTTGACGCGATACTCGACTAGTTTCAAGCCATGCTAAAGATAGTCATGAGCAGCACTACATACAGTATGCTAATATTATAAAGAGGTAAAATTTGTAAGTTTTTATGTAGGGGGTAATCTTTGTAGTCGTAATCGTTTGTTTTTATGTAGGGGGTCATTTTTTTATACAATGACATGATCACCTATTGTGACATTTTTATTTTTTATTTGACATTTTTTTTTATTTATTTGTTGACATTTTTATTATTTTATATTATTGTTAGTGTAAGGACCGTGTGAGACTTGTCGTGCTTTTTTATCACCAGTCATCTGCGTTCTGACAGTTTGAGTACTTGCGCGACCCACCCAAATGTTCTTTTGATCGGTATTGTTCGTCGGACAACTCAACAGCACTAGCTATATGGTTGCAAACTGACACTTGCGTGCCTGTCTTCAGAACGGGTCCACTTAAACTGGTGTGGTTCTTTCCTCAAAAGACCACTACAGAATAAACTTGCACGGTTCTCTCACATTATGTTATTTTATATTGTCTGGACTTGAAAAGAGACTGACCTCTGAGTTTGTTTCGGCATTTCTTCTCAGAGTAGTCAGATAGGAAATGCCGGCTTCATCTAGTTTTTCACATATAATTTGACGTGTAAAAGTGCCGTTTTAAGGCCTATTTGCAAAAATAAATTAATTGTTTCATTGTTAAATTCATTGTTTCATTGTTTCATTGTTTTGGAACCGCTGGTCGGATTTCCAAAATTGTTTGACTAATTGATAGGTTCCCGAGTGCTATAGGCGATAAAACAACACGCTACAATCAAATGCAGCTGAGCAGCGACTAAAACCGCGCGGGAGTAGCTAGTTATTTATTAAATGAATACAAGTGGACTGCACAAAAGTTAAGATACATATAGGTTTCTACATAAAGACACAATTATCTATGGCTGCTGTCCTATTAGTATGTGTTTAGATAGTACAGAAGATGATAATTACAAAAAAGAATTTCAAATTCTATCCCAAACTAATAGAGTTGATTATCCATCCATCTTTAATACTTACACGTATTAGTATCAAAAACATTATCCAACGTTACTTCCATCCATTAGAGAACGGAGTTCAGTAATTGCATTTCGGAGTTTCGTAAGTAAGATCTTAACTAAAGTAGTTATAGTTAGCGTATAGTTAGTTACTTTAACGAAACGACATTCGCTAATTAGGTGTCGAAAGCCGACAGACTTGACTAATAGTTTTGTTTTGCTTGTTTAAAACAAAAATAAATATTTTTAAAAGTTAGAAGGTTATTAAGAGAAATGCTGTTTGGTTTGGTCTGAAATTTTTACGTTGATAAAAGTTCAATTACTTATGTTTCAGTGGAAGTGTTTTATGGTGCCCACGGCTGAGCAAACGCCTCTTCTCATACCGAGGAGGTTCGAGCATTTATCACCACACTGCTCAAGGTGGACTGGCGATTTCAAACTTATAATTTTATTATAAACTAGCGGTCCGCCCCCGCTTCGCACGGGTCCAACGATCTCGCTATCAAAGGGTCACTTTTTCCTAATCTTCCCCTCTACTTTTCTGATATTTTCTTTGATAAAAACCTTCTCCTGACAATAACAAACACAACAAAAACAGAATTAGCAAAATTGGTCCAGGCGTTGTTGACTCCGTTCGCGTGGAGTAGCTTGACTAACGTGACTTCCTGCAGATTTTTGGTATAGAAACTATCCTATGTCCTTTTTCGAGTTCCAAACTATGCCTGTACCAAATTTCACAGCAAACGGTTCAGTAGTTTAGGCGTGGTGAAAAGAAAGACAGACAGACAGACTGAATTACTTTCGCATTTATAATATTAGTCTGGGTATCATCATTATTACCCCAAGCAAATGCCTCTTCTCACACAAAAAAGGTTTGAGCATTAATCACCACGCCTGCTCAAGGCGATTGGCGATTTCAAATTTATAATAAGAAATTATAAAATCAGGTTTCCTCACGATTGAAATTTGATTGAAAATTTTAATTAGAAACTATTTAAAAAACTATACCGGGTAAGTTCGGGTTACTTTGACCCTGCGGGGTAACTTTGATCCAAACCCTTTAACCAATAATATCTGAGAACCAAACATATATTCGTTTTTCATTGGTTCGAAAATTTGGATCAAAGTTACGTCCCAGGGTCAAAGTAACCCGAACTTACGGTAACTATGTTTAAAGAAACCATGTTTAATTAACTCTCGAAAATCATTAATTAAAACACACAATGTAAAAAAGTAAGATTTGTTCATGATAGGTACCTACACAAAACTCAATTTTGAAACTATTTAAAAATGCAAATTGCTCTATTAGGCGAAAACAAAGCGGTTTAATTAAGAGATTTTAATTATGAAAACTTATTAACAAACTTAATCTAAATAGCCACCCCTGAGGATTCTGTATGAGCCGGCGACCTCACCACCCCACGTCAGTTAAGCACTGATACATCATGACCTTACCACCTTTGACCCATGTAATAGAAGACTTTAAAAATATTAAAAAACATTTATTTTTTCTACTCAAATATACCAATTTCTGATAATGTATTGTATTGTGATATAGAATAGACTATTTATTATTCTAATTATTAATATTATATGGCTGGAGAGTTTCTTTGCTTGTTTGGAAGCGCTAATCTCCAGAATTACTCGTTCGAATTCAATAATTATTTTTGTGTTTGTTAGTCCATTTATCAAGAAGGCTTTAATACATCATGCTACGATTTGTAGACGCCGAGCAGCGAGTGAAACCGCACGAGAAAAACTAGTATTTAATATACCGTTTGAACTCAGAATCTTGATCTAAAATTTCCTCTAAAGAAAAAAAAAAAACCGATTGAACAAATCACGTTCCGAAGTTTGTACCCGCGGGAAATAAGTATAATCACACACTCCCAACATTCTATTACTGAAGACAAAATCAATACAGACTTAGCACCTTAACGTATCAACATTCACAAACGAAATAAAACCTTACAACTTTGGAAAAAAGGTACGATTTGCTAAAAACAAAAGGAACTCATTAATACCAAATGAGAAGGATTGTGACGATTTAAAAAGAAATGAATTCTTGATACGTACAGTTAATACGGAGTGGAAATGTTAATGGGTTTTGGAGAATCGCCGTGAGGCAGAGAATATTTGAAATACGGCCTAGGAGTCTGAAAACCTTACCTATACTAATATTACAAAGAGGTAAAATTTGTAAGTTTGTATGTAGGGGGTAATCTTTAGAACCACTGGTCGGATTGCCAAAATTCTTATAATTATATGTATTTTCTCCTACTTGAGAATCTATGCTGAATTTTGTTTTTTTATTTGAGAGGGAAAATCAAGTGTGGGAGCGCCAAGCTTCGGCACGAATGGGTCGGCTCGACCGGAGTGATACCACGGCCTCACAGAAAACCGGCGTGTATAACCACAGAGTTGTGTTGAGCCGTGTGATTGAGATTACCAAAGAACCTTTCTCCAGCAATCCCTCCTCAATCCTAAAATATCCTAATCTCTAATCTGGCGGCGCTGATTGCTTACCATCAGGTCAGGTCAGGCGCTCAACTGCCGAAAAATTTCACTACAAAAAAAACTTACTAACTATAAAAAAATTAATTGAGAAATAAGTGGGTACACAATACAAATTAACACGAAAATAACACAAAATAAAATCAAACAAAAAAAAACGTATTAGACGGGTAGTACGGTAGTAATTCGGCGGCGCTGATTGCTTACAATGAGGTAATCCACATGCTCAATTGCAGAAAAATCTCACTACAAAAAAAATTACTTGCTAAAAAAAGGCTGTGGAATTATTGCGCTTGATTCTTAATCCCGGATATGCTGATACCCCTTATTTCTCAATAATGACGTTGTAACCTTTACCGACATCTTTCTAAAACAATGAAATCGGAAACCCACCAAGCGAGGTTGAACATCAGCAATTATTATCGTCAGTCAGCAAAAATATTTTCAACTTAATTTGTGTAATTATAGGGCCATCATCCCTGAATCTATTTTTAGTTCTAAATTAAATTCGGAGAGACCCCAATTTTTGGGAAAATATTTTATACGGGGTGGTTACCCTTATGTCCGTTGAAGGGTTGCAGACCCTGTTGATCCCAGCTCGTAATGCCGGGTATTTTAGGACCTCTAAATGGCATTTTGATGAATAGTTCTTTTTTAATGGTATGGTAATGGTTTTTGTGATTCCATGTCTAATGGGAGGCTTTCTCAGTCATGTAGTAGCTCAGGAAAATAATAATTAAAATATATTAATTTAGATTTGACCCACGTAAATCAGTTTTACACTCGATAGTGAGAATGTACCTAATATAAAAATATTCTAATTTGTAACTGTTGTATCATCACTAATTAGTCAATACTAATTATTATAACACTAGAACTGTCAATGTCATTGTCATCGTCTACTAAAAATAAGATGGTCGAGATAATGTTGACCATTAACAATGTAATTCTGGTGCAGTGACCTGCCTGGCTGTGTACTCTGATATTAAATTCAAAATAACGAAGATTATTATTATATTATATACTTGAACACACTAGCAACTTAGAAAGCTGATGCGTGCGTATTAATGGATTTGGAGACTTTGTCGAGTCTGTTTTTAAAAGAATTAACTGTGGGTGCTTTTATCACATTTTCTGGGAGTTTATTCCATTCCGTGACCACCCTATTAGGTAGGAAGTGTGTCAAGGGATTCACTTTTGAGGATGTTCTGCATAGTTTTAATGAGTGTCCTCTCAAATTTCGATTTTTATTAAGAAGATACATATTCTTAAGTCCAGGAACGTTGTAGCAGTCACTCATTATTTTGTAAGTCTCAATAAGGTTTCCTCTCTGTCTCCGCTTTTCAAGAGTGGTGATCTAAGCCTTTTATTCATATTACTATAACACTGAAATACAAAAGAAGAATAGGCACAGTTCTTTAAATAAAAATAAAATATCAACAAATAACTAATCAGAACCAACTTTATCCAGATACGAACAGGTTGATACCAGTTCACACCGGTTTGCACCGGTCGGATCCAGTTGAAACCGGACGTCCGTGTGATTGTACGCCGTGTGCGTGTTTGAAATGTACCTACATATTACGGCGAAGGAAATAGGTCGGAAGATTCGTGTCAAGGAGTTTGCAGGCCGGTACTGGATCTGTTTGTAGTTAATATTATTATGTACGGTTCGATAACTGTTGAATTGATATGTGAATGCTCTTTATATTGTGCGTTTGTTTAGTAAGAGGGTTCACACAACACGAGTTTTCATAGAAACATTCAAGAAGAAAATCTTTGGAACAACTAAATCGATTTTAATGAAATTTTAAGTTGATATTAAGTTTGTATCGACACATTATAATCGTCTGTCATTCCCAAAATATTTTGGACCTTGACATATTATTGCGTATTATCACCAAGTTATACTGAAATCGCTTTAATAAATTTCATCTTTCTTTTCATTCCGCAAAGAGCTAGGTGTACCTCTTCCTTGTTAGAAGAGGCCTTTGAATCGTAGAAGTCTGTCAAGTCTAACTCAATAACATAATACAACATTACACACACACTGCAACTCCTAAACATTCCAAATATATTGTATGTTCTTCAATAAAAACAATTCGTGTAAGCCCCAAAACATTGTCTAGTAGTTCAAAGAGATTTTCGAACACAATTGGGTTCACCGCACGGAACTTATAACGTAGAATATTTATTTTGTTATTTTCAACGGAAAATAGATATTTCCACTATTCCTCTGTGGGTGGTTTGATGTTAACGATATGTACTAGTGTATTGGAGATAGGATGTGGACATAAAGAAATTTTTAAGCATATGACTTACTTTTAATTGTTCTTGTTACTTTTTGTGTAACAGACGAATGGGAGATCCAGACTATCCTATTATATCCGGCCACCGTAAGCGCGGGTCTGTGGACGGCGAGTAAGGGTAGCTCGCCACCCGACCAGAACCAGACCCGAGCGTACGGCGAGTAGCGTTTCGCGCGCGCCTCAAAGAGCCAATAGACCACCACAGACGGGGCCCTATAGGGCTGATGTTCAGCCGGGGTTGCGGGGTAAGCTCAATGAGGCACCGCGACCTCGGCCCCGAGCAAGAGAAGGAACAGGGGGTTTTTAGTCAGTAAGAGTCTGACACTCCCTCCCGCCCGGCCCTGGGCAGGAGAAGTCATTTGATGATTTTCCCCTCACAAAAAAAGGCTATCCAAACTACTATTATAAATGCGAAAGTAACTCTGTCTGTCTTTTCTTCACGCCTAAACTACTGCACTGATTTCTGTAAAATTTGGTACAGACACAGTTTGGAACTCGAGAAAGGACATAGGATAGTTTTTATGCCAAAAAACTGCAGGAAGTCGCTTTAGTCAAGCTATTCCACGCGAACGGAGTCGCGGTCAAAAGGTAATAAAATATATCCCAGTACATGTTTATAAATTCGTATGTCCCCATTTATTAGTGACAGGAATACTTTTAAAAATAGTTTAAGTAAAATTGCGGACGCTTGCTACATCGCGGCCGCCATTACTCACAAGTCACACCGTTTTGTCAACGTCAATTAGAATTATTACAACTATTTAGTTTGGTATGCTTTTGTTTAACTTTTTTGTTTTATTTCTTCTTTGTGCTCATTTCAACAGTTATTTGATTGGTGGTGAATTTAGTATCTACCTTTTTTACTTATGTACAGGTAAAGGTAATATCTCTATCTGGTTAAGGTCGTGGTGGCCCGGAGCTTAAGGAGCCCGCTTTTCATGCATAAGGACGTGGGTTCAAAACCTGGCAAGTACCAATGTGACCATTTCTGAGTTATATGTACTTTCTATGATTATTTAGACACCACTGACATACGGTGAAGGTAAACATCGTGAGGAAACCTGGTCTTGTAATTTCTAATTATAAGTTTGAAATCGCCAATCCGCATTGAGCAAGCGTGGTGAGTAATGCTCAAACCTTATCCGTGTAAGAAGAGGCCTTTGCTCAGCAGTGGGAACTTATAGGCTGGTGATGATGATGATGAAAGGTTATAAAGTTAGAGTTGAGCAGAGAGCACTGTTGTACAATATCAGAGAATCCTTCCTCCCCCTCCACCCCTCCCAATCTCCAGAATCCTTATCCCCAAACATACCTACCGGCAACGCACTTGTATTTCTTTTGGTGTTTTTTTATGTAATAGGTCGTTTTCTATTTTTTTCTATTCTGCTGCATACAACTTAGTAAGAAATGAGCAACAGAATGACGTTATTTTATTACATCACATATAATAGGTACCCATGAAATTGCCGTTTTGCATGAAAAAATTTAAACGATTTTTTTGATTTGAAATGCGATGAAAATGTAACGCTAATCAATAAACAAATGACTACTTTTGGAAATAGAATGCCATGTTTTTAAAACAAAATTAATTAGCCTTAGCCTAACAAAAACTATTTTGATTTGAAATGGCCAGTACTGCAGAACGGCAATTTCATAGGTAAAGACCTATTATATACTAGCTTTTGCCCGCGACTCCGTTCGCGTGGAATAGTCACTTCCTGCAGAATGTTGGTATAAAAACAATCCTTTGTCCTTTCTCGAGTTCCAAACTATGTCTCTGCTAAATTTCACAGAAATCGTTTCAGTAGTTTAGGCGTGAAGAAAAGACAGACAGAGTAACTTTTGCATTTATAATATTAGTTTGGATTATAAACTGTTTGGTTTTCCTTCTGTTTTTATAATATCTTCTGATTTATTTCGTTGCGGGATTTCCTGAGGGATCTTCAGCGTTACAGTGTTTTCATGGTTGCATCTGCTATAGACTCTGGCTTACAGTAGTTGCAAAAATTTTAGGAGGCAATGTCTGCCTGTAATGGCGTAATTGAAATAAATTAATTTGACATTGACTTAGAAAACAATATCTACAATGTAATACAATTCAAATAATTCACTTAAATGCTTATAACCTCAAAAATATCCAAAACTCTAATCCTAGAAAAAAATAAAAACAGGGATTAAGAAATACGAAAATAAACTTTAAAGTAAAAAGCATATGGAACGATTCCAAGTAAAAATGTAAATAATGTAGCTGAGACTATTAGAATGCATTCTCTTTTTGTAAAGATTAAGCTATCATTTGTTATTTGGGGCCATTCCAATTTTTCTGTGCAACTGCGTTATTTAAAGTCTTTAGAGTTGAAAGTATTATAATGATATTGCATTTTCACCTGTTAATTTCAAACAGTCTGCATTTTATCGGTCATCCAAGTTACCACTTTAAAAACCTTTCGTCGTGTTTATATTGCTTTTGATTCGCAGTTAATAACGATAAATATTTCGAATACCATCCTTCCTTCAAATCCAAAGATGAACATTAAAAATGACTCCTGAGAAATAAATTATACTTCTATATTAGTGTTCTACACTAGATTTTTTTTTTATGTAATAGGTCGGCAAACGAGCAGACGGATTACCTGATGGTAAGCAATCAGCGCCGCCCATGGACACTCGCAACGAAGGAGTTACGAGTGTGTTAAGAATAGGATATATTTATATGTATATATGTCGTACTTATTCACATTTATTTAAAATATCTGGGATAGTTTTTATGTTATTTAGGCTAGGTGTTACTCTTTAAATAATAGATGTTATGTTTTTGGAAATAAACTTTAATCATACTACATAATCAAAGCATAGGTATTAGCGGTAGGAGTTTTCATAATTATAATATGACAAATTAGGTATAAGGTACATTTTATTTGCAGAAAATAATTTAACAGTAAATGTAATGTAAATAATAAAATAAACTAAATAGTACATAATAATTTCAAATCATAAATTACACTTATCTTACTGTTATCAGCTGACTGGTGAGGTGTTGACTGTCCGGTGGTCGCCAAACAAATGTGTCGGTCCGTGGGCGGCAATGGTTTATATAGAAATACCCCCACTGTACCCCCACCGCTCGGTAATTACCGGATGTCAATTGATTTACACATTTAATCAAAAATAATGTTATACAATCATAGTATAGCTCTAAAATAATTTGAATACTGTAAAAGACTATAATTAATAAATTAATATGTATATAATAACTAACATAAATAACTTTATATATTACCTACTTATTTTAATCTTAACACGGCCATACTGACAGTGCTTCGTTCTCGAAGTACAATTACAATATTCTTATACTGATTACACAATTTAACATACATCTTGTACCACACATTTTTACTTAATATCAATAATCAACTAATTCGTAATCATCACGCTTTAATCAATAATCAGACCTCACTATGCAGACCAAGCACCCGCAGACAGTGAAGCTTAATCACCCGCAGCCAGTGAATGTCATACAAAAGCTAAGGTTTCAGTCTTTAAATTCATCCATAATAATATAATACTATAAAAAAAAATTAATTATAATAATATATCTTCTACAACAACGTTTTGTTCAGTCCACTCTCCAGGCCATAGGCGAATTTTATCTTTTGCAACTATAATGTTTCTTAAATTACCAATGCCCCTTAATGAGAACCTGTCGTTATCTAATATATTCATAATTTCGTAAGGTCCCTTAAATTTTTCTTTTAATTTATCATGACGCCTATGGTCTTGATTAACGTAAACAGTATCACCTACGCTATAATCTATATTGTCCCTACGTGTTCGGTCAAACCGTTCTTTGAATTTATCGGCAACAATTTTAAGGCGTTGATGTGCCAACTGTCGATCGGCAGTTACATCTATAATCGCATTATCATCTCGTATAACGTCATCTAATCGAGCTTGTATACTTGGAATATTAGAGTTTCTGCCAATGAGCAACCTAATAGGTGAAAAACCGGTTGATTGCTGTACGGTAGTGTTTAAGGACAGTTGGACTTTCCACAAAACGCTCGGCCAATCTGACACATCAGTACAAGAAGTGCTTATCATGTTGGTTATTGTAGATACGTAACGTTCCACTTGACCATTTCCCCGTGGTGTACCCGTCGCTATCATGTGGTGCCTAGTTTGCCACTGATCAAATAACTCTCGTAACTGTCTTGAGCAAAAATTTGTTCCACGGTCGGTTATTATTAAGGATGGTGTGCCATAGTCAGTAAGAGAATTTCGTAAAACATTGACTAGTTCCTCAGCACCCATGGTTTTTAAAGGTTTTAAAATACAAAACTTCGTAAAACCGTCTATTACGATTAACAGGTGCTTATGACCACTGTTAGATAAAGGGAAGGGGCCTGTGCAGTCTAAATGTACAGTATGAAAAGGTATTGGGGTTTTTTCAATGGGATGCAACAATCCTTGTTTCGGTCCATGATGAGTTTTCTTTTCAACACAAACTAGGCAGTGAGCTATATATTTCTTAATAAATTTTGACATACCGGGAAACCAGAAATATTCAAATAATTTATGATAAGTTTTGCCGAAACCCACATGGCAATTCTCGTCGTGAAATAAACGAAGAATGCTAAGTCTACTTCCTTTTGGTACAAACAATTTAGGTGCAGATATTGAGTCGCTTTTATAATACAATAAATTATTTCGCACCATATATTGATTAGAATCTAAGTCACCTGTCCGAACTTTATCTATAAGGGTTTGAGTTTCAGAATCTCTATCTTGAGCTATCTCTAACCATGATCGTGGCATATTTATTGGGTTATCTAAAACATTTTGGGGCGGGTTGACTAAAACAGCTACCGTTTGAGGAGTAAAACTTGAGCTTAACTCTGGATTTCTACTGAGGTAATCAACGTGACCGACGTACTGGCCTTTCCGATATACAATTTCAAAAGAAAAATCTTGCATATAAGTCCACCAACGTGCTACTCGAGGTGAAATGTCCTTTTTGGTTACCGTAGACTTTATAGCATTACAATCGGTAATTATCTTAAAGTTAATACCCAATAAATAAACGCGGAAGTATTTTAATGCATTATAAACAGCAAGAGTCTCCAGTTCATACGAATGGTAACGGGATTCGCCAGGGGTCGTTCTTTTACTGTAATATGCAACAACCCGATTAAAAGAATCATGTTTTTGTAATAGAATAGCACCGAAACCAATAGCACTAGCGTCTGTATGTAATTCAGTGTGTAATTCTGGATTAAAGATGGATAATAAAGGTTCCCTAGTTAAATGAGTTATAACATAATCACGAGCCAATACCTGTTCCGGTCCCCATTCCCATTTTTGGTCATTTTTAACTAGTTTTGTAATGGAAGCTGTTCGGGAAGAAAATTCTGGTATAAATCGCCTAAAATAACTGGCAAGCCCCATAAATTGCCTAACCTGTTTTACATTAGTTGGAATTGGAGAATTTACTAAAGCAGATACTTTTTTAGGGCTGGGCTTTACCCCTTCTTGAGATATAATACGGCCTAAGTATTCGATACTAGTTTCAAAAAATTTACACTTATTTAGGTTAATTGTAAATCCGGCGTCAGTTAGAGCTTTAAGGGTTTGGTCTAAATATTCGAGCCCTTCTGATATTGTGCCAAAGGGAATAAGCAAGTCATCAATATATACTAATATAAATTTAAGATCTTTAACTGCTTTGGTAATAGCCTTTTGAAAAACTGAGGGACCATTACATATACCAAAAGGCATTTTCAAAAATTCAAAATGTCCATCAGGTGTTACAAAGGCCGTATATTTTGTGGACTGTGGTTCAATAGCAATTTGATAAAAGCCGTTTTTCATATCGATAGAAATGAAATATTTAGCATTGCCTAGTCGATCTATTTGGTCTTCGATTAAAGGAAGAGGGTATCGTTCTTTTTCAATAATTTGATTTAATGCTCTATAATCTATACAAAGTCTATCACTATTATCCTTTTTTTTTACAAGCAGCATAGGGCTCGCGTATTCGGATTCACTTTCCTGAATGATTCTTTTTTCGAGTAAATCGTTGATTATTTGTTTAACCTTTTCCCTCTCAATCGGAGCCAAACGGTAAGGACGATAGTTTATAATCTTATTTGTTTTTAATCGAATTTTCAGCTGACCCGTTGTTACTGTACTTACATTGTTATCTGATGATAAGATAGAAGGATATTTTTGAAAGATATCTATTATATTATTTTTTAGAGAAGAGTCTAGATTGGCAAGGGAAGCCGTTAGAGCATTTATATCTATACAGGTATTTAAATGTGTTCTAAGTGATCCAATGATCAATGGAGGCTCATCATTTTCTATCTTAATTAGTTTAGTACCTATGGAATCTAATATAATGGCTATATTTGGCTGCTCAACCGCGTTACGTCCAATTATACAATCATATTGCAAATCTTTATCAGTAGCTACATAAAATTCTAGATTAATACACAAATCTTTAAATTTAACGGGAATATTTGTTACAGAAAATACATGAAGTTTACCATGACCTATGCCATCTAAATATAATGAACAAGGTACCAAGTTACATCCTACCCGTTTTGCCACACCTTCCCTAATTATGCTACAGTCAGCTCCAGTATCTAACAAAGAATCAATTTCTATACCGTTTATATGAACTTTAGTAAATTTGTTACAAAGTTTGCTAGATAGTCATTTAGTTTCTGCTGTATTAATATTTTTGTTTGGTTCACTTTGTTGCAAACGATAAAAGCAGCGGTCAGGTGAATGACCCATCTTATTACAAGTTGTACAAGCTACTCGATGAAAACATTTTTCAAAAGAATGGCCCTGCTTTTTACAGAACGAACAAGTTATTTTATTGGTATGCAAGTTTTTTGAAGAGATTGATTCCTTGTTGCTGGAGTGGGCTTCAATTTTTGGGCAACGAGCCATCACGTGCCCACTTTTTCCGCATGTGTAACATGATTTGTCTTGCTTGTAGCCTACCTCAGTATCATTTTTAAATCTCTTAGCACCGTTGGCACCAGAGTTTGTAGCTACTTCTAAAAGTCTCTTTCTAGGGGCTTTTTCATAAGTAGAAAATAAGGTTATTAAGTCTGGTATGGAGCCTATCGAACTATTTAAACTTGCCATTCTTACGTTGACTTCGCTAATTCCACCACAAACAAGTTCAATCAACTGTGCTTCCGTAAAAGCAACTTTAGTACAACGTAACAGCCTAACTTTCTCTCTTGCGTAATCACAATATGTATCAGAAACATCAGATGTATACAAAATGGCTTTGGATAATTTTTCGGTCAGGTTTTTCCTTTCAGGATATAGGCCTACTAGGTCTTTTCGCAACGCATCCCAAGACCGTTCAGTTTCTGGTTCCCAAGCCTCAAACCATTTTAATGCAGAGCCCCGTAGGGCCTTACCGGCTGTGGCGGCTTGCTGGATGCTAGTCCACTTGAATTCAGCGCCGAGTTTCTCTATGCTTCTGCACCAACCCTCAGCACCGTTTTCATTTTTCTCCGGGTCGAAGACAGGTAAAGCGATGTCATCGTAGCGTCGATTTGAAGTTATTGCGTCCTGAATGGCTTTCACCAGACCTTCCAATAGTTGTGGCGGTTCCATAATCTGGCAATAAGAATAGACATATTATTATGGGCAAATAAGTAAATCGATCCCACTTCTGATGTTAAGAATAGGATATATTTATATGTATATATGTCGTACTTATTCACATTTATTTAAAATATCTGGGATAGTTTTTATGTTATTTAGGCTAGGTGTTACTCTTTAAATAATAGATGTTATGTTTTTGGAAATAAACTTTAATCATACTACATAATCAAAGCATAGGTATTAGCGGTAGGAGTTTTCATAATTATAATATGACAAATTAGGTATAAGGTACATTTTATTTGCAGAAAATAATTTAACAGTAAATGTAATGTAAATAATAAAATAAACTAAATAGTACATAATAATTTCAAATCATAAATTACACTTATCTTACTGTTATCAGCTGACTGGTGAGGTGTTGACTGTCCGGTGGTCGCCAAACAAATGTGTCGGTCCGTGGGCGGCAATGGTTTATATAGAAATACCCCCACTGTACCCCCACCGCTCGGTAATTACCGGATGTCAATTGATTTACACATTTAATCAAAAATAATGTTATACAATCATAGTATAGCTCTAAAATAATTTGAATACTGTAAAAGACTATAATTAATAAATTAATATGTATATAATAACTAACATAAATAACTTTATATATTACCTACTTATTTTAATCTTAACAAGTGCGTTGCCGACCTTTTAGGAATTAGGGTTTTGGAGATTTAGGGGTTGAGGAGGGATTGGGGGAGGGGATGGATTGGGCCTCCGATAACCTCACTCACACGGCGAAACACAACGCTGTGGTTGTTTCACGGGTTTTCTGTGAGGCCGTGGTATCACTCCGGTCGAGCCGACCCATTCGTGCCGAAGCATGGCTCTCCCACACTTAAATATTTATTCATTTCTTTGTATTATTTATTCAATGGAGTCAATTGTTTTTTTTTTTTTGTTTTTTTTCTATTCTAGAACTTACTAACCACATGTAACAAGTATACACAATTGTGTGAAATACAACTTATGTATCTACATAGTGTATTATCATAATTTAAGAGAGCGCCTCTCGCCATCAAACGTCATATTTTGGCAAGTTTAGTTAGAAGATATCCAATGTTAAAGCTGTATGAATAAATATATAAAAAAACATACAGTTACCAAAATGGAAAAAAAAACTAATGACGTGATGTCCCGAAATATAAAGAAAATGCCGTGGTGGCCTAATAGATTAAGGCACCCACTTCTCATGCGCATACATGGCAATTAAAAATGCAACCTTTTGACGTACTTTCTAAATTTTTAAGAAACTACTGGCAAACAGTGAAAGAAAATTTCGTGAAGAAGCCGCGACTTACCTACAATTTAATTTTTATAAGAGTAAGTTTGAAATCGGTAATCCGCCATGAGCAAGCGTGGTGATTAATGCTCAAACTTTCTCTATGTGAGAAAAGGCCTAACTCTTTCTAACTTACTTCTCTATCTCTTTCTCTCTCTCTTTCTCTATCTTTCTCTTCTCTCCTCTTATCTTACTTACTCTTATAAAAAATTAATTTTATAAGTACATTGTAAGTTTGAAATCGCCGATTCGCCATGAGCATGCGTGGTGATTAATGCTCAAACCTTCTCTATGTGAGAAAAGGCCTTTGCTTAGCAGTAGCCGCAAATCGTGGTCCGTTTAGAAACTAAATATAAAACATCTCTCTCAGTAGTGGCGCTAAAACATTCAACCAATGACGCTTTGCTCAAGAAGACACCTGAATACCTAGAATTGTAACAATTTCGTAATTACTTACGTAAAGAAAAACCTAATACATACTACGTTATAGCAATGAGAAATAAACGCTATTTTAATAATAATAAATCTTGATTTAGATTGTAATTAATGTCGTCTCTTGTTTGAGAAAATAAATTGCTGTATATATGCATGTATGTATGAGTGAAGACGTGCAGGGTTGTCAAAATAATTTTTGAAAGTTGGAAATGTTTTCTGAAGTCTTCACTGTAAAGATTATATAATATCTTAATCTTAAAACCTAAGGGTATAACCTCAATGGTCAATACTCAAAATTATCGTTTGCCAGAAGTAACACTTGTTTTGTTTTTTAGACTGTTTGAACTCTTTTTATTAACATTAGAGACGGGAAAATGACTTATGAGTTACCCCGAGCTGAAAATTAAGACAAAAGGAGAGGAGAGAGAGATAGTGAGAGAGAAAGAGATAGAGAAGTATGTTAGAAAGAGTTAGAGTCACTACAAAAAAATAGATGTTAGTATTCCACATTCCACTTGAGACAACCCTACTCGAGAAAGTTTTTACTGCCTAATTTAATGTTCACAATAATATGAAAGCATTGTATGTATGTCATTAATTGTGATATAAATTTATATATTACTTCACAAAAACATACATTAAGTAGTTTCTCAGAAGCCATATAATATCTGTCTTCGTGCAATCTACAGTTAGCGTCATAATGAAAATAAATTACTGTTTATGTATAAATGTAAAAAAAGTCATTGTAATGAATTATGTATTTGTAAAATCTACTATACAATTAGAGGTGCGATTTTTATAACGTTCTGCGCTATTCCAAAAATCAAGTATCAAGTAAGAATTTGAAGTTTAAAATTGTAGAAAACATTCTGTTAAATGCAAGTTCCTGTATTCTTCCTCTCGGACTATCCAAAACTTGGTAAGTAAGTACCTGTTTGCAGGTACCTAAATTAATACCACAATTTTTGTACCGAAAACTTCTAAACAAAAACCACTTTTCAATACCATTCTCATCATACGACCGCTATAGTCTCTTCGTAAACGAATGCGCATTGTCGCAACCACTCTGCATATTGAAAATTAATTTTCGATAGAGCAGTGTGCACAGTAGCTATTTTGCCCGTTGCCTGTATACCAGGCAATCATCCTGATGGCCAAAAGATACTGTTATTTACTGCCTGGCAGGGCTAGCTTTTTCATTTCCTCTTTATGCTGATTTTTTGGATGTTGAGTGTATATTCATATCCTGCTTTGGAAGTACAAAAGTATTTTTTTCGCGCCCGTCACTAAAATGATGTCTTAATTAAGACTTGTTATACATATAAAAATATATTTTAGTTTGATGATTATATTAGAGATGGGGTTATTAGAAATGTTTCCTTAAAATCTTGATGTCGGATTAACTTAAAATATTTTATTTACTTACTAGCTTTAGTCCGCGGCTTTCGTTCTCGTGGAATAGTGACCTCTTACAGATTTTTGGTATAAAAACTATCCTCGTCTTTTCTCGAGTTCCGAACTATGTCTGTACCAAATCGGTTCAGTACTTTAGGCTTGAAGAAAGGACAGACAGACAGACATACCAGTTACTTTCGCATTTATAATATCAGTTTGGATATAATGTGTTATTTTTTTAACAAACAAGAAACAAGAAAATTAATTTTTAAATGTTTTACATGAAGAACAAGAAAAAAAAAATTACAATACCAAACATTTTAAACTAGATTAATCGATCCCTATAACGAAACCTTACCACTTGGAGCACAATTAATAAAAAAGAGCTTCTAGATTCATTAAAAATATACTTCCACTTTCGAAAATACTCAAATAACAACAGTTGAAATTAAATTTTCTATAAAAGTCATCAACTGTCCAATTCGCAAGTAATTATTACGTTTCATCGGGCTATAGACTTTCGTAATGAAACGCAGAATCGGGTCCGATACGCCGAGTCGGTATTCTCGAAATACGCAGAATGGGTAATACGAATCGTAGCGGGCGCTGCGTATCCGTTGCCTCGGAGTAGTAATTGTGTCGTTTCAGCAAACAATGCCGTCACTCCTAATAGGGAAATTGTATATTTTGGGCGAATTGTTTTTTGCTGTTTAAAATAATTATTTTAGAGAATTTATTATTATTTGTTTAGAGAAATGGCTATTTAATTCTTTAGGGACTGTTTCAATGTTTCGTTTTATGAAATGAATTTCTTTATATCGATTGACCAGTCTATTACAAATCATAAAGTATTGAAATACGACCTATAATTATTGTTTTTTTTTTTGTTACTGGCCTACAGTTCCTTTATATTTATTGTGTTGCTAGTTTTCCCACGATGCCACGACGGTAAGTAGTAATTAATACGCCAAATGTCCCTGTTATTATTTCCTTTAATTATTTCAGTCACATTTAAAATTATAACATTTATTATTCTGTGATTACTGAGCTAGATCCGTCAAGGTTTTGTAGTATATTTGTATTTTTGTAAAAAAAGGTATTATAGGAAAACGAAGAGTTAGAAAAGATAATATATTGAACCGATCGTTAATACAATTTAAAAATCAATGAAGTGCCACTTTTATTCTAAATATCTAATACTCGTATCTTTTAAAGTTGGAAACAGTGTAAAAACTTTAATTAAACCAAGACATGGATTTAACACCACACGGCCGGTGTCTCCGAAAACAAGCGTATTTCGTCGTGTGAGTGAGCTTAACGGAGGTCTAATTCGTCCCCACCTCAAACCCAATCCCCAAATTTCCAGTCACCGAATTCCAAATCCTCAAAACCCAAACCATTTTTTTTGCTAGGAAAGAATCATTAGTTTCAGACTCTACACTAAAAACACCCCTGTTCCTTCTCCTGCTCTAGGCCGAGACCGCGGTGCAATACTGCGCTTACCCCGCAACTCACATTAATAAAAGATTGATAACGCACTTATAACACTTCTCGTATTGCGGGAATCCATGAACAACACCGATCGCTTACCATAAGATCTGCCCCTGCCATTCACCACTCCATTCCTTTAAAAAAAATGCCTACGCCTTCACCAAAATAACAACATAACACCATATTATGCAAAACACAAACGATTTACAAAAGCAACGACAAAACATATTCGCAACGTAAAACATTTCAAAATAGAATCATATTCCGATATAAAGCGATTTCCAATAGCCGTTACTTGTGTACGTTCGGCGGAGATCGTCTGTCGCTTCGGGCATTAGAGCGAGACAACATCTCTATAGCTTATGTTAGGAGTTTTACTATTGCTGTTTCGTTAGTCATTTGTTTGCTTGCTAAGTATATTTTATTTGAAATAAGTATTAAAAGTAATGAATTGATTATCCAGTAAATCTTACTATTGTAAGTTTGGGTCTTGAGATCTGTTGAAGTTTTTTCTAAGATTTTCTTTTATGATGTTGGTGCGTTTTGAAACATCAAATTTTACACACAAATCACACTCATGCCCGAAACAATAATTTGAGGATCTAGCAAATAGTTTTTTCGAGTAAGAATCAAACCGCAACAAATTGCACAGCAGCTTGTTACCCAACTACTACGTCAAGGGTGCAATTCAGTTTGGATTGTGTGATATCAAGTTTTTGGTCACTGGAAGATGGACATATGATTTGTACCACTCGTACCAAATTTAAAACAAAATCAAATCTTGTGGTACTGACTCAATCAATCTTCTAAGATTTATGATAATATCTTAAAGTAAGATCATTGCTGTGCCCAAAAACACACACCCTATAGTTGATGGTCTATTCTAATTTCTATTTGCTAAGGTATGGCTGGCGGAGACTGTTATGTGTGAGAGTTCGAATCCTGGTAAGAACCAATATGACTTTTTCCGAGTAAGATGGTACTTTTGAAACGTCAAACCTAATCGTGAGAAAACCGGAACTTCAAATCTCTAATTATAAGTTTTAAATCGCCAATCCTCCTTGAGCAAGCGTGATGATTAATGCTTACACCTTCTACGTGTGAGAAGAGGCCTTTGCTCAGCAGTGAGCCCCTGTAGGCTGATGAAGAAAGTATGACTGCTATATTATCTAATGGGAAGCGATTATGTAGCCTACTTTAAAGCAATCCTGCTCATAAGCAACTTATTCTGTCTAAATGTATTCTGTTTACTGCCTATCATTTGCAGCAGTGATTAATTCCAGAAACAATTCACTGGTTCCCACTGTTTGTGGTCACAGCCGCGGCGAGAACAATGACAAAATGATTGACATACTGACCAACTATGTGTGTTGATTACTTTGTACAGCATTATGTATTTTGTGGAGAGCCAAGCTTCGGCACGAATGGGTCGGCGCGACCGGAGTGATAAAACGGCCTTATAGAAAATCGGCGTGAAACAACCACAGAGTTGTGTGTCGCTGTGTGAGTGAGGTTACAGAAAGCCTAATAAACCACATTATTGATTAACAAACCTTTTTGAATGTAAAAATACTTTCACCTTCTCTATGCACAAATATTATTAGACAATACATTATCAGCCTATAAGTCCCCACTGCTGAGCAAAGGCCTCACACGGTGAAGGTTTAACCACCACGCTTATTCGAGGTGGATTGACGATTTTGAACGTATAACTAGGTTCCTTCTTTCCTCACGATGTTTTCCTTCATCCTGTATTAGTGGTGTCCAAATAATCGTAGAAAGTACATATAACTCGAAAAAGTTACGTTGGTACTTGCCAGGTTTCACACCGCATGAGAAAGGGGTGCCTTAGACTCCAAGCAGACAAACTTAAAAAAATATTCTACAAAATCATTAAAAATAAATACTAAGTACTTATAGCAATCTCGTTCCAATCATTTGAATATCAACGGCAACAAAGAATTCATTTTATTTTTTATTTTAAATAAACGTGCCTCAGAATGGGTAGAGTGGAATGTCTGGAAAATTTTCCATTCTTAATAAATAATTTCTGGTTTTCATTTTCCCCTTTTTAATTTGTGATCGGGGACTATTGTTAATTGTTGAGAGTAACGGTTTGTATGAATGAAATGATTTCCTATTTAAATATTTATTTTTTTACTTAATATAAAGCATTAGGAGCACATTTTTTTTGTTATGAAATCAAAAACTTTCGATTTTCGTTTTATTTTTCTATGGTCTATAGAGTACAATTTTTGCTGAGTTGTGACATAGCGAGTCTTAGACTAAAATTCGTTTTATATAGGTATTATTATCATATAAGACAATACAATATTTTTCCATTTTTTAACTGACGGATTTGCCTTTAGTATTCAGTAATTATGCCTATTCCAAAAAATGTGATAATACCAAACGTAATTCCGAAAACTCAACACAAAATTACTCGAACCGTCGTCGTGTAAATTGAATACCGAAAAACTTTGTAAAAAGAAAAAAAAAACAGAAAGTTTTCCTAAAAAACCTAATGTAATAGACACCTCAAGTAAAACTGACATTATTTGCTGATTCCCTCATCGATCAAGCTTTATTTGATGACGTCACGCTTCCCAATGCTTTACTTCGACCTATCTGTCAATTTAGGGCTGAATTTCGCACAAAGTTTTTTAGGGTCTTCTACGGGGTAAACGGACAGATCGCGTTATGTGATCAGCGCCATCTATTATTGTAACACCCGCAACAAAGGTTAGTTCATCATCATCATCAGCCTATAAGTGCCCACTGCTGAGCAAAGGCCTCTTCTCACACGGAGAAGGTTTGAGCATTAATCACCACGCTTGCTCAATGCGGGTTGGCGATTTCAAACTTACAATTAGAAATTATAAGTCCAGGTTTCCTCACGATGTTTACCTTCACTGTGTGTCAGTGGTGTCTAAATAATCATAGAAAGAACATATTACTCGGAAAAAGTCACATTGGTACTTGCCAGGTTTCGAACCCTCTTGCATGACAAGCGGGCTCCTTAACCTCCGGGTCACCACGACAAAGGTTAGTTACAAGTGTGTTATCGGCCTCTGTTGGAATAGTTGGCCTTTTTAAACCCATGCACCCGTGTGAGTGAGTCACACGGGTGCACAAAAACAATCATTACTTTACGCTGGATTTCTTGCTGGCCCATTCAAGCGGAAGTATGGTTTATCCTTGTTTGTAGGCTGACGTTCTATTGAAACGCTAAAACTCCATCGTCCATTAGTCCCTCTGTCAGTAGTTTTATATCTCACAAATGGTTAGACAGTTAACGTTTGCATTAAATATGTTTATTTATATTTCGGTTTACGTGGTAGCTGGGCAACGTGTCACGGGCTCGATAGCCGCACTGGAACACTCTTTGTGTGATCCACAAATTAAATTGTTGTTCCGGGTCTGAGTATGGTGTGGTGTATGTTTGTATGTGTTATAAACGAACTCAAGACCCAGGAGAAAATATTAGAATGGTCACTGTTTTTTAATATATTTCGATTGCTGCTTTAAAACAACAAATAGGTGCGTTATAGAACAGATTCACTAAAAAAATTATGTCATAAAACAAAAAAATATTTCAGAGTCCTTCGTTACGGTCTCCGACTCGAACTTGGCAAGTTTTTATTTACTTTCAACGTTACTCTTGAGGTTTGTACTAAAAGTATTTTGAATTATTGGGTGTCAGTTTTTTCTTTTCTGTGATAATGTCGTGGTGGCCCGGAGGTTAAGGCGCCCGCTTCTCATGCATGAGGGTGCGGGTTCGAAACCAGGCAAGTACCAATGTGACTTATTCCGAGTTATATGTACTTTCTATTATTATTTAGACACCACTGACATACGGTGAAGGTAAACATCGTGAGGAAACCTGGACTTATAATTTCTAATTATAAGTTTGAAATCGCCAACCCGCATTGAGCATGCGTGGTGATTAATGCTCTAACCTTCTCCGTGTGAGAAGAGGCCCTTGCTCAGCAGTGGGCACTTATAGGCTGATGATGATGATGATGATAAAACGGAATAATTTAAATATTTAAAACGTTTCTACGTTACAAGTAAAGCCGCGGGCTGAAAGCTAATGATATCAAGAAATGTATTACAAACTATGAGTTAGCTGACCTCCTATCCTCAATCGCTTAGGCCTTCAGGCCTTTTCTATGGAAGCAATAGTTGTCCGCCAATTACAAGTTATTTTATTTGATCATTAGCCCTTTGTCAACGATCTACACGATAAATTATGGCTATTGTTATAAAAACTAAGCTTTCTCTATTGTCCAAACTAATAAGCGGCCATGTTCAATTTTAATTGGCTACAGGCTATAAATATCTCTTCATTAAGGGCTTCTCTCGATGGCTTCCGGATCGGCTGGTTATAAGCTACCTAATTCTATGCTCTTGAGTAAAATATTGCATAATTGAAACAGACATAATAACACTTCAGAGATCAAATAATATCTGGCTATTTCGAATTAAGAAGTATGACATTACCATGAAGAAAATGATAAATATTTACGAGTGGGAGAGTCATGCTTCGGCACAAATGGGTCAGCTCGCTCGAGATGATATCACGGTCCTACATAAAACTGGCGTATAACAACCACAGTGTTGTGTTTCGCAGTGTGAGTGAGGTTACTGGAGGCCCAATCCTTCCCCTCCCCCAATCCCTCTTCAATCCATAAATCTCCAAATTCCTAATCCCTAAACGGTCTGCAACGCACTCGTAACTCCTCCGTTGCGGGAGTCCATGGGGCGGCGCTGAATGCTTACCATTCAGGTAATCCGTCTGATCGTTTGGCGAACTATTACATAAAAAAAAATGTTTCCAGAAGCTTAACCCTTCCGTCTTTCATCCCTCACCATTCCTTTAATCCCAAACCCCTTATCTCCATAAAGCCGGCAACAATCTTGCAACTTCTTTGTTGTTACTGGTCTTCATGGGCGGCGCCGATTGCTTACCACGAAGGAATCCGTCTGCTCGTTCATAAAAAATCAAGGTAGAATGCCCACTATAGCAATGACTCTTATAAGATTGACGCATGAGAACTATTTACGTGGAAACTACTTTTTTGAACTGATTTCGACCTTGTTTTACTGTAAATGAGTACCAAATTTCATTGACATATATAAATTTAAACTTCGCGTGATTCATAAATGCTCTTTTGCTGAATACTTAAAAATACCAGATAAGAACTATACCATGAAATAACATAGATCGAACATAAACACAATACCGAAAAAGCTGTTTAAAAAATCTACAACTTGATCACGTTTCCACTGTAAAAACGTCTGAATGGGTATATAAATAAAGATGAAAATCTATTATCCACGTAATCTAATCAATTGGCTTGGAGAATATCAATATTAGCTATGGACTCAATATCAGAGGGTCGACTTTATGGGTACGGATCAATAGTAGACTCTATATAATTTTTTTCTTTTAAAAAAAGGTTTTATGTTCCGTACATTTTTTAACAGGCAACCGACAAATAACTGCTTAGTTCCTTTTTTAAAAATCCTTAGCTATTTTTTTGGAACAAAAGCGTACTTAGGTGGCAGGGCCATGCTTCGGCACGAAGGGGTCGGCTCGACCGGAGTGATACTACGGCCTCACAGAAAACCGGCGTGAAATAACCACAGCGTTGTGTTTCGCCGTGTGAGTGAGGTTACCGGAGGCCTAATCCTTCCCCTCCCCCAATCCCTCCTCAATCCCTAAATTTCCAAATCCCTAATCCCTAAAAGGTCGGCAACGCACTCGTAACTCCTCCGTTGCGAGTGTCCATGGGCGGCGCTGATTGCTTACCATCAGGTAATCCGTATGCTCGTTTGCCGACCTATTACATAAAAAAAAGAATAGTTTAAACAATCAATAAAATTAAATGTCCTTGACTAAAACCATCAGTGAAATGATGATTTAAAATTATATTATTAGTAAAAAGGTTGCAAGCGCTCACCAAGAGATACATTAAAATGTGGCTAACTAGCCACACTTTTTTCATATTTGTCTCTCTTTCACTCGCGATTATTAAATCATGCCATCTCACTTTGACGTCTAAACATACGAATTGTTCATTTGTGTATCAGTGTGTCGTTTTTGAAAATCGAATTTTTTTAGGTAACCTATCTACACCATTTTACTTATAATACCATTGATAATATAGGTATACTTTACTAATACATGTAACAGCTGAGAAAACAGGATTTTTTTTTGGAAAAAACTGCCTATCATCTGTTTAAATCTATCCGTTACTTAAAGGTTCACAACCTTTTATAAATGGGAAAAAATCATAGAAAGTCTCCTTCCACCCCATGTGTAGTGGAAGGGAGTGTCACACTCTTACTGACTCAAACCCACCTAGTTCCTTTTTCGCGCTCGCCTCAAAGAGCTAATAGAACAGACGGATGGGCTGGTGGAGAAACCGCTTGAGAGTAGCTAGTATAAAAAAAGAGTTAACAGTAATAAAATAAATTATATATCAACCCTGACAATGCCATAGTCACGCTCATTTTTCCTCATTATAAAATATGTTATTCCTACATAGTAATCATAAGTCGCTTTCTCTGACCCTTTACAGGTATTTGCTTAAATCTTTAAAACTACGCACCGGATTTTGATGTGGTTTCTTTTAATAAGTAGATGGAGTGATTGAAGAGGAAGGTTTACATGTATATCCGCGTTGAACCCGCGCTAAGGCATGGCAAAAAATGCACATTTAAAAAAATAACATACCTATTTTACTCCAAAACATCTTATTTCTTAACAGAACCCTAAATAAAAGGAAGTACAGTTAAAAACATAATTTAATTTGATTACAAACGAAGCGTAAATTTGTCTGGAAGATTTAAAAAGGCTGATGGCGGCGCATTGAAATAATTGTCAGTAATTCAAGTGTTAATAAGTGTATTGGATCAGCCATTAAGATTGGTTTGTGAGTCGAGTGGTTGAGCAAAGCTTAGTATTTATAAGGTGGGGCGACTCTGAAACTCTTTGGTGATCCATTAATTGTTTTTCTGAATGTGAGTGTGAAATGTTTGTGATATTATATCTCAAAACACAAGAGGAAATCCTTATATAGGGACAAGCTTACTTTGTAGCCTACACCACAGATTGGGGTTAACATGCCCAATGCTTAGCCGAGGCCGCGGCCTGGAGCAGAAGAAGAAATTGGGAAGTTTTTACTAAAGTCCCTCTTTCCATACCCTAGGCGAGGAAGTCATGTGATGACATACAAAAAAAAATTAACAAAGTTTTTTTTTAAGAAGGAAGTTTCTTTTCTTAAAATTCTTTAACTTTTATTCACGCCTAAGAATTTCCAAATTAAGAAGCAATAAATCGTTTCCCAGTTTTTGAACAAAAACGTGATTAATTTTTAAATAAAGAATTATAATGTCGAGAGATTTCAATTCTCGATTGACTGCCTCTTTGATTTAATAGTAGGTAACTGTACCATTTACAATGGGCTTAAAGCTGATTCCCAGGATGAGAACAAAACTATATTATTTTTTTGTGAAGGGTAACATCATGACTTCAATTCAAATCACTGATTAATCATGACTAACTCCAACCTGGGTGAGGAAAGTGGTAGTGTCAGACTAAGACACGGCCGCGTCGTCGCAGCGTTGCGCTCTCACATACAACCTCGATTGAATATCAACAACAAAAAGTCATAAGATATATTGCCTTCATCGAAAAATACAAATATATCTTACCTACTACTTAATATTATAAATGCGAAAAAGTCAAAATCGTTTATTTCAATTAGACCTGTTGGGGTGTCGAGCTCCAGTTGTGCTGCTGGTGGTCTCAACTAAATAAAACCCCTATTTTCGATATAAAGACTGTATTATTCACAAAGGAGTATGGCCGATATGTGCGCACAGTAATGGTCGGTGAGCGAGAGTGGCGGGGTCCGGCGCGCGGCGTGTGGTCGAGGGTCTAGCGCTGGTGGGGCGCACGATGACGCACGATGACACGGTGTCTCAGGCCGGCACGATGTGAAGGTCCGGAACAGACCCATACAGGCACTTTTGAACGTCAAACAAAATTTCAAAGATATAAAGTGTCAGTCTGTCGGTCAGTCCTCTTAGTTAAGCTATTTGCTCGTTCTTAAGTGTAGATTCCGATGGAGAAGAACGAGCAAGAAACTCCATGGTTACTCTTTTTAAACCAGTGTCACAAGATTCGAGAAGAGAATTACGATGTTCGGATGTTTGTTGCTCAATCACGCCAAAACATCTGGACGGATCTGGATAAAATTTGGCACAGGTATAGGATACACTCCGGAATAGGACATAGGCTACTTTTACTCAACATACCACGCGTGCGAAGCCGCGTGCGGAAGCTGGTAATTTTTATTTATAAGTTTGAAGTCACCAATCCGCCTTTAGCAAGCGTAGTGTGTGCTCATTCCTTCTCTGTGTGAGAAGAGGCTTCTGCTCAGCACTGAGTGAGATGTATATAGTCTAAAGATAATTATGATAAATAACTCCATAAAAAATAAAAGAAAATAATGTAATTATTTCTGTTTTTTGTTTTAGTTAATCATAACGAATGTCGTGGTGGCCCGGAGGTTAAGGCCCCGCTTCTCATGCATAAGGGTTCGAAACCTGGCAAGTACCAATGTGACTTTTTCCGAGTTATATGTACTTTCTATGATTATTTAGACACCACTGACATACGGTGAAGGTAAACATCGTGAGGAAATCTAATAATAAGTTTGAAGTCGCCAACCCGCATTGAGCAAGCGTGGTGATTAATGCTCTAACCTTCTCCGTATGAGAAGAGGCCTTTGCTCAGTAGTGGGCACTTATAGGCTGATGATGATGATGAATCGTAACGTACCACGCGGGCGAAGCCAACGAACGAATTAATGCTACTGGAATAAAATCAACATACCCATTCTCCAATTCACCAATTAGAAAACACAACAATACAGGGTGTGGTTACTATAACACAAATACAATACAAATGTTGTCACCACTTTGTATTCAAAGTCGCGCGCTCATTACATCCTGCTCATGGAGTGGCGTAAGTTATAAGCTGAAGCGAGACAAAAAATACTAAAAAAAAATACTGTCCATCATTTTTCTTTCTTCAATTGGTGTTTGCTTCATCTACTAGGAGGTAGAGGGATACTTACATCCTGCTCATTGATTGGCGTAAGTTATGAGCTGAAGCGAGACAAAAAATATCTTGGAAAAATTACTGTTCATAATTTTTCTTTCAGGTATAGGTGTTTACTTTATCTACTAGGAGGTACAACTTATTTCCCGTTTCGTTATTAAGACTATTTTGTACTGTCACGTAAGTTTTTTTATATCATTGGTCGGCAAACGGAGTATCTTGAACCTCGTAATATCAAAGGAGTTAGTTAGGTACTAAGTGCGTTGCTAACCTCTTGTTTTTGAGCGAGATGGGAGATGAAACTATACATTTTTATAGCTCCATCTCTCTTTCTCGCCCGGAAGATTCACAATTTAACACTTCATGGTAGGCCTACTGATTCCTGTAAAGTCACACACTCGTCGACTCAGCCGACGTATGTTTCGTGCTGTATGGCTCTTCCATATACAAATAAAGGTGTGAGATAAAATAAAAAATGTTAATTGTGAGGATCGAAGCCGCTAGCCAATTAGAAAATAAATCCTGGCTCTACGGCAACACCCTGGGAAGTACTCCTTCCAAAAAAGTTCACTTATTATTAAAGTGTTACTCCTTTTTTCTCATTTTTCAATTTTTTTTTTTTTGTATATTTTCTATTTTAATTTAGAACAGTCAGATCTGTTAAAAAATATAATCAAACTTTACACAACTTGATTAGATAACTTAAACCAGACCCGTATTCACAATACAAATACCAGGCTACCAGAAATCGAAAACACCCCCCTTCTAACGAGCGCGCGAAAATTAATATCCTACCAGAGTTTTTGCGTACAAATATCGAAGTTAATATCTTACAAAACTTTGAATTAAAATGTTTAACTTTTAGCCGAAGTTAGGAGCTACCCAAATATGCGGACGGCTCAAGGATAGGCCGTTTACTTGTTTCCTTATTTATGTACAAACAAAAGTTAGATGCTTATGAAATTTTAAGTAAATTAAGTGCACCCTATTTTGATGTCTTTATTAATTTTCGAGCGAATTTTGCGAGTTTTTGGGCTCGAATTACTGTGGGGTTGGTGATCGATCGGCTCTCGAGTGAGGTGTTGGGAGTTCAATCATGATATTGTTTTTCATACGAGATATATTTTTTAGGGTGAGTCGCCTTTGTTGATCGAGTGGTTGCAAGTATTGATGTCAAAAAAGAATGCTTTCGTTCAGCGAGGGCGTCGCAGGAATGAGAATTTCTAAATAAATCAGCTATCGGACTGTGGGGCAGAAATGAGTGTAGGCCACGTACTGGCAATCGCATCATAGGACGTAAACTCTCAAAGTAAACAGAAGATCGGATAAGGGATGCAGGAAGCTGATGGATGCCGGTTACTTCTAACCAGACAATCAGGAATTCATTGTATTTCTATGTTCAACAGGGCTACAAGAGGTTTGTGGCTGATATAATGATGATAACGATAAAAAATCCAACAAAACCCTTGACATTTTATTCAGTTTTTATCAAATTGTATTATATTTAAAAACGGAGTCTGGAATTGTTCGCGGTAAGTAAACCTATTGACACATAAAAGACAATGCCAGACGCCTTTTCATTATTAATAACTTTAAAAATCTTTAAATAAGAAAACAATTTGCCTGATCTGATTGCTAGACAGTCGAACCAACGATGCAGTTTTCTAAAACTGCACCAAAAAAAAACAATAAATCTATACTAATATTATAAAGAGGTAAAATTTGTACGTTTGTATGTAGGGGGTAATCTTTGGAACCGCTGGTCAGATTGACAAATACTTTCACTGATAGATGGCTACAATGTTCCTGAGTGCTATAGGCTATAAAACATCACGCTACGATTAAATGGAACCGAGCGGGTGAAACCGCGTGAGAGTAGCTAGTATATTCATGAACTCATCAACCATCTTAATGTAATGGCAATGTTATAATATATTCCATTTTTTTCCTTATCTGATAAAAACACATAAAACAATCGCCAAGACAGCTCTTCCTACACGATTGATAACACTTTATCAAAGTATAGTACACCTCACTTACTTTATAGTTCCCCAAAGAATACCCCATAGCTACCTTCCTATCCGAACCAACTTGGGTCGGTGTAATATATCTTCTTCCTTCCTCCACGACCCAACATCTTCGTATAAAGTACCTGTTTTGTTTCTTATCATTTCTTAATTTTTTTATGGGATTGGTTTGCAAACGAGGAAACGGATTACTTGATGGTTAGCAATCAGCGCCGCCCATTGCGTTGGTGGCCTTTTAGGGATAAGGGTTTTGGAGATTTAAGGATTGGGCAGGGATAGGGGGAGGGGAAGGGATTAAGCAAACATCACTCACACTGCGAAACACAACGCTGTGATTGTTTCACGCCGGTTTACTTTGTGGCCGTGGTATCACTGCGGTCGAGCCGACTCATTCGTGGCGAAGCTCGGCTCTTTCACACTTAAACTTAATATTCCTTTCAGGGAGCTAAGTAGCCTTTGTGTAATTATAGACTACAATCTATCTCTGTGACAATTTTCATTCAAATACGTTCAGTGGTTTTTGTGTAAAGGTAAAATAGAAAAGAAAAGAAAATAAGCAAAACAATAATAGTCAAATCTAAATTAACATTCTAAATTTGAAAGTTTGTGAGAATGTATGAAAAAGTGTGGAAGAGACATGCTTCGGCACTAATGGGTCGGCTCGACCGGAGTGATACCACGGCCTCACAGAAAACTGGCGTAAAACAACCACAGCGTTGTGTTTCGCCGTGTGAGTGGCCAGGGAGGCCCAATCCTCCCCCCCCCCCAATCGCTCCCCATTCCCAAAGTCTCCGAATCCCTAATCCCCAAAATGTCAGCAATGCACTCGTAATTTCGTCGTTGCGGGTGTCCATGGGCGGCGCTGATTGATATCCATCAGGTTATTTGCTAGCTTGTTTGCCGACCAATCACAAAAAATAATAATAATATTGTTATTCTTTCACGCAAAAACGACTGGACAGATTTAGTTGAAATTTGGTATGTGTAGACAGGTGATACCCTGAAGTAACACAAAGGTTACAAAAAAACCTCCCACTTAAAACTAAAAGGCTTTATTTTGTATCACTTCCCACACAATAGTCACCTTTTTACAAAAAAAAAAAACATTACTTATTTAATCACGTGACCTTTGACCCGAACTACAAAAACCCTAAACCGCACGAAAAAAAAACCGGTCACAAATAACCGGTAAAATTATTCCATTCACTCTTGCAAATTTCTTACAATGCGGACGGCTATAACAATAAAACACGACCGGTTCCTGTCCGGCAATAAATCAGCTATCCGGACACAAACCGGTTCGTACCGGTAGAGCAGCGCTAGTAATTTGTATTCCGGTTCGGAACGTAACGGAACGTTCCTGTCGAACGTGTTAATTTCGTATGTACGGTGTTTTACGGTATGGTGGTAGACCGGAGGTTAAGGAGCCCGCTTCTCTTTCATGAGGGTGTGGGTTCGAAACCAGCCAAGTTCCAATGTGACTTTTTAAGTGTTAAATGTACTTTCTATGACTATTTAGACACCACTGACACACAGTGAAGGTAAAAATCGTGAGGAAACCTGGACTTATAATTTCTAATTATAAGTTTGAAATCACCAATCCGCATTGAGCAAGCGTGGTGATTAATGCTCAAACCTTCTCCGTGTGAGTAGAGGCCTTTGCTCAGCAGTGGGCACTTATAGGCTGATGATGATGATAATAAGGTGTTTTACGGACCCTATATAGCTAAGAAAGGATAAGCAAAGATGCACAAATTAAACACGAAAACCACTTGACTTATTACATTTGTCTCTAAGTTACATTACCAAATGTTCTACAGGGCTTTGTCACATCTTGTTCTATTAAATAAACTATCATACTAATATTATAAATGTGAAAATTTGTGAGAAAACGTTGAAATTAGGCAATCGAAATCGCTTTACTCGGTGATCGAGTAAAGCGCCATTTTGAAAACACCCAGTAATAATACATAGTCTAATAATAATGAAATTGTACGAAACGTTTGACACAATTACTGTCCATAACTTGAGAATGCAATTAAGTATTCGATTTCTACCTCCGCTTATCCCAGAACTACAACAAGCGTAATAAGTTAATAAAGAAAAAAAGGACACGTTAATATTTCATCCTTTGAACCATTAAACGACAATGAAAATGGGCCAAAAATAAAATGTAGGTACTCTTTATTTCGTTATCCCAACAATTTCCTACCAAATTAACTGCTAAGTACTTTCATTGTAACCATATTTTTTACTTTTTTTTAAAGAAAAATAGACCCATTTCCCCTATAATATGACTGTCATTTGCTAAACGACACGTGGTAGTAAAAAATAACGAGTTAATTCTCATAGAGAAAGGGTGCGTCCTCATATCGGTGTACAGAATGGGAGCCCCTAATATCGGCCTAAAGATTACGGTACCATAACGTTATAAAATCGTCGTGCCTTTTTCCTCAATGTTTAAGTAGATGAGAAATATGGACGAACCTTTTGCTTAACATCAGCCAGCCATTAGTGAGGATACTACTACTACTATACCTCACTAGACGACAGTCTGACGCCGAAGAACAAGTGACGATCTCCGTAAGCGTGGATCTGCGGTCAGCAAGCAAAGGTATGGCGCGTGACCAGTGAAGCCTACATACCACCACTAAGGCTGATGCCCAGCCGGGTTTGCGAATGCAAGCGCGATAAGATACCCCAGCCGGAGCAGGAGAACGAATAGGGTGGTTTTAGTCAAGGCATTTTATTATTTTTTTCGCCTTATAAAAAAGAAGGCTTAACAGAACTGTAAACAAAGCTAGTTCTTATCTCCCCCGAAATAAAATATCTTTAAAGTAGTGGCCATATTTTCCAATCCACCTCGTTTTATCTGAAAACCTAAAAAAAAAGATAAACCAAACACCCCACTCAAAAAAAAGTGTTGTACCTATCACCAAAAAATATCCGACACATCGGCCATATTATCCGGGCTGTCGGATACGAGTATACGCCAAAAGCCATTGTAAAGGCGTCGACCACACACTATTGTAACGAAACGACGTAATGATAGCATAATTGCCTTTTAAATGTTCGTACAACAAAACCCTTTTTTCGGTTGCCCGACAAACTAGAGTATTGTGAAAAACCCAAAAAAGGTATCTTGCTTTTTCAATGATAAAAAGGTCTGTGGAAAAATGAGGAGCTGACAAAATGTGTTTATATTTCGAGAGTTTGAAAAAGGGCAAGTAATTTTTATTGTTGAGTTTAACTCATGCACATATTTCGGGTTGACTGAACTAGTTTTGCATTGAAGTGACGTTTTGGCTAGTGGCTAGTGAAAGTCAAAAATTTGACAGGCCTAAACCTTTATCACTGTATGAGTTTTGAAAGATAGTCATGCGAGTAATTCCTTTATATTATTTTCCTTCAAACTTGACTCAAAACTATAATATTAGCTAGGATTATCAAACAGCCAAGGTTACTATAATAAAGCTTCAGAAATATAGCCTCCATCGACCTTCCACAACCCTTTGAAACTTTGTTTCAGTCCTGAAAGCTAATTAATTAATGTTCGAATTACATTTTAGAGTACACAAAACTAGCTTACAGACGTAATCCCGGATATCCGCCATGTTTTAATGTAGGTTGTATCCGCGAGGCCGCGGTGCGGATAATTTTCCCATCTCTAGTGGGTTCCTGTTTTGGTGTAAGTAAAATGTTATAACTATCTGATTATGTTTATTTATTTTATGATTAAATTGGTAGTCTTGGATCCTTATAATCCTAATAATATTATTTAATGTTAAAGTGTGTAAGTATGGATGTATGTTTGTTATTCTTTCACTCAAAAACGGCTGGATTGCTTTAGTAAAAATTTTGTATGTACAGTTAAGGGTCAAAAATGCAATTACACTCTACCAATTTTAAAATGACTAAAATTTCTGTGTATTAAAAGTTCAATGGTTCACAGCCAGTTTATTCAATAATTTAGATTCTATGCTATAAATTAAAGCAGTCCTCAACCATTGACCCTATTCTACAAAGATATTTTGGTAATTTTAAAATTGGTAGAGTGCAATTGCATTTTTGACCCCTGACTATACATAAATGTTACCCCGGTTACGGCGAAGGTAGACGTTGTGAGGAAAACTGGCCAACCCGTATTGAGCAAGCGTGGTGATTAATGCTGATGATGATGATGATGAAATGTTACCCTGGATCAACAAAGCTTTCGGCGGAAGCTAGTCTTTATGTATATAAAAATGGATCGTAAAATGTGTAGGTAAGCGCATAACTAAACAACGCCTTGACCAATTTTGCTAATTCTTTTTTTGTTAGGAGAAAGTTCTTATCAAAGAAAATATTAGAAAAGTAGAGGGGAAGATTAGAAAAAAGTGACCCTTTGATAGCGAGATAGTTGGACCCGTGCGAAGCGAAATTATTGTTTAGGTTAAGTGTACCACTGGCCATTTAAGTGAACCACTTTTAACAAATTATTTGAGTTAAGCGTTTATCCGGGGGCCGACTGTGACTTTCTTATAACATAATGATAAAATGATTTGAAGATAGGGATATCAAATTAATATTTTACATTAATTTTACCTTTGAAGATATTAATTTCAATGAACGTCAATCAAATCATCCTGAAATTAATGTTTGCTATCAACAACAAAATTTTACGACGAAATGTTATTTAAATGAATATTCTAGAAATTCTATTTTTAAAACTGTATTAGCTACTTATTAGATAATGAAATTAGTTTTTTAATAATGTCGTAAATTTAAGTTTAGTGTCGTAAAAAAACTTTTATATTTAAATTTGGAAAAGTTCTCGTTTAGATTTAATTTTTAATATAAAAATGATCGCTAAATCCGGCTCGAAAGTCCAAATGAACGAGTCGGTAGCACCCATTCAGGAAATTTTGTTTCAGGTAGATTGGCGGGAAATTCGGCATTGTAGTCAAGAAAACTTAAATTATTGTCAGGCCCACCTATGCTAAGGAGCATCATTAATACACTTATTAACATAAAATAACATAATTACAATTAAAACTTTGCGTTCAATGACATCCAAGTGTTTTGCAAAGAACTCAAATAAAATGTACATCGAGAACGACTGAACCTATTTTGCATTTTTTTGTTATTTTTCTTTCTTGTCTATTAATGGTCAGGTTGATTTCAACCTTTTCGATGCCGTAGCGGATCGTGAACAAAAGAAATGGGTGACACCGAGGTACTCGTAGTTGGACGCCCACGCTAAGTAGGAGTGGGCTGCAAGGTTTTTAACAAAAAAAAAAAACATTTGTATTAAGAGTTCCAAAAACAAAATTATTTCTTTTCTTATTTAATTTAAATGCTTAGTTTACTAAGAATTTAAATTAAATTTAAATTAAATTTAATTTTAACAAACCATTTATCTTAAATTAAATTAATTTATATTTATATAAATATAAATACCTACACAAAAACAACAGACAAACAAACATAAATGTGTTTGTCAAATTAACAAGCATCTAGCATAATAAAATAGAAAATTCTGGCTTTTATTAAAAGAAAAGAAAATGGCAAACACATCCATTATTTAGATACTGTTTAAAATGTGGAGGCAACGCAAGTCATAAAAGATTATTATCACTTTTTTAAGTGTGGGAGAGCCATGCTTCGGCACGAATGGGTCGGCTCGACCGGAGTGATACCACGGTCTCACAAAAAACCGGTGTAAAACAACCAAAGCGTTGTGTTTCGCGGTGTGAGTGAGGTTACTGAAGGCCCAATGCTTCTCCTCCCCCGATCCCTCCCAATCCCAAAATCTCCAAAACCCTTATCCCTAAAAGGTCGTCGACGCACTCGTAACTCCTCCGTTGCGATATTATAAAACAAAGTCGCTTTCTCAGTCCCTATATCCCTATGTACGCTTCAATCTTTAAAACTACGCAACGGATTTTGACACGATTGTTTTAATAGATAGAGTGATTGAAGAGGAAGGTTTATATGTATTGTAACATCATTGAAATAATGGAGAAATTTTGTATCAGCATTACACCCGTGCGAAGTCGGGGCGGGTCGCTAGTAAAATATAAGTCTATACTTACATCTAAAAGAATTTCGACTTGTATTTTCTATAATTCTTGAAACGCATATCACACATGACAGCGATGGCGTTACCAACTCGGGACCAACGAGTCGATATGCACAGCACCTAAACCTATCCGTAATACAAAATTAATTGAATACATTGTCAACTTTATCACAAAACAATAAAGTTGACAGTCCAATTACTAATGTAGGTTGGTTTGATATGCGGCTTCCGCACACAATATCAAATTTTCACCCCACCTTTTCCCCTTCAAAATATTATTACTTTATTTCGGAAATTCGTTTAGACCCCTGGTCTAGTAATCATTTTTCGGTATGGAAAAACTGTAACGACTCAATTTACTTCGTAATCTAGCGAAAAAATAATAATTTTCTCTTTAAAGTATCGTTAGGGGTGTTTCTGTTAAATTTCTGGAAGTTTCAGTTCAGTTTAAAAAATATCGCATGTCCCAAAGGAGAGGCTTGAGTTAAGAATGCGTTCCGAATTTAAAAGTTTATTTTGTTTTTAAATATTTAAAAGAATAAAGAAAAGCTTGACTACTCACAGAAACGGCACGACACAACCACAGCGTTGTGTTTCGCCGTGTGAGTGAGGTTACCGGAGGCCCAATCCTTCCCCTCCCCCAATCTCTAAGTCTCCAAATCCCTAATCCCCAAAAGGCAGGCAACGCACTCGTAACTCCTCTGTTGTTGCGGGTGTCCATGGGCGGCGCTGAATGGTTTTTTTTTTTCATTTTTGAGGGCAAAATCATCAAATGACTTCTTCCACCCAGGGTCGGATCTTATTGGCTAAAAACGCCCGTTCCTTTTCCTGCTCTGGGCCGAGGCTTTTTTTTTTGTGAGGGGAAAATCATCAAATGACTTCTCCCGCCCAGGGCCGGGCAGGAGGGAGTGTCAGACTCTTACTGACTAAAAACCCCCCTGTTCCTTCTCCTGCTCTGTGCCGAGGTCGCGGTACCTCATTGCGCTTACCCCGCAACCCCGGCTGAACATCAGCCCTTTAGGGCCCCGTCTGTGGTGGTCAAATGGCTATTTGAGGCGCGCGCGGAACGCTACGCGCCGTACGCTCGGGCCTGGTTCTGGTCGGGCGGCGAGCTGCCCTTACTCGCCGACCGCAGGCCCGTGCTTACGGTGGCCGGAGATCGTCCCTCGATCCCCGACGCCCGTAGTGTCGCCAGTTGCGGCTGCTGGGGCGTGAGGAGGAGGATTGCTCCCTCACGCGGGCCGCCTCTCTCTTTGCGAGCATGACTGCTTCACAAAAGGAGGAGACGGCGTCCCAGTTCCTCTCACTCCGCACCATGGCCTCGACTAAGGCCGGGCGCGAGAGGTCGCCGCCGCCGATCACTTCCCTGAGGATACGGCGGTGCTCAGCCCAGGCAGGGCATACCGCTACCGTATGCTCCACCGTATCCTCTAGGTGGTCCTCACAATGACGACACTCGGGCGTTTCCTCCCGCTGAATCCGAAACAGGAACCTACCGAAGCTGCCGTGCCCGGTAAGCACCTGCGTCAGACGGAAGGTGAGGACGCCGTGGCGTCTCTCAAGCCACTCCTCAAAGAGGGGTCTTACCGCTGCTATGGTAGCGTGCCCGGCCCTCGGTTGCGACAGTCGTTGTTTCCACTCTGCCATGAGATCCTCTGGGCCGAGGCTGCGGTGCTTCATTGCGCTTGCCCGGTAACCTCGGCAAAAATAAAGGCATGATGGATTCATGTTAATATTACTCCCAAAATATGTATGCATTCTCTCTGAAAACACGGTTGGTGCGGTGGCTCGGCGACTAGCTGCCGTGCAACGTGTCGCGGGTAGTTTGTGTGATCCACATATTGTTGTTCCGGGCCTGGGTGTTATGTGCATGTGAAATTGTATGTTTATAACTACATCCACGACACAGAAGAAAGTCCTAGTGTAAGGCAACGCTTTTTCGGAGTTAAAACATACATTAAATTAAAAAACCGTTTCAGACAAACAACATTTGTCAAAGAACCGATGACTGTTGGTAAAGAACCGGATGGAGTCCGCGTCTATGCAAACTTAGTGTAAAGCGCTCTTCTGCTAGGTGGACTGACGTTATCTGCAGGGTGGCTGGCAATGGCTGGATGAGAAGAGCTGAACATCGAGCTTAGTGACGAAATCAAGCTGATATTGATGATATTTTCTTTGCGTTAAGTTATACTCAAATAAATAAATAAATAAATAAACTCTTGACAAAAACATTTTTGCGTATATGTATACTCGCACTAAGGCTACAAACCTTGCCTAAAACATTAAAAAAATTATCAACATCATTAAAAAAATATATTACACCTTGACAAAACATAATTTGGACCGAAAAACTTTAAATACTTTAGCTGCCTACAAAAAAGTTTTCTCATTACATTCATAAAAAATAAGGCTGGCCGAAAAAATCTTTTGCTCTGCCAATGTTCAAAAACGGGCCAACAAAAAAGATCTTTAGATAAAAATCTAGCAACTCTATGGCATAACAGTAAACCTTAAGAGTAGTTTTCTAACAAAATCCATACCATTACGCTGTTCTCTCCTTTGGGATTAAGCAAGTACTTTGACTTTATAAAGTAGACTGTGCAACGTCACACTTTTTAACTCCCAAAGAAAAGATGATCATGTGAACAATTTAGTCTTCCCACTAACATTGCAAGTTAGACAGAAGATCAGAAAAAAGGATGTATTTATTTGGAGCCTTTTTACACAATGTATTCTTATTCTTTTAATTTTTTTTTTATTCATAATTTTATTTTAATGTCATTCAGTTACACATAATATTTTGGTAGGTAAATTGTAAACCGTCTCTAAAATAGCACCCAACTTATGCCAAGATTGCCGAATTTGGGACTAAGGTTAAATTAAGGTAAGGTTAAATGTAATGTTTAGGAATTTTCATTTATATTTTCTTTTGTATTTTCAATTTCTATTTCATTTTCATTTTCCTTGGGTAGTTATATGATGTGTATATCATCATAGATCACCACATGAAAATATTAGACTCAACACGGTGGCCGATATCATTGACATATTTAACTGGACACTGCGTGTTCACAAGGATCGCTTACTGTGTAGTATGTAAGGAAATATAGTTTCTAGTTTAAAGTTAAATAAGTTTATACTAAGTTAAATACAATTTATAGTCAATAGTTTAGGAAACATATTTTAAGTAACTATGTCGAGAATTAGGTTAAGTTTTCTGTAATGGCAAAGTAATATGTGGAAATAAATAAATTACATCTTTGTGTTTATGATCCAGAATTTTTATATTATTCAAGTTTAAGGTGTGAAAACGGAGGCCATTTTTTTTAAATTCAATTTCTAACTCGTGTGTGTGTCGTTGCGCACTGTAGAGCATTTAGTGGAAAAACCAAATTATATTTGACCAAAAATTTACTCACTACACGTCACTGATTCATTTATTGAAGATTAAATAGAGGCCAACATACCTGTAACAAAATAAAATTACTTAATTACTATTCTTATAAAAAAAAAGATATTTTGATCTTTTCGTAACTGTCCTTTTATGAAGAGATAAATAAGGAGGCGCAATACCCGAGCGAAAAGGTTGCTTTTGTGTCGCGTTCCGTGCATACTTCAAACACAACTACAAATAATGCCCCTAGAGCAAGTATCCAGCAAGAGCAAGAGCCATAGTGACCTGTCGCTAGGGCTGGGTCGTCCTTTCTTCCTGCCATCCGGCCATTAGAATCCATCAAATTCATCAGATCATCGAAGGAACATGGTGGTTTTCATGGTCACTTCCTCACACACCACCCTTACCCAGGGGGAATTTATTTGGGAACTTTCTTACATTAAAACAAGGCATGTTTTACATCATCACGAAGTAAAGTGTGAGAGAGCCATACTTCGGCACGAACGGGTCGGCTCGACCGGAGTGATACCACGGCCTCACAGAAAACCGGCGTGAAACGTGAGCCTTGTGTTTCGCCGTGTGAGTGAGGTTACCGGAGGCCCAATCCCTCTCCTCCCCCAATCCCTAATCTCCAAATCCCTAATCTTCAAATCCCTAATCCCTAAAAGGTCGTAACTCGTAACTCGTAACGTAACAAACTCGTAACTCCTCTGTTGAGGGTGTTCCTGGGCGGCGCTGATTGCTTACCATCAGGTAATCCGTCTGCTCGTTTGCCGACCTATTACATAAAGAAAAAAAAAGTTAAAAATAAAAAGCACACTAACACTGGCTTTTTGCAAGACCATTCCGCAAAATCCACAAAAAACGAATATTAAAACATTTTCGTAATATAATACCTATATATGTAACTATATATACACTTAATATGTATAAACGTATTATAATGTATACATTTTAGACACTTGTCGCCAAAATCTCTGGTCTAAACTACCATGAAATATAGAGGGTTGACCCTTAACTATAAAATATGGGACAATGGCAACAGTTTTATAGCCGTGACAGACAGATAGACATACAAATAAACCGCAGACGTTTAATTAAATCTCACTGTGAAAATGTGTAACTTGTGACGCATTGGTTTTGAGAAAGTTTAGAGTAAATTTTAATTGGATTTAATAATTGATATATGTATATAACAGACATTTTATCTATACTAATATTATAAAGAGGTAAAATTTGTAAGTTTGTAACTTTGTATGTTTGGGGTAATCTTTGGAACCACTTGTCAGATTGCCAAAATTCTTTCACTGATAGATAGCTACAATGTTCCGAGTGCTATAGGCTTTAAAACACAACGCTTCGATCAAATGGAGCCGAGCAGCGGGTGAAACCGCGAGAGAGTCGTTAGTTTTACATATAATTACTTTAAGTGTGGTAGAGCCATGCTTCGTCGGGACCGGGCTGGTTAAACCGGAGTAATATCACGACCTCACAGAATACCGGTGTGGAAAAACACTCACGTTGCGTCTCGCCAAATGAATGTGTGTACTGGGGGGCCCCATTCTTTTCTCCCTAGGCTAGGTTGAGTCTATAGACTCAAATCCCCTAATTGTAAAACGGACTCGTAGTAACTCCTATGGCATAACGAGTGTCCATGGGCGGCGCTGGTTGCTTACCATCAGGTTATGCTAAAGCTGGTTTGCCGATGTATCCCTTAAAAAAGTAATGTACATCATAGTCGTCACTTAACATGTGTTCACTGATAGAGACAGGCCTTTTCACCCGTAGAAGGTATAAGCATTAACCACCACCCTTGCTCAAAGACGAATTGGCGATTTTAGCGCCGCAATCTTTATGTGATCGACAGATTATCTTTCCGGGTCTGGGTGCGTTTGTAGTTATGTGTTTCAAACGCGACACGGGAGAAAATCTAAGGAAGGGGCCTTGTCTGCCAAAAGAAACAAATTAGATATTGTACTTTCTTACATAATTATAGTAACATATAGTCTAGTTATCATACTAACATTATAGTCAAATTGCGTCCTTTTTTAATGGAGGGGGCAGGGGTGATAGACGGGCTAAAATTACTCCATTCCTTCTCCTTTTTTTTTGGGGGGCTCAAAATGATCAGTCTTCCATCTTCCTTCTTAACTCTTTTCGTATTATAAATTACAAAAATAACAACACTATGTATCTATCATATTAAATTACAAAATTTCATACAACATTGCAACCGTGTCTAAACAATGTTAGCTTCCAGACTCGACCCACTACATTAACATTTCAGGCAATTTCAGCCTGTTTCAGGGAATTCCAGGCAAAGATTTAATTAGTCTGTTTTGTGTGTTATTTACTACATAAATGTCGGTTTGAGGGAAATTTATTTTTGAACAATAGATTTAGGTGAAGCTGCTGTCTAGGAGAAACATACAGTTGTTCTAATTATGTGAATAAATGTCTTATTTGTATTCCAATTAGGTTTGTTATCGTATATCAAATATGTGTCACGATAAAAATGCAATTTAGGGCTGATTTTGCAATGGTAAGAGTAAGAGTTAATTAGTAAAAATTATGTGGGGAATAATTATGATAAGACAGTGACAGCAACAGTGTAAAATTGAATGTTTGTAAACGCACCCTTGGACAAAGATAAAGAAAACAAACATCAGTTTAAATATAAAAAAATACTAAAGCCTTGAAGGTTGAGTCTAAATTTTTTTTATGTATTAGGTCGGCAAACGAGCTGACGGATTACCTGATGGTAAACAATCAGCGCCGCCCAGGACACCCGCAATGGAGGAGTTACGAGTGCGTTGTCCACCTTTTAGGAATTGTTGATTTGGAGATTTAGGGATTGAGGAGGGATTGGGAGAGGGGAAAAATTGGGCCTCCGGTAACCTCACTCACACGGCGAAACACAACGCTGTGGTTGTTTCGCATGTGTTAAACCGCTGTCGTGGTATCACTCCGGTCGACCCGACCCATTCGTGCCGAAGCATGGCTCTCCCACACTTTTTTAAAATTATACCGCGTGCCACTAAAACTAAGACTATTGGACGACCACGGCTTAGATCTACCCCCTTAAAAAAATGTCCTAAGACCAGTCTAGACTTTTAGCCTGTGAACTTAAAATACATCAGCACAAAATTCTAACTTCACTCCATCGTAATGTTGCATAATTTCCGCTCTCTGAGTAGAAATGGTTGCTTCATCGTACTCGTCGCCGTGACGTCATTATTTCGATAGCTCGCTGTATCTCGAAGGTTCTGGAACGTTCTATGGGCTATAGATAAGCTGGAATGTTCCAGAATAACTCTTTTCGTTGAATTTTTATAAAGGAAAAATAGTGGTGATTTAGCTTTCTTTGAGCGAAGGAATGAGTTATCGTTTTGGAGATTTTTGATGAAGAAAAGATAAGTCTGATATTATACGAATAGCTCTACTAATTTAAAGACACAACGGGACTCTTATTATATGAGGCTCACTACTTTTTACATTGAACTGATAACTCTTTCAATATATAATTAAGATATGCATAAATATTAACAACTTCACTTATATTATTTTTGGAAAGGAAATACAGACAGACAGCGCTCCGAGCAGTAGAAGGAATGAAGAAAGAACGAAGGAGGAAGGAGGGATTTTAGTCAGTATGAGTCTGAAAATGCCTCTCGCCTCTTCTAAGGCAAGAAAACACAATTGACGATCCTTCCCTATCAATAAAAAGATAACGCAGCATTAGGCTTGCCTGTAAGGTGTATATTCACAATCCAGAAGTTCTGGACACAGTAGGGTTGTGTGTTCCAGACGGGTACGTGGGGCGCCGGCGCAGGCCGCCGCTGCTGTGGGTGGCGCGCGCGCGCACGGGCTTGCTGCAGCACGCGGCGCTCACGCGCGCCCTGCGTGCGCTCAACGCCATGTCGCAACATATAAATTTGTTTCACTGCACTATGAATGAATTCACTCGGACCGCATATAGAATAACTTCCATGGTAGATTAAGTTGTTAAATATAGGAAAGTTTATGTAATTTTATTTTATAATTAGTATTTTTTTTTACTTGCTATAAACTAGTGCTTGACTGCGATCCTACCTGATGGTAAGCAGTGATGCAATCGTTGATGGTAAGGCGCACTAATTTATTAAGAGCCTATTCACTCTAGCCTTGAAGACACCTAAATTATATTTGGACGGAAAGACTGCAGCCGGCAAACTGTTCCAATCCCTCGATGTACGCGGTATAAATGACGAGGCAAAACGCTTAGTCCGGGCCGCAGGTGTCTCAACAACGTGAGGGTGGATATTTGCCGTACGCCAGGATGTCCGAAGGTGAAATGGGGATGGCCAAAATGCATCCTGTAGAACACCGCAAAGCTGGCTACTCTGCACCTGTACTCGAGACTCTGAAGATTGGACCCAACCAAATCCGGATCACCAATCAGCCTCATTTCATCACTATTCGTGTAAGGTTTTTTTGTATTGTTTTTGATTATATGTATTTCTTTATGTTATGCTAATGTTACTACACTATTGTATTAGGAAACTCCTGTGATAATAGTTGTATGTTGGTGATAAATAAATAAATATTCAAAATCAACTAAACAGTTTTTTACCCTGACCCAGACATCGGAATCCGAGACCATGAACCAGGCAAAACCACGCACAGTCACTAAACAAAACGAGGCACTCAAATCTTGAACCGACGTTTACGAACCAACGGATTTCATGCCGGAACACATTCATATATGTGTTTAACTTACTTCCCAGTTTATTTGTTTGTTTGACCAACCATTCGCCACACAAATCGCGGAGAAACGCAAAGTTATGTTTGCATGAGGCTTATAATATCCTAAACTAATACGCAATGTGCATATAAAATGACCCCGCCTATTTATTATACTATCTTTAAAACATTGTACTGGTTTACTCAAAAGTTTTTTTTGTCTGATAGACGGCAAAAGAGCATATGGATTATCTGATGGTAAGCAATCAGTGCAACTCATGGACACCGGCACTAAGGGATAAGTTACTTAAGACTTATTTTGGATTTAGGGATTGGGAAAGGGGAAGGATTGAGCCTCGGTAACTCACAACCGCGAAACACAACGCTGTGGTTGTTTCACGTCAATTTTCTGTGAGGTCGTGGTATCACTCCGTGGTATCTATCATTTATTGAGAGGAAAAATCAATCAATCCCTAAATCTCCAAATCCCTAATCGGCAACGCACTCGTAACTCGTCCGTGTCCATGGGCGGCGCTGATTGCTTACCATCAGGTAATCCGGCTGCTCGTTTGGCGAACTATTACAAAAAAAAAAGACAAATAGCTACATACTCATGAACTACTAAGTCCGTTAGACTACAGTAAGTCAAGTATATTATGTAATGTACAAAATAAAGCTGCCCACAAAAGGGTTGCCAGTTGTCCACTTCAGTTATTTATAAGTTATATCTCTATCGTGTCCGTACGACATACATATTAAATCACACGGGTACGGTCGCGTTGTAAATCTGACCTTTCTAACCGTGCTTTTATTATGGGGGCCCATTTTTCGTGGGGTGAAGTGTAACTGTTTTGGTGAATGAATGTGTGGAGTGGATTTTATTCCTTGTTTTGAAAGTCATAGATTGATTTGTTAGGTGAAATTGTAAAATTGTTTCAATATTTTTGAGGGACGAAAGTGATGGGGCCCAAGTCTACTATTTTCAAAATGTTGTCATTCCTACACGATTTCATTGTCATTTTGCTAAAAGTTCGTAATCTGTTAATTCAAAATGGCTGATCATTGGCGTTCGACGATGTCGTAATAGAATTATAGCACGAGATGTCTTGTATCGAATTATAAACAATAACTGCAGTTTAATATTCTAATAGTAAATCATGGAATAAAGGAACTGACATTTTTTTATTAATTTACCGTATTATGAACGAGATTACCGTTCTAAAGAAATATTTCAATAAAGTGGCATTAGTTGATCATTGGAAAGTCATAATGACGCTATCGTGTAGTATATTACAAAACTTGTCAAATTATACAATTTTGAAACCAATGATCTACTATTCTGACACTATTGTAATAGCAGACTCGAGTCCTTGGTGTCTGCTCCCTCCCTGAATGTGATTAGAGAGAGTTTCGAGACTCTAAGTGACTGAAAATCACCGTGTGATTCCCTCTCCTGCTCCAAGTGGGAGCCACGGTACGTTATGTATGGCGCTTTGAAACTTTTACTACGCCTTTGTCGTAAATGTATAACAGATGCAGTAAACCAGTATGAACCTTTATGATTGGATACGTAATTTAGTCCTAGCATTAAATAATTATATTTCCTTTCAATGACAGTTATTTTATATATAGGAAGACAAAGCATTGTAGATCTATTATAATGTTTTTTTAGCTATGAGATAGATTTACACCCGGTTTCTGAAAGGCTTGTCAACGCTAAAATTAACTAATCTCCTGTTAAATCTCTTGTCAAGTCATCTGATTGGTAGTTGATAATTCAGTAAACCAATCAGATAACTTGACAAGAGATTAAATTGATTTTAACATTGATCGGCCTTTCGGAAACCGTGTGTTAAACTAGTAGTAGATTCACCTTAAAAAATCACTTGAAACCACAATCGATACCCGCTATTTCAGAGGATGTAGAGGAGTAACAAGTGTGCTTCATTTTGGAGTTTTAGGTACGGTATTTGATCCTAAATGTACCCTCACTCACATAGTGAAATACAATGCAAGCTATATTTACAAGTTGGTTTTCCATCAGACAGTTTTGTCACTCTGTTTCATCCCTCTTGCAAGCAATGATCACCATAATATACCAAGTTGTTGTCACCCAATTTCATAGACAGACAACACGACTTCGCCACATCTTCAGAAAAATATCTCGTCCAAAAGTAAAGTTATATCCTGCAAAAATAAACTAAAGAAAATTTCTCCATTTGAAAATGTAATACGAAGCATCCATTACACTGTCTAGCATTTTAAAAACACAACAACATTTTTGAAGTCATCTGACACAAGTAGAAGTTTGCTGCTAAAAATTCTGTCGGCATTCTCTATTTCATTTTGTACACTGGTGGCCAGAAAAGTAGTCACCCACAATAAAATTTAAAGTTACCTTAAGAAACGTGACCTTTTAAAGAAAGGTTCGGCGATAAAAGCCTTTGTGTTAGTTATTGTGGATTTTCGTGTACAATCCATTTTGTTCCTTTTCAAATAAATTGCTTGGTAAGATATTGAATGAGTGTTATAAGAATGGACTTTGTTATTATTTGTTTTGATGCTATTTTAGTGTGAAGGTTGTATTTTTATTAAAATTGCCATGAAGCCAAGACTCCTCGATTGAAACGATGTATTTCAGACTAAAATTTACTATATAAATATAATCATTTGCCATGTAACGAAACGAAATTGTGATTGAACTTGATCGTAACGCCATCTATAGAGATATTCGGAACTATATTTTTATAAAATATTAATTTCTGATATGTGATAGTTCGGAAATCAAGAACACCTTTATTGTTATTTCTTATTCATTTAATACGGCAAATTTTTGATTATTGATTTTGATTTTTTTGGCTTTTTTATTTCTTGTAACCGTAATACCTACTATTCACTAGTCTTACAAACGGTGTCGCCTTAAAATAAATAAAACTAGCCCTAGGCAAACAAATGATGAAATACACACCCTAAGGGTGAATTACGAACACAGTAAGTCTACTAAAACATCTGAAATAAGTACGTCCGTATTACATTTCCTTTAGAGGCTCTGTTCAAAGCGCGCCTTCCAAGAGGAAATTGAAATTAAAAACATTTTCTGCAATTTCCCTCTGTATAAGGAAGAGTTATTTTATTTCTTACAAGCAAAGACATTATATTATGAACGTATAAATTTTTTAAAGGAGTAGGCACATTAAAGCAGTGGTATTTGTTGCATTTTTTACAAGTTCAGACATCGAACATAATCATCATCGTGCCCACTGCTGAGCAAAGTTTTCTTCTTATATGGAGGCTTCAGCATTCATATACAATAACGCTTGCTGAAGGCAGATTAAAATTAGATTATTATAAGAAGTCCAGGTTTCCTCACAATGTTCCCTACACTGTTTGTCAGTGGTGTCTAAATAAACTAAGAAAGTACGTATAACTATGAAAAAGATACATTAGTACTTGATAAGTTTCGAACCCTATGCTATGGACTACAACGTTATTGCATTGTCTACTTGTATTCTTATATGATGCATACTTACTTAACTTTCCCTTACTAGAAATAATTGAAATGTGAAGTTTTTTAATGAACCAAAAGCACCAAACTGCCCCTTCGATTGATTGTAAGTTTGACTGCCAAGCAGAGAGTCTCAGGGTCGATTCCTTAATCTGGCAAATTGCTTTTATAGTTTTCGACAATATTTCAAGCGTATCCCTTGACTGTTCTAGAAAAATGAACTTAAGGCTCCGTTTTCATTACTCCAATAACCCTTGATTGGGTTATAGTATATAGTATATAAAAAGAGAAAACAATTAAAAAAGCAACTTAATTTAAAAAGTACAAAGACGGTCGTTCAATTTTATAGCTACATTAATGGTCTGCTTCGAAGGCAATTTCTGAGTTAGTATTAAAAGCTGTAATGGATTCGATCGAGCTAAACCACGGTTTTACGTTGACGGCAAGAGTTTTAAGCGTCGTCGTGAGGTTTAGTGCTAGACACAATGTAAAGGAATCTAAAAGGAAACCTTCACTAATCCTAAAACTATAACAGCTTTCTCAATGGCTTTGTTATCGTTGTTTAGTTAGAAAATACTCCAAGGAGTTTCTTATTTCACGCAATGTAGGTCACGAGTTTGAGGTGCAAAATGGCAAAACGTTTATACGGTAAATTGTTACAACTAAAAGATAAATTAAATATATCTCAAGAAATTTTCAAAAAAAAAAATAGTCCAAGTGCTATAAATTTAAGACGATGTATCTATCGGTGTGCTATAGATCCGTATAGTTTATGCTAGAAATGTTAACTAACTTTTTTCTGTTCATATTACTTATTGGCGATCAGGAACCAAACTAGGGCTAAAAGTTATTTTCTTTAATAAATATTTCAATAAACCGTTTTCTACTTTAGAAAGTGATCAGAGAAAACCTTTTTTACCAGAGTAAATTATGAAAATGAAAATCTCGCGCCCTGGATGGGATGAAAGGGAGTGTCACTTTTTCTGACTAAAAACTACCCAGTTTCTTTTCTTGCTCCGTGTTGAGCTGTCAATTATTGCGCTTCACCCGCCATCTTGATTTTGACTTCAAACCAAGCCTGCCACATTAACCAAACATTCATTATTTGTCCTTCAAATACAATCCAAATTGATTACTGATTCGTATCATCACTTACTTAATTATCCAAATTGACATTCTTCAACAGTATTATGAAACAAATCAATTCTGGGATATTGTACAGTAAAGGAAATAGCCTTCAAAGAGATAAATTCTCATTATCATTATCTTAGATGACAGATAGGAGCAATTAACCAAAAGGTTGATAAGATATTGGGAGAAAATGGTAAACGTTCAGCTGAAGACAAATTAATGTACTTTTTTGGCTCCTTTCTTGTCTAGAATTATTTATTGTTGTCGGAGTTGTATAAGTCCAGGTTTCCACACGATGTTTTCCTATGCAGTAGGTCAGTGGTGTCTAAATAATCATAAGAAAATATCACATTGAAACTTGCCAGATTTCGCACTCTTTCTTATGAGAAGCGGGCGCCTTAACCTTAGGGCCTTCGGCTGCGTGTGACTTTCAATTAAAGGTCTCATATTGAATTCGTTGTTGTTGTTCCCCCCCCCCTCCCTCGTATCCCTTCCCAATCCTTAAATATCCGAAACCCTTATATCTAAAAGGCGGGCAACGCGCTCGTAACTTCTTTGGAGTTGCTGGTATCTATGGGCGGTGCGGATTGTTTACAATCAGGCAATCCGTCTGCTCCGACCGACCTATACCATAAAAAAAACCTTAAGTTGCCCAACAACCCCAGCTAAAAGTGTTTGTATACGATATTATTATGATTGTTGTACAAAGTGTCCATTAATTGCTCTAGACTTTGATTGATAGAGTTATCTCAGTATTTAATGTCGCAGTTCAAACGCTGGTTCACCGCCGGAATGTGAGTGATGATGCTCGGAAATTTCTAGATAAATGTTCGAGAAAATAAGAATTGGTTACGGAACGTAAGTTTGTTAAAATTTCAATGTATGATTTTGATTAGAGTTTTTAAATAATTATAGGGTAAGTAACAACCATGTTGTACGTATTAATTTTGGTAAAAAGGTGTTATATGGTTCTTATTTAATAGTCAATTATATAAAGTTTTTGATGTTTGATGTTTTATGAATTTGATGTTATTTTCTTTTTAATTTTCAAACCTCATAAAATGATGATGGTGTCTTGAATAGAAAATCCATACTGAATAATTATAAAAATATTAAGTTACTTAAAAAAGTACATATGACGAAAAATATAACTAAAAATAAAAATCTATTTTAATATTTAAGCAACGATAAAGAAATCGCAAGCTGAGAAAAATATATTTTATGAAAATCTTGCAAACAAAAATGAACCATACATTCAAGATATTTTATTTTATTAAAGTCGTACAAAAAAGATAAAATTGTGCCAGTACTTTGTCTCGAAACTGTAATATCCATAAAAAACAATAATATGAAATAAAATTTTACGCGCCATTTTTTCTGTCTACCAATGTAGGTACAGTTTTGGCAGTTATAACAATGTTACTAGAGTAAAAAAATACTTAAAAAGTTTTTGACAGTTCAGAGACTGAAAAATAAGTGGTTCGCGTTAAGAGTGGCAACATTGGCTGTTTTATTGACTTATAGAGTAAATATATTTGTCGTCAGAAACTTTTTTATTCATTTTATTTGTATAAAATACTTCTGTAATAAATTATTATTTAGCTGCAGCCTTTTACTTCCTCTTCTGTACTAATACATATTATAAAGAGGTAAATTCTGTAAGTTTGTAATTTTTTATGTTTGTAAATTTGTATGTAGGGGGTAATCTTTGGAACCGCTGGTCAGATTCCCAAAAATCTTTCACTTATTGATAGCTACAATATTCCCGAGTGCTACAGGCTGCATAAAACATCACGCTACAATCAAATGGAGCCCAGAAGCGAGTGAAACCGCGCGAGAGTAGCTAGTGGGATGTAAACAATTTTGTTAAAAATATATTATTGGTTGATACGTAATAGATATCAGGAGAAAGTTTTTGTTTGTCTTCTAGGTTGGGCTAAGTATATACTGATGTTTGATTTTAGGTGGTTTTGCCGACAATGAACCAGTGACTCCTCTGGTATAGATAAAACGAACAGACGGGTCCCTGATCCAAAAGAAATCCACAATAATCGCTTTGTTATTGTTAGGGCCTGTGTAAGGATTTGCTCTCTATCGCGCGTCTGCATTTATCGTACCGATTTTGTTTTCAAGCTTTATCTTGTGTGTAATAAATACTTTTACAATACTTATTTTTTTTTTCAAAAGTGAAATTATTATTTATTTCATTAAGACGATTATAATTATGCGCTTTTGAACGTCAAACTAAGAATAATGATAAAATATGTCAGTCTGTCAGTCACTTTTCTTAGTGAAGTTATTTTCTCTTTTTTATGACAAAGGTCGGCAAACGAGCAGACATATTACCTGATAGTAAACAATCAGCGTCGCCCAGACAGAATTATTAGAGATTTAAGGATAGGGGATTTGAGGATTAAGGATGTGGTCGAGAAGAATACTGATTCCAAAGTATAGATTCCAATGGAAAAGAAGGAGTAAGAGCTCCTTTCTTGTCTCATTCCAAGGACTTTGAAACGGATAAAAGTTAGAAAATCTATTTTATCATGTCTCGCTATTCATTTAATGGAACGAAATACACAAATTTATATTTCAACACACCAACAAAAAAGGTATAGCAATAAATAAATACCTGATTTAGTGCTGTCCGGTCTCAAAGTGTCCGGGATTTCGTTACCAATCCCGTTGCTAATATTTATGATGCCTCGACGGGAAATTGTGTTGTTGTTTTGTTTTAAAAACGAATGTGTTGACAAGAACGCTGTCAGCCAAATTGCATAAAATTAAATACTTACTATAAGTTATTTGATATGCTATAATTTGACTGCACAGTCCCAGTGGCTGCTGTGCAAGGTGTCGCGGGTTCGATTCCCGCACGTAACAACAATTTGTGTGATCCACAAATTGTTGTTTCGGGTCTGGGTGTGTTGTGTATGTGAATTTGTATGTTTGTAAACGCACCCACGACACAGGAAAAATCTTGGTGAGAACCTTACAAAACCGTAGAAGACCTAAATGTGGGAGAGCCATGCTTCGGCACGAATGGGTCGGCTCAACCGGAGTGATACTACGGCCTCACAGAAAACTGTGATACTACCACATCATTGTGTTTCGCCGTGTGTGTGAGGTTATAGTAGCCCCAATCACTCCCCCAGCCCATGCTTACATATCCGAAACCCTTATTCCCAAAAGGCCAGCACTCATAACTCCCTTGGTGTTGCCCCATGGACACCCCCATGGGCAGCGCTGCCTGTTTGCTTACATCAGGTAATACATCTGTTCGTTTGCCAAGATATACCATAAAAAATATTATTTGAATATAGTCTTTAAACATAGTGTAATTAAATTTAAATATAAACTACTCTGCAGGCCGGTTCTGTGACTTGAAACTAGTAAAGCTTTTCCATCTGTAGATCACACAAAGAGTTGTTCCGTGCAGGAATCGAACCCGCGACACGTTGCGCGCCAGCCAGTTGCCCGGCCACCGCGCCAACCGTGCAGTCTAATAATGTGTATCAATGTGACATTATAATGTCTATTAATGTGAATAAGTAATTATTTTCTATATACTTTGTATATATTTTAAACTAGCTTTTGCTCGCGACTTTGTTCGCTTATAATAGTAAGTTCCTGCAAAATTTTGGTACAAAAACTATCCTTACTCGAGTTCCAAATTATGTCTGTACCAAATTTCACACGAATAGGTTCAGTAGTTTAGGCGTGACAAAAAGACAGACAGCCAGACAGAGTTACGCAATTATTATAATTGCGTAACTCTGTCTGGTATTAGTATTAGTATTAGTTTGGATAAAATCTTTTAAGTTCTGGGTACATGAGAGGAAATCGTGATTTTCAATAAAAAAAAATACAAAACGTATTTTTAGATTGCGAACATTTCTTTCGATATAAAATGTTATTTTCTTAATTCTATCATGACTGCTCTGTTTCGGATCATGGAAACAAATTATGTTACGTAATGAGATCTGTGGGATCACAGAATTAAAAAGAGAAATACAGATTTGGTAAAGTATGTCCGTATAAAAATACTTTTTATTTTATTATCTGTTTGTAGTATTAACATCATTTTCGTATATAAAATCTTCTAATATAGATTTTAAGTATATCTGATTAGACAAGACTAGGTGTAGTTGAGATAATTTGTTGTTGATATTTAGCTTCTAGTGTCGTGGTGGGTACACCTAAGATGCCCGCTTCTCATGCATGAGGGCGTGGTTCAAAACCTGGCAAGTTTAATGAAACAGTGAATAAATTTTTGTAAACAGGCCATAAAACAGCACTTTTACACGTCAAAATTATATGTAAAAATTAGATGAAGCAAAAAACTAAAGTGACTTTCCGAGTTCTATGTACTTTCTATAAGACGGCCTCACAGAAAACCGGCGTGAAACAACCACAGCGTTGTGTTTCGCCGTGTGAGTGAGGTTACCGGAGGCCCAATCCTTCCCCTCCCCCGATCCCTACCTAACCTTTAATCTCCAAAACCCCAATCCCTAAGAGGTCGACAACGCACTCGTAACTCCTCCGTTGCGGGTGTCCATGCATGTCCTCTGTTCCGGCGGCGCTGATTGCTTACCATCAGGTAATCCGTCTGCTCGTTTGCCTATCTATTACATAAAAAAAGACATCACCGACATGTGGTGAAGGAAAACATCGTGAGAAAACCTGGACTTATTACCAGACTTATAACCTGGACCACAAATTATATTATATAATAAGTAGTGGGAAATTATGAGCTAATGATGTGATGTGAGATGGTAAAAATTACGTAAAACACGTCGCGTCTATGACCCAATTAATTAAAATATTCTTCACAAAACCGTCAGCAAAAGTCAGTCAAGAGTAGGGTTGGGAAAATCGTTTTCCATACACTGAAACCTTAACTACAACGGACCTGGACATTGTAACACGTTCGTACAAAATAGTAGTACACCCAACTCGATTGTTATTAGAATCGATTCGTTCAACTCGAATCGTTTCGTACGAAATCGAGATCTTGATTCGATTAAAACATTCATCGTGTTACGCGTATTGTAAGGGAAACTCGAGTCGTTTTTCCTTTTCATTTGACAGGTATGTGTTAAGCAACTAGTATATAATAACGTTAAGTACATAAACCCTCATCATCATCAGCTTATAAGTGCCCACTGCTGAGCAAAAGCCTCTTCTCACACGGAGAAGGTTAGAGCATTAATCACCATGCTTGCTCAATGCGGGTTGGCGGTTTCAAACTTATAATTAGAAATTTTAAGTCCAGGTTTCCTCACGATGTTTACCCTCACTATATGTCAGTGGTGTCTAAATAATCATAGAAAGTACATTTAACTCAGAAAAAGTCACACACACACACACACACATTCTCATGCATGAAGCGGGCTCCTTAACCTCTGGGCCACCACGACATAAACCCTGTCTTAATATCAATATAAGGTAAACTTTTCGTCACGTTTATTACGAAAGTATTAATTTGTAATAGGACGAAAATCTTAGAGAGCAATTCTTGTTAATAATAAAACAATAAATTAATTTAAAAAAAAAATCACTTATACACGTAATCTTGCCTGACGTACGTGTTACAGACAAAACTGGCGTGAAACAACCACAGCTTTGTGTTTCGCCGTGTAACTGATGTTACTGGAGACCCAATCCTTCCCCTACCCCAATCCCTAAATCTCCGAAACCCTTATCCCCAAAAAAGGTTTGCAACTCACTCGTACCTCCGTTGTTGTGTGTATGTGTGTCTATTAATTGTCATACTATCACATAAAAAAAAACATTTATGAAGATATTTTGATATTAAGATTAAAAAGAGGTCATTTCACACCTCAACCTCACCTATACCCTGAAATTCTCAGTAAGGAAGAATTTGAAACTCGAAAAGTTAACTAACGCTTTGCTAGCATATTGAACCTGGGAAGAAAAGTGCGACGTTTCTTAAAACATGTTGTTACCACAAACTATTTAACTAACAAACTCAAAAAAGGTTGAGAGTATCAAAAAACTTTGAGGAACTTTTAACGAGCGAACCTTAATCACACCGCAACAAAAAGAAGATTATAACTTTTTAAAGGCTCACAAATATTGTTGGGACTTAAAAAGTTATGCGGTGTGCAGTGTATCCAATATTTTACGTAATATTTTATGTTCGAATTTTAAAATTTGAAGTCATGGTGAACGAAAGAATTGTACAAAATGGCGTGCAAAATAAAAATTAATTACTTTTTTTTAGAAGCGTTGCTTTAAGTATCATAAAGTTTTCAATTCAATGTAATTTGTTTTAATACAAACTTTTTTAACATTTACAAAAGAAAAGAGTTTGTTCTTCTGCCCTCATGCTGGTGATACGAATGGATCCAACAAGCAGCAGACAGATCTCTCAATCAATCAAGACTAGTTGTGGGTGCTTGTAATACTTTCAAGTTAAAATTTTATATAATGCTTTATAATCGGAACCGCTAAGGACTAGAATTCTTTGCCGGAGTCTGTGTTCCCCGAAGGGTATCTGGTTATCTTCAAGGCCCGAGTGAATAGGTTGCTTATGGGTAGGCATGCTCCATCGTAGGTCGCGATATCGTTTATCACCAGGCCTGATAATATCGGCGGCCAAATTCCTGCCCATTACGAAATAAAAATGTTATATATAAAATGTTATACATTACGAAAAAGGGTACAATAATGTATACAATTACTTACTTTTTTTATGTGATAGGCCGGCAAACGAGCAGACGGATTACCTGATGGTAAGCAATCAGCGCCGCCCATGCCCACACTAAATGTTATATTATTGATATTTTTTAAAGAGTAACGATGGAGTTTATTACTCGTTCTTCCCCATTCGAATCTACAATTTGGAATGAGCACCTAGCTTCACTGACGAACAGACTGACAGACTACTTTTCTATTTTGATGTTTCAAAATTTTATTTATGGTTTAGTTGGAATAAATGATTTTGACTTTGACTTTGAAAAATAAAGCGCATTATCGATCTATCGTTGGGGGATTACTTATCCTAGAAAAGTTACTTCAGGTAGCAACACTATCCAGCTTTGGTTACAACCACAATAAAATTATATAAAAGAAAAAACGCGATGGTTTTTAGTCGGTAAAATTTGCGATCCCTTTCACCCCTCCAAAAGGCTTGATGATTTTCTCCTGACAAAAAAGTCTTTTACTTATGTTTCCATAATAAAAGCAATATAATTGTAAAATCTATATAATTTTAAAAATATTACTTTAAGAGCACAGCCACACAACTTAAATAGGTACAGTCATCAACAACAATGTTCACTTAAAAATGTCAATCAGAAAAGCAAAGTTCAGCGAAACACTTTTATGACCGAATGTACTACAAGAATTTTATATTTCCAGCATCGTACGCCATTGTACTTAACCGACTAAAATAAGAACTTTACTACAATATTTTTCAGCTGAAAATAATGTTTTCTGAAAGTCAGTTCTGTACTGAAATTAGGTTACCTAAGTTTGGTATATTCTGGTGGTTTAAATAAGAACTCATATTTAATTCGTCTTAGAATGGAAAATTTTACCTCGATTGCTGATTGTAAAATACATAGAAATAAATAAACCTAATGTCCTGATTGATTTCCAAGCCATCTAGTGCTTGTTTTTTTTTTAAACTTTGCCATATATTAGGATTTTCTCCTGTGTCGTGAGTGCGGTTTCAAACATACAATTTCACATACACATCACACCCAGACCCGGAACTACAATTTGTGGATCACGTAAAGAGTTGTTCCGTGCGGGAGAAACCGCGACACGTTGCACGGCAGCGAGTTGCCCAGCCACCGCACCAACCGTGAAGTAAAATTTGTGGAGGCTATAGTTAAACTAAACCATTACATTAGATTCAGCCAGGATTGCGGTTCAAGCGCAAGCAATGTACTCTGGCCCTGGTCTCATGCTGAAGAAGGAATGGGTGGTTTTTCGTCAGTAATAGTCTGACTGTCGTGGTGGCCCGGAGGTTAAGGAGCCCGCTTCTCATGCATGAGGGTGTGGGTTCTAAACCTGTCAAGTACCAATGTGACTTTTTCCGAGTTATAATGTACTTTCTATGATTATTTAGACACCACTGACAAACAGGGAGGGAAAAAATCATGAGCAAAACTGAACTTATAATTTCAAATTATAAGTTTGAAATCGCCATGCCACCTTGAGCAAGCGTGGTGAATAATGCACAAACCTTCTCCGTGTGAGAAGAGACCTTTGCTCAGCAGTGGGCACTTATAGGCTGATGATATGTTTGTGATGTGCCCGACATACATAATATAGATTTAAATAACGTTCAACGTCCTGTATAAGGAGTCTTCAACCAAGGAATCTTCAACCTTATTTCAAAGAGATAAAGTTAAAAATATGTTTGACAGACCAGTTTAGGTTGACCTACTGTAATAAGGTCGTCGATTCAACATTTTCTCTCACGATTTCAAATGAATTACTTATAATAAATATTAATTAGTTTTTACACTTAAAATTGCTCGAAACCCTTGCATCGCTAGGACCACGAAACTAAATATCAAATCGCTCTTCATAATTTCTACTAATCTCTTGCAGGAAGCACCATGTACATTAAAAATATCTATCAAAAATACACCTAATTACAACGTAACAAAGTATACCTATATAATATACATGTTTCATTAACATTCCAACTGCGACTTTAAAACTTAACAAAAAAGAACACCTTACTTAAGACCCCAACCGAAAAAAAAACAAAAGTCGGCGCCATTTTATTTACAGGCACGTCGTACAAAGCGGTGTGACAAACCTTGGGCGATACCAAAAACATGTTCAAAGTGGGGCAGTTATCCAAGTTAAATTGGCCAAGTAAGAACAACTTTTTAACTAGTGTTTACTCCACTACTTTGTCTGATATATTACTTCTGGTTGGTCACAAATTTTTGTGTGTTGTGTATACGTATGTATATGCGGTAATTGTAGAATTAATTGTGATAAGAAGTTTGATTTGTCGTAGTGGACTAAAGGTTGTGGTTGAGATACGAGGGGTTTGCTTTCTCCAACCTATAGTGTCAGACTCTCACTGACTTAAAACCCCCCCGTGCCTTCTCCTACTGTAGGTCGACGTCGCGGTGCCTCATTGCATTTACCCCGCAACCTCGGCTGAACATCAGCCGTTTAGGGCCCCGTCTGTGGTGGTCTATTGGTTATTTGCAATACAACGCGCCGTACGCTCGGGTCTGGTTCTGGTCGGGCGACGAGCTATCCATACTCCCTACCCGCAGACCCGCGCTTACTGTGGCCGAAGATCGCTTCTACAGAGGCCTATGGGTAACGTTTGAAACATGAGGGTTGAAAGTACGAAATCTTTCAAATACCATTGTTACTTTCCGGTTTATATGTACTTTCTTAGACGATTTAGATAGAACTACTGACGTGAGGCGAGGGGAAATGTCGTGAGGAAATTCAATTTTATGATTGTTCTTTCCTTTCCCGAAACTACATGATCCTGGACCTTTGGATGGCGTATGAGGGGCCGAAAGCAACTTGCAGAGGCCTGTGCCAGAAAAAGTCACTTTGGTACTTGCTAAGTTTCGAACCGGGCCACCCCGATTTCCATATAATACTGATACGAATTATATGAACAGAGAAAATAGCAAGAAATAACAATTATTGACTACAATAACATTATCCTTTTGAAAACGAGCAGTTTGTGAAAACATTGTCACTACAAAAATGACCCTTACTGCCTAATAAATAAAGCGTATTACTCCGTTTCGTAGTCCATCAATAATAAAACCTCAGTCATAAAAAATCATATAAAATCGAATGTCTAGGCATAACCTCAATATATACAGATTAAATATTATTCTCAGTATAAATATGACCCAAGGCGACACTAACGTTGTTCTAGATTCGACCCTAATACTAAAGGTAATAGGATTTATTTTATGATGCAGCACTTAGGCTTGGCGACACATTTCTGGCTTATTTGGCTAATTTCATAGCGTGATATTGTTTTATGCGGTAGTAAAGTTTCGGTGCGATTTTCAATCTTAAGGGATTGGTATAAGGACACAGAAGATATGATGTAACGCGGCTTAATTTACGAAAGAAAAAATCAACTACGCTTGTGTCATTAAGTGTTATACCAGTTAAACGAATCCAATAACAAAAATAGGCCAAAAAAGAAAAGTCAAAAAACATTAGAAAGCCATGCTTCGGCACGAACGGGTCGGCTCGACCGGAGTGATACCACGGCCTCACAGAATACCGGCGTGAAGCACCACTTACGTTATGATTCGCCGTGTGAGTGAGGTTAGGTACTGGAGGCTCAATTTCCCCCACCCCTCATCCTCAATCCTCAAATCCCCTATTCCTAAATCCCTAATAACACACAAGAGGCCGGCAATGCATTTGTAATAACTCCTTTGGTACAGTCAGCGTCAAAAGTCGATGAACACATTCAGATTTTCAAAACCACTGTATACTTATCACCCATAAATAACATAACAAGGTAGTGCCAGTATTGAATGAACATCAATAAAGTTCAAAATGAACTGAACGCTACTCGTCAAATGTCACTGAACACCATTTTATCAAAATGTGGTCACCAACTTTTGATGCTTTTTTTTTTTTTTTTTGTGAGGGGAAAATCATCAAATGACTTCTCCCGCCCAGGGCCGGGCAGGAGGGAGTGTCAGACTCTTACTGACTAAAAACCCCCCTGTTCCTTCTCCTGCTCTGTGCCGAGGTCGCGGTACCTTATACCAACTTTTGATGCTGACCGTACTACGAGTGTCCATGGGCGGCACTGATTGCTTACCATCAGGGAATCCGTCTGCCAGTTTGCCGATATATGACAAAAATATTAGATATTATAAGACTAAGGGCCGGTTTTTTGATCCGTAGTTAACCCAACCAATTGTTAAAAATCTTGACTAATGGTTAAATATCGACAAAATGTGTTTTTTGATCATTAGTTAGCTTAACTAATTGTCAAATTATTAACTATTAGTCAAATAATTTAACCACGGCTCGGTGGCGGGTTAACCAAGATGGCGGATAGTTAAACTAGATTCGACAGCTGATTCTTGCTTTGTTGTATAATTTTGTGATCTCATTCTGAAGAATTACATTATCTATAATTAATTTAAATATTGTCCGTTATTTTGATGCGTCAGACTCAGAAGATTTAAAGTTAGAACTGCGGTTTTCCCTGGAAATTTATGAAATAATGAATAAAATACCACATCAAAATACATAGTAAAAATACCACGAAAGTCCGCACAATATTTGAAGAGTTATGGATGACAATTCAATAACATTTTCTTTATGTAGTAGTTCGGCAAACGAGCACACGGATTACCTGATGGTAAGCAATCAGCACCGCCCATGGACACCCGCAACGGAGGAGTTACGAGTGCGTTGCCGATCTTTTAGGGATAAGGGATTTGGAGACTCAGGGATTGAGGAGGGATTGGGGCAAGGATTGGGCCTCCGGTAACCTCACTCACACGGCGAAACACAACGCTGTGGTTGTTTAATGCCGATTTTCTGTGAGGCCGTGGTATCACTCCGGTCGAGCCGACCCATTCGTGCCGAAGCATGGCTCTCCCACACATAAAAGACATATAAAGAAAGACATTTCCTTACTTGTTTCCTGACATTATTATTTAATAAAAAGTCCTTTATTTGTTGCAAAAAACACCAAGTTTAAGAAAACACTATAAAACCCATAGACAGAGAATAGAATAGACAAGCTATTAAAACAATAATAATGGTTAAAGCGAGAAAGTGCAAATGGAATATATGTAGGCGTGAGCAAGACAAAACATATGTTTCTTGTCCCTTTTTAGTGTAATTATTATTTAAATCGAACCAATACGGTAAATTAATACGGTAAATTGCAGTAAAATTGGCTGTAAAAGCCGTAGTGATTTTTTTTAATAGGTCGGCAAACCAGCGTACGGATTACCTGATGGTAAGCAATCAGCGCCGCCCATGGACACTCGCAACGGAGGAGTTACTAGTGCGTTGCCGACCTTTTAGGGATTAGGGATTTGGAGATTTAGGTATTTAGGAGGGATTGGGGGAGGGGAAGGATTGGGCCTCCGGTAACCTCACTCACACGGCGAAACACAACGCTGTGGTTATTTCACGTCGGTTTTCTGTGAGGCCGTGGTATCACTCCGGTCGAGCCAACCCATTCGTGCCGAAGCATGGCTCTCCCACACTTAATGTGAGCCGTTAAATGTACGTACCTACCTATAATGTATATATAAGGCATTTTTTATCTCATGTCGTATACGCTATTAGCTTCTCTATACCTATACTATCTCTATGATAAAACCAAACGATTCAGTTTGAAATCAAGACACTTTCGAAAGTTTTGAAATATCAAAAATGTCATTTGGTTCAACTTCATTCATTATTGATCAGTGTTGTCAGTTAAAGAAAAATACCCCCAAATAAACACGTTTTTTCTAGGGAGGAAGTTGTTCATTGCACTGGCAACAAATTAACCAATGGTTATGTTTGACTCTAGTTAAAGTTGACATCAAAAAATGAAATTACGTAATAACAATTGGTTACCCTCTTGACTATAGTTAAGATAACAAATAGTCAAATCGTATTTAACTACGGATCAAAAAACTGGCCCTAAGGGTTTCTTCACGATTGTTTTTCTTCACCGTATGTCAATGGTGTCTAAATAATCATAGAAAGTACATATAGCTCGGAAAAAGTCACATTGGTACTTGCCAGGTTTTGAAGTCGCGCGTTCTCATAAACTCCGGGCCAAAATGGCGTATTTTCGTTTTTTACACACTTGAAAAGTCTATATTATCTATTATTATTATTTAGAGTTACTACGAGTGCCCATGTGCGGCGCTGATTGCTTACCATCAGGTAACCCATCCACAAATACAATAAACAAAACACGAATAACTCTATCCGACAAAAACTTATAAAGAATTCAAAAACGTTGTCGATCAACCAACCAACGAACGAACACCAGGCGAATTTAATATTTATTGCTTACCAATTAAAGTTCAGAATAATTTCAGTCATCATTGGAAACCTGGAATTATGCCAATGCCTACACAAACTAGACTAGTAGAAATCATTAGTTATTGACTGTGTCCATCAATCGATGGGTACCATTGAAGACACGATGGCATTCTTTATTAATGGATTGATTCTAGGACGTTTGTACAATGGAGTATGAAGTGCACAGAGTCTTTTTTTTTTAATGTTAGTTCGGCAAACGAGCAGACGGATTACCTGATGGTAAGCAATCGGTGCCGCCCATGAACACCCGCATCACCAAAGGAGTTACGAGTGCGTTGCCGGGCTTTTGGGGATATGGGTTGCGGATATAAAGATCGGGAAGGGATAGGGGAAGGGGCGGGCTTGGGCCTCCGGTAACCTCACTCACACGGCGAAACACAATGCTGTGGTTGTTTCACGCCGGTTTTCTGTGAGGCCTTGGTATCACTCCGGTCGAGCCGACCCATTCGTGTCGAAGCATAGCTCTCCCACACTTAAATATATCCATATAGGATGGATGGATGTCAGTTGTGCTAATAAAAGCGTTGAAAATGTGTCATCAAGTGCCAAATTAGTCATTTTATTGTCAGTATGGAAATGTGTAAATGTTGCGGGGCAAACCCGGCCTGGAGCAGGAGAAAGGAAGGGAGAGTATTTATTTAGTAAAAACCTGACTCTCTCGCTATAACCTGGGCAAGAGACGGCATTCTATATCTAGCCTTCTCAAAAAACTGAAATAATGATATAATATACTGAAAATATTTACACATAAATAATGGCACTAGCTTTTGCACGCGACTGTGTTTGCATGGAATAGTGACTTCCTGCAGATTTTCTAAAATCCTATATCCTTTCTCGAATTTCAAACTATGTCTGTACCAAATTTCACTCAAATAGGTTCACTAGTTTAGGCGTGAAGAAAAGACAGACAGACAGATTTACTTTCGCATTTATAATATTAGTCTGGATTTATCGCCTGTCATGTTTATAGCATGTCGTGGTGGCCCGGAGGTTAAAACGCCCGCTTCTCATGCATGAGGGTGTGGGTTCGAAACCTGGCAAGTACCATTGTGACTTTTTCCGAGTTATATGTACTTTCTATGATTATTTAGACACCACTGACATACGGTGAAGGTAAACATCGTGAGAAAACCTGGAGTTATAATTTCTGATTATAAGTTTGAAATCGCCAACCCGCATTGAGCAAGCGTGGTGATTAATGCTCTAACCTTCTCCATATGAGAAGAGGCCTTTGCTCAGCAGTAGGCACTTATAGGCTCATGGTGATGATGATGATGATCGCCTATCTTTTCTAATTACAGCGCCCATAACAACGATTATACCTCCATTCCTATATAATCCGCGCCCACAAAAATGTTTTCCTACAATCGATAGGCCGATTTCCCAGCAATCATTATTGTTATGCTTTGATGTATGTGTTCAAGGAGAAATAAGGTATATTTGTATGTGTGTGTGTGTGTTTGTTTGTCGTATCACACTCCTATTTCCGAGAGAGGGTGTTGCCAGGGATGTTGGTTTGAGGGTTTATTATCGTGTTTGTATAAAACTTTTGTAACAAAAGTTAGGTTGAAGTCGAATGCGAATAAATTTTAATTTTGTGATGTGTATTAGGTTAAATTCATATACTTCGTCGTTTCAGGTTGTCGAATTATAAATGGGATATGTTTTCGCCAAATCGCTTTTTTTTTTCAAGTAGACCAAAGCATTCACCTTAAAACGTCAAGGAAAAAACGAAATCACTCTAGCAACAATTATTTTAATGCTCTATGTTAAAAGAACAGTGGTTTTAGTCAATAAAAGTCTGATACTTCCTCCGATCTCACCTAAGGACCACCGAGAGAAACCATTTGATGATTTTTACCCCTCAAAAAGAAAAAAAAATACCCTGTTCCCTGAAATAACTTTTGTGTCACGGGGTCAATGAACTCAATTCTCTTTCTTAACCTCGACCAATGGTACTAAGCGTATCAAAAAATATTAAACGTAAACAATTATGTAAAACGAATTAAATGCATGGGCAGCTGGTTTAACAATTACGTAATATTGCACTCTATTCATAACTGCGTAAGATCATTTTCAGTTTCGAATGTTTGCTGCAGCATTATGATAAGCAAATGTGAGGATAATTTAAAGGTTTTATGAAAACAATTCAATTCTATTATTCATACATATATTGTAAGTGCGGGAGAGCCATGCTTCGACACGAATAGGCCGGCTAGACCGGGGTGATATCACGACTTTACAGAATACCGGCGTGAAACAACTTGCATTGAGATTCGCAATGTGCGTGAGGTTACCGGGGGCCTAATCCTTTCAGAGGGGAAGGAATTACCAATTAATTCGCCCTTAACCCCAATTCTGCAGATCCTCAAATACCGCTTAAAAACCGCTCTTGCCACCATTCTGGTGATACTGGTGTCCATGGGCGACACCGGCGACTTATTTCAACAACGCTAAAGCCCTCTCATCTCACCCTGGGCGAGAGAATAATTTGATGATTTTAACCCCTTACAAAAAAAAAACATGCCACACCGTAGCCAAACTATGATTTATTATTCGTAATACAAAATTAAATAAAGGGACAAATTTATGTAAACATTTAAAGATAAAATCACACATTCTTTTTACCCGACTGCCAAAGAAGGAGGGTAATGTTTTTCGAGTGTATGTAAGTATCTATGTATGTCTTTTCCTTTGTGACCTCCTGTAGCCTAAACGGCTTGATGGATTTTGATGTATGAGGTATCGTTAGATTTGTCTTGATTACGGGAGTGTCAAGGGATACATTTTATCCTAAAAGTCCCACGGGATAAAGACATAATAATATTTTTTCTAAATTTCCCTTTAAAAAAATATGTATGCGGTATCATTAGATGTAATCTAAAGCCAAATGTCGTCGAAATAATTTAAAATGGTACTTACATATACATAGTCTTCTACATCTACAACATTTTCGTTAAATAAAAACAGCTAAAAAGTTATAAATAAAAAAAATATTATTAAAAAAACAAAATACCCGACTGCACACTAAAAAAAGAGTAAAACAAGCCCCACAATACAAATTTACTGAATATAATTTATAAATGTTGATGGAAAGCATCGCAGGCGGGGACCACCTTGACCGCCACCAACGAAAATTCTGCTAAATGGTGCACAACAGAAATGACTATAAATAAGCCTCTGTTGGTCCCCGCCTGCGATGCTTTCCATCAACATTTATAAATTATATTCAGTAAATTTGTATTGTGGGGCTTGTTTTACTCTTTTTTTAGTGTGCAGTCGGGTATTTTGTTTTTTTAATAATAATTTTTTTATTCACTGAACATGTCTTAAATAACATTAAAACCTGCTTTCTAAACATTGATTAAGATTAAACGTGGCCTACTTCTTAGACAAAACAAAAGACGTTAGAGCTTCCTAGTCTATTTAGACATTGAAATCTACTAAATATAGAAACTAAAAACAGACTAGTAAAAGTGATTGCTTTGGTCGGCCGCTCGTAATTACCAATCGTAAATTTGAAACGTCACATAAAGTCAGACAGAATCACGAGTGGAAACCTTATTTATGACTCCTGCTTGTCCCATCTTTCATCATAGGATTTATAGTGATGTTATTTAGAACATATTTGGGTCAGTCCAGGTGTCTGGTTTGTCCCAAACTGGATTAATCTGGAAAAATGATCTACACAATGTTTAAAATTGCATTCAAACTCGCGTGGACACGCCTTGTTTTTTTTTTTCAGGGTAAAATTATCAAATGACTTCTCCCGCCCCGGGAAAGGCGAGAGAGTGTCAGACTCTTACTGACTAAAAACCCCCCCATTCCTTCTCCTTCTCTGGACCGAAGTCGCGGTGCCTCATTGCTCTTACCTGGCAACCCCGGCTGAACATCAGTCGCCCCGTCTGTGGTAGTGCGTGGTAACAGCTAAATAATTAATATACATTTTTCACCCCTAATTTCTTACGAAAGTACAAGTCAACAAATATTTTACGAGGACTAGCTTAACTAATTTGCAATATTTTGACTGCTTGCCAAGCGTATAGCAAACTAAAAAATTATGCTGTTGGGTAAGACTTAATTTTTGCCCCAAGGATAGGATGTTCTCCTATGCCGTGTCGTAGTGTATTTTGTAAATACACTACAGTAAATAAACACACAATTTCACATACACGTCACACCCAAACCCGGAATAAAAATTTGTGGGTCACACAAAAATTTGATTCGAGAATCGAGCCGAGACGACACGTTGCCTAGCCATCGCGCCAATCGTGCAATCATTTTCATTAATTTTGTGTTAGAAACAAAATTACCAAAGAAAGTAAGTCAACACGAGTGAAGTCGGGGGTAACTGACTAATATTTTATAAATACCATACATGCATTGCCGTCAATCCTTTTACATAGACATCGCGTGACACGAAATTGGGCTGTTAAAAATGGCAGCCCTGCGCTATGGACGGCAAAACGCCGCCGCCGACTCGACGTTCCTTTTTCAAATTCAAATGTTCTTATTTTGAAACATTTTTTTTAGGTAGAAAGGTATTTTTGCTTATTAAGACAGGTAAAATAAAATATAGTATATCTTTTGTTCTTTAATAAGTAAAAGTATGACGTCATGCTTGATTTTAAAAACCTTTTAAATATGTCTTTATTCTGCTGACGATGTGGTCGTCATTATATTATATTAATAATTAATTGATTCAAAATAAATATTACAACACAATTTTCACGACTAAAAATTAATATAATAATGAATAGCCTGTCAGATACACAGGCTCTTCATTATAATATTATTTTTTAGTTGTGATACCCAATGAAGCTGAAATGTAGATCAGATTCAAATGAAGAATATCTGGAAAGACTGAAACTTTATAGTTTATATTAAAAAAAACATGTTCCGTATATAAAATCAGTTCGATCAATCTGAGAATCGACATTGCAACACAATTTTATAAAAACAAGTAAAATACTTTTTAAACCAAACTTCCAAAAATGTAGGCTATTCGCGATTTAATTGTGTTTTTTTTTAAATTGTTTAAAATGGTGTGACGTTATTTTTTGGCCTTAACTTACTTCTTTTAATATTCATTCAAAAAAATCGACTAAGTAGTACCTATCCTAAAATCAATTATTCAAAATCAAATAATTTTCTTTTTTTTAAAGCATTGGAACTCCGAAATAATTTATTTTTGGCCAAGAATCAGACGTCAGAATACGACGTAGTTGCTCTAGATAAAAAAAAATAAACCAAATTATTTTGTATTCATCAATGAATGTTGGATCAGTGCAATGACCAGTTTTTGGGAACCAATATAAATGTATATTTTTGGAACTTTCAGTCCTGGCCTACACGTCGTGACCTTTTGACTCGTCACGCAGTCGTCACGTATCGTCCCCGTAATTAGTAATTCGGATCACGCATCCTAAAACCCTACGTTTTTCAAAATCCTTGGTAACTTGGTAACTAAGCTATGCTTCCTCACGAATGGGTCAGCTTAACCGGAGTTATACCACGGCCTCACAGAAAACCGGCGTGAACTTAACACACTGTTGTGTTTTGACGTGTGAATGAGGTTACTGGAGACTCAATTCTTCCTCTCCCTATCCCTCCTGAATCCCTAAATCTCCGAAACTCTAATCTCCAAAATGCCGGCAACGGTATAGTCCTTTTCTCAGGCGGTGAAGGTTTTTAATCGATTTCAAATTTATAAGTTTACTAGCTTTTGCCCGCAACTTTGATCGCGTGGAATAGTGACTTACTGAAGATTTTTGGTTTAAAAACTATCCTCAGTCCTTTCTCGAGTTCCAAACTATGTCTGTAACAAATGTGACACATCTAGGTTCAGTAGTTTAGGCGTGGAGAAAAGACAGACTGACAGACATATAGACAGAGTTACTTTCGCATTTACAATATTATATAGTTTGGATATTTTACAATTTGAAATTATAAATCCAAGTTTTCTTTCGATGTTTCCATTCGCCGTATGTTAGTTGTGTCGAAATAATCTTAGAAACTACATATAGGTACTACAACTCGCAATCGAATTCCTATCTTTCTGCCCTGAGAAACGATCACCTTAACAGGCCACTATGACGTAATGACGAACTAAATTGTCTTTTGAAAAATTTTAATATTCCATCAATTAAATAAACCTTTTAGGGCTGATTTTTCAGTGGTCAGATAAATGTTATCTGAGGTATAAAACTGTTGCTGTTACTGTCTTATACTAACATTCTGACTCGACCACATCATAATTATTACCCAGATCAATTTTATCTAACCATTGAAAAATCAGCCCTTAAAGCAATAAAAATAATTCTTTTTCACAGCAAATCTAACTCTATACTTCTAAGAATAACATCGCAAATTGAGAATTACATATGTCTGACACGATTCCAATAAGTAGACAGGTGCTTGGAACATTTTCTTAGAAACAATATGGCATATCAACCCTCTCGCCGCTTCGGTACTAAAGTGATCAGCGCCCGTTGTCCCGGCAATCAGGGACGCGGCTCACGCGTTCGGGGCGAATACTCTTTTATCTTATAGTTCCTTATTGTATGGTACAAAGGACCGGAGAAAATAAAACATGTTTTAAAGATAATATAGAGAAATTTAATTGCAGGAGAGCCATGCGTTGGCACGAATTGGTTGACCAGACTGAATTGATACCACGGCCTCACAGAAAACCGACCTGATGCCATACTCACGTTCCGTTTCGCCTTGTGAAAGAGGTTACTGGAGGTCCAATCCTTGCCCCCTTTTCTCTGTCCGCGAATATCTAGCAACCCACAAGAGGACAGCAAATCACTTGTAGTTTGGACTTATAATTTCCAATTATAAGTTTGAAATCGCCAATTCGCCTTAAGCAAGCGTGATTAATGCTCAAACCTTCTTCGTGTGAGAAGAGGCCTTTGCTCAGCAGTAAGCACTTATAGGCTGATGGCTGATGTGAACTCCTTTGGTATTACGCGTGTCCATGGGCGGCGCTGATTGCTTACCATCAGGTAATCCGTCTGCTCGTTTGCCAACCTCTGACAACAAAAACAAAATTCAAGTACACCGCAAAACATCTAGGTCAATTAGCTTCTATAGATAAGAAAAACAAATGAGGTGTAACTAAGTATTATGAAAGAAAATATTGTAATGTGACGATATTTTGATGAGAAGAGATTTGGATGAATATAACCTAGAAATAGGTCAGGATGTAGCGATTTGATAATTAGGGGATCAAGGAAACGAGATTTTTATATTACATTGATGGGTCTCCGATAACCTCACTTGACGGCGAAACACAACGTAAATGTTGCTTCACGCCGGGTTTCTATGAGGCCGTGGTATCACTCCGGTCGAGCCGACCCATTCGTGCCGAAGCATGGCTCTCTCACACTTAACTGGCGGAACTTGAGTCATAAATGAGCGTCGAAAATCGCTCGATCTCCTCCATTGGCCCACTGTTCATTCTTCACACAATATCGTTGCGAAACTTGTACCGAGTTCCGAAATGTTCTACTTTGTAAAACGTTATATTTGAAACTTCCATCTAGAAAGTTCTGCACTACAATCTCACTATTTTTACTTCATTCATTCGTTCACTCGTTCGTTCTCTGAACGTTAATTTTAAATTGATACCGCTTCTCTTTGTTTTCTTTATATTTATTCTTGTAATGGGAGTTTGGTGTTAGATATCCACTTTAGGTTTGCTCGGGGATCGCGGGACGATCTCCGGCCTCCTCCCGCCCGGCCCTGGGCGGGAGAAGTCATTTGATGACTTTCCCCTAAATTTTTTTTTTATAAAGTTTGCTTCACTCTCAATTCTGGGATAAAAAGTAATCTATTCGTTACTGCAGATTATAATCACTATATAGTATAAAACAAAGTCGCTCTCCCTGTCCCTATATCCCTATGTATGCTTCAATCTTTAAAACTATGTAACGGATTTTGATGCGTTTTTTTTAATAGAGTAATTAAAGAGGAAGGTTTATATGTATAATAAGATTTATTGAATAGTTAATTAGTCTCAGCATTGTACCCGAGCAAAGCCGGTGCGGGTTTTTAGTATATCTAGGTATACATATAATACAATACAATAATAAAAGTTAATTATACTTTCTATCCATCTTAATATTCATATTTTTATAGTTTATTATTTGGTTATAAGTATTTTATTTACAAAAAGATGACGTTCATGATAACACCATCATTTGTTCTTTTTTTTTACAACTCGTCTCTGCATTGGTCTCACATAAGGGTACAACAATATATACTAAATGTTATATTAGTGAAATTGTAAAACATTTAAAAAATAGTAACGATGGAGTTTCTTGCTTGTTCTTCTCCATTCGAATCTACAATTTGGAATGAACACCTAGCTTCACTGACGAACAGACTGACAGACTACTATTCTATTTTGACGTTTCAAAAGTACCTAAGTATTTATGGTTTAGTTGGAATAAATGGTTTTGACTTTGACTTTGAACAGTCCTGAAGACGATTCATGAAAAAAATATTAAATTTAATTAGTATTGTAAACGAATTATGTAGTTTTCAGTTATTGACAAACAAAAGAAAACCGTCACAAATTAAAAAGAATTAAGTTTTCTTACAGTATTCATAAAATTAATAACTATGAAACAAAGTTATTTTCTCTGTCCCTATATCCCTATGTATGCTTAAACCTTTAAAACTACGCAACGGATTGTGATGCATTTTTTTATACTGTAATTAAAGAGGAAGGTTTATATGTATTATAACATTCATTGAATAGTGGAGAAATTTTGTATAAACATTGCACCAGAGCGAAGTCGGGTCGGACCGCTAGTTAATTATCATCATCAGCTTGATCCCATCAACTGCTAGACATAGGCTAGGCATAGCTAGGTATACACAAAAAATATTAAATTCAATCTTCACTGTAATTATTTCAACCCCAAAACGGCGAGCGCGGTCAATTCGACCACGACCACATTATTCCAATAATTATGACAACGGCAGTATTGTTGAACAACAGATTTATTGGCAATTGTATTATCTCTATTTGTATGTATTTGTCTTTTAATATATAACAATATAAAGCATAAATAATTAGATATTCTTGAATGTACTGCTGACCAAAGGCCTCTACTCACACAGAGAAAATTTTATCATTAATCACCACGCATGCTCAAGGCGGGTTGACGATTTCAATCTTGTAATTCGAAATTATAAGTCCAGGTTTCCTCACAATGTTTCCCTTTACATTATGTCAGTGGTATCTAAATAATTAAAGAAAGTACATATAACTCGGAAATGGCCACGTTGGTACTTTCCAGGTTTCAAACCCGTACTTTAACCTCCGGGCCACCTCGACATTACAGTCTATATGTACATATAAAACTTTAGGTTAGGTAGGTATATCAATACATAACTAACTATATAAACTAACTTCTATAAAAATTAAGTCGACTAACGATGTTGCCGTACAAACCTCAATTCCTAGAGTAATATTTATTCCATTCTGCCCCCCCCCCCCAAACTCATTCCTCAAATCCCCATTCCTTAAATCCCTAATAACCCACAAGAGACGGGCAACGCACTCTTCGTTATTCCTTTGGTATCAATGTCCGTGGGCGACGATGATTGCTTGCCATCAGGTAATCCGTTTGTATCCGTTTGCCGACCTATCTATCACATTGAAAAAATCTACTGCCGCTCCAATAACATAAAAAAATACTACTTTCTCGCTGGCTCTACATTCAGATAAAACAAAAGTTAATATAATTACACATTATTTGTGTGTTCAATGCAATTTTCGTTGGCAACGATCCAAAAACAGCAAATGATAACTATCTCAGAGTACATTCTGATAAACAAATTATTTTGTTCAGTTTCTCTTTGGACGTAATTATTGTGGCGTATACGACTCAAATAATTTCCAACTAAATTATTCTATGGCATATTATAGCGTATTTATTTGTGAATCGAGCTGGATATTTGCCATTTGCATTGATTTGCTAGTGATTTATTAAAATAGGAACCAATTAACGTTTAGCTTGCACCTTTTTCCATAGCGAGGGCCTCACTCACAGATAGGACATGCCAGGTTCGAAGTTCAGCCGAGGTTGTGGGGCAAAAAGCCACAGGATGGTTTTTAGTCAGTAAGAGTCTGGCACGCCTTTTCGTCTCACCTTTGGCTAGAGAAGACATTTGATGATGTCCCTCAAAAAAAAAAAGAATCGTAATCTTTTTAACCGACTTCAAAAAAAGGAGGAGGTTCTCAATTCGATTGTATGTTTTTTTTTAATTTTATTTTTTATGTTTGTTACCTCAGAACTCCGTTGTTTATGGACGGAATTTTTTTTACGGATTTTTACGGATTACGGACGGATTTATGACGATTATTTTTTTTCAATAAACTAATTCGTGTTTCGTTTGTGTAAAGAGTACATCACATAGCCACATCATCAATGCGTCACAGTCTTATTGCACAAGCGCGGACAGCGAGCTAGAATCAGACCCGATCGCACGGTGTGTAACGTTCCGCGCACGTCTCAAAGAACCAATAGACCACCACAGATGGCCCAACGAGGCATTCAACCAGAGTATCGGAGTAAGCGCAATAAGTTATCAAGGCCTCGGTCTACAGCAGGAGAAGAAACGTATTGGTTATTAGTCAGTAATAATCTGGACAAGCGAAGTCATTGTATGGGTTTACGCTATATGCTGAGATAGTGGCCTTTTTGATCTCGCACAGATTATTTTATCAAAGAGGATTAATTGTTCGGCTTATTTTGACTTTTAATCTTTTTTGATGTTGTTTTGTTTATCTTTTTTTGTAATGTACTTAATTGTAATTTTATAATTATATTTTCTGTGCGAGTCTCAAATAAATGTTTTTTCTATCTTTTTTCTTTCTAAATAGCTCAGCATTGATTAGCATGGCACCCAAATATTTTGCCATCTCACTAACCTATATGAAAACGGGTCGTTCTGTCCGTCAGTCCTAATGTTGCCAACATTGTTGATGATTGATCGCTCCGTGCCGGAAAACATCAAGTGCCGTGGTATTCAAACGACCTGTAGCCACTTATAGAAATATCAAATGTTTCTTCCGGGTTAAAAATAGTAGGTAAGTAAGTACCTACTAGTGTACGATTAATTCGGTGGTAATTTTAATGAAGATTCTTTTGTTTTTATAATAAATATCGTGAGACATACTAAATTAGCAATTAACTAAAAATCGCGGGTTACTCACGTGTATATCTTACCGCCTTCCACAGAGGGGTTCTTCCTCATGAGCAGCGTACGCGGACGCGGCGACGTCGCGCAGCGTACTGCTTGTAATAGAAGAATATTGAGGAAGAACCCTTCTGTGGTTCGAAACTAGTAGAGCTTTTCTCAAGATAGACACGTGAGTAACCCGAGATTTGAAGAAACTTTTATTTTTGTCTGCGACAAATTGAAATGATTGCTTAGAATTCAGTTACAAGACCGGCCTAAGTATTGTGTAGTGGTCGTAGCAACTCTCTCTCTCTCTCAGTATGCTTATGTGTATAGCACTTACGACCGGCGTACGCTGCTTATGCCAGTAGCCAATTTTGTATTGGAAATGGCCTTTATCTTACCTGTAAATAAAAAATATAAAGTGTTAATCATAAATTAACTATTCCTATGACTGCACGGTTGGTGCGGTGGCTGGGCAACTGGCTGCCGTGCAACGTGTTGCGGGTTCGATTCCCGCACGGAACAACACTTTGTGTGATCCACAAAATGTTGTTTTTGGTCAGGGTGTCATGTGTATGTGACATTGTATGTTTGTAAACGCACCCACAACACAGGAGAAAATCCTAAAGTGGGGCAACATTCTTTTTTTTTTTTAAATAATAAATAAAAAGTGTTAATCATATGCAAGTAACATACAAATAGAACATTTATAAAAAAAAACCTTTCAAAAATATGAACATTAATAACAATAGAAAATATCCTAAAGCCAATCGGATCAGACTCAAATTCAGAAACTAACTATTTTTAGACTAGCTAGTTATAACTTAACGAATTTGACGATGTAAAGTAACATAAAACAATTATTCAAAGTAGCCACTATAAATAAAGTTATAATAAAATTTTCACTAATTTCATCAAAATCCTGTTAAAATATTACCCTAAAATTCAACTAAAATAATAAGTTGAACGCGATTATTAATCCTGGCTTTTAACACACTGCGAAAATAAAACCAACATATAAAACCGCTTATTTCAAAATTTAATTACTCTCTTTCATAAAACCCGACACACTCCGACATTTTCGGAAACTAGTTTCATGTCTAACACGGTTTCAAAATTCGACAGTAAAATGTGGTATTTATGAAGTCCGGTTATGGTGCGGTCCAATTAGCCCGGTGCGGTCTACTGGAGTAATTTCGGAATAGCGCAGCGCGGGAGGGTTAGGTGCATTCGTGGTGAATGGAATGCGACGACGTTTTTTTCCTTTTCTGCCTATACGTATTGGCTTGGAGAGTAAATATCTGACTTCCAATTTGTTCGAAACGAGAAAGGGAGGCGTTTCTCTGAAATTGTTCAACTATTTGAGAAAAACTACACCCTTCGTGCTTGTTATTGATGGTGTACTTTGTGATTCTGCATTATTCTTAAACTTGGTGATTAAAGAGTCACAAAATGACATTCAACTGTAAACCACAAAGCTTAAGTTTATGAAATATCCTGAGACCTCAAAAACAGCATAAAAATCTAAACAAGTTGACAAACTAAGAATTTAATTACTCTGTCCACGAGGGAGGTAAGCACTGAAGCACTCAAGTAGCGAGGAAATTAGCATTTTTTTCATATTTTCAGTATTAAAACCTGAAAGCTTGCTGAAATTCAGTTGTTAATTAAGAAGTTTATACCTGGTTGTTTCATGGTAATCCAGGGATGAAAAATGCTGCATAACTTTTGCTCTCTTGAGGCTCGAAGATGGATTAGACCTAAGCTCCAGCCATGGCCATTTTATCATGGTGGTACTTGTACTTTGTGAAAAAATATACATTTTGTGAAGGTTCTATCTAAACAGCTCTGATTTATTTCCGTACTTTTTTGGGTTTTGAATTTTATTTATTATTTATTGAAACAGTATTTTCCAATTAAATAATTCATCAATTATTAAAAAGTTTGTATATTTTTCGTAGGCTAGCGCAAAAAATATCAGCATTTCAATGTTTAAACATTTGTCGGCTATTTTTTTGTTAATCTGTATAATAATATTTACGCTTAAAATATGTACAAGTTAAAATTAAAATTATTTATTTCTAATAAGGATTTTTTTTTACTTGCAATAAACTATTGCTTGACTGCGATCCCACCTGATGGTAAGCAGTGATGCAATCGTTGATGGTAAGGCGCACTAGTTTATTAAGAGCCTATTCACTCTAGCCTTGAAGACACCTAAATTGTATTTGGACGGAAAGACTGCAGTCGGCAAACTGTTCCAATCCCTCGATGTACGCGGTATAAATGACGAGGCAAAACGCTTAGTCCGGGCCGCTGGTGTCTCAACAACGTAGGGGTGGATATTCGCCGTACGCCGGGATGTCCTAAGGTGAAATTGGGATGGCGGAATCAAATCGTGCAATTCCTGGGCACACTCTCCAAAATGCATCCTGTAGAAAACCGCAAGGCTGGCTACTCTGCGCCTAAACAATAAACTATAACTCTCTCGGAATAAACGGCACTTTAATATTACACAGAAAATTGAAAAATAACAGCTGCCAGTCTGTAGGTTACTTCTCTAACTAAGCTTAGCTCCTTGCGATCCATAATGTAGACTCTTGTAGAGAAGAATAAGTAAAACACACACGGTTCTTTGTTTTTAGAACTATAAAATATCTCATACCATTTCAGGAATCAAATAGTAGTATGTAGTAGTATGTTCTATATAACACTTGAATGTTCGCCTACGAATAGAATGTAACATAAATATTTTCAAGAGAACCGCTTATCTCTAAGAACGACTACGTCGTAGCAAAGTGCTACGATTGCGTAGGCTCTACGAGCTACGAGTAATCGAAAATTCTAGAAGGCTATCTTTTGACAAATTCGAGCCCATTTCATTTGATCTTTTGAAACACGTCCAGACATTAATCCAGCGATATCCTGGGAACATTTTACTTAGTTTAAAGATTGAGATCCATTTCAACAGTTTTGTAAATTTGAATAACTGAATTATAGTAAGCATGGTTACGGATTGGAAAATTGAATTCGGCTTCAGATGTGATTGACATTTACATTGAGCTTCATAAGCAATTACCATATTTACACGAAGGACTGAAATGTTAAACAAATCTATATTTATACTTAATATTATAAAGAGGTAAAGTTTCTGTGTTTGTAAGTTTGTATGTGGGGGTAATGTTTGGAACCGCTGGTCGGATTGCCAAAAATAATTCACTGATAGATAGCTACAATGTTTCTGAGTGCTATAGGCTATAAAACATCATGCTACGAATAAATGGAGCTGAGCAGTAGATGAAACCGCGCGAGAGTAGCTAGTTTCAAATAACTGTACACATAACAATTACAATTAATTTTTCAAAAAACCTTAGAAGCAATTCATGTGAATACCAACATCATCAGCTTATTAGTTGGCCCGGGTCTGAATATTATATATTTTAACTTGTATGTTTGTAAAGTCATCCATATTATAAGAAACAATCCTTATGGTGTCTCAAAGTTTAAGAAAATACATGCTCAAAGTGGATTGACGCTTTGAAATTTATAATAATGTAATTACAAGTCCTAGTTTTCTGCCGAAGTTTTTCTTTAATCTTAATACGGTGGTACCTAAATATACATAAAAAGTACACAATACATAACTAAGAAATGTAACGTTAGTACTTGTCAGGTTTCAAACCCACGCCATCTTGGTTGAGAAGCGGTCCTACCCTTCGTGTTACCACAACACACACACGGTCACGCCTAAATTTCACAAATTACATAAAATATTAACAGTCGAACCGACATCGCTCATTAAACCTTCAACCACCTGCTTTTACAAATTTCCCATGTTTTTTCTTTTGACATTTCTAACCCTCAGGCGTTCTACCACATTTCCAGGGACAATTCGACCACCCCACTCATCGCTTTAATACCATCTGTCAAAAATATCTTATCAGAATAAACCTCGGCTTCCCCCGAGACGCACCTTTCAAAAGGGATTAGGCTTTCTGTATCATTTCATTAACGTCCTATGTAAACGTACTAAGATGTACAGGGTGTTTTTTTTCTACAACCGAATCTTGATAAAAACCGAAACGAATTTTAACACATAAACTGTTATTCATTTAGAAAGCCGTTCTGTACAAGAATGTTTTTGCAATAGGTGTGACAAAAATTTTTGATAGATATTGAACAAAAAAAAACAATTGGGATAATATTTACAATAAAAATCTTGGACAATATAAATATTATTAGTTTAACCATATCTTGCAATTGACCTCATAGCAATTAAATATATTGTTTGTCTCAATCGTATCTTTTCTATTTTTCCTAAAATTGTAAAATAAACAAAAATCAACAGTACCTATATCTGTTGGGATGAACACAGGAAAATATATACATTGAAGAAAAAATCCCATTGATTTTTCTTGTATTGTATTATAGATTCACCCTTACTTATTCATCCTGTTTAAGCGTGATCACCCTAAATGGTTTCTTGTGGAGCAGAGCGTAATCGTAAAAATGTTTAGTGAAATGGCTTTGAAACGTGTGTGAACTTTGAATCTTTTAATATTTTCAGCAAAAGAGCAAATGGATCACCTGGTGGCGCGGTGAGAAAGGTGGTTATGTAATATCTATTTAAATAATCAAGCTTTATTTAAGCGCATATATTTGGCACTATCTACCAGTTTGATTTGTTGAAGTTGCAGAGATGACAAAAAGAAAGTGGGTGCAAGCATAAAGTAATAATACGACTAATTAAAAGAATAATAATAGAAATCTCAATACGTAACAGTAGCTTTTGCCCGCGACTTCGTTCGCGTGGAATAGTGACTTTCTGCAGATTTTTGGTATAATAACAACCCTTTGTCCTTTCTGAAGTTCTAAAATATGTCTGTACCAAATATCATAGAAATCGATTCAATAGTTTAGGGGTGAACAAAAGACAGAGTTTCTTACGCATTTATAATAATATTCGTTTGGATTTAAACGATTTCAATAAATTCAACAACAAAATCACTACATAAAACAATTAAAAAACCTACATGTGGTTTTAAAAATGAACACGCCCTGTATTACACCTGTGTAGGGTGTAAAAATAATATTAGTATATAAGAGAGGCATTTTGTGTTAAAGCTTAACTAGTGTGCCTTGATAAGTAATGTTTAGGATTTTAAATTAATTATCCGCTGAAATTTTCATATTATTTCAGTCCAGTTCTCAGCTAATTCGACCTTCTTGCTAATGGGGCTATTTAAATAAGGTGTCAACATAAAACTGACATCCTAAAATAGATTATGTGAAAAATCGTTTGTAAGAGGAAGGAGTTTCTTTGAAGAAAAGAAGAAAGCGCAATAATGTACCTGGCCTGGAGAAGAAGAAGGAGAAAGAACGGGTTAGTTTTTATTCAGCAAGAATCTGACTCCCTCTCACCCAACCCACGGTGGCAGAAGCAAGAAGAATTTGACGAAAGAATTTGAAGTTTGACTGCACGGTTAGCGCGGTGGCTGGGCAACTGGCTGCCGCGCAACGTGTCGCGGGTTTGATTACCGCACGTAACAACACTTTGTGTGATCCACAAATTGTTGTTCCGTGTCTGGGTGTGATGTGTATGTGGAATTGTATGTTTGTAAACGCACTCACAACACAGGATAAAATCCCAGTGTGGGGCAACGTTTAATATTAAAATAAAAAAAAGAATCTCGAACAACTTTCCTACCTTACGAATCTACAAAACTAAGTGAATACCATCAAATATTAATTACCATAAATTAATTAATTAGAACATAAACCGGCTACTTATCGTTTCATAAATGCGGGTGCATAATTGAATGATAATGGCTTCATGAGCAGTTTATTACAGACTTTTGTTGGACGTACGAATACTTTCGTTCAACACTAATAAATTGATGACGCCGTACCGCATTTATAAAAATAGTTATAATGACATTTTTTTATGTCAGTTTTTAAGGGATTCGAGGTTTGGGGATTTTCGGATTAGAGATGGTGATAGAGGAAGTATTGCCCCCTGCAGTAACCTCATTCACACGGTGAAATTATCAGGTTCACATATTCTGTAAAGCCGTGGCTAGTCGAGCTGGCCCATTCGTGCCGAAGTATGGCTCCCAGACTTAAATCAGTCCGTTAAACTATTGGAAAAAATAAAATCACAATTCTTTTTTCCGTGGTATTGAATCAATAATTAGGATTATATTCGACGATATAGGTACTTAAATTGAAATGTTGAGTTTTTTTGGAGAATTAATATCACCAATATCTTTTCTCATCCTGGATGGGGCGCGAAACAATAATACGCACCATATGCTTAGGTCTTGAAAGGTAGTGTGTCGTTATTTATTACATCTTAGAAGGAGCCGTGTCGTAACGACCTCCATAATCCACTCCTCGCCATCATCCCTATATTTGAGTGGGCAAGTGAAGTAAGTAAAAATCTGAATTTCTTTTTAAGTGACAGGCAGGTAAACGGGTATACAGATTACCTGATGGTAAGCAATTATCGCCGCCAATGGACATCTGCAACACCAGAGGAGTTACGAGAACATTGTCAGGTTTTTGGGGATTAAGGTGGTCTAGGGGTCGTAAATATGCTTTTCTTATAAATAATCTGCATACGCCTTTGGCAAATTATAGACGTTGCATTAACAAATACAAATTACTAACAAGTCTGTCTGAGAATGACAATGAATTTAAAGTATTTACAAGAGTCCAAAACCAAACCTGGTGTCACGTATTCCATATTTTGGCCTTGGCATCGTGATATACGAGATCATAAAGCCATATTTCGAAAACTATTGCGTCAATAAAATATGTAAATGTTAGTTGACTTCGTGGAAAACCAGTTGGATGGATGTTGACATAATTTCGCAACTTTATTATATACAGGGGGTTGTAAATGACGAGAATTTTCGGGCAAAGGACCCGAACGGCGTGAAACCACTATAAATATTTTGGTAGCCGCTCTTTCGTTAATATGTAATGATTGTAGTGTGTCTATAGATTATTATGGACGTGGTGTCCCGAAATTTCAGATCGCATTTTTCATATGTTACTTTATGGATTCAAAATGTGACAACCAATTTTTTCGACTTTTTTGAGTCATGTGTTCTTCCTAAAACTATTCTTATCCGTTAAAACCTGCACTTATAATTTCGAATAACAAGATAGAAGTCGCCAATCCACCTTGAGCAAGCGTGATGGAGCGGGTGTTCCAAACATTTCTGCCGACCGAAACTAAGAAAAACATGGCTGATATTAATGATAGAATAATATTGTTACATTGTCTATTTTCTTGACAATTCGTTCTTGTCCATAAGTCAAGATGACAAGCTAATGTCATAGATTTGGCAAAGAACCAAGTACCTGACATTTACGGTGTGATGCCATGACATGGTCATAAGTCAGAATAAAAAGAAGAGAGAAATAAAAAGCCCGTATGGCTTTTTGAATATTTAGTCATTTTAAACATAACACAGTTACGGAGGTGTGGGATTGCGATGCTTCGGCACGTATGAGTGGGGTCAACCGAAGTGATACCACGGCCTCAGAGAATACCGGCGTGAAACTGAAGGCTTAATAACCCCCCCCCCCCCCTCTCCAATCCTTAAATCTCCGAAGTCCAAATCCCCAAGAAGCCAGTGCCTTTGTAAGTCCTTTGGTGTTTGCAAGTGACCATGGGCGGCGTCGGTTGCTTACCATCAGGTAATCCGTCGGCTCGTTGGCCAAAATGAAACCGTACAACTAAACCTAACAGTACTTCACTCAACAGAAAACTAAAACCTCACAAGAGAGTCTACTGATTTGACAAACATGAACCATTGAATTGTACCTTTGTATTATACCTATACAATCCAGAAATACAATAAACTACTTTGATTAAACGCCTAACAATTCCTATTAATTATTAATACGGTTAAATCGGCAAGGTTCGAAACAATTGGTGATATTTAGGGCGTACACAATATATAAGTTCACCTATGAATAAAATATTAAGCATGTGTAATATTTCTACACAAAGAGGCTCGCAGGTCAACGTATACCAACCTAACTTCTAAAATAGACTTTAATATTTTGTGATAAGGTCTAATGGTTTGGAAATTTGGTGTAGTTTCATTAGCTTTTGTACATCGATTATATTTTAATTAGGCCTGTTTAAATATCTGAAATGGTGTATCGATTGTTTCTTGTGAGGAACTAACTAAAATCAGAAACTTCCACATTAGTCAAAAAAGTCGTCGTTCAATTTAATGAAATTGTCCCGGTAAAAGACGAGAGGATGGACGCTGTAATTTTAGATATTATGAGCTTTAGTTAAAGATGCAAGACATGTGGAATAGCCATACTTCGGTACGAATGGGACAGCTCAATCAGAATGATACCACGGCCTTACAGAAAACCGGCCGTAAAGAACTCTAGCGTTATTTGTTTTAATTGCTTGGTTTTATCTATGAGGAATCTATCAACCCTCGCTAATATACTTTAATTCCCATAAATAGACGATTGGCAGTTAACAACTGTGCGATTTTGCGAAACTTTTTGCCTCGCACAGTAAAACTTTACAATGATTTTTCGCCGGCGGTATTCCCGAACCGATATGACCTTCAAACCATCAAGAACGTGAGTACTACTTTGTTAATGCCCGGCAACGCGTCTGCGACTGTTCCGTTGTTGTGTTCATGGGGGGCAATGACCACTTACAATCAGGTGATTCGTTTGCCTTCTATTAAATAAAAAAATAATTTCGAATTTGTAAGGTTACCGGTGGCTCAACCGTTGCCCTCTTGTTCCCCAAACCTTAGATTTTTATCCACTCCCAAAAGGATGGCAATGTACTTGCAACTTATACTTTGTTATGGCATCCATGGGTAGCACTGATTGCTCAAAACCCCTCAAAAACTATGCTTCCGCTTTAGTCATTACAGGAATTAAGAAATGTTATAATCGTATCTGAGCTACACTTCTACTTAAAATTATTTTCCTATCTTGACATCACATTGAACGATTTCTAAGAAGATTGTATCACAGTGACAATAAAATTCGATCCTTGGAATATTTCGGTACGAGCCAGGGGCAAGTCAAATTGACTTATACATTTACTACGTACAAACGAATGAAATGTAATATTAATTTCAAAGGGTCGAGTTACAGAGAAACTAGGATATTGTAGAGTATTTAATCAATGTCACTAAAATTATTCAAAGTATATTAACTAGTGAAATGTGTTACTAAGTATGTGTAAATGTGGGAGAGCCAAGCTTCGGCACGAATGGATGGGCTCAACCGGAGTGATACCACGGCCTCACGGATCCGCACGCTACACGTGTACACTTAATAAGTAACTAAGATGCTTAACATCCCAGGAGGATGATGATTTCCTTAATAAAAGTTAAGGTCTGCACTGCAACTACATCATAATAAGTTTCAAGTGATATGGTTACTGTAACGCTAACTATATACTGTATATTTAATTGATTTCTGACAGTTTGAGTACTTGTCCGACATATGCACATGTTCTTGTGGTCGGTATGATTTGTCGGACAATTCAGCAACACCCGTTAGTTGAGTTAATTGTAAACTGACACTTACGTGCCTGTCTTCAGAAAGGGTCCACTTAAAATTGTGGGAACTTACCTCAAAAGAATAATACAGGACGTGCTTGCACGGTTATCACACATTATATTTACACTTTTCCCGCAACTTTGTTCGCGTGGAAAAGGTGCTTCAGTCAGATGTTTCTTTAAAAACTATCGTATGTCCTTTTTCGAGTTCCAAACTATGTCTATACCAAATTTTACACAAATAGGTTATGTAGTGTAGGCGTGAACAAAAGACAGACAGACAGAGTTACTTTCACACTTAATATACTTGGATTGGATATAATATGTTGGATTGTGTCTGAGTTTGTTTGGGCATTTCTTCTCTGAGTAGTCAGATAGGTACATATAATGTTGACGTGTAAAAGTGCTCCTTTATGGCCTTTTTAATTTCAAAAATAAATTTATTATTTCACTAGCTTTCGCTAGGTTTCGTACACGTATAAAAGTAAAGTATCCCGAGATTTTAAAAACTCGACTATAATACGCAAATCAAGAAAGACTGCAAAAAGATAAAGATTAGATATACAAATATATATATAAGTATCTGAGAAAACAATCAGTTCTCTATTCTTTATAAACAGTAGCCTTGAGAGAGAATAAATAAATTAGAATAGTCTTCAAGACTAAGCAGCTTATATAATTCCTTGAAAACAATGCAAAAGAATTGTGATATCTCTGACAAGAAGTAAAAGAAATAAATTGCTTTAATAGTGGAGCGAAACCACTTCCATATGGGATAGGGCTTTTTTTTGTGAGGGGAAAATTATCAAATGGCTTCCCCTGCCCAGGGTCGGGCGGGGGGGAGTGTCAGCCTTTTACTGACTAAAAATCCCCCTGTTCCTTCTCCTGCTCTGGGCCGAGGTCGCGGTGACTCATTGCGCTTACCCCGCAACCCCGGCTGATGGGATAGGGCTACCGTCGATGAATCACCTGGTGATAAGCTACGCCGCCCATGGACACCCACTACATCAGAGAAGATACAAGTGCGTTGTCAAGGTTCAGTTAATAATTTGAGGGGATAGGGGTGAAGAATTAGGCCTCCGGTAAACTTATACAGTGAAACACAATACAAATGATGTTTCGTGCCAGTTTTCTCTGAGGTCGTGATAATTTTGGTCTTGAATAGGCCAATTCGTGCCGAATCACGGCTCTACCACACTTAGCTTTTCGAAACGATTCTATTTCCATATTCCAATCCCATATATTTTGTAAGAATATTCAATAACTACCTATAATTAAATATCGAATAATAATACACAGTTTTAGTTGACAAAATTCTACTTAAATATCACAAGAACACAAAATGTTTTTCATACAATTCAAACGATTCTTAAATGAATATAATTTTACGCTTCACATAAGAATTGTTGACCAGGAACTCGACGTTTGAAGCCAAGCTAGGGACTCATATTAAAAAACAACATTAACATAATAGTTTAAATAGTAAGTTAATTTAATGAAATTTACAATTTTTAATTCATTGAATTTCATTACGAGTATGTACAATAATCAAATTATTATAAACTAACTTTCATCCGTGGCGTCATCCGCGTGATATGTTGATAAAAAGCCTATGTTCTATTCCGCAATGTATCCTATGCCTGTGCTAAATTTCATCCTGATCCGTCCAGAAGTTTTAGCGTGATTAAGTCACAAACATCCAAAAATCGTAACTTTGAAATCTATATATAATAATACATATATATAAACGAAAGTCGTGTTAGTTACTCCACTTATAACTCAAGAACGGCTGAACCGATTTAGCTGAAAATTCGTAGGGAGGTAGGTAAGAACTGAGAGAAGGACATAGGATAAGATAGGCTAGAGGTTAGGTAGACTAGGGTAGGTAGAGTTGACAAGGTAGAGTAGAGTAGGTAGAGTAGAGTAGGTAGAGTAGAGTAGGTAGAGTAGAGTAGGTAGAGTAGAGTAGGTAGAGTAGAGTAGGTAGAGTAGCGTAGGTAGAGTAGAGTAGGTAGATTAGGGTAGGTAGGGTAGGGTAGGGTGGGTAGAGTAGGGTATAGGTTCGGTAGAGTAGAGTAGGTAGGGCAGGTAGAGTAGGGTAGGTAGTCAATTGACGGGAGCGACTCCGGGGGTAAGAGCTAGTTTATAATATGTATTAATAAGATAGTTGGATTAAATATATCTCACGAAAGTTATAAAACGAAAACAATAGAATCTTATTAATAATTTATCTTAATGCTGCGTAAAAACTAAAAAGATATTTTAGTAGCTATAAAATATAAATATAATTTAATACAATATTGTAAACAGTTTTAATGTTATGTTCTTATTCTCGTACTGGCATAGATTTAATTGTATTGGGCTCAATGACAAAGTTATTAACGTTTGGTCTTGAAGTTATTATGACCTTAAGTACATTTATAATAAAAAAAGTAAAGAAAATATAAATAGATTGTGTGAACAAAATAATATACTTAAAAGAAAATGGAGTTTAAAAACACTTGGATAACAATTTTAAGTGTGAGAAAGCCATGCTTCAGACTGAATGGGTCTGTTCGAGTGTCCAGATTACATAACAAAAAGGCCAAACAGAAAAACATAAAAAAATGTTAAAATTCAATTATTAAAATATACTGTTAAAAACCGAATTTTAAGCAGTTGCCATTGTCACTTATAAAAAACATTTAAAGGGTTTGATAATAATAAAACTCCACGCTAGCTCAAGGCGAATTGGTGATTTCAAACATAGAGTTAGACAGAATTATTCCAGGTTTCCGCACTATATAAACAACAAGCACAGCATTGAAAAACGACTTGGACTGAAGTAGGAGAAGGAACGGGGTTGGTTTTTGTTAATACTTCTGAAACTAACTCTCAGCCCACCAGGCGGGTTCGACTCGAAAAAAAATTCATATCCTCCAGTGTTTTCCTTCGGCGTTCATCAATAACGCCGAAGGAAAACACTGGAGTACTGTAAGTCTATTTTGGTAAAGTTATAAATAAATAAATAAATAACGTCTAAATACAATAAGAAAGTATGTATAACTTAAAAAGTCATATTGATTGCAAGGTTTCAAAGGCGTACCGTCATGTATGAGAAGCGAGAGCCTTAACCTCCGGGCAATGACAATCTATTGTAATATTACACTTTTATCACTACGTGGTATGAAATAAAGTCGTTTTCTCTGTCCCTATATCCCTATGTATGCTTACATCTTTAAAACTACGCAACGCATTTTGATACGCAAATAGTGTGAAGAGAAAGGTTTATACGTATCACATACATTGTGGACATCTATTATACATATAGTGGACAAATTTGTTATCAGCATGGCTCCCGTGCGTGCCGGAGCAGGTCGCTAATCAATAAAAATAATAAGTTTAATATTCGTTTTAATCTCATCAATAAATTATTCTATTGATAGATATTTAAAAACGCAATCGCCAGTTGCAGTATAAAAGCGATCAATATGATTGGGCCCTTTACATAACTATTTACACCGTCATTGTGAAGGAATCTTAACAAAATGTCAGCCGTAGTAAAGTTTTTATCCATGTTCTACCTGTGTGTGGTTCTAGGCACAGTATTTGCGAAACACAATGCATTTGATTCTAAAACTATGTCTCACGATGTTGTTAATAGTAGAAATGTCGATAAAATAGTAATCTATTTAGTCGGTACTGATAACAATGTACATAGAGCTAAAGATCCTCATGGAAGAGTCAAAAGACAACTTCTAACTCTAGAAGATGACCAAAAATTGTAAGTCAAATATGTTAAGAAATTTAAAATTCACCCTAAAGCAATAGGAATAAATAAATGTATAACAAAACAATTCGTTATTTTTTCAGATTTGCTGAATTACTTTAATGTTTAAGAACGAGAAGCTGGGAAATATTATAAAGAGTAAGTAAGTAATAAAAGAAAAATGACGACGAATGTTAAACCTGATTAGATCCTTAAAGATAGTAACATGTTACCTTATCATTTACAGGAAGTTTAAGAGCGTCTGGATAAACATAAAGAACCAAAGACCATACCTGAAGGCAACTGTTTTCTACATCAAATTTTCTTCAGCCTATAATTATTTTAAGTCATTTTCTCATTGTAAATTATAATTGAAAATAAATGTGTTAAACTTTTCATATTAATTCTTTGTGGTTTTACCTATCCCACCTATCAAGTAGAACTTTGTTAGATTCACACATACAATCTTTCTTCTTTTACAGTTTCTTTTGTGTCAACCAATACGTTGAATATGAACTCTAACTAGTGATAAAGTTTCTTTATCAATATTGTTTCTTGCTTCTTTTTTCACATACGAATCTACATTTTGAAACGCGCTCCTAGCTTCACTGCTTGATAGACTGACGAACAATTTAATTTTCTTTAGTCGTTCACTTCATTTAAATTCGCTTGCACTGACACCTGTCAATAGTAGTCTCAGATAAGTTTAAACCTTTAAAAATGATATCCAAGACATATTTTCTTATAGATATAGTTTCCCTGGGCACAGTTGAAAACTGTTTATGCGCATACGAAACCTCAGGAAGAAGCTATTATTCAAAGGTAGTATTTATCAAAAACTTTTAAGTGCAGAAATAGAGATACAATATTATAAGGTAGATCTTAGTAATCTGACTCATTTCACCTTTTAATCTCTAAAAGAGTAGGTAGAATAGTACTGACTTAAACAATGCAACGCCCACTTAACTGGTAAGCCATTTACGGGTCAGACGGGGTTGCGGATGCAATTGCAATAAATGTACCCCAGACCCGACCCGGAGTAGAAGAAAGAATGAGGTGGTATTTAGTCAGTCACTGACACTCCCTCTCGCCCCAAAATGGGCGGAATATCGAGCATACGGCGCGTCAAAGAGTCAATAGACCACCACAGACAAGGCCCTATAGGGCTAATGTTGAGTTGAGATTGCAGGGCAAGCGCAATAAAGCACCGCGAATACGGACTAGAAACAGAGAAGAAACGAGGGGTTTAGTTAGTAAGAGTTTGAAACACTCTGCCGCTCCACCTAGGGCAGAAGAAATAATTTGATGATTTTCCCTTGAAAAAAAAAAGCCTGGGCAGAATGAGATATTTGATATTTCCCCTCAAAGAAAACGCCATCTTTTCACTAGTTTTGTCATGAGGGTATATAAATAAGAGGTGGGTAAACCAAAGGTATGATAATGCAAATAAAAAATAAAGATCTGAAAGGTATATTTGCGATGGTATAAATTAAGAGTTTTGTATATATATGTATATATCACTGGCGAGCAAACAGCGAAGTCCTACAACAAAATGTCTCCAGCGTACCGCAAGGAGGTATTATTGCACCATCGCTGTTAATAGCTCATATGAACTATTAAAAATCACTAATCACAGATCTAAGAAAGAGATATGGAAAGTTAAACCAAACTTTTTAGTCCAAAACTATTTGATTTGGTGAATATTAAATGACTGTATAGTAATGACGGAATATACTACATTGGCCAACAGCTCTATGCTTACTGTAGGGCCTTAAGAGGTGATTCACAGTGACAGCAGCGGCCTCTCATAAACAGCGACATCTAGCCTGCTCATCAAGCAAAGCTCTCTTATGTAGAAGTTGTTCATAGTCAAGTAAATTTTCGGGCTATCGACGTCAAAGGTTTCAATAAAAGCCAAAAGTCTCAATTTATAATCTTGACTACTCTAGATAAAAAGCATAAACTTAGTCAGAAAAATTGTAGGAATTATATGTAGCTCATAATATTTAAAATTACAGCGTCCATCCTCTCGTCTTTTCGCGGGAGAATTTCTTTAAATTGAACGACGACTTTTTTGAGTAATGATGAAGTTTCTGATCATTATTCCACACCAGGAACAATTGATACACCATTTCATACATTTAAACAGGCCATATTAAAATATAATCGATGTACAAAAGCTAATGAAACTACACTAAATATCCAAACGATTAGATCTTATCACAAAATATTAAAGTCTATTTTAGAAGTTAGGTTGGTATACGTTGACCTGCGAGCCTTTTTGTGTAGAAATATGAGTTAAGTACTGTTAGGTTGTAGTGTGGGAGAGCCATGCTTCGGCACGAATGGGTCGGCTCGACCGGAGTCATACCACGGCCTCACAGAAAACCGGCGTGAAACAACCACAGTGTTGTGTTTCGCCGTGTGAATGAGGTTACCGCAGGCCCAATCCTTCCCCTTCCCAATCCCTCCCCAGTTCCTAAATCTCCAAAACCCTAATCCCTAAAAGGTCGGCAACGCACTCGTAACTCCTCCGTTACGGGTGTCCATGGGCGGCGCTGGTTGCTTACCATTATTACATAAAAAAAAAATGTAGAAAATACCAATTGTTCAGCAGTAGCCTGCCAGGACGATAACTTCGCCTCTCGGAATACTTTTAAAAATTTTCCGAATCTAAGGGACTTTATTCTTTGCATGTGAACATGAACTAGTTTTGTTCTACTAATAAAATTTAATACGTAAGTCTTAGTAGGTCCTGCAAATAGGTCTGTTGTGATGTATTTTATCTTGCACTAAAATTGATTCAATTATTCGACGCATCATAAATTGCTTCCTTTTTAAAATCTGTTTGAGTATCTAGCAATTTTTTTTACATATAATTTAGTAATATCTTAAAAAAAGTATGGAAACACATCGGTTTTTGATATAATTTTTTTATTCCCTACAACAAGATTTTTCCTGTGTCGTGGGTGAATTTGCAAACAAATCACTTCATATACAAATGACACCCAAACCCGAAACAAAAATTTGTGGATCACACGAAGAGTTGTTCCGTGCGGGTAACGAGCCTGCAGCACCTTGCACGACAGCAATAATTTGAATACGTCAACGAATACATACTTAAATGCTTGGTCTTAAAACTATAGCGGCCATTCATGTGTGTTTAATCAAAATATCTTAATGATTCACGGTCTGAGAAAAAGGCCAATAAACCCAGCTGATGACAGTCTGATGATGATAAAAACTTACGATCCCTTTTTAAGGGAACAAAATTAGCCAATGACTCCTCATCCTCTTTTGGGTAAGGAGAGAGGGAGCGTCAGACTTATACCGTCTTAAAACCATGACAACCTTTAACCTGCTCCGGGTCGGTACATAATTGTGCTAGCAGTTGTAACACCACCTGGACTTCGGCCCAAATAGTAGGTCCCATCTGTAGTGGATGACTCTTTTTTTTTTGTGAGGGGAAAATCATCAAATGTCTTCTCCCGCCCAGAGCCGGGCGAGAGGGAGTGTCAGACTCTGACTAAAAGTCCCCCTGTTTCTTCTCCTGCTCTGGGCCGAGGTCGCGGTGCCTCATTGCGCTTACCCCGCAACCCCGGCTAAACATCAGCCCTATAGGGCCCCGTCTGTGGTGGTCTATTGGCTCTTTGAGGCGCGCGCCGTACGCTCGGGCCTGGCTCTGGCCGGGCGGCGAGCTGCCCTCACTCGCCGACCGCAGGCCCGTGCTTACGGTGGCCGGAGATCGCCCCTTGATCAGCGGATGACTCTTAAGGGCGCGCACCAAACGCGATGCGCCGATTTCTTTTGATCCCTCGATTTCTACTTTGGTTTTGTACAATAGTCTTTTCTCTCACGCGGAGTGGTACCACGGCCTCACAGAATACCGGCGTGAAACAACCCACACTGTTGTGTTTCACCGCGTGAGTGAGGTTACCGTAGCCAATCCAATCTATCCCTTCCCTACCCCTATCCCTTCCCGATCCTTATTTCCGCAACCCCTATCCCCAAAAGGCCGGCAACGCACTCGTAACTCCTTGGTGTTGCGGGTGTCCATGAGCGGCGCCGATTGCTTACCATCAGGTAATCCGTCTGCTCATTTGTCGACTTATAACATATATATATATATCACGTCTTCAGTAGTATATATATATACTACTGATATATATAGATATATATATATATATATATATATATATAATATATATACATACATATATATATATGTATGTACGAGAATTACATGTATATGATGATCTTCATAGGAGAGAACGTAAAACTTTCTATTAGCTGTTTTTCTGAGGCTTTCTTTTCTTTTTTGGCAGGAGTTAATCATGAAATGACTTCTCTTACCCAGAGTGAGGCGAAAGGGGACCCACCTTTACTGACTAAATTCTCTACCCCCTTTCTTCTCCTGATCTAGGCTGAAGCCGTGATAGCTTACTGCGCTTGCACCACAACCCCGGCTGAACATCGACCCTTTGGGACCTTCAATGTGGTGGTCTGTTGGCTATTTTCTGACGCTGGGGTATCGTTCCAGTTTAATCTGTTCATTCGTGTTACCATAGTTATCCCACGTAAAATATTCACATTAATATTTATGGATCGGTTACCTTGAAGAATAGAGAACTTACAATTAATTTATAATCTAATATTACTTACTTTTATTTGTTTTCAATAAATTATAATAGTAAAATAAGTCATTAGATTTTTATAACGATTTAGACATGGCATTGCATGAATTTGCAGTTCCACCGCGGCAGTATAAAAGCGACCAGTGCGATCGGATTCTTCACATAACTACTTCTATCGTCGTAGTGAAATAATCTCAACAAAATGTCTTCAGCAGTAAAGTTTCTGTCCGTTTTCTACCTGTGCATGGTTCTAGGCACAGCTTTTGCGAACCATAACACTTTCGATTCAAAAACCATGGCTTATCGTGTACCTAATAATGGCAATGTTGACAAGATAGTTATTTATTTGGCGAGCTCTGAAAGCAACGAAGCTAGCTATGAAGCCCCGGGTAATAACATGCATCACAGGCGGTTCAAAAGGCAACTGGCCACTTTGGAAGATGATGCGAAGTTGTGAGTATTTTTAATACTAGATATCACAAAAGTGAGTCTGTTTTGAATAACGATTACTGATCAACTGTTATTTTCTTAGCTTGGCGGAATTCCTCTAAAGCCCTGGAACAAGATCCTGAGAAAGATTGCGAGGAACATGTAAGTATTTAAAGGTAGATCATAGAAATGTATATATATATAGTAGAATAGTTAAAAGTATACGAAACGAATGTTTGGATGCTTTTAATCCAGGGGCATGGTAGGGCTTTTTACTATACCAACCAATCGTCTCCTCTACCATTTATTAGGAAGTATGGTGATTTATGCTCATACCTTCTCCGTGTGAGAAGAAGCCGTTGCTCGGCAGTGGGTATTTACACCCTGATAACAATAATACTAGTGTATACATTTTTAAAACAAAGTATTTACATATTTATCCTTAAATTTTAATGCTGGGGTAAATTGTATGTAGTGCCCATACGGTATCTTTTCATCTCTACTTGAATGATTCAACCATCACCAAATAAATAATAACCTACAGTTATATTTGCTATGTATTTATAGTTTGCAGGTCAGTAGCCACGAAATGGTTACCGTTTTTGTACTAAATTACTAGGTATATTTTTTGTTCCTGCCAACGAAATAACTGTACCTACTACCTACACAAATTCGAAATAATATATTGTTTTTTAAATTAATTTCCTAAACTTTAATTTTAATTTAATAAATTGTTTTTTACAGAATGCCAAACAACGCGTGGATATCTTCAATTTCGGCCAATGTTTTAAAACACATTAACTTTTTTCGGCACACATTTTATGTACCAAATTTTATTTGAAAATTAATAAATAATATCTTTCATGTAAATATCTGTTTCTTTGTCATTTTCTCCTTATATAAAACCTCGTGCTATCAAACTCTTTCTAAAAACACGTATTTTTTTATTTGATCATCGCTATCGTTTATATTAGAGGGAAAAATTTAGTTGATTTTATTTAAAAAAAGTAATATATTACTAGTGAAATATATATTTTGTAAATGTTTATCACAACACTTTTTATTTTTATTCTAAAGTACGAATCCAATGATATGCTAGAAGTGGATTTTGTCCAGTTGTAGACGCAAATGATGATGATGATGATACAAAATATACTTTCTAACCTAGATCTTTACTAGATGACTTTCAACAGTTCTCATTCCATTTTTATACAAAGAATACTCTACTTTAATTTCCATCAACTCTATTTGAGACTTCAAAACAGAACTCATTTTAGAGTACGGATAGTGACGTTTCCTTAATTTTCAAAGGATCTCTCCTTTAGAGGATCCTTCAACATCTGGTGGGACACCAGAATTTGAAGATAATGAATTATCTGTCGATTTTCTCTACAATTCTTCAGTGTGTGTTGTGTTAATCAAGTCATCAGGGCCAGACATTCAAACTTTAATTTCTACGCCAGTGAATGAGAATGCTGGGTCACTAAAATTTTTATTTCTGTGTTTACATTAAGCTCCTGCCACTTATTAGACAAAACATAATATTATAATAGGTATAAGAAAGGTAAACAAATAGGACTAAATCCTCCTACCTTTATGCAAAGCAGATAGACCACACAATAGTGATAATCTTACGGCAGTACGTGCATCCATTAATAAACTCCCCTTTTGGCTCATGAAGGTAAGCAAACACCCCAGGCCTCCACTTAGAACGACTCTTATACTTCGCTTACTTTTTTATAGAACAAGGTTAGGTTATCGGAAGCCCAATTCTCCCCCCCCCCCCCCCTCCTTAATTCCTACCCAATCCCAAATATCAAAATCCCTAATCCCCAAAAGGTCGGCAACGCTCTCGTAATCCTCCGTTGTTGCTGGCGTCCATGGCCAGCGGAGTCAAACGAGCAGGCAGTTTACTTGATATAAATGTATCAGCGCCGCTTACGAAGACCCGCAACACCAGGGAAGTCACTAATGGCCTGGCTTTTAAGGAGTTAGTTCCCGAAATACGTCGCCAAAAATTTGTCTATAAGTAACGAGGCAAAAAGTTTTGCGAAAATCGCACATTTGATGTTAATGTAACCATCTAAGTTATATATATACATACATAGGGATAGAAGAAATGTTGTCGCTTGGGTTGGCGGCAAAGAAATGCGGCAGTGATCAAACCTAATCGTTTCCCGGAGCACTTTCCGTGGTATAAGCCATAGAAAACGGTTACATCCCTTGATCTTTATTATTACTTCATGGGTGTCCATTATTTCCATGAACCTGGACATTCAAGCACGCCAGTTAAGAATCCTCTGCATCTGATCTTCCCCTAGTAACACTTCAATGAAGTCGTAATACATTTTACTAACTCCCTTTCAGTGATTTTTTTATAATCATGTTTTCATCTGTCGTTTTAACATGCTCAGACACTATGATTAAACTTTTCTTCACGTCTGTTCTTACGAAATAGTTTCTGTGTCCTTATGTTTTCTTGACACGCTATTTCTCATTTTAGCAACATGATGAGAAGGATAAATCATCACAAACCTAGACATCGTCATCATCACCATCATCATTTGCGTCTACTATTAAACATAGACCTCTCCTGGTTTGTCACTGAGTTCGATCTTCAGCTCTCACTGTCAACCTTATGTTCCTCTCCATAAAAAGAAAAAGTTTTACAAAAAAACATTTAGCATAGCATTTTATAAATTGTTCAGTCCTATACTTACACTTGCAGAAACACCCACTTATCAAATAAAACCGAATTTAATTTTCCTCTCAACCGAATGTATCCGGCCTCCACTTCGCAGGTTCTCAAGAAAGGTCGTACATGACCGGGTAATCGATCACCCGGCCAACAAAAATATATAACCGGATACGATGCATCATAGCCCTGATTGAGAGCATAAAAGAAGGGATCATGGTCGTATAAGGATGAAATTATTATTTTACCATTTTCTTTTATTCGTAATCAAGAATACATTGTTGTCCCTAATAGATTATTTATTAATAAACTAGCTGCTCTCGCGCGGTTTTACTCGCTGCTCGGCTTCATTTGATTTTAGCGTAATGTTTTAACCTATAACACTTGGGAATATTGTAGCTACCAATTAGTGAAAGAATTTTGGAAATCCGACCAGCGGTTGCAAAGATTACCCCCTACATACAAACTTAAAAACTGTTGTAATAATACTGGCTTTATAGCGTTCTCTTTTGAGTATTCAAAATTCTTCTTGTTCTATGAAACTAAGGTTACCATATACTTCATTAAAATAACAAACTTGATAAAACACGTTTTTTCTTCCTAAACACAAAATTACAACAAATCGTTATCAGCACGAAAATAGCTCATGTATTTGTTTATTCAAGAAAAATATGCGTGTTTTCGATTTCGATGATTTGTGCGAATTTTTTGGGTACGAAACAAAATAGTTCTTTGTGTACTCTTCCGAGATGGCGAACCCAAATGGAGACACAAATGAGAGAGGTATGCGTAGTTCCTCAATTCCATCGTTCACCCTACATAATAGAGAAGGGTACAGTACGTGGAAGTTTAAAATGCGTAATTACCTTATGCATGAGGAGTTGTGGGAAGCGATCAGTGGCTACCCAACAGGGATGAACGTTTCCAATGTCACAAAGATAAGGAGCGATCAGAAGGCACTAACAAAAATTTGTCTTACCCTTGAATCGTCTGCAATTACGCATGTGCGAAGTGCAACCACGGCAGCTGAAGCATGGAATGCTCTACAAAATGCTTATGAGGACAAAGGTATGGGTCGGCGTTTATATTTAGAACGGAAGTTATACAGATTGAGATTTGAAGACTTTGATAATAATATTGAGTCATACATCAATGCTGTTATTTCCACTGCCCAAGATTTGGCGGATATAGGCAAAGTAATGGATGATGCGTCCATTGCTGCTATTCTATTGGGTGGTCTAACGTCGAGATATGACCCAATGATTATGGCTCTTGAAAATAGTAATGTTCAAGTTACCACCGAAATAGTAAAGTCCAAGTTATTGAACGAAATTTCCAAGGAAAGCTCGATAAAACTGGAGACAGCTAGGAAGTCAAAGGTTGATACCTCTTCTGTTGAGTCAAAGGCAAAACAAATTGTGTGTTATGGTTGTGGAGAACCTGGTCACAAGAGACCAAACTGTCCTTTAAAGAAAAAGAAGGCCATGAAAAGGAAGAATTCCACTAATAAGGACTCTACCTCTGTGTCTGCTTTAGGAGCAACGAATAATTATGACATGGACAAATGGTACATTGATTCAGGTGCTACCAAACATATGACTTCGAGACGAGATTGGTTTGTTGACTTAAAGCCTATTGATAACAAGGTAACAGTTGCAAACGGGACTAAGATTGACGCTGAAGGCATCGGTAAAATATCCATAAATACCGAAAACAACGTCAATACAATTAATGATGTGATGTATGTACCTAACTTGCAAACAGATCTTCTATCTGTGAAGACAGCAGTAGAAAAAGGGTTTACTGTAATGTTTGATAAGTCTGGTTGTAATCTATTTAATTCAAAAACCTTCTCCTTTACAGGTGATGCGGTTCTACATGGCTCGCACTGTGGTGGATTGTACACACTTGATTGTGCGGTGAATATTCCCCAATTTAGAGCCTATGATGTGCACTCTGATTCTATCTCTAAGTATCAGGTATGGCATAAGCGTTTAGGCCATTTATGTCGCGTCGGTATGAATCTGCTGAAAAATAGTCATAAGGTTATTGATTATAAGGATGTGGATAAAAATCCATGTGTTGCTTGTGTTCAAGCAAAACAAGCTCGAAAACCGTTTAAGGCGATTACTTATAAAAGGGCAACTTCAATATTAGAACTGATCCACTCTGACCTTTTCAATGTCAGTTAGCTCCTTTCAGGGTAATAAATACTTTTTAATTTTTATAGACGATTTTTCGAGAACTATATTTGTTTATTTTATTTCTTCTAAGACAGAGGTAAAGGATAGATTTTGTCACTTCCAGTCTATGATTGAAAGACAAATTGGGGCTCAAATTAAAACATTAAGGACTGATAATGGGAAGGAATTCGTTAATAGTGAATTCTCAAATTATCTTAGATCTTGTGGTATTCAGCACCAAACTACGGTACCATATAGCCCTCAGCAGAATGGTGTTGCCGAGCGCACTAATCGCTCAATAGTAGAAAAGGCACGCTCTCTTATGGCTCAAAGCGATCTTTCTAAGACTTTTTGGGAAGATGCTGTTCGAACGGCTGTGTACCTTAAGAATAGATGTCCACACCGTGCCTTAAAAATTAAAACTCCCTATGAGTTATGGAATGGTTGCAAACCAGACCTAAGTAATCTCAGAGTTTTTGGGTGTAGAGCTCTTATACATATACCTTCTTGTCACCGTAAGAAATTGGATCTTAAAGCTGATGAAGCTATATTTGTAGGCTATACAGAAGATCCTAATAGTTATTTTTTTTAGAAATTCATCTTGTCCTAGAACATTACAAAAGTCTAGAGACGTTACGTTTTTTGAAGATTGTTTTTCTTCTTTAAATAATAGGAATGTCAACAATACTAAGACTTCTACTGAACCTTTAGTACTATCTAATAGTCTTCCTATACAGGAAGAAACCAGTACAGTTGAAGAGTCTTTTGAATCAGCTCCAGGTCCTACTGTTGAATCAGCTCCAAGCCATACTGTTGTCGCTGAAAATCAGACTGCTGAAAATGATAAATTTTTTGAAGCAATTGAGGAACCAATAGTTTCTACTGGTCAAACTGATGGACAACGTAGATATCCTTCAAGAAACCGGAAACCTCCTAATTACTTCTCATACCAAGTTTCTAGTCAAGCATCTGATGAGCCTAGAACTTATAATGAGGCTATATTGGCTGATGATGTTGACAAGTGGCAGATGGCAATGACGGATGAATATAATTCATTGATGAAGCTGAAGACGTGGAAATTGGTTGACAGAGAAAACATGAAAGTTATACCATGTAAATGGGTTTATAAGTTAAAGAAAGATCCAGCAGGAAATGTTGTGAAGTACAAAGCAAGATTAGTTGCCAAGGGTTTCACCCAGACGCCAGGTGTAGATTATTTTGAGACATTTGCTCCTGTAGTGCGGCACTCCTCCTTGCGTACGCTCCTGGCTCTCGCAGCCGAGTTGGATTTGAAAATGCGTCACTTGGACGTTGATACTGCATTTTTAAATGGAGATCTGCAAGAGAAGGTCTACATGGAGCAACCCCAAGGTTTTAAAGTAAAAGGTATGGAGAACAAAGTGTGTCTTTTACAAAAATCCTTGTATGGGCTTAAACAAGCTCCACGTGCCTGAAATGAAGTTAGATAAAACTATCATTTTTTGGTTTTGTGAAAACTTCATCTGAACCATGTGCGTATACCAAACTTTTTGGAAAAGAGTTGGTTATCGTTGCAGTCTTTGTTGATGACATAATTGTCTTTTACAGTAATGACAAGACGTTTGACATTGTCAAAACTGACTTGCAAAAATGTTTTTCTATAAAAGATTTGGGCTATTTAAGCTATTATCTTGGTTTAAATATAACCAGGAAAAATGATGAAATAAAAGTACATCAGAAAAGTTATATAAATAATCTTTTACAAAAGTTTGGAATGGAGAATTGTAAAACTTGTACAACTCCTTTATCTGGACAGCTGGAGGTCAGTACTAGCATTGATAGTGAACATAATTCAGAAGCGTATCCCTATCAAGAATTAACCCTTTAGTTCGCAGGTGAAAAAAGACTGCAATTTTTTTCTTTCTTCTTTTTAGGGTGTTTATTTATGTTTAAAATAGGTCTAAAAAATGTTTGTAAAAATAATAATAAATATACACTTTTTTGAGAAAACATATGTTGTCCAGATACAACATTGCGAAACATTCTATTGAATAGTGACAGAATATTATGTCGTACACTAACAACATTGCGGCTTGAATAGACAATTACACTTTCAATCAAAATAAAAATAATATGTGGAAAAACAAAGTTTATTGAAAAAAAAAACACAAATTCAGCTTTTTTTGACATAGTTATAATTTAGACATTGACATGGTTATGGTAGAAACAATTTCTTTTTTCTAACATACACAATCTAAGGTTACAATACTTTCACCTGCCTTGAGGCACAAACGTTGGTAAGTGGCCTATATTATCATATGTACAGCGAACAGAATCTGGTGGTCTTGGAGCAGCAGGAGTCTTGATCTTGACAGACACTTCGTTTTCTTTTGACTCTGTCTGTCGAATTCTATTTTTTTGGAAAAGTTCTGTTACCAACTGAATTAGAAATTTTTGAGAGTTTATGTTTTCTTGTTATTTTGGCAATCTCTTCTATACAGCAACCAGGAGTTATTGACGCAAATGTCAAGTGCTTGAGCAAATAAAGCCATATACCACCTTTTTGTTTTAAAGTTAGAGCGATGACACCGACATGTCGGCCAAATCAACACCACCCATGTGAGCATTATACTGCTTGACTATTTGTGGGCAATCTACATCAACCCTCGATTTGGTTTCTTTTGAGTATCGCTTAATTTTTTCTTTTGGATGTGAGTCAACGAAAGAACTTACTAAAGTGACTACTTTATTGTCATACCACTTGACCACAGCGAGCTTCTTCTCATTGCAGACAATCTGATGGCTAGCACCCCTGCCCTTTGCAAGCGCTTTGTCAGAGAGTAACATTTCTTGACAGCCTCTTAGACTGTTACTTCTGACCGTTCCTAAGCTGAAAATGCCGTATCGGTTGCGTAAGTGTTGGATAAGCTCGAGCGATGTAAAAAAGTTGTCGAAGTACACAGTAGCTGGTTTTTCCTGTATTGTCTTGCAAAGAGCTATGATAACTTTAGCTCCTAAACCTAAGCTATTTTCATAGTCAATAAAATGTCGGTTTCTAAATGTATCTTCACCACCATATGGGATGAAGTCATATATTAATCCAGAAACTCCTGCTCGCACAAATATCTATAACATCCCCATTTTTTGGGCTTCTTGGGTAAATACTGCCGCCTACTCCCTGCCCGTGTTCCGTTATAAGGGACCATCATTTCATCCACACTGTAGCGCCCTTCAGGCGCGAGCAGCAAACAATTCTCGAATCCTCTCAAGTACAGGTCGCACTTTGAAATAGCGGTCGTCATTTGTGTCAGTGTTGTCTACAAAGTGGAGAAATCTTCTTATTTTTTCATATTTCTTTAGAGTCATAATATCAGCATTTTCGGGGAACCTCAACGCTTTGCTCCAGTAGTCACGGTAAGCTGGCATTTGGACCACACCCATCAAAAGAGTTATGCCAATAAAATCACATATATCATCTTTAGTAACGTAGGAATACGGACGTTTAGGAATAATTTCTTCGTCCGATAAAACCGGGTTGAAGTGAGTTGTTTGGTGGTCTTCATTGTCAGAAAAAAGTATGTCCCACTCATTTAGAGAAGAAGGATAGGATCTTGGTTCCGAACTGCAGTATGTAATATCATCATCGTCGTGTTGTTGTAAGTTCGTGACAATTACTTTATCGTCTGAGCCGCTACTGCTACCATCTGATGGTGCATTTTCAGGTGGCACAAGTGCCATAATAGTACGTGTTCGGTGCCATTTCGGCTTAATCTGAAGCAAGCAAAAACAAAAAAAAAACATGCAAAACCGCATCCAAAGCATAACAAAAAATTTAATCGCAAATAAACATACCAAATAAAAGTTTTAAAATATTACCCACTGTGTTAGTTATTATAAGTAGTTCAAAAATATTAGAAATAGCCCAGTTAGTTAAAGTAAAGTACTTGGTATGCGAAAGAGCAATGTTGATTGTGAATGTGAACGACATTCAAAATACTCCCTACTTAGAAAAGTACTCCGCAGTGTTGGTCACAAACAACATATTATCATTTCATAGGCTCGTAAATTGGATATTCGTTATTAAAACAAGATAAATTTTACACCAATGAATAAAAGGGATATTTATTAGGAATATTTTCAAGCATAATAACCATATATATAATTGAAATGGTCAAAATCGAAAATTATTTACCTTACATCCGTGCGTAGCAGGTGTTCTCGGCGCCATCTTGCCAGAAAGAGAGAGAAAACATTCGCGCGAAATGACATCTATATTTTTTTTAGTTACGTTTCGTTCTTGCTAACTATTGTTTTAAAAAGAAACAAGAACATATCAGCAGAAATGAACAGTATTTTTTTGTTTAGTATGTCGTTCAGTTTTAACACTGCGAATTAAAGGGTTAATTGGTTGCGTCATGTACCTGAGTGTTAATACTCGTCCAGACATCGCATACGCGACTAGTTACCTGAGTCAGTTCAATACTAGATACAACAAGACTCACTGGTTAGCCGCGAAGAGAGTCTTACAATATTTAAAAGGCACTTTAGATTACTCGATTTGTTATAAAAAATCAAGTATGCTCCTTGTAGGATTTTGCGATGCCGATTGGGCAAACTGTAATATAGATCGCCGTTCTTATACTGGTTACTGTTTCAAATTAGCAGGCAGTCCGGTTTCATGGGCTTCGCGGAAGCAGCAAACCGTAGCTTTGTCTTCAGCGGAAGCAGAGTATATGGCAATAACTGAAGCCACGAAGGAAGCGATTTATTTAAGCAGGTTTATCACTGAATTAATTTCATATCCTATGGTAAGGCAAAAGTTATTACCTAATACCGTAACTATTTGTACCGATAGTCAGAGTGCACAGTGTTTGGCCTTAAATCCGGTACACCACCATAGGACGAAACATATAGATACCAGATATCACTTTATTAGGGAGAAGATTAGTGATAATTCGGTAAACTTAAAATATACCAAATCAAGTGATATGCCCGCTGACATCTTAACCAAAAGATTGCAGCATGTCGCACATAGTAGATGTGTACTGGGTTTAGGTTTAGTGTAAATATATTTTACACGTTTACCTACTTCAGTACCTAGTAGGTATACATTTTATAAGATTTTCTTTTAATTGGTATGTTTGAGTCCATTTTTATATGATATTTATTTATGAGAATTTTGATTAAGGGGGCGAATGTTGTAATAATGCTGGCTTTATAGCGTTCTCTTTTGAGTATTCAAAATTCTTCTTGTTCTATGAAACTAAGGTTACCATATACTTCATTAAAATAACAAACTTGATAAAACACGTTTTTTCTTCCTAAACACAAAATTACAACAAAAACTTACAAATTTTACCTCTTTATTACATTAGTATAGATTATTTAGACTCCACTGACATTATGCCGAAGGAAACATCGTGAGAAAATCTTGACTTAATGTTTTTAATTATAAGTTTGAAATCGCTAATTCACCTTGAGCAAGTTTGTTCTGTAAATATTCTACTTTTTGTGTGTGTTTCAAACCACAATTTGTTGTTGCGGGTCTAAGTGTGATGTGTATACACGAGTGTGTATATAAAATTTTATATTTGTAAACCCACTCATGACACAGGGAAAATCCCCTAGTGTGTAACAACGTTTATTTTATACACCCAAAAATAATCTTAATTAATCACAAAAACAATACGACTAACGATGAATTCTTCCTAAGAAATTTTACTTTGATTCCTACTAAAAATAAAATGCAACTGAAAAATGTCTGCATCATCTTCATCTATAAACGCCCCTCGACAAAAAAACGCTATCAGCCGTTCCTCTACGTATACAGCATTCAGAGCCACAAAACAAAATACGGACACCACCTAATTACAAAAATAATCAACAACCTACCGTCTTCAATCTAAATTACACCCTAATCTTTCGACACTAAAGTATCATTTTAATTTCCGTTCCTACTGAGATTTATCCGTGAGGTCGCTTCGTCGGGTTGGGGGTCTTAAAATGTCTGGCTTTATATAGTAGTTCTTGGGACTCCGGGCTTTAATATGATATACAGGGAGTTAGTGAAGCCCTACTATGCTTAAGTCTGAAAGAGTAGAGGTGGTAGGATCGCCATAGTTTCAAAAACTGAAAATTAATATACATTTTCGTTTTTTTTTTTTATTAAGCTTTGCTAATTACACGAAACAAATTTATCCCGTGTCATAGATGCGTATGGAAAAACCCCGAAACAAGAATTTTTTCAAAAAGAAAAGTTGTTCCGTGTGGGATTAAAACTCGCGACACGCCGCACGGCAGTTGTTTTCCCAGCCACCACGTCAACTGCTTCAGTCAAAGGTTATTGACGTCGATTAGCTGATTAGTTGGAAATCTCTTATCATCATCGTCATCAGCCTATAAGTGGCCAAAGGCCTTTTCTCACACGGAGAAGGTTTGAGCATTAATCACCAAGCTTGCTCAAGGCGGATTGGCGATTTCAAATTTATAATTAGAAATTATAAGTTCAGGTTTCCTCACGATGTTTTTCTTTATTGTACATCAGTGGTGTCCAAATAATCATAGAAAATACATAATATAACTTGGAAAAAGTCACATTGGTACTTGCCAGGTTTTGAACCCACACACTCATATAAATATGAGAAGCTAATCTCCGGGAAATCTCTCACTCAGACTAATTTTAAACACCCATAGAAACTATTCATTGAAAATATATAAAAATATTTCTTACTCCTTAAACAACATTTAAAACCAAGATAGATTTATCCTGAAACCTACTGAAATGGCTCATCGTTTAATAGAGCCATCTTTTTCAGCGAAGTCACTCCGTCCGTCCAACTGAAACGGTATGCGATTTTCTGAAAAACGTTGCCTAACTTTGAAATAAAGTTTAACCGTTTTCTGCTACGTAACTCTACGGTAACTGCTCGTGCTATAAGTTTTCCTGATTTTATATTTTGTTGATCAAACGTTAAAATTAACGTTCAAACGTTGAGTTTTAATTTTATAACAGTAATTATACAGTCGCGTTGCATGATGGAAAGCAATCAGCAATGCTTTAAAGACCCGCAACACCAGTGGAGCTACGTGTACGTCGCTACCCTTTTAACGGTATAATTGATGATAGTGGAATGACAGAAAAAGTGATTCTCTCACACGACGAAACACACACAAGCGTTATTTTACACCGGTTTTTACTAAGCCATGCTATCACTACTACCGAACCGACTCATTCGTGCCAACACTTAAACGAATGTTGTAAATAGTCATTATGCTTAAACCTTTATGTAAGTCAATTTAAAAAAACTTACTGTGATATGTAAAATTATATCTTAAATCTTAACCACAAATATCTATCCCAATTTTAATCGCAAAAATACAAGTCTTCTCCCCAATAGAGCTAAATATATACGAGGCCTTTTCTATCCCCGAAAGGACAACGTCACTGTAAGAGTTGATAAATTAAGGCCTCATTGTTCTAATAAAGACCAAAATGTAACGGTTAATAAACAAAAGGTTCCTCGCAAGGCCCAAAATTCTCTGGCGGAAAATTTTCACGAAAATTCTTTTCAAGTTTTGCGTGGTTTAGTAAAGATTTTTCAAGCGGTCCTTGGTGTTTATTTATGAAGAAGTAGCTAGAATGAAAGGGCGGAAGAGATAGAGAACTTGAATAGACGCCCTTTACCATATCTGTGGGGAAGGGACTAAGCAAAACTATCTAATTTCGTATTTGCTCCATTATGGCTAAAAATGTGGGAGAGCCATCCTTCGGCACGAATTTAGAGTAATACCACGGCCTCACATCAAAACAACGACGTGAAACAACCACAACGTTGAGTTTCGCCCTGTGAGTGACGTTACCAGAGACCCAATCCTTAAATATCCTAATCCCCAAAATAGCCGGTAATACACTCGTATCTTCTTTTGTGTTGCGGTAATTACCAATTTCATTAAAAAAAAACATTTGGCAATAACTATTCTTATAATTTGACAGAAACAAGACAGTTCCAGAATTAATTTCAAAACCAACCTTACCGTCCATTTTACGACAACCAATCTAAGTCAGGTGTCAGGTTATTAAATAAGCTACGATTGGCCGGCCAAATATTAAGAACCAATCAAATCAAGTTAATTGACGCGTAATTTGAACGGATGCTTTTGATTGGCAACGAGAACGCTTGACTTACGATTTTGAAATAGGGTCACTTTTGATTTAATTTGTATTACTGCAGCAAATTTTGCAGGCCTCAAAATAGTAGCAGATTCAATTCCCTGATCGAGTAGACTATTATTTATATTTTTTAATACAGAAAACTATTCAAAAACAATGCGGTAAATCTTTACTAACATTATGTATAAATGAGAAAGTATGTCTTCACGGAGCGAAATGTTATTAGTAGTATTATTATTTATATATTTATTTAAATAACTCTAAAATTACATTTTTAGATATTACTATAGTAAAAATCCAATAAAATAATATTTAAAAATATAAAAATAGGAGCCAGCCGGTAGCGGGAGCAAGGTGCAAGTTTAGTAATGTCTGTAATGATTTTTAAGTTTGTGTAATGATTTTTAAGACTGGCTACTTTTCCCCTTGTTCGTGCAAACAAAACTGTAGGTAATAGCTATGTAAATAGTGAATTAAAAATACAATCACTATAAAAAAGCAAGGCAGAATTATTGCAGCTACAATCCGTTCTAAACATACCTAAAATACGTAATTATATTTATGTATTGAAAACTACTCTAATAAAAGAGCTCGCATATAAAATATAACCTGACTGAAAATTAAACTACGAAAATTCATCCTTATAGCTATAGAAATAGAGGTTGTTATAACACCATCATTTTCTGTTTTATGGGCTTTTGACAAAGGTTATATTCTGGCTAGTCATGATTACCCAATTATGGAATAGTTTAGTTGGCCATGGCACCATGGATCAAAGGCTATTGTAATTTGCGTACACCCCCCAAAAGGGGTGAGCAAGGGGCGAGTTTGTGTGAAAATATATACCGCTTATTTATTACTTATTTATCAGCGAAATTGTGTTTAGACTAATGTAATAAGATTGACGTGGTCGCCCTAAGATTAAGGCGTCCGTAACTCGACTATGAGAGTGCGGTTTGGAAATTTGGCAAGTTCCAATGTCAAATTTTACACTGTTTACACAGTCCAGAATAGGAACGTGAGCAAAGGCCTTTATTAACTTCAAATTTAAAATTTGGAAATCGTTCATCTGCTTTGTGACGATTGATGTTCAAACATTCTCCGTATGACAAGAGGCCTTTGCTAAAAAGCGGGCACCAGTAATTTACTTGACATGAGTCTAAAAGTAGTAGTCTTAGCCCTTTGTTGGCTTTGCGAATCAGTGCATTTAGGAACTGCAGCCGCACTTTCATCTTAGTATTTAATCAGTAACACGTATATTCCGTATCGCATCGTTTTAAGCTTGGGAGAAGTCTTCTCCTCTGGAGTGATACTCCTCGGCCTTATAGGACCTTGAAACAACTACATCGTTTAGTTTCGCCTTGAGAGTGAGGTTACCAGAGATTCAATCCTTTCCCCAATTCCTTATTCTCCGAAACTCGAATACCTAAAAGGCTGGCAACGCAATGGTTACTCCTCAGGTAATGCGGTTGCCATAGACAGGGATGATTTCTTAGCATCAGGTAAAATGCAACCTCGTTTGAAGTTCGCTGATAGAAAAAAAATCATCATCATCATCATATCCGCAACAAGACTCCAAATTTTGATGAAATATTTCGCAGATAGTCTCTAAGACCAAGTACATGCAATCCTTTCAGAAGGTTAGCCGACGCATATGCTTAGCCAACAAGACTGCGATCTATTCGATCAAGGATAGGAACAAGAGGGTAGCAACAATCCGAAAGAAAGTCTTTCCACAAAAAGAAAATCATCATTATTTCTTGTACTCAGGAAAACGGTGCGTGGAACAGGATTCAATTATAATTATAAAATGAAAAACACGGGCAAAGTCGCATTAAAAGCTAAGTATCTATAATCTAATAACATAAAAACGTATCAAAAGACCAAGTCATTGGTAATCTCGTTTTCAATAAGAAACAGAATAATAGGTATAAAGGAATTTCCATCAAATAAGTATATTTAGGGGGTGGTGCTTCCCCCCTCTTCCTTCCCTTTGTACAATCGTTTCATGTTTTTTTTAACACGATTTGTTTTTTTCAGAATTTTATTTTTCTTTGTTTATTTTCCTTTACGTTTCAATTCGAGTGAAAATCATCAAATGACTTCTCTTGCCCAGGGTTTGGCAAGAGGGAGATTCAGATTTTACTGACTAAAAACCCCCATGTACCCGCCAAGGCCGCGGTACATATTATAATATAGAATATCTTACAATAGTGACAATCTCCTTGTTTATCTGTCCAGTATGGTGCTAGAATCGCTGTGGAAGTATATTAGGATTACAGTTTATAATAAAACTTAGACACTCAAACTATAACGTTTAATGAGTAATTTTAGGGACTTACAAATTCTATTTTCAAAAACATAGCTCGTTTTTAATTACAACGCCATCTATCGAGCTACCGTTACAACAGTTAATATTAAATCAATTCTAATACATATAACGTACGTCTAAAAACATTCATCTATATAAAATGTTACCGATGCCGATTCTCCAGCTACGGTTGCTGTGAGAACAATGGAAGACATAATCTCAACAGTAGCATCCTCTGTTTCTGAGTCTGTTGAACTGCGGACAAAGAAGCGAGCAAAGAGTAAAAAATCTTTTTAATTTAAAAGGCTAGTTTGTTCTGGACTATCATGAGCTGTCAATCGACTGCACGGTTGATGCAGTGGCTGGAAAACAGGGTGATTTGCAACGTGTCGCAGGTTCGCTCCCACAGAACAACACTTCGTCTGATTCACAAATTGTTGATTCGGGTCCTGTGTGATGTGTATGTGAATTTGTATATTTATAAACGCACCCACGACAAAGTAGAAAATTTTAAAGGGGACCAAGGTTTTTCTGGCTTCTAACCGATCGTAGCGTATTTTTTTTATAGCCTTGCTTAAAAGATTCACATAACCCACTGTGATCTTTTTGTGTGATCCACATCACACAAAAATTTGTTCCGTGCGGTTATCGGTCCTGGAATACCTAGCCACTGCGTCAACTGTACAATCTTTGTGCAGGAAAGCATTTTGAATGAGGAACATATTCAAAGAGTTGATTTTGGTTCTCAATTACAACAACTTTTTCCATGGGACCTATATTCAAATCTCAAAAATAAATTTATTTCCCCATACAAATTGCACCAGCTGATTAATCAGTTTGCGTGTAGAAGTAAATTTTCTTTTTTGAGATTTCCATAATAGTCTTCTATATAAAAAGTTGTTTCATTCGAGCACCAGAATCGCATCCTTAAATATTTCCCTCGTTCAAAATGCCACCCTGTGTAAGCATTAAAAATTCTCACCTTTCTGCGCTGGTTTCCCTTTTATATCGGTAATGATAGTCATTATTACCAACTAATTTAGCTCCATTATCAATATGTGGTTCATTGATACTTTCTTGAGCATAACCATTTAAATATATAACGATTTTATCGACATCTCCACCATTAGCAACATGATGAGACATGGGTTTAGAATCAGGAGCAATATGTTTCACAAATACTACGTCTAGAACCATACATAGGTAGAACACGGATAAAAACTGTACTGCGGTTGACATTTTGTTGATATTACTTTACATTGACGATGTTTATAGGAATGTTTTATTTCCCATTTACTTGATATCTCGTATATATATCCGCCATTGTAGCAAGGCACTTGCAAAGTCGTCTGAACCTATTAATAAATAAGTAATTGATTGCGATAAATGCTATTTTAATTCAATAATACTATTAAACTGTAAATTAATTTCAAGGTATTTTATTATATCTTTATTTTCTCTCAGAATTCATATTGGTTCGACGTGTACCTATATATACCTACTCTGCCTGGCCAGGCAGACATCAACTTAGGATTGGATATTAATCAGATGATAATAAATATTGCTGGCGTTTAGGCTCCAATAGGGAAAATTTGTAATCCGTCACTTCTGTTTGTATTGACGGTTGAAAATCATCGAATGCCATCTCCCGATCCAGGTGGGGGGAGTGTCAGACTCTTACTGACTAAAAAATCCCTGTCCCTTCTCCTGCTCCAGCCCGAGGCCTCGCTACATTATTGCGCTTACACCCACAACCTCGATTGTTTTTATACCTTCTTAACAACTAATCACATTGCCCTGATAACAATGTCGTGTTTAAATAACTATAATAAAATTTGTCAATGATTATGAAAAATAACTGATAATAAAATATAATTATATCATCTATTTATTTCAAGGTATCTTTTCTATTGACAAACAAATGGTGTTTGGAGATCAGAGATTGGGGGGTAAGGATCTCTAGTAACCTCAATCATAAAGCGAAACACAACGCAAGGGTTTTATCACATTTATATTCTTTGAGACCGTAGCATATTCCAGTCGAGATGGCCATTCATGCTGAAGCATGGCTTTCCCACCCTGATGTACTATTGTATACTATTGTATATTGTATAGAAAGTAATAAAAAGTTGATAATAACTATAAATAGAGCTAAATATAATATTATAGTTAAAGAAACAATGTTAATTACAATCAATAAATTGTATTATTACTTTTGTCACTGCAACTGAATCTCGGTCAGCTACCACAGAGGTATAAAAGCGATCAATGTGATCAGACTCTTCGCATTACAATTCAAAACAAAATGACAGCCGCTGTAAAGTTTTTTTCTGTATTCTACCTGTGTGTAGTTCTAGGCACAGTATTTTCAAAACATGTTGCTCCTGATTCTAAACACATATCTCATCATGTTGCTAATGGTGGAAATTCAGATACAATCTTAATATATTTGGTTGGTTCTGAAGTTGGCAATAATAATCCCTATAAACGTTACAAAAGGGAAGAAGAAAAGTGGGATGATTGGTGGGATTCAGATGCTGTTGAAGATTATGTGGCAGAAGAATATCTGTGAGTGTATATAGCATTATTTAAATAACTTGCAATTTTAATCAATGTTTTAATAAGCTATTGTCGTGGTGGCCCGGAGGTTAAGGATCCCGCTTCTCATGCATGAGGGTGTTGATTCGAAACCTGGCAAGTACCAATGTTACTTTTTCCGAGTTATATGTACTTTCTATGATTATTCAGACACCACTGACATACGGTGAAGGTAAACATCTTGAGGAAACCTGGACTTATAATTTCTAATTATAAGTTTCAAATCGCCAACCCGAATTGAGAACGCGTGGCGATTAATGATCTAACCTTCTCCGTATGATAAGAGGCCTTTGCTCAGCAGTGGGCACTTAAAGGCTGATGATGATGAATAAGCTTTTGAATCTTCTCCAACTTTTGATACGAATGCAAAAAAATTAAAATTCCCTTATATAAGAGGTAGAATGCTTGGACCAGGGGGGGTCGTGCCTGGCAAGCACCACTATACTGTAAGGGGATGTTCTAGAAGAGAAGTTTGCAAAAGAAATAAGAATCTGTCTTATTATTAGCGAGGATTACGATATTGTATATGAGCGAAGTCGAATATTGTGTATAGCGCCATCTACATCTTAAAAAATGTTACAAATGTTACAAATGTTACAAATAGTTCTTACATTGTGGATGCAATAAAGAATTATGATTATGATTATGATTATGATTAAAAAGAACCATGTTATCGCCACACTTTTTAAAGTATTTTTTTTCCTTTTATAGTAAAGAAAATGGCATGTGGTGGCGATAATTCTGCCAAAGATGGAAACAAACAGACTACAAGAAACGAGACAAGACGACACCTAGAATATCATTCCTTTTGAAAAATGTATAAATAAAAATATATAATTATAATGCCTATCTTCCTGTCTTTAAGCGTATTTATAAATTCCCCTGGTTTTGCAAACAATTTTGGCTGACACTGACAGTGCGACCGTTCCAATTCAAGGTCACGCAAGTGAACTGCCTCTATGGCTCGATCTACAACTGTCCTGAGTTGCTCTTGATGATCGAATTTTTCGAGTACCTACAACATTTTTTGCAGTTAAACATGTAAGGAAACTTCGAGCTCCTCTGTCAGTAAGCAAACGTTAGGTGTTTGGAAGAGCATGACTACTTTGGACTTTTTCATTCTCAATGTTGCGGTTACACTTAAACCGGAAACTAACTCACTTTGTTATCTCATCCACATATTTTCTTCCAGGCTAAAGGATTTTTTTATGTTTGCAAACGCACGTGCGACACCTAGAAAATCGACTATTTCAAAAAGTAGCAGACTTTAAATGAACTTGGTCAAATGCAACCAAATGCTCTCAAAATGATTCAAACCCTGTTGTAGTAGTAATAGTTTGGTATCAGCAACTTCGAGAATCGCACAGGGTAGGCAACGTAATATAAAATATAAAATTATTATTGAATAATAGCTTCATATAAGTCTGATAAATATAAAAAGTTGTTATATAAATGTAATTATTGGAAGATAAAACTTTATCACAAATATGTAAGTGTTTACCACGGCTTTCGATAGTTGAATTTCTTAAGTATTGAAGAGACACGCAAATGGGCCAGCTAGACCGAAGTGAAACCACAGTCTTACAAAAAAACCTTACGGGATAAGCGCAATGAGGCCCTGCGGCCTCGGCCCAGAGCAAGAGAAGGAACGGGGGGTTTTTAGTCAGTAAGAGTCTGACTCTCTCTCTCGTCTTACCCTAGGCGGGAGAAGTCATTTGATGATTTTCCCTTGCAAAAAAGGGCCTTAAAAAAACCGGCACAACAATAGAATTAGTTGAATCCCTCCGCATCCCTAAGCCAATCCCCGATTCCCCACCCCTGGAAATCCTGACAACCTTCAACGTACTTATAACCTCTCTGATATTCTGCCGAGTGCCTTACCATCAGATGACGCGTCTGTTTCAAAAATCTCTACTCTAGTATCTTAGGATTAAGGGTCTAATTGGAATAAATGAATTTTGACTTTTCGGACGAAACAACGCTGTGGTTGTTTTACGCCGATTTTCAATGAGGCCGTAGTATCACACTGATCGAGCCGACTCTTCGTGCCGAAGCATGGGTCTCCTATACTTTTCTTACTCTTTCTGCGTTTTAGGCAATTTTGGTATTCCTTGCTAGCTAAAGTTGAGGAGCAGAAAATGTGTAACTTAGTTGATAGACAAATTCTTTAAGGAAGCTTAAATATAAAGTTCTTTGTAAAAGAAACGCAACTTATCTCTACCAAACAGCACGTCGATTTTATAAAATTTGTTTGATTTTGACTCTTGTTAGCGTCGAAGTGACGGGCAAATTACATTATAGAATGCCACTTTTAATGTCATCTCAAATCTTTAATCTATCAAAATTATTGCGGTCAATTTAGATTAGACATTTGAACTCGCAAGTGTAGCGCTAGTGTACTAACTTACAGCGGATTCATATTCAAAGTTTAGAATGAATCCCTACAGAATTACACTGCTGTTTGTCATTAAAAAATACTGGCGTAGAAAAATTAATCACAAAATTGTATTTAGACATGCAAGTGAGGTTACCGGAAACAAAATTACCCTCCTGTCCAATCCCTCCTCAATCCCTAATTTGCCGAAACCCTTACACCTAAAAGGCTGGCAAAGCACTCGTAACTCTTTTGGTGTTGCGGATGTCGATGGATAGATGTAGATTTATTAATTTTTAATGAATATAGATACTAATTATTAGGTGTTACAAAGTTTTAAGGTTCTTTGTACTTTCTACCTTAATTGACATTTAAAAAGAATGGTACTTTATCATACAAGAATTCTTGAACTGAATAATTATGATGGGCCTGGTAGTACTACTCATTAGTTGATTTGTCTGCTAGTTTGCCAACATAATCATTTAGTAACAGATGAGGAACAAACAAGGTATCTTGAACAACATAACCAATATATTTTTTGGAAGGATCAGAAAATTTATTATCGCTCAGTATCTTCTGTCAACTTTACAAAAAAAGTGAGACTTTATAATAATAATAAAGCGGCCTTTTCCGGAGGACCATTAATTGACTTGCCAGTCACTCCCTGCCTGTTCATCCGGATGCTTAAATATTGGTCAGAGGTAGGGACCATAGTATTTCCATAGTTATCATATCCACCACTCCATAGCAACCTATACCTATAACCCTATAAATTTTTACCACATTTTACGAACCGGGGATGGTCCTTAGGTGCACTTTCATAGTTCAAAGTACTCTGCGAGTTGGCTTCGGCCCCTCGTACGCCTTCCAAAAGTCCGGGACTCTGTGGTCCCGTGAATGCAATCGAACATAAAAATAATAATAATAATAGGATTTATTTCAATGTCCATACGTAATAACAAAATAATGAAGATTCATACTAAAACTATTCACATCTGCAAAAGAAAACTTTGACTGCACAGTTGGCGCGGTGGCTGGGCAACTGGCTGCCGTACAACGTGTCGCGGGTTCGATTCCCGCACGGAACAACTGTGTGATCAACAAATTGTTGTTCCGGGTCTGGGTGTGATGTGAATATAAAACTGTATGTTTGTAACCGCACCCACGACACAGGAGAAAATGCTAATACGGGGCAACTTTAAAAAAAAAAAGAAAAGAATACATTTTTCATTTGAGCACGAATAAATGCTTTCAGGATGTTTATGTCAAGAGCAAAAATGAAATAAATGTTAAATTATAACAGAAAAAGTTTTTATTGTTTTTTACATTTTTGAATATTTTCAAAAACAAATAAAATAATAAAAAGCATTATCCCACCGGTTACGGGAGGGTTCAAAGAAACCGGTGGTCGGCTCAAGAGAAAGGAATCTCCGGACAATGCGCGCCATGTCTAGAAGTACAGCTTTCTGCATCAGATTCTTGACCCAACCATCTAACGTAAGCTTGCTTAAGCATTTATCAAGTCTTTTAGCCATGAGACCATTGGCAGAAACGACTATCGGCACAATTATTGCTGAGTCTACATCCCACATGTCGACAATCTCATGAGCTAAATCAAGATATTTACTTGCTTTATCTTTTTTAGCTTTCACAAGATTCTTGTCATGTAGGGTCGTTATATCAATTATCATTGTGCGACGACGGCTTGATCGATCTATCATCACAATGTCAGGTTTGTTGGCTGCAATTGTCCTATCAGTGATGATAGTTCGATCCCAATACAGTGTAACATCTCCATTCTCGAGAACTGGGTCAGGCAGATACTTATAGTACGGCACTTCAGATTCAGCAAGTTTATATTTAATAGCAAGTTGCTGGTGGATCCTGGCCACGAGGTTGTGTCTATGCAAGTACTCTCCATTAGCAAGTTGAGCACAACCCGAAATTATATGTCGGATGGATTCCCCTGGGCGATGACATGCCCGACAAATGTCAGCCGTACCATCCTTTATAATATTTTTTCGGTAATTGTTCGTCAGCATAACTTCATCCATAATTGCATAGACCAAAACCTTCTGTTTCACCAAATAAGTTTCCAAAACGTAGCCAGGATACGGACGCTAAGATGTCTACCTTTGGCCTACCTATCCGTACAGCTCTTTGCTTTGCCACACATCCTTACGGTCCTTAGTGCTTAGTACTACAGGTTTTCTCCAATTCTCGTTAGCTAAGGAGAGCGCAGCAAGTCCTTTGTCCACAGCGACAACATCTTGGTGCATCCCTACTTCCATTTTTAAGAAGTAGTTTCGGAGACTGAAAAAAAAAAGAAAAAAGAAAGAAAAGAAAAAATTTTATTGACACAAACCAATGACTGCACACTTCACTGTTGTGGAGGGCTTTGGCATTTAAAAAGCCTCTTCCTCCACATTTCCGTGGGATGTACAGTCTCATTACCGATGATCGTGGGTGATGCATCCGATGCTCAGTCAGCCATGAACGGACTGTTCTATCCAGGGTATCTAATTCCGTTTGAGTCCACTTGAGTATGCCAAAGGAGTACATCAGAACTGGTATGACCCAACCGTTGTCGGCAGGCACCTTGTTACCGCCCGATAAAAGACTTTTAAGAACTTTCCTCAGGCGGCCAAAGAAACGTTCCCGCAACGTTTGAAACAGTTTATTATTAGGTCCATTAAAACCGACAGCTTTTATTATAGTCGATAAATTATTATTATTTATGTCTTTACTTTTTATTTGTTTGAGTGTCATTGCAACTATTGCATTTTGCTGCCACAATAGTATAAAAGCGGTCAATATGATCGGACTCTACACATTTCTCTTTACATCGTCGTTCTGACACTATCTCAAGAAAATGTCAGCCACTGCAAAGTTTTTATCTATGTTCTACCTGTGTGTGGTTCTAGGCGCAGTATTTGCTAAACATGTTGCTCCTGATTCTAAACCCATGTCTCATCATGTTGCTAAAGGTGGAAATGTCGATAAAATCGTTATATATTTAAATAATTTTGACCACAAAGAAGTTGGAAATAACCATGCTACATTTGCTGATAATAATGATCTTCATAAGCGACCTAAGAGGTGGGAGTACAGGTATAATGATGCTGTTGAAGACTTTGAAGATTTCGTGGAAGAAGAAGGGTATATTTTTGTTGTTCTTTTTAAGATGAAATCTTAAAAATCGTTATCTACTGGAGAAAACATCGTTTATTAATAGTATTTCTTCATGATAGTAATTAAATTTTATATAAACTCAAAAGATTAGATGAGGCTTTGATATTTCGATTTTATTCGGATAATTCTTTCTAACTGTTTTATTTTCCTTGTTTTTATAGATGGAAGTGGCAGGAAATGTTTGGTGGCGAAGAATAATGAAGTAGCATCGGTGGAGGCCTGCCTTTAAGAAACTTACAACGAATTTCATTGAATAAACCAATATAAAAAGAAAAATTTATTGTTTACCTTGTACATGATCATTGTTGTAAAAAAAACTATAACTATGTATTTTTTTGTTATTAGAGACGCATTTTAGTAATACGTCTAACCCCGGCTGAACATCTTCTTTAATGGGTCCCATCTCTGGTGGTCTACTGACTCTATGGGTTGTTCGCTCGAATCTGGTTCTGGTCGGGCAATGGGCTAACCTTGCGCACCACCTGCAGACTACTTCTAAAAAGGGTGATTGTCACTTAAATAAATACCTGCTCAGCCATTGGTGTACCTCAGGGATCAATATTAGGTTAATAACTATGAAAAGCTTCTTGCTATAGTCCTGATACAGTCGATTCCCATTAATCCGAAACTCGACGGTCTCTACTAGTGATTGAAATATCGAATGGTTCTTACGAATTTGAGTTTATAGTGATAATACGTTAATTAAAGCATAACCTCAATTAGATGTTTAATCTGACATTATTTTGTTGATAAACTTTTTTTTTATGTAATAAGTCGGCAAACGAGCATACGGATTATCTGATGGTAAGCAATCACGCTGCCCATGGACACCCGCAGCGGAGGAGTTACGAGTGCATTGATGACCTTGTAGGGATTAGGGTTTAGGAGTTTTAGGGATTGGGGGAGGGGAAGGATTGGGGAAGGCGAAGCATGGCTATATTAAGGAACGCTTGAGTTTCCCATATGTGGTTTTCGAGCACACAGTAAAAAATTGTCAAGCAAGATCCCTATTCAGTCGGGATGTGAAAAATGTCAGGAGTTTTCCAAACTACTAGATTATGAACGCAGAAAGCAAAGAGGTATTGCAAAAAAATATGTGTATGCTATGTGCGCGTCTGTAGCAAAAATTGTTGTGTAATCCGGCGCCTATATGTCATTTGGTATATAAATATCTGTATTTTATTTCTTACATTGCACATGATTTATCCTATCCGAAAGCTGTTTTACACTAGTCAGCCTATAAGTGCCCACTGCTGAGCAAAGACCTCTTCTCACAAGGATAAGGTTAATCACCACGCTTGCTGAAGGCAGAGTGGCGATTTCAAACTTATAATTGGAAATTATAAGTTTTGCTGGATCCTGGTACTGGACCCAAGCTCCTCGGTATCTTTGCTCCTATCGTGAAACGACGTGAGTTTCGAAAATTATATGTATGCTACTCAAGGTGGTTGCTCTCAATTTTGAAAATGTGTAAAAGAAATACCCTTACCAGAAAATCCCAGAGGGAGCAAATGTCAAATAATTTCGTTCTTCTGCGTTGGACGCTTACAATCTCATAAAGAACCATTGATTGTACGACAACCGTGTGTAAAAGCGTAGAGGCCATTAATAAGTTAATTGACAACCACTTCTGAAGAGCATTCACTTGCTTCGTGAGACATGATTCAAAGAACCAACGACCATTCAAGTCCTAAAAACTTAAGTGTGGGAGAGCCATGCTTCGGCACGAATGGGTCGGCTCGACCGGAGTGATACCACCGCCTCACAGAAAACCGGCGTGAAATAACCACAGCGTTGTGTTTCGCCGTGTGAGTGAGGTTACCGGAGGCCCAATCCTTCCTCTCCCCAAATCCCTCCTCAATCCCTAAATCTCCAAATCCCGGCAACGCACTCGTAGCTCCTACGTTGCGAGTGTCCATGGGCGGCGCTGATTGCTTACCATCAGGTTATCCGTATGCTCGTTTGCCGACATATTACATAAAAAAAAAAAAGTTATCTGCCGTCTTGGGCTTCGCGCTCTGCCGTCTCCCAACATAACTATATACTAACAAACTTGAACAGGGAGCTCCTGATTCTCGGTAACTTATAGAACAGCACAGTGCTTCATGTTTATGAGATGCATTTTTCAAACCTAATCAGTATATTGAGGCTGTCATAGCTTTTGCAACATTCAGTTTTAAAAGTTATCATTTAAACCGACACCTTTTATTATAGCCTATAAATTATTATTATTTATGTCTTTACTTTATATTTGTTTGAATGCCATTGCAACTATTGCATTTTGCTGCCACGATAGTATAAAAGCGATCAATATGATCAGACTCTACACATTACTCTTTACATCGTCGTTGTGACACTATCTCAAGAAAATGTCAGCCACTGCAAAGTTTTTATCCGTGTTCTACCTGTGTGTAGTTCTAGGCGCAGTATTTGCGAAACATGTTGCTCCTGATTCTAAACCCATGTCTCATCATGTTGCTAATGGTGGAAATGTCGATAAAATCGTTATATATTTCAATAATTTTGACCACAAAGAAGTTGGAAATAACCATGCTAAGTTTGCTGATAATAATGATCTTCATAAGCGACCTAAGAGAGGGTTGTACATGTATTCTGATTCTCTTGAAGACTTTGAAGATTTCGTGGAAGAAGAAGAAGGGTATGTTTTTGTTGTTCTTTTTAAGATGAAATCTGAAACATCGTTATCTAATGGAGAAAACATCGTTTATTAATAATATTTCTTCATGATGTTTTAATAAGTTTTATATAAACTCAAAAGATTAGATGAGGCTTCGATATTTCGATTTTATTCGGATAATTCTTTTTAACTGTTTTATTTTCCATTTTTATAGATGGAAGTGGCAGGAAATGTTTGGTGGCGAAAAATAATGAAGTAGCATCGGTGGAGGCCTGCCTTGAAGAAACTTACAACGAATTTCATTGAATAAACCAACATAAAAACGAAAAAAAAATATATTGTTTACCTTGTACATAATCATTGTTGTAAAACATTCGGTCATAGTATCAATTGTATTGCTACTTGGTGTATGTGTGCAATAAAGTATATAAATAAATAAATAAAAAAACTATAACTGTGTTATTTTTTGTTATTAGAGACGCATTTTAGTAATATGTCTAACCCCGGCTGAACATCTTCTTTAATGGGTCCCATCTCTGGTGGTCTACTGACTCTATGGGTTGTTCGCTCGAATCTGGTTCTGGTCGGGCAATGGACTAACCTTATGCTTAAATAAATGCCTGCTCAGCCTTGGTGTACCTCAGGGTTCAATATTAGGTGAATAACTATGAAAAGCTTCTTCCTATCCTCCTGATACAGCCGATTCCCATTAATCTGAAACTCGGACGTCTCTACTAGTGATTGAAATATCGAATGGTTCTTACGAATTTGAGTTTATAGTGATAATACGTCAATTAAAGCATAACCTTTATAAGATGTTAAATCTGACATTATTTTGTTGATGAACTTTTTTTTTATGTAATAAGTCGGCAAACGAGCAGACGGATTACCTGATGGTTAGCAATCACGCTGCCCATGGACACCCGCAGCGGAGGAGTTACGAGTGCATTGCCGACCTTGTAGGGATTAGGGTTTAGGAGATTTAGGGATTGGGGGAGGGGAAGGATTGGGCCTCCGGTAACCTCACTCACACGGCGAAACACAACGCTGTAGTTGTTTCACGCCGGTATTCTGTGACGACGTGGTATCTCTCCGGTCGAGCCGACCCATTCTAGCTGAAGCGTGGCTTTTCCACACTTAAATACAAAACATAACACAGAAAAATCCTACTCACGCACCATAAAATAGAAAAATCTTCTTCACCTTTGTTTTCTCACCTTGTTTTGTTTTTAGTTGTTTTATCTATCAAAATTCTATCACGGTTCATGCTGTACATTGCAGTGGAACTGACGGCAAATGGTAATAGGTTTTCTAGTTTTCCCCTTTTTTGTTTGCCCATATTACCTGATGGTAAGCAATCGGCGCCACCATGCACCAAAGGAGTTACGAGTGCGTGGCCGGCCTTTTAGTGATAAAAGTTTCGGATATATATTCGTTTTATTACCAAAACGTTTATTTTGAGGAACGCTTGCGTTTTCCATATGTGGTTTTCGAGCACACAGTAAAAATTGTCAATCAAGATCCCTATTCAGTCGGGATGTGAAAAATGTCAGGAGTTTTCCAAACTACTAGATTATGAAAGCAGAAAGCAAAGAGGTATTGCAAAAAAATATGTGTATGCTATGTGCGCGTCTGTAGCAAAAATTGTTGTGTAATCCGGCGCCTATATGTCATTTGGTATATAAATATCTGTATTTTATTTCTTACATTGTACATGATTTATCCTATCCGAAAGATGTTAAACACAAATTAGCCTACAAGTGCCCACTGCTGAGCAAAGACCTCTTCTCACAAGGATAAGGTTAATCACCACGCTTGCTGAAGGCAGATTGGCGATTTCAAACTTATAATTGGAAATTATAAGTTTTGCTGGATCCTGGTACTGGACCCAAGCTCCTCGGTATCTTTGCTCCTATCGTGAAACGACGTGAGTTTCGAACATTGTATGTATGCTACTCAAGGTGGTTGCTCTCAATTTTGAAAATGTGTAAAAGAAATACCCTTACCAGAAAATCCCAGAGGGAGCAAATGTCAAATAATTTCGTTCTTCTGCGTTGGACGCTTACAATCTCATAAAGAACCATTGATTGTACGACAACCGTGTGTAAAAGCGTAGAGGCCATTAATAAGTTAATTGACAACCACTTCTGAAGAGCATTCACTTGCTTCGTGGGACATGATTCAAAGAACCAACGACCATTCAAGTCCTAAAAACTTAAGTGTGGGAGAGCTATGCTTCGGCACGAATGGGTCGGCTCGACCGGAGTGATACCACCGCCTCACAGAAAACCGTCGTGAAATAACCACAGAGTTGTGTTTCGCCGTGTGAGTGAGGTTACCGGAGGCCCAATCCTTCCTCTCCCCCAATCCCTCCTCAACCCCTAAATCTCCAAATCCCGGCAACGCACTCGTAGCTCCTACGTTGCGAGTGTCCATGGGCGGCGCTGATTGCTTACCATCAGGTAATCCGTCTGCTCGTTTGCCGACGTATTACATCCAAAAAAAAAAAAGTTATCTGCCGTCTTGGGCTTCGCGCTCTGCCGTCTCCCAACATAACTATATACTAACAAACTTGAACAGGGAGCTCCTGATTCTCGGTAACTTATAGAACAGCACAGTGCTTCATGTTTATGAGATGCATTTTTCAAACCTAATCAGTATATTGAGGCTGTCATAGCTTTTGCAACATTCAGTTTTAAAAGTTATCATTTAAACCGACACCTTTTATTATAGTCTATAAATTATTATTATTTATGTCTTTACTTTATATTTGTTTGAATGCCATTGCAACTATTGCATTTTGCTGCCACGGTAGTATAAAAGCGGTCAATATGATCGGACTCTACACATTACTCTTTTCATCGTCGTTCTGACACTATTTCAAGAAAATGTCAGCCACTGCAAAGTTTTTATCCGTGTTCTACCTGTGTGTAGTTCTAGGCGCAGTATTTGCGAAACATGTTGCTCCTGATTCTAAACCCATGTCTCATCATGTTTCTAATGGTGGAGATGTCGATAAAATTGTTATATATTTAAATAATTTTGACCGCAAAGGAGTTGGAAGTAATCATGCTAAATTTGCTGATAGTAATAATCTCCATAAGCGACTTCAGAGGGGGTTGTACATGCATTCTGATACTATTGAAGACTTTGAAGATTTCGTGGAAGAAGAAGACGTGTATGTTTTTGTTGTTCTTTTTAAGATTAAATCTAAAACATCGTTTCTACTGGAGAAAACATCGTTTATTAATAGTATTTCTTCATGAAAGTAATTAAATTTTATATAAACTGAAAAGATTAGATGAGGCTTCGATATTTCGATTTTATTCGGATAATTCTTTCTAACTGTATTATTTTCCTTGTTTTTATAGATGGCAGGAAATTTTTGGCGCTGGAAAATAATGAAGTAGCATCGGTGGAGGCCTGCCTTTAAGAAACTTACGACTTTCATTGAATAAACCAATATAAAAACGAAAAATAATGTTTATTGTTTACCTTGTACATAATCATTGTTGTAAAAAAACTTATTTTTTGTTATTAGAGACGCATTTTAGTAATACGTCTAACCCCGGCTGAACATCTTCTTTAATGGGTCCCATCTCTGGTGGTCTAACGACTCAATGGGTTGTACGCTCGAATCTGGTTCTGGTCGGGCAATGGACTAACGTTGCTCACAGCCTCCAGACTACTTCTAAAATGGGTGATTTTCACTTCAATAAAAACCTGCTCAGCCATTGGTGTACCTCAGGGTTCAATATTAGGTTAATAACTATGAAAAGCTTCTTCCTATAGTCCTGATACAGTCGATTCCCATTAATCCGAAGCTCGATGGTCTCTACTAGTGATTGAAATATCGAATGGTTCTTACGAATTTGAGTTTATAGTGATAATACGTTAATTAAAGCAAAACCTCAATTAGATGTTTAATCTGACATTATTTTGTTGATATACTTTTTTTATGTAATACGTCGGCAAACGAGCAAACGGATTTGAGATTTAGGGATTGGGTGGGGGGAAGGATTGGGCCTCCGGTAACCTCACTCACACGGCGAAACACAACGCTGTGGTTATTTCACGCCGGTATTCTGTGACGTCGTGGTACGAGTCTCTGGTCGAGCCGACCCATTCGAGCTGAAGCATGGCTCTCTCGGTAACTTGTAGAACAGCACAGCGCCTCATGTTTATGAGATGCATTTTTCAAGTCTAATCAGTATATTGAGGCTGTCATAGCTTTTGCAGAATCCAGTTTTAAAAGTTATCATTTAAACCGACACCTTTCATTATAGTCGATAAATTATTATTATTTATGTCTTCACTTTATATTCATTTGAATGCCATTGCAACTATTGCACTTTGCTGCCACGGTAGTATAAAAGCGATCAATATGATCAGCATCTACACATTACTCTTTACATCGTCGTTGTGACACTATCTCAAGAAAATGTCAGCCACTGCAAAGTTTTTATCCGTGTTCTACCTGTGTGTAGTTCTAGGCGCAGTATTTGCGAAACATGTTGCTCCTGATTCTAAACCCATGTCTCATCATGTTGCTAATGGTGGAGATGTCGATAAAATCGTTATATATTTAAATAATTTTGATCCCAAAGAAGTTGGAAATAACCATGCTAAGTTTGCTGATAATAATGATCTTCATAAGCGACTTAAGAGGGGGTTGTACATGCATTCTGATGCTGTTGAAGACTTTGAAGATTTCGTGGAAGAAGAAGATGGGTATGTTTTTGTTGTTCTTTTTAAGATGAAATCTAAAAATAATGTCAATACATCGTTACCTACTGTTCGTTAGTTACATCGTTTATTAGTAGTATTCCTTTTAGATTATGATAAAAATACAAAACAAAATCGTTTAGATGATGTTTCGATTGTTTTTTGGATAATTCTCTCTAACTGTATTTTTTCCTTCTTTTTATAGCTGGGACGCTTTCTGGGCTGGTGGCAAAAAATGAAGTAGCATCGATGGAGCATATGCCTGCCTATTAGACCAACGACCTTCATTGAATAAATTGATATAAAAATAAATAAAGTTTATTTTTGCCTATAAAGGTTTTTATTGTTTCACCTTGTACATAGTCATTATGGTATGTTATTTTTCACAACAATATTTCTGTCTAATAAATTCGTTTTATTGTTTTACGAACGGGTCGCTCCTGCAGGTGCAACTACCTCGTCGTTAGTCAACTGTTTTGTTAGCGAACCGCCATGACATCGAAAAGGGTACTATTTCCCGCCTTGACCATCTACTTTTTTTTTTCTAAAATATGGTTTGGAAAACGGAGTAAATATCGTCGAAATAAAAATAAAAATCGTATGCTTTTTTAATAACATACATATAGATACTTGCCTAGAAAATCCTAATGTGGTGAGAAAACTAGTGTGGCGCTAGTGTTCACCCGGACCCAGAAAAACTATTAGTGATTCACACAAATATTTTTTGTGCTTCACCGTGTGAATGAGGTTACTGGACGCCCAATACTTTCTCCCTCACCCTCCATCATCCTCAATACTCAAATCTCCTATCCTTAAATCTCTAATAAACCTCAAGAGGACGGCCATGCACTTGTAGTAAATGTTTTGGTACTACGAGTGGGCGGCGCTGATTGGTTACCCGCAGGCAATCCAATTGCTCATTTGTCGACTTATGACATAAAAAACGCTCCAAAAACAGAAAGCTGAGAAGCATGGTAGAAAAAAGCGAGTCTCGAGCCACCAAGTTGCTGACTATATCGTTCAACATTCTACTAAAATTGTGGCGTAACCCAAAAATAAATTTCTGAAAGTAGCCTGTTAGATTATATATGATTTATCCTACCTGAAAGAAAAAGGCCTCTTCTCACAAGGAGAAGGTTTGGGCATTCATCACATGCTTGCTTAACGCGGATTGGCGATTTCGAAGTCATGATTAGAAATTATAAGTCCAGGTTTCTCACGATGTTTTCCTTAACCGTAAGTCAGCAGTGGGAGCGGTAAAAGATGTTATCAAAAAATCTAAAGAAATGGTGGTTCCTCTAAATGTAGAAAATTAAAAGAAATATACGTAATAGAATATCCTAAAGGGGGCAAACGTATTACTGGTACGAAATTATTTGACGTTACGTCGGACTCTTAAAGGACCATCGACGGCACAACAAGGCGTGGAGGCGATGAGGCAATGTTTGGCAACAATCTCTACAGAGCATCCACTGCCTTTATCGACACGGGAGCCAAGAGTCCGAAATGCTCTTCAAAGCTCCAATAACGATCCAAGTCCTAGATACATTAGGTATCTGCCGTCCTGCACCTCTCGCATCGCCGCCTACCAAAATATGACAATGAACGGGAAAAGGAAGCTCCTAGTCTTGGGAAGCTTATACAACAGCATAGCAGCTCAGGTTTATGAGTCGCAATTTTTTAGTCCATCCAGTGTAGTATTTATTTGACTATGACTTTTGCGACATCCCGTTCTGAAAGTTAGATGGTGTCCTTGAGGGTAGTCTCATAAGATAACGTACGTTTTTCTAATTATTAGTGATTAGTAATTAGTGCTCCCGTGGGCTACCATCATTCTCAGAATGCTTCAGTGAGAAGTCACCATTCCTTATCCCCGGCTTGTCTTTATTGGCTGGCCGGAGTGAACGATGGCGACGAACATGTCTCCTACCTCCTGCATGCCCTTCTGGTTTGGCTATCTAGAGCCACTAGAGCTGATACGGCTCGGAGGGTGAAACTTAGTTAAAGCAAGAAGAAAGAGGTTTTAAGCGATTAGCGATGCTGAATACTTAGGCAGATACATATGATCTGAGTAAAAAGCCGGTGGCAGTTTCTTCACCCTTCAGCCAATCACGTTGCCGTTGTCCCTCTGTTACTATTTTTAGCAACCATTCCCGGGGGCCTGGTCAGTGAGTTGGCGTGTCTCCTGCCATTTTTTCATATATAATTTTATTGAATCCTTAGGTGCCTGGTTAATCAATAGTTCATATCACACCGGTTCCATAGCAACCCACACCACACACAACTGTAGTATAGTGTAGTTCCTACACTTGCCTGGAACCCTCCTGGAACATTTTCATCTATATTAATATTATAAAGAGGTAAAATTTGTAAGTTTGTATGTAGGGGGTAATCTTTGGAACCGCTGGTCGGATTGCCAAAATTATTTTACTGATAGATAGCTACAATGTCCCCAAGTGTATAGCACTCTATATAAAACATAGAGCCGAGGTAAAACCGAAACATAGAAACGTACATATAGGGATTGTCGCCGGTTTAAATCCCATTTCATTTAAATTTTAGTTGTTTAAAGGGCCTCTGCGCAGTTGGCTTCGTCCCCTCATATTCATACCAAATGACAGGGAACCTAACTGATGAACCTGTGGTCTCATGATTCAAAGTATTTATAAGACATAAATAATAGTATTATTATTATATACCTTGAACAATAAGAAATCATAACAATTTATTAATGTATTAAAAGTAACATTTATTATAACCGATAAATTATTATCAATGTCTTCATTTTACAGTGTTTCAACGTGACATCGCATAACGGCGCGTGCTCAGCTACTACGGAGGTGGTATAAAAGCCATCAATACTATCAGACTCTAGAGTCTCAGTAATAGATAAAGTAAAATAATCTCAAGAAAATGTCAGCCACTGTAAAGTTTTTATCCGTGTTTTACCTGTGTGTAGTTCTAGGCGCAGTATTTGCGAAACATATTGCTCCTGATTCTAAACCCATGTCTTATCATGTTGCTAATGAAAATGTAGATACTATCGTTATATATTTGAAGGATTTTGATCACAATGAAGTTGAGAATAAAGTGCATATGAATGAAAAAGTACAATTGATTGCTAATGTCGATCATCATAAGCGATACAAAAGAAATGACGACTTCATGGAAGATTTCATGGACGATTTCATGGATGATTTTACTGTTGATTTTGCTGAAGAATTCATGTAATAATAAGATTTACAATGTAAGAGTGTGAGTATATTTTCGAATGAAAAATCGTTCCTATCATTCTCATTGTTAGTTTTATAAGTATCGTCATATTTATTATTAACATTGCTTTGGATTATTTTAACAACATTATTTCTTATCTGATTTTAATTCGACTATTCGAGAATAATTTTTAAGATTGTTTTTTTTTTCATTTTATAGCTGAGATGCTAATGGGATGGTGGTGATGAAGCAACCAACGATGGACCCACACCTGCCTATACAAAACCTGTCCACGTAGGCCTATCTGTTTAGTTAAGCAAATTCTTTATAATAAAAATATATATTTATTTTTATGCAGTGGTCTTTTTCTCAATTGCACACAATGATGTTTGATAGAAACCAATTCTTACCTAATTATGGTAATTTTGCCACCATTTTTGTGTGCACTTAAACACACAAAAATGGTGGCAAAATTACTATAAAATAAAAATATTCATATTCATTCATATGCCCGAAAAGCCTACGAGATCGGGAACTATGTGGGTAAAACCAAAAATTTGCCAGAAGTCAATATTTCACACGGAAAAACTGCTAGTAATAAAAATAATTTGTAAAAAAACTTAACTATAGTTTCGTTACTATTTTTTACAAATTCAAGTTAGAAATCAAAGTCGTACTTTAAAAAATAAACATTGTTGTTCTACAGTCTCACTAAAACTCTGAAACAGCTGGATAAGCTCAGTCGATTTTGGTCTTAAATATTCACGAAAGTCCAAGGAACCTTCGGACAGTGACATAATAAGCCGAAAATTGCATGTATATCAAATTTTCTATACAAACAGTTATGGAAATGACAAAGATATTGGACATGAAACAAAATTGACATTAATTAACATTTTGAAGTCGGACAGGATTGGCCTGGTCAGCTTAATCATTTCATCATCAGCCTATAAGTGCCCACTGCTGAGCAAAGGCCTCTTCTCATACGGAGAAGGTTAGAGCATTAATCACCACGCTTGCTCAATGTGGGTTGGCGATTTCAAACTTATATTTAGAAATAATTAAAAAGCCCAGGTTTCCTTACGATATTTACCTTCACCGTAGTTAAATAATCATAGAAAGTACATATAATTTGGAAAAAGTCACATTGGTACTTGCCAAACTTCAAACCCACACCCTAATGCTGGTCTAGTGAAAAATAAAACTAGAAAGTACAAGATATCTTTTCCAATAAGACAGTGTAACTACGGATCGGAGGCTTTACGGTATCGATTGAATTTATTTTCACTCGCTCTATCAGCTGAATGGATGAGGACAGACAGACAGCGACCAATGTTTCTCAACACTTTACACGAAGAAATATCGTGAAATACTCGAAGGAACGGATTACTATTTTAGACGTCAAAAGCTTTGATTTTTTGGCTACATTTTATAAGCCATGAGTATAAATGTGGATGGATGGAGAGGGAGAGGGAGACCAAAGAAAATATGGATGGATTGTGTGAGAAATGATATGGAAGACAGAGGAGTTAGTGATAGCGTGACGGGTGACAGGACAGAATGGAAGAACAAAACATATTGCGCCGACCCCGAATAAAACGGGACAAGGGCAGGAAGATGATGATGATTTTATAAGCATACCTAAAACGCCAAAGTTTTTAAGTATGGTTGAGTGGATGCAGGTATGTTACTCTTTCACGAAAAAACTACTCGATGTATTTTGATGAAAATCGGCACAGAGATGGATTATGATTATAGATTTAGGTGATGGCAGGGTAGAGGACATAATTCCGAGATCGTCAACAAAGGGACATCACGTTCTGCGGGTCTCCTGACCAGAACCGCAGCCCCAGAATGGAGCAGGAGAAGAAACGGAGTGGTTTAAAGTCAGTAAGAGTCTGCCCTGTCTTTCGAAAGCCAGTGAAGTATATAAGTAAAAAAATCGCCTCTGTGAGGACAACGTATATTTAAAAAAAAAAACACTTTTTAACCGATTTTCAAAATAAAATACTACTTAATTCATGTTATTTAACTTACCAGCACTGTTTTCGAATTAAAAAGCGTATAAGCATATTGGACCACGTCTTTTTTTGGTGGTGGGAAATTATCAAGTGACTTCACTAGGCCAGGGTGAGGCATGATTCAGGGTCAGACTCTTACTGACTACACACCACCCCATTCTTTCTCCTGGTCTAGGCCAAGGCCACGAGACCTTCTAACCACGTCTTAAGTTTTAGTTTATTCATCTTGAAATATGTCAATATTTTGATGTAAAGATGGTAGTGCTGTTAAAGGATTTACTAAAATATTCTCGTTATAAAAGTCCTTTGCACCGATTTTGTGTAAAATGTGTCAGTTAAGCTAACAACAACTTATCAAATAGAATATAAGTTCGATTGGTTTGCGTTTTCACAAAATTATATTCATCACGTTTTCATTTATTTTAATGAAAATTTATTAGTTGATTTTTTGCCAAATCGTCATTGGACACTTTAGATTTTTCATTTTTATTTTTGTACTAAACCTATTTTTGTTAACCATTAGAAGAGTTAAGGGCCAAGAAAAACATTTCGTAAGGAAAATTGTCAAATAATTTCCTAAAAACTTTCTAATTTTTGGACTACTACTGTAATTAGTCACGAATAATTTGGTACGACGAAAATGAACTTTAAAGAAGCCTTAGGCTTGGCCTTTACCCAGCAGGTTATCTACCTAGGCTGATAGAAAATGGGAACATACGAGAAGACTAATGTTTTATATTCTAAACTAGCTTTTGCCCGCGACTCCGTTCGCGTGGAATAGTGACTTCCTGGAGAATTTTGCTATAAAAACTATCTTATGTCCCTTTCTTCAGTTCCAAACTATGTCTGTGCCAAATTTCACAGAAAGTTGAGTAGTTTAGGCGTTAAAAAAAACAGACAGACAGTGTTACTTTCGCATTTATAATATTAGTTTAGATAACCAGTTTCTCGACAGTGATTGCTCGATTATTAATTTGAATTTGGTAACATTTTCAGACACTTGGTAGTTAATTTTTTGTTTTAATACCTATTAATGTCGAAGTCACCCGGAATCAGAGTGCGATTTTCAAACCTGACAAGTGCTAATGAGAATATCTTCAAAATTATATGAACTTTTAAATATTGTTTAAACGCCACTGCCACATACAAACATCGTGATGAAACCTAGACTTATAATTTCTAAGTAGTAGTTGATAGTAGTAAGTTTGAAATCGCCAATCCGTCTCGAGGTTTTAACGCTTAAAACTTCTACGTATGAGAAGAGGCCTTTGCTTATCTGTAAGCACTTATAGACTGATGATGCGATTTACCGAAAATTATGAACTTTTGTGTAATAAAACGACACACCGTTACAATTTTGTCAGGGATTATAGTTGAAAAAAATTTGTAACACCAAGGGATATGTTAAATAAACTATTTTCAAACCTGCATTACACTTGCTTTTATTAAAAAAAAATGTTATGTACCCATTTCTACTTAACCTCTTTTATCGTCTGTATCTTAAACTATTTTATGCCTATAGCCCAAATATCACTTATTTCTAATGGAACGGAACTCTTAATTCGTGAAACAATGAAATTTAATTATTTTTATTCAAATATAAAAAAATACTCAACAAGGAAAATAATTTGAAAACCAATGTTTCATCGTTTATTGAAAAAAAAACCATTTCTTTTCCCTCCGATTTGGCCCTACGATTCCAATTTCAAAAACGTTCATTAAAAAATATAATATGCAAAATGTCAACGCGGAAATAAAATAAAGCATTCAATAATGAATTTTTTTTTTCTATTTACGTTTTACGATTGCCACCTTAAGGAAAATCCGTATAATTAGCCATTTCAATACAAAATACATCGTTTCATTAGAGCCAAAGTGAAAAAGACCCTTCAAAGTCGTAACACGGAAACCCCTAAATAGAAAAATCTTACCTTTTCTCAAGATGATCTCCGAAAACGTGAATTTTATATTAATCTTCGATTTCACGGAACAAAGCACTTCAAAACACAAAAGTTTTAACAATTTTATTGATTTATATGTGTATATTTCGCCACGAAAACTATACGAACATTATTTAAATACGCGACGAAGAAAATCGCCCACCCCTCCGAATTCTACACGTCCGATCGGGCTGAGCAGCGAACGCAAACTGACTGCGAGAAAATGATGGAACACCTCTGTTCCTTTTTCCTGTTTCCAGAACGACGTATGCCCAGACCTCTAATTTACCAATTTCACCCATTTGCAAGTTATATTTAGGGTGGAATTTTCATTGCTTTTAAAGCTTAGTTACGTTAGAAATAGTCGCAAATGTTAGCAGGTACTAATGGTGCTCTTCGGGAAATTCGATTAATTTCTTATAGAAATAATTAATTGTGTTTTCAATTATTTATTAAAGAAAGCTGTGAGACGACGACTTAGGTCTAATTAAAGACTTAACCCACGACAAGATTAATATAAAATAAAAACGAACTGTAAAAAGAACATCAATACGAATTTAAAAAAAGAACTCCGAAACGTCATTTTATGGTACGTTTTTACATTTGGTAATTTTAATATTTAAGCTGATAAAATATAATAAAATAAAATCGACTACCCTTTGGATATTTTATAAAGGATCGTGTATTTTTTTAAGTTGATATAAGTAGACAGAAGCGACATATCCATTTTTGTTTTGTTGTATTTTGTTCAATACTAACAAGACTTCTTTGGTCAAGTGGTCGCTAGCACAACCGCTCAGCATAGGGTTCTGTCGAGATTTTTTTCGTGAGAATGAGATTAATTAACAAAAGTCCCCGTTCCTCCTCCTGCTTAACCGGGGCCTCGATATATAGGTAATAGCGCTTTTTTTGTGAGGGGAAAATCATCAAATGACTTCTCCCGCCCAGGCCCGGGCGAGAGGGAGTGTCACACTCTTACTGACTAAAAACCCCCCTGTTCCTTCTCCTGCTCTCGGCCGAAGGTAATAGCGCTTGCAACCGCAACACCGGCGAAAAGGTTTTATTGTGTTCAAATACTACATTCCGTGAAAATATGATTGGACTTTACTGCTTCGCTTATATTCTAACCTATTGTTATTTCATGTGTATCTGACCAAGATACACATGAGGAGAGTCATGCTTCGACACATATATCAGTGGGAGCCTAATTTGGCATGAAGGGGCCGACTCGACCAGAGTGATACCACAGCAAGACATAATACCGACTTGAAACAATGTTTAGTTTTGTCGTGTTTTGCCGTGTGAGAGTGTTTACATGAGGCCCTAATTACCTAGCCCCCATCCCACCCCGATCCTTGAATTCCCAAAACACCTTATCCCCGCTTGCAATTCCTCAGGTATTGCGGGTGTCCATGGGCAGCACCGATCGCTTACAATCAAATAATCCGCCTGCTCGTTTGCCGTTTACTCAAAATGTTTGACCAACCAAAAAACGATCCACGTTGTCAGAAATCACGTTAATCACTAACTTACACTTCACTTCAAAACCTTTAAAACAAAACATAACCACGTTTAATTAAAGCCTCAGATAGGAATCGAACGTGTGTCGCTTCCTTAGACTTAAGTTAAATGCGTTCAATTTAACTTTAGCTGAGTTTAGTTTCTGTAATTTTCTTACACACACACACACACACACACATATACAAACACTATTAAATAAGTTTTAAAATTAAGACTTGCATCTTAGTTAGATCGCTGCGACGAAGCCAAACTTATATTAATTTGTTTTTCAAAAGTACCACATTAATCGATCCGTTTTTACCACTGCCTCTTTAAAAATTGGCAGTGAGACTGTAAGTAAATGGTTTAAGATTATGATTCCTGAAAAACTCTATTAAAGCCAAATCAGGACGATTTGGCTTTCTAAAATATATTTGGTTATTTAAATTTTAAGTTTCCAATGTTACTTACCAACGTGTATATAGTATTAAATTTAAATTTCATATTTATTTTATGTGATACGACGGCAAACGAGCAGCCGTATTTATAACCTGATGATAAGCAATCAGCGCCGCTCATTGACACCCGCAGCAACGGATGAGTTACGAGTGCGTTGCCGATCTTTTAGAGATTAGGGTTTTGGGAATTTTGGGATTAGGGAAGGGGCAGGATTGGACCTCTGGTTACCTCAGAATACAACGCTGTGGTTGTTTCACGGTGGTTTTCTGTGAGGTCGAGATCATTCCGGTCAGGACGACCCATTTGTGCTGAAAAATGGCTCTCCCACACTTAAATTCGAATTTAAATGGCGCTGGCTCTTGGCCTTGTGTCTTGTGTGGATGTTACATTTTACATAAATATGCACTAAATATTAAGTTTTATTACTCAATTGTACCTGTAGTAACTTTACATCATCGCCTACAAAAAAATATAAAAGTCATATTGGTAGGCACTCAGATACTGGCTGACGTTTTAACCTCCGGGTCATCACGATTTTGACAATAATTGATAATTCTGCAGATGGAATATAATATTACAATAGTGGCTGATTTTTCAATAGTCAGATAAAACATTCTGACGAAACAGCATCATAATTATTCCCCAAGTAACTTATATCTAACCATTGACAAATCTGCCCTAGATTAACTTATTCAATGAATAATATATAATTACAATTGACATGCAATCTGCAATATCCCGTTGCTCATAAGGGTGCATTGAGGTAGAAGCTGTGTTTGCGAATTAATCTACTAGTCAATAGGCGTGTATTGGTGTATTGTGATCGTAATGAGATGAATTGAGGAAGGTATTCGGTAGATTATATATATACAAGTGCATGGTAAATAAATTGACTATTCCCTAAGAGGCAAATTGTAGTGGCCCGGAGGTTAAGGCGACCGCTTGTCATGCTTGAGGGTCGAAACCTGGCAAGTATCAATGTGTCACTTTTTTCGAGTTTCATGTACATTTTATGATTATTAAGACACCATTGATACGGTGATGTGAAGAGAAAAAGAGGTGGTGGTGTACAGCTGGTTTTTTTTTTGTGAGGAGAAAATCATCAAATGACTTCTCCCGCCCAGGGCCGGGCGAGAGGGAGTGTCAGACTCTTACTGACTAAAAACCCCCTGTTACTTCTCCTGCTCTGGGCAGAGGTCGCGGTGCCTTGTTGCGCTTACCCCGCAACCCCGGCTGGTGTACAGCTGGTGCAGTGGCCGGATGAACAATGTCGAAGAAACAATTTCTTGTACGATTCACAAAATCCTTATTCTGGGGCCAGATGGATGAAGTTACATATATATATTTTTTGTTACCTGTCGGCACACTATCAAACTAAAATAGAACAAACATAATTACTTACTCAACAAATCATTTGATTATGGAACTGATTGAATGGAGTAACTATAGAGTTTCTTGCTTCTTCTTCATAGGCACCTACGCTTTGGAACGAGCAATAAAGTAGAAATAAAAATGAAAGAGCTAGAGTACTGACCGACAGACTGAGTCTGTTGAGAGTTTGTTGTTCAAAGGGCCTGTTATCCAAACTATTCAAATCCAAACTAATATTATCTATTGAACTCTATCTGCCTTTCCTCACGCCTAAACTACTGAACCGATTTCTATGAAATTTGGTACAGACATAGTTTGAAACTCGAGAAAGGACATAGGATTATACAGTTCTTATACCAAAAATTTGCATGAAGTATTCCACGCGAATTAAGTCGCGGGCAAAAGCTAGTGGTATAAATAAAATACAAATTTATTTGTTTTTTGTGTTTAAGTACCTCTCTCTATCAACCATTTTTATTCCAAAAAACAGTATCGAATAAAGTAGGCCAGTTGGATTTTTACCAACAGTAAAAAATATAAAAAAGCTGCAAAATTGCCGATTGTACAATCGATTGCAAAGTAATGAAGGTATAAGCCACAGAGTATAAACATGAGATGAAACAGATGTTCAAGTTAACATACATACATTACCCGTCGGGGGGTTGCGACGAATGCTTCGGCGATACCCGCCCCTCCGACACATGGGTTATTGGAGGAACACCGGGTTGGTTTTTAGTCTAAGAGTCTGACAGTACCGTTCGCCCTTACCCGAGGGCGTTGGGTCTCCATGAGGAATTTCCAAACCGACACCAAAAAAAAAAAATTAACATACAAACATGTATACATAAGTGTGGGAGAGCCATGCTTCAGCACGAATGGGTAAGCTCGACCGGAGCGATACCACGGCCAGCTACACAGAAAATCAGCGCTCAAAAAACACAGTATTGTTTTCAAAAATTATACTCCGTAATCCTCAAATACCATATCTCTAAACCCTATTACAAAAGGCCAACAATACACTTATAGTAACACTTTTATTATTACGAGTGTTTGTGGGTGGTGCTTATTGCTTACTATCATATCGGAAAAAAATGACAGTAAATAGGGATATCTCCTGGTTTAAAACAACAAGATTCTAATTAGTCCGTCAGTTGGATTATAGAAAAATACTCGATACGTATTTTTTTATTTGTCCATACGCATAATATTGACAAAGATACAGCACATTCAAATTCAGAAGAAGGGACACGTGACGTCACTCTTTCGTAAAAATTTTACGAAATAATGACGTAGCGTGAACTTTCAACGCTCTGTAACTTTGTTATTTTAAGTTTTAGAAGCAAAAGAAAAAAAAAATACGTGTCTACTATTTTCTGGCGTTCTAAAAGATGGACTAATTATTATTTTTTAGTCATCATCCCTATTGTCAATTTTCTCATCTGCCCTTTCCTTTTGTGTTAAAGGTAAAGCGGATCTAGATTGCCCTACCGTTTATCGTACCCTGTGGCAATGATCCAGTCACTAAATATTGACATACCATCAGCCTTTGCTGCTGCACTCACCAATGCTGATGGTGAATACTGAAATCACTGAACAAAAGTCAACCTTTCAGCCTCCATTTAGTTTTCCCACTGAAAATAACGGACAAACAAGTAATTGGCTGAAAATAGCTGTTCGTGTCTGTAAAACAAAGGTTGGAAGCCTGCTGAAAACTGTTCAGTGTTTCAGTTTTTCAGTTTTTATAGACTTACGATTTAACGAAAATGGTTGTTTTAAAAAGTTTGGTGGTATATTATTTATTTCTAATTATGTAATGCACAATTTATAATGACTGTACGTATGTTTGTATGAAGAATCACCAAATATCTTGGGTAGGGCTGGAGGAAGTGTCAGACTCTTACTGACTAAAAACACACCCGTTCTTTTCCTGCTCTAGGCCAAAGCCGCGGTGTTATTGCGTTTGCCCCACAATCTCGGCCGAACATCAGCCCTATAGGGCACCGTCTGTGTGTCCTGCGGCGACTAGAACTTGAGGAGAATAATTCCCTTACGCACTCTGCGTCTCGTCCTTTTTTGCGAGCTTGACTTTCTATTTCCTATGCTGCATTGCTGGAATTTCGCACGCCAATTCCAGCCACTTTGCCTGAAGATAATGACGGCGCTTAGCCCAAACAGGTCATACCACCACCGTATGCTCCACATTACCCCCCCGTCGGATAAAAACAGATACCTCCCGTTACTTCCGAGTCCAGTAAACACTGCATCAGACGGATGGTGACAACGTTTTTTTAGCCATTTCGGATTCAGATTTTAGTCAGTCAGTTGGCCTTACCCAGGGCTTATTTATTGATTTTCTTACAAAAACAAACAATATATAATTTGTTGCCTGTCAAATTATTTAACTATTCGTACATTTATGTCGTTACAAGATATTTCTTTAAGAACGAACTTAACTTTATATAAAGAAACTAAAACTTTGAGACGAAACGTCTTAAAAGCAATTCTATTAAGGTATATAGAGGAGTCGTGAGCCAACTATCTCAATATTAATAGAAGCAACTTTTGTAAGTAACTCAGATATGGACGCGTATTACTTAAATCTGCCAAAAGTATGCGTTGTACTGGAGTAGGGAATGACAATATTATATTAACAAGAATCTTTCTAGAAAGTACTATATCAATTTTTTTACGGTATAAGTCGGCATACGAGCAGACGGATTACCTGATGGTAAACAATCGGCGCCGCCCATGGACACCCGCAACACCAAAGGAGTTACGAGTGCGTTGCCGGCCTTTTGGGGATAGGGGTTGGGGATATAAGGATCGGGAAGGTATAGGGGAGGGGAAGGGATTGGGCCTCCGGTAACCTCACTCACACGGCGAAACACAACGCTGTGGTTGTTTCACGCCGGTATTCTGCGAGGCCGTGTTATCACTCCGGTCGAGCCGACCCATTCGTGCCGAAGCTTGGCTCTCCCATACTTGGAACTATATCAATTGTTTTTAGCAATATAGTTTTTATTATTAAACTGGCGACCTGCTCTGGACTGGTGCAACGCTGATACTTCATTCCTTCAGTAATTAATGGGTGTTACAAAACCATCATCTTCAATGATTCTATCTATTAGAAAAATGGCATTAAAATCCGTTGAGTAGTTTTAAAGATTTAAGCACACATAAGGATATAGGGAAATGTAAAACAACTTTGTTTTTTATAGACTACTAGCTTCTGCCGGCGACTTTGTTCACGTGGGATAGTGACTTTCTGCAGTTTTTTGTTTTAAAAACTATCCTGTCCTTTCTCGAGTTATTTTCGCATTTATAATATTTGTTTTTTTGCATATTTTATTTTAAATCCGAATATAAAATACAAATATGCCAAAAGTACTACATCTTCAGGTATAAAAATGTACCTGGTATCATAACTGTGTTCGCTTCTATTTAAAGAACCAGGACCACGAAGAACTGAAGTCTACTAGAAGACATCAGCTGGCAATTATCCCTTTATATAGGTATAGGCACTATGAAAAAGCATCCAAAGACCACGCCCGGTTGATGCTAACTATTAAGCAATGTGGTAGGAAGTTATATAGTAATCGGTGTGGTTATGATAACTATGGAAATACTATGGCCCCAGCCCCTGACCAATATTAATACATACGGATAAACGAGCAGACACTACGAATCTAGATACAAATAAGTGTGGAAGAATTAAGTTTGGGAGAGCCATGCTTCGGCACGAATGGGTCGGCTCGACTGAAGTGATACCACGGCCTCATAGAAAACCGGCGTGAAACAACCACAGCGTTGTGTTTCACCGTGTGAGTGAGGTTACCGGAGGCCCAATCCTTCCCCACCCCCAATCCCTCCTCAATCCCTAAATCTCTAAATCCCGAATCCCTAAAAGGTCGGCAACGCACTCGTAACTCCTCCGTTGTGGGTGTCTATGAGCGGCGCTGGTTACTTACCATCAGGTAATGCGTCTGCTCGCTTACCGATCTATTACAAAAAAAAATCATATGAAATCATATCGTAAGGATCGTAAATACGCGTCCAAAATCGTTGGTAGTCAACGCAGGTGTACTCAAATATGAATGATATATGACGACACTGTTAGCAAGACGAGAACCGAGCTCAACCGGCGTTCTACAGGAGCGTGGACCTCATTTTACTAATCCATCCAAACTTAATATTATAAATGCGAAAGTAACTCTGTCTGTCTGTCTGTATATCTGTCTTTCTTCACGCATAAACTACTGAACCTGTGAAATTTGGTACAGTCATAGTTTAGAACTAAAAAAAGGATATGGGATAGTTTTTAAACCAAAAATCTTCAGGAAGTCACTATTCAACGCGAACAAAGTCGCAGTCAAACGCTTGTATTAACATAAAACCTCTATTTGTAATTCAATCCGAATTGTCGTATCGCTCGTTTCTACCCTAACTCCCGAGTTATGGGTAGGAAAGTTAGTAATGGTAAATTAATTCAGTATGATTGATGTCTATTTAGACTTTTGGGGACAACAAACACTGGCGTAATGAGTTCTTAGTTTCTTGAAACCGTGTTTCGTTACAACCAATTAACTAATTACTATTTTAAATACAATAGTTTAACTAAAATTCCATGATATGATAATCATTTAGGAGTCTAAATAAAGGTATATGAGTAAAACATAAAAATAAACAAAAAATGATAAAAACCCGAAATGGCGTATTCGACAACTGTCGACTCATATAAAAACTTTGTCATCGCTGCGTTTACACTAGACATGATTAATGACTTCCACGTGAAAAGCAAAATCAAAACTTTCTTAATTACTGTTTAAACCCTTCCAAATTTGATTAGACAAACGGAAATTATATATTCACAAAATTAAGCAAATGCAACACAACAATACAATACAATACAAATCCGAAATGGCGTATTATTCTAACAATACGCCATTTCGGGTTCTCGACTCCCGGCGTATTCGTATAGCAAAACTTGGTCGTCAGTGAATTAATATACCGTGATTGATGTAATACGTGGAGCGGGGAACAAACAGGGCCTTAATTAATTTAAAGTAGTTTACTTTTGAACAGAGACCCGTGTAAGGCTTACACTTGATTGACTTCGTGGTGAAACGAAACGCTGTGAGTTTAACTCTGTCTGACGTTTTAAAATATGGATGTTTTATTCTGCTCAGCTGTTGCCACTGTCTTGTTGATTGAGGAGGTGTAAATAAATGTGATTTGCATCCCCAGTCAGCTCATCTTTCTATTTTACAATAGAATCAGAATGGTTTTCATGGATGTTTGCTGCATGACGTTCCCCGCGTCGTGTGTTAAGCTATGCTGCTCATGAACTTGAGCGTAGCTTGACATTTGTGTGAATAAGTTGTTAAGCAAATAATATTTATTTTGTTTTTTTTTTACTCTTTGCCTTACTCTAGGGTTGTCTCCCGTGTCGCGGGTGCGTACACACAATTTCACATGCACATCACACCCAGATTCGGGACAGCTATCTGTGGAAATAATTTTAATAGACGTATAAAATCTAATGAATGCCCATTTCACACAAAAAATAATTTTGAAATAACAATACTTAGTTACGTGAATGTTTCCTACTTTTGCCGCAATCAAGGAAAATATCGAATTACATAATTCGTTATTTTAAGCTCAATATAACGTGATTAACGAAGTTGATTGCGGTTATCTTCGATCAAATACTTACAGGATTTCTAATATCTCATTAGTTTTATTAAAACCTTTTAGATTTTAGCTAAAATATTATCAATACGGTAGTTTCCACCTAGTCAAATTCAATACTTTTATTTAAATGTCAAAAACACTAAATAAATAAATTGAATGAATATCATAATTTTCTATTTTTTTATTTACTCTCAAGTGTGTCGACATAATGTTTTTACGTCAAATAGGCTATGGGCTAATTACATATAACAACGTACGGGAATCGAAACCACGTTGCACAGCTGCCACTGCGCTAACCGTGCACAATTGAAATAAAATTTTTGACTTTGACCTTTTCCTTCTCGCATCGCCAATAAACGGCATGGTACGATGTTTGTGCATACGACTTACATCGCTACCCACCCCAAAAGCATTACAGATTGAAAATACCGCTAGTTTACTCGCTATAAACTACAATTAGTCATAATTAAAACTTCTAATGAGGTCAGGATTATGTGCAAGTGTTGTGAACGTCAAAATTAATTATTACACACGTCGACAATGTTACAATTACATTGTGTATGTGTGTGTGTGTGTGTGTGTGTGTTGCTATGTAAACTAGAACGTTGTTGTTCGGTGTAAGTTGTGTACTTGTTATTTAGAAGGCACCTGTCTGGCTTTTTATGGAATAGGGGGCCGGCGAGCTGACGGATTACCTGATGGCTAATGATCAGGGGATCATCGCCATGTAATTGTTAGAAGCCTGTGTTTAGCAGTGGGCAACTGATAGTAAAAACACAAAATACAAAAGTCAAAACTCGAAATCAAAGGTCAAAGGTCAAAAGTCAAAAAGTCAAAAGTTGAAGTCAAAGGTCTAAAGTCAAAATTCGAAGTCAAAGGTCAAAAGACAAAAGTCAAAAGACAAAAGTCAAAAGTCGAAGTCAAAGGTCAAAAGACAAAAGTCAAAATCAAATGTAAAAGTCAAAGTACATAGTAAAAACTAAGTATATCAAATAGACAAATACAAGGCTCTCTTAAACGTGCAACAAAATAAAATAACTAGGTAAATTCAAAAATGTATAACATTATAATGTCTGTCATATATTAAAGTTATTTACTCTAGATGTAGAGTAAGTGTGGGACAGTCATGCTTTGCCACGAATGGGTTGGCTCGACCGGAGTGATACTACGGCCTCAAAGAAAACCAGCGTAAATCAACAACAGTGTTGCATGTCGACATGTGAGTGAGGTTACCGAATGCCTGATACTTCCCCTCCCCAATCCCTAAATCTCCAAGATGATGAAATGATGATGATAAATTCTCATGAATATGAGTCCCGTTGTCACTTGAAACTATACTCGGAATTTTAATTCCATTCCAGATTTGACAATTTCAGTGTTGCAACGTTATGACACGTAATAAATAGTGACGTTGCGAAATTATTCGATATGGAAATCGAATATTTCTGAATCGATTCCTCTCGTTTATAAATTTACTCTCGTAAACTAAGTTTATCAGGAAATAAAATATTTCTGAACCGATAATTTAGTTTTGACAATTAATTAACGATCTTAGACTTTTCTTTTGTAATTTTGTGTGAAATTAATAAAAAATGCGATCATGAAGGAACGTGACAAATAAAACAGACATTTTATAAATTGTCGCCGTCATCGCTATCGCTATCGCCGTTACTCTATGTAACATTTATTATGAATCGTGTCTGTGATATTTATTGTCAATTAACATAATTATCTAGCTTACTAATTTTTTCCTCCTCTTTGAAAACATGGGATACACATTTAGACCATTCGGTAGCCGTAATATTTTGAATGCCTTCCTGAAACTGATTTACTGATTGTTTATCGATTTTTGTGTTCATCACTACACTGTTATATGTGGTATCATTATTTCACAAGAAGACAAGACAGTGGTCAATGTCAAATCAGGAATCGAATTAAAAGTCTGACTATAGTTGAAACTCGTAGAGCTCTCCTCAGTTAAAACAAATGAGCCACATTTTTCAATAAATTTAGCATTGCTCACTATATGAGCCACAGAGCCCACTGCTGAGCAAAGGCCTCTTCTCACACGGAGAGGTTTGAGCATTAATCACCACAATTGCTCAATGCGGGTTGGCGATTTCAAACTTATAATTAGAAATTATAAGTCCAGGTTTCCTTACGATCGGCGCGTAGCGTTCCGCGCGCGCCTCAAAGAGCCAATAGACCACCACAGACGGGGCCCTATAGGCCTGATGTTCAGCCGGGGTTGCGGACTAAGCATAATGATTCACCGCGGCCTCGGCCCAGAGCAGGAGAAGGAACGGGGGGGGTTTTAGTCAGTAAGAGTCTGATACTGTCTCTCGCCTCACCCTGGGCGGGAGAAGTCATTTGATTTGCTCCTGACAAAAAAAATGGTACGATTTTTTCCTTCACCGTATGTCAGTGGTGTCTAGATAATCATAGAAAGTACATGTAACACTGCAAAAGTCAAATTGGTAATTGCTACACAGTTAATGTTCAAGACAAGGTCTTGGGATAGATAAAAACTCATCTCATTCATCCAACACCTACGCTCCTGCCTTGTTCCCTCGCCCACTACGGAGGACAAACTCAAACTAGTTGGTACATGTTAATAATAGACGAATTAATTAAACTTCAGATGTTACTTTATAACGCTATGTTTAGTGTCAAATGACCCGAGAGGGATCCCCAGTCACAGTTCATTAGCTACTGTAGCAGCTAGTTTGGAGTTTAAAATGGATAAGTATTTATGATACGAATTTCCTTCTCCATAGCCAAATATTGCTTATTTATTCTTTCATTATACTGTGGCGACACGCTTAGTAACGACAGGGTTCAACAGATCACTGCCGTGTCCTCAGGGAACTGATTGGCGGCGGCAACCCCTCGTGCCCGGCCTTAGTCGAGGCCATGGTACGGAGCGAGAGGAACTGGGAAGCTCTTGCTGTGAAGCAGTTATGCTTACAAAGAAGAAGGCGTGAGGAAGCTGTCCGCCACCTCACGCCCCAGCCGCCCGTAAGGCGACCCTCTGGGCGGCAGGGATCGACAGACGCCTGAAACAGCCAATATACCTCCACAGACGGGGCCCAACAGGGCTTCAGCCTAAAGCAGGAGAAGGAAAGGGAGTTTTTAGTCAAGTCAGTAAGAGTCTGACACTCTCTTTCGCCTTACCTCTGCTCGTTTGCCGACCTATATATAACATAAAAAGGTAAGGTTGTATAACGAAAACGTGAAAAATGGCAGCCCTATACATACATTTTACGACACTTTTATTGCCCGAATTTAGATATTCGATAGATAGCGTCAGATGTCAGTAAATGCATTTGAAGATACTGCCACAGGCTATGCAGTAACATGCATCGCATCCAGCCGATGACATCTTGGAGCAGATAAAATATATTTTTACAATGTTCAGAGAAGATAAAATATGTCTTGCCATGTTATGATTGCACACTACATACATAATTATATCACCTAGTATTTCCAAGGGTCTTGGTCTTTTCCGGGGTTGCGGGTCAAGCGCAACAATGTAACGTGGTCTTGTCTTAGAACAGGAGAAGGTCAAGTCAGTATGAGTATAGACACATTCTCTCTTCCGCCCCGACCAGAGCGTGGGAAGCCATTTGATCATTTTCCCCCGTCAAAAAAGGGAAAAAAGAGCAAAAAAAGCAATTTTTACCAAGTAGCAAGAGTCCAAATTGGATTCCGATTGTTTGGACGCCACTTGACATATGGCGAAGGAAAAACATGCTGAAGAAACCTGGACCTTTAACTTCTAACTCTAAGTTTGAAATCGCACAATTGACTGCACGGTTGGTGCGGTGGCTGGGCAACTGGCTGCCGTGCAACGTGTCGCGGGTTCGATTCCCGCACGGAACAACTCTTTGTGTGACCCACAGATTGTTGTTCCGGGTCTGGGTGTCATGTGCATGTAAAATTGTATGTTTGTAACCGCACCCACGACACAGGAGAAAATCCTAGTGTGGGGCAACGTTTTTAAAACAGATAGATAGATAAAAATCGCCAATCCACCTTGAGCAAGCGTCGTCTTGGATGCTCAAACCTTCTCTACGCAAGAAAAGATTTTGCTCAGCAGTGGGGCACTTATAAGCTGATGACGAAGATGCTGATCTAAAATATAATCTGTATCTTTGAGTTATTAAGATCACTTATCATCAGGTTTACCATGATTCCTTAAAATAAACTCCCAAAAGTAACCCATTGAATAACATTCTGTGGCAATAAACCCGCAACATCACATATTACTTAACGTTATTTAAAAAGTCAGACAAGACAATATGAACGGAAATAACCCGATATTAGGAATGAACCCGAATGATTTATGTTTCTGAAGAGAATTGGCAAAAAGTCGGCGTTACGTATAAACTCATGTGATCCACCTGCATTTACATTTTGTTACTTCGAAATATACGGGAGTTTGTTACGACGAACAAAATGGATACTGATTGGTCGTCCATGTCAGTTGCGCTATGGCGCCGTGACGCGCACGCTGCTCATGAATACGAGTAAGAAAGTCCTCTTTGACTATTTATATTGATCCTCTTTGACTATTTATTTGTTTATATTAATTATTAATCTAGTAAAACTTTTCTCAATAATTATTAAATGGCTCTAACTGATAGTTACAAACAAACGAACAATCTGTTGTTTACCAAAATAAAATTCACCTTATGCAGCAACTATTAGGGTCGAAATTAAACCTCGTATTATGTGATTGAACTGCTGGTTCGAATATTTGAACTGATACGCACAATCAACTTAAAATAAATTACACTCTTATATAATTCGTTGTAACGAAACCATAGCTCGCTTTTAATCGCGGCAACGCCATCTAGTTGTAAAATTTGAACTATTTTTTTTTTAATATAATATTATGGTTTCCTTTCTTTGTGTTGGGTTTTGATCATCAACGCAAACAAGAAAAGTGTGCATACGTTTGTAAACAAAATTTTTTTTTATGTATTTATGTAATATTTTTTTTATTTATTTATTTATTTATTCACACTATTTAATTACTATATACTGATACGAAACACGTGTTCTAAATATAAAATACCAGAATATAAAACTCGAACTTTCATGCCAGCTAGAACCAACTTCACGACGTAGAATTCAGGTGTCGGTGTGGGTCTTAAAAATCTCAAATTTTTGTAAAAAAAAGGATAATTTTGTTGACATCTTCATATGTATAGAAGTTTCTTAATAAAAAAATACCATATGTTCAGCTCGACAAGACAGAGTTTCGTAAAACACCATCCGTCAGACTAGTATCTCTGTCAGTTTATGTGCGTAATATAAGCCTCAGGCTTCGAGTAACGACACGTAAATCCCAACCATATGAACCAGATCAGTAGGTTCAATCTCCATCCACGCTTTCTCATATTGAATCGTTAATTTATGCTTTGTTACGTTCGGTTGTACTTTTATTTTTCAAAGGCGTGAGCAGAACTCCTAGTTCTTAATAGAATGATAGATTATCTGAAAGTCATTGGAGCAACATTTTAATTTATAGAATCAGGCGTAACTTTGCGGAAATCCATTACATTATTTATTGATTAAATGTTAGGTAGAATATTTAGTTAAAAACTAAATATTTTCCTAACATTATTCCGCGACAAAAATCCAGGCTTGTTGCAGGATGCAATCCCACTCTTATGCAATCTTTATTAGATATAACTTTAACTTCAGACACGTATTTTTTCTTTCTCAGGTATTTTAGACGATATATGCACGATTATTTAAATATCGTGTGACCACACGATTCAGTATACTTCGTCGTGTTGTGAGGTTTAAAAAAGCAAATTTGATTTTATTAAGTTCATGTAATATTTTCTTAAATCTATACCAATATTAGAAAGAGGTGAAATTTGTAAGTACGTGTATATAGGAGGGTAATCTTTGGAACCGCTAGTCTGATTTCCAAAATTCTTTCATTGACAGATTCCATAATGTCCCTTAGTGCTTTAGGCTATAAAACATTATATAATAACGCGGGTATTAACGTAAAAAATAGTTATTTAAATACCATGGTAGGTATAAAACATCACCCTTTAACCAATCGGGTTGCGGGGTAAGCGCAATGAGGCACCGCGACCTCGGTCCAGAGCAGGAGAAGGAACAGGGGGGTTTTTAAGTCAGTAAGAGTCTGACACTCCCTCTCGCCCGGCCCTGGGCGGGAGAAGCCATTTGATGATTTTCCCATCACAAACAAAAAAACCCTTTAAGCAATAACAGCCGAGCAGCGCTGCAACGGGGGAATCTGCACACTGAAAAAAAATTAAGTCTTATTTTTTTCACACTAACGCACAAAATAGATTTTATACTTTCTTCTCTAACATCATCCCTATAACACAAACACACACCTCCATAAACATGAATGAAGAGAAAAAGAGACAGCAAATATCTTCATCTCCTTTTACAAGGCCAATTACTGATTGTGAAGTACCTTAGGCCTCGCCCTTATGTATGCCGTTTCCCTTTGACGTGTGTTGGTCCATTAGGTAAGCAGCGAATGATAGTGGCACTTTAAGCGGCGGTAAGCTGGTTCTATGACGGACCGACTCACGCTAGAGTTCACTTATTAATTCATTTGTATAGAGTAGCTGAGTGTGGTAGAGATTTTTTATGGTATAAGTCGGCATACGAGCAGATAGATTACCTGATGGTAAGCAATCGGCGCCGCCCCTGGACACCCGCAACACCAAAGGAGTTACGAGTGCGTTGCCAGCCTTTTGGGGATAGGGGTTGGGGATATAAGGATCGGGAAAGGATAGGGGAGGAGAAGGATTGGGCCTTCGGTAACCTCACTCACATGGCGAAACACAACGCTGTGGTTGTTTCACGCCGGCTTTCTGTGAGGCTGTAGTATCACTCCGGTCGAGCCGACCCATTCGTGCCGAAGCTTGGCTCTCCCACACTTAATTGAATTAAAGAAATAATGGTAGCTTAGGACATTTTGTCAGTGCTGCTCTTGTTTCATATGATAAGACGGCAAACGACTGACTACCTGATGTTAAGCGTGTGTTTCGCCGTAAAAGTGAGGTTACCGGCGGGCCAATCATTCTTACCCTACCCCAATCTCCCTCGAAAGACTCTCTAAAGTATCTCATCACTGATTGCTTACCATCAGGTAAAACGTCTATATAAAAAATGTTTTTAAATCTCACGAATTCATTATTTAATTATAAATCTCGATTGGCTTAAGACCTACTAAAACCAAATTAATATACACAACACATAACATACCAAATCAAAAGGCACCCCCTTCATTTGTCGAGGCAAAATCAACTATTGACTTCCCTCTCCCGTGTAAGCGCCGTACCGTAAGCGGTCGGTGAGTAAGGGTAGCTTGCCGCCCGACCAGAACCAGACCCGAGCGTACGGCGCGTAGCGCCTCAAAGAGCCAATAAACCACCACAGACGGGGCCCTATAGGCCTGATGTTCAGCTGGGATTGCGGGCTAAACCCAACGAGTCACCGCGGCCTCGGCCCAGAGCTGAAAAAGGAACGGGGGAGTTTTTAGTCAGAAAGAGTCTGATACTGTCTCTCGCCTTACCCTGGACGGGAGAAGTCATTTGATGATTTTCCCCTTACAAAAAAACACCCTTTATTTGTCGAGTTAAAATCAACTAGTAACTTCTCTCTCTCAGGGTATGGCGAAAGGGAGAGTCAGACTCTTACCGACTAAAAACCTCTCCGATTTTTCTTCTGCTTCAGGACGAAGCCGCGGTACTTCATCATCAGCCTATAAGTGCCCACTACTGAGCAAAGGCCTCACACGGAGAAGGTTAGAGCATTAATCACCACGCTTGCTCAATGCGGGTTGGCGATTTCAAACTTATAATTAGAAATTATAAGTCCAGGTTTCCTCAAGATGTTGACCTTCACCGTATGTCAGTGGTGTCTTAATAATCTTAGAAAGTACATACATGTAACTCAGAAAAGTCACATTGGTACTTGCCAGGTTTCGAACCCACACCATCATGCATGAGAAGCGGGCTCCTTAACCTCCGGGCCACCACCACATTTTACGGTACTTTAATTGCGCTTAACCCACGACTCCGAACACCAAATCAAATCTTCCCTTTTTTAAGCCCTGCGTTATCTGTCCTATGTCTACTCTATGTTGTACTAATGAGTACAGTTAATGAACAAACACGAAGACAAGTTGTCAACAGCAAACGGAGTTGCTAATAAATAGGGGTGCTGTTATTAATGCACGTCACTGTACAAAAGTCTTTTCGTTATTAGAGTTTCTTGAGACAATTTTAATGAGATGCCCTTGTATTGTATTGATACTTCGTATTGTATTATTTGTATTGTATTGATGTTGCAAAGGAAATTGTGAGTTGCTGTCAGACGTATTAGTGTTGGTATTGCATTGTGTTGGTATAATGAGAGACTAATGACGAATTGGCAGTGCATTTTGTTTTAGTGATTTTTTTTTAGACCTGTTTATGTGTTTGTAGATTAAACTTTTTGCATTTGTTGTTGTGAGACTTTTTAACGTCTCGTTGGGTTTTGGTGCGTAATAAATCGTATGTGCGTTATAACTTAAGTATGGGTAGTCATGCTTCGGCACGAATTGACCAGCTCGACCTTAGTCTAGTGATACCACGGCCTCAGAGAATACTTACGTTGTGTTTCGTCATGTGAGGTTACCTAAAAATCTCAAATCCCCTATCTGTAAATCCTTAACAACCCACAAGCGACTGGCAACGCACACGTTGATCGTTCTTTAATTGTTGGTTTTGGTTTGAGAGTCCTTTCTCCAGAAATCCGTTTACTCTTTACCGACCTATGATAATTGAAAAACGCTACTGTGTTCTTAAAATATTATAGTAGATAGTGCATCCGATACAAATCCATGTAAATACTGTCCACCATTGGCATAGATACAATTCCATGGCAGTTCACGATCTACATCCGTTATCCCATTTCTTTCAAGGAATGTCGAAATACAATTCGAGTTTTCCAGAACTATATTTTCACGATTTCAAATCAGATTAGAATCAGACGTATTGTGTAACTAACCTTAATCGTCTCGAACTAATGTCAATCACTTTATATTTGTAAAGTTTAAAAATCTATACAGACCGCTAAATAACAATTTGTAAAATTGACTAACAATAAATTAAACTACGCGAGGAAGAGCAGCAATATCAAAAAAACAATGAAATTATTTTTGTAGATAGGTCATAAAACAGCACTATTACACGTTCAAATTATATAAAAATATTTAGATGACGCCGGCATTTCTGAGACAGAGACTCAGAAATCAGTCGCTTTCATCATCGCATTCAGTTTACCTACCTGTAATATACGCAGACCCATGGGATCTACAGATCTAGAACATTATTTTGAAGCTCTGAACCGCATACCGCAGCGTCGAGTGTTTCCGCTCCTATTATGCAAACACCAGCACATGAAGATCCCCTAAATTAACGAAATCGTTTACTAGAATTTCGACCTTATTCGAGAACGATAAAGCTAAAAATCTATCAAAGAAACACAGATTAGTATACTTTCATGTGCTGTCTGTACTATTTACAAGTCTCCCGAGTACCTTCGGTCATAAAATAAACAAAAACCAACCTTTTGTAATTCTCCAGACGGGTCATATTTCCCGGTACGGGAAAACATTTGAAAAGAAAATCAAATGATTATCATAATCACATCATTTCTAAGCTGAAGTGGTCCCTTTGCTTGTAAATCTTGCGCATTTAAGTCAAAAACTAATATAACTTGCTCGGCCCTTAGGGGTTATTGGCGAAAAATAAAAAACTTTTTCTAACTATGTTGACGTAAAAATTGGTGTGGGGTGACAATGAATGACTTTGGTCTTGGGACTTTTTGTCAGAATGTAAAATGTAGATTAAGATTAAAATCTTATGCAAACATTTTATACAATCAACCAGACATCGTATTTATGCACAACATGTACTTGCTGCAGAAGGAGAAGATAGCATCCCAGCGCCTCTTGCGCTGCATCATCGGTCGACATTATCACAATCATAATATTTAGAAGCCGGGTTATCCGGGTTATCGGGTTATCCGTCTGCTTGTTTGCCGAACTATGCCAAAATAATCTGTTGTGTTATGAATCTTTTTACCTCTTTTTTTTTACTTGGTATAATCTAGTGCTTGACTGCGATCCCACCTGATGGTAAGCAGTGATGCAATCGTTGATGGTAAGGCGCATTAGTTTATTAAGAGCCTATTCACTCTAGCCTTGAAGACACCTAAATTATATTTGGACGGAAAGACTGCAGCCGGCAAACTGTTCCAATCTCTCGATGTACGCGGTATAAATGACGAGGCAAAACGCTTAGTCCGGGCCGTAGGTGTCTCAACAACGTAAGGGTGGAAATTTGGATGTCCGAAGATGAAATTGGGATGGCGGAATCAAATCGTGCAATTCCTGAGCACACTCTCCAAAATGCATCCTGTAGAAAACCGCAAGGCTGGCTACTCTGCACCTGTGTTCGAGACTTTGAAGATGGGACCCAACCAAATCTGGGTCACCAATCAGCCTCTTTGCACGCCTTCCGCCTCCCTAGAATTCAATGTCGAGTGTATTAAATCTAGAAGAGGTTATGGATAAACCTCTTTCTTCACGATTAAAACATTTCCAAATACCTATATGTTAAGTAAAAACAAACCGATACGAAATACAAAAAATGTTCTTAACAACTTTGTTTCGAAACCAATGAACACAACAAAACGAAAACCTTTTTTGTTTCCTCTCTTCCTTAGACGTCAATGAAAAAATAAACGCTTTCAAAATCGATATCCGAAAACAGTACTTAGCACCCTAGCAATAAGGAACACCATGGCGTCACCAAAATCCAATTCCATTTACTTTAAAAGAAACGCATGGATCCGTAAAGTTCAAGGTCAAGGTCGCGTGGATACAGAGACGTAATTGGTTCTTTGCTTTTAGAAGATTAGGTGTTGCCAACTCTAAGTTTAGCACCTGTGATGTTGGCAACATTATTTGATTCGAAGTGTAAATAATTTCATTAGTAGAAACATTTTACTTAAGGATAGCCTTTAGACCGTATTGGGAAAATCGAGTATTCAGAGGCAAAATTTGTTACACGATAACAATAAGCCAAATCTAAGGTTTAAAATCATCCCATACATATCATCCCTAAATATCCGAAATTCTAATCCGTAACGCACTCGTAACTCCTTTAATAATAATAACTATGCTACATTTAGTGTGGGAGAGCCATACTTTGGCACGAATTGGTCGGCTCGATAATCGCAAACAATCACAGCGTTGTCTTTCGCCGTGTGAGTGAGGTTACCGGAGACCCAATCATTCCCCTCCCCCCATTCCTCCCCAATCCCTAAATATCCAAAACAATTGGCCTTTATCAGCAACGCACTTACTTACGATTAAGTAATCGGACGGGCTAGTGCTGAAGATCAGCGCCGCGACTCGAGTTATTACTCTAAGGTCACGGCATTTTAGCTGAACACTTGGCCTTATTGCACCGTGCACACTTTCCATTTAGGTTGTACCTAATTTTCTAGTTTCTTTTTTACAGTACAAATAAAATTATATGTTTTTTGTTTCCAATCCGTCAGTTCGTTTACCGTATAAAAAAATATCGGGAGAATCTCTCACATCATATTGACCCTACACGAAACATCCTTATACAAGTGGAATTGAAAAGTTTGTAATAACATGTTCTCAGTACATTGAAAGACCGCCAGCGTGAGACAGCTAGCAACTTTGTAAGGTATCGAGGCTCAAACTATCGATTTCTCATCTCCGCTACTTTCCTTATTAGTTCGTTTGTTTTTCCCCGAAGGAGTAGGCGTGATGTGTAGCCTCATTTGTGCTGTTTGCTACTTTGAGATGGAATGGGTTTTTAATGAATTCGATTCGATTCTTCAAACCAAATATAATAATGCATCGATATTAATACTGTTTTTTGTGTAAAACAAACTCTTATTTTAACCGGGATTGCGTTGAGGGGATAGTTTTATAAGTCACTAGCGGCCCGCCCCCGCTTCGCACGGGTCCATCTTTCTCGCTAATAAGGGGTCACTTTTTCCTAATCTTCCCCTCTACTTTTCTAATATTTTATTTGATAAGAACCTTCTCCTGACAATAACAAACACAACAAAAAAAAAGAATTAGCAAAATTGGTCCAGTCGTGGTTGAGTTATGCGCTTACCAACACATTTTGCGATCCATTTTTATATATAAGATTAAAAATAGATTTAAGTTTCAATCTATTATATATATACATTAAAGGGAGCGTGTTAAAGGGAGGCTTCCCTTTAACACGCTGGCATTTTTTTTTTTTCAGAACAAAACCCAATTTTTATAATTCATGTTATCTTTGTCTGGTTGTATGTTTATTTGTGTGCGCATCACGTAAAATCATGAATTCAATGACAAAAGTACTTAATACACAAATAATAGTTTAGGTTGAAAGGGAGGGGGGGAGGTATTCGGCCTCTAGTAACCTCACTCACACGGCGAAAAACACGACACTGTGGTTGTTTCACGCCGGTTTTGGTTTCGCCGGTGAGGCCGTGGTATCACTCCGGATTATGTTCAAAGCGATGCCACAATTGTAAGAAAGTACCTATTCTTATAATAATAGTATGAAAGTAGAAAAGTTTTTAACTGTAATCTGCGTCTGACAGGGAATCAGATTCAGATTCTTTTTAGGATTTTTTTCAAGTCTACTTAGTAAAATTAATTTTGGCTTAGTGTCAGCCCTGGGTCAGAATTTTGCTGTGATTTTTCGTTATCAAAATTTTCTACAATTGCGGAAGCATATAGAATGGTTTTTTATAAATTAAAATAGAATGGAAATATTCGTAATTTCTCAAAACATACCAACGGTATTTTTTTGGGTTTGAAAATCATCAAATAATTACTGATGTTGATAAAATGAAGTGCCCAACTCTTACTGAGTAGGTAACTTTGTTCTCATAATAAAGACCGCATCAAATTAGCAGACGGTACATCTGATAGTAAGCAACCAGCGCCGCCTCTCGAGTTGCAAGTGCATTGCCGGTCATTTGGAGATTTAAGGGGGCTAACCCTGATGTTCAACGTAAGATTAGTTATTAAGTAAGAAAGAGAAAGAGTTGAGAGAGAAATAAGTTGTCTAGCTCTATCTCTTACCCACACTAAAGTAAGATTAAAACACTTACTTTGAATGTCATGGTTACCCCTAAGCATACAGTGACTTGGGGAGGTTTGGGCCTCATGTAACCTCACTCACATAGTGATAAACAACTACGGTCGACAGTCTCATTGTAGTATTGCTCTCTCACACTTAAATCTATCTTCATCGGCCTTTTAGTGCCCAAAGCTGAGGAAAACCTCTTCACATACAGAGAAGTTTTGAGCATTAATCACCACAATATCTCAAGGCAGATTGGCATTGTTTTAAATATTTTTAGAAATTATAAGACCCGCTATTTCTTCGCGATGCTTTACCTTCACCGTATGCCAGCGGTGTCTAAATAATCATAGAAAGTACATATAACTCGGAAAAAGTAAACAACAACAACAAAAAAGTGACTTTTTCCGAGTTATAACGTGCCAGGTTTTAACCCCACCACCAGAACAAAACTTTAATGTAACTGGCAATAAAATCCCAATCCAATCTACACTTAATTTAATTTTTTATCTGCACATTAACAACATATGTTGCTTCATATTAACGATCACTCTTGCATATGAGATTCTAGTACCCATACGAGATAACTTATAATAACTTCAAGGGAAACTATAAGAAACTATAACATTGTTGTTGTGAAACTTTGTTGATCAATATCAATAAATATTGTATAAGAAACTCTTATATTTTATTAGTCTATGACGAACCGACGTTAAACTGAAATATTTATTTTGCAATTTTGAAGTTTACACTTTGGTAAATAGGTTTGGTTTCCTTTTATTTGATGAGGCGATAAAATGAAACGTATTTTTACAGGTTTTTACTTAATATGCCTTTTTTATGTTATAGATTGGCAAACGAGCAGACGAATTACGTGATGGTAAGCAATCAGCGCCACCCAAGGAAACCCGCAACGGAGAAGTTACGAGTGCATTGCCGACCTTTTAGGGATTAGGGTTTTGGTGATTTAGGGATTGGGGGAAGGGAAGGATTGGGCCTCCGGTAACCTCACTCACACGGCGAAACACAACGCTGTGGTTGTTTCAGTCCAGTTTTCTGTGAGGCCGTGGTATCAGTCCGGTCGAGCCGACCCATTCGTGCGGAAGCATGGCTCTCCCTCACTTAAATTATTTTTCTTATTAAATGATTCCAACTAAACCGTAAACAGGTACGTGCATCATCATCATGACATGTCTAGGTATGTATGTATGTATATTTGTTTATATGTATCTCCATGAAATGAAATCTTGCAATCAAATATTGAAACAAGTATCTGTCATCAACATTGTTTGATTGGGCTGTTTTGTGTACAAGTTTAGTTTGCATGACGATAGATGCTAAGCTAGACGAGCAACTTTTACTCTTAAGGTCGGATTGTTGCGTCGACCATGCACTAAAATCAATTTGCGAGATTTTTCTGCTATGCCTCGACTTTCGAATTTTTGTAATGAAATTTGTGGGAAGGTTGATATCTTTGCTGATACGCTACCAAAATTTAAAAAGGCTGTGTGTAGTAACCAAACTTAGTGCTTAATTTGTCTCGATTGTCTTATTGTTATTTTTTCCTTTTTTTTATTGTTCCGCATGTTTATAGTATTTTTATTTCTCTCTTTTTAAATGCTTCTATAGTTTGTAATTGTAATTGCGGTATACTAACTGTTGTCGTAACGTTACAGTGCATTTTGTGACACTTTAAAAATAATGTTGTTCATTTGATTATAGGCATAATTACTTAAGTTCTTCGATATAAGTTTAATAAATAAACGAGCTGTATGATTTAATTTGTATATTGTAGTCACCTAATATTCTGAGCCATTGTAACTATAAGCTAAACTCTATTTTCTAGATTAATGCTCACTCATAAAATTTTATTTATTTATTTATTTTACTAGCTTTTGCCCGCGATTCCGTTCGCGTGGAATAATAACTTCCTACATATTCTTGATATAAAACCATCCTATGTTTCTCGAGTTTCAAACTACGTCTGTACCAAATTTCACAGAAATCGGTTCAGTAGTTTAGGCGTGAAAAAAAGACAGACAGACAGAGTTGCTTTCGCATTTATAGTATTAGTTTGTATTAAATGTCTAAGAACTGAGGCAGATTGTAGTACTGAGAACAGACAAAAAAGTTTTTAACTCTTTCATCATCATCATCATCATCATCATCAGCCTATAAGTGCCCACTGCTGAGCAAAGGCCTCTTCTCACACGGAGAAGGTCAGAGCATTAATCACCACGCTTGCTCAATGCGGGTTGGCGATTTCAAACTTATAATTAGAAATTATAAGTCCAGGTTTCCTCACGATGTTTACCTTCACCGTATGTCAGTGGTGCCTAAATAATCATAGAAAGTACATATAACTCTGAAAAAGTCACATTGGTACTTGCCAGGTTTTGAACCCGCGCCCTCATGCATGAGAAGCGGGCGCCTTAACCTCCGGGCCACCACGACTCCTCCGGGCCACCACGACTCCTCCGGGCCACCACGACTCCTCCGGGCCACCACGACTTAAACTCTTTATACTATTCTAAATATGTACTATCTACTACCGGTGGTTTCCACCCGCTCGATGCTTAATTTGATTAACCGTAGCGTGTTGTTTCATTAGATTCGACTAGTAGCTTATTAGCGCGTTCAAACAAAGAAACAAACAAACTCTACAGCTTTATAATATTAGTGCTTATTGATTAACATATATGTACAATAACTAGCTACTGCCCGCGACTTCGCCCGCGTGAAATATTGATTTCTGCAGATTTTTGGTTCAAAAACTATTGTATGTCCTTTCTCGAGTTTCAAACTACGCTTTTACAAAATTTCACACAAATCGGTTCAATAGTCTAGGCGTGAAGAAAAGACAGACATGCAGACAGACAGATATACTTTAGCATTTATAATATTAGTTTGGAAGTATGGATATACAACTTAATCACTAAAACACACTACCCTCCAGACTGGTCGCAGGCGAGAGGGCAGTTGAGTGCAAGAAAACTTTTTTAATTTCCCTCGCAGCCGCCCCTTAAAGTACCATTATCCTGACTATTTGCGTGTGATGAGGGTATACCACTATAACAACTTAATTTTGCTGTATCGCGGATTTTGTTTCGTTTTGGGGTAAGCAGAATTATATTTACTCCTCGCCATTATACTTTTTTTAATAGTAACTATCGTGTGACATACTAAATTGATTGATAATAACGACTTGACTGCACAGTTGGCGTGGTGGCTGGGCAACTAGCTGCCGCGCAACGTGTGCCGGGTTCGATTCCTGCACGGAACAACTCTTTGTGTGATCCACAGATTGTTGTTCCGTGTCTGGGTGTGATATGCATGTGAATTTGTATGTTTGTAACCGCACCTTTGACACAGGAGAAAATCCTAGTGTAAGGCAACGTTTATTTTAAGAAAAAGAAGAAAAACAAAGAATTATCTGAGAAAAGCTTTATTTATGAGCAGCCTCAGTTGTAGCGCAGCCTCAGTTGACTGCTAGTGGTAACTTGTAGAGATTTTTTCAGTTAACTCAAGTGATTAACTTTATATACGAGTAGCTAAGAAGAGACTTCCTACACCGATTTATCAGTGGTATCCTAATATACTGAGAATGTAACATATTAATCGTTAGGTCAGTAAGAGTCTGACACTCCCTTTCACCTTACCCAGTATGAGAGGAGTCATTTGATGGTTTCCAAAAAAAAGCGGTAGAATATAATTTAAATTATGATTAATATATAATATCACAACACAACAAAGACATAAAATCTGCAATAATGTGCATCCATGAAAATATAAGCCATAACACCACATCAAAACCTCTCAAAAGTTAAAATAAAACCCGTGTTTATTGCTGAATATTTTATTGGACCACTTCCGTTGATGTGACGTCACGTATGACGTCATCGCCACGGGATATGAGTGACGTGTTGATAAATTATATGATGGGGCAGTTCGTCAGCCGCTCGGTGAAATATGGAGACCGCGTCATGGTGTCAGGTTTGGTTCACAATTTATTTTTTTAACAACTTTTTGTATTTTTTTTTTAATTGGTGTTGAATAATTTTGGGTGCGGGTCAATATTTTCTTTAGCTTGTGCGCTGGTTCTGTTACTATGTATTATAATTGTTAGTTTGAGGAAATATTACTTATGACCATATCAACCTTCTCTTTTATATTAAAATTTTATCGCTCCTTTATTTCTAATAATGTCTATCTAGCAAACCATGAACTCCTTGAAACAATGAAACAATGAAACAATGAAACAATGAATATATTTTTGCAAATAGGCCATAAAACGGCACTTTTACACGTCAAATTATATGTGAAAAACTAGATGAAGCCTTGATGCTATTTTCCTTAATGTACAACTTATGTATACCTACTTACCTAGTTACCGTAGATTATACATAAGTTCTTAATACAACACCAATTTTTGCTGCCTTAGCCTCTAGAATACCGCTAAACACATGTTACCACTTAGCAAACAATGTAGTGTTTCTTAAAAGTAATATATTATTTATTCTACAAAAAATACTCTCAAGTTCTCACACTGTGTAAGGTTTTGCAGTAGAAAAGAATTTCTAATCCTCAACGGAGTGATTTTTTACGCCACCCATGTAAAAAGGCCTCTTGAAAAAAGATCTTATTCTTTGTCAAGAACCAAAATAACGAATTCAAATTCAAGCATTGTAAATTCCTATAAAGGACTCTAACAATAAGTCATCCCTTTACGTACACTTCTGCCTACCCAAAAAGGGATTATAGTGTCTCATATAAGCACATTGTTGACGGACAAAGTGGTCATAAACTTGATGATGTATTTAAGCTACGTTTTACTACGGCGTAGCGGCTACGACACTATGAATGCTACGGCGTAGTAATGTTGTAGCAACGAAGTAGATTTGATACATTGTTAGTAGTTGCATTTGCATTTGTTACTGTAATGGCTGGTTAGAAGACATTGTGATGTGAGTGTGGGAGAGCCATGCTTCGGCACGAATGGGTCGGCTCGACCGGAGTGATACCACGGCCTCACAGAAAACCGGCGTGAAACAACCACAACGTTGTGTTTCGCCGTGTGAGTGACGTTACCGGAGGCCCAATCCTTCCCCGCCCCCAATCCCTCCTCAATCCTTAAATCTCTAAATCCCTAATCCCTAAAAGGTCGGCAACGCTCGCTGATTGCTTACCATCAGGTAATCCGTCTGCTCGTTTACCGACCAATAACATAAAAAAAAATGTTTTTTATCAAGACTTGTTAGTCTACAAACTACTATATTAGAAAGCAGTTAATTAATAAGCCTTGGAATTTACTTGTGCGCTTGATGACTTTATTTATGAAATTTATATTGGTTTTCAAAATGACGCGAACATTGAACCAAAAATTAGTTTACTGTAGAAAGTGCATAACTGCATATATAAGTGGATTATTTTATATAACAATTCTAATTTTTAGTATGATACAAATACTTTTTTTTCTATGCGATGGATTTTTATGGTAAGTTCTCAGATAAAGGTGTCCTTGAGGTTTAATTTTTTTTTTTTATAGCTGGAAAATTTCATAGAATGTGATATTAAGTAATATAAGTTTTGGTAATAATATACAAACAAAAATTTAAAAAATTACCTTTTGTAGTTTAACTAGTTTCTACCTCCCCTCCCTAAAGAAGAAGGTGGGAAAAAACCGGCTATAACTTTATTTTAAAATACCTTCTAAAAAAGACTTAAAACACACTAAAACCTGAACTGAAGTACTCAATACGATTATAAAAAGCAAGAGGTTTATACAGCCTTCGTAATACAGGGGCTGATATCATTGAAGGCATAATTTCCCCTGGGATTGAGCAAGCACCTGTTAAGTTGATATTAAAAAATTGCACCTAAATAATTCTCTGAACTTAATCTTCGTTTTCAAGGTTGAGTGATTTTTTTAAGTGTTATAGCCATTTTATTTATATTTTGGGGCAGAAAATAGATATATGTAACAATATTTTGGTCAACAAAGACCTAGAGTAATAGGGGTAAACATTTGAAATAAACGATTGTGGAGAAATAGAACAGAAATCACGTGACTTCTCCTTTCCTGGGTGGGGTGAGAAGGAGTGTCAGATTATTCTTCTGTGGAGCAGAAAGAAAGCCAAGTTGTGGAACATTATTGCATTTCAAAAAAGTCAAAAGTCAAAATCATTTATTTCAATTCGACCACAGTAGGCACTTTTGAACGTCAAGCAGAAAAGAAAAAAGTATATCAAGAGCTTTAAAATTAAGCGTGTCAGTCTGTCCGTCTGTCCTCTAGTGAAGCAATTTGCTCATTCCAAAGTATTTTCTGCCTTAACCCTGGATTTAGTGGCAGTTTGAAGTAGGTAAGGTTTTTCTTGTTGTCTTTTCTCTTTTTGAAGCGTCGTTTTTTCATAATTCGTGGGTGCGTTTACAAACATACAAATTCACTTACACAAGCTGACTCTGTGTCATTACTGAGATATTTTCGAAAACCCCATATATCCTCAATAATACTTTGGCCGTTTTAGGAATCAGTACGGACGGAGTAAGACTTCTTTTTCAGAAATCGCCTTTTCAAACATATATAACACTGCTATTTTTGTCAAAGTCAAAGTCAAAAGCAAAATCACATATTTCAATAAGACCCTTACAGGCACTTTTGAACTTTAAACAAAACTTAAGGATAACAAGTGTGAGTCTGTCGGTCAGTCCTCTTAGTGAAGCTATTTGAATAGAAACTATCGTGAAACATACTAAACAAATTGAAAATAACGACTAACTAACGTGAATCACCTGATAAAAGCTCAACTAGTATCAAGTCAGTCGGCTGCATGACGCACGTGACTCGAAACAAGTAAGTTGTTTCTCACTTAATTCAGGCGAGTAAGATGTTATTTTCAATAATGCAGTCTATTAACACAATTCTCCATTAACTCATAGAATACTAGACAGCCAATGAAAACAACCAATAAAATGCACGAACAAATAGTTAGGACTTTACTATTTATGACGTATCTTTATTGGTTCGTTTTATGGCTTCTACAATCGTGTAAACTAGTATCCGTATGATCCAAGCTTTGTAACTTTGTTTTAAACGTCCAATGTTGGGACCAATGTTTGGAAGATAGACAGCTTGTTAGAGTCTTTGTTTCATTCGCACTTGTGGATTTTGTCACGTGTGAGAAAGAGAGGAGGATGTTCATTGTTTTAGTCTCGGTCGACCTTAACTTGTCTTGTATTTTTTTTTTCATTTATTTTTTAAATGTTTGATTTGTTTTCATATGAATTTAATAAATATAATAATAGATTTTATGATATATAAGAAGTTCCAGCTCGTCGACTTTACTGCATCGTCGCAACGGCGACTACTCTGTTCTTTCAATAACTTTGAATCCGAACAATAAATGTAGCACTTGATGAATAGTAAAAAGAAAATTGAAATGATAAATGGCAATGAAAACAAAATGTACCTTATTTCTATACCTATAAGGTTTAACTAACCGTGTTATTCAGGAGACGGTGGTACAACATGTTGACAGACATTCAGCGAAGCAGGGTGTGAACGAAGAGATGTAAGCTAGTGTATGGACACGCTAAGCGTTGAAACTACATGTTGACCACGCAGGGCACAGCAGTTCGTGCACCTGTCCAAGATGAGGCGATTACGATGTCGGTTAGTGTACTTTGTCATTAAAGTGTGGGAGGGCTATGCTTCGGCACGAATGGGTCGGCTTGACCGGAGTTATACAGTCTCACAGTGAACCGGCATGAAACAACCACAGTGTTGTATTTCATGGAGTGCGTGAGTCCCAATCTTTCCCCTCCCCCAATCTCTAAATATCCCAAACCCCCAAAAGATCTTACTTAAAAGGTCTGTAAGACACTGGTAATTTCTCCGGTGTTGCAAGTGTTCATTTGTGTGTTTGCTTGCCATCAGGTAATATAGCAGTTCGTTTGCCATCTTATCTCATAAAAAAATTGTGAACATTTTTTTACGGAGGAAACTCATTAAATACTTACTCTCAACCATTGGTAGTGCGAGAGAGATTGTCACTCTTACTGACTAAAAACCACCGTTCCTTCTTTGCTACAGACAGAGACAGAGTTACTTTCGCATTTATAATAATAGTTTGGATGTACACATTTTTCCTAATAATATCATTGTAGTTATCTACGTCTGTGATGCTTCAAGGAATTCCAATGTATGTATTTACAAACTATGGCCAATATTGGTTGCCAAACAAACTGCAAGCATCGAGCTGGCTTGCCGATAGCGAGCTCCATAAAACTAAATGTCAGTCAATACACTTAAAACCGTCTGAGTTTTATATCTGTTTGTTGGAATTCAAATGTTCTTCGAAATAACAATTAAATTGAGTATATGGTTATATTTATTCGAATTTGAATACAAGTACATTTATACCCATTTATTCAAAATACGTGCCGAAATTACAGAAGTGCACGGTGAAGATAAACAGAACATCGAAATTTATTCGATACTAGTGGCTCACCCGTTTCTCTACTCCTATTGGACATAGTGTAATGTTTTATAGCCTATAGCACTCAGGCACACTGTAGCTACGTATCAGTGAAAAAAGTAAAATTCTCACTTAAGCAGTTTCAAAGATTACCCCTGACATACAAATGTACCAATTTTACCTTTTTATAATTTAGTGTAGATGGCACCGAGAAAAGAATGAAAATCAATCCATTTGTTCTTAAACTACAAATAATTTTAAAATTTACTTTGGTTTATAAAAAAAATTTTTAAAACATAAAAGTTTTAGTGTTCCTACTTTTTTTAAATAAACCAAAGGCATCCTTCGGCGCGATTGCGTCGGCTCAACCGGAGTGATACCACTGCCTCACATAAAACCGGTGTGAAACAACACAGCGTTTTGTTTAGCCGTGTGAGTGAGGTTGCCAGAGACCCAATCCCGCTTGTGCCCATCCCTCCCTTATCTCTATATCTCTGTTATCCTGATCCCCAAAAGGTCGCCAACGCACTCGTAACTCCTCTAGTGTTAAATGTCACAGAAAAGAGATATTTTATTTATTTATTTATTTATTTATTTATACTTCGTGCACAATTTGTATGTACATAAGGCGGACTTAATGCATTGAGCATTCTCTACGAGTCGACCTTTGGGTGATGCAGAAAATTCAGTAGTAGATGCAAGAAGCAAGCGAAATAGAGTAGTATAACATAGGTTTATATAAGCATACATAAAGTACATAGAACTATGATAATAATATACGATATTATCAATGATATACTATAATATCCCTCTTTCTTTCTCCACCTTTTTATCAGCAAATGCAATTTTTCCTCTGAACAGTCACGTGTCTATTTATTGACTTGTCTTCAGATCCTAAATCACACCGTTACATACCATCGTGCCAATGGCGTTGAATATTACTGAAAAGTTAGCAACTTTTGCATCTGTCGCAATGTCTGTTTTTTATTTGATAGGTTGGCAAACGTTCAGTTGGATTATCTAATGGTGAGCAAGCGACGCCACCCAAAGACCTGCAACAGCAGAGAAGTTACTAGTGTTTAACCTTTTGGGGATTAGGGTGTCGCAGATTTAGGAATTAGGGGAGAGAAAGGAGGTCCCAGGTAAAGGTAAATGATTGCACGGTTAACGCGGAGGCTGGGCAACTGTGTCGCGGGTTCGATTCCCGCACGGAACAATTCTTTGTTTGGTCCACAAATTGTCGTTCCGGGTCTGGGTGTGATGTGCATGTAAAATTGTATGTTTGTAAACGCACTTACGACACAGGAAAAATCCTAACGTGAAGCAAAGTTTTAAAAAACGACGAAAAGCAATGCTGTAGTAGTTTTAAGCAAATTTTGCTTGAGCAACGGTCTTTCTCTAAAAATACATATTACATATCTGTGTAAATGCGTCCTGTTGGATATTAGAAAGATCTTCCAGTCACTTGAGAGATGCACATGTTTTTATTGAATAAAATAATATTGCTGGATCCGTTTAGATGCTTGGTGGCAGTTGTTGATAGATCAATATGTGCAGATACTATTAGATAACAAATTCTATAATTTTCTCACGATGCATAAATTATAAACCATGTATTACATTAAGACAAATAAGAACAAATTCCTGTGCGTTTAGGCGTTTTTGCCATTTCTACCTATAAACCAGTATTTCACCTTACACATAGGACCCGTTAACATTTAATTTTTCCCTGGTGTTTGGTGGCTGAGTTTCTCCCAATAGTTATGTGCCTTTAAGGCTTAAGTCACTCAATCTCTTGGGTCAAATTCACCAAGGAAAGTACCTAAGTATTACGTTTTTCTTCTCCTCTTGTAATAACTGACTGCTTTCATTGTTTTCGTGTTTATTTCATTTCTTCTGATTTGTTTCATTGCAGAATCGAAGACTCTGGGACTCAATTTTCGGATTTCGGTGTTTTACACCCGGTTTCTGAAAGGCTTTTCAACGCTAAAATTTAGTAATCTCCTGTTAAATCTCTTGTCAAGTCATCTGATTGGTTGTTGATAATTCAGTCAACCAATCAAATGACTTGACAAGAGATTAAATTGATTTTAACATTGATCGGCCTTTCGGAAACCGGGTGTTAGTGTTTTCATGGTTGTATCTACTATATATCCAGGCTTACAAAAGTTGCAGCTGTTTTGGAAAATTGGGTTGAAATTGCCCTATACAAAAAAGAAAAGATGACACCTGTAATAGCAAAATTTTCAATAATTCCCTGCTGAACTACGGGTCTTATTAAAACAGACTTGATAGACGAATAGGAGATGTCAAAAGCTCAAAGGTTCCTTAGTCTGCTGCTTAGTCATAATTCAAACGCGTTTTTATAAATCAGTGTCTACCAAATTGCGATAACAATGTCAAGCGGTCACGTGACTTAACTCGTCTTATGTCAATTCCATACATTTCAGTCTTTTCTGTCTTCGTTAACGTTTTTAAACTGTAAGTTTGTCTAAGCTCTCTGTTCTTCTAACACCTGCGTGAAAATTAGGGATGGTAACAAATGAAGTCTACACGGCAATCTACATACCTAAATAAACACAAGAACTACACCATCAACAACTTTTCAATCTTATTCAATTTAATCATAAAATGGCATTTGAATATAAAATCTTTGACGCGAACTTTATTACTATTTTACGTGCAATTTCATACATTCGTCACTGGATCCCATTCACACTAGATTGGAAACTAAGGAGCGTTTAGGGAATGGATTTTTATTCTTTTATACCATATCGCCTTCTATTGCACTCACATTGCACTGAAGGAATAAACAGGGAGGTGCATATTAAATTTTGACAGTCATTTTTTATTTTGATATTTTTGTTTTATGCCACGAGTATTATGATAAGTTATTATCATCATCACCCTGTTGTCGTCAACTGCTGGACATAGGCCTCCCCAATTGCACGCCACTGAGCTCGATGTTTAGCTCTTCTCATCCAACCACTGCCAGCCACCCTGCGGATGTCGTCAGTCCACCTAGCTGGAGGGCGCCCTACACTACGTTATGCGACTAAATAATATTTTAAAGTATTACGAGTAGGTAGTAGGTCAGCTCCGGACTGTCTATTGTCCTTAAGGTAATTTTGTTTTTATATTTCTGTGAATAATTTCTCACATAATTGAACCAACCAACAGATTTCTTATACAAATGTATGTCTGCCTGTAAGGCCTGTAAGGGTCTAATTGGAATAAATGATTTTTGACTTTTGACTTTTTTTTTGACATAGAAGCTAAAGGATACATAGTTGTTGACGATAGCTGCTTCAAAATCTTGAAAATTTTGAAAGTGAAAATCCAAACATTACGACCTAACTGACCCAAGTGTGGATCTCGTGTGGATTTAAATTTATTTTTTAAAATTAGTTTTAAGTGATTTTATTGTGTAAATTATATACTACTACGTTGAAGTAATTGCAAAAATACCAGAGGCATTGTATGCGTTGTGATTTGGTTGAGAATTAATTTGTCAAGTTGGAAAGTTCCTGTGAAATGTCAGTGGTCAACGGACGGAGCAAAAGTTTAATATAAATAAAACTTTAAACCAGGGGAGTTTAAGTGATAACTATTATTTTTATCAATATAAATTAATAGACGCCCTTATTGTGCCCTAAGGAACATATAGATGGTCTCAGTTTGCTTCGCAAATTGTTAAACACGACAATAATACTTTTGTAGATACAATACAAAAGAAAAAAAGTTTGATACTTTAATATACATATTTAAATTAGCCCAATAAGTAGTGTTATTAGTGTGATTAAGTCTATTTGTACTTTAAATTAATCACTAATTACAAATCTTAAGAAAACTTAAAGTATTAATCCAATTCCTTTGTTTTCCAACTACCTGCATACAATAAATTAAATTCATCATTATAGTACTTAACAGTTAATTTTTTCATCATATTCAATAATTTACAGCTTTATTATTCACTCCTTTGTTTTCTTATTTTTCTAATACCTTATAGATTTCATCCAAACCTAGCTTCAAGTAATTTTCCCTGTTTTTTTTTCTGTCCTTTTTTTTTCTCTTTCATTTCAGAATACCATCCCTTCATTTCAATATGATGACTCGGTCTAAGGATATGGAGAGCAAACTGAGGGCAGCACTCAAGGAGCTGGAATCTTCTAAGCACCTGTGCGACCAACTGCTGCAGGAGCGGGATGACAGTGAAGTTGAAGTGAAAAACATAATTGACAAAAACACTCAACTTAAAAACAAATTGGCTGAATTACACTTATGTCACACGGACCTGCTAGAGCAACACAATGAATTATTAAAGAATGTTGATACTTTTAAGCAGTGTACCGACACACACGAACATGCTCTTAAACGCATAACTCATCTAGAGCATGACCTCCGAAAAGCACAAAATGTAATCCATAAGTTAGAGGCTACCAAAAACTCTGTGCTGTCGGTCAACACTCAGTGTTTATATGAGGAATTGGTTGGTAGTGGATCCGGTGACATTTGTGAACCAGCCATTACAATTGATTTAACCGGTGATGATACTATCAGTGCTTGCCCTGTATTCAATAGCCACAATAAATTAAAAAAATATATAAAACTAAGTAAAACCATTAAAAAACTGAAAAAGAAGCAAAATCTGTGTAAAACAAATATTTACCTACGAAAACAAAAAAATAAATTATTGCAAGAACTTGAATCATGTAAAAGTGATTTGAAACAACATCGGGCAGTATATGACATAGATGTTCAATCGCTTAAACAAGAACTTTTACAAAGAGAAATGTTCTTAAATGATATGTTCCAAAAATATGAATCTGCCCAATTGGAAATAAACAAACATATGATTGAGGCAGGTAAACTTGTGGATCTAGTAACTTATAGTGCTGAGAGGTATGAGTCTCTTGCAAATAATCTTTCTTGTAGCTGTGCCCTCACTCCACCTTCTGAGCCAGAAGTTTTACAACAACCAATGAGTAAACCAGCTGTGACATACAGCGCTGGTGTGTTTACGGACTCAGTGGGTGCAGGTATTGGGTCACTTATTGCCAATTGCCTTAACTATAGGATAACTAATTACTGTTATCATAATATAAAATTTGGCCAGATTATTAAAATAATTTCACAAAAACAGATCACACAAAATCAGCCAATAGTGATTTTCATGGGTGATAGTACAGGAGTAAACAAGCGGGATATAACTGATGGTATCAACACCTTATTAAGACTAAACACAGGGAATATAATGTTATGTGCATTCCCATATGCTGACACTTTGTCACAAAGTGAAAATAGTAGAATTCATCATCTGAACAATTTAATCTTTTTTTTGACCTCTTGTCATAGTGACAAATTATCATTTTTTGACACTAACAAATTTGTTAGTGGTTTTAAGTTGACCCGGGATTATATGTATATTCCCAGGAAATGTAAATTATTAATTGCTAGTTTGCTAGCAAATAGTATTAATTTATTAATAAGTAGTTTTAGTGACAAATCTATATTGATTAGACAATCTAACAATATAGAGATTAATTGTACATACAATAGTACGAAGGAGGCTCCAGATTTATTGACAAATGTGGATAGTACTCCGGATAGTATTCTTTTAAACTGACTTCTACGACAACAGAAGATAACCAATTAAATTACTCAAAAACCACATTCATTGAAAAGGTTTCTTCTGGCAATATTATTAAGCATCAATTTAAATTAAAACATAAAACTAAATTAGATAACTTGTTGTCATTATACAGTCAAAATATTCAGGGCTTATCATCAAAATTCCTAGAAATTGAATTATTTTTAGAGAAATTCCAATATGATATTATTTGTTTAACTGAACATTGGTTAAAAGATTATCAAGTAGAAACAATTAACTTCAATAACTATTGTGTTGGCAGCAATTATAGCCGCCAAGCAATGATACATGGTGGTAGCCTGATTTTAGTAAAGAACTCAATTAAATATAAAGAAAGACAAGACATTGCTCTGCTGTCAATTGAACACACAATAGAGTTGTCCTGTGTTGAGCTGGATAGGCATATTGTAGTATGTGTTTATAGGCCTCCTAACATACAGAATCTAAATATTTTTCGCTCTGTAATGGAAGATGTACTGCGGAAAACATGTACTAGTAGTAAATGTACAATAGTATGTGGCGATTTTAATGTTGATCTCTTAGAAAACAATTCTCATTGTACAAACTTGTTAAGTCTATTTCAATCATTTGATTTGTCTAATGTTTTCCTTGAGCCCACCCGAGTAACATCCACCTCGGCAACTTGTATAGATAATATTTTCTGTAACTGTGATTATTTACAAAGTGAAATTGTAAATAGATTACCATCTGATCACAGTGGGCTCACAGTTAACTTTAATACTATAACAACTGTGCCAAAAAAGGAAATATTGTTTAGACAAATCACATACAAAAAAATTGATTCATTAAATAATAAGCTAAAACATAAATTATGCAGCCAAGTACAAGACAATAATTGCCCGAGTGAGATATATGCCAATTTATTATCCCTTATAAAAATACAATTCGATAAACTATTTCCTTTAAAACGTAAAAATATTCAGTGTAAATTTGTATTCTGTGACTGGGCTACACCAGGTATTCGTATAAGTAGAGACAGGTTATTTGAGCTATACGGCCTGAAACCATTTAATAGTAGCGAGGCTTTTCGCAGACATGTTTCCAAATATTCAAAAATATTTAAAATAGTATGTAAGCATGCTAAGTCGCTCCACATTAGTAATAAAATCAGGACCGCGGAAAACAAAATAAAAGCTACCTGGAATATAATTAATAAAGAAACAGGTAGAAATAAATCACAAAACACTGAATTTAATTTAAAAACCGAAAAGGGATATACTAGTTCAAATTCGTCAGTTGCCCAGGAATTCGAAAGATTCTTTAAAAATATTCCTCTTAAAACTACGGAAACGTTAAAATCATCTCCAGCACTTTCTGTCGAGCTTCTCAGGGGTAACGTCAAAGAATGTCCTTCTGACTTTAGCTTTCAATACACAACCCCCCAGGCAGTAATAAAGGCGTTCAATGAGATCAAAGTGAAGTCAACTGAAGATCTTTGGGGAATGTCTGTTCGAGTGTGCAGGTCGTTTATAGAGACAATTGCGCCGAACTTAACGTTCATTTTTAATAAAAGTGTAGATCAAGGGGTTTTCCCGGATTTAATGAAAGATAGTAAAGTAGTTCCATTATTTAAATCAGGTGATAGTACAGAACCTAATAACTATAGGCCGGTCTCTATTTTGCCAGTGCTCAGTAAAGTGTTCGAAAGGTTGATGCTTACTCAAATGCTGCGTCACTTTAACACGAATTGTATTTTCCATGACCATCAATACGGGTTCACCAAAGGACGTTGCACTACGGACGCAGGAGTATCACTTATAAAACAAGTTTTCAACTCGTGGGAAAAAGCACAGGATGCCATCGGAATATTTTGTGACCTTTCAAAGGCATTCGACTGTGTTGAGCACGAGACGCTGTTACTGAAGCTAGAACACTACGGCATTCGGGGGGTATCCCTAGATTTATTGAAATCATACCTTCAAGAAAGAAAAATTAAAGTACAAGTCAACAAAGTTAACTCACTGGGTGCTAGCGTATCTATGGGCGTACCGCAGGGCTCAATATTAGGTCCTTTTCTATTTTTAGTTTATGTAAATGACCTGCCCCATATGTTCCAAAATGAACCGCATATGGTATTATTCGCTGATGACACTTCATTGATTTTTAAAATAAATAGACGAACAAACAAATATGACGAAGTTAATAATGCCTTAATGAAGGTTCAAAATTGGTTTACAATAAACAACCTATTACTAAATGATAAAAAGACTAAATGCATTAGATTTATTTTACCAAATGTTAAAAGTAATGTATGTGATGATATATTATTAAATGATCAGAAACTAGAATTTGTAAAAGAGACTACTTTCCTGGGGATCACTGTAGATGAGAAGTTGCAATGGGGGCCCCACATCAAGTCTCTAGCAGGACGATTGAGCTCTGCAGCTTATGCTGTCTGGAAGATCCGTCAGCTAACCGATGTGGGCACGGCAAGACTAGTGTACTTTAGCTACTTTCATAGCATCATGTCGTATGGAATTCTGTTGTGGGGACAGGCATCTGACGTTGAGTCTATCTTTATCTTGCAAAAGCGTGCCGTCAGAGCTATATATAACTTAGGTCGTCGCGAATCTCTCAGAGAAAAGTTTAAGGAGATCAACATTCTGACCGTACCGAGTCAATTTATTTATGAAAACATTATGTATGTTAGGAAAAACCTACACTTATTTGTAAAGGTATCTGACAAACATGATTATCATACTAGACATAGGAATAGATTGAGTCAGCCTTTATTTAGATTGGCAAAAGTGCATAAATCATTCCTGGGTTTCTGTGTTAAATGTTATAATAAAATCCCAGTTGAAATTCAAAATCTAAATGAAAGCAAATTCAAATTATGTATAAAGAAACATTTATGTAAACTAGCATACTACAAAGTAAATGATTATATACAAGATAAAAATGCTTGGAGGCTAGCTGGTCCTACTCCACAGGATGTTTAGAGGAATTTTTGATTTTAATTATTAATTTGTACACTATGTTGTTAATTGTTGATGATCTTCTAAGTTTTTGTAAATGTGAGTGCCCTGTAACCTATTATAATTAAGTAAGACTTGTAGAATATAGGTACTTGTGTCGGCTGGGAGCTGTCATGCTCACTCAGAGGTCTCATTGGCGGTGGCACGGGCGCTGGATCGCCCAATTCCCTATAATATGGTTGAGTTGGGCGGTGCTGGTGTACGTGTCATGTTCGTGAACGGGCGCCGCCTATTGGGGACTGGTCAGCTCCAGGCTGTCTAATTATGTTGTCCTTGAGGTTCACTTCTTTTTCGTACTTTTTGCCTGAACATTAGTGTTACATTGTTCTCACATATCAGAACCGACTAAATGATGTAACAAAGAAATGTATTGTAAAACTGATTGAAAAAGAGTAACCATGGAGTTTCTTGCTCGTTCTTCTCCATAGGAATCTACACTTTGGAACGAGCAAATAGCTTCACTAGAGGACAGACGGACAGACTGACACGCTTAATTTTAAAGCTCTTGTTATATACTTTTTTTCCTTTTTTGCTTGCTTGACGTTCAAAAGTGCCTACTGTGGTCTAATTGAAATAAATGATTTTTGACTTTTTGACTTTGACTTTGACGTGTTTTGGGGCCAATATACCACCACAGACAGGGCCCAACCGGGAGGAAACGCCCGAGTGTCGTCATTGTGAGAACCATCTGGAGGGTCCTCAGGGAAGTGATCGGCGGCGGCGACCTCTCGCCCCCGGTCTTAGGCTCTAGACAGACGGACTGCATTTCAACTGCAAATTTGCAGTTCGGATGCAGTTGACACTACTGCAATAGAACTGCAAACCACCCGAGCAGTCCGGTTGCGGTTCAATTGCATACGGCGTGCAGTCGTATGTTGGTTGGTTGGTTAGTTGTTTCGCAGTTCCATTGCAGTCGTGACAACTGCATTCAAACTGCATCCGAACTACAAATTTGCAGTTGAATTGCAGTTGAAATGCAGTCCGTCTGTCTAGAGCCTTAGTCGAGGCCATGGTGCGGAGTGAGAGGAACTGGGACGCATCTCCTCTTTTTGTGAAGCAGTCATGCTCGCAAAGAGGGAGGCGACCCGCGTGAGGGAGCAATTCTCCTCCTCACGCCCCAGCCGCCGCAACTGGCGACACTACGGGCGTCAGGGATCAAGGGACGATCTCCGGCCACCGTAAGCACGGGCCTGCGGTCGGCGAGTAAGGGCAGCTCGCCGCCCGACCAGAACCAGGCCCGAGGGTACGGCGCGTGTTCCGCGCGCGCCTTAAAGAGCCAATAGACCACCACAGACGGGCCCTAAAGGGCTGATGTTCAGCCGGGCACCGCGACCTCGGCCCAGAGCAGGAGAAGGACCAGGGAGGTTTTTAGTCAGTAAGAGTCTGACACTCCCTCCCGCCCGGCCCTGGGCGGGAGAAGTCATTCGATGATTTTCCCCTCACAAAAAAAAAAAGACAGCACCCAACAGGGACGATGTTCAGTCGGGGTTGCGGGTTAAGCGCAATAAGGTACCGCGGCCTTAGCCTGGAGCAGGAGAAGGAACAGCATGTTTTAGTCTGACAGGGAGTGTCAGACTCTTACAGTGAGGCTGGGAAAAGAAATTTGATGATTTACTCCCTGAAAAAAGGAGTTACTAACATCCGACTCATGAAAAAGTACCAACGCTTCTGCAACAGACATACTTCTTGTCACCCACGGAAGCCCACAACAACAGAGATATAGGCAGTGTATAAAATTCACAAATCCAATCAGACCATTCATAATAAAAAAAATAATAAACAGGTATTTTTTATTTTGTGTTATATGCTGAAAAAATCTAGGCTGCCTTTTAATTTCTCTAATATAAAAAAAATTTCACCCCTAACGTAAGTGCGTTGTCGGTTAAAAAAGTAGCATCCTATTTTTTTAAACCATAAAGATATTGAAAATATCAACCCTAACATAAATGCATTGCCAGTTAAAAAAGTAGCACCCTATTTCTTTTAAACCGTATAGGTATTGTCAGGACATAGAATTCACAATAGTATAGCTAGGAAATTAACTTACATCAATCGCTTCTTAGTACATCTATGTTATTAGCATCACTATAAAAATGTTATTTTGTAAAATTCTAATTTAACTTTTCATTAACAACAAAATGTAGAAAACTTGATGTTTTAATAAATTGGGTCTTGACCTCTTTTCATGTTATGTGAGTACTAGGTACGAGTAGCAGGCAAAGGGAGGGTTCCAAGTGAAGAAAATATAGCGATTTATAATGGTACACTCCTAAATTATACATTTTATTAATTAAACATGATTAGATTGGAGAACGATAGGCTATTGATTTATAAAATCACTACATAGTATAAAACAAAGTCGCTTTCTCTGTCCATATATCCCTATGTATGATTGAATCTTTAAAACTATGCAACGGATTTAGATGCGATTTTTTAATGGATAGTGTGTTTTAAAGGAGAGGTTTCTTTTTGTATAATAACATCCATAAATAATTTAAATATTTAGTAGTGCATCCGTGCCAAGCTGCATCTCAGGTTGCTAGTATTTAATAATTTATAAATCAAGATTTTTTTTCAATAAAGAATATCCTTCCCACAATTCCTCCTCAATTCCTAAATACACGAAACCCTAATCCCCTTTAAATGTGGGAGAGCCATGCTTCGGTACGAATGGGTCGGTTCGACCGAAGTGATACCACGGCCTCACAGAAAACCGGCGTGAAATAACCAAAGAGTTGTGTTTCACCGTGTAAGTGAGGTTACCGGTGGCCCAATTCTTCCCCTACCCCAATTCGTTCGCTTTCCCAAAATCTCCAAATGCCTAATCCTGAAAAGGTCGACAACGCACTCGTAACTCCTCCGTCGTTGCGGGTGTCCATGGGCAACGCTGATTGCTTACCATCAGGTAATCCGTTAGTTCATTTGCCGACCTATCTCATAAAAAAAATATCCAAAAGGCCGCCAACGCATTCGCCACTCCTCTAGTATTACGGTTATCCATGAGCTTCACCTATTGCTTAATATCAGGTAAACGGTCTGCTAATTCGACGACCTACCAAATAAAAAACATACTACTACTACTATCTATCGCTCACGCTTCAGCCTTGGGCCATTCGAAAAGGAATTAATTCAATGGCAACAGAAAAGCAGATTGCTTCGTGCGAGGGCAGGAATACGGTAACAAGTTGCTTAAATTGTAACAGCTGTATTATTTATACATATATTTTCGTTTATTCGTGTTGCTTGGAAATATTTTAAACTTGTGGATTTTTATAATAGAGTAATATTACGAATTTATTGTAAACATCATCATCATCAGCCGAAAGACGTCCTACGACTGTTGGACAAAGGCCTCCCCCTTAGTTCTCCATGTCGAATGACAAGTTGCCACCTGCATCCATTGGCTCCCCGTGACTCGACGAGGTCGTCGGTAAGCCTAGCAGAAAGGCTTCCCAAGTCTTCTGATCGGTGGTCGCCACTCGAGCACATTTCTGACCCATCAGCCCTCAGTCCTTCGAGCGATGTAAACTGCCCATAGACCCAGGTGTGTTCTAAAACTCTGACCAGTCACCGATGGGACACACCGGGATGGGTAGCAGCGTTCCATTATTACCAATCGGTGACCCAGCTGCGATCCCCAAGCCGCCTGCCAAGCGTAGGGATTTTGGCAATAATGACAACCACAGGCCGTTACAACTGCCCGAGGGCACCCGACTAATTTCAAGTCAAAACCGGTGCTCGCAATCATAAGCCGGATTCAGCATACCCACCACTAACATATTATGTAGTTAAGGTTAGAATACTGTCATTTTCAAAATAAAATAAAACATAGAATTGAAAAGACTATAATATTTTTTACTAATTATCATATTATTCAAAATTGAACATTGATTTAATACTATATAAATAAAATTGAAAAAGCACTCATTTAATATCAATAACTACTGACTTCTTCGGATATATTTCACACAGTTCACAGTTTCCACTTTCACGAAAATATTGACCTCGTTACGATATATATTTTAATTCTTTTTTGATACTGAAAATAAATAATTGGATTGTTAAAAAAAATATTCTTACACGAAAGAAAAGCCTATGCGAGAATCGACAACTGAATTCCAGGTACCTCTGCGGCAGTCATTTGTTTTGTCAGCGCCACGATATCGGATAAGCTGCAATTTCCTCCTGTGTTCCCCTCAACTTTTCAAAAACATTCTTTTATAAGAACCATCTCCTGATCGGTATCAACATAGCATAAAACCAATCAATCGTTATACCATGACCAAGGAAAAATTGGGAGTCAGCATTTGCATTTCTGCATGGTGTGATCGGCCCCCTCCCCACCTAATTCCCAATCCTGAAATCCCCCACAACAACACAACTGGTAACTCAGTGTTATAGGTAACCACGAATGGTTCCGATTGCTGAATATGGAGATACGCGTGCTAGTTTGCGACGCTATCACAATGAAACAAAAACTAGAATGGCGTTAATAAATAAAAAAACATTACTTAGTAGGACCTCTTCTTGGACAGCCGGCGGAGTGTTGAAGCCTTCTTTCTTTTGGGGCTGGTCGTTGAACTTTGTGGTGCTGGTATATTCTGAAACACATAATTTATTATGTCCATGGTAGTACGAGGGATTAGGTATAATGTAGCTAATTATAAGACTTTTTTGAGATTGGAAAACCATCAAATGACTTTTCCCGCCTTAGAGAGTTGAGGAGTATCAAACTCTTATTGTCTAAAAACCACTCCTTTTCCTTCCTGATCCGAACCGAGCCCGAGGCACAATATGGCACACGCACCCGCAAATTCGACTGAAAAACTAATTATAAGGCTATGCTGGTTTTAATCTAAAAGGGTTAGGTTTCGGAATTAATGTTTTAAAATATCATAAATAGTGTCCAAAGCTAATAAAACTTAACTTAGTGATGTTAGATCGAATAGCGTGTCGTACGATTATAATCGATTAGGGTGGCCGACCTGCGGCCACCGTAGGGCGCGGCCTACGGACGACAGACTCGGGGCGTCTTGTCGTCCGACCAGCAGCAGGCCTCGAGGCGGCGGCGCCGTGTTCCGCGCGCGCCTCATAGTGGAGTCCTGCGGTCGGGGTGACGGCCGCAGTGGGTGACGGGGCCCGTCTTACCATCTGGCGGGCCAACACCCGTCGGGGGGTTGCGACGAATGCTTTGGCGATACCCGCCCCTCCGACACATGGGTAAGTGGAGGAACACCGGGTTGGTTTTTAGTCAGTAAGAGTCTGAAGGTACCCTTCGCCCTCCCCCCCAAAAAAAAAAAAAAAAAATAATCGATGTTGCCATTCCTCATGACGAGAACCTCGTGAAAGCTGAGAAAGATAAACAATTAAAATATCTTGACTTGGCTCACGAGGTTGTTGGCATGTGGAATGTGAACTCGGCTATCATTGAGAGAAGAAGAAAGAAAGAAAGAAAAACGTTTATTTTCGCGCAAGCGCACACACATAAAACTAAAATACAAAAAAAAAGAAGAAAATAAAATAATACTAAAAATCTAAAAAAATTAATGACAAAAGAAAACAAAAACAAAAAAGTTTTGTCTATGGTCCACAGAGTATTTTAACATTATACGCGAGGTCGCGTGTATTTTTATTATTGCGCCGATAGTCACACAACTATCGGCACGGTTCCTGTCTCTAGAGCCCTAACTACCGGTAGCTAGGACCTTGCTCCCGCTGCCGGCTGGCTCCTACTTTTATATATTTTAATTTTATTGTATAGCAATATTTAAAAATGAAATTTTAGAGTGATTTTAATAAATATGTGTCGAATATATTTGATGTTTATATTTGAGTGAATAAAAAGCCTAATTACGAGTTTAAAATGATTCATGGAATTAAAACACCTTTTCCATATAAATATCTGTTACGATATGATGACGATGACTCATAGAATCATGTTAGTTTAACTTCTGTTCTTCCCTAGAAGTTATGTCGGTCTAATGTCACGGTGGTCCGTTATGGAGCCTGCTTCTCATAACTGAGTGACTTTTTCTGAGCTAAATATTATGTACAAACGGTAAAGGAAAAGGCAAGGTAATCTGAACTTATAATTCCTAATTATAAGTTTGAAATTTCCAATCCGTCTTGATGGCGATTAATGCTCAAACCTTCTCCGTGCCGTGTGAGAATGATTACCTGCTAATGGTGATATGTATGACGTATGCAATGAAAATAGGGACAATACAAATACCTACACTCAAAGTTACTATGGAGTTCCTTACTCGTTGTTCCTCTTACGAACTTGTACGTTTTAGAACGATCACAACTTCAATAATCAACAGATTGACGACCCCTCAACGTTTTTAAATTGCCTCCAATATAAATAAATAAAAAAATGCTTTGACCTCCACTAGTAAACTTTAATTTCGTCAAACATATCATGTAACGAATAGCCGATCGCAAAGTACATCTGCTTTCAAATCTACAGCTATTGCGTTCAAACCCAGGGTAGTCGAGAGTCACTTTTTGTTTGATATTTATTTATTTTTATTTTTAGAATGTGTATCGTAGTTTCGGCCTATGTAACACGGGACTCGTTAGCTCAGTAGTGTAGAGCGCTGCTTGGTGGACACGCTCACCGCTGTGTCTTAAGTTCGTTTCTTGGGAGCGGTCACACCAACGGAGGACGGAGGTGCAAATCCTTCACGAGTCATTATTTTGGTTATATTTTTAAGTTATTTTATATTTATTTCTATTATTTAAACATTTTTATTTACATATGCCAAATAGGGAACTCAAGGCGTCAAATTCTCATGCATGAGGGCATGGAATCAAAACTTAGCAATTACCAATGTGACTATTTCCGAGTTATATGTATTTTCTATCCTCCACCTCCTAACGACCATAATTATCAACTTGTATCAATATCAACAAAAAACGTAATAAAATAAAATCAATAATCGTATGTAATAATAAAAAAGAATTATGTTTGGATGTTTGTAAGGTGTCCCGGGGCAGCACGTAGCACCTAGTTAGTCCCCAGACGACTGTATTAGCAGGGAGGATGGTCTACACACTGATTTTAATATGCTAGATGGTGTAGCATATTGCTATTTAGTAAATAACAAATAATAAAATTGAACACGGGCCATATGGCCGGCGTGAAACGACCACAGCATTGTGTTTCGCCGTGTTAGTATAATTAACGAAGGCCCAATCCCTAAATATCCAAAACCCCTTTTCACCAAAACCCCTGTTCCCCAAAAACGCCGAAAATCCAGGTATACAAAAAATATCAACATGTTTTGTGGCGTTCTCCACACAGTTATATAAAATTATTATAAGCATTTTTTATGTGATTGAACGGCAAACGAACAAGTGGATTACCTGACGGTAAGCAATCAGACACCCGCAAAAACGGAGGCGTTACGAGTGCGTTGCCGGCCTTTTGGGGAGTATGATGTCGTAAATTTGGAGAATGGGACGGGATTAGGGGAGGGTAAGAATTGAGTCTCCGGTAACCTCATTCCCGCCGAAACTCAACGTAAGTATTACTTCACAACGGTTTTCTGTGAGACAGTGGTATAACTCCGTTCGAGCATGGCTCTCCTACACAAATTATTTTAATCATAATGGCAAATTGAGCGCACTATTACTCTATACCACATCTAGTTCTCCAACATCAATGACAAACTACACAAGGGTGAATGTAAATCGTGATACAGGGTGGACTTAAAATGCTTTCTATATATATTCTCGAGTAATCTTTAGATGGGACTAGGGAGAACACGGCGTATAAAATATTAAAGGATTTTAAAGCCGGCGGACGACCTTTTTGTGGGTTTAAAAGTAAAACGTGCTCTACAGAAGTTTAATACTTTGATTTCGTTGTTTGTTTCGCTGTTAGCTGGTGTTTTTATTTGTGTTGTAATTGTGATTAGATTTAAATATTTTAAACCACACTACCTATTATTCATTGACTGTTTTAGACTGTTCCTAACTGTCACAATGTTCTAATTATAATTATTCTGCAATAATATTTGTGTACATTGGTCTGCAAGATAAAATTCTGATAAGAATACGTACCCGATACTTTTCTTTCTTTTTTTAGAAAACGTTGCCCCACATTAGGATTTTCTCCTGTGTCGTGGGTGCGGTTACAAACATACATTTTCACACGCACGTGACACCCAGACCCGGAAAAACAATTTGTGGGTCACACAAAGAGTTGTTCCGAGCGGGGATCGAACCCGCGACACGTTGCACGGCAGCCAGTTGCCCAGCCAACGCAGCAACCGTGCAGTCAAATATAATAATATGAAGTCAGCTCAGTATATCTTTGAAATTATTTTCTTTTTAGGATGCTTTGGCTAAATATTAGTGTCACAATGTTCTTATTTATAATTTTTTATTTTATTTAATAAGGTACATCGACATTATACATAAAATACATTTTCTTAATTTTATGACTGAGACAGAGTTCTTGTATGTATATCTTTAACAGATGTACACATCACTTACCGTATGTAAATATAAACATTAAACTAAGGAAAATTACGAAATAATATAAAGTAAGAGAGAAAATTATTATAAAAGAGATTAAAAGAGAGTAACTATGACTACGAGAATTTCTTGCTCCTTCTCCTCTATAGGAAACTACACTTTGAAACGAGCAAATAGCTTTACTAGAGGACTGACCGACAGACTGACACTTTGACATTCAAAAGTGCATACAACGATCTTATAGAAATAACTGATTTGACTTTCAACTTTGGCAAGCAAACCCACAGCGCAAAGACAGTTCTAGTCGAAATCCTCAAATTGGAAATGTTCTGATATTCAGCTATGTTCAGTGCTAGCTTTGTGTATACCTAGATCGGGTTGTGCCTTGTTCAGCCATGCCTGCGGGCAAACCAATCGTCGGATGCCTGACAACACGATTTAAACTCTTGACGTTTTATTTTAAATAGAATTACATCTAGGAAATGCAGTTCTTTTAAATTTGAGGATTTATTTTGTAGGACCAACTTCTTGTCGTTTTCGTCAAGCGACCATTGTTTGTCAAATAGAAAATCTTTGTGAAGGTGTTGGCGGAATATTACTGCGTTGGTTCATTGATAACTATCAAGAAAGAATCCATGACAATCCTGAAACGCCATGTTATTGGCAGATTATTTGATAGAAAGCCAGCAGCCAGACTCTTACTGGCTAAAAACTAACCCATCCCTTTTCCTATGCCAAGGGAAAAGTAAGCGGGTGATAGGAAAAGGGGTAAGCGGGTGGATTTTAGTCAGAAAAAAAGTAAAAATCATTTACGAAAACTTTTGAATTTTAAACAAAGTTTAAAGATAAAAACGTCAGTCTGTCGGTTTGTCCTCTTAGTGAAGCTACTAAGAGTCTGACACTCCCTCTAGTCTCGCCGAGCGCGGAAGAAGTCATGGGTCCAGTGGTTAAGGGTTAATTAACGTTTTTACAAGTCGAAACAGTTTGTTTTTATTAGAAATAAAGAGAGAATATATATTTATATCGCACACAGACACACACAATGCAGAAAACAGCATATTAACCAAAACATTATATTAATAACAGTAATAAAGAAAAATCACTGCGTTTCTCTCGGCTGCGCAAAATAGGTTCAGCAAAAAATCCCAGACAACTGCCTGAAGCAGGTTTTCTACTGAACCCTAAAATTATATTAAGGGCTGATTTTTCAATGGTTCGATATAAGTTACCTGGGAAATAATTATGATGCTGTCGCGACAGAATGTTTGTATAAGACAGTGACAGCAACAATTTTGTTCCTCGGATAACATTCATATGATTATTGAAAAATCAGCCCTAAGAAAACTAGTCTTTTTATAACTAACTACCATACTCACGTTAACATGCTTTTTGACAAGAATGGCTACGCCGCCTCCTCGGCCCGGATTGGTGCCAGCAGGTCGAGGCACTCGCCCCACTAGATACTTGTCATGATTTTTAGGCTTAACTGGTTCACTGTCATCGTCCTCAGACGCTGAAAGAATCGTAATACGTTGAGTTGAAATGATGAAATTGTTATAATTCTAGCAAAAAATTGAACAAAGACTGGTCAGAAAGACGCATTTTACTATATCTTTCTCTCATTAAACCAATTCAATCCCCTTCCAAATCAAAAAGAGGCCTATAAGTATGTACAAAAAATCATACGCTCGGCCGTGGTGATACCAGGTGGGCCTACCATGACTTGTCAGTCTTCCGGGCGAGAAAGAGCTTTTATAGCTCCATCCCTCTTTCCCGCCCGGAAGATTCACGCTTTAACGAGTCATTGTAGACCTACGGGCTTCACAGAAAACCGACGCGAAGGAACACTTACGTCGTGTTTCGTCGTGTGAGTGAAGTTATCGGAGACCTACCTTATCCTTAGTCTAAATGCCATATCCTTAAATCTTTTTTTTATGTAATAGGTCGGCAAACGAGCAGACGGATTACCTGATGGTAAGCAATCAGCGCCGCCCATTGTCAACCACAACGGAGGAGTTACGAGTGCGTTGCCGACATTTTAGGGATTAGGGATTTGGAGATTTAGGGATTGAGGAGGGATTGGGGGCGGGGAAGGATTGGGCCTCCGGTAACCTCACTCACTCGGCGAAACACAACGCTGTGGTTGTTTCACGCCGGTCTTCTGTGAGGCCGTGGTATCACTCCGGTCGAGCCGACCCATTCGTGCCGAAGCATGGCTCTCCAACAATTAAAATCTTTTAATACCTAACAAGAAGCTTGCAACGCACTTGTAGTACCTATTCTTTGGTATTGCGAGTGTCCATGGGCGGCACCAATTACTTACCATCAGGTAATCACTCTGCTTATTTGCCGACTGATGAAATAAAAAAGAGCAACAGAAAAATGAACTTTGCAAATTCTTAATACAGAATTCAATTTTGAATAACTCACTTTCTCTCTCCATTTCCACGTGTGGGTGCTTCAGTATACCAGGCAGTTTGTACCTGACTTTACGGCCGCGAGTCTTACTGTGGTAGTCAGACTCTTCGGGCTCCGACTTGCTTTGTATCTTACATTTCTGCTTCTTGCTACTACCTTTTGTGTATTTGAGGAGGCTGGAAGAAAATAACATATAATTATATGGCTATCGATAGCAACAAAGATGACGGATCGCTTGATTTTGCTTGGTCGCTTCGCATGTTAATAAACCAGTTACCGAAGCGGAATTGCATGAAACATACAGATTTGTTGGGAGTCCATTGCCTGCAATTGATATGTATATAGAAACCTATTGCAAATATTATGGGCACAAACACAGATTCTGAGACAAACATGGGGTCTTTTTTGGTTGTTGATGGAAAAAGTTAAAAAAGGTAAACGCAGTGTGTTATTATGTTATAAATATATACTAATATATTAATTTTATTATTATTGTAAACTTAACTTAATAGAACCTATAGTAAGTCAATAGTTTAGAAATCTGATCCAACAGACAAACTGTGTATACAGTTTTGTTTGATATTTTATACTTTTTATAATGTAAAATGTACCTTCTATGCAATAATAAATAAATGAAAATTATGCGGTTATGCCAGTTTTCTGTGAAACCTTGATATTAGATACTCCGTTCGAAACTGCCTATTCACACCGAAAAATAACTTTCTCGCACTAATATAGAAGAAATTGATTGAACATTTATTTCACTAGTCAAAGCTTAAAATTCACCAGTACCAATATTATCTAAATTTCTACATTCTAGATATTTCATTCACGACAAAAATCTATCTATGTCCAGTATAAATAGAGTTTAAATTCATTTACTTACGAAAACCTCTTCTTCTTTTTATTTTCAGAAGAACTAATCGAAGTGTCTTCGGATTCAGATTCCGTATAAATATATGGCGATTTACCCATCTCAAAGGAATCGAGACAAAATTCTTTAATTTGTTGTATTAAAAATAATATAATTAAGTTACATTGTGTGTTGTGTAATTTTTTTTAAAGATTATTTATTTTTTTGTATTTTTCTAATTTTTTTATGATCATCATGTCCGTTGACGTTTCGGGTGATTTGACGTGACTTTTTTTTATTCCTGTTACGATAATAAAGTCTTCTTACAGCCAAAGAGTTTTTATTTAGTATAGGCAATGATTCTTGAACCAAAGAGTCTATTTGTTGTTTTTGTGTGCGGCTTTCTAAATCTCTGTTTCTCTATAGGTATTCGTTAAACATTACCTATTCGAAATCAGTTGCATAATTATTGACTAATACCCAGTTTCCTTCATCTTTTTTGCGTAGCTTAACCATTTTAAAACATTTAATATCAGAATATAAAATAGAGGAACTGTCCGTCACAGATATCGCTGTAATAGATTAAAACTGCCATAGTCATTATCATTATAGCGGGCCCATTCCCCAACGAATTAATAATTCAATTCCTCTAAAGTAACGGTCTCTTCCGCCAAAATGAATCGGCCAATTAAAACTGCGTATCCGTTTAGAATATAGAACGGAATCTTTTTGAAAATTAGAACTCGGTACAAGTTTTGAATTTCGAATTTTGGAATTTCGGTTAAGAAAATTCGTTTCGTTTTACAAATTGACGAGTCGAAGTTTTAGTTGATTGTTACAATTTGTAATGATTGTTTGATATCAAGTTTTCTATTGAAATATTAATTGTTTCTCAGAAATTATTCCCTCATTGTTTTAAGTTGTTGTATTGTTTTGTTATTATGTTATTGTCGATCTTGGTAACTGTAGGTGTATAGTGATGGTGTGTGACTAAAATTATAAATATTTTTATTAAAATATTGTTGTGTTTTCTACAAGCCATTTATTGTGAGGTCTACAAGTTGATTTTCCAAATCTGGGAGGTGTTTTTCTTTAAAACTCAACCACGACAATTCTAGTGTCGTAAGAAGCAGGCGCTATCGCATCCGCTTCTCGTCAATGACGGTACGAAACCAGGCAAATACACATGTGTCTTTTTCGAGTTATATGATCTTTCTAAGATTATTTAGACACCACTAACATCATAATGTGTAAAGTTTGAAATCACTCCGCCTTGTACAAGCGTGGTGATTAATTTTCAATCGTTCTCCGTGTTAGAAGAAGTCTTCGATAATCAGTGGACACTTACATACTGATAATGACGATGATGATTCTTCGTGACAGACACAAACCGTTCGTATGTTATTTTTGATATTTATTGCTCCACAACAAACCAAAAACTACAAACATACAGTTTTACATAGTGTGGTTTACATAGTGTGGGAGAGCCATGCTTCGGCACGAATGGGTCGGCTCGACCGGAGTTATACCACGGCCTCACAGAAAACCGGCGTGAAGTAACCAAAGCGTTGCGTTTCGCCGTGTGAGTGAGGTTACCGGAGGCCCAATCCTTCCCCTTCCCCCATCCCTCCTCAATCCCTAAATCTCCAAAACCCTAATCCCTTAAAGGTCGGCAACGCACTCGTAACTACTCCTGTGTTGCGGGTGTCCATGGGCGGCGCTGATTGCTTACCATCAGGTAATCCGTCTGCTCGTTTGCCGACATATCACATAAAAAAAACAACACACCCAGACTCGGAAAAATAATTTGATAAGCCCAAAAAAAGAACTGTTTGTAACCTATCACTGAGTAACTAGACATGGTAAAATACACTTAAAATAATGTATATTATAGAGTCGCAAATCGCTAGTCAGCCAGCTGACTAATATGCAAATGCCAGACAAAATTGAAAGTACATATATTTAATAGAAGAGAGTTCAGTTATTTCAATATATTTCAGTGTTATATGAATTCCTTTGCCGGCCTGTTATGACGAGTTAGAATCCAATGCAGAGGTACGACAGTTATTCGTTTAATATCATATTTTACGATTGTTTTACATATCACTACATAGTATAAAAGAAAGTCGCTTTATCTGTCCCTATAACCCTATGTTTGCTTAAATCTTTAAAACTACGTAACGGATTTTGATGCTGTTTTATTTTGTCGATAGAGTGTTTGAATAGGACGGTTTTTAATTATGTACGTGTTTTTAAGTTTGGGAGAGCCATGCTTCGGCACGAATGGGTCGGCTCGACCGGAGTGATACCACGGCCTCACAGAAAACCGGCGTGAAACAACCACAGCGTTGTGTTTCGCCATGTGAGTGAGGTTACCGGAGGCCCAATCCTTCCCCTCCCCCAATCCCTCCTCAATCCCTTAATCTCCAAATCCCTAATCCCTAAAAGGTCGGCAACGCACTCGTAACTCCTCCGTTGCGGGTGTCCATGGGCGGCGCTGATTGCTTACTATCAGGTAATCCGTCTGCTCGTTTGCCGACCTATTACATAAAAAAAAATGTATAATGACATCCATTAAATAGTAGAGAAATTTAGTATCAGAAATTATACACGTGCGATGCCGGGGTGGGCCGCTAGCGATATAAACGATAAATACATATATTATATATATGTATTTATCGTTTATAAAACTGGGAGACAAAAATGACGGACGGACGGGGAAGGCATATAATGATGATGTTACAAATAAAAAAAATCTATAGATTGTTGAACGAGCCAAATGTATCTCCTGATCACAACCTATTGGTGGCGTGGACACTCGCTACAAAAGTCAAAAAAGTCAAAAAGTCAAAAATCATTTATTTCAATTAGGCACTTTTGAACGTCAAGCAAGCAAAAAAGGAAAAAAGTATATAACATGAGCTTTAAAATTAAGAGTGTCAGTCTGTCCGTCTGTCCTCTAGTGAAGCTATTTGCTCGTTCCAAAGTGTAGATTCCTATGGAGAAGAACGAGCAAGAAACTCCATGGTTACTCTTTTTCAATCACTTTTACAATACATTTCTTTGTTACATCATTTAGTCGGTTCTGATAAGTGAGAACAATGTAACACTAATGTTCAGGCAAAAAGTACGAAAAAGAAGTGAACCTCAAGGACAACATATATTTAGACAGCCTGGAGATGACCAGTCCCAATAGGCGGCGCCCACGAACTACAACGCTAGACTTTCATAAATATTTTAATACCAAATTAACTTATTCGGTACAGCAGTTTTACAGTTTTAGCGGGACTGACAAACCACTATTCATTTTAATATTAATTAATTGGATTAACGGAGATATTCAGAAAATTTCAATGTTTTTAACTTTGTGTCTGAATGACTTTTTTACTCTGTCAATAATGCTTCTAGAAAAAAGAAATATTTAAAAAAGAAAATCACTGGAAGACATCTAAGTTACCGGGTAAGTTCGGGTTACTTTGACCCTGCGGGGTAACTTTGATCCAAACCCTTTAACCAATAATATCTGAGAACCAAACATATATTCGTTTTTCATTGGTTCGAAAATTTGGATCAAAGTTACCTCCCAAGGTCAAAGTAACCCGAACTTACGGTACCTAAGCCATTACTAAAGCCAATCATCATGCCTGAATGTCTACTATAAAATGCATTAAGTCATCGATCAATGGTTCCGTACGACCGACCCTAAACTGTATGGTACCGGAGTAGCGGGCCTGATTGCTTGCGTTCCGAATCAGTGATGGAGGTTCATTGTTTATTCTTGTATTGATAGATCTAACCGGTAGGGATGTGCCTTCAGCCGGGGTTGCGGGGCAAGCGCAATTAGGTACCGTGGCCTTAGCTTGGAGCTGGTGAAGGAAGGGGTGGTTTTTAGTCAGTAAGAGTCTGACACCTCTCTCTCGCCTTACCCTGGGCGGGAGAAGTAATTTAATGTTTTACCCCTGACAAAAAAAAAGTTATATGCCTTCAGCCGGAGTTCCAGGGAAAGCGCAATTAGATACCGCATTGAGCCGGAGTCTGATACACCCTGTCACCTCGGCGAGCAATTGTAGCTAGTTGCCTGACAAGAACCAAATCCCAACAATCCACGCCCGATTTAGAGAACCATCAGACCACCACAGATGGAGCTAATGTCCAGCCGGGTGCAAGCGCAAAAATATACAGCAGTCGCCGTCATAGACCAGGAGATGGAACTAAGTAGTTTTTTACCAGTAAGAGTCTAACACTACCCCTCGCCCCACCCTGGGCGGGAGAAGCCATTTGATGATTTTCACCATTTAGAAAAAACTCCCCACATGTGAAGAAACTACGCATGAAACATTTAAAGAAGTACACAATCGGATGACAAACTGATTAAGTACTTTACTTATCGACTACATCATCACATCATCAGCCATAGGTCATCTCTGGTGTTCATGGGCGGCGCCGATTGGTTCATCATCATTCAGCCTATAAGTGCCCACTGCTGAGCAAAGGCCTCTTCTCATACAGAGAAGGTTAGAGCATTGATCACCACGCTTGCTCAACGCGGGTTGGCGATTTCAAACTTATAATAAAAATTATAAGCCCAGGTTTCCTCACGATGTTTACCTTCACCGTATGTCAGTGGTGTCTAAATAATCATAGAAAGTACATATTACTCGTAAAAAGTCACATTGGTACTTGCCAGGTTTCGAACCCGCACCCTCATGCATGAGAAGCGGGTTCGGTAACCTCCGAGCCACCACGACACGCCGATTGGCTACCATCAGGAAATCCGAATGCTGGTTTGTCAATCTATTTCATAAAAAATGTGCAAACTTGTGTCTCATCCAGATCCTATAATAATTTGAAGTTACCAGACTTGCATATTAAACCCACGATTCATAATTTTTATGCACTAGGATTTTTTTACATGTGCCTTTTAAAATATAAGATTTTTGCCATCACTAAACCAAACACAAAATCATAGAGGTACTTCAAGAATCAAGATTTCCACCCAGATTCAAACTGAACATAGCGTCCCAACTCAAACTGGAATCACACAAGCTAGGCTTCTCTCAGTCAGACTATCTAGCTGTACCTAGGTACATAGAACCAAGTTATTGTTGTTCGGTCAATTGATTCCCGAGGGATTTGCTGCAGCTATAGTAGCTAGATGTAGAATTAGGCTAGATTCAATTGTTTTCTGATTTTCTTGGTACGTAGTTAATGTAAGTAAAATTTTGCCAATTTTTTTATGTAATACTATGTGACCCGACAGACTTCGTCCTGTCAAAAAAATTTGTAATGTGGCAGTGTTTTGTTCCTACCTATTTTATATTCTTTACAAAAAAATATCCTGAACAGAACCGTCACCCTGGTAATATTCGGTGTGAATTAAAATTAATTAAATAAAACACTTTAAGATGTTGTATTTAATTATTACCATAGCAGCGCCATCTATTGATTACTTACTCAACCCAGTCGAAAGGTATCAACATCCTGTTAGAATCAGTTGGAGTTAACAGATAATTGTGTCTGCCAAATAATAACAGACAAATAATTAGTAATAAATTAAAATTGCGACTATAATTCGATATTTAAACTACCCTATCTCTCAAGTTGGATCGAACAGTGTGCGAATTTTATTATAATCGGTTAAGTGGTTTAGGAATCTATTGAGGACAAACGGATTTATATATATTAAGAAGAAAGATGTCGGCAAACGAGCAGACGGATTACCTGATGGTAAGCAATCAGCGCCGAAGTCACGAGTGCGTTGCCAATCTTTTAGGGATTTGGGGAGGGGAAGGATTGGGTCTCCGGTAACCTGACTCACACGGCGAAACAACGCTGTGGTTGTTTCACGCCGGTTTTCTGTGAGGCTGTGGTGTCACTCCGGTCGAGCCGACCCATTCGTGCCGAAGCATGGCTCTCCCTCACTTAATCCGCCTTAAGCAAGCTTAGTGATTAAACCTTCTTCGTGTGAGAAGAGGCCTTTGCTCAGCAGCGGGCACTTATAGGTTGATAGTGATGTTTCAGACGTACCTGTTTATGGTTTAGTTGGAATAAACGATTTTGACTTTGACTTTATCTTATATGTAAATAGGGTTCAAATTAGTAAAACGTATATTATGAGCTGGCCATTTGATTCATGAGATTGTAGTGTTCGTTCAGCGCCAGTGGCTGTGGTCAAATAAATCGGATAGCGAGGGAACATCTTATTTATGTGGCACGGGTTACTGGTCGTGTTACTAATGCTACATTTCGATGTTGCCGTGTTGAAAATTAAAATTCACATAGGTACCTACATACCTACGTAACGTTGAGAGGTTGAAATCTGTCTGTGATAGGGATAGGGTATGAGCAGACGAGCAAGATATTGTTAAAATATTTTAATTACTTACATCAATTTACACAATTACATTAAAAAAATTCTTCGATTTAAATATTTGCTTGAGTATTCAAGCGTGTTGTTTAAATTAATAATTTTATTGGACCTGTTACCAAAAAATTTCAATAAAAATAACAGAAAAATTCCATTATGTAGTAGAAAGGACAAAATACGATATTTTTTATAAATATCATATAAGTATTCGAATATTCTACCAATTTTCAAGCTTTTTCCAAAAGCTGGCAACACAAAACCTACACTAGTTGGTCTAAATGTTAACATGTTTCTTTATTAGGCCGTACATCGCGGAACCCCACTTTTTAGAGTCCCTTAAGTGTATTAGTGAAAACCCTATAAATTTTACCCTTGGCAGTACAACCTACTTACCTATTTCAACTTATCCCTCCTAAATTTTGTAAGGTATTTTTGGAAACTTGTTGAGTTCGATGTGTACTTTACAAGAAGAGTTTAATTTTAAACTTTATTGTTTTGTGATACAGTCGATTTGTTATTTTCATTTATGTAAATTATTGCTGATTTAAATGATATTTTAAAAATCTTCGCCAAAATATACCTACTTATTATCAAAATGTGTCTAGCAAAATTAGCAGTTTCATACATTCAGTTACATATATTAGGCGAGTATTAATGCGTAAATACCCGCGTAATTTATGTAAACAAAATTAGCAGAATGCATCACAGTACAGAAATTTTCTATTCCGTGGAATGCACGATTGGAGGTTGGAGCGGTGGCTGGCAACTGGCTGCCATGTAACATATCGTAGATTCGATACCCACGCGGGACTGCTCTGTGTATCCACAAGTCCTGCACGCGCAGGAGAAAAACCTAGGGTGAAGTTCTTTTTTAAATTCGAATTATACAAAATCTCAATCGACCTTACCCCTACCTTTCGCCGAATTGCAAACTTATCATACTACGCAGAATATTCCACACACTTTTATCTACAGCAACACTCTTATTAACATAACACCGTTTGTTCTCACCCGTGGTTCTCACAAATATTACTTTCCCAACAATCCCGGAAGTGACGTGTCAACTACCAATATGCTTTCAGATTGATATCTCTACAACCTACGAAAATTGGGTATGTTCTTCAGCCAAAAATAAATTACTTCAAGATTTAAATACAATAAAATATTTAAAAATATCGTACTTCATTGATGGATTTCACAGTATAATTATTTTCAGATTTTTATTGGTTACATTTCAAGAAAAAAATATTCTGTTTGAGCCAATTGGGTAGTTTCCTAGGTCAAAAATAAATTAATTCGACGTTTTAATACAACAAAATGTTGAAAAATAACTATACTTTTATTCATCAATCGATCGATACACTAAGTTTTAGATATCTTTTAGCTAATTTTTTAAAAATAAGTAAGCTATTTGACGCAAAAATGCTATGACGTCATAATTCAATGTTTCATACAATTTTCATAGAAAAGTATAGTTTTTGACATTTGGATTTGATATTGAATTTGACTAGTTGGAAACAACTATTATATGATGATTTTTTTTTGTCAGGGGACAATCATCAAATGACCTCTCCCGTCCAGTTAAGGCGGGGAGAGTGTCAGACTCTTACTGACTAAAAAACCCCGTTCCTTCTCCCGCTCTGGGCCGAGGTCGCGGTGACTCATTGCGCTTACCCCGCAACCCCGGCTGAAATATAGGTATATGATGGATGACGTCACATTCCTGTTTACCATAAGTACCAATTTCAGAAAACATCATGAGGAAACCTATTTTTTATCAACATAACATGCGGGCGGGGCCGCAGGCGGTAGCTAGTAATTTCTATAACTTTGAAGTCACCAATCCGCCTTGAGCAATTAATCAGCAGTGACTGAGATGTTTATAGTATAAAGATAATAATAATAAGATAAAGATAATATTTGACTGCACGGTTGGTGCGGTGGCTGGGCAACTGGCTGCCGTGCAACGTGTCGCAGGTTCGATTCCCGCACGGAACAACTCTTTGTGTGATCCACAAATTGTTGTTCCGGGTCTGGGTGTCATGTGTATGTGAAATTGTATGTTTGTAACCGCACCCACGACACAGGAGAAAATCCTAATGTGGGGCAACGTTTTTTTTTAAAAAAAAATATTTAAAAATAATTATGATAAATAACTCCATAAAAAAATAAAAGTAAAATTACGTGTTTCTGTTTATTTGTTTTAGTTAGTCCATATTCAATATTGTTCGATTTTGAATAACGCTTTTGTAGTACAACGCAGACTCACGTGCAGTTCGGAGGCGATATGGGTTCTGAAAGTCTACTTTATATAGTCCATATTTAACTCTGAAATGATAATAATAATTATTTATAATATTATTAATATAGTAACATATATACTTGATAGTTTCTTAACAGGAACAATGCCTTTTTAGGGAACAGAAGGTACTTGTCTTGTCTATACTTATAATAAATCTGTAGACAGGTCAATTCTGTACATTAACTACATTTTTAAAATAACTATCAGGGGGTGATAAGTGATCGATACTCAGAAAATGCAATCAGTAAAAATTTTGTCTGTCTGTCTGTATGTTCTTTATAGAAACAAAAACTACTCGACGGATTTTAATGAAACTTGGTACAATTATTCTTTATACTCCTGGGCAGGTTACAGGATACTTTTCATCACGCTACAAATAATAGGAGCAGAGCAGTGAAGGGAAAAGTTGGGAAAACGGGCGAAGTTACTCCCTTTTTTAAGTTTCCGTCGCGTGTGTAGCCTTAATGATTAAAGTTACATAGAAATTATGTATGACGGCAATATTTTACAAAAAATTATCTCAAAAAAATGTTATATGGCATATATCTATCTTTTATGGTTAACTCACAATAGCACGTGTAACTCCTGATAGCTTAGCAATTCGGATAATAAGCCATCGCGCCGTCGCATGTGAAAACTGAATCATGCTATAGGGATTATTTTTGTGTAACTGTTGCAGCGCTCGACGCGACGCGGTATAAATATAATATAATAGTGGGTTTTATGAAATATTTTTAATACTACCTATTAGTGAGATCCGTACCATTCTATTTATGGACGGACGGATGGCGGACACTTAGTAAGTACTAGGGTATTCACCCATTAAAATGAGACGATTAATAACTAATTTTATGTATAGCTACTTCGATTTTGTTCTATTGCTATAGGCTGCTTTTCATCAAGACAGCACGCGGGCGAAGCCGCTGGCGGAAGCTAGTCTATATTAATATTAGTATTAGTAGTTTGTATGTAGGGGGGTGATCTTTGGTACCGCAGGATTGCCAAAATTATTTCACTGATACATAGCTACGATGTTCCTGAGTGCTATAGGCTATTAAACTTCACGCTAAGATTAAATGGAGAGTAGCTAGTGCCGAATAAACACATTTCATTTCACATTTCGCCATGTGAGTGAGGTTACCGGAGTTCCTCCCCAATGATGATTGAGGATGAGGAACTTGCCGCCCTGTTCTCTTATCCCTCCAAACCTTAAATAGGCGTAACCACTCAACACTCGTAACTTTTATGGTGTTGCGTGTCTTCATGGGCGGCGCCGATTGCTTACCATCAGGTAATCCGTCTGCTCCGTTGCCACCATATCTCAAAAAAACCTACCATTCTTGTGTAATTAGACATGGATACTGAGTTCATACGTACTGATATCCTGTTATCCATTCGAAGCTATCTATCAGAGACCAGACCGTATACCCCATCACGTTGACTCCTTCGTTTATGGCGAGAAGAACCTTAAACAATTCATTATTATTATTGAGAGTTTTACTCAAATTGATGAGGAACTCGATTCGTTTTTACGTGGTAAAAAGTAAGACACTAAAAAAAAAGGAGAAAAACCAAGGCCCCTTATTGTTGTTTTTATTGTGTCAAGCGCAATAAAAACAACAATAAGGGGCCTTGGTTTTTCCATAATTAACACATCTACCAATCCATAGCAACCCACACCTATATTCATATGATTTTCTGCCATATTGCATATTAGTCCTGCATAAACTGGGATTTGTCCTTGGGTGCACTTTCATAGTGTATAAAGGAACAATTGCCGTCTGACGTCACATCTGTCCATCACATCTAAATTAAAAATGTTTAACGGGCCGTTGAATTCGGCCCCTCGTACACCTTCCAGAGGTCCGTGATCCTGTGGTCGCGTGAGTGGAAATGAATACACAAAATAATAATAATATACCGCGACCGCAGCTTGGAGCAGGAGAAGAAACGGGACAGTTTTTAGGCAGTAAGTTTTTTTATATGCGATAGGTTGGCAAACGAACAGACGGATAAACTGATGGTAACCAATCGGCACCGTCATGGAACCTTGGGACTCGAGGTGGCGCTTCACAAGTCCGAGGCCATGTGTTTTTATGGCCGTCGGAACGCGCCACCTCCAGATGGGTCCCAAATAACGGCAGGAGGTGTTACCATCGGCGTCGAGTCGGTGATGAAGTACCTGGGTCTCGTCCTCGACAGCCGATGGAACTTCACGGAGCATTTTCGTCGTTTGGCTCCTAAGTTGGAACGGTCTGAGGCCGCGCTCAAGCGGCTCCTTCCCAACCTCGGGGGGCCAAACGCCTCCTGCCGGAGGTTGTATATGGGGATTGTGCGCTCCATGGCCCTCTACGGTGCCCCTATGTGGGCGCCGGACTTGAAGCGGCGGCCGGCTAGTACGCTGGTCGCGTCCCAGAGGGTCATGGCTAGCCGAATAATCCGCGGTTATCGGACGATCTCCGGTGAGGCGGTGAACCTCCTTGCCGGATCACCGCCGTGGGATCTGGAAGCGAAGGCGCTCGCGCGGGTCTACAGTTTGCGTGCAGATGCGCGTCGCCGGGGCGAGGATCCTCTGCCGCGCCAAATTAGTGCGTGGCGGAATGAGCTCCGGCGAGGTCTCATGGCTGAGTGGAAGCAGCGACTGTCGCAACCGAGGGCCGGGCACGCTACTTTAGCAGCGGTAAGACCCCTCTTTGAGGAGTGGCTTGAGAGACGCCACGGCGTCCTCACCTTCCGCCTGACGCAGGTGCTTACCGGGCACGGCAGCTTCGGTAGGTTCCTGTTTCGGATCCAGCGGGAGGAAACGCCCGAGTGTCGTCATTATGAGGGCCACCTACAGGATACGGTGGAGCATAGCGCGGGATGCTCTGCCTGGGCTGAGCACCGCCGTGTTCTCAGGGAAGTGATCGGCGGCGGCGACCTCCTCGCGCCCGGCCTTAGTCGAGGCCATGGTGCGGAGTGAGAGGAACTGGGACGCCGTCTCCTCCTTTTGTGAAGCAGTCATGCTCGCAAAGAGAGAGGCGGCCCGCGTGAGGGAGCAATCCTCCTCCTCACGCCCTAGCCGCCGCAACTGGCGACACTACGGGCGTTGGGGATCAAGGAATGATCTCCGGCCACCGTAAGCACGGGTCTGCGGTCGGCGAGTAAGGGCAGCTCGCCGCCAGACCAGAACCAGGTCCGAGCCTACAGCGCGTAGCGTTCCGCGCGCGCCTCAAAGAGCCAATAGACCACCACAGACGGGGCCCTAAAGGGCTGATGTTCAGCCGGGGTTGCGGGGTAAGCGCAATGAGGCACCGCGACCTCGGCCCAGAGCAGGAGAAGGAACAGGGGGGTTTTTTAGTCAGTAAGAGTCTGACACTCGCTCCCGCCCTGCACTGGGCGGAAGAAGTCATTTGATGATTTTCGCCTCACAAAACAAAAACCGTCATGGAACCTCGCGTTGCCAGCCTTTTGTTTGTTATTAGGGATTTCAGGTTAGGGCATTTTTTTTTGTTCTTGGCCTTCATGTCTCAGTCCGAATAAAAACAGTTTTCTCTCTTTCTTTCTTTATTTCATTGAGGATGGGGTTTTTTGGATCTAATCGTTCCCTACAGTTTGGTTGCGCAAGTCTACGTGTTTTTGTCAAGCAAATCTCTCCGTTACAGCAAGTTTCTCATCTTTTGTTTTGCCCCTTTGGGTGAGCCCAGGTCGACGTCGGCGTCACCTATGGATGCCAAATCTAAAGGTGACGCCGACATTCTGATTTCTCTCTTAAGGTGACGCGGTCTGAGCCCAGAGCTGGAGAAGGAACAGAGTGTTTTTGGTTAATCTGACATTTCCAGTCGTCACCGTGGGTGGCCTTCCATTTGACGACCCAATGCTTACAACCAAGACATTTAGTCCACTCATTTACCACAAAAAAAATGCTACAAATAAATTTGACCTTGAACCTACTTGTTTCAAATTTTCTCTAATATAGTCTAATCTATCGTAATCAGTGTGAGTATCTCTAAGAGATGGGAGCCCATTCTCTGTGATCATGATGTCTTTGACCTCGTAGTTGTCTTTAATCCAATGCAGCTGCTTCCGAAGACCTTCAGGGTATACTTGGAACCTGTAAAAATATATACTATGATTATTTTATGATCGGTCCAATTTAATGTCTTGTAACAAAGATTGTTTGCATTTTACCAAGTAAGAGAGGGTACAGCAGATATATGTTTTTTTGAATTAAACGTTACGTTACAGGCAAGATAAAATTCTTTTCAAATACAAAGTTGCAGTCAGCCTATCAGTCCTCCAGGGACGCTATTTGCATGCACTAATTGATACATTGCATGGTATGTACTTAAAACATAACCAATACTTCTCCTCCACTCCCTCCCCCTCCCTAATGTAATTCCCAAGTCCCCAAAACCACCAAATCTCAAGGTTAATTGCAACTCCTTAAGCTACAACTGCAATCGCTCACCATGAGATGGTCGATCGCTGGTCATCAGGTGCTACGTAGGATCGTCCTTCATATCACCGGTATACGAAAAGAACTAGTTAAAGTAGATGTTAAACAAAATTAAATGGGCTGATGTTCAGCCGGGGTTGCAGGGTAGGCGCAATGTAGCACCGCGGCCTCGGCCTAGAAGAAGGAACAGGGGGTTTTTAGTCATTAAGAGTCTGACACTCTCCTTCGCCTTTCCCTGGGCGGGAAAAGTCATTTGATGATTTTCCCCTGACAAAAAACAAACAAAATTGAATCAAAAGTATCTTGCCGCAAACCAGTCAATGACGATCGTTCTCCTACTGGGATGGTTAACGAATGAGACTCCTAACTCCTTGGACCCGTAGTACGGCCAGGGATCAGCCACCTTCGGAGGAACTGCACGAACTAAACGGGTGGTATAGTGGTTCAATGCATAGAAGTCGTAAGTGCCTGAAACAATTTTGTCAATTTAGAAATCTTCATCAGTAATCCATTCTTTGAAACCAGCTGACCGATAACCTGATGGTGGGCAATCAGTACGGCCAATCGACACCCGCATTACCAAATAACCAAGAGAGTCACAGCGGCGTCGTCCGCTGTTTCCATCGTATCGATTCAGAAATACCGCTGACGACAGTTTGTGTTTGTCTTTCTGTATCTGTGCCATATGTCTTCTTCTGAGTCGTTACACTCTTGGCAGAGTGGTCGTGGCTGTAGATGGATGGGTTGGGCCATACCGTTGTCCATCATTTCAAGAGCAGCACGTTGAGCGATGTCTTTCCACTTTTGTCGACTTTGAGCGTTGCGAGTACATTGCCATATTTTTTTTAACGGTGCCCCGCACTAGAAATTTTTTCTGTGTCGTGGGTGCGGTTACAAACATACAATTTCACAAGCACATGACACCCAGACCCGGAACAACAATTTGTGGGTCACACAAAGAGTTGTTCCGTTCGGGAATCGAAACCGCGACACGTTGCATGGCAGCCAGTTGCCCAGCCACCGCACCAATTCAATCAAATCGTGCATATGTAATGTTGGATAAATAAAGAAACATTTGGGTGCTTCAATCCGGGCAGTGACATGTCATTTCGTTTGACCAACAACCCCCCATAAAACCTTGACCGAACATTGGCTTTGGTGGGCACGAACGCAACGCACCGTACTTTCGGATGTACTTCTGGAGGGCGGCTTTTGCTCGCCGTCCGCAGAACAGTCGGTACTTAATCAAGACCACCGCATTGATCTTTAACATTAAAAATAAATAATTATCTTCACCTTTGATAAGATTTATTTCTTCTGGTGTAAAAGGGGGGAGTCTGGACTGTCTATACCCTTCCTTAGCGCTGAGTACAGCCATATGTTTTTCCAGTTCTGGTGGCCAACCTCCCGATTTCGAATAGACTGGGTGACCGAAACGACCCTCCTGGAATGGTAAAAATAGATAACCACTTTGAGAATTTAATATATATTGCCGGCCTTAAAGACCAAAAGCGGTATCAATTTTCGTTGCGACTATTATTGTCGCAAATGACTCTAAATGTCTTTCTCAACCAAGTTTTACAGATTTCTAAATTTTTCTTCCGAAACTTAATATCAATGATTCTACTAACCCAGAGTTGCATTGTGAGTTGCGTAGCTTTTGTGTCTTTTATGGCATTCTCAGGCTCGAACCAGAAGAAAATATTTGCCAATGAAATCTTTCCTGAAAACATAAGACAAACACGGACATTTTTTTTTTTTCAAATACTTAAACAAGTTTGGAAGATGATGATGGCCATGCTTTGGCACAAATTTCCGAATCTAGCGTAGTTAAATTTTAGAACCTAATCCACAAGTGTGGGGGAGCCATGCTTCGGCACGAATGGGTCGGCTCGACCGGAGTGATACCACGGCCTCACATAAAACCGGCGTGAAACAACCACAGTGTTGTGTTACGCCGTGTGAGTGAGGTTACCGGAGGCCCAATCCTTCCCCTTCCTAATCCCTCCCCAGTTCCTAAATCTCCAAATCCCTAATCCCTAAAAGGTCGGCAACGCACTCGTAACTCCTCCGTTACGGGTGTCCATGGGCGGCGCTGATTGCTTACCATCAGGTAATCCGTCTGCTCGTTTGCCGATCTATTACATAAAAAAAAACTTCACAAACACGCGAACATGCGTACATCATAATCATCATCATCATCAGCCTATAAGTGCCAGATACACTCGCAAAACTAAGAACTAGTAGATTCACAGGCGTCTGTCAAAGACAATTTCATCAGCATCATCATCAGCCTATAAGTGCTGGGCAAAGGCCTCTTCTCACATGGAGAAGGCTTGAGCATTAATCACCACGCTTCCTCACGATGTTTACCTTCACCGTATGTCAGTGGTGTCTAAATAATCATAGAAAGTACATATGACTCGGAAAAAGTCACATTGGTACTTGCTAGGTTTCGAACCCTCATGCATGAGAAGCGGGCTCCTTAACCTCCGGGCCACCACGACCTTACTACATGCGTACATAGCTAGTTAAAAAAAGTTAAAATAACAAGTGGGAGTTTCAAGCATTACAAGGGAATGTCTATTAAATTTAATTACTAGTCATCCACTATATATAGGTAGATATTAAGTACTCCCTTCTCTACAATATATAAAAAAATTACCCACCTCTTTGCGCCTTCCTAAATTCCTCATCGTATATTCTAAAAGCCTTCGCATGAGCCAACAGCACGTGTTTACTGCACAAATAGTTGCTTATCTTCATGTCGTTCAAGAAAGGAGCGGCCATCTTATTGTATCCACCGTCACAGATCGTGAGCGGTTCGTTTATAGTGATCCAGTACTTCACACGGTCGCCAAATAAGGAATATAAAACTCTTGCATAGTCCGCAAACCATGTAGCGATTAACGGATTCGTCCAACCACCTAAAGAAGGTTTGTTTAGTTAGACGATTAAAATCAACTAAATGAACGTCTCTAGCTTAGTCTAGTGGCAACACTAGCGGACATGTTTACGTTGGTAAACATGTCATGTTTGGTAACATTGGTTATTCGAAGGACGATGCGAGATTTCAGATAAGACACGGAACGATAATTTTAATTGAAATTATAAATAACCATGCTTAATATTTTCCAAAGAGTCAAGTTCTTGAGATTTAGTATAACATAGATGTCCAATACTGAACTATGGTCTATTAGGCCTCTCCAAAAGAGGTTTTTTCATGATCTTATCCGTGCTTAGGAGTCGGGTTGCATCGGATCGCATTTTGAAACGTTCCGGTTTATCAAGAAATCACGATAGAGGACTCGAAGAAACTATAACATATTTATTATGTAAGGGTTAGCCTACTTCCTAATAATATTGTAAACGCTTAAGCATGTGAGTATGGATGATTGTTTATTACTCTTATAAGTAAAAAGTACTGAACAGAGCCAAATAAAATTCAGCAAAGAGGTATATTTTAATCTGAAATACCATATGGACAGCTTCACCAGCAGCGCCAGGGTAAAAAAATCTTAAAACATACAAACAACAGATTACCAAGATCTTGCAAAGACTGTGGCAAATCCCAATGGTACATGGTAACAACAGGCTGGATCCCTTTCTTCAGTAGACCATCGATAAGTTTGCTATAGTAACTCTTGCCGTATTGGCTGATTTTGTTCGGGAACCCAGTTGGAAGCACACGAGGCCAGGATATTGAGAATCTACGTGTTGAAAATTAGGTAGAAATAATAACATTCTTTTCATGGTAATAACTTCACCCACACGCCAGAACGCCAGCTTTTTGTTTCAAGCAGGATTTCTGTAAAGTCGTAGTATCCCTCTGGTCGCTCTTGCCCATTTGTATATGTCTCTTCAACACTTAAAATAGTTCTCATTAACCTATAAGGCCCACTGCTGAGCAAAGGCCTATTCCCAAATGGCGAAGGTTCGAACATTAATTACCACACTTGCTCAAGGCGAATTGCCGATTTCAAAATTATTATTAGAAATTTTAAGTCGAAACTTCACCGTATTATGCCAGTGTTATCTAAATACTCATAGAAAGTACATATAATTTGGAAACACATAGAAACATATAATTTGGAAAAAGTCCTAATGTATGAGAAGCGGGCGCTTACCCTCCGGTCCACCACGACGTAAAATGGTGTCTAAACTTTTTAGACAGTATCCAAGTACAATAGTTATTACTTTGTAAGTATCTGAGTATTCAGGGGAAAATCATCAAATGACTTCTCCCACCCAGAGTAAGGTAAGAGAGAGTGTCAGACTCTTACTGACTAAAAACCGCCCCCTTCCTTCTCCTACTCTGGGCCGAGACCTCGGTGCCACATTACGCTTACCCCGCAATAACTACACCCCTTACAAGTGCTTGAGTACCTACTACTGCAAACTAACCTGTACATTTGAAGACCCAGCTCGTGAGCTATCTCGATATCTCTTGTCCAGAAATCAGCAGAAAAGCACGCTTCATCTCCATTGGACTTGTCGAACACAATCGAAGGATAGGTGTGCAACAGTCTATCCCAAATACTTTCGCTCTTATCTGAAGGGAAATAAGAGTTTGTTTAGTGTGTTTAAATATTTGTACAGCTCTCGCAAGTGTGCGTAAGACCGCGACAATCCAAATTTTTCTTGGGGCAATATGCCTATTGCATTCACGCACCGCGCATGACACGATGAGGTTATATGAAAATTCACTTCACATTAAAACTCAGCTTGCCGACCTTTTGGAAGGAGCTACGAGCACCTGTCTAGAGATCACAAAACGACATTTGCGATCAGATCTCTGCAGTGGATAGTCGCTTCCATCTACGGGCGTTCTATCTCAGCACCAGATCGTGCTGTAGTAACTACTTATTACTGGCTTTTGCTAGCAAGGGCGGTATCTGGGTGGCGTAATATCTCCGATATCTGCCTCCCACCGACGACGAATTGGATCCGCAAGACGCCTAATGGACCCGCTCCGCCGCCTCCTTCTTCTGCGATATTAGGCAAGGAACCTACTTCCTAGTCGGCCTCGCTGCCTATTATTACCGGCATTCAATAAACCGGGTTACCAGATTCGGCAGAAAGAAGACGTCTCTATTTGCCTCTACCCAGTTGGGGCACAGTTCAGTGGTGTGCCAAGCTGTGGCTGGGCCACACCACTGCACTGGTAGGTGTCGCCCACAGCACAGCAGTAACCTAACTCCCTCTACAAAATTCTGGAGGAATCGGAGAGACTTGGGGTCACACCATCTTCAATTCCTAACCCCCAAATGCTGGCAACGCTACGCAAGTAACGCCTCTGATGTTGGGACTGTCCATAGGACCGATGATTGCTTACCATCAGGTGTTCAGCCTATTTATTTACTGTCCTCACCCATAAAAAACAGCTGGGGTTTTTTTTTATTTAATGGTAGTTTACAATTGTAATCAATAATCTTACCCCCGAAATTCCAGGCCCCTTCTATTTGATATGCTGATGTGGCAGCCCCGAACATGAACCAGGATGGAAACGTCCAGTTCTCACCGCTCGACACCCTGACAAAGACACTGGAAAATGTCAATTATTATGACTACAAAAGAATTAAAACAAACATGGCATTGACTCTCATTCCCTTTTCGCATTAAAACATGCCTTTTCTCAATAATGGCATATACATGCACATGAATATTTTGCTTTTAAAGGTTAGATTAAAAATCTACAATTTTACAACAGTCGTAACCATAAATTATTCGAGGCACGATAAACAGTTATAAGTAAGAAGAAAATAATTATTTTTTTACTTACCTAAACACAACCACGCAGTTAAACTTCATTTTTCAAACTGACATTTTTTTATGGTGTACCTAAAGGAATTTTCTTTTTTATTATGATAGGTTGGCAAACGTGAGGACGTATTAGCTGATACAACAGAGGAGTTACGAGTGCGTTGCCGACCTCTTGGGGATTAGGGACTTGTAGATTTAGGGATTGAGGGAGAGGAAGGATTAAGCCTCCGGTAACCTCACTCACACGGTGAAACCTTACGCTGTTAGCCGACCCATTCGTGCCGTAGCTTGGCTCTCCCACATTAAAATTACTGAAACAAAAATTATTAGTGTATAGATTAATCAGGTATTAAGGGAGAATCAATTACCTAAAATTAGCAGGTATCAACCATCATCATTATCAACTCAAGGTAGTGTAAGCTTAGCAAAGGAGTTTTTCTCTTTTTTTGAGACATACGAGTATAGTCTTTATATTTTTTTTCTCGCCTCGGGTGAGGCGTAAGGGAGTGTCATCCGAGGCCCAATCCTTTTCTCTTATAGATCTCCGAAACCCTCATCCACAAAAAGCCGGCAACGCTATCGTACCTCCTCTGGTGTTGTCGGTGTCCATGTGTGGTGCCGATTGCATACCACAAGGTAATCATAATCATAAAAATAAATAATATTTTAAAGAAGAAAACTAAAAAACATATTTTCTTTGTACGTTTCTGATGAATAAACTCAAAAACTATTATGCCAATAAAATAAACTATCACCATTGGATTAAAATTAAAATCGAAAACTTTTTAATGCCAGCGCTGTAAAAACGTTGGACAATAAATCTGAATAATGTAGGTGCTACGAGTAGATCTCACTAACCGAAAAACGATCTCCGGACACCGTAAGCGCGGGTCAGCGGACGGCGAGTAAGGGTAGGTCGCCGCCCTACCAGAACCAGACCCGAGCGTACAGCGCGGCGCGTAGCGTCCCGCGCGCGCCTCATTGAGCCAATAGACCACTACAGACGGGGCCCTATAGGGCTGATGTTCAGCCAGGATTGCGGGGTAAGCGCAATGAGGCACGGCGACCTCGGTATAGAGCAGAAGAAGGAACAGGGGGGTTTTTAGTCAGTAAGAGTCTGGCACGCCCAACCCTGGATGGAAGTATTGGATGAAATTTTATAAAAGGGGGTTGTTTTGTTTATCTTTCCTTGTCTTTATTTTTCCATTGTAACGCTAGGTGGCGGCATTGTGTGTACATTCTGAATACGGCGACTTTCATGGCGTTGTAAAATTTTTCTTATAACTTTTATTAACATAAAACGTTTAAGTTGTGTCAGAAATCTTGTTTATTAACCTGATTCAAAAGGAAGAACACATTTTGATGATTTCCCTCTCACAAAAAAAGGTCTCGTTAATTGGTAATATAAATAGCGGACATAATGCGAATGCCTTTGCCTACCCCCTTCAGAGTAAAACAGGCGCGATGAACACATCAAGTTGCAAAATACCTAATGAATAAAATACAAAGTCAGTAATGAAAATATAAGCACAAAATCCTCAGTTCAACTCTCAAAACATTGTATGCTCTAACGAAAAAGTAATTAGCACCAATTTACTATGCATTACACTGTGTACATAGGCTGTTTAATTATGCAACGCACTAGCGAAGCAAGTGCGCTAAAATTATAAGGGTTTTTAAATTACTAGTGTGAGCTCATAGCCTTATGTAGACAATTTGAAGATTTTTAAATAAGGATAACGCTTTTTAATGCCCTAACTGGTTTCTAAACAGGAAGAGACACAGAACGTTATGTCGTGGTGGTCCAGAGGTTAAGGCGAGGTGGGCCCAAATTTACGTTTTTTAAAACAATCTGAGAGACAAAAACTACATTGTTTTTAATTACAAAAAAAAATATATGTTTTAGTTGAGGATCTTATCCCGAAAGACCCGATGAACTACACTCGATAGAAAAAAATCGCAAAGTTACCCCTTTTTAAAACGTTTTTTCAATATTACGACCATTTTACTAATTTTTACATTAAATTTTTGTAATAAGGAAACTTATTAGTTGCAGACAAATTTGCAGAGTTAAAATTGATAAAATAATTTTCTTAATTACTAAGTTTCATTAAGAATTAAAAGCGGTCGCGGCGGCTCAGACATGTCCGATTAGTCGCGTCCTGGCGCTTGTCGACGACGGACCTGTGTCAGTTTCTTCAGCGACAATTACACGAACCAAATCATCTCTTTTTAAAAATTTATTGCTTTGTAGTTATAAATCATGATGGGTAATAATAATAGTATATAATAATCGCGTAAAGTAATAAAAGACACAGAAAAAATGCACTCCAAAGATATGTAAAGAAGTACTCATTTACGTAAACATTTTATTTGTATTGCAATGTAATTTGGTCGCAAAATTAAATTTTATTTTATTTAGCCTCTGATTGGTAAATGCAAAAATTATGATTATTGTAGTATAGTTTATGAATATCGATAGTATAGTTTATGAGTACCGATGATCGCTAGAATTTTGCATAATTAAATCTTAATTCATATTTTGTCTTTTCGTTCGGTATCCTGCCTGTCGAATGGTAAGCCACTGCACAAAAATATCAGAACTACAAACTTCTGTATTCTGATTACAGACACAAAGTATGTTGAAGTGTGCATCGTAAAATGCTCAATAATGTCAAAATTTTGACTATGCGGAAATTGATAGTACAGTGTATTAGAGTTCACGAAACCTCTGAAAGTCCTCGCAATGTAGCAATATCAAATCTTCATACGGTAGCCGTACGTTCATCTGTGTAGCTCATGCTTTCGGCGACCATAGAATGCGCCAAGAATATTATTGCAATAAAGATAGAAATGACAACGAAGAATTTAAAAAGACCCAGAATTCCACTTTCATTTTCCGAATAAACGCGATTGTTTCAAGTCACAGAGTACATTATACTATATTGAAATTTCAAGTACCTATTGCTGCAAAATCACGCAGCTTAATCGAAGACGTTGACACAAACTCTGTTGACTGTTTTAATAGTGTCATCGCTAAATTCATTGGTGGAAAACGAATAAACTTTTCATTAAAAGGAGGTTATTAAGGGCGGTGTTCAGCAGCTGTTCTTTCAGCCTTTAGGACTTTTGTTCAAAAAGCTTTTTTAAACAAAAGTCCTAAAGGCAGGGCCAAAATCATTGAAAGACGGAGAGCTCAGAAACGAAACCCAAACTTCGGGCATCCCGTAAAAAAAGTACGGAAATTAAAAGACGGCAATCAAAAGCAACATGACATTAGCGAGCACAGCACCAAATATGTCTCCACATGAACTGAAAAAAGCTGAAGTAGAGTTCTTACATTATTTAAGAATGCTTGCTTCTGATAGGCAGGCTATCGAAAGGGCTACAGTTTTGCAACGAGATAGCAGTGAATGGTTGGAATTACGGAAAAAGCTATAATCACAGCATCAAATTTTGGGCAAAGGACATGGCCAAAAAAGTACATTCCACGTACACGAACAAAATTAATACACTGTAAAATACAAATAGAAATATGAATTATTACGTAGTTTTTAGCCTCTCCAGACCTGACAATTATTATTAAAAAAATGTAAAAGTAATGCAACAAAATCAACTTCGTTTGTCAAGTTTCACCATAATAGCCCATAGAGAAAGATAAATAAAAAGACGTTCCAATTCCAAACCACGTGTCTTAAACTACACTCGTAGAAAACGTGTGATATGATCGACAAATGCATTACACTAGGAACATTTTATTCATACGAAACTGTATTCATTGGTTTTAGTTGCATTTTAAAATATACTCATATTTTAGTAATGTTATGTTTTATTTTTATCCAATTCACCAAAAAAAAAAAACTTAAACGAAACGGAACGTGTTTGACACTTTTGACAGCGTGTCTTTGTTAACCTTGCTAATAATACTGGAGTAGGGGACTTTCGTTGGTAGTGGTGAAGGTTACGCACGTGCTTTTATCGGTGCTACGATTGTTGTCAATTTTAGTGATCTTATTCATAGTGAACTAAATTGAAACGTTTTATTTTGTGTGTTGTTTATTTGTGTGTGTAAGTTTTAATAAGGTATTGTGTAGTCTTAAGTTTTAACACTTGTTCTCTCTTCCCACCTTCTTTAAGTTTTTTTTAACAATGGACGAGGAGAGGCCCCTTGATCCTCCCGACAAATCGGATTATAATCCCGTTTTATGTGTTTCCCTTCCCCACAACCACCAGGATAATGACTTAATGGACTCCGAATCTAACCTTAATAGAGAACGACCTGCAGGCTCCCCCATTATCTCCCGCGTCAACCCTCCGAAGTTAGCAAAAAACATCAATGGTAGGCAGTGCTATACGGCTAAGGACAACCCCCCTTATATCATTCATGTCTCTCTTAAGGACTCCGAGACGACTGGCACTACTCTCCATCCAATTAAATTCGGCATGTTCTTGACAAAGAATAACATAAATAATATTAAAATTGGAGGAGTGAAGCAACTCGGTAGGAATAGAGTGTCGGTCGAGTTTGTCTCTCACCAAGATGCTAACAGTTTCCTGGTTAACTGTGTGGTAGCACAAAGTTATGTCACCTCAATCCCTCAATACAACATCACAAGAATGGGTATTGTGAGGGATGTTCCCATTGAGTGGACAGAGGATGAAATAATTAGAAACATCAAAGTTCCCGCTGGATGTGGTATTCCTATAAAAGCAAGAAGGATGAACCGTAAAGTGTCATCAGAAAATGATACGGAATGGAAGTCTACCCAAACTGTGGTTCTCACTTTTGATGGGCAAATTCTTCCAAAGAAAGTTTTTTGTTTTTACTCGGCGCTCCCCGTAGAACAATATACATACCCTACAATACAGTGTTTCAACTGTTGTCGTTTCGGGCACACCCGTACTCTATGCCGCTCCAAGCCACGTTGCTTTAGATGTGGTCAGGATCATCCTGGTGATGGATGTGTAGTAACCGCAGAAGTTGCACATTGCATTAATTGCAGTGGCAACCATTTTGCTACTTATAATGCTTGCCCTGAGTTAGGTCGCCAAAAGAGCATTAAAGCTCTAATGGCAGAAAAGGCAATCTCCTATGCGGAAGCAAGCCAGGTATTTCCCTCAGTTAAAAAGTCATATGCCGAGGTATCTAAACCCAAATCCACCAACTACATCCAATCCACACCAACCAAAAAATCACCCCCGCAGAGACTATCTTATAAAAAAACTGTCTTGGTCAAACCCAAATCCCATGCTCCTCTTTCTCCCAGTTATGATAAGAAGGCCCATCAGGCCCTTATCCATAACTACTCCTTTTCCCCATCTCAGAATGGTTGCGCTTTCCCCATGGAATCCGGAACCCATAGCTCTAAAAACATTTTAGACATCATTTCTAGCATGCTCATGGCAGTGTTATCCAACCCTGCCCACACCGTACCTGACCACGTTGCCCATAGATTAGCCACCATCGTAGATTACATTTATAAAATTCCATCCACTTACGATTCTCCAGTGGAACGTGAGGAGTACTCTTCCCAGGAAGAGTGACTTGCTACACCTTGTTAACAAATTCCAACCATCGATTTGTGGACTTGCTGAGACATGGCTCCAACCGAATATTAATTTCGGGATCCCGTGTTTCAGTGTTGTCAGACATGACAGATCTGATGGTTATGGAGGATGTGCTTTGTTAGTAAGTAACAAAGTACCCTTCACCCAGATCCCTCTACCCTTCGTTGGCGACGACATAAATGTTGTCGCTGTTAAGGCTGAGGATATAAATATTTTTATGTTTTATATTGCGCACCCTAATATTAATCATTTGGCCATAATTAAAAATTTACTTCTGTCAGTGAGTGGCCCATTACTTGTAATGGGTGACTTCAATTGTCACCATTATAGATGGGGTTCCGATACCTGCGACAACATAGGTAGCGAGTTTGTAGAATCTATCATAGATGAGCTTAACCTATGTACCATTAATGACGGCAGCCCAACCCGTAGGTCTGGATTTGGGCAAAGAAGCAGTTGTGTAGACTTAACCTTCTGCTCACCCAATATGGCAAGCGTGCTGAATTGGAGCTGTTTGAATATGACCTATGGTAGTGATCACTATCCCATAATAATCAAACACCTCTCTAAATCTGTCTCCGATAAATCCCTCCCCCCTCTCTTAAAATATCGATTAGAAAAAGCAGATTGGGACCTGTACTCTAAATTGTTAGATATCCGCATTTCTTCTCTCCCACGTATTGATATTGAGAATCCTTTGGAGTGTTTTTCAAAGTTTTCAGAGCTGATATCTTCTACAGCTGAAGATTGTTTCCCTGTGAAAAACACACCAAAAGGCAAAATCCCCTCCCCTCCCTGGTGGGATAGTGAATGCACTGCCATGATAAGAGCCAGGAATGAGGCCGAAAAGGCATATAACCGAGACATGAGCCTGGAAAATCTCCTTAATTTCAAGCAGGTGTTGGCTAAGTCAAGGAAACTTTTTAAAAAGAAGAAGAGGCAGGGGTGGCAGAGATTCTGTAATTCCCTGAGCCCATCAACACCGATAACAACAGTTTGGCGGAGGGTGAAGAGCTTCAGAAATTCCATAAAGCCTACTTCTATTTCTATCCTGCCTGACGATCTGAGTCACAGTTTCCTTACTAGCATTGCCCCTCTGTACGTTCCTGGCGAGGAGGAATGCTGTGTGGGACATTGTGAAGAACCGCGTGACCCGCTTGATAGGAATTTCTCCATGGATGAGCTCCAAATGGTTCTGAACCACGTAAGAGACTCCGCTCCAGGGATTGATGGGTTCCCTTACTCCTTTTTGGTGAAAGCAGGAGCCAAAACGAAGCAGTACTACCTTGACTTAGTCAACTTCTGTTTTACTTTCGGCTATATTCCTCCTACCTGGAAGGTTCAGGTTATTATGCCGCTGTTGAAAGCTGGCAAGGATCCCGGTGACCATTCGTCTTACAGACCTATTGCCTTATCGTCCATACTTTTAAAAATTTTAGAACACCTTATAAAGACCCGGTTGGAATGGTCGATGGAAGGCCGGGGGCTGTTTCCGGCGACTCAGTTCGGCTTCAGGAAAGGTCTGGGTACGGCTGACAGTGTGGGTACCCTCACTTCAGCCATCCGACTGGCCCTTAGCAGGGATGAGTCGTTGGTGGCGGTCTTTCTGGACGTCTCATCCGCCTATGACTCGGTCCTCCTACCCCTTCTCAGGCAGAAGCTGCAAGAGCTGAGAATCCCAAGTAGGATTTGCCAAATTATAGGCTGCATCCTTTCCAACCGCACCCTCCAATTGAGGACTCCTGGGGATGAGCCTTTACAGAGAACATCCTGGAGGGGCTTACCTCAGGGGTCTGTCCTTAGTCCCATCCTGTTTAATATCTATACCCATGACCTCCCTTCCTGTCTAAATTATGATTGCAGAGTCCTTCAGTATGCTGACGATATTGCATTAATGGTCACTAACAGCTCTATAACAGATGCTACCACCTCCATGAATGTCTCTTTGTCCTCATTACACCAATGGCTTCTCAATCATGGGTTGTCTTTAAGCGCCCCAAAAAGCTCAACTGTCATTTTTTCCCGCAGACGTCGCCTTCCAGACATTCATATAGAGATAGACGGTCAGCCCATTCCAGTTATGAGGAAGGCTAGGTTCCTGGGCGTCATCCTCGATTCTAGGATGTCGGGGGTAGATCACGTAGAAGCCGTAGTTAGAAGATGTGAGCGTTCAGTGTGTGTCCTCAGAGCACTAGCTGGGGTATGGTGGGGTGCTCACCCTTACACGCTGAAACTCGTATACAATGCATTGGTCAGAAGTGTGATGGACTATTGCTGTTTTCTTATGGCGCCCTGCAATAAGCAAGCACTTAAAAAACTAGATTCCATCCAGGCCAAATGCCTAAGAATAATTATTGGAGCTATGCAATCTTCCCCTATAAACGCTCTTCAGGTTGAATGTGCAGAGCCCCCCCTCGACCTTCGTAGACAATACCTGGCAGACCGTTTCGTTTCTAAAGTCCTGACCCGCTCTTCTCATCCCCTACTTCCTATCCTTGAGCAAATCCATTGTTCCTATGGTTCTTCTCCATATTGGAACAATAAACCTGTCCCACCCGTGATTGTTAGGTACAGGGAGCTTAAAAACCTCTCTGCACCCATCAGTCAATACCCTATCCTTCCGGTTTTCTCTTCCGCATATGAGGTTATTCTCTTTAGGCCAAAGCTGGTTCTAAGTTTGGGCATTTCAAAGTCATCAGTGGACGCCAAGGGTGATTTTAAGCGCGCGCTGAGCAATTACTGGCACGGCTGGAATGTGTTTTACACGGATGCATCCAAATTATCCCGAGATGGATGCACAGGAGTGGCAGCATATTTCCAAAACTCAAGAATTGCTCTGCTCTCCAAATGTCCCCCTGAAGCCTCCGTGTTCACTGGGGAATGCGTTGGCATTCTGGAGTCCATCAAATTTATTAAATCGCACAACCTCAGCAACTCAGTTATCTTCTCAGATTCTCGAAGCAGTCTACAAGCGCTCGGTCAAGATCAGCTATATTCCCGGACGCATTGTAGTCTGATAATAGAAATAAAATCTTTGCTTTTATCCTGCCAGAGAGACGGACTAAATGTTGAGATCGCATGGATTCCTGGCCATTCTGGTATATGCGGTAACGAGTTTGCTGACAGATTGGCAAAGTTTGCGGCCGTGAATAACGTTGAACGTCACCACTATATTGTGTATGGGTATGACATACGTGCTGATACCAAACTCAAGCTCTTCGACTCGTGGGCTACAGTGTGGGCGGACTCCTCTAAGCGGAAAGGAGCTTACTATGCAAGTATCCAGACCGATATCCAGCGGAAACCTTGGTTCTCCAAGCACAAGAAACTCCCCAAACACACTGTTTCGTCTTTGTGCAGACTCAGACTCGGCCACTGTACTAGCCCGGTATTCCTCGCCAAGATACGCGTACGTGACAGCTCGCTGTGCGAATGCGGTCTTGATGAGGGTACCCTAGAGCATATATTTTTCTCATGCCCTCTTAATTCCCAGTCCTTTGACCTATATGGAAACCTTCCCAAAATCCAAATCCCACTCCCTTCTAACTAATTTCTCCCACAAATTAATTAAGTGTCTGTCCAAATTTATGAATGAAAATAATATTAAAATGTAGCGGTGTGTAATAATGTAAATATTATGTGTTATAATTATTATATATATATATATATATATATATATATATATCTAATTATCTATTAAACGTAAGGTAAATATAGTAACTGTAGATTTATAGATGATATATGTTTACTAACCCAAATGTTTTGTCCTTTTCAGCTACTAACATGTAAATACTACCACAAAGTTAAAAGTCGACGGTACATTACTCTGCCGTCACCACTCGACACTGGCAGTATAGTCGACAACATTGTATTGGAGACTCATTTGCCAACAACGGAAAAAAAAAAAAATACTGGAGTAACTGTTTTGCGTTTTGGATTTGTTTTGTGGATTACGATGAGGTGCATCAACTGCGGAATAGGCGTACAAAGGCTGCAGAGGCGTCTTATATCCTCGCTTTCTGCACACCATCAAACAAAACTTTCACGTTGGTTAACCAGCTCAAACCCAGGTATGAAGTCGGAATAGTATAATACTTAGTCTGTTTTTTTATGTTTTATCATGGTATGCGATTTTAAATAGTGCATCTTTTTTTTAGTTGCCTCTGGGGTCATTCATTTGTCAACCACGCTTCTTATTATTGAATACTGAGGCTGGTGAACATGAGAGACTACTGGGGCATAACATGGCTTGCCTTGGTTGTGGAAAAACGGTTCGATAAATAAGACACCATAATGTCAGTATGGACTCTCCATTGCTAGCTGGCCTAATATCACAAAATACTATTAATGTGGTAAGCATGTATTTTCCATGTTTGCATAGACTTCTTTAAAATAAGCATGTTGTAACATAATACTTAGTGTACTAGCATGTAGTACACTGTACAATAACATAAAACTTGAAAACATATGTTTATTCTAACTGGGGTTTATTTTTTCAGACCTCAAGAAGCAACTATGTTTGTCATGTGTGCTGTATGCGGGCAAATAGACAGACAGTGCAGGACTTATCACGAAACTTGCAGGAATTGGGTTCGGACAACAATGCAGTAGCCCCTTATATTCAAGTGGTTAGCCCACTAGAGCCACCACCATTACCACCTGTTTTAAGCAGGCCGCTTCAAATGGAAAGTACTACCATATTATTACCCAATTATACAGAATATATATTAAAGAAACGTACATTCCATACACAAACATAATAAAATACACTTTATAATAAAAATATAAAAGTGAATTATTACGTAGTTTTATTTTATTTGTTCTCCTTAATAAATAAATCATTATTCTTTATACATATTCTTTTGTTTTATTTTATAAATAAATAAATAAATAATTAAAACGTCATGGTTTTTAAAAGCAAAATCTTATTTCGTGCACTTATGGCCAGTAATCTGACTAAAGGTTTAGTGAAACTATTTTCGTCTTGTTTGTTATAATTACGAGTTCTTCATGTGTTTTATTTTTTGTAATTTAATTTAATAATATTCACGAATGTAAACACCAAAAATCATTGATGTACATTGAATTCAATAACTATGCAAACGCCCATACAAAAGTTGGCCATGTCCTTTGTGAAAGAAAAATTAGCATACTGCTCTTTTGGTGACTTTAACAGCTTGAAAAACAAGAAAATATAAGTATTTTGCCTTGCTTGTTCATAGACAGGACTTATCCATTTATTGGAGCCACTCCTGACGGATTAGTAGGCGATGATACGCTCATTGAAATTAAGTGTCCTTTAACTGCTGTAAAAAACGTCGTGAGTGCAGTACAGCATAACAAGCTAAAATTTTAAAATACGACAAAAAGACTTCTCGCACGTCCACAGTAAATAAAAAATCAAATTGTTTTATCAAATACAAGGACAGTTTCACGTTACTGAAAGACGATTTTGTCTCCTCGGCATCTAGAACGTATCGAAAGGGACGATAATTTCTGGAAGACACAATTTGAGTCAAAGCTGGTAAATTTTTACATAAAGTGTTTATTACTGGAAATTATGGACAGTAGACATGCACGTGGGATGCTGATAAGGATGTTAACCTTTCAAGATGACAAGGAAAATGAAAATTTTAATAATGAGGACTCATTAACGATGCTATCACCTGCGCAACAAATCGGCAATTCTGTACAGTCTCTGCCCTGTCACCTTCTGTGACACTGACTGTTGCAACCGACCACCAGTTCAAGACAAATACATTTTGAAGATTTTTAAGATGTTTAATGTAGTAACATGAATAATAATTTTGACACATTTATTATTAGGGTTGTTGTATAAAAAATATAAGAGTTTTGAATGATTTAAATACATTCCACTTAAATAGGTACCGAGTAATTTTTTTTGTTTTTCGTATTTTTTGTACAAAAACAATTGATAATAAAACGAGCTTTTAATTAATTAAATCTTTTATTTTTGAGTTGAAAGGATAACTCGGGTTTGTGCAAGTGGGCGTCAGACAAGTTGACCTACTGCCTGCTTATCTGTGATGTGACACTCCCCGCGACGTTAGTGCACGGGTCGCTTTACGGTAAACGCGGGCAACTCTTCATCATCAGCCCTTTTCAGTCCACTGCTGGACATAGGCCTCTCCTATTGCACGCCACTGGGATCGATCTTCGGCCACTCGCATCCAGCTCCTGCCAGCCATCTTGCGCAAATCATCACTCCACCTTGCCTGAGGACGTCCTACATTACGTTTGCCGAGACGCGGTCTCCACTCAAGAACTCGTCTACTCCAACGGTCATCGGTTCTTCGGCTAATATGGCCAGCCCACTGCCATTTCAGCTTGCTAATCCGGTGGGCTATGTCGATTACCTTGGTTCTCTGCCGGATCACCTCGTTTCTGATTCGATCTCGCAGAGAAACGCCGAGCATAGCCCTCTCCATAGCTCGCTGAGTGACTTTTAGCTTGTGAACCAGCCGCACCGTCAGTGTCCACGTTTCGGCTCCGTATGTCATGACAGGTAGGACGCACTGATTGAAGACTTTCGTCTTTAGGCACTGTGGGATCGACGACGTGAAGACTCGACGCAGCTTTCCATATGCTGCCCAACCTAGCTGAATTCTTCTATTCACCTCGTTCTCGAAGTTGTTTCTACCCATCTGCAATGTCTGCCCGAGGTATACATATTTTTGAACGACTTCGAGAACAGCGCCGTGTACTGCAATCGGTTCCGGTAGTACATGTTCATTGAACATGACCTTGGTTTTATCCAAGTTCATCCGTAGGCCGATGCGTATAGAAGAGTCAGCCAGGTCATTCAGCATCCGTTGTAGGTCCTGCAGCGTTTCTGCTACGATGACGATGTCGTCTGCAAATCGCAAGTGAGAGATGTACTCGCCATTTATGTTGATGCCGCGTCCTTTCCAGTTCAGCGTCTTGAACATATCCTCCATTGCATTTGTGAACAATTTCGGGGAGATAACATCCCCTTGTCTCACACCTCGATGCAACGGTATCGGCCTTGTTTGCTGATCCTGTACTTGGACGGACATGGTGGCGGCCTCGTAGAGACATCTCATCACTTGGATGTATCGCCAATCTATTTGGCATCGCTGCAGGGACTCCAGAACAGCCCAGATTTCGACCGAGTCAAAGGCTTTCTCATAGTCCACAAATGCTAGGCACAGGGGCTGATTATACTCCTCAGTCTTCTGTATAATCTGCCGCACTGTGTGGATGTGGTCTATGGTGCCGTATCCGCTCCGAAACCCAGCCTGCTCCGGTGGTTGGAATTCGTCAAGTCTTCGCGCAAGGCGGTTCGTGATCACTCTCGAGAACAGCTTATAGACGTGGCTTAAAAGGGAAATGGGTCGATAATTCTTCAGTAGGGTTTTGTCACCCTTTTTGAAGAATAAGACGACCACACTCCGACTCCACGCCTCTGGAGTTCTCCCTTCAAACAGGACAGCGTTAAATAGCTTTTGCAGCTCCCTGAGTACCGGTTTGCTGCCTGCTTTTAGAAGCTCTGTCGTAACGCCATCCTCTCCAGGGGCTTTTCCATTTTTAAGCTGTCCAAGAGCGATCTCGATTTCGTCAATGCTGACTTCTGGCAGGTCTTCGGTGTAATGGCGTATTAAAGTGGCTCTAGAGTCCTCATTTCCGGGGTCAGGTCGAGATGCATGCGAAGCGTATAACCGGCCGTAGAAGTTTTCTACTTCCGAAAGAACTGCCGGCTTCGAGACAACGACTTCTCCACTTGCTGTGGTCAACTTCGTCAGGTGGCTTCTTCCAAGAGATTGTACGAACACTTTTGGCCCCCGGTTTTGCTCGATCGCTCTCTCGATTGCATGGGTATTCGAGCACCGGAGATCGTGTCGCACGTGTTTGCTAATCTCTCGGTTTAGAGCCCGCTTCTCTGACGAAGTGACGGGTGGGTTTTCACGTCGTCTCTTCATAAGCCCTAAAGTCTCTTCCGAAAGCTTCGACTTCCTGCCCTTACGCTGCATTTCACAAAATCTCGTACCTTCTTCCCTGAGAACTCGAACCACGTTTTCAAGGTTCCGGTTAACGTCGGTTGTGGTTTCCAGGGCAGCAAATCGGTTCTCCAGGTTTAACTGAAACGCTTCAGATCCCATTTTGATTTGAAACAGGGTTGGTCGGAGCCTGGCCTTCATCAAGCGGACTCGTTCGGCTCTGAAGTCGATATTCAGAGAGCCTCGGACGAGTCGGTGATCGCTACCGGTATTAAACCTATTAATCACGGAGACGTCTCTGAATATGTGCCTTTTGTCCGCCATGATGAAGTCGATCTCGTTCTTTGTCATAGTGTCGGGGCTTTGCCACGTCCACTTCCTTTGGGGCTGCTTCTTAAAGAATGAATTCATTAAGAACATCCCCTCCCGTTCGAGGAAATTGACGAGCATTTGCCCCCTATGATTCCTGTTTCCATACCCATGGGATCCTACTACCGATTCACTGCAATTTTGTACTCCCACTTTGGCGTTAAAGTCCCCCATAACAATGCTGAAGTGAGTCCTAGTGGTGGAGTGGAGGGCCCTCGATATATCATCGAACATCTCCTCCACCTCATCATCGGAGTGTGCCGAGGTCGGTGCGTACACTTGGACCACCTTAAGGCTATACCTCTCGGTGAGCTTTATAATGAGGTACGCCACCCTGTTCGACACACTCGACATTTCCACAACATTGTTAGATAGGGACTTGTTAACCAGAAACCCAACGCCACCTTGGGATTTTTGGTCTCCCTCACGGAAGTACATCAGGTGGCCTGATTTGAGAGTTATCGTGTCCTCCCCCTCTCTTCGGACTTCACATAACCCTAGTATGTGCCACCTGATCTTCCCAAGTTCCACCTCTAGTTGCGCTAGATGCGAGTCAAGCCGTAGCGTGCGTCCGTTGTACGTCGCCAGGGTCAGTCTGTTGTGGTGGCCTCCCGTAGCCCGGAGATTCTTAGCACCCCCTACCCCACCGTTACCATGGTCGCCACCATGACCAGGAATAGTGGGGCTGCCGGGAACTGGGGGCCGTGGCCTTCGTTTTTTGCCCATAGGAGGTATTGCCCATAATCGCCACGCTGGGCAGGCGGGTTGGCGATCGCAGGGCGAAACTTTTCGCACCGGTAACGCTGCTGCCCGTCACCGGCCCGCGGTACTTAATTTCGCCTGTTTGTAAGGGACGGATATACCGCCGTCGGTCGGTCGCCAGAGCCTCGTTCGTTGACCAGCAGGATGCACCGCGTGCAGGTGAGGTTGGCTTGGGGCGAAAGATGGAAGTTCGCCCCCTTACATTCTTGGTTCGGGCAACTCTTGGTTGCGTTTAATACCTATTTCGCTTGGCCTACACGCCCTTAAGGCGCTCGGGGTTTGAAACCTGACTAGTACCAATGAATGTGACTTTTGCCGAGCTATATGTACTTGCCATAATTATTTTGATACCTCTGACATCAGGTAAAGGAAAACTTCATGTGTAAACTTGGACTTATAAGTTCAAAATCACCAATCCGCATTAAGCAAGCATTATGATTTGACCTTTTCCGTATGAAGATAAGTCTTTTCTCAGCCGTGGGCACACTTATAGGCTGATGATTATGATGATTCCTCAATTCTAGATTTCTGAAGGTCAACAATAAGTCACGTGGTCAACACTTCAACAATCGTAGCTATGGCATTGAAAACAATTCAAAGTTTAGGTATTACTTACAAGACTAGCGACCCACACTAACTTAGCACGGGTGCAATACTAATACTAAATTTCTCCACTAATCAATGAATATCTACATATACACCTTCCTCTTTTTAATCACTGTATCTGTTAAAAATCGCATTACCAAATCCGTTACGTACCTAGTTGGAAAAATATAGCCATACATAGCGAAATAGAGACAGAGAAAACTAGTAATATTAATGTAACTAGTAATATTTCAAACAAAATTTTGTGTTATTTAAACTTCATAACGAACTACAAGCAGCCATTTTGTGAACGGACAAATACGATGCAAATCTGATTAGCTTGCGTTCCGGCAGACTAGCCGGAAATAATTGGTTCAAACCGGTTTGATCCGGATCATTCTAGTGATCTAGTCGCTAAACTGATGGAACTAAAACCTACCAGCCTCAAATTGTCAACTTTGTGAAATAGATTTTCAATTCTATCATCGAAATGATAAGGTTAAGAATGCATTAAAAGTTAGGACAACTCTGTAGTAGGTACTGTAGATTTATGTAACTTTTTAATGGAAGCAAGTTAACTTACCTTGTCCAGGTTTTCTCATTGGATTCATCATCATCATCATCGTCACTAGCCTATAAGCACCTTACTGCCGCCAGGGAGGGAAGTGCAAGCTCAATAGGTCGTGTTTACGCAAAAAGGAACCAACCCTGAAAGTGTCACTTTTGAGATATTGACGTTTAAAGTTTAAATGGTCGTTGCCCATTGATAATTTAGTTTGTGATTTTGTTGATTTGGAAATTGATTCAAGTCGATCGGATTCATAAATTATTAATAATTATTTAATAATTATTTTATTTAATAATTTAATAATTATTTAATAATTATTTTATTTAATAATTTAATAATTATTTAATAATTATTTTATTTAATAATTTAATAATTATTTATAAATTGGGTAGTTTCCTAGGTCGAAAATAAATTAATTCGATGTTTCTATACAATAAAATATTGAAAAATAACTATAGGTAGGTTAATTTTTATTCATCGATCGATCGATACACACACATTTTAGATATTTTTAACTATTTTTTTTAAAAGAAGTACTTAAACTATTTGATGCAAAAATCTATGACGTCATAACTCAGTTTTCCATAAAAAATATAGTTTTTGATATTTTTTGTTGACTGGCTTCAATATCGTATGATTTATTTATAGTAATCCAAATAGGTCCAATAATGTGCCGCGGCCGAAGCCCAAAGCAAGAGAAGGAGTGGAGTGTTTTTTAGTCAGTAAGGGTGCAGTTCCATTGATGCGGAGCGGAGCAGAGCAGAGACCTGTGCCGCGATTCACCAATCACATGGCTTGAAAGCAAGGGGCATCTCTAAGAGATGTGGATTTCAAGTCATGTAATTGGTAAATCGCGGCACAGTTCTTCTCCGCTCTGCTCTGCTCCGCCTCAATGGAACTGCACCCTAAGACTCTGGCACTTGACTAGCGTGACACAAGGCCGGAGAAGTCATTGGATGACCCTTTCCCTCCCACCGCCCCTAGCAAAAAAGCGGTCAACAAAAGTGTGTTTTCATTAAGTACGGTACCTAACGTGTTTTAATTTTTCCTTGGTTGGTTAACTGAAGAACTGACTGCAAGTCTCCTTCAATTCCCGCGCGTAATATCTACATGATGTGTTCTAATATCGATGCAATCAAATTAAAAAAGAAACGGTAACTTTAATTCGTTGATTTTAGGATATACCTACTTAAACATCCATATTTTTCTAGCATTATTTTTCAATGAGAATGCTTGTTCACTTACGTCCGATTCCTATAATTGAGAAACGATCCGTTTTAATTACGAATAGTAGTTTTATATACGACTCGTAAGCTAAAACCGTTCCTATAATAAACGTCTCGTCGTGCAACTTACTGACTGTTTGCAACTAACGGATATCGGTAAGCGAATTGTATGGAGATATATGGTGTCTGTGGTTTTCCTATAAATATTTTAACTGTCAGTAGACGGTCAAGATAACTATTCGTAATGTCATTTGGTCGTAATGCGTATACAACGACGATTCGTTAAATATAGGAACCGGGCATTAGGCAATGAAATAAACGTCAGAACACACCACTCCAGATATTTTTTTTGAAAATGTCAATTGAATAAAAGAATTCGAAACGCTTTAGTGGATTTGACTAGCTATTACTAGCTACTCGCCAAAATTGTTGTTCCTATAAGAAAATTCGTTTATAAATACTTACACCTAAGACACTAATATCCTAGTAACAAGGTAGGTTAAAAAATCAGGAACGGAGGTGTAAACAAACAATTTTATTGACACAAGTTGGGAGATTATTCTGAAAGTTGGTAACCCAAACACAATGATGTTTTGTCATAATTTATATAATTTAACAACAGAAGTTACTTATAACAATAATTAAATACCCTTGGACCCTGTTCCCGATACCGGTGGGACACTATTTTTTATATTTTTAAATGTTTTTTATATTTATTTTTAAGAAATGTTTAAAAATATAATTTATATGTTTATATGATAAATAAAGAAAATTAAATACAATAACTATACTCAGTAATTGCAATTTAAACATACATTATAACATTTTTTATTTCTACTTATTTACAAAGTGACTGGGCCAAGGCGAATACACTAGGTACTTAATATGAAAAACAGAATAAAAATAAATAACCCTAATGATCTTAGTCTAATTTAACACTATATTTCCAAATTTATTTATTATTCTACATTTGACTCAAAACATGATCACACCTAACGCACTTATCGCTATCATCTGTTACATTATATTTTCTACATCTCAAACATTGCCCTTTTTTACTCTGTAACAACTCAACGAGCGAATTATTCCCGCCATTTTTAACTGTCAAATTAACAGCTGATACTTCTAAAATCTCACATAAAACACTATCGTTATCACCATCGCTCTTATTTAAACCACTTAAACTATCATAAATATCAGAATTTAAAACAATGTTAGCTTCAAACTTTTTTAAATTCTCATTTTTAGCTAGAACACATATTTCCCTTTTCAAATCTAAGATGGCTTCCATTAATGACGTATCGACGTTATTTGGCGGCAAAATTGACAATTCCTCGGTAAAATAAAAAGGTTTATCGTACAACGGATGATATTGCCAAACTTCTTCGATAAGATGTGGCAAAATGGGTCCTAAAGCTTTGCATAGAGATACTAGAATTGTGTGTACTACTAACTGAGCTGAAAGTCGTTCGTCGGAATATTTTTGGGAGCAATATAACCTATCTTTGATGCAATGACAATACAACGCTGACACTTTATTACTAATAAAATGTAATATACTCTGTGCTACATGATTGTATCTAAAATTGTTGTAATGATCGTTTATTTGGTTCACAAATATCTCTGATTCTTTCACCATGTAACTATCAAAGTAGTTCAGGGTTGGGTCTTTTGTGAAATCTGTTTTTTGTACGTCGGAAACTACGCCTAGAAGGTACTTCATGATGTTCCTTATTCTGATTAGTTCTGCTTGGCAGTCGTCGAGGAGTTTCTTACTGACTACGATTTGGGAATGCTGCGTCGAATGGCTTGCTACCCACCATCTGCAAAACAGAAGAATTTATGATGATTATTTCATTGACTGCCTTATTTTTCGTGGTCGCAAGTGGGACTGTCAAGCAGGTGGTTCCAGCTTCGATCAAATGATTATTGGGGTGTTTTTAGATTTTCTAAAATGTTCAGTATAAGCACATATGGCAATAAGCTCGCCCCTGTTACATGGGATGCATAGACAAAACTTAGGTTATAAAAAACTATGACGTCACAGCGTGCTATTTAGTATAAAATTAATACAAAAAAGTTAGTTTTAACTTTTCGAAAAAAAAAATGAATTAGTTGATATCTACACTATTGAAACAATTTATTTATTTTTGCAAGAAGGCAAAAATAAATACTTGTATAACAGCGGCTTTTCACGTCAAAAATATGTACTTAGATGAAATCGGCTTTTCCTACCTGACTACTAGACCAGTGTTATGAGAACTCAAAAAAAACAGATTAAATTAACCAAAAATCGCGGGTTACTTACGTGTGTAAATTGAGAAAAGCTCTACTAGTTTCGAACCACAGAGGGGTTCTTCCTCATGAGCAGCGTGCGCGGACGCGGCGACGTCGCGCAGCCTACGCTTTCTAAATTTATACACCCGTGAGTAACCCGCGATTTTTAGTTAATTTAGTATGTCTCACGATAATTATTATAAAACAAAAAACTAGATTGTTTGCTTTTTTAATTATTACTAGCTACTCCCGCGCGGTTTCACTCGCTGCTCGGCTTCATTTGATTGTAGCGTGATGTTTTATAGCCTATAACACTCGGGAACATTGTAGCTATCAATAAGTGAAAGAATTTTGGGAATCCGACCAGTAGTTCAAAAGATTACCTCCTACATACAAACTTACAAATTTTACATCTTTATAATATTAGTATAGATGTGAACTTACCTAAGAGTATCAATCCCATAAGCCGGTTGGTTAGATCCCTTACCGCCCTGTATGATGGTAATGGGGTCAATCACGTTGCCAATAGACTTGGACATCTTACGTTTCTTGTCGTCAACTACGAAGCCGTGGACGAATATTGACCTGGAAAATAGATAGGAAATATAATGACTGACGGATTACCTGATGGTAAGCAATCAACGCCCATGGACACCATCAACAAGAGAGGAGTTACGAGTGCGTTGCCGGCCTTTTGGAGATAAGGGTGTCGTATATTTAGGGATTGGGAAGAGAAGAGTTATTCGCATTATTTTTTAGAGCTCTGAAGTGACTTGGAAATGGACGAGCAACCAGCGCAGTTTACATAAATAAGCCGCAAAAAGATTTTATATTTTTTAATATTTTCTTTTTGAAAAAAAACTACAATTCATTTGAGGTGAATCAGCGACGTCGCTCAGCCAACTGACGCGTACGCTGCTCATGAATAAGAGTCCCGTTGTGACTTGAAACTAGTTGAGCTTTTCTCAATTAATTCATATAAGTAAGTCGTTATCTATCTATATATATATAAAAGAAAGTCGCGTAAGTTACACTATCTATAACCCAAGAACTGCTGAACCGATTTTTACTGGAATTGGTAGGGAGGTAGCTAAGAACTGAGAGGACATTGGATAAGGTAGAGTAGGTAAGGTAGGATAGGTAGTATACAGTAGAGTAGGATAGGTTAGAAAAGGCAGGGTGGGGTAGGTGAGGAAAGGTAGAGTATAGTTCGTTCCATAATTAGAGACAACAATTTGACAACAGCAAATGTCAAACTACAAAATAATGTGGCCAGATTTTTTAACATAGTGATGGGCCCGAGTACGATGTTTTAAATAAAATACCGATACCGTTTTTTTGTAAAATACCCTGAGCAAAATAAAACAGCTGCGGTGATGTTTTTTATAGCTAAATCGAATTAATAATAATAATTTAAAATAAAAATGCGAAATCCAAAACTAAAAGAAAAAGATTATATTTGAGGAATCTATGCTGAAAGCAGAGCTGTTGGAAATTTCCCGTAAAGAGAAAAGTAATTATGAACGATACGTCGTGGACTGATGGCTGCTAAAAGGGGTATCACTATTTTACGGTTGCCTCCTTACCATTGTGATTTTAACCCGACTGAGTTAGCATGGGCACAGGAAGGTACCAGGGAAAGTAGCTAAAAATAATAAAGCTTTTAAATTGTACAAAGTCCAGAATTTAATTTCGGTCTTTCGGTCAATACCGGTCGCAGGACTTCACTATTTATGAAATGGAAAAAACTAGCAACACTCGAAATGTCAAATGGTTGTCTCTAATTATGGAACGAACTAGGGTAGGTAAGGTAGGATAGGTAAGGTAGGGTAGGTAAGGTAGGGTAGGTAAGGTAGGGTAGGTAAGGTAGGGTAGGTAAGGTAGGGTAGGTAAGGTAGGGTAGGTAAGGTAGGGTAGGTAAGGTAGGGTTGGTAAGGTAGGGTAGGTAAGGTAGGGTAGGTAAGGTAGGGTAGGTAAGGTAGGGTAGGTAAGGTAGGGTAGGTAAGGTAGGGTAGGTAAGGTAGGGTAGGTAAGGTAGGGTAGGTAAGGTAGGGTAGGTAAGGTAGGGTAGGTAAGGTAGGGTAGGTAAGGTAGGGTAGGTAAGGTAGGATAGGTAAGGTAGGGTAGGTAAGGTGGGGTAGGTAAGGTAGGGTAGGTAAGGTAGGGTAGGTAAGGTAGGGTAGGTAAGGTAGGGTAGGTAAGGTAGGGTAGGTAAGGTAGGGTAGGGTAGGTAAGGTAGGTAAGGTAGGGTAGTTAAGGTAGGGTAGGTAAGGTAGGGTAGGTAAGGTAGGGTAGGTAAGGTAGGGTAGGTAAGGTAGGGTAGGTAAGGTAGGGTAGGTAATGTAGGGTAGGGTAGGTAAGGTAGGGAAGGTAAGGTAGGGTAGGTAAGGTAGGGTAGGTAAGGTAGGGTAGGTAAGGTAGGGTAGGTAAGGTAGGGTAGGTAGAGTAGTGTAGGATGAAAAGTGTAGGTATAGTGCGGCCGACGTATGTTTGCGAGTCTGAAGTTAGCCGTTTGTCTGCGCAATGGATCTTTTAGGAACAAAATTGTTTACTGCGCAGCTAATCGGCTAACTTCAGACTCGCCAAGATACGTCGGCCGCACTGTAGGTAACTCAATTGGGTAGTGTATGTAGTCAAATGACATGACAATGAGGGTAAGAGCTAGTTTACAATAAATAACTCACTTATAAGGCGCTTCTCCAGTCAACGCCAATGATGTAAGCAGAGAAGCTTGGAACCAGCCAGTCAGCTGGTCGACTCCTTCAGAGTATAGACGAGCGGTGCGTCCGCCCAGTGTACTCCACGACAGCCCCGAGTCCAGCCAAATGTCCATTATATCCTAGAAATAAAAATGCCAGTTTTTGTTGTAATGTAATTGTATGATTTGGCTAATTTTGGACTTGCATTATTCATGGAAATCCAGAGAAGGTTTGTACGAAGAAAAATAAAAAAAAACCTAAAAGAAAAAGTGTAATATCGACATCCATGCGGGCGGAGCCGCGGGCGTCCGCTATACCCTATAAATATTATAGCATTATTAATTCTATGTTTGTTTCATCATCGTCATCAGCATAAAAGTGCCCACTGCTAATCAAATACCTTTTCTTACGGAGAAGGTTTGAGCATTAATCACCACGCTTGCTCCAGATGGACGAATTCAAACTTATAATTAGAATTCATAAATCCAGAAATAATAAGATTTCAGTCATTAGTAATTGAATAGTGTAGGAGAGCTATGCTTCGGCACGAAATGAGTCGGCTCGACCGGAGTGATACCGCGCCGATCAAATATATGACCGGCGTGAAATAAAACCTAACGTTGTTTTTGAGTAAGGATACCGGCGGAATTATTAGTGTCTATGGGCGGCGCCGATTGCTTACCATCAGGTAATCCGTCTGCTCGTTTGCCGACCTATCGCATAACAGTGTAAGTCCGTGGTATCGCTCCTTATCAATGAAGATATAACCACATGACGGCGCATGCAGTGCCCCGACGCTCGAAAACGATTAGTATTTTGTCGCCTATGTTTAGGCCTCGGTACTAGTAACACGCAAAATAAAACAACAACAAATGTTTTTTTTTTTCTAATTATTGCAATTTTGTCGCAACAAAATGCCTTTATGCGCGACTAAGTAGTGTAGGAAACATTCCAAGATATCTATCAACAAAAAAGATGGCATTACTTTTCATTAGTAATTAAATAATACGAAAATATTTTTTTATTTCATTAGATTATGTGACTCCGCAGGGATCTACATAAAAGGGTGGTTGGGTAAAAAAGCACACTGATGATACGCACTTTGATGTCGTTTGTAAAGTCTCGTTCTTTCACTAAGCATTTCTAATGCTGCTATCTCTTTCTTTCCTTTTGTATTTTATTGTAAAAATCAGTGCTGTTATTTTTAATTTTTTAATAGATGGAATCGATGTCAATAAAAAAAGAATTAAATTAAGTGCATTTTTTGTTCAAAAATATAGGTACTTAAATATTTTTAAGCCTTATATAAAGGAATTTGTCTAATGTATAATGCTCCCGTATTACTGGAAGACGGCTTTACTGATTTGGAAATAAATTTTTCTCTGTTAAAGTTTTATTCGTCTGTGTGTTTGACATCCTTGTATGTTTTCATTTTACTTTTCCGTAGATTCCGGAACTTAGAAAAAAATGAATAGATGTACATATAAATATTCTATAGTCAACATCGATATACCCATTTTATCGATATTAGCTATTTTCCCTTAAATCATATAGATCATACCTACGCAACTTGACCTTGAACTGACCAATTGCAGTCGCGCGTTATTCCTCGTCCCCCGGCCCGCGGTAGTGAGTTGTGCTTAGGGAATGCAAAACCCGCCAAAATTTTAAACCGGGTTTATTTTCGAGTTCTATTTTAAAAAAACCCGGTTTTCGGTGAAATCGGGTTTAAAACGAGTTTTTTTTTTGTAAGTACTTTTTTATATAAACTGCATGGAAACGAATAAAAAATCGTGATCAAAGGAAAATAACTTTAATTTATTTAGATATAGTTTTCGTAAAACTATAAAATCGTTAACAATCAGTCTTACAATAATCAACTTTAGACAAGTAATTCACTGAATAAACATAATTATCGTGTTGATAGAACAGCTACAGCTAAGATACTGAAAATGACTGAAAATGAAAATAACAAATCATTAAACATTGCTTAAAGAATATTTTACTTTTTAAAGTATTTATAGGAACTGTCTGTACTCTAGTGCATCTACCTACAATAATATTTAAATAACAGAAAAAACTGTACTGCACGATGAACACTTGAAATTGTACGATAAATTTACTTTAATTCTATATTTTTTACTTCGAAAATAGCTAAAACTTATTAAATTATAGAAACAAACCACAGAGAAGATTAATAATACCTAAACAAACATCCCTTTTTTCTTTAAGATTCTCCCATGTAAGGGAAGGCAAAGAGCGTGAGCCCATGCAGCCTAGTCTTCACTTCTTCGTGTTGCCATTAAAAAAACCGAAAACACCGAAAAACCGGAAACGTGGCTAAAAAAAATCGAGTTTTTTTACCGTTTAAAATATCACAAAAACCCGGGTTTTCGAATTTCGGTAAAACCGGGTTGCATTCCCTAGTTGTGCTCTTAGAAGAAATCGGCCTATAAGCTATCTAGTGGTTATATCCTCTTTGCTCCTTATACAGGGTGTAAGGGACAGCCCTCCACAAATTAACAGGGTGCATTCAGCTCCTTATTCTGAATCATATTCCAGTGAAAATTCTTTCAGGAAAATTTTCAATTTTTTTTTCGTTTTTTCAGTTCCTACACCTCTATTTCAATGTATAATTACATTCTATGTATGAAGAATAACATTAATGTAAATAACACAGCTAAAACAAAAAAATACGCAATGGTTGTGTGAATTCTCTAAAGAACTACGCATGAAATCAGCTGTTCAATTTCTACCTAGCGCGAGTCGTTTGAACTCACCGCACCGCGGTCACGGCGCAGCGGCTCGGCGCCCCACCGCGCCGATCGCCGCGCCGCGCGCCGTAGGTATAATACCTACGATCCCGTCCAACGTACAGAATAGCTGCGTCCCTTTCTGTCGATTGAACCAGTGTTGCCAACTTTTAACTTTTGTTACCTCTTCTACCTTTCTACCTTTGTAAACGAAAATGTTAGAACTATCGAAATTTATCTAAAACTTGAGAACTCCATAATCACATTGATGAGATTTTCATTAATCAATTAATGAAAATCTTGTCGCGCACATAAATTGAATAAAAAATAAATAAAGATTAGTCTAGTTTTAATTTTAAAGCATTTACAAATACTACCTAATTTATTAATTGATTGTTCTTTTTAAGCGATTACTGGCTAGTTTTTAAACTACTTACAGATTTACATGGCTTCACAATAGCCATGAATTGATAGTCGAGCCAGAAATTAAACACAATCTCCCTGGAATGGAAGCACAGCTTTCTATCACACTGCACTTTTATTATTCTAAATTAACTAAACAATGAAATTAGAATTAAATTGATTTAATCAATTCATTTCTCTACAAAAAATAACAGAATGATAAATTACGACCATGCATAATTTTTAATTTTTTACCCCGAAATTTTGTACCTAATTTTCGTGTAATTGGCAACAACAGATTTATGTTTGTGTGTGTCTCATCACATGCAGTCGCCATTGTGCCTTGCTGCGATGTTACTGTTTATGTTCCGCGAGCGTGTGTTGGTACGGATCGCTCGCGCATTCGGCTTAAAAGTTTTGTTATAAGTCAATGATGTATAAATCTATAGATACGTTGTCCGCGCTCTAAAATGACAACATGAAATGAAGGCAATTGACAACATCGCGCTTAGTTACGCACCAACCTGCCGCGCGACGCTACGTTTGTTTTTAATTTATATCGTGTGTGTAAACCTGTGCGAAACATAAGTAAAGCATGCTGTCGTTTGTGTTCAGACGATGTACAAATTATACTCCAAAAGTTAAAGACAAAAATGTGTCATTTCATGCGTAAGTTCACCAAACAACCTACTTTTATTTTATTTTTTTCGACGCCGGCGCCCGCCATCTTATGGCGGCCATCTTATGAAAATTATTACTTATCCTGTGATGTAACTGAAGATGTATATTTATCTCCCTCTAGCAAAGGCATTCCACTATACGATGTCATATTTTCTTTCCCTTTCTTTACTAGTAGAAGTAGTTATCTAGTATTTTCGCCGTTTTTAAGCGCCGCGATGTTGGTTCATGACGTGTCTATATATAATACGTCATTGTTATAAGTAGTGTTGTTAAGTTTTATTAGTTATGTAGTGTGTGAAGTGTAGTGAAGTTTTGTTGTAGAAATTGTGCGAAATTACTACCTAGGTACGTTTAGCGCGCGTGATTATGGGGAGATGATAATGTGTTGTAGTAGTGTAGGTATCCTGACCGTCGGCATCCATCAGACTCCAGGATAATTACTGGTGACTATCAACGCTTGCTAGAAAACCAGCCGATTGTTCCCAGACAAAAAGGCGCCGAAAGACCAATACCTACGTGGATTTTGGAATTGGTTCGCTAACGTAACGAGACGCTACCACTTACCAGTGCTTTCCTATTTAAACGTAGTTTAGGTAGGTTTGGACCGCAACCGTGGCCAGCACGATCCCCAGACGTAACCCATTTGGACCCCTTTTTGTACGTAAAAGAAAAAGTGTTTGTGAGTGCGTGTGCAAGTGAGTACGAAATGCGAGACCGCATCACAAATGCTTTCCAGAGCCGGAAACCGGAGCGATTCTAAGGTACCTACGCATTTTTCTTTTTTTAACATTTATCAGTTACCATGTTATGATTGTTAGATTTTCTTTTGTTAGTAATGCGGCTATCTTTTAAATAATAATTTATTGTTATTAAAACGTGGCGCGAGCGCGATTATTAAATTGTCTTTTGTAAGTAATGCGGCTATCTTGTAAATAATAAGTTATTGTTATTAAAACGTGGCGCGAGCGCGACCGTTTGTCCGAAAGGTAAGGTCGCGGCGCTGCCCATAGTGTAAAGTAATAATACTAAAAGCGCTGCCGTTCGCTGCGTGCGTTTGCGGTGGTAGCGATACATTGCGTGTAAGGTAATGAAACAAATCGGTTTAATTGGATTCCCATAACGTTCCTGAAATAATTTCATGTACCTGTCAACTTAAGACGATATACTGAATCCACCCTATCAGTTTGCGGAAGGCTGTCCCTTACACCCTGTATATAACTTAATTGGCATGTACTGTGTGCCACATGAGTTTATCAAGAACTTATATGAAAATTATGTCGTTGTGCCAATGTCGGGGTGCGGGTTCAAAACCTAGTAAGTACCAATGTGAGTTTTTCTAATTTGTATGTACTTTGTATGATAATTGTTTAGACGCCACTGCCACGCCACCAAGGTGAAGAAAAGCATCGTGAGGAAACCTAGACTTATAAAAATAAGTTTGAAAAATCCAATCTGACTTGAGTAAGCGTGGTGATTAATGCTCAAACCTTCTCCGTGTGAGAAGAGGCCTTTGCGCAGCAGTGGGCACTTATAGGCTGATAATATGATGTTACACAATTAATATAATAACTATTTATATTACCTTGCCTTTACTGATATCTTTAGCATCCAACTTATGCTCGTTGATGACGTCGTAAGGCAGCAGTTCAGTGACGTCACAAGTCCACCACACGTCAGCGCCGCGCGACTCTATCATAGAGCAGAGCTTGTCTATGATACGTCTGGAATAATTTAGCTGTGTTTAACATAATTTTACTGTAAAATGGTTACACTTTTAGCGACGATGTTCGTTTTCGAAAGTTATATGTAGTTTTTACACATAAATCAATTAGAGTACCTAAAATGAACTATACTTTTCACATATCAGAACCGACTAATTGATGTAACAAAGAAATGAATTGTAAAACTGAATGAAAAAGAGTAACCATGGAGTTTCTTGCTCGTTCTTCTCCATAGGAATCTTCACTTTGGAACGAGCGAATAGCTTTACTAGAGGTCAGACGGACAGACAAACATAACGTTAAACCGCTTGAAATATGTTTTTCCTTACTTGTATTGCTTGACGTTCAAAAGTGCCTACTGTAGTCTATTGGGAATACATGATTTTGACTTTAACTTTCATTGATTGATTTAGATTTGGTAATTTTTGCAAAAAGAAAAGTAATTATTGTATTTGACGCAAAATGATAACGACTTCACAGTTTTGTAATCTCTTTCAAATACATAGAGAAGTAGTTCGTTTTTGGCATTTAAACAAAATCTCAATGTCAACTAGGTGTCTGAGCAGACGGATGCTTCATCAGCCCATTTAAACGCTAGAGGAGTTATAAGTGCGTAATCAAACTTCTGAGAAAAGACTCAAGAAGGGAAGTTTCGGAAGGGGTTGGAAATTGGAGAGGGGGCAGGTGATTTGGAAGAACGTGAAGATATGCAGGGAGTGAAGATTTGAGAGGAGTAAAGAATAGTTTTTTTTTGAGAAAAGAGCAGACGGCCAGCCTGATGGTAAGCAATCAGCGCCGCTCACGGAAACCCACAATAGAGGAGTTACGAGTGCGTTGCCGCCCTTTTGGGGATTAGGGATAGGCGTGGGAAAAGATTGGGCCTTCGGTAACCTCACTCACACAGCGAAACACAACGCTGTGGTTCTTTCACGCCGGTTTTCTGTGAGGCCGTGGTATCACTCCGGTCGAGCCGACCCATTCGTGTCGAAGCATGGCATTCCCACAATTAAAAAGTAAATAATTATTGAGGAGGGCGAAGACCTGGGGAGGGAGAGGATTGGCTATCCGGTAACTTAACTCCCACGGTAAATATCATATTACTTACTCATCAACAAGGACATTATCACGATTGTACAGTGCGGGTATAGGCACGCCCCACGCCCTCTGACGGGATATGCACCAGTAGGGCCTTTTCTCCAGCTGAGCTCTGAACCCCTGGCGATATTGATCACTACTTGAAGGTGGTAGGATCTCCACTTTCTCTAGCGCTGCCTGTTGAGAAAAATGTACTAAGTATAGCTCCAAAGAATGTCTATAAGAAATCGCATCTATAATACATATATAAACCATCCTCTTAAATCATTATATTCATTTAAAAAGACCGCATCAAAATCCGTTGCGCAGTTTTAAAGATAAGCATAAAACAGGGATACAGGGACAAAAAAGCGACTTTGTTTTATACTATGTAGTGATAAATAATTTTGATTTTTAGTACTCGTTGGACGTCTTTCTGTCGAGAATTAGCTGAGAAAAATTCTTACTGGTTTCAAGTCACTTACTCACCAAAGCCTTGTCTTTCAACGCGGCAGTATCGATAAACCACTGCTGGCTAGCCCTGATGATGACCGGCTTCTTCGTCCTCCAGTCCAAAGGGTAGGAGTGGACAAACACATCTCTATGCATGACATCATCACCGAGCCGAGTAATCACCAACTCCTGACCCTCAGACAGAACTGGTAGACCGTTCAGCTCATTGTCTAAGTTGGTGTAACGACCTGATTCGTCTACATTGCATTCCTGGGGAAAATATGAATATTATTGTAATAAAAAGAAAGAAACAAGAAAGAAAAACATTTTTATTTTGCGCAAGCGCACACACAGAAAACCAACATACAAAAAACTAATACTCATAATCTAAACTAAATGATACAAATAATAGGTTCTGAAAAAAAAATATTTGTCTATGGTCTACAGAGTATGACATTATGCGCAAGTTCGCGTCTATATTTTTCATTATCTGTGGACCATAAGAACAAGGAAGTAAAATTTTTGTAACAAACTATAAACAAATAATAACAAAAAACGGCATATCACGGGTTGCAAATAAAGCAACCAAAGAGAAAGAGAGAGAGAGTGAAGAAGAGAGACAACGAATTTAATACAATTACCAGAGATTTTTGAATATCTGGTAACTATCGTGATTCATACAAAATTTACTGAAAAATAAAGATTTACACACGTGAAATCAATGACAAAAGCTCTACTAGTTTGGCAGAGAGCGCGTTGGGCGCGCAAGTCGCAAGCTCGAGTAGCCAGTTGGCTGCGCAAAGTTTTTTATCCAACACACAATTTGTGGATCACACAAAGAGTTGTTCCGTGTGGGAATCGAAACCGCCACACGTTGCACGGCAGCCGGTTGCCTAGCTACCGCGTCAATCGTGCAGTCAATTAGATAACTTACAACGTAACATTATCATGCAGTACCTGTTTACCACAATTCATCACTCACCACAGTCATATTATTCTTCAAAGCGACAAGGAAATCTTCCGGACCGTGCGCGGGCGCAGTATGTACAAGCCCTGTCCCTTTCACATTGGTCACGTGGTCTCCCTCTAAGAATGGCAGTGATTGGTTCACTAGTTTGTTGTGGTACGTTGTGCCTTGTAGGTGTTGGCCTAAAAGAAATAATAATAATTATATTTGTAATCGTAAGCTGAGAGGACACTAGAACCCCTCCGGTGCAAGACGCTGCTGGCTCTTCCTTGGGTGTAGGATTTGGTCTTCATAAACGTCGAAACATAGCTGTTGTGTGTTGTTTTACTCGTTCTGATAGAAAACCATATTAACATTTTATCCCGACCAGAGAAGACTTAAAACTCACAGCAATCATCCAACATTATTTTTTGCCTATCGCCAATTAAGCTACAAATTCGCATCTTTCAGTGAGTTAACTTATCAAACAAAGTAATAATAAGTAATTGAAATAAATAAATAAATTTTCGACTGCACGGTTAGCGCAGTGGCTACGTGATTAGCTGCTGTGCAACGAGTAGCAGAAACGATTCCAACACTGAACATCACTTTGAGTGATCAAATTGTTGTTTCAGGTCTGGGTGGCTGGCGTATGTGAATGTATATGTTACCACCTACGACACAGGAGTAAATTCCAGTGTGGGCCAACGATTTCTTAAATAAAAAATAAACAAATTACCATCAAACTCAGCAAGCGTATTTATTTCCACCTTCAGAATACCCTGTAACTGCTGGACCAGCCCGCTTGCCACTAGGAACAGGTCTGATCTTCCATCGATAGACACAATACTGTACTTCATTTGACGGTTGTAGCAGATTGCGCGGTTAGCCACCAGCGTCCAAGGGGTCGTCGTCCAGATAATTGCTGATATCTTTTTGCTGGAAGGAATTCAATTAGATTATATGATTAACTGCCTTCTTAAGTCTTGGTGGCTCGGCGATAAAGGCATCCGCTTCTCATAAATGAGGTTTGAAACCTGGCAAGCACCACCAATGTGACTTTTTACGTGATATATGTACTTTCTATGATTATTTAGACACCATTGACATACGGTGAAGGTAAACATCGTGAGAAAATCTGGATTTATAATAGGTAGGTATCTTATTATAAGTTTGAAATCACCAATACAACTTGAGCAAGCGTGATTAATAATGCTCTTCTCGGTGTCGGAATAAACCTTTGCTCTACAGTGGGCACTTTGATGTGATTAATTGCCTCCTTGGGCGAGTGTTTGCAAGCGTGAAAGACAAGGGCATTTCGAGAGACGATTTCCAGCCACCGTTTCGCCACCCGATCAAAACCAGACCACGTACGGCGCGTAGCATTCCGCGCGCGCCTCAAAGAGCCAATAGACCACCACAGACGGGGCCCTATAGGGCTGATGTTTAGCTGGGGTTGCGGGGTAAGCACAATGAGGCACGGCGGCTTCGGCCCAGAGCAGGAGAAGGAACGTGGAGGGGGGGGTTAGTCAGTAAGAGTCTGAACTCACAAATAAAACAAAATTAACAAATCAGTGGGAAAATACAATAACTCTCGAGCAAATTTCCCGAATCGGGTAGAGTATACATAGCAATGTAATCGCCTCTGTTAGTGTTTTTGTAATGATGGGGCAAATGAAACAGTGACTTCTCCTAGAGGTAGTATAAGATTGTTATTGACGTAAAACCATCCCGTTTCTTCTACTTTAAGCCGAACCACGGTAGGTTACGGCGCCTAACCAGCAAGCCTAGGCTGGCATTAGTCCTAGTTCTAGATCTAGATCCCATCTGCAGTGGTTACTTGGAGTTATACTTACTGACCGTCCGTAGACCCGCGCTGGTAGTGGCTGGAGATCGTCGCGCAAAAATGTTTGCTACATAGTATATGATCACTTATGCGTTGTGTGAGGAATTAAGTAAAAGAAACGTAATGTTATGTTAGTAGCTTATTATTATTTTTCTTCAACAAATGTAATCGTTAAATTGTTATGTACTTACCCTTTAACAACATCTTTGACTACATTAGGTACATTTTTCAATGGGAATCTAACATACACTTCTTTGCTTTTAAACTGGGGATCATATTCCAATTCTGCCTCAGCTAAAGCTGTTCTGAAAACAAAGACAAAAATGATGAGAAATACTCTCTATCGTGTTTTTATATTTTATGAAGTTAGCTCCATTTTGAATTTGGAATCCAGTATTTAAACAGCTTAAAATCTATAGTCAGACTTTTAATTCGATTCCTGATTTGACATTGACCACTGTCATTTTGTGAAATAATGATACCACATATAACAGTGTAGTGATGAACACAAAAATCGATAAACATTCAGTGAATCAGTTTCAGGAAGGCATCAAAAAATTAGGGCTACCGAATGGTCTAAATGCGTATCCCATGTTGTCAAAGAAGAGGAAAAAATGAGTAAGCTAGGTATGTTAATTGATAATAAATATCAAAGACACAATTCATAATAAATGTTACAGAAAGTAACAGCGATAGCTATAGCGATGACGGCGACAATTTATAAAATGTCTGTTTTATTTGTCATGTTCCTTCATGATCACATTTTTTATTAATTTCACAAACAATTACAAAAAAAAGTCTCAGGTCGTTAATTATTTGTCAAAACTAAATTATCGGTTCAGAAATATTTTATTTCCTGATAAACTTAGTTTACGAGAGTAAATTTATAAACGAGAGGAATCGATATAGAAATATTCGATTTCCATACGGAATAATTTCGCAACGTCACTATTTAATACGTGTCATAACGTTGCAACACTGAGATTGTCAAATCTGGAATGGAATTAAAATTCCGAGTATAGGTGATCTGACATGTTATTTCATTAATTTATTATCAAACTAATAGAAAAACCAACTCACTTTGAAGAAGGTGACCAGTAAACAGGTTTTAATGCCCGAAAAATTAATCCAGACTTATACATTTTATAGAACTGCCGCAATTGATTCTGTACATATCCTTTATTTAATGTTAAATAACATTGCTCATCCCAGTCGGCCATGACACCCCATTTTTTGAATGCATCTTTTTGCTTTTCAACTGTTTCTAATGCAAATGTCCTTGCAATTTCTCTTATATGCACTGGGTCAGAGATTTGGCTGGTTTTAGATGATTTCTTGGCCTTCTGTAAAGCTTTTAGCTCTATGGGTAGACCGTGACAGTCCCAACCGGGAATATAATGCACTCTGTTGCCTTGAAGCACTTTGCTTCTATTATTTATGTCCTTGATTATCTGGAAAAGAAGTTGAGAATTAGTTTGAAGTTTTATTTTTTTATTGTACATGTTTATTATATTATTATTATTATTTTTGTATATTAAATCACATTAGAATTTTCTTCCACAACAAAACACATCAACTTTACAGAGATCTAAAAGCATGAATAAAAAATTCTTTTATACATTGCCCTCATGATCTGTGTCATAGATGCAACCAGAAATGGAAAAATATTTTTTGGATCACACAAAGGGTTGTTCCAAATGGGAATCGAATTCGAAAGACTTAGCATGGCAGCTGGTAGTCCAGCAACTACTTCAACTGTGCAATTCCAATGGAATATGAGTAAGATTATTATGTTAGAAATCTACATAGTAATGTTTTTACCTTATTCACAGCATGGCCCATATGTAAATCTCCATTAGCATAAGGAGGTCCATCATGCAGTACAAACTCAGGCCCTTTAAGGTGTTTCCTTTGCCAGTTATATAGATCTGCGAACTGGGCTGTCTGAAAAAAAAAACCAAATTTAAAAAATGAGCCTCCCTTTTATCTTTGTTAAAATCCTTTCTATTTGATAATTTGGTACCGTATTCGCTAAATAACTGTTTAATTAGTAATATAAGATTTATCTTACCTTTTGAATATTCTCCTTTATCGCGTTACTTGAACGAGTCGGAAAATCGGTCTTTGGAGAAAGAATGGTATGAGAATAAGCCTTGGTTTTTGGCGCGGCCGTACTTTTGCCACGTACACATTTCGTATAATTCGATTTTAATACAAGTCTTCCGTATTTATTCCATATAATGTTTGAATTTTTCGCGAAATACATTTTTGAGGTTATTTTACTTTGTTATGACAGTTTTGCCTTTGACAGATAATGAGATAACGCCATAGACTAAATTCACTAATGACCTCTAATCCATGTTTCTACATGTTTAGTTCTTAATTAAAATAAACGTTACCCATATCAGGCTGAGATAAATAAAAAATAATCTAAAAACACATCCGGAAGCACACTGCAAAGTGTCAAATAAAACTAGAAAAAATAAACAAATATCTAATTATAACCTTTAAAAATTTCCGAACGCCACCTCCATTCATGATGTTTTATTATTATTGTATACTCTGTTAAAATCTCTTTTGACGTACGCCATTTCAAAACAACACATGTTTTGAGCGTATTACTATTAAAATTACAATACATCCTGATTCTCTCGATTTAATCACAACAAAATGGTATAGTACTTCAAAACTTATTCTATTTCAATTTTACAAGACACCGTGGAAAGGTTTTCAATAAATACAAATAACCTTATTTCATTTCAGCCGAAGACTAAAAAGAAATTCATAGATCGTAAGAAAGCTGTGACGTTTAACTTGGTGCACAGATCGCAAAGGGATCCTCTGGCAGCTGATGAGACGGCCCCACAACGTGTCTTAGTGCCCGTCAGTGCCAACATACCTCAGAAAAAAGAAAAAGACCCTGTAAGTGTGCCATTGGTTTTGTTAAGAAAAACGTGTAGTTAAGACCATATTTTAAGTTCTTAATGTACCAATAAGTTTTAAAATCACTTTTTAAACAGATCAATAGTGTAATCATGGTATATTTCATGTATAAACATTGAGAAATACATTAAATTTATCTTAGTACAGAATGTTAATCAATTCATAGACTACAAATAACAACTTTCTTATTTTAAACTTTTATACATTCTATTTTTTTTTATTCTTGTAATAATCTTGGCAAGGATAAAGCTAAATTAGGCTTGGTGGTTTTTTAAAAAAAGGTTTTATGTATTTTTTTTCTTTTTGCAGGAATTAACACCAGAGCAAAGAAGAGAAGAACAGATTAAATATGGCATATACTTTGATGATGATTACAACTATTTGCAACATCTCAAGGATTCCAGAGAAGTCACTCTTGTGGTGCAACCTGTAAGTACCTATTTGGATGTTTTAAATAAGGTGCAGAGCGCTATTTCAATTAAATCATTAAACCCCAATAGAATGTCAGCTTTCACCATATTGTCTTACTATTGTGTCTCATATTACTACTATGGTTGAAAGGTTAAATATTATATATCACATTCTGTCATTGTCATCAATTTATGGTAATAGACTCAACCCCAATTCCAAGAACTCAATGCACTGTGTCAAAACAGATAATGATATATGTGATCTGATCTCAGGAACTATTAGTACAATATGGAAGAATCTTTTGGGTTGGATAAAGTCAATGTCAAATTATTTATTTCATATAGACAATTATACATATGTACTTTTGAACATCAAACTTATTTGTTTACCAAATATAGAAGTAAAAAAGTGTCAGTCAGAAAGGTATAAAAAAGTCAGACTTTAATAAATATGGTAGCAGCTTAGAAGCAGCAGTACCAGGAATAACATGTAGTCGTGGTATGGAATTAGCTCTCAGAAAATGTAATGAAAGTGTGTACAATTAATTAGCCCAGGTTTCTGAAAGGCTTGTCAACACTAAAATTAACTAATCTTCTGTTAAATCTCTTGTCGAGTCATCTGATTGGTTGTTGATAATTCAGTCAACCAATCAGATGACTTGACAAGAAATTATATTGATTTTAACATTGATCTGCATTTCTGAAACCGGGTGTTAATCTTGTTGTAATATCAATTAAAATAACATACTACTAAACACAACACTACTATTAGTTAGTTTAGGTTGTTGCCAACATTAGACTAAAAAGGTTGGTTAGTAGTGTAATAAAAAAGAGTAAAAACAAAATAAACTGTCATAGTGTCTAGTGAAAAATATTTTGTCTCAGTGTGTCTTGGAATGTCTAATAAATTGTGTGTCTAATAAAACAAGATAATATTACAACATCTTTTATTCAAATCTCAACAGGTTATGGGCCCAGGCACATAATTCTTCGTTATTCTTTTTACGAAAGATGTTGGATGCATAAGTAAATACTGCAAAAACTCAAACCGGCAAATTGCACGTGTTGAGGTTAGGTGAAAAACGCTGTACGTCTTACGCGTCTTTTCACGAAAACTGCAGGAAGGCTCAGTATCTTGGAAGCGGCACGAAAATACATTGGCAAAGATGGATGGATGTGATAAATTAATAAACTTTGGTACTATAAAACTGGAAGGTTCCAGAAACTGGAATATCTGGAAATTTCAGACTACAGTTTTATTGCGTGGTAAAGGATGGCTGGACATCGTTGAGGGACGTTGTATCAAACCAGAGAATCTGCAAGAACAAAATGTCTGGGAGGCCAAGGACGCTAAGGCGCAGACATTGCTGGTAACTCGGATGACTGAAGAAGTTATGCTGCATATCATATCTTGCGAAACTTCGTCGCAAATGTGGAGGAAATTGCAAAGCGTATTCGAACAAAAGACTGAAACCAGCATTCATATTGTTCAACAAAGATTTTTCCAATTCAAATTTGAAAAAGGAACAGAAATGTCAGTGTTTCTGTCAAAAATTCAAGAGCTACAAAACCAACTTAAACAAATGGGCGAAGAAATATCCAATAAGTTGGTGATAACTAAAGTACTCATGTCCCTACCCGATGAGTACAAACATTTCGTTTCGGCGTGGGAGTCGGCCCCCGATGAGAAGCAGACGTTTGACAACTTGGTGGCAAGATTGTTAGTAGAGGAAGAAAGAATCAAAGAAAAGAACGAGGATCAGGCTCCATCATCATCAGCGTTTGTGGTTAAAGACAGAAAGACTGTAAAGTGTTTTAAGTGTAATAAAGTCGGACACTTCCAGTATGAGTGTAATAGCAACTATCATAAAAAACTAAATAATGTGGAAGATGTGAAGAATAAATGTTATTATTGTGGTAAATTAGGACATGTAAAATCTCAATGTTGGTTCAAGAAAAACAAAGATAAACAACAACATAAGAAAAGTAATAATGCGTTCGTAGTGTTCAACTCAAATTATAAACAGTATCAGGAAACTAAGTGGTTGGTGGATTCAGGAGCGAGCGAACACATGTGTTGCGATCGCACATTGTTCAGTTCATTGTCAACAAACATTTCGCAAAAAACAGTAATCGTCGGTAATGGCGCTGCCATAAGTGTTCTCGGATGTGGGCAGATGGCGGTGGAGGTGCAAAACGGAAATGAATGGGTGACAACAACTATAGACAATGTACTATTTGTTCCTGAATTGAAGATTAATCTATTCTCGGTCAATCGTGCCACAGATAAGGGTTATATTATTATGACAGATGACAGTTCATGTAAATTTATTAAAAATGGACGTGTTTGTGCTATTGCTAATCGAGAAGGGAATTCTTATTACATGAAATTACGTTATCAAAGTGAATCGGCGAGTGTTGCAAAGTCGGAAGAAAATGATTTAAATGTATGGCATAAACGATTTGCTCACCAAAACTTCGATCACGTAAAGAAAGTGTTGCATAAAAATAACATAGAAATAAAACAACATTCGGTTCCCAAATGTGAAGATTGTTTACTAGGTAAAATTCACCGCTTACCTTTCATGAGTAGTGACTATACTAGCACGAAAACATGCGATTTGGAAAATAAGGAGAACCCTGTGGATGTAACACTTACCTCTGATAATTCTACTGATAATGATAATTCGTCTGGTAGTGAATATGAACCTTGCGTTGAGGAGTTGAGTTCGTCTGATTTAGAGAATGAGACACCACCATCTCAGAATAGAAGAAGCAAGCGTGTTAGGAAACAGACATCTTTCTATACCTGTAATAGTGCACACAGTGTAAGTGATCCAGTGTCATACAAAGAGGCAAGGAGTGGTAGTAATGCAAGTGAGTGGCGTGAAGCAATCAATAGAGAGTTACGAACATTAGAAAATAACCATACTTGGTCAATTTGTACATTACCAGAAAATGTTAAAGCTATTAATAGTAAATGGGTTTTTAAAGTGAAGGGGGACAGATAAAAACAAACAGTATAAGGCTAGATTAGTGGCATGAGGGTTTGAACAGGAAGAAGTTTTTGATTTAAGTGAGATATATGCACCAGTAGCTAAACTTTCTACTTTTCGATTATTTGTTATAATTGCAACTAAATTAAGTCTTCCAATATACCAGATGGATGTAACAGGTGCTTTTCTGTATGGGGAAATAAATGATGATGTTTATATTCGTTTACCAGAGGGAGCTTATTCAAATAATGATGTTGTTAAATTGAATAAATCGTTATATGGTTTAAAGAAGTCTCCAAAATGTTGGAATGATAAATTCAATTCTGTAATTACAAAGGAAGGTTTCAAAAGATCAAAATGTGATTCATGTTTGTATACTAAATGTAGTGATCAAAATAAGACTTTTGTTTTGTTGTATGTTGATGATCTCTTGATGTTTGGAAATAATGAACAGGAAATTTGTAAACTAAAGACTGTATTAAATAAAGAATTTGAAATGAAAGATTTAGGTAGAGCATCAGATTTTTTGGGTATAAATATTGATCAAAACTTAGAAACAGGAATTACTGTTTTATCTCAAAAAAGGTACTTGCAGGATGTTCTTACTAGATTCAATATGAAGGACTGTAAACCAATGTTGACTCCTATGGATCCTAACTTTAATGCAAAAATATTTGAAAATGAAAATAATGAAAATGGTACTAATAAAAACACTGAAATGTTGTGCAGGCAAATAATAGGTAGTCTTATGTACGCTGTTTCAGGAACTAGGCCAGATTTATGTTTTTCTATCTCAATGTTGAGTAGGTATCAAAAATGTGCTAATGATGTATTACTAGTTGCCTTGAAAAGAGTTCTACGCTATGTTAAAAATACATTAGATTATAAGTTGATTTACCAGTGTAATGATAAAGCTATATTAGAGGGATATTGTGATGCTGACTGGGGAGGAGACTTGAAGGATAGGAAGTCAACTTCAGGGTATATGTTTAAGTTTTCAAATTGCCTAGTTATGTGGTGTTCTAAGAAACAGACATGTGTAAGTTTGTCATCAACTGAATCTGAATACATTGCAATGAGTATGGCTGCAAGTGAGGCTTGCTGGTTAATAAACTTATTAAAGGATTTTGGTTTTCATGTTTGTCCAGTAAACATTTACTGTGATAATCAGTCAGCCATACTTACTGCAGCGACAGAATCCATAAAACGTTTAAAGCATGTAGATATTAGATATCATTTTGTTAAGGATTTAATACAAAATAACACAATTTGTGTACAATATGTTGAAACTGGCGAACAACCATCTGATATGTTCACAAAAGCTTTAAATAGAAATTTGTTTGAAAAATGTTTAAAGAAGTGCAGAGTAGGTTTACAATAGGTAGAATTAAAGTTAAAAGTTTAACAGTTGTGGTTGTTTATGAAAACAAGTATCAGTTAAAGGAAGTGATCGTTTGTTTTGAAGTTGAAGAAATGTTTAAGTTAAAGTTTTTTTTTTTTTAAAGTTAGATTTTAGTTAAAGTACCTCTTACTTTAGTTTTATTTTATTGAGGTTGTTAGGTATGTTATTTAATTGAGAGGGGGTGTTGTAATATCAATTAAAATAACATACTACTAAACACAACACTACTATTAGTTAGTTTAGGTTGTTGCCAACATTAGACTAAAAAGGTTGGTTAGTAGTGTAATAAAAAAGAGTAAAAACAAAATAAACTGTCATAGTGTCTAGTGAAAAATATTTTGTCTCAGTGTGTCTTGGAATGTCTAATAAATTGTGTGTCTAATAAAACAAGATAATATTACAACATCTTTTATTCAAATCTCAACAAATCTTTTAAAAACTGACTGGACAAAATCAGACACTAGCATTCTAAGCTGCTCATGTCTTCAAGTATGATAATAATAATATGTTTCTTGATACTTGTCAACAGCGACCAGTACACAAAAGGAAAGAGAAAACCACAGAAACCAATGAGGATGAAGTCCCAGTGCCTGTGACAGAGGCTCTTACGCTGCCCAGCTCAGTGTTTGCGTCCGAAGTGGAGGAAGATGTTGGTTTACTAAACAAGGCTGCACCACAAGGTAATATATGATTAAGTAGGCATGTTTTTAGACTTTAATTTGAAAAGGCAATTGAGTGCTATAATGTAATTCATTCAATTTAATCAAATTATAATGAATGACTTGTAATTACATTATACTGCCTGTAAAAAGTGAATGACTGCACGATTGCCGCAGCAGTGGCTGGGCAAATGGACGCTGTACAACATGTAGCAGGTTTAAACACCACACAGAAGAACAATAAAAATGGTTGTTCTTGTTCCAGGCCTCTGTCTCGACTTGGATCCTGAAGTGGTAGCAGCATTGGACGATGACTTCGATTTCTATGACCCTGACAATCAATTGGAAGACAACTTTATTGATCTGGCTATGGCTGAAGGTGAGTGGTTCTTTACTAGCAACCCGACCCGCGCGGGTGCAATGCTAAATAATAAATTTTAAATATGCTAAACACATATTATATATATATTAAAATTAATTTTATTGTCTTAGATATAAAAATAAATAAATTAAGGATATCTTTTATGTACCTATAATATTAACAGTAGTAATAAATAACAATATTGTAAAACATAAGAGCGCCACTATCGCCAACCAACTGTCTTACAGTTTGGCGATTTTTGAAAACTATTTCGTGAATAACTAAATAAAAAAAAATACTAAATGTCTCCACTATTTAATGAAATTATACATATAAACATTCCTCAATCTTTCTATCTATAAAAAAAACCGCATCAAAATCCGTTGCGTAGTTTTAAAGATTTAAGCATGCATAGCGTGACGTAGTGGCTCAGAAGTTTAGTCGTCCGCTTGTTATACATGTTGGTGCGGGTTCGAAACCTGAGAAGTAGCAATGTGACTTTTCCGAGTTGTATGTACTTTCCAAGATTGTTTAGATACCACTGACATACGGTGAAGGAAAACATCGAGAGGAAACCTGGACTTATATTTTCTAATTATAAGTTTGAAATGGCCAATCTGCCTTGAGCAAGCGTGGTGATTAACGCTCAAACCTTCTCCTTGTGAGAGCCCTTTGCGTAGCAGTGGCCACTTATAGGCTGATGATGATGATGATTTGTGATATGTGTGTGAGATTCACGGGTTATTTCCAGGTTCCGGTGATGATGAATACGATGATTATGATGAAGATGGCGACAGCATGTCACAAGATGACAATTCGGACAAGGCATTCGCTTCCGACCTCGATTCTGATGATGACAGCGATTCGGTATGTTTCTCTTTTATTATAATTTCTTGAAAAAGTTAATTATATTTCATACATCCTATATTAAAGTAGATAAAAGCCAAAATGATTTAATCTGAACATTAATTAACATGGAAATTGATTATTAATTTTTACAGTTACCAATTCCTTAGTGGGTGGTAATAAAAGTATTTTTAAAGCTAGCAACATTCTCGGTATTATTTTGGTGTTGCAGACATTTATTAAAGTTTGGTGATTTGTTTGTTACTAAAAATTGTATGAATGAATGGTTTTTCGAAGCAATAATTATTTTTATTTTTTTGTTTTATTAGATTTGTTTTTACCTTTATCTTATATTTTTATTTAAAATTAATTTAACGATGTTTAATGGCTTACTCACATAAATCTTTGACGATGAACTCGACTAGTTTCAAGCCATGTTAGGGGCTCTTATTCATGAGCAATATGCGCGTGGCGACGCCGTCGTTATCTTCATTTTTAGTATGTCTCGCTCGTGAGATAGGTTCTCAAAGAAATTTAAACTCTAATTAGTTCAAATAGGTCGCTAATTACACTATGATAAAATACAATAATTATTATAACTGTTGCTGTTCCAGGACGATAGAATGGCTCGCGGTAATCGCATGCCTAAATGGGAGTCCCGCGACAATGATGACACGAAGTCCAGATTCTCCCAGTACTCCATGTCTTCCAGCGTGATGAGGCGGAACCAGGGACTTACACTCCTTGATAACAGGTTCGAAAAGGTAAAAAAAGCTTAAAGGATATCCTTCCTCTCCATATAAGTATAAATAGGTAAACGAGCAGGCGGATTACCTAATGGTAACCAATCTGTGCCGCCCATGGACACCCGCAACACTAAAAGAGCTACGAATACGGTGCCGGCCTTTTGGGGATAAGGGTTACAAATATTTTAGGATTGAAAAGGGATAGCGGAGCATCGGCTCGACCGGAGTGATACCACGGCCTCACAGAAAACTATCATGAAGCAACCAGCGTTGTGTTTCGCCGTGTGAGTGAGGTTACCGGAGGCCTAATCTTTCCCCTCCCCCAATCCCTAAATCTCCAAATTCCTTATCCCCAAAAGGTCGGAAACGCACTCGTTACTCCTCTCTTATTGATCTCTCTCTCCATGGGCGGCGCTAATTGCTTACCATCAGATAATCCGTCTGCTCCTTTGCCAACCTATCACATTAAAAAAGCACACCGCTCACGTCCAGCGCTTAACGACTTGTGAATTAAATTCTGTCATGGTGGCCCGGAAGTTAAGAAGCCTGCTTCTCATGCATGAGGGTTCGAAACCCGGGAACTATTGTTAGTTCCAAAAAGACGTTGTCAGAGTCACATGTATGTACTTTCTATGATTATTTAGACACCACTGACATAATATGGTGAAGGAAAACATCGTGAGTAAACCTGGACTTATAATTTCTAATTATAAGTTTGAAATCGCCATTCCGCCTAGAGCAAGCGTGGTGATTAATGCTCAAACCATCTCCGTGTGAGAAGAGGCATTTGCTCAGCAGTGGGCACATAAAGGCTGATGATGGGAATGTCTGAATTAATTAAATTAGCGCAGATCTAAGCGAGAATCAATATATTTCCTATTGTGTCTCATCTACCGGCAAACGAGAGGATTAACTGCTGCTGCTGCTGTTCCAGATGTTCGCTGAATACGATGATACAGAAGTTGGTGCGTTGGACCTCGAAGAGATCGAGGGCTTCATGCCGGAGACCCACAACATGTTACTCCAAGCAGCCGAGCACTTTGAGGAGTCTCAACGGAAGTATCAGCTCGATAAAGAGAAAGAAATTGCCAGGTAAGAATATTAAACATATCTTGTATACTAGCAACAAAAATATCTTGCTACTCACTCGCTGCTCGGCTGCTACAGATCGTGGCGTAATGTCTTATAGCCTAAAACCTTCCTCAATAAATGTTCTATTAAACACAAATAAAAAAATTGAATAAGTAGTTTCTGAGATTAGCGCGTTTATGTGATAAACGATATGAAATATGAAAAAAACTCTTCAGCTTTATAATATAAGTATAGATTGCCTTTTGAACTATATTTTTAAGTGTGGAAGAGCCGAACTTCGGCACGAATGGGTCGGCTCGACTGAAGTGATGCCACGGCCTCACAGAAAACCGGCGTGAAACAACCACAGCGTTGTGTTAGTGAGTGAGGTTACTGGAAGCCTGATTCTAGGCAATAACCCGTTGATGTGAAATCATAATGCTGCCCTCCATACAACTAGCATATCTCAGAAATGATCTGTCCTGTCAGAAATGACCTTGATCCCACCTAATAAATGAATTCCGGAATCGAACCCCCGGGTTCGGACCCTTTCGTGTGATCCAGAAATTGTTGTGAACTGAAGAAGCTAGAGTTTTGGAGAAATTACATAACCGTCAAAAACTTTTCAGAATAAATCGTCTTCAAGAAATCGAGGAGGAGTCAGAGGAAGAGCTGGTGACAGTGAGGGTGGATCCTGAAGAGAAGTGGGACTGCGAGACCATACTGTCTACTTACTCCAACTTGTACAACCATCCCAAGGTCATTGAGGAGCCTAAGGTTAGTCGACAAACCTTACCACACTCTTTGATAGCCGCCTCAGTAGGCGACACTCCGGGATCGAGAGACGATCCCCGCCCACCGTAAGGTCTGCGGACGGCGAGTAAGGGTAACTCACCGTCCGACCAGAACCAGACCCGAACGTATTTCAAAGAGCCAATAGACCACCACAGACGGGGCTCTATAGGGCTTGTGGTTATGGCTGCAGTTTCGACACCAGTGAAGGATTTGTTGATCAAAACTACAGGTTTGTGCAATGACGTATTATATATAGACACGTCATGAACCAACATCGCGGTGCTTAAAAACGGCGAAAATACTAGATAACTACTTCTACGAGTAAAGAAAGGGAAAGAAAATATGACATCGTATAGTGGAATGCCTTTGCTAGAGTGAGATAAATATACATCTTCAGTTTTGCCGAAGGCACGTGACTATACCTTCCTTCGCCGGTCACCATAAGATGGAGGGCGCCGGCGTCGATAAAAAATAAAATAAAAATAGGTTGTTTGGTGAACTTACGCATGAAATTACACATTTTTGTCTTTAACTTTTGGAGTATAATTTGTACATCGTCTGAACAAACACGACGACATGCTTTCTTTTTTTTGCACACGATATAAATTAAAAACAAACGTAGCGTCGCGCGGCAGGTTGGTGCGTAACTAAGCGCGATGTTGTCAATTGCCTTCATTTCATGTTGTCATTTTAGAGCGCGGGCAACGTATCTATAGTTTTATACATCATTGGGTTTGTGTGTTAAAAATGTAGGACTAAATAATATCACATCAAGATTGGAAGTTCATATTTTTTGGGTATCAGCTATCAATATTAAAATGGATAACTAGTTCGTCCATTCTTCGTTTCTTTTACCCCATATAAAAATTTCATCCTTATATACCTAACGAAGTTGCCATTAATTCTAAAGTAACTTAACGAAGTAGAAGAGTTTATTATAGGGTAGACGATTTCCTAAAAGATGATATTTAGAATTTGTAACCAGTTGACATTTAGACTGTATGACATGTAATTCATTCTTTGACTTATGATTTTATTTGTTAATTATTTGGGTACATTTCATTTTTATTTTTATTTTGACTTTGACATTTAATTTTTTTTTTCTGTCCAAATCTTAATCATTTTATTGTATGTAGATTTTGGTAATGTCTGCCTAAAGTGACTAATTTAGTACGCCATAAATGGCAAAACATGTAGACTCTGTATATACCAAAAACACCTTTATTGTAATTACTCATGTTTTACTAAATAAATATATCTTATCTTATCTTATATCTTATCTTACGAAATATTTTGTTACTTACATACTTGGTCTTATAATAATATTATTTATACCTTTCAGAAACCCCAAAAAATCAAGTTAAACGCTCGTGGTATACCTAAAGACGTACTCGGCAAGGATAACAAGCTGACTGTCAAGTCTCTCGCCAAGTTCAACGCTATGCAGAAAGAGACCGGGTCTTCTGACGAAGACGATGACGAAAAGACCAACGCTGAGACCGTCCTGTCTACTCTCAGTGTCCTCTCTATACGGTAAGTTGTATGAAATACTATATATACTATACCTAAACGTGTTTTCAATATGATTCGTGGATAAATCACCAATTTGTGGATAAATTTTAAATCAAAACAAATTATCTTAAAATATGTGTATGATTAGTAAATAAGCGAAAAACTACAAAAAAATCTCGTTCAATAAAAAAAATCTATGTTAGAGTCAACATAGTGATCGATGCCTACATAGCTACACTGACGAACAGACTTCCATTCTATTTTGACGTTCCAAAAGTACCAATTTATGGTTTAGTTTGAATAATGATTTTGACTTTGATAAAACCTACTCGCGTAGACCGATCAAAAACATTTAAGAATTAAAAAACTTACCTCGACTAATAATAAAATAATGACAAGTTTCCGTGTATTTTCTTTTTACTAGATACCTGGGCGAAGGCTTCTGTTTTAACCAATGTTTTAAATAAATTTCAGAAGTTAAAAAAATACTTTACATTTAATACAGCTCGCACTGTTTTGTAACATTCAAAATCTTTTCAGGCCAAAAGACGAAACTCCAGAAGAAAAGAAAGAGAGGAAGCGTCTTCTAAAGGAGTACAGGAAAGAAAGAAGAATAGAGAAGAAGGCAAACAAAGAGGCTTTCAAAGAAGAGAAGAAACGACAGGAAAAGATCATGATGAATAATAAAAATAATGTTCAAGGGAACAGAATATTGTAATTTGTAGTCTATGTGATATAAATATATATATTATGTTGTAAGTAAAAATGTTTATTTATTTTCTATTTTGTTTCTTAGTTCGTTCAGTTTTCCAATGTGGTAGGTAACCTGGGTGAATTGTATTACTAGTTACTGCCGCGCGATTTCACCTGCTACTGTCTTCCTATTGCCCGAGCGCGTCTCAAAGAGCCAATAGACCAGCACAGACGGGGCCCTATGGGGCTGTTCAGCCGGAGTTGCGATAGCTAACGATGTTTTCTTTCGCCGTATGTCAGTGGTGTCTAAATAATCATACAGAGTTACCTGGTGTCTAAATAATCATTCACAGTAACTATCCAAATCCAAAGCCTCATGCATGAGAAGCGGGCGCCTTAACCTATTATAATCCTTCCCATCCCTCCCCCATCCTCAATCCTGCTTGCTTACCATCAGGTAATCAGTCTGCACAAAAAAATATTCTGAAGTGTTGTGGAAAAAATATCAATCCTTTGCAACCACGATTGCAACTATTGAGAAACCTTCGGAAATGGGTGAGTTGGATCCTGTTACAGTTTTGCGGAATGGGATACCTACACTGTCTCGCTCTGGCCGCCGCGCCTGCCATAGAGCGAGGTCTCAACAGTTAAAAAGGGCAAATAAAACACATAATAAAAATAACACGAATTATATTGCTTCTATAAAACTGCCATAAAACATACGCATAACTTAAAAAATAGATTAACTAGGGCTGATTTTTCAATAGTCAGATAAATGTTATCTGAGGTATAAAACTGTTGCTGTCACTGTCTTATACAAACATTCTGACGCGATAGCATCATAATTATTCCGCAGGTAACTTTTATCTAACTATTGAAAAATCGGCTATAAAAATAATTATAATAATAAACTGTATCATCTATTTACACTTATTATAACAAATGTGAGATTAAAACAAAGATTTTTAATAATAATAATCAAAGGAATGTAGGCAGCTGACGAACATTCCGTTATTCCAACAATATTTTTAATAGTACACCATTATATTATAGTTATATGTATAATTATACTATAGACATTTGCAAGGCTGGCGATTTAATAACCGCCAATGTTTTTACAAATGCAACGTCATCGTCATCATCAGCCTATAAGTGCCCACTGCTGAGCAAAGGCCTCTTCTCACACAGAGAAGGTTGCAACGCATTTTTATAACATTTCAAATAATTTGACTGAGAAAACTACCAAACTGACACCCAAACAAAATATTACAATTCAACTGTCCGTAACAACTACGCAACGTTAGCGCAAGAATATTTTGTGTGATCTTGAATAATATGTTATTGAAAATTGTTACTTAAAACATACGCAATACGACACAAATATCACAAAAAATGCTTGCATAGTTATACTAGGTAAACGGCCGGAATTAATGAAGGATTTTAAACAAATCTCTGGGTTTATGCTTCGACAGAAATTCTATGAAAATAACTAGTGCTGGCTTGATTATTTATTTATAGGTGTTAAATAGAATCAGATAGGTATTAAATACTGCATATTATTATAGTCTCAAGGACATTTTTATCTCGTTTGGTCCAGCCATCCTGACGCTGCGACACGAATGGGTCGGCTCGACCGGAGTGATACCACGGCCTCACAGAAAACCGGCGTCAAATAACCACAGCGTTGTGTTTCGCCGCGTGAGTGAGGTTACCGGAGAAATCCTTCCCCTCCCCCAATCCCAAAATCTCACTAGTAGCTAGCTTTCTGTTGTTGACAGTGTCCATGGGCGGCGCTGATTGCTTACCATCAGGAAATCAACTCGTTTGCTGCTATTACATGAAAAAAAACTGAGCAATTTGTTGAGAAGAAAATCGCTAATCCCCATTAACTCCGGCCAATAATCACCAGCTACTTCTTACTTTAGGACAGTGTAAGACCTTCGTAACCCAGTCCGTCGGGGTCGGGGCACTCCATGCGGTTCTTGAGATGCTGCAGCGTGTTATGGAAGTGTTTCGTGATCTGTTCCACTTCCTCAGACTGGTCTAGATTCGCTAGTTCCTCGCGGATTTTTTGTATTACCTGTTGAAAAAATTAAATAAATTAGTAGAAGTTCATGGTTTGATATTTAGGTGATTTAAGCTTTAAGGTGCGCGAACGCCGGCGTTCGTTTGGGATTTTGTTTTTTTTCTGTATAACTTGTGAATTAATAGCTGGGTATAACAGCATGGTGACAAATTTATGTACCTAACGGATAATCATTATAATTTGTTTTGATGTGAATGTGGTATTTCATATATTTCGTAGACTTATACAATTTCTAAATATCAAAAATTTTGTTTGTTGTAGCTGTATTTTAAAAACAAAATATTATTGGAATAAGCTTAGAATAAAATTATTCCTTCAAAAAAAAACATTGCCCCACACTAGGATTTTCTCCTGTGTTGTAAGTGTATTTACAAACATACTATTTCACAAATACATCACACCCAGACCCGGAACTACAATTTGTGGATCACACAAAGAGTTGTTCCGTGCGGGAATCGAACCGCCCGCACCAACCGTGCAGTCATTAAACTATATGTATAGGCAATTAAAAAAATATTCTTCGTCTTAAAAATGTATTGAAATATGTTTACTAACGGCGTCTATAAGCGTGGTGGTGAGACAAGCGTTCCCCCTCTCGCGGAGCAGGGCGTACCGGCCGAGCAGCTCGGCCAGTAGCTGCGCCTGTACGCCGCCGTCCATGCATTGCTGCGCCACGCGCGCCGCCTTCTTCAGGCAGTCCAGGGCGCGGGACGCGTCGTTTAGAGGCCACTGGGAATCAAAGTCATAGTCAAAATAATTAATTACCAACTAAACCATACGCTTGCTATTGAAACGTCAAAAAAGAATCCGGTAGTTTGCAACTAGTCAAATTCAATACTTTTATCCAAATGTCAAAAACGATACTTTTCTATGAAATTTGTATGAAATACTGAGTTGTGACGTCATAGTATTTTGGTGTCAAATAGCTTACTTATTTCTTAAAAATTTGCTAAAAAATATCTAAAATTTTGTGTATCGATCGATCGATGAATACAAGTATAGTTATTTTTCAATATTTTATTATATTGAAACGTCGAATTAATTTATTTATGACCCAGGAAACTACCCAATTATACAGTCTGATCGTCATTGAAGCTAGGTGCTCGTTCCAATGTGTTTTTGATGATAAGCAACACTAAAGGAGTTACAAATGCGTTGCCGACCTTTTGGGTGTTAGGGAATAGAGAGGGATCGGGGGAGAGGAAGATTGGCTTTCCGGTAACCTAACTCACACGGCGAAACACAGACGGAGTGATACCACGGCCTCACAGAAAACCGGCGTGAAATAACCAAAGACTTGTGTTTCGACGTGTGAGTGAGGTTACCGGAGGCCCAATCCTTCCCCTACCCCAATCCCTCCTCAATCCCTTAATCTCCAAATCCCTAATCCCTAAAAGGTCAGTAACGCACTCGTAACTCCTCCGTTGCGGGTGTCCATAGGCGGCGCTGATTGCTTACCATCAGGTAATCAGTCTGCTCGTTTGCCGACCTATTCCATAAAAAATATTCTTAGTTCTAGATGACTAAAATTGAACGAACCTGCTTCCCATCTTTAGGCGCCTTCCAGAAGAGATGTGCGCAGAGTGCGACGGCCCGGCTCTGGTCGGGCTTCTTCAGCAGTTTACTCGCCGCCAGCGCGCACTGAGTACGCATTGGTTCTGCGTTCTCCGCACCTACGAGAATTCAAGAATGTAATCTAAGTATAGTAATGTAACTTTTGATCCGACAGACAAACTATGTGTATAGTTAAGTCGGACGTTTTTATATTTGAAAGAAAAAAAGAAAAATAAATTTCTAATTTTTCTTTCCTTTTTATAATTTATAATTTATTTATGTCCTAAACCTTAAAATAAAATGTGCCTGTTTGATCAATAGTTGATTTGAATACGCTAATCTCCGAACTACTGGTGTGAATAGAACAATACTTTTTGTATTGGTTAGTCTGTTTATCAAAAATATTTCCAAAATTCTTTCACTGATAGATAGCTACAATGTTGTAAGGCTATAAATTATACTTGATTTGCGAGTTTTACACCGGGTTTCTGAAAGGCTTGTCAACGCTAAAATCGCCTGTCAAATCTCTTGTCATCTGATTGGTTGTTAATAATTCAGTCAACCAATCAGATGACTTGACAAGAGATTAAATTGATTTTAACATTGATCAGCCTTTCGGAAACCAAGGGTTAGTCGAGCTATCGTTTTAAACGCTGCTGTTTTCAACATCCCGATATACACAACTTCCTGCAGTCGGAGGCAAGTATAAAAATAAAATAGAATTTGACTTTATAACTGTCAAGATCATTTACCACCATACAAACTATAGTAAACTAACTTCCGCCCGCGGCTTCGCCCACGTGGTATGTTGATAAAAAGTAGCCTATGTCCTATTCCGGAGTGTTTCCTATGCCTTAATATTTCTTTCCTTTTCCGTTAAGGCTGTAATTGAGTGACAAACATCCAAACATCGTAACTTTCGCATTTATAATAATAGAGTTAGATTACAAATGACTTACCGAAGCAATTAATCTGTTCAAATGTAGCTATGATGAGTGTAATGGCCGCTAGTTGCGCCTTGCTGTCGGAGATCTCGTCCTCGTATAGAGAGAATGCTTGCGATAGAAACTCGTAGGCGATCGTCTCATGGTTCGCGAAACCGATCTCACTGATAGCTAATGCGCCTTGGAGATATAGTCTGTAGGATAATTATTTATATAATTTTATACGTTATGTTTCGCTGTGTGATTGAGGTTAGCGGAGACCCTATACTCGCCTTTCATCCTTTTTTTGTGAGGGGAAAATCATCAAATGACTTAGACTCTTACTGACTAAAAACCCCCCCTGTTCTTTCTCCTGCTCTGGGCCGAGGTCGCGGTGCTTCATTGGCTTACCCCGCAGCCCCGGCTGAACATCAGCCCTTTAGGGCCCCGTCTGTGGTGGTCTATTGGCTCTTTGAGGCGCGCGCGGAACGCTACGCGCCGTACGCTCGGGTCTGGTTGTGGTTGGGCGGCGAGCTGCCCTTACTCGCCGTCCGCAGACCCGTACTTACGGTGGCCGGAGATCATCTCTCGATCCCCGACGCCCGGAAAGTCGCCTATTGAGGCGGCTGAGGCGTGAGGAGGAGGATTGCTCCCTCACGCGGGCCGCCTCCCTCTTTGCGACCTTTCATCCTTGATCCCCAAACACGTATCGTCGTACCACGCCCCCCCTTACCGTAAATCCCTAATAACCCACAAAAGGTCGGCAACGCACTTATAGTACACCTATGGTGTTTATAGGCGGCGTCGATTGCTTACCATCAGGTAAATCGTATGCTCGTTAGCCGGCCTATCTCACATGAAGAAATATTTACAATAAATAGAGACACGTGAGATGTCATGGTGGCGCTTGTCATGCATGAGGGTGGGGGCAAAACCCTTCAAATACCAATTTGTCTGTTTTACATCATCGTCAGCCTATAAGTGCCCACTGCTGAGCAAAGGCCTCTTCTCGTACGAGGAAGGTTAGAGCGTTAATCACCACGCTTGCTCAATGCGGGTTGGCGATTTCAAACTTATAATTAGAAATTATAAGTCCAGGTTTCGTCACGATGTTTACCTTTACCTTATGTCAGTGGCACCTCGGAAAAAGTCACATTGGTACTTGCCAGGTTTCGAACCCACACCCTCATGCATGAGAAGCGGGCTCCTTAACCTCCGGGCCACCACGACATGTTTTACATATAAATAAGGTACATACAAGTATCCTTATGCTTTTTAACGTAAGTCGTAATGGAAAAAAACATTTCAATAATTATTTGTGGGCTAAATCCTGGTTTTACCTTCAAAATTGCATATAATGGTCTGTTTTAAGTAAACTTGTACCTGAGCGGTAGTTCAGCTAACTCAGCCTTGACCAGCATGGTGATAGTTTGGTGACAGAACTGGAATATTTTCTGGCATTTCTTCTCCCACATATCGTCCTAAAACAACATCATATAACCCTTGTTATCACTGCACAGGCTGTTATATTAATTTATAAGAAATTATTATGAACCCCGGTGTGGCTCGAAACTAGTCGGGCATGCTCTAAATCTTCTTTTTTGGGACAAGCCCGATCCAATTTCCCTTAACTGCTGCAAATCCTGTAAGCTAGAATCTACAGTAGATACAACCATGAAAACACCGAAACACTGAACGGCGCGTCCCAGGGACATGAATGATGAAATAAATCAGAAGATATTGAGCAAAACTTCTTATTCTCATAACACCGACAACGAACTAGCAACCTTTCTGTTGTTGCGGATATCAATGGGGGGCGTTAATTGCTTACCATCAGGTAATCGGTCTTTTCGTTTGCATATCTATACTAATATTATGTGACTGGTGAGTTTGTTTGTTGGTTTGCACGCGCTAATATCCAGAACTAATGGTTTAAATTGAATAATTCTTATTGTGTTTGTTAGTATATTTATCGAGGAAGCCTTTAGACTATAAAACATCACGCTACGATTTGTAGGAGTCGAGCAGCGTGTGAAACCGTGTGACAGAAGCTAGTCACATAGAAAATGACTCACCGCGTCCTTAAGCTGCTTGTAAGTATGCGCGAGTCTGTAGGCATGGAACACGATGGGTGGGAATGTATGCTGTATGCGCGCCGCCCCGCCCGCCTGCAGCGCCTTGCGCGCCGCCGATAGTATCAGGTACTGACGGTCCGCTGACTCCGATTTGAAGTGATGGATCAGTCTGTTGGAGACATCATTTACAGTAAAGTTAATAAATACAACTACAGTCTACGTTTGTATTATTATTTCGACATCATTGACAAACGGTGAAGAATGATGGATGAATCATCATGAGACAAGCTGGACTTATTTTACTAGCCTACTAATCCCAATAATCTTTATAATCCTACTATCCGACTAATCCCAATAATCTTTTTAATTCTACTATCCTACTAATCCTACTATCCTACTAATCCTACTAATTATATCCTACTAACCTTTCCATCCAACTATCCTACTAATCTTTCCATCCTACTAATCCTAATGATCTTTCAAATCCTACTATCCTACTAATCCTTCTATCCTACTAATTCTACTTTCCTGCTAATTATATTTGTGAAAGTTTGTAGAGTGTTTGAGAATGTACGGATGTATGTTTTTTATTCTTTCACGCAAAAAAGCATGAACCGATCTGGTTAAAATTTGGAATGAAGATAATTCATACCCTGGATTAACACACGCGGTTTTTTATCAACATACGTAACTTCTAAGTATTAGTTTGAAATCGCCGATCCTTTTCGAGCAAGCATGGTGATAAATGCTCAATCCTTCTCCGTGAGAGAGGAGAGGCCTTTGCTCAGTAGTGGGGACTTCTGGGCTGATGATGTGATGTGAAAGACTTCGCTATCGTTCCAAGTAAATAATAAGTCTTCTGTTTTCATAATTATTCAAAGTTATTTGAAATGTGTGGTACAAAATGTCGTGGTGGCCAGGAGGTTAAGGTTTCGAAACCTGGCAAGTACCAATGTGACTTTTCCCGAGTTATATGTACTTTCTATTGTTATTTAGACACCACTGACATACGGTGAAGGTAAACACCGTAAGGAAACCTGGACTTGTAATTTCTAATTAGAAGTTTGAAATCGCCAACCCGCATTGAGCAAGCGTGGTGATTAATGGTCTAACCTTCTCCGTTTGAGAAGAGGCTTTTGCTCAGCAGTGGGACTTACATGCTGATGATGTTGATGTTGATTTGAAATGCGAGGAACTAGCCCATATTCTTATATTCATTTTTCGTATAACAGTCATTGTAACAGTCCCTGATTGCTATGTTTCATTTCTGACCACTATCGAACCCAATAAACACGTTGCCATGGTAACATACCTGGCCAGGAGTCCCTGCTCCTCCATGAAGTCCTCGACATCAGGTTCTGCTGTGGGCTGGTCGGGCTGGTCCCTCACTAACACGTCTAACATCGATAGGACTGACTCCACCTGGATACAACAAAATACGAGCATATGGATTACCTGATGGTAAGCAATCAGCGCCACCCATGTACACACCCGCAAAAACGGAGGAGTTATTTATTTAATCTTTATGCAACATAATATTACATAGGCGGACTTAATCTCCTCTCGCGAAACACGGTAGTTTCCAACTATTCGAATTCAATACTTTTATCCAAATGTCACAAACGATAATTTTCTATGAAATTTGTATGAAACACTCGAGTTATGACGTCATAATATTTTTAAGCCAAACAGTTTACTTATTTTTTTAAATTTAGCTAAAAGATATCTTAAACTTACACCCGGTTTCCGAAAGACTGATCAATGTTAAAATCAATTTAATCTCTTGTCAAGTCATCTGATTGGTTGACTGAATTATCAACAACCAATCAGATGACTTGACAAGAGATTTAACAGGAGATTAGTTAATTTTAGCGTTGACAAGCCTTTCAGAAACCGGGTGTAAATGTATCGATCGATCGATGAATAAAAGTATAGTTATGTTTCAATATTATATTGTATTGAAACGTCGAAACAATTTATTTTTGACCTAGGAAACTAGCCAATGAAGGGATGGGGGGCGGGGGATTGAACAAAATCTCCCGACATCTCACCAAAGGGGGAGGAAGGGACACAAAAAAAAACTACTCACATCCTCCGGAGTAGATATCAAGCAATCAGTTTCCAGTACATCATTGATGAGGTGGACCGCTATCATGATTCGTCCAGGATGGTTCAAGTGTCTGATGAGAGGAGCATAGTTCTGCAGCTTGATCAGGGTAAGGATATTCTTGTAATGGTCTGCTGGGAGCTTGAGGATCTTCATCAGTTCCTTGAAGACAGCTGTATTGTGTTCTAGATGGGTCTTGCCGCTGGAAAAAAGAATTGAGATGGTCATTTATAATAGACTAGCTAATCTCGGGCGGATTTTCTTACTGCTCGGCTCATATATCGTAGCGTGATGTTTTATCTATCTATCAGTGGAAGAATTTTAAAAATCTGACCAGCGGTTCCAAAGATTTCCCCCTACATACTAATTTACAAATTACAAATTTTACCTCTTTATAATATTAGTATAGAATAATTAAGCTCCATATCCAACAACAAACCCCTTAATTTTTTGAATTGTGGCTCAACGCCGGTTTTCTGTGAGATCCTGGCATGACTCCGGTCGAGCCAAAGCATGGCCCTTCCAAAATTTTAAATAAAATAAGAAACTACAGAAAAATATGAAAAAGTAAATTAAAATCCTTTGAAAGCCAACTCTCTAATTTACAACCTACTTATTAAATTATATATTCTTATAAAAATTAAATGAAAATAAATACATAATAAATTGTAAAATACTTTACCTAGCTTGATGTATGTCGGCGCAAATCTTGTCTGTGTGCGCGAGTACCCGGTCGACGTAGTTCAGTTTGTCAGGGTGGCACCGCTGAGCCAACTTCAGTAATGCCAACTGAAGGGACAACATGTCTTCCGGGGGCATGTCTGTGCGGCTCTGAATGAAATAAATTTTTTATTGCTACATTGTATAAAATAAAGTAAAAAAACAAATGAAAATCACACATTTTCTTACTTTAAATTTGGAATGTTATTCTTTACAATTTAAACTTTCAATGATACCAATACCAGCCAGATATAAATAGTATAGCCAAAGTGATTTTATTACAAGTTCATTAATACTATATCGAGAAAATACTTTTTTCAACACACTTCCTCATAAAGTGGCTCTTATTGTCATGACACTTGTTATCAAACTGTGACTTTTTCATTACTATTATTTAGTAGTGAGTAATAGAGTTCTTTTTTTAAATCATTGGTTGTTTTACTCTCACACTTGAAAAGCATTATTCGGAAGTATATTGAAAAACGTCGTATGATACACGTGTTTATTGATGATAATCACCAACATTACACATTTGAACCATAAAGTACTACTACATTACCTGTGTGATTGCAGCCACTTGGTCTGAGAATACTTCAAACAGCTGAACCTCTTGCTCTTTCCCGTCTTCTAGAACCACGCTCAAATTTATATTACCTTCGTTTCTCTGTAATATAAACGTAAATATCGTATCAGCGTTAAAATCGGAAAGAAATAAATATTTTTGCAACATATAGATGGCGCCACTTACGATTTAAGCAATTTGGGTTGAATTAAATTTCGTTGATAAGAAAGAAACAATATACTTTTTGCAATATCTAGATGGCGCCACTTACGATTTAGGTAACTTGGGTTGAATTACCTTTCGTCGTTATACATTTTAGAATAGAATACCTCACTGGGATACGCGTGTTATCTGGATAAACTTAGTATAATTTCTATGAAAGAACATGAAATAATTTCCATGAAAATGGGCTCCACACACAATTGGGTAATGGCAACGCACTTGTAAGTCCTTTGGTGTTATTCCATGGGCGGCGCCGATTGCTTACCATCAAGTAAATCCGTCTGCGATATGCCATGAAAAAATTACCTGGCTGTAGGTTGCGAGCCTCTCAATGAGAGCAATGATAATATTCTTGATGTTGACACCCGGCTGTAGCTCCGCGCATGACTTCAGGAACGGTTGGAGGTTCGCCAGGTGGAATTCGTCTGGGAATACCTGCATAAGTAGATATGCATAAAATAAAATTGTGATGTCAATACCCTTTTTTTGTCAGGGGAAAATCATCCAATGACTTCTCCCGCCCAGGGCCGGGCGGGAGGGAGTGTCAGACTCTTACTGACTAAAAAACCTGTTCCTTCTCCTGCTCTGTGCCGAGGTCGCGGTGCCTCAATGCGCTTACCCCGCAACCCCGGCTGAACATCAGCCCCATTGGGCCCCGTCTGTGGTGGTCTTTTGGCTCTTTGAGGCATGTCAATACCCTTAAGATTATCATAGGCTGATGGCCTATAAGTGCCCACTGCTGAGCAAAGGCCTCTTCTCACACTGAGAAAGAATGAATTCTCATTAGTCACCACTTTTGTTCAAAGGACTTATAATACGGTACTTTCCAACTAGTCAAATTCAATACTTAATATCAATACTTTTATCAATATTTTTATTCAAAATGTCAAAAACGATACATTTCTATGAAATTTGTATGAAACTCCAAATCATGACGTCACAGTATTTATGAGCGAAATAGCTTGACTACTTATTTCTTAAATATTTCGAAAATTATGTGTATCGACAGATCGATGAATAAAGGTAAAGTTTTATTTTTTAATATTTTATTGTATTGAAACATTGAATCCATTTATTTTACTTCTAATGACCTAGAAAACTACCCTATTAGAAATTATAAGTCCAGGTTTTTCTCAAAATGCTTTCCTTTTCAATGGAGTAGGTTGGAGGAAGCCTTTCATCATCATATCATCATATCAGCCATAGGACGTCCACTGCTGAACATAGGCCTCCCCCATTGACTTCCAGATAGGCCGGTTGGAAGCGACCTGCATCCAGCGGCTTCCTGCGACCTTAATCAGGTCGTCTGTCCACCTTGCGGGTGGACGTCCTACGCTGCGCTTGCCGGTACGTGGCCTCCACTCGAGAACCTTTCTGCCCCAGCGGCCGTCGGTTCTACGCGCTATGTGCCCTGCCCATTTCCACTTCAACTTACTAATCCGCTGGGCTATGTCGGAAACCTTTGTTCGTTTGCGGACATCCTCGTTTTTTATACGGTCTCGCAAAGAAACTCCGAGCATAGCCCTCTCCATAGCGCGCTGAGCGACCTTGAGCTTCTTTATAAGGCCCACAGTAAGAGACCACGTTTCAGTTCCATAGGTCATCGCTGGTAACACACATTGATTATAGACTTTCGTCTTAAGGCACTGAGGTAAGTTGGACGAGAAGATGTTGCGTAGTTTCTCGAACGCTGCCCATCCAAGTTGGATTCGACGATTGACCTCCTTCTCGAAATTGGACCTACTTAGCTGGATCACTTGTCCCAGGTATACATATTCGTCAACAATTTCGAGGTTAGAACTCCCAACTGATATCGGATAGGGCGTGACATGGGCGTTTGCCATGACTTTCGTCTTGTCCATGTTCATTCGGAGCCCTACCTGTTGAGAAACTCTACAGAGGTCATCGAGCATTGTGCTCAGATCCTCCAGCGATTCTGCCATGACCACAATGTCGTCGGCAAACCGGAGGTGAGTGATGTACTCGCCGTTGATGTTGATGCCAGATCCTTTCCATTCCAAGAGCTTGAAAGCGTCTTCCAATACAGCGGTAAACAGTTGCGGAGATATGACGTCTCCTTGCCTTACACCTCGCTGCAGAGGAATATTCTTCGTGCTCTGGTTTTGTACTTGGACCGACATAGTGGCGTTTGTGTATAAGCACTTCAAAACCTCGATGTACCGAAAGTCAATATGGCACCGCTGGAGAGATCTTAACACAGCCCAAGTCTCGATCGAATCAAAAGCCTTCTCATAGTCCACAAACGCCAAGCATAGTGGCAAGTTATACTCCTCGGTCTTCTGTATAACTTGCCGCAGCGTATGGATGTGGTCTATGGTACTATAGCCTTTCCGGAAACCGGCTTGTTCGGGAGGCTGGAAGTCATCGAACCTACGTGTGAGACGATTTGTGATGACCCTCGAGAATAGCTTGTAGACATGGCTCAGAAGTGAGATGGGTCTATAATTTTTCAGTAGAGTATTATCTCCCTTCTTGAAGAATAGTACCACCACACTTCTGCTCCATGCCGCCGGCGTTGCTCCTTCGAATATGAAGGAGTTGAAGAGCTTCTGAAGGACTCTCAGTACCGGCGTTCCGCCCGCTTTCAGAAGCTCTGATGTGATTCCGTCCTCGCCCGGCGCCTTGTTGTTCTTGAGCTGCTTGAGAGCCATCCTAATCTCGTATAGGCTGATGTCCGGGATATCCTCGGTATAGTGTCGGGTGAGTTTAGCTCTTGGATCGGCGACTGAGCTAACAGGTTTAGTGACCGATGTGTATAGCTGCCCATAAAACCTCTCGATCTCACCCAAAACTCCGGCCTTCGTCGACGCCACACTGCCATCCTCCGCCTTCAGCTTCGTCAGCTGTGTTTGCCCAATAGACATGTCCCTAGCGAACACTTTGGAGCCTTGGTTCCGCTCTATCGCTTCTTTAACCCTATTGGCGTTAAAGTTGCGGATATCGTGTCGCATGGACTTCCATATTTGTCTATTGAGCTGCCGATGTGCTTTAGCATCGGCAGAGGTCTGGAGTACCATAGCACGTCGTTCTGCCATGAGTTTGAGGGTGCGATCGGTAAGCTTCTGCGGTCTGTCTTTTCGGCGGGGTCTAAAAAACTTCAGACGGGATCTTTCCAGCTTTATATTGATATTCAATGTGCCTCTGACCAGTCGGTGATCGCTGCCGGTTTTTACCTTATGGATCACAGAGACATCATTGAACATCTGTCGCTTTGTTGTCATGATGAAGTCGATCTCATTTTTTGTGGAACCGTCCGGGCTCATACAGGTCCATTTCCTGTGAGACGGCTTCTGGAAAAAGGAGTTCATCGCAAAGAGGAACTCAGCCAGTCTCTGTCCCCTGTGATTCCGTTGCCCATACCCGAATTGCCCCACTCTCAGCTCGTTATCGCCTGTAGTTCCCAGTTTCGCGTTGAAGTCCCCCATAACAACATTGAAGTAGGTTTTATTAGTATGTATGGCCCTACTTATGTCCTCATACATAACCTCTACTTCCTCGTCTGGGTGTGTCGAGGTCGGTGCATAAACCTGGATAACCTTCAACGAGTATCTATTGGATACCCTGAGTATCAGGTACGCCACCCTGCTCGACACACTTTCGATGGTAAGAATGTTGTTGACAAGGGACCTGTGGACGAGGAACCCGACACCACCTTGGGACAGTTGTTCGCCCTCCCGGTAGTAGAATAGGTTGCCGGATCTTAGGGTTATCGTGTCCTCGCCCTCTCGTCGGACTTCTGACAACCCCACAATACTCCAGTGCAACCTACCCAATGCCTCTTCCAGCTCAATAATCTTCTCGTCTGTCCTCAAAGTGCGAACATTGTGTGTTACCAGGGCCAGTCGTCGTCGGGGGTGGTAGCCTTTTCTCCACCTCCGGGGATTCTTAGCACCCCGTGTCCCACCGTTACCCTGACCGCTACCACGGTGGCCAGGAACGGCGGGACTGCCGGAGACTGGGGGCCTGGTTTTATCTGAGCAGTTCATATGGGGGGAATTTGCCAATACTCACCACGCTTGGCAGGCGGGTTGGCGAGCGCAGTTAGGTCACCGATAATTTTTAAAGAATGCTGCTCCCCATTCCTCGGTGTCTGGTCGCAGTTTTAGGACGTACCCGGGTCCTGCGGAGGAAGCCTTTGCCAACTGGGAAACGGACTTACAGAAAGCAAAGAAATGTCAAATGTATGAATATTGTGACGGAAAAGTGGTTCAAACTCTTTGACATCATGACGTCAATGGATGGTTGTCAAACGTTGCCTAGAGATTGTAAATTTCGTCGTGAATTGTCAACACGAGTTGGCCTAATCGGTAAGGCGTGTGGATTACACCACAGAGACCCCGAGTTCGAGTCCCGCCGTAAACATGAAGTTTTTTAGTTGATAGAAGTTTTGTCGAACTTTCTGGAATTATTTGTGTGAAAAAAGTGAAAAATTAAAGAGCGAGAAGGAGAATAAATAAAAATGAATAACGAAATTATTGGAAGGTTCTGGAGGCATGACGATCAAAAAGAATAACGAAATTGAATGTTCCAGAACCTGACCGGGGGTATATAAGCGGAACTGCAGCTCACCGCTGGCAGTTGAGTTCTAAGTCTAAAGCGATTCGGAAGAAAAGGAAGAAGTGAAAAAGAAGAAAAGTGAGTGAAATAGTGAAGTGCAGTGAAATAGTGAACTTGTTAACGGCAAAGTTGTGTCAGTCGGCCGGACTCTGCTGGAGAGGAACGCCGATAACTTAACTCCGTGGACGCTGTAACTTAAGTGCAATAGAAAGTCTGAAAACCGGTATTAGTGTTTCATTTCATCCAATCCCGTAACCCAAGCCCGCATAGTCAGGAACGTGACGTCAGGCACGTAACATTTGGTGTCAGAAGTGGGATTGGAGAAAAATGCCGCTAGTGCCGCAGGACGTAAGAGGAGTGAGTACCCGTGCAATGTCAGAAGCGCAGCGTGTGAGGGAAGAGGGTGCTGCAGCTCAAACCAGCGATGCAGAATGCTACAGCTGCAGCAAATGATGGCAGAGCAAGCGCGCCGCCAAGAAGAGCAAGCGCGCTGTCAGGCAGAACAGCTGCGGGAGCTGAAAGAAGAGCAAGCGCGCCGCCAAGAAGAGCAAGCGCGCCGCCAAGAAGAGCAAGCACGCTGTCAGGCGGAACAGCTACGGGAGCTGAAAGAAGATCAAGCTCGTCGCCAAGAGGATCAAGCTCGCCGCCAAGATGAGCAAGCGCGTTGCTTGGAAGAGATGCATAAGGATTTCACGAAGGGACTGCAAAAGGCTGTCGAACGGGTACAAGAAGTGGAGGAAGGGTTAGGCAAGTTGGAACATCGCGTCATGGCGATAGAGGAGAGAGTGAAAGAAGAGATCTCCAAAATCAAGCAGGAAGTGACAAGTTCAAGCCCTTTGAAGAGCCGAAGCCGTCTTGCAGCCGTTTTTGACGCCCCAAATGTGGCCTCAAGCGCAACGAAAGGGCTCAAGATTCCCCATTACGACGGAACAACATCCTGGAACGCGTTCAAGCTACAGTTTGAGACACTTATGGAGGCTTATGGTTGGACTCAGAAGGAAGCACAGTCAGCCCTCACCCTGGCCCTCCGTGATCAAGCGCTCTCAGTGCTGGAAGCTATCGGCGCAAATGGGGATCTCAGCTTTAGTGCCCTCCTCGACGCACTTGAGGCACGTTTTGGAGACAGCCACCTCGAACACGTGTACAGAGCGCAATTAAAAGAGCGTACTCAGCGTGCTAATGAGAGTCTACAGCAATGGTCCGTGGAAATCGAGAAACTTGTGCGTCGAGCTTTCCGGTCGACTCCGTCAATGATTGAAGGCACGCTTCTACAAGCGTTCATTGACGGTATTCGGGACCCCGAAGTACGAGCTGTTGTTCATCTGGGCCATCACAAGAACATGAAAGAAGCTCTGGCCCATGCATTGGAAGTGGAAGCCGTACGTGGCAACTCCCGTACCTTACGTCTGCGGGAAATGACGACAACGGAGCAGGTACCTCCGCGCCGTCGGAACTTTATGTGCTATGGATGTGGAGATCGTGGGCACATACGGAGCGACTGCCCGAAGAAGATGAACCGCCAGGACGCGGCGGTCTCAACTTCTGACCAGCAGGGAAACTTAAATCCAGCCAGGGCTGCGGGGTGGGCGCTGGCTGGTAGTGGAACAACCCCAACAATCTACATCAAGCAAACCAACGATGGAAATACTCTGGTAATAGACGGTCAAGTAAATGGGAAAAACAGTCAGCTAACATTAGATACTGGAGCTTCAAGGACGGTGATAAATGTTCGGCTGCTCGAGCAAAATATCAGGAAACACCTTAAACCAATTGTTGGCCTACAAATGAAATCAGCTAACGGCCAGTGCATACCGATAAGTGGAAAACTGCATGTAACAATCAAAATTGGGGAACGTGTTTATCGACATGAGGTTATTGTGGCCAAAATTCTGGATGACTGCATCCTGGGACTTGACTTCCTGCAAGGGCACCAGTGTAACATCGACTTAAAATCTGGAGTTTTACTATGTGGAACTGAGGAAATTCCGATGAAGGGTGGAACCCTGGGAAAAGTTTGCTGTTTAAGAAGAACTGTTCTTGCACCAAAATCACAGACTCTCGTACCAATCGCATTACCTAGGAGGAAGGAAGGAAGTTTACCTCGAAGGTGCGCTGTGATTGATAAATCGGAACACGTAAGCTCATGGCTACCGGCAAGAACTGTCGTGGGGTCATCTGATGTCAACCGCATTCCGGTATTCAACTACAGTGATTCAAAAATTACGATTGAAGAAGGAGAGCCTGTGGGCGTATTGGAAGAAGTGGCCTGGATAAGAAAATGCTCGGACAATCTTGTGAAGAAGGACAACTTCAGGAATTTGACTTTGAAATCGAACATCGCGGAGGAAGAATTCATGGCAACGCAGATGCATTATCGAGACGCCCATGCGTGGAAGGTTGCAAGCATTGTGCCAAGAAGGAAACTGCTTTTCTTAAGGTGATAAGGACTGATACTGTTGACGAGGCATGGGGAGATGATGCGATGAAATTAGAACAGGAAAGAGATGCAGATATTAAACCAATACTGGAGTGGCTACGAAGTGGTAACAAGCCAAGTTGGAGTGACGTCGCCCAATATAGCGCGGTAACGAAAGGTTTATGGGCACAGTGGAAAAGCCTTACGCTGCATAATGGACTCCTGTGTAGGAAATGGGAATCAACAAACGGCAAGGACGAGCATTTGCAATTGGTGGTGCCTCGTTCAAAAATAAGGGATGTATTAAAAGCGTTCCATGATGGATCTTCTGGAGGACATTTGGGAATTAGGAGGACTTTGGTGAAGATCAAGGAGAGGTTTTATTGGCTGCATTGCAAATATGACGTCGAAGATTGGTGCCGGAAATGCACTAGTTGTGCAGCTGTCAAGGGTCCACAAACAAGAAGCAGAGGGGCGATGAAAATCTACAATGTTGGTATGCCTTGGGAGAGAATAGCCTTAGACATCGCTGGACCATTTCCAATCACTGATTCGGGCAATCGCTACGTTTTAGTGGTTATGGATTATTTTACAAAATGGCCGGAGGTCTTTGCCATACCGAATCAAGAGGCAGTAACTGTAGCCACGAAGTTGGTAAACGAGGTATTCACCCGATTCGGAGTGCCCCTGGAGATGCACAGTGATCAAGGACGGAACTTTGAATCCCAAGTTTTTCAGGAAACTTGTAAACTTTTGGGAATCCATAAGACTCGAACGACCCCTTATCATCCACAGTCAGATGGAATGGTCGAACGTTTCAACCAAACATTGGAGCGACACTTAGCAAAGGTGGTTGACAGCCATCAGAGAGATTGGGACACTTACATACCTCTCTTCTTGCTTGCCTATCGGACTGCTGTACATGAAAGTACCGCAAAGACGCCTGCATTTGCAAATTTTGGAAGGGAATTGAGATTACCGGCAGATCTTGTATCGGGCTGTCCACCTGGCGACACTCGCACCGAGTTTGGCGATTACATAAGCGAGTTAAGGGCAAAAATGTTGGACATTTATGAGCAGATCAGGGAGGCCGGTCTTCAAGCTAGTGATCGCGCAAAGACGCGCTATGATCGACGAGCTAATTCTGTTGGGTTTGAAGAGGGGTCATTGGTCTGGCTTCATAATCCAGTCAGAAGGAAGGGAAAATCTCCGAAGCTGCAACCGAGTCGGGAAGGTCCTTATGAGATAGTCACGAAGATCAATGACATTACTTACAGAATTCGGAAGACTTTAAGGAGCCCTTTGAAAGTTGTCCATATAGACAGGTTGGCTAGGTATTACGGCAGCAATGATGCTCGGGACGAGCAAATCTAAGAGGAGGGCAGTGTGACGGAAAAGTGGTTCAAACTCTTTGACATCATGACGTCAATGGATGGTTGTCAAACGTTGCCTAGAGATTGTAAATTTCGTCGTGAATTGTCAACACGAGTTGGCCTAATCGGTAAGGCGTGTGGATTACACCACAGAGACCCCGAGTTCGAGTCCCGCCGTAAACATGAAGTTTTTTAGTTGATAGAAGTTTTGTCGAACTTTCTGGAATTATTTGTGTGAAAGAAGTGAAAAATTAAAGAGCGAGAAGGAGAATAAATAAAAATGAATAACGAAATTATTGGAAGGTTCTGGAGGCATGACGATCAAAAAGAATAACGAAATTGAATGTTCCAGAACCTGACCGGGGGTATATAAGCGGAACTGCGGCTCACCGCTGGCAGTTGAGTTCTAAGTCTAAAGCGATTCGGAAGAAAAGGAAGAAGTGAAAAAGAAGAAAAGTGAGTGAAATAGTGAAGTGCAGTGAAATAGTGAAGTGCAGTCAGTTAAGTGAGTTAAGTTAGCGTGAACGGCAAAGTTGTGTCAGTCGGCCGGACTCTGCTGGAGAGGAACGCCGATAACTTAACTCCGTGGACGCTGTAACTTAAGTGCAATAGAAAGTCTGAAAACCGGTATTAGTGTTTCATTTCATCCAATCCCGTAACCCAAGCCCGCATAGTCAGGAACGTGACGTCAGGCACGTAACAATATTTAAGTTGTGAAAAATAACATTTGAGTGCATTAATAATTAGCATGAGAAACTGTATATCATTTATTTTAAACAGAAAAGAGGCCTAACTCAAAAAATAAGTATTTCAATCTTAAAAATAATGCTTCAATAATAAGGTTCAATTTTGGAATATCCTCATTTTTGAGTCAGTCCTTTTTTCTATATATTATCATGCGTATGGTCCGAACTCAAAGTCAAAATCATTTATTTCAACTAAATCATAAATAGTTACTTTAGTAGTCTGTCAGTCTGTTCGTCAGTGAAGCTATGTGCTCGTTCCAAACTGTAGTTTTGAATGGAGAAGAACGAGCAAGAAACTCCATCGTTACTCTTTTAAAATATAATATTTGTATATAAAAGGAATAAATAATAAAAGGCTTTATTATTTTACTAGCTTTTGCCCGCGACTTCGTTCCTACTACTAAAAACTACCGTGTGTCCTTTCTCGAGTTCCAATCTATGTCTGTACCAAAAATCACCGAAATCGGTCCAGTAGTTTAGGCGTGAAGAAAAGACAGACAGACAGAGTGACTTTCGCATTTATAATATTAGTTTGGATTTTCTTTCCTTTCACGGGACCACAGGATCCCGAACCTTTCCTTGGACGGCGTACGAGGAGCCGAAGCCAACTCGCAGAGGCCCATTGAATAGTTTTAATCTAAATGTGATGGGATATCAGCCGGCAATTATCCCTGTATGCACTATAAAAGTGCACCCAAGGACAATCCCTGGTTGATGCAGGACTATTGTTCAAAATGAACTCACAGAAAACCGGCGTGAAATAACCACTGCGTTGTGTTTCGCCGTGTGAGTAAGGTTACCGGAGGCCTAATCCTTCCCCTTCCCCAATCCCTCCTCAATCCCTAATCCCTAAAAGGTCGGCAACGCACTTGTAACTCCTCCGCTGCGAGTGTCCATGGGCGGCGCTGATTGCTTACCATGAGGTAAACCGCATGCTCGTTTGCCGACCTATTACATAAAAAAAAATGGTAATAGATTATATGGTTATGGGTGTGGGTGGCTCTGGACTGGTAGATGATATTAGTTTGGATTATTATTACCTGTATAATACACTCCATGAGGTACTCCTGTGCTATAGCGTCCCTGCAACTGACCACCTGTTCCAGTATGCCCGGGAGGACCAGCCTCCCATAGTCCTCTACTGTAACAGACTCCAGCTGGGAGAGACGCACCAGGTTGGTTCCTACCAAGATCCGAAGTTCTGATCTTTCACGTTCACGACGTTCCTTGTCTCTGAAGAAAGAAGTTTTAGGCTGGTAGACCATAACAGTTTTCGGATAATTTTCGGACTAAAAATATTTTTGAGCGCCCATGTTTTAGGTAAATATTTAAGCCATTTTTATTTGTTTATAGAACTATTAGAGAAGGTCAGAGTCGAATTTATTATTTCTATTAAACTACAAGTACTTTTGAAATTTATAAATTCCTTTCATAATTTAGATTGAAAAAAAAAAACGAAAAAGACAATCTGTGATTACTCTTTATAATAGAAAATACAAAAATAATTTTGTCAAATTTTTGACTCGTCGCGTTTGCAGGTTTTTTTTTAACTAACGCTGTCCCGCTCTTGGATTTTCTCCTGTGTCGTGGGTGCGTTTAGAAACATACATATTCATAAACACATCACATCCAGACCCAGAATAATAATTTGTGTGTCACATAAAGAGTTGTTCCCGCCCGTTCCGAAACCGTTTGGTTGCAAGTACCGGGCAGTCACGAGTTTTAATCCCAAGTCGAGCAAAATGCGTTTGTATTTACCTGGAGTGACCTTGATGCTGCATCCTGACCCACAGCTTGTTCATCTCGGCGAAGTTCATCAATACAAAGTCGATGGCATCTTTTACCTGAACAGGAAGAACGATTTAAATTATCTGTATTAAGGCCAAGAACGATTTGAATTTTGAATAGTAGTCCCATTTAATGACATTTCGAAATGTCAAAAGAGGTAATGAAATCGTAACGCCAAAAAATTTGGTATAATAATATCGTCTAATCAACTGAAACTATGATTTATTTTTTAGTATTTTATTGTAATGACAAGTCAAATCAATTTGTTTTTGATGAGAAAACTACTCTACAAGCAATGTCAATTTCTATGGTCTACCCTAACAATATCCAAATGCTTCATCTAGCCAAAATTACTTACAACGCCTTCATTTTCGTTCTGTGCCTCAGCAGTGTCAGGAAGCACATTCCTGGTGCACTGCAGGAGGTAGTTCCTCAGGAACAGGCCTCGGAGTGGATGCTGGACCCCTCTGCACATCTCCACCAGATCCTGAAAGATGGAGTGGTTAGAGGAAGTGATTGGGAACTGCTTGCTCAGCACCTACGGTTGCGGATACTAAATCAAGAAGATAATATCTTAACCACATAAACAGGTAGTAAGTTACCAACTAGTCAAATTCAATACTTTTATCCAAATGTCAAAAACGATAGTTTTCTATTAAATTTGTATGAAAAACTGAGTTATGATGTCATAGTATTTTTGCGTCAAATAGTGTATTTATTTCTTAAAAATTAGCTAAAAAATATATAAAATTTAGTGTATCCATCGATTGATGAATAAAAGTAAGTATATTATATATATATTGTATTATTTGGGGCAACTCAGTAGACGTAGAAAGAGTCTTTAAAGGACAAAAAAAGTGTATTCGAGCAATGTGTGGAGCTCACTTTTTGGATAGCTGCAAACCGCTGTTCCTAAAACTTAAAATACTACCTTTGCCAAGTCTCTACATATTTGAAACATGCATGTTTGTAAAAAAAAATTATGATTCATTTGTTAAAAGTAACTACAAAACTAATAGTAGAGTATGTCACAATTACAAATTAAAATTGCCGCAAATAAAATTAATGCTATATAAAAGAAATATTTACTGCATGGCAATTATTATTTATAACCATCTGCCAAATAATATTCAAGATTTGCCATCGTCGTTGTTCAAAAGGGTTTTATTTAAAATGTTACTAGAGAAAAAATATTACAGTGTTAAAGAATATTTAGAGGATAAATCGCTAGTAACATAATACATAATATTTATGTAAAAATAGGCTTTGCCATATCTAACAGTGACATAATTATCAAACATTAATGACATTCTTATGACCAATTTAATTCAATTTTAATCTTCATTACAATAATATTTATATGTGACATGGCAATCTTAATTCGTAATTCTTAAAAAATTCTTAATTAATTCTTAATCTTTATTTTAATAATATTTACAAAACCAATACAGCAACTTTAATCCTATAAATAATATTGACATTTTATTAATTTGTATTATACAGAAATATTTGTACGCCATAGTATGGCAGGATATGCTGGAATCAAAACTGTAACATCTATTGTACCATATTCTGACAAATAAACATTTTTTTTTTATAGTTATTTTTTAATATTTTATTGTATTGAAATGTCGACCTAGGAAACTACCCTATTAATTAAATACCTTGGAAGGCTTGACGTTTCGACCTTGTTGCACAGGTCGTGGTCGCAAGCAGACTGTACAGTCCACCGTTTAGTAATATGTTGTTAACATAAAACGCGAAAGTTTTAAAGATAGTATCTTGACTGAACCGAGTAATAAACAAATGAAATTAGATTGCGTTTTCCTCAAAGATACCTCTACAAGACAATTTGGGCGTGTAACAAGTGAGTGAGTGGGCGTGTATAGGCAAGACGTACTACGAGCTGTCCATAACGTTCGGTCTTTTCGTTCAATCATGATTGAAGCAAATAAATGCTCAGTAAGATTACGAGACGATAAAATTTTTAAGTATTTCTTTTTAACTTATTCCATTGACGTCTAATAAAATATTCTAAAAGTACTTATATCTCAAAAGCCAAAACTAACTTGCTATTACCCCGTCCCTCCTATTATTCAGCCGGTGTTGCAGGTACCAGCCCAATAATCTACCGAATCTTTCGGAGCAGAAGGAACTGTGTGGCTTTTAGTCAGTAAGTCTAATTTTCAATTTATTGATTTTGAGGTTTTTAGAGTCTGATTTATCTAGCACAAGTCATTCGACGACCCCTTCCATTTTAGCAAAAAACACAACATACCTTGAGCAAATCCCTCCGCAGATTGGAGTTAGTCTTGATGTACACCAAACCGACGGTGATGAGCAAATACAAACGCGGTACGATGTTGCCAGCGTATTGCACCAGTTCATAGAGGTCAGCCACCTTGCGACCTTTTTGGAACTCCTCCAGAAGATACAGTTCTAGATGACGAAGCTCATCTGTTATTGCCATATCTGTTTTTAGGAGTTAAGGCTAATATAATGGTCTAGAAAATCCTGAAAAAAAGTACCATATGGTGGCCCAATGGCTTATTTTTCTTTGTTGTTTCCGTTTCAGTGTCGGTGTATGTTAGTTAATATATATTTTTTTTGTTTTGGGTTAGGTCGACAAACGAGCAGACGAATTACCTGACGGTAAGCTATCGGCGCCGCACATGGCCACCCGAAACACCAAAGAAGTTACGAGTGCGTTGCCAAACTTTTGAGGATAAGCGTTTCGGATATTTAAGGATCGGGAAGGGATGGCGGGACGGGGAGAATGTATTAATCCAGAGACCCAGACGTCCGGGAACAACCCCCACCCTATTCCTAATCCTCAAATCCTTTACACTTAAAAGGCAGGCAATGCACTTGTAACCTCATGAAGTGTTGCGAGTGTCCATGAGCGATGCCGTTTGCTTACCATCATGCGATCCACGTACTCCTTAACCACCCCATCCCATAAAAAAATTATCATGACCTACTAACATTATTATTATTATTTAATTTAGTACAAATACAGTACAAATGTGTTTATGGATAACAAACGAGAAATCTAAAGAAAAGAGAAAGCTCAAGTATTAAGTTTACATTCAGAAATCTTATACTGTTCAGATATTGTACACCAAGTTAGCACGGGTCACCAACTACGTTGCTAAGAACGAGAGTGTTTTATTTCCCAATATTTCCCTCTACTTTTCTACATTCAGTAAAAGTTAATTCATTAGTTATTGTCAAAATTGACAATTTCTATTTTTTCTGTATTAACTTTTTTTTAATTACTCATATAGAAAATAAAGTTAAGACATTGACCACTGATAAATCAGTCTGCTAGCATGTTCAAGTGTTAACTATAAATATCGAAAAGTTACTTTAAAAAGTGTGTTCTTTTCATTGCATTAAAATTGAATTATTTTTACGACTAAGCAAAGTACCCATATGAAATTATCATTAAATATTTTTCTTTAAAAAAAACTGTTATAAAAAAAGTCTAAGAGTTATAAAAAAACTCTTACATTTTTCTTTTCGAAGGACTGCAGGAAGAGATTCCATATAGGAATATGCAGTACCTATGTTCCTCTGTCTCTGTATTTGTTCTCTATTTACTGTATGTGTGATGTGCATAAATAATAAATAAATAAAGTCTTATTGTGTATTATTAAAATAAAAACCAAAACATAAAAAAAATTAAGATCTACATTCCAAAAAATGCCAAGCCAAAATTGCCAGAAAATCCTGTTCTACAACTGCAATCAAACAACAAATAGCACCATCAAAACATTTTAAAAAAGGATACAAAGCTCATAATAGCTTTTTGGTGACAGCAGAGAAGTCCTTAGCTCTCCCAGCATAGTGGAAGCATGCTTCAGAGCATCCATCAGCTTGGATTTGTCCAGACATCTCTTCATTTGAAATGCCTGCAATAAAAACAATGTAGGTTATACCCGGCTGTGAAACTTAGAGACTGTGAAAAGCCATAAAAATTTCCTTGTTGATGATTCTGGGTCTCCTTGAAGGCATCTTGACCTTTTTTGGGTGTAAGGTATTACCTTACACCCAAAAAAGGTCTAAGAAATAAGATCTAGAAATAAGGTTATTTCTAGATCTTCTTTTCTTCATTTTCATCAATTTATACCTAAGTGCCAATTGCTGAGCAAAAGCCTGTTCTTACACAGACAAGGAATTGGCAAGGTCATTGAGGATTTCAAACTCATATTCTGCTTGTCATTTATTTTTGTTAGTGGTCTCTACATGATCCTAAAAAGCAATTATTTATCGGTGCCATATACAGTTTTGGTTTTTTATTCAATTTGATAATAGTCTTTTGAGATGCATATTCTTTGTCTATTCTCTTTTAACTGTTTTGTATTTAATGACATAGTTCTAGGTTAAGTCAATAAATATAAAAAAAAGTTAAAAAGTGAAATATGCCTGTAACATAGTACCAATACCAAACATAGTCATAATAATTTTTGTAAGTATGACTTATATTCAAAATTAAACTAGTAGGTATGTAAATAATTGATAAAAGGTATGGTTGTTTATACTTGTTAGAGTAAAAACCTGTCTAGTAAAATTCATTATGATCGTCATTACAAAACTTGAAAGAAGTTTTATAAGCTCCACCTTAAAACCTGTTTGTAAAGGTAAGGTAGGTAACTCATTATTGTGACTTTACAAATAAAAAAAAGTGGTCTTAAAATAAAACAAACAAAAAATTACGCGGTAAATAGCAAAATAATGAAAAAAAAGCGGAAACCACGTACATAACGCCCACAAATTGTCTATAGAACAATTAGATAATAATTAAAAACAAACCTGCACTTTGACTACATTCAAGGCTTCATCAAGGAGTTTCTCCTGCTCCTCGACCGGTGACGCCTGGTTCGTCATTTGTGCCTACAAAATATAAACAGATAAAACACCGTTTGATAAAAACGACGATAGTATATTGTACCCACGAACTACTAACAGTTGACCAAGTATACAAAAATGGATGTTTTATGTTCTCCATTTAGGTTGATTAACGTGTTTATTGTCGACGTAACATTTCTCAACGCACCTGATTTGATGACTGAGGACAAATGAAGTCTCCAATAAGATTTTCAAGGAAAATTTATTTAATTTTCGTCACGGTAAAGTAGTGTAAATTAGTAGGCGACTGTTTGACAGTTGACTTATCATAAATGTCATGATGTCACATTTGACAAATGTTTATAGATGCGTTCCAGTTAATAATAAGTTTTATTTCTTTATTTGAGAGATTTTTGGATTTTAGAAAGGTACTGGAAATATTACAATTTCCACACTAGAGATACATTTAAATAATGTATCTGGATTAAATCATTTATAGCCTTAAAATTCTTGGATTTTAGGAAAAACTGAACGTGAAAATGTTAAATGTCATGGTTGTCAACTTGTCAGCTTCATTCACGTCATGTCACAGAATTTGTTATCTGCGAGGAATTTTAGTGATAAAAGCGAACTATAAACAGAAAAAATGGATAATAAACCGTCACTGAGTCAATATTTCGGTGATAAGGAAGTACCACCCGCCTCCCAGTTTTTCGACGAAATCGGGACGTCGCCATCTGATATGGTACAAAGCATTTATTTGGGCGAACCCGAAGGTAACGTTTCGATCGCACTTTCTATGTATTTTTCTATTAAAACTTATTGTTTTATGATTGATATTGTAAATATATGACTTTCTTTAAACATTTTAGGTAATCAAACGACGACAAATAATCTTTTTCCTCAAAATATGTCGGTTTCGTTTACACAACATAAAACGTCAGAAGAGATGACTTTTACAAATGTTTTGCCTACTGTGAGTGGGTCTACTTCGGTGCCGGCAGCCAGTTTACCAGACCCATCAACATTCTTTGACACGATAGGCCCTGAACCACAGATTGTGCCTACAAAAAGCAGTATTGCTAACCCAACAGTACTTGCTGAAGCTATGGATGGGTTAAGTATTAAAGTAAGGTTTATTTATTATTATAGACCTAAGCAGAGCTGTTTTGTGTTTATTTTAAAATGAAATACAGCCACTCTCATCACTTCATCACCTTAAGCTTGACTGTTGGACAATGCTTAAGGCATTAAGTAGTACATATGATTGTATAAAGTTTTCAATAAAATAAGTCTTCATTTCATGACAAACATTTTTAACAATTACAAAGGTAAAAAGTAGACAGGTGTTATATAGCCTATAATCTATCTCTGTGACAAACTTAATTGAAATTCATTCAGTAGCTGTTATGTGAAAAAGTAGCTAATATCTTTCCATACTTACAAGCTTTCACATTTGTAATATATATTTCTAGGATGTAACATTGAAATAATAAATAACATTATTGTTTTTGAAAGTAGTCTTTTCTTTTCGTATTTAATTTATTAATGAATTGTATGGTCTAAAAATTTATAATATTATGGTGAATGGTGTCATGTAAACAAGCTTTTAATTTACTAAATTCAATAAATAATAAGACAAGAGTACTTAATTTTAATAAATAATGTTTAAAAAAATTGTATTGAGTAAATATTCCTAAATTAGTTTCTTACTAAAATGTAATACTGCAACTATATTTTAATTGTGTGATTTATAATTGTCTACAGAACCAGCCTGTAGATAAAGAGGCAGATAGAAGAAGAGATGCCTGGATACCAAATGATGAAGCTAAGAAAACTTTAATGAAGGTAATTTTTCATATCTTAGCCTGTCAATTGTGGTAATTAGAGACAGAATAGTAAGAAAGGGTACATGAACACCAGCATTCACCTTAATTTTGTCAATCCTTGTACAGTACGGCCACTGTATCTTGGCGAGTCTGAAGTTAGCCGTTAAATATTTAATATTTGCCTTACAATAACTGTACAGAGTTAACGCGTATCCGAAACGCGTCGTGCGACTGAGTTATCGCCTTTAATAACTTGCTTACGCGCAATGGATCTTTTAGGAACAAAATTGTGTAACGCACAGCTAATCGGCTAATTTCAGATCACTCGCAAAGACCCGTTGGCGGTATTCTAATTAGAGTAATGATAACAAGTCAAAAGTCGTATGTAATTAAATATTGGTACAGATTCACTTGCTGCTTGGCTCCTATTAGTTGTAAGGTGATGTTTTCTAGCTTATGGCTAGGGTAGGATGGCATAGGAGCTAATTTTTCCCTTGATGGTAAGCAACCAACATTGCCCTTGGACAACTCCAACACTGAATAAGTTAGAAAACTCTTGGCATCATTTTAGGACAACTGCAACACTGAATAAGTTAGAAAACTATTGGTATCATTTAGGTTGTTAAAATTTTAAGAATGTAATAACATTTTGAATCTCAATGCTGTGGTTGTTTACCGCCAGTTTTCAGTGACATAGATTATACTTATTTGTAATGGTCAGCTACCAAAGATATTTAGTCTTTTTCTTCTTATTATGGCGACTTAGTCTTGTGGACTATACTGCCAGTGACGAGCAGTGACAGTAGGTAGAAAATACTATTGATCTTTATTGACTTTGAGGTATGTTATTTTAAGTGTTGGAGAGCCATGCTTCGCACGAATTGGTCAGATCGACTGAAGTGATACCACGGCCTCACAAAAAACGAAACATCCACAGCGTTGTATTTCGCCATGTGAGTGAGGTTACCGGATGCCTAATGAATGATGATTGTTATTTTGTTGACAGGCACAATCGTCACCCAAAGGCTCATTCTTCCCTGAGAGAGAGGTCCTAACGATGCCTGGATTGATACTTGAAGAGGAATTGGTAAGAAATATGTGTAAAGCTAATATTTAAAATGGTAGGCACACTATGCTTAGAAAAGGTCTCTTTTCGCACAAAGAAGGTTTGAGCATAAAGGTCATTAGAACCACCGGGTAACTACACCACTCCGGCTCGCCTTTTGCGGAAATAAAAGAACCAAAGTCACCGACATAGCTCGTTCGATCGCTCGAAGGATATGTGGCCGGTGGGCCCACAAAGCACTCTAGTTCCGCTCATGAACCGGAAAACGTAGCGTGGGCAGGCCTCCCGCTAGGTGGACCGACGACATCGTCAGAGTCGCGAGGAGCCAATGGAAGCCGGTGGCAACTTGTCGTACGACGTGGAGAGCTAATGGGGAGGCCTTTGTCCAGCAGTGGACGTTTTCCGGCTGATGATGATGATGATAATGATGATGAAAGTAAATAATGTTATGCCTAATTGCAATATTGACGCTAATAACATAGGTATATTATATGTAACTAAGGTCAATGTACAGAATAGCTTGTATACCTTAAACAATAGTGCATATATTCTTCACCCAGGCCGATGCCCTCCAAGAAGTAGCAGTGAAGTACCTAGGAGTCAGTTCAGCTGGTAGCCGAGGAGTTGTGAGAGCGGAACATGTGAGTCGTGATGAAGCTGGACTTCGGGAGTTGCTGCGCACTGGATACTTGAGGGCAGCTATCAACCTCACGCATGTACTCATCAGTGCTGCCGGACAAGGTAAATTAGTTTGAATGGACTTCCTCTCTTAAGCCCCTTAAAATCTATACTAATATTAGAGGACTCAGCCACGCGTTGCTTTGGCTAAGGTTCTTTTCATATTACATACTAGCTACTATCACGCGGTTTCACCCGCTGCTCGGCTCCATTTGATCGTAGCGTGATGTTTTATAGTCTATAGCACTCAGGAACATCGTAGCTATCTATCAGTGAAAGAATTTTGGCAATCCGACTAGCGGTTCCAAAGATTACCCCCTACATACAAACTTACAAATTTTACCTCTTTTTAATATTAGTATAGATGGACAAATAAATTGCATTAAAATAATATTGTGACTATAAATTGGGATGTAAGCTATCCTATCTTTCAAGTTGGATCAAAATGCACACGGAATGTAAATCAAATTTAAAATCGGTTTAGTAGTTTAGGAGTCCATCGCGGACAAACACGTGGCACGAAATTTTTATACACATAAAGATTATAAAACTTGAGTTTCTTTGTTTGAACGTGCTAATCTCCAGAAGTGCTGGTTCGAATTGGATATTTTTTTTTTGGGTCTCTTAGTCCGTTAATCAAGGAAGGCAGCAGGTGAAAACGCGCGAGAAAAACTATCCTATACTAATATTATAAAGCTGACCCTTCCCCACGATTTTTCCTTCACTATATGTCAGCGGTGTCTAAATAATCATAGAAAGTACATGTAGCTCGGAAAAAGTTACATGAGTAGTTGCCAGGTTTTGCACCCTCAAGCATGAGAAGTGGACGCCTTAACCTCCAGACCACCACATATTTCATTTTACCACTACATATATTTGCTTTAGGGCTCATTTTTCAATAGCCAAATAAATTTTATCTGAAGAATAAAATTGTTGCCGTCACATCAATCAACCAACCAATCAACATTCTGACGCGACAGCATCATAATTATTCCCCAGGTAACTTTTATTTAACCATTGAAAAATAGGCCCTAAAATAATTATAATAATAAACTGTATCATCTAATTACACTTATTTTAACAATAGTGAAATTAAAACAAAGATTTTTATTTTATTTAGTATTTTCTTTATTCAGGTGTAGGTCGTATGCACCGTCCAACAAAACACACGCCGCGCTCGCTACAGCTCTGGCTGACAAGGTTCGCAGTCATGTTGAGGATCAAGCTGACTGACCCATTACTGAAGGAGGCCGAGCCCTTTGGGGATTTCAGCAAGCCCGATATGTTTTATGAGGTAAGCTTAACCTCCGGTATATGACAAAAAATAGAAAAAAAACATTATATCTCGCGTGGATCAGCGCTCCGGCACATCACGGATTAATACGGTATTTAACAAGTAGTCAAATTCAATACTGTTCTAGTTATAATTTGTATATATTTGGTCTGTTCAAACGCATAATTTTAAGAATGTTGGTTAGCTCGTAACTGGTTAATGTATAAGACCTACTACCTATATATAACCAATACTTTTAACTACTTTGTATACATAAGCTGTGAGCCTTCCTTATTACATGAAATATATAAGTACTATTATTGAAATGTCAAAAACGAAAGTATTATATGAATTTGGTATAAAAACAAAAATGTGACGTCATCATATTTTTGAGTCAAACAGAATTCAGTCTTTTCTTGAAATGTAACCTATAAAAATTCAAAATTAATTAGATATATCGTCAAATCCATCAATGAAGTACGATTATTTATGAATAGTATGTAAATCTTGAAGGAAATTATTTTTGACAGAGGAATACATATAAGTACCGAAAATTATTTGAATGATGTAGAGAATTCTTCATTTTTTTTTAATTATATCAAGTACCAATGATTTTTACCGCTTAAAAAACAACATTCGTATCTCCTTGAAGTAATTTTAATAACAATAATAATTTGGACTCTGATATTTGTGCTGATAGTTGTGTCGGCAAAAGGGTTAGTCCCCAAAAGCCTCGACAACCACCTTAAGAGGCTGACGTTAGGCGGATGGATCAAGGGCCTCATACAGAAGGCAGTCCTCCTTGAAACGGCACGTATTGTGAGGAGATTTCCACTGGTAGCTTGGACCTTGCTCCCGCTGCCGGCTGGCTTCTATTTTTATATTTTTTTAAGTATTTTATTTTAATGGTAATATTTTAAAATGTAATTTAAATAAATCATCATCTTCCTGCCTTTCCCGTTTTATTTGGGGTCGGCGCAATATGTTTTTTTTCTTCCATTCTGTCCTGTCACCCGTCACGCTATCACTTAACTCCTCTGTCTTCCATATCACTTCTCACACAATTCATCCATATTTTCTTTGGTCTCCCTCTCCCTCTCCATCCCTCCACCTCCATACTCTTTGTAATTTAAATAAATATGTGAAAATAATAATTTATTTCAGTTCTACCCAGATACGTACGACAATCGCACTGGCAGTCTAGTACCATTCTCGCTGCGATTATTAGTCGCAGAACTGCCGGCGCATGTCGGGAAACCAGACGAGGCAGTCGACAGATTATATGCTATGCTTGATGTCATACAAACGGTAAGAATATCAATCACTACATAGTATAAAACAAAGTCGCTTTCTCTGTCCCTATATCCATATGTATGCTTACATCTTTAAAACTACGCAACGGATATTGATGCGGTTTTTTAGTAGATAGAGTGATTGAAGAGGGCGGTTTGTGTATGTAGGTTCCATTAAATAGTGCAGAAGTTTTAGTATCAGCATGGCACCCATGCAAAGCCCCTGGTTGCTATGTTTTTGTTAATAATGAATAAAAACTCCGTTTTTGAATATAATGTTAATTAATATTCTAAAAACCTGCTCCTAAATAAAACGAATACTTTTCTAAAAACGACATTTAAATTTGTTATTTTTTTAAATATACTACTCATTTTTTAAAGAAAGCAAAAGGAAATTCTCCGGCTTTAAAAATTTATCTGATTTTTGGTACATTAATTAAAATGTTAGGGAATTTTTTCTCGTCGTATATTTTTCAATAACAAAATTAACTAAATCGGTCCAGCCGTTTCAAAGTTCAGTTTATCCAAACGAATTCAAACACCAATTCATTTATTTTAACTTTTAACTTTTAGATGTTATCGAACCTCCGTGAAGGTAAGACAGAGGATGGATCAGCGACCATAACGGAGCAGGATAAAACCGAGTCTATTCGTCTATGGATGGGCAGAGAGACGAGAGTCATGCATTCCTTGGTCAACTGTGCTATAGCTATGAAGGTAAGAATAAGATAATGTATCAATCTGAAAAAAGAAAATTGGACTTAAAATACATATCATCATCGTCATCAGCCTGTTGTCGTCCACTGCTGGACATAGGCCTCCCCAATTGCACGCCACTGAGCTCGATGTTCAGCTCTTCTCATCCAACCACTGCCAGCCACCCTGCGGATGTCGTCAGTCCACCTAGCTGGAGGGCGCCCTACACTACGTTTGCCTAGACGTGGTCTCCACTCTAGAACACGTTTACTCCATCGGTCATCGGTTCTTCGACAGATGTGACCTGCCCACTGCCACTTCAGTTTGCTAATCCTTTGGGCTATGTCGATAACTTTAGTTCCCTGTCGGATCACCTCGCTTCGAATACGATCCTTCAGAGAGACTCCAAGCATAGCCCTTTCCATAGCTCGCAAAATACATATATGTAGAGCTATTGTGTACTCATAATAAGTATAAACTTGCTTGCTTCTTGCATCTACTCCTAGATTGCCTCTGCACACCTAAAGGTAGACTGGTAGAAAATGCTCAATGCATTAATTCCACCCTATGTACAATTTTCGACTGCACGGTTGGTGCGGTGGCTGGGCAACTTGCTGCCGTGCAACGTCTCAACGTCGATCCACAAATTGTTGTTTCGGGTCTGGGTGTGATGTGTATGGAAAATGTTCGTTACATTACCCTTTTTTGGTCGTTATTTGCCAAATCAGTAAAGGCATTGTTGAGTTGAGTTATACAAAAAGTGGCATTGATTTTTAAATATATATATTATATATAGATATCGTTTACTATTTCCAGGACTATAGACAAGCGGCTCGAATATTATCAACGTTACATCAACAGGCGACGTCAGCGGGCGGGCGGCGCGCCATATGTAGCGCGCTGTGTCGCCTGTGGCTACTGGCCGGACATGTCCGCGCCGCCGGGGCCTGGCTCGACACTGCCCGGGACGCCAGGCATCATATGTTTGTATATACATGCTTTTTTTTTAATATAACATTGCAAACGAGCTAGCGGATTACCTGATGGTGTGCGTTGCCGGCCTCTTGTGAGTTATTAAGGATAGGGGATTATAACTCATAAGACAACGCACTTGTAGTGACTTCTTTGGTACTACGTATGGAGACTTCCATGGACGACTGATTGCTTAACTGAAAGTAAAACGGCAGCTTGTTTGCCAACAAGCTATAACATAAAAAAATAGTAGTAGTACCTAGTAATAATAAAATTAAATAAATTAAATTTGTGGATTCGGCTATCATTGTACCGATAGTCGTGTCTGCCAATGGCTTAATAGCTAAGAGCCTCGACCAACACCTTAGGAGGCTCTCGTTAGGTGGCTGGATTAAGGGCTTGATTCAGAAAGTGGTACTCCTGGACACGGCTCGTATTGTCAGGAGGTTCCTTTCTCTGGAGCCCTGACCGCCGGTAGCTAGGACCCTATTTCTGATACCGGTGGGACACTATTTTTTATATTTTTAAATGTTTTTTATTATTTATTTTTAAGAAATATTTGTAAATGTAATTTATATGTTTATATGATAAATAAAAAGAAATTAAACTAATATGTATATAAATAATTTGTTTCTTTAGGAAAGTTGCTTCTTATCATGTGTTTAAATGTCGGTCACTAATTAACAGTCACCTTATGTAAATCGTAGCTTTATTTGTTAATTCTACCCCTCAGATGTCCGACTCCAGACGTCCGCGAATATGTCGACATGGGTTTAATGGACATAGCGCACGGCAAATATCAAGATGCGTACAATAACTTCGCCAGAGCTGCTGATCAAGAACCAACCAATATAATGGTAAGCCTAGCTACTTCTTTGCTAGTAAGTCAGCGCTGAAAACCGCTGTTTTGTTTTGTGCGTGCGTGCGCTAGACACAGCATTTATGCTGAGCGCTGCTTCGCGCATGAGTGACGCAATTGCAGTGCTTTTCTTTCGCGCGCGCCTCAAAGAGCCATTCGACCACCACAGACGGGGCCCTAAAGGTCTGATGTTCAGCCGGGGTTGCGGGGTAAGCGCAATGAGGTACCGCGACCTCAGCACAGAGTAGGAGAAGGAACAGGGGGGTTTTTAGTCAGTAAGAGTCTGACACTCCCTCCTGCCCGGCCCTGGGCGGGAGAAGTCATTGGATGATTTTCACCTCACAAAAAAAAGTGCTTTTCTTTTTTTTATGTTCATTGTTTGTTTTGTCCCTATGTAGCTATATAGCTATATATTTGTGTGTGTTTGTTTCTTGCGTCATTTGTGTGTGAAATAAATGGTTTTTCTTTCTTTCTATTACTGCTCGGCTCCTTTTGGTCGTGAGGTGGTATACCCTATAGCATTCATCGATAAATAGACTATCCAACACACAAAGAAATAAAGAACGTGCCACGGTTACCCGTTCCCAAAAATATTTTAATTTTATAGCCTTGTGCATATAGCATTGTGTGTCCCACTGCTGGGCAAAGGTCTCCCCTTTTTCCTTCCAAACTTCTCTGTCTAGAGCGATCTCCGGCCAAGTTTGCCCCGCGAACATGATAAGATCGTCACACCACCTTCGCCGTGGTCGACCTCGACGGCGTCGACCTCCTTAAGGTGTCCAGTGAGTGACAACCTTCGCCCATCTGTCCGGGTGCATTCGTGCGACGTGGCCAGCCCACTCCCACTTCAGCCTGGCTGTTTTTTCTCCGACATCTGCTATTTGAGTTATGGAGCGCAGCGTGGTGTTTCTTGCGCGATCTATTTAGGTGTTAAGCGAATAGATTGCGTAAGAAACACCCAATAATATATAAATAAAAAATAATAGTAGCTATTCTTACAGTCGCAATGAGTCACCGCGGCCTCGGCCCAGAGCAGGAGAAGGAACGGGGGGGTTTTTAGTCAGTATTAGTCTGACACTCTCTCGCCTAAACCTGAGCGGCAGAAGTCATTGATGATTTTCCCCTCACAAAAAAAGCAATTCTTATAGTATTGTTACACTGCTATAGAATTGTTAAATTCTTATAGAATTGTTACACTGTTCTCACATAATAGAACTATCTAAATTATGTAACAATGCATTGTAAAAAGTGATTGAAAAAGAGTACCATGGAGTTTCTTGCTCGTTCTTCTCCATAGGAATCTACACTTTGGAACGAGCAAATAGCTTTACTAGAGGACAGACGGACAGACTCACACATATAAAGTTAAACCTTATGATATCTTTTTTGCTTGACGTTCAAAAGTGCCTTTTTTGGTCTATTTGAAATAAAGAATTTGATTTGATTGATTTGAGTAATTGTATTACTAGCGACCCGCCCCGTAGCACGTGTGCAGTGCTTATACTACATTTATCCACTATTTATTAAATGTTATTTTACATACAAGCCTTCCCCTTGAATCACTCTATCGATTTAAAAAGAGGTCCCATTATCCGTTGCGTAGTTTTAAAGATGTAAGCATACATAGGTATATAGGGACAGAGAAAGCGACTTTGTTTTATACTTGTAGTGATTCCAAATTCAAACTCAAGAAGTCTAATCTTCTATAAAGAAAATATAGACAAGTTGAATTACATAATACAAACCTCTTTATCTAAATGAAGTGTGGGAGAGCCATGCTTCGGCACGAATGGGTCGGCTCGACCGGAGTGATACCACGGCCTCACAGAAAACCGGCGTGTAGTGTGTGTGTTTCGCCGTGTGAGTGAGGTTACCGGAGGCCCAATTCTCCCCCTTTCCCCCATCCTTAATACTTAAATCCCTAAAAACCCACAAGAGGCCGGCAACGCACTTGTAGTAACTCCTTTGATACTACGAGTCTCCATGGGCGGCGCTGATTGCTTACCATCAGGTAATTCGTCTGCTCGTTTGCCGACCTGTTACATAAAAACAACTAACCATAACCAATTTGTTTACAGGTCGCAAACAACTTATCAGTCTGTCTACTCTACATGGGGCGGCTAAAAGAAGCTATAGCCGTTTTACAAAAGGCTATTAACTCGGATCCTGAAAGAGGATTAAATGAGAGCCTTTTAATTAACCTCTGTACACTATATGAACTAGAATCTTCGAAAACGAATGAAAAGAAATTAAATCTACTTAGAATGCTTTGTAAATACAAAAGTGATACTATACCAAATGTTTTAGAGTGTTTGAAATTATAAATAAATAGATAATAATCTTTTTTTTAATAAATAATTGGATTACATATAAATTTCTATAGTCTAATCGGTTTAGGAAATTAAATACTACGAAGAGCTGATTTTTCAATGGTTAGGTAAAAGTTATCTTGGGAATATTTTTTTTCTTTCTTTTCTTTCTTTTTTTAAAAAAACGTTGCTCTAATTTATGATTTTCTCTTGTGTTGTGGGTGCGTTTAAACATACAATGGATCACATACACATTATGACACCCAGACCCGAAACAACAATTTGTGGATCACACAAAGTGTTGTTCCGTGCGGGAATCGAACCCGCGACACATTGCACGGCAGCCAGTTGCCCAGCCACCGCACCAACCGTGCAGTCTCTGGTCTCTAGTCAATAATTATGATGCTGTCGCGTCAGAATGTTTGTATAAGACAGAGACAGCAACAATTTTATTCCTCAGTTAAAATTTATCTGACTATTGAAAATTCAGCCCTAAATGTAAACAATATTGGCATGTCTTTTTATCTTAACGTTGACTTGGTTGAGTTGGCTAATTAAACTAGTTGGCTGAGATATATCGATAAGAAATTATGCTTTTATTTATGTTGGCAATAATATAATACGTCTCCAAAATCGCGCAATTTGAATTTAGATGTAGGTATCTGTAAATTGTTATTTATATGTGTAGATATTTGAATGAGGGCTGATTTTTCAATAGTCTGATAAATGTGACAGACGGGGTTATATAGGGCTGATGTTCAGCTGGGATTGCGGGTTAAGCGCAATGAGTCACCGCGGTCTCGGCCAGAGAGGAGAAGGTACGGGGGGTTTTTAGTCAGTAAGAGTGTGACACTCTCTCTCGTCTTACCCTGGGCGGGAGAAGTCAATAGATGATTTTCCCCTGACAAAAAAAAAACCTAAGTAATAAATTGTTGCTGTCACTGTCTTATACAAACATACAGGGTGTAAAAAGACACTTAACAAAGCCGTTAACTACGCATACTGCAGTTCTAACTAAGTAGCTTTACGCTAAAATTATCACTGGGAAACGACTTTTATTTTTAGGTTTAAAAAAAAAAATTATTGCGCGCAATGTAAAGCAAACGGGCTTCGTGTCATTGTGTGCGTAGGTTCACAGCTTAACATTAAAACGCTGTGATAAGTACGTAGGTCGACGTTTAACTTCGCAACAACAAAACAATTCTGTAAAATAAAAATCCTACTGAGATGCACGATGTTTTTTGTGCGGGTCTGCATGTATTTATTACGTACATTACTGTTCGTAACTTCAAATGCGTAATTTATTTAGAAAAATCGAAAATTCAGGTAATGTTTGTTTGGAAAAAAGTTTTGTAATAATACTTAGAATTCGATTGCGCAAAAAAAGAAAACTAAAAATGCATATTTGACCTTCAATATCTCGAGAACCCGTGGAGTCCCAGCTATGGTCTTAAAGAAAAAAATGATCCAAATAATGGGTAGAATACGTGGCTTTCGGCTTCGTTAAGTGTCTTTTTACACCCTGTATATTCCCCAGATAGGTAACTTTTATCAAACCTTTAAAAATCAGCTCTAAATCACATTTATTTTTTGCGTAGTCTCAAAAATGACTGTCAAACAAGAAGTCTATCGATCCCAATTTTTTTAAGTGGTGGTTTGTCAAACCAGCTCTCGGATTACCTGATGGTAAGCAATCTGCTCTATGATTATTTAGACACCACTGACATACGGTGAAGGTAAACATCGTGAGGAAACCTGGACTTATAATTTCTAATTATAAGTTTGAAATCGCCAACCCGCATTGAGCAAGCGTGGTGATTAATGCTCTAACCTTCTCAGTATGAGAAGAGGCCTTTGCTCAGCAGTGGGCATTTATAGGCTGATGATGATGATGAAGCAATCTGCATTGCTCACGGACATTCGCAGCTGTACGTAGCACTACATGGATAACAATTGCTTTGCTGGTCTTTTGAAGGTTTTTAATTGCGATTGGGGAGAGGGGATTAGCCAAGCCCGTCGCTAATCTCACAATGCGACACAGAATGCAAGCACTGTTTCACAGCAGTTTTCCATTTCCATGCGTCGTGGTTTCTCTCTCATCAAGGCCACACCTGCGCATTCGCATTAAATTTAAAGTAAGTATGTATGTATTATAAAAAAAAACCACGCTTTCAATAAATTATTACAATAATATTCTGTAAATGTATATGTATAAACAAAATTAATTCTTATTTGGTATTATTATATTATCTGTGATTATTTTCTCTTTATTATTATTAATTTTTATTTTGTAATAAGTATAGCAAGTTATTAATAAACTTTTTAACTAAGTAATTGTTTTTATTTATTTTTTTCTAAATGGTCTGATGATAAAAAGCAGCCACCTGTTTATCCAGGGTATCACATATCTAGATACGAAATTTTAGCCAAATCGGTTCAGCCGTTTTTGCGTGAAAGACTAACAAACATACCTACATCCATATATTCCCACAAGCTTTTACATATACTATTTTACTAGGATTAGGATAGTACTCAGGAAAATTGTAGCTATATATCAGTGAAATAATATTCTGAAATCCGACCAGCGATTCCAGATATTACCCCCTACATTTCAGCCGGTGTTGCGGGGTAAGCGCAATGAGGCACCGCGACCTCGGCCTAGAGCAGGAGTAGGAACAGGGGGTTTTTAGTCAGTAACAGTCTGACAAAGTCAAAGTCAAAGTCAAAATCATTTATTCCAATTAAACCATCAATAGGTACTTTTGAAACGTCAAAATAGAAAAGTAGTCTGTCAGTCTGTTCGTCAGTGAAGCTAGGTGCTCATTCCAAATTGTAGATTCGAATGGAGAAGAACGAGCAAGAAACTCCATTCGTTACTCTTTTTTAAAAAAAAAATTGTTTTACAATTTCAATAATATAACATTTATAGTATACATTAGTGTACCCTTATGTGAGAACAATGCAGAGACAAGTTGTTAAAAAAAAGAACAAATGAGGGGACCTATCATAAAATTTTACTCCTTTGTCGTCTCGAGCATGGCGCTCACATATGCGTACTCACAATATTTAAGAGTGCTTCTATATAAACTTTTTGGATATATAAATTAAGGATGCATTATTTTTGAGAATTTTACCTAACTGCTGACTATATTTGAGTATTGTCCAGTGGAGCCGAACCAACACGCTGCCAGGCATTCTTATCCTCAATATAATCTGAAAGTTTGTAGTATGCCTGTCTACACAATTCACGTTTAATATAAGTTTTAAATTTTCGTTCGTTAAGATTCAATACAGTACTTGGAATTTTATTGTAACAATTTACACAGAACCCCATAAAGGATTTCTGTACCTTGGACAGACGGAATCGTGGCACAGCCAGCCTATCTTTGCCTCTTGTATTAAAATTATGTCTATCGCTTCTTTTTTCAAATAATTGCAAATTTTTCCTTACATACATAATATTTTCATATATAAACTGACAAGGCACCGTCAGGATATTTATCGTTTTAAATAGTTCTCTCAGAGATTCGCGACGGGGCAAGTTATATATCGCTCGGATAGCCCGCTTTTGTAGAATAAATATTGATTCTACTTCCGCAGCTCGACCCCACAGCAAAATTCCGTATGACATAATGCTGTGAAAATAGCTAAAATAGACAAGCCTTGCTGTGTTCACGTCTGTGAGCTGTCTTATCTGTCTAACTGCAAAAACAGCAGAGCTTAGTCTCCCCGAAAGCGTCTTTATGTGGGAACCCCATTGAAGTCTATTGTCTAGTGTGATACCTAGAAACACTGTCTCGTTGACAAATTCTAACTTTTGCCCATTTAAAATTATGCTACAATCATTACTGTGTACGTTGGGCAAGCTAAATTTAATACATTTTGTTTTTTTCTCGTTAAGTGCTAAATTATTGACTGTAAACCAATTATGAACTTGATGAATGGAGCTGTTTACTTCGTCAAAATTATTAGAACGTCGACCTATTTTAAAAATTAATGATGTATCATCAGCAAACAGCACCATACTTGGCTCGGTTTTAAATAGAAATGGCAAGTCATTAACATACACTAAAAAGAGAAACGGACCCAATATTGAACCCTGTGGAACGCCCATTCTTATCTCAGAGCCCTGTGAGTTATAACCACCTACATGAACTCTCAGCTGCCTATCCTCTAAATATGATTTTAGTAGACGGAGTGCAGTATGTCTAATCCCGTAATGATCTAATTTCAGCAAGAGTGTTTCATGATCAACGCAATCGAACGCTTTTGAGAGGTCGCAAAAGACACCAACAGCATCCTGTGCTTCCTCCCAAGCACCGAGTACTTCCTTTATCAACGTGACACCGGCGTCAGTTGTACAACGACCTTTAGTGAAACCGTATTGTTGGTGATGGAAGATGGCATGTTTATCAAAGTGATGAAGCATCCGAGATAGCATTAACTTTTCGAACACTTTGCTAAGAACCGGCAGAACAGACACAGGCCTATAGTTGTTTGGTTCCTTAGTGTCACCATTTTTGAATAATGGAATAACTTTACTGTATTTCATTAGGTTTGGGAAGACACCGTCATCTATACTTTTATTGAAAATCAAAACCAGATACGGCGCTAAAGTTCGGATAAGTGATCCGCAGACTTTCACGGATAGTCCCCAAAGGTCCTCAGTTGATTTGACCTTGATTTCTTTAAAAACCTTTATTATCTCTAGAGGACTAGTATAATGAAAACTAAAGTCGCATTCGCATGATTTAACATTTTCTCTAAGCAAAGTTGCCGATAGTCTGGCCGATGATTTTAAATGAGCCGTTGTTTTGACAGGTATATTAGCAAAAAAAGTCTCAAACTCCTGAGCTACATCTGTGCTTGACGAAATCTGTCCCCTCTCTGTGTTTAAACAAAAAGCCGAATGTTTTAATTTATTCCTACCTGTCTCATTCTGTATTATTTTCCACGTAGCCTTTATCTTATCTTCAGCTGATTTTATTTTATTACTGATGAAAAGACGCTTTGCGGTTTTGCATACTATTCTAAATGTCTTTGAGTACAATTTTACATGTTGATGAAAAAGAGGGTCGCAATTGTATGGTTTCATGCCATAAAGTTCAAAAAGTTTATCTCTACTCTTACGAATACCTGCGGTAGCCCAATCGCTAAACTGAAACTTAGCATAGACGTCTTTATATTTCATTGGCAAAATATCTTGAAATTCCCTATTTAACACCGTAAAAAATTTTTCGTATAACCTGCTTGGATTACTTACATCAAAATTTTCTATACTTAATTTAGATGCTAATGAATCATTAAGTTTCTCTAAATTTTTATTTGTTATATGTCTAAACTTTATTTGAATTTTTTGAAGAGGCAAATAAGAGCTGTAAGTAACCACAAGACCACTGTGGTCAGAAGGTAAACTGTTTATAACTTTTTTTTCTAAATAGTTGCAGTTACTAAAAATGTTATCAATACATGTGGCTGTGGAGGGTGTTATCCTAGTCGGTTCTAGAAAAACATTTTTTAAATTAAATGATTCAAACAAATTTAATAGCTCCATGCCACTTGTATTGTTCTCCAATAAATTAATATTACACACAAATTAATATGACACTCCCTCCCGCCACACCCTGGGCGGGAGAAGTCATTTGATGATTTTCCCCTCACAAAAAACAAAAACCCCTACATACAAACTTACAAAGTATAGCTGTGGTTTTGTAGGTTTTCACGAATAACGCCGAGATGCTAGTCTGTCCCACAAAATCTATCAGATAGTAACAATCAAACTCAACCTATCGCGTGTCGATATTATTATTATTACCAATATGACACGCAAAAGAATACACTGTCTCGCTTATATCTTTCGTTTACCAGAAGTATACCTATCTACTTACGTTTACATACTTACATTTTTCGTTTCGCGCATACCAGAGGTTATAGCATATTTAAAACATACTTAAATGAGGTACTCGGAGTTGGTTAGTAATTATTTAAATCGTCCTTTAGTAAAGAATAAAAAAACTCACAGACATTGTTAATGACCCGTTAGATAACGGTCCATATGAAAATTAAAGTTAAGTAATCATTAACTACAGCAAAACCGTCACTTAAATTAATGATAGATTTTGACATTTCCCTTCGTTTGGCTGACGTGTTGAGGTTATATTTTAATTTTTTATAGAACAAAGGTATTTATTTGTTTTATATTATTATACTGTGTAGTCTTGTTACATTACCAAACATGTCTGATCTGGCAGAATTCATTGATTTTGTGGAATATGCCAGAAGATATACAGAGGTACGACCGAGACGCTATTTACGGGATTATTCAGATCCATTTACGAAATACTCAGTCCAAGAATTCCGTGTCCGCTACAGATTTAAACCAGAAACGGTGAGAAATGTAATATTACCTTTGCTAGCGCCAGATCTAAGAAAACAATCGAAAAGAGGTTTACCGTTTGCCCCGGAGATAATGTTACTTATAACATTACGTTACTACGCTACAGGCAGTTCTCGGGTCAGTAAGTCGTTGTAAAATTGTATTTATCATTTATTATTTAATGTTTGATATTGCAAAGCTAGTTTTAGTAAGACAAAACCCTTCCCCTCGGTTACTTCCCTTCAATATTTTATAACGCTTAGATTTAATAAGTAAGTAGCTTTTGCCCGCGAATTCGTTCACGTGGAGTAGTGACTTCCTGCAGATTTTTGGTAAAAAAAAACTATCCTATGTTCTTTCTCGAGTTCCAAACTATGTCTGTACAAAATTTCACAGAAATCGGTTCAGTAGTTTAGGCGTGAAGAAAAGACAGAGACAGCCAGAGTTTCTTTCGCAATTTATAATATTAGTTTGGATATCTATGCTTTTTTAAATAGACGAAATGATTGAAAACAAGTAGGTACCTACAGGTTCATAGATAATATTTAGACTTTAACATTGTTAATTTTCCAAGTTTCTAGTCAGGTATGTCGTAAATAAGCACAATTTTTTATTTTATACCTATTGCAAATGCTGTGATGTATGCAGCATAGGCTATACAACAATGTAGGTAACAAAAATTAAAAAAATGGCAATACTGCAATCCTTATGGTCTTTACAGTTGACTCAAAATACTTTTGTTCAAATTATTGATTAATAACACTAGTTATGTAGGTACCTACGTTTTTTTCGAAGAGACTTAATTATTTGTTATTGTGGCATTAACTTACGAATATCTCATAATTGGTTCATAGGATTTTGTATTAATCTAAATGCAGATTAAATTTTTTTCTAGTTTAATTACTCCGAAGACATTCTGTGCTGGACATAGGCCTAAATAGTATGTGGTGGTTCATGAAATAATTAACCAAGTCAGAAAATCTCATAGTTTAAAAACAGTGCGCGATTACCTACACTTCGTTACATCTTGTGACCTTTTTTCTTTTGAGGGCGGAAAATCACCCTCCCTAAGTTGGACGAGGAGTGTCAGACATTTACTGACTAAAAACCGTCCGTTTCTTCGTCTGGACCGAACCGACGCAGCAGTACATTACTGCCCTTGCATCCGCAACCCCGTCAATACTTATCTATGGAGTATCTTGCTCGATCTTTTCCATTGGAATCTACACTTTGGAACGAGCAAATAGCTTCACAAAGAGGACTGACCAACAGACTAACATTTTTTATCTTTACCTAAGCTTTGTTTACCGTTCAAAAGTGTCTGTAAGGGTCTTAATATATGTTTGACTTTGACTTTTAATTATGGGTACCTAATTTGGATGCATTTTTCCAGAAATTCGATGGAGATGTAATAAATGTCTGTCAGCAGTCAGTTTCACGTATTATCGCACGTGTTTCAACGTTGATAGCAAGTAAAATGAAAAATTTCGTCAAATTCCCCTCAACTACTGATGCAATTAATATTGTAAAGTAAGAACCTTTTTTTTCTAACCATAGTTGACTTACCTTTCTATATGTTAGTATCAAATATATCTTTGTTTTCTTCTTGTTTCAGGCAAAAATTTTACGAAATAGCCCAATTTCCTGAAGTTATTGGATGCATTGATTGCACTCACATTAAAATCAAGAGCCCTGGGGGAGTAACTTCGGATGTATTCAAGAATAGGGAGGGATATTTTTCTATTAAAGTCCAAGCAGTGGCAGGGCCTAATCTCGAATTTTTTGATCTAGTAGCTCGGTGGCCTGGACGTACACATGATAGCATTATTTACAACCACAGCGCAATCAATCATAGATTAAACAATGGCGTGCTAAATGGCATAATTTTAGGAGACAATGCATATACTATTAGCCATACTCTGTTAACACCAATTCGGTCGCCAAATTCAATTGCCCAAGAGAATTATAACAGAAGCCATATTAGAACTAGAAATACTATAGAAAGATGCTTTGGTCTATGGAAACGCAGATTTCCTTGTCTTCAAGTTGGAATGGGTATCAAGATGGATACAGTTGTAGCTGTTATTTGTGCATGTGCAACATTGCATAATATAGCATTGTTGGTTGACGATTTACTGCCAAATAATTGGGACAACATTCATGTTGAAAATGATGACGTTCCTTTAATTGATGAGAAGCCTAACAGTAGTGAGTTTATGGCTCGACAATCGTTGGTTGATAGATTTTTTTCTGAATATTAACTCGATCGACTAATTTTACAAATGTGAAAAAGTACTGAAGGTCTCTTCTTTATGCTTAAATCACTGAATTGATTTGGACGTATTTAGGTAGTTTAGGACTGGAGAAAGAACATAAAATTTTTATAGGTACTGAATATCCATGGGAAAGGGAACTACTTACCTAAATTCCATCTTTGAAAGAATTGACTGACACGTGATGAGTAGATGACATTATTTTAAGAAAAATATAAAATAATAGGTAGGTACAATAATCAAATTAAACTTATTTTATTTCAATTATATAATTGAAGATCGATAAACAAAATGTACAGATGTTGTAAAATCGCGTAACCAAAGATTGCAAACGAAATATCACAATAGAAATCCCAGCACTGTAGACCAACAGAGCCTATAACTATTGATAGGCATGTTCACATCGCCTGGTCCTAAGATCTTCCTTTTTCAAATTTTGAGGGACCTTTACTCTTTGCTCCATAAATATCTGACTTATACGTGATTGGAATCAGGCCTCTTTCCTCGGAGCAGACCAATCATCAATTGAATTGTCATCTCCTGCCCCTCTACGCATCTAACTTTGGAGCACCTCTTCCTTGCCGTGGAAAATCAACCTGCTTAGCTTCACCCGACTGGCATTTAGCAGGCCTCACATCATCAGCCTATAAGTGCCCACTGCTGAGCAAAGGCCTCTTCTCACACGAAGAAAGTTTGAGCATTTCGATTTCAAACTTACAATTAAGTAGAAATTATTACTCCAGGTTTCCTCACGATGTTTTCCTTAACCGTATGTGAGTGGTGTCTAAATTATCACAGAAAGTACCTATAACTCGGAAAAAGTCACATTGGTACTTGCCAGGTTTGCCACCCTCATGCATCAGTGGATTCAAAAAACTAGGGGACTTCACAGTGGCTTTGGCACCTCATATCTCAATCATCGACAGCAGTCTAACAGGGTTGACCTTGAATCCTGGGAGCAATGCTCATTGAAGATCAATAACTATAAAAATCCACCGATGACATCAGAACAGCCCACCAGACCACCTCGCTTGGTCGAAGGATCCAACCATTTCCGATCTCAGAGGATCTTTTTCTTTATAATCCTTTTTTTCAATTTACTACAAAAACTATTTTGCCAGTAATTTCTTTAATTCCTCTAATTCGATTTTAGTTTTTTCTAATAAACATTTATTTCGCTCTTCTTCTAACAATGCAGATTTCTTCTTTATTTGTTCCACTTCCAACTGCAAGAAATAAATAGTATTATACAGTTTAGATCGGTATTGTTCGTCGGACAACTCAGCAGCACTAGCTATACTGGTTGCAAACTGACACTTGCGTGCCTGTCTTCAGAACGGGTCCACTTAAACTGGTGTGGTTCTTTCCTCAAAAGACCACTACAGAATGAACTTGCACGATTCTCTCACATTATGTTATTTTTACATTGTCTGGACTTGAAAAGAGACTGACCTCTGAGTTTGTTTCGGCATTTCTTCTCAGAGTAGTCAGATAGGAAATGCCGGCTTCATCTAGTTTTTCACATATAAATTGACGTGTAAAAGTGCCGTTTTATGGCCTATTTGCAAAAATAAATTCATTGTTTCATTGTTATAATTAGCCATCTATACTTTAGAGGTAAAATTTGTAAGCTTGATGTAGGGGCTAATCTAAAGCGTAAAGTAATAAAGGAGTCAAAGAGAGCCCTCTTGCGTATTTTTTTGGCAAACAAATTTAAAGCGCCCTCTGGATTTTGTAACCAGAAACGAATGCATGCTATATTCATACCTACCTATAGTATAATGTATCACCATATTTATACATAGATTTTGATTTAGCCTGTTTTTAATTCCAGTCAATAAACTGACCCTTAAACCCATACAGTCAAAATATTTTACAGTTGTATAAGATACGGTTTAATTGCCAGGAAGGACTCCGGAATTAAAAAAACAGACAAAACTAATTCAAATTAACAAACATCGTGTGATCTGTCAACATCAAAATTTAAAAGACTTGTGTTGCCATGCTCTCATGTAATGAATTCCCTAATGCGTTAGAACATTGACATAGGAAATATAAGGACTTGAAATACCTACGAAACAAAGGTGCATACCTACAATCCAAAATTTCGCATAAAATGGCTGCCGTTGCTAGGGTTGTGCCGACTAAGTATTTAACGAGTATCGATACAATTTGAGTATAAGTTCTACGTAGGTATATCTTTAGGGATTAGCCAGCTGATTAACGGTATTTTTTTATGGGAAATCATCTAATGTCATCTCCGGCACTTTTCGCGACAGACCGTTACTGACTAAAATCAACTCCTGTTCCTACTTTGCCGTCGGCCTAGCTAGAGCCCGGAACCCGGGGTTACCTAGGTCTCTTGATTGGCTAATGATTTTCTCAAGTCGAATTTGTATCCATATAATTCTACGGAAAGCGTCTTTAAAAAAAAATAAAAAAACATACAATCGAATTGAGAAACTCCTCCTTTTTTTGAAGTCAGTTAAAAAATAGGACTGTGTTTATGAACAGCGTTTAATGGAATGGTAAAATAGAAAAAGATAGTTTTTGTTAAATGTTTATCCGCCGAAATATGGGGCCCCTTAAATGCGTATGTGCAACACCTGTCGGAATTTGTGATGTGCTCGCGCACAATTTCGGCTCGTCTGATTAAGCGATGATATCTTCGAAACTACATTAGCATAAAATAGATAAGAAGTGAAGTCAATCTTACTGTATGTATCTCACTTTTTATTATTAAGCTTAGTGGTCGCACTGGGATCGCCGCCAACGCTGCTCTGTCAATCGGGCCCGGATAGTTATAAAACATGACAATTTGAACTTCTACTTATGTAACTAAAACCAATACCAAAATACTGACGTCTTACTTTAGCCTTACACAAAATAGATTATTTAGGATAATATATTATGTTGAATTTTAAATGGGAGATTATATCGATACTTTTGTGGAATGGTACGTAACTATGCCATATTGACATATTATTGTAAACAACAATTTTTTACTTAAACTGTCTCACAGACAGAAATAGAAGTAAATATATATACTTTGGCAATAGATTCAAGTATCCGTAACATTTTTTCTATCTATGTGGATTATTTTAAGTAATATTTGATGAAAACTGTTTACTAACCTATGCAAAGACAATTTAGGTTGATTTTCGTTCTTTTTTGCACCACACTGCACAATACAACACACAGGCATATTGTATTTTTGTTTCACTATATATCTTTGCAGTTTAAAACAATGGTTCTTTGTAATTTACTGGAAAACCGCAATAATTTAAAACATAAACAACCGTTTGACAGCACAACTACCATGAAACTCAGGTACTCTGAGCGCTTAAGATGGCGGACATGGCACTTACCTACAACTTTGCTAATGTCAAAATGATTTGTTGCCATAATAAGCAACAACTTAAATATTGTTGTCCCTTTTGTCTAATACAATTATTGCCTAAGAAAGAGTGAGAAAAAACTATATTTAATAGTTTGTTTCATATTTAACCCATATTTGTATAAGCGGGTATACATCTATAATAACAGGGCGCCTCTATATATTTTCTATCTCAATGCGTTAGAATGATTAACGACTGTCATCCAAAAAATTATAGTAACAGTCACCTATTAACTAAAAATAAAAGTTATTAGTTAATTGATACACTTTAAATATATTTATAAGCGTTATTTAAATTCACATGACTGGTTATGTATATCCATTATTGAAGCAGTTTTTTAGATCTGCAGCAACAGAACAGTGACATCTATTGTGATATGTAGTCACTTAACAAGACATTGAGTATGTCTTAGTTATAAATATAAGATGGCACCTCTATCTTTGCGATCTTGGTGGATGTAGGGCAGTGTCCCCCTCTGGGCTAATCTTTGGAACCGCTGGTCGGATTTCCAAATAAGTATTCTTTCACTGATAGCAATAGCACTCGGGAACATCGTAGCTATCTTCGATGTTCCCGAGTGCTATTCAAACTAATATTATAAATCCGAAAGTAACTCTGTCTGTCTGTCTTTTCTGCACACCTTACTGAACCTATTAGAGTGAAATTTGGTTCAGACATCGTTTGGAACTCGAGAGAGGACATTATTTCATTGATTGAAAGCTACAATGTTCCTGAGTGCTTTAGGCTATAAAACATCACCCCACGACCAATAGCAGCCAAGCAGCGGGTGATACAGCGCGACAGTAGCTAGTCTTTAAATAAAACATTAATTGTTGAAAATACCTGTGTTTTTAATATTTCAATGTCTAATTTTTTCTTAATTTCCAAATGTTTTATTCTCATTACAGCCTCTCGACGGATGTAGTCCATAGGTCTGCGTGTTCGATTAGTCGATTCCTTTGGTTGTGTATTTTTTTTACTGTTGCTGTAATCTAAAAGTTTTTATATAAAGTTATTTTAATACAATAAAATAATTTAGAACCTTAAATCAGGTATTTTTTTCATTTTTATAATTGAGTGAGGGAGAGCCAAGCTTCGGCACGAAAGGGTCTGCTCAAACAACCACAGCGTTGTGTTTCGCCGTGCGAGTGAGGTAATCGGAGGCCTAATCCTTACCCTCCCCAATCCTTAAATTTCCGAAACCCCTAATCCCTAAAAGGCCGTCAAAGCATTCATACCTTTATTCATTCATACATTCGTTCCCACTCTTCTGGCATTGCATGTTTCTATGGTATCCTATTGCTAACGATCGCAATCCGTCTGTTCGTTTACCGACTTATCACACAAAAAATACCTTTGCAATCTTCTTTATCTTCAATTTGATAGGTTTCTTTATCTTCAACCGTTAAGTTTTCTGGAGAATTGTTTTTATACTGAACATGAACGCAGTCAATGCTATAAATATCTGAAAGAAAAAATTGATCTGGTAACATTAGAGTGTAGGGGATTTTTTTTTTTGTTCTAGTCACACTGTTGGCTGGGCAACTGGCTGCTGCGATTCGACTCTCGCAAGGAAAAACACTGTGTGATCTACAAACTGTTGTTTCAGATCTAGGTGGATTATGTATGTGGATTTGTCAAGTATGTTTGTAAAGGCATCCACAACACAGGAGAAAAACCTAGTGTGCAGCAATATTATTTTTAAACATGCAAAACTACTTATCCTAATTATAGGCTGTTCTGTTATCAAAAAATATCCCCAAATTATATTTTAATTACACTATTTCCCTTTACTATCGATATACCTACTAATTACATTAGTTTTTTTAAATAACATTGAGAAGAAAAGGCACACTGAAAATATTCTTGCTGTTTAAACTTAAAAAAATGCATGAATTTGTTTGGGTTCCCATCCCACTGCAGTGTTGAGTACAAACATGATGCATCATTATTGGTTCCCACTTAATTCTCTACCTTCTTTTCAAAGGGTAGAAATTATCAAAAGACTTCTACCAAGGTAGTATCATAGTCTTACAGACTGAAAATCACACTGTTCCTTCTCCTGCCAAGAGCCAGGGCCAAGGAGACGGTAACCTTAATTGTTGTTCCAGGTCTAGGTGTGATGTTTATGTGAAATTGTATGTTTGTAAATACACCCACAACACAGGAGAAAATCCTAGTGTTGCTTAGGGCAAAGTTTTTTAACAAAAGAGAAAAAAGAATTGCCTACCTAAGTTATCAAAATCTTCTAGAACCTCTTCCTCCTTATTGTTTTTGACTGTATTCAATGTTGTGCTATCACTGTCATGTGGATTGTTAATTTCAGACATTGTCATTGGAGGCACCTGATGAATGAAAAGTGAAAATTAGAAGACAATACCTTTAGTCTATTGGTTTAGATGGTTTACTAAAGGTAAACAATGTTTTTATATATTCTAATATATAAAAACATTGTAATCTAAAATACATATAAAAATTATTTTAAATTAGTTTATTTGCTAACATCTATCTTCATAAAATTTTTAGATAAAAAGATATGCCAAGATTGTCTACATATAGTTAATTATCTAAACCAATAGACTGTAGTATATTTAAAACAAGGAAACTGACCCACAGCCAAGGAATTCAAAGTAGTTAATAAGAGCAACCAACCTCCTTGGCCATACTTAAAATGGGCCCTGGTTGTGGTGACAGAGGAGGAACATTGGGCCTTTCTGTAGCATAAGATTTACGAATGACCGCTTTCATATTATCCCATGCCCGTTTCAATGTAATAGTTTCACGCTGAAATAAATGCAGTGGTTATAAAAAATATCATGTATTGTCAATGGAAAAGAGAGTTAAGCCCTGATTGGAGAAGGGAGTGAAGTTCCATTGCCATTCAAGTTTTGAGTTAGCTTCTTTTCACAGACAAATAGGAGATCAACATTAGTCTTTAAGTGCCCACTGTTCAATCACCTCGTACAGGGAGAGAGTATGAGCATTAACCAAGCTTGTTCAAAATGGATTTGAAATGTATACTTTTAGGTTGACTTTAAAGCTTTATTTAGAAATTTTGAGTCCACGTTGCCTCGCGATGTCATCCTTCACTGCTTGTCGTTGATTGGTACCTACTGCCAAGTTTTGAACCTGCACCTTCATACATGAAAAGCGAACAGCTTACGCTCCAGGCCACGACGACTATAACTTATAACAGTAGAAAAAAAATATAAGGTCCTTTTTTTGAAGTCCGATAATGATATCAAATAAAACTACTATGCTTCTCCGCGTATCTTGACTGAGTATAGGTGCCGATAAATTAAACTATTTATTTTATCAATAATTCGCCATCCTACCTTATGTACATTGGAATTAGAATTAAATTCTTTTGTGATTAACGCCCAGGCCGCGTTTTTTTTGACGACTGATTTACCGTCTGTAGCTTTTGATTCCACTATTGGTTGACTTTTTATTAATTTAGCCAACAATGCTTTTTCGTGGGCTGTGAAGTTGGCTACTCTTTTGCGAGGAGTTTTCGTTTCTTGATACTCCTAAAATGAAAAAGAAACACGAAAGAGTTTTTAAAAAAATGTGTCATCGATCGGCTGATACACTCTAAATCCAATATCTAAATGTACTTCGAATAATATTTACCATGTTATATTTTTAAAGTTGTCAGCACTTAATTAGTATTCACAATATCAAATTATCAACCACAACAAATAGCATTACTTAATAGCAACACGAAAATCCGATGCGCGACTCTTCAATCACTGACAGTTTTATTACTTTTTTTTCAATGAATGTTAACAATACCTAAGAATTAAACTCAGAATACAGTCTGTATTCTGAGGAATTAAAAAAGCCTATTACTTTATTTTTAATAATCAATGAAACCAATAAAGATGACTCTGTGATGTATCCTTCATTATCTATTTAAATGATATTTAGTAAAGTACAATTAAGTCCTAATTTAATTAATGACTCTGAGTGCAGCACAGGCGTTGACTAAGTAAGTATGTATTTTTGTACATGTAGAAAATAGTGTTTGTAAACTCTTTGTTTGAATCGTAGACACTCTAGTATATTACTATAATCTATGCGTAGACAGAGAATAATTCTCTGTCTACGGTTTGAATAATTGATTTTGATTTTGACATCGATACCGACTGAGTTACATTTTTAGAGAAAATTCAGAGGTGTCTCAGTAAAGATAGTACATATTGTTGTCTTTAGAAATGGTATATAAATATAAATATAATATAAATATGGTGACTACTTTTTTTATAACTTTGTGAGAAAATATTAAATCATAAAAAAGAAAAATAATAGAAAAGAAATAAATCTCTTTGGAATATAATTATTCTTTATCAAAACTTAGAGAATTTTTTAAGTAATTTTTTTATTACATATTTGTTGTAAATTAATTTGATAAATGACAGACTTTAAGAACCTGGAACCGGCAAAAAAAATTAATAAGGCTTAGTTAGGCTTAGTTAGCCTTATTCATTTTGGTTTACTTTTAATAATAATAATTAATAATTGTAATTGAAAAATTTAAAATCAATGTTTTTTGTAATCTATATCTCGTTTGGCTGTATATGATTTTTCTGTGCGTCAACTCACTACGGTTTGCGTAAAAAAGTCAAAATAAAACAGCACGCTGCCAACCATAGACAAAAGAGGGAGGAAGTTTGTGAATGATCGATTTTACGCCGGCCTCCTGAACCTCTCAACGACATTTTTCTTTGTTTGCCGTAACGCGTGTGGACAATATCAACTGTAGCCGTGAATCCGCGAACACATCAATAAAATGGCGAACACGTTTCGCGCGGTTACGGTGTCGAGGGTGAGTGGCGAGGGCGCACTCACAGCGCGCTTCAACTTTCCTACAAACGTAAACGTGGATTACGACCCGCAAGGGCTGAGTGTAAAAGTGATTCGTGCGGACCCGGTGCTGGCACAGGAGGAGCTCGAGTTCCCCGTGCACAGTCAAAGTGAGTGTGCGCGAGTCGCAGGCCAATCGTACATATTCACGATCGACAATGAAACGCTATTCTTCAAGTTCGCATCTGACGCCGACTGTCAAGCCTTCCACCTGCTCGTTACAAAGACGAAGGCAGGCAGGTCTTCTTCGGTGTTTACGGTGCGTACGGAGGATTCGTCGGCGATGCAGTACTTCCAGTTTTATGGTTACTTGAGCCAGCAGCAGAACATGATGCAAGACTACGTGCGGACTAGCACGTACCAGCGCGCCATACTATCGAACATCAACGACTTCAAGAATAAAGTAGTTTTAGACGTAGGAGCAGGCTCAGGTATTCTCTCATTTTTCGCTGCACAAGCGGGAGCTCGCAAAGTGTACGCGGTGGAAGCCAGCAACATGGCTCACCACGCGCAGGCGTTAGTGCGGGACAATGGTCTCGAAGATCGCATCACTGTAGTTGCGGGCAAGATTGAAGAAATCGAGCTCCCAGAGAGTGTAGACGTAATAATTTCGGAGCCTATGGGCTACATGTTATACAATGAACGTATGTTAGAGACATATCTGCACGCTAAGAAGTGGCTGAAGCCAAATGGTAACATGTACCCCACGAGAGGAGACCTGCACATAGCACCCTTTACTGATGATGCTCTGTTTATGGAACAATACAACAAAGCCAACTTCTGGTACCAGACATGCTTCCATGGTGTAGACTTGAGTGCATTGCGCACTGCAGCCATGAAGGAGTACTTTAGACAGCCAATTGTAGATACATTTGATATTCGTATTTGTATGGCTCGATCAGAACGACATGTTGTAGATTTCTTGAATGCTCATGAGACGGACTTACATAGAATTGAAATTCCATTTAGGTTTGAGCTCACACAGTCGGGTACGTGCCACGGGTTGGCTTTTTGGTTCGATGTTTTGTTTGCTGGTGCTACGCAACATATTTGGTTGTCAACTGCACCTACGGAGCCACTGACGCATTGGTATCAGGTCCGATGCCTTTTAGAGACACCTATTTTTGCTAAACAAGGCCAGGCACTCACAGGCCGCGTATTGCTACTTGCTAATAAACGCCAGAGTTATGATGTTACCATGGAGATCAATCTAGAAGGCACAAATATCACATCATCCAATACCCTGGATCTCAAAAACCCATACTTTAGATATACGGGCGCGCCGGCGGCTCCCCCACCAGGCGTGAACAGCAGCTCACCTAGTGAGACATACTGGAACTCTATAGAAACAACTGCTTCATTGAGCAATGGACAAGGAGTGATGCTAACTGATGGAACCCAGCAGTACTGCTCTACACCTGACCAGACCATAGCTTATGGAACACATCCTAACATGATCAAAACAGTAATGCTGCAGGAGGAGTTCATCAAGAGGATCGGGATAAGTCAAAATGGGGACATATAATCCGAGAGGTCGCGCCGAGCGCGCCTTAGGGCAATAAGGAACCGCCGTAATCGGTTGTGAACTATCTTCCGTTCAGACTTTATAGTGTGTAAGCAGACTTATTTATTATAATACATCACAGTGACACAATCATGTACCTAGAGACTCTGCTGGCCTTGTAAATTAAGTAAAAAGTGAAATGGTAATCAAAGGCAATAAGTTTAAGCCTTCTCTGTGAATTGTTTAGTTTTTGGCGGAACCAACGCTTATTAGTGTAATTTAACACACATAGAAATTCTGATGTAAATATTCTATATTGGGAAGCGAATCGGCGAGACTGGCCAGGCTGACCGTCTCTCGAGCAAGGCAGCTCTGCGGCTAGAAATTGTACTATTAATTTAGTCCAAGTACATTTAGGATAAGCAATAAGTGCTGAATTTGAATGATAATGCTTATCATTGTCAATACTCATTTATCATTATTGGAGTCAGGCTCAATCATTAGTTAAGTAGACGCAGCCAGTGTTAACCAGTCCAGTGATACCTTCTGTCTGCCAGTCAACTCTAGAGATTGCGATTTATGAAAATTTACTTCTGTCAAATATTTTTATACACTGCACTTTAGCCATAGAATGTATAAAAATCCTTTTTGTAAATATAGGATAAAGTGATCAATTCTTTTTCTGGAACATTGATATTGAGCAAACAATCAGTATTGAATATGTTCTTATTACTTGATAATGTTATCAAACTTTATACTTTAAGACTTAAAACAAGTAATATGGGTCAGGATCTGCTATTTTTCATTGTAGTAACATTGGTGCTTGATCCTTAATTGCACAAAAATAGATCAGACAACATGACTACCTCATGATTTGGCAGACAATTGGATCTCTAAAATGTGTACCGAGATTGCAAGCAAAGTCATTTTGTTAACTTATGAACATAAGCAATTTACATTGGACACCAAAATAAGTTAGATAAATAAACCATACTTAGTTAGTCATGAGTTTGCTTGCAAAACTCATAGCTTAGAAAATAACATGACAATTTTATATCATGAAGATCACATTGAGTTGCCATAAATAGCTCTGGTTAGAAGTGGAATGAAACATGTTCAGCAATAATAAATAGACTGAAATATAAATAAATAATTAATCATTAAATAATATGTATGTAAAACACAATTATGTAAGAAATAATATTTTCATGCATGTACAATAAATAAATGCTGGCTTGTCTGGACGCCCACAAATAAATTCTTGATGATTTTGAATTGATTTTGGACTTATTACCAGTGCAAGAGGATTGAATATTATTGATTTTCTGTAAACCCAAAATTCTCGATAATAACAGTGGTAATTAATATACCAGTCTAGGAGTAATTTTTCTTGGATATACGAAAACCTATTAAATAGTTTTATGAAGTGATAATTAAGGTACAGTCAGTATCCACTATATTGGGACATTCAGAGACTTGTATAGATGCACATAAACCACCAAAATATCGATACAACAGAGTCACCAGGTTTACTCAAAGCGTCATAAATATGGGTACAGTTTAACTGGAAAACATTAGGAAAACGAAGTTTAATAACATAGATTTTAAGTATTAGGTACGTCACTCGTCTATTATTACAGAAGTGTTTGGCCATTGTCCTTTTCATTTTGAGCATAACTTCATTGGCGTGTGTTTTGTTTTATAAAGTATTTCGTGCCCAACCGTTTACAATATACTTATTTACTTACCTACCTATCTGTATTGTAAGCAATGAGCAGTGAACTGAAAATACTTATCAGCTGTAGACCTTATACATATAATATGAGTTTTTTAAGTTTAAGTTGTCGCTATGCGTGACTTTATTGGACTTGGACCAATATTTTGATAGTTTGTCTGCGTCTCATTGAGTGCCCTGAATGTCCCTATATATTTGACGCTGACTGTATGTTATTCAGTGACTAGCAAGCTTAGTGTAATTATCATCTTCCATTAGTGCCTAAACAGTTCATTCCTCTTGTATTCAGAGCGATATTTTTTTTCACGTTCGATATTCTGGCAACATCATAACGTAAGTATCGCGCGGGCGGGGTGATAAAATCGTAAGTGCTTTCAATGTATTGTAGGTTCATCTATATGACTAGGTGCTTAAAAGGCGCTATATAATTAATATAAGTTAATATTAACAATCGTTTTTAAATCGGGACTTGAATAAGAGACAGATTTGTACTAATATTTAAAGTTCAAAGTAAAAAGGCGGGAAAATATGACAGTACATGAATAAAAAAGTTTTTTTTAAATATCGCCTTAGTATAATGGCGCATCGACCCCGTCCCGCGTCATTGATATTTAGTACCTACGAAGCCAATATCACTTGCCATTTAATGAAATTCACTTTTATTTTACGAATATCGTAGTCTATATTCCCTTGTCTAATTAGATGTTAGGTCACTAATTAGAATAACACCGATGTTAGATCAGTGAGCTAAAAATGAAAATTTAAATGAAATAAATTGTTTTTTTTCTTGCATTATGGCTGTGTGGTGATACTTATTAATCAAAACAAATAGATTGAGGATGAATAAGCTTACGACGTTCAAAGGTTCAGGATCAGGTAGTTATAGATGTAAACTTCTTAGTTTACTAATGTGAAGTGATATTACTGAAATTATCAGTTATTCATGTATCATAGTTTAGTTTACTCGATTTAGACTAAGATGGTAATAGTTTTATGTATGAATAACGGTCTAATGACTGGCTTAAGAACGTAATTTTCTAGGCCATGTTTGGTAAGCTGACGCGTAGGTAATTATGCTAGATAATTAGTCCCATTTCATATATGTAACTGTTGTCAAGTGTATTTATCCTTATGATTAAAGGGATAGAAGAAAGAAGCTGTTATTTATAAACACTGCCAGGGCAATCCCCCAGATAAATTGTTAAAAATCTAAAATACAGCTCTCAATACACCAGTACATAAAACCACCTCATTCAGTGAAACTAATAAAAATTATTTTGACTGTTGCGGTAACTGACTTGATGTGCTCTATTTTATTTAAAAGCTACTCATTAAATTTTCATTTCTAGCAGCACCTAAAATACAGATTATGTAAATATGACCAATTTGTAACATTTTCGTTTCGTTCTTATTTTTATAGCATCAAGGTTGTGTATTGAAATCATTTGTATATAAAAGCATGCGTGTAGAAAATAAAGGAATTTTATGAGGTTATTTGATTTTCTCTTAGGTACTGCAGCAGATATCTAGCTATCTGTGTAAGCGGCTGTAGGTACAGTGAGGTACCTACTTTGCCAGTCCATAAAGCTTTTTTGACCCATTTTCTATTTTCGCTTTGCACTGAGGTCGGAAATCTGTGGGAAAAGTTGAGACCTTGAAGCAGTTAAGAGTAGGTACGTTTAGTTTGATTTTAGCGTTAATGAATAAATTTTGCTAAAAACGAATTCAAGAGTTCAGTGATTATATTGACAAGTTCAAGTCAGTTGAAGGATATAACAAATGTCCCCGTAAACTTACTTTATTTTCAAAATGATTGAATACCAAATTACGCATGCTTATAAAAAATGTAACCGGTATTTTAACTCTTTGGATGTTAAAGTAATATGGTTTAAATGTTTCCAATCTAAATAATTATGCACTTTAAGGGACTATGGGTCAATTTATATTAGCGCAGTCAAAACAAATGTAATTCTGAAATGTCGGAATTCAACCGTATGTCTCATCATCAGCCTATAAGTGCCCACTGCTGAGCAAAGGCCTCTTCTCATACGGAGAAGGTTAGAGCATTAATTACCACGCTTGCTCGATGCGGGTTGGCGATTTCAAATTTAAACTTATACTTAATTCGAAATTATAAATCCAGGTTTCCTCACGATGTTTACCTTCACCAGTGATGTCTAAATAATCCTAGAAAGTACATATTATAACTCGGAAAAAGTCACATTGGCACTTGCCAGGTTTCGAACCCATACCCTCATGCATGAGAAGCGAGCTCCTTAACCTCCGGGCTACCACGACATTTTACCCATGTCTGATCCTTGCGAAATAATAGTTAACTTTAGACGCGCGATTTCGAGCGTTTTGTATTTATTCCGAAGGGAATTTATCTTAATTTAGTGTTACCAGTTCGGTCTGAATGACGTTTCCTTAGGTTGTTTTTTTTGTTTTGTGCATGGAAAATCATGATGACGTTTCTCGCTCTGATCAGTTTGTTCAGAGGCAGTAACAGAATCTTATTGACTAAAAACCACCTCGTTCTAAATTCTGCTCCGAGCCGGACCACGTAATATAACTAGTATTTGTTCTACGACTTCTGCCGGGCACCTCAATGACGCTTCGAATTGTGCTGTTACTGCGTTAATATAAATTAACACAAAATATTCGTTGTATCTGTAAAATGTGCTTTGCAACAGGGAGAGTCTGTCTTCCAACATTATAACCTATGCTTTATAATCTAAGTAATTATTTCATTATTCATTCAAGAGTTAAAAGACTGTTAAATTGGGTAAATTTTGGCAGTTTGTGAAAAACTCAAAATGAGGATGTTGTGAATAGGATAGTAAAGGTCGGCAATGCACTCGTAACTCTTTCGTTGTTGCGGGTCCATGTCCATGGGCGGAGCTGATTGCTTGCCATCAGGGTAATCCGTCAGCTCCTATCACATAAAAATAATTATGCTCGTTCAGGGTCATTCGAAATAAGCACAAAGAAAAAAGCGCTATCTGAAATGTCACATACAAAATCTTCTTCTAGGTCTGCATAACAGCAAGTAATGCTCATATTCCTTCTTAGAGAGCAAGCGACGAATTCGAGCGATTTCGACAGAATTATCGTACTTAAAGGCAACCGACGTTTTCAAAGGGAGAGCTCTCTCTTACTCTTCGAAGATAATGTCGAATTTTCTGTGTGGCATTTCAGTTGGCTTCATCTCTGCGCTAATGAAAATTAATCCTTATAAGGTATTTTAAAGTAAAAACTCTCCACTTTCTTTCCAAACTTTCAAAATTTACTCCGAAATAGAATTATTTTGCTAGAAATCTGATTTTGTATGTTATTATAGCCTGTATGACAAGGATAGAACAATTTAGTTTCATTATTTTATCGTGACCGTATAGAAAATTATGTTTTTCAATCAATCGTTCCTATTCTGCGGAAGTGAATTGTGGAAAAGTCTAAAAAAACTTTAAAAATATAACAAAAGTCGTAGATTTAAGCTAAGAAGTAATTCACGTATGTTAATATACTTACCTAGTAATGTATCGCGACCTTAAGTGATATAAAGAGGTCGTATCTTTTCTTTTCGTGTCTATGAGATTAGTGTTATAATCGTCACAAAATTTCCATTAGATTTTCAACAGTTTACTTCCATAGATTTATAAATGAAAGTGGGTGCAGAACTACATGAATTTAATTTTAGGGTCTGTTTAAGAGCGATCAAGTGGCACTTGTTGCACATGTTTAAGGGTGATAATTTAAAGTTAAGTCAAATTTTGTATTCATACGTAATATATTACAGCCTAGAAACTTAATTCAGTATTTCTAAAGAGTTTAAGAGAGACAGAAAGTCGCGAATAACTGCTTGATTAAAGATTTTTGTTGTTTTCAGACCCTGGTATGTTGCGTTTGAATACCAAGTTTTATTATCAGTTTTGTGGATTCCATGATTTTTACTTGGAAGAGTGTATGAATACTGTGCCGCTTAAACGCTCTAAAGGGCCAGATATGGCGCTTCTGTCAATGGCCATCATAGGTCACAGGTTAATACCATAAAAGGAGTGTCTTAAATATTCTCTTCGAACAATTTAGGTCATTACAGTCAAGATTATAAATAAAAAGAATAGTCTTGAAAATAGTGACTTGATTAAGCAATAATTAATTTTAAGATAAACATTGATGGGTCAATTTTTCGATGATGATAACTGTCCCGATGCTAACCTTATGCTGTAAACTTGTGACCTAGGACCCTTTCACACGCTTCGGTTGTCCGGTAGCCGATACGGGTGTCCAGCGGTAAATGTAAGTACTTTGAAAGGTACTGGAGTGAAAATTAACGTTTGCCGACCAAAATTGATAACTGATTTTAGTCCAAAATCTTCGGAACGATCAGTGTTTGAGAATTAATAAGAGATTTTATGTCAATAAGCGATCGTTATCACAAGATTGTGGGCGGAGTTAGGTTATTAATTTTATCAATACGGCAATTCTTCATAACCGGGTATCTGACGAACGAAGCGTCTGAAGACACTAAGGGCTCATTTTCAACAGTCAGATGAATGTTATCTAAGGAATAAAACTGTTGCTGTCACTGTCTTATACAAACATTCTGACGCGACAGCATCATAATTTTTCCCAGATAACTTTTATCTAACCATTGAAAAATCAGCCCTAAGGCTCTTTAAAAAGTATTACCTACATATATCTCACAGCACGTCCATATTAGTTTGTGTAGAATAAAATCAATATGAATAAAATATAATCCCTAATTTTTATTATGGTGACAATTCAATACTTAATATGAATATAAAAAAGTTGGACGGCAATTTTCGGTAATTATATCAGATAATTCTAATCTATAATGTCGTTTGATTGTGTATTTTAAATCCCTGATCCTTAATTCTGTTTGTCTATCTCACTGTCGTGGTGGCCTGGAGGTAAGATGAAGGATCCTGGCAAGTACCAATGTGACATTTAGAATTAGGTATACGTAGTGAACTTTCAAAGTTGAGTGACTGAACGTGTCGCGGGCTCGACGGAACAACTCTTTGTGTGATCCACAAATTGTTGTTCCAGGTCTTAGCGTGATGTGTAGGTATGTGAAATTCCATGTTTTTCAACCCACGGCACAGGAGAAAATGCCAGAGTGGTGCGACGTTTTTTTTTGAAAAATAAATGTAGAGCTGGGTCTTAAAATTTCTGGAATCGCAAATCGCGCTTTAAACTTGGCTAGACATCAGCTCTATTGGCCCCACCTGTGGTGGTCTTGAGGCTCGTTCTATCGTCACTACTAGGCACGTATAAATAAATAAAGTTCCTCAATGTAGGTATTATGATGTATCTCAAGATAATTATAGCGACCAGCCAAGCTGCGATTGGCCGACAGCCAAGTAACTGATTTCATAGGTTTTAGGTAAATATTTTAAAAGCCAGCACCTAGATGATTGAGCTTTGGTCGATATTCTAGTACTGAAGTCAAAGTCAAAATCAAAAAACCATAAATGTGTACTTATGTAACGTCAAAATAGAATAAGTCAGTCAATCTATTCGTCAGTGAAGCTCTCACTCATGCCAAACTGGAGATTCAAGTAGAAGAACGCACACGAGAAATCCTTTTTGTTCGATTCCCGCTCAGAACTTTGTGTGATCCACGTACCTAATATTGTTGTACCGGGCCTGGGTGTGGCGTGTATGTAGACTGTACATAATTATGTTGATGACGACACAGGAGAAAATATTAGTGAGAGGCAATTTCTTTTAATGGAGGAATAGAATAGAATTAGTTTCGTAATCTTTGTAGCTCAAATCGTTTTCGTTTGAATTCAAATCGTCGTAACTGTTTCTGAGGTTGTAAGATAGTTACATACAAGAGTCAGTGCCGGATTAAGCCAGCGCGGGGCCTGTAGCAAATTCTGTCAAGGGGCCCTTGGTTTGCTAACGGTTCTCAAAAGGGTATCAAATAAAACAAAACTGTTACAAATGTAGCGATTACATTTTCAATATCGACTTTTTCTAAGCAAGTCATGCTCTATATTCAGACATAAGAGATGATTAAGACGTTCTTGGCCCATAGTGTTCCTTAATAAATTTTTAATTCGTTTCAACGTTGAAAAAGAACGTTCGCCACTGCAGTTAGTGATCAAGAAGAGATAAGTAAATACGCAAGGCAATTTCTAAATTTTGGAAACACGATTCTAAAGAATTATTTAATAAAAGTTTATAAAATTGCAGTTCCAGACGCTCCTGTTTCTTGCTGTCAATAACAGTAGCCACATCTGCTTTCAGCAACCCTACGAACTGCACTAATTCGCCGTTCTCCAAATAATCCTCATACGCACTGAACATCTTTGACGATTTTTTCAAAATCTCTTCTGTTGCAAGAGATTTTATCAGTCGAAATACTTCAAAAACACTAGTAATTTTATGATATGCTTTCAAACGTTTAGTTGTAGCAGACAGTACGTTATCAATTATGACAACAAACACCTCAAATTCGAAACGTTGTCCAGGTGTTTGATTTTCAACATAGTCGTACTTTGTATTTCGCTTGAAATGGTCGTACTTTGTATTTCGCTTGATTCGTCATGATGTCTGCTGCTGGTATTCTTCACAGTTAGTCAAATCTTTGGCTCTTGCCTCTAATTCATAAAGGGCGTATCCCGTATTAAGGTCTTGATCAGACGATTGTGAAATAAATAATTTTTAACAAAAATATTCCGACTTCGGGCTTGTATACAAAACTGCGATGCGACGCGATGCGAATTCGCAACGCAGAAAATTACGACACGAATTGCTGCGATGCGATTTTGTGCGGCAAGGCGTCTCCCAGGGTGACCATTCCTACGACGACCGTTAACCGTAGGTACTAAACGTATTTTGAATTGAAAACTAGGTCGTGACATGGATCGTAAAAATAAATGTGCACTTTTATTATTGCTTAGGAGATACAGGGAAAAGAAACAAAGAAGATTTTGGGTTCATCCATTAATTACTATTATGAATTCCGGTGGAATGCGCGATGCGAATCAATTCGCAAGTTATTGCGATGCGTAGAGGGAGCTCGCAGATTTTTGCGATGCGACGTCGCATCGCAGTTTTGTGTACAAGCCCTTCAAAAAGTAAGCTAAACAGCAAAAAATAGTTTTTCTTTGTAGAAATTAATACATGTTTTCACTTAGTTGAATAGAAAATAATATTAATAACCATTTTATAATTTTGAATTCGGTGCCAAGCAAAACAAAAATAGTGTAATCTTTACCTGTATAGCTATTGTTAGTTAGATGATTAGGAGGCACCGGTCAATATTTTCTAATACTGTTGCTGTTTGGTATGACCTTGATGATTCACTTGGCAGAGCAAGCAATGATAATGGTTTTCGAATGAGAAGACGACGACTACTTGAGACCGAAAATCACAATAATAGTAGTAGTCCGGAGTTAGTCAGTGTTCAGTGCTGTAAATCGCTGAGGAATTTCCTCGACTGTCAATGGTCTCCATCATCATTTATACTGCAGACCTTCAATATACTTACGTAATCCGTATAGGTGCAAAGTTCTCATCCATATAATTGATTTAAATCCAAGCACAACATAATAGCTCCAAATAGTCAAAGAGATCTTACGACAGTCTTCCTGCTCCATCATCAGATTTACTCCATAACTTCATTGTAACCCATATAGGTGCGAAGTTTTCATCGATATAAATGAATTAAGTCCAAACACGAGGTAGTTACTGTGAACCGTTCAGGAGTTCCCTAAGCTGTCTTTCGTTCTCATCATCAGACCCCTAATGGCAGTCACGAGCAATCTTGGTGCAAAGTGCTCACCAATAAGAATAATTCAAGCCCAAACACAAGATAACTACTTCAAATAATCAAAGAGATCCTTCAACTGTCTTCCGGCTCCATCATTAGGTCAAGTTCGACTATCGGCAAGTTGTAGCACTACTTGCCCCTACAATTTTCGAAAGTTCCCCTCGGTTTCCCTAGGATTATATCATCAGATCCCGACCTCATGAAAATGGGACCCTCTGGGGAGTAACCTTTCAAACAAAACAAGAATTTTGGAAATTGGTTTATAAATGGCGGAGTAATCGGTGAATAAACAAAAAACAAAACAATCAGTCGAACATAGTACCCCCTCCTGTTTTTGAAGTCGGTAAAAAGATAATTTAATGAATTGCACACAGCGCTACTTCAATCACGAAAACAGTACTTGAAGCAATGTCAAGATAACTTTTCTCACAAATAGTTCACATTTAAAGTGCTTAGTAGTTTTTTATATTGAGTAAAAGGAAAGTGTATATCAATTTCTTATTGTTTGATAATCAATAGCATCCTAGTTTATTTGTTTGAGTTACGGCTAGCTCGATCGATGACAATATCAGGGAATTCCCCAAATGGTTTTGCAGTGTTGCCAACTTGTGTTTAGTGCAGTGCAAGTAGTACAACACATAACTTGTGTGTGGCTAGCACTCAAACACAATTTCAAATTTTTGTTGTTCACTTTGATACCAACGTTTTTCGTGATAGATATTATACCTAGAGGTGAGGCGGAAATAGCCGTGCGCGCAGTTCGCGTCGGCTCGGTTCGCCCGCCAATGGCAGCAACCAAGGGGACAAATACTCGCTTTCCTTTTCTTACACACACAAAATACCGACTATTTGTCTTTTTTCGTTTATTTCGTTAAGAAAAAAATCAAATTACTTGAAGTTTGGTAGTAGTTTTGCAAACCAAACATTTTCTACATAGGTCTTGCTGTTGAAGTGGTGTAATTACGAAATACCTATTTGAGCGCGGGGCCCTCCAGTCCGCGGGGCCCGTAGGATTTGCTACTCTTGCTACGTGGCTAATCCGGCACTGACAAGAGTTGCGTTGCAGTTGTTCAAAGGTGTAAACATGATCCACAATAAGATAACATTATTTTATCTAAATCGAATTACGCGATTAAGTACCTACTACTTAGTTAATTGTTTGATAATATTTTATGGAAAATTATTGTAGGTCCTTTCGCCTGAGCAAGTATGGTAAACTGCAAATTTCTTCTTTGAGCTGGCCGGATGACCTGATGGTAAACAATCGACAAGAAAGACATCCATCAAAACGTAACCCAGAAAGATTTAAATCTAATCCTACGTTCCTTGCCCAGTTTCTTTAAATCCTTTGTTATTGGGTACCGATGAAGTTAATTGTATACTTAACTCTCTAACACCAGATAGCGCCCCAGAAGAGGATACTTATTATTAAACACGTAAACCATGAATTAATTCCAATCATACCTCATATTATGTTTATACTTAATCTTTGTTTTAAACAAAAAACGTTCCCTATTTTAGCTAAAGAAATCGACAATAACCCCTATATACTAAAGTGGGCAACAGGATGACCCTAACAATTACATACCTATCTCTGTTATTCATGTTATAGCATAAATATATAAAAAATCTAAACTCCACATTATAAAGCTACCTTCGAACTAACCATATCTTATCTCCATCTCAATTTCGTTTTAGGCACGGTGTATCTACAGAAGATTCTGTCACGTCTTAAATAATACGACAAAGGAACTAGGCTTTTAGATCTAAGAAAGGACTTTGACACGGTGTCTATTCCCATCCTTGTCCAAAAATTAGAAAAGATCGGAAATAGAGATTCTCAACCTTCTATATTTATCGATTATTTGACAAATAGAAAACAGAAGGTTAAGATAGATAATTTTGTTAGCAAGGACGTGAGGTGAAGTGCGGCGTGCCTCAAGGAAGCGTTCTGGGTCCTACCCTATTTCGGACATATCTAAACGACTTATGTAATATACACTAAACAAAGGAAAAATCTTTTCGCCGCCGATGACACCGAAATCGTTGTCACTGGCACAATTTGGGCTGAAGACAAAGCCAATTCAGAAAAAGGTATTATACAAGAAGCTTCATGGCTAAAGGTAGTTTCCTTATCTTAAACAAAAGCAAAACCATATATGCTTCTGAGAGCTGATTTTTCAATGGTTTGATAAGTTATTTGGGGAACAATATAACAAGAATCTGCTGGCCATTATCCGCGCCCTTGTTTGAACTAACTTTTTTAATTTTCTCCATAAGATCTATCCTTCTTGAGTGGTCAAGCGGTACGGAAAGTTTCGAAAGCAATGTTTTTTTTTGTGAGGAATCATGAAATGTCTTCTCCCGCCCAGGGTCGGGTGAAAGGGAGTGTCAAACTCTGACTGACTAAAACCCCCCGTTCCTTCTCCTGCTCTGGGCCGAGGCCGCGGTGCCTCATGCGCTAAATCCATACTAATGTTGTGTTTCACCGTGTGAGCAAGGTTACTGGAGGCCCAATCCTTCCCCCAATACATACAGGGTATAAAAAGACACTAACGAAGCCGAAAGCCACGTATTACCCATTATTTGGATCATTTTTTTCTTTAAGACCATAGCTGGGACTCCACGGGTTCTCGAGATATTGAAGGTCAAAGATGCATTTTTAATTTCTTTTTTTTTGCGCAATGGAATTCTAAGTATTATTACAAAACTTTTTTCCAAACAAACATTACCCGAATTTTCGATTTTTCTAAATAAATTACGCATTTGAAGTTACGAACAGTAATGTACATAATAAATAAATGCAGACCCGCACAAAAAACATCGTGCATCTCAGTAGGATTTTTATTTTACAGAATTGTTTTGTTGTTGCGAAGTAAAATCGACCTACGTACTTATCACAGGGTTTTAATGCTAAGCTGTGAACCTACGCACACAATGACACGAAGCCCGTTTGCTTTACATTGCGCGCAATAAAATTAATATTTTTTTTTGATACCTAAAAATAAAAGTCGTTTCCCAGTGATAATTTTAGCGTAAAGCTACTTAGAACTGCAGTATGCGCAGTTAACGGCTTCGTTAAGTGTCTTTTTACACCCTGTATTTTGTTATAGGTAGGTACGTAAAATATAGGTTCACGAATAAAATGTATTTTTTATAATATTTATATCAGAATATAATATAATATTTATATGAATGAAGTGAAACTTTTGTATATAAGAGGGCTGTTACGCTTTTGCTTGAATTATTAAAGTTTTACTATATTTTTTGACCTCTTTTCCTAATATTACTCTTTATTCTATCACGTGGCGTTATTTTTTTTGGTTTTTTTCTTCCGGTGGAAGATCTAACTGTAGTAGGTGTCATGATGTGTTGGTCCAGAACTGTAACTTTTTCAGTGGTAGTACTCTCTGATGCTGTCCTTTCTGTGGTGGTAGAAACGATTGAAACTGTTACTATTTTGTTTTCAGTATTAGGATCATTTGAAACTTCATCTGCTTTTGTTTCTTCTGTTGTTTGCTTTTCATTATTAGCTGTATTTATTACGGTTGTTACATTTGAAACTTCATCTGCATTTGTTTTTGTTTGCTTTTCATTATCAGCTGTATTTTTTACGGTTGCTATATTTGAAACTTCATCTGCTTTTATTTTTGTTGTTGTAAGCTTTTCATTATTAGCTGTATTTTTTACGGTTGTTACAATTGAAACTTCATCCGCTTTCGTTTCTGCTGATGTATCCTTTTCATTATTAGCTGTATTTTTTTCGGATGTTTCAATTGAAACTTCATCTGCTTTTGTTTTTGTTGTTGTATGCTTTTCATTATTAGCTGTATTTTTTTCGGATGTTTCAATTGAAACTTCATCTGCATTAATTGTTTTTGTTTGCTTTTCATTATTAGCTGTATTTTTTACGGTTGCTACATTTGAAGCTTCATCTGCATTTGTTTCTGTTGTTGTATGCTTTTCATTATCGGTTGTATTTTTTTCGGATGTTTCAATTGAAACTTCATCTGCTTTTGTTTCTCCTGTTGTATGCTTTTCATTATTAGCTGTATTTTTTTCGGATGTTTCAATTGAAACTTCATCTGCTTTGGTTTCTGTTGTTGTATGCTTTTCATTATTAGATGTATTTTTTAAGGTTGTTTCTTTGGAAACTTCATCTGCATTTGTTTCTGTTGATGTATGCTTTTGATCGTTAGCTTTAATATTTTTGGTTTTTACATTTGAAACTTCATCTGTATTTGTTTCTGTTGTTATATAATTTGGAACTTCCTCTGTATTACTTTCGGTTGTTGGATTGTTATAAACTTTATCGATACTTTTTATTAGATTTTTTTGAACTTCAGTTGTCAGATCATTTGGATCTTTAGCTAATATTTTTTTTGTTGTGAGATGGTTTGAAGCTGTATTTTGAGGATCAAAATGAGCCGTAGCCGATTTGTCTAATTCTATATTTTTTATTAATCTCCACGGTATTACCGATTCTCTTGGTTTCGCAGTTGATGTACGTCTCTTAAGAATTTCTCTGACAATGCTTTGCGGCACCCAATGACCAGGCATTTGTGATTCAACAGGGTTATCGATGTAAATTAAGGGGTCTTCGTCTGGATTTGGCCACTCTTTGCTCGTCACCGGGTCCAAAACGACTAACATGCAGCAAACAGTAAATACTGTGCAAATCACACTAGCCGAACGTGCCACTGAAAATAGAAATTGTCAATTTTTACCCAATTATTTATTTTAACACATAATTTTACATGTATATTGTTTTATTGCATACTTAAGGCTATTATTTAAATATGGGAAAACCATGCTTCGGCATGAATGGGTCGGCTTGACCGGAGTTAAACCACGGCCTCACATAAAAACAGCTGTGAAATAACGACAGCTATGTTTCGCCGTTGAGCGAGGTTAACGAAGGTCTAATTTCTCTTACTCTCTCTCAAACCCCCCAATCACACACATCCACATAGGTGAAATTGGTGAGAGGTTTGACCACCAGTTCCCATGGGCTTCCTTCCTATCCCGAGAAACTGTGTAAATGGGTTTCGAGCCTTGAAGACAGAACCATATAGGTCGTAGGTCACTGTCGACGGTCTGTGTGGGCGCCGGATTTGAAGCGGCGGCCGGCTCGTACGCTGGTCGCGTCCCAGAGGGTCATGGCTATCCGAATAATCCGCGGATATCGCACGATCTCCGGGGAGGCGGCGAACCTCCTTACCGGATCACCGCCATGGGATCTGGAAGCGAAGGCGCTCGCGCGCGTCTACAGTTTGCGCGCAGACGCGCGTCGCCGGGGCGAGGATCCTCTGCCGCGCCAAATTAGTGCGTGGCGGAATGAGCTCCGGCGAGATCTCATGGCTGAGTGGAAGCAGCGACTGTCGCAACCGAGGGCCGGGCACGCTACCATAGCAGCGGTAAGACCCCTCTTTGAGGAGTGGCTTGAGAGACGCCACGGCGTCCTCACCTTCCGCCTGACGCAGGTGCTTACCGGGCACGGCAGCTTTGGTAGGTTCCTGTTTCGGATCCAGCGGGAGGAAACGCCCGAGTGTCGTCATTGTGCGGATCACCTGGAGGACACGGTGGAGCATACGGTGGTGGAGTGCCCTGCTTGGGCTGAGCACCGCCGTGTTCTCAGGGAAGTGATCGGCGGCGGCGACCTCTCGCGCCCGGCCTTAATCGAGGCCATGGTGCAGCGTGAGAGGAACTGGGAAGCTATCTCCTCCTTCTGCGAAGCAGTTATGCTCGCAAAGGAGGAGGCGGAGCGCGTGAGGGAACTATCCTCCTCGCGCCCCAGCCGCCGCAGAAGGCGACATTCCGGACGTCGGGGATCGAGAGATGATCTCCGGCCACCGTAAGCGCGGGTCTGCGGACGGCGAGTAAGGGTAGCTCGCCGCCCGACCAGAACCGGACCCGAGCGTACGGCGCGTAGCGTTCCGCGCGCGCCTCAAAGAGCCAATAGACCACCACAGTCGGGGCCCTAAAGGGCTGATGTTTAGCCGGGGCTGCGGGGTAAGCGCAATGAGGCACCGCGACCTCGGCCCAGAGCAGGAGAAGGAACGGGGGGGTTTTTAGTCAGTAAGAGTCTGACACTCTCTCTCGCCTTACCCTGGGCGGGAGAAGTCATTGGATGATTTTCCCCTGACAAAAAAAAAAAAAAAAAAAAAGGTCACTGTCGACGGTTAATTCACCGACAGTTTGCCTGTGAACCTTGCTAGCTGTCGCCCACTCTGATCCTCCGCCATATCAATAATGTTGACATTCATTGTTATGCGAATGACAGCACGGGTTATGCCTTTTTTAACATTACTCGGGAAAACGTCATCGAGAGTCGAAACAGACTCGTGTCTGAAATCGATACCTCTTTAGAGGGTCTCAGAATCTTAGATTGGGGTACACCTAATTTTGTCGAATTTAACCCCACAAAGACAGGTTTTTTCCGCTAAAAATCTGTCGTTTGTCGTATCATCTCAATAACAGAGCACCCCCTAACAGCCGGTGAGCTAAATAGATTGAGGCAGTATTTCACCCTGGGGCATTGCCTGCTTCGAGCGCAAGTTCGGCCCCATATGGAATACTGTGCTCATCTTAGGGCGGAGGCACCCCTGTACTAGCTACTCCCTCTGGACCGCGTTCAGCGACGAGCTCTTCGAATCGTTGACTGCCCTGTTTCTCGGACCCGTTAGACGGTTAGACTCTTAGCCACTGCGTATGGATGTTCGTTATAGCTTATATCATGGGGAGTGTTCCGAGGAATAGTTCGGTTTGATCCCCGCCGCATATTTTCGGCGTTCTACGCGAAAACGTTTCCATCCCTATCACATAGATGATAGGCAGTCAACAACTGTGCGATTTACTCGAATTTTTTTTGCCTCGCACAGCAAAACTCTGGAATGATCTTTCGGCGGCAGTATTTCCGAATCGATACTACTTTCAAACCTTCAAGAAACGAGCGTACTCCTTCTTAAAAGACTGAAAACGCACCTGTGGCTCTTTTGGTGCCGCTGGAGTCCATGGGCGGCGCCGATCACTTGCCGTCAAGTGATCAGTCGGCTAGTTTGCCTCCTATTCCATGAAAAAGTAGTAGCTTGGAGAATCTAATTCTCACATTGCAAAATGAACACAATCGTCAACTGTCTGTCTACCCCCGCTCGGGTCACGCGCTCAGACTCAGGATGACCTGTAAATTTTGGCTCTCATCCCTCTACCTGCCCTTTGACCAGCTGCGCGTGGCGTTCTACGCGCGCCGTACCGTTGGGTCTGGTCATGCGATTCCTCAGTCCCGGAGTGAGTTTTAGTGCGGTGGCTGCGCGGTAAGGAGGATAGTTTTATCAGGCACTCCGCCTCCTTCTTTGAAAGAGGAGACCACCTTCCAGTTTCTCTCGCTCCGCACCTTGGCCTTGACTTAATTCGAAAGATGGAGGTCACTTACTTTAAGACACGTCGGCGCTCAGCCCTAGCGTGTTGGTTCATGTTAGGCTAGAGACGCTTTGCTCTCAACTTGCTCCCGGATGCCGAGTTGAACGTATTGTTTTAGTAGGTACTTGGCTGACGCTGTTGTAGTTTCTCAAACAATTTAAGAAAATAAATAACATTTAAAGATATTAATACTTACTATTGGACGATATGTTTTACGGTCGTTTATATGAACGACACGAAGAAAAATAAATAAAAGTATTTCATAGAGTAGGTAGGTACAAATTTGATGTGAAATATTAAATGGAAAATTTTATTTTATTACTTTTGAATTTGCGTTGAGAGAGTTTTAAGGGCCTATTAATATGTAGGTAAATAAATATTTTTTATTTAGGTATATTGTTTTTGGCCTAGAATTTGTTTTTACATATTTAGACTGCGGCTAACCAAGTACCGAATATTTTCCTTATTTCACAGTTAAGTCTATATTTTACAAGAAAAAAGCTTATTTTTTATGTCATAGGTCGGCAGACGAGCGTGCTTATTACCTGATGGTAAGCAATTAGCGCTACTCATGGATACACGTAAAATCTAAGGAGTTACTACATGTGCGTTGCTGGTCTCTTGTGGGTTTTTAGGGATTTAAGGATAGGGAATTGAGGATTGATGTCCGAGGGGGGGGGGGGAAGGTTTTGGGATCCGGTAACCTTATTCCAGGGCTGGGACACATAAACACGATACGACGTCGTGTCGTACCACGATGCGGCGTGATACGACGTCGTGTCGTGGGAATCGTCGTTTGACTGCACGGTTGGTGCGGTGGCTGGGAAACTGGCTGCCGTGCAACGTGTCGCGAGTTCGATTCCCGCACGGAACAACTCTTTGTGAGATCCACAAATTGTTGTTCCGGGTCTGGGTGTCATGTGTATGTGAAATTGTATGTTTGTAACCGCACCACCACGCACACACAGGAGAAAATAGCAGGGTGGGGCAACGTTTAAAAAAAATCTACGTCGAGCACTGCAAAAAAATACGTCGCGACATCTTAAAGTGCCACGATACACAGCACGTCGCCACGTCGTAGAAACTGACGATGCGTTCCTGTGTCGGTTGTTATTCATTAAAGATGACGGACGCTAACGCTGTTGACGTCGATCAGAATTACCGGAGGCCCAATCTTCCCACCCATTTTAAATTCCCAATTCTGAAACGAACTTGTACTAAAAAATTATAATAAACGAAGTCGCCTTAAGAAAACACAAAAAATATTTATAATACATTTATTAAAACAGTAGTTTTTTACAATTGTATTATTTTTTTATTATTTAGGTATATTTTTCTTAAATTTCTTCTGAAGTTGAAGTAGAGGCGCGTTCTTGCTTTTCCGTTTTTCTTTTTTCAGTTGGCCTGATTCTAGTGCGTTTTTCATGACCTGTGGGATAGACAGGAAATATTAATATTACGACTGATATTCATTGAAGTTTTTAGCGAAATTAAACTAAGATACCTGTAATAGGAATCACGACCATGTTTTTGGTTATTATTAACTAGCTTCCGTCCGCGGCTTCACCTGCGTGGTATCGGAACCGCTGGTCGGATTGCCAAAATTATTTCACTGATAGATAGCCAATGTTTCTGAGTGCTATAGGCTATAAAACATCACGCTACGATTAAATGGAGTCGAGCAGCAGGTGAAACCGCGCGAGAATAGCTAGTGTCCAATATATACGTGTAACACAAAACATATATTTTTTATGTGAGTTACGAGTGCGTTGCCGACCTTTTAGGGATTGGGATTTTGGGGATTTAGGGATTGGGGTAGGGGAAGGATTGGGATATCACGCCGGTTTTCTGTGAGGCCGTGGTATCAGTACGGTCGAGCCGACCCATTCGTGCCGAAGCATGGCTCTCCCACACTTGTATATCCATAAAGCCAGCAACGCACTCGTAACTTTTCTGGTGTGTACGGGCGGCGCTGATTGCTTACCATCTAATAAATAATACAGATGTAGATGTGCCACATAAAAAAAAAACTAATTATCTTTACCTGCAGTGCATTTTCTTCGCTCCCTTGAAAAACTGTGGTATCATTGTTCAGAGTGGGGTATTTGAAAGAGAATCCCCGAGGGTATATAGGCCGGGAGAGCAGAGATTCTAACTGGCGCCGTTTGCTCTTCAATTCTTTGTCTATTGAGGCGTTGACTTGCTTCACTGGGCTGTTGTGTATTAGTTAAGGATATTTTTGTAACTTGGATAAAAATAAAGTAAAAACTTGTGCATTTGTTTGTGACTTTATCTGCATTCAGGGGCTTATTGCATATTATTCACATCTTTTCATTCATATGTTCTCCTACTTATCATTGGTTGAACAATTTAACTTTTGTTGATATTATGCATAACAAACTTTAACACCAAAATAGTACAAATAATAAAAAGAATAAAAACTAAAACTCAACTACGATAAAAACCGACGCTGAAAAAGTATAAAACAAGATTTTCAGAATACTGAAAGGCGTAGTTACACGTCACATATACCTGCCGTACCACTTTGAAAACGTGTACTACCCCTTTCAGTGTGTAGTGAAAATCTTGTTTTATACTTTTTCAGCGTAATTTTTTATCGTATTGGGTTGTAGATTTTATACTTTTTTTCAAATATCAAAAACTTTACTTTACTATGAGAATAGCGACATATTACGTCGTCTGTGGATGGCGAAACTGATTGAAAAAGAGTAACCATGGAGTTTCTTGCTCGTTCTTCTCCATAGGAATCTACACTTTGGAACGAGCAAAAAGCTTTACTAGAGGACAGACGGACAGACTGACACGCCTAAAGTTAAAGCTCTTCAAATACTTTTTTTGCTTGACGTTCAAAAGTGCCTAATGTGATCTAATTGAAATAAATGATTTTGACTTTGACAGACCCAAGCGTAAACTTAACTTTACGCGCGCGCCTCAAAGAGCCAATAGATCACTACAGACGGGTCAAAGTACGAAACTTTATTACGCTCGACCCGTCTATCACATTCTTATGTGAAATAAAATATGTAGGTAGAAAAAATCTAAAATTAAGTCTATCGTCTAATCGATGAACGACACTTTGATTTTATATTGTTAATGCTTTGTATTTTTACACAGATTTTTCGAAGGCATTCGATAAGGTCAACCATGAGATTTTGTTACATAAACTCAAGCCTATGGGCATGACTAGTGCTATTCTTAAGTAGTGTAAATCATATCTCGAAATTTGGTCGACCACAGTTGTGGTTGATGGTAATGAGACAGACCTATGCATTGCGACTCTCGGCATACCTCAGGAGTCTAATCTGGGGCCATTATTGTTAATATTTTTGTAAAAATTTTACACAAATATTTAATCACTCCACAAAATTCCTTTTCGCGGACGATTTAAAACTGGCAGGAAGCTGATACTTCTCTGCTGCAACCAAACATAGATAGCTTAAGTCAATAGTACACTAATAATAAGGACCTTTCTGCGAAGGGAAAACCATCAAATAACTTCTTTCCCCGAGCATTGGCAAGAGGGAGTGGCAGACTGTTACTGACTAAAAACCATCCCGTTTCGTCTCCTGCTTCAGTGCGAGGCCATTATTGCCAAGCATTGGCCATATTGGGCACTGTCTTTTTTTTGTGAGGGGAAAATCATCAAACGATTTCTCCCGCCCCAGGGCCGGACCGGAGGGAGTGCCAGACTCTTACTGACTAAAAACCCCCCCTTCCTTCTCCTGCTCTGGGCCGAGGTCGCGGTGCCTCATTGCGCTTACCCCGCAACATATTGTGCACTGTCTGTGGTGATCTATTGGCTCTTCAAGGCCATAATAAAAATATACTTCAACAGTTGCTAAATGCTACCATATTAAATCTACCAAAAAATATAACAAGACCCAGTCTTCATGTAATTCAGGGCAACACACTTTCGGGACTTGAGAATTAATTTTAAACATTGAACATTGTTTGAAAAAGGATACAGATCATCGTCGTCAATAATAATGTCCATTTCTCTCGCGGCTCGTTCCTTCCACCCGTGCGCTTGCGCAGCCCTGCGTTTCTTCAGTTCCAGGGCATCCAACTCTCGGGCTAGAACCATCAGCTCCTTGATGGGAGCAAGGACCTGACTGTCCACTGGGAAGGTCGGGACTTCTGATGCTGGAGAAGAATTCAAGACAAAAGTGTAAAAAATTAAGAAAAGTAACTAACCTCACTTTCATTACATTCTCAATCTTCAAATGCTTTTTTTTGTCGGGGGATAATCATCAAATGACTTTTCGCCCGCCCAGGGTAAAGCGAGAGAGAGTGTCAGACTCTTACTGACTACTCTCCCTTCCCCACACGCCACATTGCGCTTACCCCGCAACCCCAGCTTCTCATAGTCAAAAACTTTTATTGAAATGCACAATAACGATACTTTTTTTATGTAATTTGTCGGCAAACGAGCAGACGGATTACCTGATGGTAAGCAATCAACGCAACGGAGGAGTTACGAGTGCGTTGCCAACCTTTTAGGGATTAGGGTTTAGGATATTAAGAGATTGGGGAGTGGGTAAAGATTGGGCCTCCGGTAACCTCACTCACACGGCGAAACACAACGCTGTGGTTGTTTCACGCTGGTTTACTGTGAGGCCGTGGTATCACTCCGGTCGAGCCGACCCATTCGTGCCGAAGCTTGGCTCTCCCACATTTAAATACTTAGTTATAAGGAATGGGTTAAAAAACTTACTTTTATTCAAAGTGCGACACATTTTTGTGTACAAATAAGCTTCGGAGGAATCCATCATGAGGATGGTGAGGCCCTCGCGACTGGCTCTGGCGGTCCTGCCACTGCGGTGTACGTAGTTCTCGGCTGTGCGGGGCACTTGGTAATGTATGACATGTTCAACGTGAGGTATGTCTAAGCCTCTCGCTGCCACGTCCGTTGCTATTAACACGCCGTGAGGATCGTCGCGGAACCTGAGGAAAAAAATATATAGATATAAAATGGTATATTTGCCCATATATCTATACATTCTCACAAACTTTCAAACTACTTTTTTTAATTTTTTTTTAAAAACGTTGCCCCAAATTAGGTTTTTTTTCCTGTGTCGTGGGTACGGTTACAAACATATGTTTTCAGACCCGAAACAACAATTTGTGGATCACACAAAGAGTTGTTCCGTGCGGGCATCGAACCCGCGACACGTTGCACAGCAGCCAGTTGTCCAGCCACCGTACCAATCGTGCAGTCTAAATTAATAATAAAATCTTATAATATTACTAGCTTCCGCCTGCGGTTTCGTCCGCCTGGTATGTTGATAAAAAGTAGCCTATGTCCTATTTCGGAATGTATCCTATGCCTGTACCAAATTTCATCCAGATCCTTCCAGCCGTTTTCGCGTGATTGAGTAACAAACATCCAAACATCGTAACTTTGCCATTTATGATATTAGTAAGATATATATGTACCATTGTCTGTCTTTTCTTCACGCCTAAACTACTGAGCCGATTTCTGTGAAATTTGGTACAGGCATAATTTGGAACTCAAGAAAGGACATAGGATAGTTTTTAAACCAAAAATCTGCAGGAAGTCACTATTCCACGCGAACGTCGCGGGCAAAAGTTAGTATTAAATTAATGTTGTTAAAAGTTTGATTTCAAAAAGATTCAAAAAAATGTCTTACCTCTCCAAATTCTTAATTCTCTGTCGCTGGGGCATGCTGGCGTGTAGCGGTAGGGGGCGACACTTGAGCAGTGTAAATAATTGAGCTAATCTGTAAAACATATAAAAATGACATTATCATTATCAATCACATCACCTGTTCTTGCAAAATCAATCTTAAAGAACAGAAAATAAAGCGCAAACTAAACAGAGAGTAACAAAATATAATAGTTTTGTATGGATGCTTTATTTTATTTTTATTTATGTGTTCATATATACTTTATTGTACACATTATTAAAAAAATACAAAGAGCATGCTTACAGCTAAAAGTGTACAATGGGTGGTCTTATCACACAGGGTGATTTCTTCCAGACAACCTTAGGATGGATATTTATAGTGTAGTCAATACTAATATTATAAAAAGGTAAAATTTGTAAGTTTGTATGTAGGGGGTAATCTTTGGAACCGCTGGTCGGATTTACAAAACTCTTTCACTGATAGATAGCTACAATGTTCCTGAGTGCTATAAAACATCACGCTACGGTTAAAAGGAGCCGAGCAGCGGGTGAAACCGCGGGAGAGTAGATAGTGTACAATAATTGGTAATAAATATATACAATTTACATACATATATATATATATTTATTAATATTTATGTGCACAATAATAGGTATAATAAAAAGGAGTGTGTTTGTGTGTGTTTTATTGTATTGTAGTGTATTTTTGTATTGATTTCATTTTATAACGCTTTTTAGATAGCGTTCTTTTATAAACATTGCTCCAGACTAGATTTTTCTCCTGTTTTGTGGGTGCATTTACTTATACACAATTTCACATACACATCACACCAATACCCGGAACAACAATTTGTGGATCACACAAAGAGTTGTTCCCGTAATCGAAGTGACATTGAAAAATCAACTTTAAACAATAAGAAAATAGAGATCAAACTCACCTTTTAACGCTGCCGATGGAGTTGCAAAAGACGATAGTTCTGCCCGGATGCCTTTTTACAATGTAGTATAGGTAGGCGTCCTTATGTTCTAATGCACAAGTAATACGGGACTCAGTTAGCGTTTCGGCTGTACCTGAGGAAAGAATAAGGGATAATAATTAAACGTCGGTACCTAATAGGCTGACGGATTACCTGATGGTAAGCAATCAGCGTCGCCCATGGACACCCGCAACAATAGAGGCGTTCCGAGTGCGTCACCGACCTTTTGGGGATTTAGAGATTTTAAGATTGGGGGAGGGGAAGGGATTGTGCATCTGGTAACCTCACTCACGCGGCGAAACACAACGCTGTGGTTGACCCATTCGTGCCGAAGCATGGCTCTCGAGACTCGAGACAGATCGATTAGTAAAAGTATAGTTATTTTTCAATATTTTATTGTATTGAAAGGTCGAATTAATTTAGAATTGACGTAAGAAATTACTAAATTATGCCTAATTTAATTTTTTTTTTAAGTAAACGCAATTTGCACCTGATGGTAAGTGATTCGAAACAACGGAAGAGTTACGAGTCCGTAACCGATCTTTTGGGGATTAGGGTTTTTGATTGGAGAAAGGGGAGGGATTGGGCCTCTGGTAATCTTACTCACACGGCGAAACACAACGCTGTGGTTATTTCATGCCGGTTTTCTGTGAGGCCGTGGTATCACTCCAACCGAGCCGACCCAGGGCTCCCCGACACTTATTAAATAAAATTTAAAAAAAATTAACTAAAGTTTTCCTCACCCAAATTCTGTGTAGTGATATCGACGACCTTGGGTTCAGTCATGCCAATCATCTTGATGAGCCGGTTCACCTTCTGCTGTGGCGTCATTTTCTCTATCTTTCGATTTATAATCTTACCATGTTTTGTTACCTGTGTAAAAATAAAAAAAAGTAATATTTTATTTAATTTTACACTTGATTTTTAAATGCAAACTTTTTTTTCTTTTTTAAAAAAAAAATTTGCCCCACATTAGGATTTTCTCCTGTGTCGTGGGTGCTGTTACAAATAAACAATTTCACATACACAAGACACCCAGATCCGGAACAACAATTTGTGGATCACACAAAGAGTTGTTAAAACTAATAATATAAATGTGAAAGTAACTCTGTCTGTCTATCTGTCCTTTCTTTACGCCTAAACAACTGAACCTATTTGTGTGAAATTTGGTACAGACATATTTTGGAACTCGAGAAAGGACATAGGATAGTTTTTAAACCAAAAATCTACAGAAAATAACTATACCACGAAAATCTGCAGGAAGTCACTATTCCACGCGAACGAAGTCGCGGGCAAAATCTAGTTTTATTTAATTTTATTATAAAGCAGGAGAGTTTGTTTGTTTGAACGCGCTAATATCCAGAACAACTGGTTTGAAATTAATACTGTGTTTGTAAGTACACTTATTCGGGAAGGCTATAGGCTAAAACGTCACGCTACGATTTGTAGGATTTACAGAAGCTTGTTTAGATTTGTAGCGACATCTAGCGCACTACATTAACAACAGCACCAATCACGTGCAAGAGTCTACATCGCGCTATAAGAGTTTTCCACACAATTAGCACCCATACAGATATCCCGACAACAACCGTCGGGCAGTAGCCCACCAGGCACGAACACCTCGCCTGGTCGGAGGATCCTCCCTTTTCAATGGAGGACGAGGAACTTTCCACCCAGTTTCTCATACCTCCAAAGATTATAAAAGTAAAATAACCTACCTTCTTCCCCTTCATATGTGTGGGTAGATCGTGGACCATGGTCAGGGTGGCGGAGAAGACGAAGTTCTGTCGAGCGGCCTTGCGTTCCTCGTCCGCGTTCAATCGTTCCAATAGCGGTGTCAACTCTTCGAAGTGGCCGCGTTCTATCATACGATCCGTCTCGTCTATCGCTAGGAATCTATACAGTACAATAACAACAACAATTGGGTAGTTTCCTAGTTCAAAAATAAATTAATTCGACGTTTCAATACAATAAAATATTGAAAAATAAGTGTGGGAGAGCCATGCTTCGGCACGAATGAGTCGGCTCGACTGGAGTGATACCACGGCCTCACAGAAAACCGGCGTGAAACAACCACATCGTTGTGTTTCGCCGTGTGAGTGAGATTACTGGAGGCCCAATCCTTCCCCTACCCAAATCCCTCCCCAATCCCTAACCCCCAAAAGGTCGGCAACGCTCTCGTGACTCCTCTGTTGTTGCGGGTGTCCATGAGCGGCGCTGATTACCATCAGGTAATCCGTTTGCTCGTCTGCCGACACACACGTCACATAAAAAATAAAATTACTATACTTTTATTCATCGATCGATCGATACACTAAGTTTTAGATATTTTTTAGCTAATTATTAAGAAATAAGTAAGCTATTTGACGCAAAATTACGATGACGTCATAACTCACACGGCGAAACACAACGTAAATATTTCTTCACGCCGGATGAAGCCGTGGTATCACTCCATCAAGCATGGCTCTCCTACACTAAATATTGTAATATTTTATTTCACTTACTTGACAGAGTCCAACTGCTGTAGATGCGGTTGACCTTGTCCTATGAGTTCCCACAATCGTCCTGGTGTAGCGACCACTATCTCAGGACCGGAACGGAGCACCCTCTCCTGCTTGACGGCCGCCATACCACCCACTATCGTCGCTACTTTTATACCTGATAACATTTCAAAGATAAACAATTAACAATCTTTTCAATCTCTAACTATTATAACATCGTTAATTTGTTGGGACTGGGCCGGACACGTCCGCGGAATTGATTCGGCGTGATGGGCCACTATTGTCACCCAGTTGACACCTTAGGATGTAGGCCGCAGGCGGGTTAGGCCCCGGAGAAGATGGCGTGACGATCTAGACGCTCTAGATCCGATACTGTGAATCGAAGGATCGGGAAGTGTGGAAGCGAGATGAACAGGCCTATGCATGATATTACAAGCGAGTAAAAAAAAATTAACCTCACTACATAGTATAAAACAAATCGCTTCCAAACTACGCAACGGATGCGTTTTTTTAATAGATATGTAGAGTCATTAAAGATGACTATTAAATACTCAGTGGAAAAATATTCAAACACAATGTACATTGTTAATGAATAAATTAATTAAATGAAATGGGCCTCCGGTAGCCCCACTCACACAACGCTGTGGTTGTTTCACATCTGTTTTCTGTGAGGCCGTGGTATCACTCCGGTGGAGCGGACCCACTCGTGAAAGAAAATGGCTCGCTGACACTCAAAAAACAAATTCTCCCAAAGTAAGTATCAGTTATTGCTTCTACAAATTCCCTAATTAATAAACGTAACAAAACATAACTAATACAATTAAAAAAACAACCTTAAAGACATGTTTTTAAGGTACAAACCTGTATATTTAGCAGCGGCTATCAAATGTCTGCTGATCTGTATAGCCAGTTCCCTGGTAGGGGTAAGGATGAGGGCATACAACGGCTTGCCAGTCTTCACAGAGACGTGGCCAGGGATCTCTATATTGTCAACCACTTTTACACAGCCAACTCCTGAAAGAAATAGATTAAGGAGAAGAAATAAACACAGAGTTCCAGAAGTGCCTTAAAACCTGCCCAGATATAAAAAGAATAATTGTACCAAGTTTTGTTAAAATCCGTCGAGTAGTATTTGTTTCTATCAGGAACATACAGACAGACAGGCAGACAGACAACATTTTTTTTTAGATCATTTTATGCAAAATATTTCCGTCATATATAATTTGTATGTGACTTTAACCATTAAGGCTATACACGCGACAGAAACTTTAAAAAGGGAGTAACTTCTCCCGTTTTCCTAACATTTCCCTTCATTGCTCTGCTCCTATTATATGTAGCGTGATGAAAACTATACTATTACCTGCCCAGGAGTATAAAGAATAATTGTACCAAGTTTCGTTAAAATCTGTCGAGTATTTTTTGTTTCTATAAGGAACATACAGACAGACAGACACAAAAATTTTACAGATTTCATTTGTGGCATCAGTATCGATGACCTATTACCCCTTGATAGTTATTTTGAAAATATATTTCATGTACAGAATTGATCACTCTAGAGATTTATTATGAGTATAGATAACAACTAACTCACGTGAATCAAATAGAGAAAAGCTCTACTAGTTACAAGTTATAACGGGACTCTTATTCACGAGCAGCGCGCTCATCACGGCGATGTCGTCCAACCAACAGTTGGCGCACGCTGCTTATGAATAAGAGTCCCGTTATGAGTTGAAATTAGTTGAGCTTTTGGTCTGTTGCGCTAAAACTGAAATTACTTAATAACCCTTTGCCTGATCCGCGAATCAAATGCAATATTCCTTGTTCCGTTTTCGTGATATCCAGTAATCGAAAAACGAAGGGCCAGTAACACCAGCCAAATAAAAAACATAATGTGCTAATCCGTATGATTTGGATTAGCACATTATGTTTTTTTTGCTTAACAAATATTTATTAAAAATTAAACTACCTTGTTCATCCTCATTGACCTCATCGCCGTCATCATTTTCTTCTTCTTCCAACTCTTCTGCACTATCCCCACTTCCATCACCATCAATATCGTCATCTCCGCTTTCATCGTCAACTTCATCACCACTTTCCCCATCATCTTCATCAATTGCGCTACCATCTTCATCGTCGCTACTATCAGCCAAATCATCAGAGTCCAACATGTCAGATAAATGTATGTAATTATCTTCATCACTATCATTTCCTTCATCAGCGGAATTATTATCCCTTTTCTTAACAGGAACATCATATTCTTCTAGATAATCTTCTTCTTCAGTTTCAACTTTTGGTGCTCCTTCTAAATCATCTTCTGTTCCTTCTTCTAAACCATCTTCTGTTCCTTCTTCATCACTCTCTTTCCCACTACTATATCCATCTTCAGATGACTCCTTAACTTTCTCTTCTTGTACGATTTGCTTTTTATCACCTTTTCGTTCTTTTCTTTTAAATTTCTGTGTTTTTTCTTTAGGTTCTTCCTTTTTCTTTAGAGCTGGTTTTCTATATGGTATGTCATATACGTCTAGGCCTTTGAGTTCAGCCTTTTCTTTGAGTTTAAGGATGCCACATAGGATTGGTAGACCGAAGGCTAGAGTTTTGCCGCTTCCTGTCTCTGCTGCACCGAGGATGTCTCTACGACCTGTAAATTGTTTACGAATACATTTTCATTTACATATAACAAAAATCGTTCTGGCTTTATTAAGATTTGTAGATTTGTTTTTCCTATTACATTACAGGCAATGTTTAATTTGTATAAGTCAGATAGATTTATGGCAAAATTCGAAGCCGGTTGGTGTGTAAGTACTTGACGCTAATAGGAACAATAACAATTAAAAATACTTATATTTTGTCTGTCAGATAGATAATGAAAAAACATTACACAAATATTATTAATTTGTATAATATCACTTACAGTATACTTGAAGAAAATTAAATTGATTCTAAATAGTGAAAAAAAAAACATTACTGATTCGAAGACACAAAAAAAAAACAGAAAAAAAAAACAGAAACTCACAGAAAACTGGTGAGAAGCAACACATGCTGTGTTTCACCATGTGAGTGAGGTTAACGGAGGAGTTCTTCCCCTAAAGCCCCTATCCTTAAATCCCTAATAACTCACAAGAGGCCTGCAACACACTTCTAGTAACTCCTTTGGTACTACAAGTGTCGATGGGTGGCGCTGATTGCTTACCACCTGGTTATCCGTCTGTGCGTTTGTCAACCAACAACATAACAAAAACAATATTTACCATGAATAGCAGCTGGTAGTGTCAACTGCTGAATCTTCGTTGGCTGTTTGAATCCCAGTTCAGTTAAGGCTTTTATTATTGGCTCTTGTAACTTAAACTCTGCCCAAGTCAGCATATCTTCAGGTGTCAATTCCGATGTAGACTTAGGAAGATCACCCAATCTTTGTTTTGCCTTTTTAACAACTTTCTCAGTACTAACAGAGTCTTTAGCCTTTTTCTTTTTGTTTTTAGGTTTAGTTTTTTTCGGAACTGCTTCAGTGTCACCATTTTCTTTATTGTCATCACTAGTATCCCCAATATTATTGTCTATATTTAATTTTTTTGCTTTTTTATTTTTCTTCTTTTTATTTTTGTTCCTTTTCTGTGTGCTGTTCGCTAGTGATGGTGCTGTATTGTCACATGATTCTACTACAAAACCATTGTCTAGTTTTACTTTTTTGCTTGGAACCTCTTTTGTTTCACTTTCCGAGGATTTCCTCTTTTTCTGTTCCCTCTTCTGAGCTAATTTTTCTTTTTTCTTATTCTGAAATATTAATTGTGTTTTATGACATACCCATATTAGGTAGGTAGGTAGTTTATAGTAGGCCTATAAATATAGTATATTATATCAAGTTTTCCTATTGTAGGACTTAAAAAATAGTACTTATTGTTGTTGAAAATAGTTAGGATAAATACTAACTCAAAACTGAACTACCTACTACTTTAAGAATACAAAGGCACTTTTGAACATCAAAAATACTTCTATATCAAAACTAACTTCTCTGAAAATGTGTCTATCACTGAAGCTTAGTCGGTTGTATTCTATGAGAAATTAAAAATTGTGTGCGAAAATTACATAGGGTTCTCTGATTGCCATGCAAAACTAGATTAAACTGAAAGTTGATTGTATCGAAGGAACTTTCAAAGAGAGGCCAGTGTAAAATAATTATAATGCTATTGTAAATATTTTTTTTTCTATCATTTATAAGAAAAAGATTAACTATATTGCTACACTTTTTCTTCTTTAGAAACTGTATACTCTTGCTTGTTTTTCTCAATATTATTATTGGAATATCCATTTAAAAATTAGCAATTAGCTTGACTAGACAACAGATACTATATTTTTTTATATTAATTCATCAAGCGAACCTGTGTTTGCACACATTGCTCTTCTGTTGTGTTTCAAATTACCACAGTTGAAAGATTGAATTATTTAATTTGTCATTCAAAAGTGCCTCATAAAGACTGATATCGGATTGGATTTGAAGTCAATTATTTCTTGTGACTCCATGCTGAGCCAAATAAGAAAAAAAAAAAAAATACCTCAGTCATTTTTAAAATGCTTTGTTAGAAATACATACCTACCTAAATTGCACGTAAATTAGTTTTGAACAAGTCAGTATTTATCTACGCTCTCGTGTGTTAAACTTATATATTACACCACAATTTGTAAGTTTGAATATAGAATAAAATACTACTTTCTTGGTGATGCAATAAAATTTTCTAAACTCTTAGCTAGATTTGCATTAAGGTTGTTACAATAACTTAAAAAGGTTATATTGCAGAAATAAACAAACCTTTTTGGATCCCTTGCCTTCTTTATCAAAACTATAATCTGTGCATTCTTCTAAACCGACAAATCCTTGGAACCTATCTGTCATGGATGCTGGAAATCCATCCAGCGCCACCGACTCCCATTTCATATTATTTAGTTTCTTACTCATTTCACTTTTTCAAGATAAACTCAAAAAACACCGTGTTATTTTGGCTAACATAACCTCAAAACAGGACAACACAGTACAATGTGACTTTGACAGTTGACAGTGACAGTTTGTTTTACTTGTTCAGAAATAAGAATTTAGTTGGGAAGGAAAGAAAAATAAGCGTTCGGAAACATTTTATGATTTAAGATTATCTAAAAGTTTTACTTGGTTTAAATGCTATAAAGATAGAATTGCAGTAAATTTCGAAATACATAATATTATACCTAACTGCCGCCGGTAACTGTAGTCATAAAACATAAAAGGTAGACTAGTGTAATGACGACTGTTTGTCTAGAGATTAATTTCTATAAAGGTATCTTTTATTATGTGTAACCTAAGTATAATTAGATAAGTAGGTATCTTATTTGCATGTACTAGTACACATCTTCATTTATGGCTCATGGCATTCATTTTAGGGTTACTTGCTCAATATTTAGTTACAGGAACATGTCTGTCTGCACTATAAGGTAGATAAATGAATAGTTTTCAATAACACAATCACAACTTGGAGTCTGACAGATTTTACACGTGACACAACAACATAGATTCTTCGTTAGAAATGTAAGTTGTCGGCAAAGGAAGGAACAAGAATTTCTTAAGTCTACTACTATTATTATATAAGTGAACTAAGTAACCGCGGTCCCGGTTCAAAGCAGTACCTACTTAGAACGACTGGATTGGAGTCAGTAACATCTGATATTCTTCCTGCTCTGAGTGTTTCTTCCTCTACCCTTTCCACTCAGAATACAGAACAAACCTGTATTCTGAGCCTTTCCATCCTAAAAAGTGTTACATCGTCTTAGAAACAGAGTAGTGAGTCTCATAATAATAAAATTTATTACTGAGCAGGCTTACATTATACTTATGGTTGGGTCAAGAACCTAATGCAGAAAGCGATACTTCTGGATATGGCGCGTATTGTCCGGAGATTCCTTTCTCTGGAGCCATAACCACCGGTGGCAAAGACCCCTCCAGTTACCCCCAATCACACAACCCCTGACCTTCAAATCCCGATAACTTGAAATTTCACGGTGTTGCGAGTGTTCAACCTGTCCATGGTAGGGCCGGTGCCGACTTTCTTACTCTTAAAATTGCCCCCAAGAGATAGGCCAATGACGTTTATCTTTATAATACACGATTATTTTTATCTGCACGTGAATTTGTGTGTAAAAACAAAATAATAAAGTATCTAAAACAAAGTTTATCGGGGAGGTACTTATTATCTTTAAATGTTAAGATAAAATTGATAACAGTAACTACCTACTTACTTCTAAACATAAAAATTGTTTAGTAGCGAAAATGAATTGGAATAGTATTGTTGTTCTGTGGTAAGTTTTAAACCTAGTTAAAAAAGGGCTTTTTTATTAAGATTGGTTCATAGTGGAGTGGTCGTAAGCAGTGCCGATGCTTTTAACATTTTCATTTCGGTTCGTTTTGGGGCACACACCATGATGTAGATGCAGTGGATGGACCGTAAGAGAGCGAAAATCACAATGACTTCTCCCGCCCTAGGTTGGGAGAGAACGACCTTGCTACATTACTTTTAAAATTTCACATTGGCTGTTTCACGCCGGTTTTCTGTGAGGCCACTCCGTGGTATCTATCTGGTCAAGCCGACCCATTTGTTATAAAGTTTGATTCTCCCGCCCTTTACATTATTATGCTTGCATCAGTGTTACCAGCATCAACCTTAGTGGGGTCCATTTATGAATTGATATAGGAATGACGCGCCGTACTACAGGGTTTGCTTATGGTCTAGCAACGAGCTCGTCTCGCTCGTTGTCCGCAGACCTGCGCTTGCCGGAGACGCGGCCGAAGATCGTCGGTCGATCCTCAACATCAGCCAACTGGGGCGTAAAGAGCATAACTATCTTGCGTGCTCCGCCTCCTTCTTTACGAGCATGACTGCTTCGTAAAAGAAGAAGATGACTTCCCAGTTCCTCTTGTTGTGTTAGGCGGAAGGTGAGGAAGCCATGGCGTCTCTTTAGCCATTTTACATGTAGGGCTGTGATTAAAAAGTTGGCGTTTATAAATGCTTTTGCAAATGGCTGGATAGGTTTCGAAACGGACTAGAAGTCATTTGGGGAAGCTCATGTTCAGCCAGCTACTGCCGAAAAAAACTTCTTCGCCTTCTGACTGATGAACTTCTTGTATCACCAAGAATTTTTTTTGGTTTGGGTGTCCCATTAATCATTGGTCCTTCTACCAATTTTCGCTGTTTGGCCACACCCCATTTATAGTATTTTGTGTCTAATATAACATCACGTTTTTACAAAACTAATGTCACGATGACTGTGCACAAATGATTCGCATTGATAAGTAAGTTGAAGTATTGTGTATTTGCTAATATTATATATTCGTAGTGGGACCAACCCTAACTGTTGACGCAACAATATTGTTTATACTGTACTCGCGTTGTATTCGCCTGGAGTTGTCCCGGATACCGCACTCAGACGCATGCTACTAAATAATTGTGACTGTACTAAATTTTATGTAAATTAAATAATTAATAATAATAATTTAAGTGTGGGAGAGCCATGCTTCGGCACGAATGGGTCGGCTCGACCGGAGTGATACCACGGCCTCACAGAAAACCGGCGTGAAACAACTACAGCGTTGTGTTTCGCCGTGTGAGTGAGGTTACCGGAGGCCCAATCCTTTCCCTCCTCCAATCCCTCTAACTCGTAACTCCACCGTTGCGAGTGTCCATGGGCGGCGCTGATTGCTTACCATCAGGTAATCCGAAAAAATTGGAGTATTTGCTAATAATAATAGGAAATGGTAACTATCTCTACCCAGGCTCGCCATCTGAATATTCAATGGTTATTTCCACTACGCCTAAATATGACAACTACGTGCAAAATAAACTAAAAAATTTGACATGACTCGTCGTCGAAAATCGCATTGATACTTGCCAGGTTTTAAACCAGCCAGCGCCCTCATGCTTAGGAAGAACCGGGCCACTTTTATCGCAACATCAGACGAGTTTTAGAGAGTGTGTTGTGATAAGTGTGATGTTTCTTTTATGCAAACAAGACATTGATCATAAAATTTATCTGATAAACATTACTGTTATGCAATCGCGTTACTCTTAGTTATCTGCATCTGTATCTGAGCCCCACTTGTAGTCACTTGGGGAGTTGATAAAAGATAAAATGAAGAAACAAGTTTAAAAAAAGAGCCGAGAGTGCACACTTTTTTATGTAATAGACCAGCAAACGAGCAGACGGATTACCTGATGGTAAGGAATCTCACTTATAGGTACGGAGAAACAGAACAAAATATTGCTTCACGCCATTTTTCTGTGAGACATTTTGTATCACTACGGTCATCATGATCGTCCAATTTCGATGCGTACACCATAAAAAATATTTCTACACAAGAGATGAGATGGCATCTTTTTTTACATTAAATGCAACCTGAAAGATAATGTTTGGTCCTTTCTGGTCGCCGGTCAAGCGCATTAAGGTAACGTATGGTAAGGACTGGTGCACGGGTCTGTTGTCGGCGAGTAAGGGCAGCTCGCCGCCCGACAAGAATCAGGCCCGAGCGTACGACGCGTAACGTTCCGCGCGCGCCTCAAATAGCCAATAGACCACCACAGACGGGGCCCTAAAGGACTGATGTTCAGCCGGGGTTGCGGGGTAAGCGCAATGAGGCACCGCGACCTCGGCCCAGAGCAGGAGAACAGGGGGTTTTTAGTCAGTAAGAGTCTGACACTCCCTCCCGCCCCGGGGCCGGGCGGGAGGGAGTGTCAGAAGTAATTAAATGATTTTCCCCTCACAAAAAAAGGTAAGAACTGGTGCAGGCGAAGGAACTCATCAAATATTTTGCTCTCCAGCGCCGTGATAGCAGGGTCATCATGTGCTGAAGACCTCACGTTTCCACCTGGGTTTCTCTTCGGAGCAGCCACCGCTGCCTACCAGGTCGAAGGAGCTTGGAATGTTAGCGGTAAGTGAGTGATTTTGAAATACCTAGCTTATTGAAGAATATCATTTTAAAAATTGTAAAATATATTATTATATAATATATTTTGAACCAGGATTTTCAGTTGGTATGCAATTGCCACCACCCATGGACACCAGCAAAACCAGAGGAGTTTCGAGTTCATTGCCGGCCCTTTGTGGATTAGGGCATCGGAAATTTGGGGATTGGGGAGAGGGGAGGGGCGAAACACAAAGCTGTGATTATTGGGGCGGTTTTCTGTGAGGCCGTGATAGTATAGAGCGTACTAATTCGTGCCGAAGCTTGGCTCTCGCACACTTAACAACTGCCTTCAATTGGTCATGGTTGATCCAAGACCTCTTTCGACATCTTTATTCTTTCGACAGACAAAGGAGAAGGCATATGGGATCGTTTGTGCCATGAACGTCCTACGATGATAACGGACCTGACCAATGGGGACGTCGCTTGCGATTCCTACCATCAGTGGCGGAGAGACATCGAAATGGCTGAAGAGCTTGGATTACAATTTTATAGGTGAGAGGTTTAACATTTAAGAAGTAAGAAGGCTTCGCCTGCGTGGTATGTTGTTGGATGTTGTAGCCTATGTCCTATTCCGGAGTGTATCCTATAATTGGGCCAAATTTCATCCAGATTTGTCCTGCCGTTTCGGCGTGGTTGAGTAACAAACATCCAAACATTGTAACTTTCGCATTTATGATATGATAGTAAGATAGGTTTTTGTCACGGTTTGTCAAAGATGCTCCTGCTTTTCATGCATGAGGGTTTGAACCTGGCAAATACCAATGTGACTTCTTTTCAGTTATACATATGTAACTAGCTTTTTCCGCACCGTTTCACTCGCTGCTCAGCTCCTGTATATCGCAGCGTGATGCTTTATAGCTTATGGGCTTTCTTGATAAATTGACTATCCAACACAAGAGAGTTGTTCAATTCCGACCAGTAGTTTCAGAGCGTTAACGCGTTCAAACAAACAAACTCTCCAGTTTTTTAATATACTAAACTACTAAGTATGTACTAAAGATGAGATTAACTTTTTTTATGACATTTATTAATCACGAAAAAACTACTCCTTTATAAGTGACTAGTTTCACCCGCTACTTGGCTCGTTTTTCTCGTAGCGTGATGATTTATAGCATATAGAACTAAGGAACATTGTAGTTATCTATCAGTGAAAGAATTTTGGAAATCCGGTTTGCGGTTCCAAATATAACCCCCTACATATAAACTTCCAAATTTTAACTCTCTTCTCTCTTCTCTCTCTTCTTTATAATATTAGTATAGAGAGAAAGCCTTTTGAGAAACAGTGTCTAAAACTGTCTCATCTTTCTCCTTCCTTTCCAGGTTATCTATATCCTGGCCTCGTCTCCTGCCATCAGGGTTCCCCAACCACATCAGCGAAGATGCGAAGAACTATTACAACAACCTGATTGATGGTCTACTGGAGAAGGGGATCGAGCCGTTCGTTACTCTGTACCACTGGGATTTGCCGCAAAGTCTTCAAGATTTAGGTATTCTATAAAGGAGTTGTAGGTTATGTTGGGACACACACACAGATACGTAGCTATGTAAGTGCACTTGCAGCAATCGTCGTTCCTAATTATCGTTTCAAAATTACTATAATTATAATTGGTCTGTAACTACATATATATCATCTATCTTAAGGGTTGTAACGAAATAATTTTGGTTAATATAAATAACTGTAGTGCTGTAAAGTGAAATTAACCACTTTACGTTATTTAGCAATCTGGAAACTGATTCCGAAAACTGTTTCCGCATTGTTTTCTCGGAAATTGTGTCTCTCTCAACATCTTCATTAAAAAAAGTCAAAAATCATTTATTCCAATAAGACATTTACAGGCACTTTTGAACGTCAAAAAAAATTTTGAAGATATAGTGTCAGTCTGTCGGTCAGTCCTCTTAGTGAAGCTATTTGCTCGTTCCAAAGTGTAGATTCCGATGGAGAAGAACGAGCAAAAAATCCATGGTTACTCTTTTTAAATCAGTTTCACATACAGATTCCTTATACAAACAGTTGGTTCAATTATGTGAGAACAGTGTAACACTAATATTTATTCAAATATAAAAATAAAGTAACCTTATGGACAAAGACATTAATAAATTATTATTCACAAGTGAGTAATAGAAATAGAGTTCTTTTTTTAAATTATTGGCTGAGTTACCGTCACACTTGCGCTTAAATGCTATCCGCGAAAAGCCCAAAAAAGGAACCTCATATTTGTGTCTATGGCTGATGCGTGCGCATAAGAAATCAGATAATTTTTTTTCCCGCCATTATGAAACATTTTCCAAGACTCGTCTCAGTTTCTCTTTTGAAGTTATTTTGGTTTTCTATTTTATTTAGAAGTTTGTTGAGAAACATTGTATAATACACGTGTGTATTGATGATGGTCCTCGCCAATATTAGTCCTCGGCTCCTTAAGACCCTCGTCAATATTACACACTTGTTTAAGGAGAGCCATGCTTCGGCACGAATGGGTCGGCTCGACCGGAGTGATACCACGGCCTCACAGAATACAGAACCGGCGTGAAACAACAACGTGTGAGTGAGGTTACCGGAGGCCCAATCCTTCCCCTCCCGCAATCCCTCATTAATCCCTAAATCTTCAAATCCCTAATCCCTAAAAGGTCGGCGACGCACTCGTAACTCCTCCGTTGCGAGTGTCCATGGGCGGCGCTGATTGCTAACCATCAGGTAATCCGTCTGGCTCGTTTGCCGATCTATTACATAAAAAAAACTTGTACCATTACCTATGTACTATTAGCGTGCTGCTTGTATGTAAGTATAGATTATTTTATTTCATATTTTCAGGTGGCTGGACGAACCCCCTCATCGTGGACTGGTTCGTCGACTACGCCAGGGTCGCTTACACCATTTTCGGCGACCGTGTGAAATGGTGGATAACCATCAATGAACCCCTGATTATCTGTGACGTGGTTTACAGCACTGCTATCCTGGCTCCTCCCATTTTGAGCCCAGACGTTGGAGCCCACTTGTGCTCTAAGAATGTGGTGATGGCCCACGCTAAGGCTTATAGGCTATACGATGAAGAATTTAGATCTAAATATCACGGTGAGTCGAATATAAAATAGAATTCTCAAAAAAAATTGTTATGTTTTACAAGTTGAAATTTTTTTATGGTATAGGATGGCAAACGAGCAATTGGATTACCTGATGGTAAGCAACTATCGCCGCCCATGGATGCCCGCAACATCAAAGGAGTTATGAGTGCGTTGCCGGTCTTTTAGGGATAAGGGTTTTTGATATTTAAGGATTGAGAAGGCATGGGGAGGGGGAGGTATTGGGCCTCCGGAAACCTCACTCATACGGCGAAACACAACGCTGCGGTTGTTTCACGCCAGTTTTCTGTGAGGCCGTGGGCTCTCCTACACTGAGATGTTGTAAAGTAGAGATAATATGCAACCCATCGAAATCAGTTCAGCCGTTCAAGAGGTTAGTGAGAACGTACGTAAAACATTCATTGATTTTTGCACAGGTAAGGTGTCACTGGCCAATCACCATGTTTGGTTCGATCCACTGACACCAGCCGACGCTGAACTAGCTGAACTAGCAAGAGAGAACTGTGTACGTATGCAATAAGAGCTATTTTGCCTATTCAAACCTTTTTCGGTACCTTAATAAGAACTTTAAAAAAAGTTTGGAAAGAATGATGGTTTAAGCTTTCTGCATTGGTCTTCAAAATGATGAAAAATAATGATCATGATTTTTAAAAGATTTAAATTTAGTAAAAATAAATAATAAATTAAATTTAAATTTAATTATAAGACATTTTCATATTTTTTGAGAAATTCTACTACAAGGTTACAACACAAATGTATAAGTCACGAAAAAACGGACGGGACGGGAACGTGGCAATGGCACTGAAAGGACGGGGAAAATATCGTCGCTTTACGTTAATATAATAAAACGTTGAGTAACGTTGTTTCATGCAGGTAACTTAAGGTTATTCAACGTTTGACGGGGTAACCTGAGTAGTCTCAAGCTATGCAGGAGCTCGTATCGTCGTATCGTATCGTACTCGAGAAACCGAGTAAGGTTATCCATTATCATTGAAACTTTTTACTATTTTACTTATGTTCCAGGTTGGGAAATACGCTCATCCGATCTACTCGAAGGTTGGAGGTTGGCCACCAGCGTTGGAGAAGGCACTGGGAGAATACTACTCGAAGCTTGGGTACTCCAAGCCGGTACTTCCTCCCTTCACACAGCAAGAGATCGAATACGTTAGAGGTAATTATCGATACCTTTTTATAGGATAGTGCGAGTAGGCTGATCTTAAGCAGTGGTAGCTCATGGTAAAAATATACATAGTATACTAATATTATAAAGAGGCAAAATTTTTAAGTTTCTATGTTTGTAAGTAATCTTCGGAACCGCTGGTCGGATTTCCAAAATTCTTTCACTAATAGATAGCAATATTCCTGAGTGCTAATGGTGCTAGGCTATATATCAAGCTACGATTAAATGGGGCCATTATTATGTACTTTCTATGATTATTAAGACACCACTGACATACGGTAAAGGAAAACATCGTAATGAAACTTTACTTACTTAGAATTTCAGGTTATAAGTGTATATTTTTTAGCTAATTTTTAGAAATAAGTAAACTATTTGACGCAAAATACTATGACGTCATAACTCAGTTTTTCGGCAGTATCGTTTTTGACATTTGGATAAAAGTATTGAATTTGACTAGTTGGAAACTACTGTATTGCGTTGCCGGCCTCTTGTGGGTTGTTAGGAACATAGGGATTTGAGTATCGAGCATGGAGGGGTGGGGGAAATCACTGATGGGCTTCCGATAACCTCACTCACACGACGAAACACAACGTAAATGTGGTTGTACGCAGGTTTTCTCGACGGAATCCGTAATGCTTCGGCAGGAATGGGCCATTCCTGCCGAAGCATGACTCTCCCACACATGGAATTACTTATTTCGACAATAGCTTAAATATTCACGAACTCATTTTTTCTTCAGGAACCTTTGATTTCTACGCTATGAACCAGTACACCAGTCGCCTGATCCGTCAAGCGAAGGAGGGCGAAACCTTCGAACCTTGGCCTCTTGGAGACGCCATACAACTCAATGGTAAAACGGAGCGAGATGAGAGTTGGCCTACTACACTATCATTCTGGTTTTTCGTAAGTACTTTAATCCTTTCACAAGATTTAATTCATCATAAGTGTGGGAGAGCCATGCTTCGGCAACGAATGGGCTTCCTCGAACGGAGTGATACCACGGCCTCTTTGAAAACCGGCGTGAAACAACCCAGAGGCCCAATTCTTCCCCTCCCTCAATTCCTTAATCACCAAAACCCTATTCCCCAAAATGTCGGCAATGCACTCGTTACTCTTTCGTTGTTGTGGGTGTCCATGCCGGCGCTGAATGCTTACCATCAGGTAATGCGAATATGAAAGTTTGAGTAGCATTGGCGGCCGTTTCTCAAGTCTGATAGTGTGGAGGGTTCAAAATTAGTAACAATGTGACTTTTCCCAAGTTATACAATATGTTCTAAGATTATTAGACATCAAAAACAAACGTTGAAAAAAATCTGTTAGAGAAAACCTCGACTTATGATAGACCCACAGGGCTGATGTAAAGCTTGGGTTGCGGGTCAAGTTCTATAGGTTCCGCAGCCTCGGCCTGGAGCAGGAGTAGCAGGGATAGTTTTTATTCAGAAAGAGTTTGACACTATCTCAGCCCCACCCTTAGCGAGAGAAGTCATCTTGTGACTGTCAGAAAATGTCAGAAAATGTCAGTGACTGTCAAAAAATGGTAATCCCCCTTTAGAAAAAAGACTTTGGCATATTCTGCAGTTCCATGATCATGACTTGAAAGTTGTAAAAGAAAGAAAGAGAAGACATGTATTAAAATTATTCCAGCTTAAATGATCGTATTAAGATGAGGGTACGACAAAGCACAAATCAAAATCACAATTGTCCATGGAAAATTATGAACTTAACAATATACCTTCCTGTTTTTTCTTCTTCCAGGTACACCCTGAAGGTATACGGCGTCAGCTCGTCTGGTTGAAGCAACAGTACGGAGATATAGAATATGTCATCACGGAGAATGGACTGTCAACTGAAGGTGGATTGGATGACCAGGATAGGATTGATTACTATAGGAAGTACTTGAGACAGGTGAGGTTAACTTGTGTGCAGCACAAAGCAGTGTCTGACTTCCAGCTGATGATGATAACGAGAGCTGGGCGGCTAACGCTAGTAATGCTTCAGATCCACATACTATTTAGTCAAGTTAATTTTTCCCATCTACACTGTACACTGGTTACACTAAAAAGACCATTCTGCTCACTAGCGCCATCTCATCAGTGCCAAAATGTAAATGTTTTGTTGAAGTTATTATGAAGATTAGTAATTTATTAAACTTTATATCTATGTAGATCCTATTGGCGATAAAGGAGGACCGCGTCAATGTGACTGGGTACACTGCCTGGACCTTGATGGACAACTTTGAGTGGATGGATGGACTTCGGTAAGGATATTTCTTATACATGGACTCCGGTAAGGGTAAATCTAGATGTTAAGGCGCTCGATTCTCATGCATGACGGCGTGGGTTCGAAAACTGGCAAGTACTACTTATACCCAGTATTTTTTTTACTAAAATAGGTTTTTATGCCATATTAGCCTGTTTCTAGATTATGTGATAGATACTGTCAGAAAATTTTACATAGGTGGTAAAGGACAATCCTAACTTTAATATTATAAATGCGAAAGTAACTCTGTCTGTCTGTCTGTCTGTCTTTTCTTCACGCCTAAACTACTGAGCCGATTTCTGTGAAATTTGGTACAGACATAGTTTGGAACTCGAGAAAGGACATAGGATAGTTTTTATTCCAAAAATCGGCAGGAAGTAACTTTTCCACGTGAACAAAGTCGCGGGCAAAAGATAGTATTCTATAAAAACGAAAATGTTATATCTACTTATGAAATAAGTTTGCAACTTTGAAAGCAATTTACTAATTACAATAGTATATCAAAAGGAGTGACAGAGAGGAGTGTCAAAGAGTTACAATAGTAGGTATATCAAAAGGAGAGTGTGTTCATTTCGTAAACTTTACGAAATGAACACACTCTTTCTTATAAGACTGGCTGACTTGTGACTATTCAGGTGTCCATATGCGGTGCTGATCGCTTACCATCAGGTGATCCGTCTGCTCGTTTGCCTTCTATACCAAAAAAATCTGACTAATACGGTAGTTTCCAACTAGTCAAATTCAATACTTTTATCCAAATGTCAAAAACGATACTTTTCTATGAAATTTGTATGAAACACTGAGTTATGACGTCATAGTATAAAGAGCGTACTTATTTCTTTAAAAAATTGCTAAAAAAATCTAAAATTTTGTGCATCTATCGATCGATGAATAAAAGTATACATAGTTATTTTTCAATATTTTATTGTATTAAAACATCGAATTAATTTATTTTTGACCTAGGAAACTACCCAATTTACAAACGGTTAAGTAGTAGGTGTAACGAGCTTAATTAACTACGAGAAGTCCTATCCAAAAAAATAGAATAACAAAGTCAATGCATATTTTTTTCAGTAACAAATTTGGACTCTACGAGGTGGACTTTAACGATCCGATGCGCACACGCACGCCTCGAGCTTCAGCGAACTTCTATTCGAATCTTATTAAGACAAGAACATTGGATTTAGGCACAATACAGGACGAACTGTGATTTTTGTGATATTATTAATGTAGTATTTATTTAATCTAAGCTAAGCAAAGTAAATAAAATAATAATATATTATTGTATTATTTGTTCTTTTTAACCGACTTCAAAAAAAGGAGGAGGTTCTCAATTCGTCGGGATATTTTTATATACATATTTTTTATGTATGTTCACCGATAAATCGAAGACGCCTGGACCGATTTGAAAAATTTTTTTTTGTTCAGTAGGGTATAATTTCCAGGTGGCCCATATTCACCAGGTCATTATCTGATGATGGGAACCCGGGAAAATCGAGGGGACCTTTCAAATTTTATAGGGACAGTCGGCATGATTCATATATTTTCTGAAGTTATTCAGGAAGACAGTCGAGGGATCTCCTTAACTATTTCGAGTAATTGCCTTGTGTTTGGGCTCGAATAATTGGTCTTGGCGAGCACTTTGCACCAAGATTGGTAGTGACTGTCATTAGGGGTCTGATGATGAGAATGTAATAACACCACACGCGTAATTCCTTTAACAATAATTGTACAAAAAATCTAACAAAGCAATAACAATATCAAGACAACCAATAACCAATTACATTAATGAATAAAATTACAATGATTATAACTAAACTTATAACATGAATTACATCAAAGACAAGCCAAACATTAAAATCTGTTGAAATAAAATTAAGTTGATACCACGGGCTCACAGAGAATCGGCGTGAAGCAACACTTTAGTCGTGTTTCGCTGTGTGAGTTAGGGTCCATCCTTCCCTTATCCCCAATCCTTAAATATCCGAAACCCTAATCGCATAAAGGCCGGAAACGTGCTCGTAACACGTATTTTATGAAATCTTCCTTAAATAAATTAAAGTTGAATCCTCGTCGTAGGTACATCTAGAGAGTGCGTCCTTATAATGCTAGCGTAGTAATGCGTAGACGCGCGCGGCGTGCGCTTCCGCTCCGGATCTGTGAAGTCCACTTCGTATAGACCGAACTTTACCCTGGAAAGAGATAATGATTCTTGTTTAAATGTGGCAGAGTCGTGCTTCGGCACGAATGAGCCGTTATACTGTTCGGAACTGACGTGAATCAACGCCTATTTTGTGTTTCGTCGCGTGAGTCAGGTTACTGGAGGTCGTTCCTTCCCCCGATCCATCTCCAATCCGTAAATCTTTAAAACCCTATTCCTCAAAAGGTCTGCAGCGCACTCGTAACTCCTTGTTGTATCCATGGGCGGCGCGATTGCTTACCATCAGGTAATCCGTATGCTCGTTTGCCGTCCTATCACATAAAAGAGACCCAAATCTTCAATCCCCAATTTTGTCATTTCTTATACGCGACGCCGATCGCTTACCATCAGGTAATTCGTCTGCCTTATAAAACTGTCTTAAACTCTATAACTAAAAAATATCAAGTGTTTACTGACATGTATCCATTATTCCACTCGTAGTTATCCATGAGAGACCAGGCTGTATATGCTGTCACGTTTACGCCATCCTCGTTTATCGCTAGCAGAACCTAAAGATATTAATAAGGTACTATTAACGGTTTTTGAACTTTAGAAGTCTAGTTAGATCTATTGTTTCTTATAAACCTAATTAAACCTATTTTAATCGTTACTCTACGATTTTGGATCACACTCAGAGGTCTTCTGTGATCGAATCCGCGATCACACAGCACAGCAGTCAGTTGGTCAAATTACTAACGCGACCAGCTGCACAGTTGGTCAAATTACTGATTTGCGTTAGTAGTTATTCTCGCTACAGCTTTCCTCGATAAATGGACTAACAAGCACCAAAAGAATTGTTCAATCTGAACCAGTAGTTTCGGAGATTAGCGCTTTCAAACACTATAGTTTTATCTATACTAATATTATAAAGAGATAAAATTTGTTAGTTTGTTCGTAAGGGGTAAACTTTAGAACCGCTGGTCGGATTTCCAAAATTCTTTCGCCGATAAATAGGTACAAAGTTCTTGAGTGCTTTAGGCTATAATTGTCATGGCTAGTAATATATTATTATAAGTAAGTACCTATAGATAATAATTTGTAGATACATTTCTTCAGTTCCACTAAGTATGGTCTTTGATCGAGCTTGAGTTAAGCAGCTCCAAAAATTTCAACTCACCTGTTCCAAATAGTCTCTGTAATACTGAACTCTATCCTGGTCATCCAATCCTGATTTTGTCGCCAGCCCATTTTCGGTGATCATGATTTCGAGGCCTCCATACTGCTTCTTCAGCCAGACGAGACTCTTACGAATACCTTCAGGATATACCTAGGACAGTGAACTAATGTTATTGCCAAGAACTATTGTAAGCTAAATACGTAAACCGCAGCTGCCGCAGTAGGCCACACGCTGGGCGTCGGGGGTCGAGTGATGATCCCCGGCCACCGTAAGCGCAGATAAGGTAACTCGCCGCTCGATCAGAACCAGATCCTAGCGTACGGCGCGTAGCGCTTCACGCGCGCCTCCAACAGCCAATCCATCATAGATGTGGCAAAATATTCACTCCTATAGGGCTGATATATAGCCGGGGTTGCAATGAGGCACCGTGGCCACGACCTAGAGCAGGAAAAGGAACGGGGGTTTTCAGTCATTAAGAGTCTGACACTTCCTCTCGCCACATCCTGGGTGGGGGAAGTTTGATGATTTTCTATCAACAAAGAAGCTATATATGTACATACATAAAACAGGGTGCCCTTGTGTTGAGGGCCGTGGTTTTTGTGAGGATGCGAGGGCATTTTGCCAGGCGTATCCTCACTCACACAACGCAAACCTTGTGTTCACGACGGTTATTTTATATTTTCTTTATAATTTATAATAAATACTTACAAAGAACCAAGAGGTACCAGCTTGCGTCCAATCTGCTTTCCTCTGGATAACCCCATCAAGATCTTCAACGTCACCCAGTGGCCATGCCCTGAATTTTTCTCCATCTTTAGCCGTCCGTATTAGCCGACTGGTGTAGTGGTTCATGGCGAAAAAGTCATAGGTTCCTGCGAATATTTACCGTTCAGAGTTACATGAGTCAGTTCTTCTTTTTTTTGGGAGAAGGCAAAATCATCATAGCAGTACCGAATAGTCTTACAAAACGACGTGTGGGAGGAGCATACCACAGTGTCACAGAAAACCGACGTGAAAAAACCACAGCGTTGTGTTTCGCTATGTGAGTGAGGTTACCGGAGGCCCAATTCTTCGCCTCACTCATTCCCAAAATCTCCAAATCCCTAATCCACTAAAGGTCGTCAATGCACTTGTAACTCCTTTATTACGGGTGTCCGTAGGCGGCGCTGATTGCTTTCCATCAGGTAATCCGTTTGCTCGTTTGCCGAAAAAAGCACCAATCACCTCCCACTTGGCAATACATTGGGCATGTGTTTTTTTATGTGCTAGGTCGGTAAGGTAGAGTTTGAGCAAAACCGTCGGCAAAATTTACCTCTAACGAATTCAATTTCTTCTTGTGTGAACGGTGGCAGCTGAGGCCTGGAATATCCTCTTTTCAAACTGACTTCTGCTAAAACCTTTTCTAAGGTTGGTGGCCAGCCTCCAATTTTAGAGTATATTGCATGAGCATATCGTCCCGCCTATAAAAATGGGAAAAAGGAAAAATATTAAGATATCAGTATCGGATAAGATGCACAACATTAATAAACTATCACATATTCCTACCGTCAAATGTAAGACTATATTGGCTGATTACAGCTCTGAATAGTCAGGAATTTGTTTTTCAATATGTAAGAGTAGGGCAAAACGATTCTGAAGAAATAGAAGCCGCTTTCCGCTTAAGACGAGGTCTTTGCTCAGCAGTAGGCATTTATAAGCTAAGGTTGAGGATGATGATGATAAGCTTCCAAGTTTATAGTAATATTTTATAAGCGAGTATTGATACGGTACTTACAAAGTTCTGTCTGGTTAACTCCGCGAGATTTTTGTCTTCTGGAGTAAGAGGGTCAAACCATGCCATGTGGGTGGATAGCGAGACCCTCCCTGCAATGGGAGAAGCCTTATTAATTAAATTTCTTTCTGATACTTACAAATAATTTCCCATAGTTATTTTTTTATTAAAATGATCTAACTCCTCTCTTGAGAAATTTTTGAACTGATAGATTGATAGATTTATGGATCAATTGATTAATGTAATACTGGATTCGTTGATTCATAATTGGTTGATGAGATGGTTTGAAAAAATTTATTGACTCACCATGATACTGAGGTTTCAGCATCTCATCGTAAATTCGCCAGGCTTTGGCATGGGCAAGCAATGTGTGCTTACTGCACAAGTAGACGCCAAGGTCAGGGCTGATGAATGCAGGTGGAAATACTTCAGCATTATAGAAAGCTTCGCACAAGATCACTGGTTCGTTGAGGGTCAGCCATAATTTGACACGGTCTCCAAAGTGATCGAACACGACCTTCGCGTAGTCCCCAAACCAGTCAACTATGAGGGGATTTGCCCAGCCACCTGAATTAAGGTAGACCGCCAATTATTGGTGCTGTTGCGAAACCATTATCACATATTATGCATTTCTTACTTTTTCTTAGTTTAGAATTTATTTTATGAACTTGGGATTGATAATTGTGTTTTGTCGAGTGGTTAACGGATGCACAGTCCTCTTACCCCATCCTGATCACAAATCTCTAATTGTGTATTGTTGTCTACGTGCGGCGCTGATTGCCTACCATCAGGTTATCGGTCAGCTCGCTTGGCAATACAAAACATATAATAGCAAATATGAGTAATTTGTACTTGGAGGCTAAAAACAATTTTTTCCTTTTTTTTCTCTAGGTGGCAAATATGATTGTTAATAGCCTGGCTAAGGTCTTCGTTATATTATCATGATGATCATAAGACTAAAGTCAACAAAGTAGTGATTACAGGTTTTACCAAGATCTTGGAGAGATTGTGGCAGATCCCAATGGTATATTGTGACGAGAGGCTCCATCCCCTTTTCCAGGAGTCCGTCGATCAGGTTGCTGTAGTACGCTATGCCAGCCTGGTTGATGTGATTGGGGAAACCAGACGGGAGTGTGCGAGACCAGGATAGGGAGATTCTAGAAACACGAGAAATTTACTCTTTAAGTAAACAACGAATGCCAAAATGTTAGATTTCAAAAGACGAGCACATAGTAATACAAGAAGTATATGGACGTTATGATGTGGATGCATGTCCCAAGTCTGCGCTGAAATTGGCTAGAGTTCAGCATGTGCAAGAAAATTGCGCTTCTGGATCTTGGATGAGGAGTATTTTTATTTTTGAGAACTTTTGTTTTCTAATAGGGAACGTCGCTTATCTAGCATTAGTATTTATATCGGAGGAGTATTTTAGGTCTAACGCAGAATTTTGTATTTTTAAAGGGGGAACATCGTTAAATGACTTATCTCACCCTTTGCAGGGTAAGAAGGAATCTCAGACTCTTATTGTCTGAATACCAACCCGTTCTTTTTCCTGCTTCAGGCCTAGGCCACGGTACATTACGGTACTTGACTCGCAGCTCTGGCTTAGTCACAAAATTTGACTGGCAAGGCTGTAGACTAATCTTCAGTAGTGGACGCAAATATCCGGATGATATTTATGTTACCTGTAAAAGTCTAGGCCCAACTCCGCGCCCATCTCGATGTCTCTCCTCCAATTGTGGTAGGAGTCGCAAGCAACATCTCCAGTGCTCCTATCATCTATCCTCTCCGGATGTTCATGCACGAAGCGGTCCCATATGTTTTCAGATTTTCCTGCAAATATATCCATAAATTAATGAACTGATGGCTAGTCTATTGTTTTTTCTCAAGTCTTTCGTCGCATGACGGTCAATGCGCATGAGACAAGAAAAAAAAAATAATGAACCGACAACGATCAGACGTATAATTGACATCGCCCAAGAACACTCATGACACAAAAGAACTTAGAAGTGAGGTAATTGCCTTATTGACAAATGGTATTTTAGAAATTTGATGATTGGAGATGGCAGCAGAGAATATCTACCTGATAAAATCATTTCTTCTAATCAGTAGGTAGGTAGTTACCGTCAAGATTCCAGCCTCCTTCGACCTGATAAGCTGCAGTGGCTGCTCCGAACTTGAATCCAGGTGGAAATGGCAGTTTAGTAGACGAAGACACCGCTAACATCACACTGCTCATGAAATATAAAATTAATTGCGGTTCACTAGTCACGCGAAAACCCGAGAAGGTCCAGCCGGAATCAGTTTGGCTAGTTTTCATTTTGAAATAGTCGTGGAAGTCCATAGATCGTTAAGAAGTTACTTTTGAGGCAGTACGGAGTTTGCTGGGTGATCTAGCCAGCAACTAACGACCCACAAATATCACACATATCGCCCTCCTGACCTCGAATCCCAACAGCACCGAAAGTGACGATTGATAAAAAAAACTAGATGACCTGCAGATTGTTATAAATTTAATAAAATAAGCAATCACTTACCCCATTGCAACTGCTTGCATCCAATTCATTGTGAGGGCTGAAAACGGTCGCTTTTTAATCGACCGTCAAGTGGAATAAAAAAAACAGCATCTACATTCTTTTTTACAAGAAAAGTTATTCGTTAGTCTTCTTGTAGATCAATTCAAAGTAATTTTGTACAACTAGTTGTACAAAATTACTTTTACTAGTAAAAGAAATAATATTCGGCTTATCCTTTGACGATGCCTGCCGACTTACATCAGATTTTTTTCAAGGACTGTTTCATTACCAATCCAAATGAAATCTACTCCAAAAAGTGAAATAAACTTTTACAACTTATTAGCACGCGATTACAGTCACAATTAATGTCTTAGTGTATTATCTTAAGAATTTTAAATGCGTACACAAGCCGCGTATTTTAATACAAAATGTCGAATCAAACATTATTATGGAATCTACTTTTATCATGACTGCTCAAAAAACGGAGTGTAAAAAATAAGTCGAGGGACAGTTCTCTGTGCTATAAAAATAATCATACGTCCCGCGAACGCAATAAAAATTGCTTATCCTTTCCTCTTGACAACTAGTTTTTTAATTATTAGTTCATTTTTAAAAATGGCAGGAATGATTTTTTTTATTATCATTCGTTATTTACATTTTTGCACAACCGGAGGAGTGACGAGTGCGTTGCCTTTTTACGGATTAGGATATAAATAATTGGGCCTCCCGGTAATCTCACTCCGACGGCGAAACACTACGCTGTGGTTGTTTCTCACCGGTTTTCTATAAGGCCGTGTTATAACACGCTTCATCATAGTCAGAGCTATTAAGGACCAAAGCTTGACAGGGTTTTTTTTGTGAGGGTACGGTACGGTTAGGAGCAGGAGTTGGATTGGTGTGGCTTTTAGTCCGCAAGAGTCTAATACTTCATCTTGCCCGGTGCCGACGTTAGGGGATGGGGGCGTGATGGGGCGATGGCCCAGGGCGACCAATTCTGGGGGGCGCCAGGTCTGAAGTTGGAGTCTCTTGCCTCTCCTGGTGCAAACCCTCAGTAATGTGCTCTACGCTCTGTATCTGTCATATTTTTTTTATGAGGCTCCTCGACCTCACGGTGCTTACGATTACGATTGGTGCAATACTTCTACCGCCAAACCGATACGACGTGTTAGATGGTGGCCCACCATAGGTGGAGCTACAAAACTTTCTACGCTTAAGGAAAGATGAAATTCTTGATATAATTTGACTCAGGATCAGCAAAAAACTAACACTTGATTTTGCTTCCTTATTCCTGATGATATCCTTCCAATATTTTGGCCCGGGAAGTCAGTGGCCCTTACGTTGGCACTGATCTTGCTTCACCCAGGATTGGATTTGGAAAGCCAAAGAAAAGATACAGAAGCAAAAGTCACTTGATTATCGTCCGTTGCTTTTCTACTTTGGGAATAACAAACGGTGATAGGATAACCAGTTCTTACCAGCGGTTTCGTTCGCAGTGCCAAAACAAAAAGTACCCTAGGAGCTATCTCAAATTATAATCTTTCTCTGTGTCAAATTTGATTCAGACCTTTAGGTGTTTCACGTCAATCCACTTACAAACTTTCGCGCTTATAATAATAAAGTAGGATTAAATAAAACATTATTATATCAGTACTCGCGATTACTGTAATAAAGATTACATCTTACTACCAATAAAACAATTTTTTAGGGCTGTAAAGAATGTGGGATGCGCTGATTATGCATTACCTGAGAAGCAACTCGTTTTCAAAGTATCGCTTATTTGGTCAATCGATGTCCGCCTCATAAAAAAAAAACTTTTAATATAAATAAAATTTAATAATTTTAAAATCTATTAATTTGGTGTGCTGGCGGTATGTACAATGATCTATTCCTGATGAGGTCTGCGTAGTAACGCGCCGACTTGCGTGGCGTGCGCTTGCGATGCGGATCGGTGAAGTCCACTTCATACAATCCGTATTTCGTCCTGTAAAAAATGAAGTGACAATTTTATAAGATCTTTTGGCCTTTTGATTATATATTGAGAAATTCTTAATGTATTTTTATTTTTACCTTTTTTTTTATTATTGTTCGTTTTGTGTCTTTTATGCGTCCGCAAAACCAGAAAAACCGATTGCTGACCGTCAGCTGATTAATCTGCTCATTTGCCGACCTATCTCATAAAAAATACATTCACACTTCGGAAGTTAAATTTTTATATTCTAATAGTATAAAATTAACCTACTAACAAGGAAATGCTTGTTAAAACAAGGTACCAGCTAAAACTAGTCAGTCAAATAGAAAACTTTAGCTTGGCGATCGCACCTATGTCATAGTCTACTCATTCTAAAATTAATATGGAATCAACAATGTCATTTAAATGAACATTACGACTTATTTATTGAAAAAAGCCCTACTAGTTTTAATACTCAACGACAGATTTCGGAATCGTTGCCTTTTTTGAAAAAATAGCTTATCGAGTAAGTATATAGGTATAACAAAAACTCATATTTTACTCACCATGATACAAAGGCCTGAACTCTTCGTCGTAAAGTCTCCAGGCCTTGGCATGGGCTAAAATAGTGTTCTTGTTGCACAGAAACCGGCCTATCTCCTGATCCTGGTGATAAGGTATATGACCTTTGTTGTACCCCAATTCGCAGATGACAAAAGGTTCGTTGACTGTCACAAATATTTTGACGCGGTCCGCGAATAATGTGTAGACGACCCTGGCGTAATCTTCGAACCAATTTACTATTAATGGATTTGCCCAGCCACCTGGAATGAAAGATTTTTTTCAATGTTACATCTCTTTCATGTCTGTTGTCTCTCTCGCTCCCTTTCTCGCGCTCTCTCTCTTTCTCTGACACACTTTCTCTCAAAATTTTGTTTTCAGACCAAAATTTAGTTACAAAAAAATGTTACTTGTTAATATTAAAAGGGAGGATCTGTTTATTTCTTTCCATGTTGTAAATTAATAAAAAAAATGAAGCTATTATGGTTTTTAATTGCTTAACAGAAAAAATAATCCAAATTAAAAAAAAACCTAATGAACTTAATTATTTTTGGCACATTATGCAGCAGCAGCTTTTCGACAGTAAATCTGAAAATCGCTCTGGTTTCAGGGCTGTTTTGCAGCACATTATTGGTAGGTACATCAATGTGGCATCTGCCAGTTAAAAAAAATACGTTTTTTTTTAATTATTTTTTATAAAAGGTAATATTGAAGAGTACTCTCACCAAGGTCTTGCAGAGCAAGAAATCTATCATAAGCCTATAAGTGCCCACTGCTGAGCAAAGGCCTCTTCTCACACGGAGAAGGTTTGTACATTAACGACCACGCTTGCTCCAGGTGGATTGGCGATTTCACACTTACAATAAGAAATTATAAGTCCAGGTTTCCTCACAATGTTTTCCTTCATGGTATGCCAGTGGTGTTCTTATCTATAATCCGTCTAGAAACGACTTAAGATATTGCAATACTGGTTGGAATATAACAAATATCCAGATGAGGGAAAACAATTTGTTAATTACACAAAGAGTTGTTCTGTCGATTGCTCAGCAACCACGCAAACCGTGCACGCGATTGTAGTTAAAAATTTCGCTCTTGTCCATGCTTTAATGTTAGTAGGATTTTAAATGCAGGTTTTTCAGATTCTACCTGTATATATCCACTCCAAGCTCCTCTAGCATCTCAATATCCCTCCGCCACAGGTGGTAGGAGTCACAAGCCACATCTCCATTGGGTCGATCCTTAAAATCAGGATGTGTGTGAAACAGTCTATCCCAATCTCCTTCACCTTTATCTGGAAGAACATCGGAAAAAATCGCTAATGCTTTTGAATAGAGCTCGAATTAGGTAGTTTCCTAGGTCAAAAATAAATAAATTGGATGTTTCAATACAATAAAATATTGAAAAATAACTATACTTTTATTCATCGATCGACCTATACACTAAGTTTTAGATTTTTTTAGCTAAATATAATGAAATAAATAAGCTATTTGACGCAAAAATGTTATGACGTCATAGCTCAGTTTTTCATACAAATTTCATAGAAAAGTATCGTTTTTGACGTTTGGAAACTATCGTATTGCACACGTTTACAAGCCTTTTTATGAGGAGGGAGAATCGTCAATTGCTTTCGAAGAATCAGGAGGATATTGAGGAGTATCAGACTCTTACTGAATAGAAACTTCTACTCCGAGCTATTTGTGGCGACAGACATAGGAGGTCGATGACAATGTTCTACAGATGACGTTACAAAACACTAGTAGAAAATCCCAACGAACAACTATTGGGCGGTAGTCCAAGCTGATAACCTCATAATAATATGATCCTCAATTATTCCTCATATCATGATCTTGGGGAACTTTACTCACCGTTCCCTAAACATTATTCCTACTTTTGAAATGAAGAGGTAGGCAATATTGTAGAATCACTTTTTGCCATCAGGTTTGAAGGCTAGTTTGGTAGGAATTATTTATTTCCCCATCATAAAACTTACCACTAACGTTCCAAGCACCTTCGATTTGGTACGAAGCAGTAGCTACTCCGAACTTGAACCAAGGAGGAAAGGTCGGTTCTTCTGTAGACCAGCACCGGCTGATCAGTATGCTGTGAATGTTAAACCATGACTTTATAAGTACGTATATACTTTACTTACTACTTACTTACTTACTTACTACTTACAATCGACAACGCACTGATGCAAGACCTGGGTTTACGATAGCCTACAATATTTTAACGAGCAGGAATATGTTCTTGACACAACATTCATGGAGGAGGACTGAGGGAGAGGTCTTTGTTCAGCAGTGATGATGATAATAATATTCTCGGAAGGGTACCAGGACTGTACCCCTCATGGACAATCAGTATTAGATAGTGTTGCGGCAAAGCTGGCAACACTGGATACGCGCTGCGAATATCCGGCTCAACAACTTCTCTTTTCTCAAAACCAAACGCTCGGTAGACGCACGTATACTTGTTATTCAAGTAAAAATTCAAAGTTGTAACCGCAACCCTCAATACAACTCAGCCGGGGTTGCGGGGTAAGCGCAATGAGGCACCGCGACCTCGGTCCAGAACAGGAGAAGGAACAGGGGGGTTTTTAGTCAGTAAGAGTCTGACACTCCCTCCTGCCCGGCCCTGGGCGGGAGAAGCCATTTGATGATTTTCCCCTCACAAAAAAAAACCCTGAATACAACACCATTATTTAATTGGAGTCAGATTTTCATTCTATCCATACTAAACATTGGTGACCCCGACGTGATCAATGTTCGGATATTCGCAGCGCGTATCCACTGTTGCCAGCTTTGCCGAAACAGATAGTTTTATAAAAACACAACATAATAAACTGGTGATAAATGAAAATGTCAGATTCGAACCATGAATGTAACGACCATTTTGGGTTATCGAGCACTACTAGCCAAAAGGAACAAGAATGTGACCAATGAAGAAAGCCGTGCACAAGTATATAACTGATGAAGGAAGCTGTTTGATACAGATTGTGGTCATTAACTGTAGGAAATCATGCTCCTGCACAAATAAGCTGATATGACTGGAGTGAGACCAAGGCCTCACACAGTAAGGTGGTAAGAAGCAACGCTTCATGACCCCACTGAGGCCCAATGGGGAGGATTGACTCCCCAACTCTAATCTTGGAGATTCAGTCTCACAATACTCGAATCCGTAAATCCCAAAAAGTTTTGACTCTTCTGGTTGCTGCTGACGGGCAGAGTTCATAGCTTACCATCATATGACGTACATATGAGTGGACATTAGTTTGCCGCCCGTTTTTCATAAAAAAACGCTGTCTCATAATCGTTCAAGAACTATTAAAGTTAAATAATTGTGCGAGGGATTACTGAATGTTTTGTCTCACAGTTTGCTTTACTTATCGTAATGCGGAATACCTAATCTTCAAATTGCCGTTTGAAGCTAATTATAAATAGCATGACTCAAAACATGACTTAATGGCAATTATGTTCAGTTTTTGGGAATTTTATGTTAACTGTGGCCTACCATAGCGTGTTAAAGCGTGAATCCACAGGAATCTACACTTTGGAACGAGCAAAAAGCTTCACTAGAGGACAGACAGACTGACACATATAAAGTTAAACCTTATGATATCTTTTTAGCTTGACGTTCAAAAGTGCCTGTTGTGGTCTTCTTGAAATAAAGAATTTGATTTGAATCTTTCGGGTGAAAAAGAGGGATGGAGCTATAAAAGGTGTATAGCTCCATCCCTCTTTCTCGCCCAAAAGATTCACGCTTTTACACGTCATGGTAGGCCCTTAGGTCTTCTATGTTATCCCGACGAGGATTGCGGTACAGCGCCTCAGCTCGGAGAAGGAGAAGAAAAGTGTTATTTTTTTGTCAGTAATAGTCTGCCATTTCTTCTCGTCTCACCCACATGAGAACAAGTCAGTCAGGGGTGATTAGCACTTAAACCTTCCCCGCATGAAAAGAGGCATTTGCTTAGCAGTAGGTAGTTATACGCAGATGAGAATGATAAAAATATAAATCATGATAATCATTACGCTATTTAACGTTTCAATCGTTATAATTAGAGACACATAGAAGAATAATAGTCGCCCCGGGTTCGCTTGGGGTTTGATAAATTAAAAAATTGAGGCATTGTCGGCAAACGAGTAGACGGATTACCTGATGGTAAGCAAGCGGGCGCCGCCCATCGACACCAGCAACTCCAAAAGAGTACCGAGTGCGTTGCCGGCCTTTTGGCGATAAGGGTTGCGGATATTAAAGGATTGGGAAGGGATGGGGGAAGGGGAGGGATTGGGCCTCCGGTAACCTCATTAACACGGCGAAACACAACGCTGTGGTAGTTTCTCGTCGGTTTTCTGTTAATCCGTGATATCACTCCGGTCGAGCCGTCCCATTCGTGCCGTAGTTTGGATTTATACTGGAAACTTAGGGCTGATTTTTCAATGGTTAGCTTAAAGTTATCTGGGGAATAATTATGATGATGTCGCGTCAGAATGTTTGTATAAGACACGATCACACAGCAACAATTTTATTTCTCACTAGCTGCCCGCTTCGCGTTTAGGGTCAGTTTTTCCCAATTTTCCCCTCTACTTTACTAATATTTTCTTTGATAAGAACCTTCTCCTGGCCATAATAAACACAACAAAAAAAGAATTAACTAAATGGGTACAGTTTTTGTTGAGTTATGCGCTTACCAACACATTTTGCGATTCATTTTTATATTATAGATATATTTTTCTGATTATTAAAAATCAGTCCTTAATAAACTACCAATAAATTGAATTGAAACAAAAGAAAAAAAAGCAGTAATGGAATCAATTACATATTCATTTTCACTACATAGTACTCTTGAGATTATTCCATTCAACAAATATGCGTATAATTAATATGTTTCATTTTTTTGTTATGTGAGAAAGTCGCTACAAGACTAAAACAAACAATGGATATTATTATTATTACTTGAAAATACATAATAATATATGTTTTTAAGGGAAAAAGCTATTGTCCGTGGATAAGATGTTATCACTTCTAGTTTTTAATTATTTATGCTGTTATGACCTGATTGGTATAATATCATAACTTATATTTTCCCGAGGTTGCCAGCCGAGGTTAAAGGTTGACATAATTTAGTGAAGGTAAATTGTGTGGGAGAGGAATGCTTCGTCACAAATGGGTAGTCTCGATCGAAGTATTACTAAGGTCTCACAGAATACCAACGTGTAACAACCACAGCGTTGTGTGTTTCGCAGTATGAGTGAAGATCCTTAATCCTCAAATCCCTTATCTTTAAATCCTTAATAACCCACGAGAAGAGGCCGGCAACGCATTTATAGTAACTATTTTGGTTTTGTGATTGCTTGCTTTAATACTTAGGGTGATGCGTTTGCTCGTTTGCTGACTTATCACATACAAGAAAAAAGTAATGAGCACTTAGCCCGTGAACCGCCGGATTTATTTCGTGAGGGGAAAATCATCAAATGACTTTTCCAGGGTCAGACTCTTACTGACCAACCCGGACAGAGCTTGATGTCATGTATTTACTTCTAAAACCCATAAAGAAATATTTCTTAATTGATTCAATGCAATTACTAACAGTTCTTTATATTAATGTATTTGTACCTATTTATCACTACCTTTTGCTCGCGACTCCGTTTGCGTGGAATAGTGACTTCCGGCAAATTTTGGTATAAAAACTATCCAATGTCCTTTCTCGAGTTCCAAACTATGTCTGTACCAAATTTGATAGAAATCGATTCAGTAGTTTATGCGTGAAGAAAAGACAGACAGACAGACAGACAGAGTTACTTTCGCATTTATTATGTTAGTTTGGATTTCGTAACATTTCATAAAAATAAGAAAAAAAATTGTAAATAATGAATTAAATTTTATTGTGCAAATGATTGTGATTAACGTACGTAGTTATTTATTTTTGTAAGAATTTGCATGTGTTATGTAACAACAAAATGAATTGACTATTTATGAGGCGATGATTAATTTTTTGACGCTATTTATGAGGCAAAAGGAGTAGACGAATAACCAGGACGGGTAAGCAATTAGTTCCACCTATCGGCACCCGCAACGCGAAAGGAGCTATGAGTGTCTTGTGGTTGGGGATTGGTGATGAAAATTTTCTCAAAGAAACATTGATGTTCGATGAAACGCCAACTAGAAGTCAAGATCAACTGTCATGGAGGTACTTTTTGAGGGGGAAATCATCAAATTATTTTGATAGAGTGTCTGCAAGAGACAAACCTGCTTTCGATTTTCTGGTTTAAGGCGACGAACGAGTAGATGAATTACCTGATGGTAAGCTATCGGCGCCGCCATTAGTTCCTCGCAATATTAGATGCGTTACCGCCTTTTTTGGAGCTTTGCTAATGCTTAAGGATTGGGTGATTGGGGAAGGGGAAGAAAAAACTAGCCCTCAGTTAACCTCAGTTAAACACGACGAAATATGACCAAGTTACGTTTCAAGCCAGTTTTTTGTAAGGCCGTAATATTACGGACAAGCCGGCTCATTCATGCCGAAGCATGATTCTCTCACGCACATTAGAAAGAAGAAATAAGGTAGGTATAATACTCGTAAATCTAACTCATACTTAAGAACATCAGAATCAATTTGATTGTAAATTATTTGAGGGAAATGTGGTGTAAGTGTGGGAGAGCAATGCTTCGGCACGAATAGGTCAGCTCGACCGGACGCGGAGTGATACCACGGCCTCACAGAAAACCGGCGTGAAACAACCACAGCGTTGTGTTTCGCCGTGTGAGTGAGGTTACCGGAGGTCCAATCCTTCCCCTCCCAAAAACACTCCCCAATCCCTAATCTCCAAATCCCTAATCCCTAAAAGGTCGGCAACGCACTCGTAAGTCCTCCGTTGCGGGTGTCCATGGGCGGCGTTGATTGCTTACCATCAGGTAATCCGTCTGCTCGTTTACCGACCTATCAAATAACATACAAATAATAATAATACCGTAAAACTACTAAAATAATTGTATTGAACTTACCAAGACACAAGTACACGTAAAGAACTCATAATTTATACTAAATTAAGTAGATATAGACCGTACAACTCAGAGATAAATCTTGTGGCTATGTAACTAAGAATTCTTAAGCGCGTATTGTTTGTTCTTTTTTTGTTTAATAACTTCACATAACCTTTATTTACTAGTTCACACATAAGTAATGTATAATCGTGTGTTTTTATCTGTAATGGGCCTCCAGCTTCCTTGCAGACAGAATCATAAAGGTCGTGGTCGACAGTGAATGCTCTGATTGCTTGCCTGTGAACGATGGTGTCCCTCAAGGCTGCGTGCTTTCGCCCACCCTGTTTCTTCTCCATGTGAATGACGAGTTGCAAATCAGTGGCATAGTAGTAGTTATTTTTTTATTTTTGTAATAACTCAAAGAATACTCTCATAAAATGTATCTAATTTTTATATTATAGTGACGGGCTAGTGCTGAAAATCAGCGCCGCGACGCGAGTTATACTCTCGGGTCACGGCATTTTAGCTGAGCACTTGGCCTTTTTGCGCCGTGCATACTTTCCATATAAGTTGTACCTAATGTGTCTTTTTTTGTTATTTTTGCGGTGCAAATAAATAATTTTTCTTTCTTTTCTTTCTTTCTAGCATTCATTGTTATGCCGATGATAGCACAAGTGATGCCTTTTACAACGGCGTATGTCTCGCGAAAACGCCTCGAGAGTCGATACAAGCTTGTGTCTGAAAACGACACTCTTTCTGACTTGACATATTGACCTATTGATAGAAAACAGGGGGAATTTTGTCAGTAAAAGTCTGACAATACCTGAGCGAGAGAAGCGATTTTATGATTTTCCCATCACAAAAAATGCAGCACACCGAGTACGGAAGCGTACGTTTCTTTATTTTTTAATCTGCTCTGCCCCACGTGGCAGTTGTTTGTTTTACACTTTAAATACAAGATCTTTTATCGCTCGACTAAATTTCCAGCGAATTACTCGAGATTATAGTTCCTTATATTGTAGTTTCAAGTAATCGGTATGAAAACTAATATTTGTCAATGATATGCAAGGTTTGGATGAGGAGAGATAAGATGGTCGGATTTTGGTACGATTTTAGAATTGTTTTTAAGTGTTATGTTAGACTTAATGACTGTCTGGTTTAGATATTTATTTTTGTAGTAATTGTGATGTGTCATTTTCTAATAGTCGGAGACTTGTCTTGGTTAAGAGTGGGAGAGCCAAGCTTCGGCACGAATGGGTCGACTCGACCGGAGTGATACCACGGCCGCACAGAATACCGGCGTGAAACAACCTACAGCGTTGTGTTTCGCCGTGTGAGTGAGGTTACCGGAGGCCCAATCCCTCCCCTTCCCCTATCCCTTCCCGATCCTTATATCCGCAAACAATATCACCAAAATGTCGGCAACGCACTCGTAACTCCTTTGGTGTTGCGGGTGTCCATGGGCGCCGCCGATTGCTTACCATCACTCTCTGGTTATTAAAACATGATGAGATGTACGATGTTAGGATGTATTTGCATTTTTATGGTACGTTCATATAATTGACGAGGCTCGGAAAACGTCCACAAGTTTCAAGCGTTTGAACAGGGTGTTTGGCGAGGCTTGCATGAGCTTGCAAGAGTTTGACGGCGATCCGTTCCGGTGTCGGTTTTGGACCGTCGCGTTTGCGACGTATTTACACGTTGGCGATGTGTAAAGGCTTGAAGCTTGTATACGTTTGCCAAGTCTCGGCAACCGTGTAAATATACCATAATTAAGAAATATATTGAAAACGAGCAAAAAGTTTTTAGGGCTTTAATTAATCACTGCTTTTCACCTTACTGAATTCGGAGCATCGAATACGACTAGATCGAATGGCTACCGCGTTTAGCTTCCTGATTGGTTGGTTAATTAACGCAAGCCAATCAGAGCTCTGAACGTCAAAAACCTGTCGATCGCCTTAACGGCTACGTTTTACGTAAATCGACAACTATTTTCTCTCTTCTCTGTAATATTTTCGCATATTGCTATAGTAGAGTTCAAAGGGTCGATTTAGGGATTGGGGAGGAATGGACATGGGGGGAGAAAACGCTTAGGGCTTACGGTAACCACACTCATATGGCGAAACACAACGCTGTGGTTTTCTGCGAGGCCGTGGTATCACTCCGGTCGAACCAGCCCATTCGTGTCGAATTTTTAGCGTGACTTCAACCTCTGCATGTTCTTCTTTCAAACCTTAACCGTATGAAAAGAGACCTTTGCTCAGCAGTGGGCACTTAGGTATAGGCTAATAGGCTAAGAATGATGATGTAAAAGAAAACACATTTCACAGTTCAAAATCAACTTTATTTATATACACTTAAGGTATGGTCTTCGCACTATATTAATAACACGAATGACTTACACCTACTGTACACTTAATAATAAACACATTCAAGCAATTTTATTGGCGAGAATTTCAAATTTCAAATTTGTACTGCGAATTTCGTTATAGGTAAAACTTAATATTTTTTTATGAAATAAGACCGAGCGTTTTTTCATTCAATTTAATCTGAGACCTTCTCGTTTGAATTTTGTTAAAATTCGTTTTACTAATCCGTAAATCTACTTACACGTTTTAAAAATAGCAATAGAAGGTACCAAAGTAGATTTTTTTTATGTCACTTATGACACAACGTCTGAGACAAACGAGCAGACGGATTACCTGATGGTAAGCAATCACGCCGCCCATGGACACCCGCAACAACAGAGGAGTTACGAGTGCGTTGCTGACCTATTAGGGATTAGGGTAGGGGGAAGGATTGGGCCTTTGGTAACCTCACTCACACTGCGAAACACAACGCTGTGGTTGTTTCACGCCGGTTTTCATTCTGTTTCTTTTGTTATCTTAACATATTTCTTTCTCTATATTTTTCATTCATTGTTTTCTTTTTGTACATAATCATTTAATAGTCTTCAGGATCTGTGCAATGAGTCTTGATAACTTTAGAATAATATCTAGAAGACAGTCGTGGCGTCCGCGTTCGATTTGGATCCTTAAAATCCACTGCATATAGGCCAAATTTTGCACTGAAAGATATAGAAACATAATTACTATAGTGACACTACTAAATTTACTAAAATACGACGTTTTCATGTGACTTTCAACTGTGTGTACTGCTCATAAATAAGAGTCCCAATGTGACTTGTAATTAGTAGAGCTTTTCGAATAGTACATGAATTAGCAAAATATATATTTTTATCTTTTTCATTTTTTCGGAAAAATGCTTTTTCTCCTGTGTTGTGGGCGCGTTTACAAACATACAATGTCACTTTATTACGCCCAGATTCGGAACAGCAATTTGTGGACCACAAAAAGAGTTATTCCGTGCGGGAATCGGACCCGGCCTCCGCGTCAACCGTTCAGTCTGAAAACAAAATAATTGCTCCGCTTTTGGTCACCCTGTAATTGGTTTCTTTATCTTCTTAACCGACTTCAGTAAAGGAAGAGGTTCTCAATTCAACGCTTATTTTTATGTATGTGTTGCCTTTTCTAAGACCATAAGTTACTTACTCATATCCTTTATCGAAGTTGTCCATGAGAGACCAATGGAAATACGCTGTGACATTAACGCCATCTTGAATCGCTAACGCCACCTGTCGATGGTATTGGGAAGTACATCAATATAGACTTAATTAAGGAAATTGAAAGAATCATACAGGAGATTATTTGTATAGGACTGATTCGTGAAATTACTGTTTTAAACTGAAGAACGATTTAACTGGAATTAATAATCCTCCACATCATTATCATCATCACTCATGTCAACCGCTGTCATATCACTAGGTGAAGGTCGACCATTTTTATGTGATAGGGAGGCACGCGAACATATGTATACCTGATGGTAAGCAATCGACGCTGCCCATGGAAACCTGCAAATCCACAGAAATTCCAGTGCGTTGCCAGATTTGGGGATTAAGGGATTGGGGAGTAGGGAGGGAGGGGTGGTATGAGGCATTAATTGGGCCTCTGGTAACCTCACTCACATGGCGCAACACGACGCCGATGTTTCATTTTTTTATGCGCTAGGTCGGCAAACGAGCAGACGAATAACCCGATGGTAGGCAATCAGCGCCACCCATGGACACCCCACCCGCCACTTCGGGTCTCCAGTAACCTCACTTACACGGCGCAACACAACGCCATAGATGTTTCATTTTATTTTGTGCTAGGTCGGTAAACGAGTAGACGGATTACCTGATGGTAAGCAATCAGCGCCACTTTGGGCCTCTGGTAATCTCACTCACACGGTTTTCTGTGTCATCGTGGTCACCGTCACTCCGGTCGAACCAGCCTATTAGTTTTGAAGAATGGTTCTCCCCCGCTTAAAGACTATCTGCATCAAACGACACCCTTTCTGAGACACTTACTTGTTCCAAATATTTTTTCGTGTAGTTTACTGTTCTAACATCATTCAGAGACGCGTTACTGCTGAAAAATCCATTTTCAGTTATCATTATCTCCGTTACATTGTAAGTGTTCTTCAGATAGTTTAGTTGTTCGCGTAAACCTTTAGGGTGCACCTGAAAATAAAATGTAATTTCACGTCTTTAAACTCTCCAAAGCGTCGGCAGAGGTCTGCACGGACAAAGAAAAACCTACTTTTTAGAAATCTGACTACCATGTAAAATTTTGTATTATTTGCAATGACTAAATTGCAACTCTTTGTGTGATTTCGTGTGAGACAGGGTGTGATGAGTAACACCATAGTTGAAAATCCTAGTGCGGGGCAACGTTTATTACAATAGCAAACAAAAAATACACTGGGTAAATTTTGGACTCCGTGTTTCTACGTATTTTCTTGCCAAATATTAAAAAAAAAACTAGAGCATTTTTGGCAACCTACAAAATGCTCTTTTGCACGGACAGCGAATACAACATAGCAGCTAATTAAGGTCTTACTCAAAATTAATTGCTACAGCATCTATTTTAGTTTCGTTCTGTCCGAAGAATTTAAAATTCAACTTCCTAGTGATACTTTCCTAAAACATTCCTTTTAAAATTTCATATGCTTAAAAGACATCCACGAGATAAAGAGGATATATTCCAATCTGAAAAAAACTAAACATCTAAAGTGTAATACACAGAAATACCGTAAGCCATTTGATGTCACCCTTCTCCCATGAGGGGTCGGATTCCAAAACAATCCCCAGCTCTTCGATACCGTTGTCTTGCCAATGACCTCACCGGGCTTCGCTTTCCTGACTAAAAGACTAGAGTAGTGGTTCAAGGCATAAAAGTCGAAGGAACCTGAAAAGATTTAAAATTAGAAGATCAGATGGATGGCAGTAACGCGAAATGTCAACATATAATACTCAGCCCATATTATAGGCATATCACAATAGACCTATCTAGACAGACCAGACCGTGGCAGAGCCATGCCTCAGCAAGAATAGGCCGGCTCTTTAATGGCCGCCACAACCTCTTAATTTCAAAGAATTTTTTTCTACATGATAAACTATACCCGATGAGATATTTCAATAGGCTGGCTCAGGAGTGACGCCACGATCACTCGGCTGCCCGTGTGATTGAGATTGTCGGAGGCATAATCCCTGGTACCTAACTCATCTAGTATCACGGGTGGCCATCAGATGGTTCATGTGCTCATTTATACACCTGGGTATCCCATGAAAAGAACAAAAGTCTTTAAAAAGATGAATCTCACCTTTTACTAGTTCTTTCTCTTCTTCGGTAAAAGGTGGAAGCCTAGGTTCTGGGTAACCTTCGTTTCTGCTGTTGTTCGCTAATATTTCTTCCAACTCCTTCGGCCAGCCCCCTTCTTTGGAGTAGACGGGATGACCGTATCTTCCTTCCTAAGAAAAGGTTAGTTAGCTAAACGTTGCTCTTTGTTTACTTTCAAAAAGGATAACGCTGCTCAATAAAAAATTAAAATGAAGTCGCAAAAAAGAAAATATTATGAAACCCTGAATAACAATACTTTCGTAGAACTTACTTTACAAAAGATTAGGGCAGACACGTGATCAAAATACGTGTTGAAATTATGAGTCTGTAAACGGAGCCGCGACAAAAGAAAAAGATAAAATAATAGTAATTTAATTTTAATTAAACTGATCTACATACTACGTACTGACGGGCGAGGTTGGTAACTTCGATGTCGTTTTCTGTCGCTGGAGCCAACCATAGGTACAGAAAGACTATTGTCACTTTACCTGGAAGATGATGTATTGTGATTCAAAATATTTTATTAAATAGAATATATTGACCACCACTAGCACTCCTACTCTAACCACGACGCCGTTATAACCGAGGAACTGAGTGCACTTACAGTAAGGCCGACGTATCTTGGCGAGTCTGAAGTTAGCCGTTTGTCTGCGGATGCAATGGATCTTTTAGGAACAAAATTATGTACTGCGCAGCTAATCGACTAACTTTAGGCTCGCCAAGATACGTTGGCGGTATTGTAGCAGTAATCTGTCAAACATTTTTTTAGAGGTGATAATCATCAAATGACTTCTAGGGAGTGTCAGACTCTTACTGACTAAAAACCCCCTCATCCATTCTTCTGATCCAAGCCGAGACTGCGATACCTTATTGCGCTTGCCCCTACCTAACCTAACCTAGACTGAACATCGGCTCCATTGGTCCCTGTCCGTTTCTGTCAAACATGAACCTTTTAAATTGCGATCTCTAAACCACATACAAACAGGGGAAAATATGATAAATCCCTGTTATGCAGAGGAGGCTCGTACGATCAATAGCGAGTAAAAATATTCTTAAAAAATCTTACCATGATACAAATGCCTATAATGTCTATCATAGATCCTGTATGCCTTCGCATGTGCCAAAAGTACATTCTTGCTGCAGAGATACCGACCGTACTTCGGGTCGTTAATGTAGGGAACTGTTCCATTATTGTAACCAGAATCGCACAAAATTTGTGGCTCGTTCACCGTCAGCCAGATCTTTACGCGGTCTGCGTATAATGAGAATGCCACTCGCGCGTATTACGCAAACCAGTTCGATATGAGGGGGTTGGTCCAGCCTCCTGAAATTATAAATATAATATTTTGAGCGTTGATATACCTGCAGCTGAATTTGTCAATCCTATGAGATAATTCGTCTTTGACACAGAAATTCTGGTGTTTCCGAATCGTTTTTAGAAGCCTGTCAATGCCCTTACTGTGCTGTTACAGGTGTTATAGGTAGGCTTACCATCAGGTAATTATTCTGCTCATTTGCGACCAATCCATAAAAAAATAATAGTAATACCAAGATTCTGAAGTCGTTGTGGCAGATCGAAATGGTTCAAGGTAACAACAGGTTCGATGCCCTTCTCTAGAAGACCATTGATAAGGTTGTTGTAGTAGTTCTTGCCATCCTCACTGATGTAGTTGGAAAGACCAGTTGGGAGAAGACGAGACCAGGATATGGAGAATCTGAAATAAAAATAAGTAAACGGATTAGTTCGTTTTCTCTGTTTTGTAGAAGCTGTGTTTTGTTTGGACTTAGCAGGTTAACTGCTGATATGCTTAATTGTGAGTACTGTAGGTCAGTGAAATATGTTGTTAGTTTTTTAGGATATTCAATATCAGTAATAGTTATTCTTTTAAAGAGCATAATCCATACTTTGTCATGATACATTTTAATTATTCCTATTAAGACAATTTGTTACAATTTCTGGTTATCGCCTGCTTTTATTGCATTTCATTTGATGATAATGATGATGATGATGCCGATGATTATAATGATGAGGATGCTAATTTAAGTTCATAGTTCTTACCCAAGAATTGCTTCTGGAGAAGACCAGGTCTCACCTGTACATATCTAACCCCAACTCTTGACACATTTGTATGTCTCTCCGCCACAGTCGGTAGGAGTCACACGTCACATCTGCACTACCAGCGATGGTCTTCGGGAAGAGATGTAGGTATCTATCCCAATTACTTTCTCCTCGATCTGAAATGATGCGGAGTTCTTTTTTTATCGTGATTGTAATTTATTTACTGAATACTCTGACAAGAGAAACCGACTGTTCTTAATAATAATATAGAACGATAAACCATCTTCTGAATCACCCGATGGTTTGCAGTCAACATCTTTCATGCCTCAGCGGAGTTACAAGTGCGTTTTTATGCTTTTATTGAGAGGATCTGGAATGGCCTGACTGCTGTACAAAATATAATTTCAAATTTCTTAATGCCAAGTTTTATAACACAACAGACCCAACACTTTCTCCATTACGGAACTTATAACTCGCGTCAAGTGGCATCTTCAATGTGAACTTTATAGAGTAAAGAACAGTGGGAGTAAAGAATGATTATATTAAATTTACGTTACCACTGGCGTTCCAACCGCCTTCTATCTGCAAAGCTGAGGTACCGGCTCCGAACTTGAACCATGGAGGTAGCTGTGCTCCATACCCACTGCCAAGTAGAACACTGTCAAGATAAAGGGAAAAGCTTGGAATAGAATATAGAATTATTAGAGGCTGTTCTAGACTTGAATGATGTCCGCTCTTCGAATATAGATCATGAATTTACATATATATGTATCTATCTACTAGTTCTAATATTGAACCTTGAACCGTGACTGCACGGTTGGTGCGGTGGCTGGGCAACTGGCTGTCGTCCAACGTGTCGCGGGCTCGATTCCCGCACGGAACAACTCTTTGTCTGACCCACAAATTGCTGTTTCGGGTCTGGGTGTCAATGTTTGTATGTTTGTAACCGCACCCACGACACAGGAGAAAATCCCAAAAAAAGGGGGAGGCGAAGTTTTTTTTTTAAAAATTTCGGTGCGGTTGTTGTTTCTTTTCGCTCGCGGAACAATGCGTTGTATGATTTATAAATTGTTGTTCCTAGTCTGGATTCTCTGGATGGGATTTGTGTGTACTATTTGGTGTTTGTAAATGCACTTACGAAATCGAAGAAAATCCAACTGAGGGACAAACTTTTACCACTTCATACACATTGAGGGTTATAAATAGATATGTTGGCCTAATCCTAACAGCGCCTAACTAATGTAGATCGTCAGTTAATCAGATGTCCCTGTCCCTGTCCCTGTCCCTGACACTGTCCCTGTCCCTGTCCCTATAGAGATAGAGATAGAGATAGAGATAGAGATGGAGATGGAGATGGAGATGGAGATGGAGATGGAGATGGAGATGGAGATGGAGATGGAGATGGAGATGGAGATGGAGATGGAGATGGAGATGGAGATGGAGATGGAGATGGAGATGGAGATGGAGATGGAGATGGAGATGGAGATGGAGATGGAGATGGAGATGGAGATGGAGATGGAGATGGAGATGGAGATGGAGATGGAGATGGAGATAGAGATAGAGATAGAGATAGAGATAGAGATAGAGATAGAGATAGAGATAGAGATAGAGATAGAGATAGAGATAGAGATAGAGATAGAGATAGAGATAGAGATAGAGATAGAGATAGAGATAGAGATAGAGATAGAGATAGAGATAGAGATAGAGATAGAGATAGAGATAGAGATAGAGATAGAGATAGAGATAGAGATAGAGATAGAGATAGAGATAGAGATAGAGATAGAGATAAATCCCTTACACCTCTCGCCTTACACTTTATCTTTATTATAGATCAATATACTATATTTTTGGACAGTTATTTTGGGATTGGGGAGGGAAAGAAGGATTGGTCCTTCGGTAATCTCATACACACGGTGAAACACAATGCTGTGGATGTTTCACGCCGGTCGAGTTGACCCATTTATGCTGGCTCTCTCACACATGAATAAAATTCTAAAGTTGTGATAATAATAAGATTTATTTTAATAAAGATGAACCTGTTGTAATCTTCTAAAGCACGAGCAATCTCAACCTAGTCTCTTCGTGTTATGTACTTTTTAATTAGTACTTACTTTCTACAACGAACATTTCAATCGAATTCACGACTCTAGAATTGTAAAAGACCTTGAACTTGCCTGATACATATTATTAAACCCAAACATCGAGTAATTTATTTTTAAATGCCACATGTTTTCAATACAATGTGTATGTTAATTATTATATTATGTGTAATGAAAGAGTTTTCGTTACGAATGTAATATTTACTGGGATATTTATATAAGAGTGGGAGAGCCATGCTTCGGCACGAATGGGTCGAGTCGGGATCGAAGTGATACATCCCTTCCCAATCCCTAAATATACGTAACCCCTATCCTCTAATAGGCAAAGCGCTCGTAATCTTTGGTGTTGCGGGTTTCCATGGCGGCGCCTATTGCTGACCATCGGGTAATACGAGTGATTTTATGACGGCAAATCCTAAAACAAATTACACCGTCACTTTTTTTATGGCGTCTAATATGGTCAGCAGTTTCTTATATTTGTCGTGGTGGCCCGGAGGTTAAGGCGTCCGCTTCTCATGCATGAGGGTGCGGGTTCGAAACCTGGCAAGTACCAATGTGACTTTTTCCGAGTTATATGTACTTTCTATGATTATTTAGACACCATTGACATACGGTGAAGGTAAACATCGTGAGGAAACCTGGACTTATAATTTCTAATTATAAGTTCGAAATCGCCAACCCGCATTGAGCAAGCGTGGTGATTAATGCTCTAACCTTCTCCGTATGAGCAGAGGCCTTTGCTCAGCAGTGGGCACTTATAGGCTGATGATGAATATGGTCAGCATCGTAACAACTAGCTATTATGCATTGTGTGATAAATATTTTTTGAGCTATTTTGATTATTCTATGAGCTGTTGTTGGTTTACCAAAAATCGGATTATTAAAAACGTTGACTTAAACAACGAAAAACTTTGGTTTTGACCTGTCTTAGCCTTTGAATTTGACTTTTACTTTAACTTTGAGTTTGATTTTGACTTTTACTTTGACTTTAAGTTTAACGTCAACTTTGATTTTGACTGTGTCTTTAAATATAGCTTTGATTTTCCATTTGACTGTTGTTTCGGGTCTGGTTGTTTGGATTGTATTGTATTACGAGCTACTGTCGCGCGGTTTCAACCGCTGCTCAGCTTCATTTGATTGTAGCGAGACGTTTTATAGCCTATAGCACTCAGGAACATAGTAGTAATTTTTATCCCAAAGTAAGATTATTGTAATGTTTTTTTTTTGTGAAGAAATTAAAAAAGAACAATAGAAGAATAATAAAAGACTTCCCATCATGTTTGAACGTAATTCTATAAAAAAGTCGTACGTAGGTAGTTACGACGTTTATACGCTAAAAACTGCTAAACTGATTTTAATGAAATTTGTTACTCATTTACAATGTAAGTCGAGGTCTATAAATATATATTTTTTCAGACGGGTTCGCGGGCCAAGCCATGTAATGTACCGCGGCCTGCCTTGCAGTTGCGGCAGGGAGCACTTCCTCTCACATTTCCGTAAGTATGTAATAACTGCATGGGTTTTTTTATATTTTACTAGTAACCTACACTCGCGCTGTTTCACCCACTGCTCAGCTCCATTTAATCGTAGCGTAATGTTCTATAGAATCAAGCACGCAGGAACATTGTAGCTATCTATTAGTGAAAGAATTTTGGCAATCCGACCAGCGGTTCCGAAGATTACCCCCTACAAATAAACTTACAAATTTTATCTCTTTATAATATTAGTATAGATATATGGTAAAATACACTCACGATACTGAAGAAGGTCACGGAGATTATCACAACCATCATCAATGAGAAATACAACGCGAATAGGAAAAGGGGTATATTATTACTAAGATATTTTTAAACCTAAGTAACTCGGAATCCCGATTAAAACTTATGAAATAACACAACTAAAGTTTTAAGTGTGGGAGAGCCATGCTTCGGCACGAATGGGTCGGCTCGACCGGAGTGATACCACGGCCTCACAGAAAACCGGCGTGAAACAACCACAGCGTTGTGTTTCGCCGTGTGAGTGAGGTTACCGGATGCCCAAACCTTCCCCTCTCCCAATCCCTAAATCTCCAAATTCCCTAATTCCCAAAACGTTGGCAACGCACTCGTAACTCCTCTGGTACGGGTGTCCTTGGGCGGCGCTGATTGCTTACCATCAGGTAATCATATTACATAAAAAAAAACTCACCAGAACACTATAAAAACAATATTGAACATGATTACAGTCTGGGAACACCTCAAGAACTGACAAAAATAAACGAACACAGGCCAAAGTACGCAAAATTCAAAATTCTTACTTACTATTTTGTCACACTGAATGCCACAGTACATGTTTAGACAGAAGGTTAAAATTAATATAAGAAAGAGAGAAAATCTTTATGAGTATGTTAGTATTGATAATATGGGATATGCTTCGAAACTGCTATGCCGATTTTAACAATAGCTTCGCGGTCGCCGGCATTCGCTTGGGGGTTTGGTGAATTAATGATATTCTCTACTTTAGATTACAGATTTTATGACATCACTGCTGGATGGACTGTGGACCTCTATACATGTATATTACAATTCCCTGGAGAAAAGTGGAAGAATTTTTATAGGATAGGATGGTAAACGAGCAGACGAATAGTCTGATGGTAAGCAATCGTCACTGCCCAACCGCAACACCAGAGGAGTAACAAGTTCGTGGCCGGGCTTTTGGGGGTCAGACATTTGAGCATTTGGGGATTTCTGATGGTGAAACAAACGCAAACGCTGTTTAACGACTGTTTTCTATGAGGCCGTGGTATTACTCCGGTCGAGCCGGCCCATTCATGCATGCATGTCCAAGCATGGCTCTCCAACACTTAAAGGATGATAAAGTTATGGACTGTGCGTAGTGTTATTTTTGTATTGCATTATACTATTACGCATATTTAAATTTTGATGCTAATACATTGTAATTAGTTAAATATTAATGAGGTAACTTCAAACTTTCAATGGTCTTAAGTAATTCGAACAGCGTCTTACATTTTTATACTTACTTAATTACTAGGTTTTGGCCTTCAAGAGAGAATCAGAGTCTCTTACAGCGATGGAGAAGGCTATGATCGGAGATTTTTTACGTGACAAAATCCATAATATGTAAAATCGCCCTAGAACCATAGTCACCGTTATAGCTCGTAAGAAATATGGACTTTAAGGTTTTGAGTAGACCTTCAGCTTGGTGTACCGAAGACAACATCAGAGTCGCGGTAAGGTTTTTTTTTAAACTTTGATTAACACTAAGATTTTTTCCTGTGTTATGACTATGTTAACAGCAAACAATTTCAGATACACATCACACACAAACCCTAAAAACAATTTGTGGGTTACACAAAGAGTTGTTAAGAGTGGGAATAGAATTTGCATTGCTACAACCAGCCCAGCCACCGCTCTCAACTCTCTCAACTCAACTCGTCAACTGTGCAGACTATGATCAGGGATGCATGGCGATTTACCGTCCAACGTCGCGAGAAAACCCTAGTGTGGTATGTTTGAGAGAATACGTCTATATGTTAGATTCCTGATAAACCCATAATTCTTAGTAAACAAACTCCAGCATACCGAATCTAAAAAATTGTTTGATTTTGAATCTTGTTCGAGTGTAAAGTGAGCGTCGAAGTGACGGGGAAATTACATTATAGAATGTCACTTTTAACGTCATCTCATACTTTATCTATCCAAATGTTGCAGTTAATTTCGTTCAACTCGCAAGTGTAGCGCTAGTGTACTACTACTCACAGCGGATTCAGATTCGAAGTTTAGAATGAAGTCTTGCAGAATCACACTGCTGATAATTCTTATTAAACAAACTCCAGCACACCGATTCTAAAACATTGTTTGATTTTGAATCTTGTTCGAGTGCGAAGTGAGCGTCGAAGTGACGGGGAAATTACATTGTAGAATGCCACTTTTAAAGTCATCTCATACTTTATCTATCAAAATGTTGCAGTTAATTTAGTTCAACTCGCAAGTGTAGCGCTAGTGTACTACTCCTCACAGCGGATTCAGATTCGAAGCTTAGAATGAAGTCTTACAGAATCACACTGCAGTTTGAAGCTGACATTAGCATCAGTCAGGTTTGCGGGGTGGTTTATTGCCGGAAAGAGTCTGATATTCCGTCTCGCCCCAACCAGGGTGGAGGAAGACACTTTGATTATACCCAACGGAAATAAAAAGGCATGCAGGCATACAAAGCTACATGAGAAGACCTCAATAAATGCAATCATCATCAGCTTATAAGCGCCCACTGCGGAACAAAGACCTCTTCTCACACCGAGAAGGTTTGAGCATTAATCACTACGCTTGCTCAATGCGGGTTGGCGATTTCAAACTTATAATTAGAATTATAAGTCACGGTTTCCTCACGATGTTTACCTTCACCATATGTCAGTGGTGTCTAAATAATCATAGAAAGTACAAAAAAAAAGAAAAAGTCACATTGATACTGGCCATGTTTCAAACCCTTTCACCCTCATGCATGAGAAGCGGGCGCTTTAACCTCCGGGCCACCACGACTCTATTATATACCTATATATATATTAATAAATGCAATATGAATATGCAAATTGACATTCAGCAAATTATAAATAAAAACCTAGCTTGCTTACGCAGTGGAATACAAAAGTAAGTATATTAAATATTCATACGGTAATTAACAATGCTAATTAGGTTCATTAATAATCAATTACACCTTATCTTAGAAAGATTAAGGTCTAATATTCACGAATGTACAATTTCCACGTGGTGTTGGTACTGTAGAAAACTTTTTTCACCATCCGTCGTCTGACTGTGGCTTTGGAAGACCCCAAATATCGTATTTTGATAATGTATTTTTACTGAATAGTAAATATACTTATTTATAAAGAAGAAAGCTTCTGCCAGTCAACACCAAAATAATTTTATTCCAACTAATAAGTAGTCTGTCAGTCTGTTCGTCAGTGAAGCTAGGTGCTCTTTCCAAAGTGTAGATTGGAATGGATGGAATTTTTAAAGAGTAACGATGTTTTGTTTCCTTGTGAAGAACAAGCAAAAAAAAAACATTGTTCTATCTATCTCTCTGTTACAACATTCCTATCCGTTCAGTAGTTTTTACTTGAAAGAGTAACAAACTTAACATCTATACAGTAAAAGTCAAAAGTAAAATATCACTTATTTCAATTAGACCCCTACAGGCACTTTTAAACGTCAAACAAAATTTTAAAAATATAAATTGTCAATCGGTCAGTCCTCTTAGTGAAGCTCGTTCCAAAGTGTAGATTCCGATGGAGAAGAACGAGCAAGAAACTCCATGGTTGCTCTTTTTAAATCAGTTTTACATACAGATTCCTTATACAAACAGTTGGTTCAATTATGTGAGAACAGTGTAACACTAATATTTATTCAGAGAAAAATAAAAACAAATAATCCTATGGACAATAGACAGTCCGGAGCTGACCAGTCCCATCTGCCGGCGCCCTTTCACGAACATGACACTTACAGTAGAACACCGATTATCCGAATTAATAGGAAACGAGGTCGATTCCTGATTAAGGTCACAGGAAGCCGCTGGATGCAGGTCACTTCCAACCGGCCTATCTGGAAGTCAATGGGGGAGGCCTATGTTCAGCAGTGGACGTCCTATGGCTGCTATGATAATGATGATGATGATGAGGTCGATTCGGATAGTCGGACATGGATTAATAATGAAGAAAGATTAATTGTCACACACACTGATGGTCAACCTGATAGAATTACGGCTTACGTTGGACTTGTCGGAACAAACGGTGATTTTGACTTTGATATTAACCGCCAAGCTTTTGCTCAAGGCGGATTGGCGATTTCAGAATTATAAGACAGGTTGCCTCACGAATTTCATCATAGAAAGTACTTAAAAGTCACATTACTGTTTGCCAGGTCAGAGAAGGTGTATAGAACTTAGTTTAATGCTATCCATGTTTCTTTTTTTTGTCATAGGTCGGGAAACGAGGATTGCCTGATGGTAAGCAATCAGCGCCGCCAATGGACACCCGCAACAAGAGAGGAGTTACGAGTGCGTTGCCAACCTTTTGGGGATTAGGAATTTTGGAGATTAAGGAATTGGGGAGGGGAAGGATTGGGCCTCCGGTAACCTCACACACACGGCGAAACACAACGCTGTGGTTGTTTCACGCAGGTTTTCCGTGAGGCCGTGGTATCACTCCGGTCGAGCCGACCCACTCGTGCCGAAGCATGGCTCTCCCACACTTAACGTTTCGTTGTATTGCCATCACATCGTTCTTGAAAAGCAGGTTTAGTTCAAAACAAGATTGATGTACCTCCAAGGGTGCTGAAGTCATGATAGTAGATAATTATCATAAAATAACAATTATCATGTTCTTAATAAGTTTATAAGTTTGATTTACGTGAGAATGACACGAGATAGTTAATTAAACAATGAATGAAATAATGTAAGTAGGTACCTTCACATAAAATTTAAAGTTATACAGAAAATTTTATTATGTCAAACGAGCTGATTGATTACCTGCTGGTAAGCCACCAATGGACACCCGAAATCACCAGAACTAGAGGAGTGGCAAATGCGATTTGGGAATGTAATCTTTCATTCTCAAATGTCAAAAAGTTAAATTATATTACTATTATATTATTTACAAAATAAAATTCGTGTTTCATGAAATATGACCATTTAAAGAAAAAACTGAGAATCTACGATGTCGTCACAATAAATCTGGAGCAATTGAGAAAAATAATTAACATACATATTTTTTATTATATAATGCAAAACCGGTTTAGCGGTTTGACAGTGGGTGGTACATAGATAAAAATGGACCATTTTAAACAAAACACAATTAAAATTTCAAAACAACAATAATGAATAATGCTCACCTACATTTAAGCGATGTTTCTCACTTCGAAGCCATTGTGATTAATCCATACAGGCTTGAGATTACGATGATAAACTCTCGTGTTTTTTTTATAACAGCGATTTCAGCGCTCATTCTTTACCATGTGTTTTAAGTGTATAGTTGTGTTAAGGTGAGTAATTTAAAAACATAATATTATTATTATTTTTTTTCGTCGGTCGGCAAACGAGCAGACGGATTACCTGATGGTAAGCAATCAGCGCCGCCCGCAACGGAGGAGTTACGAGTGCGTTGCCGACCTTTTAGGGAGTAGGGATTTGGAGATTTAGGGATTTAGGAGGGACTGGGGGAGGGGAAGGATTGGGCCTCCGGTAACCTCACTCACACGGCGAAACACAACGCTGTGGTTATTTCACGCCGGTGGTAATAATAAAATTAAAAATAATGGCAATTTTACGTGCGAAAATTACATTGTTTCGGTCAGTGCCATAGCCCTTGTTTCCATTATCCGCAATAGTCCTACACTAACCGGGGACTATCCTTGGGTGTATTTCCATAGTGCATACTGGTATAGTCGCCGGTTTGTGTCCCATTTCATTTAGATTGAAGTTGTCTGAAGGGCCTCTGTGCAGTTGGCTTCGGCCCCTTGTAGGCCTAAATGACGGGACCTTGTGATCCCGTGATTGGTAGAGACATGAAAATAATATGAATCTTAGATTAATCTTATGTGATGTCGATGTAAACTTTTTGTACCAATAAATATATCTGCCAAAGCTTCGACCCACAGAAATCTTTATAATAATGCAATATTTGGATAGCTATCGACTGGTGGATATGATAGTATTTCCATAGTTATCATATCTACCAGTCCATACTCATAACCATTTCAATTATTACCACATTTCGCATAATCCCCGGTTGATGCAGATCAACCGGGGATTATGCTTGGGTGCACTTTCATAGTGCATACAGGGATAATTGCCGGCTGATGTCCTATTTCACTTATATTAAAGTTGTTCAACGAGCCTCGGCGTGTTGGCTTCGCCTTTCAAAGGTCCGAGATCCTGTGGTCGCGTGAAAGGAAACGAATGTGCAATATTATTAAGATTTCTGTGCCTCGATTTGATTAATACCTTAGTAGGCTAGCGTTTGATGATTTTAGACAAGCGCGTATTGTCTGAAAAATTCCTCTCTCTGGAGCTCTGACCAACATCATTCAGACATAATGATGATGATGATGATGACACATGATACATAATCTAAATAAAATTAGCGTCCTCCTCTCTTCTACGTTGCCGTGCCCTACAGGGTCCATACTGTACTATATTATTATGTAACACCTTTTAAACATAATTATGGAGTGCAATAAACGTATTGATTGATTGATAGATTCCTCCTTATACCGGTGGGTTACTGCTTTTTATACTTTTATATTAATAAGCACTTTATTATAGAAAATATTTAAAAATATAATATAATTGTTGTTGATAATATTTAAATGTAAAATATGATTATGAAAATGATTTTCTCACGGTTTTATTTTTTACCTGAGCGTGTAGCGTCGATCGACGAACGACGACGAGATTATTTTTTTTTTGCGAGATTAGTGTTTTTTATATTTTCTGTACAATGCAGTTTATGTAGTAGGGTAAGTAGTTTAGCATCTAGTAGACTTCGTCCCAGAGCAGGAGAAGGAACGGGGTGTTTTTAGTCAGTAAGAGTCTGACACTCTCTCTCCCATAACCCGGCGGGAGAAGTCATTTGATGATTTTCCCCTGACAAAAAAATACGAGACGCATGATCCTGCATGGTTTTTTTTCCTCTTCCTCAATAAATAATTATATATAATAATAATATATAAAAAAATTGTTCTATTTGAATTTGATAAAGTTAAAATAAACTGTGGGAGAGCCAAGCTTCGGCACGAATGGGTCGGCGCAATCGGAGTGATTCCACGGCCTCACAGAAAACCGGTGTGAAACAACCACAGCGTTGTGTTTTGCCGTGTGAGTGAAGTTACCGGACACCCAATCTTTCCCCTCCCCCGATCCCTCCCCAATCCCTTAATCTCCAAAACCCAAATCCCTAAAAGGTCCGCAACGCACTCGTAACTCCTCCGCTGCGGGTGTCCATGGGCGGCGCTGATTGCATACCATCAGGTAATCCGTCTGCTCGTTTGTCGACCTATATATAAAATAAATTAAAAAAACTTCAGGTTTTAAATATTAAAAAAGTGTAGCAGATAGTACATTGTCAAAGTTCTCAGAAATCTCTCGAACGGTTTCCATGAAATTTGTATGTGCCTAAAGGTTTACAAGGATGGGGGATTATTTTTATACATCACTTGCGGCCCGCCCCCGCTTCGCACGGGTCCAACTATCTCGTTATCAAAGGGTCACTTTTTCCTAATCTTCCTCTCTACTTTCCTAATATTTTCTTTGATAAGAACCTTCTCCTGACAATGACAAACACAACAAAAAAAGAATTATCAATATTGGTCCAGGCGTTATTGAGTTATGCGCTTACCAACACATTTTGCAATCCATTTTTATATATAAAAGATATAAATTAAGAAGATTACCTCTTAAACATCGTTAGGAGATAAACAGGCGTGATATTAAGATTATAAATGTTTAGATAAAACCAAGATTAGATACTGGATCTTAGTTCTTATGATTATTCTCAATAGTATCTTTATTTCATCTGCGATAAGAAATATTTGGTAAGGATGATGTAGAATTAAAAGTAGGTCGTAAGTAACCACAGCGTTGTGTTTCGCCGTGTGAGTGAGGTTATCGGAGGTCCAAACACACCCCTCCTCCATCTCTTCCCAATCCTTAAATAACTGAAACCCTTATCCCAAATGGGCCGGCAACGCATTCCTTTGGTGTTGCGGATGTCCATGGGCGGCGCTGATTGCTTACCATCAGGTAACCCGTCTGCTCGTTTGCCGACTTAAACCATAAAAAAAGCAGTCCGCAATACATTATTGCGCTTGGCCCGCGAACCCGTCTGAAAAAATATATATTTATAGACCTCGATTTACATTGTAAATGAGTCACAAATTTCATTGAAATCAATTAAGCAGTTTTTAGCGTATAAACGTCGTAACTACTTACGTACGACTTTTTTATAGAAACAAACGTTCAAACATGATGGGAAGTCTTTTATTATTCTTCTATTGTTCTTTTTTTAATTTCTTCATTAAAAAACAACATTATAATAATCGTACTTTGGGATAAAAATTAAATGCCTACACTAAATACCTTCATTTTAGTAATTATTTAAAAAAAGGTGCTCATTACAATGATTTTTATTGTTTATATATTTATGTGTTTTTCTAATACTCGGATGTTCCTATGCTCTTCTTCTTAGTCGATACACTCTTGGCAGAGTGGTCGTGGCTGTAGATGGATGGGTTGCGCCATACCGTCATCCTTCCTTTCAAGAGCAGCACGTTGAGCGATGTCTCTCCACTTTTGTCGACTTTGAGCGTTGCGAGTACACTGTACTCCGGTCTACTTCGTAGTTTTTTAATCAGGTCTATCCAGCGAGTCGGAGACCGGCCTCTTGGTCTCGTGCCTTCTGTGTGGCTTTCTACCACAAGCCGCTCCATAGAGTTCACACTTCTAGATATATGCCCAAAGTATTTCAGTGTACTTATGCAAATTATTAAAAATATTTCTCCTTAATCACCAATAGAGGGTTATAAATCGCGGCTCCTGCACGACGCACGAAAAGGAACGGCTTGGTTTAAAGTCATTTAGCGTCTGACACTCCCTTTCAACCGAGCTAAGACTTAAGAAGTCGTTTTATCGAGAGATGATCTCCGACCACCGGCACCGCAAGCGCGGGTCTGCGGAAGGCGAGTAAGGGTAGCTCGCCGCCCGACCAGAACCAGACCCGAGCGTACGGCGCGTAGCGTTCCGCGCGCGCCTCAAAGAGCCAATAGACCACCACAGATGGGGCCCTATAGGGCTGATGTTCAGCCGGGGTTGCGGGTTATGCGCAATTAGTCACCGCGGCCTCGGCTCAGAGCAGGAGAAGGAACGAGGGGGTTTTTAGTCAGTAAGAGTCTGACACTCTCTCTCGCCTTACCCTGGACGGGAGAAGGCATTTGATGATTTTCCCCTGAATTTTCACGTGTCGTTCTGTCACTTTTTTCAGTATTCTGATCAATGGATGCTGGAGTGCGACTGAACAGCTGAAGTTTCCTGAAACATTCATGTTCGGGGCTGCTTCAGCTGCATACCAAATTGAAGGGGCGTGGAATGTCAGTGGTGGGTATACATATTGTTTTACTTGGTTTGGTCTCTGAAGAGGAAAAGAATTTAACCCTTATTTTTAGTTATAGTTCCGCCGAACCTGTAAACTATACGGCTCTCTCGAGTAATAATAATTATCATCACCAGTCTATAAGTGCCCACTGCTGAGCAAAGGCCTCTTCTCACACGGAGAAGGTTTGAATCGCCACGCTTGCTCAAAACAGATTGGGGATTCCAATCTTGTATTTGTAAATTAGAAGTCCAGTCAGTTCTTCATAAAGTTTTCCTTTATCTCATGTCATTGGTGTCTTAATTAAATTGGAAAGTACGTGTAACTCGTAAATGTGATGTTTTATAGCCTTTAGCACTCAAGAACGTTGTAGCTATCTATCAGTGAAAGAATTTTGGCAATCCGACCAGTGGTTCCAAAGATTACCCCCTACATACAAACTTACAAATTCCAATTTATAATATTAGTGTAGACAAACAGACACGGCTTGTTTTACCTTTGTACTTGCTCACTGATGGATAGCTCAAATACAATGTTCCTGAGTGCTATAGGCTATAAAACACCAGGCTACGATTAAATAGAGAAGCGGGTACAACCGCGCGAGAGTAGTAGTAGTAAAAAATATAATTAATATCAAATTATATGACTGCACGATTGGTGCGGTGGCTGGGCAACTGGCTGCCGTGCAACGTGTCGCGGGTTCGATTCCCGCACGGAACAACATTTTGTGTGATCCACAAATTGTTTCGGGTCTGGGTGTCATGTGTATGTGACATTGTATGTTTGTAAACGCACCCACAACACAGGAGAAAATCCAAAAGAGGGGCAACGTTTATATAAAAAAAAATGCTTATTTGTGTGATCCTTAAATTGTTGTTCACATAATTGTGTGTGTGTGTGCGTGTGTGTGTGTGTGTGTGTGTGTGACATAATTATGGCTAACGTATAGTAAAGCTAAAAAATACATTCTTCCAGATAAAAGTCTCAGCATATGGGACAAACTTCTTCACGACCGTCCTGAGCTGGTGGTGGACCGCAGCAATGGAGACGTGGCCTGTGACTCCTACCACCTGTGGAGGAGGGACATTGAGATGATGCAGGAGTTAGGGCTGAATATGTACAGGTGAGGTCTTGAACAGCTCTGAGACAGTATCTTTTTTTTTATCTAATAGGTCGGCAAACGAGTAGACGGATTACCTGATGGTAAGCAATCAGCGCCGCCCATGGACACCCGCAACGGAGCAGTTACGAGTGCGTTGCCGACCTTTTAGGGATTAGGGATTTGGAGATTTAGGGATTGAGGAGGGATTGGGGGAGGGGAAGGATTGGGTATCCGGTAAACTCACTCACACGATGAAACACAACGCTGTGGTTATGTCACGCCAGTTTTCTGTGAGGCCGTGGTATCGTAAAGCATGGCTCTCCCACACTTTCTATCTATAGAAAATGGGCCTTCTTTTCTAAATTATCCTTATTTTCCTCTGACTGCATGGTTGGCGCATTAGCTACGGTTCGGTTCACGCACGGAACAACATTGTGTGATCCACAAATCGTTTTTTTGGGTCTGTGTGGCTTGAGTATGTTAGTTTTTACGTTTTTCAACGCACCCACGATACATTGTGACTGGTGTGGTCCGCATTACAAGTATTTACACCCTAACTTGGCGCGTAGGCTGGAGATCGCAATTTAAAAGATTCAAGTTTATCAGAGACCGCTGCAGAACCCTATTAGATTAGACAGATACAAAGATCTCATTAGATAGAGACTATACAGCATTCTTTTCTCTGTCTAATTGATAGTTCCTGAGTCGTGCCTGTGGGACGTGGTGACAAATTCTTGTTACTTTCCCATCGCCTCACAGCATACCATGGCAAGAAGCATTTTTTTTTTATGTAATAGGTCGGCAAACGAGCAGACAGATTACCTGATGGTAAGCAATCAGCGCCGCTCGTGGACACTCGCAACGGAAGAGTTACGAGTGCGTTGCCGACCTTTTAGGGATTAGGGATTTGGAGATTTAGGGATTGAGGAGGGATTGGGGAAGGGGAAGGATTGGGCCTCCGGTAACCTCACTCACACGGCGAAACACAACGCAGTGGTTATTCTTCTGATCGTCAGCACCAGCTCATCAAGTGCTCATTGATGATCAAAGGCCTCTTTTAGGTTAGAGAAGATTAAAGCATTAAATACCAAGCCAGCTCAAAATGGATTGGCGATTTCATAATAGCGGTACTAAGTAAGACGTCATTATAGCAGTTTGTGTCTCCAAAATTCCAGGTTCTCCATATCTTGGCCTCGTCTGCTACCTACTGGGTTTCCGAACTATATCAGCGAGGATGGCAAGAACTACTACAACAACCTGATCGACGGTCTTTTGGAGAAGAAAATACAGCCTCTGGTTACCATATACCACTTCGACCTTCCACAGTCTTTGCAAGACTTAGGTAAGCCATTCGTCCGTATTAACAAAATTTCATTTGTAGTTTGGTAGCCCAAAGGTTAAGGTGTCCGCCCGTTTCTCACGCATAAGGGCGCGGTTTTGAAATGACATGTACCAATGTGACTTTTGCCGAATTATATTATGTACTTTCTATGATTATTTAGACACTACTGGCATCGTGAAGAAACCTGGACTAATAATTTCTAATAATAAGTTTGAAATCGTCAATCCGCCTTGAGCGTATTAATGTAATTTATTAATTACTAGCTCTTACCCGCGGCATCGCTCCCGTTATTTGAGAACTTGTTGTTGCTCGGAGTATACCATGACATAATCGCTTACCATAAGTTAAATTTCTTGCTCATTCTTCTCCATTCGAATCTACAATTTGGAACGAATACCTAGCTTCACTAACGAACTGATAGCGGACAATTATTCTATTTTGACGTTTCAAAAGTACCTGTTTGGTTTAGTTGGATGGAATGAGATTTGATTTTTGTTTTTTTTTCTCTATACAACTAACTAGGACTATTCCTTTTTGCCAGGTGGCTGGGCGAATCCCCTAATAGCAGACTGGTTTGCGGATTACGCGAATGTGGTATTTTCCTTATACGGAGATCGAGTGAAGTACTGGGTCACAATCAATGAGCCTATGGGGGTCTGTGACGGGGGCTACGCGGAATTCGCAGCCCCCTATTTCAATGACCCCTATGTGGGCAAGTATTTGTGCAATAAGAATGTTATGTTGGCACACGCGAAAGCCTACAGGATCTATGATGAGTTGTACCGGGATAAATATCACGGTGAGTGTCTTGCAGATTTCAATTTGTATCTATTTTCTTCTTATTCTTTTGGGAATAAGGATTTAGGAGATTTAGGAATTGGGGAGGTATAGCGTGATCGTGTCTTATATTCAAGTTACAATTTACAGTTACACTATGTTTTGCAGGAAAGCTATCCGTAACAACTTTGTTCTTCTGGTTCAAACCAGTCGAGCCAGAAGACCAAGAAGCTACCGATTTGACCATCGATCTATGGGTAAGTATGGGCATTTTACATTTTTAAAATCTGTCGGTCTTCGATATGCGGGAATCTGCATTCGTTTATCGAACCTTTGTTTGGATAGGGCAGCTCTTAAATCAACACGCTACGGCTGTTCATTAATAAACCGGAATAATCCCTGCCGTGGCAACAAATTCTACTCATAAGCTAAATGGCCACATCGATGAAGGCATCCCCTGCGGGGTTAAAAAAGCGACTCAGCCGGGCCATTGTGACAGCAAGATTAATCAGGCCGGTTCGCATTATACATTCAGCGGACCGCCAACTATGGACTACTTTTAGTGAAAGAAAGAAAGAAGAAAGAAAGAAAAGACATTTATGCCACCAGGCACGATGCAGCATATATAACATATAAAAAAGACAATAAAAGTGAGACAGTAGAAGTAAGATAAACATGAGTTAAAGATTAAAACAGATGAAACAGAAAATAGACGCTACAACATGGCCATGCTAAATGGGTTACCCACTCAATGTAAGCTAGGCATACAAGCAAGTCGTCCAGCGCTGATTTTCAATGGGTCCCAGTGACGCACGGATGGTAGCAACGTTTTATGGCTAGACAAAGACAAACAAAAATCTATATATATAAATGTATGTATAATAAGAATATATGTAGATACAACAATGGAATAACTCCTAATAGAATTAAATTTATATAAAAGTGAGTAAACTATTTTCCCCAGGACAACATTCCATTCTATGAGTTGGTTGTATGTACCTATCTCCTCGAAACGTGTTCAAAAAGCATCAAATACCACCACCTCTATAACTCAAGCAGGCAGTTTTTTGCAGGCAGGCAGATACACTCACCCAATATTTTCAAAAGAAGGTGGTTGGCCGCGCAAACTGGAGAAGTTACTGAATGAAAACGCTAAAAAACAAGGATATCACTACAGACTGCCTCCTTTCACTCCTGAAGAAATTGAGCTGGTTAGAGGTATACTTTTAAAGGATTGATGTTGTTCTTATACTGTATATTTTTTATAGAAAATATTATGACCATCTGCTTATTAAATGTTAGGGAAAATATTTAGTTTTAATTCCGCGACAAAAATCCAGGCTTGTTGCAGGATGCAATCCCACTCCTATGCAATCATGCATATGCACATGCAGCAAGGCAGCAGCCGAGCGCTCGTCGAGTCAACACCTCCTGAGGAGGCCCTGTGGAGGGGCGAAACACGTGTCGAGTATAGGTTTGATTGCGTGGCATGTTTTTCCGTTTTGTGTATGTGTGCATATGCATGTAACCCTTGCTGCATGTGCATATGCATGATTGCATAGGAGTAGGATTGCATCCTGCAACAAGCCTGGATTTTTGTCGCGGAATTAAAACTAAATATTTTCCCTAACATTTAATGTCATGGATTTCCGCAAAGTAAAAAAAATCGAAAAAAATACGTGACTGACGATGGTGGTTGCGGCTCACTGATCTGGTGCATCCTTGCGAAAAACTAAGCAGGCGATCCAAGGCCCAAACCTTGTTGTGGCCGTAAAGGATTTGATTTGGTAAAATGGAACTTCACTGCTCTAAAATTTATGATTCCCAGGTACCTATGACTATTACGCTCTGAACCATTACACAACGCGAGTGGTACGCCGGGCAAAGCCAGGTGAGAAGGCAGGCGCTTGGTTCTTTGATGGCTCGGACGAACTTAACGTGCTGTTCAATAAAGATCCAAGATGGAGGACCACCGAAGTCGGCTGGTTTGCTGTAAGTCTTTTCTTTCTTTTTCTTTTTAAAATAAAAACGTTGCCCCACACTAGGATTTTCTCCTGTGTCGTGGGTGCGTTTACAAACATACAAATTCACATACACATCACACCCAGACCCGGACCAACTATTTGTGGATCACGCAAAGAGTTGTGCCGTGCGGGAATCGAACCAGCGACACATTGCGCGGCAGCCAGTTGCCCAGCCACCGCGCCAAGTAAGTAATTTGGTGATATCCATCAAAAATCCCATAATATCTTAAATTGCTACATAACGTGTGGTAGGTCTACATACATCTCTACATTCTGCACTCCTAAGAAAATCATTGAAAGAAAATGATTTTAGCATTAAACCCTCCGGTATGCAATTGCATATCCAAACTGATATAATAAATGTGACAGTAACTTTGTCTGTCTGTCTGTCTTTTCTTCACGCCTAAACTACTGAACCGATTTCTGTGAAATTTGGTACAGACATAGTTTGGAATTCCAGAAAGGACATAGGATAGTTTTTATACAAAAAATCTGCAGGAAGTCACTGTTCCAAGCGAACGGATTCGCGGGCAAAAGCTAGTAAAGAATAAAAAAGTGTTCCAAAGATAAATCTTAGATCTTATCTGTTTATTTCTGAAGTTTTGGGTAGAGGAGTCAGGTCAGAGTTGTTCCAACTTATGCTTCATAATAATAACGTCAAATTTTTTTACGCTAGGAGATCGGTAAGATAATCTTAATCCTGCATTCCAGTTCTACCCAGAAGGTCTTCGGGAGCAGATCCACTGGTTGAACACGACATATGACGTAAAGGAGATAGTCATTACTGAGAATGGAGTACCCACTCTTGAAGATGGATTGGTCGATATTGTCAGGCTGGATTACTATAAGGAGTATTTGGAACAGGTATGTCAAAGCTGATCATTTATACTTAACGTCTTTGTGGAAAATCTTTATTGGACCACATTATTACTTGGGGCTGGGGTGGCCGAGGGGGACTGACAGACTTACTGAAAAAACTACCCCAATTTTCCGTCTCCTAGGTAAGGTCGATAGCGTCTAGAACACTAGAATGGTTTTTAGTCAGTAAAAACCAGTTTTCTGGATGTTCCACTTTGGAGGCGTGGCCGTTGTGCTCAAGTCGTTTTATGAGGGACTAGCGACCCGCCCTGGCGCCGTAGGGGTACTGATACTATATTATATAGCGTTATAAAAAATATACTATAACCTGTCCAGGAATATAAAGACTAATTGCACCAAGTTTCGTTTAAATCTGTAGAGTAGTTTTTGTTTCTATAAGGAACATACAGAGAGACAGACAGACAAAAATTTTACAGATTACATTTTTCATGTACAGAATTGACCTCTCTATGGATTTATTATAAGTATAGATTTCGGGGTTTTTTCTAAAGTCAAGACCGATTTATAAGGGTCGGAAGAAGTCAGCTTCCTTTTATCCTTTTAAGTATAGCGAGTCTTTTAAGGAATACGCTTAAGCAAATTCTTATCTCTCTTCCCCAACTTTATCCAGGACGTCAGGTCCTGGAAAAATCTGTCGTGAGTGTCACATTTCCAAAGTGATAGTTTCTTTACAAAAATGTTTCCGTTTGTTTATCTAGGTGCTGTTGGCTATCAATGATGGAATCAACGTGACTGGGTACACCGCCTGGACGTTGATGGACAACTTCGAGTGGTTGGGTGGATATTTGTAAGTTAAATAATTATCATCATCATCATCATCATCATCATCATCATCATCATCATCAGCCTATAAGTGTCCACTGCTGAGCAAAGGCCTCATCTCACACTGAGAAGGTTTGAGCATTAATCACCACGCTTGGTTAATGCTGGTTGGCGATTTAAAAATTATAATTAAAAATTATGATTTTTAACACGTCCTTGTAGGCCCTCTTATCATCATCATCATCATCATCATCATCAGCCTAGCCTATAAGTGCTTAATGCTGAGCAAAGGCCTCTTCTTACACGGAGAAGGTTTGAGCATTAATACCAAGCTTGCTCAAGGCGGATTGGCGATTTCAAACTTATAATTAGTAATTATAAGTCCAAGTTTCCTCACGATATGTCAGTGGTGTCTATATACTCATAGAAAGTACATATGACTCGGAAAAAGTCACATTGGTACTTGCCAGGTTTCGAACCCGCGTCCTTCATGCATGAGAAGCGGGTACTTTAACCTCCGAGCCACCACTTTTATATGAAATTTATATGAAAGTCCAAATTATGACGTAAGTAATAGTATTTTTGCATCAAAAACCTTAGGTACTTATTTTTTTTCCGGGGTTGCGGGGTAAGCGCAATGAGTCACCTCGGCCTAAAGCAGGAGAAGGAACGTAAGGTTTTTAGTCAGTAAGAGTCTGACACTCTCGCTTCACCCTGAGCGGGAGAATACATTTGATGATTTTCCCCTGACGCTGACTCGTAATCAGATAAACTTTATTAATCATCATAAAATTTTAAATCACTTGTCGTCTCTAACATGGCGCTCATGAATACTGAAAATGCAAAAGAATGCTCCTTTAAAAATAAACTCTATTTTATAAAAAGAAATATTTATTGCAAAAATTGAGTACCAGATTTCTATGTCAATATCTAATAAATCAATTCGAAGTTTCAATAAAATAAAATATTGAAAAATAACTATAAGTACTTTTATTAATCGATCGATCGGTTCACTAAATTTTAGATATTTTGTAGCTATTTGACGCAACAATACTATAACGTCATAACTCAGTTTTTACTTACAAATTTCATAGAAAAGTATCGTTTTTGACATTTGGATAAAAGTATTGAATTTGACTAGTTGGAAACTACTGTATTTTAAGGATTAGGTAAATATAATTAATTATGTATGTGTATAAGGCTTTCTCTTTTTTTTCTAAATTTTTTTTTCTTTCTTTCTTTCCAGTTCAAAATTCGGCCTTTACGCCGTAGACTTCAAGCACCCGAATCGGACCCGCACACCCAGAGAGTCGGCGCGGTATTTTTCAAAAGTGACGAGAAGTAGAATGGTACATCCTGTTGTAGACGAAACTAAATTACATTATGTTAAATGATGTTTTAAATTTTCTTTATTATTTCAATTTTAATTTCCTACCTAATGTGTGCAAATCATGCTTCACCACGCATGAGTCGGTTCGACCGGATTGATATCACGTCCTCACAGAAAACAGCTGAGGCCCAATCCTTCCTCTCTCCAATCCCCAAATCTTCGAAACCCTACTCTAAATGCTCTTCATTTGGGCACTCACTCATTGTTCCCCACAAATACCCGGTTAAGTGATAACAAATTGGCTTTGATATACAGTCGCATAGTTATTCAGCATGCAGGAACGAAAAGGCTTGACTTTAATTTCGTGCCGCAGCCTTTGGGATCTTAAAATGGTTAAAGCTTGAAGGGCTTAGGTAAGGACTTCCCCGCTTCCCCCACCCCCCACTACAACCAACTCCTGAAGCACGATTCTAAAGTCACAACTTAAATTCATTTTCTTTTCAAAGAAACTTCTATAATAATAAAACAATACAAATAATTTTATAAAAAAGTAGGTATGTTACGTCATTTAAGTCATTCAAATTCCACGATTATCCTATTCTTTGGAATCTATGTGGCCATACACAAACAGTGCAGTTGAAATAAAAATAAATATTTTGTGTGCCAAGCAAGTTGATCCTCATAATTTGATGGTTCTGGTGGTGGATTTAGGTATTTTTATTTCACATTTTTTTCTTTAGTGTTTCTTCAAATCTGAAATAAAATTATTACTTTACGTTATTCGAAACACATAATAGATCTTTAGCTATGAAATTGCCGTTTTGCATGAAAAAATTTAAACGAATTTTTTGATTTAAAATGCAATGAAAATGTAACACTAATCAATAAACAAATGACTGCTTTTGGAAAAAGAATCTCATGTTTTTAAAACTAAATTAATTAGCCTTAGCCTAACAAAAACTATTTTCATTTGAAATGGCCAGTACTGCAGAACGGCAATTTCATTTGCAATTTTTTAAAATAGGTAAAGACCTATTATTATATACTTTAAGAATGAAATCACATACGAAGATAAATAAATCATCGAGAAGTAGATAACTGAAAAACATTGTTAATAATAAAAACAGCGAACGATGAAGTATAAAACTTCTGAGTCACAGAAAGGAAGAGAAGTGCATCGGTAACCGTTGTACTTACTCTACGCCCTAACTATCCCAAGCATCTTTTAGCTTCAGCAAACATGCAACATTCAACTGTATATAAAACATACAGAAAGTACAGAAACCGGAGGAGACATTACCTCCCCTCAATATCGGGTCTAATTCAACAAGTTTTTAATAAGTAACTAGGTACCTACTTTTGTTGTGAACTGGAGTATTTTTCCCCTTCATTTTAAAATAAAAACTATGAAATATAAACAACATATTTCATAAAATATTTTCATTAAAATAACAATTTATTTACGCGGGTATTAATGCGGTAAACTATTATTTGAATACCTTGGTAGGCTTGAAGTTTCGACCCGGTTACGCAGGTCGTCACAATCCCAACTAGTCAAATTCAATACTTTTATCAAAATTTCAAAAACGATACTTTTCTATGGAAGTGAAAAAATCAAATTTTAGTAATTATTTAGCTAATTTTTAAGAAATAAGTAAGCTATTTCACGCAAAAGATCCATTGCGCAGACAAACTGCTAACTTCAGACTCGCCAAGATACGTCGGCCGCACTGTATGAAACACTGAGATATGACGTCATAGTATTTTTGCGTGAAATAGCTTACTTATTTCATAAAAATTAGCTAAATAATTACTAAAATTTGGTGTATCGATCGATCAATGAATAAAAGTATAGTTATTTTTCAATATTTTATTGTATAGACTCGTCGAATTTCTTTATTTTTGACCTAGGAAACTACCCAATTATCGGACGTCAAATGTCAAACTGTTTTTTTTTACCCGAAACGTTTCGTTTCAATCTTAAATCTTAAAGTTTTAGTCAGCGTTTTAAAACAAAATCATATAATCACTCATAGTAACCTAAAAGGGAACTTGCGATTCTTCGTAATGGTAACATTTCTCTACGAGACTTGACATTTTTGTGACATATATTTATAACATTTATATTTTGACTGAGAATACGGAATTCAGCTCGATATGATATTTTTTGGTAGATATAGAGATATTTTTGATAGACATAGAGATAGACTTAGAATCTCTAACTCGAGATAAATGGAGAATAAAAACAGAAAAATAATGAGCACTGGCCCCCTTTTGTGGCTTTTTTCCTTACGAGCACACTGGTGGTGTTCGTAACGACGACAGTTGATCACTACGTTTCTTTATACGCAATGCTTTGGAACAATAGACGTTTTCGTTGACATTTGACAGATTGCGTTGGAATTCCACATTTGTCATCATACCGTGATATTATCAAATAAAATTTATAATTTCATTAAAAATATCGCTCTAATAAGTCCATATGTTTACAATTAGACGTCGAAATTGTCAAAAACGACTTTGCAAGTTGCTACCAACGTAAAATACTTAAAAGTTTTAGTTCAAATTTAGCAAAAATGTCGAAAATAAAGAAGCTGACGGGCTCATTTCGCTATACCCAATGGGATCCTTGCTTAATTGTCTCGCAGATAGTGGCTATGCAGTCCGTATTGTACTGCTCCTTATGTCTCATTATCGCCCTTATGCAGGATTTGACAGGATCTACACGAACATTGGACCATATCTTCGAATATCATGTGAGTGTGTTGTTTACTTCAATCTTAGTTTGTCATGGGCATATGACATTAAACTACTTAGTTTATCACCAGGTTTGCTCTTGTTGCGGGTGTCATATGAGCCAACTAAGGGACTACTCAATTTATGTGGCATTCTGATAAATCTGAACTAATTTTTGTTGTCATAGCTCACCTGCCTGCTAAGAGTGCAGATTGTACCAAACCCTTATCCGAAAGAGGCCTGCAATAGATTGTCAAAGGATGCTGATGTCACAATGTGAAGTTTTTTTAACTATAAATGCTACAATGGCACTCTTAGGGCTTTCTATACTCATGAACTTCTGCCACACTGCTCAGTGTGCACTTTCAGTTAGCTGCACATACACAGCATTCACTGTGTCATGTGATGCGCATTACTCATGAATAGTGCTTGACACTAACTGGGTTGCTAATCAAACAATTACCGAGTCATTGAGAAGTGTAATTAAAAAAAAAATCTCACAAAACATGAAAATATATTTAACATCAGTGAAGACACAAACAGTTTCTGATTGTTCCATTCCCTGAGTTGAGAGAATGAAAGTCTTTTACTAACCCAGACAATCCAATAATGGATGTAATGATGAGATTAAGTTATTTATTTTAATTCTTGCCGTGTTTCAGGAGATACATGTACGTGACAACGAAGGCCGCTCGGTCATATTTGCATTTGTAGTGAATGCAATTATTGGAGCCTTTGCGCTGTGGATGATTGTGGGCAGGACTAAATTGTGCTTGGATTTTAGGTAAGGTTATTTCAAATTTGATAAAACTATTTTTATTAGTAAACTGTAATTATGTAAATTATTGAAGTGAATTTGAATTCTATTATTTACATAATTGTTACTGGTCAAAATTACCTATTTTGTAATATTTATTAAGAACAAAAAAGTAAGAATTCTAACAACATACTACTACTACTACTTTCATTTAAGCAAAACTGTGGTCTTACATTGAAATAATATTGTCAACAAGGTAAAGGTTTAACACAATAGTAACCAAAGTATAAGTATAAGTCAGCAAACGAGCAGACGGATTACCTGATGGAAAGCAATCGGCGCCACCCATGGACACCCGCAACACCAAAGGAGTTATGAGTGCATTGCCGGCCTTTTGGGGATTTGGGGATGGGTGTTGTGGATATAAGGATAGGGGAAGGGGAGGGATTGGGCCTCCAATTTCTATTATTGAAATTAAAAACAATTCTCACATTCCAGTTGCACATACCACGGACTCCATCTCATCGCCTGTTGGATGTACAATGGTACGTTCCCAACGACATTCTCTTGGTGGGCGCTCAGTGTCTCCTGTGCCTGCATCACTTGCGTTGCCGGAGAGTTTCTCTGTCTCCGCACTGAACTCCAAGCGATACCGCTCAGTAATATAGGGGCTAAAGTAGATTTATGAAACTTGTTTATTGAGAAATATTGATATTGGATGATTGGATGAACTAATTTTGTAGATGAAAAGATAAATGTTTACTAAAGATTCTGAACATAGCAAACGACAAAAAAAAACTGAAATTGGTCCATGTTTTAGTCATGGGTTGATGTGATGACGAAGTAAAAGTGTCTTAATTTTGATGTATGGAAATTTAAGTAGATATATTTTATTTTTAAATGTGTTTTACATTAGGCTTAAACATTAAAATGTTGTTCCAAAATTAAATTATTAAATTGTCTTGAATTGTTAAAAGTAAATTTAATTATTTGTTATGTTTAGGCATCCTTTGTGGCCTACCCTGTTCTTTAGCATTTTGTTTTTGGTTCCATTTTTAAATTTGCTTTTTTAGAATTGTATTAAAAGAGAAAAACACATATTTTTAATTGAAATTGTAATATGTTTGTTTTAAAATTATTTAGACAATATTGTGAGAAAACCTGGGCTTGAATTTCTGGGTTTGAATTAGCCAATCTACATTAACAAGGATAGTGATGTCTGTTCATTTTTTTTAGTGTACGAAAGGCTTTTGGTCAGCAGTGGGCTCATGATGATGATGACGATGATGAATATGATGATAATCTATATACTATATATTAAATGTAATAAAGCTGTAGAGTTTGTTTGTTTAAACGCGTTAATTTCCGAAACTATTGGTTCGAAATGAACAATGTTTTTTAGTCCATTTATTGAGGACAGTTATAAAACATCACGCTACGATCTGAAGGAGCAGAGCAGCGGGTGAAACTGCGCGGCAGTAGCTAGTGTTACATAACATCGCTACTCGTTCAAGTTAAAAGTCCACGAGCATTTATTTAAGGATTGGCAGACACAAAACAGATGTGGTAACTAGTCTCGACATGGTTTTTCCCATCTAGATAATATTATGTATGTATGTATATATGTATATATGTATATGTATATCTGTATATTATTAGTATGTATGTTTCAATATATCCATACTTAACATGTATTATTTATTGTATTCGTTAACTTATTTTATGCATATCTATTTATTTACCTATGTGTAAAGAATCGTGTTTGTTTCTTCCTTTTTCTTTCCCCTTTTATCCTGTTCTAGGACTCTGTGTCCTTGCTTCGCACCAACCGCAAAAATTCTCTGCACTGCCCTATGGTTGACTGTTAGAGAATGCCTTAAGGCATTAAGTCCGCCATTCACACTGTTTGTATGAAGAAGAAATAAATAAAATAAAAAAAATAAAATAAACATTGGTACTTAGTTTTTAATGAGATAACATCCCAAATTATTAAGAATGTATTATGTATATATTTAGTATGTATGTGAATTGTAAATAACTGTGATGGATGATGTAATACATAATAATATTTGTGCATTGTATTAAGTGTAAATAAATAATTTATAATTTCTACTTGAATTTGTTTTAATAACAATAACCCAACTCCCGGTGGTTAAGGAACCCGCTTCTCGGTTCGAAACCTGGCAAGTACCAATGTGACTTTTTCCGAGTTATATGTCCTTTCTATGATTATTTAGACGCCATTGACATACGGTGAAGGTAAACATCGTGAGGAAACCTGGACTTATAATTTCTTATTATAAGTTTGAAATCGCCAACCCGCATTGAGCAAGTGTGGTGATTAATGCTCTAACCTTCTCCGTATGAGAAGAGGCCTTTCCTCAGCAGTGGGCACTTATAGGCTGATGATGATGAACCCAACTCTTATTTATTTATTTATTTAACCTTTATGCACAAAGTACATAGGTGAGCTGTTTGTTTGAGGTTATGTTTTTTTTAACCGTACCAACTGTACCGTGCCGTACCAGGGCAATTCGAACCTGAACTAGAAAAAGGTCAGAAACGTGAAAGGTGATGCTCAAAGGCACACCGCCATCCTATGCTCCACCGTGACGTTTCGTTTTACGACAGATGGAAGTTTTTTTTTTTATAAGAGGTATACAAACGATTGAATTGTCACGTCCAGGGTGGAGAGGGACGGAGTGTCAGACTCTTACTGATTAAAATCCACCCCGTTCCTTCTCCTGCTCTGGGCCGAGGCCGTGGTGACACATTACGCTGATCCCACAACCCCGGCTGAACATCAGCCCTATAGAGCCTCGTCCGTAATGCTCTTTGAGGAGCGCGCGGAACGCTACGCTTCATCTGTTACTCCAAAATGGATACTCGCAACACCAGATTTCCAAGTGTGTTGCAGGCATGAACATGAACAATAAGTCTCAGGTTTTTGGGGAGGTTGGGGATATGAGTATTTTGAGATTTAACTATTGGGGATGGGGGGAGCAGCAGTGCAAGTGCAGTTGCACGCCTGTTTTCTGCAAGGCCGTGGTTGGTTTGACTCCAATTGGGAAGGCTAATTTGTGCCGAAGCATGGTTTTCCAAAACTTAGGTAGGTAATCAGATCATATCATGATGATGTATAATTAGGTGGCATGGGCGGCGCAGATTGCTTGTCATTTTTTTTTATGTAATAGACCGGCAGACGAGCTGACGGATTACCTGATGGTAAGCAATCAGCGCCGCCCATGAACACCCGCAACAGAGGAGTTACGAGCGCGTTGCCGACCTGTTGGGGATTAGGGATTTGGAAATTCAGGGAAGGGGGGAGGGGAAGGATTGGGCCGCTGATAACCTCAATCACACGGCGAAACACAACACTGTAGTCGGTTTTCTGTGAGACCGTGGTATCACTCCGGTCGAGCCGACCCATTCGTGCCGAAGCATGGCTCTCCCACACTTCTCTTCTGTCATCGGTTGATACCTATGTCGGCTAGTTTGACGCCCTTTCCCTTAAAAAACGAAAAGAGAATGTAACTACCTACCTACCAAGTAGCCTTGTAGTACCTTGTTGGTAGGTAGGTACCTATAGGAAGGTATTTGATTAAAAAGACAATAAAAAAACAGATTCTTTAAATAGCATTATTAGTCGAGCATCGAACCTATGTACCTAATAGATAGGTATCTAAGTAATTAGTAATTTAATGACCCCTAGTCGTAAAACTTTTGAAAACTAATCATTAGGTCGGTACTATAAAACTCTTAATTAGGCGTCAAAATGAACCTTATACCTTTCTGTTACAGTTTACTTTTAGTAAAGATCTGAACTTTTCTATTTTGGTTTTTTAGTGGTTTCCCGTTTCCGATTCACACTTAACCACGTTTTAATAGTTATAGAAAGCTATATTTTTTTTTTAATTTTACTGTCTCTTTAATGTTTATTTTTATACCCTGAGCGATCTGTACCTACATAAAATAAACAAGTTTTTTTTTAGAAATAGGCCTACATTTTCTAGAAATAGACTTAGCAAGTAATAAAACTGGATAATAATGTTCTTTTTAGGTATGGTGTAGCTAGATTCTAGCCCTGGCTTTTCTCTTTTGGATTTACCTTTTACATAGGTACATCATCAGCCTTGCACTATGCTGAGCAAAGGCCTGTTCTCACACGCAGAAAGTAGTTAAGAGCATTAATCACCACAATTGCTCAAGGCGGATTGGCGATTTCAAACTTATAATTAGGAATTATAAGTTTAGGTTTCCTTACGAGGTTTTCCTTTACCGTACCTATCTATGTTAGTGGTGTCTAAATAATCTTACCTACTCCATTCTACAATAAGTAGATAGGTATGTAAAATGTGCATATGGTCGGCGTGATACCACGGATACAATAATTTATTCATCGATTGATCGATACACTAAATTTGAGATATTTATTAAATATTTTTTGAGAAATAAGTAAGTAAGCTATTTGACGCTAAAATAGGTACTATGACGTCATACGAGACGAAAAGTATCATTTTCGATATTTGGATAAAATTATTGAATTTGACTAGTTGGAAACTACCCGTGGAAACTACCGTACAGACAAATGTGCCACAAAATGAGCGGTTCGACTATTTATACTCTTCGGCCGTTGGGATGTGACGTCACTAACGGCCACTAACTGGCTTGACTGACAATCTCGGCATTGGCGTGGCATTGACTTGGCTTGGCTTAGCTTGGCGTGGCTGGGCACGTGGCGTGGCGTGGCGTGGCGTTACAAACCGAAAAACTCCAATATGGAAAAGGTAGGTACAATTTTGTGTGGAAGTGCCATCGAAATGATATTTGCTACAAGTGCGCAGAAAAATATAACGAGCGTGAAATAATAACCCTTTATCATGTTCTACGGTCACTTCACACTGCTCAAACAGCCTTCCATTCCCCTCATCTCCGATCCTCAAATCCCCAAAAGGTCCCGACTGTTAACCATCAGGTGTTCCAACTACTTACTTATTTGGTGACATCTATATCTACCTATATACGAATATTATAAAGAGGTAAAATTTGTAAGTTTGTATGTAGGGGGGTACTTAATCTTTGGAACCAATGGTCGGATTGCCAAAATTCTTTCACTGATAGATAGCTACAATGTTCCTGAGTGCTATAGGCTATAAAACATCACCCTAAGGTTAAATGGAGCCGAGCAGCTGGTGTAACCGCGCGAGAGTAGCTAGTATCTCATAAAAAAACTTTAGGTACTACCATTCAAACAATTTTTGGAAAGGTTCGTAAATTATCAACAAAAACATTAATACTTAGGTAGTCATTTAAAACAAATACCGATTTCAGGAAATTAAAGCGACGCGTATACATACCTATACCTACCTACTAAGTTTATTGTCTAGTAAGTATATATATCGCGGCATATAGTTGTGTGGAGTACACAGCAGTCAACACCATGGTGTGGGCCACAGGTCTCTTCCTTTGGTGAGTGAAATCAGTTCTATATATTTTCTTTTTTTTAATGTCATAGGTTGGCAAACGAGCTGACGGATTACCTGATGTTAAGGATCAGGGGGCGGCGCGCACATGGACACCCGTAACGGAGGAGTTACGAGTGCGTTGCCGACCTTTTAGGGATTAGGGTTTTGGGATTGGGGAGGCATCGGGTGAGGGGAAAGATTGAGCCTCCGGTAACCTCACTCACACGGCGAAACACAACGCTGCGGTTGTTTCACGTCGGTTTTCTTTGAGGCCGTGATATCAATCCGGTCGAGCCGACCCATTCGTGCCGATTATAAATTACCACCTAAATCAATATAACCAAAGTCAATCTATGATAATTTAACATATTTACAAATACTCATTATCAGCCTATAAGTGCCCACAGCTGAGCAAAGACCTCTTCTCGCACGGAGACTGTTTGAGCGTTAGTCACCACGCTTGCTCAAGGCCAATTGCCAAGTCCAACTTATAATTAGAAATTATTAGTCAATTACATTAGAAAATTGTTCAATTGCTTTTTTTATTATTTTTTTTTTACTTGCAATAAATTAGTGCTTGACTGCGATCCCACCTGATTGTAAGCAGTGATGCAATCGTTGATGGTAAGGGGCACTAGTTTATTAAAAGCCTATTCACTCTAGCCTTGAAGACACCTAAATTGTATTCGGACGGAAAGACTGTAGCCGGCAACCTGTTCCAATCCCTCATCCTGGGTTTTTTTGTGAGTTCAGAAGCTTCCAATGACTTCTGTCATGGACGGGGCAAAAGCGAGTGTAAGTCTGTTACTGATTAAAAACAAGCCTTTGCTTATCTGCCCCGGGCTTAGGCGCGGTTAACCGAATTTTTTTATGGTATTAGTCGGGAAACGAGCAGGCGGATTACCTGATGGTAATTAATCGGCGCCGCCCATGCACACCCGCAACACTAAAGGAGTTACGAGTGCGTTGCCGGCCTTTTGGGGATAGGGGTTGCAGATATAAGGATCGGAAAGGGAAAGGGGAAGGGGCGGGATTGGGCCTCCGGTAACCTCACTCACATGGCGAAACACAACGCTGTGGTTGTTTCACGCCGGTTTTCTGTGAGGCCGTGGTAAGTATCACCCATTCGTGCCGTGAAGCATGGCTCTCTCACACATGTTAAAATGTTTATCTTCTGTGAACCTAGGATCTCGTGCTCAGCAGCTCTCGCAGCCAACAGTTCAACATGTGGTCAGATGGCCTTTCCATCCTGCTTTAAGTTTGGGGCTGCATCCGCAGCTTACCAGATCGAAGGAGCTTGGAATGTTAGCGGTAAGTCTAATTCAATGTTATATGACTGCGCAGTTGGCGCGGTGGCTGGGTAACTGGCTACTGCGCAACGTACCTATCGCGGATCCGATTCCCGCACGGACCAACCCGCAAATTGTTATTGGTTGTTAATCATCAATCAATACATAGTATAAAACAAAGTCGCTTTCGCTGTATGTCCGTATGTATGCTTAGATCTTTAAAACTACGCAACGGATTTTGACGCGGTTTTTTTTAATACATAGAATGATTCTTAAGGAAGGTTTGTATGTATAATAAATGCATAATATAGTAGAGAAACACTGATAAATTTAAAGGTTTCTAATGTGATGTCGTAAATAAGCACGTTGTTTTGCGCTTATATTGCAAACGCTGGCTGAACCCTACGTGATAGACCGAAATTATGTACTACAGTATTGTTCACCTTAAAAAGTTCAACAAAAAAGTCCGCGATGGTATATGTCTATCTCTCAGGGATAACCCAGCATAACCATTTTTATTCTTTACTAAAAAATGGTTATTTACGAAATGATTTTAAACAATAGGTACAGCATTAATCCTTATCCATATAAGTACCTTAAATAAATTGTGCATTTATTATAGATCAATATGCTTTTTACAGCATGTAATTTAAGTGAATATTACCGAAGATATTACAAATTTAAAATGCAGGGTCGTAGTTGTTTGCGCCGGGTGGCGCGTGCCTATGGTTCTGACTGCGGTCGATGGTTTCCCCGGAATAAAAAAAACTGATGCTCATTTTGCATTGCACCCGTGCGAAGCCGGGGCGGGTCGCTAGTAATTATAAATCCGCAAGGCAGCTTGTGGCGAACTGTTCGGAATTGGTGACGTTAAGGACCTGACTCCTAGGCGGTGTCTTGTTCTTCATCTCTGGTTAGTCCTCGTGACTAGCTGGAGTGAACACTAATGAGGAACAAGCCCTTCTACCTCATCCTTGCCTTAACTGGCTGGCTTGAGTGGAGATTCGCAAGAGTAGGAGTTGAAGGAGACTCGGGGGAAGCATGTATCTCAGTAAAATGCCGGGGTCTTGACCGTATTTATTTCCGGTATTTGCTCTGATAGCCGTGGGATGCCTCTCCTTCCCCAAGCAGCTCAACGTATGTTGTCCCCGAGTCGCTACATGTTAGCGGCCGTTTCCCGGGGCCCATTCATTGAGTTTACCAGTCACACCCTGCCTGTTTATCCGTATGTATCATTATAGGGCAGGGGCCATAGTATTTCCATAGTTATCATCTATCAGTCCATAGCCACTAGCCACCCACACCCATAACCATATAAATTTCTTCCATGTTGCACCTGTATCAATTGCCGGCTGATGTCCCATCACATTAAGATTAAAACTGTTCAACGGGCCTCTGGAAGTTGGCTTCGGCCCCTCGTACGCATTCTAAATCCGGGATCTTGTGGTGCCGTGAGAAAAGAACGAACATCCCAATAATTTCATAAATAAAAATTATACAATGAATTATAGAAATATACAATGAATAAATTACATTTCATAGAAAAAAAAAGAAATAGTTAGTAATCACTTCATAGGTAAAAATTTATAATCGCTTCATATTACAAATTCTATTATTAAATAAATATATTATACTAGCTACTCTCGCGCGGTTTCACCCGCTGCTCGGCCCCATTTAATCGCAGCGTGATGTTTTATAGCCTATAGCACCCAGGAACATTGTAGCTATCTATCAGTGAAGGAATTTTGACAATCCGACCAGCGGTTCCAAAGATTACCCCCTACATACAAATTTTACCTCTTTATAATATTAAGTATAGATTAATTGAAATGATGCAAAAAAAATCATATCACAATACGAATATAATATGGTGGTTAAGTTTTTTATTTATTTATTTTTAGACAAAGGGGAGAACAAATGGGACCGTCTGTGCCATAGATATCCTGACCTGTTCCACGACCACCAAACCGGTGACCAAGCCTGCTTATCATATTACTACTGGCAGAAAGACATCGACATTATTGAGGAAGTCGGCTTAGAGTTCTACAGGTAAGGAGGCCCAATCCTTCCCCATCTTCAATCTTCAAATCCCTTCCTAAATCTTAATTCTTACTTACTTAATATTATAAATGCAAAAGTTACGATATTTGAATGTTTGTTATTCAATCACGCCGAAATGGCTGGACAGATCTGGATGAAACTTTGCACAGGCATAGGATACACTTCGGAATAAGACATAGGCTACTTTTTATCTACATACCACGCGGGCGAAGCCGCGAATGGAAGCTAGTCCCAATAACCCTAATAACTATTTTTTTATTATTCTTAGTTTAGCTAAAGTCAAAGAGTTAAATTCGACGTGTCCTCATCTGGAAGTCTGTTCCAATTCAAAATAACAATACCAAATAGTAATTTTAGTCCAGAGGAGAAAATATTAATAAAAAGTGTATTACAATGATTGTTTAGAGCTAAAGCAATTGGGTTTCAATTCATAAGGTACTTAAATACTTTTTTGTGTTATTACAGTTTAAAGTTTTAAGGTTTTTTTATTTGTTTTTGAATACTACGAAATGTCGTCGCCATGCTTATGACGCCATTACGTTTATTCATTTAAACAAGTGTCAGCGCTCAAAATATGTATTACAGACAGCAGCCATGACTTCATGACCAAAAAACAATCATGGCTTCCGTTGTGTGCCGAGTTTTCCCGAAATACATAAATTTGTAATTATGACACAAAAAAAAAATATATTCGTACAATTATAACGTGTGATAAAACTATTTTAAATTTTTAGAGGTATATTAGGAATAAAGAATTTATTTAAGATACATTTCAAAAATGCATGTAATACCCCAATTCTTCTTTACAACAGCTTTTTGATATTCTTTTACAGATTCTCCATATCCTGGCCTCGTCTCCTACCAAACGGCCTCGCGGTTAAGATCAGCGAGGATGGCGTGAACTACTACAACAAACTAATCAATGGTCTTCTGGCGAAGGGCGTTGAGCCTGTAGTCACCTTGTACCATTGGGACATGCCGCAAATGTTTCAGGAGTTAGGTTAGTTATAAACCAATAAAATGTACTTAGGTATATAAGTATATAAAAAATATTGAATTCACTGTGACAATGATGGAAGTTCCAAAAGCTCTAATGAAGGAGTATCTATAAAAACAACAATTGAAACAGAGAAATCGCTCGCTGAATACCAAAAACTTTGCCCTGTACTGCAAAAGATTTAGTTTTTTTGAAAATAACGAATTATTTATTTATTTATTTATTTGAGACTTCATGCACAAAACACTGTACATAGGCGGACTTAATGCAATGAGCATTCTCTACCAGTCTACCTTTGGGTGATGCAGAGATAATCTGGTGGCAGGTGCAAGAAGCAAGCAAATTGAGTTAAATATACCAAACATATATATAAAATTATATATGACACACTTTACATACATACATAATATATACATACTTTATAATACATATTTATAAGGCAGTAAACATATATATATATATATATATACGTATATGCAGTCATAGTCACGATGATTCCCCCAACCTCTTCAAAAGAAGCTCCCGAACTCTCTGCTTGAAAGACAGCCGACTAGTCAAGATCCTGATATCGGGGGGTAGCGCATTCCACAGAAGAATAGCCTGAACGAAGAATGAGGAATGGAGAAATTTTGAGTGATGAGTTGGACAGTTGAGGAGACGATTGTTAGAAGAGCGAAGATATTTATTGTGGTTTGCGCATGTGTATTGGAAGTAAGAGGACATATAACTAGGTGGGCAAGGCGAGTTAAGAAAGGAAAATAAAGTGGTTAACGCCCTTTGCTCCCTACGCTGGCGTATGGGCAACCACTTTAATTGCAACCGATGTGCAGAAACATGATCATATTTGCGCAGGTTGAAAACGAAACGAATGCAGTTATTCAGAAGTCGGTCGAGTTTATTGAGGAGATCTGCATTCAGGTCATAGTAACAAACATCAGCATAATCTATTATAGGGAACAACAAGGTCTGTACAAGCATCGTCTTGGCGACGGTCGGAAGCAAGTTTTTCACGCGGTAAAGGGCCCGCAGCGACCCGGTCACTTTTTTGCACACGTTAGCGACTTGTGTATGCCAGTTTAAATTCCTGTCAATATGTAAGCCCAGATCTTTAACATCGTTGCTGTAAGGAACGATCGCACCGTCGAAAAGGATGGCTGGCAGAGATGCATCGTCAACCCTACCTAGCGATCGAGAGCTTCCGACGATGATAGCCTGGCACTTATTCGGGTTTACCGCGATGCCAAACCGAGCTGACCAGGCACTAATGGTGGCTAAGTCATCATTAATATTTGAGATAGCATCGGCCAAGCAGTCTACCCCAGCCTGACAGTACAGCTGCAAGTCACCTGCATACAGATGGTACGCACACCGAAGGTCAGAAGTGATGAGATTGATAAAAATAGAAAACAAGAGTGGTGATAGTATGCCGCCTTGAGGAACGCCAGCTTTTAATTCGCACCAGCCTGATGATATATCACCATGCTTGACCGACTGCTGACGCTCCTGAAGATAAGAAGAAAACCATGCCAGAGACCCACCAGAGATCGCAAGATGGGATAGGATGGCTAAAAGGATATCGTGACTGACCATATTGAAGGCATTCGAGAAATCAACCAAAACCAGGACTGTGGCTTTAGCGTCCCCAAGGCCAACTCTAATATCGCCAGTCACTTTAAGGAGGGCGGAAACAGTGCTGTGGCCTGGTCTGAAGCCCGATTGAAATGGACTAACAAGTGAATTCCTGTAAATGAAATCAGATAGTTGTTTGTGTACACAGGCCTCAAGCACCTTGGACAGGAAAGGAAGTATGGATATAGGACGGAACTGACTGGGAAGAGTGGGAGTAGATACTTTGGGAAGAGGGCGGACAAAGGCTTTACGCCAAAGGGATGGGAAAGATCCGGAATACAGGGAAAAATTGATAATGTGGGTTATAGCCGGTAGGAGGTGATCTAGCACAGTTATAATCATGTTACGAGAAATGTTATCACATCCTACCGCTTTTGATTTAATTGAAAGGATAATCCTACCAATCTCTGCCGAATCAACTGGAATGAAGTGGAAAGGAGTAGCAATGTTGGGACGCGTAAGACCAGAGATGAACCTTAGAGTATCTTGTTTCACTAGACGATCTATGGTAGGTACTGTAGAGAAATGATGATTTAGATCGTCTAAGCGAATTGAGCTGGGTAGTTCTATATCGTGCGTTTTGCCGATACCTAAAGTCCCAAGAAATTTCCAAATATCGGCAGAAGAAGCAGAGGAGATGTTTTCGAGAACGTGGCGGCGTTTAGCGTTACGCACCATCTGGTTACAGCTATTTCTTGCTAGCTTAAAAGCTGCCCAGCTTTCATCGGTGCGATCCCTCTTGTGTTTGCGGAAAGCGCGGTCCCTACGTCGCATAGCCATTTTAATACCACGAGTCATCCAGGGCGCAGGCAGTCGCTTCATTCTTATCCGCCTAATGGGAGCATGTCGGTCATAAAGGCTTATTATTGTGGCGTTAAAAATCTCAACCTTTTCGTCGACTGAGGTGGCTTCCATCAGGGGCTCCCAGTCGATTGATGACGCGTCTTCCTGCAATCTTGCTCCGTCCATCCGCGCAAAACAACGCCTATACAAGACCGTAGGCCTCGCCTTGGGTGGCTTTAGGATATAGGATAGGAAAACCATGTCGTGGTGAGAAAAACCCGGAGCATCACGCTGACCATGGCAGGATACAAGGGAGAGATTGGAAGTAAGGATAAGGTCAAGCCAGGAGTCGTCGCCTGCAGTATTGTGGTGAGTGGGATTGAGTGGTAACACATGTAGATTAGCCGACTCAACTATGTGAAGGAGTTTACGGGATCGAGGGGACTCATTGGAAAGGAGATTGGTGTTAAAGTCACCCATGATTATGTGATGCATGTACTCAGAACCCAAAGATTCCAATACTGATTCGAATTCAGTGAAATAATCAATATTAGGAGGACAATAGACCACCCCCAATACAGTCTTCCCCCCTTGGCTACAAACTTCTAGAAAGAGATACTCCGCAGGACAGTTGGGTGAAGATGTAAATAGTACCTTATAAGAGAGTTCACTGCGGAGATATATACCTACACCACCCCCTCGCCTGGTAGTTCGGTCGTTCCGTATTAGAACGTACCCAGGAAGGGGGTAGGTAGTGGAAGGTAGTTGTGGTTTGAGCCAAGTTTCCGATATCAGGATAGCGTGAACATTGCTGTTGCTGAATACGTCAAAGAGTTCATTATAATGGCTGGGGATGCTTTGTGCATTTAAATGACAGATATTCAACAGCCGATTGTTGGTATTGGTGAATTGAGAGTAAACAAAGTCAGTGAGACTGTCACCCAAGGAGCAAAAGCTGTCATTATTAAAGGAGTCATTGGCCGATTTAAAAGAATCATCGTCAGACAACATAATAATATTATAGATATGCAAAATTACAAAATATATATAAAATATAATAAGTATAAATACTATGAATAAAATATAAAGTTTAATGGTATGAACAATACTACAATACCAAAATGCTTCCAAAAATTATTGTTAAGTGCAACTCTGCACCACCCGCCAGCTAACATCAAAACAAAACGTAAAATTTAAAAACAATAACAGTAAAAAAATCCAAGATAAAACACACGATAAGGTAAAAAAAAAAAAGAGCAATGAATATAATTACACAGATTACTGAAAATATTAAACATAAAAGTAAAATTATATCCATAAAATGTCATTCGGCAATAAAACAGTGTTGTTTCTTAAAAGGCTCTGATCTAAATGACAGTTGACAGTTGACGTTGATAATTAAATAATGTCAAAATTGACATATTGTGAATGTGAATTTGTGAACTATTTAAGTGATTGAATTTCAAAACCAAAATAAATAATATCATAGTCATAGATTAATTGTACTGACGGTGAATGACTCCTTAGAATATTAATTCCGTACATAGTACACAGCAAACAATTACAAGATAAAAATAATTAATCTATGATAGTATGATAATGCAAAGGCATAGGACTACCGACTACGACTTGAAGAAAACATAAATAATAATGAGGGTAAGATAATATCTAAAAGGACAGAACAAAGAAAACTATAAGGACAAAGAGAATAATATTATACAATATAACAGATAGATTTAGAAATTTAAGAATAATGTTGTTGGGTTCAGGGGATCGAAGAAAGAACATACCAAGTAAGTGAATAGCACCAATATACTTTTCGTATAAAATCTACAAGTGTCCTGACAATATAACTATTTCTTGGTACCTTTCAGTTTCTCTCCCGCTGACTCCGGCCTGCCAACCGAGGGATCCTGTGCCTTTGGGTACTTAGCCAGCAAAGGATTTAACTCGTCGAGGGATGTCACCTTATGCCTACTGCCATCAGGAGCCTTGATAAAAATTGCACCTTCCTGGGTCCAACACGACTTCATGCCGAAGTGCTGACGGGCAGTTCCAAAAACACTCTGTCGTGTCTTCGTCAGAAACTCCCTTACTGCAACCTTGGAGCCCCTGAAGCCAGTTTTGGCTCTCCAGACTGACATCCTGGCATCTATGCTGGCAAATCTCACCAGGATTGGCCTGTGGTGGTTAGTATTGGCCTGACCCAGCCTGTGACAGACCTTTATTGATGATTTTGTATAATTGAGGCCTAATTTTGTATTAATCACCCCCAGAGTGACATTGGTGCAATCTTCGCCCGCTGCCTCAGCTATGCCCTGGATGATAAGGGCTTTACGGCGGCTTCTTGTCTCTATATCATCAAGCTGTCGAGAGCACTCACCGATCTGGCGTCGCAGCAGTCCCAGCATACCGATGACCAAATCACGGAAAGCCCGGAACTCCTCTGCCACCTTCGCAACTGTGTCCTTCGCTGGGCCAGCAGTCTGGATTTGCGCCTCCAGTGCATTCATCTTCTTCATGAAGCACTCCTCCAGTGACTTTTGTGCGGACAATACCTCAGCCAGTTGGGACATTGTGCAGTGTTAAATTTGTGCTTCTTGTCTTATGATAATAAAAGTTTTTGATGTGCTGGCAGGTGGTGTGCCAAAATAGTTTTATTTAAACAGTTATATAATAGTTTTATTTTAACGAATTACTTACATGGATAAATTCTAATTCGAAGAAGCTCTACTATTTTCAATTCACAACGCGCAGCCAACTGAGTTCTACTGACTAGTAAAGATTTTCTCAGTTTATTCAGGTGAGTAAATCGTTATTTTCAATAAATTATTGACTGCCGACAGAAAACTGTTCAAGGCAAATCCTCCACTAACGGAGGTCAACGGTCACCGGCGTTTAACGTGTTAAGTATGTCTCACGATGGTCACAATTCAAAAGATTAAGGTCGAAAATTGGACAGAGATCTAGCAACAGCCCTGTCTCTTTTCAACCTTCGATTCGTGAACTTCAGTTGCCATTAGTCCAGACGTGACATACCACGGACTGTTGATCTTGGTGTTGGAGATTGTTTATTTTTAAAGCGCAATTATGCACTGCAGCCTGCTCAGCAGGAGAAGGAAAGGGGTGGCTTTTTTATGTCAATAATAGCCTGACACTTCTTCTTCTTAGAAAAGGTGATCGACAAGTTTATCATATGCGACGCTTTGATTAGCCTGTTCCCATTTAACCAACTCATCAGAGGTCTAGACGCGGTAACGTAAAATAAAATAAACTCCTTCTAAGCATATGCTCATTAATATGAGCCCTTGATGCAGCTTGAAACTAGTCGAGTTCCACTTTAAACTGTTAAATAATGATGATGAAGATGATCATGAAAAAACCTGATGAATTATTCCGAAATTACAGGAGGCTGGGCCAATCCTGCAAGCTCAGATTGGTTTGCCGATTACGTAAGGGTGGTCTTCCGTCTTTTCGGGGATCGTGTGAAGACCTGGCTGACCATCAATGAACCTGTGATGGAGTGCGACTATTATTACGGGAATGGTATCCTAAACCCACCAATAGATTACTTCGTTGGGCCTTACATGTGTAATAAAAACATCTTATTGGCCCACGCGAAGGCCTACAGGGTCTATGATAAGGAGTTCCGTCAATTGTACGGTAATGTAGGTAAGTACTTGTCTTTTTACCAACCTAATTGTTAAGATCTATAGAAGATTCGTTGGTTGAGAAATCCTATCAAATAAAACTAGAAGTAATCTCTTATGTATAGGTTTCTAGTGATGACGAAGATTTGTGCTCATAGATAGAAATGCATAACCTGGACATATTTTTCATAATCCACTTTATTAGAAGTGGTAGTAGTGGTGGGAGAGCCTGGCTTCAGCACGAATGAGTCGGCTCGACTGATCACTGTGAAAAAATCAAAGCGTTGGATTGCACCGTGTGAGTGAGGTTACCGGAGGCCTAATCCCCCCCTCCCTTCCCAATCCTTAAATATCCGAAACCCTTATCCCTAAAAGGCCGTCAACGCACTCTTTGCTGTTATGGTTGTCCAAGGGCGGTGCTGATTGCTTACCATCAGGTAATTCGTCAGCACGCTTGCCGAACTATATCATAAAAAATAGATCCTCTAGTCCTCTTAATTCATTCATGAGGCCGATTGCTTACCTTCAGGCGATCCGCATGCTATCTCTCTAAAAATAGATTGTCAAGATTGAGTCAAAAAGCAACCTATATTCATCAACTTCAACTTATATTATAAACGCGAAAGTATACCTAAGGAGATATGTTTGTGAGTCTTGAAGTAAAACTGGCAGAGAACGCCTAAGGCGTTAAGTCCGCCATTATACGTTGTGCAAGAAGTGTAAAATAAAAATAAAACCTACGTAAGAGATTTGAATGAAATTTGGCACAGAGAAACAGTCTAAAAACACTTTTGACCCTAGTCCTGAGGGTCAAGGCCAAGCTGATAATAAGTTTTATACTAATAACATATACTAAATTAAAAGGAGAATTGTTATCTAAAATGATATTTTTTCAGGAAAAGTGTCAATTGCAAACCATTTAATGTGGGTGATGCCTGCAAGTGAAGAGTATGAAGAACTAGCTGAAATTGCCAGAGAGTACTTTGTAAGTGAATTCATATTTTCATTTTTATAAACACATCATCAGCAGTCCCCACTATTGAGCAAAGGCCTCTTCTCACACAGAGAAGGAAGTATTAAATAACTGACTCAACAAACTTATGATAGAAAATAATGTAAAAGTAGACCTTTTACAGCTCCATCCTTCTTTCTCGCCCGGAAGATTGAAGCTTTAACATGTCATGGTAGGCCCTCAGGTTTCCACATGAAGTTTTCCTTTATTACCCTACGTCAGTGGTATCCACGAAAGAGGGTAGATGACAAAAATTAAGACGAAATAGTTCTAACGACACTATTTACTCTCTCTCTCTCTCTCTCTCTGTGTGTGTGTGTCTCTCTCTCTCTCTCTGTCATAGAAAGTAAGCCAGATATTTTCATTTCGTTTTTCTGTTATTAATAAAAATTTGCTTCGTTCTAGTCGAGTGTCCTTTGAAATCCCTCATTTTTTCTTTCAATAAGCTATTGCGGCCTTTCGGCACAGACCAGGAGGAGGAGGAGGACTATTAAGGAGAAGGAACGGGGGGCGGGGGGGAGGTTCAGTCAGTAAGAATCTGATACTCTGTCGCCTTACCCTGAGCGGGAGAAATATTTCATGATTTTCCTCCGACAAAAAAATGGTTAAAGACTTGAGAGTTTGTGAGATATGTGAGAAAAAAATTATCCTATATAAAAAGTAACGCTAAAACGGGATATTTTTCTTCAGTCCGGCCGCTACACGCATCCAATCTTTTCTAAAGAGGGAGGATGGCCGAAAGTTATCGAAGATCAAATCGCGAAGGTCAGCAAGGCACAAGGGTTCAACCATTCCAGACTGCCGCCTTTTACTCAAGAAGAAATAGAATTAATTAGAGGTATGTAATTTGGCAACCAATTTTACTTTCGAGTCATTCTTTGTTTATTTATTGTTAAGTTTTTATTTATTGTTTAGTCATTCTTTTTTTATTTATTCGTAGTTAGTTTAGCACTTTAGGGCTGTCTACTACTTAACCTTACTTTCCTTATATGAAACTAAATGGCTGCATCGAAATAAAAGTCGAAGTCAAATAATTAAATTACAAAAAAAACGAATAGTCTCAAAAGACAACGAATTCATGAGCAGCGTGCGCGTCGCTACAAGTCCTTAAGTGTTACATTGCGTAAAAAAAAGTACATCTCACAGCAGTTATTATACTAAGCTAGCTTCCGTCCGCGACTTAAAAATACGTACAAAATTAATGTAGGTATCCCAGCATTTTTTAAACAATGTTGTCCCGTTCCTGTGAGAATACTGCAACAGTTGCAACTAAGCTTTAAGTCTACGAAGGTACCTACATGCCAAATTTCAAGCGTCTAACTTAAGCGGTTTAGATTTTTCATCCAAAATTATTTTACCGCTAATTTCCGTTCCCGTAGGAATTTCGGGAATTCCTTTGTTAGGGTACTGTAAAGGTCAAGGTGCAAATTTCAAGTGCCTGCGTTTAGCCGCTTAGGCTTTGCGTTGATATGTCAGTCCGTCAGTTTCTCCTTTTATATATAGGTATAATTATTTAGAGAAGATAAGATTATTTTATTATTTAACTAAGTATATATTTTTTAGGAACCTATGACTTCTTTGGCATGAACCACTATTCGTCAAAATTGGTGCGGTACGCGAAACCGGGTGAGAAACTCAGCTCAACTATGTTCTCGTCAATGTATGAGTTCAACGCCACGCTATTCACGGATCCCAGCTGGGGAAAAGGCCAGAATGATTTTATGGTGGTAAGTACTTTTTTATGGTATAGGTGGGCAAACGAGCAGACAGATTACCTCATGGTAAGCAATCAGCGCCGTCCATGAACATCTGCAACACCAAAGGAGTTACGACAGCGTTGCCGGATTTTTAGGGATAAGGTTTTCAGGATATTTAAGGATTGGGAAGGGATTGGAGTAGTGGGAGGGATTGGGTCTCCGATAACCTCAATCTCAATCGACGTAACACAGCGCAGTGGTTTAATTAATTGTAATTATCAAAAACGATACTTTTCTATGAAATTTGTACGGAACTCCAAATTCTGACGACATCGTATTTTTGGGACATCATCGTACAAACATCGATCTTTAAATTAGTGATCAATGGTCAAATAGCACACTTATTTCTTAAAAATATTTCTTTCCAGCCATACCCCCCAGGAATTAGAAAACAGATGGAATGGGTGAAGAAGAAGTATGGAGACATAGAGATTCTGATCACAGAGAATGGTTTCTCCACGTCAGATAAAGTCATAGATGATGATGGAAGAATTGAATATGTCAAATCATATTTGAATGAGGTTAGTTAAACTTTTTGTGGATTTTTATGTTTTGTCCTTGTTCCTTCGGTAACCTCACTCACACGGCGAAACACAACGTAAGTTTTGCTTCACGCCGGTTTTCTGTAAGGCCGTGGTATCACGTGGCTCTTCCACACTTAAAATTCCCAGATGAGGTAAAGCAGTACTGAGTAGTTATGTATGCTCTAAGATTTTTTTTTAGCCCCACACTATGGTTTTCTTCGCTGTCGTGGGTGCGTTTACAAACATACAATTTCACATAGATATGACACCCAGACCCGGAACAACAATTTGTGGTTCACACAAAAAGTTGTTCCGTGCGGGAATCGAACCCGCGACACGTTGCACGGTAGCCAGTTGCCCAGCCACCGCACCAACAGTGCAGTCATCAATTAAAAGCAGCTTCCATTTGATATATTTTTTTTACTTTGTAGGTCCTTGTGGCTATCCAGGAGGGCATCAAAGTGACTGGATATGCCTACTGGTCCCTATTGGACAATTTCGAGTGGACGGGCGGATATTCGTAAGTATTGTCCTAGGTTCGGGTTTTGCATCTGCCTCATTGGCTAATTTAATGAACCTTGGTTTGAAAACTTATTTATTAAAAGCTTATCTTAACGAAATGCCAAAGACGGGTAATGTAATAGATTTTTTTTTAAATTATATAGTGATATATAATTATAAAGAGGTAAAATTTGTAAGTTTGTATGTAGGGGGTAATCTTTGGAACGGCTCTGGTCGGATTGCCAAAATCCTTTCACTGATAGGTAGCTACAATATTCCTGAGTGCCATATGCTATAAAACATCACGCTACAATTAAATGGAGCAAAGCAGCGGGTGAAACGGCGCAAAAGTAGGTATAATTAATAAAAAAATAACACTAAACATCAAATTTACCGGTGACTAAAATACTATTCAATAAACATTCTCAACTTATAAGTGTCCACTGCTGAGCAAAAGCTTCTTCTCACAGAAAATCTTACAGTTTTGGCAATAAACTTATATATAACCTGGAAATATAAATACTAATCTCATTTTTTTTTTATATTTGCAGGTCAAAGTTCGGTTTGTATCAAGTGGACTTTAATGACCCTCTGCGCCCGCGCACGGCGCGTAAATCTGTGCAGTACTACGCGAACCTCATCAAGAATAGAGTCTTGTAGTATTGTAATAAGTTATACAATAAATAAAACTATAGAAATGTTAAACAAAAACTTTGTTTTATTATCAGTCATCATCGGTATCATCATCACCTACATCATCATCTTCATCATCATCAATTCCGACAGCCCCCAATTTTTTCACCTATTTAAAAACCACAATAACTTCAAATTAAATTAATTAATTATTGTGACCTTTATACATATCTTCTTATATATTAAAATGGATCGCATAACTCAACAACGCCTGGACCAATTTTGCTATTTCTTTTTTTATTGAGTTTGTTATTGTCAGGAGAAGGTTCATATCAAAGAAAATATTAGAAAAGTAAAGGGGAAGATTAGGAAAAAGTGACCCTTTGATAGCGAGATAGTTGGACCCGTGCGAAGCAGGGGCGGCCCGCTAGTTATGTATATTAACGGAGAATTCTAAACGAAACTTTTTCTATAACCCGCAACTTGAAACTTGACAAAATGAAAAGCATTTTTATTATTATTTTGCCTTGCACTTCTGTCCAATACGAATCGTAAACAAAAAAACGAAAATGATGCATTCGTTTTCATCGAATGCGGTCATTGTGTATGCGGTCATGTCGTATGGCATCTTGTTGTGGGGACAGGCTGCTGACATTGAGTCTATATTTGTCTTGCAAAAACGTGCAATCAGAGCAATTTACAACCTAAGGCTTCGCGAATCTCTTAGAGATAAATTTAAAGAGATCAATATTATGACTGTGCCCGGTCAGTTTATTTATGAAAATATAATGTATGTTAGGAAACACTTAATATTATTTGATAAGGTATCAGACAGACATAATTACCAAACTAGACATAGAGATAGATTGTGTCAGCCATTATTTAGATTGGCAAAGGTACACAAGTCGTTCATGGGATTCAGCGTTAAGTGTTATAACAAAATCCCAGGCGAAATACAACAATTAAATGAAAGAAATTTTAAATTATGTATAAAGAAAACTTTGTGTAAAAAAGCATATTACAAACTGAGTGATTATATTGAGGATAAGGATGCTTGGAGACGGGCTGGTCCTGCTCCACAGGATAATATACCTACACGAATATAAATAATGTTCCAGTGGATCTTTGCTTGAACGGAAGTTCTTAGATTTTGTAAATTTGTAACCATGCTATTTTTATTGTTAAACTTGATAAATTTGTAAATGTGAGTGCCCTGTAACCTATTAAAATTAGTTAGACTAGCAGAATGTCGGTCCATATGTCAGCTTGGAGTTGTCATGCTCACTCAAAGGTCACATTGGCGGTGGCACGGTCACTGGATCGCTCGATTCCCTATATTATGGTTGAGTTGGGCGATGCTGGTGTACGTGTCATGCTCGTGGACGGGCGCCGTCAATTGGGACTGGTCAGCTCCAGACTGTCTATTGTCCTTAAGGTTACTTTATTTTTATATTTGAATAAATATTAGTGTTACACTGTTCTCACATAATTGAACCAACTGTTTGTAAAAGGAATCTGTATGTGAAACTGATTTAAAAAGAGTAACCATGGAGTTTCTTGCTCGTTCTTCTCCATCGGAATCTACACTTTGGAACGAGCGAATAGCTTCACTAAAAGGACTGACCGACAGACTGACACTTTGTATCTTTAAAGTTGTGTTGACGTTCAAAAGTGCCTGTATGGGTCTAATTGAAATAAATAATTTTGACTTTGACTTTGACTTTGACTTTGACTTTGACTTTGATTGAGCAGTTAACCTTGTGATATAAGATGGTCACAAGATAAAAACGTCTTAAATTTCATAATTATTTCAAACTTTTTTAATTCGTATTCTTTTTATAACAACTATTTTACACTAGGATTTTCTCCTGTGTCGTGGGTGCCTTTACAAACACACAATTTCGCATACACATGACACCTAGACTCGAAACAACCAATTGTGGATCACACAAAGAGTTGTTCCGTGCGGGATTCGAATCTGCGACACGTTGCGCTGCAGCCGGTTGCTAAGCTACCACGCTCGACAACTCAATACCTTAAATTGCTGAGTCATTATTGATGGCGTTTTTATTACCTACAATGTTTTTTTGTCAGTGGTAATCGAGGAGGCGGATTACCTGATTGTAAGCAATCCTATTGCTACCTGGAGTTACAAGTGTTTGTATTTTGATTTTATTTTCGTGTTAATTTGTATTGTGTACTCACTTATTTGTCAATTAATTTGTGTCTGTTATTGTTTGTACTGAATAAATGTGTTATCTATCTATCGATCTATCTCTATGTTAAGATTTAAGAGCACTTGCACAAGAAGTTAATAAAGTACGACTATTCTTCCAAAACAATATTTACATTACCGGTTTTACGTGAGATGATTTGAATGAAAACATTAATTAACATGCATTCCCTAAAATCTTTTTTCCAAAATGTACATTTTTTATGTAATACGTCGGCAAACGAGCCGACGGATTACCTGACGACAAGCAATCAGCGCCGCCCATGGACACCTGCAACGTAGCAGTTACGCGAGTGCGTCGCCGACCTTTTAGGTATTAGGGATTTGGAGATTTAGCGATTGGGGAGTGGAACGATTGGGCCTCCGGAAACCTCACTCATACGGCGAAACACAACGCTGTGGTTGTTTCACTCCGGTTTTCTGTGTGGCCGCGGTATCACTCCGGTCTAGCAGACCCATTCGTGCCGAAGCACGGCTCTCCCACACTTAAAATTTTCATTGAATTTTACTTTTCAGATCTTTATTTATTGCGCAGGTAAACATAGTTTCATAAAATCGTTTCAGTGATTTCCTTGATATTAACTTTTTTGTGGGGGTCAAACATCGAATCCTCTCACCTCCTTAGTGGCGCTCTCTTAGACAATTTATTTTAGTTAGACGTATTCTGTAGTACCTTTTCATTACCCATAAGTACCATTAAGATGTTTCCAAAAATCTGAATAGTTCCTTATTTTGGTCTTGGTTGGGACCGAAGTTAGTAAATTGGGTTAATTCCTAGGTCAAAAATAAATTAATTCGACGTTGTAATATAAAAAATAATTGAAAAACAACTATAGGTACTTTTATTCATCGATCGATCGATACACGATTTTTTTTAGAAATAGGTAAGCTATTTGACCCAAAAAATCTATGACGTCACAACTCAGTTTTTCATACAAATTTCATAGAAAAGTATCGTTTTTGACATTTGGATAAAAGTATTGAATTTGACTAGTTGGAAACAACCGTATTATTTTACATCTTTCTTCCATCATCCGTTTTTATGAAAAGCCGAGCCGCGTAAACGCTGGCTTTTATTAATGACTCAATGACTCAAAGATGCACATAATTATGTCATCCCAATATTTAACGACTCGATTCGTTGCTCTCAATGCTTTTTCCTTAAACTCTGTTATCCTTAACCAATGAACAACACTACAAAAAAGGAATTACCCAATTCGATGTAGTCGGTTACAAGTTATGCGCGTCAATATATTTGGTGATCAATTTTCATTAAAGTAGGTATAAGTAGGCTAAATTGGTTGGTATGTCTCATTCACTCATTCACAGACAGACAAAGTTACTTTCGCATTTATAATATTAGTTTGGATAGTTTGGATATAGTATATATAGTATATATAGTACTAGCTTTTGCCCGCGACTCCGTTCGCGTGGAATAGTGACTTCCTGCAGATTTTTGGTATAAAAACTAACCTATGTCCTTTCTCGAGTTTCAAACTATGTCTGAACCAAATATCACAGAAATCGGTTCATTATTTTAGGCGTGAAGAAAAGACAGACAGACAGTGTTACTTTCGCATGTATAATATTACTTTGTATATAGGATATAGTAACTAGTTGTAGTAATATATATAGTAGTATCTGTCTTTCTTCACGCCTAAACTACTGAACCGATTTTTGTGAAATTTGGTACAGACATTGTTGGAACTCAAGAAAGGACATAGGATAGTTTTTATACCCAAAAATATGCAGGAAGTCACTATTCCACGCGAACAAAGTCGCGATAGTATGTAGTATCATCATTTTATTCTGTTGTTGTGATAGTGAGAACGTTGCATATAAAGATTGTGGATAAACGGATTGAGTTCAGTGTCGCCATGATTTGGGCACAGGCAGTCGTGTTCAGGTGAGGAAATATTTAAACATCACAACATATTTAGTGTAAAACAAAGTCGCTTTTTCTGTCCCTATATCCCTATGTATGGTTAAATCTTTAAAACTACACGACGGATTTTGACGCGGTTTTTTTTTGTTGGAAAAAGTAATTGAAGAAGAATTTATATGAGTATTAATTATCAAGCATATGTGTATAATAGCGTCTATTAAATCGAAGCGAAGCTGGGGCGGGCAGCTGTATTATGGCGTTAAGCTGAGGTGGCCGCTTCTCATGCATGAGGAGGTTCAAAACCTAACAAGACTTTTTCCGAGTAATATGTACTGTACACTTCAGACTTTGAGGGAACTTGGACTTATAATACGGTAGTTTCCAACTAGTCAAATTCAATACTTTTATCCAAACGTCAAAAACGATACGTTTCTATGAATTTTGTATGTAAAACTGAGCTATGACGTCATAACTTTTTTGCGTCAAATAGCTAACTTATTTCTTAATAATTAGCTAAAGAAAAACTAAAAATTAGTATATCGATCGATCGATGAATAAAAGTATAATTATTTTTCAATATTTTATTGTATTGAAACGTCGAAATAATTTATTGTTGACCTAGGAAACTACCCAATTAAATATAATAAGCTGCAAATTGCATCAACGCACCTTGAGTAAGCGTGGTAATTAATGCTCAAATCTTCCCCGTGTGAGAAGAGGCCTTTGTGCAGCATTGGGCTCTTGGAGGCTGTTACACGTGTGATAGTAGTTAGTAAAATAATACATAAAAAAAGATATAGGAATTAATTTAGATTTGGTTTTAGTTACCAAGTGATTGACTTTTTGTGGGTCTAGAAGTTGCTGTATCTCATTCATAAGATACAAACTCGTGCGGTGTTATAAGTTCATAGGCAGCGCCGATTGTTAAATATCCGTAAGCGCGATTGCTGTCGTTCCTGCTGACGTAATATAAAAAAAAAAATGTTGTGTTTAGTAATTGTATTCTGCCGGGGTCGCGAGTGAAAGTACAATAATGTGGGTCTGGATCAGGAGAAGGAACGGGATGTTTTTTAGTCAGTAAGAGTCTGACACTCTCTCCGCAACCAGGAGGGCAGAAGTCATTTGTAGATTTTCCCTTCTCAAGTTAAAGTGTTCAATTCTTAAAGTAAATTTGTCATGGCACGTTTTCCAAAATTTATTTTTTCATTTCTATGTAGGTATCATATTAATTAAAATCAGAAAGTTGGAAAGGATATAGATAGGATATAGATATGCGTTTGTAAGTCTTTCAAGCGAAAACTTCTGAACGCGTTTAGTCATGTATGTAACACATTTACAGATAGATATTAATCTTGAATGAAGGCTACATTTTCTTGAGTACCACCAGCGATGCTGTTGGTAAAAGATAGACGATTGATACCTAATATATTTTTTTGTTATCTCAATATTAGAGTGGGGGTTCTCATGTCGAGTGGCCTGTCGCTAAATGAACAATAGCCATAACACGTGCAGAATTGACAATTTTATGAACTATTTTTATTATTTTAAGTACCTACCTATTTCAGCAAACCTACTAATTAATATCAGGTTGTTTTGTGAGGGGAAAATCATCAAATGACTTCTCCCGCCCAGGGTCGGGCGGGAAGGAGTCTCAGATTCTTACTGACTAAAAACCCTCTGCTTCTCCTGCTCTGGGCCGAAGTCGCGCTGCCTCATTGCGCTTACCCCGCAACCCCGGCTGAACATCAGCTCTATAGGGCCCCGTCTGTGGTTGTCTATTGGCTCTTTGAGGCGCGCGCATACTATAATATCAAGTAGAAAGAAGAAAGTGCTAAATATTTCTTGTTACAAATCTGCACAATTTCTTATCATCAAATAAAATAAAAAAAAGAAAATAAAACATCAAACTGTTTTTTACTGATTAAGAAAATCATCTAATGAGTTCTTCCTTCCTGAGTAAGTTTTATATACCTAAGGTCCGGTCAAGCCGACCCATTCGTGTCGAACCATAGCTATTCCATACTTTCTTTCAATTTTATCTTGATTTATAAGTACTCTTGAGCTTTATCGTTATTTTTCACTTGTTTATTTATTTTATCGGTTTATTTTGACAGTTTGTTATACCTAGTATCAGTAGATCAACATACCTACTTAGGTACATATTGTCGATATGAGAAGATTAGGGCTTGATAACGACGGCATAACATAACATCACACTTTTTCCCCCTAAAAGGAAAGGCAGAGAGTTGCAAATTAAATGTAGATAATACCTACTTGGTGTTGAACAGTTTCTTAAGTAATCTCATATTTGCCCTGAGGTCGTGGAGCCTGCTTCTCATGCATTAGGGTATGGGTTCGCACCTGGCAAGTACCAATGTGACTTTTTCCGAGTTATATTGTACTTTCTATGATTATTTAGACACCACTGACAAACGGTGAAGGTAAACATCGTGAGGAAACCTGGACTTATAATTTCTAATTATAAGTTTGAAATCGCCAACCGGCATTGAGCAAGCGTAGTGATTAATGATCTCCTCCCCCTCAAAAAATTTCTCCAGCAGGCAAGGACTCTAGTGTGCCCAGTCTATGGAGTTTTTACAGTAATACGGATTAGATATAGGTATTATGTTTTGTATTGGCCTCGCGGAAAACGGGCCTGAAGCAACCACAGCGTTGTGTTTCACCGTGTGAGTGAGGTTACGGAGGCCCAATTCTTTCCCTCTCCCAATCCTAAAATCTTTAAATACCTAATACTTAAAGGTTCGGCAACGCACTCGTTACTCCTCCGATGTTGCGGGTGTCCATGGGCGGCGCTGATTGCTTACCATCAGGTAATCCTGATTGTTGGTTTGCCGTCCTATCGCATAAAATTTTAAATCTACCATTGAATAATATGTAGGTACTCACACTGTCACTTGTTAAAACATAATAATCTTTAAGTAAATAGTTATTTATATACAACTGCGTCTTACAATGCATTTGATTATATGCTAATACTAGAATAATCTGTTACTTTATTTGTTTAGTAACATACCCATTAATGATATTATATTTGCTGTCTCTTTCTTTCTAATTGATAAACTCGATTTTATCCTTGTTGATGTAACAGCTTACATTATTAACAGACTGAAGGGCCATATTACTGTAGGGTTGGCGTGTTTTTTTTTTGTGAGGTGAAAATCATCAAATGACTTATCCCGCCCAGGGCGGGAGGGAGTGTCAGACTCTTACTGACTAAAAACCCCCCTGTTGCTTCTCCTGATCTGGGCCGAGGTCGCAGTGCCTCATTGCGCTTACCCCGCAACCTCTGCACGGTTGGCGTGTTGGCTGAGCAGCTGGCTACCGCGCAACGTGCCGCGGGTTCGATTCCTGCACGGAACAACTGTTTGTGTGTTCAACAGATTGTTGTTCCGGGTCTGGGTGTGATGTCCATGTGAATTTGTATGTTTGTAAACGCACTTACGGCACAGGAGAAAATGGCAGGGTGGGGCAAAGTTTCTTAAAAAAAAAAAATTAACTAGCTTCCACCCGGGGCTTCGCCCGCCTAGTATATTGATAAAAAGTAGCCTATGTCCTATTCCGGAGTGTCTTCTATGCCTGTGCCATTTCATACAGCACCGTCCAGCCGTTTTAGCGTGATGTAGTAACAAACATCCAAACATCGTAACTTCGCATTTATTCTTATAATAAATCTGTAGTGGGGTCAATTCTGTATATTAAAAAAAAATTCAAAATAACTACCAGGGGGTGATAGGTAAGTGATCGATACTGATGCCAAAACTGCAATCAGTAACATTTTTGTCTGTTTGTCTGTCTATCTCTCTGTATGTTCCTTATAGAAACAAAAATTACTTCTTTATACTCATAGGCAGGTTATAGTATCCTTTTAATCACGCTACAAATAATAGGAGCAGAGCAGTGTAGGGAAATGTTGGGAAAACGGGAGAAGTTACTCCCTTTTTTAAGTTTCCGTCGCGTGTGTAGCCTTAATGGTTAAAGTTACATAGAAATTATGTATGAAGGACATACCTATTCTGCATAAAATTATCTAAAAAATGTTGTTTTACAGCATATGTCTATCTTTTATAGTTAACTTTCAATAACACGTGTAACTCCTGATAGCTTAGCAGTTCGGATAATAAGCCATCGCGCCATCGCATGTGAACACTGAATCGTGCTATAAGGATTATTTTCGTGTAACGGTTGTCGCGCTAGACGCGACGCGTTTTAAAATATAATTTAGTATGTAATATTTGTAATACTTATCTATTAGTTAGATCCGTACCATTCTATCTAGGTATGGACGGCCGGATAGCGGAGACTTAGTAACTAGGTAATAGGGTATTTACCCATTGGAGATGTATCCATAAAATAGGACGAAAAATAACAAATTTTATGTATACTTTGATTTTGTTCTATTGCTATAGGCTGCTTTTTATTAACACAGCACGCGGGCGGGTGTCCATAGGCGACGCCGATTGCTTAACATCAGGAAATAGCCTGCTCGTTAGCCGTCTAAATAAAAAAATCCCCCTAAGAAATATCCAAGCGAAGTTGGAGCATGTTGCTAGTAGAGAATAAATAACGTGAAACAAAATAAGCGTTGTTTCACGTCGGTTTTTTGACGCTGAGGTTGAGTCTGCCTGTTTTACAAGTTAAGTTTTAATGGTGAAATATTTTCTTCAGCGCCGCCCTCTCGGTGGTGTGGTCTGATCTGGCGTTTCCACCTGGTTTCAAGTTCGGGGCAGCCACAGCTTCTTATCAGGTTGAAGGAGGATGGAATGAAGATGGTAAGTTTACGTCATATACTTGTTAGCCATTAGCCCAATTCTTCTTTCTTCCTACTTCAGTTTTTGGTGGCTTCAGAATTGGGACTCCGGTACTCTCACTGAGTTGTGACTTCCCGTCCTCCTCCCATCTTTATCCTTAAATCCCGTATCTTTAATAAGTCACAGGAGCCCGGCACTTCTAGCAATTCTTAACTGAAAGTTTAAAACCCATAATCGATACTTATAATCTCTACTTTCAAGGTAAGAGCGAAAGTATTTGGGATCGCTTCGTGCATGAAGATCCAACTAGAATCGACGATCTGAGCAGCGGAGATGTTGCCTGCGACTCCTATCATCTGTGGAGGAGAGACATCGAGATGGCTGAAGAGCTCGGGCTGCACTTTTATAGGTAAGGGTTATCAGAAAACAAGCCTGATTGTTTGGTTAAAGGCCTATTTTAAGACGAGTTTTTCATAACACCAAGCTATACTGTAATTAAAATTTGTATATTTATGCTAAACTTTGTAAGAATGGATTGATTTTTGTTACTCTTTCACGTAAATACCAATAAATGGATATTTACGAAAGTAGCTACACAGATACATTATACCTTTAAATAACATAATTACATACCTATATGCTATTTTTAACCCTATAAGGGTTGAGGTACGGGGGAAGCTGCTAGTTGTAGCCAGTTTTCCTTTGATGTTGCGGATGCCCATGGGCGGCCCCGATTGCTACTACCAGATAATAGGTTTCCTTGTTCGCTGCTCTTTTTTTGTGAGTGGTAAACATCAAATGACTCCTTCCGGGCCAAGGTGGGGCGGGAAGTTGTATCAGACTCTTACTGACTGAAAACCCTCCGTTCCTTCTCTTACTCTAGGTCGAGGCCGCGGTGCCTTATTGCGCTTACCCCGCAATCCTGGGTGAAGTTCGCCCCATTACCACATAAAAAACGCTATAATTATGCTTTTTCCATGTTCACAGGATTTCCCTATCCTGGCCCCGGATACTCCCGTCTGGTTTTCCCAACCATATTAACGAAGCTGGCATAGCGTACTACAACAACCTGATTGACGGACTCCTGGAGAAGGGGATCGAGCCGCTCGTCACAATATACCACTGGGACCTGCCACAATCTCTTCAGGACTTTGGTAAGCAAAAAAGCATTAAGTATAGGAGGTCACATCTCGAAGAACCGATGACCGTTGGGGTAAACGTTTTCTAGAGCGGAGACCACGTCTAGGCAAACGTAGCCCTCCAGCTAGGCGGACTGACGACATCCTCAGGGTGGCTGGCAGTGGTTGGATGAGAAGAGGTGAACATTGAGCTCAGTGGCGTGCAATTGGGGAGGCCTATGTCCAGCAGTGGACGACAACAGGCTGATTATGAAATTTAAGAGATCTACGCTGCGATCAATTCGACTCGACTAGAGTGACACATGCCCTCCCAGAAAACCGCCGTAAAACAACCGCAACGCTGTGTTTCGCCATGTTCTCTTATTCTCACTCTAGCTAGAGTGAGAATTTTTATTTTGATCCCCGAATCCCTCCTCAACTCCTAAATCTCCGAATCCCAAATCGCACTTGTTATTCCTCCGGTGCGGGTGACTATGGGTGGTGCTTATTGCTTACAATCAGGAAAGTATATATGAAAACTCCGAAAAAGTCACATTGATACTTGCTGCTTATATGCACGAGGACAGGGCGCCACTAACACTGCAGCAATCGATCAACTAGAATGAATGGAGTCAGGAGAGAAAATAAATTAATTATATTTAGCTTATAGCGTGAAACGAAATTCCTGGCTGTCTTCAATGATCTCTACAAAACAATTAATCTTCCAGGAGGTTGGGCGAATCCACTCATCGCAGACTGGTTTGAGGACTACGCGAAAGTGGTGTTCACCCACTTTGGTGACCGCGTAAAGTTATGGCTAACCATCAACGAACCCCTGATCGTGTGTGATGGGGTTTACAACTCGGAAAAATTCGCACCTGCCTTCAAAAGCCCTGAAGTTGGGGCTTATTTGTGCAATAAATACGTGATGCTGGCCCATGCTAAAGCTTGGAGACTGTATGATGCAGAGTTTAAACCTAAGTGTCATGGTAAGAAAGATCTTTTTTGCTTATACATTTTCTTTTTATTTACGTCGTTATGGTAACAGTATCGCCATCAGCTTCAGATGGCTGTAAATGTATGTCCATTTAATAAAATTTTAGTCTTAGCCAAATATAAAGTTTAACTCTTAGTTTAGCTTAATAAAGACGAGACCGTCTAGTGTAAACTTTTTGGCAAACACCAAAATTTGCATAGCAATTTCCACATACAATTATATGCTTGAACAAAAAGGAATATTTTGGATGACTTACATTACTAAATTGGAGCGGAAAATGGCTAGAAGATGCAGTGGCCATATTTTTATTTTGCAGGTAAAGTTTCCATAGCGAATCAAATAATTTGGTATGAACCTACATCTCCTGAGCACGAGGATCTTGCTGAACTGGCCAGACAGAATGTGGTGAGTCATCAGATCTGTTTTTCAAATTCATTTATTCATAAGAATACAAGCTTACAGTAACACCAAAACGCTTATATCTATACTAAGCTTACAGAAAAATAGCTAAGATTACAATGCAATAATAAAATATATATGTATACAATTAACAAAGACAAAAAATCATAAATTATTTCATAAAACTATTCAGAAAAGGGTAGAACATTTTCTTTATGACATAAGGAGCATCAAAAAATATGTCTGCATCCGGAGTATTCTGTAGAAAGCTATTTATTAATGATACGGCTCGAGCAGTAGGGCTGTTGTGCATCTGGAGGAGAGGCCAACTAGGTGGACACGACAGTAGTCTATGTTGCCGTCTGCCACTACGCATGTATTTGTCAGGGACATAGAAATAGTTTTGTTTTTAATTTACCTACTGGGTACTTTTGTATGCTAAACAAAATTTTTGGACCGTCTGGTGGTAAATGGTAAACTTATCCTAAGCACATCTCCAGCATTTAGGGCTTTGCTACGGCAAGAGCGTTGCTGACTCTGGAGTTTAGTTAAGGAATCTATTTCTTAAATAAACTTTACCTTATTTAAAAATGGAATTGCTGTTCGTTGATCTCGCTTGAACTCGAGAACTGCTGGTCCGATTTGGATAATTTTAGTCTTAAGAGCCAGCCATTTTTTAAATATAAATCTCAAGCCTTGCGTTTGTACGTCATTTTATGTTTTATTCATTGGAGGATACTGGATAGCTTATTCTAATAAGTTTAATTTTCTTAGGGAGGTCGATACGCCCACCCTATATATTCCAAAGAAGGAGGATGGCCACCGACGATAGAGAAAGTTCTAGAAGAAGTCAGCTTGAAGAGAGGGTACCCCAGAACACAACTTCCTCCATTCACAGAAGAGGAGATTGAGCTCGTTAAAGGTAAATTATTTATTTATTTATACTTCATGCACAATTTAGTATGCAGGTACATAAGGCGGACTTAATGCATTGAGCATTCTCTACCAGTCGACCTTTGGGTGATGCAGAGAATCCAGTAGTAGATGCAAGAAGCAAGCGAAATAGAATATGATGAGTATATACATAAATGTATATTATATATATACATAAATGTATATATATATATATCATTTCTCTTGTTAGGTTCAAAAAGACTACATTTCGTGCGCTACTTTAATTGAGGGAGAAAAGTTATCAAATTGTTCCTCCTGCTTTTGGTGGGGCAAGAGGAAGTGTCAGACTACACTCACTGACTAAAAAGAAGGACGAGAAGCCGTTCCTTCTCTAGCCGGCCAGGGGGTGCGCTTTCCGAGCGTACGGCGCGTAGCGTTCCACGCGCGCCTCGAAGAGCCAATAGACCACCACAGACGGGGCCCTATAGGGTTTATGTTCAACCGGGGTTGCGGGGTAAGCGCAATGAGGCACCGCGACCTCGGCCCAGAGCATAAGAAGAACCAGAGGGGTTTTTAATCAGTAAGTCGGACACTCTATCTAAAGTAATTTGATGATTTTCCCCTCACAAAAAGAAAGCGGGCACGGTTTATTGAGCTTACACTTGGTGCACTGCTAGATTACCGATATCTGTATATTAAAGTTACAGGTTTTTGATTGGACATGATTGGTTGAATTAAAGTGCTAAAGCGATTTGGTAATAAAAATGAAACACTTAAGTAAGTTTGGAACTAGGAAATATAGTTTTAGGAGATTTTTTACAAAAAGAGGTTTTCGAAATTTGAGCATCTCAATAAGTAATTTTGTGTCCTCTCTTAGAGCTTGAATTTAAACCCGCGGTAATCTTGGTCCCACAGACGGGGCCCTATAGGGCTGATGTTCAGCCGGGGTTGCGGGGTAAGCGCAATGAGGCACCGCGACCTCGGCACAGAGCAGGAGAGGGAACTTGGGTTAGTAAGAGTCCGACACTCCCTCCCACCCGACTCGATTTGACATTCGATTCCGATACAGCATATAATAATAGGTATATTGTGACATAAATACTTGTATTATAGGAACTTACGATTATTTCGCGTTCAACCACTACACCAGTCGTCTGATCCGGCCAGCGAAGGAAGGCGAAGAGTTCAGGCCATGGCCGCTAGGTGACGCTATCGACCTGAACGCCATTATTGAAAAGAAACCAGAATGGACGCAAGCTTCTTCATCTTGGTTCTTTGTAAGTATGTATAAGTAATGATTAACTTTTAATTAAAACTCAAATAAAGAAACGTTGCCTAACACTTTGATTTTGTCTTGTGTAAGGGATGCGTTTACAAACATACTGTCAACCGTGCAGTCACAATATGGGATCATTAAATTATTATGACCTTGAATTTCCAAAAAGTAGAGGTCCATCAAGAAGTGCATAGTTTTTTACCAGTATTTTGTGTTCTACACTAAGTATACATATAATGTGAACCTTACGCCGTACATCAATACAATATAAAATAAAGTCGCTTTCTGTGCCTAATTTCCTATGTATGCTTAAAACTTTAAAACTACGCAACGGATTTGGTGCGATTTTTTTGCGGGTCGTACCTACCTGATATGTGTAATCAATTTTGTATCAGCATTACAACCGAACGACGCCGGGGCGGGTTGCTAGTAGGGTATTATTGCAAACACTCAGAATTTTCGCCAGAATATAAAAAAAAAAACCATTAACGAAAATGTACACATCCGACAGGTAAATCCTGAAGGTCTGCGAAAGGACCTCGTCTGGTTGAAGCAGCAGTACGGAGATTTGGAGTTCATGATCACTGAGAATGGCCTGTCGAACAGAGGTGGACTGGATGATCAGGACAGAGTCCAGTATTACAGAGATTATTTGGAACAAGTAAGTCAGACATTGTCAATGTCATCAAATTATTAGAAAAGGCCTATATTACGCAGTATGGGAGAGCTATGCTCGACAAATGGGTCGGCTCGACTGGAGTGATACCACGGCCTCACAATAAGAAGTAAGAATGTTATGTTTGTGTGTGTTTTTATGTTTTGTTTGTTATGTTAGTCAATAATTATTATTATATAAACTGTGTCATACCTAGCTATAAGTACATAGTATGCATAAAATAGGGATATAAAAATTTTAAAGAAAAAAAAACCATAAAGAACGCCTCTCGCCATGAAACGTTAAAGTTTGGCGAGTTTAGATGATAAGGACACATTTTTGTAATTCTTCTGAATAAATTATTAAAAAAAAAAAACATAAAGCCCTCTGAAAACAACCAGTGCGTTGTGTTTCGCCGTGTGAGTGAGGTTACCGGAGGCCCAATCCTTCCCCTCCCCAATCCCTAAACCCCCAATATCCTACTCCCTAAAAGGTCGGCAACGCACTCGTACCTAACTCCTTCGTTGTTGCGCTTGTCCACGGGCGGCGCTGATTGCTTATCATCAGGTCAGGTCGTTTGCCGATCTATCACATAAAATAATGTGTGGCTTATCATATTAAAAATAAGCGTGGAAGAGTTATGCTTCGACACGAATGGGTCTGCTCGACTGGAGATGATACTATACCTAAACACAACGCTGTGGCTGTTTCTCGCTGGTTTTCTGTAAGGTCGTGGTATCACTCCAGTCGAGCCGAACCATGGCTCTCCCTCACAAAGCCTATAGTCCAAAAGTTGATTTTTTTTTTCACTGATCAATTGATGATAAGCAATTGGCGTTGCCTATTGCGAACAAGTTGCATGTGATTTCTAGGGAGTTAGGGATTCGAAGATTTGGGGATTCAGGATAAGTAGTGTAGAATTGGGGTTCCTGGATCAAAAAATCCAGGAACCCCAATTCCACACATGAAATATACCTACTAGACTATCAATCAGTTGGAGCTAATCGTAAACTTATGATTCAATTTGTCTGGTTAAACTGGTCTTCAATCAGTCTGCCTATTTGTAAGTAGGTATAATCTTCGATTGACATATGTAATGAACTGGCCAAAAAAAGCTCCTATAATTGAAATATGTGCATAATGAATAGGTAATAATAAACTTAACAAAAGAATGCAGCCGTCTTCCAAATTAGGAATACAAGCATACCTACGGTTCGCTATAAGTATACAGCCAAGCGCCACACACGATGATAACTTATATAATATGGATTAATTATGATATCGAAATGACGGATCCTATTCTTCACTCCATTGTTATTGATATTGTTTATTTATACATTTTTATACATATGAAACGATGAATGCATATACTTCTGAACTGATTTCAATGAAGAACTTAATATACCCCTTCGATATAACAACTTAATAATAATTAATCATTATTTCCATTGGTATTTATTTTATAAGTGCATTCTATATTCCACTGCATCGTCTATTCAGCACATAGCAGCCCTGAAATTATAATGCGCTCAGATGAATTCCATAGTCGCCTTATATAGACTGTCGACATACTTACAGCACTTTATGCGAATTGATTTATTATCAACCTTTTTACTGGCTCATTTCAGCTGAGAAGCCAAGGGCCCTTATCCTTCTAAAAGAAAGAGTAATTAAGCCTTTGTCTATAAAACTGGACAATTATAGGTCACCAGCTTACAAAACCCTAAAGGATATAGTGACATGGATAATTTATACTTACAAACAACCATTACCAAATTACCAACCGCAAATCCATACACCTTTACCTTACCTCCGTGATAACTTCGTGATAACATCCAGGCTAGGCTCACTCATATGATTTTTCGAACATGTGAATGCAGTCAGTCGTGCGTTCCGGGTTCAAACCCTACACTTTTTATTGGAATTTAGGAATCAAAACTACTGGATGATAAATAAAATGTATCGTAAGAGGTTATAAAAATCATCATTTCAGTAGAAGGTTATTAAAAAAAATACTATTGAATAATAATTGATTGAACTTTATTTATGGCATTATATCTGACACTTTTAAAGCAATTTCTTTAACAGATTTATAAATATCGTCCATAAAAACATTTTTAACCACATGCTGCACACATAACTCAGCATCACAATTGCATAGTGAACTTATATGATCAGGGAAGTTTTCGGTATCATAAATCTCGATCCTTATAATTTTAGCACCTCGTGTAAGTTTTTTTACAGAGGTAAATGCAGCCGTTGAAGATTTTTTCAGTTGCTTGCTGCTAGGACCTTCTAGGTTCAACTGTTTATCGTTTTTTTTGTTCCGCTACCCTGTTCATGGGAATGAAGTTGAACAGGTCGTTTTCATAGTCCTAAAATAATAATAAGAATCAATATCAATTTGTCACTCATATTATAGGTATATATTATTTATAAATTCAAATGATCGTTATTAGAAGCGTGTAATATTGAATATAAATGTGTAACAATTATTAAGTTGCATTCAATCAATTAAGTTATTACATTAAAAAATTATATGATAATTAATTATATTTAAAGAAAATAACTCACCGACATATTTTATTTTAGGATAGAGTCTTTTGCCCCCGCTCGCTGATGGAATTAAACTAAATTATTTTATTTTTTCGCATGATTATATCCTTTATATAGAATTTTAAAAATACATTTTAAAAGGGACATAAAGCTCAAATTTGCATCGAAATTATCAGTACTTTAAAAACATTGTAAATGTAATTCTACACTCTAGACAACACGGCGCTACATCGCTTCGGATTGCAATTAAACGTAATTTATTACATATATCGAAATCGGTTTTTGTGTAAGTTTGTTCATCCATACTAATAAACTAGCTTGCCCCCGCCACTTCACTTGTGTATATATAATAGTTGATATATTATGTATTCTCTAATGAAAAAAATATATAACCTCCTTTTTGAAGTCGGTTAGAAAGCAATCTTTCGAGCTTTATGAGGTAAATGGTGACAGATTTGTATACATACTATTATATTTGCTTACCAACGTAAAGGAGGAGACAAACCCAGGTGTAATAAGTATGTATTATTTAATCTGAATGAGATCTACATTTCAGTGTTATTAAATTATATTATGTCTTAGATGAAGTAGATAAAGTTGATATTGCATGATCTCGGTATGTTGCTAAGTTATTTTTCTGCAACTTAAACAATTTCGTATTTGGGTGGTAGATCTGACAAAGCATTTTAGCAAACCCGTGCCCTATTCCCTAATTGGTATACCGTCACGTGGATATAGTGCTATTTAAGAGATCATCTGCAGGGACTGGATCATAACAATTCTTCAGCTAGAAGCAGTCACATCCAAATTTGGAAGGAAGTACCTAAAAACCACCAATCTTCTAAAATGTAAGTATTACCTGCTATACTTCATTCAGTGTTTCATTTCTTAATATTCAATCATTCAAGCTAGTTTCATTCATTTCTTCAATCACTCCATTCATAATTTATGTAAATGTTATCCAATATTTTTATTTGCTATGTCCAAACACTGTTTATTTGTTTTATTTAGTATTCTGTCAATCATGCTTACTCAATATGTTCATTCATGTTCCTCATGTTTCATTTTATTATTATTCAATCATTCAAGTTACTTTCATTCATTTTCTTCGATCACTCAATTCGCAATTTATGTGAATGTTATCTAATATTTTTTATCTTTATTTTCTAGGTCCAAACACACTGCTGACCATATTTTCCCTTCGGAGGACGAATCGTTGGACGAGGTGCAGATGAAGGCCAAACCAAAGGAAAACAAGAAACGTAAGTCGACGCCAACGCGCAGCCCCCAGCCGTCTACCAGTAAGAAAAGCAAGACAGTTATTCGCCCCATACCTCCTGTTACCAAGTCTACGGCTCGCGAAGTATTTGGGAGTGACAGCGACGACGACGCGGTAGACGTACCCGCGGAGAAGAAAGCCTCCGGTTATTTACTCCTACGTCACAAGGAGACTGGCCAATGGCTTTTCTCGTCAAATAGATGAGAATAAAAAAGGTGCGTTCTACATTGAACTTAAGGTTTACAAGTGTGATGAGATAGAGCGGATTCAACCCGTGAATAGGTGGCGTCACTCAGTGATCACTATAAAAAATAAAACGGACGAAGATTCTGAATCTTGGCGGCACTTGAATGAATTTATTATAAGTACTAGGCGGGAGTTCAAACGCTGTACTCCAACGTTTATAAGTTCATACCAGTAATTAAGTACCTATGTATTATACTCAATTATTGGTACGAGATATTATTACATGTAATCAGTTATTTTATAACATATATAATCATATATTAATCATAGGTACTCCTACATATTACATTATATACAGTGAATTAGTTTTTAAGTTTTTTTGTAACCCACTATCTCTTAATTAAAGTATTTAGTACGATAAAAATGTGTTATATTTATTTTGTTTCCAGTTACACAAGCCAGTAATGCGACACCAGCAAGTTCAGATACTTATAATGATTTATACGAAACTAAGATCCCAGAACATGAATATGAAACGAATATTAATGAGACTAATTGTTTATTAAAAAGATATTGTGAGAAATGTAAAATTGAGATCCCCGAACATAAATACAGATACCATAAGAGAACGAATATCCATAAATCAAATTGTTTAGTAAAGTCAAATTTTGAAAATGTTGATATTATAGCTACTGCATTTAAAAACCGGATTCTGACTTATCGCTTAAATCCATCTATAGGAAATGAGTACCTCACACCAGAGGCGTTCTTAGATGAAAAGCGAAAAAGATGTTTATAATATAATTAAAATGTTATTAATGAGACATAACTGCATTAAAGTTAATTTCGAGCTGTTTGCTTACTTTTTACTGCCTACGTTAGGTGAGCAACAGCTTAAGTCATTTAATACTAAATATGAAATTATATATAATAATACTGATTTTGATGAGACATATTTGAATGTAATAGAAACATTTAAAAGAAAATTTACCGAATTTGAACATTGTCAATCCGGATGGTCATTTGTTTCAATAAATCATTTAGAAATAAATAGAAATAATATTGCCCCATGCGGGGGTGGTACTTATTTAGAGCTACCAGATGTTATTAAAAACACAAAGAGCTGTTGAATATACATAATAATGATGAATACTGTTTTTTGTGGAGCATAGTTGCAGCACTATATCCAGCTAAAAATAATGTTTGCAGGGTCAATTCCTATCCACATTTTAGTAAAGTACTTAATACACAAGGAATTTCATTTCCACCTTCACATAAAGATATAAAATTATTTGAAAAAAATAATTGTGACTTGAGTATTAATATTTATGGATTTGATAAACATTGTACTATAACTGGCCCTATTTATGTGAACGAATTGCAGGAAAGATAAACATATTAACTTACTGTACTTTGAAAAACATAATAAAGGTCATTACTGTTTGATAAAAATCTGCTACGTTTAGTACGACGACAAGTTTCATGCCATAAGGGACGAATGTATTTATGTGAGACATGTTTACAATTTTTTACTTCTGAAATGAAGTATAATTCTCATAGTTGCTCTAAAATTTTAACCGTACTACCTGATAAAAACAGTACATTAAAATTCAAAAAATTATGAGCGAAAGCAAAAAATTAATTTTGTAATATACGCTGACTTTGAAAGTATATTGTTAAACTGTAAAATGGAACAGAATGATAAAAATACAATAAAGAATAAACTACATCAACCGTCCTGTTTTGCATTCTACGTGTGTTGTTCTCATGATAGCAGCTTAAATAAATTTGTATCATATAGAGGACCTGACTGTGTAGAAGTATTTATTAAAAGATTGATTGAAGAAGCGAAATTAATTCATAACATTTTATTAACAGAGAAACCTATGAGACCAATGACAAGAGATCAGACTGATAATTATAATAATGCAACTACATGTCATATTTGTAATGATTTATTATTTGGTGATAAAGTTTGTGACCATGATCATATAACATCTGAGTACAGAGGTGCGGCACACTCGCAGTGCAATTTAAATTATACAGTTTGTCCCTTTATACCCGTTATATTTCACAATTTAGTTGGTTACGATTCTCATATATTTATAACTGAATTATCGAAATATGAAGGTGAGATAAGAATTATAGCAGAAACTAAAGAAAAATATTTAACCATAACAAAAAATAATAAATACCGGTAAAGGATGCAAACCAATACAAATTAAATTTATAGACTCGTTTAAATTTCTTAGTTCAAGTCTTGACAACTTGAGTAAAAGTTTAACGGAGAATGATTTTATTCATTTATTCACACACTTTCCGAGACAAAAAATCAATTTAATTTAATGCGAAAGAAAGGTATTTACCCATATGAATATATTTGTACATGGGCTAAATACAATGAAACACAACTCCCTGACAAGGATAAATTTTATAACTCTTTACAAATGAAACACATAACTGATGATGACTATGAACATGCTCAAATTGTGTGGAATCTTTTTAATATTACTTCTCTTGGTGAATATACTGACTTGTATTTAAAGTGTGATGTACTATTATTATGTGATATATTTGAAAACTTCAGAAACATTTGTCTCCAGCATTATAAACTTGATCCTGCATATTATGTAAGTTCACCTGGATTGAGTTGGGACGCTATGCTCCTTTACACAGGTGTTCAGTTAGAAATGATTCATGACTTAGAAATTTACGAAATGTTGGAAAGAGGAATACGAGGAGGGTTAGCTCAATGTTTCTCACCGATATGCCAAAGCTAATAATGTTTATTTAACCTCATTTCGATAATTCAAAGCCATCAACATATTTAATTTACTTAGACTGTAATAATCTTTACGGATATGCTATGACGAAAAAATTACCCGTTTCAGAATTTAAGTTCATGACCGATAATGATATGAAATATTTCAATGTGCTTAATATTCCTGATAATTCAGAGTTCGGTTACATTTTAGAAGTAGATATAACGTATCCAAATCATTTACATAATTTACATAGTGACTTGCCTTTTGCTCCAGAGAAATTCACTCCTATTGGAGGGAAAACGCAAAAAATTAATCGCAAATTTGTATGATAAATATAATTACATTATTCATTATGTTCATTTAAAAGAATGTCTCAAAATTGGTTTGCTTTTGAAAAAAATTCATAGAAATCCTTTGTTTTAGACAAGAAAGTTTTTTAAAAAATATATAGATTTGAATACTAGACTACGGCAAGCAGCTTTAACTTCATTTGAAAGAGATTTTTTTTAAATTGTTTAATAATTCAATTTTTGGAAAAAACAATAGAAAATAAACGAAAGCATGTCGAAGTGAAATTAATAAGTAAATGGAGTGATTATTCGAACAAAACGAACAAAATAGTAGGTGCTGAGAATTAATCGCAAAACCTAATTTAAAAAGTATTTCTGTATTTAATGAAAACTTTTTAGCTATACAACTCAGTCCAGAAAAACTTGTATTAGATAGACCAATATATGTTGGATTTGCGGTATTAGAATACTCTAAACAAACATTTGTACAATTTTCATTATAATTTTATTAAGAATAAATATGGTGATAAAGCTAAATTGTGTTACACTGATACAGACAGTTTGTTGTATTTAATTAATACTAACGACATATATAAAGATATACGAGAAAATTTAACAGAATTTGACACAAGTAATTTTGAATCTAACAATAATTACTGTATTCCAAAGGTCAATGAAAGAATACCTGGTTTATTTAAGGATGAATTAGGAGGTGACCCAATTATTGAATTTATAGGCTTAAGAGCGAACTGTACTGTATAAAATCACTAAAAATGCAAATTAATAAAGCTAAAGGTGTATCAAAACCTATAACCAGGAGTTTAAAATCACGTAACTATAAGCACGTTTTATTTAAAAATTTTACTTTAAAGCGTAAAATGAATATGATCAGATCAATGAAAACATGTGCTATTCTCAGAAGCAGTAAATAAAGTAGTCTTGAACAGAATAGACGATAAAAGGCAAATTTTAAGAATCAAATTGACACTGTACCTTGGGGTCATTGTAATCATGTATGCTAACTAATGTTATACACTAACGACTTTTATAATTTTAATAATAAAAATTATTGTGCTTTATGTAATAAAATATATATGGAAATAAATTATTATGATATAAATTATAATTATATTGTGTTTTATTTAATTACCTACTGAGGATTGATATTTATGATATATAAAGTGATTTTATAATGTATATGCGATGCATGAAAATAGCCTCCTCGAGTAATGTTAAGTACATTCGGCATATCCCGGGTGATTAATTTCGATAATATCTTGATTGACTGGCTAATATCTTTCATCAGTTGATTTTATTCTTATATGAAATAAAGTCTAAGCTGTATGAAAGAAAAGAATAACCTGATCTCTTGTAAGTATATAAATACCAGAACAAAACATTATTTATGTCAGACACAAAAATGAAGTGGATTAAACACCCGGTATCCTTAGCAGTTAAAAATATTGATGTGAAGGAGAATACGCCGCACCCGAAACATAGCGTACTTCTCCCGAATAACATCCGCAGTATAATATGTGGTCCTTCTAATTGTGGAAAAAACTAACGTCATGTTAAGCTTATTAATTCATGAAAATGGGCTAAATTTCAAAACATATATTTGTATTCCAAAACAAGCTCACAATCAAAATATCGCTTTCTCAAACAAATTCTGGATAGAATTCCAAGTGTGAAACTATTTACTTTTAAATTCGATGAAGATGTGATTCATCCTAATGATGCATTACCTAATTCTATAATAATATTTGATGACGTGGTTGGTGAAAAACAAATAAATATACGTAATTATTTTACGATGGGAAGGCACAGAGCAATAGATTGTTTTTACTTATCTCAGACTTATTCAAAAGTACCAAAGCAGTTGTTACGCGACAATGTTAACTTTCTGATTATCTTCAAACAAGATGATATAAACTTAAAACATATTTATGATGAACATGTCAGTTCAGATATGGAATGGTCCAAATTCAAACATCTCTGTTCAAAAGTATGGTTGGGTCCATACGATTTTTTGACTATCAATAAAGACTGTGATTTGAAACATGGCAGATATAGAAAATCATTTGATAATTTCATTAACTTTGAATAATAAATAAATGTATCTTTTATCTGCCATGTACCTAATGACTGCTTCACAATTACATAGGAAGTGCATGTAGAAAATATATGGTCAAGGAACGTTTGGAGTAATCCTTACAGTTTCATACTCGTTCACAAAGAATATTCTTTGAGTCATGGAGGGGTACAGAAAGAATTTTGATATATTTTTGAAATTTCATGAATGTTGGTGGTGGGAACTGATATAATATATAATTATGAATACCAAATAAATGAAAACTAGTATTATTTCTTCTATGAGTGAATGCAGTCGTTTAACGTAAGATGGAGAAAAATATTAGAATAGAGTTAATGAAGTCAGTAGACTCCATAAAGAATAAAATAAAACAAATGAAGACCCAGGAATACGTCATGAATTTTCACTCGATAAAATGCTGAAACCTATTGCAGATCCTCTTAAAACCCTAGTTGATTCAAATCTATCTATAGTAAAAAGTAGGAATGTGGAAAATACAACTTTCAGTAATAATGACAGCATTGAATCTGATGACAATAAAACTAGCTCATTTGCAAAGTTTGAAGACTGTTACGATCCTAAACAAGATTCTGAACAATTATTTGAAAAGTCACCTAAAATGGAAGCACCAGATGACCTAGAAATTTCATTAGAAGGGTATGATATCCATGATATTTATGATGGTGTAAATATACCTTTCGGGATAAGAAGTGAAAATAAAAATTATGGATGGGCAATTCAGTAGTATCCTTTTCTAAAATAGAAAACTTGAATAACGATAATGTAATTATGGTTAAAATTGATGACAGAGCCTATAATTTAACCCCTGGTCTAAAAGAACTTTTACTTCGAAGAAAACCTGATTTAAAATTAATATCTGACCGAGATAAGCTTGTCTATAAGGATATGTTGCATTTTACAAATGCGCATAAAGAGATTTTAATCCTAATGGTCAAATAAGAGGCGATAAAGGAACGAAATACCGTGCAATCATCAAACCACTGCTTTCCGAAATATCAAATGATAAAACCCCCACTAAACATGGAGGAAACTTGCCAAAGCTCAAGAAATACAAAAAGAACACTGATTTAGTTTATTGGGATGACCCAAATGAACTGGTTGAGAGATTGCAATTATTAGTTGCATCTAGAGATGCTGGCAACACAAACCATGATAATGAAATTTTTTCAATAATTGAAGAATTAAAAGAAGCTGACATTATTAAAGAATAAATAGTAAGAATAATGTGCCTTTTATTCAGTATCACATAAAACTTGTTAAGGGACATATTAAAACTGGGACAAAAGAAACATGAGTAAGCCGATGTGGTCAACGAAATTCATAAAAATGCTAGAGTGAACTTTTCACGAAGACACGTTATCATGAAAGATATAGATGATCTATGGCAAGCGGATTTAATAGATATGCAATCAATTTCTAAGGAAAATAAAAAAAATAGATTTATTCTCGCCGTTATTGATACATTTTCGAAATATGCATGGGCCTTTCCTTTGAAATGTAAAACCAAAGATGTTGTTAGTAACACTTTCAAGACATTATTAAATAAAGGACGTGTGCCTAAAAATCTGCAAACTGATAATGGGACTGAGTTTATAATAATACATTTAAAGCACTTATGAAATCTTATCATATTAATCATTATTCAACATTTTCAACAAAAAAAGCTTCAATTGTTGAGAGATTTATCCGAACACTAAAATCTAAACTGTATAAAGAATTTAGTTTAAAAGGAAACTATAAATGGGTAGATAACACTCTTGATAATGTTGTTTATAAATATAATCATACCCATCATCGCACAATTTGATGAAATTCCCGCAAATGTAGATAGTAAAAATAAAAAACGTATACTGGAAAGATATAAGTTTGGTAAAAAACGTGAATACAAAAAGTAAGTTTAAAGTAGACGATTATGTGCGTATAAGTAAATATAAGGGAACTTTTGAAAAAGGATATACACCGAACTGGTCAACAGAAATATTTAAAATTAAAAAATACAAAATACAACTCCTGTTACATATTTAATTGAAGATACAATTAGAGGTCGACCTATTTTAGGTGCATTTTATGCAGAAGAGCTTCAAAAAACGAAACATTCCAATGTATATCTAGTAGAGAAAGTTCTAAGAAGTAAAGGAAATAAAGTTTTAGTGAAATGGTTAGGTTTGCCTTCTTCTGAGAATAGCTGGATTGAAAAGTCGAATAAATTGTAACAAAATAATTCACTTAACAATACTATTTATTAAGTGTTCAATTTATAACTTATCAGTCTTATGATGTGTATTGGAGAGAGCAGTCTTCTCAATTGGATAATAAATAATTTACCATTTGAGTTACACTTACCAGGCTACAAATATTGTGGGCCTGGCACAAACTTAATTAAAAGGCTTAGGACGTGGAGATAAAGGTATTAATAAATTAGACGAGTATTGCAAGGAGCACGATATCGCTTATCACAAGTCATCAAACTTAGAGGATCGTCACAAGGCAGATTTAACTTTGTTAAATATGGCGAAAGAACGAGCAGCTGCCTCGGATGCAAGTCCAGGTGAAAAACTCGCGGCACGTTTAGTACGCAACGCTATGTCAATGAAAATTAAAACTGGTTCTGGTCTAAAGAAATGTAGCAACAAGTGTTCTCAAAAAGATACAACTGAAAAGGATTAAAAAATAATTTAAAAGCGTTATTACCAAAACGAAAAAACAAATTAAAAAATTAAAACCAAAATGCAAAAAAGCAGCGATAGAATTAGCTATGGCTGCTGTCAAAGAATTAGCTGATAATTCATCCATTAAACTTCCTCGAGTCATTCCTATACCACGAACTGGTGGAGTGCTACCTTTAATTCCTATTTTTGCGGGATTATCTGCTGCTGGAGCTCTAGCAGGTGGTGCAGCTGGCATTGCTAAAACCATAAATGAATTCAAGATGGCTAAAAAAACTGTTAGCTGAGTCAAAGAGACATAATGAAAAAATGGAAGCTCTTTGCATCGGAAAAGGGCTACACCTTAAACCACATAAAGATGGGCTTGGAATATTCATATCAAAAGAAAAAAACTAAGATATCGGCTACCCAATCGAGCTTTAACTAACTTGGACATTTTAAAGATTGGAAATAGCATCCCATATTTTAGAGGTGTTTTTATGAGAGATGAGCTCCCTAAATACCCCTTCAAAAAAGAATGTGGTGTTATTAATTTAGATAGCTCTAAAAACTCTGGCTCTCATTGGGTAGCCTATGCAAAATACGACGATTATATTGAGTATTTTGATAGTTACGGAAATCTTAAGCCGCCAAAGGAATTCATAAAATATGCGGGTTCTAAAGTGAATTACAATTATGAAAATATACAACGTGACCATCCCTTTAATTGTGGACATCTTTGTTTACACTTCTTAAACAATTTTTGGTCAACGAAGCAATAAAATAAACGGGATCTTTCATAACAGTCCAGTATATAAGCATGTCTACTACGGTTACCATCTCTGGCAATAAATCAGAACTGGTCTCGTATTTTCAACCACCTCTTCATTTATCTGATCAATACGAGTGCGGTTTACTATACTTTTCAGTATTTAATTCAAGACCGGATATTCCAATTAAAACTAGAAATCTGTCTGTGATCAAAATTGAATGTGATCTTGTGTACGGTTCATACTGCAACGGATTACCAACACATTTTATTCATGAATTTGTATCAGATACTGCTCTAAGTCATGGTTATATAGAGATACCACAAAACGTTATTTACTTTCCAGTGAACAAAAATATAATTTCATCCATATCTGTTAAGATTGTTGATCAATTTGGTCACTGTATTAACTTCGAACAAGAATATATTCAGTTACGTCTGCACTTAAGAAAAACAAAATGATAGTATATTATAAAAACGCTCCAATAAAAATAAATCGGTTTATTTCTTCTGCGACCGCTAAGGTGCACAGACGTAATACAAAATTAAGAAACTGACTAAAGCAAATAAAGACTTTCTTAAAGCCCTGGGGTTTAAAGTATGAATATGCTACAGATTACTGAATTACCGCATTTCGACAGTTCGATTGAAAGTTATGAAATCCATTCATACAATCCCTACAATAACAGCTTTAGAGAAAACGATGAAATCAGAATCCCCATACATCAGCAAGACATATACGTGCTACCATCAGCCAGTTCAATTTACATCGAAGGACAGGCAAGGCTGTTCGGTAAAGATGGGAATCCGATCAAGAAAACTGTTACGTTCACTAATAACCCTGTTATGTCTTTGTTTCAAGACATCAGATACGAAATGAATGGTATCGAAATAGACCGCATTAAAAATTCGGGAATTACGTCAACAATAAAATCATACATTTCATTAAATGAAGCAGAAAATAAAGTTGCAGCCTTATGGGGTTGGAACTTAGCGGGATTCCAAAGTGATGGACATTTTAGTGCCGTGATACCATTGAATAAGGTTTTAGGGTTTGCAGAAGATTACAATAAAATTGTGATAAATTGTAAACACGAACTTATTTTGAGTAGAAGTAACTCTAACTTAAATAGTGTTATTCTGACTGATGATGTTGTTAATTTTCAAATAGATTATACAAAGAGTTCAGTGGAGAGTGCCACATATAAAAGTGTCAGATCGAGAACGACTAACACTTTTAAAACATTTAGAAAGAGATAAACCTATTCAGATGGCTTTTAGAAATTGGGATTTATATGAGTATCCCTTGCTACCTAAAACTACAAAGCATTCTTGGTCAGTAAAAACAGCTTCACAATTGGAAAAGCCTAGATATGTTATATTTTGCTTGCAAACTAATAGGAGAAATAATAGGACTAAAGACAGTTCACTATTCGATCATTGTGAAGTGACCAATGTAACACTCTTTTTGAATTCGCAATATTATCCCTACGAACCTTTAAGTTTAAAGTTTTCTGAGAACAAGTACAGTATATTATATGAAATGTATGTGAAATTTCGTCAGTCGTATTACAACAGTCCTGTAGACCCATTGCTAAATCTAACAGATTTTAAAGAAAAGGCCCCCCTTTTCATCTTAGATTGCTCAAGACAAAACGATAGTTTGAAAACCGGTCCAGTGGACGTGCGGTTAGAAGTTGAATGTTCCACACCAATACCAGATAAGACAACTGCGTATTGTTTGATTATAAACGATCGACTTGTGGAATACAAACCTCTCAGCAACATTGTGCGCAGGTTATCATGATTGCTGTTGTTGATATTCAGGGATTTAGAACAGAAGCAGATGAATTTATATTAAAAGAAATCGCTATACTGTGTAACAAAAAACTACAAGTGTTTTTAGTTAAGCCACCATTTCCATTTAAAAACTTAACGGAATCTGAAAAAAAGGTAGTTCTTTGGATTCAACGTAACAAAAAGATATACTGGAGTGAAGGATTTGTACTTATTCCAATTACCAGACTTTGGTTTCCGATATATTAAGAGATAAATGTGTTTATGTTAAAGGTTCGGAAAAAGTTTTATGGTTAAAGCATATTTTAGAAAATAGTAACAGTAATATATTTAATTTAGAAGATAAAGGTTGTCCTAGTTTAGTACATTTATATGATCAATATAAACATTCTGAAGATATGTATAATTGTATTTATCATAACTCTGTATGTGCTTTAAAAAATATATTGTGTTTAAATAAATGGTGCCATGATAATAAAATTTTTATGAAATAAATAAAAACTTGTTTCATTTTTTTACAATATGTTTACTATCTCTGCCAATCCTGTACAATCACGTTTATAAATTGCTTGCAGCATTAAAGCAATGTCATTCTATGTTTATAATTATTAGCATCAAGAACTAGTAACTAAATAAATAAAATATGTATCAAACTAATATAAACCTCGATATGATATGTATAATACATACAAAATACGTGAATTATCCTTTAATTATTACTGGGGGACGAATAATTCAAAGAAAAGATTAGTGATGGAAATGGCTGATGCTGGATTCTTTTATTACGGAATTAATCCATATGATAAAGCAGCATGTTTTTCATGTGGAGGTATTATAGAAGATTGGGAAATTTATGATGATCCTTGGATGCAGCATGCTATAAATTTTCCACAGTGTTTTTATTTAAACGCTGTGAAAGGAGGGGAATATGTCAGTCAGTGGCAAAACATCGTAAAGAATTGTGTTAGTGAGAAATCTTTCATGTTGCAATGAAAACCGTATATGGAAGCGCATCGAATGAATGATGTCATACAATACACGTATCATTAATGTAAACAAAGTGCTTGAAGTGTTTCACTATTTTGTTACATATTCGATGACACGTTTGGCTTAATGGTTAAGACCCTGGTCACAACTGAGTGCAATATAACATGTTCTTTAACCATCTAAACCAAGTGTCGTGGGTTCGATTCCCACACGAACAAGAGTTGATGTTTGTTCGGGTCTGGATTTTGTAATTATGTTTCTCGATACTGTTTATTTAAATAAAGATATCGTAATAATAAGACCAAATGTATTTCATTAAACACCTGCTAAATATTAAGCTCAAGAAAACAGGTCAGAATTTTGAATACACACCCAGATAACAGATCAGGTTAGAATTATGAAATACACACCCAGATAACAGATCAGATCAGGTTAGAATTATGAATACACACCCAGATAACAGATCAGATCAGGTTAGAATTATGAATACACACCCAGATAACAGATCAGATCAGGTTAGAATTATGAATACACACCCAGATAACAGATCAGATCAGGTTAGAATTATGAATACACACCCAGATAACAGAATAGACCAAGTCAGAATTTGTGCCAGTTTTTAAATGAATTAAAACAGTTGCTCTTAAAATCAAACCAGTCTGAATATTACAAACTGAATCATAAGTTTACGATTAGCCCCAACTGATTGATAGTCTAGTAGGTATATTTCATGTGTGGAATTGGGGTTCCTGGATTTTTTGATCCAGGAACCCCAATTCTACACTACTAGGATATTTGATGGTGATGTCTTATAGTTTCAAATTACAAGTTTGAAATCACTCAATAATGCTCAAATGCCCTACTCAGAGAAGGCCTCTGTGTGAGAAAAGGCCTTTGCTCAGCATTGGGCGCTTACAGAATGATGATTTTGATGATGTCTTTGTTATTAAAGTGTCTTCAATATATCAATTTACTGCTTCCAGGTTCTGCTAGCGATCAAGGAGGATGGTGTTAATGTGACGGCGTACACCGCGTGGACTCTCATGGATAACTTCGAGTGGATGAACGGATATGGGTATGTTTTCAATTAATTTATGCAATTCTGTATTTTGGGGGGTTTGTACTTCTGCGGTCGAAACAGCTGCCTCAAGAGCAAGGAGCAACTAAGCTCAACTAACTCGGTGTGGAAGAGCCAAGCTTCGGCACGAATGGGTAGGCTCGACCGGAGTGATACCACGGCCTCACAGAATACCGGCGTGAAACATCCACAGCGTTGTGTTTCGCCGTGTGAGTGAGGTTACCGGAGGCCCAATCCCTTCCCGATCCTTATATCCGCAACCCTTATCTCCAAAAGGCCGGCAACGCACTCCTTTGGTGTTGCGGGGGTCCATGGGCGGCGCCGATTGCTTACCACCAGGTAATCCGTCTCCTCGTTTGCAGACATACATATACCATAAAAAAACCACCGTAGTATATCAATACTAATATCATAAAACTCAAGAGTTTTTTTAACGTGCTAACGTCGTGGTGGTCTTGAGGAATTTTTCTAAGGGAGAAAATTAGCAAATGGCTTTTCACACCCTGGTTGGGGCAAGAGTGGGTGTCAAACTCTTACTGACTAATAACTATACTGTTCCTCCATCTGTAAGCCTAATCTCCGGGTGAGAAAGAGGGATGGCGATATAAAAGGTGTATAGCTCCATCCCTCTTGCTCGCCCGGAAGATTGACGCTTTAATACGTCATGGTAGGCCCTCAGATCCAAGTAAGGGCTGCTGTGTCCAGTTCCCATGCATGAGGGTAGTAAAATTATTACCATGTTTGATTGATGATAAATGCTAACTCCCTGTCTGTGGGAGAAGAGGCCTTTACTCAGCAGTGGGCACCGACAGGCTGAATGTGGAGAATCCCCAGAAGTACTGCTAATATCCTATGTTGTGTAGTCTTTATCAAATTGTAATTTGACTTCATATTCATTTATTGTTACAAGAATAAAAGATGTCATTCAAAATTTTGGTCGAGGAAGACCATAATAGACTATAAAAGACCTGTCTTCTTCTTTCTTTCTTTTTTTATTAAAATTTTTTTATTGTCCCACACAAGGATTTTCTTCTGTGTCGTGGGTGTGCTTTCAAATACACATGACACCCAGACCCGGAACAACAAACTGCGGAAAGAGTCGTTCCGTGCGGGAATCGAACCCACGACACGTTGCGAAGCAGCCAGTTGCCCACCTACCGCGCCAACCGTCCAGTCAAGTGTCTATCTTGGTGGATGAAACTGCTCGGATGTAGCTACCAAAATACAGGCAAAACTTTAACGATAAATATTGTTGTCTCTTTCCAGGGTAAAGTTCGGTCTATACGAAGTGGACTTCACAGATTCGGAGCGCAAGCGCACGCCGCGCGCGTCTGCGCATTACTACGCTAGCATTATTAGGACGCACTCTCTAGATGTACCTACGACGCAGAATGAAGTTTAATTAAGTATTTATGACATACATATTATTTATATTATTGTATATACCTAGTACATGTATAACAATTAAATGACAAGGATGCAAAGTTTCTTTTTTTTTGATAAATGATACCTTAGTTGTGGCCAATTTTCAAAATTTTTTTCTTTACTGAAAACGATTTTATCCTGTGTCGTGTGTGCGTTTACAAACACACAATTTCATATACACATGACAACCCGGAACAACAATTTGTGAATCACACAAAGAGTTGTTCCGTGCGCGAATCGAACCCTCGACACGTTGCACGGCAGCCAGTTGCCCAGCTGCCGCGCCAACATTGCAGTCATTCAGCATTAGAATGTATTTTTTATTATTTAAATAATAGGCAGGCATTTGGCCACTATCATGGCTGCTGGTTAGCGATGATGCGACCTACGAATGGAGCACGCTTACCCATAAGCAACCTATTCACTCGGGCCCTGAAGACACCCTTCGGGGAACATAGACTCCGGGAAAGAACTTCACGGCTTAGCGGTTCTAATAATTAGCTGTTGACTGGTGATGATGATGATGATGATAATTTAAGCTTTGTTTGGCGTTAAAAGAGGTAAGGGTCTAATTAAAATAAATGATATTGAATTTGACTTTGATGATAAACCCTGTAGGTTAGGACAAAAAAGTGTAGGTGCAAGAAATAAAATGCAAGAGAAATGTTCACACTAATTTTATTAATAGACAAAATGATAAAACAATAACAATTTGCAACGCAACGCATAAATATATCACAAAATATCCGCTAGCGAAGATTCACTTAATCACTTGCAATGCCGTGCTGATAACGCCTTAATTACGAACTTTTTGACGAACTCAATAATATACCGAAGTTCTTTTCTTATTGGAAGAGTGAGATTTATTTCATCGACATTTTTTTTTTAATTTATTTATCATTTTTACAAATATTACAGGATTATTTATGTTTTTATAATAACTATCGTGAGACATACTAAATTAACTAAATTTCGCGGGTTACTCACGTGTAAATGTTGAGAAAAGCTCTACTAGTTTCGAACCACAGAGGGGTTCTTCCTCATGAGCAGCGTGCGCGGACGCGGCGACGACGCGCAGCCTACTCGAACTGGTTCGAAACTAGTAGAGCTTTTCTCAACATTTACACGTGAGTAACCCGCGAATTTTAGTTAATTTAGGATTATTTATGTTAAATAACAACCAAAAAACCACTAAGGTTTAAACTTGTGCTATCATGAATCATCTCAAATCGAAAAAAAAAATGATTTATGTTGATAAAAAGTAGCCTATGTCCCATTCCGGAGTATATCCATATGCTTAGGAGTGATTGAGTAACAAACATCCAAATTCGTAACTTTCGTATTTATAATATTCATGAGTAAGGTATTAGCCAGTTAAATTATATGTTTTTAATTTCACACTAATAATTTTGGGAGTGGGAGTTTCTTGCCCGTTCTTCTCCATCGGAATCTACACTTTGGAACGAGCAAATAGGTTCACAAAGAGGACTGACCGACACACTGACACTATATCTTAAAAATTTTGTTTGAAGTTCAAAAGTGCCTGTAAGGGTCTAATTGGAATAAATGATTTTTGACTTTTGACTTTTTGGGAGAGCCAAGCCTCGACGCGAATAGTCTGGCTGGACCAGAGAATACTGTCACAGAAAACAGGCGTGAAACCTTACCTACCCTCTCCCAACCCTCATCACTTAACCCTCACAAGGGCGGTTACAATATCACTGGTGTCGGGCATTGCTTACTTTCACCTGCAAATTTGCCGGCCTGTCCTAATAAAGACCTAATTTGTTATTAATGAGCAGACTGCATGTCCCAGTTAACTCACCTAAGCCGTCAGATACTAATTTTATATAAAAAAGAACTTGGTACCTACTTAATCGTAAGTTTTTTTTACCTTGGCTAATCTTGGGTACCTTATTAAGTTCGTGAGTATTAAAAAAGGGATATTATTGAGTTCTTCAAAAGTGCATGCCTAATAGTGTCTTAGCGCTAATAAAATGGAGTGCCCGTTTATATACGTATGTACCTAATTATATACTTTAATAATCATCACAACATTTATTATTATTTACTCATTATTACACTATATATACTATTTCAAAATATATTTTATTTAACACATAACAAAATAATATTCGATTCGAACATGTCAAAAAATAATTTAAAATAGTATTTTTTGTCTTTTTCTTGTTATTAAAATTATATATTAAGAACATACAATATTGGTTTTACCAAACAAACTTAAAAATAAATGAGCGCTGAAAAGTCTGGAGATCTGTTTAAAATTGTCTTATTAATTTTCAGATTTTTCAATAGTCAGATAAATGTTATCTGAGGAATAAAACTGTTGCTGTCACTGTCTTATACAAACATTCTGACGCGACAGCAACATAATTATTCCCCAGATAACTTTTATCTAACCATTGAAAATCAGCCATTACTCAGAGAAAAATATTTTAAAACTATATTTGAAAGTTTTATAACCATTGAGTATTAGAATATTATAAAATTATTTTTTAATAATAAAAATCACAATACAATAGTAAATGATATTATTAGTAAAAAGGTGTAAATAGGTCACAAGCGCTCAGCAAATGATACACGTTTTGTCTCTTTTTCACTGATGATGCAATCCCGCTTTAACGTCTAATCATATAAGTTAATCATGTGTGCCTTAGTGATCCGTTTTTGAAAATACTATCTATCTAAACCTTTTTACTTATAGTAGCATTGACAATAGACAATAGCATCTAACAATAATCTCAATATTGAGTAACAAGCGACCACAAAAAGCAATCTTATTGCTTAACAAATAAGGCATGATTTTTAGTATCATGGTGTGTGTATTTAAAATTTTCCTTTATAACCTTTTGTCTATTGGAGAGACACAATAGGAAATACAAAGTGTCTTCAAGGCCTACCATGAAGTTTTAAAGCGTCAATATTTCAGGCGAGAAAGAGGGATGGAGCTATACAACTTTCATATCTCCATCCCTCTTTCTCACCCGAAAGATTGTCTCGTTAACATGTCATGGTAAGCCATCTAAAAAAAAAACTGTTTATAATAATGTCAAAATATACAATTAAAAACCCTATATACATATAGAAAAAAGTGTTATAAATAATTCAAATTTTTTGCTTTTTCTTCTGGTTCATATTATAATAGTAATTAGTTGACGGTAATTATGTGTCAGATCTTAATATCGTGTTTAACAAAACGATTGTGACATAATGGTACAATAATATATTTTGTAATTGCTCTTTAACATTGTTGGAAGATTTATAAGACAAATCGTTGCGTTGTTCGTATTGCAATGAGTTTTATTTTAAAAATCAAACGATTACAGGTGATTTAAAATGGCGTACCTGAGAGTCTTTCTTCTTCTCCAAATGGTGCTTTGACAAAACTTAATTGTTTCTAATTGCATCCTTTTTTTCAATACTTACATACAGGTTGTTTTGGTAAGATAAAATTTAAAGCAATAAATTTATTTATCCATTGATTTTATCTGATGTCGAATCATACAAAATTGATAAAAAATTGAAACAGAAAGATACAAGTCGAATGACACGCAACGTATCAAAATATTGCGCAATTTTCTCATTAATAATAACAATATCTGTGTCCCTACCATGGACTTTAAAGTGCCACTAAAAGTGTAATTACCCAGTGAATTTTTATGTGCTGCCACTTTAAAGTACCAAAGTGGTACTTCGTTCAACTAATCTACATTGCCGACAAAAACTATTCGCGAAGGCACTGTCATAAGTGTTTTACAAAATACTGAAAAATAATATTAGTTACTTATTTTATATTATCAACATTGTACTTTAAAAATACTGGTGTTTTCATTTATTATGAATTTTAATGTGAAGTATAAAGTTGGATTTCTAATAAGAAGTTGATTTATAAATATTTTATTCTATATACAGAAGAATCTACACAATTTTCTGAAATCAACGGATCGTTTTGGTATCTAATATATTACAGAATGAAATTGACAATTCAAGGACTGATTTTAGCCTTTAAGATACAATAAAAATTTTGGTTTTATTTTATGCAATAGATAAAAATATATTCGTAATATAGGAATCGTGTTTGGTGTTTCAATTAATGTGATATGATAACCTACAATACTATATATTTATTATGCCTCATACGCTAAAGTTATAATAATTAAGCGTCAGAACTAAGCTATCTAGCTTTTTGTAATTAATTCTTATTCATAAATCGATTATATTGCCTTAAATCTATAAGCGCAGGTTTGCGCAATTTAGCGCAACATTAGCGCAAAAAACTAGACTTGGAGGCGCTAAATAAAAAATCTCTTATAATATAGAATTTAATTGTTAATTTCTGTGTTTGTTTGTTTAAAAATACTTTCAACGATTTTATATAAGTATACGTTATTTTTCAATAATATGTTATAATTATTATAATATTTGTGTGTATGGAAGTTTTGTGACAAAATACTTGAGTATTTTGTTTAATGATATGTGCTTTTGCAAATAAAGGACGTTTGATTTCGTTTTAAGATAAAAGTGACACTGAAAATCATTTTGGTAATATTTTTAATTACATATTAATATTATCTTTGCTGTTTCGTAGTTGAATTTCGAAGTTGTACGAGTTAGAATTGACGTGGTACAAAAATCGTGTAAAATGATTAGCAAAAGTCATTTAACTATTTTGTGATAAACCTCTTTTCTGCCAGTATATAAGACATTACAGAAAACACACTGTGTCTCGCGTAGATCTGCGCTTCAGCATATCACGGGTTAAGTATCAATTCGGTCGGCAAAAAAATTGTACTAGCAGAGTTTTCATTACTAATAAAATAGATTCAAAAATCGTTAATGAATGCTTTAAAAAGTACTTTAAGCTACCATACACTCTAAATAATGCCACTTTTATCCTTTTAATGACAAGCTATGTAAAATTCGACGTTTTTCACTATTCGCTATACTCTAAAACTAGCAATAATCGGACTCTGGGCTTTTAATCCCAATGGGGGGACAGCCCATAGAATGGATGACGAGAAATATTCACAACATTAAGATTTAAAAATATGTGACGGAAGACTAGGCCTATTGAGAATGGAGATATACGTGAGACCATCTTTTAAGTGCTTCGGAGATTGGATCGCGTAAACGTTTTCAAGTCGAATTATTAAATCATGTTTTCCAACTAAGAAAAGAGGTTCATATATAGAGATGGCATTTTTTTGCCAATATTTTGTCTGAGCCCTTGGCATTTGACGTCCAACATGTTACCTTTTTTGTTTGTCCACACTACACATCAGAGAAATCTTTTATTTATCCAAAATGTCAAAAACTCTTTTGTGAAATCGTAGGTTATGAGGTCATAATAACTTTGTGTAAGAGAGCCAGGCTTCGCCAAGAATGAATTATACCACGGCCTCAAGAAAAACCGACGTAAACCAACCACAGCGACGTGTTTGGCTGTGGGATTGAGGTTACTAGAGGCCCAATGACCCTCCAAATAATTCGGTCGATCCGACCCATACGTGTCGAAGCATGGCTCTCCCACACTTGAAGATAAGGTCAAGTATGTCTCCAGTCCTTTATAATGAAAGCCTAAAAGCGTTTTAATGCTAGTTATTACGAAATAAGAATAATACCACTATAGTACTATAATTTACCCCAACTTAGGATTTATTTTTCTCTTCGTTTAAGAAGAAAATAATGTTTTCTGTCTCTTTCTTTTATGGCCATGACAACGAAGGAATTAGTACTATAGTGGCCCACATATAATAGATTGAATACTATGCATGAGGTAGATATCTATTCCGACCTAACTTGATCTTCGATATAATTGAACGTAAAATAGACGGAATTTTACTGTTCTTAGATGGCGCTGCCGTAGAATTAAAGCGAATAACTCTTTAAGTCTAAAACTTCGAAATCGAAATTAATATAATACTTATTATCACAATGAGAGGTAATAGAAATGATCGAGAAGTCTGTCTTTAGTTAGTATGCTTGTCTCTTTCTTACTAATATAGATATCGTTAAAGCATGAAAGAGATAGATATATAAAAAAACTTTACACAGATTTTATACTTAATGAATATGAATATAGCTATTCATAACAATGTATATAAAATAACAGCAGCGCCACCTAATACTGTAACTACGCGACTAATAATAATAAATTATGCGATTCAAAAATTCGTTTTTAAAGAACTCGATTTAAAAACATTTGAGACGACTATATCCGTTTTCGATCCTAGGATCTGATTGCCTTGACCATACCTCTCTCGGATTGAAGCTCGATATTATAGTTAACATTCTACCAAACCAATGATCGGTTGAAGTGAAAAAAGTAAGTCAATATAGTTTGTTTGAATGCTTGTCCAATGGCAAACTAATTTCTTTTGAATAATCTTAAATAAAGTAGTTATTTTAAAGTCCTTTTATAGATTTATGAGCTGAAACAATTTATTTTTGACAAAAGAATTAACTTTTTATGGTAGGTAAATGGGCACACGGATTACTTGATAGAAAGCAATCGGCGCCGTGCCTGTACACTTGTAATATCAAAGGAGTTACTACAAGTGCGTTGCCGGCCTCTTGTAGGCTGTAGGAAATTTACAGATAGGGGATTTGAGAATAGAGGATGGGGAGGGGGAGGGGGGAAAGATTGGACTTCAGGAAACCTCACTCACAAGACAAGTATTGCTTCACGCCAATTTTCTGGCGAGGCCATGGTATCACTTCGGTCGAGCCGACCCATTTGTGATAAAAAATTTAAATACGTGATTCACTTCAACCAATCCTCAAAATTGAATTCACCAACTACGACTATTTGACTAATCAAACATTCTCTACATTACTCATACGATAATTATTCAATTAATCATCCCTGTCGCCTTCTACATCGATGTAATATCCAGTTAATTCAAATAAATTAAATTAACGTATGCCAATGTTGTCACTGTAAAGTTTACTTTACGCTTGCAAGTAACATACATACTTTTTAATTTTACTTCGTTGGCTCAGAGCCTTATACGAGATTTCGCCAACTTTGATAATTTTTGCCAATAACAAGCTCAAAGCTTCGACAAATCATTTAAACTTTACAGTGACAAGATTATCTTTCGAATAATAACAATAATACAAAAAAATATGCAACAATTTTTATGTCAAAATAATTATTCCTTCACTACTTTCAGTAGACACTAAAGTCGAAAATTTGACAAACTGGTACTTTCTAGTACCACACAAAAGTCACTTTAAAAATAAATTAATTTAACACAACAAACATTGGTACCGTTGTACAACCGAAATATCTCTAAAAAAAGTCTTTGGTACTTGGAAATGGTATCCTGTAACTGTGGTACCAATCGGCGTAGTATCAAGTGGTACTTGCAGTCGCTACTTCTGAAAGTGCCGGTACCAAATGAAGCAGCCGTACAGGGAAGGTAGATCTTAGGGTGAGCCTTCATCATCCACCTCACGGATGACTGTGTCTGATTCCCAGCGAGTACGCTCCGCGATCAAAGCTTGAAGTTCCTGTAGAAAGGGAAATATTGTCATTGTTTGTTATTATATATTGTATGTGCTTGTTATTGTTGATAATGTCTTGACTACTAAAAAAGAAATACTTTATTACTATTTAAAAAAAACGTTGCCCCACATTAGGATTTTCTCCTGTATCGCGGGTCGCGTTTACAAACATACAAATCACACAAAGAGTTCTTCCGTGCAGTCAATAGCAAATTATTAGTTGATTTTTATTGTTGTTTTTATGTTGATTATTAGATTGCACTGTTGGCACGGTGGCTGGGCAATTGGCTGCCGTGCGACGTGTCGTGGATTCCCGCACGGAACAACTCTTCGTGTGATACACAAATTGTTGTTCCGGGTCTGGGTGTGATGTGTATGTTCACATACAGTCTTATAATAACGTTTGTAAACGCTACCACGACAAAGAAGAAAATTCTAATGAAAATACAAAATGGATTGATATAAAGGTTATGCCCATTTTGTTATGTGTAATGCCCATTTTTTCCTTTTATGAATCCCATGTTATAATCGATAAACTTATGTCCATAGAAGAAGGTTGGTTCATGCTTATTGTGACTCTGTATTTAGTTTTTTATTACAGATTAATGTTGTATGGTTGCATTCAATGACGTGATGATATATCATTTATTTGGGTCGACTGTCGTTAACTTTCGGACTGTCTGACAAATATTTTTGGTCCGTATTTGTTCCTAATTAAGAAAATATATTAACGTATGTGATAGAAATATCATCATCATCATCCTGCCCTTGTCCCGTTTTATTTTGGGGTCGGCGCAATATGAATTTTTCTTCCATTCTGTCCTGTCACCCGTCACGCTATCACTACTCTATCTTCCATATCACTTCTCGCACAATCCATCCATATTTTTTGATCTCTCTCTCCCTCTCCATCCATCCATACTTATACTAATGGCTTTTTGATATGATGTCATAGAAATATATGATTAAGAAATAGATAGAAATGACAACAATTATAATATGTAGTATTAAGTGATGTATATAAGTTGCTATATGACTGTGTACATTTAGCAAGAAATAAATACTGCTTTATTAGTCTGATTGAAATCTTGTGTATAAAAATGAATAGCTGTTTGTTAGTCTCGCTGATACTCGAGAACGGCTGGTATGTTTTGGATAATTTTAAAATATACGTTAAGGCCAGGGAAGGTTTGTAAGGTCAGAACATTGGTTATATTTGAGGTGGTAAGAAGTTTGCTTGATTAGCTAGTAAAAGATAAAACAAAAAATAAAAATAGGAACTGTCCTGTAATTTGGACAACAGGCAATATATACATATCTGTTTAACAATTATATTGAAGATTTAATATATCTACTATTGTAAAAATTGAATAGCAAAATGTATTTGTAAGAGCATAACTCAATAACGACTGAACCCATTTTGCCATTTTTTTTCGCGTCCATTATTGTCAGGAGTAAGTTTTTATGAATGGAATTTAGAAAAGTAGGGAGGAAAATTGTGGCATATAGACATTTTTTAACGTTAGCGAGGTGGTTGGACATGCGGATCAGAGATGGTCTACTGGTTGGAAACAAATCCATATGTATGTATATATCCTACTTCCTACTTATATAATAAATGCGAAATTTTGTGAGAATGTATCGATGTATGTTTGTTATATGGAAATTGTTGTTGTACGAAAATTGGGTAGTTTCCCAGGTCAAAAATAAATCAATTCGACGTTTCAATATTGAAAAATAACTATACTTTTATTCATCGATCAATCGATACACTAAGTTTTAGATATTTTTTAGCTAATTATTAAGAAATAAGTAAGCTATTTGACGCAAAAATGCCATGACATCATAACTCAGTTTTTCATACAAATTTCATAGAAAAGTTTCCTTTTTGACGTTTGGATAAAAGTATTGAATTTGACTAGTTGGAAACTACCGTATTGTTATGTAGATAGATGATGACCTAGATCAACATACTCCATATGGCTCCTGTGAACTCATGAGTGAAAGTGTGGGTGAAACTTAACAAGTACCAATGTGACTTTTTCCGAGTTATATGTACTTTCTATGATTTTTTAGACACCACTGACATACGGTGAAGGAAAACATCGTGAGGAAACCTGGACTTATAATTTCTGAAGATGAAGAAGATCTTTTCTTTAGATGAAAATCGCCAATAAACCTTGAGCAAGCATGGTGATTAATGCTCAAACCTTTTCCGTATGAAAAGAGAGAAGAAGCCTTTGCTCAGCAGTGGGCACTTATAGGCTGATGATGATGATGATGTATGAAGTATGGGATATACGATGACAAACTAAGATAGATTAATGATTTTTGAAGAATTCTTTTGCCCAGTAACCATTTTCCAAAATATTGGTAAGGGGGTACTGACAAAATAGTCTTTTTAATTGGTTACACAAGCTTTGTTTGTTAACCATCATTGGGGGTTAGTATTTAGTCAGATTTCTCGTTCGTTATCACTTCAGGACCCTCACTATCCTATTTGGTGAATAAAAAAAAAGAAAAATAAAATTTAGAAAAAAATAAACATAACAAAACTCAAATGGTACGAGAATGGAATGGCTGAAAATATAACTACATTTAAATATTAATTAAAGAAACTAGTAAAGCTTTTCTTAGTTAAATCACATGATTAAGACGTTATTTCTATTGAAAAGTACATTACATATTGGCTTTTCATAGTCAAAATTAGGAATATTTAGTTAACCAAAATGAAAACGCCAGCTATAAGTGTCTAAGCAAATGATTCTCTTATGAGTGAGGTTACTTCTTCCCCTCTTCCTTGGGCTTTAAATCCCTAACAATCCCCCCCCCCCCCCAAAAGGATAGCAACACAGTTGCAACTCCATTGGTGTTGCCAATGTTAATAAACGGCGCTGATTGCTTGTCACCAGGTAATAAGTCTGCCGTTCTATTTCCGTTCAACTAAAAAATTCTCACAAAAATAAAACACGGATTTTTGCTAAAGTAAATGCAAAATATGGTGTATTACTGACCTCAGGTTTATTGAGAATGATGATCCTGTTCTCCAATTTGGGGGCTAGCTCACAGGATTGTTGCTCTAAGTCGTCCAGGGAGGCTCGTCGCGTTAACCTGGGATTAAGTTTATTTTTAAAACTATAGCAAAATTACTGTGCAAAGCACTAACGAGGTCGCACGAGGCCCCCTCGCTGTTAACAGCTGATCGGGCGATGCACGGCGGGCGCGCGAAGTTTGTTACAAGTATTATTAAAAATAAAACTAATGACTATAGAAAAATATTCGCTTTGGGATAGTTATTTGTTTTTTATGTAATAGATCGGCAAACGAGCAGACGGATTACTTGATGGAAAGTAATCAGCGCCGCTTATGGACACCCGCAACGGAGGAGTTACGAGTGCGTCGCCGACCTTTTAGGTATTAGGGATTTGGAGATTTAGCGATTGGGGAGTGGAAGGATTGGGCCTCCGGTAACCTCACTCACACGGCGAAACACAACGCTGTGGTTGTTTCACGATGGTTTTCTGTGAGGCCGTGGTATCACTCCGGTCGAGCCGACCCATCCGTGCCGAAGCATGGCTCTCCCACACTTGTTATCATGATTACAATCACATGTTAAAATATCAGACACTTTTTTCCAGTCTCCTTATATAAAACAACGTTCGTATAAGGATAAGCCAGTAGACTGAGAGAAAATTAAGATGATTTTTCAATATTACTGGATAATTGCATTAAAATATTCCAATAATTTATATTTAATTGAAGAAGGGACTTTTATGTTTCTTAAAAAATCCGTATTTTTTGATCGAATTTTTTTTACTATGGAACATAATGGTTTGGGTGCGACGTTTATGTGAAATTGTATGTTTGTAAACACACCCACGACATAGGAGAAAACCCTAGTGTATGAACCGTATGAGGTTTAAAAACATACCTGTGATGTCCAGAATGTGAGACGGGCTCTACGGCGGCGGAGGAGGCGCGGCGCAGTGGCGGGGGACCGTCCAGCTCACTGCCATCCAACATCTTCACCAGGCTGTGTCTGTGAGTATTGGAGTTGCTTTGACAGGTTCTTGTGTTAAAAACAAGTAAATAATAACTTAATAATATTAGATTCAAAGGCGACCAATTTGTTTATGACGTTCGGCGTTCTGATTGGCCTGCTTCAAATTGGCCTACCAATCTGTGAGTGAATAGCAAGAAAGAGAAATATAGAGAGAAATGAGAGAGAGAGAAAGAGATAGAGAGAGATATTATTTTGTCGGTAGAATGAGTTTCTTTGCTTTTTTTCTTTTATTAACACACCATTGACATACGGCGAAGGACATCATGAAGAAACCTGGGCTTAAAAAATTCAATATGATTTTTATATTTCTTTAGGCTCTATACTTTACTTTTTCAGGCTCATTGCCATCCAGCATCTTTACTGGCTGTGTCTGTGAGTATTGGAGTTGCTTTGACAGGTTCTTGTGTTAAAAATAAGTAAAGAATAAATTGATAAAAGTTGGCTTTAAGTTATGGCGACCGATATGTTTATGACGTTCGGCGTTCTGATTGGCCAGCTTCAAATTAGCCTACCAATCAGCCCATGTTTGAGTGAAGGTTGAGGGAGCGTGAGAGAGAGAGCGTGAGAGAGAGAGACAGAGCGATAGAGAGGGGGACGGGGGCGGCGAGGTGGTGTGTGTGTGTGAGAGAGAGAGACAGGCGGTGTGTGAGAGAGAGAAGAAATAAGGGAAAGGGGGAGACTTATTGGTGCCCACCATGGATCAAAGAAGACGCAAGTGTGTTGTCAGCGTTTTGATAGTTTTGGGGGGATTCCGGATTTGAAGATGAGGGGATGTGGGGGGTAGGGATGGGGGAGGATTGGGCTTCTGGTACCCTCACTTACATAGCGAGACACAACGCTAGGGTTGTTTCAGTCGCGTATATACGATAGTAAAAAAAACAAGTTCCTGTAACCCTATACAAACACTAGTAACTTTTAGAAAACGTTTAATGATAATCAGCTAATGTTCTAATGTATCAACCCACACTCAATCAACAAACAAAACAAAATCAACTTTATCAAATTGTTATAAGATCCAAAATCGCATAAACGTCTATGTAATTATCTACTTATTTTTTTTGTGATGGTCCGTAAACGAGCAGACGAATTACCTGATGGTAAACAATCAGCGTCGCCAGTTGACACTCGCAACAATAGAGGAGTTACGAGTGCGTCGCCGACCTTTTTGTGATTTGAGATTTGCAGGGGTTTTTAGGGGGTAGGGAGGGATTGGGCCTCCGGAAAACTCACACGGCGAAACACTACGCAGGTAGAAACACGGCTCTCCCACACTTAAACACACCTACACATATTTAATTTGATATGTCACAGTACCTCCGGCTAAGCGTAACGAGCGACTGGCGATGTTTGCTGGGCCGGGAGCGCCCCGTGCGTACATTGATAGCTGCGAAGTGATTCTGTATAGCCATGCCTATCTCCGGGCACATGTCTTCGGGGATCTAGAACAAAGTAATACATTTATAGTAAGGTTTTTTTATTTATTTTGAGAGGGTGAGGTCATCAAATGACTTCTCCCGCCCAGGGTGAGCCGAGGGGGAGAGTTAGACTCTTACTGACTAAATACCCCCCCCGTTCCTTCTCCTACTCTGGGCCGAGGCCGCGGTGACTCATTGCGCTTGCAATGAGTCTGAATCTTGGCATGGAGCAGGAGAAAGAACGAGGTGGTTTTTAGTCAGTAAGAGTCTGACACTCCTTCACGGCTCACCCAGATCTCGAGAAATCTTTTAATGTTTTTTATATGTGATAGGTCGGTAAACGATGACGGATAACTTGGTGGTAAGCTAATCGGCGCCGCCGACAACCGCAATACAAAAGGAGTTATGAGTCCGTTGCCGGTTTTTTGGGAATTAGGGTTTCGGAAAATTATTGACATCGGACTTCCGATTATGGTTGTTTTACGCCAATTTTCTGAGAACAGTGGTATCATTCCGGTCGAGCCGACGCTTTCCTACCAAAGCTGTCCTACAGTTAAAGTCATTCAAAAAATTTTAATCAAAGATTTCTCTTACTAACCAGAATTTTACATTTGGGCAGCATAGTGAACCCATCGTTGCCACTATACAAGTATTGTTTCACAGCCAGCCGGTAGACCTGCTCCTTCTGAAGGTATTCGTCTCCAATCTTGACCACCTGTTCCGCTACCCTCTGCCCTGGAGGCTTTGAGGGGTCAAAGGCGAAGGATACGCCTGCGACCTGGAAATTATATTTGATAAGGAAGGTGAAGGAGGTCAGGGATCCTCATCATCATCATCATCATCATCATCATCATCAGCAGCAGCAGCATAAAAGTGCCCACTGCTGAGCAAAGGCTTCTTCTCACACGGAGAAGGTTAGAGCATTAATCACCACGCTTGCTCAATGCGGGTTGGCGATTTCAAACTTATAATTAGAAATTATAAGTGGTGTGTAAAAAATCATAGAAAGTACGTATGTATGAGGATGTTTGATCGAAACCCGGCCAATACCAATGTGACTTTTTTACTTTTTCCAAATATTATGTTCTTTTTAAGAATATTTAGACACCACTGACATGCGGGGAAGGAAAACATCGTGAGGAAACCTGGACTTATAATTTCTAATAAGTCAGTAATTGCTAATTTATGTTGAACAAGTGTGGTGATTAATGTTCAAACCTTTTCCATGGTGGAAGAGGTAAATACCTTGCAATGTTTAGGCTGATATCTTATTTAGAAGATTGAATGGTTATACAATAAGATTATATTATAATACTAGCTACTCTCACGCGTTTTCACCCGCTGCTCGGCTCTATTTGATCGTGGCGTGATGTTTTATAGCCTATATAGCACTAAGGAACATTGTAGCTATCTATCAGTGAAAGAATTTTGGCAATCCGAGTAGCTGTTCCAAAGATTACGGGTCAACATAAATAGGTACTTATTTGATTGTCATAAAAAAAGTTGGTGCAGCTAAAATATCAGTGCAATTTATTTATCCGTAGTAAAGAATAACAATGAGATTAAAACTGTTTATTGTTTTATTAACCTTATGTTAACAGTCCAGAGAATATAACAGCACTTAAAGTGACCATTAACATTCTATGTAGTTCGTTATTACGGAATAAAAATTCCATTGTTATTTTTATCTTATTAACGATATCAGACACGTTATCGTGTGGTTTACTTGACGGGTTTTTTAATCTTAAAAACTAAATGTGACGTTTGAGAACGGATAATATTTATTTTTATCATTTACTAGTTATACCCGCGCCGTTTCACTCGCTGCTCGGCTCCATTTGATTGTAGCGTAATGTTTTATAGCACTCGGAAACATTGTAGTTATCAATAAGTGAAAGCATTTTGGGAATCCGACCAGCGGTTCCAAAGACTACCCCCTCCATACAAACTTACAAATTTTCCTCTTTAAAATATAAGTATAGAGCTGTATCGCTGGAGCGATACTTTTGTATAGTCAACGAATCAATCTGAGCTTACTTTTCAGCATGTTTAGGTTCCATTTAATACTTTCTATACCGGACAGAATTTTACTTTTACTAAGTCGGCCGACAACGAATTTATTAAGAGAAAAGACTGCTAGCAAACCCTAACGACTATATTTGTTTTTTTTTTGTACAGTTATACCAATAAAATGTACTTTAAGACGCTGATAATAAAGCTTGATTTCGTTTGTAAAGTTTAGAAGCCTATCCTTCCTAACAAAAACCTCCATAGTTTATTACTTTATTATGATAATATACAAGGAGAAAAGTTCCTTAACTCACCTGAGGAAACCGTCCCTCCAAGCTAGGGTACTTGGAAACAGAGTTCTCCAAGACTTGCAGAATGACCTCCCCAGTGGCTTCCACCACCACGAGGGGATCCCGCATGGGGATTATCGTTGAGAGGTCTCGGAGAGTGAAGTCACCGGCTGCGTGTACCTGTGAAAGTATTGGAGAAATTGTCATGTTTTTAAATAAAGAGAGAAACAGAGAAGGGAGGAAGAATCCACACTCCGCATGTCAACAACCTCGTGAGCCAAGTCAAGATATTTAAACTAAGAAGTCTATAGATAAAACGCTGTAGTTTTTTTAATAAAACCGTTGCCCCACACTAGTATTTTCTCCTGCGTCGTGGGTGCCTTAAAACATACAATATCACACCCAGACCCGGAACAACAATGTGTGTGTGTAATGAGAGTTGTTCCGTGCAGGAATCGGAACCCACGACACGTTGCACGGCAGCCAGTTGCCCAGCCACCGCGCCAACCGTGCATTCATAAGTTTGTTTCGTTGTTTTAACATGCTAAACTAAATAATTATTTTTCGCTAATGGTGGCGGCATTTACAGCCTATAAATGCCTTCTTCGATAAATGGAACATCACGTTACGATCTGTAAAAGCCATGCAGCGGTTGAAACCGTGCGAGAATAACTATTTATAATTATGTTTGTTTATTCCTTTACGGGATCACGGAATCCCGGACTTTTGGAAGGCGTACGAGGGGCCGAAGCCAGCTCGCCAACCCATTAAACAGTTTTAACCTAAATGTGATGGGACATCGGCCATTTTTAAACCAAACTCAGCAGATAATCCAACGACAGACTATATCACAAAACTCGTCCAAAACCTTACCTGATCAGATCTAAAGGTGCCAGAATTGAGTAGCACGAGATCGGCCCCAGTAGCGGCGAGCAGTACATCACAGACCCAGTTCCCGAGGTTGCACTCCTGCCGCCTGATGCAGGAGAACCGACCTTCTAGAGGCACACAGATCTTGCCTAGAACCTCATCCATTTTGCCTTCGATCATTGCTGCGAGAATATTTGTAGATATTATTATTACATTCAAATTTTAATTTAATAGCTTTACTAGAGGACAGACTGACACATATTTTACTTTTAAATATTTAACAACACATATGAAGCGGGTAATCACGTGAAAAATAATTATTTAAATACATTGGTAGGCTTGACGTTTCGACCTGATTGCACAGGTCATAGTCACAAGCAGACTGAATCTGATATTAATAAGCGTTAAATAATACCTATGTTGTTAACATGAAAGTTTAAAAGTTTTTAAGTATTTATTTTTAATGTTTTTATAAGGGCGGCAAATGATCAGACGGATAACCTGATGGTAAGCAATCAGCGCCGCCCATGAACACCAGCAACACCAGAGGAGTTTTGAGTGCGTTGCCAGCCTTTAGCCATAGCGTTATAAAAATAGTATGTTCCTTGGCATAAAATCATTATGACGTCATAATAATATGTCATACAAAACTCATAGAAAAAAATAACGTTTTTGAAAGACAAAAGTATTTAATTTGACTAACTGGAAACTGTATTAAGTCAAAGAAATATAATTAATTATAATACTTAATATACTTACAAGAATATTTATCCGTCTTCTCCTTTAGCACGAGATCTTCTGCGTACGCGCATGTGACGGGCATCTCCGCGATATCAACTTGTATACCTTCCTCCGCGAAGCTGATGCTGATTTTACTGAACTGACGGAAGTCTGTGCCGCTTTTCACCACATATTTATTATTTATCTGAAAGAGTAATATTATAAAGATACTTTACTACACCGACCGTACCATTCGGATTCTATATGTGCCAACAATGCTTAGTCTATAGTAATATTATAAAGAGGTAAATTTGTAAGTTTGTATGTAGGGGGTAATCTTTGGAACCGCTGGTTGGATTTCCAAAATTCTTTCACTGATAGATAGCTACAATGTTCCTGAGTGCTATAGGTTATAAATCATCACCCTATCACCAAAAGGAGCTGAGCAGCTGGCAAAACCGTAATATTATTAAAATCATTTTAAAATTACATTTTTAAATATTACTATAAAATAAAATAACATAATATTTAAAATTATTAAAATAGGAGACAGCCGGTAGCGGGAGAAAGGCTCAAGTTACCGGTGGTTAGCGCTCTAGAGACAGAAACCTCCTCACATTACGAGCCGTTTCAAGGAGGACTGCCTTCTGTATGAGGCTTGACCTTGATCCATCCGTCTAACGTCAGCTTATTGTTATTATTATTATCTTCGGAAATCCTGTTTTTAAAAAGATACTCACATGTAAGACTTCATACACATGATCATGTCCGCCAAGAATGAGATCGATATCGTTGCATCCTTCGGCAAGTTTTATGTCATTTGGAGTCCGCATGTGTGTAAGTGCTATCACATACTCACAGCCCTAGAAAAATAGAAAAAAGATTATTCGTTTATCATAATCAATTAGTTTATTAATTAGTTCACGGATTAGGAAAGAAATCAGTGTGTGAGAGCCATGCTTCGGGACGAATGGATCGGCTCTACCGGAGTGATACCACTGCCTCACAGAAAACCAGCGTAAAACAACCACAGCGTGGTGAATGCGGTTACCGAAGGCCCAATCCTTTTCCTCCCCCAACCTTAGGGATTGGCCATCCCTAAGGTTGGAGTGTTGAATGGGGGTCCCCAAAAAGTTGGCAACGCAATCGTACCTTCTCCGTTGTTTTTTTTCGAGACGAACATCATCGAATTACTTCTCCCGCCCAGAAGAAGAGGGAGTGTCTCTTATTGACTAAAACCCAGCTCACGGTCCTTCTGATGCTCTAGGTCGGCCTAGAGCATCAGAAGCTGCGGTGCCTCATTGCGCTTACCCCGCAACCCCGGCTGAAATCAGCCCTATAGGGCTCCGTCTGTGGCAGTCTATTGGTCGCAAGAGGCGCGCGCGGAACGCTACGCGCTACGCTCCAATCTGGTTCTGGTAAGGCGGCGAGTTACCCTTACTCACCGACATTGACCGCAGACCCGCGCTAACGTTCCTCGAACTTCTCCGTTGGTGCGGATGTCTATGGGCGGCGCTGATTGCTTACCATCAGGTAATCCGTATACTCGTTTGCCGTATTATGAAATAACAAAACTCATTTTAAAAATTACAAGTGACATGCGATTGAACGAACCTCTTGTTTCAACTGCGTCGCTAGCTTCGTTCCTGCTTGTACAAAGTCTATGAATGTCACCTCCTCTGGGTTTATCGTTGCTAAAGTTTCCAACCACTCCTGAAATGTGAAAAGCAAATGATTTTAGAACATATACCATTAATATTAAAATACACATTTGAAACAAACAGATTAAAAAATGCTTATCAGATTTAAAAAAAATATGTTTATTGAAAATAACGGGCGAATTAAGTGAGAAAATCTCTATAGTTCCAAGCGCATACTACTAAGAATAGGAGTCCCGTTGTGACTTGAAACTAGTAGAGCTTTTCTCAGTTAATCAAGTAGGTATTTATTAACAGAAATAAGTATTATTGATTAATTTTTTGTGGCAGTATTTTTCATATTTTAATAATTGTTATCAAAAAATAGGTCCATAGAAAATGTCACAATCGATGTCCAATTAAGAGAAGGCGGACTGCACAGTTGACTCTTTGTGTGATCCAGAAATTGTTGTTCAGGGTCTGGATGTGATGTGTATGTGAAATTATATGTGTGTAAACGCACCTACGACAAAGGAGAAAATCTTAGTCTAGGCCAAAGTATAAAAGAAAGTAAAGAATTTAATAAATAATGGCAATTTGTTTAGTTTTTATCCTAGATATCCTTTATCTTTCCTTTATCTATCTACCACTGGCAGAAATATAGTCGAATTTTGTAATATTCTGTTAAATATTACCTGTTCAACCAATCCAATGAAACCAATTTTATGACCATTGCACATGAGTGCGTGTGTGATCTTGCCATCGCCGAGTGGCCGGCCCGTCTCGTTGTCAATCACATTGGACATGAGCCAGGGGAAATTGCACTGCGCAACCAATCCTGACAGGACTTCTAGTCCAAAATCTGTAACAAGAATTATTAGAATAATCCGTATGTATCAATATTGGTTAAGGGCAGGGGCCATAGTATTTCCATAGTTATCATATCAATTATTATCACATTTCGCAATAGTCCTGCATCAACCGGGACTTATCCTTGGGTGCACTTTCATAGTGCATACAGGGATAATTGCCGGCTGATGTCCCATTTAACTTATATTAAAGTTTTTCAACGGGCCTCTGCGAGTTGGCTTCGGCCCCTCGTACGCCTTCCAAAGGTCCGGGATCCTGTGGTCCCGTGAAAAGAAACGGACACACAGAATAATAAACAAAATTGTATACCTAGTTATTCAAAGGTTGCTATAAAAATAAAATCGTATAGATGTCCACAAATACAGAGTAGTTAGGTACTTTAAAAATAAAATCTTATAGACATCCACAAATATAGGTTCATTTAAAATGTATTGGGCCTCCGGCAAACCTCACTCTCAGGGGGAAGGGAAACAAAACGTTGTGGTTGTGTCACGCCGGTTTTCTGTGAGGCCGTGACATCACTCGGTCAAGCCGTCACATCCTTAAAATTGTGCTATGGCACTATTTATAATATTATTTAATTAGTAACACGTATTAGGAGTTGAGCCTATAACAATACTTTGGCAAGACTCCAAGATTTGTGTTCCTTCTATCGATAATTGACAACTAGGAAGATGTTGTCGACACTTTTGGCATTTGGTTGCTAAGCCTAAGAATGTACAGTCAGCGTCAAATGTATAGGGACATTCAGAGTACTCAATTATATAGACGAAGACAAACCACTAAAATATCGGTACAACAAAGTCACCATATAGATAGCTTTTACATGAACCTATGTTCATGTAAAACTTTAGAAATATCGGTACAGTTCAACTGTCGTGGTACTGTAAGTGTTCAAAAATATGGAACAGATTAGGAAATTAAACTTTAAGACCATTGATTTTAAGTATAATGTCACTCATCTATTGTTACTAAAGTGTTCGGACAGTATTGCTGTCCTTTTCATTTTGAGCATGACGTCATTGGCATGTGTTTTGTTTTATATAATATTTATAATTGAAGCTTGAGCGCAATTGAACAGCAAATGATAGGAAATACGAACTTTGAACTGTTGGGTATTGTCATTTAAGTCATCAACACATCGCATCGCCTGGTCGGAGAATGCTCCTTATTCAGATCTAGGGAACTTTACTGAGTATTTCCTATATACCTACCGCATTTGTATCTATTTCAATAACTATTAACACTAATACTAATCAACGTACATATTGACTGCACGGTTGGCGCGGTGTCCAAGCAACTGTCTGCCGCACATCGTGTCGTGGGTACAATTCTCGCACGGATTAACTCTTCGTGTGATCCAGAAATTGTTGTTTCGGGTCTGGGTGTGATGTGTACATGCCAAATTCTAAGCTTGTAAACACATCCACACATAAAAAAAGTGTCGTGGTGGCCCGGAGGTTAAGGAGCCCGCTTCTCATGCATGAGGGTGTGGGTTCGAAACCTGGCAAGTATCAATGTGACTTTTTCCGAGTTATATGTACTTTCTATGATTATTTAGACACCACTGACATACGGTGAAGGTAAACATCGTGAGGAAACCTGGACTTATAATTTCTAATTATAAGTTTGAAATCGCCAACCCGCATTGAGCAAGCGTGGTGATTAATTTTTCTTTTTTCTTTTTTTTTTAAAGAAACGTTGCCCCACTGTAGGATTTTCTCCTGTGTTGTGGGTGCGTTTACAAAAATACAATGCCACATACCTACACATGCCACCCAGACCCGAAACAACAGTTTGTGGATCACACAAAGTGTTGTTCCGTGCGGGAATCGAACCCGCGACACGTTGCACGGCAGCCAGTTGCCCAGCCACCGCACCAACCGTGCAGACCGTGCAGATTAATGCTCAAACCTTCTCCGTGTGAGAAGAGGCCTTTGCTCAGCAGTGGGCACTTATAGGCTGGTGATGAAACAAACCCACGGCACAGGAGCGAGACAACGATAAAAAATACTAACTAAGAAATACTTTCACTCACCAAAATCGTGGTTTCCAAACACGGCACAATGCGTTCCGATTTCATTCAGCACCGGTACCATTTGTTCGCCTTTTGTAAATGTGCTCACTGGAATAAGAAAGTAAATAATTAGTTAACTCTATTAAGAGAGAGAGAGAGAGAGAGATAGATTGAGAGAACGGTGCAGATAAAGTAAGGTATAAAAGGTAAACGCGATAATATAACGCGGCCCAGGGGATAACCATGACATTAAAAGTAAGACTGTTTTAATCTTACTTCAGTGTGGGGAAGGAAGAGACAGAGCTAGATAACTTGTATAGCTCTCTCTCTCTCTCTCTCTCTCTCTCTCTCTTACCCACAATAAGGGTGTAAGCGCAAGAATAGAAGTGTGACACTCCCTCTCGTCTCATGGCGAGGGCGAGAGAAGTAATTTGATGAATAGAAAGCAGATTTTAAAAAGGTTTACTAAGATAAATTACAGCCGAAAATAACCGGATCTATCGAGTGTGATAGAAATTGAATAGTGCAACTAATATCAAATATCAAAACAAAGATTTCAAAGAAGATGGTTTGGGTTCGAGCAATAGTTTTCAAGAAAATCGTTCACAATTAATAGTTAGAGTAATCATTAAGTTCTTGTTATAACTTTCGTGAGACATTCTAAATTAATTATTATGTTTTCGGCTTATTCACGTAATAATTTGACGAGATACTCGACTAGTTTCAAGCCATGCTAGAGGCCCATATTCATGAGCAGCATTCCGCAACACGCACGCAATGCGGCGACTGTCGCGCGACTGAATATGGGCAGCAGCGTGACAGTCGCCGCGTTGCGTGGCGTGAAACTTGTCGAGTATCTCGTCAAATTATTACGTGAGTAAGCCGAAAACATAATAATTAATTTAGAATGTCTCACGAAAGTTCACAACGAAAGCGCAAAGGAATTAAGTTAATTCTATATAGGTATAGGTACATATAACTTACACATGCTAGGTGAGAAGACATCTCCACTGAACAGAACCAAGGGGTTCAGATGTTGGAGAGCTTTGACAGCTGTACTGAACCTTAAGGCACCTCCCACTGGTTCCGTATCTGAAATAGTTTATTAAAATTACATAACACCAACAACAAAACACAAATGAGCATGTATAGTAATGCTTTGATTCTGAGGGATCAATGGAAAGAATCAAGAGTTCTTGAGTATAAGTCATATATAAAAAAATCATATAATAAATTTTTAATATACTTATAAAAAAATTATAATAAGTCATATAAAAAAATGGTTTGGTTTTTCGTAAATTGGGTCCAGAAATTGTGCCGGATATATTTAATTGGTGAAATGTGGAAGTAAATTATATCAATCTCCAACTCCCCCCACCCCAATCCTCTTTAGAGAATATCCAAAGTCTAAACCCCAAAAGGCCGGCAGAGCACTCGTAACTCCCTTTTTGTCTTGTTGTTTTTTATCGTTAAATAATGCTTCATACATACTTCCATTGATCCGCCGATACTTATAATTTTATACTTACCTCAGCTATTTTTATGAAATAGGTTTGCTATTTGACGTCACCCATTTGTTTTTCTGAGGACTTTTTCTGACATTGTAATTGCATACTTATTTCTTAAAAAGTTGGTAGGTAAGTCACTATTTTTTTTGCCATTTAGATAAATTACAAAACAATGCCTTATAGGAAACCACCCTATTGATACAGAAACTTTGACTGTATTACATTCGTTTTTACATATTGTCGTAACAGAATACAAGATACATTTGCAAAATATTGCTCTGTTTGAAGGTTAAGCTTAACAGTGATGTAGTACTGGGATTAAAATTGTGATGGCTTCACAGCGTTTGAGTGATTGAAAACTGGAGTCGCGGTTATGATATCTACGCACGACTCTGATCTTTGTAGCAGTTAATTGTTCTTTATGAATATTTAAACGAATTCTGCTTATTGCGAATGGTATTCAATTTAAACAATGTTGCTTATTGAATTTATTGTAAAAGAAGAAAACTGTATCCTGATAAAAAAAAACACGAAGGGTTGGCGTTTTCGAAGAAAGCACAATTGACAAAAAAGTTTTTTTAATAAAAAATTATGGATAGCAAGCCTTTATTTCTGGACAGTGACACAGGACCTCTATGAGAAGTAAAAAGCAAACAGGTTTTGAGCAGTTGTAATAGGAAGTGAACTTATTACTATACCTACGTCTAGCGAAATTTCAGACTTTGTTTTTACTAAGTATTGAAGAATTATCTATTATGTTTTCGGCTTACTCACTTTGACGAGATACTCGACTAGTTTCAAGCCATGCTAGAGGCCCACATTCATGAGCAGCATTCCGCGACACGCGACTCGGCGACTGTCGCGCTGTGTACGTGAGTAAGCCGAAAACATAATGTCTCACGAAAGTTATAAAAAAAGTATTGAAGAAGTTCAAATTATTCAAGTGCACCTAGGGATCCAATTTATTAAATTAAGAACACTAAAAAACTGAAATACCCGTTATACTTACTCGTAGTCTGTTCGATGTTATAAACATCGTTAAAGTGTATGATGACGACTTCGTCTCCCATTCCTCGACCAGCCAACTGGCTGACAGCACGCCTGCCCACTTGACGAACTTCCAGGGACGCCTAGACCCAGTAGAAGAATGTAAGAACACAGAAGAAAATTTTGTATAGAATACAGGAGCATAAAGATGTGGATTAAGCTTAAAATGGAGTCGAGCAAAATGTTTGATCATTATATAATACACTTATTGTCCTTGACTGACTGATTTTGAATGACTTTGATAAGTCCGTTTTTAAGATTTAGGGAGATTCATAGAAAGACATAAGCTGGCAATGTTGTTGTATACTTAATTTAAACTGCATTATTTGTTATGGAACTTTAATAAGCTTCTTTTACTTTATATTATTCGCTGAGGAGTATCTCAATGGTATTTTGTTTCGGTATCACATTTATGACTTTTAAGGATGGATAATAGGTATTAGACAACTTAGTATATTAAGATTTTGTCTCCAATTACCAAAAATTGAGGTCTATTAGGGATACAGCCTGTCGATAATTATCGGCAGGCTGTATTGACGAATTATAATTCGTCAATAAACTGTCTATCATAACAAGGCTAGATAATATGTTGCTCTTCAAAAATATTTGTGACCATTTTCCAATATGCTGATATCAATTTCCATTTCTTGTTGTCGAAAATGGCTTTAATTTGAAATTATGATAAGATCGCATTCACAATAATTTCTTTCCTTTTGCAAAAATGATCACCTCTTCTAAATATGGACCTCAGTATATCCGCGATTCCCACGATACTTTAAGCCAGTGGGGAGTTCGGGAAGTACCATAATAGCGGCTAGGGTGCAAGGAGAAGGTCAGATCAATACCAGACCGGTCGCTAGTGTCGGGTTTAATTTATTGAGAGTTCAAGTTTAATTTTAGTTGTACCTACAACGACGACGTCTACCGCTTTTCTGGATTTTGCAGAATCTTCGTCTCGAATTCGGAATTTTCGCCACTAAGTTTGAAAACAAAAGTTAGGCATATTGAAGGAGATGTTTTGTTTTGATTGGAAATTTGGATGTTCTTCATTTAATTATAGAGGTTTGTTTCTTGGTTTTATGAAATTGACAAAATTGTGCCAAGCTCTTTCTTTAGTCATATTTGCACTATGCCGATTTTATTCATTAAAGGGCCTTCTGTGTTTGTTTTGAAGACTTATCAAGTTTGCCAATAGTGTCATCGATTTGACTACTTATTTAAAGTTTGGAGGTAATCTAGGACCCAGTAATTTCTTAAGTGTCCTCTTGACATTTTATTTGCGAAGTGTTGCAATTTTTGTCATTTTGGTTAACAGTTTTTTTTTGCAACCACTTTCACTTTCAACACAGCAACAAACCTTTCCAAAGCACTAATGGAAATATGGAAATCAGCTTAGATTTTTTCTTGGAGAACTTTTTTAGCTTCTTTTTTAGTTTTTAAATGCCGACAGTCAGTTTTTTGCTCACTTTAGACATTTATAGTAGAAAAAAATAATAGTTGCTTAGTTTTTATCCAGCTGGTTGATACATACAAACGACTAATTATTTAATTTATCAACAGCTATACGAAGTACAGTACAGGCTTTGGTTGATCTTATCAGAACTGTAAAAATCTTGATTTCTTTAAAGGTTTTGCGTGCTTTTACCTCATAATTATAATTAACTGGCTCTTGCTAGACTCGGAAATAAGATAAAGAAAGTCAGTACTTATTATGATTGTATCTTTTATCGTCACACTGCATAGTAGAAGTGTGATTAGATTGATGAAAGGGTAGCTATGGCTATTGTGGTGTGTCGAAATAACAACAGGGGCAAATATCTCCAATCCTTCAAAGGCAATAACAAAAACATCGAGTATTTCAGACAATAAGAGGAACATTTAGGGTTCATATAATTTTTATCAGCATCTCAATTATCAGGGGCTATAAATCACACATATTTGGCCAGATGTTTATTCACAGGACATAATTTACGATTCGTTCCATTTTCGTACTTCATTTAAAATTGAGAATTTCGCATGGAAAAACCCAACAATAATTTTCTTGATTTAGGAATCGCATTCAAAACTTGTTGTAATATTCACATCTATATTACTCTGAAAACTATTACACTGATATATACAGGGTGCCCATAATTTAGGTACTACCTATGATACTTTCCTTTTCGTTGTTTTTTCTGATTGGCCAAAGGATATACTAAAAGGCATTTCAAGGTTATCCATTCTTTACCGGATACCCTGTATATTAAACTTATCAGTAATTTAACTTAACGTAAATCATGCAAGACAACATTTAGACAGGAGTTTCATGCGGTGCTTCTACTGAAAAATGTAATATTAAAAAATGTATGTTGATTTAGTTTCCTGAAAACCTGTAGTAGGGCAAGTTTTTACTCTAATATAATACTGGACATCTGAACTGCATGCTATTTTATTTTTGTTACCTATGCGAAGTCGAATAAGACCCTGTCTGCACATCGAAATAAAATTCGGGCGTTTTCATTTTGCAATTTTAGAACGCGTTGAACTTCGTCAATAAAAATTCTGTTATTTCAAATGACGAAACGCGGCAACATTTATTTGTGCGGAGAGGCACTTAATCAAAAAAATTGGCCCCATAGAAAGACATAATGTAGTTTTTGCAATCCTAAGTTATAAAAGGCGATTGTCATCATGTTCACTTAGGTATACGCATACTTTTTTTATGGTAATGATTTGGTTCTCTCATTATTGTTCATTTGGACAATTCTGGCTCCGTATAGCTCTTAAGCACTGACTGTGATCCCCCATGATAAGCTATTAGCACCGCCTATGGACATATCTACTCGTGACACCATAGGACACAAGTTACCGGTCTTTTTAATGGTTTGGGATTTGAGGATTGGTGGTTAAGGGATGGAAGAGAAGTTTAGGCCTCCGGAAACCTACCTCGCACGATGAAACACAAGCAAAAGTTATTTCACGCTTGTTTTTCACTCTATCGACAATCAATCAATATAGGTACCATTCTCAATGATTTAAATTGGAGACCAGTTTCTTCAATATGGCTTTTGAACAAATATTTCAACGGTGGTCTAAATTACTCCAGATAAATTAAAGTCCATTAAGCAGAACACACATACCGACATTGCCATAAAAGTCAGGCAATGCAATTAACGCTTTTCATAAATTCTGCGATCATCTAACATGGCGAATAGGCCTTGAGTTGCAATTAAACTTGCGATTACTAAAATGAACAGTTAAAAGCGTTAACTATCCTGCCTTTATGTTATATGTCTCTGGAGGATAGATTAACACTGTTCTAAATATTTCTCATAACACGTAGGTTTATTTTTGTGATGGGGGAAAATCGTAAAAGACTTCTCGCCCGGCGGCGGTGAGGTGAGAGAGAGTGTCAGACTCTTACTGACTAAAAACTACCTCGCTCGTTGTCCTGTTCCAGGCCGAGGCAGCGGTACCTTCTTGCGCTTGCCCCGCAACTCCGGCTAAACATCGCTCTTATTGGTGGTCCTATTGTGAGGCGCACGCGGAACGCTACGCGCCCTACGCTCGGGCCTAATTCTGGTTAGGTCCGTCCGCAGACCTGCGCTTACGGTTGCCGGAGACCGTTGCTCGATCCCCAAAATTAAGGAGTGATGCCAAATAGGTTTAGGTTTTTTTGGAATAAATTTGTGAACTGTTTTTCTAATGACGGGATACCTAGGTGGAAGGATCGTGAGACTACACGGTCCAGAGCAGTGGTTGTACAGCTTACTGGTATGCATAAACTCTACAAATTCAGCGTTACAGACGTATTTAATTCTGCACTTCTTAATAGTTACTGTCAGAAGGAGTAAGAAAAGAGAATGGTATTAAGGATTAGGGATTAATGGAGAGGGTTTTTGGGAGTACCAAATTGTTAGTTTTGTTATAACATTATATAGAGTATGGTGTATACGACTTTAATATTAATAAAATTCAATGCCAATCAGTTACAATGCACAAAAGGGAAAATTTAACGCTTAAGGTACATTACATTATTGTCTCTAACTTTAATTTCTCGTCGAGTTATAAATAATACAGTATGAGTAAATAAAATTAAACAGTATTTAAACCTAAACAAGACAGGTAATACAGAACAGGACCGTTCCCGACCATCCATAAGAATCTTTAACTGAAAAACACTATAAGAACCAATGATGTAGCAAACAAAATTATTCCTAAAAGCTATGTAAAAAAAGCATATTACTGCAAACAATGAAATAACGACCATCAAAGTGCGGAATGCAATTACTACGATAGAAATGTAAGATGAACTACAAGTACATCTGCGCGTGACCAGAGTATTTAAAAAGCAGTGACAAAGATTATTGAAAAGCTTAAATAATTGAAGGCGTGGCTGCGTTTGTCTGTCTCTTAAGAAGTAATATTATTAATCACTCAGAAAAATCCATTGCTAGAGCCCCATACTTATGTACATAAGGTTTTTTCTTCAAATAGGTATCTACTGCATTGTGCTAATTTGAAGTCCTGTCTTAAAATGTCTGAATGGCTAGTTCGTATCATATAAATTTGGATTTAGAACATAATTCTCATGAACTATGTGCCACATAAGTTTATTCGGAACTTACACGATTGAAGAAACAAACGCTTTATCTATTTGATGTCCAACATATTCGTGACTTCACCAGAACAGAAAATAGCCGCGAAAGACAGAAAGCGATATTTATTATAATAGAAAATACTATTTATAAATGCACATTTCTGGTTAAAAATAAACCACCTACATGATAGAGAAATGTTTTTCATAAGAATAAATATGTTTTGAATGAATGAAACATAGTGCAACTGGTATCAAATTCTAAAAAGACAGGTCATTGTGCTTGGTGTGGTTCGTCATTGATTGTATCATTAAAATGACAAATGAGAACTTCATAACTATAAATGGCATTAGACACTTTAGAACTTTTTTTTGAGGGGACATTATGAAATGTCTTCTCTCCCTTTGAGTGGGGATAGAGAGAGTGTCAGACTCTTACTGACTACAAACCTTCCCGTTTCTTCTACACCAGGCTGAGGCTTCGGTACATTAACTCTTTTTATGGGATAAAGGCCAACAAGAAGACTTATCTCCTGATGATAATTAAGTAATAATGAGCACTAATCATGTCTACCACCTATGGTCACCGTCTATGGAACACTCACAACACCGGCCAGAGGATTTACAAATAGGTACCTATCAAAAACTTACTAGCCTTTGTTATTTGTTGCCGGTTTCATCAAGTTTTTTACATACAGTTTTGACGTGTAAAAGTGCTGTTTTATGTCCTATTTATAAAAATAATTTTGTTGTTTCATTGTAAAATTATCACGACAATAAAACTTTTTGGGGAAACCACAAGATTATATTTGTTATTATATCAAAAAGTTCTCGTCAACGTGGACTTTCCTAAGCCTCTTGATAAGCCAGTTAATAAAGCTGTTATTTTTAGGATTAAATAACTAACTAATACTTATCCCATTTTAATCTTTATAACCTTAGCCTCTTATCATGATTGACTTTCAAAAATCTCAAATAAAATGTATTATTAGAACAAAGAATTCATATTATATAGGCAATCCATCCGATTCATTGACTTTTGTAAAAGTCCCAAAGTCATCTTTGATCTGTACCTACTTATCTTTCGTCAAAGATAAAAAGAAAGTCCTGACTTTGAGTCTAAAGGTCTAGTCTCATTAATTATGTAAGTTATATTATGTAAAGAAGGCTAAAAAAGAATATTTTATTAGCCTATTATAAAAAGAACATATTAAGCAGAAATACTTTTCCACGAAAACTAACCTGATCCGAATCTGTCTGCTACGTGGGTTTCATAAGGATTCTTCAAACCAATAGCTTAGTTAATCTTTATTCCATAAAGTAAAGATCAAATAGGTAATATTACAGGTACTTAACGTGATTTTAAGCTTTTTATAATACGTACATTATCTCGATTCATCATCTTTTTAATATTATTACATACCTACTAGAATTTTAGTATGCACTGTTTTAAGATCTCTATTCGCTTTTAAAGGACTTTTGTCCCTCGGTACATTTAATATATTTCTGAAAATGTTACAAATTTTAAACATATTTCGACTATTTGGAAACAAGAATATACTTTCGTATCTATATCAGATCCTTTGCCAATCGATTTCTCAAAGGAATCTTGATTTGAATAAATGAACCGTCGTATTTTTGCCGTAAAGAAATGAACACTTCATTGAAGGTGTCATTATAATGCGTTTATTCAGTTAAGCATCATAAAAGCACTATCAAGCAATTACCTTGCACGGTGAGCAATGACTATGACGAAAAAATGGGTTAATGCGCCCATTTCAGCTGCAAATCACATAATGGGTCTTTAGGAGTTCATTAAAAGGAATGAGTCGTTTACATGTTCACAGGCAATGGGCGCCAAGGACATTTAGATGCCAATGGATATTGAGAATGGAATTCTTCAGGCATGTTTGTTAAGATGAACGGAGAAGCACTAACTGAATTCTCAGCTTTTCGCACTACAAAAGACTATTTTCAACATTTTGAACAATATTAGCACTATGTTGCAGTTTGAAGCGCTGCACATTGGAGCAAAACATGTTAAGATCCGTATAAAAAAGGCTATAACCATAAAAGGAAAAGTATCTTCTTCTTTGAAGGACTTGGGAATCTTTTTGTCCACTTGACAGCCGGTTACCCGGTACTTGAAAGTTATAAAAGTTTGCGATACCCGAGTATGGTCAGGGTATTACTATTAGAAGTCTTTCAAGGAGAGAAAGATAGGAATACGTTTAGTAGTTACGTAGTTATAATTGAATACTTTGTCCCTTTTCGGTAATATTTGGATTACGCCGATAAAAAAAAACTACGGCATTAATCAAATAGAAAGCGGATCAAACCACAGCGAAAACCAGAGACCAGTGGAAACAGATGTTTTACAAACGATTGGAACTTCGAATTTCCTTTCATAGATCTTCAAAGACATTTTCAGATATATTTAGGGCATTTTAAGGATCCAAGGCAATATATTCGTGTCCTCGAGGTATTCGTTTTTCAGTTCAACTCTATCGTTACTCACGTTAGGCGCCACTGTCGATTTTGGCGTATGGGTGTTGCATTTGTTACAAATCTTTTCTATCGCTATAGATACTATAGATTTGTCTTTCTATCATGCCACAATGAAGTGTTTTAGTGCATTTGTGTCTGGAGATAGTTAGTCAGACCTGCAGAGTGACACAGGCTACTTCTTTGATCAATCAGGTGAAATCGCTCGCAGAAGCTAGTATTTGATAAAATGTAGCTTTCCTAAACGTATCGATAGGAGCGACTTTTTCGCCCGGTCGTTGAACTTATCAAATTCCTGTACGTACATTTAATACGTGGGTGTTGGAGACACTTTTTCTAGCTCATTGGACAATCAATCAATGTATTCAGACAGCGTTGCTTACAAAAAAACTTTGCGAAACAAGCATACGCTACCTTAGGCTGTAATTATGAATATTTTCGACTAATCATTAAGAAGCAGAGCGAGTGTTGTTTTTTTGCGAAATTATAGACCAAAAATACAGCTTTAAAAAGCGGTTTTTTAATTTCTATGAAGCCAATTATGTCCTCTAAAACTAAATGGCGATGTAGGAAAAGAAATGAAATTTATATGACTTGAAAATGGATGTCCTATTTCAATCTTTAACTCTTTATGTGTTTAAGCTAATATATAGTATATATAATTGTAGCACTCAAATATAAAGATAAAGAACCGTGATAATTAATTGGACATAACAAAAAGTAACAATCACGAGAAAACTTACATTTTTTCTTTCAAAATGAGTTAAAAAAAACATCGAAAACATTAAAATAAAATATTCCGATAGAGAACTCTGAGAATGAGGCCAGACAAACGGTAACCATGCCAACATTGATATAAAATTAAGTTTAACATCTTTGCCGCTTTGGATGCTCGGAGCAGACCAGCGTTTGCGCATTCTTGACATAAAGGGTGGCTCAAAAAGTGCAGAAAAACAAAAGGTTGTTGCTATTTAAAGAAATAGCCATTCGCTGGAGCTTAATAAACATCTCGCACTAACTTATGGGTAAGTTTTGGCACCAAAGTCGCCAAAAACCTTAGTATTTGAGTATGAAATGAATATTTTGGACACGGGTGCATATATTAGTTTATTAATCTCCAACTATAACCTTGTGCACGAAAATTCCTTTAGAGAATGATTCACGATAGATCTGTAAAGGTAAAATTTGAAAGTTAAGCATTTATCAATCACATTTCAATAGAGATAAAGTTCAAATCAGCCTTTCTGTTACAAAACAAAATGTATCTTTTTTCTAGATTTAAATCATTGAGTTAGCTTTTGTATTTTGAATCTTATTCCCACCTACCTTCAATTTGGAATACAAAAACAGGCTCAATGGTTTGGACCTAGACTAAAGAAAAGCCATGTTTTGTAAAGGCCGATAGAGTCTATCATAGATCATCCTTCATCATAAATCTGCGCAAACGCAAAGCAGCATTGATGTTTAACGTGAATTCCGTGCCTGCTTTAACCATCCGACGACAGAACGGACGCCATCAGTCACTTCTCCGGGTACATCGACGCTAGTAGACTCAATAAGAGAACTCCATCTAGATCGCAGAGCTGCCTGCGCCGCGAATGACGCCATCGCACGTACTGAACGCACTATTATAATCATTTTAAATGTTTTAAAAACTAATTTTTTGGTCTATAAATTAACCAACTATATTAAGACACTTTTTTAAACTTAGTACATATTTTTTATCACAATTTTTTAATTAATTATACTAATTTTACTATGATTGGTATTGTCGTTATAACAGTCTCATAATGGCTTTTTGGCACGTATCCCAAAGTCTTTCTGTCATTGGGACCCTTTGATGGTTTTGGGTTTTTCAGTTGGGACATTAAGAATGTGTTTTCAGTTCATTTGTAGTGTTGTTCGTGTATTTTAGTGACTATTAAATTAAGGGCTGATTTTTCAATGGTTAGATATAAGTTATCTGCGGAATAATTATGATGCTGTCGCGTCAGAATGTTTGTATAAGACAGCAACAGCAACAATTTTATTCCTCAGGTAACATTTATCTGACTATTGAAAAATCAGCCCCTAATATAACTATTAACTAAGCTAAGAATTTTAATAACCGAAAATAAAATTAATAATATTCTGAGCAACCTAATACAAATCAGACTATGCTACTAATAAGTATAAGATACACGTAACTTAATAATATAATGGTCCTATGTTACTCTTTCAAGTAAAACCTATTGAATGGATCTGAAATTATGGTGTGGAAATAACACATAGACTGTTTTAAAACATAATTTAGGGCTGATTTTTCAATACTCATATAAATGTTAACTGAGGAATAAAATTGGGTAGTTTCTTAGGTCAAAAATAAATTAATTCGATGTTTCAGTATAATAAAATATGGAAAAATATCTACACTTTTATTCATCGATCAATCAATACATCGATACACTAAATTTTAGATATTTACTAACTTATAATTTTTAAAGAAATAAGTAAGCTATTTGACGCTAAATACTATGACGTCATAACTCAGCATTACATTGTCTTATACAAACATTCTGACGCGACAGCATCATAATTATTCCGCAGATAACTTTTATCTAACCATTGAAAAATCAGCCCTTAAACGAATATTAAATTATATTTACAGTCATACTTGTGAATTTGATTCTATGTTACTGCTAAAATGTTAACGCTGTTATACCTTAACTGTCATAAAAATTTAAGTATAATACCTACTTCAAAAACTAGCGTTAGTAACAAAAGATATAAAAAGATAACAGTAAATAAGGCAACTCATTTAATAAATTATCTTCTTAAATACAAACATTCCTAATTGGCAGATGAATCATTTCCGTGTCGGATAAAACGGATGAGTGATAACAAAAAAAAATTATGTCAGTGAACTTCTAAACTGCTGGACTGAATATGATAAAATATTATAGGTATTTAAGAGTTAAGTTTAAAGACCCTTTAAGAAATTTGATAATTGAATGAAATATGTAAATACCTAACTATATTTAATTAGGTAAGTGTAAAATTTGTACATTTGGCTATTTTGTTTCTATCCAATTATTAATACAGTTATTGCCTGATTAATAACAAAGACGAAATGACTAGGTACTTTTAAATTTTTTAGCAAAATATTGCTATTTTGCCTATTCATTTATAATAATTTATTACAAATAAAAATATATATCTTTGAGTTACAAACATTTCCCACAAATAAAAGAAATATGTAAATTGCATTAGGTACCGTACCGTACCTTATTGTTGTAGGTACTTAGGTAATATAAAATATAAAAAAAATATTTTCACATCATAAGTAATAAATTGTGAAATAATAAATTACTTCATTGTGTAGCTGAGAGAAAACCTAAACATTTGGCAACAGGCAGCCATTTTCGAAATTCAACTTCCTCTAATGGCAAAGGTAATTTAGGTCATACAGCCTATCTATTGATGGACTTATTTTTATTCCTTAAATTATTGTATTTGATTTATTAAACATGGACTGCATTGCAGTATTTTTGTTGACTACTTTTAGAATTTTAGTGTTAACTACAGATAATTAGCCAATTAACTATAAAACACTGGGATTCTCAGCCTTAAACTTAGCAAGTTAAAGACTATTTTAAAATGTAGCTAATTGAAATACAAAATATTTAGCAGGCTAGATTTCTATTGTTAGTAACCATGACCCAGATTCAAAATGAGAAAATGCGAAATACTTAACATTTCTTTGAGAATCTAATATTTTATTTTTGTTAAACAGTATTATGTAATAAGGTTTTTGCTTTCCAGTCTATTTATGATTTTTCCCGTTTAGGCCAATGTAAATTGTCAATTAAAAATACAAGTCATCAATCACCAAATGTCAGATTTACTTGTTTTATCAGCAAACAAGTTTACCTTGTGTGTCTAAAACAGAATTCATTATCATAAACTCAAGGTTACATACTTTACATCAAACCTGGCTGGTTAGTTCAACCAGCAGATTAACATAGCTGAAATCAATATGACAAATTCATCAACTATTAAAAAAAAGTCCTAACAAAATTCAACCTTCATAGTACACTAAAAACACCACAACACACAATATGCCAAGGTCCCAATTCCGCATTCCATATTTAAATTCGAAAAAAAGAGTTTTCAATCACTGATTCCTTAACATCATTAAAAAAAATAAACACTGCCTAAAGAACAAAAATATTATAGTCTGTTCACTTTTTGAAAAAAAGATTTAACTGATTCTACAATACTGCATTAGGAATAGTAATGGCACGAGCTAGGTCAAGGCGTCAAAATATCTATTTTAGTACAGAAACGTCGGCCTTTTATGTATTGTCACATCTTAAAAACATTAACACTAGTATTATACAGATGCAGCAAGTTTACTTCTCATCTGACGTAAATTATGTCATAATATTGTATTCCTTTCCTCTTCCACCGAATGCATTTTGCTAATATTTATTTCTTATGAAAAATCAAGAAAATTACTTACCCAACAGAATGGTCTATCGGTAAATGGAAGTCACTGTCTTTTGTCGCTAAAAATATGATTTAATTCACTATTTTCTTTTATAGCCCGTTTTTCGTAATAAATTTTCGATTTATTTGAAATGTTAATTCAATATTCACACCCACAAACGGAATTCCGCGGTCGAATTGCGAATTGTCAAACTGTTGACTGACATATGCTCCTTATGTCAAATTCGATCGACTCAGCTGTCCTGTCAACTGCGTTTCGTTATACCACGCAAGAAATACAATGTTTGATAAATAGTCAAACGACCCAATAAAAATTTTACTATTTTAAAAATATATGTATGAGGCACTAAAGTATTGTCTAACTTTTGGGTAACTACGGGTGCAAATGGTTTAAAAAAAAATTGTAGCCTTTTTGAATACAGTGACATCTAGCGGTCGGAAAAACATCTTCGATGTTTTTATTTCTACAATTGGAATCTTATGGAATACACACACACTGTGAAAACGTGTGATTCAAAAATTTAAAAATGTTAGCAGTTAAACGTCCAATTCGTATTAAAGTGAATTTATTGAAGATTCAAAGGGAAAGATATAAAAACAAATTATTTTAAATATATTACCAAAGATCTTTACAAGCAAAATCACTTTCAGCATCGCACCAGTCAATCAGACGTCTATCGTGCCACATGAAAGTGCCTCTCAACTTCGGTGAAGCATCCAAAATTAAATAAAGTACGAGTTCAGCCGATTGGTCAGGTTCTGTTTCTCCACCACCTTGAGCCATTTCAGTCTTCATGTGTCCGGGGTGAACAGCATTTATGGAAATGTTCCTATCCTCGTATTTCCTTTGCTGGACCATTGTCAAAGCTGTGAGTGCAATTTTAGACACCCTATGTTCTGCATGCTTTCCCTCATCAGCGAAATCATTTTTGTTGAATGTTCCATTCTTCACGCTTTCCAAGTATTCATCAACAAACTGATTAATTTGTTCCGTAGTCAAATCCGGGTCTTGGAGCATACGAATCCAGGATTGTTTCTTTAAATTCGATAAATGACCGCAAGCACTCGAAATATTAACGACCCTAGCGCCATCTCTTAGCAAAGGATAAACATACTTTTCTAGGGTTAATAAACTTTTGTAGTTTATATCGATGTTTCGTTTCGCCGCTTCATAAGATGGATAAACTTCATCCCATTCCAATATTGCTGCGTTATTAACCAGTACATCCAGGCCGCCATGTTTATTTTTGATGTAACTAGCGAATGTCTGTACACTTTTCTCATCGCTGACATCAAGTTGATGGAATTGTGGTTTAAGGCCAAGGTCGTTTAGTTTTTTCACAGCGTCTAGTCCATTTTTCTCATTTCTTGCAGTTAAGTAAACAACACCATTAAATTTTTGGCACAATCCTTTTACAATTGCGAATCCGAATCCTTTGCTTGCACCCGTAACAACAGCAATTTTATCCGCCATTTTTTATGCACAAGCGCACCGACCGAGATTGAAAACAAAATTAACATTGAATGTTGAATGAGTTGAGCCACTTCTGTTTGTGTGAATTGTTATCTGTTGGCGCTCAGACAGACATAATTACGACTCTATTCATTTTGTTATAGAGTTTACTTTTCTTCTATTTAAATTATCGCAGAGGTTACGTAAACTAGACTTTTTAGATAATACAATTTAAACTTTGTAGCAAAAATGATAAGATTGTGTTTTGTTTACCGTTACAAAGACTTTTTTATTATTTTTTAAATTATTGGTTGTAATATGTCAAACGATAGTCGTCCTTTATAGGGTTAACATAAATACTTATTTGATTGTCATAAAAAAAGTTGGTGCAGCTAAAATATCAGTGCAATTTATTTATCCGTAGTAAAGAATAACAATGAGATTAAAACTGTTTATTGTTTTATTAACCTCATGTTAACAGTCCAGAGAATATAACAGCATTTAAAGTGACCATTAACATTCTATGTAGTTCGTTATTACGGAATAAAAAATGCCATTGTTATTTTTATCTTATTAACGATATCAGACGGGTTATCGTGTGGTTTACTTGACGGGCTTTTTTTTTTTAAAACTTAATGCGACATTTGAGAACGGATAATGTTTATTTTTATTATTTACTAGCTACTCCCGCGCCGTTTCACTCGCGGCTCGGCTCTATTTGGTTGTAACATAATGTTATATAGCACTCGGAAACATTGTAGTTATCAATAAGTGAAAGAATTTTGGGTATCCGACCAGCAGTTCCAAAGACTACCCCCTCCATACAAACTTACAAATTTTACGTCTTTATAATATTACTTTATACTCGACTAGCGGCCTGTCTCTGCTTTGCTCGGGTGTTCTCGCTACTTCCCGATTTTCCTTTTTTTTTCATAAGAATCTTAACCGACTAACAAGCACAACAAAAATTGAATGGGCAAAATTGGTCAAAGCGCTTACCTTCCATGGGCTGACTCGAGCGAATTGTTACCGCAGCCCCAGAGACAGCTGCTGGCTAACTCCCCCTATCCCTAAATCTCCGAAATCATAATCACCAAAAGGCCAGCAATGTACTCGTAATTCCGTTGTTGAGGGTGTCCATGGGCGGCGCTGATTGCTCACCATCAGGTAATCCGTCTGCTAGTTTGCCGAACTATCACGTAAAAAAGTAATCCTAAAAGTTTATTCAACCCACAACCTTCACGTTCGCTATCAACTTCATGGTTATCAGGTCAAAGAATACTATTTAACGTAAGAAATAGGCAGTTAGTTGCTCAAATGAGTCACGTATCAAACTAAATACTTATGTTACGGTAACTAAGTAAGTAGCCATTTTCCTTAAACAGAAAACAATGTTTCTATATCTATGTATGTATACATCTGGCAGATATATTAGACAGATATATCGGATAATTATGTTGTTATAGCAGCGGTCTTACCGCTGGCCCTTCTTTGAGGATTGGCTTGGGGGATGCCACGGCGTCCTCACCTTCCGCTTGACGCAGGTGCTTACCAGGCACAGCAGTTTCGGTAGGTTCCTGTTTCGGATCCAGCGGGAGGAAATACCCGGGTGTCGTCATCGTGAGGACCATCCAGAGGATACGGTGGAGCATACAGTAGCGGTTGGTATGCTTGGGTTTAGCACTACCGTGTCCTCTGGCTGTTATAGGCGGCTGTGACCTTTCGCGTCCGGTCTTAGCAGAGGGACTGGGAAGTTGTCAGCCCTTTCTGCGAAGTAGTGATCGGAAAGTAGGAGGCGGAAAGCGAGAGGGAGATAATCTCCTCGAGCCCCCGCCACAGCAGCAAGGGAACGAGAAAACATAAGTGTGGGAGAGCCATGCTTCGGCACGAATGGGTCGGCTCGACCGGAGTGATACCACGGCCTCACAGAAAACCGGCGTGAAACAAACACTGCGTTGTGTTTCGCCGTGTGAGTGAGGTTACCGGAGGTGTAATCCTTCTCCCCCCAAATTCCTCTGCAATCCCTAATCCCCAAAAGGTCGGCAACGCGTTCGTTACTCCTCTGTTGTTGCGAGAGTCCATGGGCCATGGGCGGCGCTAATTTACCGTCAGGTAATCCGTTTGCTCGTTTGCCGACCTATCACATAAAAAGCAAACACCCAAAAACTATGAGGAAATGTTTAATCCATTTTTGTAACAAAGAAACATAACATTAATTGCATTACCTACTTGAGTTTGTAAGGCGGACATGTTGTATGGAATCACTAAATATTCGTAAACTCGTTCGTCGATTCATGTATGCGGAAGAAGTTGGTTAAGGAAAATGTATTGTCTTAAGAGAGGTTTATGTATGGAGTTTTTAACCTAAGGTTCAGGGTCATAGGGGCATAAAATTGAGTCAGTCTACAATTGAAGAATATCAAAGAATTTGCGCCATCCAAATTCTCCAGTAAGGTAGGCCGTGAATGGAGGATATTTCGTTAAAATAAACATTTAATACCAACGTCTTTAAATAAATTTTACACTACGTAATATCTAATATCAGATCCTGTTGACGCTCCAGCGACACTTCGGGCGTCGGGGATCCGGAAACGATGTCCGGTCACCGTAAGCGCGGGCCTGCGGACGGCGAGTAAGGATAGCACGCCGCCCTACTAAAACCAGAATCGAGCGTACGGCCCGTAGCGTTCCGCACGCGTTTCTATAAGCCAATAGAACACCACAGACGAGGCCCAAAAGGGCTGACGTTCAGCTGGAGTTGCGGGACAAGCGCAATGAGGCACCGTGGCTTCGGCCCAGAGCAGGAGAAAAAACGGGGGTATTTTAGTCAGTACGAGTCTGACACTCCCGATCGACCCTGGGCGGGAAAAGTCATTTGATGATTTTCCGCTCACAAAAACCAAAGCATAATTTTCCAATGTTGGTACGCGTCTAACAACATAAGTTCACACACACACACACACCCCACTGGGGTGGTTTCTAGCCAGTAAGACTATGACACTTCGTCTCGCCCTACCCAGGGGGAGAAGACTTACAGAAAGCATCGTCAGGATTTTTAGAGGGTAATTAATTTTCTTCAACAAAAAAGAGCCTGCGGAAAAATCCAATGAGTTTCAATATCATGAGTAAAACTTCAACTTCTTGAATCGTTAATCCAACAATATAAATACAGGACACGATTACCTGTAAGAATCGTGTCCTGTATTAGTGTAGTAATTTGTATATTTAAGTAATAAATTATTATGTGGTGTATACATTTATGTAAAATAGTGGGAAGTTTCCGCGATTACGTGGTTTATTGAAATAATCTTGTGTTTATTTAGGAAAATTAAATCATTGTTTTATGATGATTCACGCCTTGCATACTTGGACCATCCCTCATTGCTTACATATGACATCATAGATAAATGAATGCGTACATTTCGAATTTCTTTCTAATCTTTTCATTCACTGAGTTTGTTGTCAGGCCTTATACTTCTTTCTGTCAGAAAGCGTTGAATTCGTTGGCCTTCGGGCCACCACGATATGCGTAACCAGATTACAGCAATTCCACGTAGAATCTAACCAAGGAGAAGAAAAGATTAGCTGAATAAAACAAAAATACCATAGTACCACGACGTGAAGATCATATTACAAGACTACGTTATACGATCAAAGAAATACAAAGAGAAGTAAAAAAAGAATAGTTAAAATACATTCGCCGCGAACAATTCGATGAAAAACAAACTTATTCCCCGCAAAGTGCTAGTGATTCGACCAAAAAGTTCCCAAATACGTGTCACATCAGCATTCCAATGTAATCTGTTTAAATAAAACATGACAGACCAGGCTGTATGCGACGATTCCATTGCCTTTCTCCAGAAAAAAAATAAGAATGGCGCGCTTTATTCACGGAGCCTGGTTTTCGTATTTTTGACAGCTTTAAAAATAAATAGGTATTGATGTTTTGCTTGTGAAGATTATTATAATTAAGATAAAATCTTCATGATACTTAATTAATATATTCGTGCATGTAAGTGAATGTTTATTTGTTTTTACACAGAATTTTGGTCATATTAAGTGAGTTAATAAGCACCTACCCGAGTACTTTTGCAACGCCAAAGTACCTTCGTAAAAAATGCATAATTTTCACGTTTACATTTATTTATTATTTAGTATAATAATAAAAAAATATATTTTGATCCTTCACAGCCATAAAAAAGATAGAATTCAAGGCTTGTTTTTAAATTTAAATTTTAGAATGGCAAAATTAGTTAAGTATGTAAGTGATAAGCGATATTATCTAATATCAACAAAACTGTGTAATTAATGTAATGCCTATGCGCGGTATCTCTCGAGGTTCAAAAAGTTTTTAAATGTTTCTGGAACCATTATTTGTTCAACAATGCAATTGTGCTTCATATTAAAGAAATGAATTTAATAGGGTTTTTTTTTTGTGAGGGAAAATCATCAAATGACTTCTCCCGCCCAGGGCAGTGCGGGAGGGAGTGTCGGACTCTTACTGACTAAAAGCCCCCCTGTTCCTTCTCCTGCTCTGAGCCGAGGTCGCGGTGCCTCATTGCGCTTACCCCGCAACCCCGGCTGAACATCAGCCCTTCAGGGCCCCGTCTGTGGTGGGTGGTCTATTGGCTCTTTGAGGCGCGCGCGGAACACTACGCGCCGTACGCTCGGGCCTGGTTCTGATCGGGCGGCGAGCTGCTCTTACTAGCCAATCGCAGCCCGTGCTTACGGTGGCCGAAGAACGTCCCTTGATCAAGATCGTCCCTTGATCAATTTAATAGTGTAAGCTTGATTATATTGATAGCTTTATATTATTATTAAGTCGAATGCTGGTAACATCGTTTATGATTAATGATTCTATTTTGTTTTTGCTTTTTACTTTTTCTGTCTACCGACATCAAAAGTAACATTATAATGTATTTCAAATGGCGGAACTCACTTTGTATTGAGCAATCGAACTGTTCGGATTATTAACACCTAATCTGTATTTTACTCAATTGAAACTGCATTGATCCTTCAATAGCAACTTCTTCAAAAAGTGTAAAACAGTTTTTATTGTTTGCGTAACTGATAGCCAGGTTACTGGAGGCCTAGTCCTTTCCCCTCGCTTTCCTTATCCTCAAGTCCTTAGGTAACCCCGAAATGGCCAGCAACACTCTTTGTTACTCCTTTAGTTTTACTACTGACCATGTGCGGCGCAAATTGCTTACCATCAGATGTGAAAACACCTTTTGCCGCCTTATATGTTGTGTGTTTAGACTGCACGGTTGGCGCGATGGCTGGGCAACTGGCTGCCGTGCAACGTGTAGGGGGTTCGATTCTCGCACGGAACAACTCTTTGTGTGATCCACTAATGGTTGTTTCGGGTCTGGGTGTCATGTGTATCTGAAATTGTATGTTTGTAACCCACGACGCAAGAGTAAATCCTAGAGTAAAGCAACGATTTTTTAAAAAGAAAAAAAAAACAATTTAGTGAAATAATCGTGAAGTGTAGGAGAGCAAGCTTCGGCGCGAATGGTTCGGCTGGACCGGAGTAATTACCACGGGCTCACAGAGTACCGGCGTCAAGCAATACTTACGTTGTGTTTCGCCTTGTGAATAAAGTTACCGAAGGCCTAATCCTTTCCCCTCCCCTATCCCTTCTCAATCCTTAAATATCTGATTCCCTTATCCCCAAAAGGCCTGCAACGCACTCGTAACTCCTTTGATGTCCGATTGCTTACTATCAGCTAATCCGCCAGCTCGTATCGACCAGACACACAGAAAAAAAAAATTACTTATTTAATCGAATTTGAATTGTAAATAAAATATAAACAAACACTGGTACTTTGTTTAAAACCAAAAGCTTCTGTTAGTCTTAAATAACATAGGTACATATTTATTTTATTACTGAGTTCCACTGTTCACAAGACGTCGTTGGGTCGAGTAGACTAGACGTATGCAAAAGTGCTGAGTATCGAGGCACGTTTTAATAACAGATTAGAGTAATGGAGTTAGGCACAGTTATAACAACGTGGTGCATTGAAGGTTAAGGCGCCCGCTTCTCATGCATGATAAGGTTTCGTAGCCTGGCAGGCACCAATGTGGCTTTTTCTGTATCCATACTCTCTTAGTTCATTAAGACACCACAGATATGGTGAAGAAAACCTGGTTTTATAATTTCTAATTAGAAGCTTGTAATCGCCAATCCACCTTGAGCAAGCCTCGTGATTAATGATCAAACCTTCTCTGTGTGAATCTCCTTCCTTTGCTCAGCAGTGGGCACTTATAGTCTCATGATCATAATGTTTTTTTTTGTGAGGGGAAATCATCAAATTACTTCTCCCGCCCAGGGTCGGGCGGGAGGGAGTGTCAGGCTCTTACTGACTAAAAAACCCCCTGTTCCTTCACCTGCTCTGGGCCGAGATCGCGGTGCCTCATTGCGCTTACCCCGCAACCCCGGCTATGATCATAATGATGACAGTTATACTTGTAAGTGCACCTCTACCTTATTTTTATAGATAAGGTATTGTCATTTATTATGTTTTCGGCTTACTCACGTAATAATTTGACGAGATACTCGACTAGTGCTAGCTGCTGCTCAGTAGCAGCGCGACGGTCGCCGAGTCGCGTGTCGCGGAATGCTGCTCATGAATATGGGCCTCTAGCATGGCTTGAAACTAGTCGAGTATCTCGTCAAATTATTACGTGAGTAAGCCGAAAACATAATAAATAATTTAGAATGTCTCACGAAAGTTATAATAAAAAAAAAGGTATTGTCGTCAAATTATTTCTCTCACGAGACAATTACGATGTCCACGAGAAGATCAGGAGTGGCGGTAGACTCTAAATTAATAAAATACTACTTCCTTTTACTTTACAAAAGGAAGAAAAAACTACATCTTCACCTAAAGAATGTTGGTTTTGACACCCGAAGATTTCGCGCGAATTGACTGAATAATGTATGTGTGGACTGAACACTGAATACAGCGCTGAACACCGAGCCTTTTATCCTAGAAAAACATTATAAGGCCCACGGGAAATGCGGGGAAACAAATTGTGAGTAAGACCGCGGGCTATACAGCATATAAAGCTAGCCTAAATTATTCGAAATCTTCAAGAGATTCTCGACTTTAATTTCAGTTTACTTAAAGTCGAAAATGTGATTTATAAACCTGGCAGGTAAGGGTAGTTTGATCAGCTGTTGTCTACAGAAGTAGGTATTTCGTTTTGTTTTTTTTAGGCCCATGTAGAAAGGGTAGTATGTTCATAAATGAAGAGTGTATTATAACAACTGTTTGGTTGTGTTTCATTATATTCTAATGTTTTCTTTTCCATTTGAAATAGGAAACAAGGAAGACAACTTGCCTATGCCAAACGGGATACCATCTGTTCTTTGACTAGTTTATAGTAATCTGTTATCTTAGTACGTGTAAGTTATTGGGCGCAATGAGAACCCAGCACTGGTTTTCATTTGGCACCCTTGCATTTGACACCCGGACGGAAGCCGTTATTTATACATCAAATACAATTATTTTTTTATCATTAATTAATTATTATCAGCGAATATTAAATGAGTATATCGAAAATAATGAATGGTCGTGATGACCTGGAGGCTAAGGCATTCGCTTCTAATGCATGAGAAAGCTGGTTCCAAAAATTTGCAATTACTAGTCTGACTTTTTCCGAGTTAATATAATTTTTATGTTTATTTAGACACGACTGAAAAACGGCGAAGAAAAACATCGACAACCTGGACGTATAAATTCTAATTATAAGTTCGTAAATGGCCAATTCGCCTTGAGCAAGCGTGGTGATTAATGCTCAAACCTTCTTGTGAAGATGCTCGTGAGCATCGACCTGCTCATGAGTGGGCACTTATAGGTGGATCAAGTTATGCAATTTTCAAGTTATGAAATGTATCTGGTAAAAGATCGAAAGAGTGTATCATCAAATAATCTTATAATATCTTACAGAAAACCGGCGTGAAATAACCATAGCCCTCTCGAACCCTTTAATATCCTGAGAGATAATCTCCAGCCACCGAAAGCGCGGGTCTGCGGACAGCGAGTAAGAGTAGCAGACCGGAACATAGGGCGGGTAAAGTTCCGGGCGCGATCCAGACCCGAGCGGACGGCGCGTAGCGTTCCGCGCGTGCCTCAAAGAGCCAAAAGATCACCACAAATGGGTCCTTATAGAGCTAATATTCAGCCGGGTTTGTGGGGCAAGCGTAATAAGGCACCGCGGCCTTGGCTAGAGCAAGAGAAGAAACGAGGGGTTTTTTAGTCAGTTAGAGTCTGTCACCCCCTCTCGCCTCACCCTCGGCGGGAGAAGGCATTTGATGATGTTCCCCTCACAAAAAACCCGTAAATCTCCATAACCCCAAAGAGTCGACAACTCACTCGTAACTACTCTATTGTTACGGCTGTTCATGGGCAGCATCGATGCTTACCATCAGGTAATCCATATGCTTTTCTGCGGTTCTATCACATAAAAAATGTCTGTAACCTGTAAATTGATATTTTTATTATAACTTTCGTGAGACATTCTAAATTATTTATTATGTTTTCGGCTTACTCACGTAATAATTTGACGAGATACTCGACTAAGGGCGCTCAGTAGCAGCGCGACTGTCGCCGAGTCGCGTATCGCGGAATGCTGCTCATGAATATGGGCCTCTAGCATGGCTTGAAAAGTTGAAACTAGTCGAGTATCTCGTCAAATTATTACGTGAGTAAGCCGAAAACATAATAAATAATCTGTAAATTGATGCTTATCATCAGGTAAATAATCTATGCCTGTGTGATCGTTCCCATTATGTCACATGAAAAATGCCTAAAACTTGAAAAAGGTCGCATTAGTACAAGCCAAGGACATAACAGCGTAGCTTCACCTACATAAGTGTTTACCTTCACTCACTGAAGCAACTCTAAAAGAAAAAACAAAAGATACTTGAAGTACGTACCTACATCTTAAAAGGTAAACTTGGTATTTATTAGCACATTGTTACTTTCAAGTGAGAATTTACTCCTCACTAAACTTGTTTAAGCAAAGAGTTATTGGACATGCACTTCAGTCATTGTTTCTTAATGCTTATAGTATCTGCCTTGTGTAGGTAGGGTAGGTAGGTAGGGTACTTACATGTTTATTGCGATAATAAACAGTCGGTGTTGTAAAAGTAGATTTTTAAGATTTTTATTTCGTGTTCTGGGTCGCCCAAAGTTCGTTCTGCCGGATACAGATTCTGCTAGTAACACAGATATTTACTATTATATATACTAGTACGGATGTATATCTCATGTCTGATCATGTACGCGGGGCAAACTTGGCCGGAGATCGCTCTAGACAGAGAAATTTGGAATTAAAAAGAGGAGGCCTTTGCCCAGCAGTGAAACACACGATAGGCTATAAACAAAAATACTAGTACGGATGTATATACAAATATACGGGGATCCCTAGCCATAGCAGTCCCAACGTGCATCAGAAAATAGTACCTAATGATAATTTCCAGTTTTTTTTTCGACAAATTAAAAAATATAACTAGCGCTCCGTCGTTTTAATGCTGATACTAAATTTTGAACATTATTTCATGGGTGTTATTATACATAATTATGAACCTTTTGTCTTCAATCATTTTTCTATTTACAGAAAACCGAATTAAAAAAGATTTAAGCGAACATATGGGTATAGGGACATTTATTATCAGATAGGGTGTAGTGAAAACATTATTTTTTTCTCAAGTAACGGTTTATAGCTTATGTATAGATTATATATGATTTCCAGTGTTCATTTTGGTGCCTTTTTAAAGTACAAATAGATACTATTTATATTATTTACCTACCTAAATTTTTGATGACGTCAATACTAATTTGACGTCATTCAAATCGGCAAATGAGCTCCAACAATTAGCAATAAAAGTTATTAACGTAAACATATTAATAATAAAATACAAAAGTATGTATTACTGTATAGGTACCAACATTATTTTATGTCCATTCACCTTGTATGGAGTTCAATAACCTTTTATATTTTAAATCGCATAGTAACAGAAAGAGTAAATTGTTAATTGTTTTGCTTGAACCGGATTTTATACAGTTTTCTTTGTTAATACAATATTAATTTCTACATATTTAATACAGAACAAAAGTCGAACTATTTTATTCATTAAGATAACCATAAAAATTTTAGTGTTGGAGAGCCAAGTTTTGGCACGGATGGGTCGGCTCGACCGGGGAGTGATATCACGGCCTTAGAGAAAACTGGCAGGAATCAACTTATGGTTAGGTGGTTTGTGTTTTTGGGTACTGGGGGCGCAATCCTTTCCCTCCCTTAATATCTAAATTACAGAAACCCTTAAAGGCACTAGTAACTCCTCTGGTGTTACAGGTGTCCATGGGCGGCGCTGATTGCTTACTATCAGGAGTATCGGGTAATCAGCTTGTAACTAACCCTTTTTTTGGTAGGGGAAAATCATGAAATGACTTCTCTCCTCCATGGTTTTTTTTTGTGAGGGGAAAATCATCAAATGACTTCTCCCGCCCAGGGCCGGGCGTGTCAGACTCTTACTGACTAAAAACCCTCCTGTTCCTTCTCCTGCTCTGGGCCGAGGTCGCGGTGCCTCATTGCGCTTACCCCGCAACCCCGGCCTCTCCTCCATGGTGAGGCGAGAAGGAGGGTCAGACTCTTACTGAACAAACCCCCCCCCCCCCCGTCCTGTCGCTTACCCCACAACCCCGGCTGAACATCAGCCCTATGGCCGCGTCTCGTTTGCTCGTAGGTTCGGGCCTGGTTCTGGTCGGGTGGCGAACGATTGTTATTACTTGCTGGTCTAGCAGATCTACGCTACCCTATCCGCTTGTCCTATGCTTGCAAAAGGCCTCTTCTCGCGCAGTCAGTGAAGTCTAAGTAATCTTACAAAGTACATATAACTAAGTCACATCCGCCCACAAGGTTAACTTGCGGGCCTTAACCTCCAGGCCACCACGAAATTCCCAAAGTTGCGTCCAGACTGTCCTAAAATTATAATCATTGGTAATTCCTAATTTCAAAATTTAGCTTGACTCTGGTACACCTCATAACATGCAGCCTTGAATGTTAATGTCATTATTGTTTTTTATATGTTAGGAACAAGCGACCTGCAGTGTGATTCTGTAAGACTTTATTCTAAACTTCGAACCTGAATCCGCTGTGAGTAGTAGTACACTAGCGCTACACTTGCGAGTTGAACTAAATTGACCGCAACATTTTTGATAGATAAAGTATGAGATGACGTTAAAAGTGGCATTCTATAATGTAATTGACTGCGCGGTGGCTAGGCAACTGGCTGCCGCGCAACGTGTCGCGGGTTCGATTCCCGCACTGAACAGCTCCTTGTGTGATCCACAGATTGTTGTTCCGGGTGTGGGTGTGATGGGCATGTGAAATTGTATGTTTGTAAATGCACCTACGACACAGGAGAAAATCCTAACGTGGGGCAACGTTTAAAAAAAAAATTACCCAGTCACTTCGACGCTCAATTCACACTCGAACAAGATTCAAAATCAAAAATAATTTATAGAATCGACGTACTGCCCCGGTTTCGCACCGTTGCAATGCTGCACCGTTGCATTCCTCTTCAATCATTCTATTCATTAAAAGAACCGCATCAAAATCCGTTGCGTAGTTTTAAAGATTGAAGCGTACAAGGATATAGGACAGAGAAAACGGCTTTGTTTTATACTATCTATACTTATATATTATGTAATATTATAAAACTGAAGAGTTTGTTTGTATGTTTGTTTGAACGCGCTAATCTCCGAAACCACTGGTTCGAATTGAATAATTCTTTTTGAGTTCGTTAGTCCATTTATCGAGGAAGGCTATTAGGCTATAAAACATCACGCTACGATCTGTAGGAGCCGAGCAGAGACTGAAACCTCGTGAGATAAGTTAGTGTAGTGATTAGTGGTCACATCTCTACCTTCACCTTTAAGGACTGGTGATGTTAAGACCAGATTATGATATTAATATGTTACTGGAAGGACAAAAATGTTTTTGCGTAGTGTTCATAATGTTACGTTGATGTAATTTTTTAATAAGTAAGTTTACAAGACATTTGTGTTGTAAGTATATTATGTTTGTATAAAACTTGCATAAATTCTTACATCAGGTTGTTATCCTTGAATATTTATTATTATTATAGCGTCTTGGGGCCTACCCTCTTCTTAATTTACATTAACGACCTCTGTAATATGAAGATCAAAAACGGCAAAATTTTTTCTTATGCAGACGATACTGCCATCGTTTTTTCTGGGTATTCTTGGGATTCCATTAAAACTGACGCTGAATATGGTATGTCTAGGGTTGCTAAATGGTTAAAGTATAACCTCCTTACGTTAAACACATCAAAAACAAATTACATTTGCTTTACTATCAATAACAGAACACAACCCAGTCAAGATTTTAGATTAAAAATACACGTATGTAACGAAAATGATAGTACAGCAAGAAATCAATGTGATTGCTCATTAATGGAAAAAGTGTCTTCTTTTAAATACCTAGGAGTTATACTAGATCAGAGACTATCATGGTACCCACAAGTTGAGCAGATTACCACAAGGATAAGGAAATTTATATGGATGTTTAAATCGCTACGCCATGTAGTCCCAAAAACGACGTCCAATAACCCCAACTACGAAAAAAACCTCCTAAATGAAATTTATGTTGTCTTAGTACAATCCATAATATTATATTGTATTCCCATATGGGGCGGGGCTCTCAAAACCCGGTTTTTAGAAGTAGAAAGGGCTCAAAGAGCTCTTATAAAAGTTATGTACTTCAAAAAACAACGTTTCCCCACTCTGAGTCTATATCAAGTGTCCAACCTACTTTCAGTTCGAAAATTATATATTGTATACACCATACTAAAAAAACATAAAACACTAACCTATGATCCTTGCATAGAAACTAAACGTAGGAAAAACATAGTCGCAATTGTTCCTATAACAAAGACTGCTTTTGCTAGTATCCAATTTAAAAAACGATCAGCTTATCTTTACAATAAAGTTAATAAAATATTACAAATTTTTTCGAAGACCTGTCATGAGTGCAAATCAGTATTGATAATGTGGATAAAAACCCTAAATTATGAAGAAACTGAAAAAATATTGTTATACATGGAATAAACATGCATTGATGCACACACACACACACACACACACACACACACACACACACACACACACACACACACACACACACTCACACACTCACACACACACACACACACACACACACACACACACACACACACACACACACACACACACACACACACACACACACACACACACACACACACACACACACACACACACACACACACACACACGCACACACAACACACACTCGCACACACACAACACACACTGAACACCTACTGATACTATAACCTACCCCAACTTCTTGGGGCTAGGGAATCTTACAGTACATCTTAGGCTAAAAATAAAAACTTACCTACTAAATATAATTAAAATACAAAACTTATGCTTACATGTCTTGCTATGCTGTCAATACGTTAAGGAAGAGCGGAGCCTCCTGACACAAGCATATTTACATGCTTAAAAGGAGACTCCAGCAACTAATTATAAGAAGAAGTTTTGTTAAAGAAAAATAAAGATTTTGTATTTTGTATTTTATCTTACTAATATTATAAATGCGACAGTTACGATGTTTGGATGTTTGTTACTCAATTACGCCGAAACGGCTGGACGGATCTGGATAAAATGGCAGAGGCATAGGATACACTCCGGAATAGGACATAGGGTACTATTTATCAACATACCAATCGGGATAAGACGCAGGCGGAAGCTAGAATTATTTAATTTCAAATACAAACGCTTTATTGTAAATCTAGCTACTTTCGCGCGGTTTCAGCCCGCTGCTCAAGTCACAACGGGACTCTTATACATGAGAAGCGTTCAGTTAAGTTTTTTTCAGTTAATTCATGTGAGTTTTATTATGGCATAGGTCGGCGAAGGAGAGTCGCATTACTTGATGGTAAGCAATCAGCGCCACCCATATACACTTGTAATATCAAAGGAGTTACTAGAAGTGCGTTTCTGGCCTTTTGTGGGTTCTTAGGGATTTATGGATAGATGGAGATATGAGGATTGAGGATATTGATGGGGGAAGGATTGGACTTCCGGTTATCTCTAATAATAATAATCTTATTTTCAGCCAACCATAAAATTTAAAAGAGGTCGTATTCTTCGCTTTCATCGACTTTTACCATCAAATAAGCCCTGAAATGTCGGAAAAGGCTTACTATTTATTATACCTATGTAATGAATTTATATTATATCGAAGGAAAATAGCGCGAGGAAACTTAACATTTTTAATAATTACAAGTTTGAAATCGTGTTAGTACGTCGTTATTTTCTCCGGAACTGTTCACGAGCTCATTGGAGGATGTTTTCAAGTTCTTGAATTGAAATGTTAATAATGACGAATACATAGCTGACCTTTGCTTCGAAGATGATTTTGTCATTTTGCCAGAGTCGTTCGAGGACCTGAACACCATGCTCAGCGACCTCGAGCTCAGCAGATGGGTCTAGAAATGAATATGGACAAAACGAGAATCATGTCAAGTAACAAGAAATTTGGAATTTCAACCAAGTACAAAAAAAATATCTGTAATCTGAAGTGGCAATGGGCAGACTACGTCGCTCGTAGTACGGACGGTCGATGGGCCCGAAAAGTGCTAGAGTGGCGACCAAGGACCGGAAAACTTAGTGTGGGCAGGCCTTCCGCTAGGTGGACCGAAGACATCGTCAGAGTCGTGTCGTCAACGGATGGAGGTGTGATGATAACGTCGCTTTTTTCAATAATAATTTTTTGTTATTTATCTTTTACATATTTCTTTTTTAAATCTTATAAAAAAGGTTCTATATTTTTCACCTATTACAGTTGCCAAATACCAAAAACTAAATGTTCTATACATAATTTTATTGACGGGAAATATAGAAATAAATTTTAGCGAAGTGAACGATACAAAAATATTATATTTGTTTATAGTTTATAGAAATACGTATTTTAACATTTTATTTTAATAATTATTTATTTTTAACGATTTACCGACGTGATTTTTTGACGAGATAGCTCAAGCGATACTAGGAGTTCACATTAAGTAATTGCAACGTAGCATGACACATGACGTCACGAACTTTGCGTAGCCAACTCCTTTGTTATTTTATTATTATGATCACTAAGAAGTTCTTAAAGGTTGGTTTAGCTAACTTCAATAGTTGACCTAAAGGGTTAATTTAAAAATATTATTTACAGCTCAGTTCATCCACCAGGTCAACGTACTCAGTAACTTTTATATTGAAAATAGATCTGCATACTTTGGTAATAAAGTCGAAAATATACTGTCAATAATTGACAGCTTGCAGTCTCTGGTTTTGCTGAGCAAAAAGGTTATAGAACAATAGGTTTCAGTCAATCTGTAAGAGATAAGTCATTGCCTCCAAAAAGGTAAGTGACCTATGATGAATTAAATTTATAAGGCCTCTTCTCACACGGAGAAGGTTTGAACATTAATCAACACTCTTGCTCAAGGTGGATTGGCGATTTCAAACTTATAATTTAGTATTTATTAGTCCAGGTTTCCTCGCTATGTTTTCCTTCACAGTACATCCGTGGTGTCTAAATAATCTTTGAAATGGGCATATGATTCTGAAAGAATCACATTGGTATATACTTGATAGGTTTCGCGACGGCCTCCAGGCCAATAAGAGGGTAGTCATTTAGTCAGTAAGTATCCAAAATACTAGGCAAGTTTTGATAATTAAATATGTTAAAACATTGTTTAAACACAAACCGGAGACTTAGAGATTTTCTTTCTGACCCTTAAATTCATTGTATTGATTCTTAGCAATTTTTCAAACATATTCCAAATTTAAAAATCAAACTAACATTTTGCCTCTTAGGTATCAATAATTATAATTAAGAAACCGGTCTAGGCTTAGAGCAGGAGATGGAACGGGGAGTTTTTAATCAGTAAGAGTCTGACACTTCCTTTCACCATATCCTGGGCGACATAAGTCATTTAATATATAATTTTCCCTCCAGGGTGGAATTCAGTTGTCAGAAAATGTTTGGATTTGGAACCTTTTGCTTAATAGAAAGATCATTCAACCAACTAAGCCACTTAACGAAACATTACTTACATAGAACTTTATTTTTTTTTACAACCGAAATTGTAAATAACTAGCTAGGTCGCCAATGCACTCGTAACTCCTCCGTTGTTGGGTGTCTACAGGCGGCGCTGATTGCTTACCATCAAGTAATCTGTTTACTCGTTTACAATCTTTTCACATACTAGCTACTCTAGCGCAGTTTCACACGCTGCTCGGCTCCATTTGATCGTAGCGTGATATTTTATAGCACTCAGGAACATTGTAGCTATCTATCAGTAAAATAATTTTGGCAATTTGACAAGCGGTTCTAAAAATTACCCCTACATACAAACTTACAAATTATACCTCTTTATAATATTAGTATAGATACGCCCACTCATCGTAGTTTTCGCGTCCCTTTAGTTAAGGAACATTTACGATATAACTACCTGCCATTTTACTGCAGAAAACTAATATTTTTTACTAAATTTAAAGGGCTATGGGCCCATAACCTAATGAAACACACGACATTTTTTATTATTATTATATATGACGTACTTGCAGACAGATGTCACTAGTACCATGAAGTATTTATTTCGTTATAAATCTAACAAATTGAAGGTCCAAATAATTGAATTTACATTTTACCGGTCGGTCGCTCTCGTAACATTTAGTTTTATCGAAAAATTGATAAAAATTGCGGGTGACCGTAAATGCAGTCTCTTATATTACATTCGGTTTTGTGTTTCACAAAATTGCGCGGATAAAGACCTCCGCCGATTCGCTATAGCGCAGCCGGGGCCTAGAGTAAATTTTTTAGACAATCATAGTCGCGTATTACACGGTTATATTAAAATGTCAGAATTAACCTTATCTCTTGTTGTATTGTATAATTAAAAGCGGTCGGTAATAAGCGCCGCGCGGTCGCGTGGTGGCTGGTGGCCTTAAACTTGGTCTAGTCGAGCGCATGCGTGTCGCGTAACACACGTCCGCACATTGTTCTTATTTCGAAACGCGATCGAAATTAAAAATCGATCGTTTTATTTTTAAATGTTTAAAAAAATTTCATTGACTTTTTGGTTTATTTGAAAGACATAAAGAAAAAGTTTTTAATTTTTAAAGTGAGTTTTTTATTGTGACCTTTTTTGATTTTTGACTTTTTTTGGTGTAGTTTCAGTGTACGATGTTTGTTAGCGTTTGAATAAAAAAATAAGGTATGTACCGATGATATATACTTTTTTAATATAGATAAGTATTTTTACGAAATCTTTAAAGACTCATATCAGTTGAAAAGTTCCACTTAAAAAGCTTTCGAACACGCATGTATATTTTCGATATTGTTTTTAAAATAAACAAAAGACTTAAAAGGCAATAATAGTACTTATAATATTGAAATATTAAAAAAAATATTTGTACATTTTCCAACGTTGAAGCGAAAACATTGAGTTGAATGCAAATAAGCGAAAAGAGAGGATTAATCGAAATTTATTCAGAAGTATCGAAGCTGGGAAAACAAAGCTTAATTAAGGTGTTCTTTTCGTAGTTTTATTCTACTAACTTATTTCATCATCATCATCATCATCATCACAGGTCTGTGCCAATGATGTCCAGATAACCTGGTTCGCAACAACCCATCCATATTCAAGTTGTAAAAATGTTATATTATTATTTCAAGTTAATTGCAATGTTTATGATTACTAGTTGCTCTCACGCGGATTCACCCGCTGCTCGGCTCCATTTAATCGTAGCGTGATGTTATATATCCTATAGCACTGAGGAACATTGTAGCTAACTATCAGTGAAAGAATTTTGGTAATCCAACCAGCGGTTCCAAAGATTACGCCCTACATACAAACTTACAAGTTTTACCTCTTTATAATATTATAGTGTATATGTAGATTTAGCTCAAGGCAAAATGGCGACTTTAACTTAAACTTATTCAAAATTCGAAGTACAGGTTTTCTTCACGATGTTTCTCTTCACCGATAGTTAGTGGTGTCTTATGAAACTAATTAGGTAGCTACATAGTACACCTACCAATACTTGGAAAATTACATATTACTAATGACATAGACCCAGGCTTCGAGCCTACACTATAACGCTAAAAAAAAACAAATGAGTTGAAAAAACATAATTTTAATTTAATAGTTTTTCCGCATCAATTATAATGTTCATTCGCATTATAAAACTATTTTAATAATATATTCACGTGATATGTCCGCGCCAGCCATTAAAGGAAGGTTAAAATTATAACTAACCAGTTAATTAAACGCGTGAAATAGTTCACTTAGATATTGTTTTGTGGGTTTACAAAGGTTAGTTAGGTATATCCGTGTTTTTTTTTTTCAAGTTTATTGAAATTTCAATTGGACGCTTTATTAAATATTATTATCTATCTAACCCTCAAAAACCTGGCAACGCACTTATTACTCTTCTGGTGTCGAATAGTCACCTTATCTTTTATTTTAAATTTAATCCGTTTCCACACTAGGATTTTCTCCTGTGTCGTTGACACGTTTACAAACTTATAATTTACATACACAAAAAACAACAATTTGTGGATCACTCAAAGAGTTGTTCTGTGTGGCAATCGAACCTGCGACACGTTGTGCGGTAGCCAGTCGTCCAGCCGTCACGTCAACCGTGATGTCAAGCAATGCAATGACGATATAACCACTTCTCTTTGCAAGCAATGAACGCGATTTGCGCGTGGCGTACCAGCGGTACCAGCAAATGACCAGTATGGTACGGTTAGCCTCCATGGCTCCATAAGCGCCGGTCTGCGGTCGGTGAGCAAGGGCAGTTCACCGCCCAACCAGAACCAGACCCGAGTGAACCGACTATCATGGATGATTTTCATTCCATCATTAAGTCGAGTTTCTTAAATTTGGAATTAGATTTAACATTTAACAATAGACTTACCTAACGATATAAAGTGTCAAAACGTAACAATATATTTAACGACATATTTTAGTGCTTACTGTTGAACATAGGCGTTAATCACCACGCTTGCTTGCCAGATGGATTATAGATTTCAGAAAGACAGACTTAAAATTATATTATAAGTCCAGGTTTCTTCACAATATTTTCCTTCGCTGACGTACATAGTCTTAGAAAGGTCATATAAGTAACTTGAAAAATGTCACATTACAATTCGCCAATTTCGACGCCATATTATTTTTCTTGGACAACGCCCAACCTCCAGGTCAACACCACATTACCATATCAATAGAAAAATAATTAGAAAATCAATTTTTGTTTCAGGAATCGAACTAATTAAAATCTGATTCAATGATAAGACCTTCGTTTTTATGAGGTTATTTGAATACCTACATCAATCTGTGACCTTAGCATTGCTAAAATGCAATTTTTAATATTTTTTGACCTCCACTTTAGACCCACATAAATCTAGGAAGCTAATTTTGAAACTGGCTTCGTATTAAAAACTATTTTGTTTTAACAAGGATAATCGTTAAGAACGAGTTTCTTTTTTTCGATTTGAAAAAGGAAGCTTTTTTGTTTTTGATTGCTTCCTTGTCATTAAGACTGCACTGCTTGTCTCTGGGCCTCTTTTTCATTACATTGTAGATACGACTTAAACTCCTTGCTTTGCTAGCTGTTTGAATTGGGTAGTAGCTACCGTGAAACATGCAAAATTGAAAATAACGACTTAATCACGTGAATTGATTACGAAAAGCATTAGTTTTATATCACAACGGGACTCTTATTCATAAGAAGAGTGTGCGGTTTTTTTTTTTGAGGGGAAAATCATCAAGCTAAACTTCTCCCACCCATAGTATCAGATTCTTGTTGACTAAAAGCCACCCCGTTCCTTCTCTTGCTCTGGGCCGAGGTAGTGGTGCAAGCGTGTGCGGTGCGGTAGTAATTTTTTTTTATTATATTTTAACATTAGGATCTAATCACACTTTCATTGATTAATTTTACGCATACTTAATGAAGTTGTTAGAGTCAAGATGAACCTACGAATGCTAGCGGTGACTTGTCGTTCGACGTGGAGAACTAAGGAGGTGGCTTTTGTCCAGTAGATGACGCCTTTCGGCTAATGATGACATACTTAATTATAAATATTTTTTCTAGCAATATTTTTAAAAAAAGGTAATATGCCGCTTGAAAAATCATCGAAAAGTAGCGTTTGACTTTTTTATTTTATGCGATATTACCAGATGGTAAGCAATCAGCGCCGCTCATGAACACACGCAAGAACAGAGGAATTACCAGTGTGTTGCCGACTATTTGGGAATTTGGAGATTTAGGGATCGGGGGAGCGGAAGGATTGGGCCTCCGGTATCCTCACTCACACGGCGAAACACAACGCTGTGGTTATTTCACGCCGTTTTCTGTGAGCATACCCATTCAAGGCATAGCTGGGTCTCCCACACTTTGTTCTAAGTTTCATCCCGTTTCGTTAGTTATTTTTTACGTGAAAAAGTAATAGTCTATAATATCAGCGTCTATAATATCAGAAGACGGAATCGGTTATAACTTACGTCATACATTCTAATACATGCAGACTATATACACATACTAATTAATTGGACAAAATATACATATATATCTATACATAATCCTATTAAATATAACGTAACTATTTCACTTAGTATGGGAAATAGACAAGAGTTGTCCATGACCTATCCAAGTCAGAGACAATTGACCGACCTCGCCGCGACCTTGGACATTACCAACAAGTATTCGACAACTAATTACTAACCAAAGCCGCTATTTAATTGGATGTTATAACATTTATTTCGATACTGGCTATTTAAAATAAGTTAAACTAGGGAAATTCTAAAGTTTAAAATAACATAATGTCTTATGCTGGCTTGCGTTGCGGGTTCAAGCGCCTAGGCCAGGAGCAGGTGAAACGGTTCCTTTGCCAGGGAAAAATCATCAAATGACTTCTCCCGCCCAGGGTTAGGCGAGAGAGAGTGTCAGACTCTTACTGACTATAAATCCCCGTTCCTTCCCTTGCTCTGGGCCGAGGTCGCGGTGACTCATCGCGCTTACCTCCGCAACCGCGGCTGAACACCAGCCCCATTATTATAGGGCCCCGTCTGTGGTCCTTCTTTGACGCGTGCGGAACGCTACGCGCCGTAAGCTCGGGATTCTTTTTAATCCCTTGGTTGCGGGTCAAGCACCACGGACTGGAGCAGGAGAAGGAGGATAAATCCTCGTTGTTTTGTTTATAAGAAATTTATGAGTTCACCACCCTCCCTGGATTCCGCCCTGGAGCCATTTGATGCCTTTTTTAATCCCTGATGCAGATTATATTTATTTTAATGTTGTACACAGTTGTACCACACATAAGAAGATCTTTTAAAAAAAAACACCCCACGCCTATTTGTCTGTTGAGGGAATCGGACATGAAAAGAGTAGCAAAGACGTTTACGGATTATCTGATGGAAAGCAATCAGCACCACCTATGGATAACTACAATAGCAGAGGAACCGTATCTTGATTGTTTTTATAAACGTACTAGCGGCCCGCCCTCGCTTCGCATGGGTCTAACTGACTCGCTATCAAAAGGTCACTTTTCGGTCACTAATCTTCCCCTCTACTTTTCTAATAATTTCTTTGATAAGAACTTTCTCCTGACAATAACAAGCACAACAAAAAAAGAATTAGCAAAATTGGTCCAGGCGTTGTTGAGTTATGCGCTTACAACACATTTTGCGATCCATTTTTATATATAAAGATTAACTTATGACGCAGGAGGAAATCCTAGTAACTGCTATCAAACAAGATATAAGGGAACCTATATGTATATGTTACAAATAAAATAATTTACAACTTGCAACATAATATTATGTTCTTTAAATATTTGCATGCATATACTAATTGGAGGAACGCGCACAGTCGATGCAAATAAACAGATTTGACGTGATTTGCATATTCTACTTATTAATATATCTAACTAACTTTATTTCCTTCTGATGCCATAAATATGAAAATTATTTCAAGAGAATGATACTGTAATTTCATATTATGTATGTACATAGGGGTGCAATGAAAACCGCAGCCTCGGCCTAAATCGAGCGTACGGCGAGTAGCGTTCCGCGCGCGCCTCAAAGAGCCATTCGACCACCACAGACGGGGCCCTAAAGGGCTGATGTTCAGCCGGGGTTGCGGGGTAAGCGCAATGAGGCACCGCGACCTCGGCACAGAGCAGGAGAAGGAACAGGGGGGTTTTTAGTCAGTAAGAGTCTGACACTCCCTCCTGCCCGGCCCTGGGCGGGAGAAGTCACGTGATGATTCTCCCCTCACAAAAAAAAACCTCGGCCTAAACAGGAGAAGGAACGGGGTTAGTCAGTAAGAGTCTGACGGTTCTTCTCGCCTACGCGACTACGAGAGAGGTCATATGATGATTTTTTTCAAAAAAAAACCTTGGTACACACATGACATAAGTACAAACTTTGACTGCAAGGGTGGTGCGGTGGCTACGCAACCGTGCAACGTGTCTCAGGTTTTTTTTTTGTTTACTTGCAGTAAATTAGTGCTTGGCTGCGATCCCACCTGATGGTAAGCAGTGATGCAATCATTGACGGTAAGGCGCACTAGTTTATTAAGAGCCTACTCAGTCTAGCCTCGAAGACACCTAAATTATATTTGGACGGAAAGAGTGCAGCCGGCAAACTGTTCCAAGGTTAGATTCCCGCAAGGAACGCATTTTAACGTGTGATCCATAAATTGTTGTTCCGGTTCTGAGTGTGATGTGTATTTGAAATTGTATGTTTGTAAACGTACCTATGACACATTTATATTTACCACATATTATGTAGTTACACACGTAGTTACAAATCCGTAATTTTGTTCTCAAAATGTCTATAAGGGTGTTACTACTGCAAGAATCGTGTTGAATTGTTATTTCCGTAACACGATTATTTTTTTACACATTACCTACAAGGTTGTAATACAAAACGATAATTTAATTTATTTTATTATATTGTAACATGACATGTTTTAAGTCCTAAAGCAAACCTATAGTCGACGATAAAAGTTTTAAAGTTATAGTGACTGAATTCGTTACTCCATTTTGATCGGTTCGCTTATGGGTGATCCAACGGCCTCACAGTACACCGGCGTGAAAGAACGCTTGGTTTGTATTTCAAAGTATGAATAAGGTATAGGTAGTATGAGGTCGAATCCTTTCCCCTCTCTATCTCTGATCTCCAAATACTTTGATTTTCAAAACTGAGAGTTCCCATAAGCGCGTGAACTACCTATTTGCAACTTCAGTGTTTTTCTTTTTTGTTTTTTAGGAAGGAAACCCTAAAAAAAAATAAGTAAAAAAAGTTTGAAGTCGATCGAAAAGGTACCTAATACCTAAATGTAGCATACCGTTATATTATACATAATAATAATTATTACCATTTGCCTATTTTTTCTAAAAATTAATTAAGTACACATATATTATCAACAATCACGCCTCACTCGACAGAGATCATAATTTAATATTTATAGCTTTTGTTGTTCACCGTACGAAATAGGGTTACACAAATTATATTTAATATAAGAATTATGAGTATGTAACATGCTATAATAGATAGCGTTATGTTTTGCTTATTAAGTTTCGTTTATACATTGATCTTTAAGCCATCGAAGCGTTCGCGGAACGCAACGCGCTGTACGCTCAGATCTGGTTCTGGTGGGTGATCTAACCTCGCTCGCGGTCCGTTTACTTTTTTTGTGGGGGAAATCACCTTATGTGTTCTCTCGCCCTGTTTGAGCAAGAAAGACTACCAGACTGTTACTTATACTAAAAATACTTGCTTCCTTTTCCTGCTCCCAGGCTGAGGCCGCGGTAAGTTATTGCGCTTCACCCGCAATCCCGACTGAACATCAGTCCTGTTGGGCTCCATCTGTGGTGGTATAGTGGCTCATTGAACCGCGCACGGAACGCGACGCGCCGCACGCTCAGACGGCCAACACACGGGTAACATGACGTGTTAAAGCGTCAATCTTCCGGGCGAGAAAGAGGGATGGAGCAATAAAAAGTGTATAGCACCATCCCTCTTTCTCGATCTACAGACCTGGTTCAGGTCAGCGGGCGAGGTCCCCTTGCCCGTCGTCCGCAATCCTGTACTTACGGCGCGGTAAAGTGTTACCGTGCTTACGGTAGCCGGAGACTATAATATAGTGTTCGGTCACTTGAAGTGCAGTGAGTAGTTAACAAAATCTTTGCAAACAGTTGCGCAATATTGGACTCCATGGCCCAAGAGTTAGAATAGAATATTTAAAACGAAACTTTCGTATTATATCGCCTTATCTTTAAACTACGAAGAGGTGGACAGAGGTGGCATAATGTATATGTACAATAAATCCCAGTTCATCATTATTATCATCAGTCGGAAGACGTCCACAGCAAATAGACAAAGGCATATCACTTAGTACTCCACGTCAAAAGACAACTTGCCACCAGCATCTACATATTTACTCGACGCGACTCTGACAGTCTTAAGTGAAAAAGCAACTCTATTAGTTTTTTTTATTAAAACGTTGCCCCACACTAGGATTTTTTCCTGTGTCGTCGGTGCGTTTACAAACGTACAATTTCAGATACACATGACGCCCAGACCCGAAACAACAATTTGTGGATCACACAAAGTGACACGTCGCACGGCAGCCAGTTGCCCAGCCACCGCATCAACCGTGCAATTATACAAGGCTGGCATAACGTAAAATGGTGCTGAAGTCGAAAAAAGATAGATTTGTTCACAATGACCTCATTAAACTAACGAGCCGTACCAATTAATTGGGATTTTCTTACATAAAAGATGCACTATGGTCTATCGTTTTAGGTAATTAACTGTCACTAATAAACAATCTTAGCATGTCTTTTGATCTAAAAGTTCTATGTAAAAACTAGCTTTTGCCCACGACTCCATTCGCGTGGAATAGTGACTTCCTGCAGATTTTTGATATAAAAACTATCCTATGTCCTTTATCGAGTTCCAAACTATGTCTGTACCAAATTTCACAGAAATCGGTTCAGTAGTTTAGGCGTGAAGAAAAGACAGATGCTGAGTTACTTTCGTATTTATAATATTAGTATATGATGTTTACAATCAAGTAAGTTAACTTAAGTGTGGGAGAGCCATGCTTCGGCACGTATGGGTCGGCTCGACCGTAGTAATACCACGGCCTCACAGAAAACCGGCGTGAAAGAACTACAGCGCTGTGTTTCGCTGTGTGAGTGAGGTTACCGGAGGCCCAATCCTTCCCCTCCCCCAATCCCTCCTCAATCCCTAAATCTCCAAATCCCTAATCCCTAAAAGGTCGCAACGCACTCGTAACTCCACCGTTGTGAGTGTCCATGGGCGGAGCTGATTTCTTACCATCAGGTAATCCGTCTGCTCGTGTGTCGACCTATTACATAAAAAAAAAGTATTTACTTAAATCGATGTTAGTTAATACACTAAATTTAAATAATCTTTGTATGTATTTTATACGACCTCTTGAATAAAAAAGACATGCCAAGATTTTTTACCATAGATAATAAAAAGTTGAAAAGTTACATCAGGTTTTTTTATTAACCTACCTATACTCGTATTTTTAGTATTTACCTGGACTTTAAAGAAGCTGACCTCCCAGTTTGTTTCGGCATTTTCTCTCGAAGTAGTCAGATAGAAAATGTCGGCTTCATGTAGCTTTTTTATACATAACTTTTTTTATCACGGTAAAATGAACAAATGACTTCTCCCGCCGAGGGTGAGACGAGACACTGTGTCAGACTCTTACTGACTAAACCCCCCCCCTATCCTTCTCCTGCTCTGAGCCAAAGCCGTGTTGCCTCATTTTCCGCAACCTTGGCTGAATATCAGCCTTATAGCACCCCGTCTGTGGTAGTCTTTTAGGCGCGCGTGGAACGCAACGCGCCGTACGCTCGGGTCTGGTTCTGTTCGGACAGCGAGCTACCCTTACACGCCGTTTGCAGACCCGCGCTTACGGTGGCCGGAGATCATCTCTGGATCCCCGACGCCCGGAGTGTCGCTTACTGCGGAGGCTGGGCCGTGAGGAGGAGGAAGATAACTCCCTCACGCGGTCCGCCTCCTTCTTTGTGAGCATAACTGCTTCACAGAAAAAAATATATAAGTTTGACGTGTATAATTGCAGTTATATGGGCTAATTGCAAAAATAAATTCATTGTTTCTTTGTTACATAGTATGAAAAAGTGAAGTTTTTATAGAAATATTAATTCGCGTAGGTAGTAACGAACGTATGTAGTATAAACATATGTAATGCAATTTATTCTTATCTAAATTATGTAGGAAGTAATCTTTGTAATGTGTTCACATGATATTTTCATCTCACATTTTGAGGACAAAGGAATCGTGTAATGGAAGATATCATTTAAGTTATAATTTGACATAACTTCATGATTATAGTTAATCCTTGTATATGTGACTGGCTGGCAGGCTCGCAATTTTTTTATTTATTTTTCCTTTTTTGTCGTTGTTGCATTTATATAAACATACAATTTTACATATACAAGACCCGAAACAACAATTTGTGGATTACACAAAGTGGGAAGCGGGAATCGAGCTCGCGAGATTTTGCACAGCAGCCTTTTGCCCAGCCACTGCGAAAACCGTACATCACCTCCGGGCCACCACGACATAATACACACTGTGGGCCACCACATATCACATTCCTTTAAACAGGAAGCCCATAAATGTTCACGCTCAGCTTAATATTTTGATATCTATACTAATATCATAAGGAGGTAAAATTTGTAAGTTTGTATGTAGGGGGTAATCTTTGGAACCGCTGGTCGGATTGCCAAAATTCTTTCACTGATAGGAAGGTACAATGTGCTTGTGAGCTATAGGCTATAAAACATCACGCTACGATCAAATGGAACCAAGCAGCGGGTGAAACCGCGCGAGAATAGCTAGTTACAAAATAAATGATATTGTAAACTTAGTGATAATTTTGATCCGACAGACAAACTACGTATACAGTTATGTCGGTCACATTTTTTACTTTTTTTTAATGAATAAATAAATAATCGCTGATGAAGCTAATCATTAATAGGCTGTTGATGAGATAACAATCGACTATCAATACTCGCTATAACTATGTTGACACTTAAATCGAATAAATCAACTCTTGCGCAAAGCGACATTGAACTTTTATCTCTTTAATAGAATCATTTGGCAATTGATTGGGATCGAAGTACTTATAAAGGTACTTATTATATTACTTATTGTGTTTCCAAGTACTTTTACATTGCAAACACTTTTATATTTAAGTGTGGGAGAGCCATGCTTCGGCACGACCGGAGTGATAATACGGCCTTACAGAAAACCGGCTTGAAACAACCACAGCTTTGAGTTAGTGAGGTTACCGGAGGCCCAATAGTTCCCCCCTCTTACCATCCCTTCCCAATTCTTTAATATTCGAAACCCTTATCACCATAAAGTCGGCAACGCACTTGTAACTCCTTTCATGTTGCTGGTGTCCATTGGCGGCGACGATTGCTTACCATCACAGACATAAAAAAATTTCGCGTCTGGGACACATAAAGCACACAAAACGAACAAGATAATAAAAATAAAAGTAAAAAATATAATACAAAAAGCATGGTAAAAACAATATAACAAAAGGAAAGGGTAGGACAAAGATATGCGTCCAACGCTAAATGGCTCTCGCCCAGCATTATGCAGCGACCCATTGCGAGACAGTGTCGCGGCGCTGATTTTCAGCGGTCGGACACTTACTGACAAAAATCCTCCCTATTCCTTTTTCCTCAGAGTTATTACGCTTGACCCGAAATCCAGAATTAATCCAATTATAAATCCAGATTTCCTCGCAATCCGGGTTGCGGGTACAAGCGGAATGATATTTAGTAGTCCTGGCCCTGAGCTGGAGAAAGAACTGGAAGGTTTTAGTCAGTAAGAATCTGACTCTCTCTTATGCACTACCCAGGGTAGGAAAAGTATTTTCACCCTAAAGGAGCCTCTTTATTGCCACTTGCAACCACTCAGCCACATCAAGTCACGCATTCATAAAATTGAAATTTTTGAGCTCATTAATAAAATTTTGTATACCTCCTACCTACAATATCATTATTATGTAATATTGAATTTGTAATTAAAATTGAACCTTGGATTACATAAAATCGTGTAATAATATGGTGGATTCATGTAAATTTACGGGTGTATCGCGATATTACCATCGGAATCGAATATGGCATAATATAAACTGTTTCGTAGTCATCGTTTATACAGGCTGTTTTATATAGTGTTCAATTTTTTTAATAAAGAATCTAATATGTTGCGGGTTTTGCGGGTGAAGCACAATTATCTACCCACAGAGCGCCGGCCTTGAGCAGGAGTAGAAATGGGGTGGTTTTCAGTCAACAAGAGTCTGACACTCATTCTCGAGAAACTTCATATTATAACAACTTTCCGCCCTAACAAAAATAAAATAAAATGAACAATTTTACTATAATGGTAGTAAAAAAAAATTCTAAATGATGATGGTTTGATAACAAAACATGATTTTGAAATCGACAAAACATACATGTAGGTAATCATACAAAATTGACTTCAACAGCTCCCGTATCAAACTTCGACAACTAAATGAATTAAGTTAAATAGTAGGTACGAACCAAAATACAAACATATTTACTCTTAAATTTGCAACAAATGCTATCTAATACAAACTACACTAAAACCACAGCCTGTATACAATAAATATCAATAAGGTTTGAACTTGAACTACAGTGTGATCGGAATCAGTATAAACGCTGTTGTCTATGCACGAGGCAGTTTGGATTCATGTCAGTGCCACATTATTTTTATCGGAAAATAAAAAAATGTAAATGTCAAACGTGCGTTAGTGGCGGGTATTTTGCAATTTTTTTTTATTTGTTTTTATAACAACAACTGTGTTAGTTTTTTAAGGTTTTTAAATTTGAAGTGTGTTGATAAATTTGTTTTTAGAATTTTAAATCGGGTGAGTGATTATTTTATTACTTTTTTTATTGAATGTTTTGGAGTATTGTTATGGTGTTTATGACTCAGATGTATGTATTTAATTAAGGTAGGTACTGTGGATTTTCTTTGTTATTATTTTTATTCAATGGTTTATCGATATTTTTTTACCTAAAACATAATCTATGGAAACTTAAAAAGTTAAGTACATTAAATTTTCGTATTATGAATGTAGATTAAAAAAAAAGTATCTACAGAATAAATAAACAATTAAGAAAAAAAAAACTTCCAAAAAATTCTGAAGTTAGATACTAATTGATTATAATAATCTTCAAATCAACTAATTAACTTTAAATCAATTCTACTACCTAATTTATCAAATGTCAATTTTAATAAGAAATGACGCATAATTTTATATGGGAATTATATAATAAACCACCAAAATACCAACCTTGGCTATGTCAGAAATAATTTTCGGAATTGTGTAGGTCATTAATTTACATACATATATTATATGTATACATCTTTACAAAATGACAGTTCAAGGTTCTAAATATATGTTTAAAATAATAATATTTATAGACATAACTATAATTATACAGGCGTAACATCACGCTTTTTAATCCCCGAAGGCGTAATCTGCTGAGTTCATTTTTTATGTGATAGTTCGGCAATATCATGGACACCAGGAAATGACCTGTGCGTTGCTGACCTTATGGGCATTAGGATTTCGGAGCTTTAGCGACTGAGAAGGGATGGGGGGAGGGAATGGATGGGAACTCCGATAACCTAACTCGCAAGACACAACGCTGTGGTTATTTCACGCTGGTTTAAGTAAGCTAAGTGGCCGTGGTATCACTCCGGGCGAGCTCAATTTGTCTTTCCCCGACTTAATTATAAAAATGACACTCGCATTTGGCTATGTTATGAGTTTTTATGTGATGGGGATGAACCGGCCTTATTTTATAAGGACGCAGTGCGTTGTACAGTTTGTTATACATTGCTCATAATGTTCATATGTTTGCGTTCGTGCGGGCGATTACTCGGTTTGCTGCAGCAATGTACGACGAACGCACGCCCTGCGTCCATAAATAAGTATACTGGCCATAATCCCATAACTCGTCACACGATACAGAAAAAATAGGAAGACTGAAGATACTTCAGGTACATTATTATAAATGTTTTTTTAAAGGGAATATCAATAAAAGTTTTGTGACCTGCATCTTAAAATTATTTCTATCATCGACTTTTCAAAACAAGAGAACTATTTATGCACCGTGGAATAACTCCATAAAAAACAACTTAGAGGTGTCAAGTTACATCTGCAAGAAAATTTGATTTTGTTTAAGTTATAATAATATTTTTTTATTAGCAAAATAATGTAATACAAACTGAAATAAGTATCTAGACTCAATTTCAGTAAAAACACTGTAAGATTAGTATTTAATATTTTTATTATGAAAATGTGTACAAAACAGGAAAACACACACACGCTGCATAGCTTACAGTCATAGCAAAAAGTACCGTATCTTTTTTTTTTATGTAATAGGTCGGCAAACGAGCAGACGGATTACCTGATGGTAAGCAATCAGCGCCGCCCATGGACACTCGCAACGGAGGAGTTACGAGTGCGTTGCCGACCTTTTAGGGATTAGGGATTTGGAGATTTAGGGATTGAGGAGGGATTGGGGAAGGGGAAGGATTGGGCCTCCGGTAACCTCACTCACACAGCGAAACACAACGCAGTGGTTATTTCACGCCGGTTTTCTGTGAGGCCGTGGTATCACTCCGGTCGAGCCGACCCATTCGTGCCGAAGCATGGCTCTCCCACTTAGGTATAATATATCTTTGGTATAATATTTTCCGTCTAGCTACCGTCTAGGCCTCTTTCACAACGCACGATAAGGAACTTCTTGCCAAAAATAAAGGTCTAAGGTTAAAATAAGGTTCTTTGAAACAAGTGAAACGCGATGCGCCGTCCGTTCGGGTCGAGTTCGGATCGGATGTCAAGGTACTTTTGTTCGTTGACAGCAGAGACCTACTTGGTTCTAGAACATACTAGAACATTCCAAAAAGTCACGCATGCTCTGTTTATGGTTTTAAGGCGTTTACTGCTAAACATTTTTTCCTCAAAACGCGGCCTCAGCCTAGGGTAGGAGCGAGTGATGAACTCCGGCCACTGTAAGCGCGGGTCTGCGGACGGCGAGTAAGGGTAGCTCGCTGTCTGACCAGAACCAGACCCAAGCGTACGACGTGTAGCGTTCCGAGAGCCAATAGACCACCACAGACGGGGCCCTATAGGGTTTATGTTCAGCCGGGGTTGTGGGGCAAGCGCAATGAGGCATCGCGACCTCGGCCTAGAGCAAGAGAAAGAAACCTTTCCGCCCCACCATGGGTGGGAGAAGACATTTGACGATATTACCCTCACCGAAAAAAAGGCTGGAGTAGGAGTATTAAGAGACACTACCTCTGAGTTAAAGGCCATATGAAAATTTCCCCCCACAAAAAAAAAACGTTGTTGGTACCAGTTAGGTACTTTAATTTTTTTTTGTCGAATGCACTAAATTCAAACATCGTGATAAATTTGTTGACCGTGGCCTTGCTAACTACACGCGCGCCTACTAGTGATAAACAAGTTCATGGATAATAAAAACGGAGCCTTAAAAACATGACCTTAAAGTTCTAATTAGCAATAATATCAGGAAGTCCTATACGACCTTTCGACTTCCTATAGGTAATATATCAAATTTGTATTTTTTTGGCCTATTTTTAAATTTAAATATCGAACGAGTTCTGAACACTTTTTTACTTAAAATTATTCAAAAATATATTTAAAATTAATAATCATTTCAATATGTTCTTTATTCTGTTTAACTGAAGGATACAATTCCAATGTAGTATAGGTAATCGTCAGTTCTGTTTCAAGACATACTTTTATAGTTTTATGTGACGGAACGTCGGACGTTCGTCATACATTGTTTTTATACTTGTGGTAGCGAGTGCGAGGACACGATCTAATGCTGCAATGGACAGCAAATATGCAACAAAGCTGTCTCCTTAAACACAGTCTTAATATCGTTACAATAGGTAACATAATATTTCGCGCATTCATTTTCTCGAAGACGATAAACATAAATATTACACATGTTGAATTTTATTTCGTGTAAGGCGCGCGCCTCAAAGAGCCAATACACTACCACAGACGGGGCCTTATAGAGCTGATGTTCAGTCGGGGTTGCGGGGTAAGCGCAATGAGGCACCGCGACCTCGGCCCAGAGCAGGAAAAGGATGGGGGTTATTTAGTCAGTAAGAGTCTAACACTCTCTCTCGCCTTACCCTTATTTATTAAGTGTTTTTTTTGCTTTGTCTGTGGAGGTCGAATGGTAAGGTGCAATATTAAATTCAGAAATCCAAATCTTGAACTACAATCTTCATTTAGCTTACAATTAACTCATTAACCTCTTCTAAGATATAAATGAATATTAATTAAGAGAAACATTTAAGAAAAACAATGCCATGTGACTGGGAATTCGGACATTGAAAAAAGGTATAGTAAAGGGCCATTCATAAACTTACAACATACATTTTTTTAATGGGTACTTATGTCGGAATCTAAGTAGACGGATTATATAATGGTAAGCAATCGGCGCCGCCCATGGACACTTGCAAAACCAAAGACGCTAATTTTGGGCTGTTAAGTATTTGAGGATGAGTTTAATAAAATTAAAGCTTCGGCACCAATGGGTCGGCTCAACCGGAGTGATACCACGGCCTCACAGAAAGCCGGCGTGAAATAACCACAGCGTTGTGTTTCGCCATGTGACTGATGTTACCGGAGGCCCAATCTTTCCCCTCCCCCGATCCCACCCCAATCCATTACTTTCCAAAATCCTAATCCCTAAAAGGTAAGCAACCCGTAACTCTCAGCTGCGGGTGTCCAAGGGCGGCGCTGATTGCTTACCGTCAGGTAATCCGACGGCTTGTTTGCCGACCTATTACATAAAAAAAAATTAGGGATGTCGTGGTTGGATTGGGCCTCCAGTAACCTCATTCATACTGGCTTTACGCCGGTCTGCCGTGAGGCCGAGCTCATTCGTGCTTGGCTCTTCCAACCTTAAAGAATAGAATCTGAATCCTTAATTCAGCGATACGCATGTCTAATATGGAGACTTTCTATTAGCTCATTGAGGTGCGCACGGACGTTACGTGCCAGACATTCTTGTCTGGTTCTGTTCGGGCGGTAAGCTACCCTTACTTGCCCATCGCAAACCTGCGCTTATCGTACATCGTTGCTCGATCGCTATCGCTCGCTTCATCTAGTTTTCACATATAATTTGACGTGTAAAAGTGCCGTTTTATGGCCTATTTGCAAAAATAAATTCATTGTTTCATTGTTTCATTGTTTCATTGTTTCATTGTTTCATTGTTTCATTGTTTCATTGTTTCATTGTTTCATTGTTTCATTGTTTGATCTCTGTTACTTGCTGCGGCGGCTGGGGCGAGATGAGAATAAAATAGAGGAGACCTTTAGTATATAAATGGACTGTTGAAGCTGATGGGATATAATCATCTTGATTCTTGCTGTCCACTTCTTAACATAAGTCTCTTTAAATACCGTCCAGACTTTACGATTTCGTACCTTAACCGCTTAACCGAGAGGGCTAAATGTCCTGTTCCTCGTGCTGTCTATTGTTGTAAAATATAAATGGGCGAACCCGCGGTCTGGTACGCATACCAGATAGGGTCTCGATTCCAGTTGTATTTGTTTCCATAAAATCACGAAACTCATAAAATATTTTATTTGTTTGCAAAAGTGGGTGATAATTTGTAAAGAGTCAATAGACTGCCACAAATAGGGCCCTATAGGGCTTCAGCCGGGGTTGCGGGGCAAGCGCATTGAGGCGCAAGCCCATCTGGGCCTCGGCACAGAGCAGGAGAATGATCGGAGAGTTTTTTAGTCAGCAAGAGTCAGACACTCCCTCCCTCCCGACATTGGGCGGCAGAAGTCATTCAATCATTTTACCCTCACAAAAAAAAAAATATAAATATTGAGTCCTCCACATTCTACCGTCACATGGGCATACAAATATTATAATTTTTACAAATTTAATTAGATTACTGTAGAAAATTCGATTCCATTAAAATATGGAATCGTAAAATTATACTCAAGAAATCGCTGCGAGCATTTAAAAATTACAATATAAACAAATTTTACTCTATAAACATTATAAAGAGCAAACAAAAGTTTTGAACTGATCTAATTTGGGTCAAAATTATCATAACACAATATAATTAGCATTTATAACTGATGATGCACTGCACGGATAAATGTACAGAAGTACAACGAATTTATTGATGCAAGTGTAAAAACTTAATTTTCTTAACGATGTGATAAACTTTTTGACGTCTAGACTGATGATGAGACGAGTTTATTTTATGGACGTCATTGCTAAAAATTATATTGCTTGTATTACCAACATCATCATCATCATAATCCACCGCATCAAAACCTTCCTTTTCAATCACCAATAAGCTAACAAAAAAAAAATATACTCTCGACAAAAATTAAAATTTAACTTGTTTCCAAACGAATGATCCGATTTGAGAAATGAATGAAAATGGATCTTCTAGTGATATGTTGTACAGTGACAGCTTAGAATGATTAAAGTGCACTCGATTAGTAGAACCTAATCGATGATAAACAAGCTATTTGCTCCATTATAGTGAAAATTAATTCAGGTAGGAATCTACGAAGATTCAACGAATTTCCCGTGTGAGGTATACAATGACGCACTTCGGCTCAGAGCAAGAGAATGAACGGGATGGTTTTTAGTCAGAATTACTCTGACACTCTGGTCCCTATCTATGGCGGGATAATCATAATCATTTGACGATTAAAAGTCCCTCAACCGGTACAATTGCTATGTTTGGAATTGACAAAATTTTATCGTAAAATTTTGTAAAAATAATGTCAAAATTCAACCCATACGCGTAAGTGTGGGAGAGCCATGCTTCGGCACGAATGGATCGGCTCGACCGAAGTGATACCAGTACAGTACATGAAGAGATACCACGGCTTCATAGAAAACCGGCGTGAAACAACCACAGGGTTGTGTTTCGCCGTGTGAGTGAGGTTACCGGAGGCAAAATTCTTCTCCTGCCCCAATCCATCTTCAATCCCTAAATGTCCAAATTCCTAATCCCTAAACGACAACGCACTCCTAACTTCTCCATTGCGGGTATCCATGGGCGGCGCTGATTGCTTACCACCAGGTAATCCGTCTGCTCGTTTGCCAACCTATTACATAAAAATAAAAAAGCACTATGCTATAGGTATTGCGTAAAGTCACTTCGTCACAATGTATTGAGCTGATTGTTGTATATAAAAAAGTAGAAGTAATTACTTATTTAAATCGTATGTAACTTTTCATAAATATAAGATACTTATCAGTTTCCTGCAATTTTACCAATTATTTTGATTTCATATGAAAGGAAATTATATCAATTTGGAGATAAAAAAATGTTTTGTTCCTTCTGACCTTATTAACCATTTCGCCAATTGAGCCGAATCGACCGAGAGCTCGAATCAACCAGATATTGTGTACCTGTGTCATATCTTCTTCACATCATCGTCACCAGTTTGTAATAATAAATTAGCAAACCTTTTTTTGTGGGGGCAAAATCATCAAACGATTTCCCTACCCCAGGGTGAGGCGAGAAGTTTAAACTTAGTTACACCAGTATCAGTAATTTTCAACTCACTGACCTCATTCAATTCCGATGAAATTGTGATGATTACAATCATCTTTTCAGCCACGTAAATGACATTGTTAAATCTTAATAAGTCGAACAAAGTAAATAAAAAGAAAAATGTGATAATTATAAATCAAAGTCCTTCTTAAGTAGAAAATGCTAATAATTTATTGCTAATGTTTTCACATGATGGAAAGCAATGACGGTGGTTTTTTTATTAAAAGTGCTTCTCCAGCTTTTTGGATATGATAAAATTGAGAAATTTGGGGCTTAATTGATTTGAATATTAACGTTACTAAATGTTCAGAGCCATACTTCGGCCACGGGCTCACAGAAAACCGGCGTGTAGCAACTCATACGTTATGTTTCGCCTTGTGAGTGAGGTTACTTAAGGCCCAATTCTCTCCCCCCCCCATCCTCAATTCTTAAATCCCCTATCCTGAATTCTCTGATCGAGCGGCGCTGATTAGGTACTTAAACCGTGTAATCGTTTACTGACAAAAAAACTTATATGTAGGGATTGTAATTGGGCCTCCGGCTCCGGTAACCACGCAATAAAATACCACGTTATTAATGTATCTGTTTATTTGTTTTCAGAACAATGTCGCAGATGTTCAGTGTAGCGGTGGTCGCCGCCTGCCTCTTCATCAGTCAATCTCGAGCCGCCACGTACGGGCCGCGCGCAGACTATGGTTACCCGGCTGGCCTTATTCCTGATTGTAAGTGTATTTTTTTTTATGGAATAGGAGGCAAACGAGCAGACGAATCACCTGATGGTGAGTGATCGGCGCCGCCCATGGACACTTGCAACACCAGAGGAGTCACAGGTGCGTTGCCGGCCTTTTAAGAAGGAGTACGCTCTTTTCTTGAAGGTTTGAAGGTATTATCATTAAGGTTATTTTATTCTTCTCTTACTGACTCAAAACTATCCCGTTTCTTTTTCCTTCTCCTGCTCTGCAAAGGGCTGCGGAACATCATTATAGAAATACTAGCTTTTCTTCGCGTGAAACTATAGAATTTTGCTAAACTCCAAGCTCAACAGTAGCGGATTTCTGTGAAAGAATCAGTAAAAAACTCATAAAAAAAACACTTGACTACTGCAAATAAATTTCAACCTATTCTAATATACTAAGTACTTAAATAAATAAGTAACAATATTATTAAGTAGTAACTTGTCGAGTTTAGTGCAAATAAATGCACCCATATTTTTTATTTACTTACGCCATTATACCTATGTACCTATTCATAGATCTATTTTGCATATTGCATATGTAATTTAATTATTTCCTGCTCGACATTGCACTTTGAACTTATATATTTGAAAGAAATAATATATTTTATTACTTACAAGCTCTTCATATTCAATGACATAAACTTAGCAACTTAGTTTATAAAATTACCTATTTGTTTCGCATTTGTTTCTATTGAATTATTTATTACTTAAGTTGTGAAGTAAAACCTATATTGAGTTACTAGCTGTTGCCCGTGACTTTGTTCGCGTGGAATAATGACTTCCTGCAGATTTTTGGATAAAGCTATCTTATGTATTTTCTCAAGTTCTAAACTATGTCTGTACCAAATTTCAGACAAATAGGTTCAGTAGTTTAGGCGTGAAGAAAAGACAGAGAGACGGACAGACAGACAGAGTTATACTTTTGCATTGATAATATTATATAGAAAGTGTGGATTTCAATTTAAAAAACTACATAACGAAATTTTCGGGACACCATGTTATAGCAGCGATAAGACCCATTTTTGAGTAGTGGCTTGAGAGACACCACGGCGTAGGTACTGACTAGACACGAATGTTTCGGGTAGTAGCTTTCGGATTCAGTGGAAGGAAAGACCCAGATTTCGCCATTGTAAGGACTACACAGAAAAGAGACTGAAGAATAGGGTGATGCCTTATCTGCTTATGTGGGCTGAGTCCTAAGGGAAGCTATCGGCTTTCGTTCAGGCTGTAGCGACATCTAGCGCACTACATTAACAACAGCACCAATCACGTGCAAGAGTCTACATCGCGCTATAAGAGATTTCAACACAATTAGCACCCATACAGATATCCCGACAACAACCGTTGGGCAGTAGCCCACCAGGCACGAACACCTCGCCTGGTTGGAGGATCCTCCCTTTTCAATGGAGGATGAGGAACTTTCCACCCTGGGTCTCATACCTCCTAAACTGGTGACCCCGACGTGATCATCAGCATACCTCTAAAAGGCCATTGGCGAAACCAGATTAGGTACCTGAAAAGCCACTTTTACTCCTGATAAATTACTATATTTAAACTTATTACTTATTATGTTACAAAGCTGAAGAGTTTGTTTGTTTCAACGCGCTAATCGCGGGAACTATTGGTTCGAATTGAAAAATTATTGTGTTTAATATACCATTTATTGAGGAAGGCTTTAAGCTATAAAACATCACGCTACGATCTGTAGGAGCCAAGCAGCGGGTGAAACCGCGAGAGAGTAGCTAGTGCTAACTAGGTGACGGGGCCTTACCATCTGGCGGGCCAATACCCGTCGGGGGGGTTGCGACGAATGCTTCGGCGATACCCGCCCCTCCGACACATGGGTAAGTGGAGGAACACTGAATTGGTTTTAGTAAGAGTCTGACCTTTCGCCCTTTCGCCCTACCCCGAGGGCGATGGGTCTCCATGAGGATTTTCCAACCCGATACAAAAAAAACTAGTGCTAACTAAGGAGGAGGAATGTTTTGAACTTAGCCCTTACATGAGAGATGCTCCGGGCTTTGTAGCGTATGGCACACCGGGTTCGGTGCACGCCTCAATGAGCCATTACACTACCACAAACGGGGTTCTCTAGGGCCGATTTTCAGTTTATTCTCCTTCAAGAAAAGCCTTTGTTTACCTTGATTAGCCTTTTTGTTAATATGTTATATCTATATTATATTTATATATTAGTACTGCCCGTACTCAATCTAGTCAATGACTAGTTAACAATAATATGAACTTCAAAATTCACATTCATTTTTTTTGTGGAATCATCAAATGACTTCTCCCGCCCAGGGCCGGGCGGGAGGGAGTGTCAGACTTAGGTACTGACTAAAAACCCCCTGTTCCTTCTCCTGCTCTGGGCCGAGGTCGCGGTGCCAAAATCACATTCATGTCCCCGTGATTTGGAACCTTTAGACACACTTTTGGCCACCCTGTATAGGTACAGGGTGGCCAAAAGTGTTTCTCTGTATATCCATTCAACGATCTAAAAACTACGATAGCCATCATATCATAGGTACAATTATTTATCTAGATTGCGATGTAGGCTACAATCAAGTGCATAAGTTCAAATTAATTAATCAATAATTTGTAGTCGAGCTGTCGTTAGGATAAGCAACTAGTGTAGGCCTAGGTTAACCAGTTTATCCATCTATATCAAGGTTGTGAAGTACTAGTAGCATTTGGTCACGGCTCGGTAAATAGTACTTAGGTTCATGTTCTATATGATTGGGTCTTGCCTTATTTATAAGCCACCTATATCACATACATCAACAGCCTATAAGTACCTACTGCTAAGCAAAGGCCTCTTCTCACACGGAGAAGGTTTGAATCGAACATTAATTACCACGCTTGTTCAAAGCGGATTGGTGAGTTCAAATTTATAATTCGAAATTATAAGTCCAGGTTTCCTCACGATGTTTTTATTCACCGTTTGTGTCTCAATAATCGTAGAGTGAACATATGACTCGGAAAAAGTCACATTGATACTTGTCAGATTTCGAAACCGCACCATAAAAAAATGTTTAAAACCTTAACCCGCGTGCAAAATAAAAAAAATAGTTTAATAGTATGTTTGCAAACGCAATACTCGTAGTATACCGCGGCCTCGGCCTAGGGCTGAAGAAGATGGTTTTTAGTCAGTAAGAGTCTGACACTCCATCTCGCCCCACCTAAGACATTGGTAGATATTTTCCACCCAAAAAAGGGGTTGTTAGATATATTGTTATTATACTTTATTGCACACACATACATTTATAAAAATACAATTAAAAAATAAAATATGTACAAAGGCGAGCTTAACCCAGAGTTGGGTTCTCTAACAGCAAACCTTAGAGCGATAGAGAGATTAGATATGGAAGGGTAAAGTCATAAGTGCGCAACAACACATTACTGAGAAAATATAAACACTATAACAATATATAAAGACAATAAATATATATAATATAATAAAGCTACACAATATATAAACATAATGCATAAAAATACAATATATACATATATAAATACATACATATATAGTCATGTTGACAGTAAATGTTCCCTGGTTCGTTCCTTGAAAACATCCAACGATGAGCTCTCGCGTATAGTGTGAGGGAGAGAATTCCAAAGCCTCCCAGCACGAACAGTGAAGGATCCATCATAACGGCTCGAAGTATGAGGAGGGACACGAAGAAGAAGAGATGAAGAGGAGCGACAGGGTTTGCCTCTAGGAACGAGGAATTCAAAGCGTTCCCGAAGATAGCTTGGTGAGTAGGGATTGTGGAGAAGAGAGTAGAGGAAAGAGAGAATGTGAGCATCTCGACGCTTTCGAATAGGCAGCCACTTCAGACGACTCCGAAATTCTGACACATGGTCGTATTTCCGAAGGCCGAAAATGAAGCGGATGCACAGATTCTGCAAACGTTCGAGTTTGTCAAGAAGTTCCTCAGTCGCATCAAGGAAGCAGACATCAGCATAATCTAGTAAAGGGAGAAGGAGCGACTGAGCAAGAGTAATTTTGTTGAAAAAGGCAGGAACTTCTGGAGACGTTTGAGTGACTGAAACGAGTGAAACACCCTCCTGCTTACTTCTGCAATGTGTAGACCCCAGGACAAATGACAATCCATTAGGACACCCAAGTTCTTGACATAAGTAGTATATGATATGGCAACGTTATCGTATAAGACTGGTGGAGGAGACTGCAGTTTATTAAGAAAATATCTGCCACCAACAATGAGAGCTTGCGATTTGGTAGGATTTACTAATAGTCCAAAACTTTTAGCCCATTTACTTATGTTTCCAAGATCATTATTGATGGCATCAATTGCTCTAGGAAGCTCTTCGAGTTTACAGTGTTGATATAGCTGCAAGTCGTCTGCATAAAGGTGGTAGCTTGAAACAAGTATCTTAGTGATAGCGTTAATAAAAACGGAGAAAAGTAGCGGAGAGAGGACGCCACCCTGAGGAACACCCGCAGACAGGTCGCACCAATCAGATGAAACATCATCAGAGCGGACCGACTGCGAGCGACCTCGAAGATAAGAATTGAACCATGCAGTTGCAGAAGGAGATACATTTAGTGAGGATAGGATACCGAGGAGGATGTCAAAGTCAACTGAGTTAAAAGCACTGCTAAAGTCCAGCAACACCATTATCGTCAAAAGCCTATTCTCCATGGCCAGTCGGATGTCATCGGTTATTTTAACCAGTGCCGACACTGTGCTATGACCAGGGCGAAAACCAGATTGGTATGGACTTAGCAAGCTGTTAGAGGAGAGGTAATGAGACAGTTGACTGTTGACAACACTCTCGAGGACTTTAGATAGGATAGGAAGTATGGATATGGGACGAAACTCAGAAAGTGAGGACGGATTGGAGACTTTGGGTAATGGCAACACATGAGCTTTTTTCCAAGCTGATGGAAAGGAGCCAGTGTAAAGGGAATAATTGACAAGATGGAGAATTACAGGAACAAGTATATTAAGGATGGAAAGAAGCATCTGTAGATGAAGACCATCGTCCCCTACAGCTTTTGTGGAAATGTTTAGGATGGCACGCTTAATATCTCCCTCTGCAGCCGGGCGGAAAGAGAACGACGTACAGTTTGGCAAAGAAAGATTGGAGAGATAATCGAGAGTCGACGATTTAACGTTGTCATCCAGCGTTACTGGCGACTTCGAGAAATGGTCATTAAGTGTGTTTAGATTGATATCGGGAGCGCTATCATTAGCAACCTTGCCGATACCAAAAGACTTTAAGAACTGCCATACTTGTGCCGTATTGAAGTTTTTAATGGAGTTGTGAATATGGCGCCTCTTTGCGTCTCTACACAGACGACTGCAGCGATTTCGTAACTTCTTGTACAAAGACCAGTTCTCCTCAGTTGGATCCCTTCTGTACCGTCTCTTTGCCTTATCTCTTTTAGACATCTCCTGCTTTATAACGTCTGATAGCCAAGGGGCCGGAAGGTGCTTTACTCTTACTTTCTTAAGAGGAGCGTGTTTGTCATAGAGCCTCAACACCAGGCTGGTAAATACAGAAACCATAGAATCCACATCAGTGCAATCATAAACAGGAGTCCAGTCTATCTCATCCGCATCCTCCCGCAAACGATCCAGATCAATGTTCTTGAAACTGCGAAGGAAAAGAAACTTGGATTTACGCTTAGGTGGACGGATCTTATAAGATAGAAACAAAAGGTCGTGATAAGAGAAAGATGCAGAGAGTTGCCCATGAGTGGCGACTTTGCTGGGGTCTGAAACAATTATGAGATCAAGGAGTGAGGGATTGCAATGAGGAGCATGATGAGTGGCATTAAGCTGAAGAATGTGCATATCGACAGAAGAGACAAGGGATCGGAGTTTACGGCTACGCCCATCATCCTTTATCAAGCAGGTGTTGAAGTCTCCGAGGATTATCGTGTGGTCATAGAGGGGAGTGAACTGTTCAAGTTTCGACTCAAAGATGAAAAGTAGTCGAAGGTGCAAGAAGGATTGTAATAGACACCTAGGAGCACCTTGGTGTTATAAAAAGTAATTTCAATAAATAGGTGTTCAGCGAATTTAGAGTAGTCACTCGGAGACTTATCAACAATTTTATAGGAGATATCTCCACGGAGATAAATGGCGACCCCCCCACCTCCCTTGCCGGTTCTGTCATTACGCACCAGCTTGTAGCCAGGTAAGGAGTACTGAGTGGAAGGAAGTGCTGGCTTGAGGAATGTTTCAGACACCAGAATAGCGTGAACAAGATTACAATCAAAAGAGGATAGTAAGTCAGCATGGTGAGCAGGAATACTTTGAGCATTTATGTGGACCGTATTGAAAAATTTACTAAAAGAAGAAAAGGTAGTACAGAGTTGGTCACGTAAATGCACTGAGTCATCATTAAACGCACTAGCAAAACTTTCGTCAGATGCACACGAAGACGAACAAGAAACAAAACTATCATCAAAATTAGCCAACATTACAAAATACTAAAATTATTAATGGTATATTATATAATAAATATATAAAAAGAATAAATAACAGTTACCTGTTATTACGACATCCTCGATGCACTCGCTGGTTATTACACAAACAGTTTGACATAACATAATGGATAAAAAGACTCATATCCACAGACAGATAAGAAGTTTTTGAACGAGTTGTAGAAATGATGTCTGTCTATGGAAAATAATGTCAAGTCAACCAAATGTCAATGCAAAATAAAACAATAAAGTGACCGCCTATTGTAAATATAAAAGAAGAACAAATACAAAGAAGATTATTTTGCTTGCCTCTTCAGTTTCTTTCCTGATGGGGACTTGTTCATCGTTGGACTCAGTGCGCCCAGTGTAGTCTCGATGTTGGTAGCACCACACTTCGGAAATTGCTTCGCCAGTAACTCAAATTCAGCTGGGGATTCTATTTTCCGCCTCGACTTGTCCGGTAGCATAACAACTATCTTGCCTTCGGATGTCCAGCACTGTGTGACCCCAAAATGCTTGCGGGCGGCAAGAAATGCATCGTGTCGGGGTTTGGTCAGGAACTCGGAAAACACTAGACCAGAGCCTTTTAGTAAAGTCTTGCTTTGCCACACCTCACTACGCAGCCTGTGGCTCTGGAACCGAATTAATAAAGGACGTGGCTTACTGGTGTCAGCACCCAGACGATGACACGAATCAATGTCCATTGAAGAAACTTTGGGCATCTTCAACTTCTCCGTCACAATAGATACAGCCTGTGACACATGATCCTCATCCTTCCGCTCAGGAAGACCATGGAGGAGAAGAACTTGCCTGCGAGAAGCCATCTCATGCCGATCCAATCCCAGCGTCAACAACTCCACCTGCATTTTTAGGGCACTCATTGTCTTCCAGACGAGTGTCTTGAATTCTGTGTAATCCCGGGACAGGCCGGCAATGGTTCTGTGAGAGGCCTCATTGCTGCCCACATTCTTCAGCTCCTCTTCATACGCAGCCATCCGTGAAGTGAAAGTGCTGGACAGTTCCTCCATACAATTTGACAACTTTGTGTAAAGGTCCATTGTAGTGATTGTACTATTGTTTTAGTGAGAATTTAGTGAGAATTAAGAGAGAGAAAATGAGATATATGAGTGCATCTATGGATTATGCAATAATTTAGTGCATATGTGCAGTGCAATATACAATATTTATAATTTTAAATAAAATAAAACTTGGGAGCTATTTATTTAGTTGCGTTCCTTTCAACTACCCTCACAAAAAAAAACATTATATATTGAATAAAAAACATTATATAACATAAAAACATTATATTGTTGACTGAAATAATGAATTCAATATTGTGTACTACCTATATACTTATACTAGCTACTCTCGCGCGGTTTCACTCGCTGCTCGACTCAGAAAAATTGAAGCTATCTATCAGTGAAAGAAATTTGGCAATCCGACCAGGCGGTTCCAAAAATTACCCCCTACATACAAACTTACAAATTTTACCTCTTTATAATATTACATAGATAGAGCACAGGAAAGCAAGCAAGCGAGTATTTCTCATAAGCATTTTACAGGACGTTCTTAATCCTCAGCTGCTTTAAAGATTTAAAAAAAAATCGTCGTGTTTGAATTCGTGTAACACTAATAAAATATTTTTTGAAATTTTTATTTTACCGCTTTATCGACGTGATCGATATAATGTAAATATTGGTGCCAACAAACTATAGCGTTCCTAGTTTACAATGGAACCCTAAAAAATAATCAGTAAAAAAACAATTGAATAATTTGTAAGTACCTGGAATTACTTATACCGTAATATAACCTACCTACCTTTAGCTAATTATATAATTATTATTATACCAGTTTTAAATACTAAGTTACCAAGTGGTTTAACAAGTTTTTTCCTGATTTAACATAGGTCAAAGTTGCGTTTCATGTTATGTGTTATTGTTACATCTGTATTTATAAGATAAATAGTTGCTAAGGTACCTGATTGCAGTAGAAATGTTCATTTATTATACATTTAGTAAAAACAACGACTTTTTCTAATATGATAAGTCGGCAAACGAAGAGACGGGTAACCTGATTGTAAGCAGAGCCGTTACGAGTGCGTTGCCAACTTTTTGGGGATTGGGGTTTTAGAGATTTAGAGATTGGGGGAGGGGAAGGATTGGGCCTCCGGTAACCTCACTCACACGGCGAAACACAACACTGTAGTTGTTTCACGCTAGTTTTCTTTGAGGCCTTGGTATCACTCCGGTCGAGCCGACCCATTCGTGCCGAAGCATGGCTCTCCCACACTTAAAACACTTACTCAAATATGAAATCGAGAAAAGCACTACTTCTTTCAAGGCACAATAAAAAGAGAAAAAGAAAGAGTACAGACCACAATTTTTCTAATATGTATATCATAATAGAAATAAGAAAGAAAGAAGACAGAAATAAGAAAGAAAGAAGAGAGAAAGAAGAAAGAAAGAAGAGAGAAAGAAGAAAGAAAGAAAAACATTTATTTAGACTCGCAGAGGGCAACAACATAATGGCTGTTTAGATGTAACCACCGCTTCTCTTTTCGCGAGTGTTCTCACACACCCACAGGAAGAATAAAACAGTGATTATTACACGCTTAACCAAATGTTCTCTACATCCTCAGGTCCCGGCACCCACAAGAACGCCAGCATAAGCCCTCGTCACATGCACAACCTCCAGATCGCCATCCACAGACTCTCCAGCAACGGGCAGGTCGTGAGAAGGACCATACCTCTTGAGAGTGCCCCTAAAGTCATTGCCAGGGATAAAAATATAGGTGAGTTACATATTATTCAAATTAGCAGATACAAATCGGTAGTGGCTTGGAGGTTAAGGCTTTTCATACACTAGGTGACTAGGGTGTGGGTTCGTAAACTTGCAAATACTAATGTGACTTTTTCCAAGTTGTATATACGTTTCAAGTTTATTAAAACATCGCTGACAAACGGTGAAGGAAAATATCGTGAGGAAATCTGGACTTATCACCAATCCGCTTAGAGCAAACGTATTGATTATTGCTCCTTTTCCTTAACCTTGCTCCCTCTGGCTCCTTCTCCGTGTAAGAAGAGGCTTTTGATCAGCAGTAAACACTTATAAGCTGAGCACATACCTAAATATAACCAATAGAAACAGTTATTACCATAAAAAAACGCAATAGTATAAATGCCCAATCCCGACATCTGGGGAACCCTATCTTTCTATCTTTTTTTCATCATATAAACTGGTGCCTGACTTGTAATCCCACCTGATGCGAAGTGATATAATTATTGATGCTAAGGCGTGCTTGTTTATTAAGAGCCTATTTACTCTAGTCCCCAAAAAGTCGGCAATGCACTCTTAAATCCTCTGGTGTTGCATATGCCCATAGATGGCGCTAATTGCTTACCATCAGCTAATTCATCTGCTCAATTTCCACACTGTCACATAAAAAATATCCTAGCAAAACGTTGCCTGCCTACCCTTTAAGTTATAAATGCTCACCTCTTCAAACGTAACCTTTGGACAGAATTAAACACGATTAAAAGAAGTAGCCATTCATTAAAAAAAAATACCTAATTATGCAAAATTACTCTTAATACAAAAGCATAAAGACTAATGTTGTTATTTTGTCACGCAACCGGTAGATCTCTATTATATTTTAATAGGATGTTAAAGAATATTTTTTTTGTCATTAATTTAATATACCTTGTTTTATACATACATATAAATACAGAATAATTATTTTTTGCACTTTGCAAAAAAATGCACTTGGTATAGATATGTTCCTACATTATCTCGGAATAAATTAAAATAACCATTATTGGAACCCCTGACAGCGAGAAATTTTGACAGATAATGTATTTTTATTGCCATCAATGCCATCATAACACCAATTCACTACATAGTTTAAAACATAGTCACATCCTATGATTATTTAGACACCACTGACATACGGTGAAGGTGGACTTATAATTTCTAATTATAAGTTTGAAATCGCCAACCCGCATTGAGCAAGCGTGGTGATTCATTCACCTTCTCCGTGTGAGAAGAGGCCTTTGTTCGGCAGGCACTTACCTATAGGCTGGTGATGATGACTGCAGCCGTGCGAACTGCGAAGCTGTTGTGGGTCACTAGTACTAAATAAATAAATTATAGCTAATAACTATAAAAATAAAATCAGTTTAGAACAACACATCTGTAATAATCCTTCGACTGCACGGTTGGTGCGGTGGCTGGGCAACTGGCTGCCGTGCAACGTGTCGCGGGTTCTATTCCCGCACGGAACAACTCTTTGTGTGACCCACAAATTGTTGTTCCGGGTCTGGGTGTCATGTGCATGTGAAATTGTATGTTTGTAACCGCACCCACGACACAGGAGAAAATCCTAGTGTGGGGCAATGCTTAAAAAAGAATTGCTATGTCCTTTCTCGAGTCCCAAACTATGTTTGTACTAAATTTCAGAAAAATAGGTTCAGTAGTTTAGGCGTGGAGAAAAGACAGAGAGACAGTCAGAGTTACTTTTGCATTTATAATAGTTTGGATTACTCAAACAATTATCAAAAGTCATATGGAAGTAATAAAAGTAAACGTTTTATAAAATAATTGACGTATTAATTAAAAGTCATTCAGTATGGTTACTAAACTAATTAGTAGTTCACACACAACTTTACGGAAATTACTCCAGTGAGAACTGAAAATTTCTAATTCCCCGGCTTTTCCGGGATCTCTGTGAAAACTTTCGTTCACATCCTCTACATGTATGTATGTATAGTATGTATAATTTTAAAATCATACTTTGCTAACTCTCAAGGGCTTTCACTATTGGATGCGCTTTTTCCAGATATTATTTGTATGCAAACCATGTCTCACGTCGGATTTTTTTCCTATGTCCATTTTGCGTTTAGAAAAATACAATAACTTTTAAAATATATTATAGTTTTTAAACAAAACATCTGCAGGGACTCACTACTCCACGCGAACAAAGTCGCGGGCAACAGCTAATACGTTACATCGCCGTATGAGTGAGGTTACCGGAGGCCCAATCCTTCCCCTACTCCAATCCCTCCTCAATCCCTAAATCTCCAAATCCCTAAAAGGTCGGCAACGCACTCGTTACTCCTCCGTTGCGGGTGTCCATGAGCGGCGCTGATTGCTTACCATCAGGTAATCCGTCTGCTCGTTTGTCGACCTATTACATACAAAAAACATTTTCTAGATTCAAGAATTAAACTTGAGATCGAGCGTTCGGTTATCAACTAAATAACCATCGAAATATACATAGTTAGTTATACATAAAACCTTATTTTTTGTTAATACCAATAATAATTACATTAATCAATAAATTATTTTTTTGTGTCTGGCAGAATATGCTACGAGTAAGATTTTGACGTTAAAAAAACAAATGAATCACCTAAAAAAAGACCATTAAATACACATACCTATTACATAATTAGGCAAACGGCTGTTAATTAATAACGCAAGATCAGCTTAAGTAAACAATTAGAACAAACAATTTATTTGAAACAAACAAATATTTGTTTTATAAACCTACTAAAGTAGAACATTCTTTAAGACGAAAACATATTTAGGTGGTGCGACGTATCTATTGTTTCTTTCATTCGTTTTTTTGAGTGGTTAATGTAGTCAGAGGACTTTTTTGCATTAGGTGGGGCGCTACGCGTGAGTGACAAGACTCTGGCCCTGTTCCTTCTCCTGCTCTGAGCTGGGCTGCATCCGTACCTCCGCTTTAGAACGGCCTTAGTGGGCTCCATCTGTGGTGACCTTTTTTTGTCAGCGGAAAATCATCAAATGACTTCTCCCGCCCAGGGTAAGGCGAGAGAGACTGTCAGACTCTTACTGAACAAAAAAACCCCCAGTCCCTTCTCCTGCTCCGGGCCGAGGCTGCGATGACTCATTGCGCTTAATCCCCAACCCCGGCTGAACATCTGCCCTATAGGGCCCCGTCTGTGGTGGTCTATTGGCTCTTTGAGGCGCACGCAGAACGCGATGCGCCGTATGCTCGGGTCTGGGTCTGGTCGGGCGGCGAGGTACCCTTAATCGCCTTCCGCCGGTGGTCGGGGATCATGTCTCGATCTGTGGTGGCCTGCTGGCTCTTAGACACGCGCGTAAATCGCTAACACGTTGTTTATTGTGATCGGGCTGGGACACAATCTACCTTGTTTTTTTTTTTTAACTGATAGGCAACGAATGCTAATGCACAACGCTTTGGTTGTCTCACGCCGATTTTCTTTTAGGTCGTAGTATGACGCCGTCAAGCCTACCCGACCTATTTGTGCTAGATTATAAAGATGGGCCCATGGGGTCTCATCTGTATAATTGGTCAATTGGCTTTTTGAGACAGACTTCTATGTCGTGTCGTGTCGCATGTTGTCAAACCGTTATGCTTCTGGCGTGACATGCTACTTAAGTATGTTGCCGACTTTAATTAAACTTGTTTTTTAATTGCTTAGTCGCTAAGTGCTACGAAGGGTTTGGCAGAAGCCTCCATCCTACTTATAAGGTACTCATATTTTAAATACGAAGTAAGTGAGGATATAAGTATATTTTTTACGCAAAAACTACTGAAAAGATTTAGATGAAATTTGGCAATGAGATAGTTTGAAGTGTAAAATAATACATACTTTATATTTATATACACTAAACTGGAAAATTAGAAGTTATAACTCAGGCAAATTCTCAATAACTTAAACTAATACCAAATCTCTGCTTATCCAGTAACCACAGAAGACAAGTCTGTCCAAGAAAACCCGTCTACAATGCCTCCATACGGAGGTACTTACAAATGTCACGTTCAATGTAACATTTTTGACAAGAAACTCCTCCGATAAATTGAATAGTCACAGTATAACAGGCTGATCGTCGAATAAGCTGGCTCATATATTATTCATAGCGTGATATATAAGTTTGCAAAACTTCGCCTTGCAGCCATAATCTGGGCAGTGGTTCTCAAACTGCGGATGAATTTGACTCCCGCACCTTCGTAAAAGACGACCTGTATAGTAAGATTTTTTGTCCGTAAGAGAGAAAAAGAGAGAGAGAGCCTTTCGTCAAATCAAATCAAAATACTCGTATTTATTTGCAATAAATTAAATCGTCGGGACGTCTTCACAATTTTTCAGTTCTTGACTGACAGTACAAAATAAATAAAGTGCTTCTTAAATATTAATATAATTATGCTTAATTTGGATTTTCGGGGAGAATATGAAAAGATGCTTTACTTTTCTGTAAAAGACGAGGAAAAGGGATTCCTTCTTGATTAAACCCGTTATTAAACTTACAAGGGACACCGGGTTTTCTTAACAGACCAACGCTGTAGGTGCAAGTGTGGGAGAGCCAAGCTTCGGCACGAATGGATCGGCTCGACCGGAGTAAATACTACGGCCTCACAGAATACCGGCGTGAAACAACCCACAGTGTTGTGTTTCGCCGTGTGAGTGAGGTTACCGGAGGCCCAATCCCTTCCCTTCCCGATCCTTATATCCGTAACCGCTATCCCCAAAAGGCCGGCAACGCACTCGTAACTCCTTTGGTGTTGCGGGTGTCCATGGGCGGCGCCGATTGCTTACCATCAGGTAATCTGTCTCGTTTGCCGACTTATACGATAAAAAAGGTGCTTCTCGAACCTACGTAAATTATCGAAGATGTTCTTTTACAGTAGGTACCTTTCAAAAAAGTTTGAGAATCACTGCCCAGATATTCACAGCTTCTGTAATAATGCGAATGTGTTCTGAACAGTATGTGTATGTGTGGCCACATCTTGTATTTTTGGAAAAAAGATAGGAATTTTCTTTTATTTGTGATAATACTCCATTGATATCTATAAAGTTTGGCATTTCCAGGAATTTATGGATTGGTAATTATTTACATAAGAAAGAATAAGGTTTATTTTTGTTTGTTTCGAATGGTGGGAAAGCAGGGAAAGATTAATGTCTTGATGCATTTGTTTTATAACACTTGTTTTTTATTGGATTAACGTTAGCCCGAACACTAGGATTATTTTATATTGTCATGATTGTGCACGTTTATAAACATAAACAATGTCATATATAATAATATGAAGGCACCGGAGGGTTGGTACAAACATCAACATCCCGATCGTCGTCTTCACAGTCCATCGCAGTGCGTAGGATTTCTTAATGACACCGAATAAATTACAAAAATAACGGACGTCGGCGATCCGTCTCATATTATGACAGTCACAGCGCTCGCTTTCCACCATAATGCGCACGCAGAACTGTCAGTTTGACGTTCCGCCAGAGTACGATTCTTCGTACCCTCGTCCGATGAATTGTGATAAAACCTCCTTCAAAATTCAATTGAAATAATCGACGCGTCGTCATACACATAACACCTAGACCCACAGAAACAGTTATACCGTGCGGGAATCGAACCCGCGACACGTTGTCTACTGTCCAGTCACTGTTGGTTTTTAATTTCTCATATGTTTACACTATCGATTCATGTTTTCACTTTCTCTTTATGTTATGGTCAGTCTTATAATATAGATTTATATAATAATTTAATGAGGAATGTTTAAAAATAAGTTGTAGATACGCAAGTATTTGGAGCCACGGAAACATTTCTGTATTTTTAAACCCCGACGCAAAAAGAGGGGTGTTATAAGTTTGACGTGTCTGTCTGTCTGTCTGTCTGTGGTATCATAGGTCCTGATCGAATGAACCGATTTCAATTTAGTTTATTTTTTGTATTACAGGTGTTTTACGGGCGAGTGTTCTTAGACATGTTTGATGAAAATCGATTGAGCCTTTTAAAAGTTATGGGGTTAAAGTGGGGAAGAAAAACCGAATGTCTGCAAATATGCTCAAGTGGGGTATCAAATGAAAGGTGAAAATCGCTTGTACGTCACAAAAACGATTTCAATGAAGTTTTTTTTTTGTATTTTATACTTTTCAAAAGTAACTCATGTTTTTTTTTTGTGTCGGGGTTTTTTTTTTAATTTTTATCTGAAATCATACCGACAGCTTTGAATGCGTTTTGTGAAAAACCATAATGGCTTGTCCGTTTACGAAATGCATGCGCAAATCTCAACTTCTCTAAATATATGTACCTATATATTTTAGTTATATATACAAATAAAGAACCGTCAATCGTAAACGGCACACATGTGGATTTTACACCCAGCAGATCAAGCTATCCTAAACTGTGAAATTTCCCCAAGAGAATATCAACCATAACTCTTTAGTATAAAGTTAAAAATGGTAGATCAGTATTAAGGTTTAACGGGTAACTCGATGTGCTTGCACGTATAAGTTTGGACGTTTACGACCCCATTACAGACTGATAATATTTCTAGAACATTTCCAATCATACTTGGTACTTGAAGAACTCAAATATTCTAGTACCGCGCTGGCAGTGAATAGTCTTGGTACTCGTAATATTTTACGACTGGAATATAGCATTTTTAGATTCTAGATTTCCTTGTAAATATGTTTTTGATCGTGTTTAATGTCGGAATGCGGTGATCGAGGCGTTGTTAGTGCTTCTATAGAAAAAAGATTAATGTTAAAACCTTTTCTTATAGGTTTGTTCGGCAAACGAGCAGACGGATTAACTGATGGTAAGCAATCAGCGTCGCCCATGGACACCTGCAACACCAAAGGAGTTACGTGTGTTGTCGGTCTTTTGGGGATAAGGGTTTCGGATATTTAAGGGAAGGCAGGGAAAGAGCCTCCGGTAACCTGACTCAAACGGTTAAACACAACGCTGTGGTTGCTTCACCCCGGTTTTCTGTGAGGCCGTGGTATTAATCCGGTCGAGCTGACCCATACGTGCCATAGCTTGGGTCTCTCAGACTTAAAATTTGACCTACATCAGAATTTTTTTTTTAAATCGCGGTTGTATTTACTCACATAATTTTGAAAGTATCTATGTATAGTTTGGAGCTTAATATGGTGAGGTAAATGGAGGCAAATTATTAACGTACACACGGATCTCATCATCCTTTTTTAGGAAACAGAGACTAAAGTTCCTTAAGATCTGAAAAGGAGGATCCTTAGGCGAGGTGAACAGCCTGGCGGGGTTCCGCTCAACAGTTGAACCTACATTGGGATTTCCTATCCGTATTTAATTCGCACGCAAACGTCACTTGCGTTATGTAGACCTTTTATGTAGAACTAGCAACTCTCGCGCGGTTTCACCCGCTGCTCGGCTCTATTTAATCGTAGCGTGATGTTTTATATTTTTTTATTTATTTAATCATGAACAATTTATATTGTATTTGATGTCAGTATATGATAAAAATTAGCATGCAATGTAATAAAAATAACAGAAAAAAAAACATTAACACAATAAAATAATACAAAAATAACATAGAAATTAAGTAAAATTGCATTTACAAAAGTATTAAATTGGAAATAATTCAATTATAATTCATCGAATGTGTACAAGTTTCTCGCCAACAGAAATTCTTTTAACTTAGCTTTAAAAGAGCTAGTATACAATGAATCTTTTAAATCTGCTGGCAGTTTATTAAATAATTTTACTACTTGGTATTGAGGACTATGCTTGGCAACATTTAGGTTAGGTACAATTTTATTATTGAAGTCCTTTCTACGAGTACTTTCCCTGGCTATTCTCTCGTTTTCAGACTCAAATTCATGGACATACTTTTTAAAATTAACCAACAGCACTAATATGTACAGGCTAGGCAATGTTAGGATACCTAAACGTTGAAAGTGAGGTCGACAGCTTTCTCTTTGTGATATTCTTACAATTGTGCGAACTGCTCTTTTCTGTAGAATAAATGCTCTCTGAAAATTATACCCATAGCTTTTCCCCCAGAACTGTATACTGTATCGGAGTCTAGATTCAACAAGAGCATAAGACACCATCTTTAACTGGTCCTTATTTATTTCATCTCTTAAAGTCCTTAAGGCAAAACATGCAGAAGATATAGTGGAGTCTATATGGGCTAGTTCTTTTTTCCAATTCAGTAAATCATCTAAATGGATACCTAAAAATTTGACATCTCTCACTAATTCTATCTTTTCATTGTTAAGACTTATATCCATATTTTCTTTATTGCCTGCCGTGGTCCGAAACAACATGATGTTTGTTTTTTTAATATTTATTATCAATCTATTTGCATCGAACCAAGATTGAAATACTGCCAGCATAGTATTGACCATGTCTGTAAGTTCACTAATAGTTTTAGCTTCTACTATGGCATTTGTGTCATCAGCATAGACTACTAGACCAACGCCAGGAATCATTTTTTCAATATAATTTATTATATCGTTGGTGAAAATAATAAATAGTATAGGACCCAATATTGAACCCTGCGGTACGCCAGTAGTAATATTAATCATAGATGATTGGTATGTTTTCCGTTGTCCTTCCTGATCTATAATGCTGGTTTCTACATACATTTTTCTATTTTTCAAATACGATGTAAATAATTGTAAAGCTTTGCCTCTGACACCATAATAATTTAATTTTGCAATCAGTAGATTATGATCAATTGTATCAAATGCGGAAGATAAATCTAGAAAAATTCCTGCTACCTTTAATTTATTATTTAATTTGCCCATCACATCGTCAACAAGTCGATAAATTGCTTCTCCAGTGCCAATTCCCTTCTGGTAACCAAACTGTCTGTCATGAAGAACTTTATTAAAACTAAGATGAGTCAATAGCCGAGATTTTAAGATCTTTTCAAAAACTTTCGAAACTGTGGGTAGAAGTGAAATTGGTCTGTAATTTTTAGGGTCTGTTTTTGTACCTTTTTTGTAAAACCTATAGCACTCAGGAACATTTTAGCTATCTATCAGAGAATGAATTTTGGCAATCCAAACCAAACCAGCGGTTCCAAAGATTACCCCCTACATACAAACTTAAAAATTTTACCTCTTTATAATATTAGTATAGATATAATAAAATAAAGCATTCAACTACGCTAAAGCGATGCAAAATTCGCCGGGTAACCTATTAGTTAAATATAAGGCCAGGGTTCCTCACAATGTTTTCCTTCACCGTATGTCAGTGGTAACTAAATAATCTAAGAAAGTACTCGAAAAAAGTTATGCCATGTTCCAAACCCTCAACCTTCCCGAACGACTTAACTTCCAGGTCACTACGATGTTATCCTTACTCCTTATTATTTTTATCACAGATGTGATCCTTTTCACATCATCATCATCTTCCTGCCCTTGTCCGTTCGTTTTATTTGGGGTCGGCGCAAAATGTTTTGTTCTTCCATTCTGTCCTCTCACCTGTCACGCTATCGCTAACTCCTCTGTCTTCCATATCACTTCTCACACAATCCATCCATATTTCCTTGGTCTCCCTTTCTCTCTCCATCCATCCACATTTATACTGATGGCTTTTTTTGTAACATGATCCTTTTCACATAATAATAGCTTGAACCTTATTAACTTGGTCGTTTGTTTGTTTTCAGATCTAAAGAATAAGAAGACTGTAATATATGCTGTCGGTTTCATAGACAGTTCAGCATTCCCGTTCTCGCAGGCGATCGGTACCTCATACGCCAAGCGAGGGTACAACGTCTTCATATCGGAAACCCTTGCCTTCCTCACCTACATCTATCCAAAGTAAGTTACTAAACATTAATCAAATTGATGATAATATGCGGTTCGATCACGTGAACTGTTCGAGAAATACTCTACTGTATATTGTGAGTCCCGGTGTCATTTGAAAGTAGAAGAGCCTTACACGAAAGTACATATACTGAGTGTGATTAACAGAGTCTTTATCCCCGATTCCCGCATTATAATATCTTTAATACCCGAACTCCAAATCCTTAAAACCCAAATCCGCAATATCTAAATCTCCAAGTTCCAAAACACAAACCTTCTGGAAAGCCGACAATGCACTTGCAACTATTTTTGTGCTACATTTATGTATATACAGCGCTGAATATTTACTATCAAGTGATTTGTTAGGTAGGCTATCGCCTTATAATATACTAGTTACTTTCACGCGGTTTTACCCGCTGCTCAGCGCCATTTGATCGTAGCGTGATGTTTTATAGCCTATAGCATTCAGGAACATTGTAGCTATCTATCAGTGAAAGAATCTTGGCAATCCGACCAGCGGTTCCAAAGATTACCCCCTACATACAAACTTACAAATTTTACCTCATTATAATATTAGTATAGAAAAAATTTAGTACAAGAAAGGATTTTACTTTATTTACTTTATACAGTTTTTCAATAACCAATATTTTTTACTACTTTAAGATAGCAATTTTGCACTTCTGTCAGGAATTATGCATCATCATCATCATCATCATCATCATCATCATCATCTCATCATCATCATCATCATCATCATCAGTCTATACGTGCCCACTGCTGAGCAAAGACCTCTTTTCATACGGAGAAGATTACAGCATTAATCACCACGCTTGCTCAATGCGGGTTGGCGATTTCAAACTTATAATTAGAAATTATAAATCCAGGTTTCCTCACGATGTTTACCTTCACCGTATGTCAGTGGTGTCTAAATAATCATAGAAAGTACATATAACTCGGAAAAAGTCACATTGGTACTTGCCAGGTTTCGAACCCGCTTATGCATGAGAAGCGGGCTCCCTAACCTCCGGGCCACCACGACATTATGCATATTGGTGCATCAACACTAACTTATGCATGTGTGCATTTGGTTTCCAGTCAATAGACTATACAAACCGTAGCCATTGAGCCAATAGCTCTACATTAATTAGCATTGAATTTAGTACGTCAAGTTACACTTTTAAACAACAGTTGGCAGTCACTATGAATGCTATTAAAATTGTTTATAAAGGTCAGTCATCTTATTAATAACCTTACATAACAGGTAAATAAGTAAATTCAAAGAAAATATTTAAATTATTTTTCCATATCAGAGCATTGATCTGCACAAAACTATTTGTAATTTCTTATCCTTAAGTTAGCAGAAAACAGTATTTATTAATATATTCATCAATATAAGTTGGAAAGTCAAGCGGCGGGGCGCTGATTGCTTACCCCCAGGTAATCTGTCTCCTCGTTTACCGACATAGGACATAAAACAACTAAAATTTTTTTTTTTATTTCAGAGCAGAGATACATGCAAAAGTATTAGTAATTTTTATCCTTAAGTTAGTTGGGAATAGTAGTTAGTTACAAATATTTATCAGTTACCGGGTAAGTTCGGGTTACTTTGACTCTGCGGGGTAACTTTGATCCAAACCCTTTAACCAATAATATCTGAGAACCAAACATATATTCGTTTTTCATTGGTTCGAAAATTTGGATCAAAGTTACCTCCCAGGGTCAAAGTAACCCGAACTTACGGTATTGACATGAACATCAGGATGCACATGTCCACTTGCCTAGTGCTTAAAGACGACCCATCAATTTTATCTGCCACTGTATCTATTATACTGTTAAATCCTCAATTGGACCTAAATCTAAAGCAAACTGTGAAAATATTTTTGACTTCGTTTACTTTATCCAAGTAACCAAATAAGCCACGATATCTTTGTTCAGAATCCAAAACGCAAATCGCCGTGACAATCCATCCTTCCGCGTAAGATCTTTGATTTCCTAGAACTATATACTCAAAATTTATGGCCCAAAGGTCATCGGTTCGAGTCCCCGCTCGTAAATTTTGCCGGAGTTTGGCACCGACCAAAGATATTGAGATCGCAGTAAGTTGATAGGGGAGTGCCCTTAAGACTAGGTTACGTATTTGTGTCCTTAGTGGGTCATATTTTTTTGTGTAAGCCAACCTTATCTAGCGGATAACTTGGAGAATATTAGGTGAGTTAGGATTTGTCCTGTTGTCATTATTATAATTACCTTTTTTTTCATTTTAAAGCATGATTTAAAAATATTTCTACACCAGCAATGGTAGTGTATGTGAAACAACATTTAATGTAAAACCTCAATGTACCATATACTTTGAAATAAATGATATTCTATTCTATTCTATTCTATTCCTGTCACGTTGGTTGTGAGCTGATAATCTCACGCAAGTGGCAAAAAACAACATTTTCTTCATCAAATTACTTCTACCGCCCAAGGTGGTTTAATAGGTAGTTACTAACCTCACTCACACGGGCGAAACAGAACGCTATGGTTTTTTTAACGCCGATTTCTTCAAGGCCGTGGTATCACTCCGATAAAGCCCACTCATTTGAGCCAAGAATGGCTCTCCCATACCTAACACATAACACAAAAAGGACGAACACCTAACGCTACTAGAGCGCCATCTAGTGAACACAAAGCGGTAGCCGTAATTAGCTTGTTTCTTTATCTTTTAAGCTGTATAGCACAGTTCTTTAAAAACCTATTTATAGTAAAATGGTAGCCATTGTTGCTTCACAAACAGGTATCCGGTTTGTTGCGGATCCCGGTTAGTGATGTGACTCGCGGATATTTTGCGGATATTCTACGTCATGAAAATTAAGGCCCATTAGGCCGTAATTTTGATTTATGTTTGAATATTTATGGGTGATTAATTTATTGATGTTGTGCAGTAATAATACATAATATGCAATATATTGATTAGATTTTTATGTATACCTTATGTGTTTGGTAGTTTTTGTTAAAGCCGAATGATCATATTTTTATAATACTTTGAATGCCAATGCCAGCTATGGCGTTCTCTAAATAATAAGTGATTTCAATAGATTTTTTTAAACGTACACCTTTTATAAATTTTAGAATTCAATTTGAATTTTTCAAGTGATTTAACGTATAACACTATACGACTAGTCGGAAATTACTGGGTCAGTCCGAAGACATAAACCTACTGAAAATTTTAACTAACAAGTAACCTAAGAATCAAGACCCTTGCAGTACATACGATCACAAAAAAGTTAACTCTTGAATATTGTAACCTATTTTTGTTATGGTATAAGTCGGCAAACGAGCAGACGGACGGATTACCTGATGGTAAGCAATCGGCGTTGCCTATGGACACCCGCAACACCAAAGGAGTTACGAGTACGTTGCCGGCCTTTTGAGGATAGGGGTTGCGGATATAAGGATAGGGAAGGGATAGGGGAAGGGGAGGGATTGGGCCTCCGGTAACCTCACTCACACGGCGAAACACAAAGCTGTAGGTTGTTTCACGCCGGTATTCTGTGAGGCCGTGGTATCACTCCGGTCGAGCCGACCCATTCGTGCCGAAGCTTGGCTCTCCCACACTTAAATATTTGCGGACATTCAAAAGAATATCCGCACACTGCAGTATCCGAACAGACACGAATACACATCCCTATTGTATCTTAAGCTTATGATCTGTTTGATCAGATGTGGGATTATAGCCTGTTATTGCGTATTACTCTGATAAATTGAGTTGAAGACAATTCAACAAGAACAGGGTAGGCATAGCTCCTGCTGATTTGCGTTTAGCACCTGATGCAAAGTGCCATATTGCTCGCATTATATTGTTAGGAGTTTTTGAGATTTCGTCACAATTTTTAGTGTTATTGATTTTGGGTACATGAAATAATTGGTGTATATAAAGTTGTTGATGTTTTAGTTGGTGATTTTTTTTATATAATTTGTTGTAGAAAAACTTAGCTAGGTTAATGTTGTGAATCAGAATCAATTCTTTACGGCATTTTAGCTGTGCTAGCTTTATCTAGTATATATATATAAACTAAATAAAGGTATATATATATATATATATATATATATTTGAAACATATTTATTATTAATCATGCAAAAGGGAAAATATTTTTCGTGCAAAAGTTTTAATGAAAATAAAAAAGCTAAAAACACAGCCCTACAAATAAAATTGAGAAATTATCTTCTTAAAATATGGACAATTCTAAAAAATTAATGTGATGTAATTTTAATATAAGCACATTTCTTTCATTCCAGATCCGTCCGCCTCGTTAGATTTATTGGAAAGAAAATGGGAGAATTCCTAGTAAAACTAAATGAGCTTGGCGTTGAGCCGGGCAATCTAGAACTTGTGGGCGCCAGCCTAGGAGCTCATGAACTAGGATACGCAGCAAAACACTTCTTCCAAGCCACAGGGAAGAAGGTCTCAAGACTAACAGGCCTAGATCCAGCAGGGCCTTGTTTCAGAAGCTTAGGACCAGAAGATAAACTGTGGAAAACCGACGCAGAACAAGTAGATGTTGTCCATACGAATATAGATGGATTTGGCATAGCCGAAGCTTTGGGACATATAGATATTTATGCAAACGGTGGGGAATTCCAACCTAGTGATATCCCGTACATACCTTGCTTAGTGATTTGTAGTCATGTTAGATCCATGATTTATTGGTGGCAAGCTATCGAACATCCAAAGAAGTTTATAGCAGTGAAATGTGATACTGTACAAGAAGCCAGGTTCGCGCAGTGTTTTAATAATACTGAAACAAATTATTTAGGTGTTGAAGCTCAATTTGATAAACCTGGCATTTATTATATGGCTACTAATAATGAGTTTCCTTATTATATGGGTAAAGAAGGATTGAAAGAAGAAAATGAGATTTATAAAGCGGTTGTAAGAAGGATTAATAGTGATGATGGATTTGTTGCATAGTTTTGAGTGTTAGGAGCTGTTTTAGAATAATGTGGACTGAGTGAGTGTTGATATTTAAAATGTTTTGACTAAATAAGGTTTTAACAATAATAAGCTTTGTTTTATGTGTCGTAAAGTTGATAATTGACAAATTGAGTTAGATAAAAATTAATTATTTTGACCTTTCACAACAATTAGTAATTAACTAAAATTCGCGGGTTACTCACGTGTGAATGTTGAGAAAAGCTCTACTAGTTTCGAACCACAGAGGGGTTCTTCCTCATGAGCAGCGTGCGCGGACGCGGCGACGTCGCGCAGCGACGAATTTTAGTTAATTAGTACCAGCGAATTTTAGTTAATTTAGTATGTCTCACGATAGTTATTATAAAAACACAATTAGTAATTATTATTATTGGTTTTTATGATAAATGTACGTAAATATTCGTTCATTTATAGCAATTTTTTACTTCTGACACCATGTAATATGAATAAAAGACTTGGACCTTAGTTCACTTTGACTTTAATATAACAGTACACAGTCGGGCAGCTCACTGCACCAGAGTTACATTGTCAATGGTCAACAATATATCGATCATAATATTTATAGATAGTAGACAATGACAGTTCAAGTGGCTTACTAATTAGTTATAATAATGGATGTTTCAAAAAAGAGGACGTTATCCTCTTTTTCACTCCTTTCACCCTATGTGAGGCGAAAGGGAGTAACAGACTCTTCGAACCGGGGCTACGCCAGCGGTAAATATTAGGTACGCCAGTTAGAAAATGAAGTTTCTTGAATTAATATTTTTTGCATACTCTGTTCCTATCACATATTTGATGTCTACAATATGATCGATTGCATTTTAACAAAAGTCAAGGTGTTTTTTTTTCATCAATTTCATATTTTACACATTTTCAAAATTGTGTGAAAAAAAAAGTTAATTATGAAGCCAGCATTATTTAATTAGTCCTTTAATTAACCAAGTATAGATCATCGTAGCCTAAACGTATTTCAAATTAATTGTATTTATCAATAATTTTATTGCTTGTACGTATATCTGTGATTGTGATAATAAATAATATTTTGTGTTTTAATATGTTTTTAGACAAAGTAGTGTTAGAATATAATTTTAAGTAAGTAACTACAAATATGTTTGTTTAATCAAAACTTTGAAAAGAATTCATTGTGTGAAAAGACTGCACGGTTGGTGCGGTGGCTGGGCAACTGGCTGCCGTGCGACGTGTCGCGGGTTCGATTCCCGCACGGAACAACTCTTTGTGTTATCCACAAATTGTTGTTCCAGGTCTGGGCGTGTTGTGTATGTGAATTTATTTGTTTGTGAACGCACCCACGACAGGAGAAAATCCTAGAGTGGGGCAACGTATTTTTTTTAAAAGCATTCTCAGTTCTAATAGCCTTGGGTACCGTTATAACGTCAACAGATAAACAGTAGACCTATTTACCATAAGAAGAAAAATAAATTGTAATAAAACTAATATTAATCAATTATATATCTAACAATTAAAATTTCATGTCAATACCGCTTTATTATGAATTGTAACATCTGAAACTGTGATCCTAGTTAATAAGTTGTGTAATAATAAAAATGTATTTTATTTATTAAAATATTTTCGTGTTTGTTTTTGATTTCATAATCCTCCTTTATTATAATTCAAATCGTAACAGCTAAAAATATCTGGTCTGGGCGTCCAACATCATTCTGTCTGCCAGCAGTGAAGATTTTTTGAATTAAGAATTAAGCATAGGTATATCTTATCACCAGCCTATTCTTGCACACTGTTAAGCGAAGGGTCTTCTCACACGGAGACAAGTTCGACTAATATATCACCACGCTTGCTCAAGGTAGCAGCCTAGAGTAGTTTCCGACACGTCGACTTCAATACTTTTATGTCAAAAACGATACTATTCTATGTTTTTATGAAATTCCAAATTATGACGTCATTAGTATATCAGCATCAAAAAGCTTACTTATTTCTTAAAAAATCATTCATACTTATTGCTAAAAAATATTGAAAATGTTGTTTATCGAAAGATCGATAAATTTAAACCTAGCCTAGCTACCGTCATCTCCAAAAAAATATTGTTGCAGAGTTGAGGCAATTTTACGAAATTGTATTTCTACTTAAGCTAAAATGGTAGTAGATAATATTGATTGTCTTTTTTTTTATGCAATAGGTCGGCAAACGAGCAGACGGATTACCTGATGGTAAGCAATCAGCGCCGCCCATGGACACTCGTAACGGAGTAGTTACGAGTGCGTTGCCGACCTTTTAAGGATTGGGATTTTGGGGATTTTGGGACTGGGAAGGGATTGGGGCCTCCGGTAACCTCACTCACACGGCTAAACACAACGCAGTGGTTATTTCACGCCCGTTTTCTGTGAGGCCGTGGTATCACTCCGGTCGAGCCGACCCATTCGTGCCGAAGCATGGCTCTCCCACACTTAAAATTGTATTTATACTGATTGTAAGTAAATCACTGCTTACAGTTTAGAGAAAATCCAATTGTCAATGAATGATCAATCCATTAAACATTGACCATTATTATTTATTAATTGATAAAAAATCTGTCCTGCCAACTTAATACCATAGGCATTTCCTCCTAGTCGGTTGATTCCTTTTACACAAGACTTAAAAGTATAATTTTCATCAGCTCCTTTTCATCTACTACCGGACACAGCCTATTATACTGCAAAGAGGTCAATAACAAACTTATAAAAAAAGTAAAATAATGTATGATAGCAAAGTGACTGCGACATAACCTCATGAATAATTTTGTGCCAAAACATCGGACATTTCGCGAAAAAACAAACAATACCAACATTGCAGAGTTGGTGTGCTATGTTACATGTCTGCGTTAATACAATTCATTTTGGATGTTCACTTTTGGGGGTCCGTTAAAACATACCTACATGTTTTTTTATCACTTAGTACCTCTTGAAATCAGTCAATGTTGAAGTCAAGTAATTCATTTCAAAAAGACCTAGCCACTTTACTAGTGTTAAGAATGATAATAAAATTTAAAAAGTGAAAATTGTCGGTCTGTCGATCAGTCCTCAAGTTAAGCTATTTGCTCGTTCCAAAGTGTAGATTTCTATAGAGTAGAATGAGCAAGAAACTCTATGGTTATGCTTTTTTAATCGACTTCTAGTTATGTTACAAAAAGGTTTTAACTTATAATAAATTATAAGTCCAGGTTTTCTCACGGTGGTTTTCCTTTACCGAATGTCAGTGGTATCTAAATAATGTTTGAAAGTACATATAACTCGAAAATGTCACATACATACTTGTCTTGAAGCGGATGACTTAATATCCAGGCCACCACGATTCAATAATATATTAAAAAAAATAGTTAACTTTTTAATAAATTTACATTTAGAATTCCAATGTATTTTTTAAACACACAAAAAGCAATAGCGAATCCGTCTAAAAACAAAAGCCGAACATCAATACGGAACCGTAACAAAAAGATACATTTTAAATCATCCAATTTGTGACTTAATCCTGTGCCCAAGTGTCGGTCCCCTGACATTGGCCGTATAGATTAAACGCGGCCCCGTAATGAATTCAAAATGTTTTCATCTCGTCACATTTATATTTTGACTACATTCCCTCTCCCGTGGGATACGTCCAAGTCATACGGTGGGATTCAAGTTGATTGAGCCTGTTGTGGATATTTGCTTGTTGTAAGATTTTATTGTATTGTGTTGTTTGGTGTTGTATTGGGATAGTTTAGTGTGGGTTTGTATGTATTGGTTTTAGAAATTATTGTGTAGATGGTAGTTTTCTTAGTTTATATCATGCTCCTTTTTTAATATCCTCGAATGCAGTCTTTTTTTGAAGGGGTAACATCATGTGTTTCGTGAGGCGTAAGGCCGAGACGACTCTTACTTATTCAAAACTATCCATTGCTTCTCCTAATTCAAACCGAGTTCGCGGCAAAGTATGCCTCTTACATCTGCAACCCTGGCTGGACATGAGCCCTTGTGGGCGACGCGCTGTAAGCTCGGGGATGGTTCAGGTTGGGCGGCGAGATACCCTTGCTCGCCGTTCGTCGATCGTATATTTGTATTTAAGAGCTGTGGTGAACATTACATATGATACTACCTATATACATAAACTTATCAACAGTTATCTCATGAATTGCATATTATTGGGAATTTCCTTATTGCCATACACAGAACATAGTTCTTGACTACGTGCTATTCCTGAGAAATAATCAGAAACCGAAATCGCCTTTTGTAATACTTTTCCTAATCCTTTTTCATTAGCAATATTTATATGTTCATAATGTAGAGGAATTTAGCCGCTATCACGCCTGGTGGTAAGCATCGATGCGACCTACGAATGGAGCACGCCTACCCATAAGCAACCTATTCACTCGGGCCTTTTTTCGGAAGACGGGCATACCGTTTTGCTCTTCGGGGAACACAGACTTCGGCAAAGAATTCCACTCCTTAGCGGTTCGGATTATAAAACTGATACATCTCTTTATAATATTTTAATTTCCATCCAAAGGTTGTCTGGAAGAAATCACCGTGCGTGGTAAGACTGCCCATTGTATACTCTGTGGTTCTGCTACTGGCTACTCGAGTCTGCGCGCCCGCGCGCAGGCGGGTGAGTCTAGCGTGCCAACAGTGTCGCGCGCGCCGTCGCTGCCGACACCACGGCTAGAAGAAAGTGCGCGTGAATCACGGCAGAGGGCGCGTTGGGCGCGCAGACTCGAGTAGCCAGTAGCAGCGCGACGGTCGCCGAGTCGCGTGTCGCGGAATGCTGCTCATGAATATGGGCCTCTAGCATGGCTTGAAACTAGTCGAGTATCTCGTCAAATTATTACGTGAGTAAGCCGAAAACATAATAAATTATTTAGAATGTCTCACGAAAGTTATAATAAAAACACTCTGTGGTTGTTAGCCTGCTCTTTGTGTTAAATTTTAATGTTGTGTACAATAAAGAATAAATAAATAAATATTTTTCAGCTGAAAAAGCCTTACAAAGTGAGTTAATAATCAGTCAGTGCATAAATATTTCAGGACTGCAACACGAGAGAGGGTGTAAAAATGGTTGTATTTTCTTTATAAGTAACAATTTTTAATTTACCCGTCGTCGTAATAAAAATTATTTTACAGTTGAAAATGTTAAATTATTTGTATACTTAACACCGGATTTTTTAGATGAATTAAGTATTGTTATAGCAAGTCATAAAGAAATTATATTTTTTTCGTATTTAGCAGATCTTTTTAATACAATAAATACACAATAATGACATTATCTTTGCATTCTTTATGCTATGTATGTTTCACAAAAAGTTATTATTTCTTTTGTGGGAGAACCGTGTTTTAAGCAAGGGAGATCACAATTCTTCAAGACTTTTCGGTTGCCAGTAATCGTTTTAAATTGTTAGCGGAGACACAATCCATCCTTTACCTATCACTGAAACCGCAAAACCTCTTATCGCCAATAACACCAAAGGTGTTGTAAGAGCGTACGACGCGACCTATGACAAAAAATGTGTGTGTTATTGTAGGAATTATTGGATAAAGCAAGTATTAACTTTAAATATTGTGTAATTTACATATTTTATAAAGCGTGAGCGTTACAAAAAATGTGTCAAACAAGAAAAAAACAAAAGAAGTGAGAACGCCACACAGCGGCAAAAATGCGAACTATTTATTTGATTGCGTTCCATTTCTAACAGTTATACATTTAAAAGTTATGTATTTAAGACCTAGATCTATCTAAGACTTGAATATTTCAGTATTTTAATAGGTGTATCTACTGAAGACCCTAACATACAGGAGTTACAGCGGTTTTGGAGGCTGTGGTGGGCTTGTCACATAAATAATACAGGTTTATCTTTATATAAAAACTAGCTTCCGCCCGCGGCTTCGCCCGCGGCTTCGCCCGCGTCAAATTAGGTTTTGTCAATCTTGGTCCCCTATGTTTATGAGACTCTTACAGGGGCCAGCCCAGGAGTACCATTTTCAAATACCCCTCTTGCTCATTGCTAAACATAAGCGGGTATTGTAGTGCGTCATAAAACTTGTGTGAGTCGGACCCCTGATCAATGTGTTATCATGGGCTTGAAAAACAATATCGCGCAATGTGAACTGTTCACCACACACCATGACAGTGACTTCGTTTATTAAGGGTGCATTATAACGTCTTTCATGTTCCCCGCTTGGCGTACGATTTGCGAGTATTACTAATTTGTGATTTTCCCGTGGAATAGTTTCTAAGGCTGTTTTGAAGGTGTTAATGAGGTTATTATGTTCGTGCAACATTTTTGAATTTAAAAAAAAATGTTCCTGTCATCTCCTTCAATATAATCCTATGATAAACTTGCCCTTGTACCGTAAATGTGGGTGAAAATCCAGGCATGATGACAGGAAAAATCGCCGAGATTCATTGCTGTTCTTTCTTCAGTCTTTGCTCCTCGGGGTCACCAAGCGTTGGTACTGATACTTTGCTTCCAGAACAGCACATACCTTGGGTCTATTCCTTCCACTTGAGTGCCTCACAGTGTTTGCATTTATTGGCCATTCTACCTATGAGGACTAATCGATAATTAAAGTAATCAAGTAACAGATCATAATTAAAAGCAGCATCGGCAAATGCCTCGCACGTGTTCATCGTAAACGTACGTCTCCTTTCTGCTTGCCGCTCGGCATTAATTAAACGTCGTCTACGTGTTTCTTCGGAGGTTTCTGCGGGCTATGTACGAAGCTTGACGCTCAGTATCTAAGATTTGGCGAGCTTGGGTCTGTTGAGAAGTCTCAGCAGCTCTTTGATCCGCGTGACGCTCGGCATCAATGATTTGGCGAGCTTGGGACTGTTGAGAGGTATCAGCAGCTCTTTGAGCCGCGTGACGCTCGGCATCAATGGCTTGGCGAGCTTGGGTCTGTTGAGAAGTCTCATTCCAGTGATCTGGCAAGTTTAGCAGCCCGAGCTCTGCTAGAGCTTTTAGCTAAATAGGACTTTCGTTTGCGAGGCATCGTAGAACAACAGAAATGAAATGAATCGAACAAAACAGATGTACAGATTAAGAGTTATTATATTAAAAAAGCTGTCTTCACCCTACCTGCACCTACTTGGATAAGTACTTATTTACAACCAATGCAAAAGAGTAGGATGCTATTAGATTAATTGAATAAAAAAAGGAAATAAAACCAAATCGTATTTATTTAAAGTAACGGAAACTATCTTACCTACTTGTAACGTTGTAACTATGAACTAAAAGAAATATTAAGTATGTGCAAAATTTATTTACAGTATCTTATTCATAAAAAACACTTAAAAAGTTAGACGAAACAATAAAATAATTTTACTGGATCGAAAAATGTAATTCTCTAAAGCGCTAATTTCTCTTATCGCACCCGACAACGACCTCTGTCCTCACGTGTCTGTCCGTTCGGGTACACACACATAGTTAGATTCGTGCGCTTCCCCACCACACGACAACGCCGGGCCGCACTTCGGCGAATGTGCGCGACGTCGACGGCAGCGGCGGCGATGCAGAGTGTTCATTAAAAGGAATTTATACTTCGAAAGTGAACTATTTTGTAACTTGATACACCCAAAACTTATAAATTACATGTTCCTAGGTTCAATAGTTAAGATTTCGTATACCTACATAAAGGTTGGCTTTGTAGATCCCGTTCCGAATCCGTTCCGGGTGTTATCTTCAATTCATCCTCTATTTAACTACATATCACACTGATAAAATTTTCAAAATGCTAGTACAAACGATTTTTTTTTCTTATGACGTGATATTTGACGAAATTGCATACTAACTTTCCACCCTTATTTCACCCCCTAGCTGGTCGAAATTTCAAAAATGCTAGAACAAATATTTCATATTTTCTTATCAAGTGCTTAAATATTAAGTTTTATGGTTTTATCTTTAAAAATTAAGAAATCCCATACAAACTTTTAACCCCTATTTCAACCCCTTTATCCCTGTTTTTCGAAAAAAAAATAGCCTATGTTCTGTCTCAGGGTCTAAAGATTATCTGTACCAAATTTCATTAAAATCGGTTGCGAGGTTTAAGCGGGAAAGAGTAACAGACAGACAGACAGACAGACAGACAGACAGAGTTACTTTCGCATTTATAATATTAAGTTAGGATTTCGTGTCACGTGTTTGTCCGCGATTGACTCCTAAACTACTAGACCGATTTTAAATTTGATTTGCATTACGTGTGCATTTTGATCCAACTTGAAAGATAGGATAGCTTACATCTCTATAGTCACAATATTATTTACCTTAGCCACAGCAACGCGTGGATAGTTTGTATAGGTAACTAGCAATCTACCCCGGATTAGCACGGGTGCAATACTAAAACTATTTTTAAAAACTTAGGGATAAAAAAGCTACTTTATACTATGTAGTGATTTTTCAAATTAATTTATTTAGACTTTGCCAACGGTAAGCTCATTGCTTTATTCCGAAACAATGCAATTGCCATACCGAGACGTAATTGAAGCTGTAATAAAACTTTAACTTCCCTCACTTGAGCTTGGTTCAATCGTAAAACATTTGGACGCAACTGAAAAACAAGAGTCGATTTAATGAAACGCTGAATTATGGAAGAAAATTGCTGTTTTATATAGTACAAACATGTTTATATTAATCTTTATGTTGATTATAATAAGGTTGTTATATGATTAGCTGGTATCAATCGTCATATCAATATTAGTCAAAATAGATTTTTTTATTGACACAATAATGTTTGAGTATTTTATACACAATTATTGTACCTATTATGACGTCATATTGTATGCGTCCAATTTTTAGCATTTTTTTTGTTGATTTCTATGAATGGACATGTAATAATAATAATTTTAGAACTGAGTGATGCCATGACATTCGCAATTATCCTAATCCTATTATCTGTACAAGGACGGCTTCGCTCTTGCCACTACTCTGGTATTAACCAAAGTCTTGTCTAGATCCAGATGTCCCTATAGACGGCACTGATTGCTTACACCATCAGGTTAAAGAATTGCTTGTTTGCTGCCTGATCCCCAAAAAAACTCAGTTACAACGTGGAATCGGAAATCGAACTAGCCATGTATTATAGGTACACACAAAAAATCATATTGCCACGACTTTGTCCCATCATCAGCCTATATGAGCCGACTGCTGAGCAAAGGCCTCTTCTCACAACGGATAATTAGAAAGACCTTATAATTAGAAAGACAAGTCAGGTTTCCTAACGATGTTTTCCTTCACCGTCTGTGTCTCAATAATCGTAGAGTGTGCATATAACTCGGAAAAAGTCACATTGGTACTCGCCAGGTTTTGAATCCGACGAAGTGAGCGCCTGTTTTTCCAGGCCCCTTCAACAAAAAACCATATAATATTATTATAAATCTTCTATACAGCCTAAACTCTATTATATTCAATTAATCACCGGTAAGATTTACTCCATTAATCAAAACACAGCCTTTATATTTGATCAGCCGGCACCGACCGACTCATGCATATAATTTCAATTTGTTCCAATTGATTTGCGACGAAAATTAGGATTTTGTATTGTATACGTGTATTTTGTTTGTTTGTGTAACAGACTAGCTACTCTCGCGCGGTTTCACCAGCTGCTCGGCTCCATTTAATCGTAGTGTGATGTTTTATAGCATACTAGCTACTCTCGCGCGGTTTCACCCGCTGCTCAGCTCCATTTGATCATAGCGTGATGTTTATATATATATACAAACTTACAAACTTTACCTCTTTATAATATTAGCATAGATTATGTATGTATACAGGTATATAGGTATGTATATAGGTTTTATTTGAAGATTTACTCGTGGGAGAGCTTTTAACTCAAATTGGCTGTTACTGGTTTACAGAGAACTGGTGTGAAGCATACGCTTGTGTTATGTATGTCTTTGGGCGGCGCTTATTACTTACCATCAGGTAATCCGTCTGATTATTTGTTTCTTATTACATAAAACGTGAGGTTGATAGAGGCCGAATGTCTCCTTCGTCGAATTCGCATTCCTCCCAATCCACAGATCGACCAAACCTCTAAACCCTAATCTCTAGAACTGTGTAAATGTGAGAAAGGTTTCCCGAAGACCAGTTCACTCCCCACCTCATCTTTAAATCCTTGACCACCGAATGGTAGGCAATAAATTTTGAACCCGTTTGCTGGTGTTCAGAGGCGGTGTCGATTGCTTACCATCAGATAATCCGTCTGTTCGTTTGCCAACCATTTTTTAATTTACCATTTTCTATTGCCTAAGTACTTTAAATACCATCTCTTCATTACTACAAGATCAACTGTTAGACAACATCTAAGGTCATGTAAAGGTAGCTACATATTTTTGTCTAATAGACAAAAAGTTAATAGTAAAAGTATTAGGTTAGTTAGAGGACATAAAGACCGACGCACACGTATTATACTTAAAAAAAAACATTACACAATTATTTTAAGTGTTGGAGAGTAATGCTTCACTACGGTCGGCTCGACCGGAATGATATCACGGCCTCCCTGAAAACCGATGTGAAACAACCATAGCGTTGTGTTTCGCCGTGTGAGTGAGGTTACCGGCGGCCCAATCGTTAGGCTCCCCCAATCCCCAAATCGCTAAATCCCTAATCCCCAAAAGGTCGGCATCGCAGTCGTTACTCCTCAGTTGCGGGTGTACACGGGCTGCGCTGATTGCTTACCATCAGCTAGGTAATCCGTATGCTAAATTGCTGATCTATAACAAAAATATAATTACAAAACATATACATATATTGGTTTCAACGGAATTTAAACACGAAAAATAAATAAAATATTAAGTTAACGTTACAATTGCCTAAGTAAATAACGAACCGCAGTTTATTTCATTCCAGTAAACAGCCTAGTTCGTGTCACAGTAATACGTTTCCGCCTTGAAGGTAGACGCTTCTAGAAACTTCTATCTATTTTTAAAGACAATGCTGACGGAACCGATAATCGGATAAGACATAATTCAATAGATACTGGCTGGAGCATTCGGGGTAATGTCATGAGATATAAACCTTTTTTTTATGTAATAGATCGGCAAACGAGCAGACGGATTACCTGATGGTAAGCAATCAGCGCCGCCCGTGGACATTCGCAACGGAGAAGTTACGAGTGCGTTGCCGACCTTTTCAGGATTAGGGATTTGGAGATTTGGGGATTGGGGGAGGGGAAGGATTGGGCCTCCGGTAACCTCACTCACATGGCGAAACAAAACGCTGTGGTTGTTTCACGCCAGTTTTCTGTTAGGCCGTGGTATCACACCTTACAAACCTTTTTAAGTTTGGTAAAGTCTATTTTCGAAAGATAGGCAAATGAACTGTATTTCTATATTATTTGCTCCTGATTTCGAAGTGCTATACGTCTTTCAAAAAGGAGTATAACGAGGCCAATCTCTAAGCTTCATTTACGGAGGCGCCAAGTTCGTTCCGTTATCATTACTCCGAATACTCGTTAATTTGATTGCCGAGAGTAAAAATCTTCGCTCTTCCCATAATCTTCTTCTTCATTGTCCTTCTCATAGCTCTGATACTATCCACTCTTCCTTTTACATACAATCCATTCTTCTGTGGAATGGGTTGCCCTTGGAAATCAGGAAGGCGACCATCTAACTGTTACGTGATCGATAGTAATTCAAGTACTTGTCCTATGACTTTATAACCTGCAATAAAAAAATAGAAAGAACGAAAGAAGAACATTCATTTTTGCGCAAGCGCACACACAGAAATCAAAAATACAAAAAAGAAGAAAATAACTATACTAATAATCTAAACTAAATTATACAAATAATACTCAAAATAAACTTAATAGTGTAATAATAATAATAATCTTTTACAGAATGAACCTAAAATAGCAGTCTCCATTAGTCGCTAGGCCGTCCCCTTTAAAACGAGAATCGATAATAAATGAAACAATAGACAAACGAGCCAATTAATAAAATAACCATCATCGAGGTTATTAACGAATCTGTAACAAAATTAATTGCAAAGATCGGTGTCTTATCGGAGTCTTGGCGGAGTGGGGGTTTTGGGGTAGCTGGGTAACGGGGTAATCTCCCACAAACCCCCACCGTTCATATTAAACATGATTTATAATTTCACCAAGACATTAGGTACGATTTAATTAAAACGTAATTTGACTTGAGACACGATTCCGCTTAATTGAGTGATCCCCTAAATTAGGGGGAAATCAGGTTTGTTTATTTTGATGTATAATTTCATCAACCATCGGCAAAATATTTTGGTTTACGGATACCTGTCCTATAATTTAAGTCACCTTAATGTAAGAGATTTCAAACCTTATACTTTTATGAACTGAGTTGAAAACAATTCTGGCAGTTTTGAGTAGCTGTTAGTTGTGCTGCGCCGCAACTTTGTAATCATCTAAGGCCCTGCCAGTGTCATTCTTGATTTATTATATTCATATAAATAGACAAACATATATTTTTTAATATTTGTATTTTATTTATTTCAGACGTTTCCTTCAAAATTTAATTGTAAAATTCTCTATCAAGAATATATACACACATTAATTGCAAGTTTAATTAAATCATATAGGTAAAATTGAGTTTTTTGTCCTGGTAATTAAATACACAATTATGTGTAGTTATAATATCTACTTAGCAGAAACGCCTTTAACATGTTTTATGACTCACGATCGTGTACACACAGCTATGTTTATGTAAATTTTGAAAATAATGACGTAAGCATGACCACAAATTTCCACCGATACAAAAATGTCGACATGCAATAACCAGTGACAATATATCAAAACGTCAATCAATATCAAAGTGACAGCTGACGTTACTAAGCTGTCAAATCTTCCCTACAACGTGTTTTTTACTTGGTATCAAATCAAATCAAATCAAAATCATTTATTCCAAATAAACCATAAATAGGTACTTTTGAAACGTCAAAATAGAATAGTAGTCTGTCAGTCTGTTCGTCAGTGAAGCTAGGTGCTCGTTCCAAATTGTAGTTTCGAATGGAGAAGAACGAGCAAGAAACTCCATCGTTACTCTTTTAAAAAAAATATTTGTTTTACAATTCATAAATAATACATTTTTTATACATTACTGTACCCCTATGTGAGAACAATGCAGAGACAAGTTGTTAATAAAAAGGAACAAATGATGGTCTATCTATCATTAAAATTTTAATCCTTTGTTGTCTCGAACATGGTGCTCACATATGCGTACTCACAATCCAAAAGAATGCTTCTATATAAACTCATTCAAGGTTTCATTAATTTTGAGAATTTCAATAACTAATGACTACATATTTGAGTATTGTCCAGTGGAGCCGAACCAACATGATGCCAGGCATTCTTGTCCTCAATATAATCTGAAAGTTTGTAGTATGCCTGTCTACATAATTCGCGTTTAATATAAGTTTTAAATTTTCGTTCATTAAGATTTAATACACTTCTTGGAATTTTATTGTAACAATTTACACAGAACCCCATAAAGGATTTCTGTACTATGGACAGACGGAATCGTGGCACAGCCAGCCTATCTTTGCCTCTTGTATTAAAATTATGTCTATCGCTTCTTTTTTCAAATAATTGCAAATTTTTCCTTACGTACATAATGTTTTCATATATAAACTGACAAGGTACCGTTAGGATATTTATCGTTTTAAATAGTTCTCTCAGAGATTCACGAGGGGGCAAGTTATATATCGCTCGGATAGCCCGCTTTTGCAAAATAAATATTGAATTTACTTCCGCAGCTCGACCCCACAGCAAAATTCCGTACGACATAATGCTGTGAAAATAGCTAAAATAAACAAGCCTTGCTGTGTTCACGTCTGTGAGCTGTCTAATCTGTCTAACTGCAAAAACAGCTGAGCTCAGTCTTCCCGAAAGCGTCTTTATGTGGGAACCCCATTGAAGTTTATTGTCTAGCGTAATACCTAGGAACATAGTCTCGTTAACAAATTCTAACTTTAAACTTGGTAGGTATCAATTTATGAAAAATATGTTAAACTAGCTACTTTCTCGCGGTTTCACACGCTGTGCGGCTTCATTTGATCGTAGCGTGATGTTTTATACCCTAGAAGAAGATTGTAGCTATCTATCAGTGAAAGAATTTTGGAAATCCGACCAGCGGTTCCAAAAGTTACCCCCTATATACAAATTTACAAAGTATGGCCCCTTTATAATATTTGTATAGATATTTATGAAATATCGTTTTAAAGAATCTGCCGGGTGTAAGTTATAGGGATTTATTGTGATACCTCATTCTGACATGGTTTCCAATTCCTGCCTTGTGCAGTCTGGCAGGCCGGCAACGCACTCGTAACTCCTTTGATGTTATGGGTGCACTGGTGGTATCTCGATTCGGTCCCTCGTTGCTTTCCATCATGCATATGCAGGACATCAAAAATAAAGCTGGTAGCTATAAAATAGAAGCAAAGACCAATAATTTTGATCCAACAGACAAATTATATGTGTATAGAGGTGTATAGTTTAGTTGGACATTGTGCACGTTATATGTAAAAGGTGAAATATACCTTAATGGTCAACAAAACGTTATATGCATAAGGTGAAATCTCAGAATGTATTCTAAGGGTGAAATTTTTGATTGATAATACTTGGAATCTTTTTCTTTTAACCAAATGGAAGATTATTTTACTAGTATTGAATGCTTTGTCCTTAATCGAAAATCTTTCCTCACTAATATCCAATGAAGTGAAAACGTCGCTCGCGGTCAACTGTTCTATATATTATCTTCCTTGTTTCAGATTTCATAAATGCGACTGTTTTTTGTGAAGAGTATAAAAAATGTTCGCAAGATTTTGTATAATATTAATAGGTATGCAAACAATCTATAACTTTAATAGCGGTCGCTTGCGGCTCCGCCCGCGTGGTTGTCACACGACATTGTCATGACGAGATGACAATGCATGAAAGTTACGACCATATTATTAATTTATTTATTAAACAGCATACCTATAATTAAATCCAATTCAAACTAATATTATAAATGCGAATGTAACTCTGTCTGTCTGTCTGTCTTTTCTTCACGCCTAAACTACTGAACCTATTTTTGTTGTTTGTAACTCGAGAAAGGACATAGGATAGTTTTTATACCAAAAATTTGCAGGATGTCGAACAAAGTCGCGGGAAAAAACTAGTTATGTATAATAGAAAACTAGTTACCTAAAAGGGCTGCTTATTTTATGGGAAAAACACCACCCCAATTAAGTATGTGGGGTCCACTAAATAATGTAGGCATGGGAAACTTTTCCCATTAGATCCAAATCTGGCCAGTGTTAGGGCGGGCCGATACACAATTACAATGTCCCATGAGATTTATAGAATGTCCGAGTTGAAAACTTCACGCTTTTTCATCTGTGAAGTATGTAGAGAAATAGAACTTCTTTTTTATAACGGAATAAGGTGTGTTTTAAGGAATTGAGGATTATAAATTCATTGGCTTAAGAACACTAGTTCACTGAGACTGTCAAAGTTGTTGAGCAAAGTTCGCTTTCAAAGCCGCTTTGAAAGGCGTATTTATTTGAATTTTCAGATTTTCGCGCCCAATATATAACTTATTTATACAAGCCTATACCTTAACGAAATAGACAAAAAGTTAATATTTTTCAAATTAGAACTTTAATACTAATATTATAAATGCGAAAGAAACCCTGTCTGTCTGTCTGTCTTTTCTTCACGCTTAAGCTACTGAACCGATTTCTGTGAAATTTGGTACAGATATAGTTTGGAACTCGAGAAAGGACATATAATAGTTTTTATACACAAAATCTGCAGGAAGTCACTATTCCACGCGAACGGAGTCGCGGGGAAAACCTAGTATAATAATAACAACAAAAAATAATTATGTTGGTATATTTTATAAACCTACTAAAATGTTATGACAGTTTGACGGCGGAATAGCACTCGTTATTACCTTTTATAATTAGAATTAATATAAATTCGGAACAAATCGAGACTTGCCAAAATACACACGATAAAATCAAAATAAAATTTTAATACCAAGAAATTAACTTAAATAAAACGAAATAAATTAATATTTTCATTATTTTGCTTCTCGCAATTGAAAATAAAATTTTTATGTTAGCGTTTACCACGTTTTGTACGCGTCAATGAACTATTTGACTACCACAGACGACGCCCATTGAGCCAATGTCAAGTGTAAGCGCAATAATGCACCGCAGCCTCGACCTGGCGCAGGAGAAGGAACGGGGGTTTTTAGTCAGTAAGAGTCTGACACTCCCTCTCGCCACATTCAAGGCAGTAGGAATAATTCGCAGAATTGGGTAGTTTCCTAGGTCAAAAGTGAATTAATTCGACTGACTCGAATACAATAAAATGTTGAAAAACAACTATACTTTCATTCATCGATTGATCGATATTCTAAATTTAAGATATTTCTTAGCTAATTTTTAAGAAATAAGTAATCCGTTTGACGTAAAAATACTATAACGTCATAACTCAATATTTCATACGAATTTCATAGAATACCTAGTATCGTTTTTGATATTTGGATAAAAGTATTGAATTTTACTAGTTGGAAATCTACAATTGAAGAACATGATATTTAAGAACTTAAGTAAAGTATTAGTACATCCAAGCTAGTTGGAAAGATTTCAAGTCAAAGTTTAGATAGCTATTTTAGAGTTTTTTTCCTAACCTTAAACTTTTTAACGGTCAAACTTTTTATTTAAACGATTTACTTAAGATTTCTGCCGCAGTTTGTGTACTGAACACAAATGGTTGCCAAGTTAAAACTCTATTTATTGTCGGTCTGCCATGGTTTATCTATATAGTACATACATACATATGTTGTATAGTATGTGTATTTTCTATAAACACATATATCTATCGATTGAATATAAGGAGTTGGTCTTAGTGGAAAATTTGTGTAAATAAAGAAGCTTTCTTAAGCCTGTTTATTATAATTTAGTAACTGACGTAGATATTTTTTTACGCCTAAATCAGGTGATTTGGTTCCTCCTTTTTAATTTAAATCTTACTAGAGGCCCGTTCCGGCTTCGCGAGCTATGCTAATACCAAATTTCTCAACTATTTGATGGATGTTCTTACACGTATAAAGCTTCCTCTTTAATCACTCTATTTATTAAACAGACCGCATCTCATCGAATGTCGCCTACTGCGGCGGCTGGGGCGCGAAGAGGATAGCTCCCTCACGCGCTCCGCCTCCTCCTTTGCGAGGATCACTGCTTCACAGAAGGAGGAGACGGCGTCCCAGTTTCTCTCGCTCCGCAACTCTTAAACCCCTAACAATCCACAAGAGGCTGGCAATGCACTCCCTTGGTATTGCGATAGTCTATAGGCGACGTCGATTACCAACTACCAAGCAACAAGTACGCTCATTCGCCGACCTAATTCATATAACGAAATCCAAACGTTGGCCGTCTGTTCGTAAGTGAAGTTAGGAACTCATACTCAAAGCTAAGGGGAGCAAGCAATACAACAGTGTACATTACCTCGCCTCGCTTTCCTCGCCACCTTGCCATTATTCGAAGTTAGACAGAATCCATTACAAAAGTTCTATTCTTTCCTAGGCAAGGAACAAGTAACAAGCCTGCAGGGAATTCAAACAAGACTTCCATTGTGAACCTGACGATCGCTTTGCTTACGATTTTGTGCGAGAATTTCTCTATTATCGTACTAGGAATTTTGGATACTGTTACCCTTTGTTCTATGTTTTTTATTTTGGTAAAATGCTCGTATAGTGTGTAGAGAATAGTTCTAGATCTTCTTTTGTTTCTTGGATACAAGGATAGTGTAGTTGTTTTCACGTTGTTTGAAAAACAGATGGGGTCACGATTATTCATTTTTTTTTATTTCGATGGTATATCTTTTAATTTCTTTAGTGCAGTTATTTCCTCATTGTTGTATATAGTTTTAGTGATTTGTGCGGCATGTTCGGTGCCAAATAAAATCATTTTTTTCTTTCAATTGTTTTTTATACGCAACTGACACACTTTTTGATGTAAAACAGTAGTTGTTGTTAATAGAAGTTTATAACACTATCAATCTCGTTGTATTGACCTTGTAAGTAAATCGAAACTAAAACCCCAACTCAATTCTTTTGGATTTAGGATGATTTGGTTGTAAAGATATAGAGAACCAAAATAACAAGCGCAGGTTAACGTAGTTTTTCAGGCTTTTTGAGAGTTATCACTAAGTAACTAATGTTTTCTGAAATGTTTCAATGAAAAAGGTAACTTATTAAATTTACTATAGTAAAAGATTGCTGTTTACGATAGTTGTACTTACAGACACGAAGTCATTCTTGTTACAGTAAAAATAATTCAGTAATCATCATCATCATCATCATACATCATCAGCATATAAGTGGTCACACAGAGAAGATTTCAGGCCCTGAGCAAGCTCAAGGCAAATTGGTGATTTTAAACTTCTAATTAGAAATTATAAGTTCAGGTTTCCTTACGATTTTTTTCTTCCTCTTCGGTAAATGATATCTAAATACAATTAACAAGTAAATTATGACTTAGAAAAATCTAGTCATAACAAGAATAATCCACCCTAGCAGAGATATTCAAAGATAAAACTCTCAATAAAAAATTACTATCGTCAATAATACCTGGATCTCTGCCTACCCCAATTCAAGATGGGAATACTTAAAAAGAATAATAGTTTAAACAAATGCCTGTGATCTCATTACGCGACGTCTTGCGTCGAATTTCAATAAACGCTACGGACGTGCCAATCGTAGCATGCCTGCGTAGCTCGTAGCTCGTAGCTTAATGGAATTCGTAGCCGTGTGCTACGACATATAGCAGAAAGGACCGTAGGTTAAGTCTGAAATATTTTTTTGTTTTTTTTTAACACATAACTGATGGTTTGCAATCTGGGCCGATTCACAGGAAAACATATTCCTATTGTTATCGCAAACAAATATGTATACAAATGCGTATGCGAGATTACATAATATAGTTATTTGTTAGCGTATCAACGCAAGCGAAAATACAAGGCTTGACTTCATTATTGTAGCATTAAAGTAATATTTTTAGTTTCAGCAGTTCTAGTAGTAGCATGAATTCAAATTTAGTATTAAACTCCTTAAGAAGGAGATAGAGAGAGAACTATCCTCTTTAAGCCCCAGCCACTGCAATAATGGCACTCTGGGCACCAGAGATTGCGTGTCTCTTCTCTTCGGACGCCATGCAAGGTTACCTCGGTGCCGACGAGAAACATTCTGCACGCGCCTCAAAGAACTTAAAGATCGCGACAATGGGGCCAAGAGGGCTGATGTTAAGTCAAAGTAGCGGGTTCGACAATTTGTACAGGAACGGGAAGGTTTTCAGTCAGTAAGAGTTTGACACTCCCTCTAGTCTCACCTTGGATGAGAAAAGCCTTTTAAAAATATAACTACATAAAAAAATTAGCATGAAACTTCTTCCAGCTTCTTGTATAGTGGCGTTTCAATTCATGAATTATTTGAGTGAGCGGTCGCTTGTGGGGACGATGTCTTTTACCCGACATACAATAAAAAGTGGGTTTTGTTTTCAAACAGAACATGAACATCGGATTGACAAATGTAATGAAACTTCAAGGTTTGTTGTCCACTTAGGTGTAAGCAGAGGTCTGCCTCTCTAGGAAAGTTTGTTGTTGAAAATACTTTATGAAAAACATTTAATTTTATCATGATGATGGAATTCCTACAAGAAAATAATTATACATTATGTGATCCTTTAATTGGTATACCTGGTCGGGGTGTGATCTAGTGATACATTGCACATCCCGACTCGTATGAAACAAATTATATGCATTATAAAACAAAGTCGCTTTCTCTGTCCCTATATCTTTATGGTGGACCGACAACATTGTCACAGTCGCGGGGAGTCAATGGATGCAGGTGGCAACTTTTCGTTCGTCGTAGAGGACTGAGGGCGCCTTTGTCTAGCAGTGGACGTCTTCCGGTTGATGATGATGATGCCGATATCCCTATGCATACCTAAATCTTTAAAACTACGCAACGGATTTTGATGCGGCTTAAATGTTCATATGTACATATATACTAACAACATGTGCATTTAATAGGAGATAAATTTAGTATAAGAATTGCGCCCGTTCGAAGCTGAGGCAGGTCGCTAGTGTAAATCAATACTCTTGTAAACACACTTACAATAAAGGTGAAAAAAACTTATTCAAATCTTATCTTAAATATCATCTATCCTATCAGAAAGTACAACTAACGTATCGTCATAATATCAAAGTCGATATCTACTGATCCTATCCTAACATGTCAAGCTCATGTATGACATCGGTCAATACGTCATTGATGACGTCACTCGGGTTGCTTACAAATGGGCGCCGTGTGACGACATGACGTTATATGAGACATTGCCTGCCCAGTTTTTGGCGTAAAGGTACATGCATACTAAATTATTTATTACTAGCTATAGCCCGCGACTCCGTTCGAGTGGAATAGTGACTTCCTGCGAATTTTTTGTATAATTTCTTAAGAGAACAAAACAAAAACGATAGTTCGATTGCTTTTTTGTTAAGTTTATATAATATTTTTTTTTCTTTCTATATCTGTGTTTTGAAAAATAATTTTCAGGATTCCATAAAAGTCACTCAAAAGTTATGCTAGTATTGATTATAAGTAAATTACAAAAAAGCAATCGAACTATCGTTCTTGTTTTGTTCTCTTCAGAAATTATATAACGCAAATAAAAAAACTTTGTTCGACTCTATAATCTGTATATATTATATACAACGATTAGGCGACTACCTATAACGAATATTTCTAACTAGCTATGAGCCTATCTTATCATCCAAACTAATATTATAAATGCGAAAGTAACTCTGTCTGTCTGTCTTTTCTTCACGCCTATACTACTGAACCGATTTCTGTGGAATTTGGTACAGACATAGCTTGGATCGAAATCGATCTATCGATGAAGGTTGTTCTTTCTCGAGTTCCTACTAGTGAACTAATCTAGATATAAAATTAGTTTAAGTTTAGTAGTTTAAGTTTAGTTTAAGTTTAGTTTAAGTTAAGTTTAAGTTAAGTTTAGTTGTTTAAGTTTAAGTTTAATTTACTATATAAAACTACTTTTATACCAAAAATCTGCAAGAAGTCCCCACTCCACGCGAACGAAGTCGCGAGCAAAAGCTAGTATAAAACAAATCGTAAAAATATGCACTAATTCGAATCCATTCCAATATAAAACAAACACGCATTAACAATTCCCATTTAACACCGCAAATCGAAAACGCACTCGACCGCATACTGCACTGTTTAAACAAATGCATAAACCCGATTGAACTGGCCCGATTAATCGCAAAATCGCTTAGTCGTGGGTTTTTGCCGCAAACAGTATGGATCGAGCCTAAGTGATTGATGTAAACAAACAAATCCATTAATGTATTTGCATTATGTTAAGCCTATTTAAGTAGAGAGAGTATCTAGTAGCAGCAATGCAGGTAGGTAGGTATTGCTTCTTGAGTTATCATCATACCATCAGCCGAAAGGTGTAAACTGCTAAGCAAAGGCTTGGCACACCAGGCCTGCTCAAGGCGGAATGAGAATTTCAAAATTATATGTTTCCTTACGGTTTGCGGGGCATTAAGCAAGGATAGCTCGCCGCCGACCCGAGCGAACGGCGCATAGAGTTTCACGTGCGCCTCAAAGAGCCAACCGTCCACACTAGATGGGTTCAGACAGACATCAAGCTTTAAAACGTACTGTGGCCTCGGCTTGAAGCAGGAGAAGGAATGGAATGATTTTTAGACAATATGTGTCTACAACTTCCTCTCGCCTTGCCTAGGGCAGGAGTGGGAGCGTCTATAAATTATTTGGGGTGTATTTTTTTAAACTTTCTTATTTTTTTTATGTTATAGGTCGGTAAACGAGCAGACGGATTACCTAGTGTTAAACAATCAGCGCCGCTCATGGACACCCGCAACGAAGGAGTTACGAGTGCGTTGCCGACCTTTTAGGAATTAGGGATTTGGAGATTTAGGGATTGGGGAAGGGGAAGGATTGGGCCTCCGGTAACCTCACTCATACGGCGAAACACAACGCTGTGGTGGTTTCACGCCGGTTTTCTGTGAGACCGTGGTGTCACTGCGACCCATTTGTGCCAAAGCATGACTCTCCCAAACCTATTCCTGCATTCATATTGGTATCAGTTTCTACACAACGGGTTACTTAGTCAACTAAAACATGTCTGAAACAATTTATTTTCTATAAAGACTTTATAGAAAACTTGTTTATACACCTATGGTGAAATAGGACGGTCCTCTTTGAAATTAAATCCATGAGACTTTTCGTGAGAAAACAACAGCTGGCGAGATCTCTTCGTCCATTATTCTCCATAGAATCTGTAGCCTATCTATAGCCATTGTATTGTCTACACGTGTAAATTGAGGACGTTGTTAGACTGTCCTTTATTTTAAAGATAGGGTGTTTTATTTAACAGATAAGTACTAGTTACCCTCCCCGACTTCGCATGGATGAATTGCTGATACTAATTGCTGATAATAGATGTTATTATACATATAAACCTTTTTTTCAATCACTCTGTCTAACAAAAAAAACGTATCAAAATCCGTTGCGTAGTTTTAAAGATTTAAGGATACCTACATAGTGATAACGGGACAGGGAAAGCGACTTGGTTTTGTGCTATGTAATGATATTGACTGGCTGCCGCCCAGCGTATAGTGGGCTCGATTTTCCAACGGAAGGGTCTTTGTGTGATTCATAAATTGTTGTTCCGAGCCTGGGTGTGTTGTGTATGTGAAACTGGATTTATGTAAACGCATCCTCGACATAGAAGTAAATCCAAATGTGTGTGAAGTTTTTTAAATAAAAAATACTTGTTTCATTTAGTTTCAGTAATCATAATTGTTTAGGGTATTATTGCATTATGGTTTTCATTACCTTTAAATTTATATTTATTTAGTGTTATGAATTTTAACAGTTACTTAATTTATTTGTTTCGATTAACTCGTTACGTGCGTTTAAAGCCCTACCAGCTTATGCGCCGTCTCACCCGAGCGCGACATAAGTGCCCACGTTGTGCAAAGGCCTCTTCTCACATGGAGAAGGTTTGAGTATTAATCACCACGTTTGCTCAAAGCGGATTGGCGATTTCAAACTTATAATTAGATTTTGTACGTTCAGAATTCCTCACAATGTTTTCCTTCGCCGTCAATGGCGTAGAATGTTCATATAGCTCAAAAAAATCAGATCGGTACATGCCAGGTTTCGAAACCGCGTCGTCATGCATGGAAAGCAGCATCACCTTAACCTGTAGGCCACCACGCCATTTCAGTGCTGAATTATTCTTAATCGACGGTATAAGGAGCCACTTTATAGTGAATATCCCACATAAAGTATTCCGTTCCAAATTTCTCCCTAACAACAATTGCCTAAATGTTATTTACAAAATATTACGTTATTGTATGTAAGTAAACAGCTGCTAATGTATTCTTATATTACTGTTTATATTTGACAAGCTCAATTTATTGGACAGATTTCTCCAATACCTACGTGAATGTACTAGTAATTGCGTAATACTTTCTAAAACGTATTGATAACTAGCGGCCCGCCCGCGTTTCGCACTGGTCCAACTATCTCGCTATCAAAGGGTCACTTTTTCCCAATTTTTCCCTCTACATTTCTAATTCTCTACATTCTTTGATAGGAACCTTCTCCTGAAAATAACAAACATAACAAAAAAAGAATTATCAAAATTGGTCCAGGCGTTGTTGAGTTTTGCGCTTACCAACACATTTTGTGATCCATTTTTATATATAAGATATATATAAAAATATAATATATAATATCTTATATATATATATATATATATATATTAGATGTATCCATTCGGCAAATGTTGATCAGACGGGTTGTAGCATCAGTTAATTGTTGATCAGTTAGCAATTGTTGATCAAAACAGTTTTTGTTGATCTAATGTATGATTCGGCATACAAATGTGGCTCCACTATGATCAACAATTGCTAACTCTCTAGCGGCACAAATAAGAACTATTCATTGCATTTTTTATACAAATCCGCTCCATCAATTGTTGATCTGATTCAAATGGACCAATCAGAGGTCACCTTTGCCACGATTGGTTGGTTTTGTTATGAACTGTTGCCACTTCGCTTTGCAATCTATACGCGATGATGAAAACAACAGAGTGCCCGTCCTATGTCCGGTCTGTCGAAAGTGAAAGTGGACCCTATGTCCGGTCGTTTCCAGAAATTTGATATATTTTTAATGGCGTTTAGAAAATCGCTAAGAAACCTAACCTAACCATCAGTTTATGTTATAAATCATACATAACATAAAACCTCAAGTTGTTGATTGTAGGTTGTTTCTTGGAAAGAAGAAAGTGAAAAATGGAGCCAGAAACTGTAAGTAAATAGTATAATTATGATTTAATTTATCGAGTAGTAAACATTCACGTCCACAAATGTATTATTTTTGCTGTAAAAGATAAATGCGTGGGGACGCGGTATTTCGCGCCACTTTGTACAAAACTTACTAAGCTTTAATTTATTTGTTTGTAGAATAAAACCAAACCTCTTTCGAAGGAAGAGACGAAAGGACTGCTCTCCTTAATTGAGGGGAGCAAGATTATAAATAATAAAAAAACAAACGCCACAAGCAATAAAATAAAGGTCGAAGAATGGACACGGATTGCCGGTGTTTTCAACGCAAACATTGGTACCTGTCGCCGTACACCACAACAACTGCGTCTTAAATGGGAAAACTTAAAGAAGAACTCACGAAAACGCAGTACTTTAATACGAATGGAACGGATCAAGGTAAATAATTAAGTTTAAAATTGACATGATTGTATGTTTATGTTGTATTCATATTATGTTCCAGACTGGAGGTGGGCCACCAGGGTACTTTCCTCCTGATGACGTACTGGATAGGGTGGCAGCATTACTGGGCAGCACTGGAGAGGGTCTCACAGAGAGGTTAGGTGGTGATGCTGAGCCCCAAATGATTGGTGATGGTGACGGTGACGGGAGTGTAGAGACCTTTATTGTGCCGGTTGATAATAGCATGTCTCCAATGCTATTGATTGATAGTCCATTGCCTATCAACAATTCTTATACAGCAGTGTCCATGGGCAGTGAAGTACCAGTCAATAGCCTTGGAGATGAGTTGGTGACGGTGCAGAACAATATTAGTACTCCAGTGGTACCAAAGGAAAAAAGGAATTTTAGAGCTAGTGGTAATATCCTACTAATTTGTTAAAAAAAATTGTATGTGTGGATGTTTGTTATTCTTTCACGCTAAAACTACTGAATTGATTTTGATGCAACTTTATAGTAATATAGGCTTTTATGTACATCAGAATAACACATATGCTACATAACATCACGCTATGTCCTACGGGAGCAGAGAAGTGGTGGAAACCGCAGGGGGCAGCTAGTACATAATATGTGAAACTTTATGTTTGTTACTCAATAAAACTTTAATAGCTTTTTTTTTTTTGTTTTACAGGTTGTATTAAACGGAAACTCCTGAAGCCAGATAATGGGTCTCAAGCTCGAAATATTGCATTAGCTGAATATTATAGTGTTAAGAAAAAATTGTTAGAGAGTAAGTTCGAAAATGTTAAGTTAGAAAATGAAAAATTAAGATTAGAGATAAGGAAGCTGAAGGGAGAGGATTTCTAGAGTAATATTTTTGTATGTAAAACTAGTATTAATTTGTCAATAAGTTTGTAATGTCCTATATTTTATAATAAATCACTAATTAAACTATTTTGAAATGTTAAATATGGAATATTTTATTTCCTGAAATTATCATTGTTTATTCATTTGAAACTAATAGTAAGTATACTTAAGAATAAAGATGGAGTGGTAATAATAAAAATCTAATTAAAGCAATGTACAAATTATCTCAAGACAGACAAAAAAAAATGTTTGCAAAATAAATAGGTAATAAGTATTAAAAATAATTTAAAATTAATCCTTGTCTATGTCTGATATCATTATGAATACTGTCCGAATTTTCTGATGTCACAGTAATTTCACTTTCTTCTGGCATTTCTACTTCTGGGGGTACTTCTTCAATATTATAATTTCTGCAGATGTTGTGAAGAACAGCTGTAGCTATTATAACGGTTTGTATGTTGTGTAATGACAACCGCATGGTCAATGATATGACTGGGAAGCGACGTTTCCAGACTCCAAATGTCCTGAACAAACAAGTACACTTTTTAATGGATTTGATTAATAAAATAAAAATAAATAAATGGTCTCATGAATTAGTACTTAATCTTATATTGTAGTACCTATAGTGAAAGCTTTAATGGTGATTTTACCTTTCAATTGTGTTTCTAGTTTTTATGTGTGCCTCATTGTATCTTATTTCCTGGCTAGTTGATGGATTTAGCAAAGGTGTGAGCAAGTAAGGCCTGTTTGGATAGGCACTGTCCCCAAGTAACCAACGATTTCCTAAAATACCATCTTCACACTGGGCTGTAATAATAGTTAAATACATCAGAACACCATATTATTTTTATGATATTAGAAGAGACAATAAACCCAATATAACCTTTTAATACTGAATTATTAAAAATAGTAGCATCATGAGCTGAACCAGGCCACCGAGCAACAACATTCAATAACTTAAGGTCTGCATCACAAACGGCTTGGACATTTATAGAAAAGTATCCTTTCCTATTTCTAAATTCCTCTCCTATTGTTGAACCTGAAATACAACATACTCATTTCATTTATGTTGCAAATGTATGAGAACTTTCTAAATAATTAAAAACCTACTTAAGCAAATTGCCAATTCTTAATTAATAACAAATCTAGAGTTGGATACTTACATGGAGACTGAATGTATACATGTGGGTTAGACTTTCCTTTATGGACCGTCGATTTTGGGGTCAAAATGGGGGGAGGGGGGAGGGGGAGGGAGAGGACTACCCCCCAGGCCCATCCCCACCCCGCGGAGCCCTATGGTTACGGAGATATCCATGGTCAAAGTTTGTTAAAATTTTGAGGTTAGGAAAGATTTTTCGGATAGTTTGTATGTATGTATGTATAACTTTAGAATCGTACCGCAGTGGGGAGGATGCCCGTTCCCCCAGTACCACTCCCATGACAAGGCAACTCACAGATGCCGAGAAACACGATTTTTTATAACCTTACCTCAAAACACAAAAAGTCACTTAATAGGCAAAGTCGACGCGGGCTCCTACTTCTGGGTGGTTTGCAACATGCAGCAGGCATAGCTTCTGTCACGGCTCCGGCGCTGCGGGGCTCCGGCGGTCCCACGCGAGCTAATCGTCGCAGATGGTTTCACGCCCATCACCGCGGCTTCGGCTTGCTGGCCGGCTTCGCCGGCCAGCCTCAGCCACAGCGATGTGCGTTTTAACCACCTGCTCCTCAGCTCGCGGGCCGCCCCGCCCCTCCGCGCCTTCGCGAATTTAAAAAACACTCTCGGGGTAGGGCAGAAAAGAGACCACGTAAAGTCGGTTTCGCAGCAATTCATTTCTGTCACTAACTTTTGTAGCACATTAAAACATTATGCCAAAAGACAATGTATTAATTATTTCAATATAACCTATATTCAATAGGAATACCCCAAAAAAAAAAAGAAGTCAACAACACGCGAAACGTCAAATTTGGCGTGAATTTTTCAATAGACTTTACAATTTTTAAATAATTATATCTCGTAAACCGTGAGTTTCCGCAACATAAAAATTTTGTAAAAAGCCTTCTGTTAATGTGTACTATCTACAAAAAAAAAATGAACGCTCAACTCGACGGTCCATAAAGGAAAGTCTAGCCAAGGACACTCCAGCAAAGTCGGCCACTGAATTAAGCACTGTCCCCAATGCATAAAATCGAAGTGCCAATAAAAGTTGATGCAATGGTGGTATACCATTATTTCTGAAAATGATAAATAAGTAAACAACTTACCGTCTTGATTTCACTTTGATATAGGGCATTATTTCATTTAAAACAGATTCAACTGAAGATTTATTCATTCTGAATCTGAATGTGAACTCTGCGTCAGTTAAACTTGCCATGAAGTTAATTCGTCGAAAAGTTTTTGAGGACACGGCACTCTCTTGTTCGCTGTCGGTACTATCCCAATCCGATAGCTAAGCTAATACTTCAAGATCACTATCACTATCACTTGAAAATAATTCCATTTTCACGTCTTATAACAAGTTTACGCATGCAATCGGTCAAAAGTTGAGGATCGAAAATTACGATCAATAATGTTCAAAAATCGATTTGTCAAAATTAGAGTTTGGATATAGAATACGCAAAACTGTCACTTTCATACAAATACTAAACTAAAAATCCAATCCGCCCTCCCAAAGATGGATTGAAAAAAAAGATCAGGATTGCGATTCATTGATCGGTTATTGAAATACTAAAAGTAGGAAATGGATTCAAATATCAATCTCGATCCGCAAATTAGGGATTGGGATTGAATATAGAAAGCGGCCGTATCTCATCTAGCGTCTATCTTTTGTTTCGTTTGCGATGTTGCCGCTCCGCAGCATCGGTGTACTTTCCGCGGCATTTGTTGATCTCTCAACGTTTATATTGATCAACAATGTCACACAAAGTGTAAAATAAATGGCGGTTACAAAATCAACAATTGCCGTGTGAGTTGGTGACGAGCTAGAGTGTTTGCGGCGTAGTTAGGCACTGGGTTGCTATGAGGGGAATACTTATATTCGTAGTTTGGCACGATATTATCAAAATTATCTAAGCTACAAGCTTCTAAAGGTGGATCAACATTTAATGCATATTTCGGCCTGATCAACATTTGCCGTAGAGCGGACAATATATATATATATATATATATATAAGATATATAGATAAAGTTCATTTCATATACATATCTATACAGAAAAATAAACTGCCTTTCATAATTTTGTAAAAAATATTTCAAAGCCAAAGTCAAAATCATTTTACTTTATTCCATTTAAACCATAAATAGGTCATTTTGGTACGTCAAAATAGAATAAGTCTGTCAGTCTGTTCGTCAGTGAAGTTAGGTGCTAGATGCTTGTTTGAAAGAAGCATATCTACTATTAGTGAAAGGGTCGATCAATCGGTCTGATACGACGCCTTCATAAGAAACCGGCGTGACACAACTCTATCGTTGTGTTTCGCGGCGTGAATGAGGTAACCAGAGTTCCTCACCAATCTCTTAATCTCCGACACCCTAATCCCCAAAAGGCCGGCAACGTATTCGTAACTCCTTTGGTGTTTCGGGTGTCCATGGGCGGGGACGATTGCTTACCATCAGGTAATCCATCTGCTTGTTTGCCGACCTATTACATAAAAAAGCATATTGTTTTTCATATATTAAAAAAACGATATTACACTTTTAAACAATAAAATGTCATCGTAATATAAAAAGTCGGTAGTGAAAATATTTTATTCATGAAATCATATAACACTGAGAGTACTCTTGTAATCACAATGTGTCACCCATGGTGCCTAAAATCGTGCTTTTTATGACATTATTTGGTATGCAGCATTTTAACGCTCCCATCAATCTACCAGCTTATGACGTCATAACATGGCCGCCGACGTGTTTGAGTTTTACGTCGTTTTTTCGCTTTATTAAATCATTATGGCTCGGTTTGAAAAATGAGTGCTAGTGATATAAGGAAGACATTTTTTTTCGTGGTTTTACTACTAAAGGACCGGGTTTGATTGAATATGGGAGCAATTTGGTGACAAGGATGAAATTAGGATTTTTTTTCTCTTTTTTTTTTGTATAAAATGTACAAAAGTCCAAAAAAAATAATTATAGAAGTTATTAATACAATAATACGCCCGCTTCTCATACATGAGGGTGCGCGAAACCTTGCAAGTACCAATGTGACTTTTTCCGAGTTACATGTACTTTCTATGATTATTTAGACCCCACTGACATACGGTGCTACCTGCACCGTCATCGACATCATCAACATCGTGAGGACTTTCTAATTATAAGTTTGAAATGCCAATCCGCCTTGAGCAAGTGTGGTGATTAAGACATACCTTCTCCGTGTGAGAAGAAGCCTTTGCTCAGCAGAAAGCATTTATAGGTTGATGATGTCATGTATCTAATCATCTAAATCCCGCAAGGAAATAAATCAGAAAATCTTACTTAAACTCATATCAAGTTTTTATCGAAAAAAGCTCTTTTTTATAATATTAACACATTGACCAAACGAGCGACGCTATACCTACTAAACAATCGCGTCTAACTACTATAACTATCTAAAAAACCTTAGCCCAAAAACAATAAAGAAGAAAACAATCCTAACTATATAATATTATAAATGCGAAAGTAACTCTGTCTGTCTGTCTGTCTGTTACTCTTTCCCGCTTAAACCTCGCAACCGATTTTAATGAAATTTGGTACAGATAATCTTTAGACCCTGAGACAGAACATAGGCTATTTTTTTTTCGAAAAACAGTGATAAAGGGGTTGAAATAGGGGTTAAAAGTTTGTATGGGATTTCTTAATTTTTAAAGATAAAACCATAAAACTTAATATTTAAGCAATTGATAAGAAAATATGAAATATTTGTTCTAGCATTTTTGAAATTTCGACCAGCTAGGGGGTGAAATAAGGGTGGAAAGTTATAAGTATGCAATTTCGTCAAATAGCACGTCATAAGAAAAAAAATCGTTTGTACTAGCATTTTGAAAATTTTATGATTGTGATATGTAGTTAAATAGAGGATGAATTGAAGATAACACCCGGAACGGATTCGGAACGGGATCTACAAAGCCAACCTTTATGTAGGTATACGAAATCTTAACTATTGAACCTAGGAACATGTAATTTATAAGTTTTGGGTGTATCAAGTTAGAAATTGTTCACTTTCGAAGTATAAATTCCTTTTAATGAACACTCTGCATCGCCGCCGCTGCCGTCGGCGTCGCGCACATTCGCTGAAGTGCGGCGCGGCGTTGTCGTGTGGTGGGGAAGCGCACGAATCTAACTATGTGTGTGTACCCGAACGGACAGACACGTGAGGACAGAGGTCGTTGTCGGGTGCGATAAGAGAAATTAGCGCTTTAGAGAATTACATTTTTCGATCCAGTAAAATTATTTTATTGTTTCGTCTAACTTTTTAAGTGTTTTTTATGAATAAGATACTGTAAATAAATTTTGCACATACTTAATATTTCTTTTAGTTCATAGTTACAACGTTACAAGTAGGTAAGATAGTTTCCGCTACTTTAAATAAATACGATTTGGTTTTATTTCCTTTTTTATTCAATTAATCTAATAGCATCCTACTCTTTTGCATTGGTTGTAAATAAGTACTTATCCAAGTAGGTGCAGGTAGGGTGAAAACAGCTTTTTTAATATAATAACTCTTAATCTGTGACATCTGTTTTGTTCGATTCATTTCATTTCTGTTGTTCTACGATGCCTCGCAAACGAAAGTCCTATTTAGCTAAAAGCTCTAGCAGAGATCGGGCTGCTAAACTTGCCAGATCACTGGAATGAGACTTCTCAACAGACCCAAGCTCGCCAAGCCATTGATGCCGAGCGTCACGCGGCTCAAAGAGCTGCTGATACCTCTCAACAGTCCCAAGCTCGCCAAATCATTGATGCCGAGCGTCACGCGGATCAAAGAGCTGCTGAGACTTCTCAACAGACCCAAGCTCGCCAAATCTTAGATACTGAGCGTCAAGCTTCGTACATAGCCCGCAGAAACCTCCGAAGAAACACGTAGACGACGTTTAATTACTGCCGAGCGGCAAGCAGTAAGGAGACGTACGTTTACGATGAACACGTGGGAGGCATTTGCCGATGCTGCTTTTGATTATGATCTGTTACTTGATTACTTTAATCATTGATTAGTCCTCATAGGTAGAATGGCCAATAAATGCAAACACTGTGAGGCACTCAAGTGGAAGGAATAGACCCTAGGTATGTGCTGTTCTGGAAGCAAAGTATCAGTACCAACGCTTGGTGACCCCGAGAAGCAATGACTGAAGAAAGGACAGCAATGAATCTCGGCGATTTTTCCTGTCATCATGCCTGGATTTTCACCCACATTTACGGTACAAGGGCAAGTTTATCATAGGATTATATTGAAGGAGATGACAGGAACATTTTTTTTTAAATTCAAAAATGTTGCACTAACATAATAACCTCATTAACACCTTCAAAACAGCCTTAGAAACAATGCCACGGGAAAATCACAAATTAGTAATACTCGCAAATCGTACGCCAAGCGGGGAACATGAAAGACGTTATAATGCACCCTTAATAAACGAAGTCACTGTCATGGTGTGTGGTGAACAGTTCACATTGCGCGATATTGTTTTTCAAGCCCATGATAACACATTGATCGGGGGTCCGACTCACACAAGTTTTATGACGCACTACAATACCCGCTTATGTTTAGCAATGAGCAAGAGGGGTACCGTTTTCAAATTCCACAAGAAGTGTGGAATTTGAAAATGGTACTCCTGGGCTGGCCCCTGTAAGAGTCTCATAAACATAGGGGACCAGGATTGACAAAACCTAATTTGACGCGGGCGAAGCCGCGGGCGGAAGCTAGTAAATCATAAAAAACAAAAAGAAAAAACACCAGGAAGACCACACGTTCTTTATTTAGGGGGACTTTTGTAAAACATCTATTACATCGATACTGGCCGGGACATACCTCTCGCAAAATAGAGGAGGCCAAACCGATCTGTGGCTTTGTTGTGGCCACACGGTCGAATTTGGTCGGACAACATTTTTGTTATAAAATTTAAATATTGTTACCGGACAGTCGATGGGAATTTTATGGAGTAAATGGACTTTTGTTTGATACTTTAGGGGCTTTGATGTTAACAGGATCGTTACGGTTAAAAGGTTTATTGATTTTTTGAATACGTTAGAAGCTCAGTTATTGGAATTATACCAAATCACATCATCAGCCTACAAGTGCCCACTGCCGAGCAAAGGCCTCTTCTCACACGGAGACGGTTTGACCATTAATCACCACGCTTGCTCAATGCGGGTTGGCGATTTCAAACTTATAATTAGAAATTATAAGTCCAAGTCCAAGTCCAAGTTTTTGTATAAGCCTGAGAAAAGCTAGAACCATGATAAGTGGAGAATTTTTTAATAACTAATTTATGTTTTTTCAAATATGTTTACACCATTTTTTCTTTATATAATTTTCTTGCAGTGTGCCTACTGTTTTGATTATATTTAAAATTTTAATTTGGTCTTAGTTGTTAACTATTCTGGCACTATTCGTGTGAATCTGTAAGTGGCTCAATGTCACTATTTTTCTGCTAAAATTGTATAATGTAGCTGTTGATTCACCATTTATTAAATAAAAAAAAAAAAAGTTTCATCACGATGTTTACCTTCACCGTATGTCTAAATTATTATAGAAGGTATATAACTCGGAAAAAGTCACATTGGTACTTGCCTGGTTTCGAACCCACACCCTCGTGCATGAGAAGCGGGTGCCTTAAACTCGGGGCCACCTGGACTTCCTAATTCACTAGGTATTTATACCACGAAATAAAGTAGGCTACATGTTGATAGATTGTGAGACTCTTATAAAAGGCTCATTCCCTGGCACTCATATGCCTGAATAATAAGGTAGGTAGTAATAAAACAGATTTCTATTTTACACACTCAAACATTTATAAAAACATAATCTAAAACCTCGCATTACTACAATATGAATATAAATAATAAATTCAACCCCCGTTCCTTAAAAAAACAGTTTGATTTCATAAGCTTTCAAGTAAATCAAAGGTTCTCGACCTTCGCTAACAAATGGGAAATATTCATTGTACAAAATATAATAGGGCCTTAGAAAATTTATAAACTTTTGTCTTGTTAACAAAAAGACCTATTAAGGTTCCAAGTCGGGTGGCAAGAACGGGATTCGGCGTCGAATTAGTTCAGTGGCGGAAAATTTTCGTTACGGAATAATGGTACCTAGTAGCAAAATGTCACGTGGAAACTTGACGCTATTTCTTTTAGTAAATTGTGCCTAAGTTTAAACAAACGTGATTTCAGGATTTGTCGGGTTAAATGTGTCTAGTTTTAATCGTTGCGCGTGGGTTGTTTTAATCCAAAGTTATTTTGATAAATTTTATCATAACGGCAACACACGTGTGGGAGAGCCATGCTTCAGCACAAATGGGTCAGATCGACTGGAATGATACCACGACCTTACAGAAAAGTGGCGTGAAGCAAGACTTACGTAGTGTTTCGCAGTGTGTGTGAGTTTACCGGAGGCCCAATCTTTCCTACCTCATCTTCAATCCTCAAATCTCCTATCCTTAAATCCCTAATAACCAACATAAGGCCGGCAACGCACTTGTATTTACGCCTTTGGTATAAAGATTATCCAGGGCGGCGCCGATTGCTCAATAATAATGCTACCTGCATTATTCCCTCGTTTACGAAATAAACCTAAAAAAGAAATGTAACCAGCATTCAATTCAATAAGCAAGTTTCAACCAGGTCCATTTAAACATGATCCCCCACAAGATTTATCTTTAGTCTAGGTTTTAACCATTGAGTCAGGATTTGTATTCTGAATCTTTTTCTCACCTACCTTCAATTTGAAATATAAAAATTTGCTCAATTGTTTAGAAGTAGACTAAAGAAAAACCTTCTTTGGTAATAAGGCCGGATGTGCCGAAGAACATAGCCTTTTTTGTCAGGGGAAAATCATCAAATGACTTTTCCCGCCCAGGGTAAGGCTAGAGAGTGTCAGACTCTTACTGACTAAAAATCCCCTCGTTTCTTCCCCTGCTTTAGGCTGTGGCCGTGGTGCCTAATTGCGCTTGCCCCCCAACGCCGGCTGAACATCAGCCCTTTAGGGTCCCGTCTGTGGTGATGTATTGATTCTTTGTGGCGCGCACAGATAGTAACATAGCCCTGATATTACAATAAATATACTGATAGTATCATTCGTATCTTTAGAGCTTACCCTCCAAAGATTTTTCATTAAACTGTGCTTACAAAAATCCATAATAAAAACGTTTTACGACGCCCTCGCCGGCAAATTGTAAGGGTAAGGTCATACTACGGTTTTGCCCGTATGGGGTTTGGAATTGCCTTACCAAAAAACCTTTCTACAATATAAATAACTAGAGAGTCACCAGCGGCTCCGCCCGCGTGGATGACGATTTTACATTTTTTTCTCTCTCTGGACAAATCGGTAAAGGCATTGTTGAGTTATAACATTACAACGAAAAGTGGCATTGTTTTGTATATAATTATAAAGTTATTTGTTTTTTCACTCCATTTTTTATTATTAAACGGTTTAAAAGTTACTTTGAAAAAGCAGGAGATTGTTAGTTTTAGTAGGTACTAGGTAATACGCATCAAAGATATGTGTATGAAAAGTAACATTAAACTTCATATATCATAATATATAACCAACTAAAAAGTGAAACGCAAACATGTAAAAAATAATAAAACAAAAATAATTAGCCACGAAAAAAATAATCACAAAACAAAATCCTTCCATGCAAAAAGCAAAAATAAAAAAATATATATAAGTAACTTGGGCTCAGCGTGGCTGTAATCTGAGATCTTAAAAATAATAAATATCATGGTAACCCTAGTGTATAGACGTCCGATGCTTACGTGGAATATAGACACCCTACCTGCCGATACCGCGTTTTGTTTTATAGCTTCATGCTTGTATCATTTACTGAATGAGCAGTTTCGCAATTTTCAGGTTTTATTTGTTTTCATGAAACTGTAAAGGTAGCTACCGCAAGCTAAGTAAGTAAGTATAAGTTACTTACGTAATACTAGCTTTTGCCCGCGACTTCGTTCGCGTGGATAGGGACTTCCTGCAGGTTTTTGGTATGAAAACTATCCTATGTCCTTTCTCGAGTTCCAAACTATGTCTGTACCAAATTTCAGAGAAATCGTTTTAGTAGTTTAGGCGTGAAGAAAAGACAGACAGACAGAGTTACTTTCGCAATTATAATATTAGTTTGGATAGTTTGGATTACGTAAGTAATATTTAGCTAAGATTTGAACACTGTCTTGTTGGTAAAGTGATTGCTAGTGCTATTTTTACCCGACTGCCAAAGAAGGAGGGTAATGTTTTTCGAGTGTATGTAAGTATGTATGTATGTCTTTTCCTTTGTGACCTCCTGTAGCCTAAACGGCTTGATGGATTTTGATGTATGAGGTATCGTTAGATTTGTCTTGATTACGGGAGTGTCATAGGATACATTTTATCCTAAAAGTCCCACGGGATAAAGACATAATAATATTTTTTCTAAATTTCCCTTTAAAAAAATATGTATGCGGTATCATTAGATTCATTTCAATCACGGGAGTAACGTTAAATAAAAACAGCTAAAAAGTTATAAATAAAAAAAATATTATTAAAAAAACAAAATACCCGACTGCACACTAAAAAAAGAGTAAAACAAGCCCCACAATACAAATTTACTGAATATAATTTATAAATGTTGATGGAAAGCATCGCAGGCGGGGACCACCTTGACCGCCACCAACGAAAATTCTGCTAAATGGTGCACAACAGAAATGACTATAAATAAGCCTCTGTTGGTCCCCGCCTGCGATGCTTTCCATCAACATTTATAAATTATATTCAGTAAATTTGTATTGTGGGGCTTGTTTTACTCTTTTTTTAGTGTGCAGTCGGGTATTTTGTTTTTTTAATAATATTTTTTTTTTGAGTGGTAAATCATGTTGTCATTTTTTCCGTCCAGGATTGAGTGTATCAGATTCTTACTCACAAAATCTATTTGTTTCTGGTTTTCGAATAAAATTTAGCTTATTTTAAGTCTTTGTTTAGGAAATACAGTAGAAAACGAGCAGACTGACCTCCTGATGGGATAAAATCGCTCGTGGACTTCAACGGAGATCCTCAATTAATAATTAGTTATGTGAATTACCAGCTTATTTGGGAATTGAAAATTAGAGGAATGACTTCCAGAACATAATTTACGGCGAAACCCAACGCTGTGGTTATTTCACGTCAGATTTCTATGACGCCGTGGTATCACTTCAATGAAGTCAAACCATTCGTGCCAAAAAATGGCTCTCCCACATATCACTGTCACTTTTTTGATCAGATTTTATATGTGAAAGTTAAAAATTCCATTTTCTATCCTGCAATAAGCCTAAATCATGGTGTCCATAGTCCATAGGCATATATTCTCAAACTGTCATGGCCACACTCTGCAAGGCCGATAGGAAATATTCGCCACCACATCCTTGCACCTTTAGTTCTAACTGCATGCAACTTGATAAAAAAACTAGCTGTTATATGGCCTCGTCTGCGTGATAACTACTACTACTACAACTTTATAAAAATTCTGTGTGAGAGAGAAGATAAACTATTTGTATTGTAATAATAGAAAAGAAGTAGTCAAGAATTCTTTCGAATGTATATAAAACTAGCGACCCGTAAACCCTACAATGCTATCAGCCTATAAGTGCCAACTGCTAAGCCTTTCCTCACATGGAGGTTTGAGTATTAATCACTACGCGTGCTCAAGGCAGATTGGCGATTTAATTTTTATTTTTTTTTATGTAATAGTTCGGCAAACGACCCCCTCAACGGAGAAGTTACGAGTGCATTGCCGACCTTTTAGAGATTAGGGATTTAGAGACTCAGGGATTAAGAAGGGATTGGGGGAGGGGAAGGATTGGGCCTCCGGTAACATCACTCACACGGCGAAACACAACGCTGTGGTTGTTTCACGCCGGTTTTCTGTGAGGCCGTGGTATCACTCCGGTCGAGCCGACCCATTCGTGCGTGCCGAAGCATGGCTCTCCCACACTTATAATTACAAATTATAAAGTCCATCGGTTTTCATACCACATTTATCTTTGCCGTAGGTCAGTGATGACTAAATATACGTAGAAAGGACGTATAACTCAAAAACGTTCAGGTTTTGGTTCGAAAAATAATAAATAAGAAACACATCCCTTAACCCCTAAGGCTCTACGACATTTGACAATATTATGTATACCTATAGTACATCTTTTACGTTGGTTCTAGGATATTGATCCTATCGGGGGCAATACGGGGCATAGTTCCATACTCCGTCCTGGTAACCATGACGATGAAGGCCGAGGTCCAGCTAAGTTCCCGGGTGTAAGCGCCATAATATGCTCCGGCCCGACTCGGCGCAGGAGAAGGAACGGGATTGCATCTAGTCAGTAAGACTCTGAAACTCCCTTTTTACAAACCCAGGACGGGAGAAGCAGTTACAAATTGCAAAAAACAAACGCATTGCCTTTTCATTTGCGACCATTTGCCAACAAGGCAGCGACACACTTTATTATAGTACTTTTGGAAGGGTAGAAATCCTCATGTGATAAGTGTGGCAGAGCCATGCTTCGGAATTGGTCAGCTCGACCGGAGTGATACCACGGCCTCACAGAAAACCACCGTGAAACAACTAGACTGTTGTGTTTCGCCGTGTGAGTGAGGTTACCGGAGGCCTAGTTCTTCCTCTTCCCCAATCCCTAATCCCTTAACACATTCAGTGCCCCCGACGCGTATGTGCGTACGCACATACGCACATACGCGTCGGGGGCACTGAATGTGTTAAAGGTCAGCAACGCACTCGTAACTCCTCCGTTGTGGGTGTCGATGGGCGGCGCTGATTGCTTACCATCAGGTAATCCAACTGCTCGTTTGCCGACCTATTACATAAAAAAATCTGTTTTTAAGAGTTTCAATCGTTGTATCTTTATTTACTTAATCTTCCATAAACCTTCCTTTCTTAAAGTGTTATTTTGAGACAGAGTAGTAAGACCATAGATGCACGAACGCAAGCTTCGCTTGATTTTCGATGAATTGATCCCAAAGCAATAATAAACATTCAAATTACATTACACTTTTACAAAAAACTTTCAATTTTGAACCCTTAACAATTTAGCTACACTACCGAAACCCACGTTCAAAATTAACTTCAAAAACAACAATAATAGAGTTGATTTTTGTCTAAACACATTTAAAATTAATATATCAAACTAGAATTTGTACTCACAATATCTCGTTACCACATTTCTGTCACACCTCAAAAGCTTACCACACGAGAGAACGCTAATTAGAACTAGGGAAGAAGATAGCATGATAATACGCGAACAAAGGAACGAGACAGACATATGTTGCCAACTTACGCCCTGAATAACATAATTTGTACGCGAAAATTCAAGTTATTGCTTAGTGAAGTAGGGTGGATATATTTTTAAATAAACTTATATTGGTATTAGACATATGTTAAAAAATATTAAAATATTTGATTTTATTATTTATTATTTATTTTTATTTTTATTTATTATTGCTTAAAAGGTACATTTTACATTATAAAAAGTATAAAATGTCCAACAAAACTGTATACACAGTTTGTCTGTTGGATCAGATTTCAAAACTATTGACTTACTATAGGTTCTATTAAGTTAAGTTTACAATAATAATAAAATTAATATATAAGTATATATTAGTATTATATATGTTAAGTTATATAAGTAGTATTAGCAGGTTAATATTAGTTTAATATTATAAGTATTTAATTAAAAATATGTTTATTATTTTCAATAAAAAATCAATAAAATACTCATAACTTACACAAGAATGTTACAGGATGGTCAAAATTCTGTAATCTCTAACAGTTTTCTTGTTCTTTTGAAATATTGAATTGATACTGTTTTCAAAGTAAAATTCTGAATTATTGAGCTAAGTAACCAGAGTTTAGATGACCAGGTCATTTGTAAATTAAGTTATGAAAATTCTGTATAGGTCTGGGTCTCATAGGTAGAATAGAATCCTCATCGCACTCAAGGTGAGGAAGGTCCACGAGAATTTCCATTGTGATGGATAAAAAAGCATAGGTAATTTCTTTTTAAGTCTTGCTATGTTATTAGTTACCAACACAAATAACACCTGAGGAGTTACGAGTGCGTAGCTGGCTTTTTGGCGATTTAAGGTTGGGAATGATTGATGGCCTGCGGTCACGTCACATATGTGGCGAGACACATCGTAATAAATTAAATCTCTCTCACAAAAGTTTTAAGATCACAAAAGTGAATAAAAAATCCTACCAAAATTAAAAATGTCATGGCCACCCTACTAAAGGCGGTAAGTACACAAAATGTAATGAGACGTCGCCCGTTTTATGGTAATTGAAACTATAAGGTAGCGTCCTTTTTACATAGACGTTATATTTTACATTACCTAAAGTCTACCCTTCGATTCTCGGGTACAGGTGATACGAGTACCAAGCAATCCGTTTAAAGAAACTTTTGATAGAATTTTACTTGATCGGATTTTCTTTGGGAAAAATTACATTTTTTGGAGTGAAGTGTGATTTTCAACATTTTTGTCATAGCAAAAAAGGTCAAATTTAATGAGCAAATTTACTGATGGTAAGCAATCACCACCGCCCATGTTCAATCACAATACTAGGGGAGTGACAAGGCCGCAAGCGTACGGTGCGTAGCGCTCCGCGAGCTCCTTAAAGAGCCCATGGACCACCACAGACAGGGCCCAATAGGGCTGATCTTCAGCCGGGGTTGCGGGGTAAGAGCAATGAGGCACCGTGACCTTGGCCCAGAGCAGGAGAAGGAACCGGGGGGTTTTTAGTCAGTAAGAGTCTGACACTCTCTCTCGCCTTACCCTGGACTGGAAAAGTCATTAGATGGTTTTCCCTGACAAAAAAAAGGGGAGTGACAAGGCCGTGAACGATATGCAAAAATAGTGACGGACTTGGAAAAACTGCTTAGCAATTTGGTCTGCGTAGCAAATTTAAGGACGTTTGTGTTTAACATGTGATTTGAATTTAGTGAAAATTTTAGAAACGTTGAGGAAAATGTCAGGAAAAAGCAACTCGTTAACTTAACAGTTGGACAACCGTGCGAAGCGAGGGCGGGCTGCTAGTTACTTTAAAACAAAAAATTTTAACATCTTATTCATTAATTCCGGAGATAAGCCTATGTAAACACACACCTTTTTAATAATTAACCGTTTACTATTTCCTAATCCTGTGTCTATACCTATATACTCGTATTGACCTTGACGACTGACGACAATTGTTTTCGGAAGCATTCCAGAAATGTTAAAAAATCTTTTGAAATGGCAGAGGTAAATAAAATATCTTGACTTTTTCTTATACTTAAAAAAATAAGAAGACTTATCCAAACACTTAAATTGAATTCAGTATTATTCATTTCTGCATTTTTCACTCACGTTGGGATTATCGTCTTCGGTAATTAGAAATGCTGTCAAAATAATTATTTTTTAATTACTTGGAAGTAAGATGTTGTCTTAATTAAAATATGCTAGAACTACACCCTAATTAAATTCATGTTTTTTTTAAATCATCAACCTAGAAGTGTCCACTGCTAAGCAAAGGCCTAAGAGGCCTTTTCACGGAGAAGATTTGAGTATAAATGACTCTAAAGGAGGTTTAACGGCAGATTTTCTTTTCCAAAAAAGTTCAAGTACTTACTAATCAAGAAATGCACTTAGTACTCCAAACTCAACTTCTATACCTACATTGCCCTTCCACTTAACAAAAACAAAACAAACAAAAAAGAAAACAAATAATTAATTATAATTTTCCAAAAAATTACATTGCAAATTTGACGACACGTCTATGGCATTAGGATGTCCACACGAACAAAATTGATAATAATTGTCCCCCTAATTATCAGGGCTGGAGGGAGAGGGGATGACATGCAAAATATTTGGTCCATAAACAGTATAATAATGTGCCACTAATGGCCCAGGGAATTAGGCCAGCGTCTTAATGGTGATTTATTTTTGAATAGGGTGACCAGGCGTTAGATTATTGAAAGAGTTATCTTAGCTAGCTAGATTTCCAGCTAACAGTGATTAGTGTCTAACTAGAGTAGCTAACCCACTATGCAAAATATATTACACTGCACAAAGGTCACTATATTTCATCACTCGATTAAGTACCATGTACATATTTTTATGTGATGGGACAGTAAACCGGCAAGCAGTCGGCGCCGCCCATAGACACGAGTTTGAGCAACATCACAAGGTGATGAGCAACACCAGAGAGTAAGAATTGACTGCACGGTTGGCGCAGTGTCTGGGCAACTGGCTGCTGTGCAACGTGTCGCGGTTTCGATTCCCGCACGGAAAAACACTGTGTGATCCACAAATTGATGTTCCTGGTCTGGGTGGCTTATGTTGTATGTTTGTAAAGGCACCCACGACCATGAGAAAATCCTAAATCCTATAGCGGAGCTACGTTGTTTTTAAACAAAAAAAGAAGAAAATAGGATTAAAGAAAAAAAGAAAAGTACACATAGGATTATCTTTAAATTTTGCAGAACCATAGCCACCTCAATTTATCACAAACAAATGAACGATGTAGGTACATTAGTAATGATCCCAGCTAAATGACGCGACTAGGCAGAGACGGTAATTGGCTTTTTATATTCACCTCAAAAATTAATTCATCTATCATAATATTACTTTGTTTGAATGATTTATGATATTACATAGTGTTTTAGTTTCATTGTGATACTTAATGGCGTTTATTTAGAGTCTAATTTACTTTTAGATGACGTGATAATATTGTCTAGAATTTAAAATGTTTTAAGCTCTCCGTTGGCATCATTTATTTTCATAAATAATTAGATTTAAAATTTGCGTTTTCTAAGTAAGTGGTCGTTTAGTTAGAAGGTTTAGTTTTTTTTTAATTTGGGTAAGTTAATTTTTTTTTCTAAGTAATTAATCGCTTGTTGTTTCTTCAACAAGCGATAACTTTAAAAAATCAAGATCAATCTTCTCTTCTTCTAAAGATCAAGTCCGACCTGAATGTTAAAAACATTCAGGTCGGACTTGATTTTTCTTTCTGGTTCTGGTCGGGTAGTGAGCTAGACTTGCTCAGCTTTCGCAGAATCGCGCCTGATCGCCGCCGGAGATATTTTTTTTTATATCATAGGTCGGCAAACGAGCATACGGATTATCTGATGGTAAGCAATCAGCGCCGCCCATGGACACTCGCAATGGAGGAGTTACGAGTGCGTTGCCGACCTTTTAGGGATTTGGGATTTGGAGATTAAGTGATTGGGGGAGGGGAAGGATTGGGCGTCCGGTATCATCTTCGGATCATTGAGGAATCCTCAAAATGTCTCCTTCTGTAGCAGCTGGGGCGTAAGGAGGATAGTACCCTCACGCACTCCCTATCTTTCTTTGCGAGTATACTGCTTTGGAGAAAGAGGAGACGGTTTCCTAGTTCCTCTCACTCCATATCCCTCGATTAGGGCCAGTCGCGAGATTGACTTCAAGCAGGGCTAACCAATTTTTAGAAGGTAAAAGGTAAAAGGTAAGAAAACAAAAAGTTTCAAATCAATCCAAATGTACGGGTATAATACTTGAATGTGATACATACATATTACATACGTTTATAATAAACGTATGTACATGTAATCACACCTTATAGTTTCTGCTACCGGCGTCGCCTACAGTATCAGGTCAAATTGTTAAGTTTGTGGGATTCCATACTATTCTATTTCTATTCTATCTCTGTACCAAACTTAATTCAAATACGCTCAGTAAATTCCCGTGCGAACTTACAAACTTTCGGTTTTATATACTACATACTAATAGAGGCCCACCTGCCTTCACACGGCTGCAATTGTAATGCGAAATTTCATCACTATTTTATGGTTGTTACTATACATATAAACTTTCTTCTTTAACTACTCTATCTATTAGTCAAAACCGCATCAAAAAGCGTTGCGTAGTTTCAAAAATTTAAGCATGCATAAAGATATAGGGACAGAGAAAACAACTTTGTTTTATACTAGTGAGAAGTAGTACATATATAAAATCAAATAGAACGAATAATATGTGTCTAAAGTAGTAACATTAAGTCTACCCTACCGTATGAGGAGTTTAGTAAAATTATTTGTCAGTTTAATTGTGCTGTGCTCGTCTGTACATAACGCTTGAGTTTGTACGCGACTGTACATCGTTACGCATGGTACCCTTAAGGTCAGAGGTAGGGTTGGCACTTTAATAGTTTTGAGTGGTATTTTAAATGATATAAAATAACTTTGCGCCGGCGTTTTAGGTACGTAGTAAATAGTCTATACTCATTAGAGATAGTGTGGCTTTGCACTATTTCAAAGATTTTTTTAAATATTTTAATAGTTTGAGAGCCAATTCAATACAAACAAACAATCAAATCTGCACGTCGATTCTATAAAATTTGTTTGATTTTAAATCGTGTTCGAGTGCGAAGTGAGCGTCGAAGTGACGGGGAAATTACATTATAGAATGCCACTTTTAACGTCATCTCATACTTTATCTATCAAAATGTTGCTGTCAATTTAGTTCAACTCGCAAGTGTAGTGCTAGTGTACTACTACTCACAGCGGATTTAGATTCGACGTTTAGAATGAAGTCTTACAGAATCACACTGCTGACCTCTTAATAACATTAGTATACTAGACTAGCAGCCTGTCCCTGCTTCACACGGATTTCCAACGCCTTCAGTGTCATTCACTTGTTTTGTTAGCGAATCGCTCCAGCATCGAAATGGTTTCTAAGCCCCGATGATCCAAGGGGATCATCGGGGCTTTTTACTCTTTTAACTTTATTTAAAAAAAAAAAACCTAACAATATCAAAAATTCTGAGAAAGAATTAGCGACCTTGTTAAACATAGTAATCAAAATAAAAAGAACCTACGAAATCCGCGATCTAAAACTGTTAAATAACAACACTTGCTACGCAGCGACAACCCTAGGTCCCCGTGTAAGTGAAGCTAATATTGTCGCGAGGATCAAAGAGCCTTTGTCGCCCTACATCTACACGAACGAATATGTAATTTAATAAGTCTATATGTTAAACAGTACACTTTAACTTGGCATGCTTCGCTACTGCTTTTTATCTACAAATTACGTTATGCTTGTTGCTTGTGTGTACAAGTGCCCTCTGCTCAGCAAAAGTATGGGAGAACCATCGGCACGAATGGGTCGGCTCGACCGGTGTGATACCACGGCCTCACAGAAAACCGGTACAACCATAGCGTTATGTTTCGCCGTGTGAGTTAGGTTGCCGGAGGCTCAATCTTTCCCCTCTCCCAACTCTCTCTCCAGATCTCTAACCCACAAGAGGTTGGCAAAGCGAACGTAACTCCTCCGGTGTCCATGGCCGGTGCTGATTGCTAACCACCAGGTAATCCGTTTGCTCATTTGCCGAATTATCATATAAAAAAGGCCTTTTCTCGCACGGAGAACTCTCTCAAGTTTGAGCATTAATCACCATGCTTGCTCAAGGAGGATTGTGAGGATTGCTAAGGTTAGGTTTCCTCATGATGTTTTCCTTCATCGTTTGTCTATGCTTTTTAAATACAAGTAGAGTTAGAAAGTACATAATTTATGACTTAGAAGAAGTCACATTCGTATTTGCCGGACCGGACCACCACCACATCATCATAATCAGGGTATAGTAGCAAGCGTGGTGATTAACGCTCAAACCTTTTACGTGTGAGGTCTTTGCAGTGGGTAATTATAGGATGATGATGTCTGTAACAGTGTGATGTGCGGATGAAGCGGAGTGAAATGAAACAAACGGGCGTTGAGTATACACTGAATATATTTAGGAAAATTCATCCCTTTTATATAATTATAAAATAGGTTAATAATGTATCTGGTTACATTGTTTATATTAGGGTCTAGTTACAAATTCAAGATAATTAATATGATATTATTTGATACATTTAAAAGGATTAAATATGACACTGTTTATACTTAAAGTCACGTATGACCTAAATTCCTTAGTGATATCTCATAAGAGTACCTATACCAACACCACATCTTCCCCCTTTATTTAAAAAAAAAATACAAGTATGTTTCTTCTTTTTTTTTACAGATGATATGGTACTGTTCTATTTTTGTGAAATAAGAAGAGGAGTTGGTCCTAGTGAAAAATGAGTTCAATTATAGAAGGTGGTTATAATATCAACCTTTTTTTTTAAGCTTATTTATTATAATTTTGTTACTAATGTGTGTTCTAATTGACGCAATTAATAACAAATACCATTATTAATTTAACGTCAAAATCCAAATTGAATATATTATGATTTCAGTTTCAATGGTAACCATGTTTTAAAAGGTATAAAATCGATTAATGTTTCAAAATCCAATGAACAATAATTCAGTGTGTTTGTCATAATAATTATTTAGTTATTAATATAAACTATACCAAATTATTACTAGAAGTTAATTTATATTAATTACTAGCTTTTGCTCGCGACTCCGTTCGCGTGAAATAGTGACTTGACCTGTAGATTTTCGGTATAAAAACTATCTTATGTCCTTTCTTGAGTTTCATACTATGTCTGTACCAAATTTCACAGAAATCAGTAGTTTAGGCGTGAGGAAAGGACAGACAGACAGAGTTACTTTCGCATTTAAAATGAATATTAGTATAGATTATCATTTAATTTGGTATGCTTGTCGCTTGTGTAGGGTTAAAACCATCCACCAATTTTTAGGAAGCAGTTAAGTTCCATACGATCGGAGAAGGAGGATCTTCCAAGCAGATAAGGGGATCATATCTGGCAGCTACCGCCCAACAGTTGAACGTTGGGTTTTTTTTTAAGTTATAAACGTTGCAAAACGACTAGCCGAAGGATTACCTGATCGGGAAAGTTACGAGTAAAGTAAAGTTACGTTCTTGTACCGGTTTTCTGTGGTATCACTCTGGTCAAGCCGACCAATTTATGTCGAAGCATGGCTCTCCCACACTTTGTGTCTGTCGACTGTCAATCCGCGTGGGGAAGTTAGTGGCGGCCCAATCCTTTTGTCCTCCCCCAATCCCTTCCTAATCCCCGAATCTCCGAAAACCCGATTTACAAAAGGCTGACAAGTCCTTTGGTGTTGCTTGCCATCAGGTAATCGATCTGCTAAATTGCCGTTCTATAACATGAAAAGATCTTCTCTTTTTTTCTTATCTATGAAGAGAACGGCAATGCACCTATGACTTCTCTGATCCTGCAGGTGTCCATGGGCGGCGCCGATCGCTTACCATCAGGTGATCCGTCTGCTCCTTTGCCTCCTATTCCATAAAAAAGATAAGAAAAAACTACATACATATCTCTTGTCTCAATTTCAGCGCAGGCAAAGTCGCAAGCTAGAAGCTAGTGATAAATAAATTTGAAGACAAAAGGAGTACTTAATCTCAATGTCCTATTTGAATAGGGTCCCTAATTTACGACTTAGGATAAACCTAGAACAATAGTGAAAATTCCTAAACTGACTTTGTTACCTGAAATTTTAGATACAGTTTGTTTTCTTGTAAACGGTAATAATTTGAAATTTATTTCTTTTTTCATTTTTATACAACCGTCTTGAAGGGAAAGCCATGTTTTACACATACATTATGGTATCTTTATTAATTTATTTAATTGTTATTCTTAATATACAATTGCATATGGGAGGATTCAATGCTAGAACCATTTTCTGTCAGTCAACCTTTTGGTAGTGCAGAGAAGTGTGGTAGGTGATATGTATATAAAAAATAGAGGTACTGAGAGTTCTTCTTTTTTACAGTTGCACGATTAGCGCAGTTGGTAGAAAACATTTATTTTATACTAGCTACTCTCGCTCGGTTTTACTCGCTGTCTGGCTTCATTTAATCGTAGCGTGGTTTTTCGTAGCCTAAAGCACTCGGGAACATTGTAGCTACCTATCAGTGAAAGAATTTTAGCGATCCGACCAGCGGTTCCAAAGAAGAATAAGATTAGTATAGATTTTTAAAATAAAGTGACATCCTTGCCAATCCTTCCCATACTCCATCCCTTCCCCGCATCAGGCCACGCAAAAGGCCGGCAATGCACTAGTAACTCCTCTGGTGTCGTGGGTGTCCATGAGCGGCGCTAATTGCTTACTATCAGGTAATACGGCTGATCATTTGCCGACCTATCACAAAAAAACTATATTCCACTTCATTATATTCCTATTAACGCGATATGCCTGTGCGCTACTTCATTTAGTAATTCAGTAATTTGGATTTGTCTAATTTTAATCTAGATTAATGAATGAAGATTGAACATTTAACTGCTTTATGGGATTATGAGGTGTTGTACCCTTTATACTAAGATGGTTAAGCCTTGTCTTAATAGTTGTAGTGTGTTACATAAATAGGTTCAAATGATATTATTTTCTGTCTTTGTCTAGACTTAATAGTATTTAATTTTAATTATCAGACCATAGGTATATAAGAACTTAAGATGGCGTATGTGGCACGCGTTTAATAGAAATTGACTGCAGGTTTGGTGCAGTGGCTAGGCTACGTGTCGCGGGTTCGATTCCCGCACGGGACAACACTGTGCGATCCACTATTTGTTGTTTCGGATCTGGGAGTCTTGTGTATGTAAGTTTGTATGTTTGCAAACGTACTCATGACACAGGAGAAAATTCCAGTGTGAGGCAACATTTCTGAAAAAAAAAACGAAATCCGATTTTTTTTTAAACGAGCAGACTGATTATCTGATGGTAAGCAATCAGCGTCGTCCATGGACACCCGCAACGGAGGACTTACAAGTGCGTTGCCGACCTTTTAGGGATTAGGGATTGAGGGAGGGGAAAGATTGGGCCTCCGGTAACCTTACTCACAAGGCGAAACACAACGCTGTGGTTGTTTCACGCCGGTTTTCTGTAAGGCCGTGGTATCACTCCGGTCGAGCCGACACATTCGTGCCGAAGCATTGGCTCTCCCATACTTTTAATAAAATAAAGTTTGTTAGTTTGAACGGAGTTAATTATGTATACTCTTTCACGTAAAAACTTTGTATGGATTTTGAGTATTGTAGAATTTAGGGATTGGGGTTGGGGAAGGGTAACGATTGGGCCACCGGTAATCTCATTTAGACGCCGAAACAACGGTGTGGTGGTTTCACGCCGGTTTCCTGTGAGGCCATGGTATCAATCCAGTCAAACCGACCCATTCGTGCCGAAGAATTGATCTCTCACACTTAGACCACCCTCGTTACAAAGAAACCATGTAAATGTCTGTCGATTCAATAGATATGTAGCAATACGAAGATGAAAACGACTTCGAACTCCACAATGAGAGACGGTACGTGTGTAGGTTGACCACCGCCATATAAATTTCAGGATATTTAAAACAAAATTTAGTTTTTCGGGAATTTGATATAGCGAATAATGGTCGTCAAGTGATCCATACAAAGAATAATAGTAAACGAGCCCATGTGGAAATCTTAAAAAGATATATAACTAAAGTCGACCGTCCAGGGGCCCGAGTTTACTATTTTCAAAGTGTTGTCATTCCTACACGATTCCATTGTCATTTTGCTAAAAGTTCGTAATCTGTTAATTCAAAATGGCTGATTATTGGCGTTCGGCGATGTCATAATAGAATTATAGTACGAGATGTCTTGTAACGAATTATAAACAATAACTGCACATTAATATTCTAACCGTAAATCATCGAATAAAGGAAATGTCATTTTTTATTAATTTACCGCATTATGTCAAATATTCATTTGTAATTATGTACGAGATTACCGATCTAAAGAATTATTTCAATCAAGTGGCATTGGAACGTCATAATGACGCTATCGTGTTAGTAGATTACAAAACTTGTCAAAATCAACAATTTTGAAACCAATGATCTACTATTCTGACACTACTGTAATAGCAGAGTCGAGGCCCAGGTTGATTGGCCTGGAAAGTTCCCGAGTGGAGACCGCGAACGGATAACATAGAGTGGGCTAGTCTCCCACTAGGTGGACCGACGTCATCGTCAGAGTCGCGGGGAGCCAATGGTGGCAACTTGTCGTTCGACGTGGAGGACTAAGGGGGAGGCCTTTGTTTATGAAGAATTAGCCGCCTGGAAAATCATGGTCACCCTACAACCGACCACAGATCTCGTAACAGTGAGTGCATTACTTATAAAATTTGCATTTTTAAACGATTTACGGTGTGCACCAAGCCTAATGAGGTTTTAATGACTACATTTATGTCTAGTTTTCAGGCTCTCTCTATGATTCATTAGTACATATTATTTTGGTAGGTCTGTTAGGGAAAATTGGCATTTTTTTTAAGTTTTCGTCTGGTACGTTTGTTTAAAATACAAGACATTTATTTGAGATATTATTACGAAATAAATTCAGTTATGGACCTAAGCGAGTGCAATTTACTTCGCCAAGCTTAATCCTGCGTGTTTTTTTTTTATAAATTTTTCTGTACAGGTTGAAATTTTTTTTATTTATTTGTCAATAACAATTTACATTGTGTTCGATACTTTATAAATATTATAAATTGAATTCTAAATTCAACATGCAATGCTAATAATAAAAATATAATCCCTCAAAAAAACGAAATAAAAAAGCGCTAAAAGAACACAAAGAATCCCAATATGGCAGGCATTCTCTGCCAGTCGTACCTTTGGGTGATGTAGAAAGGAGTTAACTGTAGGTGCAGGAAGCAAGCAAAAACGAGATATTACTGTTAAATATATGTGTTTTCTTCACCAACTTACATTAATACAGTCCCTATGTACCTCTGTCTCTGTATTTGTTCTCTATTTACTGCATGTGTGATGCGCATAAATAATAAATAAATAAATACTACAAAAAAAACTAAATATGTACCTACTAGTAGGTACAAGTCTATTCTTAATATTATAAAGAGGTAAAATTAGTATGTTTGTAAGTTTGTATGTAGGGGGTAATCTTTGGAACCGCTGGTCGGATTGCGAAAATTCTTTCACTGATAGGTAGCTACAATGTTCCTGAGGGCTATGAAGCATCACGCTACGATCAAATGGAGCAGAGCAGCGGATGAAACCGCGCGAGAGTAGCTAGTTAACAATATCAGTATAGACATATTACTACCTATAACTATAATACCTCTATATGTATAAAGGTTAACAATCATCTGATACAGGACAATCACAAATTAATCAATCTAATCTGCTTAGTCTACCAAATATCTATTAAATTAATCAGCACAACACCTAACCCAATTGTTAAATTGATTTACTCCACTTACTCAATCAACAGAGCAGATCGCAAGCTTTGTTTCACGCCTGTTTAGTGCGAGGTCGTGGTGTCACTTCGGTCAAGCCGACCCACTCGTGACCCACGTGAAAAATCAATCATTGAGTTGTAGAGGGCTCAAATAATTCATGTACATTTTATAGAAAAAATTACGGCCTTTTTTTAAACAAATAAAACTCAAACCCAGTTTGGAAAAAGTCCAAGACTATTTAAGATAACTCACATGCATTGAGCTCAAATACTAGACTCCAAGATCAGATAAATGCATATCACAACATCAGCCTATTATAAGTGTCCACTGCTGAGCAAAGGCCTCTTCTCACATGGAGAAGGTTTGAGCAGTAATCACCACGTTTGCTTATGGGCGGCGGGAGGGAGGCGGCCCGCCTGAGGGAGCAATACTCCTCCTCACGCCCCGGCCGCCACAATAGGCGACATTCCGGGCGTCGGGGATCGAGAGATGATCTCCGGCCACCGTAAGTGCGGGTCTGCGGTCGTCGAGTAAGGGTCGCCGCCTGACCAGAACCAGACCCGAGCGTAAGGCGCGTAGCGTTCCGCGCGCGCCTTAAAGAGCCAATAGACCACCACAGACGGGGCCCTATAGGGCTGATGTTCAGTCGGGGTTGCGGGGTAAGCGCAATGAGGCACCGCGACCTCGGCCCAGAGCAGGAGAAGGAACAGGGGGGTTTTTAGTCAGTAAGAATCTGACACTCCCTCCCGCCCGGGCCTGGGCGGGAGAAGTCACCTGATGATTTTCTCGTCACAAAAAAATGCATGAAAAGCAGGCGCCTTAACTTCCTAGATAAATGAAGAAATTCAGACTAAAACGTATTTCGTAAAAGCGCTCATTCTTAACCCTTAACCACCTAGCGTCGGTCACAGTGACTCCACGCGATATATTTTTTCAAATAATTCTGTTTTTGCGCGGCCCACACGCCTGTGACTTCAAGTACTTTTTCCCCTCCCTCTCCAGTTTGCGCCCTGCGCTCGACGAAGCAACACGTGCGCGCAGTGAAAAAATTCAGGTAAATATATTTCGTTTGCGGTCATGGTGACCGGCGTTAGGATGTTACGTTACTTTTAGTGTTAACATTTTTTTGTTGTTTTTTAGGTTTATTATGTCTGTACGTGATCAAAATATCAGTAGATGGTTGGAGGAGTGTGATTCAGACTCAGAGGGTCAAAGGAACGTGCCGGAAATACCAAATGAAGATTGCAGTGACGTAGAAGATGTAGCATTAGACCACGTCATTGATGGTGAGTGTCAATCGGACTCTGAAATTGATGTTTATGACCTGAGAGAAGATGATGATGATCTGCCAGTTGATGATGCATCTTGGCAAGGTACAGGAACTATTACGGAAAAAATCGGTTCCGTTGGTCGTCTCAACCTCCAGTTTCGCGATCACGGACTTTGCAACACAACATCGTTAGTCAACCTCCAGGATTGAAAAGGAACTTCAGAGATGTTTTAAACAGAAATACAACACCCTCTGATATATAGCAGTTATTTTTTACTGATGATATTCATTTAAGACGTCGAGTAAACCAGTTTGGATTGCAAAGGGAACTTCAGAATACTATTCGCCGGGTTCTCAAAATAGATGAAGAACCAAGAACATCATCGGCAGACAGTTCTGACAAGTTGGAAAAACGCAAAACTTGCTCAACCTGTGATCCAAAACAGAAACGTAAAACATTCCATTTGTGTTTTCAGTGCAAAAATCCGATTTGCGTTGAGTGTTCTCAAAAAATGTGTGTAAGCTGCCGCGACAAATTGTAAATGTTTGGAGGCTGTAATTTTGTAATTATTGTGATTTGTTTGTGCCAATGATAGTTTTATATAAGAAGTTACATATTTAAGGTAGTAAAATAATTAAAAACTAAGTAGTTTTATTGATTGTTATTGCTTAGATCTCAGCTCAATTAAAAAACCTATAGTTTGTTAAAATATTTGTTAGTCAACTTTCATATTTAATAATAATAAATAAAAAGTGTTCACTTGAAAAGTTTATTAAAACAATTTAAAATAAAAAGAACTGAAAAATATGATGTAGTTTTATTTTTACCAAATTATGACCTTTTCACCTTTATAATAGTACTTAAACACAATCGGTCACCATGACCGACGTTAGGTGGATGTGTTACTAGAATACACGTTAGGTGGCCAAGGGTTAACATTCGAAGAAATTAACACAGAATTCAATCCACTTACAACCTTTTTTTAAATACTAATTTAAAAAAAAGGTTGTAAATTATTATTTATGGCGACATTCCTTGGAACTGCTAGTTGGATTTACAAAATTCTTTCACTGATAGGAAGCTACAATATTCCTGAGACTCTAGGCTATAAACCATCACTCTACGACCAAAAGCTCCGCTTGAGCAGCGAGTGAAAACGCGCGGCTGTAACTAGTATAAAATATTATACGAAAACCAATTAGTGGTTATATTAAGCGGTTGCATTTCAATATGTCACATAAACCGACCGACAGCGGTTTTGTGGTCAGACATCGGCTTTGAACATTTAACTCTGATAGACCACATTTTGATTAGCGATTTGTTAAAGTTCAAAATACGTATTAATTTTTTTAAGTGTGGGAGAGCCAAGCTTCTGCACGTATGCATCGGCTCGACCGGAATGGTACCACGGCCCCACAGAAAACTAGCGTGAAACAACCATAGAGTTGTGTTTCTAAAATAAAAAGTTTCGTCAAGAAAAAACAGACAGACAGAGTTACTTAATACTATCGCATTTATAATATTAAGTTTGGATTAGCTTTGTCTAAATTTAAAATAATTTTAAATTCACTCACAAAAAAACCTTGAAAAACTAACCTCATTTTTAATAATATTTCCATTCCCCCTCACAACAGAATAAGGCATTCTTTCGCCCCCCTTCCCCCTAAAAATTAATTAGTACAAGATTAAGAATAATAAGCCTACTGATTTATGGGGGTTGTGGCCAAATGATACTCAACCCTTTTAGGGTTGCGCAAACAAAACGATGGATAGAAAAACCCCTTTTCATGTTGTGAACATTAAAATTTGTATTTCATTTCAATAGGTGGTCATTTTATAAGGTTGGCTAATTGAGCAGTTACGACAGGAAAAGGAACTTTTAACATTTAGATGATTTGATTTTAAATGACATACATACATACATTAACGATATAATCATGATTTTCCAACCCTTAAAAATAATACATGCAATTATGTATAATGTCATAAGACTTGTACCTTATTTATCTATGATCAAAAATGTTTTTTAGCAAATTAAACAAATTCTGTTAGCTAAGTAATTAATAATGAATTTAATTACTTACCTACGGAACCAAATGCAAAATGACTCGGTTCGCATTTCAGAAACTTTTTATTTAACTTTAATTAAAACGTTGTCTTTGTTCAGTAGTAAGGGGCTACCGTCCTATTTACCCGCTTTGGGTATAAGCAGAACTGTCCGAGTTTTACTTTTATTTATCTTAATAGGTTAAAGGACATACTATAGTTGTAGTAGGTTATGAGTATTTATTGTAAGGGTTAACTTTATTATGCAATAGTTTTTAGCCCGCGACTTTGTTGTGTGGTAAGTAAAAAGGAGCTTATGTGTGTGTTAATCCAGGGTATCTATATACCTATCTACATACCAGATTTTAACGTATCGGTTCATCCGTTTTTGTGCGATACAATATAACAAACATACATTCTTACATACTTTTAAATTTAGAATATTGAATACACTGTCACAAAGTTTTACATTTATAATAAGAATATAATAAGAGTAATTTTATTGCTTACTAGCTACTCTCTCGCGGTTTCACCCGCTGCTCGGCTACATTTAATCGTTGCGTGATCTTTTATAGCCTATAGCACTCAGGAACATTGTAGCTATCCATTAGTGAAAGAATTTTGGCAATCCGACATGCGGTTCCAAAGATTACTCCCTACATACAAACTTACAAATTTTACCTCTTTATAATATTAGTATAGATACATTTCAAACAATTCTTTGGTTCCTGTAATTCACACTAGGATTCCCTGTGTCGTGAGTTTCAGGCTCATTCGTTTCGATGTCTGTTTTCATTATATATTTGTTGTAATAGGTATAAGCAGGACTAGGCTTTTAATTCACAATTTTATTTTAAATTTCCATCCAAAGGTTGTCTGGAAGAAATCACCCAATTTGGTAAGACCGCTTATTGTCCAGTCACTCTAAAGTTTAACGCTTATTTTCTGTAGAATTGATATTAGGTGTGTGATGAAGGGTTTACAAACTTTGAACTCAAAGTGAATAACCAGACTGAACTCAATGAATTATAATCTGTACTAATATTATTAAGAAGTAAAATTTACCAGTTTGTAAGTTTGTGTATGTAGGGGGAAATATTTGGAACCGCTGGTCGGATTGTCAATATATTGATAGCTACAATATTCCTGAGTGCTATAGGATAAAACACGCATAAAACACATCACGCTACGATAAAATGGAGCCGAGCAGCGTGTGGAACCCCGTGAGAGAAACTAATTAGGAAATATTTTGAAGTAATATTTAAGTGGATGATTTAGCTGTGAGCTTGTGTGCAAACGTAAAATCTCTCTCTCTCTCTCTCTCTCTCTCTCTCTCTCTCTCTCTCTCTCTCTCTCTCTCTCTCTCTCTCTCTCTCTCTCTCTCTCTCTCTCTCTCTCTCTCTCTCTCTCTCTTTCTATCTCTGTCGCTCGTTTACATATTTCTCAAAGATCATACATATGTTTGTTATTAATTTTTCACTAACTACTATTGCATATTATTATTTACCTGATAGAACGCTTAACTGACTTGTTAGTTCATTTTGGAAATAAAAGTTACTTATAAGATAATGTTATGTAAACGAAGTCAGTAAAAACGCTTGCTGTATGAAATATATCGTTTGGTTATTGACAGGTTTCAATATTCACGAATGAATTGTAATACCAATTTGCATTGATAAAAATCTGATCGTCGAACCGATCACTTATAATATTATTGTAATATACATACCTAATACATACCCGACTCGTATGATTACATATAAAATAAATATATACGAATCGCGTTTACAATAGTGACTATCCACGAACCCAGGTGGTTTACAACTTATACTAGAAGGTAAGACTCTTAAAGATTGTGAGTACGCATATGTGAGCGCAATGATCGAGACGACAAAGGATTAAAATTTCATGATAGATCCCATCATTTGTTCTCCCACGGCCTTAGAGAAAACCGGCGTCAAGCAACACTACATTCACACGAGGTCCAATCCTTCCTTCCCTCAGTCCCTAAATCTCCAAATCCCTAAAAAGTTCAGCAACGCACTCATAACTCCTCTGTTGTTGCAGGTGTCCATAGGCGGCGTTGATTGCTTACCATCACGTAATCTGGCTGCACGTTTGCCGACCTATAACATAGAAAAGACAGTAAAGAAATGTTACTATCCTAGAACATATCGCTAGCGTGTAAGTAGGCTCATCGCATTACTGGCTATGTGCACATCAAAGTTTGCGAATGTAGGAACTGAATATACGAATCTACTATCGTTGATGGCTCAAGTTTTGGAAGACAAGCGAGAATGAAACAGGAATATCAGTTTGAAAAAGACAGAAAAATTTACAAATATTTGGCAATATTAGCATCCTATACCAATCAAAGGTCGCGGGTCTGCGGTCGGCGAGTAAAGGTAGCTCGCCGCCCGACCAGAACCAGGCCCGAGCGTACGGCGGGTAGCGTTCCACGCGCGCTTCAAAGAACCAATAGACCACCACAAACAGGGCCTTATAGGGCTGATGTTCAGCCGGGGTTGCGGGGTAAACGCAATGAGGCACCTCGACCTCGGCCCAGAGCAGGAGAAGGAACAGGGGGGTTTTTATTCAGTAAGAGTCTGACACTCCCTCCCGCCCGGCCCTGGGCGGAAGAAGTCATTTGATGATTTTCCCCTCACAAAAAAAAAATACCAATCAAAGGTATGTAAGTACAAAAGATATTCGAAGATTAGTGTGGGAGAGCGAAGCTTTGACACGAATGGGTCGGCTCGATCGGAGTGATACCACGGCCTCACAGAAAACCGGCGTGAAACAACTACAGTTTGTGGTGCAAGCGGACGGTGCTGATTATTGACCACGTGTCTTAAAAAAGACAACAACTTGCTCAAGGATGATCATATTTTGATTATAATGATTATATTTTCATTAACAGCTAGTTTCTTACTTTTCAAATCTAGTATTACCTGCAAAATACTGAAAGGGGCAAGTACCAAAACTTACTGAACCCAATTTTAAACTCTATTGCTATTAAACTACATGTAATTGCCAAGTAAATTCTAACTTTGGACCTTTCAAAACAGAGTCTAAAATTGGGTGTACAGCGAGAGATAGTTACTCGGAATGGTTGTAATATATCGGATTGTAAAAGGCTGAAGATTCCTGAAAGTTTCAGCCGCTGGGGAATGTACGTTGTCTCAGTTATAGGGGATGTTCGCTATGTCATATACTCTTTAACTTTTATGCTTGCCTGGTACTTTTGTGGTCGTTTCATGAGCAAGGAAAAGTATTTTTACATGTAGCTGCCAACTGGCTTAATTAGCCGTTAAATTAAGGGCCTAGCCTGTTTAACATATGTATTATATCCCAATTCTTCCCCTCCCCCAATCCCAAAATCTCCAAATCCCTAATCCCTAAAAGATCGGCAACGCTCTCGTAACTCCTCCGTTGTTCATAAGCGGCGCTCATTACTTACCATCAGGTAATCCGCCTGTTTAATTCCTATCTCATAATAATAAATATCGCAAGTAGTTAGAAAATAGGGCATCCAGATCAGAGATCTGGATACCCTATTTTCCACATTTTAATCTTCTACTAACATATTATTTTAATCTGTTTCTTGATCATAATATTCAGCGGTTAAATTAAATGTTATTGTGAAAACTTCATTTAAACTCAAACAAAAAACCAGACCAGAACTAATATCAACTTGTCTGTGTGGGAATTGAACCCACGACACTTCGTCTTTGTGGTTGAAGAACGTGTTATAATATTGCACTCAGTTGTGACCAGGGTCTTAACCATTAAGCCAAACGTGTCGTCGAATATGTAACAAAATAGCGAACCGCTTCATGCACTTTGTTTACATTAATGAGACGTATATTGTGTGACATCATTCATTCGATGCGCTTCCATATATGCAAGATTTCTCACTAACACAATTCTTGATGATGTTTTGCCACTTATTGACATATTCCCCCCCTTTCACCGCGTTCAAATAAAAACACTGTGGAAAATTTATAGCATGCTGCATCCAAGGATCATCATAAATTTCCCAATCTTCTATAACGCCTCCACATGAAAAACATGCTGCTTTATCATATGGATTATTTCCGTAATAAAAGAATCCAGCATCAGCCATTTCCATCACTAATCTTTTCTTTGAATTATTCGTCCCCCAGTAATAATTAAAGGATAATTCACGTATTTTGTATGCATTATACATATCATATCGAGGTTTATATTCAGTTTGAAACATATTTTATTTATTTGGTACTAGTTCTTGATGCTAATAATTATAAACATAAAATGACATTGCTTTAATGCTGCAAGCAATTTATAAACGTGATTGTACAGGATTGGGAGAGATAGTAAACATATTATAAAAAATTAAACAAGTTTTTTTTTATTTCATAAAAATTTTATTATCATGGCACCATTTATTTAAACACAATATATTTTTTAAAGCACATACAGAGTTATGATAAATACAATTATACATATCTTGCGAATGTTTATATTGATCATATAAATGTACTAAACTAGAACAACCCTTATCTTCTAAATTAAATATATTACTATTACTATTTTCTAAAATATGCTTTAACCATAAAACTTTTTCTGAACCTTTAACATAAACACATTTATCTCTTAATATATCGGAAACCAAAGTCTGGTAATTGGAATAAGGTACAAATCCTTCACTCCAGTATATCTTTTTGTTACGTTGAATCCAAAGAACTACCTTCTTTTCAGATTCCGTTAAATTTTTAAATGGAAATGGTGGCTTAACTAAAAACACTTGTAGTTTTTTTGTTACACAATATAGCGATTTCTTTTAATATAAATTCACCTGCTTCTGTTCTAAATCCTTGAATATCAACAACAGCAATCATGATAATCTGCGCACAATGTTGCTGAGAGGTTTGTATTCCACAAGTCGATCGTTTATAATCAAACAATACGCAGTTGTCTTATCTGGTATTGGTGTGGAACATTCAACTTCTAACCGCACGTCCACTGGACCGGTTTTTAAACTATCGTTTTGTCTTGAGCAATCTAAGATGAAAAGGGGAGCCTTTTCTTTAAAATCTGTTAGATCTAGCAATGGGTCAACAGGACTGTTGTAATACGACTGACGAAATTTCACATACATTTCATATAATATACTGTACTTGTTCTCAGAAAACTTTAAACTCAAAGGTTCGTAGGGATAATATTGCGAATTCAAAAAGAGTGTTACGTTGGTCACTTCACAATGATCGAATAGTGAACTGTCTTTAGTCCTATTATTTCTCCTATTAGTTTGCAAGCAAAATATAACATATCTAGGCTTTTCCAATTGTGAAGCTGTTTTAACTGACCAAGAATGCTTTGTAGTTTTAGGTAGCAAGGGATACTCATATAAATCCCAATTTCTAAAAGCCATCTGAATAGGTTTATCTCTTTCTAAATGTTTTAAAAGTGTTAGTCGTTCTCGATCTGACACTTTTATATGTGGCACCCTCCATTGGACTCTTTGTATATCTATTTGAAAATTAACAACATCATCAGTGAGAATAACACTATTTAAGTTAGAGTTGCTTCTACTCAAAATAAGTTCGTGTTTACAATTTATCACAATTTTATTGTAATCTTCTGCAAACCCTAAAATCTTATTCAATGGTATCACAGCACTAAAATGTCCATCATTTTGGAATCCCGCTAAGTTCCAACCCCATAAGGCTGCAACTTTATTTTCTGCTTCATTTAATGAAATGTATGCTTTTATTGTTGACGTAATTCCTGAATTTTTAATACGGTCTATTTCGATACCATTCATTTCGTATCTGATGTCTTGAAACAAAGACATAACAGGGTTATTAGTGAACGTAACAGTTTTCTTGATCGGATTCCCATCTTTACCGAACAGCCTTGCCTGTCCTTCGATGTAAATTGAACTGGCTGATGGTAGCACGTATATATCTTGCTGATGTATGGGGATTCTGATTTCATCGTTTTCTCTAAAGCTGTTATTGTAGGGATTGTACGAATGGATTTCATAACTTTCAATCGAACTGTCGAAATGCGGTAATTCAGTAATCTGTAGCATATTCATACTTTTAAAACCCAGAGCTTTAAGAAAATCTTTATTTGCTTTAGTCAGTTTCTTAATTTTTGTATTACGTCTTTGCGCCTTAGCGGTTGCAGAAGAAATAAACCGATTTATTTTTACTGGAGTGCTTTTATAATATACTATCATTTTGTTTTTCTTAAGTGCAGACGTAACTGAATATATTCTTCTTCGAAGTTAATACAGTGACCAAATTGATCAACAATTTTAACAGATATGGATGAAATTATATTTTTGTTCACTGGAAAGTAAATAACGTTTTGTGGTATTTCTTTATAACCATGACTTAGAGCAGTATCTGATACAAATTCATGAATAAAATGTGTTGGTAATCCATTGCAGTATGAACCGTACACAAGATCACATTCAATTTTGATCACAGACAGATTACTAGTTTTAACTGAAATATCTGGTCTTGAATTAAATACTGAAAAGTATAGTAAACCGCACTCGTATTGATCAGATAAATGAAGAGGTGGTTGAAAATACGAGACCAGTTCTGATTTATTTCCAGAGATGGTAACCGTAGTAGACATGCTTATATACTGGACTGTTATGAAAGATCCTGTTCATTTTATTGCTTCGTTGACCAAAAATTGTTTAAGAAGTGTAAACAAAGATGTCCACAGTTGAAGGGGTGATCACGTTGTATATTTTCATAATTATATTGAATGTTAGAACCTACATATTTTACAAATTCCTTTGGTGGCTTAAGATTCCCGTAACTGTCGAAATACTCAACATAATCATTATATTTTGCATAGGCTACCCAATGAGAACCAGGATTTTTAGAACTATCTAAATTAATAACTCCACATTCTTTTTTATACGGATATTTAGGGAGCTCATCTCTCATAAAGACACCTCTAAATAAGGAATTCTATTTCCATACTTTAAAATGTCAAAGTTAGTTAAGGCCCGTTTGGGTAGCCGATATCTTAGTTTTTTTTCTTTTAATACGAAAATTCCAAGACCACTTTTATGTGGTTTAAGGTGTAGTCCTTTCCCAATACATAGAGCTTCCATTTTTTCATTATGTCTCCTCGATTCCTCATACAGCTTTTTAGCCATTTTAAATTCATTTATGGTTTTAGCAATACCAGCTGCACCGCCTGCTAAAGCTCCCGCCGCTGATAACCCCGCAAAAATAGGAATCAGAGGTAGTACTCCCCCAGTTTTTGGAATAGGAATAACGCGAGGGAGCTTAATCGATGAATCATTAGCTAATTCTCTGGTAGCGGCAATAGCTAATTCTATAGCCATTTTCTTGGTCTTAGGTTTTAATTTTTTTATGTGTCTTTTTACTTTTGTAATAACAGTTTTTAATTTGCTTTTTAATCCTTTTCCAGATGTAACTTTGGGAGAACGCTTTTTGCTCAAACCAGAACCAGTTTTAATTTTTGCCGACATAGCCTTACTTACTAAGCGTGCCGCGAGTTTTTCGCCCTGTACTGGCATCGAAAGCAACCGCTCGCTGTTTTGCCATTTTTAACAAAATTAAATCAGCCTTATGTCGATCCTTTAAGTTTGATGACTTGTGATATGCAATATCGTGATCTTTGCAATATTCGTCCAACTTATTTACACCGTTATCTCCTTGTGCAAGTCTTTTTATTAATTTAGTACCAGGACCACAGTAATTATATCCTGGTAAATGTAATTCAAATGGTAAATTATTAATAAGCCAATTGAGAAGACTGCTCTCTCCAAAACACATTATAAGACTGATGGTTCCGGTTTGAATAATTTAATAAATAGTTATGCGATTCGAGTTTGTTGTTAATATTATTTTATTTATAATATAACATTCGATTTATCAATCCAACTGCTTTCAGCTGAAGACAAACCTAGCCATTTTACTAAAACCCTACTACCTTTTCTTCTGAGAACTTTCTCGACTAGATATACATTGGGATGTTTTGTTTTTTGAAGTTCTTGTGTATAAAATGCACCTAAAATAGGCTGACCTCTGATAGTATCTTCGATTAAGTAAGTTATAGGAGTTGTATTTTGTATTTTACGGATTTTAAATATTTCTGTTGACCAGTTGGGAGTATAACCTTTTTCAAATGTTCCTTTGTATTTACTGATACGCACATAATCACCTACTTTGTACTTGGTTTTTTAAATTATCATTTTTTAGCAACTTTAAATACCTTTCTAATATCGTTTTTTTATTATTATTGTCCACATTAGCAGGGATTTCATTAATAGTGCGATGGTGAGTGTGATTGTATTTGTAAATAACATCATTGAGGGTATTATTTACCCAATTGTAATTGCCTTTTAAACTAAATTCCTTATAGACTTTAGATTTCAATGTCCTGATAAATCGTTCAACTATTGAAGCCTTTTTTGTTGAGAAGGTTGAATAATGGTTAATATGATACGATGTCATAAGCTTCTGAAATTTGTTATTATAAAATTCTGTTCCATTATCCGTTTGCAGATTTTTAGGAACACGCCCTTTATCCAACAAAGTTTTGAAAGAGTTACACACATCTTCTTTGGTTTTACTTCTCATAGGAAAGGCCCAAGCATATTTCGAAAATGTATCAATAACGGCAAGAATATATCTGTAATTTTTATTTTCTTTTGAAATTGATTGCATATCAATTAAGTCTGCTTGCCACAAGTCATCTATATCTTTCATGATAACACGTCTTCGTGGATAGTTCACCCTCGCATTTTTATGAATTTCGTTTACTACGTCAGCTTTGCCCATGTTCACAATTCAGTATACTTGTCTTGAACTCAGCTATTATACTGAATAAAAATCATATTATTATGACTATTTATTATTTAATTATATCAGCTTCTTTTAATTCTTCGATTATTGATAAAATTTCATTATCATGGTTTGTATTACCAGCATCTTGGGAAGCAATTAATAGTTGCAATCTGTCAACCAATTCGTTAGGATCATCCCAATATACTAAGTCAGTATTATTTTTGTATTTCTTTAGCGTTGGTAACCTTCCTCCAAATTTAGTAACAATATTACTGTTTAACGATTCAGAAAACAATGGTCTAATTATTTCACGATATTTTATACCTTTATCGCCTCTAATTTGTCCATTAGGATTGAAATCTCTCTTATGTGCATTTGTATAATGCAACATATCCTTGTAGACAAGTTTATCTTTGCTCGATATTAGTTTCAAATCTGGTTTTCTTCGAAGTAAAAGTTCTTTTAAACCAGGGGTTAAATTGTAGGTTTTATCACCAATTTTAATTAAAATGACATTATCATCATTCACACTATCTATTTTAGAAAATGAAACTATTGAATTACCCATTAGTAATTTTTTTGTTTGCACTTCTTATTCCAAATGGTATATTTACCCCTTCATAAATATCATGGATATCATGACCCTCTAATGATATTTCTAAATCTTCTAATAATTCCGTCTGGGGAGACTTTTTAACGAACTGCACAGAATTCGGTTCTGGATTGTAGCATTCTTCAAACTTTGTAGATGAGCTAGTATTAATATCACTCAATTCCATGTCTTCAAAATTAGAGTGTGTATTTTCTAAATTTTGTGTTTTTTCTATTGTTTTATTCGAATCAACTAGGGTTTTAAGAGGATCTGTGACAGGTTTTAGCATTTTATCAATTGACAAATTCATTGAGTGTTCCTGATCCTTCATTTGTTTTATTTTATTCTTTATGGAGTTTACAGACTTCATTAATTCTATTTTAATATTTTTCTCCATGTTATAATTATCTATTATAACAACTGCATTCAACTAAGGAACAAATTATACTGAATTTGATTTTACATGGAAATTACTTATATGCACATGTAAACAGTCAGTCAAATTTAAAAAACATGTCAAAATTCTGTCTGTACCTTCCATTATTTAATGACGATTCTTTATTAATCAGTAGAAAATTATAAGGTTTACTCCAAACAGTTTGACAAATATTTCTGAACTCTTTCCATTGTAAATCAGAACTAACATGCTCCTCATAAATATGCTTTAAATTTACATCATCTTGTTTGAATATAATAAGAAAATTAACATTGTCACGTAACAGTTGCTTTGGAATTTTAGAATAGGTTTGAGACAAATAGAAACAATCTATTTGTTTATGCCTACCCATACAGAAATAATTGCGAATATTTATTTGATTTTCACAAGCAACATCATCAAATATAAATATAGAATTTGTTAAGGCTTCACTCGGAGAAATTACATCGTTGTTATTATTGAACTCGTAAAAGTTAATCTGTGGTACCCTTTTTAATACTTCGATCAAGAAACGGTATTTTGGTTGAAAAGAAGTTTTAGAGTAAAGATAAAGATTTTTAAATTTGAGCCCATTTTCATGCAGCAGCAAACTGATCATTACATTCGTTTTACCACAGTTTGATGGGCCACATATTATACAGCGAATAGTATTTGGCAGTAAAGCGCTATGTCTGATGTGGTGAACAGAGTCACTTAATCTTATATTATTAACATTGAGAGATATGGGTTGTTTGATCAACTTCATATTGTATATTAATCTTATTTCCACCTAACGTACACTTATATACTCGTTACTACATGAACCTCATGATAGAATAAGCATGAACTTACAATTTGATGATAACGTTTAGGAAGTTGAATACGTTTGAATAAAAGTCAATTTGTTTAAGAAATATCATTTTATTATAAATGTTCATCATAGCGTATACATTCACTCATAATAGTAGCGTAATATATTCATTTACAGTACATTACTTATTCTTAAGAATTATTCATACATCATTTCTATACACATTACATACATGAAAGTAGCATAAATTTATTTATAATTATCACTAATAAAATTAATAGATACTAAACGTGTACATAGTTATAGATTACGTATCACTGGAATAATCTAAAAACATAGAATCACAATGACCCCAGGGTAATGTGTGAATTTGATCTTGTAGTACTTGAATTTTATCATCGTTTCTATCTAAAACTTGTTTATCTACTTGTTGGGAGTATAAAACATGTTTAATTGATTTTATCATATTCATTTTACATCTTAGCGCTTTATCGGTCAACAGAACATTGCTGTAATCATTCAATTTTAGATTATTTGTGACAGATTTGGAAACACCTTTAGCTTTTTTAATTTGAGTTTTGAGACTGTTTATAAAATATAATTTAGCTCGTAGACCGACAAATTCTATAATTAAATCATCACCCATCTCATGTTTCCATAATCCGGGAACTTTTGCATTAGTTTGTGGTATGCGATAAGGATTATTTACTGCAAAATTACTAGTATCGAACTTGGTAAGATCATCATGCATATCTTGATAAAAATCAGTTGTATATATTAAATATAACAAACTATCAGTATCAGTATAGCATAACTTTGCATTATTTCCATATTTTTTCTTTATAAAATCATAATGAAACTGGTATAAGTGTTGCTTAGAATATTCCAAAACTGTGAATCCGATATAAATCGGTCTATCTAAAACAACTTTTTCATGATATAATTCTACAGCTATAAAATTATCTGAAAATATTGATACACTTTTTAAGTTTGGTTTAGCTAACAATTTTTCAGCATCAAGATGTTTGTTTGTTTTATTGGTGGTATCTCTCCATTTTGTTACTAATTTAACATCAGCTTGCTTGCGCTTATTTTCAATAGTTTTTCCGAAAATCGCATTATTCAATAATTTAAAAAAGTCCTTTTCAAATGCAGTTTTGGAATTTTGACGAAGTCTAGTATTGAGATCGATGTAATTTTTGAGAAAACATTCTTGTCTAAAGCTAAGTATGCAATGAATCTTTTTTAAAATCAGACCATTTTTTAAACACTCTTTTAAGTGCACGTAATGAATCACATAATGATGCTTATCATAAAGATTCGCAATCAATTTTGCTGATTTTCCATAAGGTGGTACTAATTTTTCAACTGCAAAAGGTAAATCTTTATGTTTGTTATGTAAATAGTTCGGATAAATCAGGTCTACTTCCAAAATATAACCGTAATCATTATCATCAGAGATAGTAATTACATCAAAGTTGCTAATTTCTTCGAGAGTTAAAAATTTGAATTCTGAGATAGGAAGTTTCTTCATCATAGCATAGCCATACAGATTATTACAATCAAGGTATATTAAATAACTGCTTGGTTCTAACTCGTTAAAATGTGGTAAGTATTTATTATTTGCTTCAGCATGACGTCGAGAACACTGTGCCAGCCCACCGCGAATTCCTTTTTCTAATAACTCATACATTTGCAAGTCACTTATTAACTCCAGTTCAGTGTCAGTATATAGAAGCATTGCATCCCAGCTTAAGCTCGGTGAAGTAACATAATAAGCTGGATCTAACTTATAGTACTGTAAGCTTGTTTCTCTAAATTTTTCGAATATGTCACATAGTAAAAGCACATCACATTTTATGTATAAATCTGTATATTCACCAAGAGATTTAACGTTAAAAACATTCCAAACTGTTTGAGCGTGTAAATATTCTTCATCAGTTATATGCTTCTTACACAAACTGTTATAGAAATGATACTTTGATGGAAGTTGCGTCTCATCAAATTTGGACCAAGAATCGATATAATCATAAGGATAAACACCCTTTTTTCTCATTAGATCAAATTTTCTTTTATCGCTAAACTCTCTTGATAAGTTTAAAAAATCGTTTTCTGATAAACTATCACTCAATGCATCTAAGCTAGAACTAAGAAATTGAAAAGAATCAATAAATTTTATCTGAATAGGATGATTATATTTTTCTGTCTTTATTACTTTCGTTATTGAGAGGTATTTTTCTTTAGTTTTCGGTATTATGTTAATAGTACCTTCATACTTTGCTAACTCTTGAATGAATAAATGTGAGTCATATCCAGACAAATTATGAAAGACGACAGGAATGAATGAACAAACTCTATACATCAAATTACAATGGGAGTGCGCTGCCCCACGGTACTCTGAGGTAATATGATCATGATCTCGGACTTTGTCATTAAGCAATAGTTGTTTACATATGTGACATGTATTCGAGTTCTGATAATTCATCTCTTGCTCAGTTGTTAACGGAGTCATAGACTTTTTATTACTTAAAATTCTATGTATACGTTTAGCGTCTCTTATTAAATATTTAACAAATACTTCCGCACAATCTGTACCTCTGTATGAGACATACTTATTTAATTCATTATTATGTGCACAACAGATATAATAAGCAAAACATGAAGGTTGATGTGTCTTTAGTTTCCGAGTGTTTAAAGAGTTACTTTCATTACAGTCAATTAACATACATTCGAAGTCAGCATAAATGATGAAATTAATTTTCTGCTGCCTCTCAAAATGTTTAAATTTCAATATAGATTTTTTTTCAGGCAAAATAGACAATATCTTAGAACAGTTATGAGACTTGTATCTTGTTTCGCTACTGAAAAATTGTAAACATGCATCACATAAATAAACTTTACCTTTATAATGAGTTACTTGACGTCGTACAAGACGTATAAGATCTTTAATTAAACAATAGTGTCCAACAGTATTGTTTTCAATATATAGTAAATTAAAATGATGTTCTCTCTTATGCTTCGATACATAAAGAGGTCCAGTTACAATATTATTTTGCAAACCATATATATTTACACTCATATTTGGATTGTTTTTCTCAAACTGTTTAATATCATTCATTGTGGGTGGGAATGACATTCCTTCTATATTTAAAACCGAAGAATAATGAGGATATGAACTTGTTCTGCACACGTTATTTTTCGCTGGATATAATCCAGCAACTATACTCCATAGAAAACAACAATCATCTTCATTTTTTATATTAATGCAACTTCTAGAATGTTTAATAGCTGGTGGTAAATCTATATAAGATCCACCCCTCATAGGTGAATACTTATTTATATTAATTTCGAGATGACTCATAGAAACAAACGTCCAACCAGATTGACAGTGTTGGAACTCTGTTAATTTCTCGTTCAATGCATTCATTACTTTAGTTAATAATTCATTCAAATCAGTGTTTTTATAAATAATATTGTACTTGGTATTAAATGACTTTAGCTGCTTTTCTTCTAAAGTTGGTAGCATAAAATATGCAAACAATTCGAAATTAACTTTTATGCAGTTGTGTTTATTTAGTGACATAGTAATCAATTCTGCTATATTGGTTTGGTGATCACTCAGGAACGCCTCTAGACCGAGGTACTCGTCTTCCTGAGTGACATTCAATCTGTATGTCATTATTCTGTTATTGAATGCTGTCGCAATAATATGAATATTTGCGAACTTGGTATTCAATAAACAGTTTGCTTTGTGTATATTAGTTCTCATATGATAGGAATACTGATTTTCTGGAATTAATATTTTACATTTGTCACAGTTTATTTTTCTAGATCTTGACTTATTAGTGAGGTGTGTAGAAGCTGTGAAACAAAGAAAAAAACAATGATAATAATTATAAAATATAATGAAATAACCAAAAATACATTGAATTACCCTATGAATTAAAGCTAATGCTGGGATAAATGTTATTATATTGTATATAGAGATATAACTATGCATCATGTACCTAATATAAAAATGTGTACAGGAATAATAAATTGATTAACAATAGGTTAAATCGTTAAGTTTCGTAGGATCCTAAGTACGACAGCGGACAATTTTTAAAATCTTTTTGGGTCGCTAAGATGAACTCTTTTATATGGTGCCAAGACTCCTTATCTTCATCCAGTTTAGTTTTTATAGTAGTAATAGCATGCCGCCATCTATTTATCGGCATAATTTTTTTTATTTCTTCGACATCATATATTTTTAACTCGACGTAATATTTTCCTTCTTTCGTCTCACTAATTTGCCGAGAATAGCCCTTCCGCAGCCTTTTCGTAAAATAAGAATGTATAGGTGGGACATTACCCGTTTTGGTAGAGCTCTTAACACATTCATTCTTGTCATCGTCTTCGTCACCGAATAATTCATTGGCCGTAACGCATGCTGGCGGAGAAATTGGGGAGATAGTTGGTTTGGACTTTTTCGAACTAGATCCTTCACTCGACTTGCCGGATCGCTCTCTCTTCATTTTCTTGTCCTCCGACTTCCCCTTCGGCTTCACCTCCGCTTCAGAATCGTCGCTGGAGAGAAAGAGATCGTTGGCGAGTAGCTTCGACCTGTGTATAAATAATATATTATTAGTGCACTGTAATCGATAATTTTATTTTCTACATATGTATAGGTGTTTATGTTGATTAGGTTTCGCTATATCTCTAAATATTTCTATGTATAAATCTAATATTAAAAATTATAAAAATCGATGAACAACAAATACAATGCTTGGTATAGGTACAGACACATAGTCTTAACGTCAAACTAGAATATTCTATCTATGCTACAGAGATAAGAAATAATGATCAGATTAACTATATGTATGTCACAGTTAGACTTGAAACGTTACGAGAATGGAACCCTCGACTGTCCAATCTTTCATAAGCAGTCATAATTATCATTGTGTTATAGTTGAAATAAATTAAAATAATTATGTAACTGGTACTTAGTTTTCATTTTTTTTTCAACACAAAGTAGCATATTCGATCTGTGCAGGAATCGAACCTGCATCACAATATTGACGGTCAACATTCGAATACTTGAATATATCAACTAATACATTGCTCTGACCATTTAATAGTTAGATAAATGATTATGAATAGATACTTACATTCTTGATAGGTGTTTAGACAGGTAGCTTGATCAGGAGCTCGGAGAGTTGATCCGTTGTAGAGAGGATTCGTACCAGAGAGGAATTGTACCGGAGACTAATTTGCTATGCGTTTTTATAGGCCTAAAATCACATCATTCAATCCAAATTTGTAAAACTGCATACTTGCAAAAATTGCATACACGAGCGTACAAATCTGAGCGGTTAAGGTTTTAAGCTTAGTGTTATTATATAAGATGGCTTTTACCCATGGCTTCGCCCGCGTTAGTTTTAAATTATCCCACGGGAACTTAATACTGAGATAAAAAATCCTATGTCATATTCCGGGTTATGGTCTATCTGTATGCCAAGTTTCATCGAAATCGGTTAAGTAGTTTTAGAGTTTATTCGTTACAAACATACAAAAATACAAATCTTTCCTCTATATAATATTAGTGTAGATTATTATATGTATAGATAGATAATGTAGACGGATGATGAATATAGATACTTACTTAAATAAACAATAGGGGAATTTCATATTTAGAAAAAAAGTTTGAAGATTGTTGTTTTTTACTGAATGTTTTTGACGTCAGGCGACGGTACAAACGCTGCGGTTTGCACGCTCGCATGCAACTTCTAGACATGTGGAGGAATGGAGATATGACTAGTCAGAATCTCATATTTCGGTATGTAAAAATAAGCTTGTATTTATCTTATAATTTTTTCACAATTACTATGATAACTTATTTGTTTTTATGAAATATAGAAGAAGTTGAACAATTGTATGAAAACGTAAAACGTGTCGATGCTCACTAATTGTAGGTACCTACTACAATAATAATCAGATCGATTAAGTAAATCTTGTGTTTTATTCCAGCATAGAGGTACATCTAAGCTATTAAAAAAATAAATTAATAACAAAAAACTATTTATTTTTAATCTTTATAATAATAATAGCAGGTAAAACCAGGCTTAATAATTGTATGTCGATATTGATCAATTGTTATGATCCGTCTCCTTAAAAAGAATTCAGCTACGTTGCAAATTCGCTAACGCTGATATACTATTAACATACCATGATTTTGCTTGCCAAATCATTTTAATAAAATGTATGAAAACAATAACCGTGAACAAAAATACAGTAGTATTATTTTGTCGATATATATTTTCGATAAACAATAAAATGTTAGGCGTCGTAATGTCTGCGGTTTCAATTTCACCATACCATTTTTGTATAGATATTAACATCTAACAAAATATACGATATTGAACTCTATGTATTAAAAGAAATAATTAAATTTAAAAATATAAAAGGGGGATATAATAAATTGAAATCCATTTCATCTTTGAATCTGATGGTGAAGACTGAATCAGACTGATATAATTGCGGAATGTCGGTAAGTGTTACTTTAATACATTCACTAACAATTTAAAAATGTATTAATATTAACAATAGTAGTAAGTAGCATCACAGCATTAATTATTTCCACATAAGCCTTTATTTCAATCGTAACGTTTGTAGTGTAACTTAAATTAATATTGTATTGTTATTTCAGGACTCGGAGGATCTCTTCAATTTTGTACCCATGAATCAACCAGTCCAACAAACCACTGGACAGAAGACGCTGGGTCTCGCTCGCAAGAGATCAAAAACAGATCAGACATTCTATCAATTTATAAAGAAGCCTGTTTCTCGTGGAACGAAAATAATAAAAATAGAAATCTATGATACAGACAGTTTTCAAAAATCCGAACAGCCGATGTGTAATTGTGAGGCTGATGTGTGTGTTCAACATGTTGTGAAAACTATATTATACGATGATATATATACCAGTACGAGAGAATTAATTGCCAAAATTCAGGATGACATCGAACCAAGAGTATAGATTTAATAATTTAAAATGTATAGACGTTACCGTTTACCACTTATGTATGTTTAATTTTCTAAAAAAGTTTATGTAAATAATTATAAGTGTACCTATGTAGTAATGAATAGATATCAACTATAAAAATATCAAAAATTGTATATTTAAAATAAAATAATTCAAAATATCATTTTTTTATTGCTAACTCATTCTTATACATGTAATAAATAGCCACTGCACTACGTACCTAGGTATATAAGGCAGCGCAATGGACAATAGCGAGAGCATTCCATATTATCATATTCAATAAGTATGATCTTTTTTATGAATATTACTGCCATGCCTGCTATCTTAAAATAATATGTGAATAGAAGATTAAAATGTGGAAAATAGGGTATCCAGATCTCTGATCTGGATGCCCTATTTTCCAACTACTATCGCAGTACAATTAAGAAGTTCTGTATTTGTAATTGTGATTTGATATCCGCGCAGGTTCAGATCATCAGCTCATTTCGTATCAGAACCTAACCTAGCAAACCAGTAGCAGTTAGGTTTTTATGGAGAGCCTTGAGCAACATTGGTGATTAATGCTCAAAACTTCTTCGTTTGAGAAGAGGACTTTGCCCAGCGTCCTCCGGAAGGCAAAAACCGACGAATGAAAAAAAATAACAACAACCACTTGATCAATATAATATCAGAGTCCTAGTTTTTATAACAATTGAAATGCTTACCTATCCAGAACCTTGAGATATGTATACGACCTCTGCGGACGGCGAGTAAGCGTAGCTCACCCGACAAGAACCAGACCCGAGCGTACGGCGCGTAGCGTTCCGCGCGCGCCTCAAAGAGTCAATAGCCATCACAGACGGGGCCCTATAGGGCTGATGTTCAGCCGGGGTTGCGAGTTAAGTGCAATGAGTCACCGCGACCTCGGCCCAGAGCAGTATAAGGAACCGGGGGGTTTTTAGTCAGTAAGAGTCTGACACTCTCTCTCGCCTTACCCTGGGCGGGACAGGTCATTTGATGATTTTTCCGTGACAAAAAAAGAGTCCTAGTTTTAATAACAATTTTATTGCTTACCTATCCAGAACCTTATGATAACAACACGACCTCTAGACCACTAAAATAATCAGTTTATTAACCGAAAAGCTAGAACAATATAAAAAAAAACAAATTAATGACAAAATAAAGAACGAAACAATATTATCCATTTAAGTCAGCCATCAAATAAAACAAATTTATGAGCTGACGACGACCCATATTTCATGTAATCCCAAACCATTCATCAGTTCGTTCATTTCATTCGTTCACTCAATTAATTTTACATTCGTTCATTGTCAGTTGCGTTCACATTAATACCATAATGTGTGCTTATTGAATTAATGTTCAAAATTTACAATCGAATTTATTGTTATATTGCCTGCGATGCCTCTAAGTCCTTATTTGTAGCGAATAGAACAATTTACCTGTTAATTTATTTACACTTCTATACTAATATTATAAAAAGGTAAAAATTGTAAGTTTGTATGTAGGGGGTAATCTTTAGAACCACTGGTTGGATTCCCAAAATTCTTTCACTTATGGATAGTTATATAATAATGTTCCCGAGTGCTATAGGCTCTATAAAACATCACGCTACAATCAAATGGAGCCGAGCAGCGAGTGAAACCGCGTGGGAGTAGCTAGTTGATTTAAAATTTACAATCGATAGTACTCCCAAACTTGAAAAATTTAATTCAACTCAGGTAAGATGTTTCGGCACGAAAGGTCCCGGACTGATACAACGGCCTCAGAGAATGCCAGCGTGAAATAACGTGTGCACTGTGTTTCGCCGTAAGAGTGAGGTTACCAGAGGCCCAATCCTTCCCTTCCCCAATCCCTAAATTCCCAAGATTATTCCTAAAAGGTCGGCAACCGCACTCGTTACTCTTTCATTGTCAGGTGTCCATGGGCGGCGCTGATTGCTTACCATCAGGTAATCCATATGCTCGTTTGCCAAACTATAATATATAAAAAATGACCCGGAGTGATAGTGAGTGGCTTCAGAGAATGCCGAAGTGAAATAATGGTTGCTCTGTGTGTCAACTTGTGAATGAGGTCATCAGAGACTAAACACTCTGATTGAAACCCCATCCTTTATGCAAGACAAGCTGGAGCCTTAACCTCCTCGCCGCCACAACATTCATAACATAAAAGGATTTTGAAAATTGTTAATAGCCAAAAGAGTAATTATAGGCTTAGACTTGGTAGCTTAAAGCTCAAAATAATTGTTTTAAATTAATCTACTATTCTACAAAGAAGTTAATTTTCTTGCCAAAAAATAATGTTAAGATGAATTAAATAAAACAGTGATTACAATTTTGATAATGAGCTTAAAGAAAAGATGAATATTAATAAAAGGATTACAATTAGAAAAAAATATTTTGTTTTTGATCCTCTTTTTATAAGAAAACAATGGTATAAATAATTATACTTATCTTTTTTTTTGTTTTTATGTAAACGTTGCCCTAATGTGGGGTAAAAATCCTAATGTGAGGCAACGTTTACATAAAAAACGGTGGCGGGTGCGGTTACAAACATACAATTTCACATACTTACACATGACACCCAGACCAGGAATAACAATTTGTGGTTTACAAAAAGAGTTGTTCCGTGCGGGAATTGAACCCGCGACACGTTGCCCAGCCACCGCAACAACCGTGCATTCGAAATTTAGTTATTGTGATAATGATAATGATGTAAGCCCATTAATGTACCGCAGCTCTCACCCAGGCTAGGAGAAGAAACGAGATGGTATTTAGTCAGCAAGAGTCAAAACTTCCTTCCTCTCCCCCAATCACTAATACCCCAAAATCCTAATCCCTTAAAGGTCGGCAATACACTCCATATCCACAGCCTTACATAGCGCAGAAGACGAAACTTTCTGATTTTTTTTCCTAAAAAATGGGAAGGCTATAATTTTGGGATTTTTATGGAATATACCTAGGGCGAATTTAAACCAAAAGGCAAAACCGCTTGATGATAATAAGCAATCATGTCTTCGTTTACATTTCGGATTCTGACCAGACCAGAAAATACTATTGCGTTGGTGATTTATTTTATAGTATTGGATTTGAAAAGTGCTGAAAAAAATGGCGTAAAATAACACCAAAATCTGACAGCAAAGCATATAACATCTAGCAATCTGCCCCGGCTTTGCACGAGTGCAATGTTTATACCAAATTTCTCCACTATACTACATATTAACCTTCCTCTTCAATCACTTTATCTAATAAAAAAAACTGCATCAAAATCCGTTGCGTAGTTTTAAAGATTTAAGCATACATAGGGGCATAGGGACAGAGAAATAAATAAATAATACAACTTTATTGAGTGAACATTAATCTGAAATATACAGTTTTGCTTGTAGTTACAGTTGGTTCAGAATATTAGGTGCCTGAACTAGGGAATCCTGCATCCAGGCGAGAGTTGGTATAAAATAGTATACATTGTTAAATAATTATAATGAGGTACATAATTATTTTTAAAATAAATGTTACAATCCTTGGATCCCTACCCCTGCCCTTCCTCTATCCCTACCCGGTCCTTATATCCGCAACCCCTATCCCCAAAAGGCCGGCAACGCACTTGTAACTCCTTTGGTGTTGCGGGTGTCCATGGGCGGCGCCGATTGCTTACAATCAAGTAATCAGTCCGCTCGTTTGCCGACTTATACTATAAAAAAACACAATTAAACTAAAAATAATACTTAAACATAATGATACTTAAAATCTATTTTAATGCTTAATTACCTACATTTTAAAGTCACATTACTAAAATTATCTAGGAACTTGGGAACAAATAAAAACTTCTCTGATCTTTGTCTTCATAGAAAATGTCTTGAAGTGCTTCGATTAGTATTTTCTTACAGGCACGGAGGTTCTAAAGAGAGAAAGAGAAAGCAACATGGTTTTAGACTCTGCATTATTTCAAACTTAATACCGAAATAGTGTTCAGTATTTAGTTTCAAGTGACGCGGATGTGTCAAGCTTCAGTCACACGTGACTTCATCAATGACACGGGACGGGACGAGGGTCTGACAGTGAATAGACTGCTTTACACCCGACTTTTAAAGGATAGATAATGGATTACTAAGAGATTTTTGTGTTGTCACGTATTTCTTTCAGATTCTTGAAAGGATTGTAATCTCGTGGTGTTCTATATTTGTTTTCGTACTAAATTTACTAATTTGTACCAGAGTTTTTCCTAAATTCACTACCTTGCCCAACACTAGGATTTTTCCCTGTGCCGTGGGTGTGTTTAGAAACATACAATATCACATACACATCACACCCAGACCAGAAACAACAATTTGTAGTTCACACAAAGAGTTGTTCCGTGCGGGAATCGAACCAGTGATACGTTCCGCGGCAGCCAATGTGTGATTAAATGCATAATATACAAATAGAATGGAGATAATTGATTGGTGGAGAATGTCATATGGCATTACGGCCGCCTTTTGTACCAACTCCATTTCATTAGAATACAATAAAGCATAAATAAATAAATAAATGATTCTTTTAAAATAAGTATTACAACTAATCGAGATTCAGGAATTTATTGAAAATAACGACGTACCTGAATTAACTCAAAATAGCTTAATCTAAGTACTAGATTCAAGTCACCAAACAAGTGTTGGCCACGAAACAGGATCTACAGTAGATACAACTATGAATGCACTGAAACACTGTCACAAAAGAGACTGTACAACTGGAAGAAATCCAGTCAAAAAACACAAATGAAAATTTTCTAAAATCATGAGCTGTATTGGCATTTTTTTATGTAATATTTCTGCGGTGCTTGCACCACCCATGGAACGTACCAAAGGAGTTAACTACAAATGCGTTTTGCGAAAGGGGATTTGAAGATGGTGAGGAGGGGATGGATTGGTCCTTTGTTAACCGTCAGTCACTCACACAACAAAATACACCCTAAGCATCGCTTCACGCCAGTGTGGCCCACGGGTCTGCGGACGGCGAGTAAGACGGCGCGTAGTGTTAGATAGAGCCCTATAGGGCTGATGTTCAGCCAGGGTTGCGGGGTAAGCGCAATGAAGCACCGCGACCTCAGCCCAGAGCAGGAGAAGGAACGGGGTTTGATAGTAAGAGTCTGACACTTCCTCCCGCCCGGCCCTGGGCGGGAGAAGTCATTTTGTGATTTTCCCCTCACAAAAAAAATGGTGCGGCCACGGTATCATTCGGTTCGAGCCGTCCCATTCGTAAAATATTATATTCATATAAACTCTCGTCGAAACTGTCGGTATTCCTAGTTGAAATAGTATTACACAAATCAAAATACAAACTTTGAAGGATCGGGCTTTCCAACGGATTTGAACCTTAATACTATGGAGTATTGTCTAGTTTTGTGGTGACTGACTATTGGCAGTTGCTGATAGGGAGGGAGTATTTACAATACTGTTAGCTAGGAGTTGGTGAATGGTTTATTGTTGTTGGTTGTTGGTGGTGTTGGTATTTGTGTGTTGGAAGTTGTTGGTTCAGTGCAGTCAAAACTATTTGGTCTAACATTACGATAGCATTGTTTTGACTGCACCTGTTCGAGCACGGATTTTGCATGTGGAACAATAGGCTAACCTATGTCCAAAAAATCGAATTCAATACTTTTTTTACTGTCGAGTAAGTACATTTTTTTTTTAATTCAAAACTATCAAATCTCTGTGTGATTTATAAGTTGTTATTTAGGGCCTGGTTGTGATGTGTATGTAAAGTTGTATGTTTGTAAAATTTTCTTTTTTAAACTTTGCCTCATACGACGGTTTTCTCCTGTGTCGTGGGTGCGGTTACAAACATACAATTTCACATACACATGACACCCAGACCCGGAACAACAATTTGTAAATCATACAAAGAGTGGTTCCGTGCGGGAATCGAACCCGCGACACATTGCACGGCAGCCAGTTGCCCAGCCACCGCACCAACCGTGCAGTCAAATACTTACGAATACAGGACGATGAAATAATAAAACTAAAAATTGTTCACCTCTACTCATAGTAAAGAATGGATAACCTTGAAATGCCTTTTAGTATATCCTTTGGCCATTCAGAAAAAACAACGAAAAGGAAAGTATCATAGGTAGTACCTAAATTATTGTCTTGAAATAAAAGAACTGGGGCTAGAGGTAATACAAAATGATCCTTTAACATTTACGTTCATTACATTACTGCATAACCACGATGATTAACATTGCTATAAAAATAAATTATGCACGAGTTGTTTATAATAAATTAATTTGCAAGGTTTTTTTTTATAAAATATATTTTTTCGTATTCTTTTTTGTATATTTTCTGAATGGCCATAAGACATACTTAAAGCTATTGCAAGGTTATCCATTCTTTACCGGGCACCCTGTATATAAATAATTAATGTAAACAAATAAAAGTCCTACTCATTATGGCTATTTAATAGTAAATACTACGGCTAATGACGTCATCAATCATTCGCACAATAACCGGGAAATCCACAGAGCGGTCGGCTAAACTGGTGATTTACAATGTTTAGTGTAAACGGAATATCACGACTCTTTCATTAAGATGGTGTAGGCAGGGGTCTTTGACTCGACTAGGTTTTTGACCATTACATCAAATAGCAGAGAATTTTCTTTTAAGGTAACTTAATGTGACACAGTGTCACAGATGTCGTGGTGGCCTGGAGGTTATGGAGCCCATTCTCATGCATGAGAGTGTGGGTTCGAAACCTGGCAAGTACCAATGTGACTTTTTCCGAGTTATATGTACTTTCTATGATTATTTAGACACCACTGACATACGGTGAAGGTAAACATCGTGAGGAAACCTGGACTTATAATTTCTAATTGTAAGTTTGAAATCGCCAACCCGCATTGAGCAAGCGTAGTGATTAATGCTCAAACCTTTTCCGTGTGAGAAGAGGCCTTTGCTCAGCAGTGGGCACTTATAGGCTGATGATGATGAATGTGACACAGTTCCAAAAAGAACTGTTCCGTTTTTAAAAGTTGTTTTACAATAAATCGTTTGATTGTACAGCACGTCAATTCTATAAAATTTGTTTGATTTTGAATCTTGTTCGAGTGCGAAGTGAGTGTCGAAGTGACGGGGTAATTAAATTTTAGAATGTCATTTTTAACGTCATCTCATACTTTATCTATCAAAATGTTGCGGTCAATTTAGTTCAACTCGCAAGTGTAGCGCTAGAGTACTACTCCTCACAGCGGATTCAGATTCGAAGTTTAGAATGAAGTCTTACAGAATCACACCCCAGTTGGTGCGATGTCTGGCGGATTCGTATCCCGCACGGAACAACTCTTTGTGTGATCCACACATTATTGTTCCGGGTCTAGGTGTCATTTGTATGTGAAATTTAAATTGAGATGTTTCTGAAAGATCACGACAGAGAGGAAAATCCCTATGTGGCATGGTTTAGTTAAAAATATAAACAAAAAAAAAATCGTTACTAGGTTTTTCTGCTGTGTCTGAGTGGGTGCTTCAAAAAGGTACGGACTAAAACAACTCGGTCGGTGTTGAACATCATCGTAATAACATACCGGCTAGGCTTAATACAAGACTTGCCACGCAACAGGGTGATTTTGAACCTGCTGCCGGACCTTTGCCAAGTGTACTGAACAAGAATCAGCAGCATTCCGTGACACGCGACGCGGCAACTGTCGCGGAATGCTGCTCATGAATATGGGCCTCTAGCATGGCTTGAAACTAGTCGAGTATCTCGTCAAATCATTACGTGAGTAAGCCGAAAATATAATAATTAATTTAGAATGTCTCACGAAAGTTTTAATAACAAAAAAAAGAATCAGTAGTGTGACTTTTTCCGAGTTATATATACTTACTTACTTTATACATATATCCTTATGTACTTTCTTAAATTATTTAGACACCATTGACGAACAGTGAAGGTTAACATCGTGAGGAAGCCTGAGCTTATGATTTCTATTTATAAGTTTCAATTCGCCAATTCGCCTTGAGCAAGCATGGTGGTTAATAATAATCAGTCCTTCTCCGTGTGAGAAGAGGTCTTTGCTCAGTATTGGGCTCTTGCAGTCAGAAAATGGCATACGCCTAATTAAAAAAAAAACGTGCCTTATAACAATTTTTTTTTTCATGTACTGCTGAATGGGTCGGCTCTACCTGAGTGATACCACGACCTTACAGAATACCGTCGTGATACAACAGTCACACGTTTCGTTTAGCTTTCTGAGTAAGGTTACCGGAGACTGAATGTCACACCATCCTTAATCCCCGTATCCCTTTTCTTTAAATCGATACTAATATTATCAATGCGAAAGTAGCTCTGTCTGTCTGTCTTTTCTTCACGCCTAAACTACTGAACAGGTTTATTTGAAATTTGGTACAGACATAGTTAGAAATTCGAAAAAGAACATACAATACTTTTTACACCAAAAATCTGCAGGAAGTCAGTATTCCACGCGAACGGAGATGCGGGCAATAACTAGTCCATAATAAACCAGAAAAGGCCGGCAACGCACTTGCAGTATCTCTATGTAACGAGTGTCCATTGGCAGTGTTTGCTTACCATCAGGTAATCAGTCTGCTCATACAGCAGCTACCTTATCTATGAATTTGAATGGCTTACCCAAAATCAATAGTCCGCGTATATTTGCAATTATTCTACCATTTCCCAAAGTTACATACATTTTATAATATATTGGGGAGCGTTCCCGTTTTTATTGAATTTCCCTTAGGCATGGGAAGTCATTTACTTTCGTTATAGTAATTCTGTTTGTCAGTTTGTCTGTTTGTTGATGCGATTTAGCGGAGTCTCCATTGGCTGGTTTTAGTGATATCTTTTATTCTATTGCTGTTTTTGTTTTGTTATTTTGATGTGGTTTTGTTTTGTCGTGTTTAGGGATGAGCGATAGTGTTTTTTTTTTTGTATGAGACAGGACTGTAAACACGGTGACGGATTACCTGATGGCAAGGCATCGACGTCGCCTAAGGCAGCCTGCAGCACCAGGGGAGATATGAGTGCGTTTTGGGATACAGATTTCGATCATTTAGGGATGATGGGGAAGGAGGTTGAGAGAAAGAATTGGGTCTACAGTAACCTCACTCACCACAATATGGCGAAACACAATGATGTGGTTGCTTCACGCCGGTTTAATGTGACGCCGTAGTATCACTCCACTTGAGACGACCAATTGGCGTCGAAGCTTGATTCTCTCAAACTTCGTGATCAGTGGTAAATAACCTACACAGAAATTATTACAGTATGTAATTAATCATGAAATATGTGAATAAAAAACAAGTACAAATAACTTTTAAACAATATATTAAGTGGTTAAGTTAGGATTAAGTAAACTTAATACAATCCTAACCGTACCAGACTTTGCTTAGGCATTAACTTAATATTATACTTAAGACGATTAAGTTTTTTTTTCTAACTTACATAGGTACCTATACTAAGTAATTGGATATCAAAAAGTTATTTATTCTTAGAAATTACGTTCAAATTCGATGAAATTAAGACAAGTATGAAACGTTCCTAGTAGAATAAAATATCATATGAAATAAAATAAAATTTTACTATGTGTGGGAGGGCCAAGCTTCGGCACGAATGGGTCGAATTGACCGGAGTGTTACCACGGCCTCACAGAAAACCGGCCGCCTCCCCGCATCCCTTCCCAATCCTTAATAATCCCGAAAAGGTCGGCAACGCACTCGTGACTCTTTTGGTGTTGTGGGTGTCTTTGGGCGGCGCTGATTGCTTACCATCAGGTAATTCGTAGGCTCGTTTGGAACCTATACCATAAAAACACAAACTTTTAGGTCCAAGTATGTGGATTTTTAGAGTTCGCTAATATCAAATTACTTCTTTCATAATTATCCTTTTACAGAATTTTGACCACAGAGCGTTCCTTCTGCTACTCCAGGACATTGCTACAGTATATTATAGCAGTTGCAGCCGCAGCACCGACTGATGTATAAATAAGGCCAGTCATCATCATCATTATCAGCCTATAAGTGCCCACTGCTGAGAAAAGGCATCTTCTTACACGGAGAAGGTTCGAGCATCACCACGCTTTCTCAAGGCAGATGGACGATTTCAAACTTATAATTACAAATTGTTAGTCCAGGTTTCCTCCCGATGTTTTCCTTCACCGTATGCCAGTGGTGTCTAAATAATCATAGAAAGTACTTAGCTCGAAAAAAGTCACATTGGTACTTGTCAGGTTTCGACCCACACCCTCATGCATGAGAAGCGGACGACTTTACCTCTGGGCTATCACAAATCAGGCAAGTAGGTACTTTTGATAATAAAATAATATTCAGACACAATTAATGATTTCGGAATCTATTCCTTATTGCCAGGGTTAAGTAACCATTAAATGTCTCTGAGTACGGCGGCTAGACAATTAAATATGTAGCAATAAAAATACTTCATTCGATTATGTTCTAGTGGAGCAAGAGAAAACGAAATGCATAGCAAATTGAATTTCAGTCTGATTCGACGGATTCCTTTTGGAAACACACAGATTTACAATTGGGACGGTTAATAAATTTTACTTTGTATTGAGATATTGGCATGGGTCTAGGTGGATTCAGTTTAAGTTCTCACACATAAGGGTGCGTATTTAAAACCTGGTAAGTACCAATGTGACTTTTTCCCAGTTGTATGTATGAATTTTCTAAGATTATTTAGAGGGAACTTGGACTTATAATTTCTAATTATATGTTTGTAATCACCAATTCGCAAGCGTTGTGAATAATGTTCAAGCCTTCTCCGTGTGGGAATAGGCCTGTACTCAGCAGAGGACACTTATTAGCTAATGATGATGAATGAAATATTGAATTGACTTGTGTTCAATACTTTTACACCGCCATCTAGTAGCGAATGGCGACAACAAAAATACGACATGAACATCGTGCGTACCGCTAGTGGCAGGACTCGGTCGTAGTCGTTCGTTAACTATTTCACTTACGTGAGTACTGAGTAAGCCGAAAACATAATAAATAATTTAGAATGTCTCACGAAAGTTATAATAAAAACTTCACTTCGCTGACAATTTGTAAGACGTTGTAGTCGTTTACGCTTAAAAACTTTATTGTATATTTTTAATTGCAATATAATACATTTAATTGTAAAAATAACAATAATATAATATTCATTGAAGACATCCCTGCCCTCCATCGAATAGGAACTTAGGGAAGGTTTGAAGAACTTAGTACCTAACTGATGCTTTAACGTTCACTAGCGTAACGTCCTCGAAACTTATACCAGTTTCGAGGACTGATTATCCGGTATTTTTCTTTGTTTCATATTACAATATCATTTTGTTTTGTTTCATATATTTGCCATAGGTTTTGTTTCGTTCACTACCTAAATAATCTTGAAATAACGATACTGATATCCGATTTTAAACGGAATATCGTTATAAGTATGTAGTAAATGGCTTTTTTGTAGGGAGAAAATCATCACATGACAGGGAGTGTCAGACTTACTGACCAAACTTTCTCCTGCTCCAGGCCTAGCCCGGGATATCTTAGAGCTTTTGCCCCGCAAGTCTAGCGGATCATAAGCCCTGTTGACACCGTTGGAGGTGATCTATTGGATCTTTGAGGCGCGCACGGAATGTTGCGTGTTCCGTACGCTCGGGTCTGGTTCTGACTATTTTGTAAAGGGTAAGTAAATGCTTTATTTATTACGCTTTCTAAATATTTTTTTCTATAACATATAACACAACATTTTTAAACAAATCAATTCTCCGTATATTTCGACTTCCTGACTCGCAGTGACTTCACAAATTGGCGATGAGGTATTCAGAAATGAGGGAATTTTTCACCGACGCCATTAATATCGGGGTGCGAGACTGCTTCGGTGGCTGTGGGGATTATTACTGGTGAGTTCAAAGTTTCATGTTCTTGGGGATTTTGTTTCTTTTATTTTGGACCAGATTTACATTATGAATCACATTGTAAGATACTTTCTTTAAACCAATCAAGTCATTAAGTTAAAAACGTTGTGTATCGCCATGTGAGTGAGTTATCGGAGGCCGAATCTTTGCGCGCCAGCTGACAATAAACCCTATTTGGCCCCAATTGTAGTAGTCGCGCGGAAGTCGACGCGCCGTATGCTCTGGTCCATGAGGCACCGCGACCTCGGCCCAGAGCAGGAGAAGGAACAGGGGGGTGTTTAGTCAGTAAGAGTCTGACACTCCCTCTCGCCCGGCCCTGGGCGGGAGAAGTCATTAGATGATTTTCCCCTCACAAAAAATAGCGGCGTATCCTCACTCGCTGTCTGCGGATCCGAGCTCATACCCCGTCTCAAATGACTTATGTCACCCTAACAGAGGCGAGAGGGAGTATCAGACTCTCATCATCATATCGGCCATAGGACGTCCACTGCTGAAAATAAGCCTCCCCCATTGACTACCAGATAGGCCGGTTGGAAGCGACCTGCATCCAGCGGCTTCATGCGACCTTAAATCAGGTCGTCTGTTCACCTTGCGGGCGGACGTTCTACGCTGCGCTTGCCGGTACGTGGCCTCCACTCGAGAATCTTTCCGCCCCGGAAGCCGTCGGTTCTACGCGCTATGTGCCCTGCCCACTGTCACTCTAACTTGCTAATCCGCTGGGCTACGTCGGCAACCTATGTTCGTTTGCGGATATCCTCGTTTTTTATTCGGTCTCGCAAAGAAACTCCGAGCATAGCCCTTTCCATAGCGCGCTGAGCGACCTTGAGCTTCTCTATAAGGCCCACAGTGAGAGACCACGTTTCGGTTCCATAGACTCTCACCGACTAAAAACCATCGTTCCTTCTCCTGCTCCAGGCCGAGCCCGCTGTATTTTATTGCTGTTGCCCTACCACCCTAGAAACAATATAAAAAATCCGACCGTGTTGGGATTGAACTATATTTTTTTGTTTAGTATGTTTTACTTTTTTCCTAATTTAATGTTAAATTTATACTTTGGAATATATTTCCCTCGATTTGCCGAGTCTGGTCAAGTTATCGAGTCAAGCAAGGAATTTTTGTTTCGATTTCCGAGTTTTAGAGTTTTCCGTTGTTTCAAATACTAAGGTTGTATTTACTTTGCTCAGTAAGTAGGTTCTAAACTCTTTCTAAACTAAACTAAATGGGAATAGTTCAGTCCATACCCTTTTTTCAGAGGCTTAGAGTGATACCGTGTTCTTAAAAAATCAAACATCTAGCTCATTTCAGTAGTTCCGAGAACAACATGATCAAAGCAAACAAAAATGGCGGACATAAAGCCTCCCGGTAAACCTCTTGGAAAAAGTATCAAACACTGTAATAATATTGTATGTTTATAAAGATAACAAATCCGTTTTAATTGATATCTTAAACTTTCAGCCGTTGTAACTGAAAAGGTCCTCAAAGTTGGTACAATTTGGAATTTCGTTAAGTATCATATTACCGTTTTATAATTACAGCTTTGATAAAACAAGAAATAATTAATCTTTCTTCGAATAAGTTCGAATATATATAAATATAGACTAGGAAAACTATTCAACTCCATTTACATTCTGGAACTAAAATATTAATACCATAATAACCATCTTTGTATAAGAGACCCATGCTTCAGCACGAATGGACCAGCTCGACCGAAGTGGTACTACGGCTTTACGAACACTTGCTTCGTGTATCGCCGTGTAATTGAATATACTGGAGGCCCAATTTTTTCTCCCCCATCCTCAATCTCCTTATCTACAATCCTCAAGCTCCCGTCCCTTAATATAGGTACTCCAAACCATTATTCCCTGAAAGATCTAAAACGCACTTTTTATTATTATTCCCTGTTTCGAGCCAAGCTTTGGCACAGTGAGAAAGCCAAGGTCGGCTCAACCGGAGCGATACCACGACCTCACAGAGAACCGGCGTGAAACAATCACAGCGTTGTGTTCCGCCGTGTGAGTGAGGTTACCGACGGCCTAATCCTTCCCCTCCCCTAATCCAAAGCAATCTCTAAATCTTACAAAAATATAAAAAAAACAAAGTCGTTGACTATATTTTCAATATTAAAACCATTCAAATCAACAGTTGCACTTCCTAAAAATAATCAAAGAAAATCCACCCCAAAAAACACAACTTCCTATGCAACTAGAATCTATTTTCCCCTGAACAGTAGTGGCTAATAATAAAAGGGAGATAGTTCATAATAACAGGCGTACACGGCTTAACGTAGCTCGGTACACGCAATATTGGTTCCATACATCATCACTAGCCACTAGCAGCGCAGCGCATTCGGGGTGGAGCTCCAGTGAACGATGGCCTCCTTGGCAAAATGTAAGCAAATGTAATTATTAGTATTATGATATACTTGAACACACTAGCAGCTTAGAAAGATTTGGAGATTTTGTCGAGTCTGTTTTTAAAGGAATTAACTGTGGGTGCTTTTATCACATTTTCTGGGAGTTTATTCCATTCCGTAATCACCCTATTAGGTAGGAAGTGGGCAAATGTAGGCAACCTTCCAGCTTGGTGACGATATCCGTGGGGTAGTAGTTAGATGAGAAGAGCTGAACATCGAGCTCAATGGCAAGTTTACTTTGTTATTGTAAAGGCCTATATCCAGAGGTAGACGGAAACGGCCTGATGATTGTTTGATTTCGCCTTGAGTACTCGTGGTGATTAATGCGTTATTTTGTCCGTGTAAGAAGAGGTGTTTTCTCAGCTGTAAGCACTTTTAAGCTGGGAATATGATGTTGTTTTCATTAGAAATGATGTCTTATATTTTAAATGATTAATATTTCCTCATGACTGACATTATAGAAAGAAATAAAAAACATTTCTTTTTCACCGGACATGCCGCACTAAACAGCAAAGATAATAAACACAAAATACACAACAAAAAATAACCAAATTAGCAAAAAAACAAAAAATAAGGTTGGTATCAGTAAAAATAGTACTTAAACAACTAAAATAGAAAAAAACACGTCAAGATGGAGACAAATCCATGCCAAAAGGGATGCTATCTCAGTATACGTTGGAATCAGTGAGAACGCAACATACGGACAAAAGCAATGTAAAATATAACAATATTTATATCTTTTTTTTAAACGTTACCCCACACTAGTGTTTTCTCCTGTGTCGTGTGTGCGGTTACAAACATACAATTTCACGTGACACCCTTCACACAAAGAGTTGTTCCGTACGGGAATCGAACCCGCGACACGTTGCACGGCATCCAGTTGCCCAGCCAACCGTGCAGTCGAACGAGTCGAAAAGAAAAGAACAGAAAAAGGAAATAAGGAAAGAAAGAAAAATTTTATTTACTTTTTATTGCGCAAATTCGCTTGCACTGGGACCACACAACTTCACACCTCTCAGCATATTTAATACAGAACACTAAATAGAAACAATTTACGGAGTTAGTTTTAATGTTGTATTATCACTGGATCTGCTATATCACAAACATTTATCCCGGATTATTGTGAGTTCAGCAGGATTATAGGTGTTTAACAGTGTTAGGGCACTTTGTCATGTATTTTATTGCCGATGTTCTGCAAATTGGTTTTACTTGAATTTTACATTATTGGTTTTTAATGACGCATTACCTGATGGTAAGCAATCAGCGCCGCCCATGGACACCCACAACAACGGAGTTAAGAGTACCTTGACGACCTTTTGGTGGTTAGGTATTTGGAGGTTTGGGGATTGGGGGAAGGGAAGGACGGGGTTCCGGTAACTTCACAGGGCGAAACATAACGCTGTGGTTGTTTCACGCCGGTTTTTTGCGAGGCTGTGTTATTTCTCCGGTCGAGGCTACCCATCGTACCCAAGCATGGCTCTTCCACACTTACTTGATACCGGGCCTAAGCTCTTTATATAACTATAAGTAAATTTTCATATTTGTTTATCTACCTTTCAAGTTATAACAGATCGATTTATTTTAGATATATCCTAATCTAATCCTCTGACCACGAGAAAAGCTACGGAGGAACATAATATTTTTTTATGTTTTGGAATGCTCAGATTTTTGTATATTATGTATATATTAAAAACATGGTGTAATGCCCACCATACCGCAATCGCTATCCTCTCTTCTAATAATTAGCTTGCTTTGCCTATCAGGTCCATAATTGCGTCAAATGTATTATATTTCGTTTGCCGTGCTATGTATATTATGGAATGTCATAATAGGTGCGTCGCGTTCCCCAAAGAGACCACTACATATGGGGACTCCGACCGGACCGATATCCGATTCAATCAAACAGCTAGTCATTTAATGCCATTTCACCAGCCTATAAGTGCCCACTGCTGAGCAAAGGCCTCTTCTTATACGGAAAAGGTTTGAGCATTAATTACTTCACTTGCTCAAGGCGGATTGGCAATTTTAAACTTATGTTAATAAATTATAAAGTCCAAGTTTCCTCACGATGTTTTCCTTCAGCGTGTGTCAGTGGTTTCTAAATAATCATGGTTTCGAACCCTAATTTTTTTTATTTATCCTTTTATTTCAGGCATCGAAGGCCCATATAAACATATACAATACTATATTAAATAAAACTAAACAATACTATAAATATACAATACATAATTAACTTATTGACTATTACTGTTTTATTAATGTACACAAAGTATCGGCGTCGTGTTTCGCTGACTGGTGTCACGTAGCTGGCCTCGAAACCGGCGGTACATAACACCTTTCGGCCAAAACTCGTCTTTGAGGAACTTCTCGAGGTGATGTGTTGGAACTCGCACCACGAACGACTTGAAGTTCGTTTTGTGACGCGGCTCCAACAGCTCAACCCTCAAGTTGGTCTTCACGCGCATATATTCCACTACCTCCTCAACCTTCGTGGAATGATGCAGTCTGGACACGTACAGCAGCGTTGTCGGCACGGCTGGACGCAGCAACATGTTGGGCCGTGCTAATGCAGTACCGCGCTGGTTCCGACAAGGAAGCTTCTTCCTTTGCATGAGAAGCAGGCGCCTTAACCTCAGGGCCACGATGATGTGACTATCGACTCTAACTCGACTTTCTTAATAACGAAGTGTGAATTGCGTTCAATATAGGGCAACAGGCTTTGAACTCTCTTTTGAACATTTTCATAAAATTAACGCGACCTCTAATTTCTTTCCCCTCACAGTTATGACATTGGGAGCCCTCTGTCGCACCTCAAACCGTTATTTTATGTTAATATTGAAAGGAAACGTGACGAACATACAGACAAGAAGCGGAATGTATTTAAACTTTTAATATAGCGTCCTGAATTTGTTACTTTTGGCTGTTGCTATGTTGAAGTGTCTCTGAAGGATCGTATTCGGAACGAGGTGATCTGACAGAGAACTAAAGTTGTCGACGTCAAGTGTGGGAGAGCCATGCTTCGGCACGAATGGGTCGGCTCGGCCGGAGTGACAGAAAACCGGCCTCACAGAAAACCGGCGTGAAACAACCACAACGTTGTGTTTCGCCGTGTGAGTGAGGTTACCGGAGGCCCAATCCCTTCCCAATCCCAAAATCCCCAAAATCCCAATCCTTAAAAGTTCGGCAACGCACTCGTAACTCCTTCTTTGTTGCGGGTGTCCATGGGCGACGCCGATTGCTTACCATCAGGTAATTCGTCTGCTCGTTTGCCGTCCTATTGCAAAAAAAAGACATAGTCCAAAGCATTAGCAAACTGGAGGTTATATAATTTATCGAAGAACCGATGACCGTTGGAGTAGACGTGTTCTAAAGTGAAGACCACGTCTAGGGAAACGTAGTCCAAGGCGCCCTCCAGCTAGGTGGATTGACGATATCCGCAGGGTGGCTGGCAGTGGTTGGATGAGAAGAGCTGAACATCGAGCTCAGTGGCGTGCGATCGGGCAGGCCTATGTAGAAGTGGACGGAATCAAGCTGATAATGATGATGATGATGATGATGATGATGATGATGATGATGATGATGACGATGTATGTTAGTCGAAGGTTGATTTAAAAAGGAATTGAGGTTGGGGGTGTAACGTAAAACATTTCATGTATGGGATAAGTAGAGAAGTACTTGATTGGGGACTTGATTGGGGACGCCATAATTTACCGCATTACCGCGTGCGTCGTCACGTGCTCTCGGGGTAGATCACTCACAATGTCAATGCCAATCTGTCAGCGTCAACTCTTCAAGTGTCAAAAGCCAATGTTATCATCGACAAATATATGTTTTTTTAATATACTATTATTATATTAATTTTGTATAACTCAAAGAATAACAATTATGTACTCTCATATAATGCATCTAATTTTTATATTATAGTGACGGGCAAGTGCCCGAAGTGATTGAAAATCAGAGCCGCGACGCGAGTTATACTCTCGGGTCACGGCATTTTAGCTGAGCACTTGGCCTTTTTGCGCCGTGCATACTTTCCATAAAAGTTCTACCTAATGTGTCTTTTTTTTAATTTTTGCGGTGCAAATAAATAATTTTTCTTTCTTTCTTTCTTTCTGATTATGATATAGTAATTAGCCGATTGGACCAAATGGAGCTATAAAACAGCAATTTTACTCATCAAATTTATGTAATTATATATGTACAAGCGACCAGCCCCGTCTTCGCATGGTGTGCAATGCAATGTTGATAGGTACTTATGTTTTTTCAAATCCAAATTCATTTATACATTTTGTGAACATAGGTGATTACAGATGTTTTTCGATATTTTGTTTACAGACCATGTCCCACCGATAGGCATACAAAAGCAGTATTATGAAGATAGTGAAGTCGATATAAATGAAATGTCAAAGATTACATGCATGTCAAATTATAAATTTCTATATTAATTTTAAATTGCAATGAACTAGGGGAATGTTATGAAAATATAAAAAATAAATTTAAATTAACAATAAATTATGAATATAATATGTCAAAATTTTTCCACTATTTAATAGATGTTAGTTTTCATAGAAACCTTGCATTTTAATCACTATAAAAAGCCTAATTAAAATCCAATACGTAGTTTTAAAGATTTACGATACGATAAGGGGAAAGCGAAAGCTAATTTGTTTCATACTATAATATTGATAAAAAAGATTAGATGAGGCCATCATTTCCTATCTGACTGCTCAGAGAAGAAATTCCGAAACAAACTCTTTTACAGTCCAGACAATGTGAAAAATTATAATTATAAAATTTGTAGGCCGTATCGGTAACGCTGCGTACCTACAGAGTAAGTGTAGTTACTTCAGAACTCATTATCGTACAAAACAAGTATAAAACAATTAAATCTCGAACTCCGAACTGTATTGGATCACGGCAACAGTTATATTTTAGCGAAGTTTCGTCTCCAACTTAGTTATTTTAACGTTTGACATTGGATATTCTTGTTATGTTAACATTTTGTTCAGGTTTCTCTGAGCTCTACTATTTGTTATTTGAGTAAACGACTTCTGAGCTAGAAGTTACTGGTACCATCCATGTTAACCTCAGTATTGGGATGATCTATTTTTAGTCTTAGGAAGACTTAATAACGTGGTGGCCTGGAGGTTAGGCTTCCACTTCTCATGCACGATCGAGGATCCGTAACCTAGCTAGGACCAATGTAACTTTTTCGATATTAAGTATATAAGTAAGATATTATAAATACGAAAGTAACTCTGTCTGTCTGTCTTTTCTTCACGCCTAAACTACTGAACCGATTTCTGTGAAATTTGGTACAGACACAGTTTGGAACTCGAGAAACGATATAGGATAGTTTTTAAACCAAAAATCTGCAGAAAGTTACTATTCCACGCGAACTAAGTCGTGGGCAAAAGCTAGTATTATACTACTACTACTACTAGCTAGCTACTAGCGCCCAGGTTTCACACTGTTACTAATGTTTCCACAATTTAATTGATGCTATTATATGTTTAAACCTTCTTTTTCAATTACTCTATCTATTACAAAAACCGCATCAAAATACGTTGCGTAGTTTGAAAGATTTAAGACCACAGGGATATATATGTAGAGACAGAGAGAGTGTCTTTGTTTTATACTATGTAGTGACATTAATTATTTAGATACCACTTACATACGTTGAAGAAGAACATCGATAGGAAACCTAGACTTATAATTTCTAAAAAATACTTTAAAGTCAGCCTTGAGCGAGTTAATGTAACCTTTTCAGTGTAAGAACAGAGTTTTCCCAGCAGTGGACACTATTACAATTTAAAAACTTAAAGAGTATACAGTTTTTATATCTTGCAGTCTTCTTTCTTCTATAAATTATAAAGAGGTAAAATTTGTAAGTTTGTTTCCAAAATTCTTTCACTGATAGATAGCTACAATATTCCTGAGTGCTATAGGCTTAAACATCTTGCTACGATTAAATGGAGCCGAGCAGCGGGTGAAATCACGCGAGAGTAGCTAGACTTCTATAAACAGATATCTTCAGTTCTCTCAAGTTGTTTAAAAAACCTCACATAAATTCAGTGTTCATTTATGCTCAGTTATTCATGAAAGCCCTACTTCAGAAACGTTGAAAGACAAATATATTGACAGCGACGAATATACGTAGCTAATATATTAACACAATACATCTTACAAAGCTTTTCACGCGTTCAAAATGATGTATTCAAATAAACTTAATTCAAAGCCCAAGACTGCATTCACTAATATCCCGGAGACGACAGAGAGAGACAGAAGAAGTCGTCCCTTTCCCCCTGAAACGTATACCTTTTCATTATTACTTCAGTCGCGTCGCGAATCTAGCGGAGTTCGGTCGCGTCTCGGTGTAACTCAGTCGCTATTAAAAAATCATATCCAAACACGTGCAAATCGAATTCGAAAAATTCAAAAGTGACGTTTCAACTTTTTAATCGAAAGTTTCTTGTGTTGTGACGACATTCTGCCAAAAGGAAGTTTGTTGAAAAAGTTTTTATTGATGTTTGAAAATAAAAAAAATACAAATTGTAGTTAGTGACTTTGTCGTGGTTGCCAGATTATTAAGATTAAAATAACCTGGGCATATTTTGGTCGAGGACGCCGTTTCGTATGAGACAGTTCAACTGTACTTGATATACGGATCTCCGTTTTCGTGTGAGTAGACTAAACTATTCATTTTTTACATACTTACTCTGACAGAATCGGTGCAAAGAAATGTAGCTTTATTTTCTCTTAACAGAATTTTTAAATTAGGTTTAGTCTGATCATTTGAAAAATGATTTTAAATTATTATAGTTATGGTTGAAATTTCATGTTTCGTGTTATTTTTATTATTGCTTGAGTTTTGAAAGGTACCTTTTATAAGATGACTTGAGTTCACTTACAGTAAAATTAAATTTAAATTATTTATCTAATTATTCTATGATAATTGCTGTTATGTTAACTCTATCCAAAATTAACTTTTTAAAAATATCAAATTAAATTCCTTTTTTTTATTAAATCCAAATTCTTAGACTCTCTTTCTTTCTATTGCTATTACCTAATACACCATAATTGTCAAATACAGGTATTAAATTTTAATTGGAATAAGTACTAATATTTCAATGATTGTTTTTAACTGACTTATGACATATTTCGTAAATTACATAAAGATATAACAAAAAGTCTTTATGTAAATAATGTCTGTAAATAATCTTTAAATTACAGTAACGGAAATTTATTCAGAACAATGTCAATGTCAAAGTCAAAGTCAAAATCAGATACAAACTAGACCATCAACGTAGTTTTATAACGTCAAAATGGAATAACAGTCTGAATTCTGTTCGTCAGTGAAGCTTGTCTTATTGCACAAGGATTCCTTATAGACGACATAGGCCTTGGACGAGGCAATAGTAGGAATTTATAAAGATTAAGAACCAAGCCTTCCAAAAAATCACCTATATAGTCCATGCACTAAATATCTATTTCCAACAGTTTATACCTAGCAACTCAGTACATTCGTCGTAATACATTATGACTAACTGAAAACCCACGTAGCCATATTTTATTAAAACCTATTCAGCCATATAGGAATTGTTAGGATTTAACCAATACAGAAACAAAAAGGCCAACACAAAAAAAACAGATACGTTTTTCTATTGTTTTGCAGGTTCATGAAATAGTTTTCACATGAATACAAAAATAAAGAGGTTCTTAATTTGAATTGTATGTATGTTTGACTGCGATTATCTCGTGTTTAGCAGAACTGATTTTGATATGGTTTCGGAACAGTATTTTCAAAGTCTCAAGCGTGGGTATGAATAAAATTTTTATCATTATCGAGTTCAAACTAAGAAAATGGATAATGAGATTTTTTTTTTCAGTAACCTGTTAAATTATATGTTTCAATTATTTTACAGTCATCTATTAAACTATGTATATGTTTCCTTTGCATATGAAAGTTTACCTTAATTTCTACATTAGATAATATAGTATTTAAAAAACTTTTGTTCGCTGCCTGTCAAAACTATATTTATACTAATTATACTAATATTATAATGATGTCGAGTTTGTTTGTTGGAACACGTTAATCTCCGGAATTCCTAAATCGGCTTGAACAAATTTTTTGGTTAGTCTATTTATCAATGAAACAATGAAAAAATGAATTTATTTTTGCAAATAGGCCATAAAACGGTACTTTTACACGTCAAATTATATGTGAAAAACTAGATGAAGCCGCATATCAAGGCAGGCTTTACAACATCACGCTATTGTCCAATGGAGTCGAGCAAGGGTGAAACCGCAAAAGCTACTTTCGCTTTTTAAAAAGTTTTTTTTTAGTTTAGTTTAGACGGCGACTTACGACACCCACGGACCCACCGAAGCTCAAAAGAAAACGATTTAAACCAATAATAATAGTGTTATAACAGGAATATATTATAAAGGATATCTCCTAAATCCGATAACATGGATCACTGGCTATGACCGGAATTGGGGCACATCGGTGGAACGTGTCCGGAATTAGCATAAAGGAAAGAATGTTTTGTACCCAAAAATTTACTATTTCCTCGCGAAAAAATGTCAAAGATAAGACATATTAGGGACTGAAAATGTTTCCTATGACATGTTATAAATTTGAAATGGAAAGGAAGGATTATTATATGAGGCAAAACTGCCCTTAATCAAGTTAGTTTTAAGTGTGGGAGAGCCATGCTTCGGCACGAATGGGTCGGCTCGACCGGAGTGATACCACGGCTTCACAGAAGACCGACGTGAAACAACCACAGCGTTGTGTTTCGCCGTGTGAGTGAGGTTACCGGAGGCCCAATCCTTCCCCGCCCCCAATCCCTAAATCTCCAAATCCCTAATCCCTAAAAGGTCGGCAACGCACTCGTAACTCCTCCGTTGCGGGTGTCCATGGGCGGCGCTGATTACTTACCATTAGGTAATCCGTCTGCTCGTTTGCCGACCAATTACATTAAAAAAAAGTTAGGTTTCGTTCATATGATTTTCAGTATTTTTTTTTAACTTTCTAACCGTCAGGCTTTTGACCTCTATCACGCCTGGTGGGAAGCGATGACGATTTGGAGGCTGAGTCACCACCGTCCACAAGAGAGCATGCCTTAATTTAAATCCCTACATTTTCGCCAATTTATTATTGACAATTGTTGTTAGTATAAGGACCGTGTTAGACTTTGCCGCGCTTTTCGGCTATTAGTTATTTATTATTGTTCAGACAGTTTGAGTATTATTGCGACCTATCTAAATGTTCTTTTGGACAGTATTGTTCTTCAGACAACTCAGCAACACCTGTTAGTTGAGCTGGTTGTAGGTTGACAGTTGCAATAAAAAAAGGAAACTTTCCACTACAGAATAAACTTACACTTCTAACAAATACGTTGTCTGGACTTCAAACGAGATTGACCTCTGAGCTTGTTTCAGTAATTCTTCTCAGATTTATAATAATGTTGACGTATAAAAGTTCTATTTTCGTATTTACAAAAATACTTACAATATTTGGTTTAATTTTTATAAACTCTCCTTATTTTAGTCTGCATGTATTAAAGAAAAGGATGATCGAGAATGACAACCGAAAAAAAAATGGCGGATTTGAGAGGATTTTTGAACGAGTTTTAACATTCTGCAACGAAGCGAAATGGTTTAGTTTCAAACCTTGACCTTCAAAAAATATAACGAGTTGTTTTTTTTTTACATTGCCTATACCTGACCCACTGTTTCTGTAACTGAAGCTTAATTATAATAAGTATTGGCCCAACCCTGTTTCGCACAGGTGTTCAGCTGCCTCGGTGTCATTTTGTTTTGTAAGCAAACCGCTACGGTATCGGAAAGGTTCCTATTTTCCGACATTCCCTTCTATTTTTCTTTATTTTTTTCATACGAAGGTTCACTTCCCAATAACAAAGATAACAAAAAATGGCTAGATTGATTCAGCTGTTCTCGAGATTTGAGCAACAACAATTATTTTTTTTATCATAAAGTAACTACTCTCACGCTGTTTTACCCGCTGCGTTCAGCTCCATTTGATCGTAGTGTGATGTTTTATAGCCTATAGCACTCAGGAACATTGTAGCTATCTATCAGTGAAAGAATTTTGGCAATCCGATCAGCAGTTCCAAAGATTACCCCCTACGTAGAAACTTACAAATTTTACCTCTTTATAATATTAGTGTTTGTTACTGCCATATTCATAAACATTTAATAATTTCTTAAATTATTGTGAAGTAACGGTATAGATCCAAATAAAAAAACTAAGATAAGGACTAGGTTAACGAACCACTTAGTTAATTACTCTAAGTTCGCTGGTAATTAATGTAGTGATAGTATTATTGAGCAGGACGCAAGTTTGAATGGTATCTGAAAACAAAAGAGTATCTGTCGTTTATAATTGTTAATTGGAATATATATTTTTTTTAATAAAACATTGCTAAACACTAGGATTTTCTCCTGTATCGTGGATGCGCTTACAAACATACAATTTCACATACACATCACACCCGGAATAAAAAATTATGGATCACACAAATGTTCTTCCGTGTGGCAATCGAACCTGTGACACGTTGCGCGGCAGCCAGTTACCCAGCCACCGCGTCAACCGTGCAGTCAATCGTCAAAGATCCTTTTTGATCAATTACCCGCCTGAAATATTCAGGATCTATTTCTGAACACCACAAATGTTTGTTTTCAGTTCACAAATACGCAGTTTATACAAATATTAGATCTGTCTAGATTCACATGTGTTTGTTTACATATCACCATTGATATGAAACAGGCGTCAATACTGAAAGCCTGAACATTTTTCATTTTTATGAAATTCGTTGAAAAATATTTTTTATTTGTAGTTCCAGTTCCATAGTGTATGTAGCTTGATGCAGTTTTTCGATTTTCATTGAAAAATTAAATGGCTTATGAATTGTTTTGACCTTTTTTTTATTAATTATTAGCTTTTTCCCGTAGCTTTGTCCGCGTGGAATAGTGACTTCCTGCAGATTTTTGGTTTAAAAACTACCCTGTGTCCTTTATAGAGTCCCAAACTATGTCTGTAACAAATTTCACACATATAGGTTCAGTAGTACTGAGAACGAAATTAGGCTCTACATTTTATTCTACATTTCATCTATCTTTACATTTCTCTACATTTCATCTATCTGTTTTTTCTTCACGCCTAAGCGTGAAGAAAAAACAGATAGATGAAGTAACTTTAGCATTTATAATATTAAAATTTGGATGAAAAGTTCAGGTTTTCATTGTAATCTTTTATAGTTTCCCAAAGAAGCGTGATTTTTTCTATTTCTATTCTGTCCTAAACTGTAATAAAATAGAACCTTAGCTATTATTATTAGGATTAGCTCAATATGGTATCTAATAATAGAGGGATATAATATGTGATTCTCTAAAAGAAATATTGTAGTAATATATATATTTGAGATTGTAATTCTTAAGATCAACCAAGATACGAAGTATCTTGGTTGATCTCGTACATCCGTGATCCTAAGGTCATTCCTATTTTTATCTTTTCTTTGGGCGAAACAAATATTTTTCCTATTATATTATGAAATAATTTGAAATTCATAGTTACGTTTCACATTAGTTGTTATATTTTATGTATGTTGTTGTGTTACCTAACGGTACATAACTAGGTTCACGCTCTGTTATATAGTACTTATAACATAACTGTCAAAAATTTCGTAGAGATCAGCTCGACTGGAGTGATAACACGGCCTCACAGAAAACCGGCGTGAAACAACCAGTTGCGTTGTATTTCGCCATGTGAGTGAGGTTACCGGAGGCCCAATCTCTCCCCATTTCTCAATCCCTTGAGCATAAGGCCCAAGGCTATATGGCCAGCAACGCACTCGTTACCCCTTTGGTGTTGTGGGTGTCCATGGGTGGCTTCGATGGCATACAATCAGATTATCCGTCCGATCGTTTCCCACAATAAAAAACTAACATTTAATATCAAAATCCCTGCCAACCCCTTTAGTGAATAAATTACGCAACTCAATATTGCTTTGACGTTCCTTTAAAACACGAAACTGTTCTATTTTAAAAGCAAAATTCAGTGTAAAATTTGAACTCTACAAACAGTCTCTAGATTTGCTAATATAATATGTATGGTAGAGCATTGTTGCCGCAAGCGTAAGAGACGTAGCGACAGCTGTTCCGTTCAATATAAGTGTTCTACGTAGAGTCTCTGTATAATGACTCTATGTAGAGCCATTTGTAAATGCTAGTAGAAAATATTTGTATTTATTTCTCATTGAGATGGAGAATGTTATTTGTTTTGGTAAAATGTAGAGCCTAAATTTGTTCTCAGTACTTTATATTCACTGGGGATTCTGATAAGAGTTCCTAATGTCACATCCTATCTATCATTTATTCGAAGAAGATGTATGAAAAGCTTATCCATATAAATATTATGTATATATGTAGTGTGAGATTTAAAGAAAATTTTAGTAAAAAAAATAGTACGTTCCCCTTAGTGAAAACCGTAGTGCGATGGTTTAGCCCAAGGTACCACCCTGGGACCAATAAATTTGTTATAGGGTTATTATCCTCAGTATTCTTATTTATGATACAGTGATACATATGTGGCACAAAAACCATACATTTAATAGAAATTATACTTTACTACTGATATTTTTATAGAAGAGAGAGTTAAATTTTATCCCTACCCGCAATCCCTATCCCCAAAAGGTCGGCAACGCACTCGTAACCGTTGCGGGTGTCCATAAGCGACGCTGATTGCTTACCATCAGGTAATCCGTCTCCTCGTTTGCCAACATTATGACATAAAAAAGGGAAAGGGAGGCGTTTATAGAAAGTCGGTTACAAGCTTTGAATTTAAGAAAATAAAAAATAAAGTCTTAGTAAGACAAGAAACTAATCCTTTTTCAAGCAATTGAAGTAAGTAAGCCTTACTTTTTGATCAATTTAAAAAGACAAAGTCGGATCTTATTCCCAACAAAAACCTTTCTGTTAAGAATTAAGAAAAATCAAACCGAACATTATCGAGGTTCTATGGAATCGTTCAGTTAAAGATAACAATAGACAGTTAACAATGCCGACAGCTGCTGGTAAAGTGCTCAGATGGATAAAATAACTATTTTTAAATTGAGTTAACTGTTCTGCCTCTCAATGTCCAGTTAAAAATATAGTTGTAAAGTTTAATTTTATATTTTTCTCAGACATTTGATATTGGAGAAACAATTTTTTTCTATTTTGTTGTTTGTGAATCTTTTATGTTAATTTAAAGGCGTGTCTGTATCAATGTCTTTATGATAGTATCATCATTTATCAATTTCAAATCTGAATCTTGAATACATTATGAGTTGTCGATTTTTTGCTTCTTGAAGCTGTGCTACTATTTTATTTATTTTTATCTATAAAGTTATCCTGAAAATCGCGATAAACCGTATTTTATACTAAGACCCGTCACACTTTTGAAATCCTAATTTCAGTAAACATTTTATATGTTCTGTCTTTTTCCAAAAGTTCTTTAATATCCTTAATTTTTTTAGGCTCAAAATAATGTCAAAACTGGTCTTTAAGGTCTTACCATTAAAATTATAACAGAATATTGCGGTGCCTTGACAATATTCCCTCTCACAATAACAACATAAGTCCTTAACGTAACGTGACGAAATGTAGGTCCACTATAACCCTCAAACGCCTTCGGGGAACAACAAGAAACTACTCGTATAATTATGTGACATTCTCGTACAAAGTGTAACAAAGACATTTCACCTCAAAAGGTACGTCCAAGTGGACGTAATTTGGGGTCAAAGTTACCATTGTTTCCCTAGTAAGGACCTCTAAGGGGTCATAATTAACCTCTGACCTAAAGGAGGGTAAATTTTGACCTCTTACTAATGTATTTAGTGGGACCTACTTAGGTGATGGGGAATTTTTCTTGCCGCCATTTTCGGAGTAGTTTTTCTTAGATGTGTTTAGATTAATTGTGCAGATCTATCTTTATATGGGGCTGTTTTTAGTTAGGAGGTAATATTGTTTAATGTGGTGATTGCCGTACTAATTTAGGGGTTGCTAAAGTGACTGCAGAGTCACTGGGGTCTGCGGACGGCGAGTAAAGGTAGCTCGCCGGCCGACTAGAACCAGACCCGAGCGTACGGCGCGTAGCGTTCCGCGCCGACTACCACAGATGGGGCCTTATAGGGCTGATGTTCATCCGGGGTTGCGGGGTAAGCACAATGAGGCACCGCGACCTCGGCCCAGAGCAGGAGAAGGAACAGGGGGGTTTTTAGTCAGTAAGAGTCTGACACTCCCTCCCGCCCGGCCCTAGACGTGAGAAGTCATTTGATGATTTTCCCCTCACAAAAAAAAGAGTCAGTAGTCAATAGCCTGGGTTGCAGGTACAAGAGCAATAAAAGGGAAAGGAACGGGGAGGTATTGAGTCAGTAAGAATCTGTTACTTGTCGTGTCTTAGGGCGAAAAAAAGAAACCATGACGACACTTAACTTTCTCCAAAAAAAAATGAGTGAGCGATCTCAGTTGGGGTAGGAACCCCAACAGCCAAGGAGGACAGGCTAAAAGTATTTTTGAAAATTTTCGAAGTTCATGAGACCTGAAATGAAGGTCTGGAGTTGGGGTCTACTAAAAGCACATTTTAATAAACAATCTAGGTAAACTTATTTTCTACTTAGATAAAATCATAGTTATGTTTTTAAGTTTTGCTATTGAATTTAAAACTCAAATATACACATCTGGACAAACATACAACCTGTTTACGTGTATATGTGTATATGCATACACATAGCCATTTACAGTTGTCGGATACAAGAACTTTCTCAATTTAAACTTTTACCAACGCAATGTTGCCAATTCAAATAATGTTATTTTTATTTTTTTATCAAATAATCAAATGAGTTTTTGTAATATTATTGTCGAAAAACATATTAAGTAAATTGAAATATAGTTTAGATTTTTTTGGTAGCTAATGTTAGATTGTTCAAATGGTTGGAAACGAGACAGCTAAAACTAAAGTCTTTGGGTTTGACTTACTAAATCGGTTATGTACAGTCTTAGACTGTGTTCTCTCTAATTAACTATATTATGTAATTAGTAATATGTAAACGGCCCTACTGTTTGTTGTGCCAAGAGGATATGGTTTAAGCGTTCAAACCTATCAAGAACTTATATAATAACTTTTTTTAAGTTATATTTACTTACTTACTAGCTCATGCCCGCGAATTCGTTCGCGTGGAAAAACGAATTCCTGCAGATTTTTGGTATAAAAACTATCCTATGGCCTTCCTCGAGTTCCAAACTATGTCTGTACAATATTTCAAAGAAATCGGTTAAGTAGTATAGGCGTGAAGAAAAGACAGACAGACAGTTACTTTCGCATTTATAATATTAGTTTGGATTCCTTAACAACAGGATAAGCAACATATGTGTATTATATAAATATTGTATAAAATAAAGTCAAAGGTACATATGTTGGCACTGCATAATATTAAATTTGGAATCTCTTTCTGCAATCCTGTCACAGGATACTTCAACAAAACATAGTACTAGATACTGCTATCGCACGGCGAAGGAAAACATCTTGGGGAAACCTGGACTTACTCGTATCATGCCTTATTATAGGTTTGATATCGTCGATCCGCCTAGTTTAAGCGTGGTGTTTATCACGAGTATTTGCTCATTCCTTCTCCGTGTGAGAAGAGGAGTTTGGTCTATTACTTATCATCACCACAATTAAGTTATTAAGTATGGGAAAGCCATGTTTCGGCGCGAATGGGTCAGCTCGACCGGAGTGGTACCACGGCTTCACAGAAAACCAGCGTGAAACAACCACAATGTTGTGTTTCGCCGTGTGACTGAGGTTACCGGAGGCCCATCCTTCCCCTCACCCAAACCAGTTAAGTGTGGGAGAGCCAAGCTTCGGCACGAATGGGTCGGCTCGATCGGAGTGATACCACGGCCTCACAGAAAACCGGCGTGAAACAACCACAGTGTTGTGTTTCGCCGTGTGACTGAGGTTACCGGAGGCCCATCCTTCCCCTCAGCCAAACCCTTAAATCCTTAATCCCCAAAAGGTCGGCAACGCACTCGTAACTCCTCTATTGTTGCGGGTGTCCATGGACGGCGCTGATTGCTTACCATCAGGTAATACATATACTCGTTTGCCGCCCTATCACATTGAAAAAAAAAACATTCTGAACCAAGCTGATTGGTCATTCTATGTATGTATACTACTCACTTCAGAATGAAATTACTCGTTGTTTGACTCCTATTGGTGGTAACCTAAATTAACCTAATCTAATTGTAGCCATCCTTAACAAATTGACTAGTTCATACAAAGAGAATTTCAAAATTTCAACCAGTACTTCCGATAAAAAAGGCCAACCAAACAAACAATCTCTTAAGCTTTATAATATTAGAATAAATAAAAAGAAAATAACTCAATTATGAATACTTTTCTAAGACAGACGCATCGCTAAGCTAAAACATAACGACAAAACAGTCATGCATAAAAATACTGGCAACACATAATTAAAAAAAATTAAAAAACAGGAACAAAGCATACTTTTCTAAACAGGACCTCTTTGGGAACAAAAAGAAAGACGTCTATTTTAGTAATGGCAACATTGCAGTATTCTTTTTCTGTGTGTTGCCCGTTCTTAATGAACAGACATCAGGATGGCCAGTGGTCATCAAAGAATGTGTTTCTAAGAATTTTAATGAGGTGATAGTGTATTTGTTTTTATTTTAAGGAGATTTTAGAGGTATTGGGTCTATTAATGGTTAGGGCTGTGTGATTTATTCGGTGTTTTTTGAATTACTTTTTTAAGTGATCACATGATCATTAGTTACACCCGCTAGATTGAGGAGTTACAGGTGCGTTTCTGGTCTTTGAAGAGTTAAGAATTTGAGGATTGGAAATGCCAAGTTAGCCGAATAGGGAAAAACTCCAACTTTCAAACTGTATTAATTTCAAAACAATGATTGTTATATGCCACAAGTTTTCACTATCACGTAAATAGCGTCTTCCTTGCGTGAATTAGTTGAGAAAAGCTGTACCTGCAAGTCTTTTTTTTTTTTCTTTATTTTATGGGACTTTTGAACACAGTTCACGTCAGTCCCATCATAAACTAATCTTAAGTTAACTAACAAAATAAACAAACTAAACAAAAACAGTGCTTTAAATATTAACTAATGAGTATATCATTTTTGCCTCACGGGATAGTGGGCGAGCCAAAAAATAATAAAATACGCCTACGTCTAACCTATTTATATTTAGTTCTCTAATAATTCTGTTTCTCTCAGATTCGTTTCTGATGCACTCCACCAAAAGATGCTGAACATCCTCTCTTTTGTCGCAGACCTCACAGTTGGGAGAACTAACTTTTTGCATAAGATACGCAAAAGCTCTCAGTGGCATGTGTCCGGAACGAACCCGATGAGCAGTTACAACAGTACCACGGCCAATGTCATCACCATCAAACCATGGGATAGGAGGAGGCTCGTTTTGGATAATTTTGTACCAAATTCCTTTTAATTTAGATTGCTCATTAAAGTAATCTTTCCATTTGTCGAAACAATAAGTCTTAAATTTTGATAGTATTTCCGAACTAACTGGAAAAATGTAAATTTCAAACCTGAAACTGACGCGATTTTCGCTAATCTATCGGCCTCCTCATTTCCCTTCAGGCCAATATGTGACGGGATCCACTGTAAAACAATGTTGATGTTACTTAAAAGAAGTGAGTGTATTTTCCTCATCACATCATAGGCAATCGATACACCTCTGTGTCCATAGGCGCATCGTACCAGATGCTGAAGGGAACTTTTGCTGTCGGTAAATATTACTACATTTGTAGTGTGAGATAAGGTTTCAACATAGGACAGCGCTTTTGAAATTGCTAAAATTTCTGCCGTCATAATAGATACCGAGGAAACTATTTTAAAACACTCACTTCCTTTAGCAACTGGGTCATAGTAAGCTGCCCCTATCTCGGTGCTTTTTGATGCATCTGTATATATTTTATACCATTGTCTATATTTTTCATTTAATTCTAACAAAATGTCATTTCTTAACAAATTAATTTCGTAATACCTTTTAGGTTTTAAAACACTTTCTAAATCAATTCTAACAACATTATTAATCGCAATAAAACTACACCAAATATTTAATTTATACATATCTAACGGGCTGGTCGAATAAATTTTTTCCTCTTTAATGTTATTGAAGGTAGTTAATAACAAAGGTTTTTTCTTATTTACCCAATATCTATTTGTTGACAGTGCACTCAGCTTATATAGTAACCCACTAGTGCTATCATTGACCCAAGACTTAACTTTATAACAATACTTAATTGCTAACCTACAAGTCTAAAGTCACAAAATTTTCGTAACAGGCTCGATACTTATGAATAAGAGTCCCGTTGTAACTAGAAACCAGTAGAGCTAATTGCAGTAAATTTAAGTAAGTTGTTATTTTTAATATACCTAGTATGATGTATTTTAAGCGTATGAGAGCCATGCTTCGAAACGAATGGGTCGTCTCGACCAGAGTAATAATACGGCCTCACAAGAAAACCGGCGTGAAACAACCACAGCGTTGTGTTTCGCCGTGTGAGTGAGGTTACCTGAAGCCCAATCCCGAAAAGTTTGACAACGCACTCGAACTCCTCTGTTACGGGTGGCCATGGGCGGCGTTGATCGCTTACCATCAGGTAATCCGACAGCTCTTTTGCGAACCTATTACATAAAAAAAATGAGTTGCGATATTTACTATGTATACCTATCTACAATGAAAGAAATGAAATTCAAGAATCCGATATATAGCACTCTTATATTCCTAATTTACATGAAGAATCCTGAAAATTACACATGAGTATTGAAATTCAGTGCCTGTCTATACCGAATGATATTTTCGTTTGACGAATTATTTTACTGTCAGTCTTCCGCTGAAACACATTTTTTTATCCTGAAAAAATCCTTATTATCATGTACCTATATATTTGACGTGGATTATAGATGTTCTGATAAGAAAATTCTTAAGTCGCTGTCGAAATAAATTACTTATCGGTTTCCAGAAATCATCTATACCTATATGTACCTATACCTATACTATACATATATAGATAATAATAATGTCGTGGTGGCTCGGAGGTTAAGGCGCCCACTTATCATGCATGAGGGTGCGGGTTCGAAACCTTGCAAGTACCAATGTGACTTTTTCAGAGTTATACATATGTACTTTCTATGATTATTTATACACCACTGGACACACACACCTGGACTTATAATTTTTTTTTTTTTTTAAATAGGACTTATAATTTCTAATTATAAATTTGAAATCGCCCACCCGCATTGAGCAAGCATGGTGATTAATGCTCTAACCTCCTCCGTATGAGAAGATAGAAGATGCTCAGCAGTAGGCACTTATAGGCTGATGATGATGATACATAATATTATAAAAACTGTCGTTGTAACTCGGAGGTTAAGGTAACAAACCAATGTGATTTTTATGAGCTATATGTACTTTCTATGTTTGTGTGTGTGTGATTAACGATGAAGTAAAACACCGTGAGGAAACCTGGACCTTATAATTTCTTACTATAAGTTTAAACTCGCCAATCCGTCTTGAGCAAGTGTTGTGGTTAATGCTCAAACCTTCTCCGTGTGAGAAGAGGCCTTTGCTCAGCAGTGGGCACTTATAGGCTGATAATGTATGTAAATAATATTATTAAGTTGTAGAGTTTGTTTGTTTGTTTGAACGCGCAAATCTCCAGAACTACCTACGTGTTCGAATTTAACAATTTTGTGAAACAACAATGACGACCTTCACCGTGTGAGTGAGGTTACCAGCACGTCGATTCTATAAAATTTGTTTGATTTTGAATTGTGTTCGAGTACGAAGTGAGCGTCGAAGTGACCGGGGAAATTAAATTTTATAATGTCACTTTTAACGTCATCTCATACTTTAATCTATCAAAATGTTGCTGTCAATTTAGTTCAACTCGCAAGTGTAGCGCTAGTGTATTACTACTGACAGCGGATTCAGATTCGAAGTTTAGAATGAAGTCTTACAGAATCACACTGCTGATGTCTAATCCTTCCCCCCATTCTCAATACCTAAATCCCCTATCCTCCTATCCTTGAACTCTTACAATCCACAAAAGGTCAGAAACGCCTTTTTAAGCCTTTTTGGTGTTGCCAATATCCATGGGCGTCTCCCATTGCTTACCATCACATGATCAGTCAGCGCATCTTAACCTTTTTTTCTTATTACCAAACAATGCGATAAATATTATATTATTACTTGTGTATACTTACAAAACTTTATATTCATTGAAACACACAAGTTAATTTAAATTGTTGGCAACTTCGCACCCTATAAACAGGGTGATGTGAAAAGTTGGTGAATTTGATTTTAATCGCCCATTACAGTTTTCAGTGTAGTTTCGAACTATGATTATAGAGATAGTGTTGGCTTTTTATTAGTTTTACAAGTGGATTGGTATAGGTAATTATAGTATAGTACATAATTGCCAAGTTCTGTTACGATACAAAAATTAGAAACATGTGTAATTCCAATTCTCAGAATGTGTTACTTTCCGGCCAACATAAGTCGATAGCAGTTTTTAGTCAGTAAGATTCTGAGTCCCTCTTGCCATAAGCTAAACGAGTAAAAGATTGTGTTACTATGTTCATAACAGGTACACTTAAGAAAACTAAAACAAAGTTTTTTTATGTGGATACCCACAAAATAAAAATACATAAATACTAAAAACCATAATGCCCGGTTTCCGAAATCCCGATCAAAGTTAAAATCAACTAACTAGGTGTCAAATCTCTTGTCAAGTCATCTGATTGGTTGTTGATAATTCATTCAAGCAATCAGACGACTTGACAAGATATTAAATTGATTTTAACATTGATCGGGCTTTCGGAAATCGGGTGCAAGTCTTCGAAACCACTTCAGAGATGTTTTATGGATTAAGAGTAGAGTCATACAGCTGACCATTTGTAACATATTTTGTTCAACGGTAACCTCATTCACACGGCGAAACACAAGGTAATTGTTGCTTCACGCCGGTTTTCTGTGAGGCCGTGGTATCACTCAGATCGAGCCGACCCATTCGTGCCGAAGCATGGCTCTCCTACACATAAATCTATACTAACATTATAAAGAGGAAAAATTTGTAAGTTTGTATGTATTGGGTAATCTTTGGAACCGCTGGTCGGATTTCCAAAATTCTTTCAATGATAGATAGCTACAATATTCGTGAATGCTATAGGCTATAAAACATCACGCTACGATCTCTAGGAGCTGAGCAGTAGCTAGTTAAAAATAAAATAAAAATACAGTTACAGTAATATTACCTACTGGCTACCAGGGCAAACTAAAAAAGTAATACTAACAATATCTACGTAATAATAGTTGGTAGTTAGTTGAACCAGTAAAAATAATAATTAAAGAAATAGACTCTGTTTTTCCTGTATAGTTTCAGATACAGAATTCGTCCCAAGGGCGTTTCATTACTTGTTAATTAATTGTTAAATTTAACTGCGAAATGTTATGTTAGGTGAGTTTTACTGTTACGTTTAGATATTACTAACTTTATGCCCTAGGCAATAATGGCGGGTTTTGTTAAAAATAGAGACAGTTTATATACTTTTTTATGTATTTTTGGTTAGCCTGTCAAATAATATTTTAGTGATGTAATTCTATAATTACATTAATTGCATTTGTTTAGCTATGGTATAGGTTGGCAAACGAGCAGATAGATTACCTGATGGTAAGCAACCAGCGCCGCCCATGAACACTCGCAACACCAAAGGAGTTACAAGTGCGGAGCCGGCCTTTTAGGGATAAGGGTTTCAGATATTTAAGAATTGGAAATAAATGGGGGAGGGGGAGGGATGGGCCTTCGGTAACCTCACTCACACGGTGAAATATAACGCTGTGGTTGTTTCACGTCGGTATTCTGTAAGGCCGTGGTTTTACACCGGTTGAGACGACCTATTCGTGCCGAAGCTTGGCTCTGCCACACTTGAGGGAGGAAAATTATCACATGTCTTTTTCTGTCCTTGGTGCACGAGAGGCCGACTCAGACTCTTGGTGACTAAAAACTATCCGGGTCCATCTCTTGCTTTTGCACCCCAACAACGGTTCATTTATTGCATAGATACAAGTTCTTTTGAAGTAGTCTTCCGGTGAAGACCGATTTACGTGGTAAAAAAGAGGGCAAAAGTTTTAGCGATACTGGAAAAGAAATTCAAATAATTAAATAATTTAAAATAATGATATTCAGTCGTCCCTGTTTAGTTAAAGTTGCAATTAAATAAATATGGCCGCCGGGGCTGGCGCTGCAACGTCACTAAGTGCCTCTCTCTCCGTCGCAGTGTTAATTAAGTTCCTAAGTAATCGGACTTGCTTATTGTCAAGTTCTAGGAAAGTCTTCAGTTCGATGTCTGACTGAATGAATGTTCTTTGTTCCATTTTAAGGTTTTTATGTACCTTAGTAGTAGATTGTGCCAAGCTGCTCGCTTTTTGATAGATTTTTATGACAGTTTGAAATCTAGTTGATACCAATAAGATTTTGCCAAGTATAATGTATGTACCTTTTACGATTATTAGGACACTAATGACATATTATATACAATGGACATATAGTAAAGAAAATATCGTGAGGATATCTGAATAATTTAGAATTTTCATTTTCATCAATTTTAACCGCACTGTTGTCGCAGTGGCTTGGCAACTGGCTGCTGTGTAACGTATCGCGGGTTTGATGCCCGCACGGAAACACACTTAGACCCACGAATTGTTGTTTCAGGTCTGTGTGGCTTGTGTATGTAAATTTGTATGTTGTAAAGGCACAGGAGAAAAATCTAGTGTAGTACAACGTAACTTTTTATTACAAAAAATTAATTCACCATCGCCTTCGCCGAGCGCGATTAATGCTCAAACATACTCCGTGTGCGAAGAGGCATTTGCTCGGCAGTGGGCACTTATAGGCTGATGATGATTATCATCAAATAGTTACGAGTGCGTCCTCGACCTGAGGCCTAAGCATTTTGGGGATTTAGAGATTGGGAAACCCTGATAACCTCAGTCACACGACGAAACATACAACGCTGTGGTTATTTTACGCCGGATTTCTGTAAGACCGTGGTATCACTCCGATCGAGCCGACCTTCGTGTCGAAGCATGGCTCTCTCACAATGCTCTCCTGAGGGATGTGCTGTAAAAGACGTTGCACCATGAATACGCTAGGATACGGCTAAAAAGGGGCCTGTGTCCTTAACAGCTGTTGAGAGTGGCCACCAGGATGGTTTTACCGCTGGGGTTGCGGGTTAAGCGCAATTAGTCACCGCGACCTCGGCCCAGAGTAGGAGAAGGAACCGGGGGTTTTTAGTTAGTAAGAGTCTGACACTCTTTCGCCTTACCCTCGGCGGGAGAGGTCATTTGATGATTTTACCGTGACAAAAAAAGAATGGTTTTACTGGGGAAGAGAACCCGCGACTCGTTGCGCTGCAGCCGATTTCCTAGCCACCTTACCAGCGGTGCAGTGTAAATATACATATATAAGATCTGTTAATAAGATTATAACTCAGGGAAGATGCTTTTTATTGATCTTTACAAAAGTTACTATAAACCTAAAATTGTAGCAGATTTTTTTTAGCTAATTAACCCTAAAACAATGTAGCAAGTACAACGCATAAAGTACGCATTGGTGCAAACATTCAGTGTTGTGTTTCGGCAATTAGAATTATTTGCGAGCGCCGCACTCGACCGCGTTGTTATGTGCCAAATATTTACGCTACCGTTAATGTGATGTCATGCACGATTTCAGTAGTTTGCAAGGATTTATTGTGCATATATTTTTTGAAAATTGTTTTATTGGTAATGTAATATTCGGGGAATTAAAAAGAAGTAATGATCACTACATAGTATAAAAGAAAGTCGCTTTCTTTGTCCCTATGTAAGCTTAAATCTTTGAAACTACACAACAGATTTTGTTTTTATTTAATTGTAATTTGTAATTGTTAACACTTATACAATTACAAGAAAGTCTTGAGTATATATAACTTAATCTGGTGACACAATTTCTAACATATAAGCACCATATGACATAATATACACTAGGAGTGTATGCTAACACAAGTTTGATGCGGTTTTTTTGAAGATAGACTTAAAGTTTTATTGTTTTAATAGTTAATGCTCCATGTGAGAAGAATACTTCGCTTAGAAATGGACACTTATAGGCTGATGATGATCATGATGATGATGTCCGAAAACGAAACAAAATATCGCACCTCCAACCCCTATCTACTACCTCCAATCCGTTAATCTCCAAAACTCTTATCCCCAAAAGGCCGGCAAATCGTAACTCCTCTACTGTTGCTCATGGATGTCTATTGGAGCCGATTACTTACCACCACGTAATCCGTCTGCTCGTTTGCCGACCTATCAAGAAAAGAAAATTTTGGGGCAAAATTTAATAAGAAAATATGTCTGTCTATTCAGTCATATCAGTACTCAACCCTGATGTTATGTAGTTAGGACTTGCAAGTCTCAGATTTGACTTATAGCTACAATTTGGCGCGCGATCTATAATCTTGTTAGTGCAACGTCTTGCTCGGAGCGAGGCTCCATTTTAAAGGCAAACGGGGTCAAATTAGCTGAGACGCTGGTTCCTTCTGTTGATTGCATATCTTACTTGTCTTGTATTAAGTTTTTTGATTTTTATTTAAGTTTAATACTATACTATACCTACTATAGTGGATTAGATTTTTTATATTATCAAATTGTTTTCTCAGTCAAAAAATGTTTTTTTTTTTGTTTTCTCAGTTAAAAAATATTTTTTCTCCCGTGTGTGCGTTGCGCGTACACTAATTACCCAGATGACCAGATATAAAAATTTGTGCTTTACACAAAATGTAAACGAACCTGCGTTACGTTGCATAGTAGCCAGTTGTCCAGCCACTACGCCAACTGTGCACTCAAAATTATTGACAAAATATAACAAAAAAAAAAATTAAATTTTTTAACATTATATTTGTATAATTACGCGAGTATTTACGCGAAAAGTAATTATTTCAATAACTTGGTAGTGAATAATTATGAAACTCGTTATGAAATAATTACTTAAAAAATATTAAAATATGAAAAACATTCCATTGGCTAAAACTGTGCCTCTGTAATACTTACACACTGTAATGACCAATCACGGGTAAGTACAAATAAAGTTTAGTAAACTGCCATCTGTCGGGCATCGAGCGAGTTAACGGCAGAATATTTAGGTCAAGTATTTTTGTAGCATGCGGAACATTGGATGTCTTGGACACGTAATCGTGTCATTTACGACAATTATAGTGTTCTCGGTCTTTCGAATTCTAGTTATGTTATGGTGACCTGGGGTTTGAGGATATGGGAATCAAAAGTACCAATGAGTAAAGCAAGTACTAGTAAGAATTTTTTTGAGCTAAATTTGCTTTTAGGTTTAATTAGAGTTAAAGAGGTCACGTACCTCTCGATAGGGAAGTGCGATAACAGGCGTTGCACCGAAGGGACTTTGGAGTTGATTTATTAAGACGTCCCGCACTTATGATTATGAACACGTACTTGTACTTAATACGCACATATATACATATCTATCTCGTATGTCATAACAGATTTAAAATTAAGCCGTTTGCTTGCTTCTTGCACCGACCATTGGCTCATCTCTGCATCACCCAAGGTTTGACTGGTAGAAAATGCCTTAGGCATTAAGTCCGCCTATGTACCCATTGTGCATGAAGTTTAAATAAATAAATAAATAAACCCGTCAATCGTTTTTACAAGGCTAAGTTTCGGCACGAATGATTCAGATCGATCGAAGTGATATGAAAAAAAACATAGGAACAAATTCTCAAATTCTTAATGTAAATTTTTTCCACCTCCAAAAGACCGGCAGTGAGTTTTTAACATGTGTAAGTGAGCACCAGACGCATATTGCTTGCCATCAGGTGAATAGGGCGGCCAAGGGCAATGCCCTTGGCCGCCCTATTTCTTATAAAAAATGTTACGAAGGCATAGTTCAAATAATCATTCAAAGGGGTTTGTTTACCGGACGCTCAATCCTTCCCTTCCACCACCCCTCTCCTATCTTGTCCTAAATCCCGAAAAGGTCGGCGACGCACTCGTAATTCCTCTGGTGTTGCGGAGTCGATTGCTTACTATCAGGTAATAAACAATCTCGCTTACAGGACAATCAGTTAAAAAATGAAATAATAATATATTTTCTTTTTCCTTTTTCTTCTGTGTCGTGAGTGCATTTACAAACATACAATTTCACCTGCATAAACCACTCACACCCGGAACAACAATTTGTGGATCACACAAAACGTTGTTCCGTGCGAGAATCGAACCCGCGACACGTTGCACAGCAGACAGTTACCCAGCCACTGCACCAGCCGGGGTTGCGGGGTAAGCGCAATGAGGCACCGCGACCTCGGCACAGAGCAGGAGAAGGAACAGGGGGGTTTTTAGTCAGTAAGAGTCTGACACTCCCTCCTGCCCGGCCCTGGGCGGGAGAAGTCATTTGATGATTTTCCCCTCACAAAAAAAAAAACCGTGCAATCATAGTAGTCATACTACGAAAGATCGATACCACTAACTATATATTAACTAACTGTGAAAACCCCAATGTTTTTCTTTTATTAGGTATCTCGACTTTGATTTTTTAAATATACACAGAGGAAACTTGTAATGATTTTAAGTTTGATTTCTGTGAAAAATAAATTAAATAAGTAGGTTCGTAGTTAAAGCTACCGACTGAACTGGGCGAAACTTTTTCAATTTACATACCCTCATCTACGAGTACCTAATACTTGGAAAATAAATATACATCGAAGGAAATTAAGATGACATGAACATTTTTTTAAATTATAATTAACTAGCTTTCGATCCTTTTCCAAGCAAAAAAAATATATGTTTCGGTTCTCATGTGCTTTCAATCGGAGTTTAGGCCCCGTATGTGGTAGTCTATTGGCTCTTTGAGGCGCGCTCGGAACGCTACGCGCCGTATACATATCAAGTGTTACATTTTTAATTTATTTTATTGGGTACATACAACAAAAACCGACATTGAATAGTGTACACAGGCATTATAAATCAAAATGGATGTAACAATGCAGCCCTCAACGTTATTCACAAAATAACAACAAAAATAGGAACTTGGAAAATGATACTAGTAGTAGAGGTTGTAAGCTACATTATATAGTTATATGCAATGACATTATAAGTAAAATGGTGTAGACAAGTTACCTAAACAAAATTCGATTTTCAAAAATGACACACTGATACACACATGAACAATTTGTATGTTTGACGTCAAAGTGAGATGGCATGATTCAATAATCGCGAGTGAAAAAGAAACAAATATGAAAAAAGATTGGCTAGTTAGCCACATTTTAATGTATCACTTGCTGAGCGCTTGTAACCTATCTACACCTTTTGACTTATAATATCATTGGTTATATGTGTATAATTATATTATGTGTATAATCTTATCCCTTTAGCTGAACAAAAAACTTGACAAAACCTATAAGAAAGAAAGAAAAATAATTTATTTGGCGCGAATAATTAGGAAAAAACAAAACAAAGATAGAAAGTAGGTACAATAATTAGGAAAAATAATAATAACACAACAATAAAAAAGGTACCATAAAAAAACTACTACTACTATTAAGAACAACTCTTTGATTCCATGATCCATGTAGCAACGTTGCCTAACAAAATGGCTGCGATGTGTGACGTCATTTGTCTGGTCACGTGATGAGGGTCGAGTCTCTCTGATCTGAAGTCTATGGACATGTGATGCTATCGACTTGAAAGAATTTGTTTTGTCATGTTATCTTAAATCGTTTTTTGTTTCTATATAGATTGGTATTGATAGATGACGTTTTATCTGTTTTTTCTTTGAACTTTTCTTTAACGCGGTTGACTTGTAACAAAATCTAGGTATCAGGGCGGAAAACGGTTCCTACGGTTGATGGTGACATCCGAAACATTACAGAAGTTATAATACGTTGTCGACGTAATGCGTGTGCTTGGAGATTTGAGGACTATAGAATTGGGTTTAGGGAATGGGAGGAAAATGTCTGGACCAAGTGTGGGAGAGCCAAGCTTCGGTGCGAATGGGTCGGCTCGACCGGAGTGATACCAAGGCATAGCCGAAAACTGGCGAGAAACAACCACAGCGTTTTGTTTCGCCTTGTGATCATCCTTCGCCCATCCCTTCCCAATCCTTAAATATCCTAAACCTTTATTCCTTAAAAGCCGGCAACGCACTCGAAAACTCCTTTGATGTTGCGGGTCTATGGGCGGCGCTGATTGCTTACCATCAGGTAATCCGTCTGCTCGTTTACCGACCTATACCATAAAAAAAGCCTCCAATAACCGGTTACAATAACACGGATGCACACAATGCAAACATTCTTCCACGCCGGTTTACTGAACGACCCTAATATGTAAGCATGGCTTCCACACCTCAATGATATAACAATAACACATTTAAAACAATAAACATAAAGTACATTATGCAACATCTAAATCTACGACAGAAATGAATTTCCCGTTTCTGAGACGCGTCTCAATTACGCGACTAGATCGGTCGACCAGATTACGTTTGAAATTGGATTTCATTCTATTAGCTGGAAGGCATACATCATGTCCTTATGTTCAGGTCCCTTCAGGCAACGTTTAGGCTGTATGAAGCTGTTTATCCTGTAATCTGGGAGATAGACTCAACTTTGCTATTTAGAAAGATGAATCGTGTGGGGAAATTTGACTAGAACCGTCATTCTTTTTTTTATTCTTAGAGGAGAAAAAAAATATTTTTCTTATGAGCCCATATTTATAGATATGAAGTCACTATGCCTCAAAGAGTTCTTAGAACATTATAGATACGGCTTCAGAGAGGCTATTTCCATCTGGTTATGGTTTTTTTTCCTGGGTCGGGCGGGGAGGAGTGTCGGACTCTTGCTGACTAAAAACCTCCCATTCCTTCTCTTGCTCTGGGCCGAGGCCGCGGTGCCTTGCGTTTATCCCGCAACGGGGTTGCTATAGTATCCGCTCTAGAGGGCCTTGTCTATGGTGGTTTATTACTAAGTTAATAAGTTAGTCAATGTCTACTGCTAGGCACAGACCTCTTCTCTCACAACGAAATGATAAATATACCCTCTAAACTTCGTTTGAGACAGCAGAGGGAGAGTCAGACTCTTACTGTCATAAAAACACCCCGTTTCTTCTCCTGCTCCAGGAAAAGGCCGCGGTAACACATTGGGCTTGATCTGCAACCACGAAGCAAGGCGGATATTGGCCGTTTTAAACTTTGAATGTTTACTTAATAAAATGTATATTATCCGCATTTTAATTAAAAAATCAGGCTTTGCAGACACGACAGAAAAAAGGCGAAATATTGAACAATATAGCAAAGCCGAGTTTATGAAATTGTAGGTAAGAAAAAATGTGGACAGAACGCGTTGTTGATGAGATGAATCTGTTTGATCAATAAAGCTTTAAGTTAAAATACAAATTTATACATGGAAGGAGGATGAGGAAAGTCTTTAGAGAGCGTCTTAGATGGACATTATAAATATAGACCAAAGAGACGATATTTTGAAAATGGGCCGTTTTGAAAGAAACCTTAATACTCGTATGTGAAGAATAAAAATAGCTAATGTTTCACAATTATGATATTTGGCGTTCAATTGTTTCTGCCTGCCCCGAGACGAGACGGTCGTGACGATGTGTAGAGGTTTAGTAAGTAGTATATTGACAATAGGAGTAATAAAGCATAATTCAGACTTACCTAAAAATAATAAATCTAAGGTTGAAAATGCCTATAAATGTTTTAGTGAAATCACAAATGGTTATCAAGTTTACAAAAACTGAAAATCTAAGTGACTACCAATTGGAATTATTCAAAACCACCTTTTTACCCGCGACTTTGTCCGCAAACCTAAATACATTATACGCTTTCCTATTGCATCAAAATTTGTCACGTAATTTTACGGATCGCAGCATACATAGAGACAAACAGAAGCCACTTTATTTTATACTATGCAGTGGCTTTGAATAATGAATACTACTACCGCAACTTTTCCAGTTTTAAAAGTTTCCTAGATTTTAGCTCTTCTACAATTACTACCTACTACGTAAGACTTTTTTATCTGAGAATTTTTTAAGGTCGATGTCAGCAGATATTCCTGTGTTGGTTTCTTTACTGAATTTGACGTGTAGCGGACATATCATCCTCACAGATAATATAGCATGTAGGGCATTTTAACAAATTTGAGTTTTAACTAATATATACTATACTTTTTATGTACCTACTGTAAACTTTTTTTTCCTAACAGATTTTGTATAAAAGACACGACATTTTTAAAAATAGATTCATTTCATATTTAACCTGCACGTGAGTCTCATTTCTATAACCTGTGTATCCTGACAGTGGTGACCCCGGCGTGATGGAGGATGGAGGATGAGGAACTTTCCACCCTGTTCCCTCATACTTGATTGCTGATTAAGTAATTGATTGCTTGCAATTGGGGCATTAGGCTGATGATGACGATGATGATGAATGCAACTGTTTATTTTTCGAGGGGCCAAAATCGACAAATGTCATCTCTCGCACCATAGGGACAGGGGACTGTTATACTCTTACTGACTAAATTCTCTCTTTTTGCGCGACGAAATCCGAAGTGTGGAATTACGTCAAAGAACCAAGGTTAGGTCACATATAGCTCGCAAAATCTGCAGGCTCAACTAAGCATCAGCACTTGAAGGATGGACGGCCGTCTGATGATGAAAGGCTTACTGCTGTCAAGGCGTCAAAATGAAACCACCGAAAATCAACATAAAATTATATAACCACCTTTAAAAATTTAAAACAGTAACTTAATAAGAAGAGAAAATTTTATAATTATTTGCAGAGAAAAGTTCAATTAAAATGCAAAAAGGGTTTCCATCCGTCCCGAGGGTTTTCAATTTGCGCCTCATTCGGTTTTCTGATCTAAAAATAAATTTAATTATTTTTCTTTCTGTTTTCATTGATGAAGATACTTGTAATGAAATGAGAGGATTAAAAAAAATACGAGTTGAATGATTGTAAGGTTCTGTTTAGTAAGAAATTTGTTTCCTGGGTCAAGTTAAATGTTAGGGGTTTTGGATTTCTCATTTTGTCAGACAGATTTCCTGATGGTAAGCAAACGGCGCCACCCTACGACAACCGCAACAACAAAGAAAATACGAGTTACCATTACCAGCCTTTGGGCACTTTAAGTTTCGGGGATTCGCTGCAAGCGTTACACTTTTACTTACCAGGTTTGAAATCCTGAAGCTTGAACAACAGCAGCCTTAACCGGGCCACCACCACGATGTTTGCTATTAAATTTTCCTTACAAAATTTAATTTGTAAAGAAAACATACAAAAATTTTAAATAATATTTGCAATATTATAATTTAACTTTATCAGGCTCAGCAAAGCCATTACGTGCGGTCTCTAATGTGGCCAGGTGTTTGATAAAGTTCGTTGACCCTCGCCACCGGATTATCAGGGGTATTAAAGTACCCGGGGATTTGCTGTTTGGATTAAATTGTGCTACAATTTGTTCTGCGAGAGGGTTTTTTTGTTGTTTGTTGATTTCAATGGAGAGTTGTCTGATAGTTCAATGAATGAGTAAGGATTAGGTTTTGAGGTGAAAACCATCAAATGACATAATCATATCAATCACGGGATTCTCAGATTCAGGTTTTTAGCTAAGAAAGACACAAATATGCCCGAAAGTTTAGTCTACAAAGGTATTATACATTAGCACAGGAGTTTAATAATCTACAAAATTACAGAAGATGGCTTAAAAAAATGCTAAGAAGTCACGGCACGATGTTTGCTTATAAATCTCGTTAATATATTAGTCAAAGTGTAGGAGAGCCATGCTTCGGCACGAATGGGTCCAAGGCCTCAAAGAAAACCAGCGAGAAACGACTACAGCGTTGTATTTCGCCGTATGAGTGGGGTCACCGGAAGCCTAATCTTTCTCCTTCCCCAATCACTAAATCCCCAAAAAAAGGTCAGCAATGCACTCACAACTCCCCCGTTGTAGCGGTGTCCATGGGCGGCGCTGACTGCTCACCATCAGGTTACACTTCAGCTCGATTATCGGCCTAAAAAGTTATACAGGAACAATTTAAAGCAACAACGGTTAAATATCAATTTATCTCAACAAAATAGACGATTCCCGGGAGATATGTCAGCGGACGAGTAGCTAGTGTATATCAAATCTCAAATCTCACATCTATCCGTCACTGTTTAGGACATGACAAATGTTTGTGACCTTCATATGACATCACGCGTATTATTATGACGTTTTCCGTGAAAAATGGCACTCACATAAACGCTTCCCTTTCGCCCTTAGAGAAAATATTATGAGAACAAAGTTTTTGTATAAAGGATTGACCGGTCAGATCAAATCATTTTATTGTTTAGGGAATTCTTTTGTCATGTCTCTTGGTGTGCAATATGCATTCATTTGTTATAGATCCGTGATTTAATAGGTGTTGTGCTGGTCTGTGCCTGCTTGTAATGTATAAATGTGTAGATTTGAAACCCAGCAAATACCAATGTCACTTAACCGAGACCAATCATCCAAGAATATTTTGACACCATTGATACATGGTAAAAGAAAACACTGTGAGAAAACCTACACTTATATTTTCCTATTATAATATTTTTTATTATTATATGCCCTGGGCAGGAGAAGTCATTTTGTGATTTTCACCTTACAAAAAAAGTAGTATTTTTTGAAATGTTTGGTACTTGATCGACAAATTGAACACACCACGAGCTGGTTGCCAATGACTCAAGTATTCCTTTCGTTTTGACTAAGTGACTTATCTATAACCTTAAGAAATCTCCATAAATTGGTTTCGTTTCTAAAGCGATAGAGATTATCCATATTAAACAGGGGCCGAAGGCGACATCGACTTGTTGTTGCTTAGTGACGTAATTGTAATGCATGGAAATCGCAGAGAGCAATACATTAGAATAACATTTCATTAGAATCATCTACAATTTTGGAAGTAACACCGCAACAGAGTTCTGTTAAATTCGAATTGAAGCTCATGTTAAGTGGATCGTTTCAAACTATTGACATAGTTTTCTCAAATGCAAATATCAAATATGTAACTTACCTATTAGAACTATCGATATATATGTACATAGTCTTTAATTACTTCACAATGACTTAGAAGTTTCTAGCGTAACTAGAACTACTTGTAGTTGCTACCTCATTGGTCTGCTTATTGAGAAGCCGATTTTAAACAATATTGAACCGATTCCCAGAACTAACCAAGTTTTACGTTCTAAATCATTAGAGAACTACATACATAGAATGATTAAGAGAACTAAATAAACATTTAAAATCACTGGCATACCTATCTAAGTCCAAACTAATATTATATTATAAATGCGAGAGTAACTCTGTCTGTCTTCTGTAAAATTTGACTGAACCGATTTCTGCGAAATTTGGTACAGACACAGTTTGGAACTCGAGAAAGGACATAGGATAGTTTTTTAACCAAAATTCTGCAGGAAGTCACTATTCCACGCGAATAAAGTCGCGGGCAAAAGCTAGCAGAATTATATATGTAGGAAAAGCCACAGAACATTTTTGACATTTATGGCTCGTTTGGGATAGACAAGATTAGCAGATTTGCGTCATAAAAAGAAATATTATGTTAGGCTCGGTGTAAAAGACCCCTTACACCTCTTCATTTAATCACATAACATCATGTTATGTCAAAGCATATTGGTCTAAGGTACCCCGTCAGCGTTTGGCGATAACGGGTTGACTTGTAACATGAATATTGTATGAAGTAGGGTTAGTTTGATAAACGTTAGGTGTCAAACGTCAAATATATCCCTACTTTAAATAGATTACAGGGTTAAGGTTGGGGTCTCTGGTTGGTTAATGACAGGTTTAGTTAATTTTTGGTTTAGTAATGTCCGTTTTGTTGGTGTTTGAGTAGGCTTTGTAGAACGTGTCTATAGCTTATATGACTACGTTATTATAGCTATTTCGTAACCATAGCGTTCGGAACCTTACCTAACCTGACAAGTTCCAATGTGACTTTTTCCGAGTTATATGTACATACTTTCTATGCCTATTGAGACACCACTGACATACGGCGAAGGAAAACATCGTGAGGAAACCTGGACTTATAATTTTGAAATCGCCAAATCGCGAAACCACGCCTTGAGAAAGCGTGGTGATTAATGCTCAAACGATGATGATGATGATGATTATAGCCGCTGTCTAGTGTAAGATCTTGAGATTTAAAACAATAAATTTCTGTTCGTTAGTGTCTCTATAACTCGAGAAAGTCTAGACCGACATACATGGCTTATTGTGGTCTTAACATATTGCTTGATATAGAGGGGAGGTTTAAAAGGACAGAAAAAAATTTGTAGCTGGCTTCCACCCGCGGCTTTGCCCGCGTGGTATGTGGATAAAAAGTAGCCTATGTCCTATTCCGGAGTATATCCTATGCCTGTGCCAAATTCATTCAGATCCGTCCAGCCGTTTTGGCGTGATTGAGTAACAAACATCCATAAATCGTAACTTTCGCTTTTATAATATTAGTAATTAAGTAAGATACCTGAGGCGGAACGTATTTTGCCAGGTCAGCTAGTATAATAAATATATCGATATGCGTCTTGTAGAGCGTCATGACACGTCAGTATGTTTCCATTTTTGTACAAAATAACTTTCCGTCTTTGCTAAGAACAAAAGAAAAAACAACTACAGAACCAAATACGTAACATACATACATAAGGACCTCTAATTTATGACGTCACTGCTGGTACACCCTACAATAATTTCCGGAGGGTAACTTTTATTGATACTTACGGACCACTGGCAATGCAAGGTAGTCTTGGCAAAGATTCTTCTTCGGATTGTAGACTTTATACATGAAAACGATTAAGTTGAAAATCGAATGACAGAAGTAGTTCGACCTGCTTTGTTTAGTACATATCTTGACATAAGTCTATTAGATTCTAAACTTAATTGTGAATTAAACAAGGTTGAATGTAATGATAATCAAAAAAACAATATAAAACTATGTGAGTATCATCCGGTAACCTTGCTCACTTGACGAAATACAACGCTTTAGTCAACGCCCAGGGTGCGGGCGAAGAAACTTGATCAAAAAACAAAATGAAAGTCTGTGACTATTTGATGATTGAGTGTTCAGTATCTTTACTTACTTGACGAAATACAACGTAAGCTTTAGCTAACGTCGGTTGAGCCGATCTATTCATACCGAAGGATGGCTCTCCCACATTTTACCCAGACAATACTAATGAAGCAGAATTTACTGTTTCATCATCATCATCAGCTCTTAAGTACTTACTGCTGCTTCTCTCATGGAGAAGGTTTGAGCATTAATCACCACGCCTGCTCAAGGCGGGTTGGTGATTTCTAACTTCTAATTAGTCTAAGTCCAGGTTTCCTCACGATGTTTTCCTTCATCGTTTGTCAATGGTGTCTAAATAATCATAGAAAGTACATATGACTAAGAAAAAGTTACATTTGTAGGTACTTACCAGGTTCGAACCTGCACTCTCATGCATGAGAAGCGTGACGTGGTGGCCCGGAGATTAAGGTACCCCACCTTAATCTCCGGGCCACCACATCTTTTAATATTAGAAAATTAAGAAAATAATCTTTGCTTTCCCTTATCTTATTTCAGGGATGAAAATAACTATTTCCCCAAAGTAAGAGTAGGCACTTAGAATTATCTTAACGAGATGTCATTGTACAAACTCGGTCAGGATTCTGTGTAGCATTGTTATTATAACTATGATACTTACTTTTATTTAAAAGTGTTATAGTTACTTGGTTTAGCTTAACGTGTCGCTTGACTACCTACTATTTTTTAAGTGATAGGACAACAATCGAATTACCTGATGGTAAGCAATCGGCACCGCCCATGGACACCTTAGAGTAACGAGTGCGTTGCCGACGTTTTGGAGATTCTGATTTCGGAGATTTAGGGATTGGGGAAGGATGAGAAATTATTGGGTAACTGATCACTCACACGGCGAAATACAACGCTGTGGTTGTTTCATGCCTGTTTTCTGTGAGGAAGGTGGTATCACTCCTGTGGAGCTGATCCATTCGTGACGGAGCATGGCTCTTATTCTTTTGAAAAATTAAGTTTTTCACAAATTTTATGATTAATAAATTTAGAATTTTATTATTAAACCTACGATTTTAACTGGATAATTTTATCGCAATTTGAATCTAAGAAAATAAATGTTGATTCGATTTTGGTTTGGGTTCTAATTTCAAAAAACTCCAAATAACTGTCGACACACCTAAGATTATTATCCAAAACCCTTTTAGCATGTAAACCTCTCAAATCCAAAAATCGAATTACCATCACCGGCAAGGGACGAAATACATCTTTGTGATAATTTCTAGGAAACCTTTGAAGGATATTTTGAAAAGATTCTCTCATAAAGGTCTAAATAGCATAAGGGCCTCACTGAGGGTCCAAAAACATCAGATAATGTATCGGAATCGGCTTGAGGAATACAAAGGCTAGCTTTATTGGACTTGACATACATGGCTTAAATATATCACGGAAAATCCATTCCATTCCACATTCATCTAAGGAATGGATGAAAATACGTCATCCTTGGTCCCTTTTTAGGGTTCCGTAACTCAAAATGAAGGAATGGACTTGTATGGGATCATTTTGTTGTCTGTCTCTCTGTCAACACTTTTTATTTTCGGCAGATGGTAAAGAATCGATAGGTAGATTCTAGTCTAAAGTTCTTTTTAGGCACGCTAAATGCGCTTAATCATAACATGTTTTCGTTATAAAAAAAAAAATGACAAATCTAATGAGTAAAATTTTATATATTTTAAGTAGGTAGGGCAAACTTCCAAGAGCCAAAAAGAAATGGCTTCAAATTGGAATTGCTGATATGTACAATATTAATGTCTTCAGATATTTTAGTTTAATTTTTCAAGCTTTCAATTTATTCAACAAGTGTATTTAAAAACAATCATTTCACGATTTATACCCTTTTTATAGATATTTTTAAGAAATAAGTAACGGGCGACCCTTGTTAACCTTTCGCTATCAATATAGATTTTGAAAAGTTATCTCGTATATTACAATATTTTAAAGATCATTAACATCAAAAAATCACCAAAAATACAATCATCTTTTACTACAAGTACAAGTTCCGTACGGAACTTCAGAAAACGAATTCAGAACACATATGACGATGTTTCCAGCCTATAGCCGGGGTGTAATAATAAAATCAGCCTTTATAAATCGGGTGTCGTACCCGAAACCTTTGAAAGGCATTCAGTTACAGAGAAACTGAGTTTTGGGTAACGTTCTCATGCTTTTTCAAGGTGTTGACAAATATTTGAAATGTGATCTGACGTTTGGTATAAATGTATAGGTAATTTTTTGGATTGAAGTTCCTAGAGTTTCGTGGCTGTTGTGTAGAAAGAGATTTTAAGTTTGATATCATCACAGTCGGGTAAAAGGATTTAATTCAACTTTTTTTATTCTATTTTTCTTGATTATTTGCCTACAGATAAGTTTAACATTTAAGAAAATTTGAAAATATGTTAGGGTTGTTTTGTTGAATTTTAATATAATTTATATTGAATCATAGGATATTTTACTAGCTTCTGTTGTAAATAGCCTATGCGTTATTCCAGACTATAATCGATGCCTTTGCTTTTTTTTATTATAACTTTCGTGAGACATTCTAAATTATTTATTATGTTTTTGACTTACTCACGTAATAATTTGACGAGATACTCGACTAGTTGAGCAGCATTGCGCGAAACGCGACTCGGCGACTGTCGCGTGGTGCGGGATTATGGGCCTCTATCACGGCTTGAAACTAGTCGAGCATCTCGTCAAATTATTACGTGAGTAAGCCGAAAAAATAATAAACAATTTGCTAATTTTCTTCAAAATCCATTGAGTACTTTTTACGTGAACTACCTACCTACTATCTACTAAATAAGTAAGTATGAGAGAGATATACTTCAGTAAGCATGGGTCGCGTCAACTGGACTGTTATCACAGCCTCACAGATAACCTGTGGTAAAATAGCGTCGTGTTTTGCCGTGTGAATGAAGTTAACGGAGGCCTTACCATTCCCCTTCCCGTAAATCAAATCCCTAAAAGGCCGGCAATGTACTCATAGCTCCTCTGGTATTGCAGGTTTCTGTGCGATTGCTTACCATCATGAAATGACTTCTGAGCCGAAAGGAAATGTCAGGAAACTCCAATAGGCTACTTTTTACCCGCGAACTGTTGGCCAAGCCAAAGGCATTATATAGAGGAAAGTAAAATAATAAAGGGTCGTGGTGGCCCGAAGGTTAAGGAGCCCGCTTCTCATGCATGATGGTGTGGGTTCGAAACCTGGCAAGTACCAATGTGACTTTTTCCGAGTTATAGGTATGTACTTTCTATAATTATTAAGACACCACTGACATACGGTGAAGGTAAACATCGTGAGGAAACCTGGACTTATTATTTCTAATTATAAGTTTGAAATCGCCAACCCGCATTGAGCAAGCGTGGTGATTAATGCTCAAACCTATACCTATACCAGATAAGTATTAATAAGTTTAATAAGTAAGATAAGAATACAACATGTGTTTTAGTAATAAGCATAGATATAATACAAAACTAGATAATATATACTGTATAATAAACCTCTCCAAACTCTTTATGCTGTGCCCTAACGGGTCCATATTGTTTCTAATATATTGTGTCAACTTTATAAAATATCACCTGTATAACATATGGAATGCAAATAAAGAATTGAATTGAATTGAAATTGAACCTTCTCCGTGTGAGAAGAGGCCTTTGCTCAGCAGTGGGCACTCATAGGCTGATGATGATGATGATGAAAAAAATATTTATTTTTAATATACAGTAACTCTTTCTTTTACAAAACAAATATAAGTGGCGAAATATAACTGAAATCCATACTCCTGTCTATCCCTTTAGAGAAAAGGCTGTAACGTCGAAAATACCTAAGGTACACTATTTCACTGTACACTAAACCACTTGTAGAAGTCTAATAGTTTCGCATTGCGTCACATTTGTCAAGTCTTGTTCCATTGTAACCGAGCAATAAGTCCCTGTACTTGTTTCTAGAACATTCCACAGCTGAACGAAATGGCAGTATCGTAATAAATGAGTTTGGTTCACCGGCATTATGTTTTTTGTCACAAAGTTGAATCATATCATCAGCCTAGTAGTGCCTACTGCTGAGCACAGCACTCTTCTTATACGGAGAAGGTTTGAGCATTAATAACCACGCTCGCTCAAGAAGGATTGGCGATTTCAAACTAACAGTTGGAATAAGTCCCTAGATCATTCTCTTCTTCTGATTCTCTCACTGATAGATAGCTACAATGTTCCTGAGTACTATAGGCTAAAACATCACGCTACGATTAAATGGAGCCGAGCAGTGGTTGAAACCGCGCGAGAGTAGCTAGTATGGCATAAGTCGGCAAACGAGCAGACAAATTACCTGATGGTAAGCAATCAGCGCCGCCCATAGACACCCGCAACACCAAAGGTGTTACGATTGCTCTGCCGGCCTTTAGGGATAAAGATTGCGGATATTTAAGCATTGAGAAGGGATGGGCTTGGATTGGGTCTCCGGTAACCTCACTCACACCGCAAAACACAAAGCTGCGTTTATATAATTAAACTGCATTTATATAATCTTAAAAATTACAAACATACTTATTGGAAAAAGTCATATCGGTACTTTTTACAATAACAATAATAAGAGGTAGTTTAGTTTTAAGAGCCTCGACCAACATCTTAGGAGGCTCTCGTAAGGCGGCTGGATTAAGGGCTTGATTCAGAAAGTGGTATTCCTGGACACGGCTCGTATTTCTCTGGAGCCCTGACCCAGGGTAGCTAGGACCCTGTTCCCGATACCGGTGGGAAACTATTTTTTTATTATTTTATATTTTTTAATGTATTTTTTTATTTATTTTTTTAGGAAATATTTAAAAATGTAAATTATATGTTTATATGTTGAATAAAGAGGTAATTTTACTAATTCTTTTTTTTTCTACTTTCAGGTATGTGCTTAGTGTAATCATTGAAACGGATGGACATCTTACTTTTGCTCGTAACAGGTAAGATTAAATATTGATAACATAAATATTGAAGTCGTGGTGGCCTTGAGGTTAAGTAGCCCGCTTCTCATGCATGAGGGTGTGGGTTCGAAACCTGGCAAGTACCAATGTGACTTTTTCCGAGTTATATGTACTTTCTATAATTATTTAGACACCACTGACGTACGGTGAAGGTAAACATCGTCAGGAAACCTGGACTTATTATTTCTAATTATAAGTTTGTAATCGCCAACCCTAATTGAGCAAGCGTGGTGATTAATGCTCAAACCTTCTCCGTGTGAGAAGAGGTCTTGCTCAGCAGTGGGCACTTATATGCTGATGATGATGAACATGAATATGTATATTTTATAAAGCAATTAAGTATTGAGTCGAGCTACGGTCTCTCGCTACCGCAAACGTAGGTCTGCGGAGCGTAGATACGACGCGAAGCATTCCGCGCGCCGCAAAGAGCCCATAGATCACCACGGATAGAACCAATCAGTAAATTTGATCTCTTAACACATGATAGGTACATTTTGTAACAATGTAAGTTTAGGTATTATTTATTTACTAGCTAATCTCGCGCGGTTTCATCCGCTGCCTGCTGGGATCCATTTTATCGTAGCGTGATGTTTTATAGCCCATAGCACGCAGGAACAGTGTAGCTATCTATCAGTGAAAGAATTTTGGCAATCCGAGCAGCGGTTCCAAAGATTACCCCCGACATACAAACTTACAAAGATACAAACTTACAAATTTTATCTCTTTATATATACCTATATGTATATATGTATGTATAATGTCAGTCACAGTCTTACTGAGTTTGTAAAGAATACGACAAAAACCGCATTCTGAAATGTCTTCCTGAAAACAAACTCCACATGTCCTATTAAAATAGCTTTAAAACTGAAAACTTTGTTGACTTACGTCGACTTGGACTTTCGTGAATTTCAGGCGAACTTACTGAAAATATAAAAATGATTTTAAAAATCTTTTCTCTTTGTAACATTAAGTATATTATTCTAGTTTCAATATGAAGTTTGGAGTAGTGTTGTGCCATGATCAAAGTAATATGTCAAAATATCCGAAAAGACTTGCGGATATTTTCACCACTTCTATTTTTTCACCACCCAAAGGTAGACTGGTAAAAAATGCCTGCGGCGGCGTTAAGTCCGTACATTGTGCAAAAAATATAAATAAATATTAGATAAAAAAAATAAAAAAATATTTTTTTGTGTACCTAATAAATGTCGTGAAAAAATACTAAATAAATATTTTAATCACTTGAAATAACCAAGGTAGCTAAGTTCACTGCGTAACATCGCCTCGACGCGTACACTGCTCATTAATGAGAGAACCGAGGTTTACCCAGTTGATAGTGGTTATAATTAAAAACATATCACAAGTATATTACTTCAATAAAATTTTGGAGAGATCTAGATGAACAAACAAATATTAGATCTGATGCCATAAATAATAGAAACTTTTAGTGGATTTCAAATTTTGTAAAATAGAATGTTAGAATAGAATAGAATATACCCTAGAAAAACTAGTTTTTAATACTGAGAAATTTCATTTCGAAAATCTCAAAAGCAATGAAGTTTGTTTATGACTCGAAATATTTTTACGGAACAAGAAAATAAAGGAAGATAATTTGTCAAAAAGGAATAAAATACCCTTAAAATAATTACAAGATTTTTTTCTTTAACAAGATTATATTCAAAGTTTACCTGTATGAATTTTTGAAGGCATAACGTAAAAAAGTTTCCATATGTCATCGACCGTACAAAAAAAAAGTTAAAAAACCGTTTAAATAACGTTGAAAAACGGTTGTGAAAAGTAAAGCATTTCATTGCTTCTATATTTTTGGTATGCCGTTCAGACGGACATTTTTTAAATTGTAGCTTATGGTGCGTGCGTGTTTGCTCACTTTGTTTTTATCTCTGCAAATGAAAATATATCTCTTATTTTTCTTTGGGAAATAAATATAAATAATGTGTGTTTTTGATACACAAAATAACATTCATTTTTTGTACAATTGCTTAGGATTTATGTGCTAAAACAACACTTATAAAATTATACATACCTACATACCTACCTACAACACTGTTTTTATTTTTGTGATGCGCAGATCTCCTCGTGATTCTGTGAATTATTATTTTTGTGTTAGATAGGTCACTTATCAATAAAGATTATTAATAGGCTATTTTTATAGCCTACTAGCGGCCCGCCCCCGCTTCGCACGGGTCCAACTATCTCGCTATCAAAGTGTCACTTTTTCTTAATCCTCCCCTCTACTTTTCTAATATTTTCTTTGATAAGAACCTTCTCCTAACAATAACAAACACAACAAAAAAGAATTAGCAAAATTGGTCCATTCGTTGTTGCGCTTACCAACACATTTTGCGATCCGTTTTTATATATAAAGATAAATCTCCTCAAAAAAGGTCTTAATAAAAATATTAAGACCTTTTTTGAGGAAAATCATCAAAGTCACGTCGGTGCATGCATCGTCATACATGAGAAGCGGGTGCATTTACCTCCGGGAAACCACGACGTTCTGCAATAATACAACACCAATTTAATGTTTTGAACGAAAATAAACTGACGAAGGGAATGGGAACGCACCTTGGAACACAAAAACTGACCTATTTGTTATTTTGAGAACTTTGCCTCACACAGCTGACATTATTAGCAAATTATTTTTAAATACCCAAACAAATAAACAAGGATAATTCTGGAAGAATGGAAAATTGTCTATTTTAATGGAAAAACATATAAATAAAAACTGCCAAGTTTATTTCGATTTTCAAAACTTTCTTAGACATAGCAGATTCTAGAAGTCAGAAATTGTTTTTGAACGTGTTCTTGTGCACTTCTGAATAACAATTAGAAAAACTGAGAGATGCAAACATTAAGTATCATCATTTTTTTTTGTATTGTTACTATTTTATGACTTACTCGTATTAAATTAATTGAGAAAAGCATGAACGCCCGTTGTATTTTCTTTTTTTTTAAGTTATAGGTCGGCAATCAAGAACCTTTTAGGGATTAGTTATTAGCACACTTAATTATTAGCGCTTTTCTTAGTGAATTTCCGTGAACTCTTTAAGAAGCCTTGTTACTCTGCCAATTTTGGAGATTATTATATGGAAGCAGCTAGCCAGTACAGCATTGGACTGTCACTGCATTAATCGCCAAGCATACAACCCTGGTTATCCTATTTTGACGTGTAAACAAGACTAAAATTATTAATAGCTTATATCTGTTTCAGATTGATCTGTCAATCGTTGTAAGAAGTACTTGTTATTTGATGTGGTACTGTTTAGTCTAGCGTACATCAACGCTACGTTTCAGACAGTTTCATTTCGAAATATTTCGATTATGTAATCGGGACGATCGGAGGTGTAATATTTGGATAAAATCATCCATTTTGTGACTTCACTATTATTAAAATAAAGTCGCTTTTATGCTCCAATCTTTTAAATAATACTGCGGATTTTGATGCGTCTTATTGAATAGATAGAGTAATTGAAGAGGAAGATTAATATGGATAACTAATAAGATTTACATCAATAGTAACATCCATTAAATAGTGGAGACATTTAGTATTAGCGTTGCAACCATGCGGCCGCCGCGCATGGTGTCTGTGGTAGAATCTAAAGAAAAGGCACACAGATGGGACCCGATCAGCTCAGTATTTCAGCAACTTATATCCGCACAGGACAACTCTTTGAGATCCCCACGACACCCAAAACAATGTCATGTGTATGTGAATTTATAACTTTGCGAACACATCCACGAAACAAAAAAATATCCTTCAATACGGTAACGTAAACAAGGTTGTAATTTTTTTTAAAAAAACGTTGCCCTGGATTAGGATTTTCTCCCGTGTTGTGGGTGCGGTTACAAACATATAATTTCACATACACATGACACCCAGACCCAGAACAACAATTTGTGGATCACACAAAGGGTTGTTCCGTGCGGCAATCGAACCCGCAACACGTTGCACGGCAACCAGTTGCCCAGCCACCGCACCAACCGTGCAGTAATTACATTCCATTGATTCAATTCCATATTGTTAGCACGGCCGCTGTATCAATTCATTTATGAAATAGTTTTATTAAAATTAATAAATGCCACTAAAGAACAAGCTCACCTAAAAATTACTTTAAAGTCGTGTAAAAATATCTGCCGACAATTAATGCGTATCCGAATATCCGAGTCTGTCCCATCACTAGAACGCAACTGTCACAGTAGCACAAAGTTAGAAGCCGTCGTCAGATATGCAGTTCGCATTGTAAGAGAAGTCAAACTAGAGTGGTCTGTTTCAACCCATTCTAGTTATTAAATCTCTTGGACTTAACTCTACGACAAGTTTAAATGGCTTTCGCGACTTTTAAAAGCAGTGGGAACATGCTTTTTGTAATATTATTCTACAGGTCCAAACCGATGTCCCTTCTACAAAACATATGTAGCGCCATCACATAGTATATAACTTAGTCGCTTTCTCTGTCCTTATATCCCTATGTATGTGTAATTAACTAACCTATGTATGCTTAAATCTGCAAAACTGCGCAACGGATTTTGATACGTTTTTTTTAATTGATAGCACTCTATCTATTCATATTTTTATTATGAAGATTAAGGTTTATTTTGTTTATCTTTGTGTGATCTACTGTTGGTTGTCTCTGACCTTTTTGAGATTTATTTTGAAATTATTATGACGTAAATGAAATACTACTCTTAAGAAAATACATCATAAAGAAACTTCGATTTCCAATTTATAATAAGGAATTTAAAATGGTGATTTTTCAGCATGCGTGCTGTTTAGTGCTCAAACTTTCTCCGTATGATAAGAGGCTCAGCAGTGAGCTTATTTGATATTTGGTATATTCATAAACGCACCCACGACACAAGAAGAAATTCTAGTGTATGAGAGCCATACTAAGAGCTGGAGGGCTATGTTTCGGCACGAATGAGCCGGCTCGACTGAATTTATACAACGGCTGCAAAGAAAATCGCCATGAAACAATGTTTGTGTTGTGTTTTGTCGTGTGACTGAGGTTATCAATGCCCCCGAGCTTAGTCCAGAGACCGAAATAGGTAACGCACTTGAAACTCTTGTCTAGAATTGTCACAGATGGCGTTAGTTGCAATTGGTATAAGGGGATCCTTACATATATGCCCATTTGTCACTCTATACAATGACAAAATAAGATGACAAAATTGGTGAAATGAATACTTTTTTATGTGATAGGCAGACGAGGAGAGCAGACGGATTACCTGATGGTAAGCAATCAGCGCCGCCCATGCAAAACAACAGAGGAGTAGCAAGTGCGTTACCGATGTTGTCGGGATTAAGGATTTAGGAGATTTAGGGATTTGGGAAGTGGAAGGGTTGGGCCTCCGGTAACCTCACTCATACGGCGAAACACAACGCTGTGGTTGTTTCACTCCGGTTTTCTGTGAGACCGCGGTATCACTCCGGTCGCGCCGACCCATTCGTGCCGAAGCATGGCTCTCCCACATTTAATGCTGCAAATGCAGCAATACTGCTGTAGATATACCAATAAATTTAATCGACTGTACGGATTCCGCGGTGGCTGGACAACTGGCTGCCGCCCAACGTGTCGCAGATTCGATTCCCGCTCGGAAGAATTCTTTGTGTAATCCACAAATTGTTGTTCCGGGTGTAAGTGTGATGTGTATGTGAAATTGTATCATAATTTGTTTTATTGTAGACAGCCTAGCCTGGATTGAGGAATTCTAGCCAATGGGAAATTATTGTAATGTTATTTTTTTACCAGTAATGAAAATGAGTTTTTATTTTTGTTTCTTTAATCTGATCCTAAAATGCGGTAAGTATATATTATATACGGTAAAATTCGTTGAAGATTGCTAACCTCAACCTATTTGGGAAGACGCCAGAAGAATGAGGTGTCAAATTGACAAGAAATATTTAGTTTTAATTAACTAAATATAAAGTCCCGGTTGACGGCCGCAGTGGCCTAGAGGTTAAGGCGTCCTATTCTCATGCGTTAAGTCGAACAGAGAAAGTACCAGAGTGACTTTTCCTAAGATATAGGTACTTATAAACTATATAAGCGTATTTAGACACCACTGAAAAATAGTGAAGAAAAACTGAGTCGTGAGGCAAAAGTGTACTTAGAATTCTTCTTTCTTATTATCAGTCTCAAATAACCAATCCGGTTTGAGCAAGCGTAGTGATTAATGTTCAAACCTTCTCCGTGGGAGAAAAGGCCTTTGCTCAGAAGCACTAGACTGCTGATGTGACCCAATGTTGCAACTGAGATTAAATTTTAGGTATTAATACAATTTTGTCTTTCAATAAAATTTTATTTTAATTTAATTGGTCATAATGTCATTAGTAGGAGAAGCTCAGGTTACTTAAATACTAATTGGATTTTAGAAAATTCTAATCGAAGTTCATTTTTCTTATTTCTCTCATTCGTGAATCGCGTTCATACACACCACGCCCAAAAAGTAATGTTTTTTTTACATTTAATCCAAAATAATGTTATAAATGAGAAAGTAACTCTGTCTGGCTGTGTGTCTTTTCTTCAGGCCTAAACTACTGAACCTATTTGTGTGAAATTTGGTACAGACATAGTTTGGGACTCGAAAAAGGACATAAGATAGTTTTTAAACCAAAAATCCGCAGGAAGTCACTATTCCACGCGAACAAAGTTGCGGGCAAAAGCTACTCTCTTATATAAATTAAAACAATAAAAGTATACGCTAAAACCCATATAGCCAAAACTACCGAAATACATCACTGCCTACCCCTCCACATAAATAACTTAAAGTTAAACAACAACAACCTAATCGCCGTTGTTTTTACCCCAAAAACTTGCAACATGCAACAGCGAACAGAACTCGCAACAACATCGATTAAACAACACCCTGTATCGTTCACATGGTGTTCACAAATTGGTGAGCTTGCATCTAAGTTAGATCGCTGCTTGCTTAAGTTAGGACTAAGTAATGTTTGGTGGTTTTGTTAGTGTCAAGTTAATTCTAAGTTAGCTATATACATATGTATGTCAAGCTGTTTAATTCTGAATAATGTTTATTGGTTCCTTTAACAAGGGATCTAGTCAATGTTTTGGTTTTAAATTAAAACCCCGATTTATTTGTCTAACACTGATTATTGAGAAGACGGTTTACCTGGTGAAATATATTTCGCAATGTCTCAATTAAAATTAAAAAGAAATGGCTACTATACCTCTAAAGTATATTTAACTTACTTACGTTACTTAAGTCACTACTTTCAAAGTCAAAATCATTTATTCCAACTAAACCATAAATACGTACTCGTACTTAAAACGTCAAAATAGAATCTGTCAGTCTGTTCGTCAGTGAAGCTAGATGCTCATTCCAAATTGTAGATTCGAATGGAGAAGAACGAGCAAGAAACTCCATCGTGAGATACTCTTTTTTAAAAATAATATTTGTTTTACAATTTCACATTAGTGAAATATAAATAACATTTAGTATACATTATTTTATCCTTATGTGAGACTAAATTATATGTACTTTAGAGATTCAGTACAGTTTCAGATTCAATGTATTATCCTACGAGTACCTGCTTACATACTACCCTCATAAGTTTTTTAATAAAATTATAACTATTTCATACTATTATTTAGCAGATTTATGTGTGGGTAACATGTTCACCTAGTAAATGTATTCTTTAATAACATAATTGTTATGTGTAACTGTTTTACGTCACAATAAAGTAAAATTAAGTGTGGGAGAGCCATGCTTCAGCACGAATGGGTCGGCTCGACCGGAGTGATACTACCAGTGTTTTGTTTCACCGTTTAAGTGAGGTTCCCGGAGGCCCAATCCTTCCCCTCCCCCAATCCCACCCTAATCCCTAAATATCCAAAACCCTAAGCCCTAAAAGGTCGGCAACGCACTCGTATTTCCTCCGCTGCGGGTGTCCATGGGCGGCGTAATTGCTAACCATCAGGTAATCCGTCTGCTCGTTTGCCGACCTATTACATATAAAAAAGCAATTGGCGTCGTCTATCAATATACAAAATACGTTCAGCCGTTTTTGCGTAAAATAATAACAAACATACATTCTTACTAACTTTCATATTTATAATATTAGTAAGACAATAATATTTTTAATATTTTTAATATAATTCTAATTATGTTATTGTAATAGATAGTTTCGTTCTTACTCTACTAGGTTATCACTTTATTTTTAAGAATGCTGGTTACCTGTAATTGGCGACTGTATAAGGCCAAAACTAATATGTTATAATGTTTCATTGTTTTATTTAATTTGCTATATACAGAAGCTGTTGGTGTACCTTTTTTAAATAAATAAATAAATAAATAAGACAATGTTTTCCTCAGGTTTAAGCTTATTTATAAGAAAATACTATTTCTATATATATGTATACTTTTTATAATAAATAAATTAACATTTTATTGATAAAGTCAAAGTCAAAATCATTTATTCCAACTAAACCATAAATAGGTACTTTTGAAACGTCAAAATAGAGAAGTAGTCTGTCAGTCTGTTCGTCAGTGAAGCTAGGTGCTCATTCCAAATTGTAGATTCGAATCGAGAAGAACGAGCAAGAAACTCCATTCGTTACTCTTTTTAAAAAAAAAAAATTGTTTTACAATTTCAATAATATAACATTTATAGTATACATTATTGTACCCCTATGTGAGAACAATACAGAGACAAGTTGTTAAAAAAAAGAACAAATGAGGGGACCTATCATAAAATTTTACTCATTTGTCGTCTCGAACATGGTGCTCACATATGCGTACTCACAATCTTTAAGAGTGCTTCTATATAAACTTTTTGGATATATAAATTAAGGATGCATTATTTTTGAGTATTTTACCTAACTGCTGACTATATTTGAGTATTGTCCAGTGGAGCCGAATCAACACGCTGCCAGGCATTCTTATCCTCAATATAATCTGAAAGTTTGTAGTATGCCTGAAAAAAACTCTCCTAATTTGACTAGTCACATTGGGACTCGGCTAGCTAGTTAATTCGTATGAGTAAGTCAGCTATTATTTTCAATAAATATATACTAATAATATACTTAATACTTATATCAAATCATTTATCATTTATTTTATTACAAACATGGGTTAGAAAATATACAATAGGTGTTCAATTAATTTATATTTATTAATTTATACTAATATTATAAATGCGAAAGTAGCTCTGTCTGTCTGCCTGTCTTTTCTTCACGCCTAAACTACCGAACCGATTTCTGTAAAAATTTGGTACAGACATAGTTTAGACCTCGAGAAAGGATATTCCTATGTCCGTTTAGTTTTAGTTAGTTTTTATACAAAAACTCTGCAAGAAGTCGCTATTCCACGCGAACAGAGTCGCGGGCAAAAGCTAGTTTATTATATCTCAATATTATATCACTTTACATCCTGAAAAAAAAACGGCATTTCTTGAGTAGCAGAAGTAAATCTTAGAGTACCCTATTTTTGGCTGCCAATCCCTCATGTACAGTGTTGAATAAGTTATTCACTAATCCTAACAAGGGGTTTTTATCTCCGAAATGCGGACCCCAAAAGCAAAACCTCTTTGTTTTATTACGCCATTACTTAAACATTGAAATGGGGCTTATTTCTGGCTTTTTGCCTAATTTATGTATAATCAAACTAGGATTGCTTCGTTTTGTTACTTTTGTTGCACAGTGGGGCTCTTGAGAGCAATATTTGGGTATAATTAATAATAATGTTTTTAGATTTGTTACCTCGTTTGATTAACGAGGTATTAAACATCTCAAATCACATCATCAGTTTAAAAGTGCTCCATGCTGAGTAAGTTCTCTTCTCACACGGAGAAGTTTTGAGTATTTATCATCACACTTCATCATCATTATCATCAATAGCCAGAAGACGTCTACTGCTGGACAAAGACTTCCTCTGAGTTCTCCACGCCGAACGACAAGTGGCCACTCGCATCCTCTGTTGACCCAGCAGATGGTCTGTGGTTCGCTCACGGTACGTTTTCCGGTCCGTGGTCACTACTAGAGCACTTTTATGACTCATCGGCCGTCAGTACTTCGAGCGATGTAGTCTGCCCGTTGCCTCTTAAGCCACTTTACCTTCACCGCGCTTGTTCACGGTGAATTGGCGATTTCAAACTTATAATTAGATGTTTATAAGTCCAGGTTTCCTCGCGATGTTTTCTTGCACCGTACTCGTATGTGTAATGTCAACATAATCTTAAAAAAGTACATATAACTCGAACTGAAAAGTCGCAGTCCTGTTTCATGTCCAGTACATTTGGCAGAGACCTGGCAGCTAGTTCAAATTAAGCACCCCTCGGATGAGGCCAATGGATTACCATCAGGTCGCATTAACTCCTTTACCACCTTATTCCATAAAGAAGCAAAGTTACTAATTTAATTAAAATACCAAGCGATATTCAAACTTAAAAACATAAAATCTCAATATTTTCATCGTTAAATGTTTATTTACCGATCAAACTTCAGTTACACCACGCACCTAAATGGCTGGAGAATAGTATTATTCGTTTTCTTTCAAAAAGGTTCGAAATAAATTCAAGTTTTTATTTCTAGCAATCCGGTTAGCACGGCCCACTGGGTTCATCAAGTGCGCGCCGGTAAATAACTGGTATAGCGATTTAAATGCTGCACTGTGTTGCATGCACTGTTGCTTAGTGTAACGTAGCACGTTGCGAGTATCGTTGCTGTGTTTTTTAAATAAAACGTTGGTTGTTTTTGAGCCTTTTTTATTCAACATAAGTCTGGTAGTCATGCTTCGGCATGAATGGGTCGGCTCGATCGGACTGACGGCGTCAAAGTCAATGTCTAATGGCTATAGACGCCTGCAACCCCAGAGGTGTTATGTGTGCGTTGATAGTCTTTTAGAGATTAGGGTTTTGGAGATTTAGGTATTGACGAGGGATAGGCAGGGGGAAGGATTGTCTAGTCTTTGTCTTGTTTTAAAAAAACGTTGCCATAAACTAGGATTTATTCCAATTTCAAAACACATGACCCGCAGACCCGGAACAGCAATTTACGGATCACACAAAGAGTTGTTCCGTGCGGGAATCGAACCCGCGATACGCGGCGCAAATTAGAGATTGGATCTCCGATAACTTCCTTCACACGTCGAAACACGACGCAAGTGTTACTTCACGCCGGTTTTTTGAAAGGCCGTGGTATCACTACCTTTGAGCTAGATTATAATAAGCCTCCTTTGTTTTCCAAATATACATAATAATCTACATACATACTACGCCCCGTGGATTCACTACAGTTCCACATGAATAACCCGTCCGCTTAATAGTAGTTACAATTTAACGTCGACTTATTGTTTGGCTTTTAGCTGAAAAGCACTTAATTTCAGGCGCTCGAAGCCTTTTACAGTAAATAATTTGTATATATTGTACTATATACATAATAATATGTTCAAATTTTGTATGGTAAAATGTATATAATGAAGGTGTACATAAATACATTGTTAATTGAGGGAATGCGGATATGATCGAGTGATTTTTAATTGCTATAGATTTATATAAGGATCAGTTTTCAAGTTTTTTTTTGGGCCAGTTTATAAATCGTTTCACTTGTCTATTAGTGTCCACTGCTGAGCAAAGGCCTCTTCTCACACGAAGAATTAGGTTTGAGCATTAATGACCATGGTTACGCGCTTGCACAAATCTGGATGGCGATTTCAGACTTTTTATTAGAAACTAGCTCTAACCCGCGGCGTCGCTCCCGTCATTTAAATACCTACCCTACTCTACCTTCCTTACCTACCCTACCAACCCTACTTACCCTACTCTATCTACCCTACTCTACCTACCCTACCTACCCTACTCTACCTACCCTACCAACTCTAATCACCCTACTCTATCTACCCTACTCTACCTACCCTACTCTATCTATCCTACTCTACCTACCCTACTCTCCCTACCCTACTCTACCTACCCTACTCTACCTACCCTACTCTACCTACCCTACTCTACCTACCCTACTCTACCTACCCTACTCTATCTACCCTATCTACCCTACTATACCTACTCTACCTACCATACTCTATCTTATCCTATGTCCTTCTCCTAGCTCTAAACTACCACCCTGCCAATTTTCAGCTAAATCGGTTCGGCCGTTCTTGAGTTATAAGTGGAGTAACTAACACGACTTTCTTTTATGTATCTAAGATGTATAAGTCCAGGTTTCCGAACAACGTTTTCCTTCACCGTAAGTGTCTAAATAACCTTAGAAACTACTTTAAAACTTGAGAAATGTCACATTAGTACTTTTCAGTTTTTGAACCCACATTCTTATGTGTGAGAATCGGTTGGCTTTACCCCTATGAAACTAGACAGAACACCTAACGAGTTGTGGGTTGTTAGGGATTTAAGGATAGGAGATTTGTGGATTTGTGGATTGGGCACGAATGAGGGAAGGAAGGGATTGTCCCACCGGTTAACTCACAACTTATTCGTAAGCTTTGTTTCACGCCGATATTCAGTGAGGCCATTGTCATCACTCCGGTTGGGTCAGCCCAATCGTAAATCACCTCATATTTCTTAACTTTCCAAATACACAGAGCACAAACGCAATCACCATTAAACGAAACTTAAAAATCATTGCTAACAAAACACCCCTCCAGTCTCACAGTAACATATTTATCTTCCATCGTGGGACTTGATGATTGACACCTCACTTACTGCTTAACCTCCCCAAGGGTGTTAAATCCTGATGATACTGACAACCTGACATTAATCAATGCTGAACAAGATTTATCTTGTCTTCAGCAATCGTCTAGCTGAGATCGAAGATCACCCTCGCTTTACATGTCCCCAAAGAATTCGAAATAAGAACAAACAGGTGAATTTGAATTTTCCTTTCAAGAGAACAGTGGGTAAGCGCTTTTCGTTCGCTTATTTTTTGTACTTATTCAGCGTAACGGATTCGTCGTATTACGTTTTTCGGGAATTAATGGTTTCTTATTTTGTTATTAGCTTTTTATGTGTGCCTGTTTTCGATGATACGGTTAGTAAGAATGGGTTTTGCATTAGGCCATTCCCGATACTGCTAAGAGTATTCTAACTTTGACCTTTATTGTATTTGAAAGTTTTATGTTCCTAAATGTTGGAAAGCTATGCTTCGGCACGAATGGGCCCGGATAGGCCGGAGTGACGGAGTACAGCCTCGCAAAAATGAGCGTGATACAAGATTTTGACTGCACGGTTGGCGCGGTGGCTGGGCAACTGGCTGCCGTGCGACGTATCGCGGGTTGGATTCCCGCACGGAACAACACTTTGTGTGGTCCACAAATTGTTGTTCCGGGTCTGGGTGTCATGTTTATGTGAAATCGTATGTTTGTAAACGCACCCACGACAAAGGAGAAAATCGTAGAGTGGGGAAAGGTTTCTTTTTAAAAAAAAAGACTTAAGTTTTGCTCTACCGATTAAAGGTGTTTACAGAATTTTCATTTCTCCCTCTTTCCCTTAAACTTATTTATTAACAAATCTATAATGTGTCATTCACGAAAAATATTCAAAAACTAACTGAGTCTAACTCTATTCTAAGAAAAAATGTACAAATGAAAAACAAAAGTACCACAAGCCCAATAAAAAACGAAATATCATAAGAAAAATTTTTTCTTTCGATAGGTACATAAAAACAAACATTTCTACCTACCAACGGGCAATCAACTGCTAACTACTTATTTACCCTGGCCGAGTCAACAATTTCCTTCCCCAGTTTGCACGGTAAACAATCAGATTGCCATAGGAAATATTATTAGGACCCCATAGCAAAGCTTTGCTAGTCTACAGCACTATAAAATATACCAAAACTTCCACGATTTTCAACCTTCATGCATTGTCATAAAGGTTAGCATCATATACTTACTAGACTACTTGCTGGAAAACATATGCCAAAACTGTGAAAGATTTTGCACTCTCTTATCATTTAGTTGAGGTTGAAAATCAAGTGAAAAAATTTAACTTCGAATATTCAATGAAGGTATATTTAACAAAACTTATACTATGCAAAAGAATTTCAACCTTTCCACGACTCAACTATGGTTGAAAATCAAATATAGGTTTTAGACAGCGGCAAATGAAGTTTTATTATATTTGATTTCTATTTTATCGTCTCGTCATAAGGTTGGATATTCAATAAACGACTACAGAAATAGGTAGCTTGATCTGCTGTAGTACAAGAAATAGGTTTTATTTCTGTCTAGTAAATAGAATGAGTAAATATTTATTTTTCATCTTGAGGTAAAAGTTTTTGTGTATCTGAGAAACATTCCTTCACTTTGAATAAATGCTTGCAAACTTTATTTCTTTTTTATTATTATCTAAAAAATTATTGGTTTAAATAGTATCTGAGATTTTTCTGTATTTTCATTACCTACTCACATCATCGTGTCGTGGATTCGATTCCGACACAGAGCAACTCTTCGTGTGATCCACAAATTGTTGTTCCGAGTCTGGGAGTTATATGTATGTATAGTTTGGCAATTTTTAAGAAAAATTTTAACTTTCTGACGAATAAGATTGTTTAAAACTAGATACGTACGCGGCTTCGCCCATGTGGTATGTTGATAAAAACTACCAACTAAATTGGTCCAGCCAAGGAAATTTAAGGATTGGGAAGGGCCCCTATCCCTTCCCAATTCTTAAATTTCCTAAACCTTTATTTATTTCTTCTTCACACAAAACAGTCTAAAAGGCGGATTCTGGACGGCTTAGCCATGCTTCGGCACGAATGGGTCGGCTTGACCGGAGTGATACCACGGCCTCACAGAAAACCGGCGTGAAACAACCACAGCGTCGTGTTTCGCCGTGTGAGTGAGGTTACCGGAGGCCCAATCCTTCCCCTCCCCCAATCCCTCCTCAATCCCTAAATCTCCAAATCCCTAATCCTTAATCCCTAAAACGTCGGCAACGCACTCGTAACTCCTTCGTTGCGGGTGTCCATGGGCGGCGCTGATTGCTTACCATCAGGTAATCCGTCCGCTAGTTTGCCGACCAATTACATAAAAAAAAATACATTGATTGCAAACAGATAAATAAGCATAAGATCCCGATGCTATAAAGAAGCGATCCCTAATTGATCTTAAATCAGGACGCAAAGAGATTTACTTAAAATACTAATTCTTATACAAATGTCTCCTTAGGCACGATCTTAATACAAATCTTGAGGAAATCGTTTTTACAAAGCGTCCTGTTCCGTACTTGAATTGTTTTGTACCTACTGTTTGTTTTGTTTTTTTATTTCAGTGTGGATATTATGGATAGATTAATGATTTATTTTGTGCTATAAATAGATATAATAATTTTATAACGATATGGCTTTAAATAATAATTATTTTAAAAAAGGGTAAGAAAAAAAATCGTTTATTTAACTTCAATTTTAATTGCGGGAGATCCATGCTATTACACGAATGGGCTGACTCGACCGGAGTGGTACAAAAAGAAAGGCGACAACGACAGCGTTGTCTTCACCGTGTGAATGAAGTTACGGGAAGCACGATCCCTCTTCCCCACTACAAATCCCTTCGCAATCCCCAAACCTCCAATACCCTTATCTCCAAAAGTCCAGCAACGCACTTGAATCTTTGTTTACTTACCATCAGGTAATGCGTCTACTCTTTTGTTACCCTACTACATAAAATACCACCACAACAAGTATTTTGTTGGCAGTTTTAAAGATACAGGATTTCAGAATTAAGAACGGTGGGGAAGAAATATATCCTTCGATAACCTCACTCACACACAACGTACATAAGCATTGCTTCATGTCGGTTTTTTTGTAAGGCCGTAGCTAACTAGCCGAAGCATGGTTCTACCACACTTAATTTCTTTAAATAAACAGGATAAAAACAACAGTTGCATAATTATACACGTTATATTTATAGAAATACAAACAAAAAAAACTAGATAAGTACAGTTGACAACTCCTCCTATCAGACAACTCTGAGATGAAATACCAAAACGTACTCAAATAATGACTGCATGACTAACAATCCATACGTTTAAAATCAAAGAAAGTCTTTGCAAATGTAGTTTGTAATTAAATTTCAAGACCATATATATTATGTACAGTATGTTTATAGGAACGGTATGGGCGATTCAATTTACCGGGGTTAGAATCGAATGTACTAGGGAGTGGAATTTAATTGAATCGCTAGACAGGTACATATAATATACATATATACAGGTATGTATGTATGTATGTGCAATCACAAATCGCTCGAGAAAATAATGGATATTGGTTCAGATAAAGCAGTGTGTTTTCTCTCTGCATTCGTAACTACTGGTCAAGAAAACGTCTTTGGTAAGCTCAAGTTCATTTCCTGTGTGGATCTTATAATTATATGTCGTGTCGTCTCACATCATAAGCCTATTAAGGGGCCCACTGCTAAGCCAAGGCCTCCTCTCACACGGACAAGGTTTGAGCATTAATCACCACGCTTGCTCAAGGCGGATTGCCAAATATTAACTTATAATTAGAAGTTATAAGTCCAGATTCCCTCACGATGTTTTTTCTTTACTGTATGTCTGATGGTGTTTAAATAAACTAAGAATATTCATATCACTCGGAAAAGTCACCTTAGTACTTGCCAGGTTTCGAACTCATCTCCTAATGCATGAGAAGTGGGCGCCTTATCCTTCAAGTCAACACGACAGACCTCGTTTCTTCTCCCGTGCTCTTAATTATTCGAAAACGATATTCTTCTGCCGCGCCACGACAGCACAGAACCGCTTTTTGTGGCATTTCCAGCTTTTCCAACATCTTGACAGAAATACTGCCATCGTTATTAAAAAAGGCACAACTAACATTTTACAAATGTTGAGAAAATCGAGTTTAAAATATTTTTTGAAGTTTGTTAAAAAAACACGTTTAAAATGTGTTTTTTAAAATTGTGAAAATGTAAAAAATTGTGTTTTTTGGTATGTACACAACGATAACAATATGATATTTTTAATTTAAATGGATATATTTAATAATTAGCATAATTATTTTTAACTTAACATAAAAAATAACAAGAAAGGAGCAATATTATATTGATAAGGCACATATAACCAAATACCTTTTCAATGTAAAATTTTTAGTAAAAATTTTAACATTTTACGACGAAAAGGCATATTTTCTTAGTTATATCTTTTCATCGTAAATAAATCATCGCAAGAAAATAAAACATTACTTTCAAAAAGTTTACACACACAAATTTTCAAAAGTACTATCAATTATTTTTGAAAGTATGAACTTTTTGTTATCAAAATTATTTCGCCATCTGAATGTTCTGGTGTTTCTAAAACTGTTTTGTGTTGAATTTCCTGTGAACATGGTATGAAGTCGGCATCGGAATCACTATCACTGTTAAGTATTAATAATTTCGGCAAGTACACCGCCCCAGGACCTGACGGGCTGCATGCCAAGGTTTGGGTCCTGGCCTCGGAGGCTCTCAGGCCTCGACTAATTGGTCTTTTCAGCGCATGCTTGGAGAGGGGCCAGTTTCCGCTGTCGTGGAAGACGGGTAAACTGGTCCTCGTGAAGAAGCCGGGGCGTCCTGCGGACTCTTCGTCCGCGTACCGGCCCATTGTGCTGCTCGACGAGGTGGGAAAACTGTTCGAGAGGATAATATCAGATCGCCTCGTCGGGCACCTGTCTGGAAGGGGCCCGGATTTAGCGGACGGCCAGTTCGGCTTCCGCAGAGGGCGCTCCACGGTAGACGCCATCATGCGCGTGAGGGACCTCACGACGGGGACTGCGTTGGCCAGGGGGCGAGTCGTCGTGGCGGTGTCTCTGGACATCGCCAACGCCTTCAATTCGTTGCCCTGGAGCTGCATTCTGGAGGCACTCCGGTACCACCAGGTGCCTGCCTATCTCCGTCGTGTAGTCGAGGCTTACTTGACGGACAGATGCGTCATCTACCCCGGTCACCGGGGCGTGTGGAATCGGCGAGAGGTGTCGCGCGGTGTTCCACAGGGATCGGTCCTGGGACCTCTCCTGTGGAACATCGGGTACGATTGGGTACTACGCACCGACCTCCCGAGCGGCGTCAACATTGTTTGTTATGCTGACGACACGCTGGTGCTGGCAAATGGGAGGTCACATCAGGCGGCGGCCGACCTGATGTCGCAAGCGGTCGCGACAGTCGTTGCAAGGATCCGGCAGTTGGGACTCGAGGTGGCGCTTCACAAATCCGAGGCCATGTGTTTTTATGGCCGTCGGAACGCGCCACCTCCAGATGGGTCCCAAATAATGGCAGGAGGAGTTACCATCGGCGTCGAGTCGGCGATGAAGTACCTGGGTCTCGTCCTCGACAGCCGATGGAACTTCACGGAGCATTTTCGTCGTTTGGCTCCTAAGTTGGAACGGTCTGGGGCCGCGCTCAAGCGGCTCCTTCCCAACCTCGGGGGGCCAAACGCCTCCTGCCGGAGGTTGTACATGGGGATTGTGCGATCCATGGCCCTCTACGGTGCCCCTGTGTGGGCGCCGGATTTGAAGCGGCGGCCGGCTCGTACGCTGGTCGCGTCCCAGAGGGTCATGGCTATCCGAATAATCCGCGGATATCGCACGATCTCCGGGGAGGCGGCGAACCTCCTTGCCGGATCACCGCCATGGGATCTGGAAGCGAAGGCGCTCGCGCGCGTCTACAGTTTGCGCACAGACGCGCGTCGCCGGGGCGAGGATCCTCTGCCGCGCCAAATTAGTGCGTGGCGGAATGAGCTCCGGCGAGATCTCATGGCTGAGTGGAAGCAGCGACTGTCGCAACCGAGGGCCGGGCACGCTACTATAGCAGCGGTAAGACCCCTCTTTGAGGAGTGGCTTGAGAGACGCCACGGCGTCCTCACCTTCCGCCTGACGCAGGTGCTTACCGGGCACGGCAGCTTTGGTAGGTTCCTGTTTCGGATCCAGCGGGAGGAAACGCCCGAGTGTCGTCATTGTGCGGATCACCTGGAGGACACGGTGGAGCATACGGTGGCGGAGTGCCCTGCTTGGGCTGAGCACCGCCGTGTTCTCAGGGAAGTGATCGGCGGCGGCGACCTCTCGCGCCCGGCCTTAATCGAGGCCATGGTGCAGCGTGAGAGGAACTGGGAAGCTATCTCCTCCTTCTGCGAAGCAGTTATGCTCGCAAAGGAGGAGGCGGAGCGCGTGAGGGAACTATCCTCCTCGCGCCCCAGCCGCCGCAGAAGGCGACATTCCGGACGTCGGGGATCGAGAGATGATCTCCGGCCACCGTAAGCGCGGGTCTGCGGACGGCGAGTAAGGGTAGCTCGCCGCCCGACCAGAACCGGACCCGAGCGTACGGCGCGTAGCGTTCCGCGCGCGCCTCAAAGAGCCAATAGACCACCACAGTCGGGGCCCTAAAGGGCTGATGTTTAGCCGGGGCTGCGGGGTAAGCGCAATGAGGCACCGCGACCTCGGCCCAGAGCAGGAGAAGGAACGGGGGGGTTTTTAGTCAGTAAGAGTCTGACACTCTCTCTCGCCTTACCCTGGGCGGGAGAAGTCATTGGATGATTTTCCCCTGACAAAAAAAAAAAAAAAGTATTAATAATTTGATTGAATGATCTGGGGACTTCGTAGTCTTTGTCTAACACTGAATCATCAGAAGCAAAATCTGACTAAACTTCCTCACTTGATTCTTGTAACGAGTTTTGAATGCCACTTGTTGATGGGACAGAAAATTGTTCGTCTACAGAGCCTGCGTTGCGTAATGCAGCTTTTACTAATTTTGCACTTCGTGATTACATAATTGCTGAAAAAAATTAAGTACCTATAATTATTTATTCCTAGCGTGGATTCAATCGCTAAATAATGGTAAAAACGCTATGTGTATATCTATTAAAAATCAAACGTTAATGTGTTTAAACTGTCACGATTTTACGATAAAATATTTACCAGTGCGTTGCACCGACAAGCTTGGACTCGCTTCGACACATCAGGCACAACTGACTGACTGATTCTCTGCGTAAATTGCCCCTCTCACCTCATCTCCGTTTAGAAATGATTTAGAAGTAAAGGCACAAACGCTGATGTGCCTTTTTTATATAACATTTATAAGCGTAGGGGTAAATAGAAAGGGCATAACTGCCAGTTGTGACTTTTCTTTCTAAATTAATTGCCAAAATGTTCATATAAAAAGTAAGCACAATTGCCACATAAGTCTTTTATATTTGACGCGCGTCAGTTATGCTCTTTCCATTAAATATATCGATAGTAAAAAGGTAAAATAAAAGTCACATCATACAATATGCCTTTTTGTTGTAATAAAACTTAAAAAATGATGTAGTTGTGCCCTTTAAGCTTATGCTATCTCTGATTATTTTGCAGCTAAAAATCCACAAAAAATCGGGCAAATAGGCCTTTTTTTCCTGATTCCGAATATATATATAACTCATTTTGACAAAAAATTTTAGTTGTGCCCTTTTTCGGTAACAATTGTGTATTAATTTATGACGTTTTAATGATTTTCGCTTGAGACTTTTTGGTGAAATAACTAGACTACTTAGTTTCAAGTCATAATAAGGCTCATATGCTTGAGCAGCTTTCCGTGACTAATAACGCAACGAACGTAACGGTAAAACCCGTGACAGTTTTTAGCTGTTTTTTTTTGGGATTTTACAGCTTTGAACTTTAGGAGTGGTTTTGCTTCACATCTGTCATGCTGTCACAGCACTCAACACAGTTCAAAGCGTTCAAACATCATTAATGAATACACACTTTTGCATGTAATTTATGCACTTACAAAAACAAGTCTTTATATTGAAAATTATTATTGTGAGGTATACGCTTGAATACGCTTAAATAATATAACATACATTCTAAAACCATAATAGACGAGTAAACACAAATCCCTCCAATATGGAATAATAACAATACGAACAAAATAATCCGTGCCCACAAATCGGCCATCGCGCAACCCTTTCTCGCTGTAATGTAGCAGAAATTTTGCTAAAGTACCATTCACACTATTCCCGTCCGGATTATTTGCCGGATGCTCTCGGACAATAGTGTTCATATGGCTCCGAATTTCTTAAAGAAAGAAAGAAAGAAAGAAGAATAATTTCTCAATCTGGCACCAAACATGCTGCACCAAGCATCAAAGGTACAATAATGAGAAAAAACAAACATTAATAAAAGAAAACAAATGCAACAATGTTGAGTTAAAGCTTAAAATAAATCATAAAGCAAAAAATATAAAAAGAAGTTCTTAAGCAATTAAAACACCAAACATTATACGATGTCAGAATGTTAATGCCAAAAGGGTTATGACTTCTCCCGCCCAGGGTAAGGCGAGAGAGAGTGTCAGACTCTTACTGACTAAAAACCCCCCCGTTCCTTCTCCTGCTGTGGGCCGAGGTCGCGGTGCCTCATTGCGCTTACCCCGCAGCCCCGGCTAAACATCAGCCCTTTAGGGCCCCGACTGTGGTGGTCTATTGGCTCTTTGAGGCGCGCGCGGAACGCTACGCGCCGTACGCTCGGGTCCGGTTCTGGTCGGGCGGCGAGCTACCCTTACTCGCCGTCCGCAGACCCGCGCTTACGGTGGCCGGAGATCATCTCTCGATCCCCGACGTCCGGAATGTCGCCTTCTGCGGCGGCTGGGGCGCGAGGAGGATAGTTCCCTCACGCGCTCCGCCTCCTCCTTTGCGAGCATAACTGCTTCGCAGAAGGAGGAGATAGCTTCCCAGTTCCTCTCACGCTGCACCATGGCCTCGATTAAGGCCGGGCGCGAGAGGTCGCCGCATGCCAAAAGGGTTGCCACCTCAGTATTAGTTGGGCTCAGTGAAAACCACATTAGGATTTTCTCCTGTATCGTGCTTGCGTTTACAAACATACAAATTCACATGCACATCACACCCAGACCTGGAATAACTATTTGTGGATCACACAATGTGTTGTGTTCGTGCGGAAATCGAATGCGCGTCATGTTTCACAGCAATCAGTTGTAGTACCATTATCAAGTATCCCGTCTGCTTCTTCATATCTAATAGGTCTTTACCTATGAAATTGCCGTTTTGCATGAAAACATTTAAACGAATTTTTTGATTTGAAATGCGATGAAAATGTAACACTAATCAATAAACAAATGACTTCTTTTGTAAAAAGAATCCCATGTTTTTAAAACAAAATTAATTTGCCGTAGCCTAACAAAAACTATTTTGAATTGAAATGGCCAGTACTGCAGAGCGGCAATTTTATAGGTATACTATTATATATATGACAAAAAAAAACTTTTACCGGATCACATAGAATCGGGGAGATCAGGACATTGTAAACGGTCCCTTCTTCGTTGTAATGTAGCAGAAATAGGCTTAAATCAATATTCGGACATTGTGTTAGTAATTGGATTGGTTAATCGTGGTCTGACCGTCTGATGTTAGACCCCAAATGTCTATTTAGTTTCCAAACTGGTTGAGGTTGTTGATACCTTCCATTATATATTTACTTCGTGCCTTTCATTAATTTGATTTACTTTTGTAACTGTATAGTTTTTTGAGTGTTCCTGTGTACGTGTGATTCGTAATGCACGGTTTAAAGTTATGCGAGTAAAATCAGGTAAAAATCGTGTATTCATTGAAAATAATGGAGTAAAATCACCGTCTTACTTCACGCGGGTGTTGCCATAAACTGCCTATCCCTTGAGGAATAAAAGGGGTAAAGAATCAAAAATACTTTTAGTGTAGATTTTACCTTAAGAATAAAAATAGGTCCAAACATACATATATATAATCAACGATATTATAAGTAAAAAAGTGTAGATAGGTTACAAGCGCTCAGCAAGTGATACATTAAAATGTGGCTAACTAGCCACACTTTTTATATTTGTCTCTTTTTCACTCGCGATTATTAAATCATGCCATCTCACTTTAACGTGTATCATACGATTTATTCATGTGTGCATAAGTGTGCCTTTTTTGAAAATCGAATGTTGTTTATGTAACCTATCTATACCATTTTACTTATAATATCATTGTATATAATAATAAAACTTATTATATGAAAATAATTTAACAAAAAAAGTATACATACGTACCTACTTCTATACCTTTTTCTTCAGCGATTTTCTTACTATATACATATATAGGTATGTGAAATATTTCAAAGCGAATATAAATCAAAGGATTCATTCGTTCTTCCATTCACTCACGGATGACAGGGCCCCGTACGTGAATGAATGATTAAAGAACGAAACTCTTTCATCGTTCACCTGACAAATTGGTAAATGCCTACCTCTTTTTTTTAATGATATTTAAGATGTATTTTGTGACTTATACGACCTGAAGGTTTTTTTTAGTCTAGGTGTAAACCTAACCTAAGGTCAGGAACTAGATTTTTATTATAAACTTTAGGGATTGATTAATTTAAATTAAGTGTGGGAGAGCCATGCTTCGGCACGAATGAGTGATACTACGGTCTCACAAAATACCGGCGTGAAACAACCACAGCGTTGTGTTTCGCCGTGTGAGTGAGGTTACCGGAGACCCAATCCCGCCCCTTCCCTTCCTCCCTTCCCGATCCTTATATCCGCAACCCCTATCCCCAAAAGGCCGGCAACGCACTCGTAACTCCTTTGGTGTTGCGGGTGTCCATGGGCGGCGCCGATTGCTGACCATCAGGTAATCCGTCAACTCGTTTGCCGACTTCTCATCTTTTATCTGTACCAATTTTAGCTTGATTAATTGCTTTATTTTAGATTATCTGTGAGTAGTCTTAGTCGCTGGAAAAAAAATATATTTTATTTTACGGATCCGGCGACTGAGACCTCGGTCCGAGTTTTTGAGGTGCGAGTTGCCGGAAGCCTTTTAAAATTAAATTGTGTTACAATAATGCGGCTTATATTTGTATTAAAGTCCGGCTGGTCAAATGGAATAATATTTAAGTAGGTTATATTATACAGGTACTTTTTTAATATCTAAACCACTATTAGCGATACACTCTATATGTATACCTAAATATTTGAGAGCCATGCTTCGCGACTAATGAGCCAGCTTAGATATCTCGACTAGACTTATACCAAGGCCTCACAGAAGACCGGCGTGAAATAACGATCGCGTTGTGTTTCGTCGTGTGAGTGAAGTTACCCGAGACGCGATCTTGCTCCCCTCCATATCCCCAATTCATAAAAACTCCAATCCTCAAATCCCTAATCTCCAAGGGCTGGCAACAAGTCTGGTGATATGCAATTAATTCCTCTGGTGTTGCGGGTACCAAAAATAACGTTTTAAATATTTAGGCTCCGGGTTCAAAAGAGTGCAATTAATTATTTATTGGATGGAGATGTTACATTTAAATATTATATCAAAATAAACTGCATCAAACTGCCTGATCTTAGCACCATAGGAATATAGGGATAGAGAAAGGGATTTTATTTTAAACTATCTAGTGATGATAATGTAGTTACACTACAATGATTAATTTTAACGACCTAAAAAAATATAATGTCAGTAATATTTTAAACAAATCAAATTATATTTCGCAGACAATTTGGCTCAAGTGTTCAACTTGGATTTTATTTTGCCAGTAACCTCTTTTTATGTGGCAATAAATCCTTATTAATTAGCATTTTTATAACCAAGTATTAATTTTAAGTTTTTATCACATGACCAGACAGAGGAACGTCGTTTTTCGTTAGCTGGGAATGAGGGATTATAATTTTTCATTATCAATCGTAGAATTTAGTAGTACTTTAGATGGACTGACGATATCCGCAGGGGCAGTAACGCCTAATAGAAAATTGTGAAATTGCCTATGTCCAGCAGTGGACGGAATCACGCTGCTGATGATGATGATGTAAGAATAACATAATATTAAAATAATAATGACATTTTCATGAATTGATGACATAATATATATATTTTTTTGTTATTAAATAGTACTTTTTAATAAAATGGGATATTTTATGATGTGAATATTGTGTTGTATATCTTAGGTACTTTTTCTGCAATAGGTCTGCAGGATAGCTATAGGAATATGTAACACCTATTTACTAAAATACGTACATATGTAATCCCGAGTGCTGTATCTGTCTAAAAAAATATGTCACCATATATCACGGTTCACATACAAAAACTCATAAAAAATGATCGTTTTTGACGTTTAAATAAAAGTATTGAATTTGACTAATTGGAGATTACAGGATTACTCTAGGTATTCTCCCCATACCTTCGATTTTAATACATTTTTGTTTAAATTGTTTGAAAACAACGTTTTTTTTTAAATCCTTAGTTATCATTCAACCGATAACTGAGAATTTAAAAAAATCTGTGTTTTCAGCATAGGTAAACACCACACTTACATCGTACTGGGATAAAAAATAATCGAGTATTAATTTTTTTTTTTATAAAGAATCCCTAGAAAACCCTGAATCTCATTCCCTAAATACCTATGCCTGCATAATATATTGCTAAAGTTAATTGGTTAAGTTTTAGTAAACTTGATATACCTAACTTGGAGGGATCGACCGCAAATACATATTATAACCGTGGATCGAAGCTTGGTGAATTCTCAAGGGCGACCCGGATAAGGCCTGAGGCAGAGAAGGAATACCGTGCGTGGTGCCTTAATTTGGTAGAGTCCAGGGCCTCGAGTCTGCCATTACAATAGTATCAGAATAGTAGATCATTGTTTTCAAAATCGTTGATTTTAGAAGTTTGGTAATCTACTAACACGATAGCGTCATTATGACTTTCCAATGCCACTTCATTGAAATAATTCTTTACACCGGTAATCTTGTACATAATGACAAATTAATATTTGACATAATACGGTAAATTAATAAATAAAATTTCAGTTCCTTTATTCAATGATTTACGTTTAGAATATTAATGTGCAGTTATTGTTTATAATTCGTTACAAGAAATCCCGTACTGTAATTCTATTATGACATCGCCGAACGCCAATGATCAACCATTTTGAATTAACAGATTACGAACTTTTAGCAAAATGACAATGGAATCGTGTAGGAATGACAACACTTTGAAAATAGTAGACTCGGGTCCCAGACCAACCCCACGGCCAGGGAAGTCCATGAGGATTTCCTGAACATAAGAAGACTTTCTAGATAGCTATTGTGATGACACTTAATATACCATTGGTACTAGCGACTTGCCCCGGCTTCGATGAGTGTAATGCTGATACTAAATCTCTCTACTTTTTAAAGCAAAGTCGCTTTCTCTGACGCCATTTTTTTTTTCAGTCTGTCGTTTTAATGATTCATAGTTTAATTTTTTCTCAATAATATAAGAAATAACATATCCCTATATGTATGCTTAAATCTTTAAAACTATGCAACGGATTTTGATGCGGTTTTTTTTATAGATAGAGTGATTAAAGAGAATGGTTTATATGCATAGGTACTTAATAAGTTCTATTAAATAGTGAAGAAATACAGTTTTCAATAGATCTTGTATGCCTCACGATTCATCATCATCAGCCTATAAGTGCCCACTGCTGAGCAAAGGCCTCTTCTCATACGGAGAAGGTTAGAACATTAATCACCACGCTTGCTCAATGCGGGTCGGCGATTTCAAACTTATAATTAGAAAATATAAGTCCAAGTTTCCTCACGATGTTTTACCTTCACCGTATGTCAGTGGTGTCTAAATAATCATAGAAAGTACATACAACTGGAAAAAGTCACATTGGTACTTGCCAGGTTTCGAACCTACACCATCATGTATGAGCCCGCTTCTCATGCATGAGGGTGTGGGTGAGCCTCAACCTCCGGGGCACCGCGACATTAACATACTTGCGACTCTGATATCCATGGTTTTAACCATGCCTCACGATTGTATATTAAAAAAAAACTGAATTAGGACGTTAGTGTAAAAATAAATCGATCTGTATATCCTCTAAATGTGTTGGACCCGGAAAGCTGCGCCATAATTAGTAAGATTCAATTAATGTACAGTAATCCTTACAGGAGATTAGTAGGGTATCAGTCGCCATAAAAAGGGACTGCCCAAATCGATGGGACATGGCCCTTTGATACATTTAATTAGTATGCTATTGGAGGAAAACCCCATGGTTCGATAATATGGGATGAAAGGATGTAAGTGTAATTTTTTTATTTATTTGCTTCGGGTACGCGTGTTTTTTCTTGTGTATATAGGTAGGTTTTCAATTGACTGTATTCAACCTTTTTTCTCGCGTTTGAAATTTTTATTTTTAGAAATAAGGTAAATGTGTTTATATACATGCCATGCATAAAAACCAAAGCAAGATATTATAATTGCAACAATTAAAGAAATTGTGGAGTGGTAGAAGACGTGTATCATTTCCTTGCCGAGTGCAGCCGTATTGGGGCTCAAAGACGTCACGCTTTTGACGTCAAAAATTGTAATGTGGGCTTCTATAACAGCATTCTGGCTTCGACATTCTTGGATGAAGCCAGAATTATTAATATTATTATTATTAAGGGTATGTTAATTTAAATCTCAATCTTTTAAAAATGTCTGTTTTTGTTATTTTTTGTACTTAATAATCGGTGTGTCGTTTTTTATTAAGAAAAGACCCTGTAAATTAATATGGATAAAAAACAATTAAAGAAAAATATTATAACCAAAATACCAAGTTTTCTCAAAAAACTTCGTCTTTTGTGATTTTTTCAATGTAAGTAATGCACGTATTCTATCGTTTTTAGGACCGAATATAACTTTTACTTTAGTTGTCTATGCTATAAGTTATTTCACAAGATTTTTATACCTACATTAATTCATTAAGCGTGGCCGTGCCATGCTTCGGTACGAATGAGCAGACTCAATTGGAATGATACAATGGCCTCACAGAAGTTTTTTTGCTATTCAAATAAAATAAAATAAAAACCTTTATTGTTGATTTAAGTTTAAATTACAAATTATATCTATAGGTGTATATGTCTAACTGACTTATTAACTTTATTCGTACTCGTAACTATTTACTTCTCGTAGCTTAATAAATGTATTATTAATGAAGTAACTGGTATAGTATATTGCATTAGGCAAACAGTATACACTCTTCAACTTGTCTTCCGACAAAGGCCTCCTCTAAAGATCTCCATTCTGTTCTATTCTTTGCTGTTCGGATCCATGTTTTTGCCATTTGAATAAGTTTAATTATTGGAGGGCCAATTTTCTCCCATTCAAAAATCTGTAAAAGCCGGCAACGGTTTCCTAAATCCTTTTGTGTAGCCGGTCTATCTTTCCACAATTGGCGAAAATTACTCACCATCAGATCTGCTAGTTTGCCAGAAAACTCCATAAAAACTTGTTTATTACACGACATAAATGACTTCTTACTGTCGGAGTGTAAACAGAGGGACTAGATCAAATGTAGGTGATTCCATTATCCTTAAAGAGGATTACTGATTAGCTTAACTTCCGTACGGAGAATTCTACTGCTGTGATAAGGAAAAATAGGCCTAGTTAAGAACTGCTTACGTGATTGTTTGATGAATAATGATTTGGTGTGATTAGGGGTCGTGTATTTGATTATCGATTGAAGTGTTTATAAATGATTTCTTTTCTTCAAGTAAAGCATTATTAAAAAAAGGTTTTTTATAATAGTTTATGACTTTGGATAGTTTTTACGAAACAGAAAGGAAAAAGAAAGATTAATTGTGAATCGAAATAATGTATATATACGTAACGTTTTTTTTTTTTATTGTTGTATTTTTTTTTATTGTTCTTGGCCTTCATGTCTGGGTCCGAATAAAAACAGTTTTCTTTCTTTTCTTTCTTCTTTCTAACGAATAATTATAAAACTAACTTCTACCAGTGGTTTCGCTCGCCATAACAGGATCAAAAGCAGCTTCATGTTTTATTTTAGACTATAATCATGTCAGAGTCAAATTTCATTCATATTTATTAACCAAATTAGACATGAAAGGGTTACTACCATCCATCCAAACTAAGAAACTGTCACCTTCATAATGTTAGTAGGATTATCAAATAGTATAATTATGACGCAGTATTAGTTTGTAAAACATAATAATTATTCTAAAAAATCAAAGTAATTATTGTTAAATATGGAAATTATAACTTAAATTTATAAGACCTAAGGAGTAAAATTGCCTGTGAGAGTACTGTATATTGTCCTTTACCAATGACTTCTTTGATGTTCATGGGCGACCCTAATCAGTAATCACTTACCATCAGTAAAACAAAAATTTGCTTTGTATTCGCTCTTGCAAACATACAACCGACAAAGCATATACTAAAATAGATAAAACATTTCCAAATTAAATTACAAGTAAAACAATTCTCGGTATACACGTTAAAATCATCCAATATACAAAATGTATGACTTTAACATCCAACATCCAACATTCAACATCCAAAAACAAACATTAAACAACGCAGAGGTGCAGAAATGTTCATGTTCAAACAATTTCCAACACCGACCATAATGATTCACACTACAATCTCTACATAGATAGTGCATATCGCAGCTTTCAAACTAAACTCTACCTTTGCTCTACATAAAGTTTTAGTTTTTAAAAATCCGATTTTCAAAAAGTTCAGCTGAAAATATTGTAGAGACTGCCTCTACAAGGGTTTTGTGGAGCGGAAACCTCATTTTGGCTCTACTTTTTATTAAAATATGTTTTTTTTCTTTTGTTTTCAGGTATGTGGAGTCTAGGAATGCTTTTAGACCTGAAAGTGTTTTTCAGAAAGATTATGAAACAGGTAAATTAGATTTTACGCTGAAATTTTCATGAAATGCTGAAATGCGATTAAATTGTTTAAAGTAGTCGTTTTAAAAATTTTAAGTTGCGATGTAGCCTTGCAAAGCTTTGCAAGTTAACAGAAAAACGTAATAAAATTAGACAATAAACGTTTCTTCACTTAACGTTTTATGTTTTAGTGAGAATTGTATCTAAATTAGTTCAACTATTTTTGATTACTTTTCAAATTGACCGATGACATTTTAGTACTAAACAATTATAAAGGGTTTAAGAAATTTGGCCTTCACTCTCAGAGATAACTACAACGTAAGCGTTGTTTCACGCTAGTTTTCTGTGACGACGTGGTATAAAGCACATCACAATATACAGGGTGACGTTTCGAACGAGGGAAATGCATTGTGTATTCAAGGAGGCGATTGGTGATTTTGGTGCTCAATTACAACCTTACAACCTTTTCCATGGTACCAATATCGAAATCACCATACAACAACCATAGCTGATTGGTCCTTTTCAATGAAGAACAAAAAATTTGTTTGAGTGTTCCATATCGGTTTTATGGAAAAAGTTGTTTTTTTTTTAACACTAGAATCGAGTCCTTAAATATTTTCGTTCAAAATGTCACACTGAGTTTTTCTTTACTTCGTGCCAAACAAAGTGTGGGAGAGCCATGCTTCGGCACGAATGGGTCGGCTCGACCGGAGTGATACCACGGCCTCACAGAAAACCGGCGTGAAACCATCACAGCGTTGTGTTTCGCCGTATGAGTGAGGTCACCGGACGCCCAATCCTTCCCCTCCCCCAATCCCTCCTCAATCCCTAAATCTCCAAATCCCTAATCCCTAAAAGGTCGGCAACGTACTTGTAACTCCTCCGTTGCGGGTGTCTATGAGCGGCGCTGATTGCTTACCATCAGGTAATTTGTCTGCTCGTTTGCCGACCTATTACATAAAAAAAAACAGACTTATAAGTACGAAAGACCATGACTTGAGCTTTCTCCGTGCTATTTACAAGTCCTGCTATCAAAAGCCAAAGCCAAAATCATTTATTTCAATCATGCTCTTACAAGCACTTTTGAACAAATAAAACTTAAAGATAAAAGTGTCAGTCTGTCGGTCAGTCCTCTTAGTGAAGCTATTTGCTCGTTCCAAAGTGTAGAGTCCGATGGGGAAGAACGAGCAAGAAACTACATGGTTAAGTACTCTTTTTTTAGTAATATGTTATCTTACTTAAAATTAAAATTCTTACTAAGTTTACAGCAGATTTGGGAACGACAGACAAATATTATTACCTATAAAAAGGTACCCAAAATTATATATTTAGTTATAGGTATTTTGTTATTTACACAAACGTGAATGACTAAGGTTCGTGACATTTCCGTTCCGAATTATATTTTAAGCCGTCACCAGAAAGTTTAATTTTAAACCGCACAGATGTTGTTTTTGTTTCTCCTTATATTAATAAATTGTGACTAGGCTTCTGCAATTTTGACGGAGCGCCGGATCATGCAAATTAAATAAATAATTGGTTTCACTATTAAAATTGACCAAATTTTATGCCGTATGACTTTAAAAATAAAAATGATTTCAGTTTTTCATACAAATTTCAAAGAAAAGTATCGTTTTTGACGTTTGGATAAAAGTATTGAATTTGAATAGTTGGAAACTACCTTATTATTACTTCAACAAAACACTTTTTTTTCTAAAACAAATTCTAATTAGTCACGCAAAGAACATACTCGTATATTTCATCGAGCAAGCATCTCAGCGTTGTTTGTTCGAAACATGAATATGTTCTCGAATCGGCATAATCGGATCGTATGTAACTCAGTATTCGGTATGGTGTTCTGGTGTTCGATCCAAAATAATCCGATTTGAAGGGAATCAATCTTTGAACTTCACGCGTTTGGTGGCGCATGGCGGTTCTATAAAGATACATGAGATTTTATTGTGCGTAAAGATTTCTCGTTTATGGATTGTAGATTGGCTGTTCGTTGAAATAACTTTTGCGGTGACATGATTTCCGTTTCAGTCACCGGGAAGAGGTTCTTTTTATTGTTGGGATAAGGTAGCAAATTTACAGACATCCGCATAACCGGAGAAGTTAGTATATCGGCCTTTACGAGTAAAGGATGTAAGGATTGGGTTGGAGATTTGGGAATTAAGGGAAAAGAAGGATTGGGCCTCTGGTAACCTCATTCATATAGTAAATACAATGCAAGCATTGCTTCACATCGTCAGCAGTGAACTTAGCATAGTTTTCCAAATATTCTTTTGTCAGTCCAGTTTGTAGGTTAATAATAATTAGTGATAAAGACGTTTTGCTTAATTAGGTCTTATGAAATACACAGTTGATATATATATATATATATATATATATATATATAATTATATGTTTGTAACCGCACCCACGACACAAGAGAAAATCCTTATGTGCAAACAAAAAATGCTACTCGTGTTAACTACTGACTCGTGTAAATCGTTACATGGTTTGCAGTCAAATAAAAAAAAACTATCAACTTAAAAACCAATCAACCACCACAAGCCACTTCTAAAATAAAAGTTAAATTCAAAGCAATATTGTAGTTTCCCTCCACATCGATCCTCCGTTTCTCGGTTCTCGTAAAACGGTTTGAATTACAGTAATGGAGAACGATTTAACTGATTGGAGATTTGTTGAACCAATTCTAAGTTTCATAGCTACATACAGTTTCAGGAGATAGGAATAGGAATAGTTTGAAGATGATATTTATAGGAAATTGTCTTAGCTACCTACCACTTTGGAAATGCGACGGTTGAGTTTGAATTTGGTTTTAAATTCTTTTGTGGGTTATACATATATTTATATAATAAAAATTATTATCGAAATATTTTATGTTTTCGGCTTACTCACGTAATAATTTGACGAGATACTCGACTAGTTTGAAGCCATGCTAGAGGCCCATATTCATAAACAGCATTCCGCGAAACGCCACGCGGCGACACTGTAGCGCTGCAACTGAAACTAGTCGAGTATCTCGTCAAATTATTACGTGAGTAAGCCGAAAACTTAATAATTAATTTAGAATGTCTTACGAAAGTTATAATAAAAATATGTTGGTTTTTTATGTAAGTAAATACTTATAACCAACTAGCTTTTGCCAACGAATATTTTCACGTGGAATAGTGACTTTCTCGAGTTCCAAACTACATTTGTCTGTACCAAATTTCACACAAATAGGTTCAGTAGTTTACGCGTGAAGAAAATACAGACATACATATAGACAGATAGAGTTACTTACGCATTTATAATATTAGCTTGGATTTAGAAGCCAACACATAAAAATAATTCTCTAAAAATAAATAATATTTAAAGCGTCAATTCGATAAATTCCAGAACCTTACATGGCATGTTCACTTGCAATATCCGTGTCGGATGTTCGGTATGTCGGCCTAATGAACCGGCGAATGACCAAGGAATGGACTTCAATAATAAATGTCTGCGCGGCTGAATGGACTGAGTGCGGAATTCGGAACGTGATTTCGGATCCGTTTTGGTAGTGTGCAAGGCTCTTAAGGCAACGTTTTGTTTTTTGATTTGTGTTGTCGACTATCTTGTGTTCGGAGGAGAAGAATTTCTAGAAATTTCTAAGCGGTCGAGAAAGATTTCCGCCTTGCTGTATTGTAGTTTCAGATTTCTCGCTTTCTAAGTTCTCTGCTTATTCCAAACTACTGACACAAAATTCTCCTTTATGTAACGAATGTTACGCACATATAAACCGTCCTATACAATCACTTTACCTATTTAAAAAAAAATGCATCAAAACACGACAGAGGATATAGGGACAGAGAAAGCGACTTTGACTTATACAGTGTAGTGTATGGATAAGATATTTATGTGAGATTTCATCACTTTACTTTTCCTGGCGTATTTTGTCAATTGTTCAGTAAAAATATTGAAGACACGGTTCGTAGTACTAATATTAGTTTTCATTAGAATCTACATCAGAAATAAACAAGCGCGAATCAATGTTTTTTTGTAACACAATTTTTTGAGTGAGTTTACCGTACCTAGGCCATATCCTTTCCGAGATTGGTTTTTGTCACGGGACTTCTCCCGCCTTGGGTTAGGCGAGAGAAAGTGTCAGACTCTTACTGATTAAACGCCTCCCCGTTCCTTTTCCTGCTCTGGGCCGAGGTCGTGCAAAGGATGCCCTCATCCCCAAATTCTTTAATTCCTAAATCCCAGTAACGCACTCCATAGACATCCATTTGGATTTTAATAAATGAATATATATTGGTGCTTGGATTCATTTTAAATGTTTGAACGGATCTGTATGTGACAAGAATACCGAATATGACACGTTTTCAGAATGTTTTGTATCAAAGAAAAATACGCGGTTTCCGTGAAAACAAATTCTCACCAAGAATCGCTGGCAACAGCTAAACAAATATTTGTGTTTTTCTTACTTACATATGTATTTTTTCGTAAACACGTGTTGATGCAAAAGTTATTGTTTTTGTAGATATTTTTGTATATCTTTTGTAGTATTGTGAATCATACATGCATATTTTCTAAGTAAAGAAAAACATGAAATAACAATTAAATTATATACTCTAATTTCTGATAGACATTCATATTCATCATCATCATCATCATCATCAGCATCATAATAATCATCATCATCATCCTCATCAGCCTGTTGTCGTCCACTGCTGGACATCTGTCGAAGAACCGATGACCGCTGGGGTAAACGTGTTCTAGAGTGGAGACCACGTCTAGGCAAACGTAGTGTAGGGCGCCCTCCAGCTAGGTGGACTGACGATATTCGCAGGGTGGCTGGCAGTAGTTGGATGAGAAGAACTGAACATCAGGCTCAGTGGCGTGCAATTGGGTAGGCCTATGTCCAGACATACATATTGCTTTTGTTTACTTAATAATGGTTTCTTTTTGTTAGGGGAACATTATTAGATGACTCCCCTCGCCCAGAGTGAGGCGAAATTGCGTGTCAGACTCTTACTGACTAAAAACACTCCCGTTCCTTCTCCTGTTCTGGGCCGAGGTCGTGGTGCCTCAGTGCGCTTACCCCGCAACCCCGACTGAACATCAGCCCCATAGGGCCCCGTCTGTGGTGGTCTATTGGCTCGTTGAGGCGCGCGGAACGCTACGTGCCCTACTCTGACTCGCCGTCCGCAGAACCACGATTACGGTGGCCGGATCATATCTCGATCCCCGACCCCCTTAAAACCCCTTTTTCGAAAATCCAAAGAACCGAGAACACAGGATATAATAATTATATACAAAACACAACACATTATGTAAAACAAAATCACTATAAATTCAAAATTGATGAATAAATTTAATATTTCCTATAACATGGTAGCTTGTTCAAACAAGCCTTGTTATGTTTTCAGTCATTATTTATGACTACAGCTTCGTGTACCTATACCAAGTTTTATGAAGCTCGACTCCTATCGATCGATTTCCTACTATATTTCGAATGGACGTAGATCGAAAATCGATTGGAGCTGCTGGTTTTCGTAAATTTCATTCAGTTTACATATTTGAAGTCGGTTTATTAAATTTGTAATTAACCTCCAATCTTCAGTAAGAGATCTTGTATTAATATTATTATAATCTATCCGAGTAAAGTTTGTTTACAAAACATCGTTAAGGGAGAAATGTTTGGTCTTAGTTTAATGTATACTGAACCAAATGAGGATAGGAATAAAGCTGAAGATTGAACACAGTATTACCAAAACTGTCTTTTCGAAATATTGACATTCATTTTTTAATAATTATCTATAATCACAAATAAAAATCAACGCCAATTTTCGTCGCAACGGTATAACTCAATAATGCCTTTAACGATTTGACTAATTTTGGTTTTGTGGTTTGTATGTAAAGAAAATTTTAAAACACTGACGAAAAAGTGTAAAGTCACCATTTATGCGGACGTAGCCGCCGGCGACCGCTAGTTATATATAATAATATCATTTCGTCGCCGTGATGCGCATGCTGTTCATGCATGAATAAGGTCCGTTGTCTCTCAAAACTAGTGGAGCTTTTCTCAATTATTTCACGTGTGTGAACCATTCGTCTATACTTTATAATATTATTGTAATGAAGAAAATTTTGTAAGTTTGCAAGTAGGGTATCTTTTGAACCGCTGGTCGCTGGCGGATGGCTGCAGTGAATTTAGGTGATACTAAGTATACGGCCTATAATTTTTTAGTGATCTATATTATGCTATAAAAGATCACGCCACGATCTACCTAAAACCTTGCAGCGGGTGAATTAGGTACAAGTTTTCAATAAAATATTCAAGTCAAGCGAGAAGCATTCTGGAACTGTTTACATAACGTCAATCCAAAAGAGGTAGACAAAAAGTAATGGCAATTTTTCATGAACTATTTTACGAGTTATGTGTACTATGGGTAAGCTTTTCGGTGACATTGAGGATGGACAGAGAGAATCGATCTCCGGTTTTACTCAAGGTCATAGAGTAAAGAAGACGAAGTCGCAGGCTAATCACAAGATAACTATCATAAAACATACTAAATGATTTAAAAATCGCGGGTTATTCACGTGTTTAATATTGTGCGCAGTAAAATTTCAATGGTTCACAGCCAGTTTATTCAATAATTTTGATTCTATGCTATAAATTAAAGCTGTCCTTAACCATTGACTATTCTACAAAGATATTTTGGTCATTTTAAAATTGGTAGAGTGCAATTGTATTTTCGACCCCTGACTGTACAGTGTACATATCTCTATTTCATTTTCAGAACTTTGCAGTAGTTTTTATAAAAGAGTAACAAACATCTATCCAACTTTGGTGTTCATAAAATTAGTAATTTATTTGTACTACCTACATAGAACAAAATATCCAACGGTTTTCAATATAAGCCTCGGGCGACTCTATCGAACGTCGCTGTCCATAAAACTTTCACGTTCCAACAACATGACTTCGTATTGCCAGCATATGAAACTATCCTGCCCCGTCAACACATTTTTAACTTTATAACAATAAGATAGAGTTGTAAATCAAATACAACAATTTCTCTGTTTGGGGTATCAAGATGCGCTGCTGAAAAATTTTCTTCAATTGATTTTCTATTTTGTTAAAAGATTGTAAAGTTCAAAATCTATTGTCGATTTATAGTGGCACTTGCTTCCGTCTCCGGCTTTGCATACTTATAAAAGTAATTTATCTCGGATTTTTTTAACATCGTTTTCCCGTTCCTAACTAAACGTTAATTTTTCTAAGGTACCAAATGCATGCCAAATTTCTAGCGTCTAAATTAAACGGTTTAGATTTTTCATACAAAAAGATTTTCCTGCTATTTCCCGTTCCAGTGGGAATTTCGGGAATTCTTTTCTTAGTGCACCTCTACGGTACCCAAGCTATGTTCCAAATTGTAAGCCTTCCAAATTGTAAGTGACTTGGTTTTGCCATTTAGGCTATGCGTTGATATGACAGACAGTCAGTCAGTTTCTCTTTTTATTTATATATTTAGATGAGGTGCCGCTGCTTCTGTCTGTCTATCCTCTAGGACTCGAGGTTCCAAATATTGGCACAAACAATATGAACAATAAAACGGTTCAAAATGTTCAATTGAATAAATATAAAACTAGGTTCCGTTCTTCTCAGTTTGTGTAAAATAAATCAAAAATCCTATCCTTAAGTCCCAAATAGCCAAGGGGAGGTCCGCAACGCGCGTTCAGAAGGGCGGCGCTGATTAATTACCATCAAGTAATCCGTCGTTTGACGACTTATGACATAAAAAACAGATTGTACAATGGGTTAGTACGTATAGAACTCTTTATATGGAAATCTGATTTGCATTGAGCCGGCCTTTAATAGTAAAAGAAAAAAAGAAAGCAGCATCTCATAAAAAATACCAAAAAACAACAAGTTAAAGAATCTACCAATATTTATTAGAATAAACTGACCATCATTATGCCATGGTCATTAATAATCAATGAACACAACTCAACGAATCAATTACTTAAAAAAAACCATTCTAGGATCTCCTTCTGTGTCGTGGGTGCGTTTATACACATACAATTTCACATACACATCATACTCACTGTGCGAGAATCAAACCCGCGACACGTTGCGCGGTAGCTAGTTGCCCAGCCACCGTGCTAACCGTGCAGTCAGTCACTGATAACACATTATGTTGATGATACATAATTCTGGCAACCCTATTACCCTTGATGATAACGTAGGCAACCCTATTTAGCCTTGATGATGATCGTACAGTCAATCATATTTAGCTTGTAATCAGCGCTGGGATCACAAATCATCATAATTCTGTTTAGACGTCATTACTGGACTCTCACTCGTGATTGGGTAGGAAAATATGTCAGTCTGTGTCCAATCGGTATCCATTTTGTCAAATTCAATACTTTTTTGCAAAACTTTTTTTTGTGATACATAGTTCGGCATATGAACAGGCCGTTCTCCTGATGGTAAGCAATCAGCGCCGCCTATGGACACCCGCAACAAGAGAGCAGTTACAAGTGCGTTGTCGACCTTTTCGGGATTGGATATTTGGAGATTTAGGGATTGGGAAGAGATTGAGGGATGGGAAGGATTGGGCCTTTACGTCGGTTTCCTGTGAGGCCGTGTTATCACTCCGGTCGAGCCGACTCACTCGTGCCGAAGTAAGGCTCTCCCCATACTTAAAATAGAAAATGTCAAAAACGAGAATTTTCTATGATGATATATTTGATAAAAGAAGAAAATTCAAAATAAATTTAAAATATAAAAAATTCAAAATATATCAATATTTTGAAAATAAAGATTTATGTGAATTAAATGGGTAACGGGACTTTTTTACGGGACTCTTATTCACAGCAGAACAACTTATCCGCGTTGTTATTTTTTTTAAATACCTATGATCAAATCAAGGTGAAGTCATGAGGTTTTTTCGTTAAAAGAAAACCTACCTTTTTTAATTTGCTAGATTATTATAAAAATAATATAGAATCAAATCCATAACAAAAGTCTGATATTGTTTAAGTATTTTAAAGTTTAAATACACGTACATACCTTTTTTTTGTTTTTTTTTTGTCAGGGGAAAATCATCCAATGACTTCTCCCGCCCCGGGCCGGGCGGGAGGGAGTGTCATACTCTTACTGACTAAAAACCCCCCCTGTTCCTTCTCCTGCTCTGGGCCGAGATCGCGGTGCCTTATTGCGCTTACCCCGCAACCCCAGCTGACACGTAGGTACATACCTAAGTGAGGAATAATATCGAAAATTTAGTATAAGTATCTATCGACAGAACGATGAATAAAAGTTAAGTTATTTTTCAATACTTTATTGTATTGAAACGTTGAATTAATTTATTTTTGACCTAGGAAACTACTCAATTCACAAAAATGGTTAACACAAATACAGTTAGTAAAAAAAATAAATTCAATAACAGCAAAAATAAAAAAAAACACACAGAGTTGAATATGATCACATTGTTTTCCATTCCCAGTTACAAAGCAATCGTTTTTCCAATACAAAACGGGTCCCTAAATAAAAGTGCCGCAGTGCAGTGTCAAGCGGTCAGCGATTCTCATTTTACGAGCGGGCCCCTAGTTGGAGAGTCCGTAGCTAGCCGGCGAGGGCCCCTTTCGTATTCTTCCATTTTTTGTTTTTGAAGATATGTTACCGTTGATATGAATATAGTTTCCAACTCTATTCAAAAACGATACTATTCAATGAAATTTGTATGAAACACTGAGTTATGACTGGCTTACTTATTTCTTAAAAAATTGCTTAAAAATATCTAATACTTAGTGTATCGATCGATCGATGAATAAAAGCATTCATACCCTGCCTCACATGTCGTGGTGACCAGGAGGTTAAAGCGCCGTTTCTCATGCATGAAGGTGTGGGTTCGAAACCTGGCAAGTACCAATGTGACTTTTTCCGAGTTATATGTACTTTCTATGACTATCTAGACACCACGGACATACGGTGAAGGTAAACATCGTGAGGAAACCTGGACTTATAATTTCTAGTTATAAGTTTGAAATCGCCAATCCGCCTTAAGCAAGCGTGGTGATTAACGCTCTAACCTTCTCCGTGTGAGAAGAGGCCTTTGCTCAGCAGTGGGTTCTTATAGGCTGATGATGATAATGATGCCCTGCCTCTATTTCTATTGAACGTACGAACACATTGCCAATACAGTTTATACACTGGAACAACAACATCAACAACAACAACAACAACATCCATTGGAATCGTTGTTCCCATTCAGGGAAGAGCAAGCGGGGTATAACGATTGTGCCGGCAAACACTGACGGACAGATTGACGGACTATTTATTCTATTTTTTTTTTTTTGGGATTGAATTTTGGCCGTCAAAGCGTGACTAACCAAACGAACAAACAAACAAAACTTTTATTTTAACCAACAAATATTTTGTGTTACTTTTTTTTTTGATACTGCGTGGCTGTGTAGGGTTGTGCTTTTCTTGTAAGGGGAAATCGTCAAGTGACTTTTTACGCCCAGCAAGAGGGAGTGTCAGACTCTTAATAACTGAAAATCTGCCTTCTCCTGTTCCAGGTCACGGTACTTCTAGCCCTTTCGCAGCCCTGGCTAGCTAGGTGTATACTTGTAATTCGTTTGGGTCTTATAATACCAGCCATTTTCAAAGACAAAAAATTAATATTTCATTTGCCATTTCAACTTTGTTAAATATCTCTTTAATAATTAATGACAAAATGGATATTAGGATGACAAAAGAGATGGCAAGTCACCTGATGGTAAACAGTCATAAGCATCTGCCGCCAATGCCGACACCCTCAACACCAGAGGAGTAACAAGAGCGTTACCGTCTTTTGGACAAGGTACGACAGATTGGGCCTAAGATAACCTCATTAATGGCAAAAAACAAAGCTGTAGTTGTTTCACGTCGGTATCCAGTCGTGATATCACTCGAGCCGGTCCATTCAGGCCGCGTTTAAATAAATTACGAGCATAAAATACTACAAGTGAAATGAAAAGATAGAAGCTCTTCTGAATAAATTTCCTTCATATCCAATTAGAAATGTTTAGTTTACAACGCATTGCAACTGCAAGCCGATGCAATTGATTATTGTAATTGTTGCAATAACAAAGTATCCTTACTAAATCATCGTCGTTTTTTATTCTCTAATAGGTAATATGTGGTTGTGGTGGCCCGGACTTGGCGATGTCTCAATAGTAGGGGAGCCCATGAAGGAATTTCGGTAGTTACTCGAGCGCGTCAGATTAACATATGGGGTATATTTAGTAACCTATTGCATATACCCATCACATACTTAATTTAAACAGAGGAGGGGTTTTCGTCAGTTTAGGGGGGAAAAGGTAGATGTCATGTCAAAGAAAAGGCGTTTAAAAAATCTGCCGATTTCATCGTCGTTTACAACAGCAATAGAGTTTTGAACGGGTCCCGTTTCTATCCTATTAGTTAGCCAACCCCATCACGCGATTCGGCAGACTAAAATATTTTCACTGCCAGAGATACATGGAGAATATACATTATTAATATCTGTCACGCTCGTGCACTAAAACAAAAGTTACATCTCACAATTTTGGAAAACTATCATTCCCCTTTCCCCACCGGAGGAATGAAAATGTCATTAAGACATTTTTTCTTTCTATCACCAAATCTTCAGAATCCAGTTACACCCTACGACGCTTAAGTAACTACAAATTTAGCATCCTGGGCTCCCCTACTACAATGAGCTGACTCAAGCAGAGCTTACAACATGTCAAAAGTTATTTGTTATTTAGACATAAATTGTGTTATGTGGAAGTCCCATATACACTTAATGCCGCAGATTTCCCACCACAAAGAACTTACTTGGCAGGTTTCGAATCCACAGCCTCATGCATGAGAAGCAGGCTTCACTGCCGGGCTACCACGACCCAATTACATACTACAATATAATTGACGAACAACAAAAACACAAATTGAGTTCCGTATGCCAACATCTTCGTTTATTCATTAACTTTTTAATTTTCCTCGCACGTTCCTTGGAGCGATATAAAAAAATGTTAAAGCGATTTAATACCATTTTTTGAATGCTGATATTGCATTTAATGGTTCACTGGTACAGTTATAGGACTTAAGGGGACTGGTTTTATTAACGGTTCTAGTAAACTTCTTAAGGTAACTGGTTCAAGCAAAGTTTTAATTGCCTTTCAAGACGAGAAGATTAAGAATTTATTTATTTTTTAATCTCTATAAATACAGCTTCTCCGTTCGTTACGTCGTGGTGGCCCGAAGGTTAAGGCGCTCGTTTCTCATGTATGAGGGTATGAGTTCAAAACCTGACAAGTAACAATGTGACTTTTTCCGGGTTATATGTACTTCCTTGAATTATTTAGACACCACTGACATACGGTGAAGGTAAACATCGCAAGGAAACCTGCACTTATAATTTCTAATTATAAGTTTAAAATCGCCAGTCTGCCTTAAGCAATCGTGGTAATAAATGCTAAAACTTTTTCATTTATAACTTACTTAAATACCTTAAATTATCCACGGCCTCACCGAAAACCGGCGTGAAACAACCACAGCGTTGTGTTTCGCCGTGTGAGTGAGGTTACCGGAGGCCCAATCCTTCCCCTCCCTCATTCCCTCCTCAATCCCTAAATCTCCAAATCCCTAAAAGTTCGGCAACGCACTCGTATCTCCTCCGTTGCGGGTGTCTATGGGCGGCGCTGATTGCTTACCATCAGGTAATCCGCCTTCTCGTTTGCCGACCTATTACATAAAAAAAAATCCTTGTAAGTACTTTAAAATCCCTAATTACGACAAAAACTTAATCAGTTTTCTTTCACATCCTTTTAAACAATAATATCTAAGTCACATAATTAAATAACACAATCGAAAATGTTTATTAAGTAAGCATAGTAGTACCTGTAGAGTTAGTTAGCTCATCTTGTGTCTATATTATATATATATATATAGATAAATAACTTACTAGCAAATTACTTATAGTTCGCTAACTAAGTTGGAGACCAAAGTTCGTTAATGTAGCCAATTTTATGGTCTAAAGAAGATGTTACGTCGCTCGGGAGTTTTGTTAAAGAAAGTAGTCTACAATACCTATTTTTATTTGGGTTCTTAACAATTACTATATATATATATATATATATATTAAACTAGCTACTCTCGCGCAGTTTCACCCGCTGCTCGGCTCCATTTAATCTTAGCGTGATGTTTTATAGCACTCAGGAACATTATCGTAGCTATCTATCAGTGAAAGAATTTTGAAAATCCGATCAGCAGTTCCGAAGATTATCCCCTACATACAAACTTACAAATTTTACCTCTTTATAATATTAGGTAGTATAGATATTAAATACTTTTTATCATCGTAAATATTGTCCGTTTTTATTGAATATTGAACGGGATTTTATATAATTATTGTCATGTCTTGTTTTTAGCGTCTAAAAGCATACTTATAACCAGATTTTTTTAGATAAGAATATAATAAGTTTTTTTTTTAAGTCACAGTCAGGATAGTAGATGGTTGACTTAATGGCTAGCAATCCGAGCCGCCCATGGAAAACCGCAATACGAAAGGACTTACGCCAAAACAAAGAGCTAAGTGTCTTTTAAAGTCCAAAAACCTCAACTGAATGATAACCTCACTCAAACAGCTGCATAAAACATACGCGTTGTTGACTGCACAGTTGGCGCGGTGGCTGGGCAACTGGCTGCCGTGCAACGTGTCGCGGGTTCGATTCTCGCAAGGAACAACTCTTTGTGTGATCCACAAATTGTTGTTCCGGGTCTGGGCGTGATGTGTATGTAAAATTGTATGTTTATAAACGCAACCACGACACAGGAGAAAATTCTAGCGCGGGGCAACGTTTTTAATAAAAAAAAAAAGTCAATATTAAAGCCGTGTGGTATCACTCTGTTCGAGCCGGCCTATTTACGTAGAAACTTGGTTCTCCCACGTGAATATAAATACAAATCATTCAATCTATTAAAGAAATAGATGAACGAACTATTTACAGTAAGTACCTTTGATAGTTAAACTTTAATTTAAATCTACGCTCAAAGATATATGAGTCTGAATAAGAAATTGAAAATTGTGAAAAAGTAGTTTTTGATCGAGTTCAAGTGACCTGGGACGTTTCCCAGTTCAAATATCATTTGAGATCTAGACAGTATTGCTTTTTATTTTACATCGGTAGGTTAAATGTAGGTACATTTTGTATCTATATCATGAAGTTTTTTTTTAATTTTTTTCATTAAGTATATAATATGTGTATGTTGAAAACTACATTAGATATGTATTGGTACTTTTTTCTCGACTTAGTTGGAATTTCATTAACATTATTTGTAATAGAAAAGGTTACCTCTTTGTTTTAGAGACAACGTTGTCCCTTTCTAGTATTTTCTCGTAGGTTTAAAAATCATTTAATTTTCACATACACATAACATTCAGACCCGGAACAACAATTTGTAGATCACACTAAAACCCGGTTTCCGAAAGGCCGATCAATGTTAAAATCAATTCAATCTCTTGTCAAGTCATCTGATTGGTTGACTGAATTATCAACAACCAATCAGAAGACTTGACAAGAGATTTAACAGGAGATTAGTTAATTTAAGCGTTGACAAGCCTTTCAGAAACCGGGTGTAAGAGTTGTTCCGTAAATCGAACCCGCGAAACGTTGCTAGACAACGCTTGCAACCTCCACGGCCTCAGGTTGGAGCAGGATAAAGAACATGATGGTTTTTAGTCAGTAAGAGTCTGACACTCTCTCTGGTCTCACTCTAGATGACTGAAGTCATTTGACGATTTTTCCCTCAAAAATGGTCGCTTTACTTGATAGTAACTTCCACTTGTAATTAATTTTCTAGTCGGTCGGTATGTTTTCCCAATTCAATTAGATCGAAACCATTGTTTGTTTTTCTTAACACGAAAACCAATTAAGCATTTTCTGCGTTAACAAAACATTTGAATAAATTAACATTTCAAAGCAAGTAATTGATTTAACAATGGTTAATGATTCGATGGTCAGGTGTGTGGGAATTCAATTGTGTGGCCCTTCAGAATAGGTTTACTTAAACTGGTGTGGTTCTTTGTTCAGAAGACCACTACGGAATAAATTAACACGGTTCGGATATAGTTATTACTATAATTGACTGCACGGTTGGTGCGGTGGCTGGGCAACTGGCTGCCGTGCAACGTGTCGCGGGTTCGATTCCCGCACGGAACAACACTTTGTGTGATCCACAAATTGTTGTTTCGGGTCTGGGTGTCATGTGTATGTGACATTGTATGTTTGTAAACGCACCCACAACACAGAAGAAAATCCTAAAGTGGGGCAACGTTTTTTAAAAAACAAAAAATAAAAATTAGAAATAATTTTTTAAAACGATCTCCAACTATAACTATTGACTTCATATTTTTATTTTTTGCTGACTCCTGCTAAATCGGGTTGCACTCTAATGAGGAGCTACAATTTACTTAAGTTTTTCCACGGAAAAGACTAGAGTTAAGTTGGCGTGGATATTATTTATTTTGTCATACTCGTATTTAAGAAACACTAGTTTTTTTTCGTTTTGTCATCTTACAGTAATACATTGGAAACAAATTAACCCCAATTCGCTAGATTGATCAGTGTACATTCAGTGATTTCAATGTAAAATTGAAGAAACAATATGATATATGACAACCACCTTGAGACGCTGGCGTTAGGCGGATTAATCAAGGGCTTCATTCAGAAGGCAGTCCTCCTTGAAACAGCACGTATTGTAAGGAGGTACCTGTCACTGGAGTCTTAACTACCATAACCTTGGAGCATAAACCTGCTACCGACTGGCTATTTTTATTTTTTTTAATAATTTTCTTTGTTCTTTGTAGTGATATTTGAAAATGAAATTTTTAAGCCATTTAAATAAATGCGTGATAAAAAAATCTGATATGACCATCAGTGAAATAATGAAAAAGTTCTAGACAGCCATGGATTTTTTTTTTATTAAGAATACAATATTCAGAGCAATGAATTTGAATTTAGAAGAAGGAACTAGTTACGTCATTGCTCGGTAAAATGTATCGATTCGTGACGTCAAGCGATGTTTTAAATCGATAGACCGTTGGAAGTATTTGATTCTATTACATACAATAAATTACGTAATTTCTTATCTGGAGATAAAAACATTTCTGAAAACTCTCTACTACACATTTCTGCTTACCCCTGAATCCAAAAACACACATAATATTTCTACACCTATCAGAAATACAAATCATCATCATCAGCCTATAAGTGCCCACTGCTGAGCAAAGGCCTCTTCTCACACGGAGAAGGTTTGAGCATTAATCATAACGCTTGCTCAATGCGGGTTGGCGATTTCAAACTTACAATTAGAAATTATAAGTCCAGGTTTCCTCATGATGTTTACCTTCACCGTATGTCAGTGGTGTCTAAATAGTCATAGAAAGTACATATAACTCGGAAAAAGTCACATTGGTACTTGCCAGGTTTCGAACCCACACCCTCATGCATGAGAAGCGGGCTCCTTAACCTCCAGGCCACCACGACATTCGACGAGAAATACAAATAAAAACTCAAAATGTTGCCTCTAAAAGTTCATAATCACAAGGTAATAAGGTTTATTTTTAAACGCCATCCCTACTTAATAGGATTAATATTTTTTCAGTGAGAAACTTCCCTTTTATTTTTCTTTGTTTGTAATTAGAGTTGGGCGGCTGAAGTTTGTTTAACTTGTAACAAACAGATTATAATTAATTTGATCTGTATTTTAATTGGGGTTAAGTTGTTTTTTCATTGTTGAAATATTTATTTATGTATCTTTTGGATGTTCGTGTTTTCTTTGTGGTGTGATACGGTGGCAAATCAGCAGACGGATTACCTGATGGTAAGCAATCGGTGCCACTTTTGGTCCCACAATACTAAAGGATTTGCAAGTACTTTGCTGACCATTTGGGGATAAGAGGTTTTGGGGATTTAGGTTTTGGGGAGAAATGAAGCTGAAGAATATTAGAAAGACCTGATAATAAACGCACTTTTATAAACATGAATTTAAAATCCTCCTATAGATATTGAGGCTTATTGATATTTTTTAGAAGAATAGTCAAATTAACAAAAATATTATCATCTGGCTCGACCTTTGCTGCTATATCGCACAAAGTTCACAGAAAGAGAGCGATTACCGATACCGATAACTTGTAACCCCTCAAAAGCGGGCATTTGTTACTGCTCTGGTATTGTAAGTATCCATGGGCGGCGCCGAATGCTTAGTACCATTAGGATCACTAGTTTGTCGACATATCCCGAAAAAAAATGTTAAAAATCAAATAAGTTCAAGACAATACTAGGTCAATAGACACCGAGAGACCTTCCGGCTTTGAATTCTATAACTAGTGTTGAGACACATCTCAAAGTCCCGGAATCCCGGGCATACTTTAACTAAAAAAAATATATGAATCAGCCCTAAGAATTTAAAACGTCAAAATATCGTTTGAAAACTTATTTTTTTTTTATTTTTGAATACTAAATTTAAAATTAGAATAAGCATTCACACCTAAGAGTTGATGTGTTTCAATAAAATTGATGTAAATATTTTAATTTCTTTTCTTTTACTAATTAGTAAAGGTGTTTTTATATGATAAGTTGGCAAACGAGCAGACTGATTACTTGATGGTAAGCAATCAGCGCCGCCCGTGGACACCCGCAACAATAGAGGAGTTACGATCGCTTTGCCAGCCTTTTGGAGGATTGATTGTGTGATAATATAATGAGGTGTGTGTACCTTGACCCAGTCCTGGCTCCTAAAGCGGAAGGCAACACCGATTGCTTAGCACCAGGTGATCAATCTGCTTATCTGCCGACCCATCCCATAATAAAATGCCAATGTTTGGCAAAAGGCAACCAAAAAATATAAAAAAGGTCGATACTCAAACGTGTTCCCTGAACTCAGGTATATTTATTTTCGCGTTTCTTTTCTCACGTTCCCCTGTAACAGAATTAATTCCCTACATGTCAGTCAGTACATATTTTTTGTAAGAAAAATACACGAGATGTTTTGCGCTTTTAGTAGGAGCGTGACAATTATTGATAACACTATCTCTAAATAAACTGGCCTAGATAAAGTAAGACGGTTGTAATGAGGATCTGTAATTAAATTTTAGGCACAGGATATTTATCACTCGTATTTTCGTCAATAAACGCTATGTGTGTTCCCCGACGTTTCTTTCCGCCATTGTTCCACGTTTTGGTTCGCGCAAAGGCTATGCAGCGGACCAGCAATTTGTCGCCGATTTGAATCCCCTACGGAAGAACTCTTTGTTTTGATCAACGACACAAACACACACACACACACACACACAATTGAGCACACTACAAAATTGAGCTTTATATTTGAACACCGATTCTACCGACTACTAAAATAAAACATATATTAGAAGGTACTAAATTTTGTGAAAAAAAAATCATTCTTTCTTTCTTGGATCTTATGCCTTGTTTAAACTTATTACAGGTTGCCACAGTATACATAAACATATATGGTAAAAAAATCTTATAAAGGGTACTTATAAGATTTTTTTTCTAAGACTGAATATATATTTTTCATAGATAAAAAATTAAAGCAAAAGCTTCTAAAATAAAAAAAAACAAGTAATCTACGAAGCAATTACATACATAAATATTTTCACTTCCTTTTTCAGAATACCGTTTTAACTTCGCTGAAACTGCTTTCAAAGCCTTAAACGTTTAAAAGCTACTGAAAGAAATCTAGTAAACGCATTTTTAATAGTTCATTTTAACTTGTTTGACTGGAAAAGCTTTCGTTTTATATATTTTTTCGTGGAATGCAATGACCTGTAATGTGTTTAAGGGATGCGAATTGTTGTTTTGTCACATTCAAAATTGATTATCTGTTTCGGAATCACTATACTTATATAGTTTCAAGATAAACAAAATTACAATGAACAAACATGTCATATATTTGTTTTGGGCCTACGACACAGGAGAAAATCCTAGTGTAAAGCAACGTTTTTATAATGATTTTTTTTAATAAAAATCTTTTTACTATTTTCTTCAAATTCCATTTTAGAAATAACAAGTTCTCAGTAACGACCAATAATCTATCTAAAATGGATCATAGTATTGGAACGTTGAAAATACTCCTGTCTAGAATAAAACACATTTTCTACAACGTTACCGAGAACTACATAAATCCCGGATCCAGTTTAAGCACGAGCACATCACTAAAATATCGTTGATTCCTTCAAAGACTTTGGAGAACATTTCCCTGAATCCCCAGCCGTCTGACCCAAAGCTCTTCCCTATTTATTAGGGTTCCGTAGACGTTACAGAGGTCCTGTAATTCAGTTTGTCTCTTGGATTCCGTGCCAAAGATATTGGGATCGTCCATAAGTTTTAAACGGTTTGTGAATTTTTCATCGATTTGTCTTAGGCTTCTGTTATTGGCTTTATCTTGTACTATTATTTAACATTTATTGATTTTTTTCATGTGGTAAGTCGGAAAACGAACAGACGGATTGCCTGGTGGTAAGCAATCAGCTCCGCCCATGGACACCCGCAAGCAACAACATCGTAGTAACGTGTGCGTTGCCGAACCTTTGTGGATTGGGGATTAGGGATAGGGGAAGGATTGGGCCTCCTGTAACCTCACTCACACGGCGAAATACAACGCTGTGGTTGTTTCACGCCAGTTTTCGTTTTTTTGTGAGGCAGTATCATTCTAGTCGAGCGGACCCATTCGTGCCGAAGCATGGCTCTCCCACACTTTGTTGCCCACCATGTTGCCGACCCTTTGGGGTTTTGGGATTTGGAGATTTAGGGATTTGGGAGGGATTGAGAAGGGGAAGGGTTGGGCTTCCGGTAACCTCACTCACACGGCGAAACACAACGCTCTGTTTGTTTCACGCCGGTTTTCGTTTTTTAGTGAGACGGTGTCATTCTAGTCGAGCCGACCCATTCGTACCGAAGCATGGCTCTCCCATACTTAATACTTGGTATTAAAGTAACACGTAAAATGACGCCACCCTTTATAATAGACAGTCTAACACTGCCTTTGGCCATTCGGGTCTGGAGAAGGTATGTCAGCCCCATTAAAAACTAGCGTGAATCAATCACAGCATTGTATTCCAAAGAATTTGTTGTTAATTCGTGCGATCACTGGAGCCTCATTCCTGACCCTCCCAGAATCCTCTCAACCACTAAATCTCCGATACCTTAATCCCTAAAAGGCCGGCAACGCGGCTGTCCACGCGCTGATTGCTTACCATCAGGTAATTCGCCGGCTTGTTTTACATCGTGTCACATAAAACAAAAAACACAAAGAAGTACGTCTTCACTTGTTCCATCTCCAAAATACGAAATAGAGTAGTTTTCCCCTATAATAATCCCACTTCAAGTAGAGTATCCTTCATATCTCAAGTACATTCACGATATAATATACAGCCGCACATTATCATAATCCCGAGACCAACTGACAGACAAGAGTAAATAATACATATAAGCATAATTAGGTAATAAAGTCTGTGTGTACATACATCCTTATTTCGTGTTCTTCTAAATATGATTGTTTGTCTGTCTGTCCGTCTTTTTGTTCATGGAGATGCTATATTTAAGGGTTCTTAGAATTTTTGGGTGGATAATAGTAATTTAGTGAAATGAATTGCCGTTGATTTTTTTCGAAATTGTCTTTTCGAAAATTCTATGTATCTTTTTTATAAATTTTTGTATTGTAATGTAATTTGTATTGCGTCAAATATAGTACTTGATTTATGAGAATTATCTCTTATATCGTATATTAGGTAAAGCGTAAAATCGATTAATGAGGAAAGAGTTTATACATAAATATTTTGTCATTGTCGACCTACACCGACTATAACCTATATTTATTTAGTTATATATACTTTATTGAACATATACACCAATTAGAAATACGTAAGTTGCAATAAAATAATGTTATGGTTACAATAAACTTATCCCAGAAGGCAATTTCTTACAGACAACCTTTGGATTGATGAACCTTTTTTGGAATTTAACTAAAAATACGATTGAGTTGAAAACCTCCTCAGTTAAAGCCACTTTTAAAAAATAGGGATAGTTACGAACCTCTTCCTTTTGAACTTATTCAAGCAAAATAGATCCTTATTACCTATTCTGTTTACAACGTCTTTGTTTTCTTTTTTTATTTAAATACTTTTTGCACAATCGTTGCACGATATTGGACTTAATGCGAAAGGTAATTTCTACTACTAGTCTACTTTAAGGTGATACAGAGATAACAAGAAAAGAAAGAAATGATGATCAATATCACATACTCAAAAATAAAATAAAATAAATATTCATATTATGAAGTTTGTATTTTTTTTTTTTGTCAAAGTTTTCCTTTACGTTTTTTTACTTCAGGGCAAAGCCGGGTCACGCAACGAGTGTAACATAATACGCTTGTGTGAGCGGAAATGTTATGGACAGTAACAACACGATTATGGACTTTGTCGAAGGGAAAAAACGCGAAAAATATGGACGACACTATTTTCTACCAAAGATTGACCCGGTTTTTTTGCCGACTGTACTTTGTTTTCCGGGAATATGATGTTAGTTGCGGCTTACCTACTTGCCTACTCGTGTTTGTTTATTGTTTTTCTGTATTTCTTATATTATTTAATGGTTGTCTTGTTTACTATAATGTTTACGGTTTTTGTCGAAAATAATGAGGTGATACAGTTACCGTATTTTTGATGTTTGAATTTATTAGGCTCGTATGCCTAATTTGATGTTACTTGTCTGTTTAGAGTGATTGAGAGATCTTTTTTTTTAATTTCTTCATATCAGTACTAAAATTTGACTATGATCATATTATGTTTGTTTGTTTTTTTTATTTTTCGGAATTTTTTATTACTTTTTGTTGTATGGTGTAGGATTCATGGTCATTTAAATAGAGGAAAACAATTAAATTTCTATGGATGTATTGAGTGACTGAATGACATACGTCAATAATAAATTAGGTAATTAGATATTCAAATAATGACACATTATTTTATTGATTGATCCAAAGCTTATGCGATCTTTGCGAAGAACGAACTTTGATATTTCACATAAAACAAGCGAGATGAGATAATATACGACATAAAAAACTAATTGTAGATTGTAGACTATCGATTGAAAATTTGGTATCGTGGTGACCCGAAAGTAAACGCACCCAGTCTTCATGCATTGAGTTTAAAACCTGGTTATTACCAATTTGACACTTTCCAAATTATACATAAGGAAAAAATCGTGAGAAAATATGAACTTATAATTTCTAATTCTAAATTTGAAATCGCGAATCTGCATTGCGCAAGCCTGTGGATGAATGCTTAAAACTTCTAAGTGTGAGAAGAGGCCATTGTTCAGCAGTGGACAATTTGACTATTACTTATTTAAGTATCCAATTACATTAGCAACAGAAAAGAAAATAATGACATGAAGTTGGGCCGGAATGAATTGCGAAAGAAAAAACTATGCGGTTTAAAAGTGAGGCTAATCGACACTCCTACCGAAATCCTGTTAAAATCCTACTGCATAGAAAAAAAACTAAAGAACCAATCACTGAAATGAAAGCGTGCAATACTCCACGCTAAGGCAACAAACCGACTCCAATATATTTACAATTCTTAAACTGTCAACACACACAAAACACATCCAAGCCTTCAAATAAGTAAATTGAAAATATATTATCGTTTATACCATAAGAAGCTGGAGGATTTTAAAAGAACTATTACGTTCAGTAAGACCAGGATTTATCGCAGTCCGATAAATCTTCCGGTGGAGTTGTCGAGAGCGTCAATAGAGGAATATTGACGCCATTTTGTGATGAATGTGTGCATGGAGATTGATTTAGTGATGGCAAACTCTTTGGTAGAATTGCGGTAAATTCGTTTTTTTTTGTTTTATGTCTATGGAAAAATATTTTGTTTTAGATCTATGGGTGACAGTTGCCAAATAATTTGGGTTTAAAAAAAATACTTAAATGTGTTGTGTAAATGCTTTATATACCTAACGAGGTCAATTTGTTATCATGAAAAAAGAGACGATATTTTTTATTATATAATTTTCAATATTTTTTTAAGTATTTTATAAATTGGAATTTCGCTTGCCATTTCAATTGATATATTGTATGTATCTATAATTTTATATGTGTTGTGTTAGCTATAAATATGAAATGACGATTTTAAATGTGAACAATGATCAGAGTTTAGCTCTTGATAATTTGTGAAAACATTGATATTTCTCATAAGCCGTCCATAGTTATTGTTAAGTTAATTATAATTACTTTAGACAGAACATAGTGCTCAAAAATCATTTTTCTGATCACTAAACCACAATACAAAATACCACAACAAACCAGGGTCATTTCAACCGGATATACTAACAGTACGCCATAAAAGGGTATCAGAATTCATTTGTAACCCCTTTTTGTAATATTTGACCGGGCGCCGGATAAGGATTTTTAACCAGAACCCGGTTTTAAACCGGTTTCGAGCGTTATTGCGGCGCATATATCCGAGTCGGACTGAAGTGAGATAAGCTTTTCGAATTGTTTGATGTTTTCAGGCGATTACTGAAAAGTTAATGGCAGTTCGTCTGTTGCTGAAAATTGAAAATTTAGGTACCTACCTACGTAAAAATGAAACATTGACTTTTCATCACGTTTTTTTTTTTAATAGAAACATGTTCCGTAATTGACCCTGTATGCAGGTGAATGAATTTCATTAATTTTGTAAAAAAAGGTACAACGACATGTGAAAATCTATATTTATTTGTTAGCTTGTAAACTATACATAAATATATAATATCACTAGCTACTTTAGCGCGGTATTACCCGCTACTCGGCTTCTACAAATCGTAGCGTGATGTTATATAGCCTACTACTACTACTAGTTTTTGCCCGCGTCTTCGTTCGCGTGGAATAGAGACTTTCTGCCGATTTTTGGTGTAAACACTACTCTAGGTCCTTTCTCGAGTTCCAAACTACGTCTGTACAGAATTTCACAGAAATCGGTTCAGTAGTTTAGGCGTGAAGAAAAGACAGACAGAGTTACTTTCGCATTTATAATATTAGTAAATTACATATTATAATAATATTAGTAAAGTACATATAACTCGGAAAAAGTCACATTGATACCTACTTGCCAGGTTTCGAATCCTGGGCGCCTTAACCTCCGGGCCATTACGACATTTTTAAAAAAACCTTCCCATTTATGTTATTTGTAGGACGTATATTATTTACCACGAATGTAGCTATACGTAAAAGTTCGTATATTTCAAAAGGCAATTAGCACGTTTTGAAAATATGTATTACGTCATCAATGTCCAAACGTATGTGATAAGCCTTTTAAAATGTTTTCGAACGAGGGATTTAAATTCGATTCTCAGTTGATTGCCGTATGTGCGGATTAACAATATTTTTGGCCATTTGAATAGGTGATTCGAGTTTTATCATTTACGTTTTTATTTTCGATTGTAATATGGATATTGACTGTACTTTTAAAAGGTTAGCAATAGTTCGACAATGTGTAAAGCACATATTAAATTAGGGAGAGCCATGCTTCAGCACGTATGGGCCGCCTCGACTAAAGTGATACCACGTCCTCACAGAATACCGGTGTGATGCCACACTTACGTTGTGTGAGTGAGGTTACCAGAGGCCCAATTCACCCTCCCTCCTCCCAATCCCCTATCTTTAAATCCCTAACAACTCATAAGAGGCCGGCAACGCACTTGTAGAAAGTCCTTTGGTGCTATGAGTATCCATGTGCGGCGCTGATTGATTACCATCAGGTAATCCGTGTGCTCGTTTGCAAACCTATGATATAAAAAACACACACAAGTTCGGCTGTAGTGTTATGTAAATATTTACTAATAACATTTTGCCTGGTTGGAAAAGCGAGAAGGATTGCTCAACAAACGCGTCCGATGAACGGCTTAGTCCATTGGATTCTAAATGATTCTGAAATTGTCGAAGTTAAAAAGACTTTGTCTTCATATAATCTGAAAGAAAAAATTATATTTTCGTCCTGTCCATTTAGCACTAAACACTAAACACACAAAACCTCAACATTTAAAAACAAACACAGGAAAAGCTACATCTAAAATTAAAATCATAAGTGCCAACCTTCAGAAAAAAAAGGAACGCCGTTCAAAATTCTGAACAAACCCTATTTCGACCCAGACTTACGTCACACTCATAACCCTGCAAACGCCACGTTGTGTTGGCGGGGTAATGCTGGCCAGTATCCGGTTTTATCAGGTTTTATTGGCAACACTCCGCTCGCAGTTTCCCTTGCTGTTACGGAAAGAGGAACCCATTTTTATGTGGCCGCAGACCCAACGTCGGCGCGTGTGGGTTAATGTTTGTGACGTCAGCGGGTTTTCGATTTTTAAAAGGGTAAGTTAGAAAAGTTTTGATTGAAAAGAATTGTTGTCTGTGGATTAAAATGTTGTTGTGAACGTAGACTTGTGTTGATAATGTATGGGTAGCGAAATTAGGTTAATGTTCTCCTGTTCAGTCGTTTCATGGAGTTAAATCGACTTTTATGCGATAGTAAACAAATTGTGTGCTTTTTTTTAAATGAGGTATCAAACCTCTAAAGAACCTGAACTTTTTGAGCTACGGTTTTCGTCTATGTAAAATTATTAGACTATGAAATTTTTTGCTATGTAATTATAATAAGTATTATTTGTACATTGTAATAAAGGTTTTAACAAAGCGATATCTTTTGTAACCATTGGTCGATTATGTAGCCAACTTGCTACTGTCTCTACATGACATCAAATTTTATCTTTGTACCTGCTCTTCGAATTATTTACAGACTATGAAAGAACTTTAGAAAAAACAATCAACACAAGACAAAAATAAGAGAAAAGAACTCAAACGACTAAATCAAACTACTTAATTCATAATAAAACTCTTTGCAAGTGAAAAAAAAATCTACACACAACACAACGAAGCTTGGTTTAACACCTAAAGCACCTAAAGCTACAAACACACACAGAGCAATATCACAAAAGCCATATTAGTGCCTAATTCAGCGTACAAAGGCTCACCGCAGACGAAGCAACGAGCAGCCACAAGTGGTACATCTACCCTCTTCATTATTCATGCAACTTGCAACGACTGTTGCACGTAGCGTTCGCAAAATGCTTACATAATGTACATCGGAACCTACACGGCATAGTGGCCAGTCAGTTTTGGCGAGTAACTTGTGCTGTGTGTGCAACAAGCTTAAATTGATGTAGGTGATGAAATGTTTGAATAGATTATGTGTTTTCTGTGTTTTGTAAAGGGTTTATTTTTGAATGAAAAGTAAATATTTTTAATATTTACTACTTGACTTCGTCAATGTAATTTTTGATGACTTTTTTTTAACTTTTATCAATCAGAACCGCTAAGGAGTGGAATTATTGCCGGAATCTGTGTTCCCCGAAGGACCTGAATATTTTCAAGGCCCGAGTAAATAGGTTGCTTATGGCTAGTCGTACATGGTAGGTCGTATCATTGCTCACCACCAAGCGTAATAGCAGCAAAAAGGCTGACAAATGTACTTACATGGTATCATAAAAAAGGCAACGCAATAATTTATTTAACTTTTCAGGCTAATATGAAATTTTAAGAAATAGGTATATAACGTCATCTTCAATCCGTAATCAACTCATAAAATACGATAGATAGCAAATTTCCAATAAAAAAAATCCTATTAAGAAATAGCTGAAAAATACCCATTCAATATAATTTCAAAAGTTCCTGAACATATTATTAAGAAAAAAATGTTTACTTTCGTAAAAGTATATAACTTTAAAAACAAGAATTTTACAAACAAAAAGGACTTAAAAAAAATTGCGATCAAAACTCCAATTAAACGGAACCCACGCACATAATAAATAATCAACTTCCTTGTGCCACTTCACTGCACATCAAAAAGATACACTTTTACTCGAAAATAACCCTTTTTCCGCCACTTGAACCTCGCTCCTCCCTACCCGGGTACCACACCACCCGGGTAATCGGTTGGACTGACGACTTACTGTGTCCGACAACTTATTTCGAGTCATTTCTAACCCTTGCCAAGTTCATAGAGCTACCAAAAAGTTGTGTGGATTTCGGAGGGTTAAAAGTTGTACGTAGTTTTTTGGTTGCTTGTATATATTTTTGGTAGTTTGACGATGAGTATGATGACGTAGTCAAAAAAATTAAATTATAAAAAAAATACAATAACGTCATTAGGTACCCGTATATTTTATTCAATAGAATTCAGTTCTAAGCCTGGTCGGGAATTGAATTTAAATAGTTAAATATATAACTATTTAAATTCAATTTTAAATATACTTATTATTTCGAATGTACATGTAAATAAATACATCATGCGCATGTTATATTATTTAACAAAAGGAGCATTGACTAATTGACTATATCCTACCATAAAGCTGGCAACATTCAACTATTGAATATAAAAAAAAATTGTAAGAGTTAACATTACAGGGAAATAAACTAAACAATTATGGACAGACGGTTAATGATGATGGGTACCTAATTGATAGACGGACTTATAGATCCGAGGTGTCATGAAAAAATATTTTTTTTGAAATTAATGTTATGTGTGTTAAACTAGTTATAATTTATATATCCCTATTGTTTTTTATCATCAGATAAATAAGGAATCCATGTGCATTCTCATTCTCTAAAAAAAAATTAAAGCGCCCTCAGAAAACGAACATCTGTATCTAAAATCCGAACTCATTTGCCTCGTTTCGCTAACAGTCACATTTATGGCCAAAAATAAATAATAAACAAAAAATATTAATTCTGTTGCAAGTTAATTTGTTAGTGTCAAAATTCTGCGATAAATAACTAAAAAATAATAAATACAAACAAAGTAAACACGAAACTATTATCGCTCGCACGGTCCACTAGTTTTAGTGGCGGCCATTTTAAATTTATACCCGAATCCGGTTGTAACTGGTCCGGACCAGCGCAAACTGGTTTAAAGTGGTTAATGAGATGGATATGCAATGTAAATGTTTGTGCTGTTTTACGATACTGATCGAGCGTAACATTTGATTAATAAACAAATTAAACTTTGGTAGTACTCTTCAAAAACATTATTCAACTGTTGTCATTGTAACGTATCGAAAACAATGTACTCACCACAGCATAATATTCATTATTTTTTCTTAAATATTCCTTTTTTATGTAATATGTCGGCAAACCAGCAGACGGACTACCTGATGCTAAGCAATCAGCGCCGCCCATGGAAACCCGCAACAGAGGAGTTACGAGTGCGTTGTCGATCTTTTTGGGATTAGGGATTGGGGAGGGGAAGTATTGGGCCTCCGGTAACCTCACTTACAAGGCGATACACACCGCTGTGATGGCTTCACGCCGGTTTTCTGTGAGGCCGTGGTATCACTCCGGTCGTGCCGACTCGAGTGACACCACGGTCGAGAAACTTTGTTAACTAGATTTTCTTGTAAGTTGTTCTCTATAGGATTTTACATACAGGGTGTAAAAAGACACTTAACGAAGCCGAAAGCCGTGTATTCTACCCATAATTTGGATAATTTTTTTCTGTAAGACCACTGCTGGGACTCCACGGGTTCTCGAGATATTGAAGGTCAAAGATGCATTTTTATTTTTGATTTTATTGCGCAATCGAATTCTAAGTATTATTACAAAACTTTTTTCCAAACAAACATAAACTGATTTTCGATTTTTCTAAATAAATTACGCATTTGAAATTACGAACAGTAATGTACGTAATAAATAAATGCAGACCCGCACAAAAAACATGTGCATCTCAGTAGGATTTTTATTTTACAGAATTGTTTTGTTGTTGCGAAGTAAAACGTCGACCTACGTACTTATCACAGCGTTTTCATGCTAAGCTGTGAACCTACGCACACAATGACACGAATCCCGTTTGCTTTACATTGCGCGCAATATTTTTTTTTTTTGATACCTAATAATAAAAGTCGTCAAATCAAATCAAATCAAAATCATTTATTCCAAATAAACCATAAATAGGTACTTTTGAAACGTCAAAATAGAATAGTAGTCTGTCAGTCTGTTCGTCAGTGAAGCTAGGTGCGTGCGTAGGTCGTTTCCCAGTGATAATTTTAGCGTAAAGCTACTTAGTTAGAACTGCAGTATGCGTAGTTAACGGCTTCGTTAAGTGTCTTTTTACACCCTGTATAGCCAAAGATTAAGGCTTAGGGCCCAATCCTTCACCTCCCCTCATCCTTTCTCAAATCCGAAATCTTCGAAACCCGAATCGCCAAAACGCCGGCAACGCACTCGTAGCTTCATATAAAAGGGAATATTAATGTATTAAAATATTGAGGTAAATATCTGAAACCTGAAATTGAGCGATACATCAAAACTGTGTTTATTATTTAAGCACTAATGAACGTAAATTGATATATGTATGCGCTTGGGATTGTGTTGGTGCAATGTGCAAGAGAAGCGATGTTAGGAAATACATGTAGGCACATAATTTTTAGGTACCCAAAGACGTTTAAAAAAGTACACATTACTGAGTTGTCCGTCTGTCTATTACTAGAATTGTAGGTATCTCAAAACAATTAGGAAAGTAAATTTTTTTATTTGACGGATCACCTGATTATAGGCAATCAGCGCCGCCCATGAACATGCAATAACAGAAGAGTAACGAGTACGTTACCGTCATTTTAAGGATAAAAGGTCGGGGAAGGGGAAGGACTGGACCTCACTCACACAGCGAAACACAACGCCGTGGTTGTTTCACGTCGGTATCACGGTATCACGTCGTCTGGGAGACAGTGGTATCACTTCGGTCAAGCCGAGCCGAAGCAAGGCTCTCCCACACTTGAAATTGTATTGTAAGCCTTAACATTTATGTAAGAGAAAATATAATTGGAAATAATATCCCATTAGCAAAGGTCGCAACTCACAATCGACCTTTCTCGGCTAGATAAAGCATTCTCTCCTATCAGTTTCCCCACACGTTTACCTGGTAATACCTATAAATATTGTGGCGAGAAACCACACGATCAAGGAAATGGATACACAGATCCGCTGAGGTACAGTTCGCTACAAAATTCTGTGGTATGCTGTGAATTTGTTAGTGCTGAAAATTAAAAAAGGGAATATTTAAAATTTATTATTTTGATGTTAAGGTATTAGGAGACTTTTAGACGACAATAATTAAAGTAATATTAAAATAATTATTTGAAGCAATGCTCTTTTGCGAACTGTTGCATTTAAATGTAATAATAGCCAGCATTTTCCCGGCCTTTCCTCATATTAAGTTTTGACTCGATAAATATTTTGAATTTCGAACGTCCATGTTAATATTATTTTACGCAGAACTTCACGGTCAAATGATCGTCATTTTAAGATAAAGATACCGCGTTCTTGGTATTTTTATACTTTTTACAGGGGCAACAAGGACTATTAAGGCTATTTGATGTTAAGCAGTTACAGTTTATGTACACACAGGCCTATTACCACGGCCTGGATTGGAGCAGGCAAAGGAACTGGGTAGTTCTAGTAAGAATCTGACACTTTCGCCTCACCCAAGGCAGGAGGAGCCAGTCGACATTTTCCCTCCTAAAAAATAAACAAATAAATTAAGGTGCGTTGTCGACCATGAAGTTTAACTACGCCTCCTTGGTGAGATTATTTCGACGCTTACTGTACCAAACTGTAAGGGATATGTTGTTGATGACGGGGAACCTCTCCGTAAGTATTCGGATACTCTCGGGTATATTCGGGGTGGTAATACATGGCAGCCATGGCGGAAACTTATGTTATGTTGCGTAGTTTTTGTGAAGAATTATCGTATGGAAATATAGAGGGTGATTTTGTTGTAATCAAAGGGTGATTTTGGGTTTTATTTTGATGGAAATAGGGGATGTTATTGTTTGTGTGTTAACGATTATGTGTTGGTGATTAGGGTTGAATTTGGCTTGGCGTGCTAGTCTTGTTTTGTAATTTTTTTAATTAGATTTTAAGAGTGGAAATAGCAGTGTATTAGCATTATATTTGAAATTAGTAACGGAATACTAGTCGATCACATTAAAGTTCTGTTCTGTTGTTCTTTTTAGATAATGTCGAAAACAATTTTTTATCGATATAACCCAAAGATTCAGTAAAATGAAGTGGCAGTGGGCAGGTCACATTTGTCTCGAAGAACCGATGACCGTTAATGTGGAGACCACGTCTAGGCAAACGTAGTGTCGGGCGCCCTCTGGTTAGGTGAAGTGACAATATCCGGGAGATGGCTGGAAGTGATTGGATGCGTAAAGCTGAAGATTGAACTCAATAGTGGGGCATTGGGGAGGCCTATGCTTAGTACTGGACGAGAAAGAGCTGATGATAATGATTTACAATTCAATGTTTATTAAATCGAGTACTTGAAACCACGGGTGGAGAAGTAGCTGGACAACTAGCTGCTGTGCAAGTCGTGGATTCGATTGACAACTCCTTTTGTGTGATTCACATATTATTCTGGGGCTAAGTATGGTGTGCATGTGATTTGTCTGTTTATAAATGCACTCACGGCACAGGAGAAAAATCTAGTAGGTATTAGAAGTAACGGTTGAAAGCAACAGTACCTAGTTGAATAGCAGATCAAAATTTGGCTATTCGAAGGTATTCCATGAAGTTAGCACCTACCTGTACCTTTTTTTCTAAATGTCAGGAACTTAATAATTTGACAGCTACTTTTGAAAAGGTCGTAAATATTCTTAATGTGGTAATCAGCTTTGGGCATGTTTATACCGTTTTCTTTAAGAAATTGCTGACATGGGAAATATATTTTTGTTTTATAAAAAAAATCTCATCGGTCTAAAGATGGCGCTTAGTTTTTTATGTTATTATATTTAACCATTTAAAGCTACTACATTATATATATATACAGGGTGTAAGGGACAGCCTTCCGCAAACTGATAGGGTAGATTCAGTATATCGTCTTAAGTTGACCGGTACATGAAATTATTTCAGGAACGTTATGGGAATCCAATTAAACCGATTTGTTTCATTACCTTACACGCAATGTATCGCTACCACCGCAAACGCACGCAGCGAACGGCAGCGCTTTTAGTATTATTACTTTACACTATGGGTAGCGCCGCGACCTTACCTTTCGGACAAACGGTCGCGCTCGCGCCACGTTTTAATAACAATAAATTTATTATTTAAAAGATAGCCGCATTACTTACAAAAGACAATGTAATAATCGCGCTCGCGCCACGTTTTAATAACAATAAACTATTATTTAAAAGCTAGCCGCATTACTAACAAAAGAAAATCTAACAATCATAACATGGTAACTGATAAATGATAAAAAAAGAAACATGCGTAGGTACCTTAGAATCGCTCCGGTTTCCGGCTCTGGAAAGCATTTGTGATGCGGTCTCGCATTTCGTACTCACTTGCACACGCACTCACAAACACTTTTTCTTTTACGTAACCCCACAAAAAGGGGTCCAAATGGTTTAGGTCTGGGGATCGTGCTGGCCACGGTTGCGGTCCAAACCTACCTAAACTACGTTTAAATAGGAAAGCACTGGTAAGTGGTAGCGTCTCGTTACGTTAGCAAACCAATTCCAAAATCCACGTAGGTATTGGTCTTCCGGCGCCTTTTTGTCTGGGAACAATGGGCTGGTTTTCTAGCAAGCGTTGATAGGCACCAGTAATTATCCTGGAGTCTGATGGATGCCGACGGTCAGGATACCTACACTACTACAACACATTATTATCTCCCCATAATAACGCGCGCTAAACGTACCTAGGTAGTAATTTCGCACAATTTCTACAACAAAACTTCACTACACTTCACACACTACATAACTAATAAAACTTAACAACACTACTTATAACAAAACTTTTAAGCCGAATGCGCGAGCGATCCGTGCCGACACACGCTCGCGGTACACAAACAATAACATCGCAGCAAGGCACAATGGCGACTGCATGTGATGAGACACACACAAACATAAATCTGTTGTTGCCAATTACACGAAAATTACAAAATTTCGGGGTAAAAAATAAAAAATTATGCATGGTCGTAATTTATCATTCTGTTATTTTTTGTAGAGAAATGAATTGATTAAATCAATTTAATTCCAATTTCATTGTTTAGTAAATTTAGAATAATAAAAGTGCAGTGTGATAGAAAGCTGTGTTTCCATTCCAGGGAGATTGTGTTTAATTTCTGGCTCGACTATCAATTCATGGCTATTGTGAAGCCATGTAAAAATCTGTAAGTAGTTTAAAAACAAAAAAGTTTAAATCGCTTGAAAAGAACAATCAATTAATAAATTAGGTAGTATTTGTAAATGCTTTAAAATTAAAACTAGACTAATCTTTATTTATTTTTTATCCAATTTATGTGCGCGACAAGATTTTCATTAATTGATTAATGAAAATCTCATCAATGTAATTATGAATGCAAAGCAGTTCTCAAGTTTTAGATAAATTTCGATAGTTCTAACATTTTCGTTTACTACCTGAGGTAACAAAAGTTAAAAGTTGGCAACACTGGTTCAATCGACAGAAAGGGACGCAGCTATTCTGTACCTACGTTGGACGGGATCGTAGGTACCTACGGCGCGGCGATCCGCGCGGTGGGCGCCGATCGCCGCTGCGCCGTGACCGCGGCGCGGTGAGTTCAAACGACTAGCTAGGTAGAAATTGAACAGCTGATTTCATGCGTAGTTCTTTAGAGAATTCACACAACCATTGCGTATTTTTTTGTTTTAGCTGTGTTATTTACATTAATGTTATTCTTCATACAGAGAATGTAATTATACATTGAAATAGAGATGTAGGAACTGGAAAAACGAAAAAAAAAATTGAAAATTTTCCTGAAAGAATTTTCACTGGAATATGATTCAGAATAAGGAGCTGATTGCACCCTGTTAATTTGTGGAGGGCTGTCCCTTACACCCTGTATATATATATATATATATTTATGTAATAAGTCGGCAAACTAGTAGGCGGATTACCCGATGGTAAGCAATCAGCGTCGCCCATGGCCACCCGCAACAACAGAGTAGTTACGAGTGCGTTGCCGACCTTTTGGAGGTTAGGGATTTAGGAGATTTGGGGATTGGAAAGGGATTTGAGCAGGGGAAGGATTGGGCCTCCGGTTACCTAACTCACACGGCGAAACACAACGCTGTGGTTATTTCACGCCGGTATTCTGTGAGGCCGTGGTATCACTCCGGTCGAGCCGACCCACTTGTGCCAAAGCATGGCTCTCCCACACTTAAAATGTTAAAAAATTACTCAAAAAGTTTACTAATCCTTCGACAATACTCAAGAAAATAACAAAGCAATTTTCTAAACTACAAACAAATTCGAATAATTATCAAATTATCTTATAGAGAGCTGTTTTCGGTACATTCAAGTCTTAATTAAGGATTAAGAGCTTAGAGGTTAATCGGTAGACCGCAGAACTTACCAAGTAGCGAATGAAGTTGGAACCATATCGTTTTAGGATCATTTTAAACTTGTCTATTTGTGGACTAGGTACTTAAACTTGTAGGTTAGCTTTTACATTAAAATTTAATTTTTGCTATATTGGTGTATTTGAAATTAAGTATTATATATTTTAAGTATGGAAGAGCTAAGCTTCGATACAAATGGTTCGGTTCGACCGGATTAATACCGGCATCACAGAAAACCGGCGTGAAACCATCAAATCGTTGTGTTTTACCGTGTGACTGAGGTTACCGGAGGCCTAATCCCTTCCCCAATCTCTTCCCAATCGCTAAATTTCAAAATTATCCAATTACATAAAATACAAGTCCCGTATTTTTACTATCGCATTTGATAATCATAACATAACCTAACTTTCTACCTTTTTTGTCCCCAAAGGACTAGAAGGAGTTGGGCCTCTGTAATATCACTTGTTCGAATTTGTTGAAATTCGAAATTGAAAAAGTCTTGAATCCCATGAAGAGAACAAAATTGAATAAATGAATCAATAATTAATTTTATTTTTTATTTTAATTTTATTACAAAGGTACTTTAAACAATTAGTACATAGACAATCATGGTGAATTTGTCACTTAAAGAAGTACACAGCTTAAAAATGATAATAATCGTAATCATGCATTTATAAAACACAGTCTAAAACCATTAGCATTCAGAGAAATCAAACACCAAACTACCAGTGCTAAACCTAAACCATTAGCATTCAGAGGAACCAAACGCCAAACTACCAGTGTTAAACCTAAACCATTAGCATTCAGAGGAACCAAACGCCAAATTACCAGTGTTAAACCTAAACCATTAGCATTCAGAGGAACCAAACGCCAAATTACCAGTGTTAAACCTAAACCATTAGCATTCAGAGGAACCAAACGCCAAATTACCAGTGTTAAACCTAAACCATTAGCATTCAGAGGAACCAAACGCCAAACTGCAAATGTTCCGTCTCACGATCCGGTAAGGTTTGTCACAAAAGTTGTAATCCTTCTGTTACCATGGCAACCAAGTAAACGTCCCACGCTCGGTAAATCCGTCCCAATTGTCATAATTACCGAATACCGGCTTATCTTGGATGAGTTTCATTGTGTAGGTATACAGCAGTAGGTTTATTTATAAATTGTTTTGATACAAACCTGAAAATATCTGTCATTCATAGATGGTGAAGATGTAAAAATCTCTTCTGTGAAGGAGGATCATGCGGCACGAATGGCACGAATGTGTCGAATTGACCAGAGTGATACCACGGCCTCACAGAAAAATAACGCTTGTGATGTGAATTAACTAAAAATCGCGGGTTACTCACGTGTATATATTGAGAAAAGCTCTACTAGTTTCGAACCACAGAGGGGTTCTTCCTCATGAGCAGCGTGCGCGGACGCGGCGACGTCGCGACAGCACGTGAGTAACCCGCGATTTTTAGTTAATTAAGTATGTCTCACGATAGCTTGTGATGTGTTTAGTGCTTCCCTTAATATTTAGTCAGCACTAACAGACTGTAAAAAAAATCATAAAGAGGAAATCTGGACTTATACTTTCTTGAGCAAGCGTGGTTGGTATTGCCGTGTGAGAAAACGCCTTTGCTCAGCACTGGTCATATGTGAGTGGTATTGATATGCCATGGTATCAATAAACGATTCAGCCTTAATTCCATAAATGACAGCGATGTATATATTTAAATAATCCTGAAAATGAAATGGTGATAGTAAATTTCTCTACCATTTGATTGATGTTATTATAAATATTTATAAATATTCCTCTTGAATCTTTCCATCCTTAAAAAAACCGCAATAAAATCCTTTGCGTAGTTTTATAGATTTAAGCGTAGATACGTATTTTTTTTTAACGTTGCCCCACTTTAGGATTTTCTCCTGTGTTGTGGGGGCGTCTACAAACATACAATGTCACGTAAAGACACCCAGACCCGAAACAACAATTTGTGGATCTCACAAAGTGTTGTTCCGTGCGGGAATCGAACCCGCAACACGTTGCACGGCAGAAAGTTGCCCAGCCACCGCACCAACCGTGCATTCAAAAACAATGTAAACTAGTGACAATTTAAAAAGGGTGACACTTCTGTTTCTATTTTACTTTGTGGCATTAACCCTTAGCATTTCGACTGGAACATGCAAATAAACTTCGTTATCATTTAATAAGTTTTTATTTTATTTTTAAAGCAAATACGTACTTAACAAGATTGTTTCTCTTTTATTTAGAATTTTCTATTTATTTTACGTAAACTTTGTTTTAAATAAACTTTCTAGGCCTGTGGTTTTGTTTCTTTTTATTAACAACAAAGTGATTGATTTGATTTGTTTAAAAGCACTTTTGTGTTTTTTTGATTAGCTTCTATTATTAAGAAGTAGATTTATTTTGTTTTGTCCGCGACTTTGTTAGCGTAGAATTGTGATTTCCTGCAGTTTTATGTCTTTTCTCGAGATCCAAACTATGTCTGTATCAAATTTCACACAAATAGGTTCAGTAGTTTAGGCGTGAATGAATGAATGATTATATATCTTATATCAACGTAATACGTGACTTAAGGAATGACTTCGTGTTTAATTTCCAGTTTTAAAGTGAGTTGGCTGGACAACTAGCCATAACAAATTCAACTAACCAATTCAATTTGTTTTTGTCTATTTTTGTTCGGGATTATAATATTATGTGTAAGGCATAATTTTTTTACGCTAAATCGAATATAACTTCCTATGTTTTAAAGCTTAATGTGAAAATAGGAGTAGTACCTATTAAATTGTAGTTACTATACATATTATTACCATCTTATCTTACATTGTGGATGAAATAAAGAATTATGATTATGATTATGATTATGATTATGATTAAATTATACTTTAAAATCTAAGTAATGGATTATTGAGTATAGCCGTTAGTGACATCATGAAATGACTTCTCCCACCCAGGGTGTGGGGAGAGGGAATCTCAGAGATATTTAGATATTTATTTATTTACTAATACCATTCTGAATGCAAATGTTTTTTTTTTTTTTGTAATATTTTATTGTGCAATTTTATGGTGAATAAGGAAATTTTTCGTTGCTGTCAATAAATACTCAAATTTTTATCACCATTTTTGTAGTAAAAAGAAGTTTTGAATACATAAATAGGCTCTTCACCATTTGTGTACCATTGTTTATTAAAAATATTTACAGTTTCGAACAAATTGGATTTAAGATTTTGTAACAATACATTTTCTTATTGTTTCAGGTAAACAAGCTGATCTACTATTTTATTGATGCAGTAATAAGGTATCTATTCTTTATTCTTAGTTTATGTACTAGTAACTTCTGCCCGCAACTTCGTCCGCGTAGATTTCGAACTTGTGATAGCATTCATCGTCATCATCATCAGCCTATAAGCGCCCACTACTGAGCAAAGGCCTCTTCTCATACAGAGAAGGTTAGAGCATTAATCACCACGCTTGCTCAATGCGGGTTGGCGATTTCAAACTTATAATCAGAAATTATAAGTCCAGGTTTCCTCACGATGTTTACCTTCACCGTATGTCAGTGGTGTCTAAATAATAATAGAAAGTACATATAACTTAGAAAAGTCACATTGGTACTTGCCAGGTTTCGAATTCGCACCCTCATGCATGAGACGCGACCGCCTTATACTCCAGACCACCACGACTTAGATGCTTGTGATAGCATTGCATATCTCAAAAGGAAATTAAAATAAACTTTTCTGGTTTTTCCTAAATAAAATTATTTACCTGATGATAAGCAATCAGCGCTGCTCATAGACACTTGCAACACAGAAGGAGTTACGAGCACGTTGCCGACCTTTTGGGATTAGAATTTTGGAGATTAAGGTATTAGGGTAGTGGAAGAATTGGGCCTCCATTAACCTCATTCACATAGCGAAACATAACACTGTTGTTGTTTCACGCCGGTTTTTTGTGATTCCGTGGTGGACTCTGGCTGAGCTGATTCATTCGTGGGGAATCATGGCTCTCTCACACTTAAATTCTAGTGTTACTACATTAAAAAACTTGTTATAAAAACAATGGCGTCTGTCCTAGTATGTCCATATAAAAAATGCGCAATGGATTTATCGAACACAATTTCTATGCCAAACAAAATAAATCTGATAGTATTTTGTTTTTGATTTTACACTATATAAAACTAAAATATGTTTCGTATGTAAAACTATTGTTTTTGTTTTGCTTTCTGTCTGCTTTTGTTATTTTTGTGATTTTATTTTCTGATGTTAAAATGTAGGTATATCAAATATTTGTTTCGTTGGCCGAATTGCAAGTGCACTCATAGTATCGGGTGCAATAGGGTTTTATTTTCCTGTTATAAAAACTCATGTTTTTTATATTTTCAAAATTGAACAACGTATATGGATACTTGACAACACAGTTTTTGTAAAAATATAAAAAGTCGACATCATTTATTTCAATTAGACCCTTACAGGCACTTCTGAACGTCAAACAAAGTTTAAAGATAAGTGTCAGTCTGTCGGTCAGTCCTCTTAGTGAAGCTATTTACTCGTTCCAAAGTTTAGATTCTGATGGAGAAGAAAGAACGAGCAAGAAGTTCCATGGTTACTCTTTTTAAATCAGTTTGACATACACATTCTTTAGTACATTATTAAGTTGTTTCAAATATGAGAGAAAACAGGTACATTTCAGTAACAATAAATTCCAAATTTTACGCTGCACAGTTGACGCGGTGTTTAGGCAACTGGCTGCCTGAGATGAGGGTTGAATTTCCGCACGTAACAACTCTTAGATCTGTGAACGATAAATAAAAAAACTTATTGTGTTGTCATATGACACATGACTTATTCACAATAAGGTGATGGAAACGTCAACATTCTATTAGTGCCAACAGCTGGGTAAATACTCTTAATTCTCACACGGAGAAAGTTAGATAATTAATCTAAGGTTTCTTTAGTACATCGTTTTTCACTGGTGTCTAGATGATCATTAATCAGTTGATTTGTCATTGACCAGTGTACCACCAATCTATAAGATTTATGCAGATAGATGCAGAAAGAATGAAACTGAGCCAATTGCTCGAGGCGATCATACCTCTCTCTCTCTCTCTCTCTCTCTCTTTCGTGCCTCACTCTCGCATACATATAGAAGTATAACGCGACAAGGAGCGTAACGGGGCAATGACGTCATCTTTTTCCAGCATCCAGCTTGCAGTATCGAGTTATTAGAAGTTTCTTTTTGTGAAGTTAATTTATCAAATGACTTTTCCAGCCCAAGGCCGGGCGGGAGGGAGTGTCAGACACTTACTGATTAAAAACCCCCCCGTTACTTCTCCTGCTCTGGGCCGAGGTCGCGGTGCCTCATTGCGCTTACCCCGCAACCTCGGCTGAACATCAGCCCATAGGGCCCCGTCTGTGGTGGTCTATTGGCTCTTTGAGTCGCGCGCGGAACGCTACGCGCCGTACGCTAGTACGGTTCTGGTCGGGCGGCTTGCTACCCTTACTCGCTATCCGCAGACCCGTGCTTACGGTGGCCGGAGATCATCTCTCGGAGTTATTAGAAGTTGTAACATCATAATTGACTATTTTAATCAGATACTTATCGATTGTGAGATACTCTGTTATAAGCTAAGCCTGACGGTATCCTAAACAAAAATCAAATACAATATAAAACTCTTAAATGTCATTCACACTTACTACAAAAATACCACCAAAATGGTCATTTATTATGTTAAAAATACATATATAAAAATAAAACACGACTCCATTTCCTTGAAAATTGTTGCGTTTTACAGTCGTGAAAGCCATTAACGGTAACCCTACAAAGGTTTTTTTAAATTAAGTTAAAATATTCCGTGGGCGGGCAAACCGCATGTAATGATTTGACCTTGAATAAGCATTATTATTAGTATGACAAAAGGATTTTGTTGTTATTTCAATAAGTGTTTGCCTACCTAAACTTCAGTTCTCAATGAGGACTGCCAGAAGGACACTGTGATGTCAGAAGCAAATGAACATCGCTGTGACCTCAGGCAAGTGAATGCCCCACTCGGAGTTGGTAGGGAAGTGATTGGCGCCCGGTCTTAGTCGAGGCCATGGAGCGTAGCGAGAGAAACTGGGAAGCCTCTTTCCATGAGGCAGCTAAGCTAAGTAAAGAAGGAGGCAGACCGCGAGGAAGATATCCTCCTCACGCCCGACACGCTGTGTTTCAGAATATCGAGAGATGATCTCCGGCCACCATAAGCGCTGGTCTGCGGACGTCGAGTAAGGGTAGCTCGCCACCCGGCCAGAAACAGACCCGAGCGTTCGGCGCGTAGCGTTCCGTGCGCGGAATGTTCAGCCGGGATTGCAGGTGTCCTTGGCAGGCGCAGATCACTTACTACCTGATGACCCGTTACAAGCTTTTCTTTGGTGGTTCTTTACCATAAAGAACCACCACAGATGGGGCAAGTAGGGCCGATGGCTTTCATTATCGCGCTTGCATCTTGCCCCGGTCTAGTGCAGAAAAAAGATCGGGGTAGTATTCTGTCAGTAATAGCCTTATATTAGCTCTCTCCCAACCATGAGCTAAAGAAGGGAATTGATAATACACCACTCGATAAAAAAAAAACGGCTATTTCTGAAAGAGTCTTAAACGTCAGTGGAACGAAATAAAAAAAATAGTTTTACCAATATACAAATCAAACCTGCGTTCTTTTGTTTGGCTAATAATATTGTATTGACTGGATTAGACCAACGGAAAAGAAATTCATTTATTTGTGTACATTCATTTTAATAATTACTCCCGGGTTTAAGTGGAACCTTTTGTAAGCTTGTAATATAATGTTTACAGGAATAATTTAATTGTTTCATTACAAAACAAATATACTTACATAAAATTATAATTTCTGAAATAAATTGTGTAGGTACATGAAGACAGAAATTGGAGGTCATTGAACTGTCTAATTATTTTTGTGTTGTTGTTTGGAACCGTAAGGTGCCTACTTATAATCTTAAATAAATTGTGATGATGAGGGTTAATTAAACACCAGACTTTTGACCAGTAAGTAAAAGGTAATGATTTATTGGATTCGGAATTCAGTATTTATACGACTTACAACCTACGTGATCTAACATGTTAATTCATAAAATTATCATTATTATAGGTTACTAATTAAATAATTTGCCAATACGTATCTAACTAGGTGTCGGAAAACCATCGGACGAATAGGTTATCTCGAACGGAGCGATACCATGATCTCACAGAAAACCGGCGTGAAACAACCAAAGCGTTGTGTGTCAACGTGGTACTGGAGGCCCAATCTTTTCCTACCCCCAATCCCTAAATCTCCAAAAGCTTAGCAACGTACTTGTTACTCCTCCGTTGTTGCGGGTGTATACGGATGGTGCTGACTCGGGCTCAGGAAAAGGTCATAGAACGTTAAGGATTCCTCATATTTCTCTGTTTTGTGACGATGTACTTTTGTATACTTACTTTTATATGTTGAGTAGGTAATATTGTATAGGTATATTTTGAATTTCATGTTTAGGCTAATTAATGTCTAATACTCAGTCAGAATTGATAATCGAATAGACGTTTATTTTATACTAGCGGCCCGCCCCCGCTTCGCACGGGTCTAACTATCTCGCTATCAAAGGGTCACTTTTTCGTAATCTTTTCCTCTACTTTTCTAATATTTTCTTTGATACGAATCTTCTCCTGATAATAACAAACACAACAAAAAAAGAATTAGCAAAATTGGTCCAGGCGTTGTTGAGTTATGCGCTTACCAACACATTTTGCGATCCATTTTTATATAAAAAGATATATAGGGTGTAGGGAGATTAAGGCACGAATATTTACGTCTGATTTATTATCAAAATTAAACCTTTAACCATTACTTACCAACATCTTTGCAAATTATGCATTTTCGGTAATTTAAATTAACCTTTCCAATAATTGGTATTGGAAATAACTTAAAACAATCCTATTGTCATTATGTTTATGTGGTTGATAATTATCTCGTCCCTTTCTCTAAATTAGAATGAGACAAAAATATTTACCCTTTAATATCATTTTAATCAAAAACTAATTCTGAGAACGTAACCTCTTTTGTTATAAGCGTTAAATTAGTACCTTATATTAAAAAGAGGTTTCATTTCTATGTATTATGTTTTTGCTAAAATAATGAAACAATGAAATTATTTTACTTTGTATTTTAGTGTAAAACAAAGTCGCATCACGCTGTGTGCTCCTATATATGCTTAGATCTTTAAAACCATGTGTAGGATTTTGATGAGGTTTTTTAAATAAATTGAATGATTAAGTAGAGAATATAATAAAATCCTTTGAATAGTGGACAAATTTAGTTTTAGCATTGCACGTTTGAAACCGGGGCGGGTCGCTAGTACAAAATATAATAATCCATAGATCTTTTTATTTCTCAATTCCAACATAAAACCTTGCCGTAGGTACTGTTACTAAAACTAAATTAATTTAAAAAGATACGTGAAGTGTGGGGAGCCATTGTTCGGCACGAATGGGTCGGCTCGACCGGAGTGATACCACGAGCTCTCCCAGAAAACCGGTGAGAAACAACCACAGCGTTGTGTTTCGCCGTGTGAGTGGAACTAACCGGATGCCCAATCCTTCCCCTCCCCCAATCCCTAAAAGTTACGAGTGCGTTGCCGACCTTTTGAAGATTAAGGACTCCAAATTCCTTAATCTTCAAAAGGTGTAAATCCTCTGTTACAGGTGTCCATAGGCGGCGCTGATTGCTTACTATCAGGTAATCCGTCTGCACGTTTGCCGGTCTGTTACAAAAAAAAAAATACTTTAATAGCATCAACTAAAAAAATAGTCATTTTCTTGACAAGTATATTTATACATAAAAATACGCAAACAGTTTCAAGGACTATTCCGAGTTCCGTGTTCGTTAAGAAAGTATTTGAATGTAGAACGAAGGAATATAAATATAAAGGAAAAGTTTTGTTGCACTACTTTTTGCGCGGGAAAAGAAAGGACGCCATCTTTGTTTTTTCTTAACGTTGATACAGCTGTTATTTTTGTAGTTTCTCCTATTTTTTTGAAATGATAGTTGTGGTTCCTATTGTTTACTGGCAAGATTAGGTACCGATATTTAAAAAATAAATCTGCCTTACCTACTCTCACTCCTACATGTAACATTTTATTTTGAGGTACGAAAACCGACCAATGTCCTTGTCCGAAGCAAAACCACCTAGTAATTCCGACGGCTGATGTGAAAAGGAGTGTCAGACTCTTTCTGACTAAAACCACCCCGTGCCTTCTCCTGCTTCAAGTCGCGCCACGTTACATTATTAAGCCTTACCGGTAACTGCGACTCAATCCACATAGAGCCTTATTTCTTTGCTTAAAAAAATTAAAATGGGCGTTTAGTCTGAAAACTCCGAGACACTAAATTATTTATTAATATATTAATACTAATTATTTTCAGCCTTTGGAACCTTTCTCAGCAGTAGCGTATATACGGATTTGTACCAGGGTATCATAAAAGCCTTAGAACATAAAATAATAATAGAATTTAAAAGTCAAATCGCATCGACCTCTCTTGCTAAAAAAAATGTATGACGTTGTTCGGCAAACGATCAGGTGTATTGCCTAATGTAAGCAATAGACTCTTTCTATGAAGACATGCATGGCTGACTTGTTCATCATCATCATCATCAGCCTATAAGTGCCCACTGCTGAGCAAAGGCCTCTTCTCACACGGAGAAGGTTTGAGCATTAATCACCACGCTTGCTCAATGCGGGTTGGCGATTTCAAACTTACAATTAGAAATTATAAGTCCAGGTTTCCTCACGATGTTTACCTTCACCGTATGTCAGTGGTGTCTAAATAATCATAGAAAGTACATATAACTCGGAAAAAGTCACATTGGTACTTGCCAGGTTTCGAACCCACACTCTCATGCATGAGAAGCGGGCTCCTTAACCTCCAGGCCACCACGACAAATGGCTTGTTGGAAGTTAGGTATGAATGGAGGGGGGGGGGGGGGGAGAGATCACATTGCGAATTACAACAACAACATTGTTTCGCGATTTCACTCCGGTTAAGTGGACCAATTCATACCGAAACCTGTCTCTTCCAGGCTCTATAAAAACTAGTAAAATAATCACCTTACACCAACTCAACCCCCGAGCGTACGGCGCGTAGCGTTCCGCGCGCGCCTCAAAGAGCCATTCGACCACCAATGGACGGACCAGACGGGGCCCTAAAGGGCTGATGTTCAGCCGGGGTTGCGGGGTAAGCGCAATGAGGTACCGCGACCTCGGCACAGAGCAGGAGAAGGAACAGGAGGGTTTTTAGTCAGTAAGAGTCTGACACTCCCTCCTGCCCGGCCCTGGGCGGGAGAAGTCATTTGATGATTTTCCACTCACAAAAAAAAAACACCAACTCAACCAGCCACTAAAAAGACAAAATTTCATTACCTACCTTAATAAATTCTGTCAAATATTTTCACACTAAAGTTCAACCCTTTTTTATCCAAACTTGTTCTTTTATTTACAAAGTGAGGACCAACGTTTATAACAAGGTACATAGGTATGTAAATACGAGGCGTTTTCAACCATTGTTTAACATAATCAACATTTATTTCAGGATGCTGTTTACTGTCGGAATTGAAGATGCTATCTCACACCCCTTTCGCAGGGACTAAAACTTTTTGTGGTTTACTCATCATGATTGTGTGCTAATGTCGTATGGTAATTGTTGGTGGTTTTGTGTATTTTGATTGTGTGTGTGTATTTTTGGCGACATTGTAGAACACATTTTTTCAGACTTGTTGCTGTTTTTTTTATGTAATATGTCGTCAAACGAGCAGACGGATTACCTGATGGTAAGCAATCAGCGCCGCGCATGGACACCTGCAACAGAAGAGTTACGAGTGCCCTGCCGACCGATTAGGGATTTGGAGATTTAGGGATTGAAGAGGGGTGGGGGGAGGAGAAAGATTGGGCCTCGGTAACCTCACTCACACGGCGAAACACAACGATGTGGTTGTTTCACGCCGGTTTTCTGTGAGGCCGTGGTATCACTCCGGTCGAGCCGACCCATTCGTGCCGAAGCATGGCTCTCCCACACTTAATTGTTTCGGATTTATTGAAAACTAGCTCTTACGCGCGGCTTTTTTATTCCCGTTATTTCACTACTTACACTTCCCAACCTCTTTACCTAACCTACCTACCCTCCCCTGCCTATTCTTTTTTTTTACGTGGCGTCATCCTTCTGGACTTTCTCCACCCGGGAAAAGGAGGGGCTCTTAGATGTGCGCGTAGGATCACGAGAATCGACATTTTTCCACAACCCCACTAGTGTTGGCTCACTCAGTCCGGGCTTCGTTTCCTGCACTGGGGAAGTAAGGTGTTTAACTTCCTCTAACTATCTAACCCCCCTATCCTTTGTACTTTTTCCAGTACTTAGCTACCACCCTACCAATTTTCAGCCTAATCAGTTCAGCCGTTCTTGAGTTATAAATAGTGTAGCTAACACGACTTTCTTTTATATATAGGGAATAACGACTTACTCATATGAATTAATTGAGAAAAGCTCTACTAGTTTTAAGTCTCAACTGGACTCTTATTCATGAGCAGCGTGCGCGCACGGTGACGTCGCGCAGCAGACTAATTCTTAAGATCTCCAACCTGTTCTGAAACTAGCTGGGGTAGCGTACCTACATAGATTAACAAGAGCTAGAGCAAAAATATAGTGGTTTTGAATCTGTAACATTCTGACACTCTCTTGTCCCAGCTCTCTCAGAATCTCCCCCTCCACCCACAAAAACAGGTAATGACGCTTTAAATAGAATAGGAACCTACTCCTATTCTATACCATGTTGAATTGTCATAATAACCATTAACAAACTCGAAAGAAATCCATTTTCAATCTACATAAACTTCCAAAAACTATAAAAACCTTTATAAATCAGTTGAAAAATATAAATATAACATTTTGGACTGTTTCTCTTACTAGAATGTTCTAGTAACTTCTTTGGCGCTCCATACGCGGTCGTATGCCAAACATGCGGCGGTGTGAACGGAGCTTAAATTATTTCCCAGCTTAGCTTGCTTTGTGAGGTCAATGAACTGAGTTTTGCTGGAGTTTGTTGCGTGCGTTGTACGATTTTTTTTGATTTTGTTTAGATAAAGGATTGGAAATTTTTATATGCATTTATATGTGCAAAATCATGAATGACTGCACCAATTAGGTAGTTTCCTAGGTCAAAAAATAAATTAATTCGACGTTTCAATACTATAAAATATTGAAAAATAACTATAGTTGTATCGATCTGTCGACGATAAACAAATTTTCGGTATCTTTTAAGCTAATTTTTAAGAAGCACTTAAGCTATTTGACGCAAAAATACTAAGACGTCATAATTTGGAGTTTCATACAAATTTCATAGAAAAGTATTGTTTTTGACATTTGGATAAAAGTATTGAATTACTTATTATATTAGTGACTCGTTGGGAACTACAGTGTTCTGCTATTCCTATTTTGCTGTACTCATATTTATTTATATTATTAAAATAAGTTTATACCACAAAAGTTTAGGAAAATATTGGAAAATGCCACTAGAGACGGATTTTTTTCATGGTATACGGTGGCATACCAGCTTATGATTACCTGATGGTAAGTTATCAATTGTACTACAAGTTCGTTGCCGACCATTTGTGGATTATTGGGGATTTGGGATTCTGTGACTCCTTTGTGTGGTGGCAGGTCTCCATAGGCGGCTTATCACTTATCATCAGGTGATCCGTCTGTTTGTTTGCCTCCTGTTCAATAAAAAAGGTTAGAAGATTTGATGACTGAGGATGGGGGAGGAAAGAGACCTCACTAACACGGTGAAACAACATAAATGTAGGTTCACACAAGTATTCTGTGAGGCCGTGTTATCACTTCAGCCGAGCCGACCCAATCGCGATAAAGCATGGCCCTCCCACACTTGAAACATATTATAATACTAGCTACTCTCGCGCGGTTTCACCCGCTGCTCAGTTCTATTTGATCGGAGTGTGATGTTTTATAGCATATAGCACTCAGGAACATTGCAGCTATCTATCAGTGAAAGAATTTTGGCAATTCCACCAGCGGTTCCAAAGATTACCCCTACATACAAACTTACAAATGTTACCTCCTAAAAATATTAGTATAGATTAACTCTAACACAAATAATATATTATGATACTAGCTTTTGCCTGTGACTCTATTCGCGTGGAATAGTGACTTCCTGTAGATTTTTGGTATAAAAACTATCCTATGTCCTTTTTTGAGTTCCAAACTATGTCTGTACCGAATTTCATAAAAATTTGGTTCAGTAGTTTAGGGGTGAAGAAAAGACAGATAGACAGACTTTTTACTTTACTTTCACATTTATAATATTAGTTTGGATTATGAATAAATTATTAATATGTTTTTATAATAACTATCGTGAGACATACTAAATTAACTACATATATATTGAGAAAAGCTGTACTAGTTTTGAACCACAGAGGGGTCTTCCTCATGAGCAGCGTGCGCGGACGCGGCGACGTCGCGCAGCCTACTAGAAACTAGTAAAGCTTTTCTCAACATATACACGTGAGTAACCCGCGATTTTTTAGTTAAAATTTATGTTATTTAAAATTAAAAATATAAAACAATGTAGCATTTGCCTTTTATGTCCCAAGAGAGACACAGAGTGCACCATGTAGTTTGGACTTTCCCAAAAGTTATGATTCCCATATGTACACCATAAGGGACGAGCCTTTTCCCCTAAACAAGACACATGCCAAATTAAATTAATGTATATTTAGAATTATATCAAACAAAGTTCAACTAGGAAATACTAATAATCGTGTACCTATATAGTTCATAGTATGTGAATATGAATGAATGCAAGTATAGATATGGCTTAGTCTTTCACTCTCGGTTCGGTCGGTTCTCTCACATTATGTTATTTTTACATTGTCTGGAATTAAAAAGAGACCTCTGAGTTTGTTTCGGCATTTCTTCTCAGAGCAGTAAGATAAGAAATGCCGGCTTCGTCTAGTTTTTCACATATAAACTGACGTGTAAAAGTGCCGTTTTATAGCCTATTTGCAAAAATTAATTCATTGTTTTATTGCTTCATTTAAAAATAATTGTATAGATTTTAGTAAAATTTGGCAAAGAGATGGAAGCCTCCAATAATATTTATGCTTCGGAACGAATGGGTCGGCTGTACCGCAGTGACACCACGGCCTCACCGTGACAGAAAACCGGCGTGTTACAACCATAGCGTTTATGAGGTTACCGGAGACCCAATCCTTCCCCTCCCCTAATCCCTAAATCTAACTCTTCCGTTGCGGGTGTCCATGGGCGGCGCTAATTGCTTACCATCAGGTAATCTCGTTTGTTTTGTGTATAAATAAAAACCAACCCGTCCATTTCTCCTACTCTGAACCAGACAGCAGTATGTAATTGCACTGGACCCGAATCACAGACCTGTTTAGAAGGACATTAATTTATTTGCATCTTCATAATCAATGCGAACAAAAACTGTAATATCTACTACTTAAAACTTAATCATCTCTTTTTTTTATATATTATAAGTCAGCAAACGAGCAGACGGATTACCTAATGGTAAGCAATCAGCGCAGCCCACGGACACCCGCAACGGAGGAGTTACGAGTGCGTTGCCGACCTTTTAGGGATTAGAGATTTGGAGATTTAGGGATTGGGGAAGGGTCCGGGAAGGGGAAGGATTGGGCCTCCGGTAACCTCACTCACACGGCGAAACACAATGTGGTTGTTTCACGCCGGTTTTCTGTAAGGCAGTGGTATCACTCCGGTCGAGCCGACCCATTCGTGCCGAAGCATGGCTCTCCGAAACTTAAATCATCTCTGTAAAGAGGGTAAGCGCAATGCTAAATTACGGCCCAGGTTGCATCAGAAGAAGGGACGGGGTGGTTTTTAGTCAGTAACAGTCTGACACTCCCTCTTCTCTCAAAAGGCAAGAAGTAACAAGATAATTTTCCAAACTCAATAAAAAAAAAGATTTTCAACCTCTGCCTTGATAACTAACTACATACTATGTATAATAATATGTACATAGCATATCTACCTACATATAGTTAGATATATACCATTGTATTCCTTATATCGTGAAGTCACGTGCCAGCCATTAATCATAGATGTTTTACGTGATCGCTGAACCTGAAAAATGGTTCTTCTTGGTAACAATTTCAGGGCTCTGATTGTACGAAGGAAAATGGCAATGAAATCGCGACTGCGTGAGGCTTTATTCTTGTTTGGAGCTTATTTTCGATCGGCAAACGTGCAGACGGATACCTGAAGGTAAGCAATCAGCGCCACCCATGGACACCCTCAACAGAGGAGTTACGAGTGCCTTGCCGACCTTTTAGGGATTAGGGATTTGGAGATTTAGGGATTCAGGACGGATTGGGCCTCCGGTAACCTCACTCACACAGCGAAACACGACGCTGTGGTTGTATCACGCCAGTTTTCTGTAAGCCCGTGGTATCACTCCGGTCGAGCCGACCCATTCGTGCCGAAGCATGGCTCACCCACACTTATTACAGTTTCAATTCATTGCAACATATAATTACGAAAATAAATTATTTAAATAACATGGAAGGCTTGACGTTTCGACCTGGTTGCACAGGTCGGGTCGCAAGCAGACTGAAGATGCAATGTCACAGCTCCCTGCATTCGGGCGATGAATCTTCACCTACCCCCTTACTTTCCTTTTCTACGATATTAGGCCGTCTACACACTACGCTGACCGTATCCACAGATGTGTTAACCGACTTTGAGGGAAAGCGAGGTTCTGTTATGCGATTCACTGGATTCTAGGTCGATGACAAATACTCGATGCGAACACCATAGCCGAACTATAGCCAGATTATCATGGACCACATGTTTTGTTTTTATGGTAGGTACAATCCGTCCATAGGTGCAATCCGCTATTGCCGTCGCCTATGCACACTCGCAACACCAAAGAAATTTCAAGTGCGTTGCCGCTTTGCGTTATAGGGATTTGAGAGATTGCAGAGGACAACATAACGCTGTGGTTGTTTCACGCCGGTTTTCTGTAAGGCCGTGGTATCACTTCGGCTAAGCCTGCCCATTCGTGCCGAAGCATTCATTGTTTCTATGAAGGAGGAAACTAGGATATAGTTCTGAAACATGCAATTATATTCGAACCCAATACACCTATCTGTTGACGAAAAGACGACACATTGAGCGACGTTCGAGTGCACAGTCAATCTAAGGTTGACACTTTAGATGGCGAGGTTGCGCGTGTAGAGATATTAAATAAATCGGATACCAATTATTAAACTTTTAATTTCTGACTCCAATTTTACATACAATTTAGAACAGTCACAATTATTTTGTAGCGTGTGTCTGTAGTGCGGTATACGGGACAACTGAGGAGGAAATCACAATGCGAGAACAGTATGAACAATATTGATGCGTCAACAATTAGAGTAGGTCCCACTATAACTCTGAAATTCTGGTATGAAGGTGTCTTTCCAACTCATCCATGTTGCTAATAACATAAAGGTTCTACTACCGTTAAAATAATGGATAGTCGAATAAAGTAAAAATTAATTAAGAAGCCATTAATATCATTGAAAATATAATTCTATTTAAAAAGTAGCGTATTACCGACGACATATGAAAGAGATATTGAACGATATAAATAAAATTGATAACATTGAAGAGTTTTTAGCGTCAACGTAAAAGAAAAATGAACGCCATTGAAGAAAATATAACTAAAAATCATAACGCAACTTGCAAACTAAAGTAATAATATCATGATCCGATGTCCCTTTATCCGTCACGTGACAAATTACGCGCCATTAGCGGGCGCCATTTTGGAAGCCATCTTGTCATATTATTTATCGCCGCCATTTTGTGGAGTTTATCGCGGTTTAGTGTTCCAGGTGTTAAATATTTTTTAAACAAGACATTAATGTCAGTCTTAATTATGCTCGGTTGGCGATATAAATATAATCATGTTTTTAATTGCACCTTAATTTAGGGTCTATGAGAAGATCCCACGGGATTAATTACACGAGACGAAAGCTAACGCTTTCTCCTGTTTTATATAATGTGTAATTAATCGTAGAATAATAAGATGATACATGAAGACGCGATTGCTGACGAAACCAATGTAAATCGTATGCAGTTGTACTTTTACTAGTAGATCAGGTCAGTTGACCACATCAATCGTCATTTGATATTGAATAAAAAATATAAGTACGTCCTGATTTCACGTCTGTTATAAGGAAAGTGAGAATGCATGAGATCAAAACTATTATTGAACAATTTTAAATACAAAAAACTATTTTACTATCCTATAAAGGAGACGGATACGCTTTCATACAATTTTGGGCCTAGATGTAAAAAGATGAAACTGGTGTCATTTGATAGCTACTATATTAACAAACAATTACTGAAAATTTCGCAGATATTGGCAATCTGGGAGCCGAGATATAAAAGATTTAAGAAAAGTGAGGTTAAGTAACAATCTATATGTATTAGCCAATTTTTGAAGTGCGATAGTGATTTTTACCCGATTGCCGGAGGCGGGTAATGGTTTTAATAGTATACGTGTGTATATTTGTATGTATTTATGTTTGTATATAAACAAATATAAACCAGATGCATCCTTCGGCTGCACAGCATAGCTTACTTCTTGTTTACCTACTTTCTCGTCTTTTTAGTTTACTTAGCAGGTAAGGCTTATGCAGTAAGGCTCGCCAAGGAGGAGGTCAGCCTCCTCCTTTCGCCTCCTCCTTTGGCCATTTTCGAATCACTGCTAATATCATTTCGTCATCCAAAGCTCCACGTCCTAGTGTATTACAGCGACTAGTCGCTATGCCATAATTTACACAACGATCCATAATGTCGATCAATATCCTATCGGTAGGCTGTTCGTCGAATCCAAAATATGCAAGTCCAAGTTCAACGTTTAAGCGAAGTTCTCCGTGTCCGGTATGGTAATGGTAGCAAGGCAAGAGTCGTAGAAGGAGGAAAATGAAAGGTCCGTGGGAAAGCCGGGCCGAGGAAAATACCAATAAGAAAAATGGGAGGAAAATAAAAACACTCAGAACGCACACGCATAGACGATTCGAAACGAGTGTCGATCGGTGTCATGTCATACATGTCAGAGCTAGCATAGATTAAAAATACAATAATCGATTAGTAAAAACGAATCGATAAAATATTTTTAATTATGCTATATTTGAACTCTAAACTCAGTTTAAACTCTTAATACTGTGAGTTTAATTGATTTAATTATTTTAATTAAATAAATCATTCAGTGACATCATTTTCGTAAATAGTATGAACTCTGTTCGTTACAGAGTTATTAATTACAATTGAATCGATAATCCGATTACTTCGTAACCCTAAATAAATTGTTGGATTTTTCATTTCCCAGATTGTAAAATAAATTGATTTTTCACTATGTTAAATAGAAAAAAAATAACCATTTTTTTAAGCCCTAATTCAACTTATTACGTGAGGGCCCAGAAGTCCCCGTCTCCTTTTTGCCAACACATGTTAATTAAATGGCATACTAAAAAAACACATATCATCGTAAGCAAGCCCTTTCGTCTCGACCTTAGCCAAGGTCAATAAAAAAACAAGCATAAAATCTAAGAAAATACATAAAATAAAATCATTGCAAAATTTCAACATTGTCGCACTTCGTAAAAAAATATACGCAAACCAAAAGATATAAAACCGAATAATACTATTTCGCTAAAAAGAATATCTTTCAGCAGATAACGCGCGTAAAACTGGGATTTTATTGCGAAAAGACTTTTATATATATTATCGAAATTACGCTTGAATGATTGTGGCATAAACGCTTTGTATTATTTTCCCTAATATATATGAAAAAAGTTTTATTCGTTCATCTGAAACTACTCAATCTTACCCCTTTTTAACATTGCCAGTATTATTCTTCATCGATTTTGTTAAAGCATAGTTATTTTTTATTTCAGTTTATTTACATAAAGCTGGTTGTTATCTATACTAATATTAAAACAGGTTTTTTTCAGTTTATATGTGTTTATATGGGTGTGATCTTTAGAACCGCTGATCGGATTACCAAAATTCTTTCACTGATAGATAGCTACAATGTTACTAAGTGCTAAGGCTATAAATCGTACTTGATTTGCGAATTTTAGTCAATCTATCGCTTTAAACGCTGCTGTTAGTTTTCAATAAATTAAGTATCTGTATCTCACAACAGTTCCTGAAAAAAAAGACTGTTAAATCCAAACTATACAAACTATAATACTATAAATGCGAATAAAAAATAAAAAAATAAATTTTTAAAAGAATTTAATTGAAAATTAAGAAATCTGTCTTTTCTTCACGCTTAATCTACTGAACCTATTTGTGTGAAATTTGGCACAGACATAGCTTGGAACTCGAGAAAGGACATAGGATAGTTTTTGAACCAAAAATGTGCAGGAAATCTTCCATGCGAAGAAAGTCGCGGACAAAGTTGGCATATAATAAAATATAAAACATCGTCATCGACATTAGACTACGATTATATACCTACCAACTGGCCAGACAGAATTCTGATAGCCAGACATTCTAACGCCTCCACACATGACTTCCAAAAATAAAACCCAGACATGAAAATTAGAATGAATCAAAGATAAAAAAAAAATCATGACACTATCGCAACACGCGTACTCTCGATTTCCTTTGAGCGCGATCCGCTCGCGCTATTTTAAATTTAATCAATTGTGACGGATAATGGCTTTGTATAAAATTAAATATCAAAAATCTAATAAGTTAGTCAAATAAAATATAAAAGAATATTAGACTTGTATTTTTACGTGGATAACCATGCTTACTTCGCTACGTCACAGTTCGGTATAAAATTTGGTTTCATAGAAAAAGGAAAAATACTTTTCCAATGTATTAAATCAACCTAAAATACGGACATTCAAATAAAAAAGTCAAAAGAAACAAAGGGGTTGATATTTCTGGTAGTGACGATATTGACATCATCACTATTTAATCGCATTGTTTATTTTCTAAGAGGACTTTTTTTATGGAATAGTTCGGCAAACGAACAGACTGATTACCTGATGGTAAGTAATCAGCGCCACCCATGGACACCCGCAACGGAGGAGTAACGAGTGCGTTGCCGACCTTTTAGGGATTAGGGTTTTAGAGATTTAGGGATTGTGAGGGATGGGGGGAGGGGAAGGATTGGGCCTCCAGTTACCTCAATAAGTATAATTATATAAAAATTGAACTAATATCTTTCGCCCTAGGTGTTTAATTAATTTAATCAGGTGGAGGAAGTATCAAAAAAACTGACTGAAAGTTCATATGACTCGGCAAAAGGCACATTGGTACTTGCCACCATCGCACGAGAAGCGGGCGCCTTAACTTTCGTGCCACGACGACATACTGTGTAGAGCAGTTTATAAGAAAACGGCGCTGGCTAATTTTATTCAAATATGTTATACCTAAGGGCAATAATTTATTGGCCCTTGGGTTCATTCACATAAAAAGAAAGAAATATAAAGCAAGAAGGATGGCTTCAGATAACTTAATTTCACTGTACAGTCTTAACAATTATAATAAAAAGTATAAAAACTCAAACCTAACTACGACAAAAACCGACCCTGAAAAAGTATAAAACAATATTTTCTGAATACTGAAAGGCGTAGTCACACGTTACATATAACCTACCGTGGCAATTTGACAACGTCTGAATTAAGACGTTTCTAAAGATATGTCATTTGTCGAATTCTGATAAGTAGTTTAGAAGTTACGAGAGAACAGATGAACATACATACAAACATACATACATACGTAGCCAGTCAAAATCATAATCCTCCTTTTGCTTTGCCGTAATCGGGTAAAAAGAAATAATTAATCAATACAACGAAAAAGTAAATAGCTACTCGAATCCAAGAATAACTTCAAACAGTCAAATGTTGAGTTGCCAAAATAAACTATTCTAATTGAAAGCCAACGGACAGATGGACACGCAATAATAAATATCACGTTTTTTAGGTGAAGGTCTGGACTATTTGGGTAGAGGAGACATCTGGAACTATCCGTCGCATTTAGTTTGGTTAGATAAATAGAAAATGTGGCAAAATGTATTATCAAGTGTGGGAGAGATATGCTTCAGCACGAATGGGCCGGCTCGACCGGAGTGATACCACGGCCTCGTAGAAAACCGGCGTGAAACAACCACAGTGTTGTGTTTTGCCGTGTGAGTCAGGTTACCGAAGACCCGATCCTTTATCCGTCATCCCTAAAAAATCGGCAACGCACTCATGATTTATTGACTGATTGCTTCATCATCATCATCATCATCATTATCATCAGCCTGTTGCCGTCCACTGCTGGACATAGGCCATTGATATTGCTTATCATCAGGTAATACGTACACTCGTTTGCCTTCCATTTACATAAAAAGAAAGAAATACAATACAATTGACACCATCATCTCTCGTCTTCACCAACTCGCTGGTGACACAAAAGTCCACAAAAATCAAAACTAATATTGTAAATGCGAAAGTTTCTCTGTCTGTCTATCTGCCTTTTCTTCACGCCTAAACTATACTAAACAAATATTATATAATTATGTATTGAGCAAAGACTGGATGGCATCCTTTCTATGTTTATTCTATTCCTTTTAAACTGTGACCGTCAAACTTTCTGCTAAACGTGCAGATTATAGCATTAATCCTCTTTTGTATTAGGATATTCTTATAGACTTTTCATGTGTGTTAGTTTGAAGAGATTTTGTTTTTAATCTACAAACAAGCACATGATACTTAGACCCGAATTACTGTCCGTCCTAATTGGGTCGAACTCCTGGTATATGTATTGTGCAGAAGCCGGGTGATCAGAGAGTGAAACGTGTAATAATTAAAATGATAAAACATGACACACATTGTCAGTCTTATTATCATAACAATAACACCCAATCTAAAAATGCATAATCCCTAAAAAACCGATCATTGTTGCGGATTATTAATTATTATTATTATTGATCAAATAGGTACATTTTAACGACGTAAAAAAATGTCCGACATAACTATACAAAGTTTACAATAACATATGTCATGAAAAATATAATCTATACTAATATTATAAAGAGGTAAAAGTAACTTTGTGTTTGTAAGTTTGTATGTAGGGGGTAATCTTTGGAACCGCTGGTCGGAATTTCAAAATTCTTTCACTGATAGATAGCTATAATGTTCCTGGGTGCTATAGGCTATAAAACATCTCGCTAAGACTAAATGGAGCGGAGCAGCGGGTGAAACCGCGCGGGAGTAGCTAGTATCCAATATAATGATATCCAAGAGCGGCGTCGATTGCTTCCCATCAAGTAATGGCTGGTTGTTGGGCGCCCTATGACAAAAAAAGACATTGTTTCATTATATTATAATATTGCTACGTTCAATGTAATTTTAAAAATGAAAATGTAATAAATAAAATTTTATCCTCATTTCTATGAAAATTTTTACCAACAATAGCGTTTTTTTTGTTACAATTATTTTCCCAATGTCGTTTTAAGATTTTTCCCCTTACTGTTGACAAGGAAAAATAATAATAATGAAAGGTTTTCTTTCTTTCATTGATATACTTGTATGTTTTCAGGCAGATGTCTCCTGAATGTACATACATTAAACGGCCTTGTAAATATTCCCTGAAGAAGGCTGTTATAATAATGTAATCAATTACTTTATATTTATTCTTGTTTTATTGGCGTGAGAGTAATATTATAAAAAGGAAAGATTTTTAATTGTTTATTTGTTTGTATTTCATAAGCTCTGAAACTACTTGACTGATTTGAAAAATTGCTGAGCAAATTGCTGCTGTGCGTGTGTGTTGCAGGTTCGATTCCCTCACAAAACAACACTTTGTGTGATCTGCAAATTGGTGTTTAGGGTCTGGGGGGCTCGTGTGTGTGAATTTGTATGTTTGTAAATGCACCTACGACACAGGAAAAAATACAATTGTGGGGTTACTTTAAAAAAAAAGAAAAAGATAGAATCGCATAGAATGCGTTTGTGAAACCTTGAGGCAATATTTGTAAACAAATAAATAAATAGTTCAATCTAATTTAAACGTTAGACATTTTAATTTCATAATTTAATTTTACCTACAAGAAATCTCTGACGATACAAATACCGATTTTTCTGATACAAAACGAAAACTTTTACAATCAAACTTCAAACTGTTCCAATTCAACCCTTGGCAGTCCTTCAAAACTATAAGAGAAATAACCCAAAGACCCCCATAATCTATCACCACCAAGAACTGAAACGGCAAAGTCATTATTCGCAGAATATTCCTGGTCCATTCATGAGGTCCTTGCATTATCTTTTCGAAAAGAACTCTGTTTACAAAGAGGGCATTTTAAATGGATACCAGTTTTTTTTTCAGGCCCCTATGAATAAGTGAGATGGTAGTTTTGCGGGATTGATTAAGTAGGGGTTGAATTTTGGATGGGGGGGTGTGAAAGGGTCCAGGCGGTGAAGTCAGGGTTAAACGTATTTGTAAATAAATCAGGGTTCGAGGTCGGTGTGGTTAGAATGAGGTGTCGATTTTGGTGATAATATATTTATAAGCAGTTTCGTTTTGTTTTTTTTTTATTGTTTAAGGGCCTTATGAAGAAAACTTATAGAATAATGTTATAAGATAGATAAGACCCTCAGAAATTAGACCGTAGTTGTTAATGTGTTTATATTAACCAAGAAGGGTTTGTTTATGTTTTTAATTTTATATTTATAATGTTTATTTAGTTAAATGCCTCACTAATGCATTGGATTAGTCTGTAATGTTAGTGATAAAGATGATAAATAAATAAACTTTAAGTACCTATCTTTTTGGTTACAATGTTAGACAAGCTAACATCTTGGTTGAGATACAAGAGTGAATCTTGAGCAAGATTGAGCGATTTGAATTGTAGACAAAATACTAATGTGAAGGCTTTCAGTTTGCGTTTAGGTATGGAATGGAGTTTTTTGCACGTTCTTCTCCATTCGAATCTACAAATTGGAACGACCATCTCGTTTCCTAGAAGTTTCAAAAGTACCTATTTATGGTTTAGTTGAAATGAATGATTTTTAGTTTAACTTTGAATGACACGGGCCTAATGTTTTTTTTAATCTTAATACGACTGTGGCCTCACTATGACCTCCCAAAGAGCTAGCGTGACTCACCGCTCGCATTGCGTTTCGCCGAATGGGTAAGGTGAGGTCAGTGAAAGACCAATCCCTCTCCCTCCATCTCCGATCTCGATTATCGAAGTCTCCAACATTCAAAAGGCCAGAAACTTACTTGATACCTCCTTTAGAAGCATTCCCTTCACCTCTGAGCTTCCAAGACGAACCCACTTAGAACTAAATCAACCCAATCTCAAAATCTCCAAATCGCCAATTCCCAATATGTCGACAACACTCTTGCAACCCATCCGTCCATCCATGGGCAGGGCTTAATTGCTTACCATCATCGTTTTCTCGTCAAAAACTAAGTATACTTATTATTATGTATAAATCTGCACTCATTTTCATCACAAAACAACTAGATTAACAGCATCATGACCCTGAAAACCAAAATTCGAAGGCACACGCATAATTCCCAAAACCAAAGTTAAAGCAAAGGGAAATATAAGCACCATGAAACCAAATAAATAGTCCTAAAAGTAAAGGAAACACAAGAGATTTATGACATGCCCCATTATCGGCCACATCCAAAGAAACAGGGCAATGTCAATTCTTTTGTCAGACGTCGTTATGTCTATGAAATACGGTCAGTTCTTTAATGTATTGTTTGGAATGCGATAAGCTTTATATGAGTGGATTTTCAAAGGAATATTTTGAACTTAACTGTATAGAATTTAAGAGCGATAAGATACGTGTTGGTAGAGAATAAATAAAGAAATATAATACATAATATATATTTGCTACCAGTTTGATGTGATAGTATGGCAAATGTTTAGGCATATCACCTAAAGGGAAACAATCCGCGACAACCGATAGATTTATGAGTGCAGTGCCTTTGGGGGTTAGGGCATTTTGGAATGGGAAGCTTTCTCTTCTCCAATTAACCTCTGGTCACGTCACTCATACGGCAAAACAAGACTAAGAAGGGAGTACCAAAAAAAATATATAGATTACACTTATGTATATTCAGATAGATTTATTGTCATTCAAATACATTTTTACTTATGCTAAGCTAGAAGGCTTTTCTGTATAGGTACCACAATGTGTTCTGGGGCTTATTGACCCATAAAATATCTGATTAAAGCTCGATTTTCAAAAAAAATATTATATCATACATTTAAAACAAATTAAAAGGTTCTGAAAACTAAACAGAAATATTGGCAAATATCCCACGTTTTTAAATTCCAATAACTATCCCTAGAATATAGCAAGCATTAAAATTTATAAAGAGACTGACCGGCGACTATTTGCCGAATAAATTTAGTTGGTCATATTTCATTTCAAAATCAATGTTAAGACGTTTTGTACCAATGAATTATTTACATCTTCAACCCGGGCCTGTAGTATGGGTCTATGAGAGCAGATAGATAAATATATGGCCACCCTAATGCTTTTCAGCCAGTTTTTGGCATTATTGGAAATCATCAACTGAATTCTCCAGCCCTAAGTGGAGCGAGACGGAGTGTCAGACTCTTACTGACTTAAACCCACCCTCTTCCTTTTTTTGCTCTGAACTGCCGTTGCACTTGAACATCGGCTCGGTAGGAACCCATCTGTGGTGGGCTAATGGCTCTTTAAGGCAATTGCGAGGGTCTGATTCGGTCGACTATTTGCCCGTCGTCCGCAGATCCACGCCTACTGTGACCGGAGGATGTCGCGCGATCGCTGTCTCCCTGAGCATCGCCTGATCGAGGAAGACTATTCTTACGACGTACACCGCCTTTGCGAGCTCTTGGACAGACTTGGGTCAGTGATTGGAGTTTGTGGTTAAAAAGAATCACGTTTATCAGAAATCGCTGCTGCCCAGTATCTTTCAAATATTGATATAGTAGTTCCTTAGTTTGCTCTTACGATACCTATTCGAAGACTACAAATAAATTCTTCTCTAATGACTTATTTATTATGGGAAGTACATTATATCAATAAGTCGCTACATTCGAGTTTATTTTGACAAATATTTCGATATAAGGGGGTATTAGTCGACGCGACGACGGGATGAATTGGAAACATTTATCAAATGTACCATCCGTTTTGGATTACGTGTGCTAATAGGAATTGGCAGTTGATGTGACACTTTTTAATATTATCTTATTAAAGGGTCTGTCGATGATGTTATTGTTAGCATTGTATGGATGTGACCGCTATTAGCACATCTATCATTTTGCAACTTCAGAGCCTGGTGGTTGCTGGTGCAAGGTCAATGATCGCTCGGAGCAAGAGAAGGAACAGGGCGGTTTTTAGTCAGTAAGAGTCTGACACTCTCTCAACTCACCCAAGGCATCAGAAGCCATTCAAGGCATCATCCCCTAAAAAGCGTAAATCGTATACATATAAAGTAGAAAAAAGTATAAAGTTGTAGAAGAATTTACAAAAAAATTTGAATAAAATATTTTTGTGAGTTGTGTGAATGATTACTTTTTTATTTCATAATTATAACAGAGATTTCTTGACAAGAGCGCTGTGAATTTATAGCTTTAATTAAATCATTGATAGTATTTATTTATTTATACATAATTATACTCTATATTGTACACCATGAAAATATACAAATAAGAAAAAAATATTTTTAGATACAATGTACAATGGGCGGTCTTGTCGCTAAAATACGATTTCTTACAGACAACCTTAGTATTGTATTATTTTGTCATAAAAACGGCCATTTTTTATTTGTTTCAATGACAACTTAATACCTATATACAGTTTCTATTGCAATCACACAACGTAATAACTCCCTCGACCAACCCAAAAGCCATCATTCTTACAACTCGACATTTCACTTTCGGAATCCACCACATTCACATTCTATCTTTTCTTTTATTTTCCTCTAAAGATATTATTGACTTAGCTCGCCACTAAAGGTCGCCGTACGAAGCCACTTAATAATAATTTTATCTTATTTATTTTACCTCAAAAAACCAGAGGTCAAATAAGATTCTAAGAAACTTTTCTTTTACAAAACTCTTGGAATATAAGAATAGTTGAATCGATTTTCTGATTACTTTCGATGTGAAAAACTTTTGTTTTTCGTTTTGGGTCGAACGGGGTTCATATTCCTTTTATTATTTTATAAGTTTAGAAAAAGAAATGGATTTTTTCCCATACGTATGTGTAGATTAATAATTTCACAATATTTCTTAGTTAAAGTTTATTTTTGTTTGCGTTTTGTTTATTCCCATATGATGGAGTGGTAGATATTCGATTGGTTATTATAGATATGGATAACCTCACTCACGCAGCGGAACACAACGCTGTGGTTATTTCACGCCGGTTTTCTGTGAGTGTGTATCACTCCGATTGAGCTGAACCATTCGTGCCGAAGCATGGCTCTTCCACACTTAAATAGTTTTTGAGGGAAGATATTTATTAAATGTCTTTTCGTGTCCTGTGTGAGGCGAAAAGGTATGTTAGACTCTGACTTAAAACCACCAGTCCTACTCCCATCGAGATCGTCAGGGAGAAGTTCCCTTACATTGAATTGGACCAAAATGACACCAAATCGATGCTTCCGGCAACAAATGTCGTAAACGCCATTTTGGCGAAAATGAGTTAAGAATGCAGCCCTACTTAATTTTTGGCGCTGCGTCGATCTAAAAATGTGAAAAAAATATTCGCCTAAAAAAACATACTTTTACACCCAAAATTTGTACTAGTATAATCAAGATTTTTTTGAAAAGAGGGTATGTATAACTCATATTGCTTAGAACCGAATAACCGTGCAGGTCGTATAATACAACGTACAAACAGCTGTCGGTCGTACAAACATGAATACATAATTAATTGTAATTACACCCCACAATCATTTTTAAAACGTAAGCTCTGCTGAGAAACAATTGTCGTAATGTCACTCGGTTTTGGAGAATTTGTTTGAAAAATGAATTATGTAGGTCGTTTTTTTTTAAGTAATAGGTCGGCAAATGAGCAGACGCATTTCCTGATGGTAAGCAATCAGCGCCGCCCATGGACACTCGCAACGGAGGAGTTACGAGTGCGTTGCCGACCTTTTAGGGATTAGGGATTTGGAGATTTAGGGATTGAGGAGGGATTGGGGAAGGGGAAGGATTGGGCCTCCGGTAACCTCACTCACACGGCGAAACAACGCAGTGGTTATTTCACGCCGGTTTTCTGTGAGGCCGTGGTATCACTCCGGTCAAGCCGACCCATTCGTGCCGAAGCATGGCTCTAGCACACTTAAACGTACAGCGTACTCCTAATTTTATTAATAGGGTCAGTCTCATATTGTCATTGATACTCTTCCTGAGACTGACGAGGAAGATGAAATTTCTGATTAATTATCTTCTATCAGAAAATCAGGTCTTCAAATTTCTGGTTAATAATCTTCTATCCAATGACAGAAGAATATTAATCAGAAATGTGAAGACCTGATTTTCTATAACTCGTGGTCGTATTATGTTTTGCATCTACTTTTTTAATATCTTGTCGATAACACTTTTCCATTTTCACCAACGACACTAAAAGTTAGGTTTAGACCATAGTACAGAAGCTTTCCGAACAAACAAGATCTAGAAAGATGAACTACCTAAATTTTTAAGGGCGTTGGTGAAAATGGACATTGTTTCCACCAAGCTTTCTACCAAGCTATTTAAATTATTAGAGCAGTAATGCTCTAATAATTTAAATAGCTTGGTAGAATATTTACTTATATTTTTTTGTAATTCATTATCAATACGTTTTAAAAAAATGTCGTGCTTATAAAATCTTCTTGAAATCCATGAAACATAATGATTACTTAACATTTTGAATTATGTCTGGCTGGTTAGGTACGTCGTTGGAGGTAGAACACTATAGGCATCTTGTAATAAACGCTTGATTAAATTATATACGGGAAGATGCCTATAATATACGTACTTAAGTGTATTTTTATACCTTTAGGACCTGCCAGTCGAAAGGACTAGACTTTCGCTTCAGATATTTCCATGTTTGTTACATACCATCGCATCAGATCGTGGTGTTTACACTCATTTTTATTTCAGTATATGGTTTTTAAAACCTAACCCAGAACTATTGTATTTAAAAACTGGTGCATACTTCTAACTTCCGTTAGAAAAATCGTTCTCCATTGATTTGTTAGTGGTCGTAAATACCAACTTCTGGAATTTTCTGGGGTGTATGTCCAAGCTAACTTTTAAAATAAGGCTTTGACATAAATAGCAATAATATATTATGAAACACCATCGTATTTTACGTATTTCTTGTATAGAACACAATTTTACAACTTTTAAACTTAAAAAGATATAAGCCAAAAACGAAATTATTTTTTGTTTTTCGTTGATTACCAAAAGTGCTATTTTGGTGTTTACGACCTTTGTTGTCGGAAGCATCGAAATATAAAGTGCGAGATTTAAAAAAAACTATCTATTTATACAAAATCAAAATTTTTTACAGTATGAGCCCAATCTTTCTACTCCCCCAATCCCCAAATTTCTTAAACCCTAATCCCTAAAAAGGGGAGAACGCACTCGTATATCCTATGGTATTGCAGGAGTACATAAGCAGTGCTGATTGCTTACCATCAGGTTAGCCACATAAAAAAATCTAAAATTTTATTAAACTACACACGAACAAAACCACGGTACAAATTAGTATTTAAATAAATAAAGTCTATTTATAACATTAATCCTAGCCTTTACAAATAGAGTAACAGACGATACGTTCTGAATAGCGTAGTGGCGCTCAGCATTCCTTCGCAAAAGGTCAAGAGTTCGATCCCCTGTTGGAACACGATATTATTTAATCTGGGCCAGGTATGTAATGGATCAAATTTATGATTTCCTTATTTGATTTTCCTTTGTTTGTTTATTTGAGAAGGCATGGTGGATATATTACTGGATTGTGTTAAAGACTCGTGTTAAAAAGCACTTCGTTGGTCAATTAAACCCTCTTTTTTATGTAATAGATCGGCAAACGAGCAGACGGATAACCTGATGGTAAGTAATCAGCGCCGCCCATGGACACCCGCAACGGAGGAGTTACAAGTGCGTTGCTGACCTTTTAGGGGTTAGGGATTTGGATATTTAGGGATTGAGGAGGGATTGGGGGTAGGGAAGAATTGGGCCTCCGGTAACCTCACTCACACGGCGAAACACAACGCTGTGGTTGTGTCACGCCGGTTTTCTGTGAGGCCCTGGTATCACTCCGGTCGAGCCGACCCATTCGTGCCGAAGCATGGCTCTCCTACACTAAACTCCCAACTCCCGAAAATGGGATTTTGAGTTAGACTTAATACAATTTTGGGTTTTTTCAAATTCTTTGCATTAAATTGGAGTTTCAGAGTTCTTTTTAGAGTTTTATGATACAGCCTCTCAAATGGAAACACATGAGAACTACTAAACCTGAAATGGTCCTTACACGCTATACATTAAAGGCTAAAAAACTTATTAAGTATAAAAAATCATTGTTTCAATGCTTTATCAAAGTTAGAAAGTTATACGTGATTTAAATTTCGTATTAAAAGGTAAAATAGCATCTCTCTCTCTCTCTCTCTCTCTCTCTCTCTCTCTCTCTCTTCCTAAAGTTTTTTTCGAAAATATACTGAATTACATTTTAGACCATTAATATAATTTCATACACAAACAAAGTTTCATTTAAAACTTATCGGTAGTTTCCATGATTTTCAAATTGAAATTTCGTACCACAAAACACGAAAATACTCTTAAAGATAGATCTGAGAATGAGATCTGAGATGTACATAATTATCTTTTATGGCTTTTTTTGTGCGGGAAAATTCAGTGTCCAGACTCTTACTGACTAAAAAAACCACTGTTCCTTCTCCTGCTCTGGGCCGAGGTCGCGGTGATTCATTGCGCTTACCCCGCAACCCCGGCTGAATCTTTAATGGCTTGAAAGTATAATAAAGAAAAATAAAAATAAAGAAAGAAATACAACCATTGTTATATTTCATCAAACAAAAGAAAAAAATACCTATATAAGTACCAAATTCTAAATTATCCAAACAAAATAACTGAAACAAAATTTTCAGTGGAAAAACCCGAGTGTAAAGTATAAAATCCCACAAATGTCGGCCGTAACTGTCTCGGTCGCGACCTCATTCAGTTGGCACGATGCGCGTGCGCCGGTCAAGGCGTCCGTTTTACAGTACTGTCTCATCCAAATGATATTCGGTCTGAATGTCAAATTGTATGTTATTGTTTGACTGAGGTATGTAACCTACATATCTAAAGACTTTACATTAAATTACAGTAAAATAAATAAGAGTCTCGCCCTGGCTTTGCATGGGTTATTTTACCTAAGTTCTAGCGAAAATAGTTTACCGCCTAGCCTATGTCACTCAATGTGAATATAGTATTAAAATAATGAAAGAATTATTGATATCAGTGCTGTAAAATTATAAACATTCACACGTGTGTGTTTTTGTGTTTTGTCATGTTATGTGTATATAGATGACTAGCTACTCTCGCGCGGTTTCACCCGCTGTTCGGCTCCATTTAATCAAAGCGTGATGTTTTGTAGCCTATAATAGCACTCAGGAACATTGTAGCTATCTATCAGTGAAAGAATTTTGGCAATCCGACTAACGGTTCCAAAGATTACCCCCTATATACAAATTTACAAATTTTACCTCTTTATAATATTAGTATAGATATATAGGTAGATAACACATATATATGTAATTTATTTGTTATTTTAGACGTAGCTCTTGTCTCATTTGGTAATAATAATTGTATTATTTGCGTAACTTCAGAAGGCTAACAATAGTTATTTATACATTGACATGTTTGTGGAACAGAAAGTTCTTAAAGTTAATTTTAAAACTTAATAGCACAGTCTTTATCAAAGGTGATACGGGGCAGTGAGAAAACCCGAGCAAAAACGGGATTGTTTTTAGTCTTAGGGTTTATGATTTTATAAGAATCTACCTAACTGTTGTCTTTTTAATTAATTTCTTTAATGTTGGACAACAACGCCCGTTGGACTATATAAGTTTGGGAGCTTCAAGTCTAGAATAAAACACGGTGATTTTTCAAATTAACTTAGGTACTTTTCTTACACATAATTATATTTCACCGGACCACAGGATCCCGGACTTTCGGAAGGTGTGCCCTTGATCGTTATTGTTCGTCGGACAACTCAGCAGCACTAGCTATACTGGTTGCAAACTGACACTTGCGTGCCTGTCTTCAGAACGGGTCCACTTAAACTGGTGTGGTTTGTGCCTTAATAGACCACTACAGAAGGAACTTGCACGGTTCTCTCACATTATATTATTTTTACATTGTCTGGACTTGAAAAGTGTCTGACCTCTGAGTTTGTTTTTTCAGCAATTCTTCTCAGAGTAGTCAGATAGGAAATGCCAACTTCATCTAGTTTTTTTACATATAATTTGACGTGTAAAAGTACCGTTTATGGCCTATTCGCAAAAATGAATTCATTGTTTCATTGCGTACGAGGAGCTGAAGCCAATCCGCATAGACTCTTTGAATAGCTATAATATTATTGAAATGGAAAGAATAATAATAATTATTATTATAATGTCACAGTGTGTATAATATGATAACTATTATTTCTAAAACATTCACCAAAATGTCAGCATGCAATTGTTACGTTCCATTTTATTAAAGCTGATACCAATTTTGTGATTGTGACTTTAATATTAATAATAATTGGTCAATTATTAGGCTAAATTAGTTTAGTTGTTGCAATAATATTTTATGTTGCGTATTAATAATAAATAATAATCCTTTTGTGGTTTCAATTTTACTGCATTTATATAAAACAAGTAAGTGGTCCGGCTTCGTCCGCGTAATCAAAAGAAGTAATATTTTATGCTTGAATCCAGAGGCGGATTAAACCTAGTCAGCACGTCATAAGTAACATATTTATAAAGCTTATGCCTATCAGACGGGGCTCTATGGGCTGATATTCAGCCGGGGTTGCGGGGTAGGCGCAATGTGGCACCTCGGCCTAAAGTAGGAGAAGGTACAGGAAGGTTTTTAGTCAGTTCTTCAGTCAGTTTCTGACACTCTCTTTTTGAGGTTACCGGAGGCCCAATCCCTCCCCTTCCCCCATCCTTTCCCAATCCTTATATCCGCAACCCCCATCCCCAAAAGGCCGGCAACGCACTCGTAACTCCTTTGGTGTTGCGGGTGTCCATGGGCGGCGCCGATTGCTTACCATCAGGTAATCCGTCTGCTCGTTAGCCGACTTATACCATAAAAAAAACTCTCTCTCGCCCTTCCCTGGTCGGAAGAAGTCATTTGATGATTTACCCCGCGAGCTAGTTTTCAATACATTTAGTATGTAATCAAAAATCTTCACTACACATCTATTCATCGAACAACAGTGTCGAATTGTAAATCAACCTATTAATGTTCATATAGAGCACAGAAATAATTGAGTTCCAAATTAATTTCCCTTCAAAACAGACAAACTTTGAGTCGATAAACATTCCACAGTTATTAATATTAACCTTCAGAATGACCTTGGGTTCAACTGAGACCAGAGCCAGACGGTTAGAACTAGACATTATCTAACTACTAGATAAATATTTACTTTATACGCTGTATCTTGATCGTAAGTTCTATTCACACTGGTATAACATGGCGTTTAAATAAACTGAGATTATCCTACTATTATATTATAATAATTAAGTGTGGGAGAGCCAAGCTTCGGCACGAATGGGTCGGCTCGACCGGAGTGATACCACGGCCTCACAGAATACCCGCGTGAAACAACCCAGCGTTGTGTTTCGCCGTGTGAGTGAGGTTACCGGAGGCCCAATTCCTTCCCTTCTCCTTTCCCTTCCCGTTCCTTTCATCCGCAACCCCTATCCCCAAAAGGCCGGTAACGCACTCGTAAATCATCGGGTGTTGCGGGTGTCCATGGGCGGCGCCGATTGCTTACCATCAGGTAATCCGTCTGCTCGTTTGCCGACTTATACCATAAAATAAAAAAATAAAAACCTGAATATTTGTAAGAATTGATGAACATTTGTTTGTGACTTTTTACGTATCAAATCAGATTTGATTTGATATTTGAAATCAAATCAAATCAAATCAAATCAAATCAAATCAAATCAAATCAAATCAAATCAAATCAAATCAAATCAAATCAAATCAAATCAAATCAAATCAAATCAAATCAAATCAAATCAAATCAAATCAAATCAAATCAAATCAAATCAAATCAAATCAAATCAAATCAAATCAAATCAAATCAAATCAAATCAAATCAAATCAAATCAAATCAAATCAAATCAAATCAAATCAAATCAAATCAAATCAAATCAAATCAAATCAAATCAAATCAAATCAAATCAAATCAAATCAAATCAAATCAAATCAAATCAAATCAAATCAAATTCTTTATTTCAAATAGACCAAAAAGGGCACTTTTGAACGTCAAGCAAAAAAGATATCATAAGGTTTAACTTTATGTGTCAGTCTGTTCGTCTGTCCTCTAGTGAAGCTATTTGCTCGTTCCAAAGTGTAGATTCCTAAGGAGAAGAACGAGCAAGAAACTCCATGGTTACTCTTTTTCAATCACTTTTTACAATGCATTGTTACATAATTTAGATAGTTCCATTATGTGAGAACAGTGTAACACTAGTGTTAAACCAAAGTATCCGAAAAAGAAATAACCCTCAGGGACAGCAACTTTAGACAGTCTCGAGTTGACCAGTCCCAAGGCGGCGTCCGTTCACGAACATGACACGTACACCAGCACCGCCCAACTCAACCATATTATAGGGAACCGAGCGGTCCAGTGCCCGTGCCACCGCCAATGAGACTCCTGAGTGAGCATGACAACTCCCAACTGACACAAGTACCAATATACTATAAGTCTATAAGTCTAACTCAATTATAATAAGTTACAGGGCTCTCACATTTACAAAAATCCAGTTTATCAACAATTAACAACATGGTGAATAATTTAATAATTGAGATCAAAATTCCTCTTAACCTTAACAATTTTCATCCTGTGCAGTCAAACCAGCCACTTATCTTACACTTATCTTCTATATAATCATTTAGTTTGTAGTATGCTTTCCTACATAATACTTTCTTCATACATAATTTAAATTTACTTTCATTAAGATTTTGTATTTCAGTTGGGATTTTATTATAACATTTAACACATAATCCCATGAACGACTTATGCACTTTTGCTAATCTAAATAAAGGCTGACTTAATCTATTTCTATGTCTAGTAAGATAGTCATGCTTGTCAGATACTTTTACAAATAGCTGTAGGTTTTTCCTAACATACATAATGTTTTCATAAATATATTGACATGGTACGGTCATAATGTTGATCTCCCTAAACTTTTCTCTGAGAGATTCGCGACGACCTAAGTTATAGATAGCTCTGACTGCACGCTTTTGTAAGATAAAGATAGACTCAACGTCGGATGCCTGTCCCCACAACAGAATTCCATACGACATGATGCTGTGAAAGTAGCTAAAGTACACTAGTCGTGCCGTGCCTACGTCGGTTAGCTGACGGATCTTCCAGACAGCATAAGCTGCCGAGCTCAACCGCCCTGCTAGAGATCTAATGTGGGGCCCCCATTGCAGCTTGTCGTCTACAGTAATCCCCAAGAATGTGGTCTCCTTTACAAATTCCAGTTTCTGACCATTTAATAATATATCATCGCACACGTTACTTTTAACATTTGGCAAAATAAATCTAATGCATTTCGTCTTTTTATCATTAAGTACTAAGTTGTTTTTTGTGAACCAATTATGAACTTTCATTAAGGCATTATTCACTTCGTCATAGTTATTTGATCGTCTATTTAATTTAAAAATCAAGGATGTGTCATCAGCGAATAATACCATATGCGGTTCACTTTGGAATAAATGGGGCAGGTCATTGACATAAACCAAAAATAGGAATGGACCCAATATTGAGCCCTGCGGTACGCCCATAGATACGCTAGCACCCTGGGAGTTTATTCTGTTTACTTGTACTGTAAGTAGTCTTTCTAGAAGGTATGACTTTAATAAATTTAGGGATACCCCCCGAATGCCGTAGTGTTGCAGCTTCAGTAATAGTGTTTCGTGCTCAACACAGTCAAAAGCCTTCGAAAGATCGCAAAATATTCCGATGGCATCCTGTGCTTTTTCCCACGATTTGAAAACTTGTTTTATAAGCGATACTCCTGCGTCCGTAGTGCAACGTCCCTTAGTGAACCCGTATTGTTGGTCATGGAAAATAGAATTCGCGTTAAAGTGACGCAGTATTTGAGTAAGTATCAACTTTTCAAACACTTTACTGAGCACTGGCAAAATAGAGACCGGCCTATAGTTATTGCGTTCTGTGCTATCACCTGATTCAAGTAATGGAACTACTTTACTATGTTTCATTAAATCTGGGAAAACCCCTTGATCTACACTTTTATTAAAAATTAAAGTTAAGTAAGGCGCTATAGTCTCTATAAAAGACCTGCACACTCTAACAGACATTCCCCAGAAATCTTCACTGGACTTTACTTTGATATCTTTAAACGCCTTTATTACTGCCTGGGGGTTTGTATGTTTAAACGTAAAAACTAATGAATTGATTTTGATGAAAATTTGACACAGAGAAAGATTGTAGTCTGGAATAACTTAAATTAAAAAAAAATTAAAATATTTTTATGTGTGGAGGCTTGTAATTAGCAATGTGTCAATATATAATTAGTATATTAGTCTGTAAGCCGTCTTTAAAATGTAAAAAATAAAATAAATAAATAAATAACATTAACCCGTATTTATTGTGCACTAGACTGCCCATTTCCAGTTCACTTTTTAATTTCCATTCAAAGGTTGTCTGGAAGAAATCACCGTGAGTGACAAGACCGCCCATTGTACACTCTGTGGTTGTTAGCCTGCTCTTTGTGTCAAATTTGAATGTTGTGTACAATAAAGAATATATAAATAAATAAATAAATTAGGCAACTTTTGGTCCGGGTAATGCGTGCAGTCGCTGGAAGAAGCTAATGACAATATAAAAGGCCTCTTTTCACACGGAGAAGATTTGACTATTAATCACAATGCTTGCTCAAGGCGTTTAGGTGACTGCAAACTTATAATTAGAAATTATAAGTCCAGGTCTCCTCACGATGTTCTTCCATCACTGTTTCTTGGCGGTGTTTAAATAATCAAAGAAAGCAAAGAAAAAAGTTACAAAGGTACTTGTCAGGTTTCGAACACAACCTCACCTCTACTACGACGCCCTTTGGGTACAGTAGGCCTACCATGACTCTTCTTCCAGGCGAGAAAGAGAGATGGGGTTATAAAAGGTGTATAGCTCCATCCCTCTTTTTCGCAGATTGACGCTTTAACACGTCATGGAAGGCCCTTAGGACCCTAAAAAGAAGAAAGTTATAGTAAAAAGTATTGATTCTGACAAAGCAAAAGGATTTGTCATGTCAGCTGCTAATAAAAAAAATGCCTTCGTTTGCCCTCACGCTTCATATGAACTCATCCTAACAGAAGTTGGAAGCTTATAATAAAAGTGATGCACGCATTGCTTCATTTTATTATCATCATAAACTCGAAAGCAATTTCCTAAACATTACACATCTAGACGTAAAAATTCAAGAGCTCTGCCAACTTTGTTGTTTTAAATGGCTGACACTGTTTAAAATTTTGGTTCTAAGTGTTTTTCGGAAAGAGATGTGTGTATTAATTTCATTATATATACATTATAGCTTTTGCCCGCGACTTTGTTCGCATGGAACAGTGACTTCCTGCACATTTTTGGTTTTCCCCACATAGTTTCTGATCACGCGGGTTTTTTCGGGATAAAAACTCCTATGTCCTTTCTCGACTACCAACGTTGACGTTCAAAAGTGCCTAATGTGGTCTAATTGAAATAAATGATTTTGACTCTGACTTTGAAGAAGTGATATCTTTTGGATACTAGCTTTTTCCCGCGACTTCGTTCGCGTGGAATAGTGGCTTCTTTAGTTTTTGGTTATAATAACTATCCTTTGTCCTTTCTCGAGTACCACACTATGTCTGTTCCAAATTTCACACAAATAGATTGAGTAGCTTATGCGTGAAGAAAAACAGACAGACAAGCAGTCAGACAGAGGTACTTTCTCATTTATAATAGTACTAGACTACTTAAAATAAAAACCAGTATGTCGGGTGCAATGTTACGGAGACCAAGGCGTCCACTTCCCAAGCAAGACCATGTGATCTCGAAGCCTGGTAAGTACCAATGAGGCTCTTGCCGAGTTGAATGTTCATTCTAAGTTTGCTTAGACACTTTGGCTTATGATTTCCAATTATAATTTTGATGTAAGCCTCTTGACCAAGCATGGCAATATGCTCAATTACTTTTATGTGTGAGAAGAAGTACTGAGTTTAGCAGTAGGCATATATGTATAATAGGCTGATGATGAAGTATTATTTTTTAACTATGAATCGATGATCATGAGATTTAATTCCGAACTCAATATTGCAAACATTTCAATATCATAGTCCAAATCAGGTAATAATTTTTGCCGAATCGTTCCATTAAAAAAATCAGAAAATCAGAGATCATGTTCACCACTCACATTAAAAACCACCGACAAAATAAAGCAAAGACAAGATCATCACAAACCCTAAGAGAAGACTTCACTCCAGTATGTACATAAATCTCAGTTTTACGATCGCACTAAACCCCGAAATATTAGCAAAATGCCCCGCTGACGTTGTCTGACATGGACTCAACATTGTATCGATGTATGAATATTGATCTTACAAACTTTGGAATACCACTAACTATTAGACTAATAACGAAAGACATACCAATATCGATATGTCGTGGTAGGCCGGAGGTTAAGGTGCCCGCTTCTCATGCATGAGGGTTCAAAACCTGACAAATATCAATGTGAGTTTTTCCAAGCAATACCTATGTACTTTCTATAATTATATATATGTAGATACTATCTGTTAGAAATTAAGTCGTGGTGGCCCGGAGGTTAAGAAGCCCGCTTCTCATGCATGAGGGCGTGAGTTCGAAAACTGGCAAGTACCAATGTGACTTTTTCCGACTTATATGTACTTTCTATGATTATTTAGACACCTCTGACATACGGTGAAGGTAAACATCGTGAGGAAACCTGGACTTATAATTTCTAATTATAAGTTTGAAATCGCCAACCCGCATTGAGCAAGCGTGGTGATTATGCTCAAGCCTTCTCTGTGTGAGAAGAGGCCTTTGCTCAGCAGTGGACACTTATGGGCTGATGATGATGATGATGATCTGTTAGAAATCTGGGCTTATAATTTCTAATTATACATGTTTGGAATCGCCAATCCGCCTTAAACAAGCGTGGTGATAAATACTCAAATTCTCCATATGAGAAGAGACCTTTGTTCAGGAGTCAGCACTTGTCTTACAGGCTGATGATATTGATGATGCAAAGCTTTGGAAAACTAGAAATTGATTGAGGGAGTTTAGAGAAACGAATATTCAGTTACAAACCTCGTTTACCTATCCTTTGTATCTCAGAATTTCTAAACAAGACTTTGATTGTATTTCTGCATCAATTTGAAGTCGGTGCTAGCTTTTGTTTTCTATTTGGGTTTGCATGCAACGGACATGCAAGTGCCCGAGATGTTTTTGCTCTATTTATCGAGAGGCAGCAAACGATTGTTTTTTTTTATGTAATTGATCGGCAAACGAGCAGACGAATTACCTGATGGTAAGCAATCAGCGCCGCCCATGGACACCCGCAACGGAGGAGTTACGAGTGCGTTTCGACCTTTTAGGGATTTGGAGATTTAGGGATTGGGGGCGGGGAAGGATTGGGCCTCCGGTAACCTCACTCACACGGCGAAACACAACGCTGTAGTTGTTTCACGCCGGTCTTCTGTGAGACCGTGGTATCACTCCGGTCGATCTGGCCCATTCGTGCCGAAGCATGGCTCTTCCACACTTAAAACATTGTGTACAAAAAGTTTTGTGGACTTTGTTATTTAATATTTCCGAACGTAGCCAAGCGCATAGGAACGGAGGAGAATAGGAAAGGAGGTGTGGTTTTTGCTCAGAGATCTGATACTCTTTTTTCGCACCAACCAATGCGGATGAAGTCATTTGATAATTTACCCTGTCAAAAAATATTACATTTGGATTTCCAAACATTTCATAAGCCTTCCAGTAATGAAGGAAAATTATGCGCAAAATAACATCGAAAGGAAATCCCAACATATGTAGGGCTAGGCTGCTAGATGATATCAGCTTACCTGGACGGAAGAATTCCCTTTACCCGATCTTAGGCAATGGATGCCGGACGCTTACATGCTCTTTGAAACATAGAGGGGTCTGAAAGATTTCGTACTTAATCATTACCTCAAAGAACCGATGAAGCCAATAAATACAAGTTTATCACGTCCTCACAGAATATCGGCGAGAAACAACCACAGAGTGGTTCTTCCGTATCAGTGTCGTTACCGAAGGCTCAAATAATTCTCCCTCCCCAATCCCTGAATTTCCAAAACCCTAATCCACAAAATATCGGCAACGAAGTCATAAGTCTACCGTCGTTGCGGGTATCCATGCCTACCACTTTACCGCTGAAGATTGCTTGCTACCATTAGGAAATTCGTATCGTGATTTGTCGTCATATTACATAAAAAAAGTTGCTAACAATCAGCCAATCTGCAAGTCCTTAATTGATACCTCTACTAGCTTTTTTATAAAAATTTAACATGAACTGCAAGTCAGTATATATTTCCTTAACAACTATGAAAGTTAAGAAGGCGCCAGCAATTTAAAAAACTGTATTGCAAAGACAACGAACTTGTATAATTAGAAAACAACTAAGGATGTAGCTTAACGGACGAAAGGGGTGTGGTTCAAAGCATAAAATATAGCGAGGTAATTATTTAGCCTTAGCATTTTGTCAAATTCACGTACTTTTTTATTAACCTTATAGATAGTTCTATATGGTGGTATTGGCTCATTCCATGGAGTTCCCTGCTTGTTTTTCTTTCTCCATACGAAACTTCACTTTGGAACCGGCACTTACCTTGACTAATGGATCGACTGACACACCAACTTTATTGACGTCACAAGGTACCTTAACAGTTTTTACTTTTACTACTTTTAACAACAATCAATTTCACCAAATATAAATTAAAATTCGTATCCTTATGTGGATTTCTTCAGATCTCACTACTAGCTTTTGACAGAGAGAGGTAAGGAACGATCTCTTATAAACCCGCACCTTATAAATGGCTATCTCCAACCCGCTGACCTAAGTCATCGTGGGTTGCTGTCGAAACTGATCATTGCCTTAGTATTTTTTTATGTCATAGGTTGGCAAACGAGCGAACGGATTACCTGGCAACGACAGAGGGGTTACGAGTGCGTTGTCGACCTTTTAGGGATTAGGGATTTGGAGATTTTGGGAAAGGGAACGGATTGGGGTAGGGTAAAGATTGGGCCTCCGGTAACCTCACTCACACGGCGAAACACAACTCTGGTTTTTTTATGCCGGTTTTCTGTGAGGCCGTGGTATCACTCCGGTTGAGCCGACCCATTTCTAAATATATATAATTTTAAATTCAGGGAAAATTATGACTTTGTCACGTTAATTTACTATCATGAATACTATGAATAGGAGTCCCATAAATTTAAATGATTAAGATTAGCATGCGATATAGGCACTTCACAAAACTCATCTAATTTACCTAAATAAAATCGCTTCACTCATAAACTTAGACCATCCCAAAACCAACTATCCTGAAGGATAGCCATTGTTTGCGCCTGTCTTCATATCGCCAGCACCCCATCTCTACAGCTCTAATATTTACTGTTACTAAGAATATTCATTAACTGCAAGGTTCGCAGTTCGAGTTCCAAGTTATTAAGTTTCAGGCGCGTTTGGCCTGAGATAGATTCTAAGAAAATTGGGTGAGATAGCTCGGGGGATGGGTTTCTAGTTTAGTTAAATCGATTTTAGTTGCAGAGATTAATCGGCAATTTAAATTTTGTTGACAGTTAGGCAGAACTGTTGGGTTTTTTTGTGAGGGGAAAATCATCAAATGACTTCTCCCGCCCAGGGCCGGGCTGGAGGGAGTGTCAGACTCTTACTGACCGAAAACCCCCCCGTTCCTTCTCCTGCTCTGGGCCGAGGTCGCGGTGCCTCATTGCGCTTACCCCGCAACCCCGGCTGAACATCAGCCCTATAGGGCCCCGCTGGGTGGATCCCTATTCATGAGCGGCGTGCTCCAAGTGGTGACGTCATGAAATAAGTAATCAGTAGATTATTTATTACTTTCCAGTTAATTCACGTGAGTAAGTCGTTATCCAAACTAATAATAAAAATGCAAAAGTAACTCTGTTTGTCTATCTTTCTTTTCTTCACGCCAAAACTACTGAACCGATTTGTGTGGAATTTGGTACAGACATTGTTTGGAACCGAAGAAAGGACTTAGGATAGTTTTTATACAAAAATCTGCAAGAAGTCACTATTTCACGCGAACGGAGTCGCGGGCAAAAGCTAGTATGATATCATTTGTACTTTGTAATAATATAACATTTATTTAAAATCAGGTTTGCGGTTTGTTAAGTGGTAAATGATTATTAAAATGGTATTCATTTTCAGTTAAATTTAAAACATTATATCCAAAAACTAGCTTTTACTCGCTGCTACGCTCCCGTCGTTTGACTATCTATATTACTCTTCTTAGTTACCTACCTACACTAGCTACCTAAAACTATGTATCCTACTACCAACCCTCCACTCTCTTCCCTACCTACCCTACCCTATCTAACCTGCTCCATCTAATCTACCATAGTTACCCTACCCTACCTACTCTACCCTATCCAAGTTTTCTTCATCTAGTTCTAAACCATATCCCCACCAGTTCGTAATGAAATCGTTTCAGTTGTTCTTGAGAAATAGATAGCGTAACTAACATGACTTTCTTTTATATGTATGTTTAGATTTATAAGAATAAAGAATAAAGGTTAATTTTCTAGGTCAACCTATACATATACAACCATAGGCTTACAGCTGGTTCAACCGGGGTTGTGGGTTAAGCGAAATGAGTCACCGCGGCCTCGGCCCAGAGCAGGAGAAGGAACAGGGGGGTTTTTAGTCAGTAAGTGATTGACACTCTCTCGCCTTACCCTGGGCGGGAGAAGTCATAGCGGTAACAAGCCTTGTAAGGAGTGGCTTGAGAAACGCCAGGCGTCCTCACCTTCCGCCTGACGCAAGTGCTTACTGGGCACGGGAGCTACGGTTGGTCAAAGTTTCGGATGGAGGAAACCCCCGGGTGTCGTCTTTGTAATTACCCAGGGGATATTCATAATCTATGTAGCCCGTCAGCAAAAAAATATTATCATCATCACAATTTTTGTTAATTATAAGTAACTTTCTTAGGCTATGAATTCAACAATTATTTCTTAATCAGAGCTGATTATAACTAAGCATAATATAATTAACGAGACAGACAGATAAAAAGACAGTCCGTTTTTCCAACATCTGAAAACATTAACCCTTGCAATCAACCCAACACAGAAATCTACTCAGCAGTTCTATACCTCATTTGGTTGTTAATGAGGGTACAAAAAAATGTCATCGTATTTTCCTCTCCTTCCAAATTTGCTGACTAAAGAGGTTTTATTACAGCATCTGATATAAAAATCACTGAAAAAAAAATGGTAGTGGTAGGCTGAATACATTTGTTATGCTTGCTCTTCACGTGGATTTTTCCAGAGCAGACTAAGGACGATCAATTTTACAGAGACTTGGAAGCCTTGCTTCCTTGTAATCGTAAAACCTTTTAAAATGCAATCTCTAATCCAAAATAACACCAGTTAGATAATGAAAAAATATTAGACACGTCAGAATATTTTTACGTTGTATAAAAAACAATACTTGGATAAAACAAATTATGTTTGGGAATGAGATATCGCTACGTCACTATGCACGAAATTGTGACAACAAAATTGTGTGATTGTGATTATGTAAAAGAAAATTGTGTAATAACACAAAACTACAGGGTGAAATTGAATAGATGCGACAAATTTCAACATACAAATATAAATTTAGAACATATCAAATGTAAAATTAATAAACTTTTATTAATGTCACGGTGAGGTGAATGATCGCTATGAACGGCAACGCTTAATAGCAAGCTGCACTGCGTTATGTCGGACGAGATTTCTTGATATTTGAATTTTTCTTATTTATTTTGCATATTAATATTTTTTCTGGAATACTAATAATTCGTACTTAAATAAAGATAACAACGTCAATGGACCATTTTAAAACGATAATCACGTCATTTTATTTATGGTCTTAAATTGTAGAAAAAGCAATTTATAATTACTATATGTTAATGTAACTGAAGCTCCCATTTCATTTTGTCGCATTTATTCGATTTCAGCCTGTATACATTTGAACTTTCTTTTTGTACAGCTAGCCTGGAGCAGGAGAAGGAAAGTAGTCTTGCTCCACCCAAGACAGAAGTAGAAGAAGAGGTCACATGGTAATTTTCCCCCTTTAGGCGATTTTCACACTGCCCCGCATCATGCTGCATATTTCGTGTCGACGCACCTACGCGCGTTCCTGCGGGACTGAATATCTGCATCATCGTGCGGGTTTTTTGCGCACTCACGCGCGTAGTTGCGTTTTGTAGATTCACGCACGGCGGCTCTTGCTTTATTCGCATTGGTCGTGCAGTACTGAGCATCACGATAGTTTTGATAAAAATGGTGTGGAACTCATTCAGTACGCTGCCATTATACTAACTGTTTTTGTACGGTCAAATTATAACAAATCGTGCCTACAATAATATATAAGATACTGGGTACAACCAACCAACCGTTCAAAATCACGCGCGGCACTGCGGGATTCGGTGTGCCATACCTTGCGTCTCGCCCCGCACCTACGCGCGGGGCGCATGTTTCTCCGCGTGTATGCGCGTGATCCGCATGAACGCGCGTGGATGCATTTTCTGTGTGTTAGACTGTGCGTGTTTTCCATACAAATGGAGGTACTTACAAGCAACGGAAGAACACGCATCCACGCGCTACGCTGCACCATGCGGGGCAGTGTGAGAATCGCCTTAAAAACCCCATATCTTCTTACCTACGTACATTTCCAACGGCCCGGGACAAGACAAAGTATCGCTAGTTCTAAAGTCTACCTTCCAGAAAATACACCTCAACAATTCTAAGTTTAACTTGAAACAGACCTAAAAACTTTGCCAAAACTCTACCTTCAAAGTGCTCCAGTTAAAATTTCGAAACTTTTGGGTCCAACTAGGTAGCAGTTTAAATGATGTCTGGATCAAATTGTAAGGTTTTTAGTACAATAGGTGTGAAATATTGGTCTTCTTGAGTAATACTGATGTTGAACAACCATAGCGTTATGTTTCGCCTTGTGAGTGAGGCAACTAGATGTCCATTCATTACCCTTCCACTATCTCTGCCCAATCCTTAATTCTCCCAAACTCTAGGCCGGCAATACACTAGTAACTTCTCTGGTGTCATGGGCTGCGCCCATTGCCTATTGTCAAGTAATGCGTCTACTCATTAGCCAACCCATCACATACCTAATAAAGAACTCCTTTATATATACTAACTTTTAAACTTTCGCGTTTCATATTAATAACATATATTATTTACGCGGGTATTAACGCGGAAAATTATTATTTGAATACCTTGGTTGGCTTGCGTTTCGACCCGGTTGCATACATTATAGGTCGTGGTGGCCCCAAGGTTAAGGCGCCTGCTTCTCATGCATGAGGGTTCGAAATCTAGCAAGTACCAATGTGACTTTTTCCGAGTTATATGTAGGTACTTATGATTATTTAGGCACTACTGACATACGGTGAAGTAAAATATCGTGAGGAAATCTTGACTTATCATTTCTAATTATAAGTTTGAAATCGCCAATACGCCTTGAGCAAGCGTGGTGGTTAAAGCTCAAACCTTCTCCTTGGGAGAAGAAGCCATTGCTCAGCAGTGGGCTGATGATGATGATGAATACCTATGGGTACATTGAATTTACATCAAAAGTTAATCATTTCTATACAGTGCCATGTGCAGAATCAACTTAATTAATAATACTAAATTAAATATCTGTCGGTAGCAAATCTCTGAGATCTCTACTTGGATCTGGTTCAAAATATTTGATTAGTTGAATCTTAGATGAATGAGTTGTGAGTCATAGATCTTGGGATTTGGCACCGTTTGTGGGGTAGGTACCTACAGGTATACATATAGGGCAATAGGTCGTTTCATTTTCGATACTTAAGTTATCAACGTTGTGTGTCGCCCATAGGTTAAGGCAGCCGCTTCACAAACATCAGTTTTTTTTTTGTGAGAGGAAAATCATCAAATGACTTCTCCCGCCCAGGGTCGCGAGGGAGGTAATGTCAAACTCTTCCTGACGAAAAACCTTCGTTCCTTCTCCTGCTGTTTTCGAGGCCGTTGTGCCTCTCCTTCACCATATCGATATCGATATCGATATCTCTTCTCAACAACCTATAAATTTTAAATTACCTATATATTATATATATATATAGGTAATTTAAATCGGATATCAGAGCTGCAACCAGCCGGTTGTGTTTCAAGCGTAGGGTGCGTGAGTACATAGGCAAGATGATGGTAGTTTCCCCACTTAGATTATAAATTGTCCTCATTATATGTATTTTTTTTTTATATTATATTACTTATTTATATTATGTGTATTAGTGTTTATATATGTATGTATTTTATATAATTATTTATATATTATTTTTATATATGTAAGTTAGAATTGATTTACACCTCCACCTCACGTAACTTCCTAAATTGCTGTATATCACCTACCACACATCTCTGCACTACCAAAAGGTTGACTGGCAGAAAATGCTTCTAGCATTAAGTCCTCCGATATGCAATTGTATATAAAGAATAAATAAATAAATAAATAAATATATATATATATATATATATAAACTAAGTATAACGACAATTTAATATCTATAATATTATATTGTCACAATTGATGAATTTCCGGAAATTTTATAAAATCGCAGTTTTATTTTTTAAATAAAAGTTTTATTATTTTTATTGTAAATGAACAACTACTTATTTTATTGTTAAAAAAATTAACAATGACGCCTCGGATTCAAGTACCGAATATAGGTCAATGTCGAAGCGTCAACGCATATCAATCGATTTAGATGTGGCAACTATTGTTGAGAGCGTCAAGTAATTAAGTATTTAATTACATGAGGATGGTTCGCGCGGGGTAATGTCAACACTCTATAATCGATCCGGAAGATAAATCATACTTTGACATTTGACAGCGAGTGACATTGACAGACGTCACTATGCGCGGGAAATACTTTTTGGAAAGATCGCGGCGTTGGCGGCAGCTACAAGCGTTACTCCACGCTAAACTTTCCTGCGTGCACTGTTATTGTGTTGTAGTTATATTCCTTGAATAATATTGTGTGCTTTGACAATGTCGCGACCCACTGGTAGCGAATCTCCGACATATATATTATGTATTCTAAATGCAGACTCTTATAATATTATAGCGGTCACTTCTGCTTACTACTTTAAAAGATAAAGGACACAATAATACATTACATTTCCAACATGAGATATATCATAAATATTCCTTTTAAAGGTGCGACATCCATTACAAGTGATGCGATTAATCTTTAGCATCGCACGTCAGTGCCAGGCGTCGCTTGATGTATAGTTGTCCTTATTTCTGTGTTGAACAGAAATGGCGCCGGCGTAAGCAGGGGATCATGGATAGTTTGGTAATTAGATACTTCTGATCTTTATATCTTTGTTTTGTTGGTTCAGTCATTAATTATTTGGTTACGTTATAGGTACGGTAGTTTCCAACTAGTCAAATTCCTTACTTTTATCCAAATGTTGAAAACGATACTTTTCTACGTTTGTATGAAACTACAAATTATGACGTCATAATATTTTCGGGTCAAATAGGTTGTTAAACTATACATAGAATCAGGCATTACTTTGCAGAAATCCATGACATTAAATGTTGAAATAAAAAAATGTCGCGGAATTAAAACTAGATATTTTTTATGACATTTAATCAAATAGGCTACTTATTTGTAATAAATTAGTTTTAAGTATATCGAATACTTTGTGTATCAACAGATCGATGAATAAAAATATAAATATTTTTTTAATATTTTATTGTATTGAAAAGTTGAATTAATTTATTTTTGACCTAGGGAACTATCCAATAAATAAATAAATAAATAAATAATAAAATTTATTTATCCACAGTTACACAAAGTTTGCCTTAAAGTTAGTTACTATTAGGTACAATTATTTGTTGTAACTTGGTGTTGTAGCGGACATTGCTTTTTGGAACGGCGCGGCGGCGGTCCCCAAACTAGGCAAGGCCTGTATCTTGGGGTCCCGAGTTGTGGTTACCAAAAAATCTTAGTAGAAAAGTCGGTCGGGACGTGTGTGGTGCATTTGTTGTGGACAGAAATAAAAACTTAAACAAAACATTCTATAAAATACAAATAAAAAAAACTTAATATTAAACTAGGTAATTGAAACATGTTTTTTAAATAAATATTGTCTCCTTCTAGATATTGAAAGAAAAAAGAAATTATAATTCTAAATATATAATATATAATTATAAGCATAATATATAAATATATAATTATAAGCAGGTTTGACGCAGATCGTGCTTAAGGTTATAATAATGTTTTTAAACAATTCACATGAATAACTTTTTGTCATTTGTGCCTTGTGTTTGGTCACTATCTCGCCTAGTGGTGGATGATGACGATGGCGATGATGTGATAGTGTCACATCATCGTCTGCCTTCGGGAAACACAGTCCCGGGTAAAGAATTCCACACCAGGGCCTCGAGTCTGCTATTACAATAGTGTCAGAATAGTAGATCATTGGTTTCAAAATTGTTGATTTTGACAAGTTTGGTAATCTACTAACACGATACCATCATTATGACTTTCCAATGCCACCTCATTGAAATAATTCTTTAGAACGGTAATCTCGTACATAATGACAAACGAATATTTGAACGCCCATGATCAGCCATTTTGAATTAACAGATTACGAACTTTTAGCAAAATGACAATGGAATCGTGTAGAAATCACAACACTTTGAAAATAGTAGACTTGGGCCCCTGGTGTGGGTGGGATATCCATCATCGAACAGTGCCCTTGATATAATTGTAACCTAACTTCTATTAAATAAGTATCGCTCTTAATTTAAGTAATAAAAATGAGTTTCTATAATTTATGAAGAATTGACAAATTATAATCTGTCCATAATAAACCCATAAATAATATATATATTCTACATAAAATACCATAAATAACATAATATGTAACCAATACATCAATAATTTCCTGCAGTATCCAGAATTTATTCCGCCAAATCCAACCAATTAACGAAGATCCCTGATTTTCCTCATCATCGCCAAAAAATGTTGGCGAAAAATTAAAATTCTCTCGTGACAAGAGTTCTTTGTAATTTGGCCGTGTTGTATAAAAAGTGGGTTAAGGCAGGTTTACACGGTATAAGTTTTGGACCAGATTAAATTTTAAATTGATGATAGTTTTGTTTTTATTCAGTCCTGATTGCCATGTTGGTAAAGTGGTAATATAATTATGCAAATGCTGACCAAGGTGACTTGAATTCGGTTCTTGGATAACATACCCTAGCTTTGTTCGGTAGGCACTTCGAATAGCCATCAGACGACGACACAACACCCTCTAGTGCCAAGACCCTGTCGAGATTGCTCAAGGTCAAGCGCAGAAACATACCGCAATCCAGCTTCAAGCAGGGGTAGAAACGAGGTGTTTAGTCGATAATCTTGATTGGGTCATGAAGGACTATCAGACTACTGACTAAAAATCTGTCTTAGGGTCTGTTTTACAATGCCTAACTAGTCACTATGAACCAAACTGGTTTTAATATTGTACGTAATTTGTGTAAAACATAAATTAGTAATGAAAAAAATTTTGTTGGTGAACTAGAGCATTGTGTGAGCGTCCTGTCTCGCTGCGTAAGTGAAATTATTGGAGACCTAATCCCCCCTCCCTTCACGGCCAACTCACATGATTTTCAAATGCCCATTCTTCAGCACCACCTACAAAAGGCTGGCGACGCACTTGTAACTTTAATGTTTCAGGTGTCTACTGGTACTGCCAACTGCTTACCATATGTGGTAGATTTGCCATAAAAAGGAAGGTTATAGACATAATATTATATACTAGCTTCCGCCAGCGGCTTTGCCCGCGTACTGTCTTGATGAAAAGCAGCCTATAGCAATAGAACAAAATCGAAGTAGCTATACATAAAATTTGTTATCAATCGTCTCATTTTAATGGGTAAATACCCTAGTACTTACTTAGTCTCCGCCATCCGTCCGTCCATAGATAGAATAGTACGGATCTCACTAATAGGTAAGTATTAAAAATATTTCATAAAACCCACTATTATATTATATTTATACCGCGTCGCGTCGAGCGCTGCAACAGTTACACAAAAATAATCCCTATAGCATGATTCAGTTTTCACATGCGACGGCGCGATGGCTTATTATCCGAATTGCTAAGCTATCAGGAGTTACACGTGCTATTGTGAGTTAACCATAAAAGATAGATATATGCCGTATAACATTTTTTTGAGATAATTTTATGTAAATTATTGCCGTCATACATAATTTCTATGTAACTTTAATCATTAAGGCTACACACGCGACAAAAACTTAAAAAAGGGAGTAACTTCGCCCGTTTTCCCAACATTTCCCTTCACTGCTCTGCTTCTTTTATTTGTAGCGTGATGAAAAGTATCCTATAACCTGCCCAGGAGTATAAAGAATAATTGTACCAAGTTTCATTAAAATCCGTCGAGTAGTTTTTGTTTCTATAAAGAACATACGGACAGACAGACAAAAATTTTACTAATTGCATTTTTGGCATCAGTATCGATCACTTATCACCCCCTGATAGTTATTTTGAAAATATAGTTAATGTACAGAATTGACCTCTCTACAAATTTATTATAAGTATAGATTTACTTATTTCGTATGAACAAGACTTTATTCCTTGATATATTTCCGATATGATTGTTATGATAATCTTTATTATTACGCTCAGACGAGATTTGTGCTTGTAATAACATTCTTTTTTAGAAGTAACGAATATTTTTGTACGAATCCGAATCAATGTGATACTGCTTTTTATGACTGTAAGGCTTATATTAGATACATAATTAGGTGCCTATACATATACAGGGATCGAGTTATCATACAGATTATGTAAGTTAATATACTATTAAGATATAATAAATTCATTACTAGAAACACGCTTATAATGACAAATCTTCGTCATCGGGAGAATATAATTTTTTCTGGGGATAAGCTGGAAGCAGACGGATCGCCTGTTGGTAAATAATTGGCGCCTCCTATGTACTTCTGGAACACCAAAAGGTGTGGTGGATGTGGTAGTGATGGTGGAAGATGGAGTTATTGTTATTTGCGCGGTTACAGATTTGAGGATTGTGAATTTGGGGATTGGGAATGGGAGGTGATAAGAATTAGGCCTCTGGTACCTTCACTCACAAGGCGAAACATCACGAAACGTTTTTCCGCGCTGCTTTGCTGTGACGCCGTGGTATCACTTCCGTCGACCCCCCTAGTCGTCCGAAGCATATCTCTAATTTTACTTACCTATGTAAAACTAACGACCAACTTTCAAGTTTTTTTTTCGAAATTCAATTTTAATTCATTATAATTTTATTAATAAAAATGTTTTCCTTGTTTTCAGGTAAATAAATCATACTAAGATGACAAATACACGTAAAATTACGAAATATAATTAAGGTAAGTAAATATTTTTTTTAATAATCATTCAATAGTTACCTACTACATAATGATGTGGTTACCGAAGTACATTGTCAATTTCCAACTGCCAATCGTTGATTTATATTTTCCTCATAAATAATATTATTGATTTTGGGTTAAGATACGATTTGGAGAGGTTTGCGTAGGATTCAGATTTCCACTTCCTGATTGAAGGCAATAATTCAAATATCAAATTTATATTGATTTTATTTATTCAATTCGGTCTAATTGTTAATAATTTTAGTATGAAGTATACAACATCTTATAATTTAGTAGTGATACAAGAAGGCGAGGATTCGAAATCTGGCAAGTGCAATGTGACTTTTTCCGAGTAATATCTACTTTATGACATACTGTAAAGAAAAATATCGTGTGGAAACCTGGACTCACATTTAAAAGTTTGAAATCGCCAATCCGCCTTGAGGACGCGTGGTGCTTAACGCTCAAACCTTATCTATGTTAAAAGTGGCCACTTGTGGTAATCATATTATACGAATCTACATGCGATTGCTTACCATCAGGTCAGGTAATTAGCTCGTTTGCCTATGCTATAAAAAAATCAACCCGTGACACATTGTACGTAAGCCGGTTGCCTAGCCACCACGTTATGTCTGCAATCAAATTGACGCCGCTAATGAAAGCGTTTAGCTTTCATTAACCTAACAGGCAACAAAACGCAAGTGTTCTTTTGTGACGGTTTTTTCGGTCGACCCTTCCACGTGACATCATATAATATATATCTACTTCTGCTTAACCCCTTTATACTAAAACTAGTCATGAAGCATGTAGTCCCTCATATCCTCAAATACATTATAAGGCTAATATCTTCAGCGAATCAATGTCACCCATGGGTCCTCCAGTTATTATCATCTTCATCCCCTCCCCAACTCGGATACAAGTCGCATTTTTCAAGATTATCCGGATTTATCCGGATAAAATGGATATAACCGGCAAAGGGGATGGTTTTATGATTTTATTTCGCCCGCTATTTGGTTTGTTTGTTCGAGATGAATAAGTTTCAAATGGATGTATGAATGAAAATGAATTTCTATTGTTAAGGGTTGATGTTTTTTTAAAGGTTTCTTGCATTTGTTTTTAATTAATAAGCTGTTTTTTGTAATGGTTGTGCAGCGTGATTCGTAGTGTTTTCGATTTAGATTATTTATTTATCATCATCATATACATATAGGTATGAACATAATAATTCAAATAATTATTTCGTGGCTGCTTCTTTTTTCTATAATTTTTGTCAATACGATCAGCAACTACAAGACAAAAAATCTCTTCTTATGCTAAAAATACTGAAACCAAAATGGCTTTAAGATAAAACTTTCGATATTCAAAATTGGACTTCAATCTGTAAAAAATTAGAGACAATTTTTCAGTGACAATTCTTCAGTAACAAATGATCGTAGTACTCATGAAAATAATAAAGATAATATTCAGTACACAGATTCAGTTGACTGTAAATAATCTGTAAAACTAGGCATTGTAAATTTCAGACGTCTAAATTATCGATGAAACCTAATTTTTCAGTCGACGTGAAGCCATTTTTCTTTGCCTTCGAAAATTTATGTAGATTAAGAATTGAGTACACAAAAAAAAAGAAAAAATTCGAGACATTTTTTCAGTAAGACCAATCAGTCAATTGTAAATGCTAATAATAAAAGTATGTCTGTCTGTTTGCCTGTAATTTAGGTTAACTATCTAGGCCCAAATATACTTATATATTTCAAAGTACAATGCAGGGTGATGAATAGAGGGGATGGCTTCATCATCATCATGATGATATAATGCCTGTCTTCGTCCAGTGCTGGACAAAGACCTCTCCAAAAGCACGCCACTGAGCTCGATGTTCAGCTCTTCGCTTACAATAATTGCAAGTTTTTTACCATTTAAAAAAAACCAGACCATTGGCCTGATACATTTATGAGAAAGACATATTATAGGTGTAATGTGTTTTGAGACTATATTTAAACTTTTATCGATTGTTAATTTTAAAAATAATAAACAAATCTATTTATAGAATTAAATGAATGCTGATGAACGTTTCTTTTTTAAAACTGAAAAGCACCAAAGTGAATTTTACAAACAAGTTACTTAGAAAAAACACCCAAAAAACGTCAAAAAGTAATAATGTTTTACGTGAAAATTATATAAAAAAAAACACAGAACATTTTACATCCGACGCAGTTTTGGAATCACCCCATTGGGGGTTGTTTAGACCGACTGCAATGTTAGGGGGAGTTATGATTACGCCATGTTCGCTCAAGGGGTAGTTTTATACCCTATTTTTCTTGGAATAAGGGTGCGGTTATAGTAAAGAGTTACGTGAAAAATATTGTTGATTTTTTTGTTGCATTTATTTATAGGTTTTTCTCTTTCATACGAAATCTTGTGTAAGTACAGCAGTCAATATAAGGTACAGAATCAAATCGCTCTGTTGATTTATTATTATAATTGGTGTGTATATCACACTGTTATCGCCCTTATTACAAAGAAAGTATTGCTATTTGAATTATTTGTTTTTTTTTAGGTTACTTTTTCACCAATGTACATGCTTTATGGTAAATTGTTAATTAATAACAGAAAACTATGTCTAAAACTAAAATATTGAAATACTAGCTAGCTGTACCCAGCGATTTCACTCGCATAGTTATGTTTACCGGAGATAGTGTGTAACTTTCCAAAGAAGAAGATTTTTTAAATCGATCTAGTAATTTCGGAGCTTCCTTATTTCGAAATCAAACAAGCAAATAATCGAATCTTTCCTATAGTTATAAAGTTTAAAACATTTACAAAAACTCTACTTTTATTATTTTTATCGCTCTTCCACGTCGTTAAGTACACACCCTTACGTGTCCCTAGCTTTAGGGACAGATAAATAATGTCGAGGACATAGTGATGACAATGGGAAAGTCTCGTAAGTCATCTGTGTCTCTTATCAGAGACTCTCGTAGGCTCTAAGTGATATTAATAGGACAACGAGAGTGCGGGGTCGTCAACTACCAATTATGATGGTGATTTATTTGACAGTTTTGGTTATATTTTCTTGGTATTTTCTACTCTGTATAATATTAGATATTATAATATATAATAATGCTTCTTATGATTCTTGGATCTGAACAGTCAGTGTACTGGTTTCTTTACGAGGAGACAGATATTCTGATGGAAATCAATCCTTGCCGCCCATGGATACACGCAACACCTTAGAAGTCATTTGACAGTACGGTTGATGGACTGGGCAACTGGCTGCCGCTCAATGTGTCGCGGGTTCGGTGCCTGCAAGGGACAACTCTTTGTGTCATTCACAAATTGTTGTTCCGAGCCTGGCTGTGATATGTATGTGATATTGTATGTTTGTACCAGCACCCACGACACAGGAGAAAATGCTAGTGTGGGGCTAACTTTTAAGGTCTTTTATGTAACTATCACCAATATTTACTAATAATTGATATTGATTCTGATTCAATACCTTATCGTCATTCCTATTTTTAACCCCCGACGCAAAAAGAGGGGTTTTATAACCTGTCCTGTCTGTCTGTCTGTGGCATCCTGGAACCTGAACGGGTGAAGCGATTTCAATTTAGTTTTTTTTTTTTTTGTATTAAAGGTGACTTACGTGCGAGTGTTCTTTGACATGTTTGATGAAAATCGGTTGAGCTGTTTAGAAGTTATGGGGGCGAAGTGGGGAAGGGTAACCGAAGGTCTACAAATATAATCGAAAGAAAATTATATAAAATACCAATAAAAAGTATAAAATAAAAAAAAAATTAAACCCCCAAAGAAATAGAAATATGTAGTTCATAAAAAATGTTTGGGTCGGTCCCCAACGCCACGTTTTCTTTTAATTATTACTTTTTAAAGGAAAGTTAGATTTTTTGTCGAGGGTTTTTTAAATTTTAATCGAAGCTTCTAGCTTTTTATACTATAGAGGTACTTATACTATAGAGCGTACTATTTCGTAGAATAACACTGATACCGAATTCACCCTTTACTGTAACAAAACCTTTTCCACGTTTTCTGCAAAATGAGCCTCTCTGCGTACCTACAATTTGGAACCGAACCCATTATAAGGCTTTCGGTACAAAATTAAATAATGCTTCTGATAAAGTGAGGGACACATTAGCGCCTCTGCAAATTACCTCCCATTTTGAACCCCCTTTTTAGTCCAAGGTTGGAAGGTCAACCTAATTTAGTGAGATAGGGGTCATGAATCCGATATTGATAAAAAACGAGTTTCGTTTTTCAAAAATAATATGTAGGTATTATTATTTATTTATTTTATTTCAGTGCTTTTTGCACGTTCTAGTAAATGGCTGCCTTAATGCCTAAGGCATTTTCTTCCAGTATACCTTTGTGGTAAACAGACAGGTCTTGGTATGTGCGACCGCTAAAAAAAAACAAAAATTAACTAAATAATATTCGTATACTGGTATGTAACAATGATATACTTATGTAGGATATTTGTCATAAAATAATATTTTTGTCTATAAATCTATATAGAAAATATATACATGCAAATACATTCGTAGGTACACACATACATATGTATACACATATACACGGTACATACATAAAACAGATCAAACAGATTTTTTTAAATCAAAAGTGATGACTATTCATTAAATATCGATTTAATAAATAACTTACTGGCAGAAAATAAAAAAAATTTAAAGACATATTTCTTTGTATTTGTGGAAGAAGATTAGGATACACACATAATAATATTATGTCAATGAAATGAAAATTTAGGGGGAAGGAATCCGCAACATCATCGCAAAGTAAAATATAAAAAAAAAAACTGACGTCACACAACATTTCTTATCAATATGGTATAAGTACGGTCAAAAGGTATTTTTCTCATGAAAATAGTAAAAGAGCAGAGAAATCATTAGATGATTTCCCTTCCCCAAAAAGGTGTAGGGATCTCTTCTGCCCAGTCTCTGTCGGGTGGAGTCTCTTTTAGTCTTTTTTACCCTCGGAAAGAACAAGGGTGGTGATAAAATGTAAGTATATTAAGTACGAGATATGCGATTTGTACTATTACTATTATTACTGTTTTATAAATATATGTATATGTTTTTCAAATCTTCTAAATATATAAAACTCAAAAGTGACTGATATCAAATCAAATCAAATTCTTTATTTCAAATAGACCAAAAAAGGCACTTTTGAACGTCAAGCAAAAAAGATATCATAATGTTTAACTTTATATGTGTTAGTCTGTCCGTCTGTCCTCTAGTGAAGCTATTTGCTCGTTCCAAAGTGTAGATTCCTATGGAGAAGAACGAGCAAGAAACTCCATGGTTACTCTTTTTCATTCACTTTTTACAATGCATTGTTACATAATTTAGATAGTTCCATTATGTGAGAACAGTGTAACACTAGTGTTTAACCAAAGGATCCGAAAAAGAAATGAACCTCAGGGACAGCAACTTTAGACAGTCTCGAGTTGACCAGTCCCAATAGGCGGCGTCCGTTCACGAACATGACACGTACACCAGCACCGCCCAACTCAACCATATTATAGGGAACCGAGCGGCCCAGTGCCCGTGCCACCGCCAATGAGACTCCTGAGTGAGCATGACAACTCCCAACTGACACAAGTACCAATATACTATAAGTCTAACTCAATTATAATAAGTTACAGGGCGCTCACATTTACAAAAATCCAGTTTATCAACAATTAACAACATGGTGAATAATTTAATAATTGAGATCAAAATTCCTCTTAACCTTAACAATTTTTATCCTGTGCAGTGCTGATAGATATAGTGATCTATCAATGCACAGCCCAAACCACTGGACGGATCGGACTGAAATTTGGCATGCAGGTAGATGTTATGATGTAGGCATCCGCTAAGAAAAGATTTTGATTAATTTTACCTCCAAGGGAATAAAAAAGGGGATGAAAGTTTGTATGAAACTTTGTCAGTTTTAAACCGATCGGGCTGAGACATTGCATGCATAAAGCTACTATAACGCATACGTTATGCGTACCTATTTATACGCGATGCCTACACTATATAACTATACCTAATTAATTTCTTAACTATTCATTTTTTTAACCCGAGCTAAGTTGCGGGTAAAAGCTGTGTAATATTTATATAAACCTATATGTAATCCCATGTTATACTGTGATACTCTACGTATTTATGTATTCTACTTCGCTTGCTCCTTGCATCTACTACTGGGTTCTCTGCTTCACCCAAAGGCCAACTGTTAGAGAATACTCAATGCATTAGGTCCGGTCCACCTAAAGTATCAAATTGTGCATGAAGTATAAAATAAATAAATATAATATCTATAAAGGCAAAGTGAGGCTTATAAACAGCCCAAACATTATGTAGATTTGAGTCGGCCTGTCGACAACCAACTTCAATATTTTTATACTAACTCAGTAAAAGTTCGGCTATCGATCATTATCTGTCATCACACACTCCGAAGATTGTTGTCCAAGAAACAACACAAGGTTACTTTGTTAGTTTTTGGAATATCAAATTGACCAGGAAAACGTGAACCAGAAGTATGATATTTGGTTTTTGGCGTGTCACAGGATCTTAATGGTACTATTAATTCATCATTATCAGCCTATAAGTGCCCACTACTGAGCAAAGGCCTCTTCTCATACAGAGAAGGTTAGAGCATTAATCACCACGCTTGCTCAATGCGGGTTGGCGATTTTAAACTTATAATTAGAAATTATGAGTTTGCCTTAACCTTCACCGTATGTCAGTGGTGTCTAAATAATCTTAGAAAGTACACATAACTCGGAAAAAGTCACATTGGTACTTGCCAGGTTTCGAACCTACACCCTCATGAATGAGAAGCGGGCATCTTAACCTCCGGGCCACCACGACTACTATTAATAATTTTTTCAATAGTATTTTCGTAAGACATATTGGATTTATTGAGAATAACACCCAAATCACGTGAATTAACCGAGAAACCCTCTAAGTACTAGCTTATAGTATCTTATTTACTATTCATAAATTTACTAGGCACCCATTTCATTTCTTTCTTTTTCTCCATATATCTGTAGAAGGAAATCATCAAATTTTAATGACATTATATTTACGCGGGTATTAACGCGGAAAATTATAATTTGAATACCTTGGTAGGCTTGACGTTTCGACCCGGTTGCACAGGTCGTGGTCACAAGCAGACTGAAGACGCGATGTCACAGCTCCCTGCATTCGGGTGATGAATCTTCGGGTCGAAACGTCAAGCCTACCAAGGTATTCAAATTATAATTTTCCGCGTTAATACCCGCGTAAATATAATGTTGTTAAAATTTTAATGACTTCGAGTTGACTACTTCAGTCTTAATTATCAGACTTTTATTGAAAAAAAATCACTCCGTTCCTCCTAAAAGTTAAATCATTCATCATTGCACCCACAAAGCGTGTTTTTTTATGTAATAGGTCGGCAAACGAGCAGACGGATCACCTGATGGTAAGCGATCGGCGCCGCCTATGGACGCCTGCAACGCAAGAGGAGACAGGCAACACACAGGCGCGTTGCTGGCCTTTTAAGAAGGAGTACGCTTGTTTCTTGAAGGTTTGAAGGTCGTATCGGTTCGGGAATACCACCGCCGGAAGATGACTCCAAAGCTTTGCTGTGCGGGGCAGAAAGTTACGCGAGAATCGCACAGTCGTTGACTGCCAACCATCTATGTGATGGGGATGAAAATAATTTCGCGTGGAACGATAGCGAAAATATGCGGCGGGGATCAAACCGAAAAATTCCTCAGAACACTCCCCGTCGTGAAGCCGATATTGATGTGACATTGTATGTTTATAAACGCACCCATGTGAAACAAAACACTTACTAAAACCACCATTATTTGTAAACCGAATTGCATATACATTCTTAAAAGAAACACACACACAGACGGAAGAGATTTCTGCATTACTTTTGAATGAACGAATACGTTTTTTCAACGGCTTAAGCCGCAGAGCTCCATAATAAAATTATCATGGAAAGCCACACTAAAAACTGCACTGTCTACTTTGTTTTTCTTTCAGTAATTAAATCCTTTTAGATTCACATGAGAATATATTTTAGCTTTATTTTAATACTATTTGCAGTGTACAGTAATATTAATAATTAACGTAACTCTTCAGTTGGACGGACTTGCCAAAAAGTGGGTGACTTTTTTTAGCCTTTTTTAACGACTGGTCGTGGCGTATGTAATTTTTTTGTGATGTCCTGTGATAGATGTTGAGGCGTTTGCTTCTTATGAATTTATACCTATGTCACTTTTCCGAGTTATATGTATGTACTTTCTATGATTGTTCAGACACCAGTGACATGCAGTGAAGGAAAACATCGTTAGAAGAATTGGACTTATAATATGTAATTAAGTATAAGTTTAAAATTGCTAACCCGCCTTGAGTAAACTTGGCAATGAATGCTCATAAAAACATTGCTATTACTTTAATTATAATTATGATGTATGTTGGTCAACTTACTATATATGACTGTACTACATAATAATATATTTAGATTTTTCTAGTCGTATTTTATGATATTTAGAATATTATACCATAATTATGACATTCAAAATAAAAAATCTAATTGTCTAATAATAAAATGTTATTCAAAACCAATCAATTATTTAGTCCTGAAATAATCATAAAATTAAATCCGTCATTGTAGGTACTATTATGTGCAAATAGATTTAAATAAAATAAAATATTTTAAATAATATTATGTTACTATGGATATTATATCAATGCCATTAAATTAGAAAGAGACAAAAATTGTAGCAGAATAAAACTCTTTGGAATAGGAAGAAAACACGTTCAAAAACAACAAAAAAGAAAAATAAATTCCATCTATTTCCATTATTCCACATTTCCACTACATTTTCACCGGTTTTCAAGCTGTTTGCACTTGAAAAGGAATAAATTAGGAAAAGCAACCTAAACACCAACTTTAAAACTTAACAAATTCACATCAAAATCTAAAACTGAAAATTGTATATATTTTATGAAAGATTTTCTAGAGCTTACAAATTCCCTTTGATCTCTCGATTAAAGTGTAGATATTTTACCCCTACTGAAGTGCTGAAATTGTCTTGGTTACTGACATACGGGTATTCTGTTTGACCGGAGCCAGGACCGGGATAGTGGTGGCCTGTCGTTGCTTTACGGTTGATCTGTACTATAATCAGTGTTACACCATTCACTGCTCAGTGCATTTGGGAGTATGTATAGTGGTCAACAAAGGCCTGAAATCGTGTCAACAGGACTGAGTAACTGTAGAATCATTGGTAGTCAAGCCTTGAATGGATAAATGAAAGCGGTTGGAAAGCGCAATGAAGTGTTTCAAGAGATACGTTTACAGTTATATTGTTCTTTATACATATTATTATATTGTTTTGACAAAGATTTGGAGCTTCTATATATTCCGGGGATAAATATTATAAGACCCGAAAATATTTTTAACAATATTTTTTTATAGTGTAGGGCGATAAACTAGCCGACGTATTACCTGATGGTAAGCAATCAGCGCCGCCAGTGTACACCTGCAACTCCATAGGAGTTTTGAGTGCGTTGCTGGCCTTTTAGGGCTAAGGGTTTCGGATACTTATCGATTGGGAAGAATGGGGGCAGAAAGAGAGTTCGGGCCTTCGGTTACCTCACTCACATGGCGAAAAACAACGCCGTAGTTGTTTCACGCCGGTTTTCTGTGACGTCGTGGTATCACTCCGGTCGAGTCAATCCATTTGTGCCGAAGCTTGGCTCTCCCACACTACTTTAGTATAATCTTTATTTACCTTATTGCATACTTCTTTGTGTGCTTCGGCGGCAAATGAGGTGACCATGTATTTAGGTAGTGATGTACAATTCTTCAAAAATATTTTTTTCTTTTGAATGAATTCAGCTTTGATGGCAGATGAATGCTAGTCAAAAATATTTTTAGGTTATAAACTGATACTTTTCACCTGTATTGTGTTAATTGATTTAAAAGAACTGAAGTTGAAAATAGACGAAATTCGTAAATGTATTTAACAAAAAGCCACATATGAGTTATATCATTCGTTGAAAATGTTTATTTCGATGAATTATAAGCATACCAACGCTATTTAGGTACACTTCAAATAGATCAAAAACTGATGAATGGTCTCCGTTAAAAATTTATTTTAATAGTCTGAAAATATTCAATTAGCCTGATGATATTTTTAAATTAAAATATTTTGGCGTAGGTAGGTATTTTAATTAAGTAATTGGACATTTTATAACATGTGACCAATTTGAATTTATTTCGATATTCTATTTAATTTTAAAAAAAGATCGTTCAATATGAAATATTTGTTATTTATTATTACTAGTTATATCCCTTAAACTTGATCGAGTTGTCGAACGAATAAATAAATACTATTAATCCAAAAGTTTCATTATTAAGCATAAGACTTTCTAATTGTGTCTGTGATGGTCGTTATCTTCCCGTATTACAATTTCAACTGCATTCATTATTATTAAAAAGTAAAAAAGTTTTTAAACAAAACCACAAGATATCTAACATCTGCAAACAAATTTCTTTTTACATAACTCTAAATAACTACAACTTCAGAATCCCTATGGCAAAATACAAAAAAAAAACTGTGTTTTTTCAACAAAATCCGCCATTTTACAAGTCTGTATGTCACAAATTGCCATTTAGGGTTTCCTCGTACCTCTAAATTGCCCCGGAAAGTTATTTTTTAAACTTTCAAAAGCCTCTTTGCCAGTAAACAGTTATTTTGAGCTCGAAATGAAATGAAAACGCGTACCCGCGTCAAACAAAACGCCATTTCGGGCCGGACTACGCCGTTTCGGATCGCACTACGCCGTTTCGTGTTGGGTTTTTTTAAGTTTCCGAATGCGGTTTCGATTGCGTAGTTTTTGGCGTGATTGCACTTTGAACTCTGCTGGTATAAAACTTTGTACTGTCGGTATTGTTTGCCGTAACGATTCTATGATTGTTTTCGTTGTGGGGGATTCGTTTTTATAGACATTGTAAAGTTATCAGGTAGTATGGTTTTAAAACTTTCTTTTTTTACTTTATATTTATGAATGCATTTTGAATTTAATAAGTAGTCGGTAGATGTACTGGAGATCTTATATTCTTCTTTTGGCAATTATAGATATATTTTTATGCATTAGTAGGTACCCTTTCTTTGAGTCGTTAGTATTTTTTGTATTAAGTTCTGGGTTTTGATATTTTATTCAAAACGTTTTGTACGTAATATCTTTCTAGACACATAACTATTTAGACGTAACTTTTATTATAAACTAACTAATCTCGCGTAGTTTAGACTCGCTGCTTGGCTCTTACAAATCGTTGCGTGATGTAACCCTTCCTCGATAAATAGACTAAAAAATACAAAAACAATTGTTTAATTCAAACCAGCAGTTCTGGAGATTAGCGCATCCAAACAAAGAAAGAAACCTTGGAGCTTTAAAATATTCGTATAGATATAGAAGTATCTAAAACTGACCAACGAATCACCATACAAAACCATTATTAGAAAATAATAAAAAACGCACCCGAGTGAGCGTTTTACAGCCACTTTAGAAGATATTGGAACGAATCCAGACTTTAAAAAGAAAACAACTATGTTTATGTATTTAGCTAGAAGCTGGACATTTAATTTTGCTTAAGTACATAAGTGGGTGGGTCAATGACCTATTTTAAAATAATGGCCTTTTTAGTAAGTACCGCATTTTTCTTTAAGAGTTTGAGGAGTGAAAGGGCAGATGGGTCTCCTGATGGTAAGCAATTGGCGTAGCCCATGGATTTCAACAATAATAATAAATCCTCTGGGGATTTGTATATGCCTTGCTGGCTTTTTGAGAGTTTGAGAATAAGGGTTTGGAGTGCATTAAAATTGAGTTTTTTATATTCGATAGGTCGGCAAACAGGCAGCAGGATTACATGGACAGCCGCAGCAACAGATGAGTTGCGAGTGCGTTGCCAACCTTTTGGGGATTGAAGATTTGGGAGATTTAGGGATTGGGGAGGGATTTGGGGAAGGGAAGGATTGGGCCTCCAGTAACCTCACTTACATAGCGAAATACAACGCGGTGGTTGTTTCACGCCGGTTTTCTGTGAGACCGTGATATCACTCCGCTCAAACCGACCCATTCGTGCCGAAGCATGGCTCTCCCACACATTCATGATTTAAGTTTAATAATTAACAATACATTTTTATTAGAAACGCATTTGGAAGTCGTGGAGTTGGGTACCTCCTAGTTAGGTGTAGGGATGACCTGTAAAATAACTGGTACTAGTTAGTTTTATGCTGCAGATGATCATGATGATAAGCTTAGGTATCGCTTGGATAGGAATCGGTTTAAATAGTTTAATTTTTTGGAGGAACTTTTACTAAATGACTTCTTTCACCCTAGGTGGGGCGATTGTTGAGCAGATTCTTACTGACTAAATATCCGTTCCCTATTAGGCTCAGGTCAAAGCCGGGGTACATCCTGCAAACCTGGTAAACCTAGCCGAACATTGTTTCTGTTGAGCGTGTGGATATATACCACTATATATCCACACGCGATAGCGACAGTGATAATAGACCACTATTCGCTATTTAAGGCGCGCATGGAACGCGTTTCGCAAAACGCTGTGGTTCTGGTCGGAGAAGGAAGGGGTTTTTATTAGCCTGCAAATTTCTAAATCTCCCTTTTCTATCAACCAGGGTAAGAGAGATCATAGGACGATTATCTCACCTCAAAAAAAGGACGGTTTTTGCAGCTACGTTTGCCAGCGCCGTGGAATCTATCATCATCATCAGCCTATAAATGCCCACTGCTGAGCAAAGGCCTTTTCTCACACGGAGAAGGTTAGAGCATTAATCACCACGCTTGCTCAATGCGGGTTGGCGATGTCAAACTTATAATTAGAAATTATAAGTCCAGGTTTCCTGACGATGTTTACCTTCACCGTATGTCAGTGGTGTCTAAATAATCATAGAAAGTACATCTAACTCGGAAAAAGTCACATTGGTACTTGCCGGGTTTCGAACCCACACCCTCATGCATGAGAGGCGGGCTCATTATCCTTCGGGCCACCACGACATCTTCGGGCCACCACGACATGGAAATCTATCCTTATTCCATATACTGGACAAACAAATAGATGCCCACAATCACCCTCTAACCACAACGTAACCTCAAACTTAAACAATTGCCTTCCTTTATCTCCAACAATCCGATTTTACAACGAAACAGTAAAACTTTGTGTCACAGTACAGCGGTAACAGTAGGCCAACATTTTATAGTGCCACTATTTATTTTATTACCGTTGTTTTATTGGCCTTTTTGTTTACTAGGTAATTGTTATGGTAGGACAAGATCTTTTGTTTGTAACTGTGTAAGATAATAAAGAGGTACAACTGTTCAGTTTTAAGATTTGTACATGTTTTTGTGTGCCTCATTTTTGTTAAATAATCCACGTAACTTTGGGTAATAACTATCTTGAGACGTTAAAAAAATACTGAAAATGGCGACTTACTCAGAGTGCGTGATTGGGTAATATCGCGCAGACAGCAACTGGTTGCCAACGCGCCCGCTGCTCATGTTTTTTTTTAACTTTGCCCCACACTAGGATTTTCTCTTGAGTCGCGGGTATACAGATACACATCACACACAGACTCGAAACAACAATTTGTGGATCTCACAAAGTGTTGTTCCGTGCGGGAATCGAACCCGCGACACATTGCACGGCAGCCAGTTGCCCAGCCACCGCACCAACCGTGCAGTTATTGGGTGAGAGAAATCATTTAATAATTCTTCCCTCACAAAAAAGTGTTACTTTTACCACCGAAAAATTGTATCTTTAAATATCATCCCAACTTGTCCTACTGCATCATTCACTGTGTGCATCTAAGGCCGTCTCCACACGGACGTTAAGTCGCGATCGACGGCTGTAAATCTCGCTCCCCACAGATAAAGTAGATACGTGAGTAGCAAGCCTAACGCAGCCATCTTTATTTCTGGGTTTACGAGACAACTCCACTGGTATTTTTTATTTTCTGACCTTTTTTTAATATCTATGAATCTATTAAGTAATAAGGTTTTGAAAAATTGGCAGGTTTCGGCAATATGGTTTTTATTTTTTGACGTTTAAGGTAGATGTTTACGTCTGGTTTTTTTTTGGAGGAGTATGCGTTTTTTGTACTTGGAGGTTAGCTGTGCTATACTTGATAATATTTCAGACTCCGGTCTATTACTAAAAATATAAAAATTCATTAAGTTTATTATAGTTCATGAATAGTTATTTTTTTATTTATCGTACGCGACATTCCACTTCTGAACTTCCAAATCTTAATCCAAATTGAGTGCTCAGCTCCCACGCTTTGTGTTATTAATTTTGCAGATCAAGCAAAAATAACCAATAGTAATTTGCCCAATAGTCAATGTTCACGAAGGCAAGGAAATCACAAGTCAAGTGGGTACTTCAAAATAATTTCCTCAAATAATCTGTTCGTTTATCTCAATTAAGAAAAGATATTAAAGTACTCATGTCTCTTCACAATACAAAATGAAGTACACTTTATTATACTTCACTTATCAAGTATTCTTATTAATTTATAGCCCAGCACAAGAGGAGTGATACGACGGCCTCTCGGCGTGAATCAACGCTTGCATTACGTGAGTTAGGTTAACGATAACTTAATCCTAGGTCCTAGGTTAGGTTAGGTTTTCCGCGCGCGCCTCAAAGAGCCAATAGACCACCACAGACGGGGCCCTATAGGGCTGATGTTCAGCCGGGGTTGCGGGGTAAGCGCAATGAGGCACCGCGACCTCGGCCTAGAGCAGGAGTAGGAACAGGGGGGTTTTTAGTCAGTAAGAGTCTGACACTCCCTCCCGCCTGACCCTGGGCGGGAGAAATCATTTGATGATTTTCCGCTCACAAAAAAGGGGTTAGGCTAGGTTATCAAATACATTGTAAGTTGTGGGAATCTTTGAACAGCGCAGATTGCTTACCATCACGCAATCCATCTGGTGGTTTGCTGATTTGTACCATAAAAAACTCAATATGATACATCAGAAGTGTGGTAGAGCGATGCTTCGGCACAAATGGGTCGGCTCGACCGGAGTGATACCACGGGCTCACAAAAACTGGCGTGAAACAACCACAGCGTTGTGTTTCGCCGTGTGAGTGAGGTTATCGGAAGCCCAATCATTCCCCTTCAATCCCTAAATCTCCAAATCTCTCATCCCAAATAGGTCGGCAACGTACTCGTAACTCCACTGTTGTTGCGGGTGTCCATGGGCAGCGCTGATTGCTTACCATCAGGCAATTTGTCTGCTTATTTGCCGACCTATACCATAAAAAACTCAATATGATTTGCTTAATATATGTATAAAAAACTAGAAGAAGACTGCATTTCCTATCTCAAAACTCTGAGAAGAAAATGCCGAAACGAACTCAGAGACTGTGACTAATGATGTTGATAATTATTTTTCCACTTAATTTTGCCAAAGTAAAGGTCTTCTAAGGATTCCAGTGTTGGGGAATCAGTCTAAGTAGATTGTATGAGAAGGTCTTCAATCAATTTTTCAATAAAAAGTAACTTGCCATCATAGAATGAAGTCTATTACAATTCTTATTCATAGTTCATGACATTCGTGAACCTTGTCAGAAGACCACAGCAGTCAAGAGTACCTAACCAGCGTTGCGGTCTTTATTTGTAAGGTGAAAATCATCAAATGACTTCTACCGCCTAGATTTCGGGAGTGTCAGACTCTTTCTGACTAACCCTCCTCCTCTCCCCCCGTTCCTTCTCCTGCTCTGGACCGAGGCCGCAGTGACTCATTGCACTTACCCCGCAACCCCGGCTGAACATCAGCCCTATAGGGCCCGTCTGTGGTGGTCCGCTCGGGTCTGGTTCTATTGAGGCGACGAGCTACCTTACCCGCTATTGAGCGTTGCGATCTGCTAGCGCATTCATGTACCGCGATCCCGGCCCGGGGCAATAGAAGAAAGGGAGTCTATTATTATTATTTATTTATTTATTTTGTATTACAAATGTAGCCTTATATTTTGTGCTAAGCCCCACAAAACCATTGTAATGGTTTGACTGTGGGGTCAGTGAGTATCCTTAATAACAATTTTTACTTATAACTAAATACTATATAGATAATTTAACTTGCAATTACATACTTACATATAAGTCTTAAATAATTTCTAAATAATATAATTTTAATTTACGCTTGAATTTTGTTGCATTTGTTTCACTCCTTATGTCTGCCGGCAGACTATTTAATAAATAAGGTATTCTCTTAACCAGTAACAGTCTGACACTACTTCTCGTCGCAGCCCAAAACAGAAGCAGTCTCAGAATATACCATCATCATACCATACCATCATCAGCAAATAAGTGCCCACTGCTGACTAAAGGCCTCTTCTCATACGGAGAAGGTTAAGCATTAATCACGCTTGCTCAATGCGGGTTGGCGATTTCAAATGTATAATTAGAAATTATAAGTCCAGGTTTCCTCACGATGTTTACCTTCACCGTATGTCAGTGGTGTCTAAATAATCATAGAAAGTACATATTACTCGGAAAAAGTCATCGGCACTTGCCAGGTTTCGAACCTACCCCTTATGCATGAGAAGCGGGCTCCTTAACCTCCGGGCCACCACGACACTCAGAATATAAACCTCATAACACTGAAGTGTCTCCACACTTAACCTTTTTCAGTCTCAAAAACATAAATCATAATTAAAACCACTCCCGATGATCGCATAACGATAAATTAAAAATTACGGATACCCGACCGTAAATGACGAGGCAGTATCGACGGTCATAAATTACTTACCTACGCAGAGAAACATAAAATTTGTTATTATATACATATACTTATTAAAAAAATTATAAAATTTTACGACCTCACGAACGAAGCAATAACGAAATTGTACGCAGATTGAGAGTTAATGGAAGTGTCTACGTCTGGTTTTTTATTATCACGGCATTCAGATTTTTATAGATGGCTTATAAAACAAACAATCCATGACAATCTGTTTTTCTGGTCTACAGGCCACTTCCAGCCTACTAACCTCCAAACGGACATCTGTGTCCTCTCTGTGTCATTTCATTTTGCTGTACGCTTTATTCCGATGCAGAGTGATTAAACCTCTACTAATATTATAAAGAGGTCAAATTTGTAAGTTTGTATGTAGGGGGTAATCTTTGGAACCGCTGGTCGGGTTGCCAAAATCCTTTACTGATAGAAAGCTACAATGTCCCTGAGTGCTATATATAGGTTATAAAACATCTCGCTACGATTAAATGGAGCCGAGCAGCGGGTGAAACTGCGCATAAGCAGCGAGTCTACTACCTATCTATTTGTATGCCCGGTTAGCGCAGTGGCAGGGCAACTAGCTGGTCCAAGGTTGCAGGGCAAGCGCAACAGGGCACCGTGACATCAAAGCAGGAGAAGGAAAGGGGTGTTTTTAGTCAGTAAGAGTCTGACACTCCCTCTCGCCTCAGAGAAATCATTGGATGATTTTCCCCTCACAAAAAAGGCAACTAGCTCCTATGCAACGTGTTGCGGGTTTGATTCTTACAGGGAACTAAACTTTGGTGATTCCCAAATTCTTGTTTCGGGTCTATGTATGTCATGTCAATGTATTGTATGTTTTTAAATGCATCCAAGACACAGAAGAATATAATAATTAGGAGCACCGTTTTTTTTTTTAAAAAAGCGCATCTTTGTAAATTGACTGCCTACCGTCTCCCGGTTTCACCCACTTCTCGGCTCCAACATATCGTAGCATGATGTTTTATAGCCTATAACCCTTCTCTAACCAGCAGTTCCGGATATTAGCGCGTTTAAACAACTAACTCTACAGATTTATAATATTAGCGTAGATATATGTATAAATAAATTGAGAAATATGACTAGATAAGCGGGTTTGCTATGGACACTTCACGCATACCTTTTTTTTTTTTTTTTTTTGTCTGGGGAAAATCATCCAATGACTTCTCCCGCCCAGGGTAAGGCCAGAGAGAGTGTCAGACTCTTACTGACTAAAAACCCCCCCCGTTCCTTCTCCTGCTCTGGGCCGAGGTCGCGGTGCCTCATTGCGCTTACCCCGCAGCCCCGGCTAAACATCAGCCCTTTAGGGCCCCGACTGTGGTGGTCTATTGGCTCTTTGAGGCGCGCGCGGAACGCTACGCGCCGTACGCTCGGGTCCGGTTCTGGTCGGGCGGCGAGCTACCCTTACTCGCCGTCCGCAGACCCGCGCTTACGGTGGCCGGAGATCATCTCTCGATCCCCGACGTCCGGAATGTCGCCTTCTGCGGCGGCTGGGGCGCGAGGAGGATAGTTCCCTCACGCGCTCCGCCTCCTCCTTTGCGAGCATAACTGCTTCGCAGAAGGAGGAGATAGCTTCCCAGTTCCTCTCACGCTGCACCATGGCCTCGATTAAGGCCGGGCGCGAGAGGTCGCCGCCGCCGATCACTTCCCTGAGGACACGGCGGTGCTCAGCCCAAGCAGGGCACTCCGCCACCGTATGCTCCACCGTGTCCTCCAGGTGATCCGCACAATGACGACACTCGGGCGTTTCCTCCCGCTGGATCCGAAACAGGAACCTACCAAAGCTGCCGTGCCCGGTAAGCACCTGCGTCAGGCGGAAGGTGAGGACGCCGTGGCGTCTCTCAAGCCACTCCTCAAAGAGGGGTCTTACCGCTGCTATAGTAGCGTGCCCGGCCCTTGGTTGCGACAGTCGCTGCTTCCACTCAGCCATGAGATCTCGCCGGAGCTCATGCCGCCATGCACTAATTTGGCGCGGCAGAGGATCCTCGCCCCGGCGACGCGCGTCTGCGCGCAAACTGTAGACGCGCGCGAGCGCCTTCGCTTCCAGATCCCATGGCGGTGATCCGGCAAGGAGGTTCGCCGCCTCCCCGGAGATCGTGCGATATCCGCGGATTATTCGGATAGCCATGACCCTCTGGGACGCGACCAGCGTACGAGCCGGCCGCCGCTTCAAATCCGGCGCCCACACAGGGGCACCGTAGAGGGCCATGGATCGCACAATCCCCATGTAAAACCTCCGGCAGGAGGCGTTTGGCCCCCCGAGGTTGGGAAGGAGCCGCTTGAGCGCGGCCCCAGACCGTTCCAACTTAGGAGCCAAACGACGAAAATGCTCCGTGAAGTTCCATCGGCTGTCGAGGACGAGACCCAGGTACTTCATCGCCGACTCGACGCCGATGGTAACTCCTCCTGCCATAATTTGGGACCCATCTGGAGGTGACTTCACGCATACCTGGGGTGTGATTCTGTAAGACTTCATTCTAAACTTCGAATCTGAATCCGCCGTGAGTAGTAGTACACTAGCGCTACACTTGCGAGTTGAACTAAATTGACAGCAACATATTGATAGATAAAGTATGAGATGACGTTAAAAGTGGCATTCTAAAATTTAATTACATCGTGACTTCGACGCTCACTTCGCACTCGAACAAGATTGAAAATCAAACAAATTTTATAGAATCGACGTGCTATTGTCGAACTGAATTCGAGAAGATACTGTAACGGTTGGGACAAATGTGTACATTATTATTTCAAAACAAAGAACATACCAATACTTAAAATGTAGTTACCTATTAAGCAAATTGTATTTCTCATAATACATAATACATATTAAACTCCCCTATTCAGTAATGTGCTTGAAATATTAATATGACAAGAATTTCTCCGTTGTTTTTGTCTAAAATATTATATTTAGCAAACTAGCTGACCCGGCGAACTTTATGTCGCCTCAGAATAAATAAAAATTGTATTGTGTTATACAAAATTTATGGCATATGAGAGATCAGTTCGTTGTTTGTACGGTCAAAAGTGTGATTGAGGGTTTTGTCTTTGAGGCACGGATCAGAACTGAACTGTTATTACAGTTTTTAATACAAAAAAACTAAGACTTAATGTAGAAATTCAGTCTGTATATAAAAAAAACTGTTAAACTTCATAACTATTTATACAGAGTTAAAATATATGTAGAAAACATTTTATTTTTACACTCTTAAAACATTTAAAAAGACATAACGTATAATCTGTGGACGTCATAGACTCGTTGCTAGGAAGAATTTTCCCGCGTTCTTATTTCAAACACAAAAGAGGCGATGAAGTGTGTCTGTGGCGGTTTACGATTATTTTATTTTTTTGTTTGCCGCTTCAAAACATCAGCATAAGTCTTTAGAACAAATGCTTACTTTAAGAGTGCTATTTGTCGAGAAAAAGGAAATAATATAAAGACTTTTATTCAAAATGGTTGGCAGAGGTGTTCGCATTGGGTTCGTAAATTACTAACTACAAATATTAGAAATTACTTACTACCAATCCATACCTACTCTTTAATTTTCTTTTTAAGAAACATATGTGTGAAAATTAGTAAACCTTATAATACATTAAGTTATTCATTTATTAAACCTACATTAATTCTGTGAGCAGTTCTAGCTACAATCATTCTAACATAAACATTTTTTCCAAACAACAATCACGAAAACAGTATTTTAACCGTCCGTCCGTACACGAAAACTGACCAAATCATATTTTTCTCAATAGGTACACACATGACGTAACTAGAAAATGTGTGAAGTGGTGAAAAAGTTTAAAAGCGAACTAATGGCGGGATGCCAAGTGACAGCATTCTTCGCTGTCTAGACGGCGCGAAGCGGCCATCTTGAATTAACTGTCACTTCCCATGACATGTTTGGATAGGTTATGATTTACGAAAAAAAAGATGAAACAAGGTTTCGTTAATGAGGTCATTAGCTTCAAGTAGTTGTTTTGAATTTAGTGTTTGTTTAGACGTATTTCTGCTGCCGAAGGTTGGAGACTATAGGTGTTTCATTTTCATCATCAGCCTATAAGTGCTCATGACTAAGCGATGGCCTTTTCCTACAAGGAGAAGGGATTAGCATCGATTAGCTATTACAAACTTATAATTAGAATTTGTGTTCTATATGAAAACCATCAATGGTTTTCATTCAGTTTGAGTACTTGCGCGACCCACCCAAATGTTCTTTTGATCGGTATTGTTCGTCGGACAACTCAGCAGTACTAGCTATACTGGTTGCAAACTGACACTTGCGTGCCCGTCTTCAGAACGGGTCCACTTAAACTGGTGTGGTTCTTTCATCAAAAGACCACTACAGAATGAACTTGCACGGTTCTCTCACATTATGTTATTTTTACATTGTCTGGACTTGAAAAGAGACTGACCTATGAGTTTGTTTCGGCATTTCTTCTCAGAGTAGTCAGATAGGAAATGCCGGCTTCATCTAGTTTTTCACATATAAATTGACGTGTAAAAGTGCCGTTTTACAGCCTATTTGCAAAAATAAATAATAATTAATTGTTTCATTCAATATGTCCGTGGTGTTACTCAAAAAGTGAAAAAGGGAAATGTATGCAACAACTATTTTTAATGATAAAGTCGTGTCTGTAGTTTTAATTAATATATATCATCATCGTCGTCGTGGTGGCCCGGAGGTTGAGGAGCCCGCTTCTCATGTATGAGGGTGTGGGTTCGAAACCTGGCAAGTACCAATAAGACTTTTTCCGAGTTATATTATATACTTTCTAGGATTATTTAGACACCACTACATACGGTGAAGGTAAACATCGTGAGGAAACCTGGACTTTATAATTTCTAATTATAAGTTTGAAATCGCCAACCCGCATTGAGCAAGCGTGGTGATTAATGCTCAAACTTCTCCGTTTGAGAAGAGGCCTTTGCTCAGCAGTGGGCACTTGTAGGCTGATGATGATGATGATGATGATGATGATGATATCATCATCATTACAATCACGTGACTGTCTAGTGCTAGGCAATTCACCTTAATCTATGCACTTGTCACAAAGAAGTAGTTAGAGAAAAAAAAATGGAATAAAAGTCGCAATTGAAAAAGTGTAGGATTTTCAGAGAATGTTAGTTTTCGAACTTTCAGCACTCTAGTCGGCTCTTCAGACGTATGTTTAAAAGTAAGTGTTTAGCCAGAGAATAAAATAAAATAGTAGACTGTACCAAAATAGGTGTACGGATCTAAAATTCCGTTAATTATAAATAACTAGTTGCCACCCGCGGCTTCGCCCACGTGGTATGTTGATAAAAAATATCCTGTCTTATTCCGGAGTGTATCGTATGCTTTTACCAAATTTTATCCAGATCCGTGCTGCCGTTTTGGCGTGATTGAGTAACAAACATCCAAACATCGTAACTTTCGCATTTATAATATTAGTTAGATAATACAAAGGTCCCGGACTAACATTAATATTTTAAAAGCGGTTGAGGGGACGGTCGTGGTTGTGTCCGAAGAAGCAAGTGAGGGTCCGAAGCCTGTATGGGTATCTGGGTGTAACGTGTACATGCCACCAGTGCTTGATGGCCACGCGTTTGTTGGGTTTGCTTCCCAACAGGAAGCATTTATGACCACGGCGAATAAAAACTGCTTCTCCGCCGTGCTATCAAAAACCGTGTGCAATCAACCCTATAAACATCAAATATTTTATACAATAAATAAGCTTAATGTTTTCCAAATCTCTACTGCTTTAGGCAAACATATTTTCCTGACATTTCTTGACAGTTAATTACGTTTTTTTTTCTACATTATACACTGTTTCCCCTTTCACTTTGTATCCGAAAAGAACAGAATATAATATTCATTGCTTAAACGAAAATTTCATTCATCTGTCACTCGCAAGAAGTAAACGTTTTGAAAAAATCTATATTTTTACGATGAAGATAGAAAATGGGGTAATTATTAGGTGAATAACGTAAAGTTTGCGAATACACAAAAAATAAAAAGTTATAATAGTCATGCTTTGGCACGATTGGGCGGGCTCGCCCGGCGTGATACAACGACGAAATTGTTTTTCACCGTATGAATTAAGTTCGACTGCCCGGCTCGTGCGGTGGCTGGACAACTGGCTGCCGTGCAAAGTGGGTTGGATTCCCACACACTCTTTGTGTGATCCACAAATTGTTGTTCCGGGTCTGGGTGTGGTGTGTATGTGAATTGTATGTTTGTAAACGCACCCACAACACAGGAGCAAATCCTAATGTGGAGCAACGTTTATATAAAAAAAAGGAATTCTCACCCCTGAAATTGTTCAGCTCCTCTTGTTGTTGGTGTCCATTGGGCATCAATTGCTTGCCATTAGGTTATCTATCGACTGTCGCGGTGGCCCGGAGATTAAGGCGATTGACACCGGGAAAGTACCAATGTAACTTTTTTAGAGTTATATAGTATGCACTTTCTATGATTATTAAGACACCACTGAAATACGGTGAAGGAAAACATCGTGAGGAAACCTGCCAATTATAAGTTTGAAATCGCCAATCCGCTTTGAGCAAGTATGGTGGTTAATGGTCAAACCTTCTCCGTGTGAGAAGAGGCTTTTGCTCAGCAGTGGACAGTTATAGGCTGATGATAATGAGGTGATCTGACTGCTTGTTCTCAAGCCATATTCCATAAAAATAAACGTATTTCGTAATTAAAAGTCCAAAACAAAAATATGAATTAACAAAATGATGAAGTAAAGACCTTTAACAAGTGTTTTCCTGTAAAAGCTACCTATTAATAAACAAAATATTATTTGTTTAAACCTATCAAAAAAAATTCAAAAGAATCACAATACAAAATATTTTTTTCACAGAGAAAATTAATGAGTATTACCGGGCCTTATTCAAGCGACAATTTTTGAAGTGAAATCTCCTTATACCATTAATTAATTTTGTTTTTTTTTATAATTAAAACATTTTATTATTCCGTACCCGTTCTTTTTGATGTCACAAATTTTATTTGCGAACAATTTTTTCAGCCAATGAAAATGATTTTTCAAAGGGCTGTTACGTTCGGAACAGATGTTTTAATAAAAAAATATTCGAGCCTCTTTACTGAAATGTTGACAAAGAATTAAATAATGTCACGTTTTATAAACATCGAAGCCCGAAGGGGTAGTTTAAGTTGCAAGAACACAATGCACCAGTAAGTTGTTGAATGCTTTATTTTCGTTTTTTTCTTTTATTGAATTAAGTGTGTGGGAGCCAAGCTTCGGTACGAATGGGTCGGTTCGACCGGAGTACCACCACAGCCTCACAGAAAACCTGCGTGAAACAGCCACAACGTTGTGTTTCGTATGTGAGTGAGGTTGCCGGAGGTCTCCATTCCTCCCCAATCCTTAAAATAAATATCAGAAACCCTAATTCTCAAAAGGCTCGCAATGCACTTGTAACTCCTTTGGTGTTACTTGCCGCCCATAGACACTTTCTTAATACCAAAGGTGTTACTACAAGTGCATTGCCGGCCATTGGTAATGTATTAGGGATTTAAGGATAAGAGATTTGTAGATGGAGGATGGGGGTGAAGCATTGAGTCTCCGGTAACCCCACTCACACAGCGAAACGCAACGTAAGCAAGCAACACTTCACGATGGTTTTCTAACGAGGCCGTGGAGTTATTTTATCACTCCAGTCCAGCCAGCCCATTCGTGCCAAAGCATGGCTCTCCCACACTGAAATTATAAATTACTCGACAAAGCCTTATGATTGAACTTGTTAAACGCACTTTACAATTTGTCAAGCGAACCAAGTACGTACCAACGTAGAAATAAAAAAGCTATTCAATTTTCAATAGAAATTCGTCGAGGACCTTTCGAAATCGTTGAATAAAAATTTCTCTTCGATTAGGTAATAGAGAGATTTTAATAGAAATATATGTAGATTGAATTAAGTCCATTATTTTGTGTTTAGATCTTTTCTGTTGTAATCAATTATTTTGGACCTTTATCGTTGTTTATTTGACCATAATATTATACCAATAAATACAAAGGCAATATTTTTTCTTTTATGAGGTTTGGTGAGAGGTTGCCTAACGAGTTAGGTATTTAACAATGGTTAGATTAGGCCTCCTCATGGCTTTTTTATGGCATAGGAGCACCCAGATCACCTGATGGTAAGCTTTTCGTGGACTCCACCAACATCAGAGGAAGTACAGGTGCATCGCTTGCTTTTTAAGGGTCAAGATTAGGATTATATAGATTAGGGGGATACGGCAAGAGTTATTTCACGCCGGTTTTCTGTAAGGACGTGGTATCAGTGCGCTTGAGCCGTTCTATTTGTCACGGCTGCACACAGTGCAAGCATTGTTTCACTCTTCTATGAGGCCATGACTTGAATCTGGTCGATTTGTGCCGCAGAATGGCTTTGCCACGTGCTTTGATAAATCGTCAGGAGAATTAGAAAATGTTCTTTAATCGGAAAAGGGGTTTGATTCTTTATGTAAAAGTTTCACTGATAAGTAAGGACTTTTGTGGTTAATTTGGTATTTTCCTAGGTCAAATATATATTAATTCAACGTTTCAATACAATGAAATATTGAAAAATAGCTATACTTTTTTCATCGATCGATTGATAGAATTTTAGGTAATTTTCAGCTAATTCTTAAGAAATAAATATGTAAACTATTTGACGCAAAAATATGTACTATGACGTCATAACTCAGTTTTTCGTACAAATTATCGTTTTGGACATTTGGATAAAAGTATTGAACTTGACTAGTTGGTAACTACCGTATTGCTGAACAAAATTATTCACACACGGTGAACGTTTGAGCATTAATCACCATGCTTGCTTCATATCCCTTAAAAATGTACTAAAAACAATTCTTTTTTCTCCTTTTCACGAACAACACACACAAACACAGACAAGAGACTGTGTATCTATGTTCAGTGTACACTATGAAGGTACGCACACACTAGACTTTCCTTTTAAATCGTTCCCCTTCAGTGCTCGCGTGGTACTTGTGGCACTCGCACGTTACACTCTAGTGTGAAGTGGCCATTATGCTCGTGGCCACGACATATAGCTGCTTTGTTTTATATGGAGAATATTTTGCGGGAAATATGAATTTAGTTGCGTTCTTTGGTCGGTCGGTGGGCGAGTTTTCAATTGTGATCATGGTTGAAGGTTTTGTATAAGGGTTGGTAGTCGATTCCTAAGTTCAATGAACAATAATTAAGATGTAAGACCTTGTAACATGGTAACTCGCCGCCCGACCAGAACCAGGCCCGAGCGTACGGCGCGTAGCGTTCCGCGCGCGCCTCAAAGAGCCATTCAACCGCCACAGACGGGGCCCTAAAGGGCTGATGTTCAGCCGGGGTTGCGGGTTAAGCGCAATGAGTCACCGTGGCCTCGGCACAGAGCAGGAGACGGAACAGGGGGGTTTATAGTCAGTAAAAGTCTGACACTATATATCTCGCCTAACCCGGCGGGAGAAGTCTTTTGATGATTTTCCCCTGACAAAAATAAAAGACCTTGTAACATGTTTTTCTTATGTTTCTCGTAGTCTGTTGTGGGTGCTTTACAAGCAAATTCACATCCAGGAATCGTTCTTTGCTAAACCCATAACACAGCGTAGAGATCAATTACCTCTGTGGAAAAGTTGCAATAGATACTGACTAAGAAACATCATCATAAGTTCTTAAAATCCATCATCAAGTAAAATTACCACTGTAGACATTCAACCTCAAAGAGCCAATAGACCCTCACAGATATAGCCCATGCTTAGCCAGGGTCGCGGGACAAGCGAGTCTCGGCACGGAGCAGGAGAAGAATCGGGATGGTTTTTAGTCAGTAAGAGCCTGACACTCCCTCTCGCCCCACTCTGGCCGGAGAGAAGCCATTTATGAATTTTCTCCTTTAAAAAAAAAGAAAAAATCGGTGAAAAAACTTTTAAGTTATACGGTTTTATCTTATGTGCACTTGCCTATCAACCAATTAAACGTACTTTAAACCTCTAGTTCAGAAATATTTTAATATTTTAGAACTAGGCAGAATAGATTGTCTAATATGCCTACAATAAAATAAAATCTAAGTGTGGGGGAGCCATGCTTCGGCACGAATGGATCGGCTCGACCGGAGTTATACCACGGCCTCACAGATAACTGAAGTGAAACAACCACAGCGTTGTGTTTCGCCGTTCGATTGAGGTTACCGGAGGCCCAATCCTTCCTAAAGAATTAGGGATATGGGCAGCCATACCCCTAAATCTCCAACGCCCTAATCCCTAAAAGGTCGCCATCGCCCGCGCTGATTGCTTACCATCAGGTAATCCATCAGCTCATTTGCTGATCAACATACGACATAAAAAAGAAACGTTTAATAAAAAAAGCAAAGATACCGATTACCTCTCCATCAAATCTGCTGAAGATATCAAGAAACAGCACACGTTCCTAAAAACCACCATCAAAATGACCGAAGTAGATATCCAACTTCCTAAACCAAATTCACAAATAAATATATCCGAGCATTCGATTCTTAATAAAAACAAAGTTATACCTACATTCCCCTGTTTGCCCGTTTGCCCTCTAGTTCCGGGCAACTCATAAATAAATTAGGCAACTAACTCATATTTCGGGCAGAGAGCAACTAATATGAGTTATTAGGTAATCTTATTACTCGAGTATTGGTTAATTGGTTCAGTTCTGCCATTTGTAAGTAGATTATATACCTTATTTTGTATGTAACGGACGTAGCAATATTATATTATATATGTAGGTAGTTTCTTGTTTATTTTCTGTAGTTAATAGAAAAAAGACAGCTATTTTAAAGGTATTTCAATATACAATATTAGATAATTGTTTTCTTCTCCTCCTATACTGAAATGATTCGGCTTAAGCTTAATAATACCACGGCTTAACAGAAAACTGGCGTAAACTAATATTATAAAGAGGTAAAATTTGTAAGTTTGTATGTAGAGATCTTTGGAACCGCTGGTCGGATTGCCAAAATTATTTCACTGATAGATAGCTACATTGTTCCTGAGTGCTATTAGATAGGCTATAAAACATCACGCTACGATCAAATGGAGCTAAGCAGCGGGTAAAACTGGTGAAATGGGGTAGCTAGTGTGGTATAAGTTGGAAAACGAAAAAGCAGATTGCCAATCCTTAAGGAAAGCTATCATCGCCGCCCATGGACACCCAAAACCCTGTAGAGGAGTTACGAGTGCGTTACTGGCCTTTTGGGGTTTGGATATTTATGGATTGGAGAAGACTGGGAGGTGGTAAGGATTGGGCCTCCGTTAATCACAACACAGTCACTCACGAAACATAACGCTGTGGTTGTTTCGCGCTGGTTTTCTTCGAGGCCGTGATATCACCCTGGTCGAGTCGACTTATTCGTTCTTAACATAGCTCTCCCACACTTTTGCTGTAAGAATGAGGTTGAATAGCCTAATCCTCAAATGCCTAAACCCCGAAAATTCAGGACTCCTAATCCTGCTGCTGATGTCCATGGGTGACGGGAATTGCTTATCATGAGCAAATAACTGCTCGTTTGTCACCCTAGCTCAAAAAACAATCATTAAAAAGTGGAAATTCATTTTTAGATAAGGTAAAAAATGAAAAAACAATGCTACTAGAAAGAAGCAACTAACATATAAAATATTATTTTAACGAGAAAACCGTCACAATTTATTCCATTTTCGTAAAAATTCAAGATACTAGACTTAAGTGTTTAATTTGACTCCATAAAAATGTCCATTAATTATAATTAGCAGTAAATTCAATGCTGGCTGAAAAAAACATCTAAATTACTGGACATCGTGAGAGCCTTAGTAATTCAGCAATTTCTTTTGTTTCAGGTGAACTGAACTACCCGAGCTTCTCTAATTAAGATTTCATAAAGTGCCGCAAAATAATTAACTCAAGACAGAAAATTAATGAAACAATTAATTCTAGAAAAACATATCACAAAATTCACTCAGTAAGAAAAATAAAGTGACAAAATCTGTGTTGAAAAATCCACTCAAATATAAAGCAGTGAAATTATAGTGATTTCAAAAAGTAACTGTTACGAAATATCGTTACTAAAATACTTAGTGTTATGAAGTATTAGTGATATTAAAAAGTATCCGTTAAAAATATTAGTGTGGTATAGTGTCAAAGTGTCAGTGTACTTGTTAATAATAGTTAAAAAATAGTGTATAGGTAGTGAATAAGAGTGGAAATGCTTTGCTAGAGTGGTGACATTGATGATTTTGCCACCATCTTTACGAATGCGGGCGGGCGGCCCCTCCGGCCGGCAGGTCAATGACATCGCCGGCACTTCTTGTGCTTTCCTTGGCCCTTGGTAAGTGTTAAAATATAATTAATCTCTACTTCAACAAATATACACAAATCTTAACATAAGGAAAGGACAGCAATATAGTCACGTAAGTCCTTGAGCGCACTTTCTTAGTTCATTCCGGGACAATTGCCGGCTGATGACCCATTTCATTAATATTAAAATTGTTCAACGGGCCTCTGCGAGTCGGTAACGTAGTATCTGTATGCCTCGTACGCCTTCCAAAGATCCGGAACCCTGTAGCCCCGTGAATGGAAGTATGCTAAGGAGGTTCGATGCTCACATAATAGTACGTACCTACATGAAAGACTAATATTAATATATGTATAATCGCTGATGTAAAAACGTAAAAACTAATTAAAAACAAAAATCAAAACCACAATTAAGATCAAAATAAAGATTTTATAGTAGAAATCTTTTTTGACTAAGATTAAAAGTAAAGTGAAGTTTATCCCACATCATTTATACTTTGTAACAGCAAGAAAAGGCCTACTTTCTATGATTATTTAGACACCACTAACATACGGTGTAGGTCAACATCGTGAGGAAAGACTTATATAAATGATATAAAGATTTATAGAAATAATAATATAAAGACTTATAATTTCTAATTATAAGTTTGAAATCGCCAGCCCGCATTGAGCAAGCGTAGTGATTAATGCTCAAACCTTCTCCGTATGATAAGAGGTCTTTGCTCAGCAGTGGGAACGCTGATGATGTGAAGTAACCGAATTGAATTTCCTTTTATAACATGAGGGTGTCGGAGAGCCATGCTTCGGCACGAATGAGTCGGCTCGACCAGAGTGATATGAGAGCAGATGAAAACCGGCGTGAAACAACTACGGCGTTGTGTTTCGCCGTGTGAGTGAGATTACCGGAGGCCCAATCTCCAAATCCCTAATCCCTAAAAGGTCGGCAACGCACTCGTAACTCCTCCGTTGTCCGGGTGTCCATGGGCGGCGCTGATTACTTACCATCAGGTAATTCGTCTGCTCGTTTGTCGATCTATTCCATAAAAAAAACAAAAAAAACATAACGGCACTTTTCATAATGATTTATACGAAAAACGTTCACTGCACTGATTGTATTAATAATACTAACAATTTTACGCGTTCAATGTAAAATAATTTTACTTCGCAACTGTAAGAGCAACGCTGGGAGCTTAATTCAATATAATTTACTGATTAAAACACGCCTCGCCTTTTACGGACACGTAATTGACTTCGATTTTTTTATTTATTTATGTATTTTGTATTTTTTTAAGTCTGTATGTATTTTGGATGTTGACCATTTTTGTTTGTTAAGCCTGTGAAACTACTTTAACTTTTTTTAATTGGTAAAGATATAGATAGCGACATATATATTTTTTTTTAATAAATGTACGTATAGATAGTTTTAGACCACGTGTCTCCATGAAGCATGAACCTCCCATTCATGCTTCGGCACGAATGGGTGGGCTCGACCAGTGTGATACCACGGCCTCGCAGAAAACCGGCGTGAAACAACCACAGCGTTGTGTTTCGCCGTGTTAGTGAGGTTACTGGAGGCCCAATGCTTCCCCTCCCCCAATCCCTAAATATCCCAATCCCCAATCCCCAAAAGTTTAGCAACGCACTTGTAACTCCTCTGTTGAGGGTGTCCATGGGCGGCGCTGATTGCTTACCATCAGATAATCCGTCAAATCGCTTCAAAATTGTTCATAATAACAAAAAAACATTTATTCACATAGAAAATAGGTGGTACCAGATACTAGGTATAGTGGTGAACAGTTAGCACCCATTCATTAATGAACTTAAGATTAGAAATGAAAAATACTCAAAGTAATAAGCATTATGAAATACTAGCTTCCGCCCACAACTTCGCCTTCTTTGTAAACTAATTCAAGGTATCTTCCCACTCTAGATGAGGCAAGAGGAAAAGCCAGAATGTCCAACTCAAAATCGAGGCGCATCAAATAATTGTGATTTGCCTGCAACCCCAAAGTTAGCGTGAGATACAGTACGGCCGCCGTATCTTGGCTAGTCTGAAGTTAGCCGTTTGTCTGCGCAATGGATCTTTTAGGAACAAAATTGTGTACTGCGCAGCTAATCGGCTAACTTCAGACTCGCCAAGATACGTCGGCCGCACTTATTTGCTGAGGCCTATTATGTGATTTTAAGAAAATCTTTATTATAGCTGCTATAGTCATTTGTTTATTAGGAATTTTCTTAATTATACCTACTATGGAATTGAAAATCTGCTCGAAAGTTAATTCTTTCGTGTCAAAAATGTCATTTAAAACAAAGGCAAATCAAATACTTTTCTGATCATTGAATGACATTAAGAAAATAAGTTTTTTAACAAAATCCATTCTTTAAAAAATTGCTACAATTCATGTTGAATATTTAAACAGATCTAAGACTCATTTCTCTTCAAGCAATATTAACAAGATCATGTTTCTCAACAAAGCTGAATAAATCTAAATAATTCCGACAACATCCCAACAACTTGACTGTAAAACTCAACTTTAAAACAATGTTTCAAAGTCGTTTTTTACATGCACACCAGATTTTTGCTTACCCAAACTTAGGAGTTTTAATTGTGAATGTTACAGTTAAACGATAATTATGTAATTTGCATATTTTACGTTGAGAATCAGTTTTTAGTGCTATCGTAAAAAAGAAGAAATGATTAAAGTCAGTAAAAAATATGTTTTTTTTCTTAAAGATTCGTACTAAACATAAAACCTAACCTTTTTATTAGAATATCAGGCTGAATTGAATAATTTTAAGTACTTACTTAGTATAATAACTTTTTAAATTGTGAATTCTATCTTCGAACTCTTAAAAAATCTGCTAACTCAAATTTAAAAATCCATTCACTATGACTTTTAAAAAAAGTAATCAATACTTACCGTATTTGAATGTTTTAAATATCGAACGTTTTTCGAGTATAATTTGATTTATTTACTTTCTTTTGCCCGCGACTCCGTTCGCGTGGAATAGTGGCTTCCTGCAGATTTTTGGTATAAAAACTATCCTTTGTCCTTTCTCGAGTTCCAAACTATGTCTGCACCAAATTTCACAGAAATCGGTCAGTAGTTTCATCATCATCATCATCATCAGCCTATAAGTGCCCACTGCTGAGCAAAGGCCTCTTCTCACACGGAGAAGGTTAGAGCATTAATCAACACGCTTGCTCAATGCGGGTTGGTGATTTCAAACTTATAATTAGAAATTATAAAGTCCAGGTTTCCTCACGATGTTTACCTTCACCGTATGTCAGTGGTATCTAAATAATCATAGAAAGTACCTACATATTTTTTTTTATGTAATTGGTCGGCAAACGAGCATAGAAAGTACATATAACTCGGAAAAAGTCACATTGGTACTTGCCAGGTTTCGAACCCGCACCCTCATGCATGAGAAGCGGGCGCCTTAACCTCCGGGCCACCACGACTTTTCAGGTCTTTTTTGGTCAGTAGTTTAGGCGTGAAGAAAAGACAGATGGACAGACAAAGTTACTTTCGCATTTATAATATTAGTATAGATATAGATAGTATAGATTCATATGTTATTGTCCACATACACAAAAAAGAAATTTAGTTACAATAGAAATAATACTATGATTACAATGGGCGGTCCTATCACACAAGGTGTGGTTCTTTCCTCAAAAGACCACTACAGAATCAACTTGCACGGTTCTCACACGTTAATTTTGGTTTACACTGCCTGGACTTTAAAAGAGACTGACTTCCGAGTTTGTTACGGCATTTCTTCTTAGAGAATTCTACTTCTTCGGTTTCCTTTCATTAAGCAGCCACGCTCACAATCCCAAAATGATTTTTAAAACGTTGCCCCACACTAGGATTTTCTCCTGCGTCGTGGATGCGTTCACAAACATACAATTTCACATACACATCACACCAAGGAACAACAATTTGTGGATCACACAAAGAGTTGTTCTATGCGGGAATCGACACGTTGCGCGGCAGTCAGTTGCCCAGCCACCGCACCAACCGTGCAGTCGAATAACTAAGAGGAGAAATCATTTACAATTTGCTGCACTAAGTAATTCACAGCTTTTGTCATGCAGATAGCGCTGGTTTAACTCGGATTAAACAACTAACTGCATCCAAAGATTTCAGTTAAATACACTGCAGTAAACACCCAGTAATCTTTGGTTAGATAACAGTTTTGTACTTGGTTCACTAATTAACCCTTGACTGCTATTATCACTACACAGTATAAAACAAAGTCGCTTTCTCTATCCGTATATCCCTATGTATGCTTAAATCTTTAAAATAACGCAACGGATTTTGATGCGGTTTTTTTAAGTACATAGATTGGAGATTTTTTTTAAATTTAAAAACATCCGTTAAATGGAGAAATATTGTATTAGCATTACACTCGTACGAAGTTGGGCGGCTCTGCTCAGTAACTAGTTTATAGTAGAATAAATTAAAACTATTAGTTCGAATAGCACAATACCAGTAACAAACAAAAAGCCAAATTATGTGAGTGAGGTAACCCTTGGCTCAAACATACTTTCTCCTATCTACATTCAATCCTCAAATCCCTAAAAGACCGGTAACAAACTTGCAAGTATAATGTCGATGGTCAAAGCCGATTGCTACCTATCAGGTTGCTTTTGTCTGCACAGTTGAGGCGATGGCTGAGCAGCCCAGGTTCAAAATTGGAATCCTGCACAGAAAAACTTTTTCCAAAAAATGTTGTTCCGGATCTAGGTGCGATGTGTTTGTAAACACACCTACGTTATAGCAGATAAAACGAATTTTGTTTATGTAATAAATCGGCAAACGAGCATGCGGATTACCTGATGGAACGGAGGAGCTACGGGTGCGTTGCCGACCTTTTAGGGATTAGGGATTTGGAGATTTAGGGATTGAGGAGGGGTTGAGGTTGGGGAAGGATTGGGCCTGCGGTTACCTCACTCACACGGCGAAACACAACGCTGTGGTTGTTTCACGCCGGTTTTCTGTGAGGCCGTGGTATAACTCCGGTCGAGCCGACCCATTCGTGCCGAAGGATGGCTCTCCCACACTTATAAATACGGGAATACGCTAAAAAAATATGTTATTATATTAAAAAAAAAACAAATATGAATAAACAAACAAAATCTATGAAAGCCGTTTGGAAAAAAACATAATGAAAACGTCATGTCACTGTCCCGATACTAATTTGTCCAAGCATTTTCATGCTATAAGCTGACAATACCCGGGAAGGCCAACACAATGGGGTCCCTCTGTGTTCAGAACAATGAGAGACATCCAATTCCTATTACTTACGGCGTACACCGAGGGTAGAATTTACATTCAAATATAAACGTATGTTATGGTTTTAGAAAATGAGTATTGATTTTGATTCTTTCTCAAGGGCCGGGCAACCAGTCCCGGATTCACTGTAGGCAATTTTTTTTTCAGATTGTAACCCTTAAATTTCTACAAATAGGGCTCTATAAGGCTGATGTTTAGCCGAAGTTATGCGCAATGCGCTATGGCCTGGGCCTGGAGCAGGAAAAAGTAAAAGTCTGATAGGATCTCCCTCTCTCAGTCAGGGCAGAAGATAATATTTGTTGATTTTTCCGTTCAAAAAAGATGTAATATAATAAAAGCATATTTGTGTAAGTACTAGATTCCGGCTGCGGCTTCGCCCGCGCGGTGTTTAAAAGTAGTAAATGAAAATCCCAAACAAATCGATCCAGCCGTTTTTACATGAAGGAATAACAAACATATGTACATCCATACAGTATCATAAACTTTTATATTTATAATATTAGTACGATTAATAGGATTATTTGATGGTAAGCAATCAGCATCGCCATAAAACATCCACAGTACCAGAAAAGCTACAAGTGCGTTGCTGGCCTTAAGTGGCTTGATACGAATTCGAGAATTGGGCCTCCTTGGTGGAAAAGAAACCTTACATGAAGCCGTCACAGATAAAAGCATTAATATACCTGTCATTTGTAATCAGATTCATTCATAAAAGTATTTTGTTTATCTATATATAAAAATGAATCGCAAAATATGGTGGTAAGCGCAAAACTCAACAACGCCTGGACCAATTCTACTGATTCTTTTTTTTGTTATGTGTGTTATTGTCAGGAGAAGGTTCTTATGAAAGAAAATTTTAGAAAAGTAGAGGGGAGAGGTGGGTAATAGGGACCCTTTCATCGTAAGCGAGATGATGAGACCCATGCGAAGCAGGGACGAGCTGCTAGTTTATTTATATTAATACGAATTAGATCCATCCATTAACAAAACAAAAACATTCATAAGTTGCTCTCGCAGTATAAAATAACATAATAAAGAGATCTCACTCACTTGTCTAAACACAACGTTACTGATACAAAAGATGTCTTCAATTAATAATGTAGTGTATCTATATATACATCATCATCATCAGCCTGATGTCGTCCACTGCTGGACATAGGCCTCCCCAATTGCACGCCACTGAGCTCAATGTTCAGCTCTTCTCATCCAACCACTGCCAGCCACCCTGTGGATGTCGTCAGTCCACCTAGCTGGAGGGCGCCCTACACTACGTTTGCTTAGACGTGGTCTCCACTCTAGAACACGTTTACCCCAGCGGTCATCGGTTCTTCGACAGATGTGACCTACCCACTGCCACTTCAGTTTGCATACTATATAAGTCTACATATGTTGTATATCTCTGTGCAGCGTCAATATTTATTTTCTAAACCTAAATACTAAATATCGGTGCACACTGTACCCACACGTTTTTTTAGGTTACCTATCACTTTTGCGGTTTTAAGATAAACAATAACTCTTAAATGGGAATACTTATAGTGTCAATCGAAAAACTACGTAACCCTACACTGAGCTTAGCGTAGCCCGATACGCTATTTTTCAAGTATTTTTTATAAAATATCATTGAAAAAATCAAACCAACAAAAAATACAAGTAGAAAATATTACCTCAAATATCAAAAAAATAACTGTTCACACGAAAAAAAACCCGTACCTAACAATAAAAATCAGCGTCAGTATTATGGCTTTCATTTTTATATAACGCTCCGTAGCTCCTCTAATGATAATATATCTCCTAATACTTACTAGGGTATTGTTACATAAGTATGTATCACGTAGATTTTTATTACTATCATAATATTCCTGGGAACTGTTATTTGTCACTGATATTTTTCTCCCCTCCCTATTTTCTTGTGATATATTGTGTTGTAATATAAATGAAAGTGCTGTCTTGAAGGTCAGAAGGATGACAACAGAATGAGAGATTATGGGTTCGATTCTTGAGCAAAATAAAGTTTTTTTATAATGTCATGGGTAGGCAAACTAATAGATGGATTACCTGATGGTAAGCAATCAGCGCCGCCCATGGACACTCGTTGTAGCAAAGGACTAAAGGGGGGTTGCCGACCTCTTGATGGGTATTAGGGATTTAAGGATTGAGGATGGGAGGCAGAAGAATTGGGCCTCCGGTATCTACCAGACTCATACGGCGAAACACAACGTCAGCGTTGCTTCACGCCGGTTTTATATGAGGCCGTGGTATCACTCCGGTCGGTCGAACTGACCCATTCGTGCCGAATAAAGGCTCTCCCACACTTTTACAATTTTACACGAATATTATAATTTATTTTTGATTTGTCGTTTAATCCTATTACAATACTTTTCTCTAACCACACATAAATTAAATTAAAATAAATATATACAATTCTACTTATCTCAACAATTTGTGGATCACACAAAGAGTGGTTCTATGCGGGAATCGACACGTTGCGCGGCAGCCAGTTGCCCAGCCACCGCATCAACCGTGCACCAACTAGAGGAGAAATCATTAACAATTTGCTGCACTAAGTAATTCACAGCTTTTGTCATGCAGATAGCGCTGGTTTAACTCGGATTAAACAACTAACTGCATCCAAAGATTTCAGTTAAATACACTGCAGTAAACACCCAGTAATCTTTGGTTAGATAACAGTTTTGTACTTGGTTCACTAACTAACCCTTGACTGCTATTATCACTACACAGTATAAAACAAAGTCGCTTTCTCTATCCGTATATCCCTATGTATGCTTAAATCTTTAAAATAACGCTACGGATTTTGATGCGGTTTTTTTAAGTACATAGATTGGAGATTTTTTTTAAATTTAAAAACATCCGTTAAATGGAGAAATATTGTATTAGCATTACACTCGTACGAAGTTGGGCGGCTCTGCTCAGTAACTAGTTTATAGTAGAATAAATTAAAACTATTAGTTCGAATAGCACAATACCAGTAACAAACAAAAAGCCAAATTATGTGAGTGAGGTAACCCTTGGCTCAAACATACTTTCTCCTATCTACATTCAATCCTCAAATCCCTAAAAGACCGGTAACAAACTTGCAAGTATCATATCGATGGCCAAAGCCGATTGCTACCTATCAGGTTGCTTTTGTCTGCACAGTTGAGGCCATGGCTGAGCAGCCCGGGTTCGAAATTGGAATCCTGCACAGAAAAACTCTTTCCAAAAAATGTTGTTCCGGATATAGGTGCGATGTGTTTGTAAACTCACCTACGTTTCAGCAGAGTAATAGATCGGCAAACGAGCAGACGGATTACCTGATGGTAAGTTATCAGCGCCGCCCATGGACACCCGCAACGGAGGAGTTACGGGTGCGTTGCCGACCTTTGAGGGAGTAGGGATTTGGAGATTTAGGGATTGAGGAGGGGTTGGGGTTGGGGAAGGATTGGGCCACCGGTAACCTCACTCACACGGCGAAACACAACGCTGTGGTTGTTTCACGCCAGTTTTCTGTGAGGCCGTGGTATAACTCCGGTCGAGTCGACCCATTCGTGCCGAAACATGGCTCTCCCACACTTAAAAATACGGGAATACGCTAAAAAAATATGTTATTATATTAAAAAAACAAATATGAATAAACAAACAAAATCTATGAAAGCCGTTTGGAAAAAAACATAATGAAAACGTCATGTCACTGTCCCGATACTAATTTGTCCAAGCATTTTCATGCTATAAGCTGACAATACCCGGGAAGGCCAACACAATGGGGTCCCTCTGTGTTCAGAACAATGAGAGACATCCAATTCCTATTACTTACGGCGTACACCGAGGGTAGAATTTACATTCAAATATAAACGTATGTTATGGTTTTAGAAAATGAGTATTGATTTTGATTCTTTCTCAAGGGCCGGGCAACCAGTCCCGGATTCACTGTAGGCAATTTTTTTTTCAGATTGTAACCCTTAAATTTCTACAAATAGGGCTCTATAAGGCTGATGTTTAGCCGAAGTTATGCGCAATGCGCTATGGCCTGGGCCTGGAGCAGGAAAAAGTAAAAGTCTGATAGGATCTCCCTCTCTCAGTCAGGGCAGAAGATAATATTTGTTGATTTTTCCGTTCAAAAAAGATGTAATATAATAAAAGCATATTTGTGTAAGTACTAGATTCCGGCTGCGGCTTCGCCCGCGCGGTGTTTAAAAGTAGTAAATGAAAATCCCAAACAAATCGATCCAGCCGTTTTTACATGAAGGAATAACAAACATATGTACATCCATACAGTATCATAAACTTTTATATTTATAATATTAGTACGATTAATAGGATTATTTGATGGTAAGCAATCAGCATCGCCATAAAACATCCACAGTACCAGAAAAGCTACAAGTGCGTTGCTGGCCTTAAGTGGCTTGATACGAATTCGAGAATTGGGCCTCCTTGGTGGAAAAGAAACCTTACATGAAGCCGTCACAGATAAAAGCATTAATATACCTGTCATTTGTAATCAGATTCATTCATAAAAGTATTTTGTTTATCTATATATAAAAATGAATCGCAAAATATGGTGGTAAGCGCAAAACTCAACAACGCCTGGACCAATTCTACTGATTCTTTTTTTTGTTATGTGTGTTATTGTCAGGAGAAGGTTCTTATGAAAGAAAATTTTAGAAAAGTAGAGGGGAGAGGTGGGTAATAGGGACCCTTTCATCGTAAGCGAGATGATGAGACCCATGCGAAGCAGGGACGAGCTGCTAGTTTATTTATATTAATACGAATTAGATCCATCCATTAACAAAACAAAAACATTCATAAGTTGCTCTCGCAGTATAAAATAACATAATAAAGAGATCTCACTCACTTGTCTAAACACAACGTTACTGATACAAAAGATGTCTTCAATTAATAATGTAGTGTATCTATATATACATCATCATCATCAGCCTGATGTCGTCCACTGCTGGACATAGGCCTCCCCAATTGCACGCCACTGAGCTCAATGTTCAGCTCTTCTCATCCAACCACTGCCAGCCACCCTGTGGATGTCGTCAGTCCACCTAGCTGGAGGGCGCCCTACACTACGTTTGCTTAGACGTGGTCTCCACTCTAGAACACGTTTACCCCAGCGGTCATCGGTTCTTCGACAGATGTGACCTACCCACTGCCACTTCAGTTTGCATACTATATAAGTCTACATATGTTGTATATCTCTGTGCAGCGTCAATATTTATTTTCTAAACCTAAATACTAAATATCGGTGCACACTGTACCCACACGTTTTTTAGGTTACCTATCACTTTTGCGGTTTTAAGATAAACAATAACTCTTAAATGGGAATACTTATAGTGTCAATCGAAAAACTACGTAACCCTACACTGAGCTTAGCGTAGCCCGATACGCTATTTTTCAAGTATTTTTTATAAAATATCATTGAAAAAATCAAACCAACAAAAAATACAAGTAGAAAATATTACCTCAAATATCAAAAAAATAACTGTTCACACGAAAAAAAACCCGTACCTAACAATAAAAATCAGCGTCAGTATTATGGCTTTCATTTTTATATAACGCTCCGTAGCTCCTCTAATGATAATATATCTCCTAATACTTACTAGGGTATTGTTACATAAGTATGTATCACGTAGATTTTTATTACTATCATAATATTCCTGGGAACTGTTATTTGTCACTGATATTTTTCTCCCCTCCCTATTTTCTTGTGATATATTGTGTTGTAATATAAATGAAAGTGCTGTCTTGAAGGTCAGAAGGATGACAACAGAATGAGAGATTATGGGTTCGATTCTTGAGCAAAATAAAGTTTTTTTATAATGTCATGGGTAGGCAAACTAATAGATGGATTACCTGATGGTAAGCAATCAGCGCCGCCCATGGACACTCGTTGTAGCAAAGGACTAAAGGGGGGTTGCCGACCTCTTGATGGGTATTAGGGATTTAAGGATTGAGGATGGGAGGCAGAAGAATTGGGCCTCCGGTATCTACCAGACTCATACGGCGAAACACAACGTCAGCGTTGCTTCACGCCGGTTTTATATGAGGCCGTGGTATCACTCCGGTCGGTCGAACTGACCCATTCGTGCCGAATAAAGGCTCTCCCACACTTTTACAATTTTACACGAATATTATAATTTATTTTTGATTTGTCGTTTAATCCTATTACAATACTTTTCTCTAACCACACATAAAATAAATTAAAATAAATATATACAATTCTACTTATCTCAATAAGAATAGCATATTATGGAATTCTAGTCTTGTTAAGTGCCTTCATGGATTACATTTGAGCAACTTTTCCTATGGCATTCGAAAGCTGCCTTCATAAAAATCTAAATGTACTGGGCTTCTCGCTAACTTCACCTGCCCCCGAAACTTTATTAGTGCCGACTCTTTGAACTTGAGGCTAACTGTAGTTTTAAAACGTTTAGTTATTAAATATACGTTTTATTGTTATTTAAATAAAGTTCTGTTTTGAAAGGATTGTTTTAAGAACAAAGATAGTAAAGTCTTAATAAGTGCTTGTCTTTATAGGTACCTAAATAGAAGCCATGACTTATAAATACAAAGTCCTAGGTGCACTTTTTATTAAAATATTTATATAAACATTGATGAACAGGAGGATTAGCTGATGGTAAGCAATCGGCTCCGCCCATGAACAACCGTAGACTAGTTATGACTACAGGTCGTCTTTTGGTGATTAAAGGTTTTGGAAGGTTTGGAATGAAGGAGTGAAAGAATTTTACCTTCAATAACCTCTCTTACACGGTGGTAACGCTGTGGTTGTTTCACGACGGTTTTTTATTAGGCCTTGGTATCACTCCGGTCGAGCAGACCATTCGTGTAAACATAAAGTAAAGTAAGTTAATCTCTCAATTTCTCTCCAAACAAAGTTGCGAAAAAATTGTATTGTTATTTTTAATATAAACGTTGCCCCACACTAAGACTTTCTCCTGTGACGTGGGTGCGTTTACAAACATACAATTCCACATACACATCACACCCAGACCCGGAACAACAATATGTGGATCACACAAAGAGTTGTTCCGTGCGGGAATGGAACCAGCGACACGTTGCGCGGCAGCCAGTTGCCCAGCCACCGCGCCAACCGAGCAGTCAAAATTATTTAATCAGCGCCAACTAGGTGTCTTGTTAACGGACAAAACCACATTTTGTATTAGTGTATGTTTTCGTATGAACTATACTAGTCTTTCAAGAAAGTACCGGGAAAAAGTCAATAAAACACAAAATGTTTGTTATTCATCTAAATTTATTTTATCACCTTCAAAGTATGCTCCTTCAAAAACGATACACTTACGCCAACGAATAATCCAATCATCGAAACTTTTTTTAAACGCTGTTTCCGGAATTGAGTTCAGTGCTCGCCGCGAATTCTCCTTTATGTCTTCTAACGATTGAAAACGGGTGCCACGAAGGGGTAATTTGAGTGTGGGAAAAAGAAAGAAGTCGGCTGGAGCCATATCTGGTGAATATGGTGGCTGCTCGATGGTGTTTGTTGAGTGTTTGGACAAAAAATCGTTTACAATGATGGCCTTGTGCGAAGGCGCATTATCGTGATGAATCCAAGAATTTTCTTTCCACATTTCTGGCCTTTTTCGTCGAATTTGTTCTCTTAAACGCTCAAATAATATTCTTTATTTACCGTTTGACCTTCGGGCAAGAATTCTGAATGCACAACACCGCGATAGTCAAAGAAAACAGTCAACATGACTTTGACTTTTGATCGATTTTGACGTGGTTTTTTCGGTTTTTGTTCAGTTGGAAGGCGCCATTCCGAAGCTTGTTGACTAGTTTGCATGTCAAACTCGTAAACCCACGTCTCGTCACCAGTAACAATGCGTTTCATGAATGTTGGGTCGGTATTGACTCGTTCTAGCATGTCCTCAGCGGCTGCGACTTTCATGCGATTTAGTTTTTGATGAAAATTCAGGTCTTTTGGGACTAGCCGAGCGGCAACACGTTACATACCAAAATTATTTGTTAAAATGGTACAGATCGACTCGTGAGATACAGAAAGTTCGGCGGCCATCTCTCTCAAACTTGAATGAGGATTTTCAGTCACTATTTCCTTCACTTTTGCCATGTTAACTTCAGTTGCAGACGTTGATGGCCTACCAGAACAAGGCAAATCTTCTATCACATCTCGACCGCTTTTGAACGCTTTGTACCACTCATAAGCACGTGTTTTTGATAAAGTCGATTCACCGTAAGCCTTCTGTAACATTTTGAGTGCCTCCGAACGCGAAATTTCATTGGCGATGCAAAATTTAAGACAAACTCTTTGTTCGATGTTTTTGTCCATTATGAAATTCGCAATACACACTAGATATTATAAAACTAAAAACAGCACTGTTTTTAATATAAATAACAGATGCAACTCAAATTCCGCGCCAAAATGGAAAACAGTTATGCCAATCTAACAACAACAAAAAAAAAATCGAATTTGGAACCATAAAAAAAACATTCATTATCCGATACTTTGTTGACTGAATGTACATATAAACAAAGAAATCTTCAGAACTTAACTAATGCTTTTAAAAATGAGTTTAAAATAAAACATACACATGGATACGGCACACCTGGTTTAGTTCAAAGTTTTCATATTCTGATTCTGATGAAGTCAGAATGAATGAATGAAATGAAATGAAAATCAGATGAAATGAAAATACTAAGTTGAAATATTCTTAGTAGGTTCGTAACCTCACACAAGTGTGGCTTTATAATATTAACTTTATAAACATATAAAGAAAACTTTATATGTATGACTTTTGCATAGCATAGCAGCTGCTTTTCAACTTCACTGCATAGTTTAAAACAAAGTCGCTTTCTCTGTGCCTATATCCCTATGTATGCTTAAATCTTTTGAACTACGTAACGGATTTTGATTTGTTTTTTTTTTTGTAATAGGTGAATGATATATGATTCTAATATTATAAAGAGGTAAAATTTGTGAGTCTGTATGTTTGTCAGTTTGTATGTAGGGGGTAATATTTGGAACCGCTGTTCGGATTTCCAAAATTCTTTCACTGATAGATAGCTACAATGTTCCTGAGTGCTATAGGCTATAAAATATCACGCTACGATCTGTTGGAGCCGAGCAGCGGGTGAAACCGCGCGAGATTATCTAGTGTATTATAAAACCCATTTTAGTATCAGCAGTCGCGCACGCTGCTCATGAATTAGAGTCCCGTTCTGACTCGAAACAAGTAGAACTTTTCTCAATAAATGTATTATGTCTTTTTTAATACCATCTAATGGCTTCTCCTGCCCAGTTAGAGGCGTGAGGGAGTGTCAGACTCTTACTGACTAAACACCCCCCAGTTCCTCCGCATGGTCTAGGCCGAGGCCGCGGGCCTCATTGCACTTGCCCCGCAACCCCAGCTAAACATCAGCCTTATATTGGGCCTCGTCTGTAGTGGTCTATTGTCTCTTTGAGGCGCGCGCAAAATGCGACGTGCCGTACGCTCGAGAAATATAGTATATCTCATGACAATTGTTATTCAAAAATGTATAACTAAAGTGGTAACACAGCATAGGTAATTCGAAAACACCCCGACTATTGTAAAATGTAAAATAAATACTAGAATACTGACCAAAGGGAACATTACCAACTAAATCTTTCTAAGTCCACATTATATTTGAAAAGGTACTATTATCAAAATGGATGGTGGATAACCACGCCCACAACCGATAGGATATTGTCATCGATAACTGGAGAACATTCATTGTCTTGTAAACTGCTGATTTGTTGGACAACGCCCCCTTTAAGAAAGTTGTAACGATAGTACCTAGAGCCTTGTTTGTTGTTCCCCGAGGGTCTATTGTTTTAGAGACTGTGTATGCTTCACTGTTTTCAAACGATATGTTGACAAACCTTACCTTACTAGTCGTTAGTATGAGATATGCGTTATGTAAGTTTGTTATTTTTATTTGTATTTTGGTTGATGTTTAAAACACTAATTAATAAAAAGGCGTAATACGCAACGCGAAAATTGAAAGTATAATTTGATTTGCAAAGTTTTTCGGAAATAAATATAAATACATAAATAACTAGCTCTTAACCGCGGCGTCGCTCCCGTCATTTAAGTACCTACCCTACTCTACCTACCCTACTCTACCTACCCTACTCTACCTACCCTACTCTACCTACCCTACTCTACCTACCCAACTCTACCTACCCTACTCTACCTACCCTACTCCACCTACCCTACTCTATCTACCCTACTATACCTACCCTACTCTATCCTATCCTATGTCCTTCTCTTAGCTCTAAACTACCTCCCTGCCAGCTAAATCGGTTCGGCCGGTCTTGAGTTATAAGTGGAGTAACTAACACGACTTTCTTTTATAAATATAGATAGATAATAAATCATATTTGATTAAGTCAAATTCCGAATTCAATATTTATAGCTTCAGCTTTGGTAGCTGGTGCAAGCACAATGATGAATCATGGCTTGGCTCAACAGAAGAAGTAAAGGAGTTGGTGTGTAGTCAGTAAGCGTCTGACGCTTCCTCTCGCTTCACCAATAGCGATAGAAAACAGTAAACAACTTTTTCCCAACAAAAAACAACTTAAAAGACATCTAACGTCCTTGAACAATGTGAAAGTCTGAAAAAAACCTTTCAGGTATTGTCCTGAAATGCTGGTCAGGTTCTTTATAACTTATTTAGTCACATTTCAACTGAAGTTTCTTTCGAAATACTCTACTTCTGTTACAAAGACAGGAATAAGTTTCGGAAACGGTATTACGTTAAAACTACAGGATGGAATCTTATGAAATAAATGAATTTGTATTATATAAACACTAGATATTCTCGCGCGGTTTCACCCACTGCTCCATTTGATTGTAGCGTGATGTTTTATAGCCTATAGCACTCAAGAACATTGTAGCTATCTATCAGTGAAAGAATTTTGGAAATCGGACCAGCCGTTCCAAAGATTACCCCCTACATACAAACTTACAAATTTTACATCTTTATAATATTAGTATAGAATTTAGTTACTCTTTGTTTCCCTGAGAAGTAATAGAAGAGGTTTTACTGTTTTTCTGTTCCTAGAATGGATTTCCCTTTTTGGCAAGCAAGAAGCAGTCATCACTCTACCTTGAGAAGAGTATGGGCTATTCTGGCTAGATATTGGATCACAATTTCACTTTTCATGTATAAAAAAGGGCTCAAAAAAGCATATCTATTATAATATTAATATTGCTTAAAATTTGAATACAATAGACGCCACATATTTTCATTACAATCCGCTTCACGTTTGAAAATAAAAACAAATGATTTAACCAAAAGGTGTGGGAGAGCCACGCTTTGACACGAATGGGCTGGTTCGACCGGAGTGAAACCACGGCCTCACAGAAAACCAGCGTGAAGCAATACTTACATTGTATTTCGCCGTGAGAATGAGGTTACCGACGCCCAATTCTTTTTCCCTCCTCCCGCCCCATCCTCAATCCTTTAATACCTAATAACTTACAAGAGCAAAGTCAAAGTCAAAAATCATTTATTTCAATTAGATCACAGTAGGCACTTTTGAACGTCAAGCAAGTAAAAAAGGAAAAAAGTATATAAAAAGAGCTTTAAAATTAAGCGTGTCAGTCTGTCCGTCTGTCCTCTAGTGAAGCTATTTGCTCGTTCCAAAGTGTAGATTCCTATGGAGAAGAACGAGCAAGAAACTCCATGGTTACTCTTTTTCAATCAGTTTTACAATACATTTCTTTGTTACATCATTTAGTCGGTTCTGATATGTGAGAACAATGTAACACTAATGTTCAGGCAAAAAGTACGAAAAAGAAGTGAACCTCAAGGACAACATATTTAGACAGCCTGGAGCTGACCAGTCCCCAATAGGCGGCGCCCGTTTACGAACATGACACGTACACCAGCACCGCCCAACTCAACCATATTATAGGGAATTGGGCGATCCAGTGCCCGTGCCACCGCCAATGAGACTTCTGAGTGAGCATGACAGCTCCCAGCCGACACAAGTACCTATATTCTACAAGTCTTACTTAATTATAATAGGTTAGGAGCAATTTGTAGCAATTTTTTGGGTACTACGAGTGTCCATGGGCAGCTCTGTTAACTTACCATCAGCATAAAAAAATGTAATTTAAACAAAAGAACAACGAAATGGAAAACCTTATCAAGAAAAACAAATCATAAGCACAATATACTTAGATATTATTTTATCATTCAAGTTACTTGTAAGTAGGTGGGCAGAGAACGGGAAAGTTACAACTTAATAACTTATTACGTACCTAAGTTACCCTCCCAAGTTCGTCCGGCAAATAGAGTGGTACTTGGTGAACTTTTATTTGACTTTGGGGTAAGCAGGTACATTGCGATTTATTCCGAGAGAATATAGGGGGATGTGTAGCTGTTTTACAGTTGTTTTTGCTTTTGAATTTTTCAGTACCGTTGTAACGTCGAAACAAATAACGGATGAATGGCCAGAATTAGTAAAAAAAACTATTATTTCGAAATTCGATCTTTTTGGTCGAATGCGTTCTAAATTTGGCGCTTGTGTGCATATTGATTTTTTTGCGATTATCTATGGGACTATTAAAAAGGGGGTATAACATTTTCTTCTTGAGTTCATGTCAGTACTAGACAGAGAAGAATACCTATAATATGCAACATGATTTTCATTATATGTTTTTCTTTGTGTATACAACATACATATTATATATTCCAATAATATTATTCCATATCTAATCCCCAAATTTCTAACAACACCGAAAATGCTGGCAACATACTTTGAACTCATCTGGTATTGCAGGAATGCATGGGTTGTGCCGATTACTTACCATCAGGTAATCCGTCTTCAAATTTACTGATTTATTTCATAGACTTTTGAAATTAATAGGTTTAAATGTGGGAGAGCCATGGTTCGGCACGAATGGGTCGGCTCGACCGGAGTGATACCACGGCCCTACAGAAAACCGGCGTGAAATAACCAAAGAGTTGTGTTTCGCCTTCCTTCCCCTACCCAAAACCCGTTCCTTTTCCCAAAGTATCCGAAACCCTAATCCCCAAAAGGTCGACAACGCACTCGTAACTCCTCCGTCGTGTCCATGGGCTACGCTGATTGTTTACCATCAGGTTATCAGTTTGCTCGTTTGCCGACCTATTATTACATAAAAAAAACATAACACTTTATGTGATCCACAAATTGTTGTTCCGGGGCTCGGCGTGACGTATATGTGAAATGGTATGTTTGTAAACGTACCTACGACACAGGAGAAAACCCTAGCGTAGGGCAACGTGTTTTTTTTTAAATAAAGAATGGTTACAACAATCTCTAGATATTCCTACACTTCCGAAAACAGCTGCAAGAAATCTTTAAGCCTATCTTACATTTCGTCGTTGACAAGAAAATCGTGCAAACTTCGTTCAGTAATGATAAAAATGAGTTTACATTACAATACACATCTATGTAACAAACAAAGCCAACAAAGATTACACCTGCCATATTGGTTTCAGCAACCAAAACGATGTTTTCGAAAAATCCTTAGGTAACTTATTAAATGTAGATACCGTTGTGTACCGACGCATGTGTGGCCTGGCTCTGGACTGCTTCCAAGGATACGGGCCTTATATTAAATTCAGTTTACCAATAAATTGCTAGCAATAAGTAGAATCGAAGCTTACAAAATGTTTGCAAGATATTTTTGTAATAGTATTTGTTTTTAGATTACAATAAAAGTTCGATTTTTGAATGTTTTGGTGTAAGGTGAAAGGTGTAAGAATTAAAATGTTTGCCTAGATTATTTAATTTACATAAAGTACTATTTGGTTGGCAATTAGGTAGTTTCCTTGGTCAAAAATAAATTAATTCGACGTTACAAAACAATGAAATATCGTTTTACACTAAATTTTAAATATTTTTAAGCTAATTTATAAGAAGTAACTACGCTATTTGACGCTAAAATACTAACTTTCTTTTTATAGATAAGTATCGTTTTTGACATTTGGATAAAAAGTATTGAATTTGACTAGTTGGAAACTACCGTATTGTACGGTCTTTTGTATTTCTTTTGTTTTTTTTTTTATTTTTATTCTGGTGTATAATAAAGTTATCGACATAGCCGAAAGGATTAGAAAACGTAGTGTAGGACGCCCTCCAGCTAGGTGGACTGACTATACCCGCAGGGTGGCTGGCAGTGGTTGGATGAGAAGAGCTGAACATCGAGCACAGTGGCGTGCAATTGGGGAGGCCTTTGTCCAGCAGTGGACAAAATTAGACTGATAATGATGATGTTTAATAAAGAGTATTCTTTCTATATATAGGTATATACCTTGTAATTCAATGTAATGCTTTGCACAGTCCTATTGACTTGTCCTTAAGGTTCAAAATACAACCACACCCTCTTCTCGACTACAATGAAACTATGTACATAACATATATGTATATTTATGTAAACACAACAAAATTGCATGTATGAGAAACATTCCTTGCGATGTTGGCAACTATTTTGGCTAAGGGCATGTTATTAGGGAGAGGTTCAGATAGTTATGAAGGATCATAGAGTAATATTATGTAGATAATAGTTTTTGTATATAAATTGTTGTTTTAATATATTATTATTGATATAGGGATGTCGAATGCGATTCTCGACCTACAATTGAGTCTACTGATTTCTTTTTTAATTTATCTATACTAATATTATAAAGAGGTAAAATTAGTAAGTTTCTAACTTTGTTTGTATGTAGAGGGTAATCTTTGGAATCGCTGGTCGGATTGCCAAAATTCTTTCACTGATAGATAGCTACAAAGTTCTTGAGTGCTATAGACTATAAAACATCACGCTACTGTCAAATGGAGCTGTGCAGCGGGTGAAATCGCGCGAGAGTAGCTAGTCTGTAATAAAGTGGAGTTCAAAATTGTGGTAAGTGTGTGAAAAGACGTATTGTAGTCCCGGGACGACGCAAAAGTACCTTTTGACGTTTCAAAAGTACCTATTTATGGTTTAGTTGGAATAAATGATTTTGACTTTGACTTTGACTTTGGACTTGCTGTTATGTGTATGTGGAATTACATGCCTGTAGACACTTTCATGATAATAATAATAGACAAACTAATATAGGATATAGGATTCAATCCTTGTGTTGGGCAACGTTTTTTGAGAACAAAGTGTATAGCGGTATATTATCTAACTATCCTACTAATATTATAATCGTCAAAGTTTGTGGGAATGTCTATACATTCTATAAGAAACATATATCCATTATGTACCTATATTTGTTTGTTATTCTATCACGCGAAAACGACTGGACAGTTTTAATTGAAATTTATTAAGTGTGTAGATAGGTGACATCCTGGAATAACACATACTCGTAGGCAACTTCTATCTACCACGCAGAGAATTTAGGAAGTCTCGAGGTCAATCAGAGTCTTTGAAATTTCCAAAACAGTTTAACATTAACTTATTGTGCAATTCTTCCAACATTTAATTCTTAAAGCTTTTAAGAATTAGAATCCCTCGTTGTATGTCTAAGTATAAGATAATTCAACTACATTCCACCTACAACTTTTACACAAAGTTATAATTCAAAGGTAATAAAGTCGCCCACGGAATGTGCACAGTTCATAGAACTCAAGGTTGCATGACCTTCGAATTACCTTCCATGCATTTGACTTTAAATAGGTATATACGTAGGATTCAAGCAAATTGTCTGGAAAAACTTTTCTTGTTTTTTGAAGGTTTTTACGTCGTGTTTTTTATTTTCAAATTCAACAAAAATATGAAAAAAATTACGCGAAAAATTCTTTCATTCTTTTTTCTATAAGTTCAAGCCTCAATCTCGTATTTCCGATTGTACGAAAAGGTTTCAGAACATCTTAATGCCCCATAAATAATTACATCTTTTTAAATAAAAATTTCGTGTCACGTGTTTGTCCGCGATAAACTCCTGAACTACTAAACCGATTTTAAATTTGATTTGCATTCCGTGTGCTCTTTGATCCAACTTGAAAGATAGGATGGCTTCCCGAGCGTACGGCGCGTAGCGTTCCGCGCGCGCTTCAAAGAGCCAATAGACCATCACAGACGGGGCCCTATAAATAATAGGGCTGATGTTCAGCCGGGGTTGCGGGTTAAGCGCAATGAGGCACCGTGACCTCGGTTCAGAGCAGGAGAAGATGGAAGGGTTTTTAGTCAGTAAGAGTCTGACACTCCCTCCCGCCCGGGCTTGGGCGGGAGAAATCATTTGATGATTTTCCCCACACAAAAAAGGTATGTATCCTAAATGGTTATTTATTTTAGTTTCTGCACCGATTGGTGTCAGATGTTAATTGTCGGCCATCGCTGAAAATCAGCGCTGCGACACTGTCTCGCATAGTGTCGCTGCATATGCTGAGCGAGGGCCATTTCGCGTGCTTGTGACGCACATTTTTACTTAGATTACTCTTTTTTTTTATTTTATTATCATGTTTTTTTTGTTTTTGTGTTTAAACACTTGTTTGTTCTGTGTTTTATGTGCGTCCTAAACGCGAATAAATACTTTTTCTTTCTTTCTTTTAATGACAAAACCTCAACTTACAAGCCCTAAATTTTTAAACTCATAAAAGACTGACCCAGGAACATAAACCCGCTAGCATTACAACAAAGGCCATCCCAACCGTTATCTAGTTTAAAAGATAAATAGTCAAAAGCTAGACTTTAGCCTAGGAAAGATAAATGATATCTCCAGACATCTTCGGCCGCGAGTTTTTAAAAGATTTCCGTACCACATTTTCTTGAGGTTTTTGTCTGAAATGAGGTTAACTTTTTTTAAACTGTTGTTTAAAAACTTTGTAGTTTTTAGCTAGCGTTTATAATGTTGAAATATCTTTTCATTCCTCGAAGAACAAGATATAAGTATATTCCTTTTTTTTTGCACAAAAATTTGTCTACGTGCAAGGTAATTACTTAATGCCATAGGCATTCTTTGCCTGCACTTACTCGAACCATTGGGTGATGTAGAGAGGAGTTAACAGTAGTAGCAAGAAGCAAGCAAAATCGAGATATTATTGATGATCAAATGTGGGACAGCCAAACTTCACAGAAGACCGGCGTTAAACAACCACAGTTTTTGTGTTTCTCCCTTCCCAATCCTGAAAAATCCGAAACCTTTATCCCTAAAAGGCCGGCAACGCACTCGTAACTCCTTTAGTGGTTGTCCATGGGCGGCGCCGATTGCTTATCATCAGGTAATCCGTCTGTTCGTTAGCCGATTTTTTCCATAAAAAAATGCCTGTGACTCCTCTGATGATGCAGGTGTCCATGGGTGGCGCTGGTCGCTTACCATCAGGTGATTCAGCTACAAGACATCCTCTGTCACACAGAAGTCTCCTCAATTGCTGAAACAAAAAAAAGCAATGTATCCTTGGATGTGCAATGCGGATTACCAGGGATTAATAAACGAGCTACCCGTCCCGGCTTTACTCGGGTGCTATTTCTTGACTTCCCCGGTTAATTTGGTACTTTTTTCCCATAAGGAACATAACGAAGGTTTTTTTTTTCAATTTGGTGCAGTCATTCAAGAATAAGGATGTACCAACTTACATATTGCTGTGTTGTAGTGAATGCATGGTTGAAGCATTCCCCATCGCAACAACTATGTGGGTAATCCTCTAAGAGCCACTTTATGAGGAAGTGTTTTGAAAAATAATTTACCTATAACTTCCAAATTATGTAGTTGGAAAACCACATTCATTGAAAAGGTTTCTTCTGGCAATATTATTAAGCATCAATTTAAATTAAAACATAAAACTAAATTAGATAACTTGTTGTCATTGTACAGTCAAAATATTCAGGGCTTATCATCAAAATTCCTAGAAATTGAATTGTTTTTAGAGAAATTCCAATATGATATTATTTGTTTAACTGAACATTGGTTAAAAGATTATCAAGTAGAAACAATTAACTTCAATAACTATTGTGTTGGCAGCAATTATAGCCGCCAAGCAATGATACATGGTGGTAGCCTGATTTTAGTAAAGAACTCAATAAAATATAAAGAAAGACAAGACATTGCTCTGCTGTCAATTGAACACACAATAGAGTTGTCCTGTGTTGAGCTGGATAGGCATATTGTAGTATGTGTTTATAGGCCTCCTAACATACAGAATCTAAATATTTTTCGCTCTGTAATGGAAGATGTACTGCGGAAAACATGTACTAGTAGTAAATGTACAATAGTATGTGGCGATTTTAATGTTGATCTCTTAGAAAACAATTCTCATTGTACAAACTTGTTAAGTCTATTTCAATCATTTGATTTGTCTAATGTTTTCCTTGAGCCCACCCGAGTAACATCCACCTCGGCAACTTGTATAGATAATATTTTCTGTAACTGTGATTATTTACAAAGTGAAATTGTAAATAGATTACCATCTGATCACAGTGGGCTCACAGTTAACTTTAATACTATAACAACTGTGCCAAAAAAGGAAATATTGTTTAGACAAATCACATACAAAAAAATTGATTCATTAAATAATAAGCTAAAACATAAATTATGCAGCCAAGTACAAGACAATAATTGCCCGAGTGAGATATATGCCAATTTATTAGCCCTTATAAAAATACAATTCGATAAACTATTTCCTTTAAAACGTAAAAATATTCAGTGTAAATTTGTATTCTGTGACTGGGCTACACCAGGTATTCGTATAAGTAGAGACAGGTTATTTGAGCTATACGGCCTGAAACCATTTAATAGTAGCGAGGCTTTTCGCAGACATGTTTCCAAATATTCAAAAATATTTAAAATAGTATGTAAGCATGCTAAGTCGCTCCACATTAGTAATAAAATCAGGACCGCGGATAACAAAATAAAAGCTACCTGGAATATAATTAATAAAGAAACAGGTAGAAATAAATCACAAAACACTGAATTTAATTTAAAAACCAAAAAGGGATATACTAGTTCAAATTCGTCAGTTGCCCAGGAATTCGAAAGATTCTTTAAAAATATTCCTCTTAAAACTACGGAAACGTTAAAATCATCTCCAGCACTTTCTGTCGAGCTTCTCAGGGGTAACGTCAAAGAATGTCCTTCTGACTTTAGCTTTCAATACACAACCCCCCAGGCAGTAATAAGGGCGTTCAATGAGATCAAAGTGAAGTCAACTGAAGATCTTTGGGGAATGTCTGTTCGAGTGTGCAGGTCGTTTATAGAGACAATTGCGCCGCACTTAACTTTCATTTTTAATAAAAGTGTAGATCAAGGGGTTTTCCCGGATTTAATGAAACATAGTAAAGTAGTTCCATTATTTAAATCAGGTGATAGTACAGAACCTAATAACTATAGGCCGGTCTCTATTTTGCCAGTGCTCAGTAAAGTGTTCGAAAGGTTGATGCTTACTCAAATGCTGCGTCACTTTAACACGAATTGTATTTTCCATGACCATCAATACGGGTTCACCAAAGGACGTTGCACTATGGACGCAGGAGTATCACTTCACGAAGCTAGAACACTACGGCATTCGGGGGGTATCCCTAGATTTATTGAAATCATACCTTCAAGAAAGAAAAATTAAAGTACAAGTCAACAAAGTTAACTCATTGGGTGCTAGCGTATCTATGGGCGTACCGCAGGGCTCAATATTAGGTCCTTTTCTATTTTTAGTTTATGTAAATGACCTGCCCCATATGTTCCAAAATGAACCGCATATGGTATTATTCGCTGATGACACTTCATTAATTTTTAAAATAAATAGACGAACAAACAAATATGACGAAGTTAATAATGCCTTAATGAAGGTTCAAAATTGGTTTACAATAAACAACTTATTACTAAATGATAAAAAGACTAAATGCATTAGATTTATTTTACCAAATGTTAAAAGTAACGTATGTGATGATATATTATTAAATGATCAGAAACTAGAATTTGTAAAAGAGACTACTTTCCTGGGGATCACTGTAGATGAGAAGTTGCAATGGGGGCCCCACATCAGGTCTCTAGCAGGACGATTGAGCTCTGCAGCTTATGCTGTCTGGAAGATCCGTCAGCTAACCGATGTAGGCACGGCAAGACTAGTGTACTTTAGCTACTTTCATAGCATCATGTCGTATGGAATTCTGTTGTGGGGACAGGCATCTGACGTTGAGTCTATCTTTATCTTGCAAAAGCGTGCCGTCAGAGCTATATATAACTTAGGTCGTCGCGAATCTCTGAGAGAAAAGTTTAAGGAGATCAACATTCTGACCGTACCGAGTCAATTTATTTATGAAAACATTATGTATGTTAGGAAAAACCTACACTTATTTGTAAAGGTATCTGACAAACATGATTATCATACTAGACATAGGAATAGATTGAGTCAGCCTTTATTTAGATTGGCAAAAGTGCATAAGTCATTCCTGGGTTTCTGTGTTAAATGTTATAATAAAATCCCAGTTGAAATTCAAAATCTAAATGAAAGCAAATTCAAATTATGTATAAAGAAACATTTATGTAAACTAGCATACTACAAAGTAAATGATTATATACAAGATAAAAATGCTTGGAGGCTAGCTGGTCCTACTCCACAGGATGTTTAGAGGAATTTTTGATTTTAATTATTAATTTGTACACTATGTTGTTAATTGTTGATGATCTTCTAAGTTTTTGTAAATGTGAGTGCCCTGTAACCTATTATAATTAAGTAAGACTTGTAGAATATAGGTACTTGTGTCGGCTGGGAGCTGTCATGCTCACTCAGAGGTCTCATTGGCGGTGGCACGGGCACTGGATCGCCCAATTCCCTATAATATGGTTGAGTTGGGCGGTGCTGGTGTACGTGTCATGTTCGTGAACGGGCGCCGCCTATTGGGGACTGGTCAGCTCCAGGCTGTCTAATTATGTTGTCCTTGAGGTTCACTTCTTTTTCGTACTTTTTGCCTGAACATTAGTGTTACATTGTTCTCACATATCAGAACCGACTAAATGATGTAACAAAGAAATGTATTGTAAAACTGATTGAAAAAGAGTAACCATGGAGTTTCTTGCTCGTTCTTCTCCATAGGAATCTACACTTTGGAACGAGCAAATAGCTTCACTAGAGGACAGACGGACAGACTGACACGCTTAATTTTAAAGCTCTTGTTATATACTTTTTTTCCTTTTTTGCTTGCTTGACGTTCAAAAGTGCCTACTGTGGTCTAATTGAAATAAATGATTTTTGACTTTTTTGACTTTTGGAAGGTACGTATGTTAAACATAAATTACCTTTTTTATCTACATAGGCATATCTATACTAATCTATACTATCTATACTAATATTATAAATGCGATAGTAACTCTGTCTGTCTGTCTTTTCTTCACGCCTAAACCACTGAACCGATTTCTGTGAAATTTAATACAGACATAGTTTGAAAATCGAGAAAAAACATAGGATAGTTTACCAAAAATCAGCAGGAAGTCACTGTTCCACGCGAACGAAGTCGCGGGCAAAAGCTGGTTAATTTTTTTTTTCATTATTTTTTCACAATGAAAATCTCTCGAGCAGAAACAAAAGTAGTTACCCTATGCAATTCATACCCATTCACTACAAGTACCAGAATATCTTCTTAGCCAACAACAAAGATCGAATGAGTGAATGAAATGAATGACCGATATGACTGTATGAATGAATGAACGAACGTGTCAAAGTCAATGAATGAAGGCACTATTGAGTCTGAAGAGTTGATAGGTAATATTGATAATATAATATATAAACTATATATTATAATATGTAATACAAATATATTGATATTAGTCGTGTTTTGATTGGTTATATATATTGTAAATGCTGACAATCATAATTGTTATGAGTTTAATTTCTGTTTCGAATAGAATTTGTATATTGTTTGATTTTGAATTGAATCCAGTGCTTTATCACTAATATAGATATTTATTACAATGTTATCATTCTATCCTACTTTTTTATGGTATAAGTCGGCAAACGAGCAAACGGATTACCTGATGGTAAGCAATCGGCGCCGCCCATGGACACCCGCAACACCAAAGGAATTACGAGTGCGTTCCCGGCCTTTTGGGGATAGGGGTTGGGGATATAAGGATCGGGAATGGATAGGGGAAGGGCCGGGATTGGGCCTCCGGTAACCTCACTCACACGGCGAAAGACAACGTTGTGGTTGTTTCAAGCCGGTTTTCTGTGAGGCCGTGGTATCACTCCGGTCGAGCCGACCCATTCGTGCCGAAGCATGGCTCTCCCACACTTAAACTTCCTACTATAATATTATATATGTAAAAGTTTGTAAGAATGTACGTTTGTTATTCTTTTTCGCAAAAACGACTGAACCGATTTGGTATATAGATAGGTGAGTGATACTCTGTACCGATGTAGATGTGTTACATAGGCTACTTTTTTTAACTCGCTTTTTAGACGTGGCGGGAGCTAGTAATATAGGAGGCGACTCACACCTTTTTCAATTAAATTACATCTAGGTATCTAGAGAACACCTGAACCGATTTAGTTAAATCTTTTTTGTTGTGTTGGTTATTGTAAGGAATAGGTTTTTATGAAAGAAAATTTTAGAAAAGGGCCAATGATGTATTTTTTTTTATTTAAGTATTTATTTATTACAAAATACAACTATTATTACAGGGCAACCTACTGCAATAGTGTATTGGCAATTTTATAGGTACTTAATCTAAACTACTCTACCCACTTATCGGTTAGGAAAATAATAATAATAAAAAAAACATAAAAGTAAATTCAAGTAGAACAGTGATTTAGTGTTGGAGAGCGATTCTTTGGCACGAATGGGTCGGCTCGACCGGAGTGATACCACAGCCTCACATAAAACCGGCGTGAAACAACCACAGCGTTGTGTTTCGCCGTGTGAGTGAGGAACGGAGGCCCTAAACTTCCCCTCCCCCAATTCCTAAATCTTCAAATCCCTAATCCCTAAAAGGTCGACAACGAACTCGTAACTATTCCGTTGCGGATGTCCATGGGCGGCGCTGATTGCTTACCATCAGGTAATACGTCTATTATATAAAAAAATCATAATCGCCATAATCATCAAACTGATCGTCTATTACTGGACATAGGCCTCGCCAATTACACGCCACTGAGCTCCATGTTCAGCTCTTCTCATCCAACCACTGCCAACCACCCTGATATCGCCAATCCACCTAACTGGAGTGTGTCACTAGTACCCATTAGTAAAGAAAACACAAAAATATTGGAAATTAAACCTTGAATAGTTTACAATACGAACTAACAATCATTACACCTGCTAAAACAAATGAAATACTAAAAAACTCAATGTAAACAAAATAAAATTGGTGAATGAGCGAAGGACCGAATGAGTGAGCGATTCGCGCGCATGACGAGAACGGAATGAAAGGAATGGAATGGATATGCGGACATGCGTGTAATAGTGATTCTATTTTTAGAGGGTGGAACGTGGCGCCACTCTAGTTGTGCTCTGATTGAAATATCTACTTGAAATGACAATTTGCAACGCTTTGTATGTTATATGGAGTTCGATTGTTTCCAAAATTGTATGGTTAATTATTTCGTGTAGTATTTCTAGGTTATAGGTTGGTCTTATATTACAACAGATTCAAATACCACTAATTGTTGCTCCAGGTATGTAAACCTGTATGTTTGTAAAAGCATCCACGAGACCGGAGAACATTCAAATGTAGAGCAAAGTTTTACTGAAAAAAAATTCGATACATATACTAAACATTAAATACATTTTGATTAGATGAATGAAGTTTCTTGCTCTTTCTTCTCTTTTCGCATCCACACATGAACGAGCACCTAGCTTCAATGACGGATAGACTGAAAGACTTACGGTTTCTGAAAGGCTTGTCAACGCTAAAATTAACAAATCTCCTGTTAAATCTCTTGTCAAGTCATCTGATTGGTTGTTGATAATTTAGTCAACAAATCAGATGACTCGACAAGAGATTAAATTGATTTTGACATTGATCGGCCTTTCGGAAACCGGGTGTTATTCTATTTTGATGTTTTATAAGTCCTATTTTTGGTTTAGATGGAATAAATGAGTTTGACTTTTCAATTGACTAAATTGATATGCATAATATATTTAAATGTAATAGGTACTTATCACTTTTCGCTAGTTGAAAAATAAAATATTATTTTAAAAATAATGAAGCTTTATTTTCCATTATGGATGTTTACAAATTTTTTAACAGATCGTTGTACTGAATTTCGATGTCATTTTTATGTCAAAAAGTAGTTACTGTATTTGTAAACGCACCTACAACACAGGAGAATGTCGTAGTGTGAATTAAGATTTTTCTTTAAACAAAAACTAAATCGAAATTGAAACAAATAAGACGATACAAATAAAAAAGACGATCAAAGCTTGGGTAGCTATCCAAGTCCAACCTCCAACGCAAATCGTCTCCCAGTTGAAAATGTTTGAAACGGAATACCTAATTGAAATTCTTAACAATTCGGCGGAATGTAAACATTTATTTGTCAAATATTTTGAATCTAGTTAAGTTCGAGTTTTCAGGATTCCTGCTAAATAGTTGACCCTTTCGAGAAAATAAATAGAAAGAGAAAGAAAATACTTAACTGAATGAGGGAGCGAGAGATTTGGGAGAATTTATTTGCCGACTTCAATTCGGTAACATGATTTGGAGACTTCAATTCGGTAACATCATTTTAGAATGATAATAAAAATAATACATTCTTTATAATAATCATCAGCCCATAAGTACCTACTACTGTACAAAGGTCTCTTCTCACACGGAGAAGGTTTGAGCATTAATCACGCTGGCTCAAAATAAATTGACGAAACTTAAAATTAGGAATCTCAAATCCAGATTTCCTCACGATGTTTTCCTTGTCCGTATGTCAGTGGTATCTAAACAAAGTTAGTAAGTATTTTTTTTGTGAGGGAAAAACCATCAAATGACTTCTGACACCATAACCATCAAAGAGTCTGACACTCCCTCCCGCTCATCCTGGGCGGGACCAGGATGAGCGGGAGGGAGTGTCAGACTCTTACTGGATAAAAACACCCCTGTTCCTTACCCCGCAACCCCAGCTAAACATCAGCTCTATAGGGCCTCGTCTGTGGTGGTCTATTGGCTCTTTGAAGCTACTTAGTAATTATGGATGTAATATTTCGGGAATAACTTACATGTCTCGTACTTGTCAGGTATCGAAAAAACTTATAATTTGAAATTTGAAATCACCAATACGTCTTGAGCAAGCGTGGGACTAGCTCAAACCTTCTCCATGTCCAGAGACTTTTGCTCAGCATTGGGCACTTATAGGCTGATGATGATGATATCAACTATACATAATTATATCAAATCATCCTTTAGTTAAGCTAACAAACTTAAAAGGGCTGGTGAAAAGGGCTTTAGACAAACGCTCAAGTTAACAATCACATTAAATTCTACACCAAAACGTCACTTTAAATCGCGCTTTCCACTTTTCGCAGTATATGCAAGAAAATGGGATAAAACGCCAACTTTAACGATTATCGTGCAGAATCGAGAAGATAGCATTTCTGATAGTTTAACGATAAAACTATTGGTACTTTTGTGGCTATCGGTTCGTTGTTAGACGTAGGTTTTGGTTTTTGGAATCGGTTAAGAGGCTTTTATGCCTTGTCAGTTTAGTATTTTGTTACACTAGCTTCCGCACGCGGATTCGCTCGCTTATTATATTGATAATAAGTACACTATGCCTGTAATGTATCCTATGCCTGTGCCAAATTTCATCCAGATCCGTCCAGCCATTTTGGCGTGATTGAGTAACAAACATCCAAACATCGTTACTTTTGCATTTGTTATATGTATTAGAAACATTTTAAAGAAAATGAAAGAAAGAGGGGTGTGGATTGGGGAGGCCTATGTCCCACAGTGGACGAAATCAGGCTGATGATGATAATAATGAAAGAATGAGGGGTTGTTTAAATAGGTACTTTTTGTTATTATTGAGCGTTTTAATTCTGGGTTTGTTGTTACACCAACGCAAAATACTCACTGCTTAGCAAAATGCCGTTTTTGGGCACAAGTCGCTACTATTGGCTCATTTCCACGGCGGGCCCTTATTCAATAGGGTATGCTAGCCAACCTAATGCAAAAAGCTTAGTACCTGTTACTGGTGAGGAACATTCAGCTTACATAATGAAACCGATTGTGTTTTTTTTCGGTCGGTAAATGAGCAGATGGATTATCTGATGGTAAGCAATCGGTGACGCCCATAGACACTAGTAATATCAAAGGAATTACTATAAGTGCGTTGCTGGGCTGTAGTGGGCTATTAGGGATTTGACATCGAAGGAGGGAGGAGGGAAGAATTGGCTCTCCGGTGACCGCATCCAAACGGCGAAATACAACGTCATTCGTCAACGTCACCGTTCATACCGGTTTTCTGTGAAACCGTGGTATCACTCCGGTCAAGCTGGCCCATTCGTGCTGAACCATGACTACCCCACACTTAAATGCTAATTGTGTTTTTTCCTGTCTTTCTTGTAAACACTGACTGCACGGTTGGTGGCTGACTGGGCAACTGGCTGCCGTGTACCGTGTCGCGGGTTCAATTCTGGGTCTGGGGGTGATGTGTAAGTGAAATTGGATGTTTGTAAAAGCACCCACAACACTGGAGAAAATCCTAGAGTGAGGCAACGTTTTTTTTTAAAAAAAAATAGAAAAAAAACTACTACTAAACTACTTGTACTACTACTTACAAACCTTGAAAATATACATATCACCAATTAAAACACCGTAACACACACCAATTAAAACCAAAACCCCTAACTAACTATCAGAATCATACAAAAGACCCCATTCCCGTCACATTATCGTCCTTATATCACCTGTAATAGGGTATTAAATGCCGTAAAATATGTACTAAGCTGAAACCATAAGAGTTTATGAGACTGCCTATTAAAATAAACGTTAAACCTCTACTGTTACATCCCTAAGACATCCCGTATCCCGAATATCCCGATGCGGGATTTAATCTTTTCCCATTTTAGGTCTAAAATCTTTGCGGGATTCCGTATATTAAGATGAGGGATAAGGGATTATAATGATAATAACTATTGTTAACGCCGTACCCATCACTATTATCGACCGTGCCCCATCACTACAAGCCGGCGGCCATGACAGCGCGCGAGCAAGCAGCGACGCGCCTGACGCCACGCCACTCCGCCATTACGCGCCCTCGCGATCGGACGCAACCAAACGAAACCATTAAATAGTCTACCACATGTTAACCTTTCATACAATTCAAATTAAAGTCTGTAAATTAATTCCTGAGTCTTCATTCAACAACAATACAAACATAATTTGGCGACCGTGACAACGACAATTTCTGTGCGGGAAGCGCGGAAAAACAACGAAGACATCGACAGAAGTACGGACCCGTCGAGGTTGGAAGAAGCGAATCCAGGGCCTGGCAGCCAGCTACCTCAGAATAAGGTGTGCCCGTTCCTTAATCCTACCTTCTAGACTATTTCCGATTCTGATACCTACCTATTGTTTTGTGTGAGCATTGTTAGACTATTGCTGAGAATTTCGGTTGCGTGGGTCTAGCTTACTGGGTGGAGTCATTTTTACAGCTACCTAATTTGTACATTTTCGTTCAAACGAACGATTACATAGGCTGTAACCTATTCTATAACTAATTTTTCACTGTCTTGTTGCATTTCCCGCCTAAAGAGACGCCTACTTTTAAGTCTTTGGTCGATTCTCTCCGTAACACTGCACGCTGCTAGCTTTTGCACCGCATTACAGCGCACATTTATAACAATTTCAGCGCAAGCACATGCCTTTTGTACCTACGAATAGGCATACCTACATAGGGCGCGCGCCGGCACACGAGGCGAACGACGCATGTACCGGTCGAACTTCCCTCCCCGCGCGCACCTCTCGTTTCCCCGTGCCACGTGGCTGGCGATTCTAGCGGGCCCCAGGACCTCAACAAGTGGACTACTGACGCTGACTTGCAGCTGCTGCATGTAACGATTGCAAGGTTTGCGTGGAGATCAGGTATTTAGTCAACTTTTACTATTTTGGTGGGCGTAAGCCAGTGTTCTTATCTGCATTATGTCTGACACGGAGTTAAAAGATTTAAGACGGCAAAGAGGCTCTATCAAAGGAAGGCTAACTAATTTCAAAAATTATCTAAGCGAATTTCAATATGGAGACTCGCCTAGTATTTCAGAACAGCAATTTTTACAATTAAAACTTAGACTTAGCAAAATAGAATCGTTATTTTGTGACTACGAAGCAGTGCAAAATAAAATAGAGCTTTTAGATTCCAGTGAGGATTTGGAGTCTGATAGGAATTTAATAGAAAATAGTTTTTACAATGTAATAAGCCAAGCACAAGAATTAATCTCGAAATCCAACAATGTTACAGATAGTTTTGATAGTGCCCATTCACAGTATATCGATAGAAACATCAACAATATTAAATTGCCTACAATTAAACTACCAAATTTTGATGGAAATTTTAACAAATGGCTAGAGTTCCATGATACATTCTGTTCCTTAATTCATAATAATAGAGATTTAAATGATATAAATAAATTTCAATACCTTAAGCTTTCATTAACGGGTCAAGCAGCAACTGTAATAGAATCTTTAGAAATTTCAACATCTAACTATCCCGTAGCCTGGAAATTAATATGTGATCGTTACAACAATACCAGACAACTAGTACATAATCATTTGATTTCCCTCATGAATACACCAACTATTAAGAGTTCTGAAACATCACTACGAGCACTGGTTGACCACATCTCTAAACACATGCGAGCATTATCTAGTCTAAACGAAAAAACTGAGAATTGGGACACACTAATTATTTTTCTATTCAGTCAAAAGTTGGATTTAGTAACCTCCACTAAATGGGAGGAGTATAGAAACAATTTAAAAGAAAAACCTACACTAGATAATTTTTATGACTTTCTAAGAAATAATGCTGATATACTAGAAATGGTCAACGCAAGCCATGGTGACAAACATCTTAACAATGCGAAACCACACAAGGCAAATGAGAAAGCAACTCATTCTGAGCGGTCTCATAAAAAATTTGTTGCCGTGGCATGCCAAGACAATCCAGTCAAACCTAAATCTAAATCATGTTTCATATGTGGGAAGGAACATTTAATTTATTATTGTGAGAAGTTCAATAGTATGACCATTGACGAAAGAAATGCAGAAGTGTTAAAATTGAAACTTTGTACCAATTGCCTGCGGAGTGGGCATTTTGTTAATCAATGTCTAGCCTCTGCATGTAAATTCTGTAAACGAAAACACAATTCCTTACTACATAAACCTAATTTATCTAGTTCTAAGGTAGAAATAAGTGACAATTCTAATCCTACCACAAGTGTGTGTAACCCCATTGCACTATCAACTTCTATAGAAAATCAGGTACTGCTATCAACGGCAGTTGTTATACTAAGTAGCAACAAGCAAAGATATGAGGTGCGATGTCTATTAGACTGTGGCAGTCAGTCATCATTCATTTCAGAAACTCTGAAATCTAAACTATGTATTGATAGCCAATCTATTAATAGTGTATCTGTCACTGGCATCAATAATATGACATGTGCAGCTCTAGAATGCTGTGATATAACTATAAAATCACGTACCAATTCCTATTGTAAGGAAATCAAAGCATTTGTTATACCACAAATAACAAGTAACTTGCCTAATTCTAAAGTCGATGTATCAACACTGAGCATACCCAATAATATCACACTCGCAGATCCTACATTCTATAATCCTTCACAAATAGATCTGTTGTTGGGAGCTGATATTTTTTGGGATGTTATTTGTCCTACTAATCAGATCAAATTGGGTAATTCTAATCAACCTGTACTACAAAACTCCCAATTTGGTTGGTTGGTAGTGGGACCCATCATGTGTCCTAACAATGTACCAAGTAAGGAAATTCACTGTAATTTCAGTCAAGCCATACGACAACAACTGAAGCAGTTCTGGGAGCTGGAGGAGCTTCCAGAGACACCAAAGTTTACAGCGGAGGAGCTTGCCTGTGAGGACCACTTCGTGCAGCACACGCGCCGCATGGAGGACGGCAGGTTTTGTGTCACGTTGCCTTTACGAGAGAAACCAGAACAATTGGGTGACTCTCATGCTCGAGCTAAGCATTGTTTATATTCCCTAGAGAAGAGATTCGCAAGGCAACCTGACATTAAAGCACAATATGTAAACTTCATTAATGAGTATGCTAGCCTAGGTCATTTATCTGTAGTGGAGCAACCTGACCCGGTAAATCTATTGCCACATCATCCGATTTTAAAATCACAGAGCGAAACGACAAAATGTCGAGTAGTATTCAATGCTTCCTCTAAAACCGAGTCAGGTCTCTCTTTGAATGATTTGCTTATGGTGGGACCAACAGTTCAAGATGACATTTTCTCAATATTAATCAGATTTCGGCAACACACATATGTTGTTACTGGCGATATTGAGAAAATGTATCGTCAGATCCTAGTAGAAGAATCTCAGAGATACTTGCAAGTAATTTTGTGGCGTGAAAACGTGGAAGAGCCTATGAAGTATTTACAGCTCAATACTGTAACTTACGGTACTTCATCGGCCCCTTTTCTAAGTACGCGATGCATAATCCAGCTGAGTCAAGAATGTGATGACCTGTTGATCAGAGAAATAATGGCTCATGATTTCTACGTCGATGACTTAATTACTGGGTGTAACGACGAAGCCACTCTTGCAGAAATATATCAACAGATCATTGCAAAATTAGAATCAGCTTGTTTCAATCTGCGAAAAGTTAAAAGTAATTCTACTAAGTTTATAGATTCTATTTCCAGTACAAGTAACTCTGAGCAAGAAAACTTTAAGATTAGTTCCTCACCAGGCCATGCTCTCGGCATAGAATGGAATCCTAACACAGATACAATTTTAATGGTATCTTCTAAACTATATGACTGCAACAATGATACTCCATTTACTAAGCGTTCCATTCTATCCCTTACTGCTAGTCTATTCGACCCTTTGGGTTTATTAAGTTGTTGTACTATTGTGTGTAAAATCATTCTACAAATGTTATGGTCTCAGAAGCTATCATGGGATGATGAAATCCCTCCTAACATCAATAAGATCTGGAGAAATTTCATAGATCATGTGGATCACTTACAAACTATAGATATACCAAGGAATGTTTGTTGCGCTAACCCTGTAACCATCGAGTTACATTCATTTTCTGATGCCAGCTTGAAGGCTTATGCTGGATGTGTTTATGTGAGGTCAACTGATGCTCTAGGCAACTGTACAGTACGACTTTTGACTGCTAGAGCTAAGGTGGCGCCACTCAAGACTGCCACCATACCCAGACTGGAGCTATGTGGTGCGCTTTTGGTTGCACGCCTATGTGACAAAGCTTGCAGAGCGCTTCGTTGCAATATTTCTAAAAAATATTATTGGTCTGACTCAAGGATCGTACTGGGTTGGTTGGGCACGCCTCCACATAAACTACAGACTTTTGTTGCAAACCGAGTTGTATCCATCAATGAACTGTGCAATGACAGCGAATGGTTGTATGTCCCATCATCAGAAAACCCAGCTGATATAGCTTCCCGCGGTGTTTTCCCGAACGAAGTTAAGTCATTATCTTTGTGGTGGCAGGGACCTATATTCATTCGTGAAGGGGAAGCATGTTGGCCAAGTCAGGTAGATGGTTATACAACATTGCCGGAATTACGCATAAATGCTGCATGTGTCAATGAGACAACATCTACCAATTGTGTAATTAATATTAAGAATTATTCTAGTTTCACTAAGTTAAGACGCATTGTTGCATATCTATTTCGGTTTTTTAACAATATTAAGAATACTAAGAATCAAAATAAGCAAATGTTAACTGTAGAAGAATTAGAATATGCAGAGACAAAGTTAATATGGATAGCACAACAAGAAAGTTTTCCAAATTTTGAAAGGCAATGTAAAGAAGCTCCACTTATTAGTCTAAGTCCATTTATTGATAGTGATGGGTTGATGAAAGTTGGGGGCAGACTACAAAACTCTGAATTTGAATATAATAAGAAGCACCCCGCTATCATTGACTCTAATCATCACTTATCAAATTTATTGTTCAACTACTATCATAAGTTACACATGCATGCAGGTCCACAACTCCTCCTCTCACTAATTCGAGAAAGGTATTGGCCCATCAGAGGGAGAGCTTTAGCTCGAAAGGTTTTTAGAAAATGCATTCTATGCACTCGTATGAGAGGAGCAGTTGCTAAACAGATAATGGGTAACTTACCATCTCCTAGGTTAACTCCAGGCTATCCATTTGAAGTAACAGGTACCGATTTCGCTGGGCCGTTCTTGTATAGCGATAAGAAAGGTCGTGGCGCTAAGCTAATGAAATGTTACTTTTGTGTATTTGTGTGTTTCAAAACTAAAGCTGTACATTTAGAGTTAGTGAGTGGTCTCAGCACAGAAGCCTTTATTCTAACTTTACGTCGTTTCATAAGTAGAAGGGGTAAACCCCGTGAAATATGGTGCGATAATGGCACAAACTTTGTCGGTGCCAGTCGTGAGTTAGGCACATTCTTAAGGTCTAACTCTAACTCTGTGTCAGAGCCTTTTGCAGAAGAAGGCATTAAATTTAAATTTCTACCTGCATACTCCCCAAACTTTGGAGGTCTGCATGAGGCAGCTGTAAAGTCTGCGAAGTACCATTTGAAAAGGGCCTTGGGTGATTTCCATTTTAATTTTGAAGAGCTAACTACTCTGCTCACTCAAATAGAAGCAATACTAAACTCACGGCCCCTTTCCCCTCTGTCTACCCTCCCTCACGATCTGTCCCCTCTTACCCCAGGGCACTTCCTTATTGGGAGACCGATGAAATCGCTGCCAGCGCCCGATCTACTGGAAACCAAGAGCAGCAGCCTACACCGCTACGCCAGGGTCGAGCAAGCCAGGCAGCATTTCTGGCGTCGATGGAGCCACGAGTACATCTGCGAACTGCAGCAGCGCAACAAGTGGCAGAAGCGCCATCCCAACCTTTCACCTGGCCAGCTAGTAATTATCAAACAGGAAACAACCCCACCATTGAATTGGCCGCTTGGAAGAATCGAAGCTGTTTATCCCGGCACTGACGGTGCATGTCGAGTTGCCGATATCAAGACTTCCAAGGGCATCGTGCGACGCGCTGTAAACCGGATCTGAACACTCTTCGAAGAAGAACATTGAAACTGGGAGGTTTCAAGGCGCGGGAGGATGTTAACGCCGCACCCATCACTATTATCGACCGTGCCCCATCACTACAAGCCGGCGGCCATGACAGCGCGCGAGCAAGCAGCGACGCGCCTGACGCCACGCCACTCCGCCATTACGCGCCCTCGCGATCGGACGCAACCAAACGAAACCATTAAATAGTCTACCACATGTTAACCTTTCATACAATTCAAATTAAAGTCTGTAAATTAATTCCTGAGTCTTCATTCAACAACAATACAAACAACTATAGCATTATTTAATCCTTTTTTTTATAAAAAACTTTGTTATTGGTTTCTTTCTATAGATATAGGGCTTGTGTGAAACGGTCATGCTTGCTCGCAACGTCGTAATTTTTTTATAATAATAATGATTTGACGGTTAACAAGCCCACGATGGCCCGCGACATCAGGGGAGTTTTGTTTGCCGACCGATCTCATTAAATTATATGGTCTGCTTTAAATAACTAACTGCCCGTACTCAATGTAATGAAACAGTAAACCAACCTCACTCAGATGCAAGCTCATTGATGTACCATAGCGCCTTCTCGGAGCAAGAGAAGGAACGGCCGGGTTTCTAATCCGTAAGAGCTGACCCTCCCTCTCACTCTGTTCAGGGCGGGAGATCTCGTTGGATAATTTACCTACTCAAAAGTGGTCTATAAATCATGTACCCAAGGAAAGAGATTTATTCTCACATTCATCACAGCACTAGCTTTTGCCCGCGACTCCACTCGCGTGGAATCCCGACTTCTTGCAGATTTTTGGTATAAAAACTATTCTACGTCCTTTCTGAAGTTTCAAACTACAGTATGTCAGTACCAAATTTCACTGAAATCGGTTCATTAGTTTAGGTGTGAAGAAAAGACAGACTGACAGACAGAGTTACTTTCGTAGTAACTCTGTCTATTCGTAGTTTGGATTACCTAACTTTTTTCGACCCTCTGAAGTTGAATAAACTCAAACCACCTTCAGTACAGAATTATCTCTAATTAATTCCATAGATATCTCATCACAATCTCGTAAGCAATTTCGGAGAAACGTGCTAATATACGCACATATATACAATGTTATTTTATTACTAGTTGGGGTTAAGATTACAGATAGGATCATAAGGAGGGGTTTAATGGCTGTAATTGTACGTGCCTTGGTAGTATAGAAGAAATTAAGACCAGGTTTTGTTTATGATTTTATGAAGCAAAGGTAATGGCAGAATATAATTTTATTACTACATCCATTTTTTGTTCATATACCTATGATATGGTACTAGAGTTTTGTTTTTTTAATTTATTTATTTATACATGCATACATACATATTTGTTGGACAACCAACAAAGCATATACCAGAAAACACATGTTATAGCACTCACTAGCTACTCTCGCGCGGTTTCACACGCTGCTCGGCTCCATTTAATTGTAGCGTGATATTTTATAACCTATAGCACTCAGGAACATTGTAGCTATCTATCAGTGAAAGAATTTTCGAAATCAGACCAGCGGTTCCAATTATTACCCCCTACATACAGACTTAAAAATACCTCTTTATAATATTAGTATAGATTGTAGTGTAGCCTTAATAAAAGGCTGCCACGGCATGCATTAAACATCGGAGTAAGAAAAAATAGTTACAGGACAAGTTGATAAAAATATGGATAATGATAAGTACAGCAATATTATCCATTCGATTGACATATTAACCATAGATCAACAAATAATAGGAAAAATGATCCAATGACTAAGGAAGTGTCAGAATCAGGGTTTCAGTTCAGTTCGGAGCAGGAGCAGGAACTGGGTTTTTATAAAATTCAAATAATTATATGTATACAAAAACATCATAAGTCCCTAATTCCTTTCTCCTGTATAGGACCTTATGTACTTTTATTTAAGGTCCATTTAATATAATATGAAGGGTGATCTACATTGCAGGTAATGATATAAGCAGGAAGAACGAACAGCCTGTATAGTATAGTGATGTACTCCCTGAATAGCGGGGAGACGTTTGATGTTCGAGTAGTGATGGGAAAAGCGTTGCGGTAAAATTACACACAATTTTTTTTTTACTTTTTTGTTTGATGGTAATAATTTTGATCATACTTTTTCACATAGTCAGCCTGTAAGTAACTGCTGTTGAGCAAAGGCCTCTTCTCACACGGAGAAGGTTTGAACATTAATTACCACGCTCGCTCAAGGCGGATTGGATCTCAAGCTTTTAATTAGAAGATATAAGACAAGGTTTCCTCACGATGTCTTGAGCACATTGGCGGTCACGATTTTTTGACTGCTTGGTTGGCGCAGTGGCTGAGCAAAGGTGTCGTGGGTTCGATTCCCGTACTCTTTGTGTGATCCACAAATTGTTGTCACGAAACCAAACGACCATTTCGATACTTACTGTAGAACATATTCTTAAATAATGCATAATTCTTCTCTATAATGTACAAGAAACATTTAAGCCATAAAAGAACAATTTGCTTCGCAGTTTAAATTAAAAACACTATATTAAATGTCTGTAGTGACATGAAACGCATACTAATGCAACTATAATTTGTATGCTAATGTTAATGTATACTTTAATAGCGCACTATTTAAGTTAAAATTATAATAGCAAGGCGTCATATATATGAAGTCTTTTCATGCCTCTTTTTATTGCGGGAAAATCATCAAATAAATTCGCTCACCTGACTCTTACTGACTATAAACGACCCAGGTCCTTCTTCTCCTCGCTGAGGCCACGGTTCCTTATTGTGCTTGACCTGCAACCCGGGTCTTTTAATGCCTTAAGAGGTCTTAAGGTATGTACCCATAGGCCATTTTCGCCTGAATGTAAAATTCAAACTTACTCTCTCTGTCTGTCCTTTCTTCACGCCTAAACTACTGAATCTATTTGTGTGAAATTTGGTACAGACGTGGTTTGGAAGACGAAAGAGGACATAGCATAGTTTTTAAAACAAAAATCCGCAGGAAATCACTATTCTCCACACGAAAAGCTAGTATTAAACAAATAAAGAAAAGTAAAGTGATATTTATACTACTTATGACAAGAATCCGATGTTTTTTTATGGAATAGAAGGCAAACGAGCAGACAGATCACTTGATGGTAAGCGATCGGCGCCGCCCATGGACGCCTGCAGCACCAGAGGAGTCACAGGTGCGTTGTCGGCCTTTTAAGAAGGAGTACGCCCATTTCTTGAAGGTTTGAAGGTCGTATCGGTTCGGGAATACCGCCGCCGGAAGATCATTACAAAGCTTTGCTGTGCGGGGCAGAAAGTTACACGATAATAAGACCATTGCCATTAATTGAATTAGATTTCAGATTTGTACAGGTTGTAGTGAAAGAGATCTATGATTTGGCACGAATCCATCAGAGCGTCTAGGTCATTTAAGTGTGGGAGAGTCATGCTTCGGCATGAATAAGTCGGCTCGGCCGGTGTGATAAGACGGCCTCACAGAAAACTAGCGTGAAACAACCAGAGCTTTGTGTTTCGCCATGTGAGTGTGGTTACTGTCTCGTATGGGGTCGCTGCATAATGCTGAGCGAGGGCCATTTCGCGTGCTTGGACGCATATTTTTCTCCTACCCTGTACTTTTGTTATATTGTTTTACTATGCTTTATGTATTTTTATTTTTACGTTGTTCGTTTTGTGTGTTTTATGGGTCCCAGACGCGAATAAATACTTTTTTTTGTTTGTTTGTTACCGAAGGCCCAATCTCTTCCCTCTATCAATCCCTAAATCTCCAAATTAGAAATGAATTTAGATTATCCTCGATTTTAGAATTATTTTTTAACATCAGGTGATCAGTCTACTCTTTTGCCGCCCCTATAGTATAAAAAGATACCGTATTATTACTTACTAAGTTACAAGAAATATTCTAAAAACTGAAAAAACTTTAGACGGTGTCTTCTCCGGTAAACGAACGGAATTTATTTCTTGGCAACCGCACACAACCAACGTGGTAGTCAAACTATTATTACCAAGATATTACACGGAACAAGGAAGTTCTTTAAGGAAACAATAATCAACATAAATTTAACAACTTTTGTTCGTAGAAAGAGTGCAATATGACCCACTTTCCGTTTTATCTTTACACTTCTGTTTAAATTAAATATATAGTCTATTATGAAACCAGGTAAAATTTAAAGCTATGTTTTAGATTTTTTACGGAACCCTAGCACCTCATAGAAAACGGGCCAGAAACAATCATAGCGTTGTGTTTCTGGAGGTTCCGAAGCCCAATCTTTCCCTTATCCCTAAATCTCCATAATCTTTACCTCTAAAAGACCGGCCAAGCACCCGTAACTCTTCTAGTAACACGAGAGTATATAGGCGGTGATTGCTTACCGTCAGGTAACCGTCAGGGTACCGTCTGTTCTTTTTCTGAACTATTACAAAATAAAAAAAATAACCTGGCATTTATGTGTACAAGAATCGAATCCCTGGTAGCAAACAAAAATAAACCACTTAATCAAATAAACAAAACACAAACTTAATTTACACTTACACAAAATCCGTGTAAAAAAAAGAAAAAAAAATTTCGTAAGTAATTACCGCGTTTTAATCCGGCGCTGTCTCCTCTCTAGTGCGACTGAAACATATCCCGGGGGACGCGCCCTGAGGTCAACACTAATTTATTCATTGCTCATTTTGAACTAACTGTCAGTGCTCTGCGCTGAAAAATTTGTAACTTCAGTATCTTAACATTCCTAGAGGATTTGAGAATTTATTGTGCCTGCGATGAAAGAATTTCAGTGCGAAATTCGCGCTGAATATCATTGAATTTTCACGAAATATTTGCTCTTTACAGTTTAGAGCGAAAACATTTTGTTGTTTAGCTTTTAATACTAATTTTAGCACCATATAATTGTGTTTTTTAATTTCCTTCTTTCGTAATTGGACTTGATAAAGCCTCGTGTACGTTGAAGACGTGTAATTTATAAGATTCAAGTTATTGACATCCACAATATCAAGTTGACTAAAATATTTAATACTCGAAGAGGAAATTTTTTTTATGTAATAGGTCGGCAAACGAGCAGACGGATTACCTGATGGTGGGTAATCAGCGCCGCCCATGGATACCCGCAACGGAGTTACGAGTGCATTGCTGACCTTTTAGGGATTAGGGATTTGGAGATTTAGAGATTGAGGAGGGATTGGGGGTGGGGAAGGATTGAGCCTCCGGTAACCTCACTCACACGGCGAAACACAACGCTGTAGTTGTTTCACGCCGGTTTTCTGTGAGGCCGTGGTATCGCTCCGGTCGAGCCGACCCATTCGTGCCGAAGCATGACTCTCCCACACGGACATTTAAGAAAAATAATAAAACTGTAGGAATTTTTTTCGAATCTTATTAATGTTGATTACATATTGGCTTAAATAGCATTATCTATACCCTTTTAAGGTGATGTGGTTAATATCAATATTACGCATGCACGAATTACCTAGTCTGTAAGACTGTAAAACAACAAATAGAAATTTATCTAAGCACAAACCTAAACTTTATAGGTTTTTGGTTGCTTTTCCATTTTTTGTTATTATCATCCGATTATTTAAATGGTGAATTTATATGTATATTTAAAAATCAATGCCACTTTTCATTGTAATGTTATAATTCAACAATGCATTTACCGATTTGGCTAATTTTGGTCTTGAATTATACGTGGAAGACGTATGTAGAGAAAGTTTAAAAAAAATCTTGAAAAAGTAGATTCGTCTAACACACGGGCGGAGCCGAAGGCGACTGCTAGTAAATAAAAAAAAAATCTACAAGAAGCCTCGAGTTTATCATTTAATTTTGCATTCTTATCGGTCAATGGCAGAAAGTCAATTATTAAACGACTTAATCTTTTTCCATATAAAAATGCCAAATGATCATATCACATCACAACACCGTCCTGAAAAGGCTAAAATTCAGTCGCTCCGGTCGATTTCGGTGTGGATAACCGCCATTAACATTTTGAGGCTTCTACGTGAACCGAAAACATGTAGAGCCTTCCAACGACCCTTTAAGGCTGTAATAATCGTTTGGATTACAGATCTGAAAGCCTGATCACAGGTTTCAGGGGTAATCAACAATGTTTTATGACTTACTCGTTTCCACCAGCGCCTTTGCCGGTAGTACTAGGATGTAAAGTAGTCTATGTGTTATTCTAGACTATAATCTATTTGTGTGCCTAATTTTACTCAGATTCGTTTAGTAGTTTTTATGTGAAAGACGATAAACAAACATCAACTTAAACATTTTCGTTTATATTAGTAGGATATTCTGTTATTATAATACATATAATTATAATAAACAGTTATTAAAATATAACTGTAATAAAACAAGAGGTTTTGAGTTGAGTTCCCGAATCAGTAACTCGTATTAATAGGCAATTGATAACTACCTCTATGATTAAGGACTTTAAATAAAATTAGTTTAATGTGAATGTAAGATAAGATAAAACGCGGCATATTTTATTCTCATTTCTATTTTTTTGTCTAACAAGTACCTGATCTCGCCGCCCACCAAAAGAGTTAGAATTGCATTGCCGACCTTTTGGGGATTAGGGTTTTGTAGATTTAGTGTGACTAGGGCAGAGGGGATTGGGCCTTCGGTCACATGACGAAATTAAACGCTGTGGTGGTATCACCCCGGTCGAGCCGGCCCACTTTACATTACATGCCCAAATTACATAATAAAAAAAAAAAAAACTTATGTGAAATTTGCCTTTTTCACATTACACAAAACCAGAATGAAATATCCAAATCCAATTACAACTTATAAGGTATTAATTACATCAAAAACTTTACATTTAACTTCAACAAGAGTTTTCACAACGATTGTTTAACAAAATTAAAATTATTATAAATTTTAAATTTTAATTACAAATAATTTCCTTGTTCAATTACATAACTTGGCGGGTTAAATCCTTCGCCATTGGGCTGGTAACTTTGTTTTAAACTCTTGTCTTTCTTATTAAATTTCAGTTTATTTTAATATTTCATCGTTTCACTTGTATAACTTTTCAAGTCATGAATTTGAACGTGCTAATGTTTTCTTGTGAAACTCGCTGAAAGACTCAAGGATTTTTTGGTACGTCAGCTACTTAGAAACAAGCGTATTAATTTTACAATGGAGTTCATATTTGCGATGGTAGGTCGAAAAACGAGTAGATGGATTACCTGATGGTAAGCAATTGGTACCGCCCATAGACACCCGCAATAACAGGGCATTACAAAGGTTTTGCCGGCCTATTTGGGATTAGTGTTTCGGAGGCATTGGAGAGGAATGGGGTATGATTTAGGCCTCAAGTAACCTCATTCAAAAGGCGAAACACAGCTCTGTGGTTGTTTCACGCTGTTCTGTGCGGTCGTGGTATCATTCTGGTCGAGTCAACCCATTCGAGCTAAAGCTTGGCTCTTCTACACCTAAAACTAAACTTGCAATGTATGTGTTTAAAAATATGTTTGATGTGGAATGTTACAACTGAATTTAAAAAACAATTTTAGTTTGCATAGGCATAAAAATGCTAAGCTGTCAATGTACCTATATCTGAAAAACACAGCGCTGTGTTTCGGCACGTGAATAAAGTAACCAAAGGCTCAATCCTGCCCCTCCCCCATCACCAATCCCCAAATCCTATTATATCCTAAACAACCCTTAATAGGTCCGCGAAGGTCTTGAAACTCTGGTGTAGTGGGTGTCCATGGTTATCTTGTTTACCATCAGGTAATCCGTTAGCGCATATATAAAAATAGAACTCGGCTACAATAATAAAACATTATGACCTGATTTCGAATGTAATTTTACTGAGATCTCGGCTCATAAGCTTGTATTACCTATATTTATTGCAACTACCAGCCTCGGCGCCATATTTTATTTTCTATTTAATAAGTCAGCGATCTTTCTTTGTTATATACTAGTAAATGTGTAGTTTCTTCTGGAAATTTTGTATTCCATGTAACACAAGCAGAGGAAACACCTGATGGTAAGCAATTGGCGCGGTGAATGGTCACCGTGTTTTGGGATTGTTGGATTAGGAGATTAGGGATTTGGGGCATAGGGGGATTAGGATTTGAATTGAGATTGGCGAGAAAGGGATTGGGGATGAGGTTGAGGTATTGGGATTGGTACTAATAAATGAAAGTGGGGATTTGGATTGGAGATTGGGATTAAGAATTGGGATTCGGGATTGAGAGAAAGAGAGGGTTTAACCTATTTAATTTTGTTATCCGATTTGCACAATTTCAAATTCGCATTTGTACTTAATAAAAAAATAATTTTTGGACTAATGTTTTATTTTTACGTATACTCTCTTCATGACTACACAAGCCTGAACAGCGTCTGAGATTTCAAATTTTACATAACAACAAATCACACTTCACACAAAAAACCAAAAAGGAACTATAAACGTGTTCTTTTAAAATTTAAATTCAAATGTCTGCTCGTCGTAGTAAAAGTTAATTCTGGATTCTGCGAACGGATGAATGCTTAAATAATAATACAGGCTGGCATTATTTCTGCATTCTCTCTGTGTCTACGAAACAATTTACGCTTTCCCCGTGTTAGCTAAACGAGAGATTTCCGAATGCATTTTTCATTTAAAATTCAATTTGTATTTTGAATTCTCTTTCGAAATGTACATTTTCATTGTCATCTTTGAAATTTTTAGCAAATTGAATATTGTATCTGAAATGATAAAAAGTATAAAAACTAAAACCCAATTACGACAAAAAATTACGCTGAAATAGTATAAAACATAATTTTCAGAATACTGAAAGGCGTAGTCACACGTTAGGTACATATAAACGTACGTAGTAGTAGTACGTAGGTAACCTAAAATGATATTATAAGTAAAAAGGTATATTCTGGGCAAAACAATTGATGATTTCCCTCAACCAAAAAAAAAGTAATTTAACCGTATATAATTTATAATAAGAATGAGAAAGTCACAAATAAAAACTATTATTTTTCCAAGTAAAAAATTCACGTCACGCGTCTATTTTATCAATATTTCAAACCAAATAATCGCACATTACTCTTGCTACGAAATTTCATTCTTTTTAAACTTTACGATGTCTGGTGAAATGAATCCCCATATTGTATTAACGAGATTGTCTGAAAACGTCTTCTTTATTGAGGGACATCTGCCTTATTTGGCCCCGTCTGTGGTTCTTTAATGCCATTGAAGAAGCTTGATCGTTTTTATAGTACTTTGTCACATATTTTTCATCAATTTCTTCTTGTGCTTGATGAATGGCACTTTGCCTTTATTTTTCATGTGGTAGGTCGGTAAACAAGCACACAGACAACCTGATGGTAAATCGGCACCGTCCATGCACACGCCGTGTGATTTTCATTTTTTTTTATGGGATAAGTCTGCAAACGAGCAGACGCATTACCTGATGGTAAGCAATCGGCGCCGCCCATGGACACCCGCAACACCAAATGAGTTACGAGTGCGTTGCCGGCCTTTTGGGGATAGGGGTTGCGGATATAAGGATTGGGATGGGATAGGGGAAGGGGAGGGATTAGGCATCCGGTAACCTCACTCACACCGCGAAACACAACGCTGTGGGTTGTTTCACGCCGGTATTCTGTGAGGCCGTGGTATCACTCCGGTCGAGCCGACTCATTTGTGCCGAAGCTTGGCTCTCCCACACTTACATTACTGAAGACCTAATGCTTCCATGCCACATTGCCTTATCCCCAACCCCAATATTCCAGTAACACATCAAAGATTGACTTTTCGGTAACTCTGCAAGTGTTGCCAGTGGCGCTGATTGCCTAGTAACATCAGGAAATTCGTCGGCTCGTTTACCAACCTATACCATATAAAGGCATAAACATAATGTTTTGTTTTATTCTCTCTTTACGTCATCTTATACAAATTTACTTTAGGATTTTATACATCAAGGGATGAAATGATCAACCCTTGTGTGCTCAAAAAGCTTGGAATAATCTCAAGGGTCCATAAGACCCTTTGTAAGTCAATCACAATATATGTTTGGATTACGTAGGGTTAAAATCTTTATCCCAATGTCATACATGATTCAACAATTTATATAAATACATATTGATATATTTTATAAACAAAAAATTACTTTGCCTTTGATATTGGCAAAATAAATGCGACTACAAGAAATTCGCGCAGCGCCTTTTAAAATTTAATAGCAATATGCACAGATGTGTATTTTTGCATTAACAAAAATAATAGACTAGAGACACGCCCCGACTTCACTCGGATAAACTGATGATACTCAATTATTTTACTAGTAAATGGATGTTATACATATGAGGCTTCCCATCAATCACTCTATCTTTAAAAAAAGCCGTTGTGTGATTTTAAAGATTTAAGTATACATAGGGATATAGGGACAGAGAAAGAAGCTTTCTTTTAAATAAGTGTGGGAGAACGGAGCTTCGGCACGAATGGGTGGCACCATGTGAGTGAGGTTGCCGGAGACCCGATGCCTCCTCCCCATCTCTTCCCAATTCTTAAATATCCATAACCCCTATCTCCAAAAGGCCGGCAACGCATTGGTAACTCCTTTGGTTTTGCTTGCGTACCATTACGTAAATCGTCAGAACGTTTGCTGACATGACCCATCAAAAAAAACTATGCAGTGAAGTATGAAATTTCTTTTAATAAAAATAACTATTTAGCAGTGGGTGTACAGTAAGCTCTGCCTACACCCATCACAATAAGAGGACACCTACGTGGCATCTCAAACTTGTTCACATAGAAATTATATTTCTAGTCGTAGCCAAAATATCGTAAGGAAAAACTATTGGTAAAGTTATTTTGGTAATACATAAGTAACATAATGTTTATAAGTATTTGGTTTATTAGGAAACACCCACAATTGGTGGCGATATTCGGCAGTCGATTGTTCAGACACTCATCATCATCATCATCAGCCTATAAGTGCCCACTGCTGAGCAAAGGCCTCTTCTCATACGGAGAAGGTTAGAGCATTAATCACCACGCTTGCTCAATGCAGGTTCACGATTTCAAACTTATAATTAGAAATTATAAGTCTAGGTTTCCTCACGATGTTTTCCTTCACCATATGTCAGTGGTGTCTAAATAATCATAGAAAGTACATATAACTCGGATAAAGTCACATATGGTACTTGCCAGGTTTCGAATCCACACCCTTATGCATGAGAAGCGGGCTGCTTAACCTCCGGGCCACCACGAGATAGTATTCAGACACTATTCAAAACATATTATCTTCAAATTATACTTTCACGGAAATGTTGCAAGGCAAATGTTACAACAAATGTTGGCGCGGTGGCTGGGCAATTGGCTGTGGCACAACATGTAGTGGGTCCAATTCTCACACAGAACAACTCTTTGTGTGATCCACAAATTGAGGTTCCGAGTCTAAACCAAAACAAGGGCGAAAATTTTAGTGTGGGCAACGTATTTTTAAAAAAGAACCGTTTTAACATATTTATGTATGTGTAAATATATTGTAATAATGGAATCGTTTACGATATTATTTTGTGTCATGGACAAACATATTATGTGAAACATTTGAAACAGGTTGAATTTTAATTTGGTATATTTTTGTATTCACACCCAGTACTCCATGTTGAAAACAATAAATTGTGAATCGCACAAGGAAATGTTTCGGGCAAGAAGTTATATAACTAAGTTTGTAAGTGAGGGAATTGGCGATGGCCCAACTGTATAAATCATATAATCGATCTATAACTAACGAAGATATCTCTCTTGTTTCAGTTTGCTCCACCGTCGGCCTGACTTCGGAAAGAGCTGATCATGACAGACGGCCGCAAAGCAAGCTAAGCCTGTCGAATTATGACATAGATGCAAGGAGCAAATGGACCAATAATTTAGAAAAAAGATATATTAATTACATCGAAACCGTAGATGAAGTAAAAATTAATGATAATCACAAAGGAAATGAAATACAAATGAGAAACTTAGATATACATAAGAGTAACGTTGAAAGAATGAATTCAAAAATGAGGAATTTCGAAGTTGGCAAAGAACTTAGAAGAGTTAAGAGGGATGATAAGGATCCTAGATGTGAATCCTTTAATTTTGATAGTAAGGAAATGTTTATAACACATCCCCATCCTAAGAATAGTGGGAATAACTATTATTATAATAATTCTGATTGCGTCACTAAGATTAATGGTGAGTATTTTTAACTTATCTATTTTAAAGTAGGCTTTTGTATTTGGTTTATTAGCAATTAAGAAGTTCTAAGTGCGGGAGAGCCATGCTTAGGCACGAATGGACCGGATCGACCGGAGTGATACCACGGTCTGACAGAAAAACGGGGTGAAAGAATCACAGCGTTGTGTTTCGCCGTGTGAGTGAGGTTACTGGCGACCTCGAAAGAAAAAATAACCTGAAATAACCACGGCGTTCTGTTGGCTTTAGGAGTGAAATTACCGGGGGTCCAATCCTTGATGATCCAATAAACCTGGACTTACAATTTTTAATAATTAGTTTCAAATTAACAGTCCGCTTGGAGCAAGCGTAGTGACTACTGGTAAGCATCAATGTGAGAAGAGGCATTTGCTCAGCAGTAGGCACTTAGAGTCTTGGATGATAAGATTAGGTCTTTTTTGTGAGGGGAAAATCATCAAATGACTTCCCCCGCCCAGGGCCGGGCGGGAGGGAGTGTCAGACTCTTACTGACTAAAAACCCCCCAGTTCCTTCTCCTGCTCTAGGCCGAGGTCGCGGTGCCTCATTGCGCTTACCCGGCTGAACATCAGCTCTATAGGGCCCCGTCCGTGGTGGTCTATTGGCTCTTTGAGGCGCACGCGGAACGTTACGCGCCGATCTTTAACAAAGTCTGTATAGCTATTATGTAGGTACTAAATTTTGAATGAAGAACGAATTTTGTATGACTTATGAAGATCTTGAAACAGATGTTTTATAAGATTTTCAATTTTATAGCTCGTTCATAAGGTTGCAAAATGCATGATCAATGAGCATAGTCCCGATATTGGCTCAGCCACAGGAAAATCAAGGGTGGAATTCAATATATTCTACTACCCTGTCACAACACATTGATATTTCAAATCGTTATATAGCCATATTTTTCTAAACAAAAATTTAAATAAGTATCTAAGAAACTACTGAGCCAATTTTAGGGAAATTTTGTAGTCGTACGCAATAATATTAAGGTCTAAAAACATAATCAAATCAACATTTTCGAATCAGAGTTTAGAAAGTCATAGAGAATATCTCGCGTATTTGCGGGAACCAAGGAGCAGGTTAGTTTTTAGTCAGTAACAGTTTGTCACTCCGTGTAACCTCACGACAATAGGTAAAAGCCATATGACTTGATTCGCCCTCAAACCCTGAAAAAAAATTAAGATTAATTTTTCGCTCTAAACTTTAAAAATATTAACACACACATCATCAAATAAAGGGAAATTTTTGCACCATAAGTGCGTATAAAGACACTGAAAGTGCCAAGCCTTCTTTTCCCTTTAAATCCATGGCTTTATATATGTCACAGCTAAAATACATATGATCCATGGTGACTGACGTACTAAACCCCATAAAGACGATACGATTCATGTCACTGTGGATTTTTAACCATCTATACTAATATTATAAATGCGAAAGTAACTCTGTCTGCCTGTCTGTCTTTTTTTGACGTGACGTGACGTGACTGTGAAATTTGGTACAGACATAGTTTGGAACTCGAAAAAGGACATATGATTGTTTTTATACCAAAAATCTGCAGGAAGTCAGTATTCCACGCGAACAAAGTCGCGGGCAAAACTTCTACTTACTAACATACACAAACATACAAAACATAAAACAGATCGATAATAAAAAAATTTTTTAGCTTTAAATATAATGAAGGTAAATTTAGCGAGCTACTGCAAAAAACATGGATTTTTCAGATATTTCGACAACTTCACATATACTGAAATAATAATACTTTTCTTAAAGTCGGATTATCACAATTCAATGAACATATATTTTGATAGCTCTCACAATGGCCCGATAAATTATGTTGTTATTGCCATAATATAAATTATATTACAATTAGGTAGAATAAATACAGACTGCTGAGTTTTCACAAATATCGATAATATTTGTGAAAACTCAGCAGTCTGTGATAATCCGTAGTATTAGTATAAAGCCTTTTTTGACCTTCTCCCACCCTGGGACGATGACGACGCGTACGCCTCTTGAGGGTTATTAGGGATTTAAGGATAGGGGTTTGGGAATTAAGGATGGGGGGACGGTTTGGGCCTCCGGTAACTTCTTTCACACTGCGACATATAACATAAGTTTTACTTTACGCCTATTTCCTGTGAGACTGTGGTATCACTCCGATCAAGCCAACCCATTCGTGAGCGTTTACCCCTTTTTTTGAGGGCGGATACTCATGAATGACCTTGAATCTTCACATACACATCACAGGCACATTACCTTGCTTACACCAGCAACAAAAAAAATTATATTTTTATGGTTTAAGTCGGCAAACGAGCAGACTTATAACCTGATGGTAAGCAATCGGTACCGCCCATGGACACCCGCAACACCAAAGGAGTTACGAGTGCGTTGCGGCCTTTTGGGAATGGGGGTTGCGGATATAAGGATTGGGAAGGGATAGGAGAAGGGGAGGGATTGGGCCTCCGGTAACCTCACTCACACGGCGAAACACAACGCTGCGGCTTGTTTCACGCCGGTATTCTGTGAGGCCGTGGTATCACTCCGGTCGAGCCGACCCATTCGAGCCGAAGCTTGGCTCTCCCACACTTATAAAAATGTGATGAATATTATAACGTTAAGATTTTTGCGTTAAAAATCACCATCATTCATTATACCTAAGCTACAAGACGCTTATTGCTGAAAACTGGCCTCTCTCAATGACTACCAAACCAGCTGGTTAGAAGGAATATCCAGTCCATCCACAGTTTCGTCAGGCGGCCGTCTGCAACTTTCTCTTACAAATAAAGTTCTATGTTACAGCCACAACGACAGACATGGTGATACAGCTGACGTTTGTGGATGTCTTCCGTATAGAATATCATCCAGAATGTGCATACGATTATCTGGAGGTAAGTGCCGTCAATCTATCTCTTATTTAAAAGTCCAAACAGCTTAAGCTTGAATTATTTGGTCGAAATATTTTAGAACTTATTTTTTTTAAAGAATAACGTTGACCAACACTTGGATTTTCACTTGGGTTGTTTTTTCTCATACAATTTTACATACACATGACGTCCAGACCCGGAACAACAATTCGTGGATTACACAAAGAGTTGTTTCGTGCGGGAATTGAACCCGCGACACGTTGCACGGCAGCCAGTTGCCCAGGCGTCGCACCAACCGTGCAGTCTTTTAATTTATAAAGAGATTCATAAAACAGTTCGTTTGTACTATCGGTTCGAGTTTGAGGGGACGGCAAATTATCAGACGGATCTTCTGAAGGTAAGCAATCGGTTCTACCAGTAGACAATCGCAACACCGAAGAGTTAAGAGGATAGGCGATGGAGGGTGATGAGCATTTGACCTTCGGTAACCTCATCCCCATGGTTATAAGGGATTTATGGCTAAAAGCGGTTCATGGCTTAAAACAAGCCATGGCTAAATAAGCGGGAAGCGTTGATTTCATAATTTTTTTTACTAAGATAATAAGTTTATTGACCAAAAGAATGGTGTACATTCATTAATTTGCAATATTATCAATGCAATATTAGCCTTGAGTTTAGTAAAATGATGATAACTTTTTTCTAATGAACCGATTTTGATGAAACAAGTTTAGATATTATTCTGAGTTAAAGCAAATCTGTTCTGTACTTACGGAGATAAACTTAACATATGTACAAAGACAGATAGACAAAAAATTTAAGAAAGTTTTTAAGTTAGCACTCCAATAATCTTTTTAAGTTAGCATTCTAAAAATCTTTTTAAGTGGACCTCTATCTATTTCAGTTAAAAATACTAAATTTACAGACAAAATATTTTACAGTTGTATTATATAGGTGTATATGTATATACTCTATACTAATATTATAAAGAGGTAAAATTTGTAAGTTTGTATGTAGGGAAATCTTTGGAACCGCTGGTCGGATTGCCAAAATTCTTTCACTGGTAGATAGCTACAAAGTTTCTGAGTGCTATAGGCTATAAAACATCACGCTACGATCAAATGGAGCTGAACAGCGGGTGGTGGCGGTGAAACCGCGCGAGAGTAGCTAGTGTATATAAATATAGATATATAGATATTATTGTTATTTGTATTATTCTATTAGGTATGTATGTATGTATGTATATATATTATTATTAATACTGTTTATTCCACCAGATCCGCGACGGTTACTATGGTTACGCTGACCTCATGGGCCGGTTTTGCGGCCAAGCCTTTCCAAGAACATTGAAAACGAAAGGACCAAATGTTTGGCTGAAGTTCCATTCAGACGACACAATAGAATATGAGGGTTTTAAGATAAACATCGAGTTCAAGCCTGGCCCAAGCCGTGAGTATGAGATATGACATTTTTCCTCGAATTTGAGTCCTCATGGTCCTTAGTTTACTAACTATTTTACCATTGAGTGTATATAGAAATCTCGTTTATATAGATGCTAAGGAAATCACAAATACTTGCTTTAAGAAAGAATATAATTATTTACGTAAAGTTATCAGGAATGGCAAACAGTAAATTTCAATACTCACACATGAAATCCATCAAAAGGAGTTGCAAATCATCAACAACCTTCCTCCAACCCATTACAATTACTTTTACAAACAAGCAGATTGATTACCTGATGGTAAGCAATCAGCGACGTCCATTTGCACCTCCAACTTCAGAAGAGTTACGAGGGTGTTGGTGACATTTTGGGAAATGTGGTGAGGTTTTGAAGATGTATAAATTGAAGGATTGGGTCATTTCATCGAAGGATAGGCCTAGTCTATTAGCAAAAGCTACATTACTGAACAAGAAGTGGACAGAAACATAATTATACCCGACTTGACCAAAAAGTATGATAGTTTAATATTTATTTTTCCATAAACAGACCATATACCAGAGGAGTGCTACACGACATTTGATGAGGACAAATTCGGAGTGATAGATACGAAGAAGATTGACCCATTATGCTTGAGTAACTCCAACCAAGCTCTAGATGTACTATGGAAGATTGTCGTCCCGAAGAATATGAAGGTAAGAAGTTTATTCTACCTAGTTTTTTATGAAATAGGAGGCTGGCGGATCTCCTGATGGTAAGCAATCAGCGCCGCCCATGGACACTCGTTATACCAAAGAAGTTACTACAAGTGCGTTACTGGCGTCTTATGGGTTATTAGAGATATACGGATAGGTGATTTGGAGATGGAGAATGGGGGTAGGAAAAAATTGGGCCTCACTTACACGGCGAAACGTAACGCTGTGGTTGTTTCAAGCCGGTTTTCTGTGTAACCGTGCTATCGCTCCGGTCGAGCTGACCAATTCATGCCGAAGCTTGGCTCTCCTACACTATAATTTATTTATGGTTATTTATATATATTTTATCGTTTATTGTACCAATAAAAAAATATTGGGATAAGGAAAAATTTTGATAGTGCCCAGTAAAGAACACAATTAAACCATAAACATATTACGACACCAAAATTGAACAAATACAAACTCTTAACTTCAGCAGTAACCTGCCAGACACAGTCAGTTAGCCTGATAAAAAAGCTAAGCAAATTAAGTAAAAAATTATAATTCTACTATGAGCAAATTTACAAAGGTTTCCAAATAATATTGTAATTTTATTTAAAATTAACAAAAAGTTTTTGTAACTGAAACTATGAAAGGACTTATAACGGTTGGTTTGCTATTCAACAATGAACTTTAAAGGTGATTTAGCTTTTAGAGTTGAAATAATTTTCAATTGTAATGTTTTTGTTACTAACTTAAGATGTAAAAATACAATATTTTTTTATAAGATATCATAGTTTGGTGCTGGCTTGGCGCTTAAGTTAAAAATTACTATAGTTACGTATATAGAAAGAAAAAGAGGTGTAACGCCATTTAGTCAACATCCGTGCCACTTAGCATTTTAGAGTTTAATTAAATGACCTAAAAAAATTGTAAAAAAAAAGAAAACAATTGCCACGTTTTAAATATATTATTATGTATGGTGACATACATGTAACATAGTGTTTTTTGTTTTATTTTTTGTATTGGTTTGGATTGTGTAATGTGTAAGATAATTAATCTTATATATCTCATAATTTTGTCTCCTTATTACACCACACAACCCTACTATGATAGGTCTACCTTCATTAATTCATAAAAGCCTAAGATAGGTAAAGGAAACTATCGTCTGGACTCATAAATCCTAGTTAAAAGTTTGAAATCGCCCATCCACCTTAAGCAAACATCGTGATTAATTCTCAAAGCTCCGTCCAAGAGGTCTTTGTTTAGTCATGGACAATATCCGCCTGATGGTAATGATTATAACACTATCCTATGTAGTTGTGTAATAAAAGTCATCACGTATCCTTTCTTTTTCAGATTTATCTCAACTTCACACAATACGGCTTAGCAAAACCGAACGAGTGCAACGAGAATATTATTCAAGTATTTGAGACGGTTCATGAAGAACTAGACTCGAAGTGAGTAATAAATATATACTTTGCCACAAAATTTTCTTTTATAGAAGAGAGGTCATTTACATTTGTTTCTCGAACGCTGTTCCTTATGGGACATTGGGAAAGAAAGGTAGTTGAAAAAAATTAAGACGAAAAGTTATAACGTCATTTTCTGATATTTCTTTCTCTGTCTCTTTCTATCTCCCTCTCTAACTCTCTCTCTCTCTCTAGTAAAATAAAAAAAATATATAATTAATTGAAAGAACCTTTGCAACATCCGGGTGTCAAGGGATACCTTTCAAGTTTTTTTTCTGAAAATAATGACTTGCTCGCTTCATATGACAAATAATTCATAAAAAGTGGGGTGTAAAACACACACATGTGTCATGAATGCCATTGCAACTTGAAACTGCCATGATATCCGCAAAGAGCCAGTGTGTTGACCTACCTGATGATACATGCTCTGAACGAATACGAACTGATGACGATCATGACGATTAAACGTTTCTTACTGTTACCAGGTTAGCAGAATATTGTGGTTCCGTCGCTAACTCAGTAACGACGAAGGATCGAAATGGCAATGTCATGTACGTGAGGCTTTACGTCGCCAAGGATGCAAGGAAGGAAACCTCATTCAAGGCCACTTTCAACGCGTTTAGGACCCTGGATGCTAATAGTGATGGTAAGTGGAGGATGAGCACTGGTATTCTAGTAGTAAACGTTTTTTAACGATAAAAGTGGCTTAAGGAATACCCTTGGTGACTTTGAGTAAACTTATATAACTTCATCTTCAAAATGTCCAGCAGTTATATAGATAACTTCTCTTCACAGATAAATGTGGTGATGACGAATTCGATTGTGAGGACAATACTTGCATTGATCTCCGTCTAAGATGCGATCATGATGCTCACTGCCGCTTGAAAGCTGATGAGGACAAGAGCAGATGTGATGTAAGTACCTTAATCAAACCCTAACTGACGCAGTTGAAGTTCATTTTAAGAATTAGTTCCAATATGTCATGGTCTCGTATTGTTTGATCTTTCTGCACGTTCAACGGTCAGATTATACTGGTTGGCCTGATGTGTATTCGTGTGTATCTTTATGGTTGTACATCACAGTAAGACCTCGTTTATCGGATATATGTGTATATCGGATCTGGATAAGTAACATTTATAACATAGAATTAAAGATGATATTCCGTTACACCTTCAACTCACATACATCTTTATTGTTCCACAGCTAAAACAAGAGTCGACAATCAACCAGCCCCATATAATGGTGATCCTGATCATCTTCTCCCTGATCCTGTCAGGAATGAGTTTCGTCTTCATCTTTAAGTGTATGAGGAAATTGTACCAGGATCATAAAATTATCAAGGTTGGTGAAATATTTTTTAAAGGCTTGAATTTTCGAGAAAGTTCCAGAAAGTTAAGTCCTAGTATTTTTGTGTTATAAGTGTCTAAGCAGTCATTTTGAAAATTGCCTTTCACTGATTTTGATTTCAGACTCTAGTTCTTTTCCTAAGATTTTCTTTATAGACATCAGTCAATGACGAATCGACAGATTTGACTGTCTTGTCGATTTCAAAAAGAAATTATTATTATTTGTGCAACTGGTGAGTTGCACCTCCGGTTTGATCAAATTTAACATCAAAAAGATAAAAAAATAATTCTGTTTTTTTTACAAATCTATACGACTAAATTATGTTAAAGTTTTAGTATGATAATAATTAAACAATCTTCTCAACACAGGAGCATATCAGACAGTCATGTGAAGATCGCCTGGACAGCTTGGTGGGTAGTCGTCTAACGTTAGACCCCAAGAGGCTACAGAGGGACAGTGAGCCTCGAGTAAGTTTAGAAAGAGAGAATCATAACAACGAAATGGTAAAGAAACAAAGGAGTTTCTCTTCTAAACATAAGGTTAGTAAAAAACCATTATTTATTATCACGGTCTTGCATCTACTGAGCGTCTGCATTGCAAAGGTGTCCAGCTGCATTTCAAATAACGAACCTCGAAAGGGTCGCCTTTTCCCGATTTTCTCGATTTTCTCTACTTTTCTCATTCAATAATAACAAACACATCAAAAAAATTCTGCAAAATCGTTTATTTGTTATCGATACAACACACTTAAATTCATTATTTGACTGCACGGTTGGTGCGGTGGCTGGGCAACTGGCTGCCGTGCAAAAAATATTATACGTATTAACGATGATTAGGGACCCAATCATCACCATGAGCTGATGAACTCAATGTTCAGCTCTTCTCGCAAGGGTGCAAAGCTAATACTAAGTATATACAACTTTCAATCAATTTTTCTAACAAATAAGCCGCATCAACATCCGTTCCGTAAAGTTTTTTTTTTTACAATAACACGGTCGACTTACCACGTTTAGTCCTCCGATTCGTTGAACTACGGCCTCACAGAATACCGTTGTGAAACTCCAGTCGAGCCCGCCCATTCATGCCAAAGCTTGGCTCTCCCACCCATAAATACCTGAACCATATGAGCCGAGCTAAGCGTAACCATAAAAGCTTTTAAGACTAATATGATATACTATACTTAAGAGAGTTTAGTTTTCCAAATAATGCATTTTTAAAATGGCAACGTGGAGAACGCTGTAGAACATTCTTTAAAAATAAAATTTTCAACGCCAAAGTCTAGTAGTGGATGGAAACGAGCTGATTTTGTTATCGATTATAATGATGCTGTTGATTATTTCCTGACATGTAGAGATCGTTCAAGACGATCATCATTCAAGTGTGGGAAAACCATGCTTCGGCACAAATGGTTCGGCATGACTAGAACCACGCTGTGGATGTTTACCATAGCATTCTGGTTCGCTGTGTGTAAGGTTATGGGAGGCCCAATCCTTCTTCTCTTTCCCCGATCTCTAAATCTCTGACACCTTAATTCCCAAACTGTGCACTCATTTTTTTGTGAGGGGAAAATCATCAAATGACTTCTCCCGCCCAGGGCTGGGCGGGAGGGAGTGTCAGACTCTTACTGACTAAAAACCCCCGTGTTCCTTTTCCTGCTCTGGGCCGAGGTCGCGGCGCCTCATTGCGCTTACCCCGCAACCCCGGCTGAGTGCACTCTTAAGTTCTCTGGTATCACTGGTGTCGTTGGATACATATACCGTATACCGTACACCGTCCGCTTTTTGGCTGTTCTGTCACATAAAAAAAATACTCCAAAATATAAAACTACTTTGCCGTTACAAGACATGATCTTGTAATTTGATAAAGGAAAGGCCGATTCAGCTAATTGTGAAATTTGCAACACAGTTGATGATGATCAGTGGCTTTTGAGGGAATGTGCTGAGAAGGAAGTATACCCGCCGCAGTGTCTTCATTAAATAAAATTTAAATCTGTTCCATGTTGGTATAATACTAACAATAATGTCTATACCAATATCTATAAGAGCCTTTAAAATATATTATTGAGCTTTACTACGTTAAATAGTTTAGAAACTATGTTACTAGACTATATATGTAAATATTTATATTAGTTACCTGTCTATCGGCCTAATTGGTCTAAGAAATTAGGTCATGTTAAGGTCAGTTCGGTTCACCCGAAACATTTAGTTCAAATGACCCAAAAGAAAGTTGATGTTAAAAAATAATAATAAAAGGTTATATTTTAAATACAGGTGAAATAATTCCGTTCACTCAGAGACCGAAAGACTTCAAATTTCATTCTTTGGGAAATCTTTAAAAGAGACGATCGCTTAATAAACGATATACTCTTTTAATAGATCTTAATTCTAAGTCTTAATATCATCCACAAGACATCAGTGGCTGAACATGGGCCCCATTATATCATTAAAATATAGTCAATCCAGTAACAATGTCCTGAATTTGGAAAAATCTAACAAATACATTTTTTACAGCAATCAAGCATAGAATCCGATTACCAAGAAACCCATTTAGACTTAGACGAAGAAATATGGAGAAGAGAAGTGGACAGCATGCCAATAGAAGAAGATGTCTCCATAGAAAGGAATGGAAGAGCCAGGAAAAGTGACTTCAGCAGAAAAGAAGAATCAATGAGAAGTAGAACGAAAGAGAGTGAGGATAGCAGGGAGAAGAAAGAGATGAAAGAACATAAGAGGGAGATTAGAGATGTGTCAGTTGGAGCGCCAGATACTAAAGAGTCTGGTTGCCAGACCAGAGAGAGTTTGTTCCAAACTGATCCTCCACCTAGTTCCGATGGTAAGTTTTTTAAAAAGTTATTTCATTCCAAATAGTTTTGCTTCTCTTTAAAGATGAACAAGAAAAATATTGTTCGCGGTTTTATATAAAAATAATCTCCTTCATCTTTGCTTAAGTTAAATAAATACAGGCTTGCCAAAATCGTTATTCATCACTGAGCTATTTAGATAATAGCTTACACTAAAAATGAGCGTGAATTCCAAACCTATTTCCAAATAATTTACAATTTATGAAAATAAAATCTATTACCAATAATGCTTTAGTTCAAACTTGAGATTTTTCCCAGCAATTCCATTTGCGTCGACGACCAATAGCGACGATTCTATCGACAATGTTTGTTCTTCTCCTTATTTCAAAGTTGTTCGTAACTTTACAACGTAGATGCAAAGATTATTTGTGTTTCCGATTTCTTTTCTCGGCAAACTTGCTCAGGAGCTACGGGTCTTTGCTGCAAATTCAAACCATTTCTTGAGTTGTTCTGTGTATCTTTATTGACTAGGATTTTTTCAAGTTTGATTGGTGCGTTTAAAAACGTGGAATTTCACATACGCATTAAGCCCAGTCCAAGAATTTGGGGATCAAACAAGCAGTCGTTCCGTACAGAACAGAACCCGTGACATGTTATATGACAGCCGGCTGCACAGCCACCATGAAAACTGTGGAGTCATTACGTCGCGAAAACTGACGGTTAAATATGTTTATGTATAGTATGACACGAAAGTAACACTAAAGTGTGTTGACGTGTTCGCCACAAAAAAAAACTGTACATAAATCTAACATGGTAACACCAATCGTACGGGTTTTAACCTTATCAGTGTTGAGAATAAGTTAAAAATCAATTAAAGCGATGACCTTTTGTACCCTCAATATATTCGCTACTTCTAAACCTTTTTGACTTAGACTTACCCAATGACTTCAACGTGACATGGTAAATTTTAAATTAAAACGACTTCCAAATACCTTCATCCACTCAAAAATTCATTGTATCTACTTCTAACTAATTTAATTAATAAACACTAATTTTATTGCAAATAAATTCAATATAAAGCCTCGAGGAGTACCCATCATCTCTCCATTACTCAATGCTGAAGTGGCTGGCAGAATCTGTATTACTTTTTTAATATAACCTCTATCGTGTGACGTTATCATACCAAGATGGCGGATGTTTCGCGCCAATCGCCATATTAGATTTTTGCGCAGTATTAAGGGCTACTTTAAAATATAGTGGTTATAAAACTATATTTTAAATTCTTGACAAAGATATTGCATTAAACATTAGGTGGAATTTTAAAGCAGGTATTTACTTTTTAACATTAACTGTCATTTAAAGCTCTTCTATCACTTACAACACACGAAACCATTCCAAGGAGGTGGCATAATAGTAAGGTTTATCGTTTATTTGGTTTTTTTTTGTGCTCAACTCTCTTTCAGAAGTTACTGTTTATGGTTTAGTTGGAATCAATGCTTTTGATTTTGTGTAGAACAAATTTTTGTACTGTACAGGGGATCTTTTACATACATTTTTGACAGATTCCCGGATGGTAAGCAATTGACGCTGGGCAATCGCAAAATTGTGCGTTGCCGGCCTTTGGCGGTTAAGTCTTTGAGGATTGGGGGTGGGGGTGGGGGAACTCCAATCATTAGGTACAGCTCGTAAAACCCATTTAACATAAAATTAAGATTAACCTGAAACTAAATCTGGGTCCTATCTTATCTCGAATTTTTCTCATAGGTTCCGGCACCAACAGCCGTGGGTTCTCAACGTTTGGGTATTCCGGGGCCACCATCGTTAGGCCTTCGCCCCCAGCCACCACGAACACGTCAGAGATCACCATAGAACTCCTGAAACAAATACCTTCGCAAGAATCCAAACCATGTGGGTATTATAACGTGGCATTTTATTTTTTGGAACGGGTTTTTGCTTGCAAAATTTTAAGAATTTATTACTTGAGGTTTCATACAATTAACCCTTTGTTTTGGTTGAAAATAAGGACTTAGTTATCTTCAAGTGGACGTTCTCGTTGCTCGTGAATATGAGTCCCGTCCAGTGACTTTATTAACATCCTAGAAAAGTTACTAATTCTGGCAATAAAAAATAAAAAATGTGCACGTTGAGTTTCCAGCGAAAACTTAGTTTATTCAGAATTGATATTCTACAGATAAACTATGCATGCTTTTTTTTACACCAGTGACAACGAATATCGCCAATAGTTATATATTTTCCGGTGACATATACATTTCATCTAATTATAGAAAGTACATATAACTCGGAACAAGTAACATTGGTATTTGTCAGGTTTCGAACCCTCATGCATGAGAAGCGGACGCCTTAACCTCCGGGCCGCCATGACTGTTATGTTGATATATTAATTTCTCAGGCTTTAAATATTTAGTAGCGGTAAGACCCCTCTTTGAGGAGTGGCTTGAGAGACGCCACGGCGTCCTCACCTTCCGCCTGACGCAGGTGCTTACCGGGCACGGCAGCTTCGGTAGGTTCCTGTTTCGGATCCAGCGGAAGGAAACGCCCGAGTGTCGTCATTGTGAGGATCACATGGAGGACACGGTGGAGCATACGGTGGCGGAGAGGCTATAGCAGGAGTAGGAACAGGGAGGTTTTTAGTCAGTAAGAGTCTGACACTCCCTCCCGCCTGCCTGACCCTGGGCGGGAGAAGTCATTTGATGATTTTTCCCTTCACAAAAAAAGGCTTTAAATATTTTTGAAACCAAATTTTGTCATTTACTTAAAGCGAATTCAAAACTAAATCTAACTGGATGTTGATAAGGCTTTTAGTCAAGTTTTAATAGGTTGCAAAGAAAATAAGTTCTTTGAAGTAAGTAGAAGAACAAGTTAAACAGAAATCGTTTATCCAAGTTAATCTTAAGTTAATACTTAAAGGACCTGAATAATTACCCTTTTAATGTTAACCCTTCGGTTTTAATCTAGAATTTGTTATATTTTATTAATTTCAAATGTTATTGGCCCACATAATTATAGTAAGGTTACGTTAAGGTCAAAAATCCGAAGCGAAAGTAACTCTGTCTGTCTGTCTTTTCTTAACGCCTAAACTACTGAACTGATTTCTGTTAAATTCGGTACAGACATAGTTTGGAACTCGAGAAAGGACATAGGATAGGTTTTATACCAAAAATCTGCAAGAAGTCACTATTCCACGTGGACGGAGTCGGGGGCAAAAGCTGTACAAAAGCTGTAAACCGTGTACGCTAGAACAGTGTACCTTTGAAACCAGCTTCAGGTACCAGTCGCCAGCAAAGATGGCGACTACTGATGTTATTAGTGTCGTAAAATACTATTAAATTTATATTTTAGAATACAGCTAGTCCGTGTTAAAAAAGTATTGGCAACTTTTATAATAAAATAGACCACTAATTATCGTGTATTCAGATACTATTTATTGCATAGATCCAATAAGGATATTGTCTTTTCATTGCTTAGGAAAAGTCGAATCAATTTATTTCTGGCAAATTAAACGCTTTTTTCGTAAACAAAGAAACTGACAATCGAAGAAGCTACATTTAGAAAATCTTTTTTCTTCCGAATCAACGACGAAATTTCTTAGAAACTCAACGAAAACAAAAGACTACCTACCATGTATTGTTATCATTAACAATATAAATATAGAAGCCTTATAATTAACAAAGAAACCAACTGAATAGACACCCAATTAGCAGTTCTAAGAATGCCTTCTAAAACATATTTTTTGTTACAGTGAAGAAAATTCCTGACCGCCGTCCGATAAGCACGGAGACGACGCGATCAGCTCCCGACGTCATCATAGTGTCAAAACCGATTCGCTGAGGGTGACCTTTGGGGCCCGCTCCATGGGCCCCAAAACCCCCCGACACCTGGTACCCCCTAGAGCCTCGTATGAGGCCCGAGGGGTCCTACCAACCCCACACATGCCACTTAGACTCTTTTTCAAAAAGCATGTCCTTTAACAATTGTGATGGATACTATAGCCAGTACTTCGATGAACGACCAAAACTAATTTATGACTACTGTCTTAAAAGTGATTTTGAGTATAAGAAGGCCCAGACTTTGCCAAGAAATTTGGGGTCTTCAATGGACTTTAAGCCTAAAGTGTACCCTCAGAGGAGTGTGTGTTTTTATGGCCTTGACGACGAAGAGGACTGTCCCAGGCCAAGGAAGACATTTGTTGTGCGTGCGGATATTGAGCCTCATAGATAACATTTGTAAGAACTTTTATAGCATTTTTAAATAGGTAGTTAATTAAAATTAATTATAAATGTATCTACTTAATAATAGAATGTTTTAGTTTTGTTTCGGTTTGTGATTTTTTTTTATAGGATAACGAATTGTAGTTTTTTTGGGGATTGTAGTTTATTTTATTATATTTGTTTGTTTGATTAATGTTATGGTTTTACAAAAAAGTTAATAGTCTCTGGGAGGCTATTTTACCTGGCCTGATCCGAAAACGGGGCTAAAATGCTTGAATCTCAGTTAATGGCTCACTTGAGACCCTAATACAGCCTATCAGAAACGATTTGGATTATGTCCCAGGAGTAAATTATAACGAAATTATAGGTAAGGATACCAACACATCAAGATAGATCGAATATCAACCTTGTACATTTGCAATGAAGTTAAAAATTGTTTGATGAAAATTGACTTTTCGGGTAGCTTGACATGCAGGTTGGTATCTGTACATTTGTTTTCGAAAAATGAAATTTAAAATAAACTACGTAGGTCTTATTAGAAAACAATATTTTTCTTTACTGAGCCAGCTTTTGTATTTCAAATTGAAGGTACGTGAGAATAAGGTTCAAAATACAAAACCTGACTCCATGGTTTAAACGTAGACCAAAGATAAATCTTGTTTTGAAATAGGCCATGAGTTTTCATTCTTTGTTTGAATTTAAATTAAAGAATATTAAATTTAAATTAAAAATGTAAAAATAATTTATTGAAAAGTAAACGCACAGGACTTTGTATAGTTATTTTAACATCTGGTGAAATCCAAACAAAATGTAATGTGTACTAATGTAAATAAAACCAATCAACTGCCAATATTTTTAAAATAAAATATATAAAAGAAACGAGCGTACTCCTTCTTAAAAAGGCTGGCTCGCCTGTAGCTTCTCTGGTGTCCATGAGCGACGCTGACCATTTACCATCAACTGATAAGGACGCTCGTTTGACACCTATAATATAAAAAAAAATGTAGAAATATTTTGAAATTTGACATACGTATAAATTAATTTTACATAAAATTTTACTTTAATGCTTTATAAATTGAAATCAATGTCATATAAAATTGTAGTTCGAATCTTATGAAAATATAGTCTACAAATTAATTTAGTAGGTAAAGCAAATAAATCCTCCTCAGGCCTCAGCGCCTCAGAAGGTGACACTTCGGAGCGACGATCTCCGGCCACCGGCAAAGACACCCGCAACGGAGGAGTTACGAGTGCGTTGCTGACCTTTTAGAAATTGGGGATTTTTTAGATTTGGGGATTAAGGAGGAATTGGGGGAGGGGAAGGATTGGGCCTCTGGTAACCTCACTCACACGGCGAAAAACACAACGCTGCGGTTGTCTCACGCCGGTTTTCTGTGAAGCCGTGGTATCACTCCGGTCGAGCCGACCCATTCATGCCAAAGTATGGCTCTCCCACACTTATAATTATGTTCTTTTGAAACAATTTTTTAATTTAAATTGTTTACCTTTTAATCAGTTAGGGGTTGCTGGTTAAGCTCAACAATATATCGGAGCCCCGGCACCGAGCAGGAACGCGTAGAACTTTAACACTGGCCCTGCTTAAGGTGAAAAACAAAACCAAAACCGCAATAAGTGACCATAAAATGTCTATACTTTCTTTACTTTACGATTACAATTGGAAATTATTGCAAAACAAATTTTTACATGAATCAACATACAGTTTCAACACAAAACTCTTTCAAAATATTTCTACAAACAATCTGAATGCAATGAAATTGTATTACATTAAATAAATGAATTAATTTACATTATTATTTCGAATTGTTAAACCAATTCTGTAAGATTTAATAAATAAAAACTTACCTAATTTTAAGATACTTAGAATTTATTTTAAGTCGTTTCAAATAATTATATGAATTCAGAATTTAACTTTACGAATATAAAAAAATGGTTTCCATTTAAAAAATGTGACATCTGTTCAAAAAAACACATAAAACATAAAAAAATTTGTCAATGGAATAAAAATTTAAATAGATTTATTTATAAATGGAATAAGGTTTTTAAATTTAAAATAGTTTTGTTATTTCATATTCATATTGAGATACATAAAATGACACGAGTCTTCCAAAAATAAATTGTTGTACACAAAAAAATAAATTTTAGCTTTTCGATATTATTCTCTCCATTTATTGCCAAATGTTATTTAAAAAGTGTGTTCACAGTATTGATATTAATGAAATAGTTAATTTTATTTAGACCAGATTTTTCAATGGTTAGATAAAAGTTACATGGGGAATAATTATGATACTGGCACTTCAGAATGTTTGTGTAAGACAGTGACAGCAACAATTTTATTCCTCAGATAACATTTATCTGACCATTGAAAAACCAGCCTTTAATAACATATATGGTGAAGTTTATTTTGTTGTATTGATGCATTAACAAAATGAATTTAATAATAATATGAATAATTAACAGACCAATAGAATGGATCTAGCCATTCGGCTGATGAAATGGGAACATCTGTCTACTTGAACTATTGACCTTTAATTTGCGGATTATAGGCAGTTGTACTTATGTTCCCGCCTACGTTTAGCCTTGAGGTCGAGCAAAGTAATATTGGATTTCCAATTCTATCAAAGTTCTTAATTGTATCTTGCCAGCCGTAATAGGCTCACCCACTGAACCAGTGAAAATAACTCAAAAGTGGGTGTGTGTTCTACAACTTTGCTATCGAAAAAAATATAATGTTACGTCTATTTGTTGCATTCATATTAATGAAAAAATAAATATTATTTATATTTAATTAAATTCATTTATTTATTTAATTGAATATAATACATGTGGACATGCTTTCAATAATTTATTTAATTCAAATGTAAAAATGTAGAATAAATATTAGCTATTTAGACAAATCAATGAATAGACCAATTCGAATAAATCATATTTATTATTATGAATTAATGATTCATAAGTGAAAATAAATGTAAATAACATTAAATAGATAAATGTAGATAATTTCTTAATAGAAAAATAATTAATATTTAATATTGTTGAGAAAATTATTTGAACTAATAATGTTATTTATATAATTATTATTAAATTTGACAATATATTGGTTTATTATGTTGTTTGATATAATTAGTATATATAAAAGTCTATTTCATAAAAAAATAATTATGAAATAAGTTAAAAAGCAAAAACCTATGAGATTTTTAAAGAGATATTTATGTGTTTATCAATACTTTAATTTATTAAAACTTTTAAACAAATTCGAAAATGTATTAGACTAATTTAAATAAACTGTGTTTCTATTTTTAGCCAGTGGTAAACTATTTATTTATTTTATGGTGAATCGATAACTAATTTATTAAATACAAGTTAGACAAACACACAGTCACAAAAATAATTAACAGAAAAAAAAATGGCAGAGCGGAAAAAGCACAAAAAATATACAAATGCTGCAATATCGATGCTTCAATTTATTAAAACTTTTAAACAAATTCGAAAATGTATTAGACTAATTTGAATAAACTGTGTTTCTATTTTTAGCCAGTGGTAAACTATTTATTTATTTTATGGTGAATCGAATTAAACAATCATATAGTCACAAAAATAATTTACAGATTAAAAATGGTAGAGTTAGTAATGTAAAAGTAGGGTAAAAATGGTATTTAAAATCGAGAGGAAAAAGCACAAAAAATATAAAAACCTTTTTAAATCCTCAAACCAAGTATTTACTTGACATTGTTATATTCTTTTTTATACTTGTGTCTTGATTTTATATTTCTAACACACTATTATCAATTGGAAGGACCTCATCTCTCTGCACCGCGGCCTCGGCCTAGAGCAGGAGAAGGAACTGGGGGTTTTTAGTCAGTAAGTCTGACACTCCCTCCCCTCTCATCCAGGGCGGTAATCCCGCCAAAAAAGAAAAAAACACCCTCTTTCTCTCTGTATAAGGAAAGAAGGAGTGTCAGACTCTTACTGACTAAAAACCACTTCATACCTTCTCCTGCTCAAGGTCAGGATTCAGGATCGCGTTACATTAATGTCCTTGCAGCCGCAATCCCAGCTGGAACTACATCCACCTTTTAAAGACCTTACTATGGGCATAAGTAAGTAATGAAAATAAATTAAGTGGCTATAATAGATTAACTCCTAATCCCCAGCCGTCCCACGCTGTCGAAAGTTCTAGACTGAAATAAAATGTCGCCTTACCGAGCCGGCTATACCAATAAATTATTCGCAACTAATCTCCGACCAAAGTTTCTAATACCTAAATTTACTGGGACGGAAAATTCTTTGCCTGTTGTTTGGGTCTTGTGGTTATTGGAGGGGCTGCTTGGCAACTGATAACAAGTTCAAAATAACTCTAATATGGATATTGGTCCGTTCTTCTTAATAGTTTTATTGACTTAATGCTTCGATTCGAAAAAAAAGAAGTTCTTTACAAATAATGAAATTTAATACTCTTTACTCTTTATACAAATCAAAACTGAACTTTATTTTATTGCACAGGTAGGTCGGCAAGCGAGCAGACTGTTCACCTGGCAACGCCCATGGGCACTAGTAATACCAAAGGAGTTACTACAAGTGCGATGCCGACTTGTAGTTAGGTATACGAGAATAGATAGGGGAAACGGGGGGTCCTTCTGGGAACCTTACTCCTTTAAGCCGGTTTCCTTTAAGGCCGTGGTGTCACTCCGGTGAAGTCAACGCATTCGTGCCGAAGTATAGCTCTCTTAATATAGTAAATCTCTTGCTATCCACCTCTATCGATGTCCTATTCCCAAAAAATGCATTTTGGTTAATAAAAAAAATACATTTTACCTGATTTCGCGCTAAAACGCGCACTATAACGACACTGACATGTACAAAATAACGTCAGAAACCTTTTTCTTCCAACACAGCTATCGAACAAAGGCACAGTAACCATGGCAACGATATAGGTAACCTATTCTGAGGCTGATCTTGTTGCTTGGTATTATGACACACACACGTCACATTCATCATGACGTTACCAGACTTTATTAAAAAAAGCTTAAAAATAAGTAATAAAACTGTTTTAGATGAAGAATATAAGCTGAAAATGTAAATTGTTTGGCTGGTAGCTCAGTTCTTATGTTGTATTTGACTGCACGGTTGGTGCGGTGGATAGGCAACTGGGTGCCGTGCAACGTGTCGGGAGTTCAATTCCCGCATGGAACAATACGTCGAAAGAAGTTCAGTATCGGATCGCCAGTGTGTTACACTAACTTTTAAACTTTCGCTTATAAAGTTTCATGTTTCAAGCATTCCACAACACGGGGATATTAACGTGAAAAGTAATTATTTAAATACCATGGAAGGCTTGACGTTTCCGCCTGGTTGAACAGCTAATGGTCGCTAGCAGACTGACAGAAGCAGTTACATACCCGCGACTCATATGAAAATTATAGTAAAAAAAGAAACAAAATCGGTCCAGTAACTATGAGGAACAGGAGCCTTAACCTCCACCGCTCACGTAAAACTATACCAATTTAGGTATCACAAAATTATTTAACAGTCAATCGCGTAAAAGGTATGCAAAACCTCTAAATTCGATTTCAACAACTCAAATTCAAATTAATTGAATAACAAGACTTCAAAAAGGCTACCGTAGCGCAAGTAGCGGGGTGAGGCAACGCGTAAAATTATTGTCAGCCAATCAGAGAGCTGTAAGTTTTAAATTCAATTTTGCGTTCGCAAATGCGTTTTAATCAAGGCAAATTTGGTTGGGGCTGGTCTAAAGTCTAAAGATATTTTGTTATATTATGTTGATATTAACTTTTTAAGACGTATAGAAAGTTAAATTTTTGCTCTAGGGATTTAATAAGACCATGTTTGATGAATGGTTTTAAGAAAGTAGGTCAAATCTGAGAGTTGTTTAGAACGCTTTAACCGCGCTTTCATTTTACCAAATTGTATTCCAAAAAATGTACCCTAGGTAATTACAATTTTTTTCTTAGGATGTTTCAGCAAACGAGCTTTCGATTTATCTGATGGTAAGCAATCAACGCCGCCCATGTACACTAGTAACACCGAAGAGTTATTTACAAGTGCCTTGGCCACCGTACGCCAACCTCATTTTTAGGGAATCAATAAATGGGGATTTGGGAAAAGGACTGAGGCTCCGGTAACCTCACTCACATTGCAAAACACAACATGAGTTTGACTGTTTGTAAATAATGAGAACAGAATGTTAAAAAGGCATGATCCCTTTCATTTCTAAAAGGCTCTCATAAACAATTGAACATTATGAATAATTCAAGGTTTATTACACCCCAGGGTTTTTACACTCTGAATACATTACATTACATTAAACATTTTTGTTAACTAATTATTTCGATTTTTAAAGTACCTAATTCTTCTTTTTAAGGGTTTTTTTGTGAGGGTAAAATCATGAAATGACTTCTCCCGCCCAGGGCCGGGCGGAAGGAAGTGTCAGACTCTTACTGACTAAAAACCCCCTGTTCCTTCTCCTGCTCTGAGCCGAGGTCGCGGTGCCTCATTGCGCTTACCCCGCAACCCCGGCTGAACATCAGCACAATAGGGTCTATAGGGTCAGTGTACCTGAGGGGTCTAATTCCAATTGTAGAAGGAAAATTCTATCAAAATATAATGTACGAAGGTTGAACAGAAACGTATTTCATTACCTTCATTCTTTTAAGAAACACAAAATCCCTCATCTGGTTACGCTTGAGTGGTTCCAAATGAGGTTTGCATTGGCAGCCTATCAAGATATACCAAAACAATATTTTTTTATAATGGAATTTCGTCTTTGAGACTTCAGTCATAGAATTGAAAATCTGTTGAAGAACTGTTGACAAATTAAAGCGGTATAATGTGCTGAGTCCGTAGACTTTATAAGTGAAATTAAAACTTCGTCGAAAATTGTTGAAGGAACGAATTCAAACGTACAACCTGACGGACAGAGGAAAAGAATGTCGAATATCCCACCAGTTATTTTCTTTGTCGAATTTTCGAAATAACTTTTGACTCGAATGTATTTTTCTAAACTCGTTTTTTTTGTTTTTGTTTTTGAAAAACAAATTTGTTATGTTGTTTGGTTTTTGGTTGTTGTTGTTTGGTTTTTGGTACGAACTCGTTACTATCCTAAATTCTTCTAGATAGAGTTTACCAAAAAATCTAACAACTGGTTAACCAAGAATGTAGTCTAAAATTTATTTCAATTGTTTAATGTTCGAAATTTAAAATAACGAAGTATAAACACATAAAACATGCAATATAATTTTTACAAGTTTAATAAAAATATTGCATTAAGAAATAAATAATTTTATTAACATTTATTTAAAAAAATGTAGTATAATTATTACTAAATCAATATATTTATTTCAAAATTTACTGTGATATAAAACAATAAAAGGGATGAATCGCTTAAAAATTGAAAAAAGAACATAGGTATATATTTATTTAACGTTACGCAAATAACGTTCTAAAATAGAAACACAGTTTTATTCTGATTTAGGTCTCATTTACGACACAAGAAAATCCTAATGTGGGGCAACATAAATTAAAAAAAAAAAAAAAAAAAAAGTGTAGCCAGTTCTCTCTAGATTGAGCTACTTGGATCCACCAACTTTTTCGAGCTCGTCTTCCCAGCAAGCTACAGGCAACCTGTCATATCCACATTAAAATGCAACGCGTGGATGTTTGAGAAAATTGCAAACTGTAAATATTTTCAGCGAGCATCGTGCTGCAATACCTTTCATCTATCGCGTTTAGAATTTTAAAATTCTCATCTTATAGTTTCTCAAAATATTTGACGTACCTAACTTGGTATAAAAAAAAAATAGGTAGCAAAAATGTTTCCTCCCAGCCTTCCGTGTCTAGTAAGCGCATGCGTCAGGGGAAGACGATCTCCGGCCACCGTAAGCGCGGGTCTGCGGACGGCGAGTAAAGGTAGCTCGCCGCCCGACCAGAACCAGGCCCGAGCGTACGGCGGTTGAAGAGCCACCTCACACGGGGTCCTATAAGCTGATGTCCATCCAGGATTATGGGATAAGCGCAATGAGTCAATGCTGCCTCGGCCCAGAGCAGGAGAAGGAACGAGGGAGTTTTAGTCAGTAAGATTCTGACACTCTCTCGCCTTACCCTGGGCGGAAAAAATCATTTAAATGATTTCCCCTGACAAAAAAAGGGGGAAGGTGAGGACACCAATTGTACCCTATATTTACGAAATCAATAACTTTAAAATTTTGTATTTAAGTTCAACAAGATAAACAACAGTTATTATTATATTCACTTTCAATACACCACTGCCTATTCCTAAAGGGAATTAAGGCGTGAAGTTAATTTGATACAAGTTAAAAGCAGTAGCTAATTTAATTTACTACATCGGAGTTAATTTAAGCCAGTTAACACCTGGTTATTATGTAACGTTTTAACTACTTCCAGAAGTAGTTCAACAGTTGTTGCTTAGCACGTACTAATAGTTAAATTTCAGTTCAGTTTAATTTATTTAACTACTAACTTTTACCCGCGGCCATGCTCCGATCATTTCACTACCTACACTACCCTATCTAGGTACCTAGCTGCAATATCTATCTTACCTACTCTACCCTATATTACCTTATCTATCCTCCTTTCCCTAACCTACTTTTTTATGGTATAAGTAGGCAAACGAGCAGACGGATGACCTGATGGTAAGCAATCGGCGCCGCCCATGGACACCCGCAACACCACAGGAGTTACGAATGCGTTGCCGGCCTTATGGTGATAGGGATTGCGGATATAAGGATCGGGAAGAGATAGGGGAAGAGGCGGGATTGGGCCTCCTGTAACCTCACACGACGAAACACAACGCTGTGGTTATTTTACGCCGGTTTTCTGTGAGGCCGTAGTATAACTCTGTTCGAGCCGACCCAATCGTGCTGAAGCTTGGCTCTTCCTCCTTTATTATACTCCTACTCTGGTTCTCTATATCTCTTCTGGTTCTAAAATACATTCTCACAAAATCTCAATGAAATCGGTTCAGCCGTTCTTGAGTTCGTAGTGTAACTAACACGACTTTCTTTTATATATGTGATGTTGATAGATATCAAATTTTACTTTTTAGACTTTTTTTTATTGCTTAATTATTTATGAGTAAGCTTCTGATACGTGATGACACAATTTTTTATGTGACTAGTCGGCAAACGAGCGTACTTATTATTTACCTGAAGTTAAGCAATCGGTGCTGCCCATAGACACCGGTAACACCAGAGGAGTTACAAGTGCGCCGTCTCCGAAACCCTTATCCCCAAAAGGTTTATTTAGGGATTGGGGTTGGAGATCCATCCGTGTCGAACTACGGCTCTCCTACACTTATAACTTAAAATTTTCTTGTGTTACAATGAATGTTCATGGGCGCTGATGGCTTGCTATCAAATGATCTGTCTACATTACCGACCTGCCCCATACAAAACACTGTTTTTAATACTTTCACCTATTATTTTCACCCCTGGCAAGCCTCATAAATTCAAAAAAAGTATCACATTACCATAATTCTGCCTTAAATCATATAAATTTAGTTCCCTGAAGAGATATCATAACGGCTCACCCGTCGCACGCTACAACATAATAACCACAAAAATAATGCTCCTTTTAAACGGATATTACCAGATTAAACCGTTTATAAACGAAAATAAGTTTTTAAATAAGCCGTTTATGAGTTTTTGACGCTCGTCCCATTATTTTAGATAAGGTCCCGTTTTAGTTTTTATGTGGTTTTTACTAGTTCTACATTCCCTGAAGTGTAGTTTTTGTAAATTCTAAATTTTCGTTCATTTCATTAGAATGGCCTACAAAATGTGAGGAAGTGTGGGAGTGTAAGTGTGTGAGAGAGAGCCATGCTTCGGCACGAATGGGTCGGCTCGACCGGAGTGATACCACGGCCTCACAGAAAACCGGCGTGAAATAACCACAGCGTTGTGTTTCGCCGTGTGAATGAGGTTACCGGAGGCCCAATCCCTTCCCTCCCCCAATCCCTCCTCAATCCCTAAATCTCCAAATCCCTAATCCCTAAAAGGTCGGCAACGCACTCGTAACTCCTCCGTTGCGAGTGTCCATGGGCGGCGCTGATTGCTTACCATCAGGTAATCCGTCTGCTCGTTTGCCGACCTATTACATAAAAAAAAATGTATGTTTCACGCCGTCTTAGAGGGTATAAGGCCCGCTCCTCGTGTATAAGGTTGCGCATACATATATAATACCAATATTTATTTAGTTATTTTTTTATTTGTTATGATCTGGTAGGCTCACACCTACTAAAGTTATCGATATAGCCCAAAGGATTAGCAAACTGAAGTGGCAGTGGGCAGGTCACATCTGTCGACCTGACCGCTGGGGTAAACGTGTTCTAGAGTGGAGACCACGTCTAGGCAAACGTAGTGTAGGGCGCCCTCCAGCTAGGTGGACTGACGACATCCGCAGGGTGGCTGGCAGTGGTTGGATGAGAAGAGCTGAACATCGGGCTCAGTGGCGTGCAATTGGGGAGTCCTATGTCCAGCAGTGGACGACAACAGGCTGATGATGATGATGATGAGGCTCACAGCTTATGGATACAAAGTACTAACTAAGTAAAGTAATATGACTTTTACTGATGTAAGAAAATATATTAATATTTTAATATTTTCCAAGTTTATTGAAACTTGCATACCGTGAAGGACTGCTCTAGCGTTTCCGCGTCCCGAGTTTGATCTTCATGATTTTTAAACTATAGCCTTCCGCAACAATTCAAATCAGTAGTTCCGAAGTCTAGCACTTTCAAACAAACAAATTCTTGAGCCACTGGACTATATCATCTGTAACAATATTTATTTTAATCGTTTACATTACACAATATAAAACAAATCTTCCTAGACGAACATCAAAACTTATAACACATTCACCTCAACCTCAGCTGACCCCACAGAATATAGCCTAAAAACAAACGAACGCGATTCACCTGGCTGCAGCAATTAGTGTCGCGGCACACTACACTGACACTCGTCGCGTCGTGAGAGCCGACACTCGTCTAATTAGAGGACAGATTCCATGCTCGCTTGTGGTAACCACCAATTACGGGTTAAAGGGATAACATCAGAATCTGTATTTTCATTACTTTTATATATAAGATAAGAAAGCACACACAACACACTACAAGCGTTGAAAGTCTGGAAAAACTGATTGTCATTGAGAACACCGAAGGCAAAATATAATGTAATATTTAAAAAGGCAAAAAGGCAAGGTAAAGTAATATTTAACACCTTTTTATACCATGTTTTATGCCAATAAATATATTATTATTCGTATGTCTTTACCAATCACGGGACCATAGGGCCCCGGTCATTTGGGAGGCGTACGGGGGCCGAAGCCAACTGCGCAGTGGCCCTTTAAACAACTTTAATCTAAATGAAATGGGACACATATTATTATTATTAAAACATCGCATGGTCATTCACCAACCGGATGAACCACATAATCACATCGTCAGCCTATAAGAGCCTACTGCTGAGCAAAAGCCTCTTCTCACACGGAGCAGGTTTATTAATCACCACGCTTGCTCAAGTTAGACTGGCAATTTCAAACTTATAATTAGAAATTATAAGTCCAGGTTTCCTTACGAGGTTTTCCTTCACCATATGTCAGTAGTGTCTTAATAATCATAGAAAGTACATACAACTCGAAAAAAGTCACATTGGTATTTGCCAGGTTTCGGACGCGTAAACTTCTACTACACAGAAATTTTAGTCATTTTAAAATTGGTAGAGTATAATTGCATTTTTGAACCCTGACTGTACAGCAGTCATTATTACGCCCAACCAACAAGACGTAAAAAATAAACTCACCTCAAGAAACACAATAGAAAATGTCCCACAACTTTAAAACACATAGACACACTACACTTGACACAAACGAGCGATCAAAACAGCTTAAGCCGTCGCTAAGAACATTTCATTTGTGCCAAGAACAAGACTTGTGTGGTCGACTGTACCAGATGTCTGTACCGCAGACCACGATAGCTTTATAACTTGTGTTGTTTATTGTACTTGAGGGTATCTAGTGAAGTTATTGAAATACCAACTAATACATTGTCTACTTTTTACTAACTAACTAATATTCCTTAAATGTGGGAGAGCCTTACTTCGGCATAAATGGATCAGCTCGGCAAGAATGATATTAGGGCATCACAAAAAACCGGCGTGAAACAACCACAGCAATATGTTTCCTTGTGAGCGAGTTCACTGGAGACCCAATCCTTTCTCTCCCGTAATCCCTACCCAATCCCTAAATCTCCAAATCCCTAAACCCTAGTCGCACTATTAACTTCTCTGTTGTTGCGGATGTCCATGGGCGGCGCATGTTTACTTACCATTGGGTAATCCGTCAGCTCTTTTACCGTCCTATAATATACAGGGTGTAAAAAGACACTTAACGAAGCCGAAAGCCACGTATTCTACCCATTATTTAGATCTTTTTTTTTCTTTAAGACCATAGCTGGGACTCTACTGGTTCTCGAGATATTGAAGGTCAAAGATGCATTTTTAATTTAATTTTTTTTTGCGCAATCGAATTCTAACTATTATTACAAAACTTTTTTCCAAACCAACATTACCTGTATTTTCGATTTTTCTAAATACATTACGCATTTGAAGTTACGAACAGTAATGTACGTAATAAATAAATGCAGACCCACACAAAAAACATCGTGCATCTCAGTAGGATTTTTATTTTACAGAATTATTTTGTTGTTGCGAAGTAAAACGTCGACCTACGTACAAAATGAAACAACGCACACAATGACACGAAGCGCGTTGCTTTACATTGCGCGCAATAAAATTATTATTTTTTTGATACCTAAAAATAAAAGTCGTTTCCCAGTGATAATTTTAGCGTAAAGCTACTTAGTTAGAACTGCAGTATGCGTAGTTAACGGCTTCGTTAAGTGTCTTTTTACACCCTGTATATTGTTACTCTTTCATGTAAAATATTGTGAATAGATCCGAATGAAATTTGGGTGGTTTGGAATGACAAATAACAAGTACAAAATGACAACATTAGTAACTACTGTCAGCGGAGCTGTGGGCAGAAACGATTACAATAAACGATATATAAATATTAGAACTATGGTATAATCGAGATTATTTTTGTTTTCAAGTCAAATCACTTGAAACAATTTCAATTGAAGCCCAAAATAATTTCGCCCTATATCCTTACTTCCTTTCCTGTCCAAAGTGCTTGAAGCCTGTGTCCACAAACAACTGTCTCACTTTGTATACCGGAATTCCTTAATCAGCCCTCTCCAATCCGGGTTCAGACCAGGCCATAGCACTGTTTCCGCCCTCCTTAAAGTGACTGGCGATATTAGAGCTGGCCTTGAGGATACTAAAGCCACAGTATTGGTTTTGGTGGATTTCTCGAATGCTTTTAATATGGTCAGTCATGATATCCTTTTAGCCATCCTATCCTATCTAACAGTCTCTGGCGAATCTTTGCACTGGTTCTCTTCCTATCTTCAGGAGCGTCAGCAGTCGGTCAAACATGGTGATATTTCATCAAATTGGCGCGAATTAAAAGCTGGCGTTCCTCAAGGCGGCATACTATCACCTCTTTTATTTTCAATTTTTATTAATTTCATTACTTCTGACCTCCGGTGTGCGTACCATCTGTATGCAGACGATTTACAACTGTACTGTCAAACCAGTATAGATAACTTGCCTGATGCTATCACAAAAATTAATGGCGACTTAGCTGCCATCAACAACTGGTCGGAAAGGTTCGGTATTGCTGTAACAAGTGTCAGGCAATTATCATAGGAAGCTCTCGTTCTCTAAATAAAGCTGACAGCTCATCCTTACCAGCTGTTCTGTTCGACGGTGCGGTCATTCCGTTTAGTGGTGAAGTGAAGGATCTGGGGTTGCTCATGGACAACAATCTGAATTGGCAAGCACAAGTCACTAGTGTGTGTAAAAAGGTGACCGGATCGCTGCGGGCTCTTTACCGGCTAAAAAACTTGCTTCCCTCCACCACCAAGTCAATGTTGGTGCAAGCCTTGTTGTTCCCTATAGTAGATTATGCTGATGTCTGTTACTATGACCTGAATGCAGATCTCCTCAACAAACTTGACCGTCTTCTAAATAACTGCATTCGTTTCGTATTCAACCTGCGTAAATATGATCACGTTTCTGCATATCGGCTGCAATTGAAGTGGTTGCCCATACGCCAGCGCAGGGAGCAAAGGGCGCTAACCACTCTTTTTTCCTTTCTTGATACTCCTTCTTTGCCTAGTTACCTATCCTCGTACTTTCAATACACATGCGCAAATCACACTAAATATCTTCGTTCATCTACCAACCGTCTCCTGAATTGCCCTACTCATCGCACTAATTTTCTTCATTCTTCTTTCTTTGTCCAGTCTATTCTTCTGTGGAATGCGCTCCCCCCCGATATCAGGATGTCTCCCAGTCGTTTGTCGTTCAAGCGGAAAGTTCGAGAGCTCCTGTTAAAGAGAGTGGCAGAGTCATCAGGATCATAACATTATATACTTTACATAGTGTGTGTATGATTGTATGTATTTATGTAACGTTATATGTAAGTTCATATGTAAGTATACATATATGTATTTACTTGGTATTGAATGATATATATATGTATTATTTGTGTAGATTTATTATAGTGGTATATACTTTCTTCAGCCTGTTATAATTTCAAAAATTTCATGCTTGCTTCTTGCATCTGCCATTGGTATTCTTCTCTGCATCACCCAAAGGTCAGACTGGTAGAGAATGCTCAAAGCATTAAGTCCACCTTGTGTACAATATCTTGTGCATGAAGCTTATAATAAAATAAATAATAAAATAAAATAAAATAATCCTCAGATGGGGTTGCGGGGAAAGTGCAATGAGTCACCGGGGAATCGGCCTAAAACAGGAGAAGAAACGCGGGTTTTTTTTTAGTCAATAAGAGTGAGCGGGAAGAACCATGTGAACCCAAAATAGTCCTTTTCCACCTTTAAATATGTCAAATACAAAATCGACATCAACTGAACCATATCTCTTTTGCACATTATCTACCAACGATGTTGAGTCTTATAAGAAGTTTATTTCATTAAAAATCCCAAAACTCCCTTTGTAAGTCAGACCCGCTAAGTTTAAAACCCTGTTTCTACTCCCAACTATCACAAACTCAATATTGCATACGACACTCTGTAACAAAGTCGAACAGAGCCCGTACGATAGAGAAATCCCGTTAAAAAGTGTCTTTGACACACCGTGAACCGATTCCCGCAAAATGGAACGCGAGTCTGGCTCGAAATTTCTGGATTCGGAAAGATAGGATGCATTTTGGCACTATATCGCTTCCTAAATTGAGTGCCTAAGTCGAAATATATAGGGTTCAGAGTTCCGAGTTTGCAATCTGAATTGCAAATTAGGATTTGCAGTAGTGCCGTGTTTTGGCAGGATATTAGAAATCTACTTCCTCTATTTAACATTTTCGATTTATTTTTAGTTTAAATGTCCTTATTTATTTAAAAGCAGACGTTTTAAAGTATTAATTTTACTACCTAGTGCATCCATACAAAAACAACCATTAAAAGAAAAACTATGGTAGGAGAGTAAATTAACTCAACATACATATTAAAAAAATAAGAAGTAATGAAAAAATGGCTCCAAATATTTCATCGTCGTCCTACATCACTTTTGTAAAAACAAACCACTTGGAAGTAAGACTTATAGTTAGCTGTTTACGTGTTACCTACTCTAACAATGGATATCAAAATCATCATCAGCATTATTATAAGCCTAATAGCCAAGCAAGGCTACTCACACGGAGAAGAATTGAGCATTCGTCAATACACTTGCACAAGATCGTTTAATTTGTTTCGCGATTCTAAGCCTAATCAAATTTTAGATTTAGTTTTAGTTTTGCCAAACGATCTCTCACTCATCACTTACAATACCTACCAAATATCCTCATCCAATGTATTCTACCAACCACCATCCACCGCCACCAACTACATTCGAAATTAATCACCTTGATATAAGCCTGATTTATGTATGATAAGTGAAGATCATTATATCAGCGAGCCACCATGCCATCAGACAAAATGACATAACATGAAAAACAACAACAAAAGTATTTTTAAAATCAAAAAGTGATTTCAATATAATACCAATCTTTCAAAATCCTTTCACAACCATTCTATCTCCGAGCAGCTTGTTATAAATAAATCCTTTTCAGGAATATACAATATCAAACATCGCATTTCAATATTATTTCAAACTTTGTCTGCCATTTTAGTTTGATGCAGAAATGATATTGCTGCAAAATTGATGTTGTGATCGTTGGAGGAACGATGTAAAAACAATTGCCAGTCTGGACGCGTCGTTTCATTAAAATTTTACATTTCTTTTAAATTTATAACAAGAGCATTTGGTCCAACTATGATAACCAGTTTACAGATTATAAGGAAACAAATAAACATCCCATATAGAGGACCAGGAACCAGAGGAATGACCGATAAACTGACACTATATCTTTAAAACTTTGTTTGAAATATAAAAGTGCCTGTAAGGGTCTAATTGGAATAAATGGTTTTTGACTTTTGACTTTTATACACATTTATTTATTTATTAAAAAACATTCAGGTTTGGTTCTGCTTGAGCGGCGAGCTTCCCATGCTAGCCATCCGCAAACCTGCACTTACGGTGGCCAGAGATCGATGCACACTTAATCAATGGCGTAACAGTAATAACGTAATACTTAATTTAAGTGTGAGAGAGCCAAGCTTCGGCACGAATGGGTCGGCTCGACCGGAGTGATACCACGGCCGCACAGAATACCGACGTGAAACAACCATAGCGTTGTGTTTCGCCGTGTGAGTGAGGTTACCGGAGGCCCAATCCTTCCCCTCCCCCTATCCCTACCAATCCCTAAATTTCCAAAACCCTTATCCCTAAAAGGTCGGCAACGCACTCGTCATTACTCCGTTGCGGGTGTCCATGGGCGGCGCTGATTGCTTACCATCAGGTAATCCGTCTGCTCGTTTGCCGACCCATTCCATAAAAAAAAATCTTAAAGCCAAGCATGACGATTAGGTCAAATTTTGTCATTCAACACTAGATATATTTGTGATGATAATACTGATAATGGTGATCTAGCATGATACACGGGTGATTGTTTTCTACCGACCAATAACTTAACAAGAAAGATTCGAAATAAAAGCGATTCTAAAACTGACAACACCACCCTCACAAAAGGTCCCACATATTTAAACAATGAAGAAAATAAACCTAAATAAATACCATTCAAAATTAAACTCAAAGATTTGAAAGGAAATTGAGACAAATGTGGCACGTTCGTTTTATATAACGGAAAATAACAAGCTCAAGTCTGTAACAATAGTATCAAAGGTATCTGAATGTATAATGGAAATATACAGACTCAGATTTTCAAAAACTTTTTTATATGACACGATTTCACAGACATCAAGATGCGCCGTTCGACCATCTGAGTGGCCGGTGACCACATTTTTTCAAGGGGGCATAAATGCTTTTTGGAGCCGGAACTGTTACTGACTAAAAAACACTTTATTCCTTCTCCTGCTCATGTTTCAGGGATAAAATAGTTTAAAAGCACGATATAAGGAGTAGAATATAAGAAAATGAATATTTTCTCATGCTAAAAAAGTATAGATCAAATTGGTAAAACTTTTACTAGTCTATTTGTCACCATCTTTTATTGTCTTCTTCTTTTTGTCTTCTTCTTTCTTATTATTATTTATGGCACTACTTTAATAACAAGTACATAAAACTAGAAGAAACAGTAATTGGTTGCGACGTCGGCGTCGCTGCGTCGCGCACGCTGCTCATGAATAAGAGTCCCGTTGTGACTTGAAACTAGTCGAGCTTTTCTCAGTTAAATCACGAGTAAGTCGTTATTTTCAATAAATTATTATTCAGTATGTCTCAAGATAGTTATAAATAAATGCCTTCTTCGTGCTGTATTTGCGAAAAAAGTTTTGGTAACTCGTTTTTAAACAGTCGATACTCCGACCGATCGGATCTCATAAGTCACGACGTCGCATCGCCCAATGAAAAGAGACCTTTAGACACGTTTTTGTCTAGACATCTTTTGTTCTTAACAGATCGGAAGTCAAAGAGAGATCCTTTGTCTTTACAGCTGTTTTCTTTTTTATTGACGCCTGTGGCTTAATTACTTTCGATTTCTACTTTTAGGAATGTTTGATTCTTTTTTATCACTCTTGTCGCGACATCTTGTAATTTCTTGTAGTCAGCATTATTATAGGTATTGCGTCGTTTAGGCTTTCTTTTTTTGTATGATACGACGGTAATGGAGCCGTTCTGTGAGGCCGTGGTATCACTCCGGTCGAGAATATAGTTAGTAGAACAATTGTTTTACAGTAAAAGAAAACAAGATCATGATAATGTTCTAAGTGTAGGAGAATCAAACTTCAGCACAAATACGGTTTTCGCCGAGTGAGTGAGTTTCCCGGTGGCCCAATCCCTACCCGTTTCCCCAGCTCTTTCCAATCCTTAATATCTGAAACACTTATCCTCCAAAAGGCCAGCAACGCATTCAAAACTCCTTTAGTGTTACGGATATTCATGGGCGGCACCACTTACTTAATCAGTTTGCTCGTTTGAAGACCTATGTAATAAGAAAAACGTTGCAATTTAATCCAAAGCCTAAATGAGACTGTTTTAGCGGCAAACGTACAAACTATTTGGTGCCAAAATAATGTGCTTTCTATCAATGCGACGATCCGAAAATCGGTGACGAATTTCCGAATTGCATTTATTGAAAATTCAACTTCAGCGTCGGTTCAGGTTTAACGTTGATAGCTTACAGGATTTAGTGGTCGTTGTAAAAGCGTACTGAAGATTGACATGTCTAACAGACGGTTTGTGGGAGACTGGAGATAAGGCAGCGAGGTCCTAGATCTGGATGTGGCTTTTCCGACGGTTAACGATTACATACATTGGGGTAAAGTGGTTGAATAGTAACAATAAAGTTGTTACATTGTTCGTTTGTTGTTAGTTCCTTCAAATTTTTTATAGGAGTTTTACTCAAACCTAAAATGTCAAGTTCAAATCAATATTTAGATGTGGGCAATCGGTTTACATTGATTATTTAGACACCTCTGACATACGGTGAAAGTAAAGTAAGTTTGAAATCGCCAAAACGCATTGAGCAAGCGTGGTGATTAATGCTCAAAACTTTCTCCGTGTGGGAAGAGGTCTTTGCCCAGCAGTGGGCACAATGGGTTGATGATGATGATGAATCGGTTTACATAATATCCGAAACTCTTATCCCCAAAGAACCGGACTCGTAACTCCATCGCATCTTCAAATGGCGCCGATTGCTTACCATCAGGTTATCTGTCTACTCGTTTGCCGATCTATCCCATAAAAATTATAAGCAAAGAATGTTTTTATACATAATATGTTTTATCAATTTCGTATCTACAGAGGTTTTTTTATAAGGTCAAATTTTCTCCTCGGATTATGTTGTTTTTAGATTTCGATTTTGAATAAGGCTGGTTTTTCTTAGTCCTGTATACGGACTGCAAAGAAAAACATTGTAAGGAAACGTTGATTTATAATTTCTAATTACAGGTTTGAAAAAACAAAAACTATGAACCTGATATTTCATTTCAAGCCATATCTAGTCTACAACTTAACTTTGTCTACGTCGGAACTGTACGTATTCAAGCTATTGTATTCACGCGGCGCGGCTTGGCTTTGTCAGCGATGCGGGCTCACCGTAGCAATAACTTCTAGTAAGTTGACGTGAGCGTACAAACAGACACAATATCAAAACTACTTTTTAATTCACTTTAATTTCACATATTATTATTATATAAGTACTCACTGCTGAGCCTCTTCTAACACGGAAAGAGTATGAGCATTTATCACCACCATGCTATCTCAAGGCGATTGATGATTTTAAACTTATAATTACAAAATATAAGTCCATGTTTCACGATGCTTTCTTTCACCGCGTGTAAGTGTAGTAACGGAATACATATCTATTTAAAAAATCATATTATACAATTGGAAAAGTTCTTATAGGTTCTTTATCTTAACTTCAAAGCATTTCTTGTATCATTTTAAAAAATAGTAATGCAATATGTTTGTAGACCTTCATTTTTTTGTTAATTTTAAGGTCAAAAATGAAGCTTATGTTTGGTTTAATCTTCGCTTTCAAATAAAAATTGTTTTTTTTTTTTTAAATTCGAATATAAATTATGTCAAAGAATCTTACATTTTAAAATTAATTTTATTACCAGGTTGAGATAACAAAATGTAGTTAGGTACTTAGTTCTACAATCCTTAAATTTATTTTTTACATTTTATTTCGCAAGACAATATTCTATTTTTATAAATATAAGTTTGATCAAATACAGTTTCAGTGCTTAACAAAAATGAATTTCTTTTTCATCCACAAAAATCCTTGTTTCATGAAACTGCTAACCTGAAACATTTTTACAAAATCACATTCTACTCGTTATGAGGTACTCGTAGCGCTGAAAGATGGGCTTTGGTGAACTAATTTATTTAATAGGATTCCCAACTACGAGACCTAGGAAAGCGTAGCAGGTCGACTACGCTTGCTACGAGCGTAGCAAATCCGTAGCAGATGGCTCTTAATGTACTACTGTTACGTTTTTATAATAATGTATTTTATATTCTGGTAAAAATGTAACAAATAATTATTTTTTAGGTATTCAAAAGTAATTAAATCCCATAAAAATGTTGGTAATGTGCCATAAATGTTAATTGGAGTCGATAAAGCACAATTTCACACAGATTTGCACACCCAATGTGTAATTTAATTATTCGGAATAAAAAATTAAATTAAATTGAACAAATTAGTTGTATTTTATGGAGTGGACATGTTTAGTTCGTTACTTTCGTAATATAATCATGTGCATGTACATATTAACTCATATTAAATTAAAACTAAGAATGTCACTTATAAATTACATTTATTATAATCCTCATAATTTACAAATTCCATAATATTTCGATCAGTTTTTTTTTTTAGGAATTTACATACGGTAGAAGTAGCCCGAAGGTTAAGGCGCCCGCTTCTCATGAATTCTTTCTATGATTATTTTGACACCACTGACATAAACGTAAAGGAAATCATCGTAAGGTAACTTTTAATTTCTAATTTTAAGATTGAAATCGCCAATCCGGCTTGGGCAAGTGTGGTGAGAGTTCTCCGGGTGAGAAGATGCCTTTACTCAGCAGTGAACTCTTATAGGCTGATGATGTGTGTGAGATATATTAGACTATTCTTTCGACAGAACTTGATCAAATGACATTACACCCTTTACCAATTAAAGGTTAACTACACATGTATATAACAAACGTGAACAAAGAAAACCTTTCGTTAAATATTTCTACAAAACTATACCATATAACATTCGTCAAATATATCTGCATTATTTTACCAGATAACTCAACACCAGTACACAAAAAAAACCTAAAAAATATATTCACTTCCTCCCGACACAACGTGCAAATATTACAGGAATTTTTCAGCAAACTGTAAATCTTTATCGTAAACTGTATTCTTGTCTTCGCGTGAATCCTGAAGGCTGTTTGGCCGAGGTTCCGATATTTCCCCAGAGAGCTATGGTGTGAGCATTATTGCCCCAACAACGGATTCATTTTCAGCATATGTTCGCAGATATTTCAGCTGAAATGGGCTTTAAAATCGATTGCCATTGTAATGTTTTCTCTTACTTTGAGAATAGGCTTTTTTATTGTACTTAAATTATTAGTGCCATGAAATAGTTTTTGTTGTTGATATTATTTTATGTGTATTTTATTTCATTGTACTCATCATATCATACTGTGACAAAAAGTGACGGAAAACAGGCAGCGTGAGGAAACCAGCAATTATTATTTCTAATTTAAGTCCACCTTGAGCAAGCGTGGTGATAATATACATTTACACTGACGACGACATTATATAGAGGACAAATTTAATTGGTTATTTATATCGAAACTACAAGACCGATTTAAAAAAGACTTTAACTTTTTGGCAGTATCTATACTATTTCCTCTGAACCTAGGCTATTCGTAATATTAAACCGGCACCATGTTTAATAAATAGGTGTTATATGTGGGTACATATAACATATAATATTTATGGTATACCTACATATAACATATGGGTATACTATAAATATAAGTATTCAATCATGACATGTTCAGATATAACAAATATCACTGTAAACGAGCAACTAACAAAAAACCATCCAAAAGAAGTGTGACTCTAATAACCTTGTGATTAAATAACCCCATTTCCAAGGTCTTTTAGGGGTTAAAAATCCCCTAATCAGACCCTTTAATTGACCCCAAGAGTCGGTTCCAATAAATTATCAGCAAAGAGCTTACGCAGCGAGATCTAATCTCAGTAAAGATTCTGTCTGTACGAATTTGTACGGCTCGGTAGATTAGTGGGTAAGTATAAGTTCAAATCGTTTGATAAAGTTTTGATAGGAATATATTATAAGGAATGACATTTTTTAAGACCTTTGCTCTACCACGGAATTTGAGATTTTCTAGTTTAAATATCAAGGTTGTAAAAACCATTGACTCTTGTGTGTATGTGTTGATAATGATTCAAACCGATTCTAGTCCCTAAAAAACCTAATTTTTTAAACGGTAAAAAAATACTTTTTAAACCTTCAGTAATATAAAGTTAAGGTCGAAAATAATATTATAAGAAATCTAATAATAAAGAGAAATCTAGACAAAAATGTCTTGAAAAGGAAAGCACATAAATGTTCTATGTTTCATACACTTGATAATTTGTTTTGTTTGAGGAGATAACAAGATAATCTTTACAACATACAAGCAGCATGAAATTCGAATTTTGAAGAGAGTGGTGGTGGCTAGCATAGAAATTTATGGCACCCACGGGAAGTGTAAGGATAGAAATAAATTAATTCCACTCTACCTTGACAATAAGACTTGCATCAACCCGAGCGTCCGGCGCGTCGCATTCCGCGCGGGCTTCAAAGAGCCATCAGAGTATCATTAGGTCCGATATCACCAAGGGTCGCGGGTGGAGGTGGTGCCTAATAACGCACCACATCCTCAGCCCGGAGCAGGAGAAGGGACAGGGTGGTTTTTAGTCATTAAGAGTCTAAATTCTGGCCGCAGCAAGGTCGGGACAAGACATTTAAAAAGAAAAAAAAAACTTGCATCAAAAATACATTAATAATATTACCTGCAGTAACTGCAGTTGAACTCACAAATAAGATTTAACAAAAACCTTTTTGTTTTGAAAGTAAAACTGGCTGAAATAAGCTTATTTAAAAACCAGACTTAATTAATAGAATATTAATACGTTTGAACTGTATAGGATGCAGCCGCTGCAATAATAAGAATGAAAACAAAACTTAAATACAATTATTTTTGCCGTTCGTGTTGCGGTTAAACTAGGAAAAATTCACAAAGGCATAATTTTTTTATGTGAGTAATGTTCGTGTTGCAGGGTTTTGGAGATCTGGAAGGAATGGAGCTGTGGGAGAAAAATATGTTTTAAAGGAAGGTGGGCGAATTGGGCCTCCGCTCAGACAACGCTTTTTTGGGAGTGGAATATCATCAAATGACTTCTCACGCCCAGGGTGAGGCCAGAGGGAGTTCCAGACTCGTACTGCCTAAAAACCCCCCGTCTCTTCTCTTCAAAGCAGGAGGCCGGTAACTTATTACGAGTGTCCTCTGAGTGAGCAAAACACACGAATGGGACTGATACCACGGCCTGACAACAACACTGGCGATAAACAATACTATTTCACTGTGTAAGGGGTTATTTTAAAGTAACATTTCTAAACTCCCAAAGGCCATCATCGCATTCTCCATCAGACATGTCAGATCAATTGCCCTATCACTTACAAAAAAAACATCTTATAAGAAGTATATTTTATAAATTAATTCACCTCAGTCCTCAACAACCACGCTTATTCAATTTAAAACCAATAAAATTGTCGCCACAAACTACATAATATCTGAAATAGAACACAAATATTTTACCAAAAAACATTTCTATTGAACTCAATTAATCAGCCCTACAGAACCACCCTTCCTTAAGAAAATATATTGACGTTTTCACCCCTTAAATTTCCCCCAAGCACTACTTAACATCGAGTCGTAAAGGAGTTAACTGCCAATAAAATTAAACTATCAATTAGTAACGTTATTATTATGGCTGTAATTAACTTCTGATGAAGACATACCTACTTTGATAAGTTAAGTGTGGGAGAGCCATGCTTCGGCACTAATGGGTCGGCTCGACCGGAGTGTTATCAAGGCCTGACAGAATACCGGCGTGAAACAACCACAGCGTTGTGTAAGTGAGGTTACCGGACTTTCCCTCCCCCAATCCCAAAATCTGAAAATCCGAAAGGTCGGCAACGCACTCGTAACTCCGTTGTTGCGGATGTCCATGGACGATGTTCATCAGGTAATCCGATTGCTCGTTTGCCGACCTATTACATAAAAATAACATAATAGATATTAATGACTGGATTCAGTGCTCAGTGTTTAGCAAAAGGCTTAGCCTCCTGCCAATTACATGGGAAAATTATTGTAAGTTTAAAGCATACATCTTTGCCAAAAAGGGTTTTAGCGTATTATTGTGTATTATTTTATCTCTAAAGTTAGGAAAGGTTTCGTCAGTAAATTTCGCTCACCCCTTTGTCGCTCCTTTAAGTTTTATGCGTCATATACAATGATAGTTTTAAGCATTACCTTTCAAGATAAATCTTACCTTGGGTACCAGTGTTCAACATGTTTTTATAAACCTATATTTGTGCATAGAGTTTTGTTTGTAACGTGTACTTTTTATATGGATAAAATTATTATCCAAATCCAAACTTATAATATAAATGCGAAATTACCTCCGTCTTTCTGTCTGTCTTTTCTTCACGCCTAAACTACTAAACCTATTTCTGTGTAATTTGGTACAGATTAGATATAGTTTGGAGCTCGAGAAAGGACATAGAATAGTTTTTATTCCAAAAATCTGCAGGAAGTTACTATTCTGCGAGAACGAAGTCGCGGGCAAAAGCCAGTTATTAACTATCGTTTTTAGCAAAAGTGTAAATCCTAAATTTTTTTCTTATTTAATTCATGCAAAATTTCAAAAAGATTTAAATATCCAATTTTTTATATTCTTAGCCAGGGATTCTAGAATGTATCAATCTTAGCTTGTAATGTCTTTGCAAAAAGTAATAAAAGTTGTTTTTTTTTTTACATTTAGTAGATTGTCATCATCATCGTCACCAGCCTGTAAATGCTGACCAAAGGCATTTTTTCTCATAATATCCCATAATTGTTATATAAAACTTTTTTTTAACAAACTAACTTAGTAATTGTCCCAAACGTCACACCATCCCGACGTACTACAACCTACTTGCACAGATCCTCCACAAAACAAGTGCATATTGGCCAAACGCCAACGAGTGAATTTTTTATCACCCACACAACGGTAACGTGATGCTTCCGTTTTTGAAAAGGAGAAATACTATTTTTAGACCATTAGCTTTTGGTAATTGATATTCAGGATATTTTGCATTATTAACTAATTTTGATTTGATTGGATAGCACAGTATACGATTTATTTGAAGGCTTGCAAATTCGTCACCAGCCCTTTGAGGGAAAGGGATTTGAGGAACGGGGATTTGTATTGCGTTTATAGATTAATTACACAAATAACTGATTAGTTTTCGTAAATGTTCATTACGGGACATCGTTTCAAAAGTACCTATTTATGGTTTAATTGGAATAAATTTTGACTTTGACTTTGAATTTTTTCATACTAAAAAAAATGCTTATAAATTTCGATACGCACCGAATTTGGAACAGTTATTTTCAATGGCAAAACGACTCATCGCGTATATATGTATATTTGTTAACCACGTTATGCAGAATTGAGCCAGTATTAATTTTACTTATTTATTTTATTTTTCAATTTGTATCTACTGTTCCAGTGTACGGAATTTCTTCAGTATTGTAGTCTAAAAATACAATACTACCCCCAAAGGCCTCTAAACTATGGCACGTCATAATAATCTATCTTATATTACAAAGAGGACAAATTTGTAAGTTTGTATGTAGGGGGTAATCTTTGGAACCGCTGGTCGGATTGCCAAAATTCTTTCACTGATAGATAGCCACAATGTTCCTGAGTGCTATAGGCTATAAAAAATCACGCTACGGTCAAATGGATTCGAGTAGCGGGTGAAACCGCGCGAGAATAGCTAGTATATAATATTTTCTGTGCAACGAACACACGACAACTGTTATATCCGAATATGCATACATGCAGGTGAAAGAAAGAATCCTTTTGAAGAAAGTGATTAACAAAAATAAAGAAAATTTTAAAACACACACTTCACAAGTAGTATGTCTAGATTTCATTCATTAAACACCAAGCGAACGCCGGCATTTACGTAGTTGTGGTCTTACTGTTGGGTCTCAAATTACCACAATATAAAAAATAAGAAAAGTGATAATTAATGAATACTATGTTGAGTTAAAACTGAACTCAGTTTTCAGTAAGTACTTATAAATTTGTTTTTATGTAATAGACCGGCAAACGAGCAGACGGATTACCTGATGGTAAGCAATCAGCGCCGCCCATGGACACTAGTAGTACCAAAAGGAGTCACTACAAATACGTTACAGTAATTAACAACCTATTTTAAAATAACTCTTTAAATATTTGTAAACATTTAACATTTATGGGCATCAGTATTTGAACAGACGAAGTTAACAATGTTTTGTTGTCGTTAAAGCCATAAGCCCGTCTACAATAGTCTTATAATAAATATATAACAATACCGTAATGGCGCTATAATAGTTTCATAAGGAATTCTGTTTGTAATAATAGGTATTAAAGAGCTTTGCTGAGCTGAATGATAGCTTAGATGGTACTGCTTGGCTGTTTTTATGTGTATTTAATGTTTGGAAGTGCTATGCGGTAGCATAAATAGGCTGGCTCGATCGGAGTAATACCACTACTTCTTAGAAAACTTTTTTATGGTGTAGGCTATATATAGGTATATATATGCTTCGGCACAAATTGGTCGGCTCGACCGAAGTGGTACCATGGCCTCACAGAAAACCGGCGTGAAAAAACCACAGCGTTGTGTTACTCCTCAATCCCTAAATCTCCAAATCCCTAATCCCTATAAGGTCGGCAACGCACTCGTAACTCCTCCGTTGCAACACCCGCAACTACAAAGAAGTTACGAATGCGTTGCCGGCCTTTTAAGGATAAGAGCTTCGGATTGGGAAGGGATGAGAGAAGGGGAAGGATTGCGCATCCAGTAACCTCACTCACACAGCGAAACACAGAGGTGTGGTTGTTTCACGCCAGTTTTCTGTAAAGTATCACTTAAATATCACTCCAGTCGAGCCGACCCATTCGTACCTGAGATTGGCTCTCCCACACTTACTTCATTCCAAGAATTGTTAAAAACATGTATTACAATGAGATTACCAAAGAGACCCAACTATTTCGCTTGACTTTAAATTTTTTGCTCGGAAATATTACTTCACCTCCTTGGCTTAGGCGCCATCTCTTTTTTCTTCTCTTCCGTTGCTTTCTGCTGGACCGGATTCGCGGTAGTCCCTACGTTATTGCTTGCATCTGAAAATAACTTGACGTTTAGTAATGTGCAGGTATTTTTACTTTAACTATCATATTTGTTTACATTCGTGCATGGCAAGTTATATTTAGTAACAAAAAAAAAATCATATAGAAATTTAATTCATAAAAATTGATAAATTGTATCAATAATAAATATTTATATTTAAAATTATAATAGAATTCTTTTAACTTAAATCAAACAAGTAAAAATCATTCCAAAAGTAAACGGGATTTTGCCAGTCCAGCCCCAATCCACAATAATCAATCCCCAAACCCCGTATCACTTAATCCCTAATTAGCTACAAAAGGCCTAAAACACACTTGTAAGTAGTAACTCCTGTCGTATTACGAGTGTGCATGGACGGCGCTGATTGCTTACCATCACGTAATCCACCTGCTGGTTTGCTATCCTACCCCTTAAAAACCCTTAAATGTTATTTTCAATGAAAAATATTAGCCAAAACCTCTGAACTAAGTTATCGATAGCCAAACTTTATCTCAAATATTCGATCACTCGCCTACTCTCCTACAGAGTACAACAATAGCTAGCCTATCCATTTTACCGGACAAAGAGCAGCCATTGCAGAAAATATTGTTCCTAAAAAGCCTTTATCGGAACACAATTGACGTGATGTTAGGTTATTTTTCTCTAACCAAACGCTCGGCACTCCATCACCGATTTTACCCTTGTACGTAAACTTAGTCTTGTAAATATACCTTACCTATCAGCACTAGTGATCGCAAGTGTATAATAAATTCAAGGATGGCGCTTTCCTCTAATAAAGTTGCTATCTTTATAGGTTTCTGCTTGTGTCAACCCTAACAAAATTGTAGGATGAAAAGCCTTGGATTCAATATGTTATGAGGTTTCTTATAGGCATGACGTATGGTGACTGGTGTTTTTATTTTATTTTTTAGACGTTGTCACACAAATTCACCGTACATATCCTACTCAGACCCAGAAATGCAATCTGTAGGTCACACAAACACACAGTTGCTCCGTGCGAGAATCGATCCCACGACAAGTCGCACGGCAGCCGGTTGCTCAGCCACAGCGTTAACCATGCAGCCAAATTTAATCAGTGGTCGTAATGTTATTTTTAATGGGTGCAACCATTTTTGGTACTATTTTAGCCAGAGATTTGCTTGTCCAATCACTAAAGCTGTTAATAATTTTATGTCCAATATTATGACATCAGCTGATTCCATATTGGTTGGTTGGTTTAAAAAAGATTCATCTCATTTTTATTCTAGAGGTTTTCATCATCATCATCGTCGTGTTAGATAAAATAGGCTAATCATAGATCCTGGTCCCAATGTATTCCAGATAAGCCACTTAGAACCTGCATCCAGCTGCTCGACATGACCTTGAAATATAAAGTTATCCTATAAACAAAAGACCTTGTACATTTTAATCATCCGTAGTTATGTGAAAACTTTATTAGAAAAATGACAAATTCTCAAGGTACCGCAGATGTAAGTGTTACTCCGCCAAAAAAAACTATGCTACCCAAAAATTGCTGTTCCAGGTCTAGTCGTGATGTCAGTCGCACTGGATTTTTAAACACTCCCCTGACACGAGAGATAATTTTTATGTTGAACAAAGTAAATATTTTCAGATATTACGATATTTTTTATTGTCAGGGGAAAATCATCAAATGACTTCTCCCGCCCAGGGTGTGGTGAGAGATTCTCACTGACTAACCCCCCTCATCCTCCACGTTCCCTCTCCTGCTTTAGGCCGAAGCCACGGTGGGGGCTAGATTACGATACCTAAGAAACAAAATAAGCAATACTTATCCCAACCACAGAGTCTAACCTTGATCATCACATAAGCAAATCAAGTCTGGACCGGATCAAATGAAAAATCACCAGTTGATACAAGAATAAAACTGCAAGTGCTACTTAAGTAAAATAAAGATGAGAACATCAGTATAAAAACCAAAATAAAGAGATATAAAAAATAGATTACATCAGATGAATGGACGTAAAGACCTATAGCTTGAAGTGATCCAAATAAAATATTGTTTATTTAATATCTTTCCCTATTTCAGTTTGGATTGAAGCCAGGAAAAATATATGTGAGTAATATTTTTGTAAACGCCCTATTTTACCCTATTGAGGCGTAGGGGACATCTTTAATGGTCGAGTAGTTCAGTTAAACATCAATATTTTATAAATAAAAACTTTATTGATGATTGGATTATGAAGGAAACTACTGCTCATGAAAAATACTATTTGCACAATTACTTGGTATCATATCACATGATTGGCCTATAAGTGCCCACTGCTGAGCAAACGCCTCTTTCTAACACAGAAGAGGTTTGAGCATTAATCAGCGTACTTATTCAAGGTAGATTACTGACTTCAAACTTATAATTAGAATTTATAAGTCCAGATTTGCTCACGATGTTTACCTTCGCCGTATGTTAGTGGTGTCTAAATAATCATAGATAATACACATTGGTTTAGGTTTTGAGCCCGGGTCAAGCGCATTAAGGTACCTCGGTCTCGGACTAGAGCAATAGAAGGAACGGGGGAGCTTTTAGTCAGTAAGAGTCTGACACTCGCGTTTTCCATACCCAGGGTGAGAGGACTGATTTGATGATTTTCTCCCCTCAAAAAAAAGTATTAGTCAAGCCTAATTATTGTCTGTTGGGTACAAATAAATCACGATATTTCTTTTGGCACTTATCCAAATACATACAAACATACATATATTATATATAAATAAACCACAGTCTGATCTGCAATCATTGAGAGGTATTTCGTTTCGGTATTTGGTTTTCTATTTGGGGGTTCGATCAGGAAATGATAGTTGTTTTGTCTCTTGAAAAGATCAGTGGCGACCGACTTGAATACGACAAAAATCTAAGTATTTCCCTTTTATTACTTAGAAGGAAAAACTTGGTAGGTAGCAGCTCGCCCCTGCTTTGCACTGGTCTCCAACTATCTCGCTAGCAACGAAAAGGAGTCCCTATTTGCCAGTTCTTCCCTTGCTTGTCTAAAATTTTCTTTTATAAGAACATTCTCCTGACAATCCAAACATAACAAACAAAAGAATTGGTAATATTGGTCTAGGTGTTGTTGAGTTATGAAACAATGAAACAATGCATTTATTTTTGCAAATAAGCCATAAAACGGCACTTTTACACGTCAATTTATATGTGAAAAACTAGATGATGCCGGCATTTCTTATCTGACTACTCTGAGAAGAAATGCTGAAACAAACTCAAAGGTCATATGAGCTTATCAACGCATTTTGCGATTCATTTTTATATACGTATATAGCTTTGTCAAAACCCATCTCTGCTTTTGACTTTTAAAAGGTTCAATGTTCCCATATTTACATTGTCAATCAAACTGGCTTTTACTGTCACTTACTTTTATAACCTCAAACATTTGCAACAAAGTCACTTTGAGATTTAACACTCCCATAAAAATGATTCTGACAACTTCTTCGAAAATGGCGAGCCATCAATCGGAAATCGTGATAAATAAAAAAAAGAAATGTCTATCTATACACAAAGAAACAAAGAGGACAAATATTCAAATAAAACCATAGACGAACACCATAAAACAATGGCGGGGATTACAAAAACGCGGGAACTGTCAACGCTGTGTCGTCATCAAATCAAAATGGCGTCGTGTTTAGTGACAAATTGAGTGAACTGAACTGTGAGATCGCACTGTTTGTATGTATCTTGTATTGTTTTTTGTTTGTCAATATTAATAATTTATAACAACATGAATTCTTTTCCTCAGGTATAAAATAGAAGTGTACATGATATTTTAACATCCCATAATGACAGAGGTAAAATTTGTTAGTTTGTATGTAGGGGGTACCTTTGGAACCGCTGGCAGGATTTCCAAAATGTTTTCACTGTTAGATAGGTACAAGATTCCTTAGTGTTATAACGATTTAAATAATACTTAATTTGCGTATTTTAGTCGGCATACGTTACTTTTTTACGTGTTCAATATAGTATAAGGGCAATAATACAACAGAAGATCTCGATATTACTAGATAAATCGATAATTTTCAAAATATTAATCAAAACTACAAAACATTCAAGAAAAATTAAATAAAAATCACATTTTTAAATCTTAACATAAAATGTCAAAAAACTTCGAGACGGATAGAACTAAACAACGTTAAACTTATTATTATAAAAGAAAATACTTTATGACGTAAGCCACTTATTTCCTTAACTTTGTATTCAAAAATTCTAGAACAAAAACTATCCTCATCAATCATAAAATACAATAGATTTCCTTTCAAATTTCTACAACAATAAACATAAAAAGGTTAAAGCGATTAAAACCATAATAACACTGAAAACTACAATATCAAACAAAATGCTTGTCTGTTAAACTTTAAATTAATTAGGAAAACGGTTTTGGCCCCAAAATGTTCCCCGTCAAATGCCAAAGCCTTCGAAAGATAATGTTTCTTTACAATATTTTACTTTGTACAGCAATAAATCATTTTCAAAATACAATACTATTATGTAACTTGTATAACAACTCGCAAGAATTTAGAAAGTTGAGCCAACTCTTTAGGTAGTCTAACCGAGAAGTTATATAAAACGATCTTAAAGACTTGGAAATATTACCGAAGTTAGAAATATCTATTGACAACGTTTTCCTACTTGAAATAAACGAAATAATTTTCCCAAAGAAAATTGTTTAGGGAAAGTCATTATCATGATCGGAATTGATCTTTTCACAGGCGAAATTAAGGGTTTGAGCAAATTGCGCAGAAACAACCACACAATGGACGTTGTGCCGCCAAAAATCACGAGAAGAAAATAAATATAAATAAAACGCTATCACGGTGAATACTCCATCAATCACTCGGCAATCAGGTTATGTTTTTTTTTTATATTTTGTCTTTTTTCCACAACGCACAGGATGCTATATTTCACGCGCGAAAAATTTGGTACACAGTCACCCGGTACCTTGCGTCTGTTTAAATAAAATAAACGAAACTTTTTTGTACAATAAATTTATAGTCTATGATACTTTGACAACTGTTGATATTTGGCGGGAATACGCTTTATTTATTGCCTTGGAATATGTATATTGCTTTATTTGGACGATTGCTTTGTTTGTGCAAATACAAAATGCACTGTGATTTTAGATATTTTTCAAATAAAAATTGAAAGCAAACACGAACGCCGTGGTGTTTGTTGTCAGTTTACATGGACATGTACATAACTTCATGTCTTTTTATGGTCGAAAAGGATAATCATAGGTGAGTAAATATACCTAAGTCACCTTACCGGGGGCCCAAGCCATCACCTCCCCCCGCGGCCCCTCCCTTTCCTATCTCTAGGCAGCGACATTTGATTACCTGGTTTATCTGAGACCTAATTTGCGCCTATAAATAAAAAAAAAACAAAATATTATTGCAATGTACTACAATGTAAAGAAGTAATTAATCCAAAAGGAACAAAAAACAGCTGTCTAACCGCACAGCAAATTTTTTACCCCCGCAACAACAAAGGATTTACGAAGTGCATTTCTGGCTTTTTAGAGATAAGAATTTCGGATATTTAAGGATTGGGAAGGGATGGGAGGAGGTCGGGGGAAACAACGCTGTTGTTATCTCGATTTTCGATGAGCCCGTGGTATATCTCCGAATCATTCAGAATGTTATTATTCGGAATATAAGTGTTCGGTCAGTAACTAGAGTTTTACTACCAAGTACTTTTATAAAATCAATCCCAGCTTACCTAAACGCCAGCGGACGGCGAGTAAGGGTTGCTCGCCGCCCGACCAGATCCAAATCGAGCGGACGGCGCGGCGCGTGCCTCAAAGAGCCAATGCACTACCACAGACGGGGCCCTATACGGCTGATGTTCAGCCGGGGTTGCGGGGTAAGAGCAATGAGTCACTGCGGCCTGTTTTTAGGAGTTTAGTTTTAGTAGTAGTTTTAGTCAATAAGAGTCTGACACTCTCTCGACTTATCCTGGACGGGAGAAGCCACTTGATGATTTACCCCTGACAAAAAAAAATTAACTTACCTAACCATCATTATACCTAGAGGGATATTCAACAGCTGAAACAAATCTATTTATAAACACAATTCACTTTACAGACCAAAATAAATTGCAATCTAACTGATACATTTTGCCAAGTGGGTAAACCTTTTTTGGAAATAATGTTAAAAGCATGAGTGACGCATCACAGTCCTAGATTTAAAGACATCCTTCATGCGGAGGGCATCGATCAATCTAGAAGCTGAAAAGGCGTTTTCTTGAAAATTTCGTTTCAAAAATGGTCAAACACGTGTGTTTATTGCAGGTCTCTTGACATGGGAAATGGATTGGAATTCGGTGTTGTGGATTACAAACCTGACAAGTACTGTGACTTTTTTCAAGTTACATGTACTTTCTAACTTAATTAAGATACCATGAAAAAGCGGTCAAAGAAAATATCGTGAAGGATTCTGAAATTATTCATCCAAACTTAATATTATAAATGCGAAAGTGGCTCTGTCTATCTGTCTGTCTGTCTTTTCTTCACGCCTAAACAACTGAACCGATTTCTGTGAAACTTGGTACAGACATAGTTTGGAACTCGAGAAAGGACATAGAATTGTTTTTATACCAAAAACCTGCAGGAATTCACTATTCCACCCGAACGGAGTTGCGGGCAAAAACCGTAGGTAGTTATTTATAAGTATCAAAACGCAATTCCATTTTAAGAAGACGTGGTGATTAATGCTCAAAACCTTCTTCGTGTACCTTTGCTTTTTTTACTTTGTGAGAACCTTTGCCTTTAATCACTACCCCTAAAAGGCTGATGATGATGACGAGATTAATAAGAATCCTCACTACTGACCACTTATTTGTCGTAAGGGTGTTATCAGAGCCGATAAACAGACTCCATATTTTACAGAGATCAGACAACAGTGGTTCAATAATCATCAACTTTTAAATTGATTCTTTTAATAAGTGTAGAAGGACCAGACTATGCTTCGGCACGACTGGGCCGGCTCAACCGGTGTCATACCACGACCTCCTAGAAAACCAGCATTAAGCAACCGCAGCTTTGTGTTTCGCCGTGTGAGTGAGGTTACCGGAGAACTATTCCTTTTCCTCACAATTCATCCCCAATCCCTTATCCCCAAAAGGCCACCAACGCTTTCGTAACTCCTCTGGTGTTGCAGATGTCCATGGGCAGCGCCGATTACTTACTATTACCAAAAAAAAACCTGCTAAACATATATACTTCGGATAAACCTTCTTCTCCTCTCAGGAGTGAAGGATAAACCATCTTTAGTATACGATATTTTTAGATTAAAGCCCCCTATAAATCAACTTTATCGTCAAGCAACAACGCCCTTACTTTCACTATTGTGACAAAGAAAGAGGAAATAATTATCCTTTGGAAGATTCCTTTGATTTTTATCATCAGGCTTTCCCTTTGTAAGGTGCGTCCGGATCGATAGTGTCGGTTATCGATAAAATGTATTTAAAAGGTGATAGTATGATTATTATTTGAGATTTTTGGTACTACGACAAGATTTTTAGAATATCAATCACGAAGGAACCACTATGCTTGCTCAAAGCAGATAGGCAATTCTGTAGGAGACTGTCATCAGAAACTCGGAGACTACCTCTGGCCACCGCAAGGGAAGATCTTTAGACGGCGAGCTAGAATAGCTCACCACCTAACCATTTCATATGACAATTTTCATAACTGTGTTATTATAAAATTAGGTATAAAGTAAGGTATTAGTGATCGATGATTAAGGTACAATATTTTCCTTTAAGGTATGTCACTGATGTCTTAACACATTTGAAAACTCACATTGATTATTGAAACAAAATTTATAAAGACATAGGCGTGGTGCGTATATTTTATATAGATTTTTTGTGTTTTTCATTTTGAAGTAGATTTAGATATTGGTGTTGGTATATACTAATACACACGTAAGAATACTTCTAAGTTTTATAAACATTCTTATTAACTTCAAGCTGGGCTATCAGTGGTCATATGCTAGCTATAGTTATCAAAGATACAATCAGATTTATAACAAAAATACATACGTAACTACGACAGCATATCAAGCTACCCTTCACGCTATATCCTGCTAATTGTCCTAATTTTTTATAATCACTAAGAAAGATAAGTGAATATACATCACTTATACTTTAACGCAGATCCTATTCTGTTGATTTTTGAGGAGTTCCCTGGTATATCACCTACATTTGTGATCAAATTTTGACCAAATATCTATAGGACCACATTAGATCCTAACTTTTGTAAATGTAAGATCGATTTGTCGGAGATATGTGTATGTAATATGACATGCATAAAAAAGTCCATCCGAATTGAGAACCTCCTACTTTTGAAGTCAGTTAAAACAAAGACAACAACGAGACACGTGTGTACATAAAAGTTTATATAAGACAAAGTAGTTTATATATTTAAGTAAGTAGCTATTTATTTCGGGTACAAAACCATTAGTAGGGTTTTCCGAGCAAATTGGCTTAAGAGGCTCTACGATGGAAGAAAAATAGTATGAAAGTTACGTAATCTGATCGCTTAGACTTGAGCTTAAATTGCTTAGTTGGATTTTTGTTTTCAACATTCATCATCAGCGTGTAAGTGTTGAGCAAATGCCTCTCCTTAAACGGAGAAGGTTTGAGTATTTATCACCACGCTTGCTCAAGGTGGTTTTATCCGATGCTCGGCTCCTTTCAATTGCTCCTTGATGTCTTATTGTCTTTCTCAATAAATAAACGATCCAACACAAAAAGAACGCTCGAATCAGTAATTCTGGAGATTACTGCAATCAAACAAACTAACAAACTTCATCTTCATTTAAAGAGAATTACTTGTAGAGTGTGGGAGAGCCATGCTTCGGCACGAATGGGTCGGCTCGACCGGAGTGATACCACGGCTTCACGGAAAACCGACGTGACACAATAACTATGTTGTGTGTAATGTACGTGTGAGTGAGGTTACTGGAGGCTCAATTCTTCACCCTCCCCCGATCCTCAATCTTCAAATCCATATCCATAATCCATAAATCCCAAAAAACCCACAAGTGGCCGTCAACGAATTTGTAATGACTACTTTGGTACTACGAGTGGCTATGGGCGGCGCTGATTGCTTACCATCAGGTAATTCGTCTGCTGTTTCGCCGACCTATGACATAATAAAACAAAAATTAAAATATAATTAAAATTTATTACATTATTATGAATTAAAATTTAAATTAAATTAATTTTATTTAATTTGAAACAATGAAATTTCACTAGTTGATTTGGTGACATGTAATATATAAAAGTAATTGATTATAATATGTTTAATCAGTACTGCTTATCCCTTTCTGGGCTGGTATGTATACCACACACCGCAGAATGCTCGATCAAACCAAGTTTAAAGGCATCGCTGTTGCCATCTGACTCCCTTACTTCAGGACAAAGTTTAAGGGCACGTACATTGAGTAGGAATGTGTTGTAGACGAGACGACGTAGAGCGCTTATGAAAAAATATGGGACGACAAATTGGGTGAGATTGACACTCGTAACGACACTCGATTTAATAATTGAAAATTGCGAATCCGGTTATTATTCCACAAAATCCGGTAATATCACTCAGATCAAATCAAATCAAATCAAAATCATTTATTCCAACTAAACCATAAATAGGTACTTTTGAAACGTCAAAATAGAATAGTAGTCTGTCAGTCTGTTCGTCAGTGAAGCTAGGTGCTCGTTCCAAATTGTAGTTTCGAATGGAGAAGAACGAGCAAGAAACTCCATCGTTACTCTTTTAAAAAAAATATTTGTTTTACAATTCACTAGTAATACATTTTATACATTACTGTACGCCTATGTGAGAACAATGCAGAGACAAGTTGTTAATAAAAAGGAACAAATGATGGTCTATCTAATCTATCATTAAAATTTTAATCCTTTGTTGTCTCGAACATGGCGCTCACATATGCGTACTCACATTCCAAAAGAATGCTTCTATATAAACTCATTCAAGGTTTCATTAATTTTGAGAATTTCAATAACTACTGACTACATATTTGAGTATTGTCCAGTGGAGCCGAACCAACATGCTGCCAGGCATTCTTGTCCTCAATATAATCTGAGAGTTTGTAGTATGCCTGTCTACATAATTCGCGTTTAATATAAGTTTTAAATTTTCGTTCATTAAGATTTAATACACTTCTTGGAATTTTATTGTAACAATTTACACAGAACCCCATAAAGGATTTCTGTACTTTGGACAGACGGAATCGTGGCACAGCCAGCCTATCTTTGCCTCTTGTATTAAGATTATGTCTATCGCTTCTTTTTTCAAATAATTGCAAATTTTTCCTTACGTACATAATGTTTTCATATATAAACTGACAAGGTACCGTTAGGATATTTATCGTTTTAAATAGTTCTCTCAGAGATTCACGAGGGGGCAAGTTGTATATCGCTCGGATAGCCCGCTTTTGCAGAATAAATATTGAATCTACTTCCGCAGCTCGACCCCACAGCTAAATTCCGTACGACATAATGCTGTGAAAATAGCTAAAATAAACAAGCCTTGCTGTGTTCACGTCTGTGAGCTGTCTAATCTGTCTAACTGCAAAAACAGCTGAGCTCAGTCTTCCCGAAAGCGTCTTTATGTGGGAACCCCATTGAAGTTTATTGTCTAGCGTAATACCTAGGAACATAGTCTCGTTAACAAATTCTAACTTTTGCCCATTTAAAATTATGTCACAATCATTATTGTGTACGTTGGGCAAGCTAAATTTAATACATTTTGTTTTTTTCTCGTTAAGTGCTAAATTATTGACTGTAAACCAATTATGAACTCGATGAATGGAGCTGTTTACTTCGTCCAAATTATTAACACGTCGACCTATTCTAAAAATTAATGATGTATCATCTGCAAACAGCACCATTCTTGGCTCGGTTTTAAATAGAAATGGCAAGTCATTAACATACACTAAGAAGAGAAACGGACCCAAAATTGAACCTTGCGGTACGCCAATTCTTATCTCAGAGCCCCGTGAGTTAGAACCACCTACATGACTCTCAGCTGCCTATCCTCTAAATATGACTTTAGTAGACGGAGTGCAGTATGTCTAATCCCGTAATGATCTAATTTCAGCAAGAGTGTTTCATGATCAACGCAATCGAACGCCTTTGAGAGGTCGCAAAAGACACCAACAGCATCCTGTGCTTCCTCCCAAGCACCGAATACCTCCTTTATCAAAGTGACACCGGCGTCAGTTGTACAACGACCTTTAGTGAAACCGTGTTGTTGGTGATGGAAGATGGCATGTTTATCAAAGTGATGAAGCATCCGAGATAGCATTAACTTTTCAAACACTTTGCTAAGAACCGGCAGAACAGACACAGGCCTATAGTTGTTTGGTTCTTTAGTGTCACCATTTTTGAATAATGGAATAACTTTACTGTATTTCATTAGGTTCGGGAAGACACCGTCATCTATACTTTTATTGAAAATCAAAGCCAGATACGGCGCTAAAGTTCGGATAAGTGATCCGCATACTTTCACCGATAGTCCCCAAAGGTCCTCAGTTGATTTGATCTTGATTTCTTTAAAAACCTTTATTATCTCTAAAGGATTGGTATAATGAAAACTAAAATCGTCTTTGCATGATTTGACATTTTCTCTAAGCAAAGTTACCGATAGTCTGGCTGATGATTCTAAATGAGCAGTTGTTGTGACATGTATATTAGCAAAAAATGCCCCAAACTCCTGAGCTACATCTTTGCTTGACGAAATCTGTCCCCTTTCAGTGTTTAAACAAAATTCCGAATTTTTTAATCGTTTCCTACCTGTCTCATTCTGTATTATTTTCCACGTAGCCTTTATCTTGTCATCAGCTAATTTTATTTTATTACTGATGAAAAGTCGCTTTGCGGCTTTGCATACTATTCTAAATGTTTTCGAGTACAATTTTACATGTTGATGAAAAAGGGGGTCGCAATTGAATGGTTTCATGCCATAAAGTTCAAAAAGTTTATCTCTACTCTTACGAGTACCTACGGTTGCCCAATCGCTAAACTGAAACTTAGAACAGATATCTTTACATTTCAATGGCAAATAGCTTGAAATTCCCTATTTAACAACCGCAAAAAATTTTTCGTATAACTTCTCGATTACTGACATCAAAATTTTGTACACTTAATTTAGTTGCTATTGAATCATTGAGTTTCTCTAACTTTTTATTTGTAATATGTCTAAACTTTATTTGAATTTTTTGTAAAGGCAAATAAGTGCTGTAAGTTACCACAAGACCACTGTGGTCAGAAGGTAAACTGTTTATAATTTTTTTTTCTAAATAGTTACTGTTACTAAAAATGTTATCAATACATGTGGCAGTGGATGGTGTTTATCCTAGTCGGTTCTAGAAAACATTTTTTAAATTAAATGATCCAAACAAATTTAATAGATCCATGCTGCCTGCATTGTTTTCCAATAAATTAATGTTAAAATCGCCACATACAAGTACTGATTTATGGCTAGAACATACCTTCTTCAAAACATCTTCCATTACTGAATCAAACACTGCAAGATTCTGATAATTAGGTGGTCTATAAACACAAACAACAACATGTTTATCCAGCTCAACACAGGACAACTCAATAGTGTGTTCAACTGACAGTGCTACAATATCTTTCCTTTCTTTGGACTTAATGCCATTTTTAACTAAAATTAAGGACCCACCATGTACCATATATTTTCTACTAAAATTACTTATTACAATATAATTATCAAAATTAAAAGATATTAATTGGTCCTCTTTCATCCAATGTTCCGCTAAACACACAATATCAAATTGTGTTTTCTCGAGGAACATTTCTAATTCAAATAATTTAGAGGAGCAGCCCTGAATATTAATATAAATAAGATAAGATTGTGCTGCCCTGAGCCTGTGTAACAAACATTTGATATGAGTTTTTTTTTGCCAGAATATACCTTACTACTAACATTATATATGGTGGTATGTTCTGTTGTCTTAAAATCTAGTTTAAATCTATCACTGTGTTGTTAGGTAGCCTAGACAGCACAGATTCGTCCCTAAAACTAATATCTGTTATATTTTTTATAACAGAGTTAATATTGAATGCTATTAGCATAGCAAGTGTTTTTCTATATGTGTTTGAGAGGGATATGCCTCTCTCTGTCAATATAAAATCACTAATAAATTTATTAGTATCAAAAAAAAATTAATTTGTCACTATGACAACATGTCAATTGGTGTAGTGTACTGTTAAGTACACCTAAATGTCTATTTTTGGAGTCTGTTAAGGTACTTGAATAGGGAAATGCACAAAGTATTATTTTTCCCAATTTTAATTTTAATAAAGTGTCCACACCGTTTACGATGTCCCTTTTTTTTACATCCAAACTGTTACCTACTGACTACCAGATGGCGAAAAACAACGCAAGCACGGTTCCAAACTTAGCATAGACTATAGTAACTTTTTGAGAAGATTGAGACACCACTTGCAGTGAATAAAAAATCTTGAAAGCTGAAAATCATTTCTTCTTATACGTTTCAAATCGCTAATCTTACTGAGCAATCGCGATGATTAATGCTCGTGCTTTCTCTGTATAAAAAGATAATTTTACTAAGCAATGGGCTTATAGGCTGGTGATAAAGCTAATGATCGTGTAATGATGATGATGATGATGATAATATCATATTTCTTTTACACAAAATCATCTTTTTAATACTTTGCATGTTAAACATGTAATGGAACTCAATTACTGTTTACTTTCCTTTTAAAAAAGTCAAAAATCATTTATTCCAATTACACCTTTACAGGCACTTTTGAACGTCAAACAAAATTTTGAAGATATAGTGTCAGTCTGTCGGTCAGTCCTCTTAGTGAAGCTATTTGCTCGTTCCAAAGTGTAGATTACGATCGAAAAGAAAAAGATTTTAATTTTTTTTAACAACAAAAACGACATTAATCGTATCATTGTCTGATTAATACTCTAATGTCCAAATATATCGGCTAAATCGAAAACTTGATACCCAAAACTTGGCTATAGTTGGGTAACCACGGAGATGTGACGAGTCACATTATGAATAATTGTGTATCAATCATCCCATTGTTTGGGAGGGTAGACAGAACTTTAGAGTGTGGAGGACGAATAATTTATTGAATTAGAATTGAATTGTTTTGTTTGTGATTTTGATTAAATTGTTATAGAAGGGAAATGGGAGATTTTATTGAAGGTTTCCTTTAGAAATGTACGTGGCGCGGCTTTATTTGCGCGGCGCAAATTTTGTAAAGTCAAAATCTTGGTTATTACTAAACCGATTTTAATGAAATGGTACTAATATGTACGTTACTATCGACCCGCCCCGACTTTACACGGATACAATATTCATGCTAAAGTTCTTCAATCACTCTACCTATTAAAAAAAACCGCAATAAAATTAAAAATAAGAATATTGGGTAGGGAAAAAGAAAGAAAGCGACTTTGTTTTATACTTTGTAGTGATAAACGTAATTATGTCATCAAATTGTGTGTAAGTATATTTTCGAAAAAAGAGTTTACATAGAATAGTAATTCTCAATTTTCATAAGAATATATCGAATCGCTAATTTCTGCTTGATGAAAGAAGATTTATTACCTACATAGTTTCAATTATAATTTGAATTAAAATTATATATTCCATACATTTTACAAACGTCGAAATCGAATGTTGAAATTTTCTTTGTGCATTTTCTTTATCATCTCGCATCCCACGTTACTATCCAACCGGCACTGGTTATCCGGTCGCCACAAGGTTAAGTAAACGAGCCAACGGATGACCTGATAGTTAGCATCGGAGGCACTCATGGAAACCACAACATTAGCGAAAGTTACAAGTGCGTTACCGGCCTTTTGGGGACTAGGGTTTCGAAGATTAAGGGATCGGGGAGGAAAGGTGGGAGAGGAAGGATTAGGCCTCCAGGGCGCCTGCCCTTGAAGGATTGCGATGGGTTGTTTTTCTGTGATGTCGTGGTAATGAATTCCGGTAACGAAGCTCGACTCTAACTCATTTACATTATTTTGAACATGCATAATTACCAAAATTAATTTATTATTGCCAAACTCAAGAACTTTAACCAAAGTCCATAGAGATACCATTATACCACCATATAACCAATAACCTACTCCATATAACAGTACTGACAGACAAGTATTTCGTCATATAAGTAGTTGTAGTTCTCTTAGTTGGCAAGTTTCGTCCCAGACCCCTTGCATTATAGTTTTAAAGTATTACGGCTAGAATTATTGGTACTGGAAGTGGCTGATATTGGCCTTTATTGGTATATTATTTTAGGAAAGTATTAGGTATATTTTGTAGGTAAAAAGTAAACTTACAAAAGGGTTGATACGTAAAAAATCGAGAAAATCAAAACGCAAAATCATAAGTCGGCAAACGAGCAATCAGCGCCGCCCATGGACACTTTTAACGCTTTGCCGGTCTTTTGTGGGTTATAAGGAACTTTGAAGATTGAAGATGGGGGGGAAAGGATGGGGCTTTCTGTAACGTCACTTAAACTTCGAAAGACAACGTAAGAGTTGCTTCACGGTTTTAAGTAAGGCCGCGGTACACTTCGGTCGTGCCGACCAATCCGTGCTGAAACATGGCTCTCCCATACTTGGAAGTTAGCGAACCGCCACAGTAAGAAGAAGAGAAGAAGTAGAATCCATAAGTATGTAGAAGAGACGATATTTCCGGACTTTTCCATTTGCTTTAATTTTTTCTTGCATAAGCACATTCTCCTAATAATAACAAACATATTAAAAAGAAAATTTCGGATTCGGTCTAGACGACACGCATGATCCCAGACTAAGGTAAATGGTATGTATATAATGGTAGGTGAGATTCATTATAATATTTGTATTTCTGTCTGTGTGTGATGTGCTCTGGAAAGTTAAGGATTATGAAAACTAGTTACTAAGGTTTAAACTATCGACATCCTAAAGGCCTTTTTCATTACCCTTAAATAATTTCTGGATAAACTTTAATGGCAGATAGTTCATACAAATAACGTTCTATATTCAAAATTGACGATCTGATCATGTACGCGGGGCAAACTTGGCCGGAGATCGCTCTAGACAGAGAAATTTGGAAGGAAAATGGGGAGGCCTTTGCCCAGCAGTGGGACACACGATAGGCTATAGAAAAAAAAATCAAAATTATCTTGTAAGTACATAGGGACTACCAAAATTTTATGAAATAGGCCCTTAGTATAAATACAAACCCCTACATATAAACCCCTGAAGCGGTTGCAAGTTTAGTAAAACAATAGTTCAACACAAATGACTGCACGGTTGGTGCGGTGGTTGGGCAACTGGTACAACGTGTCGCGGTTCGATTCCTGCACGAAACAACTCTTTGTGTGACCCACAAATTGTTTCTTTGTGTCATGTGCATATAAAATTGTATGTTTGTAACCGGACCCACGACACAGGAGAAAATCCTAATGTGGGGCAACGTTTTATATAAAAAAATGGGTCGGCTCGTCTGGAGTGATACTACGGTCTCACAGAAAACCGGTCTGGAATAAGCACAACGTTTTGTTTCAGCGTGTGAGTGGGGTTACTGGAGGTCCGATCCTTCTTTTTCCAATCCCTAAATCAATAAAGGTCATCTAAGCATTAGCAAATCCTATAGTGCTGAGGATGTTCATGGGAGTCACCGATTGCTTACCATCAAATAAACCTACATAATACAACCCGAATAACAAAAGAAAATCGTTAAAATATCACCTGTAAAACATTAAAACGCTAAGTATTTTATCTCAAGTACCAGGGTCGCAGGATTACCGAAGAGTTTTTATTTTATTATTTCTTGTTTGACCACGTACTGAACCGGAGTGAAAGCTTTTTAGCCAATAAGATTATAGTGACAAGCGTGAGTCACCTTTGTTAGAGATCCTTTATATTTATGTGGTCCTAGTAACTTGGGAAGAAAATTTGTCCAACAGGAGTGATACCACGGTGATAATAAAGAAATCTGACGTGAAACAAAGTCATTCAGCTACTTAACTTGCATTGTATTTCGCCATGTTAGTATCATTATCGGAGGCCTACTTACCAAAAGTACTTACTCAGTTATTGCATATGTCCAAGAGAGATGCCGACTGCTTTTCATCAGGTAAAACGTCTAGCGAAAGAGCCATGGTAGCCCAAAGGTTAGGGTGCTAGTTCGAAACTTCAGAAGTAAGCATCAACGTGACTTTTTCCGAATTATACATATGTAGGTACTTTCTAAGATAAATTAGACACAACTGAAATATACTGAAAAAAAAAACATCGTGAGGAAACTTGGGACTTTAAATTTCGTACGTACAACTTTTTAATCGATAACCCGCCCTGGCCAGTTTGATAATTGATGCTGAAACCTTCTCCGTGTGAGAAAAGGCCTTTGCTCAACTGTAAGCAACGCTTGCTCATAACAGATTGGTGATTTGAAAGTGTTGTCCTCCATCGTATGTCAATGGTGTCTAAATAATCATGGAAAGTTCATTTAAATAATGTGATTGATTGATTTAACTCGGAGAAAGTCATGTTGGGACTTTCCTTAATTTGAACCCTCCTCAAAAGAATACACATAACCACCTTTTCAAACATGAAAAGCGGACGCCTTAAGCTCCAGGCCACACGACTTCAGATATGTATATTTCGTCTCACTCAAATCCTAAGCAAAAGACAAAGACGTGAAACCACTCAATCACCGAAAAACGGTAACATCTAGAAAATCTATGACCGTTCTCTTTTCACTTGGCGGACATCCGGTAACGGATATCCGCTCGCTACTTCAATGTTCATACGTATCCGGTCACTGTCCGGGTATCAAATACACTATACATCCAGTTTATGTACCTACCTACTACGAGTATATGGGATATTCTATGCCAATATTTGTATGGCTTGACAACCCTGTAAAGTCCAAGATAAAATTGAATATTTGCATGGACCAAGATGGATGCCAAATACGTAGCTTTCTATAAATGTTTTCTAGATCACGCTTCTTCTTTTTCTAAACAACGATTCCCACACTAGGACTTGCTCCTGTGTCTTGGGTGCGGTTACAAACATACAATTTCACGTGCACATGACACCCAGACCCGGAACAACAATTTGTGGACCACACAAAGAGTTGTTCCGTGCGGGAATTGAACATGCGACACGTTGCACGGCAGCCAGTTGCCCGACCACCGCACCAACCGTGCAGTCAAGCAAGTTGCAGCAAGCAGTCAAGTTCGCTTCTAAGCCAACATACTACCACGGATGGGGACCCATAGGGCAAATTTTCAGGAGTTGTCGGTCAAACGCAATTATTTATCGCGGCCTGATCTGAAGCGGGAGAAGAAACGGGATGGTTTCTAGTCAGTAAGAGTCTGACACTCCCTCTCCCCATTCGCGGGCGGGAGATATCATTTAATGATTTTTGGCTGCCTCCACATCATTAGTGTATAAGCGACTACTGCTGAGCAAAGGCCTCTTCTCATACGGAGAGCATTAGTCGTCACGCTTGCTCAAAGCGAATTGGAATTTCAAACTTATAATTATAAATTATAAATCCTTAAACTCGTTGAATGGTGCCAAAATACATTTAGAAAGTGGAAAAAGTCACATTGGTACTTGGCAGATTTTGAATCCTCTTTTATGTATGCGAAGTGTCTTAAGCTCTAAACCACCATAATGTATTTATTACTTTATATTTGACTCCAGTCAAGACATCCAAGAGTTGATTAAAGTGATATTCAAAAACCTTACAATAACCACACAGTAGAAAAGTGTAAAGCTAACAAAAAATGAAAATAAAATATCTTGTACAAAATAAGATAAGGTTTAATCTTCCCCATTTACAGGGTGCTACAACAGTGGCTATATCATTTATACAGCTTCACAGAACGTCCCTTCGATCCGGCCTAGCCGCCGCAATCGCAAATCACATTATATGGAAGCCCAGGACTGGTGTACTGACCTGCAAGTAGCAATAAAGATGTAGAGCGAATTTTTATTAATTAACTGGTCACGGAAACAACGATGCGCGGTAACTATACACACAGTAAGTGTGGGAGAGCCATCTTTCGGCACGAATGGATCGTCGCGACCAGAGTGATACCACAGCCTAACTGAAAACCGGCGCTTAATCGTGTGAAAGAACACAAGTATTGTGTTTCACCGTGTTCTAAAATCTTCAAATCCCTAATCCCCATAAGGTCGTCTACGCACCCGAAACTCCTCCGCTAGTGCGGGTGTTCATGTGCGGTTCATGGGCCAATTGCTTACCATCACGTAATCCGTCAGCTCGTTTGTCGACCTCACGTCACATAAAAAACTCGTATTTTTCTCTCTCTCTCTCTCTCTCTCTCTCTCTCTCTCTCTCTCTTTCTCTCTCACTCTCTCTAACGTACAACAAAAAGGTAATTTTATCTCCGCACCACACTGCGCTTTGCAACTGAATTTATACTCAGAGTGCTAAGCCAAAACTACTCGTAGATCGTGGTACGTCTCACGCGAGCCGTTATATAAGATCAATCGGCGAGCGCACAATGTGACGACTTAGTTACGAGTTCCGGACTACCGTACAGTGACCGTCCGATTCAGTGTCCAGGACTATTGTAAAGGATTTTAAAACGCTTTTCTTAAGTCGAACTAAAACGAAAATAGTCTAAGAATCTGAATTACACGTACTTTAATTCTTCAAACATCGTGAAGTTTAGCAATTTTGTTATTAGGTATGTAGATCAGTAGATGGATGAACATACAATATTTATTTTATTTATAAAATTTATTTATCTTTTGCACAAACATTTTGGGTACAAGGTGGACTTAATTGTCAATGTCATTAGCATTCTCAATATCGTCGTGACAGTATTATCTCGTTATCAATCTGGGGGCGTATTACAACCTTTTTAAAATCCAGTTTGTTTCCTGGCAGGTCAGTATAAGGCCGTAAACTGCATGGTTCTTTTTCGTATTATGACGTACGTTTTTCTGACTAGATTCATCCTGGATGATTGTCTGTGGTTGGTTTGCACCGTCTTGAAAGATTGCGTTCGAAAACATCTTAAAAGGGTTACTGGTATATTACGGTTTTTGAAAATTGAATGTAATAAATTATATAATGTAATTTTCTAACAGAATCGAGATTAAGAATGAGTTCAAAAACGAATTATGTATTATATGCGTAAGTACAATGTCATAAATATAAAAATACAGCACTGTCTCATAACATACATTTTTGACATACGCTACATTTCTGAACGTAAGTAATGGTAAGTAGGATAGGTGATAACAGCTCACCCGGCAAAAATAAAAGTTTTTTGTTTTAATAAGGGTTTTTTAACTAATGAAGTCCATTTATTTTTTTAAAAAAGAAGAAGAACTAAAACTGTTTTACTTTGTTGAGCAAAGGAATCCGTTTACAGGATCCCTGTTATAAAGTTGTTTATAAATATTGTCTACTCGATAATGGTGTAAGTATTATCTACATTATTTATAATAAAATAAATTCAACATCTTCAATCGCAAAAGGGTCACTAAGATCTCGAAGACGCGTCCTCTGAATTTTTGTTTGGTGGTTATCTTGTGACGCATCTCTTTCAAGAAACTCGAGGATTAGTAACTCATCACACATATTTAATGTTGTAGTAAACAGTATGTGATAAAAACTTAAAACAATTCAGTAAAAGCTACTCGACACTGGCGTAAACTGACTGGTTGGTTTGACACAATTTTTGACATTTGAGCAAGCTAAGAAATATCAGTTTGGCGGTCATAATACGGGTTTGCCAGCCAATATACGTGCAGAAATCGGTCAAGTGTCACGTGACTGCTAACTGACTGGCAATAAGACGTCATAATACGGATAAACAAGGCAGTTCATTTTAAGGTGTAAATTGACTGGAATTAAGAGATCGTAATACGCCCCCTGGTCTGATCATGGATACGAAAGTTGATCTTATTTTTATGAGCTAAAGGCATATGAGCAGACGGATTATCTGATAGTAAGCAATCGGCGCCGCCTATGGATACTTGCAACACCAAAGGAATTACGAGTACGCTGCCGGCCTTTTAGGGATAAAGGTTTTGGATAATTAAAGATTGGGAAGGGATGGGAAAGACACGGCGAAACACAACGCTGTATTCCTTTCACGCCGGTTTCCTGTGAAATGGAAACTTGGATTGCCTACTAGTAACCATTTCAAGTTTTGGCTTATTAAGAGGTATTAGGCAAATCGAGGTTAGCAACAGCCTGACATACGTGTTTGTGTTACGAAGACATAGTAGTATAGTATAGGATAGATAGACCGTTCACCCGATAGTAAGTAATCACAGCACCCGTAATATGATAGTTACCGGCGTTTGGCGCAGAAAAATTGCACCTCTGATAACTTCACTCAAACTGTGTTTCGTAAAACCGTAAAAATCCTTTACACGTCCTAGTTAGTGTGAAACCATTAAAAAGTAAGCCACAAAAGTTAGTTAAACCAACAAAAACTATAGAATAATAGCCTGGAATTATTGCCGAAACGAACTCTGTGTAAAATAATATAATCTCTGGTCTGCCACCGCACGAAATCACATAACACTGCTGAAATGTTTTTGGAGTTACATTACAGGTAAAAGACAGAAGTTTCAGATCAAATCATTAGGTTAATCCAGTTTTTAAAGTGACAGTAAGCCATTCTAACTAAACCATAAATAATACTTTTGGAAACGTCAAAATATAATAAGTCTGTCAGACTGTTCGTTAGTGATGCTAGGTGCTCGTTCCAAATTGTAAATTCGAATGGAGAAGAACGATTAAAAACTCCATGGTAAATATAAAAATGGTCTTTTTAAAAATAATATTTGTTTTACAATTTCGTTGCAAATTGTGGATTTTAATCATTGTCGTCGCCCATTTTTATTGTTTTTGTTGTATTTTGTATATCATTTCATTTGGACATCATTCCATTCGTCTGTGAAAGTACAGTGGAAACAAAGGGGGCTGATGACGAAGAAGATTTTTTTTTTAAAAAAGGCCCGCTTGCAGCTTAGTCCGACAATGCTATTTACTACATATCCGAAGTATGAAAGAAATCCTTGAAATGAAATTCTGTGACTGCATTGCTCAAGATACCCCCATGGGATTCGAAACATTTGTAGAGACGAACCCAAGTTACCGCCAAAATATTTAATGAAAAAAAAACTGATACTTCTGTATATTAACCCACGTCCATGATTGAACTAACAAAATTGCACTCAACTACGTATAACTGCAATGAGGCCAGTCCGAACCGCTTCAAACTGGAATGAACTGGATCTGACTAGTTCGAGCTGGTTTTGCGAGAAAGTTCTTTTTTGTTTGTTCAAGTTCAGCTCTTTTGTTGGCTGATGTCGACCCTGCTCCCGTTTGATGTGTCATATGGAATGGACAATGGATTTTCATGAAGAATTTTTTTGGGTTTAAAATACACTATTAATAAAGTATATCCAAACTAATATTATGCGAAAGTAACTCTGTCTTTCTGTCTATCTTTTCTTCACGCCTAAACTACTGAACCGATTTCTGTGAAGTTTGGTATAGACATAGTTTGTAACTCGAGAAAGGACATAGGATAGTTTTTATACTAAAAATCTGCAGGAATACACTATTCCACGCGAACGGAGTCGCGGGCAAAAGCTCGTTCTTATAAAAGTAAATACTACCTACCCATCGTAAGAGCTATCTAAATTGCCGTAGGGCCTTCTAATAAACCCAAACCATTAAAGCTGGGATCTTCAGCTCAAAAGTGGAGAGACTATGTTGTGAAGAGGAACCAAATGTCCATAGAACTAAGAGCGGTTGTTAATGTATGTATGTTGATGTTGGTGTTAAACAATATTTGGATATCTGTCCTAAATATTAATTTTATTAAAATCGATGATACAATGTACCATCAACACCACAATGTTTGGAAATGTTTGAAAACTTCAGTAAATACTACAATTAAATCCTCTTATATGTAAAACTAGCTACTCTCGCGCGGTTTCACCCACTGCTCAGCTCCATTTGATCGTAGCGTGATGTTTTTCGTAGCCTGAAGCACTCAGGAATATTATTGCTATCTGTAAGTGAAAATTTTGGCAGTCTGACCGACCAGCGGTTCCGAAGATACAATTTTAAAAATTTTACCTTTATAATAATATGAATAAGTCCAATTTTTGTTTCGTGGCGGCCCGAAGTTCGAAACTTGTAAAGTATCTTTCTGAGTCATATGTCCTAATTTCATTACCACAGACATACGATAAAGGTCGTGAGGAAACCCGGACTTATAATTTCTATTTAATAGTTTGAAATCGCCAATCCGCATTGAGAAATTGACTGCACGGTTCGTGCGGTGGCTGGGCAACTGTCTACTGTGTTCCCGCACGGAACAACTCTTTGTGTGATCCACAAATTGTTGTTCCGGGTCTGGGTGTCATGTGTATGTGAAATTGTTTGTTTGTAACCGCACCCACAACACAGTACAAAATCCTAGTGCGTATCAACACCAAAAGAAGAAAAAAAAGAAAGCGTGGTTATTAATGCTCAAACCTTCTCCGTGTAAGGAAAGTAGTCGTAAAGTCTATACTTTTTATTTTACTTTCTCGGATATCAGGTATAATTTATATCTTTTTTTTATGTAATAAGTCGGCAAACGAGCAGACGGATTACCTGATCGTAAGCAATCAACGCCGCCCATGGACACCCGCAACGGAGGAGTTACGAGTGCGTTGCCGACCTTTTAGGGATTAGGGATTTGGGGATTTAGGGATTGGGGAAGGGTCCGGGAAGGGGAAGGATTGGGCTTCCGGTAACCTCACTCAAACGGCGAAACACAACGCTGTGGTTGTTTCACGCCGGTTTTCTGTGAGGCAGTGGTATCACTCCAGTCGAGCCGACCCATTCGTGCCGAAGCATGGCTCTCCCACACTTGACATCTCACTTCATATCTTCTTCTAACTAAAACTTGGCAATCCTGATTGTTCTATATAGAATTTGAAAATCAGTTTTATAGAACAACATTCTGCAGTGCTTTCGTCTCACTAGTTAAGCTGCTATATTAACTTATATTAACTTACGCGCTTCCTCAAACATCGACCTCGCCGTGATTCAATTACTAGAACTGAGGGATATGTAGGAACGAGATCAAAACGATATTATTACGGATTGAGATTCAAGACATGGTATAATTGTATAATATTAAGAAAATAACTTCATTTTATAGTTGGAAGAAAAGTGAAGAGTAAAATTCAAAATAATTATACGGTTATTATAATAATAGAGTTATGCTAAGAGAGACGAATTCGATATTGAGAAAAACCTTACCAAAATGTATTTTTAGAGGTGGGAAAAAGTGGGCAGGAAAATAATCAAATGACTTCTCTCGGCTTCGAAAGTTTGACACTCCCTATCGTCTCGAGAGGGAGTGTCAGACTTTTACTAACTAAAAACCACCTTCTGGGACCTTCTGCTGATGTAGGACACGGCCGTAAACCCGCAAAATTACTGCTGGACCTGAATGGTTGAGAATTGAGAGAAATTCTTTGTCCAAGGACAAGCTGGAATAAAATTCTGTTCCATAATAATATTAATGTCATGTAATCATGTTGGAAACGTTGTCGTGGTAGCCCGGAATATTAAGTATGCCATTATCAGATGTCATACTGTAGGACAATCATCACTGATAGGACAATTGTAGCCAACAAACATGAGATTGTGATGATAATCAATCAAACCGTCGTATAATAACTGACATAACAATCCCACTTTGTATGCTATATGTTAGCAAACTATCAGACGAACTACCTGATGGTAAGCAATCAGCAATCGCAACACCAAAGGAGTAACGAATACGTTGCCAGCTTTTAAGGCTTAATAAGGTTTTCGGATATTTATGGATTGGAAAGGGATGGGGGAGGGAGGCGGATAGGACCTCCGGTAACCTCACCCACACGGTGAAACACAACGCTGTGGTTGTTTCAACTCCGCTCGAGCCGACACACTCGTGCCGAAGCTTGGCTACAAACTACCCACACTAATCTAGAATCTCGTAAAAGTAACAACATCTTGATGACAAGAGAATTTTGACATGTGAGATGTAGACTCAGTAATAATTGTTTCGATAGTCGTATCTACCAATGGCTTCAAGGTTAAAAAACCCTCACCCAACACCTGAGCAGGCTTTCATTAGATGATTGGGTCAAGAGCCTGATGGAGAAGCCGTCTTCTGGACCTAAATCGTATTGCCAACACACTCCTTTTTCAGGTGTCTTAGACCGTTCTCGTTACGGGTGGAATTTGCATGTAATTTTATATTTTAAAATCTTGCGAATAATGGAAATATATTTATTACTTTAAAATCAAATAAAGGTATTTAATAAGTCCCACGAAATTAGTAGGGTATAGAAATAAGAAATTAAGTTCAGATGTAGTCCACGGTGTATTTTCATCGTTTTACAATCGCCCCTCACAATAAAAGACCCGGTGCACTCCATCCCATTTCCAATTAGCGTGGAGAATCATATTTAGTACTACTTGAGCTAAATACTTCACTCCGCTGGAAATAAAGCAAGCATTTAAGTTCCTACTTGAAGAACGTGAATTGTTTTAAATATAAAAGCAGCTTTTTATGCACAATTTTGAGTTCATGGTTGGTGCGGTGGCTGGGCAACTGGATGTCGCGCAACGTGTCGCGAGCTGGAGTACAGCAATTTGTGTGATGCACAAATTGTTGTTCCGGGTCGATCCGAATGTCGAAAGGATCCACGACAGAAGAGAAAATACTGGTGTGTGGAGCAACGTTTTCAAACAAAAGGAAAAATAATTTAAATGTTGGAGAGCCATACTTTGCCACAAATTTGTCGGTTCAACCGGAGCGACTCCACAGCCTCACTGAACTGGCATAACAAAGCTGGTATTGTATTTCACCGTGTTTTAAAGAAGGCTCCAAATCCTCGTTTATAAAGTCCGACAGTAAAATCATCTCTGGTTTGGTAGATGTGAGTAGGCGGTGGTATTTATTCGTATGGAAAAGCTTTTTATGTGATCAACCAAAGGATTATTTATATTTTTTTATGTGTTAGGTCGGCAAACGAGCATACGGATTACCTGATGGAAAGCAATCAGCGCCACCCATGAACACCCGCAACGACGAAGGAGTTACGAATGCGTTGCCGACCTTTTAGGGGTCAGGGTTTTGGAGATTTTGGAAATGGGGAGGATTGGGCCTGCGGTAACCTCAATCACACGGCGAAACACAACGCTGTGGTAATTTCACGCCGGTATTCTGTGAGGCCGTGAAATTACTCCGGTCGAGCCGACGCATTCGTGCCGAGGCATGGCTCTCCCACACTTACTGTTGATTCGGATCTGTGAGCCATGTGAAAATAACACCCATACTCAGTCTTAAATGGTTACCTAATTTAATCTTAACAATTATTTCCTGAACCAAATTGTTACTAAGGAATAGTCAGAATAAATAAACATAACATGCATTTGAGTACCCAGTATAATCAATTAGGCAAACAGTGCAGTATTTGACATTGCATTTCGCCTACAAGGTTTTTCCATTTCGAATCTTGCCTACAAAAATCAGACAGCAAACGCGTATATATACGGCGCGTAGCGTTCCGCGCGCGCCTCAAAGAGCCAATAGACCACCACAGACGGGGCCCTAAAGGGCTGATGTTCAGCCGGGGTTGCGGGGTAAGCGCAATGAGGCACCGCGACCTCGGCCCAGAGCAGGAGAAGGAACAGGGGGGTTTTTAGTCAGTAAGAGTCTGACACTATCTCCCGCCCGGCCCTGGGCGGGGGAAGTCACTTGATGATATTCCCATAACAAAAAAAAACCGCGTATATATTAATAGATATGTATAACCTTTTAAAAAACATCCCAAAAGCAATCAATGAACAAGTTTAATCAATCTTCAAAGACAAATAACTACAAAACATAAGCCTTTGATGTCCCCAAACGATTCATCAAGCTCGTCTCCAGGCAATAATTTAGCCTGTCTTTCAGCCAACCTAGACATAGTTAAGCTCATGTCAATCCGAGAGGACAGGAACATCCATCAACATTGCTTTAAAATCCCGCTTTTCTTTTTGGAAAATCTGTCAATTACTTTGTTATGTCTGTCATTAAAAATCGTAAGTTAGACAGTTGGCGAAGTGGCTGGACGAGCGTCTGCAGTGTAATTTAACGTAGGTTCAAATCTCGTGAAGATCATAAAATCACATATTTTTCGTTATGTTGAAAAAACACGAAAACATTGCTTTTTTTGAAACGATTGTCTATTGTTAGTTACTGTTGTCAGAGATTCAAAACGAAATTTATGTAAAATTAGCTTCCGTCCGGGTTTCGCTCGCGTAGTAGGTATGTTGATAAAAAGTAGCCCATGTTCTATTCCGAAGTGTATCCTATGCCTGAGCCAAGTTTCATTCAATTCCATCCAACCGTTTTAGCGTGATTGAGTAACAAACATCCAAACATCGTAACTTTCGTACCCAAACTAATATAAAAATGCGAAAGTAACTCTGTCTGTCTATCTGTCTGTCTGTGTTTTCTTCACGCCTAAACTACTGAACCGATTTCTGTGAAATTTGGTATATACATAGTTTAGAACTCGAGAAAGGTCATAGGATAGTTTTTATAAATCTGCAGGAAGTCACTATTCCACGCGAACGGAGTCGCGGGCAAAAGCTAATTTATAATATATATATTATAGTTAGATAACGACTTATGTTATGAACGAGAATAAACTCGGTTGCCCGACGTCGTTACGTTGACGTCTCACGAATAAGAGTCCCGTTGTGACTCGAAACTAGTTGAGCTTCTCTCAGTTAAGTCACGTGTGTAAGTCGTCATTACGAAACATGGCAACAATTTATTTCTTAGGTTTCCTTTCACATGTAGGAAAACGAGGGTAAAAAGTTTAGTCACGTGGCCAAAAACATTTACTTACTTTGTTTACATAGTCGCCAGGCGCCACGTGGATATATTGGCCATCAGAGTTAACCGAGGAAAAAAATAAAAATAAATAGCATTTATTTAAAAATAAGCACACCAACAATACAATCACCCAATGTTATATAAAAAACTCAATCTTATAATATAAAAATGAATCGCAAAATATGTTGGTAAGCGCATAACTCATAAACGCCTGGACCAATTTGCCAAATCCTTTTGTTTTGTATTAATTAATGCCAAGAGATGGTTCTTAGGAAAGAAAATATTATTAGGGGAAAAAGGGACCCTTTCGTTGTTAGGGAGATAGTTGAACCCGTGCGAAGCGGGGATGGGCCGCTAGTAATCAAATAATTGAATGCACAAGCAATTGTACAAAGTACAGGCATTCCCGCCCTGCATGAGGCGAGAGGGAGTGTCAGACTCTTACTGAGTAAAAAAACTCCCGTTCCTTCTCCTACTTCAAGCCGTGGCCATGGGACATTACTGCACTAGCATCTACAAGCCATGCTGGGTGTCCAAAACTTTATATAATGTACAAGAATAGTCGTTGTGGCCCAGGTTTGTAACGTGTCCATGCAAGACGGCGCAGTTTGAAAACCTGGCAAGTACTAATATGACAATTTTCAATGTATGTATATGCCTTTCTTAGATCATTTAGAAGTCAATGCCATACTTTGTGGTGATTAATCTTAAAATGTCAAAAACAAACCATTTACGAGTATTTCAATGATAGACATCTCAACTCATTTATTTCAATTAATTAATAAAGTTTTCAAGAAAAAAGCTTCAGTCTGTCAGTCAGTCCTCTAATGAAGCTTTTTGATATTGATAATGAATGCGTACTGAAAAGAACGAGCAAGAAACACATATTATTTTTAAGTGTGGGAGAGCCATGCTTCGGCACGAATGGGTCGACTCGACCGGAGTATAGAGTATAGAGATACCACAGCCTCACAGAAGACCAGCGCGAAACAACCACAGCGTTGTGTTTCGCCGTGAGTGAGGTTACCGAAAGCCCAATCCTTCCCCGCCCCCAATCACTCCTCAATCCCTTAATCTCCAAATCTCTAATCCCTAAAAGATCAGCAACGCACTCGTAACTCCTTCGTCGTTGCGGGTGTCCATGGGCGACACTGATTGCTTAACATCAGGTAATCCGTCAGCTCGTTTGCCGACCTATCACATAAAAAAATTGATTACCTAAAAACCAATCGACGATAGTAAGTATCATTATAAAAAACTTTATAAAGAGTCTCGAATAAAAAATGTTGAAGCATAATTCTGATTGTGAATCGACCTTCTTTGATTTCCTTTACACTCTAGAGTATTAAACCTAGATTGCTTTCCTCTTGATTAAGCTCAAGCTGAATATTGAATACTGGTTTAATGGCATTCCAGGTTTATTACAGAGTTGCTCTATATAACTAAGGGCTTGATTCACATTTGTTTTTTATTTGATGGGACGCCAAACGAGGGCCTCTTCCGTAGGTAATCCGTCCGGCTGTGGTCGTGGTGCGCGGAGGTTAAGAAGCCCGCTTCTCATGCATGAGGGTGTGGGTTCGAAACCTGGCAAGTACCAATGTGACATTTTCCGAGTTATATGTACTTTCTATGATTATTTAGACACCATTGACAAACGGTGAAGGTAAACATCGTGAGGAAACCTAATTATAAGTTTGTAATCGCCAACCCGCATTGAGCAAGCATGGTGAATAATACTGTAATCTAACCTTCTCCGTATGGGAAGAGGCCTTTGCTCAGCAGTGGGCACTTATAGGCTGATCATGATGATGATGATGATGATGATATGAATCCGTCTGCTCTGGCGTATAACATAAAAAAACTGTGTTTAAAAACAGCACTTATATCCAAAAGTTTGTTTGGTAATGCCCCTAGAATTTATTATAAAATTTCCAATGAAAAAAAAACTACAACAGTAATTAGATTTAAGAGTATTCTCACCAAACTATTATTAAACAAATGTTAATACTCAGTTGAAGAATTCCTTAATGACAAATATTTAGTGACAATTTTAATTGATTTAATTTTGACATACTTAACTTTTGTTATTATTATTATTGTACTAAATTTATCTCAATTTTAATCTTTTAATAATATTTCGAATGTACCTAATATATTTGTATGTCTATTACGGCAAAACATAGTGGACTATCTATATGTAAGACCTTATTATGTAAACTATCTCCCCCTTATTACAAAACAAGGTTTATCTTTAGTCCAGGTTTAAACCATTGAGTCGGGTTCTGAATTTTGAATCTTATTGTCATCTACCTTCAATTCGAAATACAAAAACTGGCTCAATGGTTTAATACTCAATACTCAATATATTTAGTTCTAGACTCAATATATTTAGTTCTAGACTAAAGTAAAACCTTGTTTTGTAATAAGGCCGCCTATGTTTAACAAATAAATTATTCTGATTCTGATTCTAATATTTGTTCCCCTTTTTTATCATCAAATGGCTTTTCCTGCCCAGAGTCAGGCATGAGGAAGTGTCAGAAATATTGGTAACTCCTTAGAAACCAACCTAAGATACTTATAATTATTGTAAATTAATAAATAATAACCTTCCTTCCATACGTATTTTGTTTTTGCGTGTGATTCTCCACCATACTCCTCTCCAACTCGCATCCTCAATCCCCAAATCCCTTTACCTTAAATTTCTAACTATGCACAAAAGGCCGGCAACACACTCCTAATTCTTTTGGCGTTGCGGGTTTCCATGGGTGGAGCCGATTGCTTACCATCACATCATTATAGTCTGCTCGTTTGCCATCGTATCTCACGAAAAATAACCCTGTTTAGAAGTCCACCAGTATGACGGGGAAGTAGATAAGAATAGGTTCTCAAAATGTTAAAATGTTTATTTAATAAAATACAATCTTGTACATTTTAATGTTGGAAAAATTGTGACATAAGGAAACAAAGGTACCTATTGACAGATTTTCATTAGAAGAAGAAAATACTTAAGGAAAGAGATGAGCTAACTAAACAGTAAAGAGTATGAATATAAGCAAGCTATAGAATAGTGAAAGTACAGCTACCATGAAATATCTATTTATATATATAAAAGAAAGTCGTGTCAGTTACACCACTTATAACTCAAGAACGGCTGAACCGATTTAGCTGAAAATTGGCAGGGAGGTAGTTTAGAGCCAGGAGAAGGACATAGGATAGGATAGGATAGAGTAGGTAGAGTAGGTTAGGTAGAGTAGGGTAGGTAGAGTAGGGTAGGTAGAGTAGGGTAGGTAGAGTAGAGTAGGTAGAGTAGGTTAGGTAGAGTAGGGTAGGTAGAGTAGGGTAGGCAGAGTAGGGTAGGTAGAGTAGGGTATGTAGAGTAGGGTAGGTAGAGTTGGGTAGGTAGAGTTGGGTAGGTAGAGTTGGGTCGGTAGAGTAGGGTAGTTATAGTAGGTTAGGTAAAGTACGGTAGTTAGAGTAGGGTAGGTAGAGTAGTGTAGGTAGAGTAGGGTAGGTAGGGTAGGGTAGGTAGACTAGGGTAGGTAGAATAGGGTAGGTAGAGTAGGGTAGGAATAGTAGGGTAGGTAGAGTAGGGTAGGTAGAGTAGGGTAGGCATAGTAGAGTAGGTAAAGTAGGGTAGGTAGGGTAAGTAGAGTAGGGTCGGTAGTCAAATGACGGGAGCGACGCCGCGGGTAAGAGCTAGTAATTAATAAGAAATAAATAATAAAATGATTATTATGATAGGAACGTAGGTTAACAGCCTACACCTGTCTCAAGTTCTTCACGAGAAAACAATTAAACCGTAGTTACAATTTAACACTGTTCTACCATTATTATCAGTTACACAATCAGATAAAAACTAACTGACTCAGTTAAATACTAACCGTTTAGTAGCCGCACAGTTAACGCTGAGAAATGTAAGTAGATAATATCTTTGCACTTAGGTGGTATTCTGAAAATATTAGTTAAGTTGCAAACTTTGTTTTGAACTTTTAAAAATTAATTGTAATTAGGTACTGATGATAGAAGAATGAACTCCTTATTATTTTTTTCTTTATTAAAGTTTGCTCAGCCAATTAATAAAATAATTCAACTTACAAGCATACTATCTGCACTAATATTGTAAATGCGAAAGTAACTGTCTGTCTTTTCTTCACGCCTAAACTACTGAACCGGTTTTTTTTTTATTATAACTTTCTTGAGACATTCTAAATTAGTTACTATGTTTTCGGCTGACTCACGTAATAATTTGACGAGATACTCGACTAGTTTCAAGCCATGCTAGATGCCCATATTCATGAGCAGCATTCAGCGATACGCGACGCGGCGACTGTCGCGCTGCTACGAGTACTGTCGAGTATCTCGTCAAAGTATTACGTGAGTAAGCCGAAAACATAATAATTAATACTGAACCGGTTTCTGTGAAATTTGGTACAGACATAGTTTGGAACTCGAGAAAGGACATATGTAGAACAATTTTTATACCAAAAATCAGCAAGAAGTTACTATTCCACGCGAATGGAGTAGCGGGCAAAAGCTAGGTATTAAATAATAATTACACAACCATAAAATTATTTTATAAGAATTGTAACGACAAAATATTGGTTAGTTGGTGGGTTTGATAGAAATGTATTTATCATTTACATTCTGTGAGTTATGTACGAAACCCTTACGGGTGAGTTTCCTTTAATCCATACTGATATTAGAAAGAGGGAAAATTTGAAGTTTGTAAGTATGTATGTAGGGGTAATCTTTGGAACCGCTGGTCGGATTGCCAAAATTCTTTCACTGGTAGATAGCTACAATGTTGCTGAATGCTATAGGCTATAAAACATCACGCTACGATCAAATGGAGCCGAGCAGCGTGCGAAACCGCGTGAGAGTAGTTAGTCGCAAATATGCGGCCAAAAACTAATTTTATGAGAGAAGATCTACTTTTACGATGTTATAGGTTCCTAATCAAAGTACATCCAAACCTAATCAAAAAGACTCCACTTAAAAACTTCTAACCAAGAAAATAAATACACTAACATGGTATTAAATCATAAAATAACGCCATAAAACTCGATCCACTAAGGTAATTCCTAATACCGGCCGAATATCCGAGGGAAGGGCGTAATTTAGCGCAACCTACATCCGTTAATCCTGGAGGTTTTCATAACAAGTTCTGATTAACAAGATTGGTAATAAACTGTTTTATCTTGAGTGTGTAGGTACGTTAATTTTGTTTGGCTGGATCCTGGTAATTATGTATTTGTTGGTAAAGGAATAAATGCCTAATCGTGGTATCCTGAAGGTTATCTCTCTCTCTCTCTTGTATTAGGTTGCGAATACCAAACCTGGCAAGTACCAATGTGATCGAGAGACTATCTCCGGCCACCGTAACCGCGGGTCTGCGGACGGCGAGTAAGTGTAGCTCGCCGCCCGACCAGATCCAGATCCGAGCGGACGGCGCGTAGCGTTCCGCGCGTGCCTCAAAAAGTCATTAGTCCACTACAGACGGGGCCATATAGGGCTGATGTTCAGCCGGGGTTGCGAGTCGGCCCAGAGTAAGAATTGGAACAGGGGGGGGGGGGGTTTTAGACAGCCAGAGTCTGACACTCCCACTCGCTTTACCATGGGCGGGAGAAGTCATTTGATGATTTTCCCAGGACAAAAAAAAGTACCAATGTGACTTTTGTCGACGTTTTGGCGATAAGGATTTTTGGAGAACGTACCAATGTGATCGAGAGACTATCTCCGGCCACCGTAACCGCGGGTCTGCGGACGGCGAGTAAGTGTAGCTCGCCGCCCGACCAGATCCAGATCCGAGCGGACGGCGCGTAGCGTTCCGCGCGTGCCTCAAAAAGTCATTAGTCCACTACAGACGGGGCCATATAGGGCTGATGTTCAGCCGGGGTTGCGAGTCGGCCCAGAGTAAGAATTGGAACAGGGGGGGGGGGGGGTTTTAGACAGCCAGAGTCTGACACTCCCACTCGCTTTACCATGGGCGGGAGAAGTCATTTGATGATTTTCCCAGGACAAAAAAAAGTTCCAATGTGACTTTTGTCGACGTTTTGGCGATAAGGATTTTTGGAGATCTAAGGATGAGGGATGGGAGGAGCGCAAGGATGAGGTCTCCGGTAACCTCACTCACCCGGCGAAAAACAACGCTATAGTTGTTTCACGCCGACTTTCTATGAGGCCGTGGTTTTACTCCGATCGAGCCATCTCATGCGTGTCGAAGCTTGGGTCTCTCACAAGTACAATGTACCTATACAATTTTTTGTTTAAAAAATACTAGTACTAATAAAATAATACACAATTAATGACACACACAAACTTAATATATTTACATTTATTTAACATAATTATAAACATAAAATTTTCATTTGAAATATTTCTTAAAAATTAAACATATTTTAAACATAAAAATTATTATTATTGAAACAATGAAACAATGAATTTATTTTTGCAAATAGGCCATAAAACGGCACTTTTACACGTCAATTTATATGTGATGAACTAGATGAAACGTAATGGGGGTCACCGCCCACCGGTTACCGTTAGCTGAGGATTTGCATTCAACAATTTTCTGTCGGCAGTCAAAGGCAAAGAAGCTATTTTAAATATTATAACAACTGAAGTTACAAATTTTTTATAAAGAAAATGCTACTAAAAAGATTCTCAGGCACACATAATTTTTATAACACCGTGACCTTCTTAGAAATGGTTAAACAGGAGAACCTAATAAATGTTTGACCCATTCCAGCTATCCGAAACTAAATGACCATTTTATTGGCTAAGAAATACCTTTGGAGCGTATATAGGTAATAAGCTGAAACTTATTTCCAATTATATATGTCGCAGTTAGATTGTATAAATAAGCCGTTTTACAAAACGGCTAAGTAGCTATTATCAATAACAGGCTCGTTAAGTTATTCGGCGGTTCAACGATTAGCCGGATTGTATTCGGCGCCGTATGTCATTCAATACGGCTAGCCGTAACGTAGTAAATGTCAACAAAAGTGTTAAATGATCCCCAATTTCTTTTTGTTTTTGGAAATTCATCAAATAACTTCTCCCGCCGTGAATATGAGGATAGCTCCCTCACGCGCTTCGCGTCCTTCTTTACGAACTTCACAGAAAGAGGAGACGGCTTCCCAGTTCCTCCCGTTCAGCACCATGGCCTCTACTAAGGCCGGGTGCGAGAAGTCGAACCGCCATGAATATTCGAATCTTAGCGAGCTAATTAATGCGTAAAACTATGTTTATATTTATTAAACGTTGCGATTTTTTTATTGTATGACTATGACTACAATTTAAGTTCTACCTAGTACAAGGAGGCTAAACGTTGGGCGCCTCATTGGTAAACGCTTCGCATTACCAATGCGGCTAATACTTAAACTAGTCAACTTAATACTAGAGAACTTGTAGCAGCTAGACGTAATGCAGTAAGGCGGATTACACAACGTAACTGCGACATACTTATAGATAATTTGCTCGAATCGAAAATCTAACTTTCGTGTTTATTTTTCTTATTATCTTTGTACCAGTAGCTATTTCGAAATATTGGTATCCTCTATAATAGGCCAATCTGACTGGCTCCACGGTTGACGCGGTGGCAGGGCAACTGGATGCCGTGTAACGTGTAGCGGGTTTGATTCGCGCACTGCGGGTCTGGGTGTGATGTGTATGTGTATAAATTCACCCACGACACAGGAGTAAATCCTAGTTTTAAAATAATAATAAACGTTTTAAAAAAGTATCTGGAATTTCATGTCCTTTATGTAACAAGGCGGCCTCACGGAAACGTGGACGATATGAAGCAACAACTGGAGGTCCAATCTTTTCTCCCATCCGTACTCCTCAAATCCTCTAACCTGAAATCCCTTATAAACTACAAAAGGACAGCAATGCTCTTGTAGCAACTCCTTTGGTATTACGAATGTCCATTGGCAGCGCCGATTGCTTACCATCAGGTAATCCGTATGCTTAAATGCCGAAACACCCCATAAAAATGTAGTTCACCTGAGTCGATAATCTAGGTCTACTTGATAACGTTACTAAATATAGTTTTTTTTTTATACACGCTATGATTTCATCCTTTTACATAGGTTTACATTTGCATTGCATTTAAAAACATACAATTTCGCACACACATTACATTTCGATAACAAATTCTGGAACATATAAAGAGTTGAGTCGTGCGAGATCAAACAAGCTACACATACATATTCGAACTAAAAAAAACTCATAAGAATTCAGAATTCTTAAGTTAGAAATTCACATAACACTTTTACAAACAAGAATCAAAACCGAGATCGCGCGAACCATTCAATTAACCAAATAAAAATCTACATTACACTTATAAAAGAAAAACAACAACAAAAAAAAACACATTTAACTCACCAAAAACATAATCTACGCTTGAAAAAACACAAAACTGTATGTTTTTTTGGTAAGAACAGTTCATTAAAATGACACAGCGGTACACTGGGAGACATGAAAGAGTGTAAGCTATTCTTTTATTCGTTCAGCCAACGTTAACATTAGCGTACACTGGAGACCAAAATAAAAGTACGCACCGACTTCTCTTTGCGTTTTTGAAAAATATACATTGTATGATTGTGATAAAGAATATTGAACAGTGTAGCACTAAGAAGTCTTATACACTTTTGTGTGAGTGAACATGCTTGGAGACAACTTTGTCAGCTGGAATGGAGTAATACCACGGTCTGTGGAAACAACCACTGTGCACTGTGTTTCGCCATGTGAGTTAAGATACAGGTGGCCTTATCCCTCCCCAATCCCTAAATCTGCGAAACCATAACCCTAATCCCTAAAAGTCCGACAACACACTCGTAACTCCTCTGATGTTGTAAGCATCCATGCATTACTTACAACCAGGTAATTTGGTATGGGTTTTGAGTCTATTGGGTGGCATACGAGCATTCGGATCACCCGATGGCAAACAACTGATGCCATCGCATGATCACAAGTTGTTGTTTCGGGTCAGGTTGCGATGTGTATGTGAAATTGTATGTTTATTAATGAATAAAAGATACAGTTAAACTTTTTTTTTCAAAATAAGCGATCTTGAAAACGTTGCTGTTGTATCAAATTATTGTAGGAAGAAATATCCTTTAGACAACTTTTCTAACATACAATTTTATTATAAAAACCATTCCATAAAAAAATTATACTACAAAAATCTATATCAAAAATTCTTTACACTAACACAATCAAATTGCCTTATGACGTGGCCTGCAAACGCTTTTCTCTTCCTTAATATGTAGGTACAAATATTAAAAACAATACTAAGAAAAACCTATCTAAAAATTCTTTAGTCACATCGAGCTAGCTAGCAAAAGTTATTTTCACGTAATTTTTTTTCAAAGCGCCATTTTTCGTGCACTAAAGTGTATTCTATTTGGAGAGAAAGCCTTTCAATTTGACTAAAAGGTTGACAAAACAAAATGATTTTAATTTTGGGATGGTGAAAGAAAAATATTGTGTATGTAGGTTCCAAACATCTTATTACTTTGTATTACTGTACCTATATATTCTTGTTATTTTCTTTATAGATAGGTATACTTTATTTAGAAAAGAATGTGTTAAGGTTTACTGATATAGAAATTTCGTTGCATTGATATGAGCTGATGAACATCGAGCTCAGTGGCGTGCAATTGGGGAGGCCTTTGTCCAGCAGTGGACAAAATCAGGCTGATGATGAAGATGATAAGTGCTGTCAATAAGTTGCTTTGTGTTTTCTGTGGTCTTCATCATCATCTAGCCTAATATCGGAGGCCCAATCCTTCCCCTCCCCCAATCCCTCCTCAATCCCTAAATCTCCAAATCCCTAATCCCTAAAAGGTCGGCAACGCACTCGTAACTCCTCCGTTGCGAGTGTCCATGGGCGGCGCTGATTGCTTACCATCAGGTAATCCGTCTGCCCGTTTGCCGAGCTATTACATAAAAAAAAAAATGTCCACTGCTGAGCAATAGCCTTTTCTAACACAAAAAAGGTTAGCACAATAATTGCCACACTTGCTCAAGGCACATTGGTGATTATTGACTGTAGTATCATGTTTTATAGCCATCCTCTATAAATTGGCTATCCAACAAAAAAAATAATCATTCAATTCGAACCAGTAGCTTCGGAGTTTAGCGCGTTCTTAAACGAACGAATAAAGTTCAGTTTAGTTTTTACATCTATATATAGGTATTTTAGTATTATTCAAGTAATCATATTTTTTGTATTTTAAGCAGGGATAGCCATGCTTCGGCTCCAATGTAGTGATACCACGGCCTCACAGAAAAACCGGCGTGTAACAATGGTGGTTACTGGAGGCCCAATCGTTGTTCCTCTGGCTAATCCCAAAAAGCCCTCGTAACTCATCTGATACCTACTGCGAGTGTTCATGGGCGGCGTCGATTGCTTAATAATTGTCATAATTGCTGAATAATTGTTATTTTAAATTTATTATTTAAAATTACATTCTGTTGTTGATAGAGACGAATCACTTTTAGCCCCATGTCAAAGTCGATGTATCTAAGTACATGTGTCTACATGAGCTGTAACATATCCAAGAACAATTATCCCAAATTCAATACAATTACAGAACGGATCATTTGAACCCATAACTTCTAAATTCAGCACAGTCGGTTACACAACAGCTAGCGGCGGAATGCATGGAAGGTAGGTATGCAAGATAGTGCATTGATTACATACAATATGCGCTCAATATACAGGCATAGTTGTGTAATGCAGTTTAATTATATTTGTCTTGTAAAGCCTGTTGGTTATTACAGAAGAGAACGAGATCCTTGATCGTTGTTTAAATTGAATTACAAATATAGTGTGACTTAAACTTTGTCTTAAGTTTCAGCTGGGGTTGCGGGGTAAGCGCAATGAGGCACCGCGACCTCGGCCTCTGGGCCAAGTCGCCGGTCCGCGAGTAAGGGTAGCCGGCCGCCCGACCAGAACCAGACCCGAGCGTACGGTGCGTAGCGTTCTGCGGGCGCCTCTTAGCCAATAAACCACCACAGACGGGGCCCTAAAGGGCTGATGTTCAGCCGGGGTTGCGGGGTAAACGCCATGAGGCACCGCGACCTCGGCCCAGAGCAGAAGGAACAGGGGGGTTTTTAGTCAGTAAGAGTCTGACACTCCTTCCCGTCCGGCCCTGGGCGGGAGGAGTCATTTGATGATTTTCCCCTCACAAAAAAAAAGTTTGAAATAAATCATGAAAAGCATTCTCCCGCGCGGGGCGAGAGGGAGTGTCAGGAAAAAACCTCCCTTCGTACGTTCCTTTTACTGCTCCAGGCCGAGATAGCACTACCGTATTTATTACCCTTTACCCACAAACCGGACTGAACATCGGCATTTTTAGACCCCATCTGAGGTTGTCTGTTGACTCTTTAAAACGCCCGCGGAACGCCTCGCGCCGTACGCTCGGGTCTGGTTCTTGTCGAGCGCCGAGCTAGCCTTGCTCGCCGTCCGCAGACCCGCGCTTATAGTCGTGAGTTCTGATTGTTAGAGTGAGGATAAACGATTTAATTTTATTATATCAACCACTAACATACTATATATATATAATAAACTTTCCCCAATAATTTCCACACGGTTTGAAGCAACCTATCATAGAAACATCAACAACATCTAAGTTCAAAAACATATGACCCAGAAACTAACTATAAACTTCGTATTGGACTATCACACTTGGCAAACACCAACACCACTTCGCTCAATTGAACGATCAATCGTGAGAAACAATAACGCTTGATTCCACAAGATTACGACAATCCCAAAATTATGACGAACCCAAATCCACACACACAAAAGACACCTCGCATTATGAATTAAGCCATCAACTTAACTAGCTTTAAATGGTGACAAAAGGGCGGGAAGCCGGCCATATTGTATTTAATCGCCGCCATCTTGAGACATTGTGTCAAACAATGGAATTAAATGACAGGTCATTTGCGCAAATCTGTTTAGGCGTTTTGTAGGTTATGGTACATAGATAGATATACGGACTAGGAAAGGTCTTTTGTGTGGTGTGATGAAGGGTTAGTTAGCTTTGTTTCCGACGAGACAAATGGTGGGCTTCGGTGTCTTATTCTTTTTTATTTTTGTGGAGAAATTTTTATGTGAATATTTGCATAATTTTCGAGTATTTTTGTTGGTAAATAATGCTCGTGGTTTTATATTGTTGATGTGAAGAAGAGTTCGTTCATTAGTAAAGATTATTTTGAGACAGTTTTTGTTTACTTTTCGTGTTTTTGTAAAGTAAAGGTGGAAATACATTACCCGAGGCCCTTAGGCAACACATTTGCAACTTTTTTAGTGTTTTCAGGTCTCAGAAAGCTTCATTTTGGACCCCAACTTGACCCCGACTTGTATGTACTTTTTACGATTATTTAGAGACGGTATTATACGGTGAAGGAAACCATCGTTAGGAAACCTGAGCTTATATTTGTTTATTTATAAGTTTGAAATCGCCAATCCGCCATGTGCTAGAACGGTGATTAATGTTCAAACTTTCTCCACGTGGGAAGAGGCCTTAGGTCAGCAGTGGGCACTTATAAGCTGATGTTGTGATAATTACTGTACTAAATTGACCAAAGTCCGGTCAATTTCTATTCTTGTTCGAACTTCACTAACTAAGTCGTTTTATCATCGCCCGTATCTTTAATTCCCTAGACTCTGCGACTAACAATACTCCACCATGTTCCACAACAGATTGGGTCTAATTTAGCTCAATACGGCGCGCCGCACGACTCGCAACTTTAATAATAGCACATATTTGTCAAGTGAGAGGCGAGCCTTACAACATGGATCTAAGAATTAATCTGTAGAGTTTTTTTGGAGCTGACGTTGTGGGACATTGGTCCAACAACAAAATAAATTAGAAGATATAATCGAAGGAGCAAAAAACTGTTTAATTTCTACTTGACTTAACCTTTTGTAGAAGACCTCCCAATAATTGATATAAAAGTTATTTTTTGGTATAAGACAGCATACGGAACTTCCAATGTATACACACTTCACCAGAGGAATAATAATTTCGTTGCCTTGCTCTCTTTTGATGGTTTCAGGGATTTGGGAAAAGGGGTCGAAAGGAGACATTTGGTTGCCAAAGCCATACTCCGAAACACAACGCTTTTAGTTAACGTTTAAACACACGCTTTCTCACATACTTTCAACTTTAATATAATACAAGCTACGGCCCGCGGCTTCGCCCGCGTGGTAGATAAAAAGTCATGATAAATTTACAGGGATCAAGATCACCTATCTACATGCCAAATTGTCCTTTCGTTTTTGCGCGAAAGACGACATATATGTACATTCATAAATTCCCACAAACCTTCAAATTTTTATAATATTCGTTGAAAAATACCATCCAAATCTGTTCCTACATCCTTGTCAATGATATATTCGACCTGTGTGCCCGACTGAAGACGTAGCTCGCTCTATATAGCCGCATCGTTCAAACTGCCACCAAGAGTTGCGCTGCAAAATATCAAGCCAGGCGTCTAACTCTAAATAAAAGATGTACCTACCTTCTTATTGGGAAATACGTTTGTAATGATCTTAGAAAATAGAAAGAGAACAATTAGCTTATTACATACGTGAATTAATTAAGAAAAGCCTTATACTTACAAGTTTCTTTTAAGTGACAACGGGTCTTTTGTTTAAGAGAAAATTTAGTAAGTATGTCTCACGATACTTATTATCCTAAAATGCTCTGCTTCTCTAAGAAGCAAGCAAGAAACTTATTAAGTTTCAAATACTTAGGCCGTAGGGTAGACAAAGAAGCTACCGTAAGCACGGGTCTGCGGTCGGTGAGTAAGGGCAGCTCGCCGCCCGACCAGAACCAGGCCCGAGCGTACGGCGCGTAGCGTTCCGCGCGCGCCTCAAAGAGCCAATAGACCACCACAGACGGGGCCCTAAAGGGATGATGTTCAGCCGGGTTGCGGGGTAAGCGCAATGAGGTACCGCGACCTCGGCCCAGAGCAGTAGAAAGAACAGGGGGGTTTTTAGTCAGTAAGAGTCTGACACTCCCTCCCGCCCGGCCCTGGGCGGGAGAAGTCATTTGATGATTTTCCCCTCACAAAAAAAAACATACGTGAAGTAATTAAGAAACGGCTTATACTTACAAGTTTCTTTTAAGCGACAACGGGACTCTTGTTTAAGAGAAAATTTAGTATGTATGTCTAACGATAGTTATTATCCTAAAATGATCTGCTTCGTACAACAAAGCAAGAAATTTATTTAGTTTCAAACACTTAGACACTTAGGTGACAAAGAAAATGCTATATTCTTTTTCGTTTTCTTTCAATTGGTGTCTATTATTGTAAACTTGATATTATCCAGAAACACAGAAAATGCCCTTAGGCAGAAGGCTGGCTATGTATTTTTTTCAGCTAGAAAGTTTGCTTTATAACACAATAAGGCTGCTAGTCTTCTGGAAACGTTCCCAGATGGCAATATTGCACTTTGCTTGCACCTATCGTAGACTTCTCTCTACATTATAACAAGGTTCGACTAGCAAAGAATACCTATGGCATTAAGTCAACCTTGTCTATAAATATACACATATATGCATGATTAAATAATAATGCCAATTAATACGTCGAACCCGTTTCCAATTTCTTCCTCTGTTTTTTATTTTATAAAACTTTAAGTATCTTTAAGACATCTTAAAATGACTACAATAAAATACAATCCTCAAATTATACTTACTTAATTATATCATCACAAGTCCCGCAGATGTAGTACATCCAAACTAATCTAAACTAATATTATAAATGCGAAAGTAACTCTGTCTGTCTGTTTGTCAGTATTTTCTTCGTGCCTAAACTACTGAACCTATTTGTGTGAGATTTGGTACAGACATAGTTTGGAACTCGACAAAGGACATAGGATAGTTTTTAAACCAACAATCAGCAGAAAGTAATAAGTAAGTAATATAACCAGAGGCCCAATCCTTCCCCTCCCCAATCCCTCCTCTATCCCTAAATCTCCAAATCCCTAATCCCTAAAAGGTCGGCCACGCACTCGTGACTCCTCTGTTGCGCGTGTCCATGGGCGGCGCTGATTGCTTACCATCAGGTAATCCGTCTGCTCGTTCGTCGACCTATTACATAAAAAAGTAACTTTTCCACGCGAACAAACTCGCGGGTAGTATAATATTAAAGATATGTCCTTGAAAATTCTTCAAAGTTCAATCAACCCCGTACATCTTATATATTTGCCATTCCAAGTATATGTAATTCAAATCTCGAAGGGTAATATTGTACTCGTTATAGTATATTAACGATTTTTTTGCTACAGTTTCCGAGAAATCATTACACATGAACATAAGAAACATGCCTGTTTTCTTAGAAGTCGTTGTGGCACGTAAATGAATTTGCATTATATATATTTTTTCATTCTTGTTATATTTCATAATTGTGGCATAGGGCACATAAGACGACTAAGGTTTACATCTTTTTTAAATTACAAATGTCAGTTGCTATTAGAAAATAAATACCAAAAAATAATACAATCAAATAAAATTAAATATAATCTCATTCAAATATTTTCTCTTATTATATCACTATGTTTAGACTAAAAATCGCCCAATTCAAATAAAAGCTAAAAAAAACAAAATTCCGAATTTAAAAACATCATAAAACAAGCAATACCTACCTATCGACAATAAATATTCAAAGTTAAAAAAAAAACATAAAACAACCAGTACATACAAAACATTCTAAATTCAAACCATACCTACGTATTATAATCTTTTTTTATCATCACATCACAGGATACGGGCACAAGTGACGCGGATCACGTGACATGTAGTAATTTGACAGCTGTCACAAAAAACAACATGGCGTCGGTGTTTCCGTAGTATACGAAGTTATACAATCTACGATTTTAATCTACTGGTGGTTTGTCGACCGATATTACATAGCTTTTTTGTATTGCAATACTTATAGTGTTATTTTCAATTGAATTTTTTTTATAAGTTACTTCTCGACTTGTTAAGCAAAAATATGTCAGTATAACGTTTAAAGACTAGGAACTCTATCTGGCTCATATCGGATCCTGAAATTCGTAATCAACAAAGAATTAAAACTAAAAATCTATAAAAAAAAATTGTGGCTTAAACCCAAGTTTCTGCATGAATGGGTCGGCTCGCCCAGACTAAAACTACGGCTCCACAGAAAACCGACGTGCAATAACGTTGTGTTTCTCCGTATGATTAATCCTTCACAGATTGGAATCACCGGTAACCTCTCAAACCCAATAATTCCCCCAACCAAACATTTCCGAAACCCTAATCCCCAAAAATCACAACGCACGCATAACTCCTGTAATGTCGCGTATGTGGGTCATGGTTGGCACGGGTTGCTTATCATCAATTTACTCTTTTTATTAATCCTTCTATTCCTTTCTATGTAACACACTGCATGCAAGAAGCCTACCTAAAAATAAATAACGCAATTGTAATCACTGTACCATCAAAAGCATGACCTTGAAAGTCCACTATCCAGAGATCTATCAAGGAACAAAATAACAATAAATATTCATAGGACAAAATTGATACCCCCAAGTACTTCAGTTCGGAAATGGAGGAACTCTCCCGTTAAGAAACCAATTTATACCCTTATACGCAGGTTTTACGCTAAGTGGGCTTCCATCCGAGCACATTAGTTCACTCACTCGGTCACCGATTTATTTCGTACAATCATTCGTTCACGGTCGATGTTTTTTCATGGTTTTGTCTTAGACTATGCGTTTTTGGTCTTAAAAATCCTCAGTACACGTTAGGAACTGGAAGATTTCAAAAGACATTAAAAGTGTATTTTAAAAATATGTATTTTTATAATTCTGTCATCCTTTTTTGTATCGATGAATGACGTGATTTTTCAAACAAGGAAAGAAACACCTGTACTCCAGGTAAAGTAATTTAAAGAAGACTTATTTTCAGAATTTTCTATAGCAACTGTGTGTGAAATTTGAATTATAAACCTCAACTTCTTTTGTTTTAAAAGCAAATATTTATATCGAACTTAGTCCATTCATTCTCTACCGCTCGAATAAAGAATTGTTTTTCCATTTACAAGAGAAAAATGTCCATATTAATATGAACAACAATAGAACAACCACAACAGTATTGTTCATCACATAGAATTTAATTATAAAACCACTATAAAATACGTTTATAAAGCTCTGTTTATCAATTCCAAGAAAATGTCGACAATATAAAAAATGTTAAACAGAACTCAGGCCGCCATTTTTTATTTCTCTCCCAGCGAACTTAAAATAACTTCGAGAAAATCACCGTTACAATCAAACCATTTATAAGCATAAACGCGAACGCAATAAGACTGAGAATTCCTTAGCACATTTTCGCTCTGTCTTCAAATAAGATGAGAAATCTTCCGATCGGAAATCGAGAGGCACTTTCTTTGAAAACCCGATTTATACCTCGATTCCGACAGCGTTTACAATCTATCGTTCGTTCATTCGTTCACCACCGTTTAGTTCATTCGTCATCGTTAAATTCGTTCATTTAGCTCGTTCATTAGTCAGTTTTATTTCCTTTCATTATTTATTAATTGAGAGATTAACATTCTTGGGGCAATTTCGTTAATAAATTGAAAATGTTTACATTTTCGTGTTGGGATTGCTTTGCTTCTTAAGAATGTTCTGTCTATTTTCAGAAAGGGTTGGCAGGTTTGGACATTTTATCCCTAAATACTATGGAGTCTATCGAGCATATTTTTAAACTTAAATTTATGTTAGTTAAACACGGACATACAGTGTGGGAGAGCCAAGCTTCGGCACGAATGGGTCGGCTCGACCGGAGTGATACCACGGCCTCACAGAATAGGTACCGGCGTGAAACAACCCACAGCGTTGTGTTTCGCCGTGTGAGTGACGTTATCGGAGGCCCAATCCCTACCCTTCGCCTATCCCTTCCCAATCCTTATATCCGCAACCCCCATCCCCAAAAGGCCGGCAACGCACTCGTAACTCCTTTGATGTTGCGGGTTTGCTTACCATCAGGTAATGCGTCTGCTCGTTCGACTTATACCATAAAAAAAAATACATCTTAAGTTAGTGATAGATCTGGCTAGCTAGAATTACTCAAATTAAGAACGCCTGAAAAATGAAGCGGTAGCTAAGCTGTGCTGGTTATTTCATTTAAGAGCAACTTTGTTCGCGTGGAATAGTGGCTTACACACACACACACACAGTTTCCAAGTTTACAGTGTAGATTAAGTGTTACAATAAATAAATAAAAAACTTTAAAATATAAATTTATATAACTTATTTGCCTATACCTATAACCTTAGTCTTAGTCAACAAAAATAAGTAACATAGCCTATCCTACATAACATATCCCACTTACTTTGCTGTGCCCGACAGGGTCCATGTGAACTATTTATAAGTACTACCACCTTAGAATACATGTGGAAAGCAATAAAGTATTGAGTATTGAGTATAATATTATAAATGCGAAAGTAACTATGTCTGTCTGTCATTTCTTCACGTCTAAACTACTGAACCTTTTTGTGTAAAATTTGGTCCGTTTCTAAAATCTGCAGGAAGTCATTATTCCACGCGATTAAAGTCGCGGGCAAATCCTAGTAATAAAATAAAAATGTTTATTTCATCAACTTAAACTTTTACAATACATAATTTGTGTTTGAAAGCAACTATTAAGCAACAATATGTATGTGTTAAGTAGTTCCAATCCTCCAGACTGCACGGTTGGTGCGGTGGCCGTGCAACGTATCGCGGGTTCGATTCCCGCACGGAACGGAACAACAATTTGTAGATCTCTTTGTGTGATCTACAAATTATTGTTCTTGGTCTGAGTGTCATGTGTATGTGAAATTGTGTGTTTGTAACCGCACCCACGACACAGGAGAAAATCCTAGAAGGGGGAAAGTTTTTTTTTAATGTAAGATAAACAAACATACGCAATCTAAAATCTACATATTCGTTTAATTTATGTTTAAATTAAAATGCTTCCCCATTTGTATTTACAAACTCAAAATCATAATAATGTGTGAAGGCACCGGGGGTTGGTACAAACATCAACATCCCGATCATCGTCATCACAGTCCATCGTAGGGCGTAGCATTTTATAATCAGACCGAATAAATTACACCATAATGCGCACGCAGAACTGTCAGTTTGACGTTCCGCCAGAATACGATTCATTGTACCCTCGTCCGATGAATTGTGATAAAACCTCCTTCAAAATTCAATTTAAATAATCGACGCGCCGTCATATCCATCAGCTGCTCAAAAACAACAATAAAATAAATTCAAAGTGAAATAGAACCTTATTCCATGATATTCGAAACAATTTAGAAAACGATGTTCGTATTTTAAATTAACCGTTCAGCAACGTATCCCTTTAACTTCGATGAATGAGTAACTACAGAAAGTGACGTTCACTCAATCATTCAATTAGTGAATGAATGACATGTTAATTTATTCAGCGTTAATAAATGGCTGGCAAAAACACTTTGAATCAAAGCTCTAATTATTTTAATATAATTCAAATTTAACAGCTGTTCGTTTTATTTAAAATTGACGTAACTTCCAACATGGCGCAGATGTCGATTTTAATATTAATAAGTTGTTTTAGGGCTGAATTTTGAACAGTCAGATAAATGTTATCTAAGGAATAAAATTGTTGCTGTCACTGTCTTATACAAACATTCTGACGCGACATCATAATAATTATCCCCACATAACTTTTAAATAACCAATGAAAAATCAGCCCTTAAGGATTTGAATTGTCCAGTGACTATAAGGGTCGCATCCACGCTCTGTGTAATAAGGGAAGTTTGTTTTTAAACATTGCCCTACACTAGGATTTTCTCCTGTGTCGTGGGTGCGTTTACAAACATAAAATTTTACATGCATATCACACCCAGACCCGGAACAACAATCTGTGGATCACACAAAGAGTTGTTCCGTGCGGTCTGGGTGTGATGTGTATGTAAAATTTTATGTTTGTAAACGCACCCACGACACATGAGAAAATCCTAGTTTGAAACGTTTTTATTAAAAAAGAAAAAAGAAAAGATCCGGAACAATAATTTGCCGCGTTGCGCGGCAGCCAGTTGCCCAGCTACCGCACCAACCGTGCAGTCATAGGAAGTTCTAAGTCACATAAATATGAAAAGTAAGTTATTTTCTTCTTTTCTTTCAAAAATTATAACTATTCACCTTTTATTTTCCATATTTCATATCAGGTAGACTCTATCGGCCTTATTACAAAACAAGGTTTTACTTTAGTCTAGGACTAAGCCATTGAGCCAGTTTTTGTATTTCGAATTGAAGGTAGATGACAATAAGATTCAAAATTCAAAACCCGACTCAATGGTTTAAACCTGGACTAAAGATAAACCTTGTTTTATAATAAGGGGGTATGCGATAATTTTTCGAAAAACTTTTCCCAACCTATTAATCGAACTCTTACTTCGGAGTTGTGCTTGCAAACTACTAACGAGGTGGTACAGTTTTATACACCCACCTTTTTGGTTTACCTAAATAAAATTCAAAGATATTTTTTATTAAAAAATTGAAAATAATCCCTTAGCCACGTGAATTAACCAAGAAAATGACTACTACGTCATAACGGGACTCTTATCGACTGCACGACGTCGCCATGACGAGTACGCTGCTCATGAATAAGAGTCCCGTTGTGACTTGAAACTAGTCGAGCTTTTCTCGTTAATTCACGTGACTCAGTCGTTATCACTACACACTGTAAAACAAAGTCTCGTGCTCTGTCCCTATATCCCAATGTGCGCCTCAATCTTTAAAACTACGCAACGCAGATTTTGATGCAGTTTTTTTAATAGACTGAGTGATTAAAGAGGAAGGTTTATATGTATAATAACTTTCATTAAATAGTGGAGGGCTTTAGTATCAACACTAGGCGGAAACAGAAAAGAAAAATATTATAAAATGTTCACTAAATTATTCAACCACTCTGTATACGAATTACAAATACAGGTGGTTTAAATTTCGATGGTCGATGCAGTTCGTCGTCCCGTGCATTTCTACCGTCCAATTTATATTAATTATTATAAATGCATTTTGTATGTTTTAAGTAATTAAGATAAAGTTTACTTGGAAGTTTCACACTGCAGTGATATTGATATTAATTGAAATTATTCTTAATATAATACCAGTTTTATACCTTTTCTCAACAAAGGCTCTCATACAACTTGGTTTTCGCTACCATCCAAGTTCTCTTTGTCGTGAGAGCTGACTAAGGAACTACACTTTAGTCAGAGACCAGGCAACATCATTCTCTGATAGGTCTCAAACTTCCAAACTACCCCAACCTACCTAAGTACCTACCCTAGGCCCAATAATGGCCCGTCACGGGATTTCGACATGAGTTTTTCTAATAAAACTCAATATCAAAACTCAACATTTTCATAACCAGCCTGTTTCTGTAACGAAACACAACGCTGTGATTGTTTCACGCCGGTTTTCTGGAGACCGTGGTATCACTCCGGTCGAGACGACCCATTTGTGACGAAGCATGGCTCTCCCACACTTAATTGTGAACACAAAACCGACCACTATCCATATATTAATTAAACAGAATAATAAACTTAGCACATATGTATGTCCTAGAATACCTAGTAGTACTAAGCTACGAACAGCATAAGCACTAAGTTACACTACACAGGTAAGTTGTAATAAGTTGTGCAGATACTTAGATGTGCAAACAGCTGAGAGCATTTCGTGCTGATGAGCAGAGCACGACAGTTTACTAACAGTTTAAAGATTTATTTGTTGGTGTTTTCATACAAATTTTTGTTTTTATTTATTTGAGGTTTACCAACACAAGCTTACAAGATACATAAATATAATCCTAATACTTTTAATCTTATAAAAAATGTGGTAAATATAATACAATATTAATAAGTATATTAATTACATATTAATACACGTGTTTTACCAATATTATTTTTTGTGTTATAATATTTTGCAGCCAAAAGTTTATTTAGTATATTGGTTTTATGAGTTTAAATCAAATGGTTACATTGTAAAATATAATATCATTACTGAGAAAACCTCTACCAGGTTAAAGTATGCTGCCGATGAATACGAGTCCTGTCCTGTTCTGTCAGTTAACGTGAGTAAATCTATATTTTCAATAAATAGCCATAATTATTCTTCAAATTAGAATCATCGTCAAATTATAATCTCGTTTCAAATTGTAAATGCTTAAAGAGAACTAGCTTTTGTCAGCGACTTTGTTGGCGTGGAAAAGTGACTTCCTGCAGATTTTTGGTATAAAAACTATCCCATGTCCTTTTTCGAGTTCCAAACTATGTCTGTACCAAATTTCACTGAAATCGGGTCTGTAGTTTAGGCGTGAAGAAAGACAGACAATCAAACAGAGGTACTTTCGCATTTAGAATATCAGTTTGGAAAATATTAAGAGAAAAATCAAAATAAATAGCTGTTGTTTATTTGTATGAAGTGGCGTGTTTCATGAGTCGAGTAATGAACCCGCAATATGTAATTTGATACCTACGTCTGCGCTTAGAACTGCACGTAGATATGCAGCCTTAAATTGTAGGTACAAACCTTATATCCCAGTTAGAATTTCAACATCAAAGATAGAAAATTTTATTCACAACCTCTTTTAATGTTATTATGAAATATTCATGACCTATCCTCTTTTAATATTATTATGAAATATCATATGCTTTTGATCTTGGTGAATAGATGATTTCCAATTTATGTATAGTTAGAAATTACAAATCAAGTTTTCTTAGCGAAGCATTCGTTTACTTTGTTTTATACTATGTAATAAAATATCTATATGTTGGTAAGCGCATAACTCAATAACGCCTGGACCAAATCTAATCAATTTTTTTGTAATGTGTGTTATTGTCAGGAGAAGGTTCTTATGAAAGAAAATGTTTGAAAAGTAGATGGTAGAGTTGGGTAATAGGGAACCAGGCCCGAGCGTACGGCGCGTAGCGTTCTGCGCGCGTCTCAAAGAGCCAATAGACCACCACAGACGGGGCCCTATAGGGCTGATGATCAGCCGGGGTTGCGGGGTAAGCGCAATGAGGCACCGCGACCTCTTCCCAGAGCAGGAGAAAGAACGGGAGGGTTTTTAGTCAGTAAGAGTCTGACACTCCCGCCCTGGGCGCCCGGCCCAGTCATACAAAAAAAATGTGGTGAAATTTAGTATCAGTATAGCACCCATGCGAAGCCGGGGCGGGCTCGGTAGTGCTACATAATATCAACCACATACACCACACAAAAATGCTATCTCATACTAAAACGTGATCAGTAAAAGGACACAAGAACTCTTCCAACACACATACACACACACACACACACACACACACACACACACACACACACACACAGTGGACACGTCCCTTATAAATCTAAGCTTCCACTGGGTATAACGATCTGATCATAAAATAAAACATTACTTGCTACCCAAGAAATGTCTACGTCAGATAAGAGTGACCATGAGATGTGTTGGGATATGTTAATCCGATTTTAATGTTTAAAATTTACGATTCAAAATAAGAATGAAACGCGAAATGTGTTGGTAAACGTTTAACTCAGCAATGGCTGGACAAATTTTGTTAAAATATTCTCTTTTTGTTGTGTTTGATACTGTTAGGAGTGTGTTTTTGTGAAAGAAAAATGTTAGTGGAAAATTGTAAAACTTAATTCATTGTACCTGATTTTTCAAAATAGATTAAGGAGTTGATAATTCAACTGTTACTTATTTTAGAGTCTTATTTAAAAAGTGGTGGAGCTACGCACCTATCATTATTCCTGTCTCCAAATGTTTAGCTTCTACTTATGCAGAATTTCGCATATAGAAAACTTCACTACATAACATAAAACGAATCCTGTATCCGTATGTACGCATGAATTTTTAAAACTCCGCAACAATTTTTTTTACCTTTTTCTAATACGTAGATAGACTGATTAAAGAGGGTGGTTTACATGTAACATCCATTAAATAGTGGAGAAATTTGGTATCAACATTGCACCAGCGATAGGCTTGTACATAATATTTTACCCATTACCAAAATTAACTTACTGGCCTAATGAAACAAATACGACTTTATCCGGGCACTACAAAAATCACACTCAACCTACAATTTAAGGTGCGCGACGGATTTTTATTCGTTCCACCTGTGCGTAACATATAGCACACACCCTTAAATATTGTACAATGAAACAATACCTTTTGCCTGTGTCTCCATTTCCTTGATCTTCCATTGAAAGAACCATTGATAGAATTTATAAAATCATTATCTAGATAAGAAAGATGTCCTGTGTGGTAACATCCGATAGTTTCTAACATGTCAAAATCAAAATTTTTATTTAAAATATTTTTCTATGTCTTTTGCATGAAATCAAATAGAATACTTATTTTAGAATTTTAAATATTTTTAGCTAATTTTAAAGAAATTAGTAAGTTATTTGACTCTAAAATACTATGACGTCATAACTCAGTATTTTATACAAATTTCATAGAAAAGTAACGTTTTTGACATTTGGATAAAAGTAATGAATTTGACTAGTTGGAAACTACCGTATTAAGTAAAGGTGACGCCGTGGGTGACGCGCGCTCGTGTCGACCGCAGTGTCATCAAAAAAAAACATACAATCGAATTGAGAACCTCCTCCTTTTTTTGAAGTCGGTTAAAAGTATATACAACTAGCCCGCTCCCGCTTCGCACGGGTCCTACTATCTGGCTGTCAAAGGGTCACTTTTTCACAATTTTCCCCTCTACTTTTCTAATATTTTCTTTGATAAGAACCTTCTCCTGAAAATACCAAACATAACAAAAAAAGAATTAGCAAAATTGGTCCAGGCGTTGTTGAGTTATGCGCTTACCAACACATTTTGCGATCCATTTTTATAAATATAGATTAAATACAGTACACACTCTTACTCAGAACTGTATTGAGTAATTGTACTTAAGATTATTTTCCCATATATCATCATCATATCCTCACGGAAGCGAGCAAGGGGTTCCAACAGTATAATTGGAGTTGTTCGAGTTATTGTTATACTAAATTATAAAGTTTATAATGAACCCATACATATATCTTCGCTAACAATTTTGGTTGACTCAGTAAATAAACAATGGTGACTGTCTCTTTATGACATCAATGTTCATTTTTGTGTACTTTAAAGTCAAAGTCAAAATCGATATCATTTATTCCAACTAAACCATAACTAGGTACTTTTGAAACGTCAAAATAGAATAGTAGTCTGTCAATCTGGTCGTCAGTGAAGCTAGGTGCTCGTTCCAAATTGTAGATTCGAATGGAGAAAAACGAGGCAGTTCAGCTCCATCGTTATTTTTTTTTAATTGTATCTGCACGTGGTTTCTAAATATAAAATTTGTTTGATTTTGAATCTTGTTCGAGTGTGTCGGTAATTTCGCCGTCACGTCGACATTATAAAATGCCATTTTTAACGTCATCTCATACTTTATCTATCAAAATGTTGCGGTCAATTTAGTTCAACTCGCAAGTGTAGCGTTAGTGTACTATTACTAACAGCGGATTCAGATTCGAAGTTTAGAATTAAGACAAACAGAATCACACTGCTGTTTCACAATTTTATTAATATAACATTTAATTTTAGTTTCATGATTGTACCCTTATGTGAGAACAATGCAGAGACAAGTTGTAAAAACTTCCTTACCAGATAACTGTGCAAAATGTACATTTGTATAAAGTGCTCACTGCTGAGGAAAGGCCTATTCTCACACGGAGAAGGTTTGAGCAACAATCACCACGCTTGCTTAAGGCTTATTGGCGATTTCAAACTTACAATGAGAAATTATAAGTCCAGGTTTCCTCACGATGTTTTCCTTCACCGCATGTCATTGGTGTCTAAATAATCATAGAAAGTACATATACTCTGTGCGAACTTTTTCAGGATTAAAAGGCTTTACGTAATTATAATCCTTGCTAGGAACTAATAACCATGAGAACAACGCCGAAGGCAAGCTACGCGATGAAATTCAAGTTACGATTAAGTTATAATAATATCGTTTACTAAGTGACGTCTAAGTTAAACTCGTCATCGTTGGACTGGCAGCATCGATGCACAACAACAGTAACTAAGTTAGTTACTTGATAGTTGTATGGTCTGCAGAGTAAACAAGTTAATGTGGATTGGATGCATATAAGCGTATATTTTTGTCGTGGTGGCCCGAAGGTTAAGAAGCCTGCTTCTTATGCATCAGGGTGTGGGTTCGAAACCTAGCAAGTACCAATGTGACTTTTTCCGAGTTATATGTACTTTCTATGATTATTTAGACACCACTGACATACGATGAAAGTAAAAATCGTGAGGAAACCTGGACCTATAATTTGTAACTATAACTTTGAAATTGCCAATCCGCATTAATGACCACGCTTGCTCAAGCAAGCGTGGTGATTAATGCTTGCTTGAGCAAGCGTGGTGATTAATGCTTGCTTGAGCAAGCGTGGTGATTATTGCTCAAACCTTCGCCGTGTGAGAAGAGGCCTTTGCTGAGCAGTGGACCTTTATAAGCTGATGATGATGATGAAGCGCATATTATGCTTATCCAAACTAATATTATAAATGCGAATAACAACATAAGTAAATAATAACAAGCCTATCATAACAACGACCCGGGTTAGACATTTAGGAGTCGCCGTCGCAGGATACGGCTTGGACGACATGATGATGATAAATGCGAAAGTTATTCTGTCTGTCTGTCTTAACTTCACGCCTAAACTACTGAACCGATTTCTGTGAAACTTGTTACAGACATAGTTTGGAACTCGAGAAAGAACTATTTGTGCATTAAAATTAATCCTTAATTGTAGCACCAAAGATTTCTTTTTTATTGTAAACATATTAGTTTATGATTATCAGTATGCATATGTAAGCGCCATTTTCCAAAAGATAAAGGGTTTTAAATTTAATGATGAGGAATTAATTCCATCAGTTGTTCTTTTTTTTAAAAACTTTTCTCTGCATTGTTCTCACAAATGGGTACAATAATGAGACTTTAATAATGTATAATATGAACTTGTAAAATAAAATTATTTAAAAAAATAGCAACGGTTGTGTGGCTTCTTTCTTCTACCTATTTATGGTATAGTGGGAATTAATAATGTCAATTAATTTTGTTTAAAAATAAATTAAAATGTTGGGGATGCAGTGTATTGTTGTTGACCAACCATATAACATGTATTCAGCCTTTAACGCGGGTCTGCGGACGGCGAGTAACGGAAGCTCGCCCCCGACCAATCCCGGCTCAAACCAGACCCGAGCGTACGGCGCTTAGCGTTACGCACGCGCTTCAAGGAGCCTAAAGACCACCACAAACGGGGCCCTATAGGGCTGATGTTCAGCCGGGGTAAGCTCAATGAGGCACCGCGACTTCGACCCAGAGCAGTAGTAAACGGGAGTTTAGTCAGTAAGAGTCTGACACTTCCTTCTGCCCGACCTGGGCGGGAGAAGTCATTTGATTTTCCCCTCACAAAAAAAGCCTTACTGACAATGCTATAGTGGTGAACTCTTTATAATAATAATTAACAGTCAGTGTTGGTTGAGCATTGGTTATTTAACGTTCAATCTTGTTAATTGGAGACACAACAGAAAGACAACAGGTGCGGGAATCATTGCGCGTTCGCTTGGGGCTTCATGAATTAATTCTCTTAAACCTTATAAAGGGAAACATATTGTTACAATACAATGTCTTTAGAATTCACCCTAGAGCCAATCACAATTCAACCTCAATCCGAAGTCTGTAAGAAAAAGTTTTTTTTATGTAATCCGTCAGTTCGTCTGGCGATCTACGCCAGACGAGCTGACGGATTACCTGATGGTAAGCAATCAGCCCCGCCCATGGACACACGCAACGGAGGAGTTACGAGTGCGTTGCCGACCTTTTAGGGATTAGAGATTTGGAGATTTAGGGATTGAGGAGGGATTGGGGGAGGGGAAGGATTGGGCCTCGAAACACAACGCTGTGGTGATTTCACGCCAGTTTTCTGTGAGACCGTGGTATCACTCCGGTCGAGCCGACCCATTCGTGCCGAAGTATGGCTCTCCCACACTTAAACTATATTTGACATTTTGATAAAAGTAATGAATTTAAGTAAGATTTTTTATAATCTACGCTGTTCTGCTGACTGTCCATCGGCCTAGTAAAATAGGTAGTTAATATACAAACCGTTACATCTCATGTGTGAACACACAACACCACATCACAGCAGTCGGGTAAGTTTAATGCACTCGATGTCTGAATAGTTTCCACTCACGTCCTTGCTGCGGTGTGGGGCCAGGAATAGCAGCGGCTTAAATTTTTTTTATTAGATAAGGCGGCAGATTGATTTAGTTAGGCAACAAGAATAACGTCATGGAACGGCCCCCTGCAGAGGAAGGCCGCTTACGAGGTGGCAAGACGAGATTGTCAGGGCAGCTGGCCATGACTGGATGCAGAAAGCCCTGAATAGGGAGCAATGGAAATCGTTGGGGGAGGCCTTCATCCGAGAAGGCGTTCTGGAAAACAAACCAGATACTGAACAAAACATTTAAAAGTAAAAAAAAAATTAAGTATTTATTTATTTTTTCTTTTCCGTGAAATATAAGGCTTTTTTATTTTTTTATTTTTATTTATTTATTCTTCTCCTACTAGATGATGGGCATTCGGCGCCGCTCAAGAAGAAGTTAAAAGAAGAAAAAGGATCCTTTTATGAAGAAATGATGCCTCTGTTGTTTGGAAATGGGGGGGTGGGGAGTTTAAACCTCCATCAGCAAAATCCATGTTCTGATAACATCTGCATCTGCTGTGTGGACTGAAAATATCCGCAGGGTGGCTGGCACTGGTTGAATGAGAAGCGCTGAGGATAGATGGAGACCAACAGCATTCCAATGCTGAAGGTTTTGACGGAATCAAACTAAATAAGCCTGTGTAATCTCTTCTTGCTCGTTCTAAATTGCAAATTTGAATAGAATGAGAAAAAAAACCATCATTACTCTTAAAAATGTGTTCTTATTTGA